>CM072990.1:3098019-7898019 GCA_037013635.1 Plagiodera versicolora
TCACAATATTTCAATTTCAACCTTGTACAAGCTTCTGAAGGATCATAAATGTCATTATTCAATAATTTTTCCAATAAATTTGGATTTTGTTTACATATTTGAGCTATTAACATAACACTCCTTTCTTTATAGTCATCAAGAGATTCTGTCATCTCTGAAAAGAAAAATCACAGATACTCATAGACACTATTGAAGGACCTTCAAACCCACCTTTAAAAATAGTTTTATCAATTTTCACTATACCCTTTTCTATTAGACTACTTCTCATTGATTTTTCATTGCCTTTTTCATCTTTGAGAATTATATCTCCAAACACAATACCATCATCTTCATATTCTACTATGAAATCAATAGAACTAGCTTCAGAAAGTAAATTTTTTGATGTTCGATAGCTTTTTTTGGTAGGAGTTCTCACAGAATCATTAGTAAGAATACCTGCTCCAATATTGTTATATCCCAGATGCTTCAATAAGGACAATTAGAAATATGTTTTTAATAGATGAACATTTCAAGTTTTCCATTGAGAAATATTTCACTTACCTCTTCCAAGAAGACAATATCATTCAGACAAGCCTGAAAGGCTAGTGGAGGAATATTTCGAATTGATGGTGGCATTTTATTTATACTATTTGTTTCAATCATCATGCCAAAATCAATCAACCAGCATAAATATGAAATTCCTTCATTATTGGTTTCCTGACAAATATATTCAATCGTAGCTCGAAAGAGTTTTTTCTTTAATGCAACTCCAACAATCTTCAAAACACACTCATCAACCATCTATTGAATTAAAATTAAACCAAGCACTCACCTCACCAACTTCAAAGGTAAAATGGGAGATAGTTGAGCATTTAGAAAGAGATTCTTTGTAGACATCAGATAATATTCTATCTATGTCTAGTAAATTTTGGACACGATCTTCATTGTTTACTATATACCAAAAAAGATGAGGATTAACTAAAGTTGTTATTTCAACATCTTTTATAGAACTCATAATGAACCAAGATCAGTTGGAGAGTCGAGAACAAAATTAATGCGTAATATTTTATATTATCAAAGTTGCCGAAAATTCAACATACTGTCAACTGAGTTAAACGCTGAAAATGCAGAATCCCACTGATCGTTTCAAAAACAGTGGAAACGGTAAAGTGCTAGGTTAGAATATTCTGCTTCTTACTTTATTATCGATTTCAATGCATTACCACAGACGTTTCTAAATTGTTCGGCTATCCGTACATTTGCAGGAAACGCAGGCACCAGTAGCGGGTTAAATATAATTTTCAACATCAATAATACAAAAAATCGTTAAAATAGTAGTATATTCACTGATATCCCATTATATATCACAAGTAATTATTACTAACATGATGTAAACTTGTGATGTGCTATTATCGGAAATATCGACACAGAAATAACAACAAAGGCTGACAAATCAATTAAACATACAATATTTCAACTTATCTGACGAAATTTCGTTGATTGAAAATTACAAAAATATATACATAATACTTTGCCTAAATTAAAAAATAAATAAAGCTATGACTATCAAAATCGGTTTCAAGACAATACTCCATGAAATTGTACAATACTAAAAAATTATCTACAATCGAGTATACACCACTGAACATTTGAAAATAAATTGGCCAATACACACGTAGACAGTTTCAATTTCAACCTGAGTTGATACGCCGAGTTTGTTATAATGTTTATGAATTTTTCACAAATAACATCGAGGAGAAGATATTGAGAACGTGTTTTTTCATTTGTTTTTATTTCTAACGGTTACCGAGTAAGGCAACCCTGTAGACTTGAACCCTATCCAAATACGTGAATTCACATTCTTTCATTACTGTGCTCTATTATTACGCGCTAATTTATTATGGCATTGTTCTTACCAACTTTCAATTGTATTCCTACTGATACCGTTTTTTATTACCATATAATCACGGCGTACCGCTGGTAATTGTTATTCTCGAGTCACTTTTGAAATGGAATAATTTGTCGTAAAGTGAGTTCACATTAAAAAACCTACCCAGCACGTGATACTAATTTAGATATGTGACTGGCAAACCTTCAATGAACAAATCAGTGTATCAACTCAAGTAATCATACTCGATAAATCCTGCTCAGAATATAATCCCTTGGAAAAAAAAACACTTTGTACGAGTATTAAGGTGGACTCATGCAAGCACCAATTAATAATATTATGAATAAACCGAAACTTTTAAATCGCATAATGTATAGACAAAATGGAGAACTGTCAATAATGTCATGAATTAGCAACAATGCATAGCTGAAATAATCTTGCCGGATAGCCGTGTGTCATTCGTTGCCGTAGAAGAAGAACGTTCAACGTTCAAATGTTCTGTGGT
Organism: Plagiodera versicolora; assembly: GCA_037013635.1. Taxonomy (NCBI): domain Eukaryota; kingdom Metazoa; phylum Arthropoda; class Insecta; order Coleoptera; family Chrysomelidae; genus Plagiodera; species Plagiodera versicolora. The sequence goes on from CM072990.1 coordinate 3,100,392, forward strand.
TATGTTGTTTAGTGTTATGTTTTCGTTAAGTTTCTTAGATTCGGTTATTTAAAACAGTGTCTCATTGTCGTACGCAATAGTGACTTTCTTGGTGTTGAGAAATATTCTGCTATAGAAATAGAGTAAGTTATTTATTTTTATGGGGTAGATGATGAATGGCTTACGAACGTTCTTGGTAACATTTTGCATGAACCCACCTCTAGTTTATGATGATCATGAAGACATTAATATCATAGGCGTATCATTTCAATTACGTTGGAAAAATCGCTCGAAGCAAATGGCCAATCCGTACACGAATAATTATTTACAACAAATACATATATAATACAACAATTGTACGTATAGACGTTGATCTTCAGACAGGCTTCAGCTGTTTGTGCTTAAACTTGAACAAATAAGCAAAATCATCAGTGGGAATCGACCTGTAAAACTCGGTATTCTGTAACGCCTTGGCGTCCGGACTGAAACTTTTCCTTGAAAACCTCAACACGATGGGTTTCTCGTGGTTCATCTCGCTCCAGGATGGCGGCAAGAAAAACAACCCGTTGTGGCGATCGCGGTTTCTTCGATTGAAAATGCCAGGATGCAAAGTCGACTCAGTAACCCCCACTTTGAAAACGTCGTGAAAAACCGAGGGATCATCGGCCATCTTGGACGGATCAAAAGTACTTACTGGCACTTCTGCGAGAGTTGTTAACGTAGTGGTTGTGTCTTCTGTGCTAGGAGGGAACGTAGTGGTAGCCTCCGTAGTGCTAGTGGCCTCTTCCGGAGGCTCCGTGCTCAGTGCAGCGGTGGTTTCCGCGGCAGTGTCTTCCTGGGGCCTCCAAGTAGTCTCAGCGAGTCGCTTCAGGTAAACCTCCTGCATTTGCTCATCGGTAAGGGCACTGTCTCGCTTGTCCACCTTATTCAGCTTCGTCACGTAGGGGTTCGCCTTGGTAGGAGACACGATCAGAGCCACTTCGCTCTCGTCCTCGCTGTGCTCCTCCCGCATACCCTCCCCGTCGATCTCGAGGGGTATGTCGAGCTGGAAGGGCCCCTGAGTCGGCCCCACCTCCTCCTCCTCCTCGTAGTCGTCATAGTCGAACGAGCTGCTGAACTTCTCCTTCAGCTTCTCGATGAGGAAGTCGTACTGCCTGTCGGGGTCGATCTTGATGATTTTCATGCACCGGCCCATGGCGTCGGAGTTGTAGCCTTCGGCACAAGCAGGCAGCAGCTCCGGGCTGAACGTGGGGGCTATGAACACGGACTTGGGGGTGATGCGCCGCCTGAGCGCCCCGTCCGAGGTGGTGTGCTGCTTGTTCTGGTTCTGGTCGTCGATCAGCAACCAGGCCTCCCAGGCGAGGTCGGTGGAGCGCTCGTTCAACGGCCTGGAGGGGAAGCAGGAGCCGGAGAAGACGCAGTACGACAGGAGCACCATTACGAATCGGCACGGGTCCATGGTTTTTTTGGTCGGTCTCATGTCAGTGCGTCACGCGGGACGAACGCTCGGTGTGAGAGAGTCTGGACGCGCGGGAAGCTGATGATCAACTGGTCGCTCAAGTGAACATCTGGATCTGGCTGGGCTGGACGTGCGTTGAAACCTGCAAATAAAACGATAAATCACGGTGATGGAACGACGAATTGTTTTTATCTTTCGCTTTGTAGTGCGAGAGGAGATTAATCGATGCGGATGTTAATTGATGGGCAATCGAGGCTAATCTACGCAGTTCGCCGCTACTGAAAAGGTTTTGAAGCGGCACAGAACAGCTGCAAAAAATTCCAAAGTCGGGCAATTTCATACTTTTTTTTTTTTTTCGGTAAAAATTAATACAGATTTTTGAGGAATAGACCCTGAAGTAAAACGATCTATATTTTTTTTGAGCGAAAACCATGCGTCGGACAAAGAAAATCCAAACGTACCTTGATGCATAGAAGACATGGACCAAATCTTGTGAAAATGTCTAGAATATTATTTCAGTTTTTACCAAAAAACTGTATTTTTTTTTAATTTCATCACCCTATAAAAGCTAAAACTCTCAGGACATACGTTTATGAAAAGTTTTTTTTTTCTTAAAATGTGTCAAAGAATCACCCCTTCAAATATTAGCATGTCTTTAAGGAACACCCTGTATAAGGGTGATGACTAAATGAATTTACATTCAAAAAAGTTTCACGATCGATGAATATTCAACATTTTTCGTTTTTATGTGAGCCCGAAATATCGAAATATAAATCGCAAAAATTTTCTTTCTATTAAATAATGTATACAGTGAAATTCAAAAAGTACGCAACAAATCGAAGAAACATTTTTTGTATTTTTCAAAAATAAAAATAAGAATTTTCATCAATTCAGGCTCGTCTTGAAACCAACTTAGCCCCTATCAAATATACTGAGTGATTTACAGTTGCTTCAAAAATCGTCTTTTTCAAAATTACAAAAATCTTTGGTATTTTCAATCACCCTGTACCTGCCAATGGAGAATGTTCGAAAATTTTACAGGTCTCTTGAGAGAGGTGATGATGAGCAATAAATTATTGAAATTTCAAGTCATTCACTTCAAATTATCTCAGTTATTATTAAAAAACTGTTTTTTCCCGAAATTCTATCACCCTGTATCTCAAAAGTTAAGACTTTTAGGACATACGTTTATAGGAAGTTTTTTTCTTAAAATGTGTCAAAGAAAAACCCCTTCAAATATTAGCATGTATTTAAGGAACACCCTGTATAACAAAGGCATTTCCGGTTGAACCGGAAGTTGATGCTTTCCGCAGTCATTCGCATTGAAATCATTAAATAAGTTGATAAATACGATAGAAATGATTCAATATGGGTCGCTGATTCGTATGCAAACGATCTCAGAATTTTTTGGATACTCTGTATATTCGTATTACGGTTTTTATGACATTCCAAAATAACACGGAAAGTTTTGTCACACCGAGAGTCTTGCATAAGCCGATGAAAGCTCCACTAATTCCCTCCACTATTCCCAATAAGCCACAAAATATTGATGAAATGGACTAATGACTGAAACTTCAAGGTCATCCAGATATTCATGAGAATCGCCATGGCATGTCGTCCGCGAAGCGATTGAGAAACATTGCGTGAAGAACGAACTTAGTGACAATACTTTCTACCGGATGTTCGTATGAATCGGCGATCGAAAAGAAATTTGTGTGTGTGTGTTTGATTATCCGTCAAACATTGATCAGCAATGTCCACTTGCATTGGACCGTGTTTCCGGTTGCATAAAGAAAATATGAATATTCAACGCTGTCTTCATCGTGGGTACAGTCGTTGCCAAGAGACATGTTACAACATGGACTATGGGGTATATTCCTGACTCAAAAAACTTGGAAAGTCCAAGTCAATGCTCTGTATACCAATATTGAAGACTATGCGAACACGTGAAAATTATAAGTCGTATACAAGGTGTCTGAGAGGCGCTGAAAACGGTGGTGGAATCCGTTTTTCGATATCTAGTATGGTTTTCTAGATATTTCATGATGAAAATCCCAAAAAGACTCTGAAAAGTCGCAAAAACGCACGAAAACACCCCAAAACCTCTAATTTTCAACGAAAAAACCTCTGAATAATCCATGTCCATGCTCTGGGAGTCTCCATAAAAACATTGAAGACTCTACGACATCTATAAGGTGTCTGAGAGGCGCTGAAAATGGTGGTGAAAACCGTTTTTTTGATATCTATTTTAGTTTTCGAGTTATTTCATGTTTAAAAAGTTATTAAATTCTCAAAAACCCCTCGAAAATCTTCAGAAACCCCGTATTCCTGTCTATTTTCACAGGGACTTTCTAGAAATCACAAAATAATGTTGAGAAAAGTGAGAGTTTTTCACGAAATAATATATCGGCAACTTTGACTATTTGAATTAAATCAGAAAAATATTTCTACGCCTATGCTGAGCCCATTTATTTTTACAGACTGTGCGTCTGTTGATTCAATTGAAGTTTGATTGGATAATTGAATCAAATAAGTGTTTTAGCCCAACTTTGATGATAGCATTTAAAACGGTTCAAATTGAATTGATGTAAGCGATTGCTAATGTAAACACGATCCCAGAAAAATACTCTGAACTAAGGAGGCTGTGATTGACAAAAACTTCCAATTGCAACGTCATGCGTAAAAATTGTTGTCGACGCCTTCTTTGATGTCAGTTTTCGGATCTTTCTAATTCTAAGCACATGCATGTAATTATGACGTTTTGAAGACTTTCGAGAAAATATAATAGGGAGCAGGGACCGTGCGAGATCAGATGCACAAATACAATGAACATAGAATAAGCAAGACAGGCCGACATTGATAAAACGTTCGGCCAATCAGAGTTCGTGCCACATGTTCAAGGAAATAACCGGACGATTACCATAATACACAGAGTGATTCTACGTTCGATGTTACTTGGTATATTAGTTTTTTGAAATTAACTCTATAAGTCTACGTACACATCGGTTGATTCTTCTATTTTTTCGAACTTTTGACCTTAAACTATTTTGTTTTTCGTAACATCGTGACAATGACGTAAACAAAACAATTCTCAAGGTCATCGTTAAAGTACTCTTTAATCTTTCCATTCTCGTTCTCAAATATTCGAAATCACGTGACGAATCACAATATTTTCCTACAATTTTTCAGATATGACAAACCAAAAAAACAGTGAAATATGCAGCTCATGTCATTGTCAGCGCCACCTATATAAAATATAAATATCTCAATACGTCAATGTCAAAGTCGAATTAAATTTTTTACAGGTTTGTGTGTGTCAAATTTTATTTTTATTTTTTCAAGTAATACAAAGAAAAAGTTGAAAATATGATTGATTTGGATAAAAAAACAGTATTTCATAACGTATGAGGGCACTTACGTAAAACAATATTACACCAATATTAATTGTTGATGAAATGTTTGCCCGTAGCTTTTTGTTAATGCAGATTAAATGAAAGCGTATACAAAGCGTTCACTTCGGTTCAGCCAGTAAATTTTTTAGAAACATTTGTACTTTCCTCTGGAGCTAATATGCCATTTCAAGAACATTTGGAGGTTATTTGAATCTAAAAATCGATTGAATATTTAAAAAAAAGGAACCATTGATTCAAAAATTCTAACAATTCTGCGTATTTTTATCTCCACTGACTTTCTAGATATTCAACATTATTTGTACATTTCATGGTGATATCAGAAGTAACCTCATTCGAAATTCATTAAATGTTCTCTTTTGTTGATGACATTTTGATTGACGTCAATTATTCAGCCGACCAAAAATTATCAACACATACTTTCGAGAAAATTATTAGGCTGATAGAAATCAGTGTGAAATTCCTCATAAAATACTTTCGTGGTCAAACTAGAATGTCAAATGTCCTTATTCTGATTTGATGTTGATAAAATTGTTCGATTTTGAATACCTGGAAAATCATAATTCGCAGTTGATCGTTCATAATTTCCAAAACCGAAAAGAAAAAGGTTCTGTCACCCATTCACAATACATACTGTGATTCGTCACGTGACCGTAAAAGTGGTTTATGCATGCCCATAAATTATATGGGTAACTACAATGCTACTTCATAGTCATAAGAGGCTACACCACGTTTACTAATAATGTCGTAAAGTTTCCGATAATGGCCGCAAGATTATAACACCTGTTGAGAGCTGATAATTTGAAGTAAATGACTTGAAATTTGAATAATTTATTGCTCATCATCACCCTGTCACAAGAGACCTGTAACATTTTTGAGCTAGGCTACAATATGAACGACACATAAAATTAAATTGATGAATTTGTTTCGTTGATATACAGGGTGTCCATATAAATTTATATATTGTTATCGATTCTGAAATGACAATTTCATATAGCTGTGAAATACCTTATATTTTATGCAACCCGCCATTTTTTATCAGCCGTTCATTGGCAGGTACAGGGTGATTGAAAATACCAAAGATTTTTGTAATTTTGAAAAAGACGATTTTTTAAGCAACTGTAAATCACTCAGTATATTTGATGGGGGCTTAGATAGTTTTAAGACGAGCCTGAATTGATGAAAATCCTTATTTTTATTTTTGAAAAATACAAAAAAAATGTTTCTTCGATTTGTTGCGTACTTTTTGAATTTCACTGTATACATTATTTAATAGAAAGAAAATTTTTGCGATTTATATTTCGATATTTCGGGCTCACATAAAAACGAAAAATGTTGAATATTCATCGATCATGAAACTTTTTTGAATGTAAATTCATTTAGACATCACCCTTATACAGGGTGTTCCTTAAAGACATGCTAATATTTGAAAGGGTGATTCTTTGACACATTTTGAGAAAGAACTTCCCATAAAAGTATGTCTTAAGAGTCTTAGCTTTTACAGGGTGATGAAATTAAAAAAAAAAACAGTTTTTTGACAACTAAGATAATATTTTAGACATCTTTTAAAATTTTGGTACATGTCTTCTATGCATCAAGGTGCATTTTGTGATGTGCGAAATTTTTCATTTTCTCTACCAGTGCCGATTTTTTTCTTTAAAGAACACCCCGTATACTAGTACATATATAAAATTTTCCCCAGTCCCTATTTTTTTAACTGCGTTGAACATCATTCAAGTTTCTAGATAATATAATCAATCTAGGTTCAATTCCATTGATCCGTAGCTGCTCGTTTGTTTATTTTGATTTTACAACATTCAGAGTTGATCCCTACATGTACAGGGTGAGTCCGAATCGATTAGTACGTAGTAGGCATTGATTTTTCGAATTTTTGTTCATTGAGACAACCAATGACAAGTGTAGTGACAGATCTCAAATTTTTGTTATTCTTGTTTTAATGACAGTCCAAGGTCGTAGTGTTTTATTTGAATTTAACTATGGAATTTTTATATACGATCTCGATAAATGACAGCGTATTTTATAAACACGATTATGGAGAAGAAGAAATGCATCAAAACAACATAGGCAAACAAAACATTGACCTATTATTCAAACGCATCTTTAATTCTCCATTCTAACAATATTTACAGAGAGTACACATGCAACTGTTTTTGATTTTTTTTGAAATTTTTTAAACCTGAAAAATTGGTTGACAAGTGACGTGTGAATACTTCAAGTCAAAGCAGAGTGTGGAAAATTTCAAGAGTTGCATATTGGCGCAATTTTCAAAATAACAACAAATAGACAAGGTTGCCCAAAATTTTTTTGTTTCACGTAAAAACTGGGTAGAATTTTGAATGATTTTTTTCAGATATGTCACTGCTGTCAATGATTTGAATATTCTTACACCCTGTTGAATATCATTGAGATTCTCCTTGTTGTTTTTTTCTCGTGAATGGCTTGATGCGAAAAGTAACAGAGGCGGACTCAGAAAAAATCGAAGCACGTTTCCATCACGACAAATAAACATTAAAAAAATATCTCTCATTGTCAGTATCAATGAAGTCACGTTTATGAAGCATTACGTCAAACAGTTCACTGCCTCTATCACCGACTAAATAAGGCTTTGATGCGACAACGTACTCACTCGAAAAGCAAATCGTCGATCGGTTATCTGTCACTGCGGGCACAACAAAAGACTAACGAGAAACACCAACGAACTGTAGGGAAGCGATAAATAAACTTATCTGCGACTCGTAGAGCCTCGAACAAAGATCAGATCGGAATCTGTACCGTGCGATCGCCACAGAGTTCTGATCAAGACTGGTCTGGTACGACTTGAGAGCGGAACGTTTTGGGCAAACCGGCCCTGAAGAGGGCGTTGGGCGGGAGTGGGGCGGGCTGATGTCCGAGAGGGGGTGAATTTCTCGGAGGGGTGGATGAATTTTGAATTTTTTCTGTGGTGTTTGGTCCAAAAACACGAATTTTACGGTATTATTGTGGGGAAATTAATACTTTTCAAGATATTCCACTTTAAAGTTGAGATTTCACTTTTTGCACAAGATTGAACAGCTTTTTGGCTAATTTATTCAATAACGTGACACCCTGTTTATTAGGAAAGGGTTTATCATTTATTCCTTCCAAGGAAACATTGAAAATGCAGTATTTAAGATTCTTAATTTTTCGATAAAATGACTTCAAAAATACTTTCTTGCTTTTCATTACAATACAGTGTGTTTCATTTATACGATAAGAAAATTAATCATAAGTAAAATATAAAACGCCTTTTGTGTAAAAAGCAGAAGAGATAGGTATAGGGAACCCTAATATAGTTTTGAAGGAAGTCTAATTCTGCGTCAAATTACGCCACTAAATACGGGGTGTTCCATTCAACTTTAAGAAGTTATTCAATTAAATGTGTGTCCCAATTCTGGGGCAATTTTTTTCGCCACTCTGTATAATATTGCATTAAAAATTTCATTAGTAGTTTACTTTAACCTTTGAGCTAAGCAGTACATTTAATCACGAGCAGCTAGTTACACGATACAGGGTGAAAACAATGATCAAATTATGGTCTGTACTTTTAAATTCCTCAAAATTTCTCAGAAACGGTCAGTTTCAAGAATAGGAAATATAACTCGCCTTTATTTTGTCTACAGTATCTAAAAATATAAAAAATATAGGGTGTTCCATGGGAAACAATGTAACTTTGGTATGTATTTTTTTTGGGGTATCACCTTCAAAATAATTTTGGAATATGCTCCTCATGGACCCACATATAACTGTGCTTAAAGTTCTTCCTTAACTCTCTTCATTTCTCGTAGAAATATCGAGGCGAATGTGGTGTGCCACCCTGTATACAGGGTGTTGAAATGTGTTTGATTCGCACAAGCTTTAGGTACGTTCTTAATTTTAAGGCAAAATGACCGAATTTCTAGTTTTTTTTTTTTAATGCCAAAATTTTCAAACTGCATGATTTTTTCCTTGACACCCTGTATACAGGGTAAAGGTACAATGCATTGTACCACGCCATAGAGGGCCATAAAATATGAAAAAAAGGTCCCATGAATATACGTCCGAAACTGCTTCCTTCAAGAAATACAGGATGTTAAAGTTAATTTTTTTATTTTTCCATCAAAAAGGTACACTTTGTTGAAGTCGCTAGGACCAACGGTTTCCGGTTAAAACGCATCTAAAAGTTGCACGCAAATTGTTCAGAAGTGCCAAAGTAACCTACTTACAATAACAAGGACACCCTGTATTTCTTAAAGGAAGTGGTTTCGGACGTATATTCATGGGACCTTTTTTTCATATTTTATGGCATGGTACTTTTTTTTCTCGACACCCTGTATATACGGGGTGAGTAAAAAATATCGGCCGCATCGTAAATAAAAACGAATATACGTGAATATAAAAGTATATAAACACGAGATCACCTTGGCTAAACCTCTAGATACCTTAGAATTTAATATTCCGAAACAATTGAGCGAAGAAATCACCCGAGAGCAGCGGCGGCCGTGAGAACCTTGCAAGATAATGCAACGACCTTGACGGCAAACTCGCTCATGACGAAAAATTCAGAGGATCTCACTGCGGATTCGGATCGGACCATTTGACGTTATCGAATAAAGGAAAGTAAATGTTTCAAAATAAGCAACGGTGTTTTCCGTAGCCTTAAATTTATATCGCTCGTACTTTCACTCAAAGTTTACTTGAGCTACAAGGCGACCAAGGTGTGAATTAGCGCCTCACAACGTTTATACAGGGTGATGAAAATAATCGGTGACTGGGTTAGGATTTTTTGGGGTATATTATTGATTTGGTTTGTTCAAAATATTGTCTATTTATTTCAGAAGATGGGTATGACTATCTTTCAATGATTTCTTTGTATTTTTTCGCTTTTTTTTTCTATATTGCATCATGTATTTACCCTATAATTGGGTCTTCGTGTTGAGTGGAGTGATAGTAAATGAATAAATTAGTGCAAAATAAAAAGTATCAAGATGAAATCTTGAAAACTTCATGAACTCTTTAAAATTTTCGACAAAATCCTTAGTTTACCTTTGTTCAATTTCCAGCAAAATTTCAAAGAATAAATGCCTGAAAAATCTTGTATAGTTTTCGAGATATTCGTGTTTGAAAAGTCATTAAAATCTCAAAAACCTTCAAGAACCTAAAAAAACCACTTATTCCTGACTTTAGAAATAATGGAAAGTCCAAGTGAATGTTCTGGAAGTCTCAATTCAAATATTGAAGACTTCACAAACACTTTGAGATTTTTGAAAGAATCACAAGATGGTACTTTTGTTCAATTTCGAAGAAATTTTCAGAAAAACTGCTTTTCAAAAAGATTCTTATGATAAACTTAACCTAACTTTCTATTTCGGAGTATCCTTGAAAAAAAAGATGAGCGGCAACACCACACTTTCTGGCGAGCTGTCACAACTTCCTTGCTCAAATAATTCCCTGTACAGCAAAAACATCTTCCCAACCAATCAATCTAGAATCTCATCTACGATTCCCGTGAAGCCTAAAAAAGGGACCATTCTTTTATTAGTGACATGTTCCTCATCCCTTTACCAGTTCCAGTCAATAATATCAACCAAAACGAGACTACGCTTTCAAATCATCAATGAATCGTGGTACGACGTTTTTTGGAACGTTTTTAAAGGAAGTTCATTGTCGTAAAAAACCCATTCATTCTTTTTTTTTTGCTGAATGCGTTACAGGGCACAATACGAGTGGAGGCGTCAAAAAAATGCCGGAGAAGTATGTGGTCAACGCGTGTCCGGTTGTGGACGTGACGATCTCGGGATTTTTGTGATATTTCCCCGAACTGGGTCGTTTGAATTTCAGTGACATAATTTATTGCGAGCTTTAGAAAGGGTTGTGAAATGGTGACTGTAACAAATTTACCGGAACCGGAATATGGATTCATTTTTTTTTTATGAAATAATTTCATAAATATGTCAAAATAACTATATTTCTTTAATACAGGGTGTCCCAACGAAAACGTACCGGAAGGTATTATTACCAGGAAGAGATTTTATCGAGGAAAACCTGAAATACGTCAACTTTGTTTATGAGGGGGACAACTTTTGCCGCAAAAAGTATAGCCCAAACTTTACCCCCCTAAGCGGGGGTAGCATCCCCTAATTTTTTCAAATGGGAATGGAGTCGAATGATACCTCGTTGAAAAGCCCTTTTGATTCCCTATACATTGCTTTTTTATTTTTGAAATTCCGTCTACTCGTTGCAAAGATATGGACCTTTGAAATCGCTAGTGCATTTCTCAAAAAATACAAAAAGTAAATCGATTTCGCTTAAAAACTTACCGTTTTGTTTAAGTAAATGTTGAGAATATTTCCTAAAAACAATTCGCTTTTTTCTGTTTTTGTTGATTCCAGCTAGTTTCTTGATAAAATCTTTTCCTGGTACGTTTTCGTTGGGCCACCCTGTATGTTAATCTCATTGTTTTTTTTATCATTCAAAAGTAACTGATTATACATTCTGATGCAATTATATTATACTGGGCGTTCCGATAGGGAACAGAAATAATAACACTATGTCTGGAGTCTCAGAAGCTCCATATGCGATATATAGGGTGTTTTATCAATTCCGCCAATTTCTCTTTTGGGTCATGGCAAGCAAAATCCCCAGTATATTCCCAAAGTATTCGGTATACACGATTTATCACGTCTACTTTAGTGACATATCAATCGTAGGAATAATCCAGGTCCGGGCTACTAAAAATTCAACACATTCTTAAGGCCTCAAAAAAACACCCTGTATTCTCGAATTTTCAGGGTACATAGAAAACTAAACCATTAAAATGTTTCACTACGAAGTTTCTACATTTGAATTCCAAGTTTCGTGTATCCAAAGGGTGAAATGATAAAACACCCTATACTTCGCTTCAGGAAGCTCTTCTTGCTTTGCAAATTGTTAACACATGATCTTTCACGTTTTATGCATTCTACTAACTTCTTAGCTTTCTCTGAGTCCAAGATTCCAATACAGCTGATTCACTTGAATCTCATCCACGTTGTATAATAAAAGTATCCACTTAGCTATACATTAAAGCGAGGTATAAATGTTTTAACGATGAGAGTACACATTTTGAAACCATCTCCGATCGTAAGTCAAGGGTAATTTATTACTCCTTAGCTGTTTCGTTTCTCGTTTTGTCAAAATCTTCGTACGAAGCCGGTGCGAACTGGTTTCAAGTATATTTTATTCATACATTATCATTATTTTTATCCCAAGCAACAGATATTCCTTCTTAATGTTACTGCTTGACTTAATGTGAGTGAGGTGATTATCAGGAATTTTATATTGACGTTTCTTCTGTTTTTTTTTCTGAACCAAATGGTACTGGCCTCCTCAAAGACTGCTAGATTTTTTGATCTTCTCAACCAACATCAAAAAGTTTATCACAAGGAAAGAGTCGAAAAATAATTCCGACGTCTGGTGTACCCCAAGGATCGAACTTAGGGAACTCAAAACTCGAGTACATTCACGTTCTATTTTCACCGTGTGAACGTGAATCATTGTTAACGAAGTTGTAAACAATAATGTCATAACTGTTATGTTAATAAATACAACTACCTTCTAGCATTATAAATAATGCTCCAGCGTATCCGTTCGTACGACGAGAACAAAGTTTCGTGAATTTCCTCCGTTCACGATTTGTTTGTAAAGTCGTCGCGTCCGTACATGAGTTACCAAAAAAAAACATTTCGCCAACCATAAATATTTATAAGTTTTCGACAGTTCAATGTAGTACTCACATCAGCTTGTCAGAAAGTGCGGTGTTGCCGCACGTCTTATTTTTCAACCAAACTCCGAAACAGAAAGTTGGGTTAAGGTTCAATTAGGCAATCCAAACCACGTGACATCCAATATGGCGGATGATGGCAAACAATCCGATACCTTGGCTAGTAAACAGTGAATTTTATTTATTCTCGGAGTTTTTTGGTGTTTCGAAACGGTATTCAGATGGAGAGTGAATATTTGAAGACGTTGATGTTGAATAGCAGAGACGTTGGTGAAAAGTATGCTTGAAACTATTCATTCAGTTCATTCTTGTCACAGCATTCGTTTTCGATATTAAATGAAGTTGGGATTAATCAATAATCTAGATCCTTTCACATTGGATCCTGATGCTGATTTAGATTATTCAATCGATGCTGTTCTTCTTGTAATATTCTGGTCAAAAAAATGTCTACTGCAGACTCTCTGATACATCAGTTTGGAATCAGTGAGATCATATCTCTTGATCGCAGCTAACCAAAGGGCCCTTCGCTTCCTAGTTAAATTGTTCTCACTCTCTAAGAACCTGTGATTAGTAGCCGTAGGAACCGATTACAAGCCGACTTTATTTCGGTTAGTAAGAGATCCACAGCCCACCACAATGCATATGGTAGGCATTTTTCTTCAGTAAAGACTTAATAATTAGCCACAATTGAAAAAACACATAAAAAACGCACTAGAGATCACTAAATGTAACAGTTTTCAACTCAAGTCACATATTCAAACACCAAATGTGTGCCCTCAGCCGCCATATTATTTTTCGATTTGACAGGTGGTTGGATGGCCTAATAGACTTTATTTTTTTGGCAACACAGCCACACCACGTGCGGATTGGAGGAAAACAAAAACAATCGATACTCGTTCCCAGTTTCCACCCCCTTTTTCCTACCTTTACCTAGAGGGATGTTCGGTAATAAAATTTCTTCCCCAACTCTAATTGACACGCGGTATATCTAGGGGAGTGCACGATACAAACACCCTTTGTATTTGATCATTGTTAGTCTGACTAATACCTGGGCAAATAACCATGTTTCAACTGGATATACAGGGCGTTTCAAAAGTCATTATTATTATTTTTTCAAATATTACATGGATAAATTTTTTCAACGGATTTTTGAATTCAATAATGCATGAGTCCCAATGACCCCCCCTTCGTTACGCCTATGCTCTAATCCCAACAAAATTGGAGAAAAATAACTCAAATACCAGACCAAAAAGCACTTCCTTTGCATTGTAGACTTTCATGAACTGAAATTTTAAATACACTCCGTTGCCACTGTCTGTTCTTCTCGTCTGAAGATAATCCAAATTGTTACTTTATCTAATCTAGTTACCCCTTGTCAATGTCATGAAGCAGTATCCAATTCCAGAACAGAAGAATCATTCGAATGACTGACAGGTATTCGACCTACATTTTGGTCCATTTAGTCGCACCTAATCATTAAAAATTACCGAACATTTGGTAACAGATGCTAAACAAAACTAGGTAATATTGTTATGTAGGTAGTCTTCGGTCTTCTGATTCATTCGACCATGCGACTTTCTCTGTTCCGATGGGTTCTTTCTCATAATAGCCGAGAAATTTTCGCAATTTTCGACGAGTTCCAAAACGTACCGCGTGCGGTCGACCGATTCAAAGATGCACCCAAGAATTTGGATATTGGTGTCATAAAGCTTGTGTGTCAGCAGATATTTTTGTTATTTATACAGGGTGTTTCAGAATTGCAGAAGTGCCAAAGAATCATGGATTTGTCAAACAAAACGGAGGCCACAATTCCTCTGAACATTTGTTAATGAATTTCTTTTTTATTCAATTTTGATGCTTTAATTAATATAAAATATCAAAATAGTATAAACATTTCAGAGTATGTAACTTTGAGCCAATTTACAAATTAATTGATTTCCGAGGAAACTAAACAAAAATTAGGTAATAGGTTGAAGAACTTGAAAAAAATATTGAAATTCACCAGTGGCGTACGAGCAAGTTTCTCTTAAGGCTTTTATGGATTTAGACCTCGGAAAATGCAACACCCTGTATGGTATTCGGAAAACATTTACTTCCATATCAAGCAGCACCTATTGCTTGATACTCATACAAAATTTGAAAGCTCTATCTGCAGTAGATTTTTTGTTGACTTTCAACACCCTGTAACTCGAGATCGGGATCGGACACATGTTCATAGGATCTTTTTTTCTTATTTTGTACCAGAGAATGCGTACCTGAAATATTGCCATGCAATTCCGAAACACCCTGTATAAAAATTTTACATGATTATTTCAACTATTCGTATGATTGACAACTGGCAAACTGTCATACTATTGATGCATTCAAAAAATACTGCTTTTCTGTAAAAAAATGGCACTTCTTTTTTTTTGAGGTTATATCTGTATCCCACATATTCAAGTACGCCCTGTATAATATGTCCAGTATACGAAGAAAGTAGGATACAATTACGATAAAAGTACGTGAAATTTCGAACCCCAGTATGTATTATCTCGAGAAGCATTTTTTTTTCTCCACCATAAAATCATTGAATTTGTCTCCTTATTGAGAATGCATACGAATTAATAGAAACCGATGTATACTGAACGAAACAAACAACGAAATGTGTTTACGTAAATAAACTCACTTGTTAAAGGTCACTCGATCGGAAGTCACTTGACTGGCCAGTAATTTCCAGATCCCATGGCGAACCAATTCAACCTCACTTTCTGTCCAATCCACACACATGCACAACAACAATAAAACCCTTGCCTAGACGCTTCCTTATTCCACTGTAGGTACGTTCACAGCATTAGAATTATTACATCTCACGTTACTCAACTACACTCGCCGAGCTCTGTCTATGACTCTTTCGAGACGGTCAGCTGAATCGACATTTGGGACATGTCGCGGCGTGCCGTGGTTTCACCGCGACACACATAAGCGCACTGAAGCGAAGAAGTAAAAAGAAACTGACGACAAATGCGAATCGAATCGCGTACGAGTGGATAGCATGCGATAGGACGGAAGTGTAGAGGTCCGCATCAATATTCTAACCCTATCTACGATACCGTCTAATTCTCTCTTCTGCCGGGTGATAGTAGGCGGTGGATACACTTTGCGAGACAAAGACTTATCCAGGGGCGTGACAAAAAAGGGGGTACTAATTATTATGCGATCTGGATTTTGATGTTACCTATTATTATCGTGGAGAAAATTTAGCTTCTCGAGATATATTAAAAATTTTACCTTTGCGTAACATTAAATATAAGATTTGATTATATTTTGACCCATTCTCGACTCGAAATGGACACGGTTTGTAACAACGAACATCTTGAAGACGCGTTCGAAATGTCTCAACGTCTTGGCCCAAGCGAGTAACAGCGGCAGAAGCATGAGAAGTATCGTGTTCACACTCTCCCAAGAGTAAGACCCAAATCAAGGGTATATATCTTTCACAACAGAAACAAAATGCTGGCATTAAATCAAAATAATAATTTATTGATTATAATTTATCATTTCTAGAAACTGAGCTAACCAAACGAATCAAAAATACACCCTTTACAATTTAACGAATCCATTTTAAAATTTTTCCATAGTTAGTGTGTGTAGTAGTACACAAATATGTGGTAACGAACGAACGATTCGGTTTGAGTGAATCACAGTGTGACTCGCATTGTCCAGTGACGATAATTGATATCAGTTCTTCGTTGGCAGTATAACAGAGAGCATGTCACAAGGGACGTCTCGAATACAAATACGATTAGTGAGTGATTTTTTGATTCCTGTAAGTTTTACAACGCCACATTGAGCTCGTCATACATTTAAACAATTTTGAAATTGTCCATTATGATTTTTCGAATTCAGATATTTATTCTTGAGAATTAGGTATTTTTTCGATTCTTACAGATAGTGAGTAGTTTCTTCTAGAAAATGGTGAGTGATTTTTTTTTGATTATGCATGACTTTTTGCACGAATTCTGACGAAATATCGAATTTGTAGGATTTGTAGGTTAACCTTATGTCCATCCAAATTCAGAGGCATTTATATTATTTTCAGTTTTTTGTCTACCTTTTCAAGAACGACAGTTGACAAACCTCGCCCAAAAACACGCCCGGTACCCTTACGAGGGGAGAGTATTGACTTTGGTGTCTGTAATTTTCCTCCCTGAAAAGGAGGTCGTCACCTTAAAGGGTCGGTATGAACAGTGTTTTTTGTGCTTGAGGGAGTTTCGATAGTTGTTCTTGATAAAGAAATTTGCTCTCTAACTTCAAGACTCCTCAGTGAGTAGGTTATTTGAATTTTGATGAACCTTTCGTTTGTTAATCACTTTACGGCATACTTGATTTCTTCAAGCGCATTTTTGATTGTATATACACATAGGCGTAACGAGCGGATTTATTGGGGACGTAACCCCCCATTGCTTAAAAGAAATTAAAAAATGCAAAAATTTCAGAAAAATTTTAATTTGAGTAAGTGTGATTGACATACATGTCTTATTGGTTACCCAAGTCAAGCTATTTTATGCACGCCTCTGGCCTGTACAGGTACATGAGGGGATTTCTAGCTCACACGACCTCTTGAAGTCGATACAGGTGTTTTTCACAAATGCCCTTTTTTGGAGATACTCTACGAACGCATGTGTTTCTACTTGTTATACAATTATTATGGTAACCTTCAATCATTGATGTAACAACCATTGCCAATATGTAGCTAGCGAATTCATAAAAAACAAATCGAGAATTTCTTGAATCGTTTTCATTGTCGAAATTGAAACAAAGTGGGCTGTGACAAAAAACACGTTGTTCTTTGAAGTTATGTCAAAGAGTACACTTTGGTTATGTTCTTCTTTTTTTATAATCTTGCTGAATATAATTTACTTGAAGCAGAATGTATGAACGAGAAGAAGAATGTTTGTCGTATTTGTAACTTTTGATCCTACATTTATATTCCCTAACGAATGTAAATAATTTAAATAAAACTTCAAATGCGCTCACCATGTAGCTAAGAATGTGACACACCTCAACGTTTGTAATTGTTGTTGAAACTCAACAAAACGCGAACCACAATCATGCAGAGAATAAAATCAGGAATGAAAACAAGTCGTGGGAAATAATAACTAAAAAAAAACTGCAAGAATAATGGTACATACCTTTGTAAATAAAACTAGCACAAAATGAATTCCACTATTTAACTATAGGTATATGATGATTTTATCCAATAACTAAGAAAACACCTTGGCAAATAATATCTTAAATATCTCATTTTTTCGTTGATAATATGATATTCACTTTTCATTAAATCGCCAAGATGACGTCAGAAAATTACTTGTTACAAAAATATTCATACTGAACACAATAAATAATTGAATGGCGTTAAATATATAGGTATTCGTACCATTAGCAGAAAATTAATCACCATAATCCTCAAGCTTTCATTAGTATACAGGGTGGTCCAACTTAAGATTCGAAATTGTCTAATTTTTTAATCCTTGCAAATTCAACCTCATAAGTGATAAAATACTTAATTTTGAAGATTGCATTGATTACAATCGTACAGAAACTCGTATTTATCCATCCACCTAGTTTACCTGATCTGAATCCACTGGAATTTTTTGGGTTTAATGTGAAATCTTTAATGATAAAATCACTTGATGCTATTTTCGTCTCTCAATTTCCAAATCACAAAAGCCATCACCCTATAGAGATTCCTTATGAAACCAGATGTCCTTTTATTCCTGTTTTCCATTAGCAATTTCCTCTCTTGTAATTCGGGCTCGGATTTAGTAAAACCCAAACATCTTGCCGACCATAATAATAAATATTATGGCTGACTCATTTATAATCACATCTACCTCAATATATACACAAATATATATTGAAGACGACCGAGTGTGTATGAAATCTTTATGAAAACAAACAAGCCACTTTTCATCCCATTCAAAACATTAAAACGTCATTGATCAAGATGAAATAAAGTCATAAATCTCGAGCGAGTGAAGTGGACCAGGTGAACAAATAAAACATTTATTATCAGAGACAGGAAGGATATAGCTCGGTTGATGTATCCAGGAAAGTTTCTTTACTCGTTGTTGAGTTACAGGCGTGAAAACATACCCTAACATTAGAATTTATTAATTACGAAGTTTCAATAGTATTGTGATTCTGCATCAATTGTTATATTTCCACATTCCAGTCACCTGTCAATGTCAAAGAAGATTTCTCATTATTCACCAATAAACACAAAAAGCGTAGGGAAAAGTGCGTTTTATCGGACGGAGATTAGTTTCAAGGGGATCAAAATAATTTGGAAGAATTAGAAAAGATAATTTCACAATTTATAAACAAATTTACCTCACTTTTTGGTCACAGTGGTGATTCGTCAAATAACATGTTATAGGCGTGAAAACATACCCACCCAATCACTTGAGGCATCAATTGGTAAATGATTTTATAAATACTGCTAATTTATATAATCATTAAACAGCCAGTGTCTAAATCATTGACTGCACCAGCTTTTTCAGAAAATCAGTGAAACAAATTCTTAAAGAAAAAGTATTTTACAATGTTCAAAATTATCTGAAAAAAAAAATGTGCAGCCCTTTCAGTTGAACTTTTTAATATCTCCCCCCAAAACATATATTTTAACTATGAATTGTTTGTTGTTGTGTGAACTGTTTTTATTTTATACAGTGTGGAACAGCGAAATGGAAATATTAAGTGTTTTCAGATGTATTACAAAAATTAATATTTAAAAAAGAAGATTATTTTATTTCACAAACAATGTAAAAAAAACGAAAAAACTTTAATTTCAATGTAAGAGATTATTTTTTTGACATTATTTGTGAAATAAAATAATTTTCTTTTTTTAATGTTAATTTTTGTAATACATCTAAAAACATTTAATATTTCCGAAACAGTTGAAGATAGGTATGGGACATTGTATATGAATTATGTCTAGAATTTTCTGAAGAATCCAAAAAACTTATAATATACAGGGGGTTGTATTTAAGATAAGAAAGTTGGTATCGGCCACTGTCACATGACACACCCTATATAATAATTTTTCCTTGAAACAAATGCGCATCTAAAAATACAAATCGACGTGTCCAAGCAATTTTCTCAACACGCTCTCATTTATTCGTTATAGAATTTATTCCATTTGGCTGTTCCACACTGTATACATTCGTTGTTTTTATTTTTACAAGACTTTGTCAATAAGATGTAAATCTTCGGACAATACGGGATATTTTGATTTGATTTGGATTTCCGAACACCCAGTCTAGGACCAGTAGCAAAAACGCAAGTAAAAAAACACGAGTATCCTCATAACGATTTATTTTATATAAAAACCCTACAAAACAACAACGAAAAACACACTTTTTCCCTATTCCGCCAGCGAAGTCTTGGTGTAATTGTCCCTCGCGATTTTCCGCAGTTGTTCGGAAAGACTCGGGCCGGTATCGGCGACCATCTTGTTAAAAATACCGTCTTCCTTTTGCAGCAACACCCACGGATGGTCGAATTCGGCCACTTGTCCTTGGTCGATCACCAGGACCTTGTCCGAGTCCATGATGGTGTTCAGACGATGGGCCACGGTGAGGACAGTGCAATTGGCGAATTTGGTTCGGATGGTTTTTTGAATGAGCCCATCGGTTCTGAAAATTGTCGAGAGTTGTGTAATCGGTGCTAAAATGGTGGCTTTACAGTTCCAAAATAAACCAACAAAAAATAAAGTCGAAAAATGTACCAAAGAATATTGAGGCTGAAAAAAATAAAATGATAAATATGACAAGAAGAAATGAGAAGAAGAGATCTGAAATTATGCAAAATTAAATAAGAATTCACTAATCAGATAAAATTTTTTTGACAATGACTCATTTTATTATCACTTTCTTGAAATATGCAATCAAATAACATTTGTTTCAATTTTTCACTAAAAAAGTTCTACTATCGAAACTATTTGTCTTATTATTTGTGAACTATTTGATTGAACAAAAAAAATAAATTCTAAAAGTGTGCCAAAAATTTAATCAAGAATATTGAGGTTGAGTCAAATAAAAAAATGAAATGATAAATATGACAAAAAGAAAAAGAAGAAGAGACATGGGATTATGCAAAATAAAATAAGAATTCACCAATCAGATCACATTTTTTGACAATGACTCATTTAATAATCACTTTTTTGAAATATGCAATCAAATAACATTCGTGTCAATTTTTCGCTAAAAAAGTTCTATTATCGAAACTTTTTGACTTATTATTTGTCAACTATTAGATTGACCAACAAAAATAAATTCTGAAAGTGTGCCAAAAATTCAATCACAAATATTGAGGTTGTGACGCAGTTAAAAAATAAAATGATAAATATGACAAGAAGAAAAAGAAGAAGAGACATGGGATTATGCAAAGTAAAATAAGAAATCACTACTCAGATCATATTTTATTGATAATTACTCATTTAATAATCACTTTTTTGAAATATGCAATAAAATAACATTTGTTTCAATTTTTCACTCGAAAAGTTTTACTATCAAAACTTTTTGTGTTATCATTTGTCAACTATTTGAGAATTTATTTCCTATAGCTAGTTTCATTTCGAACAAAAAATATCTCTTGCATTATTTTCCTAAAATCAACCAGTTTGGAGCAAAAAAATATTTTACGAACAACTACAGAGATACATTGTCATAAATGCTAACTGGACTAGTATTGTCATTTTGTACCTGCATCAAAATATGTATAAAGATTAAATCAGAATATTAATCCAAATTTTGTAACTCTTCTAGTGTTTGTGAAAAAAATTGTAAAATATATTTTAAGCCCCCCCTTTAAGGGGGTTTATCTGAACGCTTACATAAGGATGTGCATTCAGTTTTTTAAATTCTTCTTAAATCTCATTTCATTTCGTCTGCTGTATAGATTCAAATATAAATATTATTAAATTTGGCACCCAGAATTAACCATAATGATTTTTTGCCGGAATTAATAACGTTTGATTGGTTTTCAATTAAATACACCTCAGTATTACTGCCCATGAGAAGAATCGTAGTAAAAGAAGAAGAAAACTAAGTACTCACTGTGGATCCACATTGGCTGTAGCCTCATCCAGCATAAGAATCTTATTATTCCTAATAATAGCCCTGGCGAGACAAATGAGCTGCCTCTGCCCCACACTATAATTCGACCCCCTATCCATCACCCTATTCTCCAGACGATTGATCACATTGGCAGGGTCCTTGAGCTCCACCTCCTCAATGGCCTTGTACAACTCCGAGTCGTTGTACTCCTCGAACGGATCCAAATTGTAGCGAAGGGTGCCGGAGAACAGAACCGGGTCCTGCGGGATGATGGTGATTTTCGAGCGGAGATCTTTCAAGGCTAAATCCGACGTTTTGATGCCGTCGATTTCGATTCCGCCCTGGATGTTGGCCAGTCGGAAGATGGCGCCTATCAGGGAGGACTTGCCGGCGCCGGTTCGGCCGACTATGCCCACCTGAACAGGAAGTTGAATTGTGAGAGGGGGGGGGGGAGTATTGGCGCAGTCGGTAGGATCGCGAATATTGTCTTATTTTTTAGTGAGAGATGCACAGTGAAAAGTATCTAATTTATTATTGAAAACCTTTTCCTATCGATGGTTCATTATGTACGAATTTCGGAAAAGAGTTCATCGTTTTAAATTTATTAAGGACCGATTTTTTTTCGATAATTTCGATAGTTTATACTTTCAAAAATGTCCTGTGAAAGCTGCAAGGTTGTACCTTAAAGTATTTTCAAATGGCAACAACATTTTTCAAAATTGAAAGTGAGTATTCTTCAAAATATTTACTATACACTGATCTACGATTTGATTGGTTGAAAATTGTCAATTTGGCATCAAAAAACGACAATTTTTTATTCCCAAAAGACAGTTTTTTCAAAACTACACGCCATTTCGTTAATTTTTTATATTTTAAAAAAATCTGGAGATACATTGAACTTCAATAACCCTATTGATTTTTTTTGCTTCATCTTTTCATCCGTTCAAAATCAGGTTGAGAAACTTTTTTGGCAACTCTGAAGAAAGCGCAGTTATTTTTCAATATTTTTGTAAAAAAAAAACAAAATATAACCGAAAATATACCTTATTATGTCCAAAAAACTTCAAAACTTTCTATCGAGTATTTAATTGAAAAAAAAATCGCGAAAATCGTCTACTTTTTCATAGGTTACACTAGTATAACCAATTAAATGAAGAAATGTGCAAATTTTTGCAAGAATTCACTGTTGATCGAAGGAAAATCGCCTCAAAACGTTGAATGAAGTCAGCAACGATGTTGATTCAAATTTATTTTCCATTTCTGGTAGTGAATATTCGACGAATTTGCTTGAAAATATTATATTGGCGCAGTCGGCAGGTTCACAGATTTATTGCTTGTCAAAATGATAAAAATCAACTGGAACTATGAGTAGACGATCAAAATTCTGAAAGACAGTACCTTTTCGTTCTTCTCGATGCTGAAATCCAAGTTTTTAAGCACATTAGGCCCGCCCTCGTAATAGCTCATGGACATATTATCGAACGTGATCTCCCCCCGGTGCGGCCACGACTTCTTGGGCACCACGGGCTTAGCCGGCTGGGGCTCCGGAGCCAGCCCCTTGTACTCGAGGATCCTCTCGACAGACATCAGCTGATTGGCCACGTTAGCCGTCAACCGCATCGCGAACTGCACCATGCCGCTGAGCTGATTCGACTGCGACATGGCCAGCCCGACGCTGCCCGCCGTTATACCCAATTCCTTATCGAAAACGATGAAGCTGAAGGTGACGGCAGCGATGAACAACGAGCAGCCGATGTCCAGGGAGAAGCCGAAGGCGTTACTGGCGGTTATACTCATGAACCAAGTGCCCGTGGAGTAGTCCTGGTACTTGTCGAACTCGGATTTCAAGATTTCCTCGGCCCTGAACGCCCTGATGGTGCTCAGGCCCTGCAAGGTCGCCCCTAGGTGAGTGAAGACTGGGCTACGCACTGAAAAGTCGTGGGTTTAGTGAGGTGCCAAGGAGGACGATGAGGCTTCGACTCACTCATTCCCTCCAAACGTTTGAGCTCCTTGGAGGACTTCAGGAAAATGTGTCTGAGGTACCAGAACACCCCGCCTAGGATGAAAACCATCACTAGAATGTAGGGGTTAACTGAGGTCACTAGAATCAGGGATCCGCCCATTTGCAATAACATCTACAAAAAAGGAGAAAAATCACAATTGAAAGCTACCTCAAAATATCTGTTTACTCACTTGTCCTGCATCCAGCAAGGTTCTAGGCACCATTTCATCGCAATAACCGATGTCTTTGGAGAACCTGTTGAGGATTCTTCCGCTGGGGTTGGTGTCGAAGAATCTCATGGTAGCAGCTATGATGCCTTGGAATAAGTACTCGTGCAGTTTGATGGAGCAAGCCATAGCCAAGTTGTAGAAGGAGAATGATCTGAAAGGAAGACATTTCGATGGTTATTGTTTTTTTAGTGTTTATTTATTTCAGGATATATATATATTTTTATTGAGAACTGTCAGTTCTTTCATTCGATCATTTATATGGAGAACGAAATGTAGGATTATTCTGAAAATTTGGTTTTGTCTGAGGAAGTTCTCCATTGTACAGGGCCGTTCCATTTGAAAAATTACACTTTTCACCATTTTTGTATCCATCGTCAAAGTCATCAAATTAAAACGGCCCTGTACAATAGAGAACGAATTTTCTCAGACATAATTGATACACAGGGTATTGTTAAACTACACCCAAAATTTCAGCATTCTACGAATCCAACTACCGCAGTTATAAAGATTTTATTGAAGCAATGTTTCGCACGAAAAATAAGGAAATCAATTAATTTCTCGAAAACTCTTTGAGATAGGTATAGAGAAGTATCATACGGAAATAATTGAAAAGTATCAGAGAAACGAAAAATGGAATAAAATACAGGGTGTTCCATTTGAAATAACAAAGTTGTAGTTATTTTTTGATAGAAGCGGCAACGCCGCAACGCTGAAAATACTTTAGATCGATAGAACAAAACTGATTACTCAAGCAACCAAATTTCCAGGATAATCCTACGTCGTGTTCTCCATATACGCCCAACCTACCATCGACCGTGAGTGACTCTATTTAAAAAGTCGAAAAAAAATTCAAAAACAATTTGAATGATGAGCATAACATAATTTTCTGTTTCGGAGTATCCTTGAAAAAAAAGACAAGTAGCAACACCGCATTTTCTGGCAAACTGTCAACACTATCTGTTGATGAATTTTAAAGTTTCACGAGTTTTAAAAGTGCCCACAATGAAATCACAACGTTAACCATAATTGAGGTGTTTTTATGAAGTGTTTTCCTCATTCTCAACATGTATAACGATTTCATAATGCTCTAGCTTAGATAGGACCACGACCGTATACATAGGTCTTGCAACTCGTGTGGTGGGGGGTGACCCAAACATTGAGGAAATTTTTGTGGTTCTGATGTTTTGCCACCTACAGCGCTGTCCTCTATTGTCACTTTGTCAGCCAATCACAAATCAGATCCGATCAGCTTTTTGAAAGTAGGAATGATTTTTATTTATTCGAGAGAATTTTGCAAGATATAATATTTCTGTCAATGATTTTAGTTACCATTCAAGTCCTAACCGTTTGTTTTGTTGTCGAAGATTAATCACGTGATTATACCCCTATGTCCGCCTAGCGGATAATTATGGAAACTTTTTCTTCAAAACTAGTGCCACTCCCCACCACTCAAAAATGCCTTAGATTCCAGACCTTATGTATATGACCGTGGATAGGACATAATGGAATGATAGTTTTAAATAATTTCCTCACCTGGCCAGTTGTGCAGACAACAAAGTAAGAATGAGCCCACCGTAGATGTACAAGCAAACCTCAGTGGAGAAATCTGGATACCAATAGTTGAGCTCTGCTGCTGCAGTCTCGTTCTTCAGCTTCACCTCCCTGTACTCCTCGATGTTCGTCCACAAACTGATGAACCAATCCACACTGCTGGACACCACTTGAGCGAACAGGAACAAGAACATAACCATGAAGACGTTCAGACAGCTGGCGCCGGATCTCATGTACTTGAGGAGAAGCGAGCCAACCACTTTGCCTTTGGAGGATTCCTCCTGCATGTCCTTCACCTTGATGTTCTCGTCGTCGTCGTCCTCGTCCTCTTCCTCCTCGACGTCATCCTCGAGGATGCTGTCCACGATGGTTCTCTCGCTGATGATGCTGGTGACTGAGGATTTCCGGCTCTGGGAATTTAAACACAAGGTTTTTGTTTGTTGTTTGAGGTCAGGGTCGCTGACTTACCCTCTTAGATACCTGTCTTGAGTATTTGATACTTTCTCTCCTGACTTTCTCTTCTTCTACTGCCTCTGGCTCAGGTTCTGAGGTGAGCAGTTTGGCGTACAAATTATCGCTGTTGACGAGTTCATTGAATGTTCCTTCCTTCTCAATACGACCCTAGAAAAATTCAAATCGAGTCACGAAGCCTGAGGCGAGCTCTCAAGGGTCACTCACGTTATTCAAGATGATGATGTGATCGGCGTTTTTGAGGTAGTGGACCTGGTGGGTGACCAAGATACGAGTTTTTCCTGCCAGAAACCCGTTGATGCACTCCTCGTAGAGCACTTTGGAGACGTGGATATCCACTGCCGACAAGGGATCGTCCAACAAATAAATATCCATGTCCCTGTAGACTGCCCTCGCTAAATTGATTCTAGCTTTCTGCCCCCCGCTCAGAGAAGCGCCTTTGTCGCCCACGATCGTGTGGTCTCTGTTGGGGAACTGGGCGAAGTCCCTCTCCAGGGCGCACACTCGCACTACTTCCTTGTACCGCTTTCTGTCGAACTCTGCGCCGAAGACTATGTTCTGTCTGATGGTGGAGGAAAACACCCAGGGCTCTTGGGAGGCGTAAGAGAACCTACCAGCAATGTTCATGGTGCCTTCGGAGATGTCCAGCTCGCCTGGAAGTGTCACAAAAACGTCGAAATGAGTTTTTAAATGGTAAACAAATAATGGGACAAGAAGTTGCATTGGATATAAATTTGGGGGGTTGCGTTTTCCACCCCTTACAACCATGGGGTGAACCAGATAAATTACTGGCTAAGTGTTTTTTTGGTAGTAGAAAATGTCAGGTTAATTTCAATACTAATTTTTCAAG
The DNA here is from genome assembly GCA_037013635.1 of Plagiodera versicolora. NCBI lineage: Eukaryota > Metazoa > Arthropoda > Insecta > Coleoptera > Chrysomelidae > Plagiodera > Plagiodera versicolora. The sequence continues at coordinate 3,127,219 of CM072990.1, forward strand.
GGTTTGTCAAAAAATTGGTGAACAAATTTTATGTACCCCCTTCAAAAGGTTGTATCTTAACATGGGATGCTGCAATGAACTTCCTTTATATGAAAGATCCTATCTTTTTTCGATGAGGAGTCGCCCCCTTAAATGTTTTACACTTATTTAGTTACACCCTGTAGTAATAATAATAACAGCTTATTCATTTTCAAATATTAGCTTTTACTTTAACATTAAACAGGATCGCTGATATGTATGGAAACATTACACCAATAAATTGTCTATTTTATAGTGATTTCAAAAAGGTCCCCTTTAGAATATTCGGAGAATGTTTTTAATGGTAACGTTAAAATCATTCTTCAGCAATATTTTACTGAAAAAATTAACCAAAAAAAAATTGTTTTATGCAATTTTATCAACCTTGAACAATTGTGCGTTTTTTATTTTCTGTAAAAATATAAATAAAAATAGTATTCACATCCACATTCTCCACCTTTTTAAAATAAATATACAATTTCTTCTCACTAAACCAAAAACTAGTGAAGTTGAACTGATCTTGAAGTTAGACACAATCTAATTAATTACTCTTGTAGAAAAAAATTACACAATCCATCATAAACCAAATTCTGGCAAAGGTCATTGATAAACAATAGAAAGTGCAAAGGGCCCAAATTTGTACCATGAGGTGCTCCAAAATTTGCTACATAGCCACCAGAATTGGAATTATTGTTTAGCACAAATTGACTTAAATTAGTTGAATATGATTTGATAAGTGCAAACTAAATTATCATTTAGTGTTTTAAAAATATACTGAGCTTACCTAGCAAAGTCTGGAGGAAAGAACTTTTTCCTGAGCCTACCGGCCCGATGACTCCAACGAGCTTTCCCTTGTCAGCTTTGAGGTTAATATCGTGCAAAATATCATCGCTGCTGCTCTTATCCCACCTGGCACTCATGTGCTTCAAATTGATGGCCTCCTTCCCTCCGATGGGCCCCATGGTGTTATTGATGCCTGCCTTTTCGTATTCATATTCCTCGTTGGACAAGAACGACTGCAACCTCTTCAGGGACACAAACAGCTCGGCGATCTCAGTCAAACCTCTCACGAATATCCCCACGAGCGTTTGCGATAGCATGTTGAAGTATGACATCAAAACAAACACCTGCAGCGAACACAAAATTGAGGTTAGGTACTCGGGGCTTTGCTGTCACTTACTTTGGCTGCCGAAATGTCTTGGCCGGAGAGAGAGATGGTGATGAGGGTGGCGAAAAGGGCGAGGCGGGTGGTGAACATTCCCAAGGCCATGAAGAGGGCTCTCACGTAGGAACTCTTTTTGATGATTTTGGTTTCAGCTCGTCTGGCTAGCTGTACTACCTTGTTGAAGGGCACTTCCCAGGCGTACATTTTGATGACTTGGATGCCCAGAATCACTTCGTCCATCAACCTGATTCTTTCGTCTGTCTTCATTGCTGTCTGTTTTCTGAATCTGGCTGATAGTTTTCCTCCATAGGCTGCAAATAATCCCAACCGATCGTGGTTAGTGAATCAGTGAAGAAATGGATTTTGAAAAAATTTTAGAGCCTTTCCAAATGGATGAATATTTAATATAAAAGTTTTTTGGTGAGTAGATAAAAAAGCATTATATAATAGATAAAAAAAAAACAAATATTTCTTGATACAATTTTGCGATGAAAAGAATCATCATCCAACAAATCATTTACTTGTTATGATACGATTCAACAACGCTTCGAATGATTTTTTTATTATCACTACAAAAGTAGGTTTTTGCACAAAGTTTTTGTTCTCCTTCAACTGTCATAATTTGACGTCATTTCCGTACTAGAACGTACTTTTCCGCTGGTTTACAATAAACTAAAGGGTAATAATAATAGGTATTTTGAAACAAAATGTGGGGCAGTCTGAATATTTCAGTTGAAATATTAATATTTGAAGGTATTTCTAATAAAATTAAACCGTGATTTATAAAAATTACCTAATACACGTAATACACCTAGATGCAATTCAAATAACTATATACCTATTATTTTGTGCAAATTGTAGGCTAAGAAATTAATGAGACGTAATTATCTCTTCCTCGGATTGTCTGTTTTTGAATAGCTATTTGAAAAATGGATAGTGACAGTGAATTTTCAAGCACACCTCCAGACATAACAGATTTTGCTAAAAATATTACTCTTAATCTTGTGCCTAAACTAAATCCAGAGGTGAATTCGAAAACCAAAACAAGTTTTTATGGATTGGTGCCGCTCAAGAAAAAAATAAAAAATATCCGGAAAATGTATTGCTGATTTATTTTAGAGAAATCCAAAACTCTAAAATCTTCAACCTTGTTGTCACAATATTAAATAGTTGGAATTATTTTTTTTTTCAAAATCGAAATTAAAGATATGTATAAAGAAGATTCTCGCAAAAATTTCAAAGAAATCGGTATGTATCTCCTAAAATAATTTGATTTTGAAAAACTCTAAAATCTTCAACCTTGTGCTCAGAATATTCAATGCTTCAAAGCACTTTGCAATTGAAAAAGTGTATTTTTCATGTTTTTTTTTAATTAATTGTCTAAAAATAATGTGATCGTGATAGTGCAAAAAGCCATTTTCACCTTGTAAAGGACTCATGAGTATGATGACGATGATACCAGCAATACCAGGCAAGCCAGCGTTTTGGTACAAGTAGTACATAACGATCGTTGCGGAGATGGGTCCCACCCAGAGCTGGTGGATCATCATCGAAGCGAAATCGAATCTGTTGACGTCATTGGATAGAAGATTAACGACTTTGCCGGGTGGGGTATCCCCCAACGCGGTCTTGCTCAATTTCACTGCCTGAAATGGAACAGTCAGGCAATTTATCATAATCGGAGAATGAGAACGAGTCGATTGAAAAAATTCGTGAAAATAGATGTTTTTCTCAAGGGGGTATTCTGGTCTAGAGACAAAGGATTTTTGGGTACTTTTAAAACTGAAATAAAAAAAAATAAACATTTTAACTATCCATTTTTTATATAATGTTTATTGATTTTTTATGTATATAAAAAGAGTCAAAAATTCGTCAAATGACAAACAGAGCTCCCTGGTTGACATGATTCTAGCCCTTGTAGTGATTTTAATCAAAATAAAAAAATACTTCATCAGTAAAATGTCGTTCCTGTTTTTCGACGAATTTTTTTCAAATAGTTGTAATTATTTTTTTTTCAAAATCCAAGGTAAAGGCGTTAAAGAGATGTATAAAGAAAATTCTCACAAAATTTAAAAGAAATCGGTCTGTATCCCCCAAAATAATTTGAATTTTGAAAAATCCGTTTGAAAGCATATTTTTTAAGTCTGAAAAATTCAAAAAACGAAACAAAATTCTCATGGATTGATGACGCTCAAAAAAAAATTTAAAAATATTCGGAAAAATCCAAAACCCTAAAATCTTTAACCTTGTGATCAAGATATTAAATAGTTGGAATTATTTTTTTTAATCCAAGGTAAATGCGTTGAAGAGATGTATTTATAGAGAAGATTTTTACAAAATTTCAAAGAAATCGGTCTGTATTCCCCAAAATAATTCGAATCCGTTTGAAAGCATATTTTTTTAGGTCTGAACTTTGGAAATATGCACACAAAAAATCGATTTAATCAATTTTCTAGACCAGAATACCCACTTAAAAAACTTTCCATATTCGTTTTTCCAATTCATCAAAAAATCCCCTAATCAAAATTGGCGCAGTCGGTAGGAGACTTACTTTTCTGTACATGAGAGCGCAAACCGACGTCCTTACTCTCATACCAGAATGCATAGTATTCAGGAAATACTGCGACATAATCACAGTGGTTGTGATGTTGAAAAGCACTATGCCTAGGGCATAATACAGGGCTTCCTCCTTTGTGGTGTCGCTTTCAGGGTTGAAATAAAGCAGTAACTGCCCTAGCAGCAAGGGTTGTGTCGTTCGAATTAACAAATCTCCCACACCGATAAGTACACCTGAAAACCAGGGTAGTATTAAGGGGGAAATTATTGGTGTAACTGTGTTACGTACCTAATATCAAATATTCGAACCAGAAGGTGCGGACCACAGCGATCAAAAGTGATTTTGACGTTTTGGGGTCATAATTGGGTTTAGCGATTTCTTTGTTCCAGTTTCTGTAAAGTGTAGGCGTTATTTATTGTGAATTTTCAGTCAGTGTTAATAACTATTCACCTCTCTAGTCGATCTCCTAGTAATTCACTCCTGTCTTTTTTCAAAGGATCGTATATATCGTCTACTTCTAATACTTTTCGTGTACCTTTTCTAAATATCGGGATCGTGTACCTGTGTAAAATTAAAAATAATCCAAATTTTACTGCTAATTTCCACTTGCATATTTATAGAGCACGCCTATGACCTTACAGTTGATTTAGCAAATTCAGATAGTTTTGTTTTGTAAGACTAGATTTATTTTTGAAGGTTAATGATAAGATATGTTTTCTAGTACTATACAAAGATAATTCATTGTTATGGACAGAATCAGGATTATTATTCATCATGTATCAGTTTTCCAATGCAAATTTTAGGCGCCAACTTCTTGACTAATGAGTTCTTAATTAAAATTTTTAGAGTACGCCAATGAGCTTACAGGTAGCTTAGATCTCACTTTGAAGGTTATCGATAAAATTATGTTTGTAGTACATAAAGCTGCTGTACACATACCAAATATTTCGCTCAATCCATTTTCTAATATCTGAGTTATCAAAACACAATCAACTACTGTTATCACAAAATTAGCGATGTTAATTATGGCACTGTGCGGTTTCAAGGACAAACAACAACAAATCACGAAACAATTAGTCACCTTACCCATAGAATAAAATAGAAAAAAAATTGGCCTTATCCCTCGGATTGGGGTTGTATGTGGCTTTTGTCACATCCATTTTGTGTTCGGCCCCGGATGTTGGCCAAGAACTGAGTTTGATCTGTGTTTGTTGTTGGTTCTGATTACAATTAGATATTTGTGATTATAGTTTTTTTCTTGTTCAGGGTGACGCTGGAACATAACGGAATAGTTATTATTATGCGCGGTCGAATACTTCGGGTAAATGGATAGCAAGTGTACAAAGTGTTTTTGGTGTTAGTACATAATGTATTGGGGGTCAGTAAAATATACAGAGTGATTAATTAAACAATGCATCGATGAGAAATTTAGGTTTCTGGTATAGTGTGGTGCGTTTCTGAAATATTTTTGATTTGTCGTTTCGTAGAAATAAAACATCGAAAAATGTTTAAAATAACTAATTTCTTTCTTGATTCCTCATTACGTAATGAAATGTTGTATATAGCAGTTTTATAAAATTCGATTTCTGCTGAGAAATAACAAAAATTACTTTTGCAGTTCATAATGTAAATATTGAAGAAATTATTAGTATTGCCTAGTATATCTAGATCATTAACTTTACAATGCTTTAATGTAAGGAGTAATAATGACGAATAACTTACCTGTAGTTAAATAACTGACACCACTGAAACAATTGAACAATTGAAATTTTGAATAAGATCTATATACGTTTTATAAGATCTTATTATTTGATTAGGTATTGCATATCTTAGTAATTTTATCACGTTATCAAATATTATAACAATACAAATTTCAGGAATGTGGAACGGTTATTTAATTTTATCTGAAAGATTTTTCAAAATCACGATCAGATACCCAACTGCTTCAATGAACGTACAAAATCCTTTTCAATCTTCTGGGACATACCAATGTGAAGCTCGTAGCATTCATTCAAAATATGGCCAGGAAAGAATATCTTACATATTCCGTTTTTATATCCGTATAAAAATACAGGCAATTCAAGAATAATGAAATATTACAAAACATTATGCAACCTAAAATTACCCCAGGTGAAATAAATAATTTATGGTATAGCTATGGATATTTTTATTGTTGAATGTCGAATCTACAAGTTTTATTATTCAAAATTATCTATACTCAAAACATGTTGATTCCTACATGAGACATGACCTGCCTCAAAGATTATTTCGCATCAGTAACATAATCGCAACCCTGAAAAAATAGTCAGTGACAGCGGCGCCATCTAGCTGAATTCCATCGAACAAGTCTATGTTATATGATTTTGAAGATTTTCTCATCAAATATGATGGCAATTTATCTTAAAGCAGGCACCCCAATAGGAAAAGTAGGACAAAAACAAGTAATTGACAATAAATAGGTAAGTCGAGAAGTAGGCCTATCAAGTTAAGTGCAATGTTTCTATTTAGGTTGATCCATTATGCATAGGAAGTATAAATAAGGCGAAGTCAATGAATATCACTATTATTTCATTAGACAACTGCATAAGCTGGTTAAACTCTGTCAACATAACATTTAGATTTGATATTTGTCGAGATGAAGTTGTGTAGTAGAAGTGTCGTTGTTTTCTGCCTTTTTGTAATTTTCAACATGGTGTCAGCGGGACCTGTTTGGACTTCGGATACGGTGAGCTCCTGGATGATTATCAAATTTATATCACCAATTTCGTAATTGAGAAGTGTATTCATGAATCACTTACTGTTTCAGAACGCTTCATATTCAATACAATTAAGATACACATCTTATCAAGAGATAGAGATTATCATGTAAAACAAGTTAGGGGATTTATATTATTTATTTTCATTCCTTCGATTCATCATTCATAAAAATGTGTATTACTCTTTACAAACAGTTGATGGAGTCACAGCTACAATTTTTAACATTATACACAGGGTGATTCAAGTATTTCACCAAGAGTAAATGTCAGGATATTTCAATATTTTCCTCAAGTCAATATCATTTTTATTTATATACAATCAACCGGAAAATTGTTATCAATGTAAGGATTTTTTCACAATATCAAACTATCAGAACTTTATAAGTTTCAGTATCTTAAATAAAGTGTGTTATGGTTTGTTGTCAGTTTTAATGAATTGATTATTTGTTTTTGCGATCTAACATTTGCTTTCGAAAAAGGTCACATTGACAGTATATATAACTATAAGTAGTGTAATTCATGACACAAGATAATTTTTTTGAAATACTATGAATTATAACCGAATTTCATCATGTATCATCCTGGATCATATTGAATCACACTGATATTGACATTGAAATTTCATTAAAACACTAATACCAGTTGTTTTCCAAGAGTTTACTACAAAAAAGTGATATTCGTTCTTATCACAAATGACACACAGTATTTTAGGTGATACCAGTATGTCCTGTGCAATGAAAAAAATCTTTGCCCACAATCTCAAAAATTATTGATAGAAATTCAAAATGAGTCGTTTGTAACAAACTATAATTTCGTTTGCTGATCAATATAAATATTGATAAGATAATTCATCTATTGCGTGCAGACTCACGTTTTTCATTCAAGCATTTTTATATTGAATTGAATAAATAATGATAATAATGGATAATTTTTACAAATCTGTTTGGGTCTATGAATTATTTACATAATGAAGATACCTCCTTAAATTCTACTAAAAAATAAATACCTTATACATGCATTCCATTAATTCCTCTCAAACATAGATTCATTAAAAATCTTTCAGTCATTGATAAACTGAAAAATTCCAAACATTGTATACACGTGACATAACCAAACTTTTCTTTCTACATACATAATCACGTTTTAGATGTTTGATGAAAAACCATGCCTATATAGTGTATCGCCCTGTATTTTGTATTTTTTCGTTTTCCCTTCGTCAATTTGAATAAGGGAATTTGTGAGTAGCTTTTTATGACGCACAACGACAACTATTCAAATGATAACATTGTAAGAGTCCTTGAGACGATATCCAGATAAGATAGAGATGAACTGTAAATAATCTACAGCATCGTCGATGAAACCCTCTACTTGTATTTCACATACCAGAAGACCTTATGAGAATAAACATTTTGATTTCCGTGTTTTTTTCCAAGGTTTTGCAGACCATGTCGCAAGTACCACAATGGCACTGTATGCGGTACCGAAAATTCGAATTGGTGAGAAGATGTAGGAGCTACAAAAATGGTCCAAGACGTTTATGATGCTGCTTGCTCATAATTATTGTTTATTTATGATTGTTGTAATGTGATCTCGAAATTTCTTCATCAACCCATACAAATTGCAACAGAATTGAAGGATCTGATTGTTTTCTAAGAAATATATTTATAAACGTAATGTTAGGTTAGGTTCTTAAGTTAGATATAAAATTAGGATATAAAATGTCAGTGTCGTTTTAATTTTTTTTTTCGTGGAAGAAATAAACGACTACATTTCCGAATTAAAATTTATTTTCATACAATTTGATTCGACAAAAATTTACACTATCAGTGAAATAGGGATCAGTATAAAATTGTATAAAATAATGAGAACTAAACCTCTCTGCTACTCCACAGTTGCTATCCAGACAGATCAAAAATTTAATTCGAACAATTTTTAAAACAGTCAAATAATAATTTCACACCTACAGGGCATACAACTTCAGATTCTAATCCACATCGGTAGAGAAAAAGACAGCAATGACAGATCTACAATATCTTCTGAATATTTTGTGATGTTTTTGATTCCCTCTATTCATTTTTCACAGCATTCCAAAAACATTTTTTTGATTCAAACGATCCATTTCGAACCCCAATGCCCCCTTTGCATCCCTTATCAACAGTGATTTACAGTGAAATAAACTTAGCTGGAATAATATGTACAAGAATCGTTCAAGATTCCTCAGATCGGTTTTGTAAACAGGGAAGACATTCAACTACAAGGAACTTGTCGATTAATTTCTCGAAAAAATTGAACCATTTGGCGACTAAAATGTTTTTATTATATCACAATTATATTAGAAGTAACCAAAAGTGCCCTGTGAAACATAAACCAAATCAGTCAATCGTTAAACTAATAACAGTCACCAATCGCGCATTCCATTATTTTTTTGTTAATAATACACCAGTTATATTCGAAATGCATACGGTATTCCTAGAAGTTAAAGAAAAATATAAAACAAAAACAGATTAAAAATGTCAACATAACAACACGAGCCTCGAATACGGGGACTGCACAATTAAAACATGTGGATTAACAACAAATATTCGTAATTATGGTGAATCGACGCCTGGTGAAACGATGTAACAACTCATAGTTGTCATCTGTCAAACGACAAGCACGAATCATGTCAATTCTCCCATCGAAACAAACAACAACCCGAACGATCCCAAGAAAACTAAGCAGCAGTTTCACGTCTCGCTTTATTTCCAATTAAAACGGCGCAGGTATTGAAATTTAATGCGATTTCAGTAGTACTCACTGAATTTTAGGTACTTGAGTTCGACGTCTTCAGGGTCTTAGCAAAACGATTCTCGGACAGGAACTCGAATCGTAGAACATTTTTATTCTGACACAATCAGAATAAATGTACTTCGATGGACAGTTCACCTTAATTTCACTCAGGCTAGCCTAAAATAAGCAGAACGTCTGATTGAGGAGACATCGAAGAGCTGGCAACATGGAAAGGTCTTGAAATTGTTCTAGGTTTAGTTCGGCATGATAAGCCGATAATTGCAATGAAAATAGCTGAAATATTTGTCATATCCAAAGTATAACCTTCAATTCTGCTTGATAAACATTGTTTTGGTAGTAGAATAATGAAATTTTAATTGCACTGCCATTTGTTTGGTTTTCATGTTTGGTTGGCTAATTCTTGTTTCAATATTGATACAATCCCAATAATGGCACAAAAATGTGCAATCCAAATTCGTTTGCTTTAAAAAATACCTGACGCCTAACATTTTTTCAACATTGTTCTGGGTTTCCTCTGTCTAAATAGATTCCAATCAAGTGAATTTTCTTCTCACATAAATCAGATCAATTATGACAGACGTTGACTGAAATTAAACATCCAAAAATGCTACTTTGAAGTTCATCATGGTCACCAGCCAATTCGATCCACCATTGCATCTCCCAACTCACGCCCTTATAAACAACACCCTACGAGGTACAAAAGGATAACTAGGGAGGTCAGACGAGGAGGAGGAGGACTGACAAATATATCATCATCGGATGTCGACCCATCAAGAATATATCATTGCCAATGTTTTCCAGATTACTTCGTTTCATATGACTAGAAATTTCAGATTGGAATTTTCGAATTGGTATCAGTGATCCAATGAGAAAGGGGTAAAGTAGGCATGGGCAAACAGCGTCAGCGGGCAGGTCGGGTTTCCCAAGAAGTTTGCCCAAGCCCGGTGTAAAGCTTCCAGTAACTCAACCAGTAAAGGATGGCAAAATTCGTTGGACCTACAGGCATCATACGAGGTGTTTTCAGAACTGGAACGCATTCGAAAATCAGAAAAAGAGTTATGACAGCTTGCTAGAACATAGAAAGTTGTCGTTCGTTTTTTTAGTGATTCATGCAATATTGAAATCACTGTTGAATTCGTTTGTGAAACTTCGTTATAATGTCTAAACATTTTTTGAGGTCTTTTGGGGTCGAGTATTCCTCATTAGGAAGGAAGTGACACTCGAATGTTTCCTGAGCTCTTAAATCAAGTATGGAAACTTCTCTATCCACCTCAAACAGATCGTAACAAACTGCCTCACAGCTCCAACGAATCCTACCCGAAAAAGGACGAAGGGACGAGTAAAGATAACAGGAAGGGATAGTAAAGGAATGTCACTCCTCGACCGACGATTCTCTGATGCAGAGAAACCGACCGAATCGAGAAAAATTCGACGCACTCTCATTCGACCGTCAGGCGAGCAGAGTGCCAACACCTACCCTATACGGATATCTCGTAGTTCATGTCGTAGACGCTGCCTCTGTCGGGCGTGGCGGCGCGGTGTTGGCGCGCGCCCTGCAACGGTGGCGCTTCCGACGCCTGCGTCGTCGTGTCGGACATTTCGAGCGCGCGCACGAACGACATGGGGCGTCGTACGGTGGGCGTGGCCGCTCCCAGGGGCTTCCGGTGCACCTGAAAGCACGTCATCAATTGTTGCTCCGAAAAATCGTTCAACCGGAAACTCCAAAATTAGTCCATCGGTAGTACTAATGACGTCACGACAAGTGTCTTATTCTAATTTTATCTTTAATAATTATTTGGAGACAGCTGGCCTAATACAATCAATTGAACATAGAGACAAAAGACAAAAAAAGATCAATCATATACAGGGTGTTTCAGAATTGCACGGCAATATTTCAGGTGCGTATTCTCTGGTACAAAATAAGGAAAAAATTCCTATGAACGTGTGTCCGGTCTCGATTGTTAGCGGAGTTACAGGGTGTGAAGAAAAATGAGGTTTTTATTTTATTGTGCTTGATCTACTGCAGATAAAGCTTTCAAATTTCGTATGAGTATCAAGCAATAGGTGCTACTTAATATGAAAGTAAAGTTTTCCAAATACCATACAGGGTGTTGCATTTTCCGAGGTCTCAATCCATAAAAGCCTCGAGATAAACTTGCTCGTACGCCACTGGTGAATTTCAATATTTTTTTCAAGTTCTTCAACCTATTACCTAAAGTTTGTCCCTCCTGACTATTCGACGAATACCGTTCAGTTTCCTCAGAAATTAATTAATTTGTAAATTGGCTCAAAGTTACATACTCAGAAATGTTTATACTATTTCGATATTTGATATCAATTAAAGCATCAAATAAATCGGAAAAGAAATTCATTAACAAATGTTTAGAGGAATTGTTCAAAGTGGCCTCCGTTTTGTTGAATGCAACATTGAGCACGACAAATCCATGATTCCTTGGCACTTCGTATCAACACCCTGTAACTCCGCTAATAATCGAGATCGAACACACGTTCATAGGAACTTTTTTCCTTATTTTGTACCACAGAATACGTCCCTGAAATATTGAACGTGCAATTCTGAAACACCCTGTATATTCACTTCTTTTATTATTAGAGCACAATGTTATTATTCAAATAAACCTTCGAATCAGACAAAAATCAATACTACTTAAATCAATACAAAATAGTCAATATGACTTGAAAAAATTTTTAAATTATGTAACAAATTCCAAGTTGTACTTAGAGTGTGGAAGAAAAACAAATTAAAAATAAGGTGTCATTTTGAAGGAAAGAAAAATTGTTATAAAAAACATAATTATATACAGGAGCGAACCTCCGTCAAATTTTATTGAATCTACTATATAAAAATATAATAAAATAATATAAATAAAAAATAAAAATAATATAAAATATTTAATATAAAATATATAATAAATGAAAATGCATCGAATTCAACAGGAAAAAATATAAAAAAAATATGAATGTTCGAAATAAATTCAAGAGTTACTTCTACATCTTAAATAGAAAATAAAAATAATATAAAATATACAGGGTGTTAATTAAGTATGTTAACAAACTTTAACCACGAATAGTACTCCGAAAAATAGAAAGAAAATGTCATATGAACATGGGTCCGGAAATGCTTCCTAAGGGAGCTACGCTCCTTTGCATGGGGCACCCTGAAGACGGTTTTCCCTCGATATTATCGAAACCGTTCATGACAAAATTACGAAATTAGGTGGGTTGGGTAAACTTTCGACGCAATTGTTGCAATTGTTTTTCACAGCACACTAAATATGTATGTAGACGAACATTTATTTATTTACAATAGCCTGCATCGATTCAATAATTTGCAGTTTTCTCGAAAACTGTTAGGCCTATGGAGATGTACCAAGAGACCATTTTCACGTAGAAATCTCTGAATTACCATATTCTGGAATCAAAATGTCAAAAAAATTACCATTTAGAAAATGGGGTTATTTTTACCCTTGACTCCTTCCGTATGATACGCCTGTGATTAAAATTATGAAATTCTGAATTCAGAATCAGATTCAGCATCGAAAGTTTACCCATCCCACCTAATTTCGTAATTTTGTTATGAACGGTTTCGATAATATCGAGGGAAAACCGTCTTCAGGGTGCCCCATGCAAAGGAGCGTAGCTCCCTTAGGAAGCATTTCCGGACCCATGTTCATATGACATTTTCTTTCTATTTTTCGGAGTACTATTCGTGGTTAAAGTTTGTTAACATACTTAATTAACACCCTGTATAACAAATGAAAATGCATCGAATTCAACAGAAAATATAAAAATAAAGTAATCGAATGTTCGAAATAAATTCAAGAGTTACTTCTACATCTGGCCTCTCACGAAACGAGAAGAGCGAGCGCTCGATTCGAGCTCGATCGTCACTCACCTGTGGACTTTGCGGCGGGAACACCGGCACGCCGCCCCGCCCGGCCGGGTGGTAACTCCTAGTCGTCGGCACGGCGGCGGCCGAGGAATACGTCTGTTGCGTGGGACTGGTCGGATTCGAGCGGTAAAAATCGTTGGGGGGCGGGTAACCGGGCGGCGAGGCGTCCTTCCACATGTAGACGCCCCGTTGGGGCGAGTTGGCCAGCTCGCGGATGTTGTCGACGGTGTTGTTGGTGCGCGGGTACGAGAGTTGCGCCGCCTCCTGCCTCACCAGCTCGCCCTCCGACATGAAGCGCCGCTGCGGGCTGCCGTAGCCGCCCTGGTGTTGCCAACCTTCAATTTATGAGCAGCGAAAAATCAGCCATTATGCAATGAAAATCTTGTCGCTGTACCAGTACCAATATTTTATTGTAATTTTTATCTTTTCAATGTCTATACAGGGTGATTCACCCAACTGGCTCATTAGAGGTTTATGGAGAACGGATAGAGATATCAAATTTTGGTGCTCTTCCGGTTGAACCGGAAGTGATCTCAACTTTGTTTTTTCGAATGGAACACTCTGTTTATTTTCACATTTTCGAATTCTATGAAGAATTCTGGACCTGTTGCATTTTGAATTTCATTCCTATCGTGATTCGTTTTCAAGATATTCCATTTTTTCGAAAAATTTTGACAGATGGACTAACTAAAATGTCCATATTATCTTAAATTATCAAGATTTAAGGTTCAATCTCCGTATACACATAAATGAAAGACTGTTCTATCAGGTATCCTTAGAAGTTTTCCAAAATATTCAACAGGGTGTTTGATATTTCAGTTTACTTTTTGGAAATTTCGAATCGCAGTAAATTCTTTATTTCAAATGGAATGACCATAACATTTTTACACTATCCGATGCAAAATTTCATTTCCTATCGAGTTATATAAGCATACCACATTGCTAAAATGGATATTTACAGAGATATCAACAAAAATGTGGAAATACGCTCATTCGTCTCATGTGTATTTTCACTTGGGTGGTTCTAAATTTCATATTTGACGGATAATATCACATTTTTGTTGATATCTCTGTAAATATCAATTTTAGCAATATGGTATGCTCATACAAATCGATAGGAAATAAAATGTTGCGTTGGATGGTGTGAAAATTTTATATTTAAAAGAAGGAAGTTATTGGGATTTGAAATTTCCAAGAAGTAAACTGAAATATCAAACACCCTGTTGAATATTTTGGAACACTTTGAAGGATACCTGATAGAACACTCTTTCATTGATGTGTATACGGAGATTGAACCATAAATCTTGATAATTTAAGATAATATGGACATTTTAGTTAGTCAGTCCATCTGTCAAAATTTTTCGAAAAAATGGAATATCTTGAAAACGAATCACGATAGGAATGAAATTCAAAATGCAACAGGTCCAGAATTCTTCGTAGAATTCGAAAATGTGAAAATAAACAGGGTGTTCCATTTGAAAAAACAAAGTTGATATCACTTCCGGTTTAACCGGAAGTAACAGGGTATTGAAAATATTTTAGGAAAATAGAACACATTGTGTAGTAGCATCCACCGAAATTTCAAGTTAATATCTCTAACAGTTCTCCATAAACCTCCAATGAACCAGTTAGGTGAATCACCCTGTATATTTTACTTTTTCAACTCATAATCTGTATTACAAGGCTTTGTCGATAAGATTCTTTTCCTTCTGACAATAAAGCGTATTTCGATTGATCGATCGCTACTCACCCTGACCCTCCGACATCATCGCCCTCTGGTGGGCGGTAGCGGCGCCCTGGTCTTGGAGGCGCTGCTGCTGCTGCACGTGATGATGGTGATGGTGGGGCTGGAAATCGTAATAGTGGGCGGCCGCGGCGGCGGCGCCCTGGGCGCCGTTGGGGGCGTACACCACACCGATGAAATCTGGCCTGCGCGGCTGCGTCGGAGTACTCGGGTTAGATCTGCGAAATGGCACAAGCGGATCTACTTTCACGCTAGCGGTACACGAGACACCAAGCAAGCGGCAGCCAGTCTCAAGCGGCTCGCAAAATAAATCGTTTTTTTTTTTCGTCGGCATCAATTTAGTTAGTTTATACTTCTATTCTTTATACTATTTTTCAATATGCTTCATTGTATCACGTTGAATATTTTTTTCATCAGTCAATGTCTAATTGATCTTTTATTTGTGTTAGTGTTAAAACATTACATTACTTATCGAATCGTCGTGAGATGGCGACAAAATCGTGTTCGGTAACATTGTTTTCTTCCACGTCAGTCAAAACTGGCGGGAAATCCAAACTTCTCTAGTTCATCAACCTACTTTTGAGTTTGTAGTCGTTTATTTTTTGCTGCGTGGTGTTTTTTAGTTGAAATGAAGTTTCGTGTAGTTTGTGGACAAGCAGAAACCGTCTCTCGTCATCTTTATGGAATTCCGAAGGTAATTTGTTGGTTTTTGGAGTTGGAATCAATAATTGACTTTTTTGTTACTCACATAGAACGAAACCGTTCGGAAACAATGGATTCTCGCATTGGGAAAACATTTACAAGTATTTTGAAAACACCTATTAAATTTTCCGACTGTATGTACATACAGGAATGAATGAAAGAGAATATTTTCACGAGAATTAGTCATTTTTAATCTGATTGACAACTGAACTGACGAGCATAGAAGTCAGCGTTGCCGCTTCTGAAATAAATAATTCACATTTTCTGCGCAAAACAAAAAGTCGCTTCCAACAAAGCCAAAGTTACATTTCTTTTTCAAAATACAATTCGACGTTCTTTCAACCCCACAGATTCGTGAAACACTGTCGAATCAAAACTTTGTAGACAAACTACTGGTGTATTTCATTAACAATTAGCAACGTTGCAATTTGCATTATTATAGCGCCGACGGTGTCGCCATCAGTGGTGATTTAAAAAAGCATACTTCTCGGTTCGAAAATAGGCGTTTTGATCGAGGGGTTTTAGTCCCGGCTCGAGATAGGGACTGGTTTCACCATTGCTATAGCCATCTCAATTTGTTAAAATGACATAACTAAATTCGAAGAAGTATTTAATATCAGGTTTTTCAAATGAACTAGAAAAATCTACGCCATACGTGGCGAAAACTACATTAACAAGCTCAATACATACCTATGAATGCAAAAAATTAAATAAATTCAAAGATCATATTTGCTATGATAGGGTAAAAGTTTGATAAATCATAAATATTCTTCAAGAACAATGTGTTTTGTTAAATTTCAAACAAAACACAGATATTATTTGACTTTTCTAAATATGTCATCTGTCCAATGCTTCCTGTAGATGCAAAAACAATGAAAATAATTGTATAACAAGTTATGGCTACGCATACCACTAAAAAACAATCCAATATTGTCATAACCAAGATTCATATTCAATTCTACACTATGTAGGACTAAAAATGTCCATTACAAGATAATAGCAAGAATACCAAACAGCTAGAGCATTCTTCGTCCAAAGAACGAGTAAAAAAACGTACCTTCTCACTGGACTAGACAAAGCAAGAGGCGTAGGGACTCCTAGGGCTTTAATCCTTTGCTGCATAGTGGGCGAAGGCCTTTGCCCCAAACCGTCAGGGGTATTGCTTCTACCACGAAAACATACCGAATTTCAAAACTTGCACACTCCAGACAATTCGCTTCAAGATCGAAATCAATGACGAAAAAATTACTGTCGCTCACCTGTTTTGGTCGATGCCCCTCGGCCGAGGGTGGGGACTGTGTCGGGGCGGGGCGTAGGGCCCGCCCCTCGCCTGTGCCATTCGAGACGTCGCGTCGCCCCCTCCACCCTCTAGAGCTCCGCTCGCCGGCAAGAAGAAGTTGCTCTTGCTGCCGTGCCTCTGCAGCGGCGGCGTCGGTTCGCAGTCCTGCGACTGCGACGCCGACGGCTCCATGTCCAGGTCGCAGCCCTCGCGCCCAGGAGACATCTGCCAAAGGATCTCCACGTCAATTCGATGTTAATAAAGGTTGCAACAATTTTTTTGGTGAGGTTCAATAGCAGTTTGAATGGGATTTGAGTTGCTGTGGAAATAATTCGGCAAATAGGCGAGAATTTTCTTGAAACACAGTTCGACTTTTCCCTTGCATTTTAAACTAGTCTAAAGAAATATTTGTTACTTTCACGCCTGACAAATGAGTGATTTAAAATTACTGGTTACGTGGATTAATAAAATAGCTAGTAGAAAAACGAGCATTGGTCAATAAAAAATCAGTTCAAGTGGTACTAACCTTGTTGTAAGCATTTGAGTTGATACTCCTAATTCCGTTACTGTTATCCATGTAAGTTTTCACTTGACTGTCGTTCGTAATCGTAGCGATAGGTCCGTGAGAACAATGTTTTCGTTTCGTGTAGTATTTGTGGGGCTTCATGAGACTAAAAATTACATAACAATCATCAAATAAATTCAATATCCAGCGTTATTCACATAATAATAGCCGCAGATTTTTTTGTATTGAATAAATTAAAAAAACAGTCCTGTTAAATAATGAGAGTTCAGAATATGAGAAAAAACATAAATCAACAACTAGTACGGGTAATCTTCACAGTATTGCTATATTGTGTTATTTGACGTTTAATTGTCGCGAGCGCCATCTATGGCGGGAGCAAAGTTAATAAAAGTCGATTTTCATCATAATTTGTTTCGCAAAAACACCATCGATATTCATTGAGTTCTATTAATTTTTTACCTGGGAAATTGTGGTCCGAACTGGGTGTAACAGCAATTGTCCCAACAACCTCGCGAAAAGGGGTTGAAGCCACCCTTGAACTTTCCAGTGACCTGCTCATTAGTCGTCCGACCTCTGGACACCAAAACCATGTGGAAACCTGTCAGACCGAATATCGGTATCGATAATAGCGACACCAGTATTATCAACAAAATACTATTAGGGTGTTGAGGAAACAAATTTTTGACAATGTCAATGGAAATAGTTTAATGGTTAACATTTTTTATAGAAAAGGATACGATATAATGGGTTGAGGACTGGTATATTCTTCCTTACTTTTCAATATAAATATCAGACTCAAAGTGAATATGCTGATCATGTGTATACTCAGAGATATAAGGAAGAAAAGGAAGAATCTGTAGTTTCTTCTTCCTATGCAGTTGTTAACCCATGGGCAATGATGATCAAATGTCTGAAAGAAAAAAAGATGAGTGAGAAATGAATTTTCAAGATAATTTCTCATATTCATCAACAAACCAAGAAAAAAAAAACAAGTTTAAAATTCAGTTCATTCATAACAATTAGTGAATATTAAATATCATGTGTTTTGTGTTTCTACTGTATATTGAATTCAATTTAGGACCCCAATATGTTGAAGACACATATATCACATAATTCAAAGTAAAATTTTTATATTATTAAATATGTAATGTGTAGCAATAATTCATGACCTGCATATAGATGGCGATTTTCATATATATTATCTAAGATCCAAAAAAATCATCACCCAAATTCATCATTTAATGGTTTTAGGAATTAGCAGTGTGTTATCTTTTGTTTTCCTGTATATAATCAGAAACCACAAAGTGATTAATCAACTGAATACTCAATAATGGACAAAAAATTCACAAGTATGTGAATAACAGTGTCATAACAGCATAATAATTTACATTTGCTTGCATCATGAACAATGTGGACTTTGTTAATGAAACTGATTAAATATATCAAAGCATTGAACATGTGTAGTTTGAAACCATTTGGTAATGAATAGTCAAATATTTCTTACTACCAAGTGGATATCAGTGTCATCACCACAAGTTGATAAGATTAAAGTGGGAAATAAAATACGATTCAATTGAACACAGTAGATGAGAAACTGCGCCTTTCAAGAATATACAATTATCACAACATATCGAATGTTATTAGAATATATCAAATTGCATATAAATGACTAAGCAGATTCTACATATTCTCATTACATTTCCTTTTTACTATTTAAGATGATTCAATGATTCATAAAGACTACTATAAAAGTTATTCAAGAATAACATGTTATCTAGATGAGTGATGTATATGACCAACTTTACTTTAATTGCATGATGAAATGGAATATGTAGATAATATTATGCTCTAATATAAAGAACAAGTGAAAAAACACTCACCTCTATGCAATGGTTGCAAACACTGCAGTGGGAACACCTTGGTGGTCTATAGAACTTACAAGTAACACACCATTTCATTCGAACTGTTATACCACGAACATCTATATTTCTATACAGTGGAGCTCTGAAATCATCATCTCTATCTTCATCAGGAGGGGCTGAAAACAACAACACTCAATATCTCCCTAAGTGTGCCCTAAGTCCTCTCACCTTTAGGTATAACTCCAGGGTCCATGAAGGTAGCAAGGGTGAAATTGGCCAGCACGAAGAAAGTGATGACACCCTGACAAGCTGGAACCCATGGATGGTCGGGTATGTAATACTGGGCACTGCAAACGCACGTCGTCTAAATTTGGAAACATAAACACAAATAACTTACGGGTAATAAAAAAATAAAGTTGTGGCTACGAGGAGCAGGGTCCAGGCGAATGTGGCTGGTACGTATCTAGTTTTGAGGTCACACTTGGGCATAGTGTTTGGGGTCTTCTTCACGGAATAGTTACACCCTTAAGTTCTAGCGAAAAATCGAGAATTCGGTCTGAAACAGGTCAACATGGCTGGCGAGGGAAAGAAAACACTACCGATATATTATCACTCGAGACGGAGAGCGGAGAAAAGTCATCCACAAATAATTGTCAGATTATTTGACAATGACGGATAAATCATATGTGAAAGCGCGAAAACGAAATGTCCCTAAACATGTCTTCAGCTGTTGCCAACCGGAAACAAATCTATAAAATGAGGAGGAAAAGGATTTTTATATATGCCAAAAAACTCCCCAGAACTCATGAAAACCCATCTGAAAGTATCTTTCATGTAATGGCATCGTATTTATATATAGTCAAATTATTCTGGGTTGATACCTGTAACGCGTCGCCGATTTTGCCGTGATGCCACATGTTTTTCACTTTTTCAGGGATGCTCCGAATTAACTCCTAATAACTAATAAAAACTTGGGTATATAATCATATTTCATAGAAACTATTGAACCATTGCGAGATCGTGGTGAATAAATATTCATGAAGATTCTTTACTTACCTTTTTATATTACGTGATCTTACGCCCCTGTATAAATAGTGCCAAGCCACAGATGAATAACTAATCTGTGGCCAAGCGACAGTGGAAGATAATCAGCTGGCAGTTTATAGCTTCTGCTGTTCTGTGTATTCCAGTATTCGATACATGTTGTTTTTGAATGTTCACGTACCAATATCATTATTTTGTTTTTGTGAATATGTTTATGGTAGAGAGATTCCCATCGCAGATATTTAATATTACAAGTTATCGATTGAAAAATGGTATGGTAACTTTGATATGAAAATCACTGAGTTTGTGAATGTGCGGAAATGTTGAAAATTCGGGCTCTTAATCGAGAGAACTCTTCAGATGAAGATGTGCCAGTTATACGCAGGGAGGCTCAGGTATTTGATGATTTTTATTTTGAGTTCCATATCAAATAGGCTATTTATTATATAACTTGTTATTTCAGGAAGAAATTGCCCTTGAATTATATAATAAAGCTTTACATTTGATAGCTAAAGAGGATTACAGTGAATCTGAGTCTATACTATTAAGTCTCATAGATGAAAATATTCCTGCATTGGAGAATAATGGGGGACTCCCAAAATCTATGTCAAACTTTAGATATTCATGTCATAGAAACTTGGGAAACGTTTACTTGAAAATTAAAAGAGTTAGTGATGCTCTAGATCAGTTTTCATTGGTGAGTATTATATTGACAACATCTCAGGCATTAATTAAGTTAATGAAAAACATTTCAGGCTTCTGATTTGGATTCTACTGACGTTACTTTGTGGTTTAAAATTGGAAATTTATCATTGAAACAGGATAAGTTTTACAAAGCTGCAAATGCTTTCTCAAAGGTTAGAATGAACATTGCAGCAACAGATCTTTTAGAAAATTGAGTCTTGCTCATTTTAGGGATTGGAATGCAGTGAAACACACTGGCCATGCTTAGACAAACTAATAACTCTATTATTTGCAATCAGGGATACAGTTTCTTGTTTAGACTATATTGGAAAAGCTTTGATGTTGGACCCAGATTATACTAAAGGCTTAGTTTTGAGGAAACAGATTTACAAAAATAGTCCCAGCACAAGAGATTATTATAAGCTTTACAATCCTGATTAGTAAGTGATTTTGTCATAATGATTCTAGTTCTATCATTTTTTGATTCAGTATTTGGGAACCCCCTCTGGATGTTCCGATAAAAGAAGAAGAAGAGGAGAAATATTTACAGGAAGCTACAGCATTACATGACCATGTTAATGAAATTGAAAAATCCTATGGCCCCAAACCACTGCAGACGATTCCTTTACCAAAATCTTTGGCAGAATACACTTGGCTAGCCCTAGCAGATACTGTCATATATCTACATCAATATTTGACAGAAAACGGAATGGTAATTGAATGTTCATGAAAGTTAACAAAAATCAAATTACTTTATTCACATTTTCAGAGTCACTTCACCTTCATAGATATGGATAGATGTATGAGTGAAAATACAGAATCACAAATATTTAAAGAGCCCCAGGAAGAAAAAGAAGTGGAACCCAAAGTCAATGAAGAAAAAACTGGGGAAAACCAGGAAGAAATGGTGATTACTGAAGTGGCAGGCACAACTGATGAAAAAATGGATGTTGATTTGCCTCCTGAGAGAAGGCCATCCCAAAACAGTGAAACAAATAATGACGGACAAGATACCCCAGTGCAAACTGATATTGACGAAGTGAGAAACTCTCATTTATAAAGAAACATTCACTTTCATTTTATTTTTTCTAATTCAGGAGCAAAACATGGACCAAGACACCGAACAAGAAGACAACACAGAATCCAAAGAAAGGAGCAGGCCCAGAGGGTCCAAGCGCAAACGTGATTTGCTTTCAGACTTGCGCACTTGGGGCTGGTACAGTAGGAGAAAATTGTCGAAAAAAGCCAAAGACAAGGATTTTACTGTGGAAGATGCCTTGGATCGCATAGTTCCTAAAAATTTACTGCCACACAGAATCGATCCTGAAAAGTTCAATAACTTTGAGGATTCTATGAGCACTATGGATTTATATAACTTGTATGTGGAGAATGATAATAATTACTTGTCGCCGATTCATTCCCCCAAGTCTGTCAACTTTGAACCTTATTTTGGCACAGGTAATTGAAGGTTGAATTTTTTTTGGTGACCTAAATGACTGCTTAAATGTCCCCAGGTATATCTCAACCAATTAGAATTTCAGTTGTTAGCTAGATTCTTTTTATTTTGCACTATTGGTATTGAAAGATAACCAAATCTGTCAGAATTATCTTCCATAAAAGAATAGACCATGTTGAAATTTCGATGAAATAGTGATAAAAAAACAGAAATAACCTCGAAATTAATCAACATGGTGCCAATTTCTAGTTTTTCTGTTGATAAATCTTGCCTGTAATGAACCCTCGAGTTGTCAAAAATTCCCATAAAGTATACAATTATTTAACAGAAAGAGAAAGTGACGATGTCAAGCAACTGTGGACAAGACCTCGCGACCACTGCAACGCCATAGTCCTCGTCAAAGACCTCGTTTTCGGCCTGTCGAAAATCTGGCACCACAAATGGCCGAAAGACCTCATCCCCCTGTACATATCGGCGTACGAAATGCTCCGCGAGCATTGCGACCAACCGCAAGTCTTCTGCACCGAGGCGCCCTTCCCAGCCATCCGCGACGACGCTCTGGCCACCATTTTGTACGCCGAACTACTCACTTTCAGCATGGACACCGAAAAAACCGTGCATCCCACCTCCGTGGGCTACCTGCAGCTGGTCAGCGGGCGGCACGAGGACTGGCAGCTGGAGTTTTCGATGTTCTTCAATCGGGTGTACTGGCTGAGGTCGCACCTGTTCCGCAAGGAGCTCAGTAACGATTTGGCCGCGCGGGCGCTCGAGCTCATTCAGGAGGTCGTCGATGAGGAGGAGGACGCGCGGAAGGAGCGCTACATGCTGAGCCTGCCGAATTGCTCCAAGTACGGTCTGATTAGCAGGGATATCATCGAGAGGATCCTCGGCCACTTGGACTTGGTCAATTCGCTCGCTAACGTGGAGGCGCTGTTCAACGACGAGAAGTTCGAGGAGGTCGCTGCTATCATCGAATCGACCTTCAGGAGCGGCGGAACGCGTCTCCAGGTTGGTTTTTTTGATTTTTGTTCTTTCTTGAAGATTTTTTTGTTTATTTTTTTTAATATAAAACTTCTCACGAAAGGAGAATTCAGATGGCGCTGTTTTAATTGTTCAACGGTTTCTTTCCAAATGTTAACCAGTTCAAGGTATGAAATGAATAATAATCGGCAACACTGTACTGATGAGGAGGATTCATAATCTAAAATTATTATTCTTTGCGAAATTTGAGTGAAATGAGCCAAAAAAGAAACGGATTTTGTGTTCCATGTTATCGGCATTGATATTATTGTGTTTTTTTTTTCGATTTTTTCTTGAAAAATCAGTGATTTCGCCAATCAATTCAGAGACTCACACAACTAAATCATGATATTCTTCATACTAACGAATCTTGAACATGATTTTTCTGTCGTTAGGTGGGTAGAATGGGAAGACCCGCCCAACTGGGACTGCTCATACACTCCCTGTGGTTCACCGATCTGCCTCGGTGCTTCGTCTGGACAGAGGAATGCCTGCACGAGTCCTTCGAACAGTACCTGAGGTTCGGCAAAGATCACGATAAGTGGGAGGCTGTTGTGGAGAAATGCCTGATCGTCCTTCACGAGATCATCAAGAGCGAAACCGTTGCCGTGATCGATCGGTTAGAGGAGGCTAAGAGGGCGAGGCTGGTGGAAACTTTGGCGAGGATGGTGTCGAAACAGCTGAATTCTGAGGTGCCTGGTATACCGCTCAATAGTATCAGTCCTTGGATTTTGCTGCACTATGTTCTGGAGAGGTGAGTGTTGAATGTCAAATCGTCAAGTGGCGTGCCGAAAAGTTAATTTAAATGTCAACAATAGGCGAGATCACAAAATCATGTTTGATTCAAACCTGCTTCAAGATCAAATATAATGATTGAAAATAGAATGTAAATGAAATTTTTATGGGGAATATTATGTAATATCAGAAAAAACTCCACTTTACACCCCTATTTTCGGTCAGACTTCAAAAACAACGCTCCTGGTTTTCGTCAGCTGTACTAATACTTGACGCCTGTCAGATTTCATATACTGTTTTCCATTTTTTCACTGCGCAACTGAAAGTTATTTGTTATTCTTCAGGGAAGAACATAAACAATATGCTATCAAGAGGAGGAGTCAAGGAAAGCGGCATAGAATGGAGGATAACCAGAAGGAAAACTTGGAAGAAAACGAGTTACCGGCTTCCATAGCAATACTTTTTTCAGCACACGAGTTTTTAGGTGAGGTTAGAAGTTGATATGATTACCTAAATAATCGTATTATTTATTGTAGGCGCGAAGAATTGGTGTATGACTCATAACGGTGAACTACTGCATTTTATCTTGGACACTGTCCTAGACCGAATCGACACGCCCGTGTTCGACAAATTGAGAAATAAAATCGATGTTCACATAGAACAAGCCATGTTCTGTTTGTACCAGCACCCCAGCAAGAAAAACAAGGTAACACACGGAATAGCAATGAAAACGCAGCTTTCTGCAACCGAAAAAAATCTTCTAGGTGTCGAGACACTTGGCGGATCACAACGTAGACCCGTTGCCGCTCACATGGGAGCGTTCCTTCCAACTGTTCGAATTCTACGGGCCGGACTGCCTTCCCGAATTCAACTCCTACAAAAACGCCTCCGTGTCCGCTGATCTGGAGCAGTTGCTCAAACGGATCATCGCGCTGGTCCCCACGACGTGTGCTCCCCAACAGCACCTGCAAAAAGTGAGAAATCGTGGTCCTACCGACTGCGCCAATTTTTGCTAACTGTCTTTTTGTTTTGCAAGGTTATGGACTACATCCACGGCAAGACTGAGGTGTTCCCGGATCCGATTGAGTTCCCCGACAAAGTTCGCTCTATCTACTACCTCATTGGTGATTTTTATTTCAAACAGCGGGAGTTCAGCAAGTGTATCAAGTACTTCCAGATGGATCTTTGCATCAATCCACTCCGTCTGGATTCCTGGGCTTGTCTGGGTAAGCCCGAATAACGTATTTTTGGGAAACATTCACTTGTCATCCTCCGTATTTGATTTGCCGTAGGTTTGAGTTATGCCGCTCTGCTGGACGCCAAATTGAACCACTGCGAGAAATTCAAGAGCGAAATGGAGTTTTTGGATAAAGCGAGACACGCGTCGATATGCTTCACGAAAGCTTTGGAAATATGCGCGGAACCGCTCATGCTGCTGATCGAATGCGGTACATTTCAGTATACGGTTCATTCGTACTGTTCCAGAGTGCTTAAATTCGAGTCTGAAAACTTGAGTATGGAAAAGTAAGTGATTTAATATAGGAAAATTTCGTATAACTTCTCGAGAAAGAGCCTGAAAACTGAAAGAGTAATGTAAACATGTGAATTTTAGATTTGAGTATCTTGAAAACCAGAAAAACACTTACTTGGATAGCTCGGGTAGCAGTTTTGAAAAAGCCATCGCGATATACGAAACGGAAGAAGAATCTAACGACGCCGACGAAAGATGGCTGCAATATTACATCCTAGGCAAAATAGCCGAAAAGAAACAAAAAGAACCAACGGAATATCTGCAATATTACATGACCGTAAGCGAATCCATCACCACGGACAATCAAACCCGATTACAAAATCTCTTCATATTTTCCTAGGCCATCACGCTTCTCGACGAGAACAAAGCCGAGTACCCCGAGAAGATAAATTACAGCAACCCGCAACACTTAGCAGTGGAAGCTCTGGAGCTCCATTACCGAATCAACGCGTCTGTCTTGAAATATCTCGAGTTGCACGAAGGCAAGGAGATCCCCAATTCCATCGGATCCTTTTTCAAAAAATGCCTGAGTTCTTCCAAGTTCATGAAGAAATCACCGTTACCAAAGCCCGAGGACCAACTCAAGGCCAGCGAGAGCAACAGCACTAGTTTTCAAGAGCAGTTCCTAAATTCGCTGAATAAATCCAACGAGGACGCCGAGAAGAAAATTGACACCAAAGTGGAGGAAAAAGTGTCCGATTTAAATGATGATAAGAAAATAACAGCGCCTGAGACAGACGATGGTGATGTCATTATGATATCAGATTCGGACGACGAAGAAAAAACGATAACACCAAGTACTAAAGAGGCAGTTGAATCTTCGAAAAAATGCGACACTAGTGAGGTAAAAGAAAAGGATGAAAGTGTAGAAGACGAAGAAACAGTAACAAGAAGTGAAATGGGCAACCACGTAGATAAAACTACAGCCACAGTAGTAGAGAATGTTAGAGATGAAGGAATCTGTGAAAAAAATGATGCAGAAAGGGTGGAACAAGATTCGGGTACAATCGAAAATTCTTCTGTTCAGAGAAAAGATGTGCAGGAGATGTTTGACGCGATGATGGAGAAAACAATGAAAGAAACTGAGGATCAAAGAATGGAGGTCGATTCCGATTTGAGCGGAGCAGAAAGAGTCGAAGTTGTCGTTGTCAAGGAAGTTAAATCTGATGATGTGATTGATATTGTCAAAAAAGATGAGTGCGAAAAGATGGACAAACCAAAGTCTAACGATGTCGATCCTCATGCCGAAAATGTAAGAGTGAGTGCCACATTTTTTCTTACCAAATGTTTCAGTTATTATTTCAAATGAAAAATTAAATTGTGAAATCTTGTTGATAGTTCTTGAAGCTGCATATTTATTATTCTTTTTTTTTTGTATTCCTCATGAGCCAATCAAAGAGATATAACTGTGAATGTTTCACTTTAGTTCTAATTATTATTTTGATTGCTTGGAAAACTTCCAATATGTAAACGCCGTAAATCCTCGATTTTATGCATCATAGTTCACAAATTAATTGATATAATCTGAGGAAATGAATATACATGAATTAATCGCCAATCAGATAGTAAAAATTGAAATTCGGTATTATCCAAATTCGTTTTACGATACTATGATTGAGACTGTTCAATTTATGTAACTTTGTGATTTTGTCCTAAATTATCAGTACGAAAAATATATAAACAAGTTTACATTAGAATCATAATATATATGTATATATTTTGGTGATTTTGTAGACATCCGTTGAAGAAGATTCAAGTAGTAGTTCAAGTTCATCTTCTGGTTCGGATTCCAGCGACTCCAGCGAGGACGATGACGACGATGATAGCAGTTCCAATTCTTCTTCTTCTTCTTCCGAAACATCAAACGAATTCATGTCGCAAGTCGAAATATCACAAATGATCGATAAATGTATCCTAGGTAAGGATTTTTCACGAAGTGGTTGATGATTTTCAATAAAAAATACGACAATTTTCAAGGTTTGGAGATATGCATAACCAGGCTGGCCCAGAACTACAAGGCCCTCTACCGACTCGCCCATTTGTACTTCAATTACAAATCGAAAAAGGACCTGACAAAGTGCAAACAACTCCTCATGAGCGAATATACGTGCAGAAACGGTGTTGTGGTGAACGGTCTTTTCAACGACAGAAAACCGACCAACTTTTTCAACGTGAGTTTTCTTCGAATTCCAGCTTACCGTCTCACCCCATCCCTTACGATTATTTTCTTCCAGGGCATCTGGAGAATTCCTTCTACCGAGATCGATAGACCTGGATCTTTGTCGGCGCACATGAGCAGGTGCATTTCGTTGTTGCTGCAGATTTTGAGGACCACCAACGATAACAAAACTCTTACGGATTTGAGTTTGCAACTGAGAAAAACTCCGGAACCGGATAAGTAAGCAAATTGTACCTCGACCATTACAAAATACTCACGTTGAATTTCGTCGTTTTATTGCAGGATATATATCAAAGATTCGGAGAGGATGGCGTTTTCTGAGCAAGCCTTGACCATGTGTTCTCAGAGTCTGAGAGGCCAAATGAAGAACGTGGGCACAATGACCAATCAACAAACGATCAAGTTGCTTCAGGATATCTTCAAGATGTACCAGAGGATGCAAAAGCAGTTTGGCTTAAAGGAAAATCAGTTTGCAGGCATGCTGGTTGAAGTATATAGAAAGTACATCAAAGAAAAGGTTTGTGTGTTTTTATGTTAGCGTATTTATTGACCATCAAAAATTACAAAATTGTGTAGGTACGTCAAGAAGTAATATAAAAATTTATAAAACATGTAGAAATAAAAGAAGTGAAATATGTAAAAAGAAATTATCCTAAAAACCAGGCTTTGTGTAAAGTAAAGTACACTAAATAAACAATATCAAGTCCATATATGGGAGGAAACATTTTCAATATTATGAAGTGGATTTACAAGCAGTGATTTTTTTACATGGTGTTTCAATTTTTTTGCAATTCCTTAACCTGTTCTTTCCAGTTCAGGTTGGAATCTATGTGAAATCCTAGTATCTTGACTGATGATTCATTTGCTGTGTTTTTTGAGAAAGTTATTTCTTTATTTTGTTTTTATTCATGGGGTGGTTTATTGATCATTGTCTTGGTTGTAGATTTCAGATAATGTTAATGTGCTGGAGCTGGCCACCAAATTTTGTCTACAAAATAAACAAGCTGAAAAGCAAAAGATGCAGCAACAAAAAAATATAGTTCTGAATCCTAGAGGGGCAGGTATCCTCAATAATGTGAGTATCCGTTGTAATCATTGAACTCCTCCATGTTTCCGATACCTCAGGAGACGGAAAATTGGTTGAGGATAACGCAAAAAATAATTACTTTGCAGTCTCCCGTATTGCCTACTCCTTCAACCCAAATCACCCCGCTACTGGGTGCCGCGACTGCGCGTCGTTCTCTGACGAGTCGCCCTCGAGGCCGCCCACCGCTACCCAAGACACAAGGGCAGCCTAGGAGCAGAAGTCTCGCTGCTGGCCTGCCCAAACCGTCCACGTCGTCTCCGACTTTCAACCCGTGGCAAAACCCCCTCTTCGATTACCTCAAGCATTACCAGGACGAGCTGATTAAGCAGTATAGTCAGAATCTGAGCATTGCGCAGCTGGGACAGCTCAGCCAAATGTTGACGCAGGTATTTGATGAGGATCGTTCAAAGAGTCATTGTTAGTTTGAATTTGTTTCCTTGTTTAGGGTCAGATCAATAATCCCTTGACGGCTTCGGCAATAACAAATCAATTTCTCGCCCAATCCGGTTTGTTGGGCTCTCCTGTTTTGGGAGGGAAACAAATGGGCTCTGCCGGGGGGAGCGTACCCCAAAATAGCGCCGCCCAATTCATGGAGACTTTGAACCAGCTGTCGCCCAGCGTGAAGAAGAAGTCGGGAATGGAGCAGCCATCGCCGAGTTCCAGTACAGGTGAGATGAATGATTGAGTTCATTGTGCGTTTCATCAAAATTAAACTCTCACTCGCAATTTTCTTACAGCTGGTACATCTAAAGTGCCTGCTATTCCAACTAAAGTGGTTTCTCAACACACGGTGACGACTCCGTCGGGTATAATTCAGAGTAAGCCGAAATCAAACGTATCGATTTCCAAGGTTGCTGCTTCTGCCCAAAAATACCCTACCCCAACGAAATCGGACAGTCTGAAGGGGAAATCGGGCGGTGGTGATGCGACCGTCAAAAACATCCCTTCCACTTCAGGAGTTTTCAAGGTCAGTTCTGGATTTACGTCAAATTTTTACTCACTTATAATTGCACAAGTGGTTTGTATTTTATCGGGTGAATTTGGGTTGTTTAATGAGAAACTGTTTCCTAGCAATTTGACAACTATAAATTTGGTGTCGTGTCTTTAGGTTGACAGTTATTTCAGTCAAATTGCTAAAGGAAACAGATTAGAGTTTGAACAACACAAATTTACCCATCAATATCAATACAAACCTCGAGTGTAATTCGGCAGGACAATTTAATGAATAAGAAATTTGGAAACATATCAATGCAAACTTTATTTATGAAACATCAAAAATAAACACATTTTTATTTAAATGTACAATCGTTTCTGTAGTAGTTCTGTTGAAGTTTTAACATTTTCCAAAAGAATTGATTGAATAATGCTTGAATGATACTCTTTGTCAACTTGTGAGTATGGTTTTATTGATGATGATGAATTGCTGTGTCCTGTTATTTTTATCAGAGCTCGTTCTTCAATTCCGCGATAATTGATGAACGAATGAATAAGTGAAAAAACCACTAGTGTATTTGTCGCTGTAAAAGTTAAAGTCAACTTTTGCCGCTGTCAAAGTGACAATTGCACTGTGGCATATGCGATTTTTTATACCTGAATTAAATTGTCAACGAAAAAAATGTTGCTAGGAACCGATAGTGGCTAAAGTGGTTCCTACGGATGACAAAACGGCCAAAGACCTGATGAAGGACAGGCCGAATATTTCTATAACGCCTGTTTCGGCCAGCCTACCACCGCCTCCCAGTTTCATGAGGCCGCCGGCTACTACGAGTCCATCTAGTAAGAATTGTAGATTGATTAAGATTCCAGCTATGGTAAATAGAATATGGAGTTGAATTGTATGATGTGAAAATGAGAATGGGGTAATTATTTCGCTTATTTTATAACTGAACGTTCGTTTATAATATAGAGAAATTTCAAGTTTCTTCTATTTCTTTATATGAACTGAAATCTTGTTATTATTGACATCCAAGCAAATTGTTTGCAAACTAATAATTACACGAACTTTTAGTCAATATATGAGCCGAAAGTATTACCTTCAGTTTTCACATTATGTTAACGATCGCCCTGTATACACATGTTTCCAATCAATTAAAAAATCGCTGATATCAAAATGTATATACTTTTAAGTTTTTCTACATATTACCTGTTTCATAACAAATGATGACTCAACTGCTTATAATGAAAACTACATTTTACCACTACAACAGAAATTACTTTCGTAATAGGTAATGACGCATTTTACACATTCTTCAGATAATAAGCCTGATTATTAATAGTCTATTAAGTGAGATAGTTCTGACAGATTTGGTTATCTTTCAATACCAAATGGTGCAAAATGAAAGGTATCTAGCTAAGCACTGAGCTTCTGATTGGTTGAGACATAGCTGGGAACATTTGGGCATCAATAATTATGGCAACACTTCACAGTGACTTCACAACGTTGTCAAATTTATTTGGAGAGAAATTTTTGATCCACCCAAATTTGTTACAAATATTGAAGAAAACTGTTCAACGTTATTCTATAAATCAAAAACATTATTCATTTTCAATTCGAATAATAAACCTAACCTTACTTTCTGGCGAGCTGTCACTCAAATAAATAGACTATATAATAATTGCATTCAACTTGGGCCAGTGATAAATTAAATTACCGAATTTCCAGGTGGAAAAACCCTCCAAGAAAAACTCGCAGACAAAAAGAAAGAACAACTAAACAAACTCAAAGCCAGCATGGCATCGGAACACCGTTCAATAAACCCCAACATTCCCACCTTACCCAAGAACCCCATCATCCCCAAAAACCCGAACATTAATAGGAAGCTCAACCTTCCGCCTTCCTTCCATCTCACTCCGGCGCACGTTCCCATCCCCAAACCCAAGAAGACGGTCGTCCCCAAATTTCCCCCTGAACTGACATTGCCGCCCGGCATCGTCGCTACGCCGGCGCAGCCCAAAATGCCCACCTTGCCGCCCAGTATTTCGGTGTCCAAGTCGAACGCGGCCATGTCTACGCCCAAGTTTCCACCGGAATCGGGCGTGTCGATAAGTCAGGTAAGTGTCGAGTTTTTCTTTCAACAAGAAAAAAAAATGTGTGCCTGGGATATTTTCGAGGGTTTTGAACAACAATATCGGAGATAAACGTGGAGCATTAATGAAATTGTCAGTTGTCAAGCTGCAGGTTGTTTCAGATGCCGATAGATGGCATTGAAGTGCGACACTTCCGGTTTCCGCGAAAAATGTGTGAATATAATGTAAATGCTTGATATTTTAATGTTTCCTATTGACATTACTCTGTATATAAAACAATAACATCTACTCATTGCATTTTGGGTGTGAAGATTTAACAATTATAACTTTTCGTCATCAGCAACAGATCCCAACTCTGCCTACGAGAAAGCCTCACATTTGGAATCCATCTTTTTAGACCGTTTACTATCGTGTCCGTAAGTTTCTTGACCACGTAGATTTGTATTTGCCTACAGAGAAATCTTCTTTGCATGGATTGGAATGTGTAGTTGCTATTGAATTTGCAATTTTGAATGAAAATGTAGTTGTTTTGACAAAATAGCTATCGAGAATTAGCTAAGGTAGGTGTGATGGACACCAATACCGTCAATATACAGTTGCAACTCTTATTTATCATCGCTAATTCTGCAGTTGTGAGGAAAATCAGCTTATATTAGGTATATTAGATTATTATACAGGGTGTCCCGTGAAAACCATGTCAAACCTGGGAAGATTGTAGATCAATGGATAACCCACCTGCTATGACAAAATTCCCATTATAAGTCAGTTTTCGAGTTTTTATTTTTTAAAATAATGATTTTCGTCCCTTTCAATAGTGTTTGGTTACTTTTTTTCAGTAAAATATTGCTGAAGAATAATTTTAACGTTACCATTAACACATTCTCCGAAAATTCTAAAGGGGACCTTTTTGAGATCACTATAAAATAGATAATTTATTGGTGTAATGTGCAGCAGTAGCTCAGTACATTTTTGGTTCCACTACGATGGGCCGAACTTCATGAACAAAAGAATCCACCACCAAAATTTTCAATAAAAATATTCGTCACAGCCCCCCTTTGAAATGTTTGGAGAATGTTTTTAATGTTGACGTTAAAATTATTCGTCAGCAATATTTTACTGAAAAAATTAACCAAAAAGGTGTGAAATTGCACCAACCATAAAAATAAAACTATTGAAAAGTCATCATTTTCAAAAATAAATATTTCGAAAACGTAAGACTTTTATAATGGGAATTTTGTCATAGCAGGTGGGTTATCCTTTGATCTACATTCTCCCTCTGTTTGACGTGGTCTTTACGGAACACCCTGTATTTGTATTAGACTCTTGAATGCATGAAAATATGATAGCAAGCAACAGTGCTATCTACTTTTCTTCTACTTCTAGGTTCGAATGAAGCAGCCAACTCAGAAGAAAGAAAAACATCGTCAGAAAGACCACAACAAGAATCTCATCGGCTTATCTCTTGGACCGGAAGTGGACATTTCGAAAGTTGGCAAGGATAAAGCTTTGGCGCCTGCGTCCGAATCTAAACATTCAGGGAAGTCATCGAATAAGGTCGTCTCTGGGCATAAAAAATCGAAGTTTGGTACTAAAGATGGAGTTGAATTAATTGCCGATAGAACGAAGATTCGGGTTGAGCATAAAAAATTGGGTGGTGCACAAAAAGAGTCTGACGACGATGTGATTTGTATCGATTGAAATTTACTTTTGATACTGAATTATTTATGCTTGTGTAATGTTTTTTATTATAGGTAGGCTTCATCTTTAAATATGAATTAGATATATTTTTGTGATACCATGCTTTTTAAATTATATTTCTGAATAAATATTTATTTACAGAGGATTTTGTAAATTACTTTGACATCTGAATGCAACATTTTTTATCTGAACAATACGAATTCAAGAACGAACCATTTATTTTCAGAAAGGTCTGTTATTTTTTTCATTGACATCTGTGAAAAGAAAACACAACTGAAAATATTCACTTTTTATTGCCTATAACAGAACATTATCAGAAAGATAGTAAAAAGGCAATCTTATATCCTTGTGAAAGATTAAAAATAACATTCAATATCAGATAACACGATCACTAAAAATGAGTTTTAAAATCTTGATTTTCGTTAATAAGAAGGTATAAAGTGGATAAAAGATCTCAATACAAGGAACTTTAGTTTATTTCTCGAAAAGCAACAACGTCTATCAAGATTGAAGATTAATCACGAGAAAAAATGTATCACAATAAAAAAAAGTTCGTTTTGATGCTTGACCTTGCCTTAAAATTAGATTATCAGATCCTCAAAAGAAGAAATTTGCCTCTCATGACAAAACCACCCCCTTTATTTGTGAAATCCCCAACAAAAAAACCTTGTGAAACACATTTCTCCTATCGAAAAATACACCAAAGCTCCTCGACATCGTGTATCTCGCTCAGTACCGATTAAAAAAATTAAAAACGTCTTTTATTGACGGGGAGGCATGAACCCGTGCTGCGGAGACGGCTGCGCGAAACCTTTAGAGTAGGGGTTGCCCTGGGCGGACGTGGGGTACACAACGCTGCCGGGCGGATGGCCGTACTGCTGCTGCTGTGGGTAGGGTATACTGCCCTGCGGTGGATTCGCGTATCCACTAGAATTGGGTACTTGCGAGCTGTCCATCACTTGGGATACGTATCGACTGGAAAAAATTGGTAGTTATTACGTAAGAACTTGCAAACTAACAAATAAAATACAAGATTCTCACCCAGTAGACTGGAAATTATACTGCTGTGGATAGGGCAAGGAACTGTACTGCATTCCAGGGAAATTAGCGGCTGCTGTGGTCCTGCCAAAGTAATCACTCATTCCATGTGGATTACCTGCAGCACTCGTTACCTAAACAAAAAACAGGAAGCTTCGATTTCAAAATGCCCCCAACGTTTACCATTGACATACCTGCGCTGTCTGTTGTCCAGGAGTTGTAGCCATGGAGACAGATTGAGGCCTGCTGCCCCCACCACCACTATTTTCATTGTTGATATGAGGAGTAGGTGGCTTCGAGGAGTCTTTTGTCTCCTCTGTCCCGTTCTTTTGGGCTTTGTCCTGTAGAGGATCAAACTCACTAGAATTGACCTTTGTGAGTGAGGCGTTGTTTTGGACTGCCTCTACCTTGGAAGAATCAGCTGAATCTATATAAAAAAAAGAATGTTGACTCCTAGTTACATTTCATTAGTCATGAATCCTACTATACCTTGGTGATTTCCTCCTGAACCCTTATTATCACTTGTATCAATAGAATCCAATAAACTATTAACTTGATCTCTTATATTTCTGAGCTGTTTTTTCAAACTAGTCACTTCAGTCATTGATAATGCCTTGGTGGTATCATTTTTCTTGTCAGAGTTCATTAAAATTTGTAACTTAAGTATCCTGCTGCATTGGATAGCAAAAGACAAGTCATTACTCTCAAATATAGTAATGAGATCGCCATCTGGAATATACATGAATATTAATTGACCCCATTATCGGCATCTGGCAAGACAAAGAATGTGAAACTAATGAGATAATCTAATTGTAAATACAAGTTAATACCTTCATCTTTGTATTTTATGGTGATGTCATCATTCGCTGATAATTTACCCCTGAAAACCCTTTGCATCATCAAAACGAGCTCATCGTATGTGAGAGATTCGTTATGTATAGGAATTCGTCTGATATCATCTCCAAGCTGTACTTTAATAATAAGTTTACCACTCAAGTCCAAATCACTTTTCATATCCATCTTGCACTGAAATTCTCAATTATCACCAATAATAAGAACAGTCGAAGCGTACTTACATTGTCATTAAAGTAGCGTTTGCCTAAAAATGGCAAACTCAACTGGAAAAGGTGATTGAAATGATTGAAAATGGACAAAAACACAAATGCCCCAACGTCAAGTTTTTTCAATTACTGGCTTCATAGGGCTATCGGAAAAATATGCCCGGCAATTGTTCATGTCAAATAAACGTCAATATGACATATGAAATGACGCAGAAAGCTCTGGGATATTCGACAGAGGATTACTCAATCACGCAGTTGTAATATGATCATGTCGATGACGTCTTCATGTTGACAAACACTGATGGAAGTTTTTTATTCGAGATGTGACAGCTTGTCAGAAAGTGCGGTGTTGCTCATTGTTTTTTTTCAGCGATACTCCGAAACTTTGATTCAAGGTCAAGTTCATCATTCAAATTGTTTCAACTAGAATTAACAAACTTGCGGAGTGATTCAGCCATGACCTCACGTTTTTACCCACCGTATTTCATTGAAACACAAAACATTCATTTTCATTTATTTTTATAAGTCGACATTATTACAAACTTTCACAGAAATGCACATCATGATCCTAAAACGAAATTATCAATTAATAAAAATCGATCACTCGATTCTCCTCTTCTTCACTATTGACCCCAACTGAAATAAAAAAAAAATTACATCGAACAGTAAATACAATGAGAGTGTTTTCTCACCAAATCGGATATTGCTGGCAAGTTATTCGTTTGATCCCCTGCACCTGTATTTGAAGACTCTGGTATTGCAGATTTGCTTCCTTTTATGTTCCTGTGATGTGGAAAAGTGGGCATCAGTTTCGGATCACACGCTAAAACAAAAAAAAACGTAACTTTCATCCCCAGTGGGCGATTTCGTCGTCATAACTCACGCTGTGGAGGTTCCTTAAAATAACTACTTTGCAGACACTCCTCTGCCGTGGCCCGCTTCCGCGGATCATACATGAACAAGAAATTCAAAAGTCGAAGCCCTGCGGCAGACAACCAAGGAAAACGCTGCTTGAGATTATTGTACGGCTGCTGCTTCAGCGTGTAGTTTTGTAGGGCAGGAAGATCGCTGAACCCTGGCCAAATCGCATCAGACGGCGTTCCTGAAAACAATAAAAAACATCAACTACCTCACACAATCCCCAAAAAAAGATGGGCCCAACCTAGCAAATCTACGATCAACTCCAGTTGTTGAATTTCCGACCTCCCTGGTAGGAGCGGCTTGTGCCCTAGAAGCTCCCCCAAGATGCACCCGGCTGCCCACATGTCAACGCTTGTTGTTTGCGTTGGAGCTTGCAGCAAGAGTTCAGGAGCTCTGTACCACAGAGTGACCACGTGTGGAGTCATGGGCTTGAGAGGAACACCGAACCATCTTGCTAAACCAAAGTCAGCTGAAATATTAGCGTTTTAGTTTTGGTTGCAAAGTTTGAGGCTGGCTCTGATTCGAACCTATTTTGACACAGCCTTTGTCAGTCATGAGTAAATTGGAAACTTTGAGGTCTCTGTGAACGACGAAGTTGTGATGGAGATATCTCAGCCCTCTCAAAACTTGAAGCATGATACATTTCACTTGGGATTCTGTAAAAGGGGCTTGCATGTTGTCTAATAACGAAGCCAAGTCTTGTTCACAATATTCCATAGCCAGGAAGATACTAAAACAATTGCATTTTATAGACTTTCAAGAGAATGTTTCACTTCAATACCTTTCTAGACTCCTTCCAACAACTACCTCTTTCAAATGGACAATATTCTCATGCCTGCAATTCAATAATACTTGGATTTCACGTAGGCTGCTTACGGGAATGCCATCCCTCTCCAAATCCATGCGTACCTTCTTCAGAGCTACTATTTTATCTGACACTGTATCTTTTGCTCTGTCTGAAATTTTCAAAGATATAACACTTTCTGTATATTGATACCTGAAAGATACTCACAAACAATGCCGTATGTGCCTTCGCCGATTCTATTCAACTTCTCGAATTCAGAAACAAATCTACATCGTCCCAACTAAAAATTAATGCCATTGGTATATATGAATTAATGGTATCAATGATTGAATACATCGAAATATAACTTACTACATCAGTCTCTGGTATGGTCATTGTTTTTCCAGTCAGAAAAGATGTGAGAATTCCTTTTTTAGTGATGGGCGCAGAAGGTTCTGCACCATTTTCTATCTCCTTGTTTTTGAAGGGGGCTGAAATGTAAGGTAAGATAGAAGAAGACGGTGACATTTATATTTCCCACTTACATTTCTTCAAAATATCGACACTCATATTTTATTGAATATATTTCAAGTTTTGTGACTATCTCGTGTTTTCAATGAAAAAATATTGTTGTCAGCGGCGATTTTCATAAATTAACAAGATATTGACAGTGACAGCTAGACATTGGCAACGGTAACTTGAAAACATGAGAAAGAAAATTAAATCAATGTTCTGTGTCAACTCTTAAGTTAGGTTATGTATTATGAATTTTTTATTTTTTTATCTGATTTTCAAATATTAAATGTAAACAAATATTTGTAAGATATATTGTTTTGAAACCCAATGACGTCCCTATATTTGACCTTCGAAAAATTTTATTTGAATATGTTTTCTTATGAATGTGACAACGAATATCACTATTTTATCTAGATTCAACACTGAATGATAACTGCTATGCTCTTATGATAAACGTAATGAGTATTTCATAATTAGATAATATTAAAAGGTCATAACTATATAAGAAAGTAGCAATATCAGATTGTTATTCAAGTTTCTACTAAGTGAATCAAATACATTATAGTTAGATTTTTCAATTAAGATGTCTATTAGAAAAATTACGTGCATATTCAAAGGTGGTGAATTTTGTCTAGAAAAAGACAATATTATTCATGAAAGTCTTTATAGGTCCAACGAAAAACGCCTCGAGGTTTTTCAGTTTGCATAGGTTATCAGATGAACATTTGATGCTTCAGAAAACATGTCGAGACTTCGCAGAATCAGAGCTGAAACCTGTAGCAGCTCAATTAGATAAAGAACACAAATTTCCAGCAGAACAGGTGATATCATAGTCATCAGTTTGGTTCAAACATTACTTCATTCATAGCTGATTTTAAAACCCTTTGTAGATCAAGAAAATGGGCGAACTCGGATTATTATCAATAAATGTATCAGAAAAGTATGGAGGTGCAGGACAAGATACGCTAGCTCTTGCTGTAGCTGTTGAAGAATTGGCTAGGGCTTGTGGGGGAACAGGTACTATTGTGTCTGTACACAACTGCTTATATGTGAATTTGGTAGATCGATGTGGCACAGAAGCCCAGAAAGAGAAATTCCTGAGACCATTTACTTCAGGAACTTTGGGTTGCTTTGCCCTCAGTGAACCAGGTATGAATTCATATGAGAAATAGATTGAATTAAATTAACTTTAATGCCAATTCTAGATGCTGGTAGTGATGTTGGTGCTATGTCATGCACAGCAGTGTTAGATGGTGATCATTACGTTCTAAATGGTACAAAATCTTGGGTGACCAGTGGAACGGAAGGAAAGGCAGCTGCTGTTTTCGCAACAGTTGACAAAAGCCGCAAACACAAAGGTAACACTCAATCACCAATCAACTTCAAAACAACAAGGACTCTCAACTCTTGCAGGCATTACTGGTTTCCTTGTACCTCTGCCTACTCCAGGCCTCTCTTTGGGCAAAAAAGAAGACAAACTAGGCATTAGGGCATCACCAACGTGTAATTTGATTCTGGAGGACGTCCGCGTACCACTTGAGAACGTCCTGGGCACCCCGGGCGGCGGATTCAAGATGGCCATGGAGCAGCTTGACAAGGCCAGGGTGGGGATCGCCGCCCAGGCTATCGGTATAGGGCAGGCCGCCCTTGAGGTCGCCGTCTCGTATGCTGCCCAGAGGAAGGCCTTCGGGAAACCCATCAACCAGTTGCAAGCTGTCAAGGTATGGGATTCATTTTGTATGTTTATTGTTTTTGAAAATTGTTGTCAATGAGTTTGAACAGTGTTTTTGCTTTCTTTTTTATTTGGGGGGGATTTCAAGCTACCCAGAAGAGTTTCTTGCCTCAAAGATGAATAAATTTGATAATGATCTTAGGAATTAGAGCAACATTGACCAGCTATATTCAAGTGTTTAAAATGAGTAGAAGAATTGAAGTTACACTTGACATAGCGGCATGAATTTTGATGAAAATTCTTGTTGGTCCTCTTGCATTTTGCTCCAAAACGCACGAATTTGATGATCCTCAAATTGCCACCCCAAATTGTGATATTCCGACTCACTTTCCCAGATGCGCTTGGCAGATATGTCCCTGAAACTGGAGGCAGCCCGACTGCTAGTATGGCGGGCGGCCGTGTGTTGTGACGAACCGCGCAGGACCACCAAAGAGTCTTCGATGGCCAAGCTGGCGGCCAGCGAAGCAGCGACTTTCGTCTCTCACGGAGCTATCCAAATCCTGGGCGGTATGGGCTACGTCACCGACATGCCGGCAGAGAGACATTACCGTGACGCCCGAATCACGGAGATTTATGCCGGGGTCAACGACGTACAGAGGGTGGTTATTGGGGATCTCATCACTAAGGAGTACGAATAAATGTGAACGGGTTGCAGAAACGCATTTATAAACACGAAAGGAAGCAGTATCGGGAATGATTCATCAGTGGTCTTCTAGTTTATTGAAATCTGCCCTCTGATAGCTCGAAGCCACAGAGTTTTGCCTGTACCACAGATATTTTTTCCGATACTGTATACGTAAGTTGGTTCTTTTGTGTCCATGATTCTAATTTTCTTCATAAGAACATTTTATACAATTATTTTGTGGTTGAGGTTTTTATTATTGATATGCAGATTATTTTGAATAAATCATTGTTTTTACCTGAGTATTTTTTTTGTGTTCCACGAATATTTTTGTTCCTGTTAGAGACAAAATAATAAGTATCTTGGAAAGTCTTACTTAGTCAGAATATCCGTTGACAAGTCGAACGATTTTGTGTTCGCAGTTGTCGTTTAGCAGTTAAGACGTCACAACGCGATATTCTGAAGGCACTACAACTAAATACTAACTAAATACACAGAATTTAACCCTTGATATATTTAATTAGACCCACAAACTCAGACAATTCAGATTACTGGTCAAAGGTGAAGGAGACTCGGATGGATTTTTTGAGTTTCAAACGGACCGGGCAAAGTTTGTAGGCGGCGTGATGTGGACCTTTACAGTTGCAGCAAATCGGGCTGTTTTTCGGACGATTGCACGTGTCCACTTGATGCTCACCACCGCAGCGGACGCAACGTATCCTCTGTTTGCAAGCGTTGGCCGTATGCCAGAATCCTTGACACCTACACGATTCGAATGATAAACTTAACCTCACATTCTGTTTAGGAGAATCGTTAAAAAAAAGAAGAGTAGCAACATCTGTCACAGCTGAAATATATAGACATGGACATTGACATCACAAATATGCAACCAACATTACACTGAGTCCTGAATCGTTTGGCGCGAAACGATATGTTTTATACTCGACCTCAAGTACGGATGACATAAGAACGATAATAGAAGTATCGTAACAGGCCCTTATGTTTTATGCTCTCGCATGAAATAAGTTGATATTGAAGGAATCGCATCTAAGGGACCTCGGATATGAAGGATGGAGGTAACGATATTTTAGTAAAACGATTTTCTGGAATTTATTCAGAAGTGTTTGAGAAAACTTTCTTTACGTTACCCATTCCATACGACGTATTCATTCTTTTTCTATCGAATTCAAACAGATACATTTCTTAAATATTGCTTATAACAGCGAAATAATTCAATAAATAACATCATAATTCTAACCACAGATTCTGAACCTTAGATAATGGTTACTTAAGGTTCATATTAGCGCATCTTCGTTCAGAAATATTTCGTTGTGACTCAATGCACTGTTGGTTGCATACATTTTGACGTCACACTAATGTGGTCTATTACAGTTAAAATAGATGAATCACCTATTATGTTTTGGGCTAACATATGAGTAATATTGCAACATTAATTTCAAATTAATTCAAGTGACAAGTGAGAGTATCTCGAAATAATTCATGATTTGAAGTAATCATTTCATTTAGTTGGAAAAACATAATGGCATATTTATCCAAATATGAAAAAAATAAATGAAAACGAAGGAGTTTGGAGGATTTGGGAGGATTCAAAAGTGGTTTCGAAGGAATAGAAATGTCTTCCAAAGAAGTTGAGAGCACTTTTGAAAGAGTAAGGTGAAATTGAGAAAAGTTTAGAAGAATTTCTTAGGGGTTATATAGAGGGAGTTGAATAGAGTTTTGAATGAGTTGAGAAGGTTGAGAAGCTTTCTGAAGTACTTGCGAGGAATAATGAATGAGACAGAAAATTATTCACAGAGGTTGGAAGCTTGAGTTGTGATAATTTGATGATGAATTGGAGTTTT
Source organism: Plagiodera versicolora (assembly GCA_037013635.1). NCBI lineage: Eukaryota > Metazoa > Arthropoda > Insecta > Coleoptera > Chrysomelidae > Plagiodera > Plagiodera versicolora. The sequence goes on from CM072990.1 coordinate 3,169,525, forward strand.
TTGGTTAGTCTAGTTCAACAATGACATACTTATAACATTGTATGATGTTATCGTTATTATAATGAACCTCTTCATTCAGGCTAGAATCCTCCATCGCTCTAAACACCACGGAATCATAGAAATTAATCCCCTCCTCTTTTAAATCCTGATAATCCCTATACTCGCAAACCTCGACGTATAGCGTCGACTTCTCTCTGGCCAATTTCACGTGGCCGACGCCCTGCCTCCTCAAACAGGCCTCGATCTCCTCGTTCCTGATGCACCACGGCACGTCCTTGAAACTGACGATCTTCCGGAAGTGCCCGGAAAAAAGCGGCACGGTCTGTACCGGCTTACCCAAGATCTTTCCCAGGTCTAGTTTCAGTATTTTTTGGACGACAGCGTCGTCGAGGTGGTTGATTATGACGCCGAAGTCGGTGCGGACGGTGTTTTGGAGGTCCAGGTTAGGTAGGGCGTCTTTCAGGCGGTCCACGTTCAATGTGGGGGCGCTGTTTTTCTCGAATGAGGTTATGTAGATCGATATGGGCGATTTGGGGTTTTTCGGGTATTTGTTTTTTGGTTTGGTTTTCGGGTTCGGTTTCGAATTGGGTTTGGTGTCAGGGAGGATCTAGAATACAGGGTGTTTGGGTAGGATGGTTTTGGAGATAAAAAATGGCGCTTTTTTAGAGTTTCCTGGTATTTTATTGACTTCTGAGTAATTTAATTTTTTAGATCGAGAGTCAAATAGAAAGTCTATGTGTTTATTATTGACTGCCATAAATTACTATTTTTTTATTTGTGCCCCATTTTATCCATTTCAAGCACGCCTCTGCGTCGAGCTTTAAAAAACGCGCGTTTTTTGAAGTTACCATGGCAACATCAACGAAGGAACGAGAATTGTGAAGTCTAAATGACAAATCTTTGATTATTGATCTGACAGGAGTACCTCGTAAACGTCAAATAAAATATAACTGACAAATGCAAAACTTTTTTCAAACGTAAAATGTGGCACCAATAAAAAAAATAGCGTAAAGTATTCGTGGATCTGGTTTAAACACTTGCTTTATTTCTAAAAATCGCGCGTGTTTTAAAGCCTTTTTTATCCACTTACACTTTAATATACTATTAATAATTGATTGATAATTATAATTTTTCGGAAAATAATATTTTCCTCTCGAACAATCTCCTGTTGATATTCAATCTTGAATTATGATTTTTGGTTCTTCCATAAAACGCAATTTTGACGCAAAATGACTAGGTCAAATTAGGTAAGGTTATGTTAGGTTAGGTACTCACTTCTGAATTTTCTGAAGGTGAACCTTCACTGATATTCAATGAAGATTGGTTCTTTTCCAAAATTACTTCCGTAGTATTATCCATTTCAAATTATGTGGTTTCTTCTAAAAAATAAATTCAATATGAAGATGCGTAAAGTCCTGTTGAATTCATTTCTATTGAAATTATTAGAATTCAACCTGAAAGTATTTCTTCTTCCTTTTTGCTCTACATTTTCAGCAAGGTTGATTCAGAGAAATATTAATTCAATCAATTAATCAAAGTGAGGTCAATGACCTACAGGTGATATGAGGCATATAACCCAGAGAGAGAGATCAAGAATCGCTTTTCCATGCATCTGATGCGCCGAAAAAATAGCACGGGTGATGAAACCAAAATTTTGAGAGGCATTTATAGCGAATACGTTTCGTTCTCAGTCGGTTGATTGATATTCGATAATGGGCCAAACGTGTATTCAACTATATCAATACATGCAATGGTTTCTAATCAAATGATAAACAGCTGTATTGTAGTTTTGTAGTCTTTTATTACGTGTGCGACCCATAATCACACCCACAAATACCATAACGTTTTTATTATTGATTATCAATTTCGATAGTTATTCCAATTTCGATACGTTGTGAAAATACATAGACAAAATAGCTACATATAACCAATAAAAAAAGAAGAAGAATTTGATATGCGCATGTCAACTTCATTCATGTGCGCAGTGGGCACGACCGTATACATAGGTCTTGCAACTCGTGTGGTGGGGGGTGACCCAAACATTGAGGAAATTTTTGTGGTTCTGTTGTTTTGCCACCTACAGCGCTGTCCTCTATTGTCACTTTGTCAGCCAATCACAAATCAGATCCGATCAGCTTTTTGGAAGTAGGAATGATTTCTATTCGTTCGAGAGAATTTTGCAAGATATAATTTTTCTGTCATTGATTTTATTCACCATTCGAGTCCGAACCGTTTGTTTTGTTGTCAAAGATTAATCACGTGATTATACCCCTATGTCCTCCTAGCGGATAATTATGGAAACTTTTTCTTCAAAACTGGTGCCACCCCCCACCACTCAAAATTGCCGTAGATTCCAGACCTCATGTATATGACCGTGGCAGTGGGCAAGTTAGACAGGGCAGGCTCTTCGTGTTTCAACCATGTTCTCAATGGTGCCAAAAAACGTGGAAACTATGAAGTTCTTTGAATGCAACTAAAGTATTCAACAGATACTCCACGTAATTAGTAATCGGTCTGTTTAAATTCTTCGGAAAACCGTAGTTTTGTCTCGATTTTATGTCGGATATTGAGTCGGGGTTATTATTTTTTGAAGCCGGACCTGCTCCTGGCATTTGATTCCGTGAAAATTTGACATTTGGCGGGAGAGCTCACCATTGGTTAAATAGAGCGGTGACTCGCAGGTCTCTGCAAAGTTACCTGAGCACTTGTCTTATAAAACATTGAAACATCAAAAGGAAGTAACACTTCTAGATATTTATACTGTGATTTCACAGTTTTCTGGTTAATTTCTGCGATTCAAGGCGTTAACCCGTAGTAAAACGTTTCAACACCGATTTCCTCACCTGCATACGCTAATCGATCATCCGTGTAATAGCACCGATCGTTTCTTCCACTGACCTACAAGTCCGGTACGGTGCCTCGCATATTCCGCCTCACTCCGACCCAACTCTTCTCACCGATTAGTACGAAAATGAAAGTTTACCGACACTGACAGTGACACTTCGCGCGCCAGCCAAGAAAACCCGCCACTTTAGCCCGTTTCCACGGCAACGCGAATCAACAATGCTGTTGACAAGACTCGATCATGTGGTGATGCACGTCGTTTTTTTCGTTTTGTGCGCGATCGGGATCAACGGGAAACCGTCGCTGCCGTTCAATTTTCCGGGATTCGGACCGTTCGCCAGGGAGCCGAAGCAAAATTTGAAGAGTTACAGTGGGAAACGGGTGGCGGATGGGTCCATTCGGATGGTGTATTTCAGCCACCAGACTGTGGCAGTTGTGGAGTTGGGACCCAATAAGCTGCTGCTCAATTGCGAGCTCATTGAGATTTTGTAAGTTTGGGCGACAAGGATTTTGATGAATTTTTAGCTCGTGCCTACGTATTTTGTTACAAGAAACTCGCATTTCACACTATTATCGTGAGGAAATTGATACTTTTCTAGATATTCCACTTCATAGTTGAAATTTTACCTTCTCCGTTTGCATCTTTTTAGCTAATTTCTTCAATAACTGCGTCAAGCAGAATTTTTGAAAAAATATTTCTACTATTCTATTCAAAATTTGGTAAATTTGCAGATACCATGCGATAAAGATTATGATGATAATGTTTTTGTATTTGGTCCAAAGAACAAGAATTTGATAATACGAAATATCACCTTCTTTTCTTGAACTATTCAGTACAATATTGTACAACATCATTTAGAATTCCTTCAATAAGAAACATATAACATATTCACAAAGGATTCACCATTAATACATTCTCAGATGAATATTAGAAATGCAGTATTTTTTATAAATTACACATGCATTCGAATTGATATTTCGGTGATTTGACAGTTGTCAATTGACAATTAGTTGATACAATAAATATATCAGAACTAAATATTCGATATTGTGACATTTTGCAGACAATTTTTTACATTGCTGAACGTATTATTGTGAATTACTAAAAAAACGATTTTTTCGTAATAAAAAACGTTTATTTCCACTAGTTCATTGATTTATAATATCCGTAGTAGATAAGTATTGACAGTGACAAACATATGGTCTATTCATTTGAGGAAAAGAGTTGTGACCAATTTGGTTATCTTTCAATTATTGTTCAAATTTATGAGCGTCTGGGCTGGTATTAAATTTTCAATAATTGCGTACTCGGAGTTGTGGTACCACGTCATGCAATAATATGAAAAGCTCTCAGTATACTTTTATGCATTTTCGATGAAAGACTGTAATTACCCAAATGGTAATGAAATCAATGTTGATTGGCAATAAAATCAAGAGTTTCTGTTTAATACTAGCATGAATTTAATTTTAACATTATTTGATATTCAGTTTTCGTACCAACATAACCAATTTGGTTATGAAGTACATCTCATGAATAATAAATAAACGTCTGTTTTAATCTTGAAATAACGACAAATATTCGTATTTTTTTTTTCAACCAACTTAAATTAAACAGAAATATAAATACTCATAACGTTTATGGTTTGGCAATACATCAATGAAGCATATCATTATTATATAACTGAATCACCCTGAACAATTTCCGGATGTCAGTCAAGTGCCATCCATATTAAAATGTTTCTTTGAAACGTAAAACAGTTATTGAAAAATGACTCAATTTCTATGAATGCTCGCATATCTATAGCGTTCTTATTATTACTTAAAAAAAAAACGCTTACTTTAAAAGCTTTCATGATAACGTATTGTCTACTGAGTATATTATTGTAACTAGGATAATTGGTATGGTAGGGTACTATACCTATGTCTAATTATTGTATAACCAATAAAAAATAAACTTTTGAATTGGGCAGAAGGACTTAGGTCGATAGCCTATTGGATCAGTGTTAATTGATTCAATAAAGGACATTTATTATTATTATTAAACTCTTGAAGGAATTTATCACAGATCTCTCTACGGTAACAATAGGTTTGAAAATATCGTTGTTTCTAAACGACCTTTTATCAAATACTCACTTTCGATTTCATCATAATGTTATAATTATAATGGTTTTAGTTTTTCCCAATTCATTAACATTATGCAATGCTAATGATGTCCTGCATATAATTATTATTTCATTATCGTTATAGATAAAGGTAAATGCATGGCCTTGGCAATTCACACACAAGAAAAACAAGCAACATTAACACAGTTTTTTTGTTCAAACGTTTGCACATTGATATTATGACACAATATTCTCGAAGGTCTCGGTTTTATAAAATACAAACTGACATTTCGCTGAAACACTCGATAAAGGGACAAAAGACAATCACTGACAGTGACGTAGGCGTGGCTACTGTAACGACGTTTCGTAACCATAATACTGCGGAAATTATCATTCATTCGAGAATTGCGTACGATGGATTCGAAATGCGAATTGGAATAACAAACACGATGGGGAATATTTATTTGCGAGATGTCTCGTGAAACGGAATGTGCTTATTGGTTAACGAAACTTTTGAGTTTCTCTACAGCCACACAGAGAAAGTGCGCCTCAAGAAAATCAAGACGACCTGGATTTTCTTGAATACCTAATCCGACATCAAGGCTCGTGGATTGTCTATTCTGAAACTCGACAGAATGTCTTTCATTACTAACTGTTCAATTTATTTTGACAGTCAGTTCCTAATTTCACCACCAGGTAGCGTCGCGATGTTTTGATAATGTCTTCTGTTGACAGCGAACCAAACCAAGTGTTTTCGGTTCTGGGACCTTTGAAATCGAAAGCTCGTCCTGTAGGAGTGACCTTCGAGGAAATGACCAACTTGATGGCACAGTGTGAGCAGTTGGAGAACATGTCGTATGCCAATCAGCACGAAGAACTGTCAAAAAACGTTTCTTCCAGCGGGGACGAAGCCAGAGGGGTGAAAAACCCTTTTACCCTACTCAGCGGTATCATACCAGGTAATACCAGAGGGTATATACAGGGTCGGTTTGAGAATATGAGAATAAAGCAGAAAAAATTGGTTTTTGGATTTTTTTTATTTCTTGTTCTTTTAGATTTCGATACGCTGATCAGTGTTATTTAAAAATCAAGGTGAAATGTTTGTATTTTTCGAGTTATTCGATTTTGATCTTCAACATTTTCGATATTTTTGTTCTGATGGTGTACTATTGTAAACTATTTATTTCAAGATATATTTGACAGATTTTGTTCTTTCAATGCCATTAGTACGAAATAAAAATAATTTGAATGATAAATTTAACCTAACTTTCTATTTCGAGGCATCGTTGAAAAAAATTACAAGCGGCAACACCGCACTTTCTGGCAAGCTGTCACAATTCTCTTGCTTGAAACCCCATTAGAAATTGGCGATTTTCACGAATTTTTTTAAAAGTTATTGATACAAAATTTTGAATTTTTTCGGACATAATAAGGTGTATTTTCAGCTATATTTTGAGATTTATCCTTCTCAAAAATATTGAAAATGAACGGAGTCATGTGATGTCTTCGGAGATGTCAAAAAAAATTCCTCAACTGCTAACATGATTCCGGTCAAATGAGTAGCTGATATATAAAAATTCAAAAAAGTTAACAAAGTTGAAGGTATCACCTATGTAAAAAATATCAAAAATCCAAAAAATGGCGTAGTTCTGAAAAAGTATCGTTTTTCAATGCCAAAAATTGATTATTTTCCATCAACTATCGAAGAATGAAAGCAAAAAGAATAAACTATAGTTATCTATGAACAATAATAAAGAGAGTACTCGAAACAGTTCCTTGGGGCACCCCCACAAATCGCTCCGTTTCGGTTCTAGGTACCAAATGGTGCGGTACCGGAGACATAGCCAAAGACTACTTCGATCTGGGAGCAGAGAAGAGAGTCGACTCGTGTTGTCGGTCGCACGATCTATGCCCGATAAAAATACGAGCCTATTCGGCCAGCTACAATCTCACCAACAATTCCCTTTACACGAAATCTCACTGCAAGTGCGACGACGATTTGTTCGACTGTCTGAAATCGCACAATCGAACGCACGTGGCCAATATCATGGGGAATATTTATTTCAATTTAGTTCAGGTGCCGTGCATCGAGGAGACGAAGGCTGGGTGGAGGTTTAGAAGTGCTAGAAGTAATTTTTAAAAGAGTTGTTCCAGTGGTTGTACTTTTTTTATGGTGAAAATGTGTGTAAATGGTGTAAATATAGTCTACTACAAGTTTGTTCTTTTTTTTGTTGGTCTACAACGATTTCGGTGCCGCTGAAGATTAAACTGATTTCAATTATACAGGGTGATACACCTGATTCATAAGTTGAACCGGAAGTTATTTTGCCACATTTTTGAATTCTACGTGAAATTCTGGACCTGTAGCATTTTGAATCGCTCCTCTATCATGATCTGTTTCTGAGATATTTAATTTTTTCGAAAAATTTTGACAGATGGACTGACTAACTAAAATGTCAATATTATCTTCAATTTTCGAGATTTAAGGTTCAATCTTCGTATACACATCAATGAAAGAGTGTTTTATAAGGTATCCTTCAAAGTGTTCCAAAATATTCAACAGGGTGTTCGATATTTTAGTTTTCTTTTTGTGAATTCCAAATCGAAATAACTTCAAATGACCATGAAATTTTCACACATTAGGACACGAAAAATGATTCGACAGTATCTAGAAGAGATTCAGAGTCTGATTAAAATTAAATCTAGGCGAACCTTTACGAATACGATTAGGAGGTACAGTAGCCACTGCTATCACACTACACATACCCAAGAGTAAAGTCACTTCATTTATTCATCTTCAACATGATTATCTCCTCACACATGATATTTTTCCAGAACTATATATGTTAATATCACAAGCACATCTGAAATTACAATTCAAGACCTCAATAAAACTCAAATATATTTCATTAACGCGGATTGGACTTCTTCTTCCTCTTCTTTTTCTTCGGGTATATCATGATACATCTTATGGAAACTGGCAGACGATTTGATTTTCGCCGTTAGTTCGGGGCTGGACTCGTTGAAAAACAGATTTTCCTCAGACATATCGTTGGTTGGTTCTCTAATAGGGGGCGTGGGGAGGTATTGTCTGAAGGAGGAGCTGCTTTTGGTCCTTTTCGGCACTGGATCGAGTGGAAACTTGTATAATTCTGAATCTACAATAATGTATATAATGTGGCAGTGGTCAGGATTTGAGGTTATGAGTGACAGTTTGTCAGAATGTGCAGTGTTGGCTGAATAAACAAGGTAAGATTATTTGAAATTAGATTTAGATTGATAGATGGATTGAAACAGAAGTCATGAGGAATGAAATAATACGAAAACTAGACACTTTTCATCAAGTACTAATGATATTCAAATATATGCATTTCTGTCACAATTGTCACCTTGTGAACCATAAATATTAACAATTGTTTTGTTGTTTTTTGACAACGTTCAATTGATATTGAATAACGATTAATGAAACAAGTTTTTATATATTGTTTATGTAATAAAAAGAACAATTTTGGAACATGGACATAGCATACAAACATGTTGACAAATGCTACAAATACATCCACATTTCACATCATAAAAAGCTATACATATAACACAAATGGCTAAAAGAATGTGGTGTAATATTTCAGGATTTTCAAATGACATTCATGATTCACCAATTGCATTTTCTATGAATTGTACATTCAACACAGACACGTTCAGCATGAACTTTTGGTAGAGCTTGACAGCTAGTAGGTTATCTTCTTGGAAAAGCTTTATACAGAGGAATTCTCCGTTGCGGGAGATGTCATACCTAAAGAATCTGTAACTGAATGAGATAAGCATTAATTGAAGAAGCCTTAAGCAGTCACAACTCAAATTGTGGACAAATATGACGCGAGCAAAATGCACAGTAATATCAGCAAAAGGAATTCAGAATAGCTTTGACAGTACTTCATTTTATATTCACTCACCTGGCGTCTGCTGTAACCTATAAAATTCAGCTAGCTCCGCCCCCGAGCACAGGGGCGTATCAATAGGGACAGTGTTATCGAACTTCGAGTAATTGACTTCGTAGCCTTGCCTGTCCTTGTTATACGACACCACCGACTCGAACCGGTGGCCCCACAAGACCTCGCTGGCCAAATAACTGGACCGCGCTTGCGTGGTCTGCCCCGTACTCTCAATCGTCCCCTCCAAAATAACCACGATCTCGAACTTATCCTGCAACATGTCGCAAGCGGACAAACTGAAAAACGGCGAACCCTCGTCGATCCTATGCGCAATCGTCATCGGCCAGATGAAAAACAAATTCCCATCGCAGCCGTCCGCGTTGACAGTCAACTCGGTCTGGAAGTTGCTGAGCACCTCCCCCTCCTTGGTCTTTTTGGCGCGGATCAGCTGGGCTCGGATGCTCGCGCCGATGATGTGGCTCTTGCGCATGTCGCCGATGCGGAACATGAGACTGAGGTGCCCTTCGCGTTGACAGATGACGGCGTTCCTGGAGAATTGTAGGGTTTGCGTGCGCAGCTTGGGGCGCGTCATCTTCGCGAAGACGATGCCCACCATGAAGGCTTGGATTATCATGCCGGCGATGCTCTGCATGCACATGATGAAGATGGCCTCGGGGCATTCTTCTGTGGTGGTGCGGACGCCGTAACCTTCGAGGAGGAAGTAGGCTATGAGTAGTAGCATATTTACAGTTGAAGGACGACCGATGGACGTCTAGTGGACATTCCACGGACGATCAATGTAAAAATCTTTGACTTGGCAACAGTGCGAAGGGGAAATGGTGAAGTATGTCCTATTGGGGATATGCTATGGACGTACTTGGGAGGATATTCAATAAGAATATCCACTGCACGTCCTATTCAAGTCCGGTACGTCAATTGGACCAAAAATGGACGTCCAATGGACATTAAATGGACTTCAACGGACACCTCATGGACGACCAACGGACATTCTGTCATGACATTCAAATTTAGCATTATTGACATCCCTAGAACGTCGTTTGATGACTTAAATTCGTCGACCTGCACGATTATGAAAGATACCTCATCATTTCTAGAAAATTTTCACTATGACAGGGTGGATTGATGCGAAAATCTTCGACTTGGCAACAGTGCGAAGATGAAATTTTGAAGTATGTCCTATTGGGGATATCCTATGGACGTCCTTAGAGGGATAATTAATTAGAATATCCACTGCACGTCCTATTCAAGTCCGGTACAATAATTGGACCAAAAATGGACGATCAATGGACATCCTATGGACGTCCATCGGACATATCATGAACTTCCAACCTCCATTCTGTCATAAAATTAGAATTTAGCAGTATTGACATACCTAGAACGTCGTTTGGTGACTAAAATTCGTCGATCTGCACGATTATGAAAGATACCTTATCATTTCTAGATAATTTTCACTGTGACAGAGTAGATTGGTGCGAAAATCTTTGACTTGGCAACAGTGCGAAGATGAAATTTTGAAGTATGTCCTATTGGGGATATCCTATGGACGTCCTTAGAGGGATAATTAATTAGAATATCCACTGCACGTCCTATTCAAGTCCGGTACAATAATTGGACCAAAAATGGACGATCAATGGACATCCTATGGACGTCCATCGGACATATTATGAACTTCCAACCTCCATTCTGTCATAAAATTAGAATTTAGCAGTATTGACATACCTAGAACGTCGTTTGGTGACTAAAATTCGTCGATCTGCACGATTATGAAAGATACCTTATCATTTCTAGATAGTTTTCACTGTGACAGGGTAGATTGATGCGAAAATATTTGACTTGGCAACAGTGCGAAGATGAAATTTTGAAGTATGTCCTATTGGGGATATCCTATATGGACATAATTAGAGGGATAATTAATTAGAATATTCACTGCACGTCCTATTCAAGTCCGGTACGTCAATTGGACCAAAAACGGACGTCCAATGGACATTGTGGGGTGTCAAGGACTTCAGTGTGTTGGCCCACTTACCTATCGTATGCTGCGTTTCAATCGAGAACAGAAAACACGAAGTGAACCCGTAGATTTGGAAGACGCACGGTGACCAATTCGATTGGGCTTGGTTAGGAGGCAAATGCTCCTCTTCCAGATCACCGTGCGTGAAGGCTATCAACCACCAAATCAGTGCGAAGATCAACCAGGAACCTAGGAAACCTGTGGAAGAGAAGATTTGCTGAAACTGGCTGATGAATTGAAATGGGGCGAGTCACCTATCGCGAAAATAGTGAGCGTCCATCGCCATTGGGAGTCGACTAGAGTGGTGAAGATGTCCTGGAGGAAGCGTAGACGCCGTTTTGAGATTCTGGATTGGAGGATGTTGCAGTCGCCGTTCTTGAAAACGACGCGCTTTCGCATCTTATTCCTGAATGCATTGGGCCTGAAGGATCGTCTGAAAACACATTTAAACCTTCAAATTCATAATCCCTCCTGTGTCATTCTCGATAATAAGGAAAGTGCAATAATTAATTGCAATTCTGCTATACCGGGTGTCCCAAATTATCGTATTTATACAATATGTCGCATATTAAAAAAAAATAAAAAACTGTATTGACTTGATTGCATTTGACAGGTTTGTGCACATACCTGTCACTTTTTATTTTGACCTGGTACCCTTTGTATATTGTCGATGAAAATTGCGTGTTATTCTCTTTGGAATACAACGACACAACAAACTTGTTTGATTCTTTATTATCAACAGGAAAAAATTTGCATTTCAGACTTTCCATTCAAAACAGTTTTTTAATTCTTCAATTATCTTGTCAAATTAGCGAGATATTGTATGTATACGATAAGTTTTTTCATTATTGAAGAAGGGTTGGGAATATTTAAAGAATTGTTGACACCTCATGCAAAATTTGTAAACTATTGATTCGTACTTTGGAAGTTTTCAACATTTGAAAAATTCCTAATTATTTTTCTGGAATCGTGGATACACTGAGAAAATATCGATAATTCTATTTCGAACTCTGACCTAATAAATAAACGAATAAAAGAATAAATTAAGAATTATTCGAGAAAATTTGCATGTGTCTAAGTTTAATAAGATGAAATAATATTTTCGAATCAGTAATCAAATTTATTACTTGACTGATTTAATGAATAAACGAATGAAGAATTATTCAAAAAAGTTTGCATATAAAAATTAAAAAATTTATTTATATCAAATCTCGAACTTCTGTATGAAAACATACCAATAAACAAAAGAGCGAATATCATGCCCATGTTATCAACCCAGTCATAAAGAGATAATTTGTTACAACTGAGACAGAACTGAAACAATAGTTTTATCCACCATTCATATATAAATCATGCTATGTGATATATGATTATCAACAACAATTCTATGTAATTGGACCGGGTAGGTGAATTTCATTGTTATAAATTATTTCAAGTTCATCTTGACGATCGGAACAGATAAATCAGATTGTTATTATGCTTGCTTCCTCAGTTTTATTAGGGTCAATGATTTAATATACTATATACAGTGTGGTTCATATACGTATGGGATCAATTGATTTTTCAATATTGTCTATAATTATTCAGATTATTAATTCAATGATATCTACTCTCTCATCTATATTGAATTATTAAAAAAGGTTGCTATTTTATAAACAATGCAACAAGAAACACTTTTCGAATCAAAATAAATAAAAAATAACAAATTGCGAGGACGTATGAAATATGTGAAGAAAAAAATTTATAAAACTCTTTTTTAAATAAATATTGATTATGCATATTAAAAACTTCTTGCCTCAAGCATTTTTGACATTAGATTCAACGAATTACCTTCCACTTTTCACCAATCTAGTGATCCAAGCAATACTCTTAGGATCAAACATTTCGAAGCGTTCTCTTCATTAAACTCACTTTGATTAATTGATCAGATTTAACGAATTATTTTTTATAGTAACACGAGCGGAAATCGTTTTATGGTGCTAATTTTTTTTTGTTAAGGGAAATAAATATTTGAACGAGAATACTTGATAATAGTTATGGCAATATCAATAGTGTTGCATCATATCTTTATTATTTATTAAACACACAAAAATTATGACGTTGATTCATTTGTTATTCGAATTAGTAACTATTTCGAGTATTTTGTCTTTTTTTTTAAGGAGTGTTGTGACAGCTTGTCAGGAAGTGCAGTGTTGCCACTTTCTTCTCTCAACGGTAGTCTGAAGAAAATCCAGTTTCTGCTTCATACAATATTGAGATATACAAAATATATAAATTTGTTATTTTCAATGCAGAAATCGTTTAAAATGGGATATTAATGAGGCATTGTTGCCAAGTTGAATGATAAACTAGATCTTTCAATAAAATGTCTCTGAAGAAATGAACTTTATTTGGTTTTGTCCAATTCTAAAATGACCTCCAAGTTGATATTTATTGATTTTGGTAAAAACGAGCATGTCCAAAGTAATTTCCATTCTAGTATGTTCACCTCCATTAATTCACGTTAATATACGAATCGTTGCTTCATTGTTATGATTGGTGAACAAAAGAATAACATCCGGACATGTTTGAAAATCTCACCAAATAACTTTAATCTGCTCCAATTTAAACTTCCAACCCGTGATTTTTCGTGGAGGGACAATTTATGCGAGCATAGTATACCAGGATAACCTGAAGTAAGTATTGAAGACATTGAAACACTCAAAAATCACAAGCTAGGTTAGGTGAAGTTATATTATTTATCGATATTTAGTAGTAAGCCCATTTTGTTCAACGTTTTCAAAAAGAGTGTAAATATTAAGGCAAAGCATAGACTTGACAACGTAATGCAACGTAAACCGGATAGCGCAACGTTAAACATAACGTAATGATACTTAGACGTAATGACGTAAATGACGTTTCACCCCATGATTGACGTCAAAATGACAGTTGAAACTCACCTTGTACTGGTGGAAGATAAAAAGTTGCAATATTAATCTTTTGATACCGGTTTCATGTGCATAATCTTTTTATCAACATATTCAACAAAAGATATTCATCTTAATGATAAATTTGTTATAATGGATTATCATAAATAGGTACAGCTTTGGTTTCGTCATATTTTGACACAAAATATCTAAAATACAATTTCATTTCAAGAGGTGAATTCATTTCCAAAAACGTCAACGTCAACAAATTTTGATTCCTATTTGTATTGAACGCCTCATTGATTCCAAAAAATCGATCCAGAGTCATGTGAATGCTTTAAAAACTAGCAAAAATACACTAGCATGAAAATGATTGATGCGATTTCTTCTGAAACTATTTTTCTTGCCATAAATTCGACCATTCGAAAAAACACCAACAGTAAACAGGACGAGTCTCTGTATTTTATTTCGAACGCAGAAGAAATATTGAATTTTTCATTGGACAACGTTGTTGTGATGAATTTCTTCTTCTTTCTTACTTCTTTCTTATATAGAAGTGGAAGTAAACTTTGGTCCTATTGTTTCTTGGATGTTTTAGGCATGTCGTAGTAGGCTTAGACTGTCAGCATTTTCGACAAAACAAAACATGACAGATGAAATATCACATCGAGGCTGTTGACTTTGTTTCATCATACTTGTAATGAAAAAACACCCTGTATATTGACAACATGAACGTACCTGCCGCTATGACTAGGCGTAGAAGGGACAGGAGAAACAAGAGAAACGTATTTGTAAGTCCCACTTTCGGAATTTTCGTGTGTAGTAATTCTTAAAGGAGGCAAACGTTCTTCTTTCACCAAAGTTTTCGTCTCATCCATTGTGGAAAGCATCTTCACCACTTACTTACTCACTTCGCGATCATCTGTTTCGTACTAAATTCACTCTAATCATTTGTCACATATTAAATAATGAAATTGTTGTTATTACCGCCTGTGTCGGATTTGACAAAATGTGCATAATTACTGTTTGTCGAAGTTATTAGTCGGTTTGTGTAAATTTCGAATGAGTTTTTCTCCCAACGGATTGGTTTTGTTCGGATGAACGACGTTTTTATGATGACGCGTTCTGTTATCATGAAATCTTTTAGACGTGGCCAAATATACTAGGTACATATTTTGATTCCTGTCTCCTACATTAATGGCCTCGTATATTATCTCAATTGTTCAAAATCAAAGATGTCAGCTACATCGTTATAAAGCAAAATATTGTTGTATCAACATACAGGGTGATTCACCTAACTGGTTCATTAGAGGTTTATGAAAAACTGATATTTTTCGTCAAATATGAAATTTAGAACCATCCAAAGCACACTTGTGAAAATACACATGAGACGAATGAGCGTATTTCCACATTTTCGTTGATATCTCTGTAAATATCGATTTTAGCAATGTGGTGTGCTCATACAAATCGATAGGAAATGAAATTTTGCGTCGGATAGTGTGAAAATTTCATGGTCATTCTATTTGAAATAAGGAAGTTATTGGGATTTGAAATTTCCAAAAAGTAAACTGAAATATCAAACACCCTGTTGAATATTTTGGAACACTTCGAAAGATACATGATAGAACACTCATTCATTTATGTGTATATGGAGATTGAACCTTGAATCTTGAAAATTGAAGATAATATAGACATTTTAGTGTCAGTCCATCTGTCAAAATTTTTCGAAAAAATGGAATATCTTGAAAACAAATCACGATATGAAGAAATTTCAAAATGTAACAGCTCCAGAATTTTTCGTAGAATTCGAAAATCTAAAAATAAACAGGATGTTCCATTTGAAAAAACGAAGTTGATATCACTTCCGGTTCAACCGTAAGTAACAGCGTATTGAAAATATTTTGGGAAGAAAGAACACATCGAGTAGTAGCATCCACCAAAATTTCAAGTTTATAACTCAGTTCTCCATAAACCTCCAAAAACCAGTTAGGTGAATCACCCTGTATATGTTCGAAAATACAACTAATTTGGATATTATGATCGAGGAATATTACATACAAAGCGAAGGTGACTTTTCAACATTTGTTTAATTAATTGCGATTTCAACCACCGTTGGGGGCGCTGCCTAACATAAACAAACATGGCGGCAAACAAGTGAATATTTAATGATACATTTCTACTTCAACGGCTGGCTGTATGGGGAAATAGTACAGTGGGATTTTTGATAAGGCTGAGCAAAATTTGAATAGTAAACACTTGAAGTGGAATTGTGAAAGGAAAAAGGGTGGTGGAAGCTTGATTTTCAAATACAGGACTTATACTTTGTGTGTCATATGACGCAGATATGTCATCTCTCAAATATTGAAGAATATACAGGGTATTTCATTGAGGAAAACATAACTTTGAGTTGTTATATATAAAGAATACCTGTTAATTCAAAAATCGAACAGCAAATAATGTATGAGATGAAATTTTAACTTGAAAGATACTTCTGTCAATAAGCTGTCAAATGTCATCGGGTTGTTGATATTGCCATAGTTACTTCAAATCGTTGTTTTTGGTTAAAATTAACAAACCATGGTTTCAACTTTATAAATATTTGTTCCTCATAAAATTCGAATGGATTTTTTATTTATATATAGGGTAATATCCCGAAATGTTTTCAGAGAATTAAATTAAATGCTAAAATGTCACTGGAAATCTCGCAGAAAGCACACAATGCCTATAAATCTCAATTTAATTGACAATAATTGATAAACGTTGTCGGCTTGTTAAAATCTGACGAGCTGCACAAGATTTCCTAAACAATCGCTCTATTTACATTTTAAACATCTCAAATTCAAGTTAAACCCCCTCAGATTTACGACCGAAGTCAGACCGTTTCACTTTTCCCAGATAAATTTGATTTATAGAGATGATAAATAATAATGTTGAAACCTCACCTGTCAGCTAGAGTTTCATCTAGAGCCACCATCAACTGAAAAAGTCACCACGACCTACTTGATTTCGTTGCAGATAGTAGGTTATTCATTTATCAACTCAGTTTCAATCGTGAGGTTCATTTTGTGATTGGACTTGCACACTCGAATCAAGATTAAGGTATGTCATATCAGTAGAGATAGTGATAACCACAGATAAATGCTTCGACAGTGGTTTAAAGTCGACTTAAAATGTAATAAATAATAAATTATCGTGAAAGCCTGAAGCACGTTTTCGGCAGTAAAAAATAAAGAATGGTTCTCAATTTAGAAGTAAAATTACTGTTATAAAAACTTGGAGAACCCTAAATATTTTTTAATCAAAAATTCAGTCACAAACATACAAGTGAAACTTATATAAGCGTGCTGTAATATCAGGAATGTCTCGTTCCATTCGACAAAAAATCAAAAAATATTTTAGAGATTCCTCCACCTATTCATGGACAAACGAATCCACCTACATGTGAATATACAGGGTGTCCAATTTAATAAACACCAAGTCATAGTTACAGTCACGCGATGGTTCCCGAAAAAAATTCACTTCCGGTCCACGCGTTCAACTGTCAACTGTCTAGAAACCTTGAGACTCACCTGGAGCTGGAATGCCTCAAGGTGCCTGCCACGTGGTACAAGGAGCTGTTCCCTGTGGATATCCTGGCTAGACTTGGAGCTGCTGATATGGTAGAAAGTCGAGTGAGGCTCAGGGAGGTGTGTAGTTTGTTCAGAATCAGGGCGCTTGGGGATTGTTGAAGTTCTTGGTCGTTTCTGGAATTCAATGGGGAAGACCACTGAGTGACGAAATCCTTTCAAACCTCTCTCAATCGATGAATAATGATTTTGGTTCAGTGTAAGTTCGATACCAAGGATCAAAATCGAAGCAAATTGATTCTACAACGTTTTGAAACCAGCATTTTCATTCGAAATTTAAAAACGCCAGAAATAAGTGGGCGGTGCTATGAGCGTATGACGTGCTACAACCTAAGTCTATCTCTGTCTGTTTCCATTTATCTTCAGCTCACACCATGTGCAATGTTGTCAAGTTCACTTGTGGATGACTCCTTATTCCTTTGATATATTTTCTCAAAAACGTATCGATAAGTGATAACTATATTATTTCATGATAATTTGTGGAAGAAATATCATTTATATTGTATTCTTTTACATCTTTTATTTCGAGAATAAGTTGTGGTAATTTATTGCGGCAACACAGCAAGATTTACCATGGAACACTTATCCATGATTGGTCAGCTCAAGGTCGATGGGCGTGTCGGGTTGAGCACGTCACACTGCGTTACACCAATGAGAACAACCTTTGAAAATGGCGCATGAAATTGTATGTTCGAAATCAATTCCATTTATTTTATTATTTTATTCACGATTAAGACCGAATGAAGAATTAAAAAATTAATTAATGGTAGTTTTTGGACAATTAGTGGGTGTTTTTGTTTGACTTTATAAAAGTCAACCTAACTTTCTGAGTTTCAATGAACAAAAAAAGGAGTAGCTTTGGAGATTAGATATAGTAATTACAATTTCCGGAATTTTATTTTGAGAAATCACTTTCTCGTGTACATAGACATATAAACTAGATCCAGTACTTTGTGTTTTGATTTTAATCAACCCTTCGACCGTGTCACCTTTGAAACCCTTGATCAGTAATGACAACACTAAAAAAGAGAGAGTCTATGAAAGCGTTCAATATTTCTGTTTTTTTTTCTTTTATTCAATTGAAACCGATTATCTTTGGAATGTCTATGAACATAGCTAGAATATAAAAGAGAATTGTTACGAAAAGTTGATTCGAAAATACCTTGCAAATCGAATATTTTTTGGAAAAATTGGGAAATATCAACATTTTCACATGATAACTGGAAACAATGTGATTTCGTCAAAAATTGGCAATATTATTTCAAAGGTTTTGGCGTCGTTGACTGACCTATTATACTTGGGTTCCTCATACAAGCAATCCAATTCATCTTCTTCTTGTTCTTCAATGGTGCCTGGCCTGAAGAATAGTTTTTGTGATGGTTCTGATGGCAGCATTCTACTGTTTTTTCTTGATTTTGTGCGAGACCGGAATCTTCATTCTGTAGTCATTTCTTTTGAAAGTGGAATGTACTGAAATTAAACCAATTTGAATACAATTTTGTTCATTGAAAATTAAGCTCAGGAAAAAACTTGATAGATGATAATGAGTTTTACATAAATATCACAAATTTTATAGAAAATGAGGGAATTTAATTTTTCTACATAAAATCCAAATTATCAAGAAGAATATTATGACGACTTTTTAGTAGTAAATTTAGAATATTTAGAATATCATACTCTCAATGTGAAATTTGTATTTTCACGGTTACCAGAGATGAAAATTCTGTTGAAATATATAAAAATGTTATTGATGATTATTTAATTTTGTGAAAAAATAAGAGCTTCTGTAAGTAATCTGGTCACAAAAATTTGAAGAGCCAGGGAAATATTCAAAATACACTGAGCTTTCACACTGTTGCCAAGCTTCCAACTTCATCAATCCTTTCTCTATTTGCTGGTGATTTTTCTCGAAACATTTTCAGCGTAATAATGACATCACTCTGTAGGTAATGAGAATTCATGAACACACGTTCAATTAGGTTTTTAGACTCGGTGTCGAATACAGTGAGAAAAAATTGGATTTATCGTAAGTACATGCAAATAAGCTCCAATTTAACGGACACACTTTACCAAATTTGGTATCCAACATGTGTAAAGTGTAACAAAATGAAAGATCAGCCTCAGGTTATGAAGAACATTTAATGGTGATATGAAAAGAACCAGTGCAAAAAATTGGGTAGTGGAAAGCCTAGATTTGAGAAGTAGTAGGTCGAGTTTGACATAGACTTGACTAGATATTTTTGAAAAAGAAGTGAAAAATATACGTTGTCATCAACATGAGTGATTTTATATTCACCAATATTCGTTTATTATTATATATCCAAATTAGATTCGCACGTTTTTTTATACAGGGTGTCCTAATGTTCTAACGATATATTTTAATGAAATCGATCAAGCCATATAAACGAGAGAAATATATAACTGAAAGAACACAATTTTGCACCACTATAAAAAACAAATAAGGAAAAGAGTACCATATCTTACTTCTCATCAATTCAAATCCCTGAGATTTCTAGTTATACATCCTTTATTTTGATTCATTTTGAAAAAATAACAAGAACGGTAACAGTGCGAATTCTGACAAGCTCTCATAACTTCTTCCTTTGATTATAAGTACATACTATATGTTTTCATTTCCAGATAATTTTGTTTGGTAACATTGAAAAGGAAAATAAATACGTAAAAATAACATTAAAATGAATGATCGAAAAAAATACCTGTCTAGTATTTTTTTGCGGAAACAATTACAAAAATCCCACTTCTGCTACGTTGAAAGCTCATACAGGAAATTAGCTTAAATGAGAAATTGAGGAAAATGAGAAAAAAAAAAAACAAAAATACTATAATGGTGAACTATTATTCTCTCCTTTTCTTGATGAAGTTCAATTTTCAATTATGATTTTTGCTCAATATTTTCTGCTAAAATTTGTGGATATAATGATGGATTATAAAAATCTATGTTATTCTTCCCTATTATCCAAAAAAAGTGATCATGAAATTGAAGTCTTAGTTATTTTATTTCAACTCATTTCTTTTATTTTATTTGCTGTACAAACTCACTTTATCTATCGTTTCCGTTGATTCCTCTGTAGCACAAAACAAGAAATACACAAACAACACGCGCGCACACGAAGTGGTTTCGCGTCCATCCAAACAGGTGGAACCAAAGTGGAAACCAGCAGAGCAGGTCCGGGCACGCTGTATACGTCACGCTGCGGCTACCGCTCTTCCAATTGCGAATTCTTCCTAATTAACTCGTTATTTCGCATTTTGATTTAATGGTTGTTAGCGCCGTCCCCGTAGGTAGGCCAATTGCGCCGTTGGTGACTTTGACAGCGAGGGAGAGCATCGTTTTTTGTGTTGCTTCATAGTTTTGGCGGTTTTCAATTCGACCGCTCAGTTTTTGATATGTATTATCACAGAGTATAATTGGATTATTTTAGAAACATCACAAAAACACAAACTTCCTTAAAATTTTAGTACTACGGCCTATTCGACAGCTAACTTCACACTGAAAACATTGAAGACACTTTTCACCTGTCACTCAATAATAGCGAAATTTCAACATTACAAAGAGTTGTGACAGCTCGTCAGAAAGTGCGACGTTGTCGTTTGTCTTTTAATTCAACGATACTCCTAAAGAGAAAGTAAGGTTAAGTTCATCATTCAAATTGGATATTATTCGACTGTAGATATTTTGTTCAATATTCATAAAAAATTCTACCAGAATCAACAAACTTTATGAACAAATCAAATAAATTTGGCAACGTTGTGAAATCACTGGAAAGTGTAGCCATAATTATTGATGCCCAAATGTTTTCAGCTATGTCTCAACCAATGAGAAGTTCAGTGGTTAGCTAGATACTTTTTATTTTGCACCATTGGTATTGAAAGGTAACCAAATCTGTCAGAACTATCTTCCTTAAATAAATACACTATATGATATGTTTCTATTCAATATGTACTAGCCTAAAATCTCACAGAAAAATATTTAATTGGATGTTAACCATCCATAATTCCAGAATTCCAAAATTAACCTTCCTTCCTCTCCTCTTTAAACTTGCCGAAATTCAGATGGTGTGTAGGCTTCGAAATTAATTCCATCTTCAATCTCAAGCATTTCAGATGTCGGCAGAAAGTAAAAGCATTGTGTGTGTGTTTGAGGACGAAATAATAATGTGTGGTAATAGGCGGAACACATTCATTGCCGCTAAACGTTCCTGCAATAAATTCATCATCAAACGTGCTGGTGTTGATTAGTCTTGTTCTTCCTTCAAGGAGGATGCGATTATGTATGCAGTTGTATGAATTGTTTTATCGCCATTTCTCAAGATCAAGGTCGCGTACGTTCCTGTACTGCATTGTTGAATATTGTAGACAAAAAATGCAGCAGTTTCTAGTCTAGTTGTTAAAGAAAGAGAGATGTAACAGCTTGTCCTGTGCGGTGTTGCTCCTTGACTTTTTAACAAAAAGTTAGGTTAGGTTCTTGAATAAATAGACTATAGATTGTTCTATTATTGGTCTGTTCATGATAACTAAAATGATTTATTTGATCAATTGTCTTATAGAGCAGAGGTCATTAGAAAGAAGAAGAAGAAGGTTAAGTTACTTATTTACTTTATGACGTTTGCATACTTGGAGTTTTTAAACTGCCACGTCTGCATATCATTCATTTTGTGATAATTTCATAAAACCATAAATTATTATCGATACCTATACTTAGCTCGTAATATCCCATTGCCAATTGTTGGCCTCTTTGAATCTCCACAAGGTTTGAGCCTCCACAATGCTTTGGACGTTATTATTTTTAATTGATTTAATGAAATCGTGAACAGCAAGGGTCATTTTCAAGGTTAGTTTTATAATCAATTTGAATTTGATTCAGTGTCAACTTTAAATCATAGTTTGAATACTCAATGTAATATTTTTTTGCAAATTAGATCTTCGGAATATAAAGAAAACACAATTTTTCTGAAACTGAAAGTAAATGGAAGCAAAATCGATGAGGAATTATTTCAGATTTCATATCTGTTAACTACTATTTTGTTAATTTTTTTATGTGATTCAATAAAAGTTGGTGTGTTTATATTATTTTTATGTATTATACCTATAAACAATGGGGAATTTTTGAAAGAATAAAGAATTTACCTCAGGGTACTATCGTACAACTCCTTGTTATGTAATAATAAATTAATCCACCTTTTTTGTTCAAAAAAATAAAACAACCACTGATATTTTCTCGATTTAATAAAAAATACACTGTATAAATACTATGGCACTACTACACAAAAAGTATTTACAAATGATGCCTCACAACGACCTTCTTACTAACTACTCTAGATCCACAGCGACCTTAAGTACTTAATTGTTAATTACAGAGTAATACTTGGGGCTAGTGGTAAATCAAAAGGTAAAAAAAATAAGACACATGACATTCGTCATAGCTGCATCGTTCACAAAAAAATCAAGAAACATGGGTACAGTTTTGTGATATAAATTAAATGTCATAATATAAATGCAAAACAAAATAATGTGGGGTTAATACGTCGAAGTTCATGCCAAATTGGGACCCAACTAAGGGCCTTACAAATGAAGAAGTTGTGGGAAATGTTAACATAAATAATCGGTGTGTCGAAATAAAAACTGTACAATGTAATAAATAGTTTTTGGAGCGCTGTACAATTTCCAGTATTTCTGCACTTATTATGCGATGCTTGTGGCGTAATATAGCCTAAAAAACAAAAGTAGATCGCATGATAGGGTCAAAGTTGCCCAGATTTCTCATCGAGTAAAACATATACAAATCGACCAGCGACAAATGAAAAATTACCTAATTTCTAGTACACATCGTAGGAAGACAACAAGAATACCAAAACCCTGGTACTCAAACACAATTTCAAGTCTCACCTGGCAGCAGCGGTCATACAACAACAAAAGAGAACCGTTCAGCTCCCCATCTGTCATCTGTCGACTCTTCAGCTAGCTGCCCAGGTCCTCATACGTCACACCGGTAAAATGTTGGAATTGTTTTTGAGTTTGCCGTTGGTCAGAAGAACGGTCTCTTCCGGTGCCGTCACGGTGACCGGTATGGGACAGGGCACTTTCATTTCGATGTGGCCGTCGTCTATAGACAACGAATCCATGCTGTACAGGGTGTCGCTGGAATGTGTGCGCACCGAAGGGAAGATGCCGTTGATGCGGCATTGACCTAAGAAAGTTTGATGATGGAGTGAGATTAATGTGCTGTTGAGTTACAGTGAGGGTTTGGAAATAATGGGAATGATGACAGGGTGAAACACTGAAATTAATTCAAGGCTGGTCGTTCAATAAATGGATTATCTCCTAGGGGGATTTTTAATTTTG
This sequence comes from Plagiodera versicolora, assembly GCA_037013635.1. NCBI lineage: Eukaryota > Metazoa > Arthropoda > Insecta > Coleoptera > Chrysomelidae > Plagiodera > Plagiodera versicolora. Next base: position 3,193,330 of record CM072990.1, read on the forward strand.
ACAAGGACAAGATTGATAAAGCTCATAACAATGAACGAAACGTCTCATAAAGAAATATAACAGTATAGAGAGTTTGACCTTGACTGAATCCAAATCCCAAGAAAATTCCCCCCAGAAGTTTGAAAGAAAGCAAGGATTCAAGAAATTATATGACATATATAAATGGATTATGCACCAAACAAAACTTTCCATTGAAATGTCACAGATGCCCAAATTTCTGAGATTGATTGGGCATGAAAAACTGAAATTAACGACCAAACTGAAGAAGCTATGCCTTGTTTATTCTACTAAATTGATGGAATTTGATTTTTGTCTCGGCTTCATTCCAAGAAATCCTTTTGGGACATCTGTTGGGTTCAAACATTACATGCTTTTTGAGGTTCGAAATATACTTTATGCCATTACAATGAGAATTGTTTTATTACTGCCATAGCATAATGAGTAGTTAAAAAGCAATTTAGCTATAGCAACAACTAATCCCTTACCAGTAGTCAAGAATTTTGGTTTTTCGACTGCAATAGAAAATAATTATTTTATAATAAATTACTTTCGAATACACGACTTGAAGCTTGCTTATGTAACTCTAAAAGAATCAATGAATGATATTTCTAGGTGTGTGCGAATTACCAACCGATGTTAGACACCTGTTTCGACCCTCTAGGTCTCATCAGTCGCTCTAGGTTGGTTGATAATCTTCACACATTCAGTCCAGCTATACAGCTTCGGAAATAATTCGTTAAGTATATAGGGAGAAATCTATTAGAGTGACGTGGATTGTAAGTGTATTATAATCCCACAATTGTTCAAATAAAATAATTTATTTTCGTTCCATAATCCTCTAAAAAAATTATTTCTTTCGCTAATGTTGATGTTAATGTGCAACAGTGTTTAATAATGGGAAAGACCACTAATTTTTCAAAACAGCATAATCGTGTTCTGTATGTCCAACAAGTACCATTCATTATTTTTTTTTATGTTTTATTCGGTCTATATCATGAATAAAATAATAAAATGAACAGAATTGATTTCGAACAAACAATTTCATGCGCCATTTTCAAAGGTTGCTCTCATTGGTGTAGCGCAGTATGACGTGCTAGCCCTACACGCCCATCGACCTTGAGCTGACCAATCATAGATAATTGTTCCATGGTGAATCTTGCTGTGTTGCCGCATCAAAACACCACAACTTATTCTCGGAATAAAAGATGTAAAAGAATGCAATAAAAATGATATTTTTTCCATAAATTATCATGAAATGATATAATTATCACTTATCGATACGTTTTTGAGGAAATATATCAAAGAAATAAAGAGTCATCCTTAAGTAAACTTGACAACATTGCACATGGTGTGAGCAAAAGATGTATGGAAACAGACAAAGATAGACTTAGGGAGTAGCACGTCATACGCTCATAGCACCGCCCACTTATTTGTGGCATTTTTGAATTTCGAATGAAAATGCCGATTTCGAAATGCTGTAGAATCTATTTGCTTTTATTTTGATCCTTGATATTGGATGTACACTGAACCAATGTCATTATTCATCGAATAAGAGAGGTTTGAATGGATTTCATCACTTAGTGGTCTTTCTCATTGTCGCGGTGAATATATAATAAAATATTTAAAATTAAATTGAATTGTTCAAATTCCTATCCTAGATAAAATCATCCTAAATCTTTCTTGTCTTGTCCCAATTTTATACAGGTTATTTTATTGTTCTCTTTGAATTCCTAAATGGAAGATAAATTATTCCCGAAGCTGTATCTACTGAGAAGAACGAGAACCGATCACCTCGCCATCTATTGGCAAAAGTAGGCGTAGTTGCAATAAACATAATCCCACTTGGGACGAAATTATGCAAAAATAGACAATCAAAGTCACTTCTACGTGGAGCAGAAGTGGAAAAAAAACAATTACACTCACCTAGCCCCTCGTTGCTGTACATAGCCCTTCGTTCGTCGAGCTCCCTGGCGCTGCACAAAGGAGTGTCAACTTCAATGGTGTCGTTGAACAGCGCATAATCCACCTCGTACTCCCCGGAATCTTTCTTGAAGGTTATGAGCGACTGGAACCTGTGCCCCCACAAAATCTCTGACGGTAAATAACTGGAACGCGCTTGAGTGGTCATTCCTGTTGACTCTATCACGCCCTCTGAAAGGAAATATGACGGTGATCGTACGAACTAAGGATGTGACAGGGAGGATTACCTAAGATAACGACGATTTCGAATCGTTCCCTGAGGAGGTTGTTGGCGGACATGTTGTAAAGCGGTGATTTGCTGTCTATTTTGTGGACGATTGTTGTTGGCCAGATGAAGAAGATTTTTTCTTCCTCTCCGTCTCCCCCCACCTGAAGGAAAATGTTAGTAAACAGTTGTACGAGTTGTTGGAGTTGAGAAACTGACATCAAAAGCAAAATTATTGAATGCAAACTCAAGAATATTCAGCGACAAAAATAATAACGACAGAAAACGTCAAATTACTCATCTTATACAGCTTCGGAAAGAAATTATCTTCCCTATAGGGATTCAATGAGAGCGAAAAGAATAGCTTGCATAAAATTGAGATAGCTATACTATGATATGATGATATGATACATATGATAAGTATCTGAACGAATCAAACTGAATCATTCATTCAATTTTTATTTGAGACAGCTCTAATCTGTTTCGCAGGTGTCCCCGCGAAAATTAAAGATATTTGTTGAATATTTCTGAAAAAAACATTTAAACAAAAGTACATATTTTCATTTCCAAAAAATTATTTCATAGGATGTGAAAACAAACTTGGGCGAAACAATTAACAAATTTATTGATTCAGCTCAAGTATTCGCGAGCAAAACTAGAACAGAATTGAATGATTTCTTGTCATAGTTCATCAAAATTATTCGACGATTTGTACTGCCTTTGTTAATTCGTTTCATTTATATTGTATTATTTTACATCTTTTATTCCGAGAATAAGTTGTGGTATTTTGGTGCGGCAACACAGCAAGATTCACCATGGAACAATTATCTATGATTGGTCAGCTCAAGGTCGATGGGCGTGTCGGGTTAAGCACGTCACACTGCGTTACACCAATGAGAGGAACCTTTGAAAATGGCGCATGAAATTGTATGTTTTGAATCAATTCCGTTCATTTTATTATCTTATTCATGATATAGACCGATAAAAAATTTCAAAAATAAAGAATGGTATATACTTTTTGGACATACAGAACACGATTATGATGTTTTAAAAAAATATTCATTAATTCTTTCATTATTATTTAAAATCCTGATGATATAACTAGAATTTGCATTTGCGTCAGGCTCCAACCCCCCCAAACCATGTTGCCATTGTAAAAAAAATAAAAAGGGCATACCCACCAATCCGCATACTTACTTTATTGCTTACCTTCAGCTCCGTCTGGAAAAAGGGCAGATGCTCCCCCTCTTTCGTGACCTTGTGTCTGATCAGCTGCGCCCTGACGTGCGCCTCGATGATGTGGCTTTTGCGCATGTCCCCCACCCTGAACATCAGGCAGGGAACACCGTCACGGTGGTTGATGACAGCGTTGCGTGAGAATAGAAGCGTCTGGGTGCGTTTCTTCGGCCTGGATAGTTTGGCGAAGACCACGCCCACCTACAAGGAAGAGAGGAAGAGTTTGATCACATGGATCTTTGTTTTCGCTGATTTTCTACAGAGGACGACAATCACAGGATGTGTGATGTGTTATTAATTTTTTTAATGATACTGAATTAAATAAATAACATTTTTTTTTTGAGATGGTTTGGTTATGACTCAAATTCTACATCTCTTGACGATTTAAATTCTACAATATTTATGATTGAAAATTATGTTAGAGTTGGTTTGGTTATGACTCAAATTCTACATCTTTTGACAATTCAAATTCTGCAATATTGATGGTTGAAAATTATTTTGGACATGGTTTGGTTATGACTCAAATTCTACATCTTTTGACGATTTAAATTCTACAATATTTATGATTGAAAATTATTTTTGACATGGTTTGGTTATGACTCAAATTCTAAATCTTTTGACGATTTAAATTCTACAATATTTATGATTGAAAATTATTTTTGACATGGTTTGGTTATGACTCAAATTCTAAATCTTTTGACGATTTAAATTCTACAATTTTTATGATTGAAAATTATTTTAGAGATGGTTTGGTTATGTCTCAAATTCTACATCTTTTGACAATTCAAATTCTACAATATTTATGATTGAAAATTATTTTTGACATGGTTTGGTTATGACTCAAATTCTAAATCTTTTGACGATTTAAATTCTACAATATTTATGATTGAAAATTATTTTAGAGATGGTTTGGTTATGTCTCAAATTCTACATCTTTTGACGATTTAAATTCTACAATATTTATGATTGAAAATTATTTTTGACATGGTTTGGTTATGACTCAAATTCTTTGACGATTTTAATTCTACAATATTTTTGATCAAATAATATAATAATAATAATAATAATAATGTTTATTCACAAGAAAACAAATGCAACAGAGTGAAAATGAACATGGGAAGAAATCATTTTATTTTAACCATTTTCGAAAGTTTGATTCACCAAATGCTCTCTGACGCTTATGGTGAAGCTGTTATGATTGAAATGACATATCGTGACTGTTCCCAACACTTCAAGAATTGTGATTTTTTCACAAGAAAATCGGTAAAGTAGATCAAAAGTTCCCGAGGAAGAATAATTATTCAATGAAGACTCATGTCAAAGTAAAACAATCCGGTTAAGGCCCAGCTGTTTTCTCGGGGTTGTGGGTATGTTACTGATGCGAAAAGTAGACCACAACAATCGTTGATGGGAAAAATCATCGTGCACTTACCATGAACGCTTGTATCATGACACCGGCGATGCTCTGGATGCACATAACGAAGATGGCTTCGGGACATTCTTCGGTGATGACTCGGCCGCCGTAGCCGATCGTGTGTTGGGTTTCAATACTGTAGAGGAAAGCGGAAGTGAAGCCCCGGATGTTGGTGACGCATGGCGTCCAGGGTATTGTACCGTTCTAAAAAAAAAAAAAACAAGCATGTGATGGAAATATTTTGCCAACCAAGCATGTGAATTATATTTTTTGTCAAGGGCTGTAAACTTGCTGTCAATGAATGCTAGAATCACTTGTTACAGCTGTATAATTAAACTTCATTTTGAATACTGTGCTACTACAATGTATTTATTCAATCAAACAAAATATCTCGGCTACAGAAATTACAAAACCGCGGTATGAGAATAATCATAATGCATATAATATTGTAGTTTGCAAAAATTTTTATTGGCAACGATATTTATATATAAAATTTTGAAGGGTTCACAACCACAATACTTCAATAAATTTATTGAATTGAACAATGAGATTGATGGCTATGGCACAAGGGCGACAAATGGATTACATATTGAAAAGACAAATTAAAAAAAACTGCATCAATTCTTTATTTTTCTAAGTCCTGAATGAATCCAATGAGTCACCAAAAACTGTAAGGGAATCACACAACTTGAGAAGTTTCAGGTCATTGCTGCTGGAACATATTTTGAATCCTAAGATTCAAATTTTAATTTCATTATTCAATTTGTAATTCCAACTGTTGATGTTAATATGAATACATTTTTATTTAAATGAAGTACCTGTACTTGTTCTAATTTGTAGTTTGAGAAAAGTACTATTTATCTAATGTTTTGTATATTAGGGTTGCCTATTTCAAAGAAATTAATACTGAAAAATTACTAGAGAAACAGATGGATAGCTGAAATGACAGAGGAATATTATGGCTGATTCATGTTCTAGTATACTGATGTTTCATGTTATTTTTAATTGGAAACTTTGCACAATGAGGGTTTTTCCTTCATCTATTCGTCCAAAGTTCGAATTCCATATCCGTTGCATTGTTTTGAGGACGAGCCTTGGACTTGATGAAAGTTCGAATTGTTGGCTCTGGGAATAAGATGATCTTTGCCAATAATATTTATAGCTGAATGCACTCCATTACAAAGAGAACAATCCGCTATTGTATAATTTTCAATTTCTATAACAGCTACATGGAAATAGCACGAACTGTTATAGATTCCCAATAAATAAACTAACTACGATGGAAAATGTTTAAAGTGTCTGAAAATACATTTCAAACAAATACGTTCACACGTTTTCGTGACATATAAAAATGATCTGTTTATTCAACTGTCAGTAAATGAGCTATTTTAGTACCAGACCGAAGCACTAACGTAAGATTTTTAGTGTTAAGTCAATAAAAATTTGTTTTTACTACCCAAGCAGTAAGTATTAAATGTTAGCTACTGAAATAAATAAAAAATAATGTATTTGAATTAGGAAATATTATACAGGGTCTCCTTAAGAGGGTTGAACAAACGAATATGGTGGAGAGGTATGGTCAAGGAACGTTTTTAAGCCAACTTACCTCTGTCAAAAGTTTAACTGTTTTTGAGTTATTCGTTATTTTTTGTTTTTTCGAGATTTCTTCAAAAATCGTTATAAAACTAGTTTTTTTTTTGAATTAAGAAGGGTGAAAATGAAAAAAAGTTTTCAAATGATTTTTGAAATCTTTGTTTTTTTTATTTTAAGTTTTTTCTGATGTTTTTTGGCAAGAAGTGCTAAATAAAATGATGTGAGATCTCGTTTCAATTTTGTTAATACCTCAACAATAATTTTCTCAACTGTGTCCTTCAATGTTAACAGAATTTCATATATCCATTCACGATATTTATATCACCAGCTTGAGGAAAAACATGGGAATTAATATTGGGAGTTTAATTTTACCCATTCATAGCATCACAATCTTTCAAATATTCAAATTCAGTATAAAATCAACAAAACATAATACCAAACACAAGAACTACGTCAACATTTCTAGTTATTTTCAGTGCCACCAGGTGGCGTATTGCCAATTTCCATTGCCATTGGAAGACACCTGTAATGGAAACTTTTCAATTCTCCCAAAAGATGGCGCCACCTGTGGAGTTACATAAATACAACTCAAGCTAATAGAAATGGATTTCCTATAATTTCTTGAATCCTTGCTTTCTTTCCAACTTCTGGGAAGAATTTTCTCGGAGTTTGACATTGACTGAATACAAATCGCAAGAAAATCCTTTCCAGAAGCTAAAATAAAGCATGTAAAAAAAAGTGCAGCAGGTGATTTATTCATTAGGTGTTTAGTCCAGGGTCGATAATTTTTCAAACCAAAAAAAATTATAATAGAATGAAACCCATTAGAAAAGGAGGGAAATATGATAAAAATGAAAGGAAAAATAAATTACGGGCGATCTGAGGTTGGGAAGGGGATGGGGGTGAGTTTTTAAGGGTAAAAAACGGTTTTTCCCGATTCCCGGCAAAACTAAGAGTCCTATCGAAAAAAGACAAATGGAAAAGTTGTAGATAATAAAAAGATCTAAAACTTTTGTATCCACACTTTTTTCACATAACCTCAAAATTTATGTGAAAAATTCAAAAAACCAAGTTTTTGGTTTTTTATTTTTATCTTTTACAAAACATTTTTTTTTTTCAACGAAATTTTGTGAAAACTTACCTTTTTATGTCCCAAATACGCTGTAATTTATTCAATTAAAAATATTTATTTTTTCACCTTATTTTGAATTAATATCGAAAAAACAGCCTAATTATCAATCGAAAATTCACCCGTCAAAATATCAGCTTTTTTCAAAAAGTTGGTGTGGTTTCTGTTCGTTGGAATCTCTACTTTCCGATGGTAAAAAAAAAATATATGTTACTAAGGTAAATCTTCTCAGAAAATGCAAACTGTTACATCCAGTTTCACAGCTGCAGCAAATTGTTTTGAGCAATATTTCCGGAATTAATTCTTTTTGTGTATATTTGGGCATAATTCCACGTTGAAATTGCTTCCAGCCCCAATCTGTTGCTGTTAGTTCGTTACCCAACCAAGTTTGAAGCTGATAATATGCCCTGTAACAATGTTGTTCTGCTGCTCCTTCTGTAGGTGGGAGGTTTGCCAAAACGAAAGATGATTTAATTTTTTTTTAAAGGCTTCTACCCTGGTCTAGTTGTTATTGTTAAAAAAAAAAAAGGTAAATGCTGGGTTTGAAGGAAAATATCCGGATGGGAGGGTGAAACCGAGCCGAAACCTTGTCCTCGCGGTTTTCCACCTCCACTTACCAGATGCTCCTCGCTGAGGTCCCCGTGGGTGAAGACAATCAGCCACCACACGACGGCGAAGGTCAGCCACGAGAGGAGAAAGTTCATGGCGAAGACCAGCAGCGTCCAGCGCCATTGGGCGTCGACCAGCGTCGTGAAGATGTCCTGCAGGTACTTGCGACGACGTTTCGCCACGTTTCCTTGCACCACGTTGCAGTCGCCGTGTTTGAAGACGACGCGCTTCCGGAGGCGGCGGGCGTTGAAACGGGATTGGCGGAATCTGAGGAGGGAAAAACATATTCTCAACGAAAAAACCCATGAACAGTCCATGTCGATGCTCTGGGAGTCTCCATACGAACATTGAATACTCTACGACGACTTTGATTTTTGAAAAAATCCAAAGGGGGTACCCTTTGGTATATTTTTCGTTAAATCTCAAAAAATAGATTTGCCTAAAGGTGTCTATAAACTGTGCTGAAAACGGTGGTGAAAACCGTTTTTTGATATCTAGTATAGTTTTCGAGATATCTCATGTTGAAAATTCCAAAAAACCTCAAAATGTCGCAAAAACCACCAAAAACTCCCAAAATTCCCCCAATTTCCAACGATGAAACCCTTGAATAATCCATGTCGATGCTCTGGGGGCCTCCATACGAACATTGAAGACTCTACGACGACTTTGATTTTTTTGAAAAAATCCAAAGGGGGTACCCTTTCGTCGATTTTTCGAAAAATGTCAAAAAAAATTTTGCCTGAAAACTCGTCTATATGGTGTCTAAGAGGTGCTGAAAACGATGGTGAAATCCGTTTTTCGATATCTAGTATAGTTTTCGAGTTATCTCATGTTGAAAATTCCAAAAAACCTCAAAATGTCGCAAAAACCACCAAAAACTCCCAAAATTCCCCCAATTTCCAACGAAAAAACCCTTGAATAATCCATGTCGATGCTCTGGGAGTCTCCATACGAACATTGAAGACTCTACGACGACTTTGATTTTTGAAAAAATCCAAAGGGGGTACCCTTTGGTATATTTTTCGTTAAATCCCAAAAAATAGATTTGCCTAAAGGTGTCTATAAACTGTGCTGAAAACGGTGGTGAAAACCGTTTTTTGATATCTAGTATAGTTTTCGAGATATCTCATGTTGAAAATTCCAAAAAACCTCAAAATGTCGCAAAAACCACCAAAAACTCCCAAAATTCCCCCAATTTCCAACGATGAAACCCTTGAATAATCCATGTCGATGCTCTGGGGGCCTCCATACGAACATTGAAGACTCTACGACGACTTTGATTTTTTTGAAAAAATCCAAAGGGGGTACCCTTTCGTCGATTTTTCGAAAAATGTCAAAAAAAATTTTGCCTGAAAACTCGTCTATATGGTGTCTAAGAGGTGCTGAAAACGGTGGTGAAATCCGTTTTTTGATATCTAGTATAGTTTTCGAGATATCTCATGTTGAAAATTCCAAAAAACCTCAAAATGTCGCAAAAACCACCAAAAACTCCCAAAATTCCCCCAATTTCCAACGATGAAACCCTTGAATAATCCATGTCGATGCTCTGGGGGCCTCCATACGAACATTGAAGACTCTACGACGACTTTGATTTTTGAAAAAATCCAAAGGGGGTACCCTTTGGTATATTTTTCGAAAAATTTCAAAAAATAGATTTGCCTAAAGGTGTTTATAAACTGTGCTGAAAACGGTGGTGAAAACCGTTTTTTGATATCTAGTATAGTTTTCGAGATATCTCATGTTGAGAATTCCAAAAAACCTCAAAATGTCGCAAAAACCACCAAAAACTCCCAAAATTCCCCCAATTTCCAACGATGAAACCCTTGAATAATCCATGTCGATGCTCTGGGAGTCTCCATACGAACATTGAAGACTCTACGACGACTTTGATTTTTGAAAAAATCCAAAGGGGGTACCCTTTGGTATATTTTTCGGAAAATTTCAAAAATTAGATTTGCCTAAAGGTGTCTATAAACTGTGCTGAAAACGGTGGTGAAAACCGTTTTTTGATATCTAGTATAGTTTTCGAGATATCTCATGTTGAAAATTCCAAAAAACCTCAAAATGTCGCAAAAACCACCAAAAAGTCCCAAAATTCCCCCAATTTCCAACGATGAAACCCTTGAATAATCCATGTCGATGCTCTGGGGGCCTCCATACGAACATTGAAGACTCTACGACGACTTTGATTTTTTTGAAAAAATCCAAAGGGGGTACCCTTTCGTCGATTTTTCGAAAAATGTCAAAAAAAATTTTGCCTGAAAACTCGTCTATATGGTGTCTAAGAGGTGCTGAAAACGATGGTGAAATCCGTTTTTCGATATCTAGTATAGTTTTCGAGTTATCTCATGTTGAAAATTCCAAAAAACCTCAAAATGTCGCAAAAACCACCAAAAACTCCCAAAATTCCCCCAATTTCCAACGAAAAAACCCTTGAATAATCCATGTCGATGCTCTGGGAGTCTCCATACGAACATTGAAGACTCTACGACGACTTTGATTTTTGAAAAAATCCAAAGGGGGTACCCTTTGGTATATTTTTCGGAAAATTTCAAAAATTAGATTTGCCTAAAGGTGTCTATAAACTGTGCTGAAAACGGTGGTGAAAACCGTTTTTTGATATCTAGTATAGTTTTCGAGATATCTCATGTTGAAAATTCCAAAAAACCTCAAAATGTCGCAAAAACCACCAAAAACTCCCAAAATTCCCCCAATTTCCAACGAAAAAACCCTTGAATAATCCATGTCGATGCTCTGGGAGTCTCCATACGAACATTGAATACTCTACGACGACTTTGATTTTTTAAAAAATCCAAAGGGGGTACCCTTTGGTATATTTTTCGAAAAATTTCAAAAAACAGATTTGCTTAAAGGTATCTATAAACTGTACTGAAAACGGTGGTGAAAACCGTTTTTTGATATCTAGTATAGTTTTTGAGATATCTCATGTTGAAAATTCCAAAAAACCTCAAAATGTCGCAAAAACCACCAAAAACTCCCAAAAACACATTATTTTCAACAAAAAAAGTGGCCCAGTACGGCACTTAACTCCGTTTTCCTGCAACTGTAACAGTTATCGTATTATTCGAGATTATCAATATCTATGGGATTAACTTCTTTAACCGACTTCTCAGTGATGTTACCTTTGAAAGGAATCAGAATACTCCGACCAACACTCGTTGAAGTTATCTTCAAAACCTCGTAAAAACTTCATGGAACTGAGTGACATTGTTTTCGAAATGAAATTAGTTTTAGACATTTCTACGAACTTTCCACTATTGCACATCACAGATATCAAACATAACTGGTCGATAACAGTAATCTACGCATATTTTGTTGACAGAATTATAAATAAAGTGAGATTAATGCTGGAGCTCCTCTACCATCACGTTCGTGGATTTCTGAACGATGTGAAATAACTTGAAATGTCAAACAGAAAGTGATAACCTTACATGCACGATTCGATTGATGTTTTCGCAGAAATCGATCAATCATTGTTATTGCTATTTGCTGCTATTGATTGTAATTATTTCGATTAAAGACATGGAAATTAGAAAACATCTTCAGCTGATTGGAAAAATTAACAAAAACCAAAAAAGGAAAAAATGGTGCCCTTTACGCGACAATAAATTTCTTGCCACTATAATAATTACAAATTTTCCACTACTAACCTGGGAAAAACAAGTATATCATATAAAGTAGTCAGTCAATACTGAAAATGTGAAATAAAAAGTGTTGTAACAAGTGATTACAACTTATTTAGTTACTTATATCTACTTCAAAAAATTAATGAATATTCATCCACCTCGAATTATATCCAGACAGACAGTACAAATTATCGTGGATTATCATAGCTCAACAGAGGAATATTTATAATGGTCTTTATTGGTAAGATATTAATCAACGATTAAACCACAATTTCCTGAATCGTTTTATCAACTAGAGTGCACTATTCGATAGATCAAAGTTGCATTCTGAAAGTGACAGATGACGGTTACGCCCCCTGTAGGCCTTCCTGGGAACATGACAATGATTTCCAGGGTTTTCTCTTGGCTACTTTCACCATAGCATAATTTTATGAAAGAATGAGTAAGATTATTGCCAATCATTATTAAATGTTGAATAACAAACTGCAGCTCTTAATGAACCAAAATATAAGTCACGAGAACAATTTCATGGTCCTTAATTGATAATGATTGGCATTATTAATAAAAATCTAGTTGTCATTCGTTCTAGGTTCTAGTTAGTGTTATTACACAGCTATTTATTACTTGTCTCATAACCTAATGAGACAAGGTGACCAGTTTTCAGGAAGAAATAAAAAAATTATTACTATTTCTCTAATGAAATGTGTCTTACAAGTCTTTGGAAATTTCTTGAAAGTCATTGGGAAATTTTCAATAGCTTGTTTTATTCTGAACAAAAAATGTCTCTTGAATTTTTTCCCCAAAATAAACCAGTATTTTTACAATAATTAATAATTTTCAAGTTGCCAAAATATTTTTTCGAGAAAAACTGTCACTTGTTTCCTAGCATTTTTTTGTGATTTCTAGAAAGATCATGTGTTGATTATATAATCAATAATTTTTTGTGGTCCTTTCATTATTATTTTGGTGGAGATCAATAAATATTCAGGATCTGTCATGTTCAGGTACTTTCACGTTTTCAATGTTGGCCACTGTCTTGAAGCTGTCAAAAAAATTAATATACCAACGTTTCATGTGTTCTATGGTTAAGTCGTTTACGAACCTAACCTTTTCTTGGTGAAATGTTTTGAACAATTTATATTTTTTGTCGATGCCAGTAACTGTCATATTCAGTTGATTTTTCCATTTTCTTCAAAATTACAATAAAATGACTAAAAAAATATAGATATATGTCTATTTTCACATGGTCTTTCTATGAATCACAAAGTGATGCTGAAAAATTCTGAACAAAAAATGTATCTTGAGATTTTTCCCCAAAATAAACCAGTATTTTTACAATAATTAATAAATTTCAAGTTGCCAAAATATAATTTGGAGAAAAACTCTCACTTGTTTCCCAGCATTTTTTTGTGATTTCTAGAAATATCCTGTGTCGATTACATAATCAATAATTCTTTGTGGTCCCTTCATTGTTATTTTGCCGAAAATTAATAAATATACCTAGACCAAGTATGTTCCCAGGCCTCCTCTCCCGACGTGGTGGCCTTGGAAGCCATCAAGGACATCTGCGACAGGCACTTCCTCAGCCCAGCCATGCTCACCATGGCAGTCGGCCGAGCTGTCATCTGTCTATCGCTCGCCACTTGTCACATCACACGGTCAACCGCGACTCTATCGCTCGCCCATTGTTTTGCTTTTTTCGAAATGGAAAACACACGCGCCTGGTTCGTCTGATAGTGTTTGGTTATTCCGATAGTTCGTAATACAATGTTGGACGTTTTTCAAGGTCGAAAAGCGTCGTATGTTTTATGATAAGCGGTGGTTTTTGCTCGTTATAAATGCTTGTTTATACTGTGACGATGTTAATTAGTTGGATGTTTTTTTGAGTACTGTGACTGAAATAAAATTTGATGTGATTGTTTCGGTGCGTTTTGGAAACGTGACTTTTTGAAAGTGGAAAAGTTGGACAAGGAAATTAAAGTTACAAATTTTGAATTTTTGTTGTAGTTTGTAAACTGAGCTGATCAATTATTGTTAAACTTTCGTCGATTTATCATGAACTATTAACAGAATTGCCTATTTTTTATTGCAAAGCTATTTCTTTGAGTTCAGTGATCAATTCTTGACCCGGCAACATCGCACCTGTTGCCTATGTGACGTAAATATCAACATGAAGGAAATATCGAACATTTTCGACTAGGTAATTCACATTTTAGAGGACTTTGTTTAGTAAAATGTAGTGAAAATACGAAAATATTGTAATTCTTCGTCAAGGCAATTTCATCAAATTCAATATATACAGGGTGTTTCAGAATTGCACGGCAATATTTCAGGTGTTGATACGAAGTGCCAAGGAATCATGGATTCGTCGAGCTCAATTTTGCATTCCATAAAACGGATTCCTCTAAACATTTGTCAATAAATTTCTCTTTTTTTAATTCTGATGCTTGAATTAATATTAAATAACAAAATAATATAAACATTTCAGAGTATGTACCTTTCAGACAATTCACAAATTAATTAATTTCTGAGGAAACTGAACGGAATTCGACCAAAAGTCAAGAGAGACAAAATTTAAGTAATAGGTTGAAGAACTTGGAGAAATATATTAAAATTCACCAGTGGCGTACGAGCAAGTTCTTCTTGAGGCTTCTATGGATTGAGACCTCAGAAAATGCAACACCCTGTATGGTATTTGGAAAACATTTACTTTCATATTGAGCAGCACCCATTGCTTGATACTCATACAAAATTTGAAAGCTCTATCTGCGGTAGATCAAGCACAATAAAATAAAAACCAATTTTTTTCTCAACTTTCAACACCCTGTAACTCCGCTAATAATCGAGATCGGACACAGGTTCATAGGAACTTTTTTTATTATTTTGTACCAGAGAATACGTACCTGAAATATTGCCGTACAATTCTGAAACACCCAGTATTACATTTCATGAGTTTTGTGTACCTTATATCAAATCACCCTGTATACTCTGACCTAAATTCAATCTCCAATCGAAGAAAAGATGAATTCTCGTTTATTTAAAATTAATCGTTTGGACTAAGCCATTCTGCTTATTATTCTACTGATTTCAGCGCGTAATTCTGAAACGCCAATTTCCGCCAAGAAATGTTTTGTAAGCGTCATCCTTCCAATGATCTTAGAAAAATAAATAAACTGTAGCAGATTCCGATACTTGTGAATTTAAAACAAGATAAATTTACAGATTATTCAAGAGTTCGCCATGTTTGAATTGCAAAAAAAAGCTCTATTTACATCTAAGAGTTTAGAGTTGAGTATAAGATGCATTCACACTCTGTCCAATTAGAAAAAAAGTGAGCACCGCGAGAGTGTGTACACGATACTGTCCATCCTACTGCCCCTGCTACTATAAATGTGTATAGGGTGATATTTTCAATGATCCAGGATTTTTTCAACGTACTAACACAATAGTAGTTCCCTAATTGACACTTGTCAAACTGTTTCGAAAATCACAATCCACTTTGAACACTATAAAAATTGAAATTTTCTGATAACCACCATGAAACTGACGCTTAATTCGGCAAAACACTAAACAAAAATTGCGACTTACGACACGAATTTCGAGACTTTGGCTACAGTATCGAATTCTATTTTAAATTCATCAAGATAAAATATAGCAACCACATTTTTATAATTCGACCTGAACATATGATCGACTATATTTGAGTGGAGTGGAGTATATCACACCCATCTCTAAAATAGCATACAGAGTGATTAAAATTCCAACATATGAATTGGTGTTTAGAAATAATGATTTTCATTTAAAAATCCAATGTTTCGGTCGATGCCATGAAATTTTAACCATCCTGTAGAAAAATCTCGAAAAATCCTCTATGAGAAGAACAAGATTTCGCAAGAAAAACCATCAGTGTATACAGGGTGACCCACGAGGTTTTGGAGTACGATATCGAATAGTGTTCGAGATATATGCTGGCCAAAACCTCGTGGTTCACCCTGTATACTCGAGTTATCAACTTCCGGTCAATATGTTCACTTCATTTCAGAATGGTCTCCTTGATAACTTGACAGTTGACAGAACTAACCACGATTAAATTAAATTGAATGAATTGGCACCTGTCAATGTCAAAATTTGCCTACCATGAAGAAGAATACTCTGAACGTATACAACACGGTACTCAAAAAACTGGGTCCCATTGTTTTTATGTTGCTTCGACCTTGACCCACTGACCTTGTACTGGAATTTGCAAAATACCAACGTACGTACAGTGAAAAAAAAAACGAAACAAGTGATCTGGATCATTATCGTTCAAGGTTCGCTCGTTTATTGAATACTCAAATAGAAACACAGTTTAAAAAAAGCAAGTTTCACTATATAGTTTTTATTTTAAGATTCCGTTTGTTAAGCCAATTTGAAAGTATAATTGATGAGAGACTATTTCACTTTATCTAGTTCTATTGAATCTTATGTATTTCATGATAAGTGAAAAACATCAAAGCTCGCATTCTCATTGTTATTGAAATTTTGAAATTACATTGATTATCTAGACTCTTTTGTTCTAAATAGATATGGAAAATGTTTGTGTTGTGTAATTAGACTTAATTTTGAGATACATTATTACAAATTTTCCACTACTAATCTCAGAAAAACAATTATATCATATAAGGTGGTTAGTCGATATTGAAAATGTGAAATAAAAAGTGTCTACTTCAATGACAACTGACTGACAGACTGTCAGGCATATAAATAAATATCAACAATTGTGACAAGTGGTAACACCTTACTAAGTTACTTATCTCTACTTCAAAAAATAAATGAATATTCATCCACCCCAAATTATATCCAGACAGACAGTACAAATTATCGTGGATTATCACAGCTCAACAGAGAAATATTTATAATGGTTTTTATTGGTAAGATATTAATAAACGATTAAACCACAATTTCCTGAATCGTTTTCTCAGCTAGAGTGCACTATTCGATAGATCAATCAATGATCAAAAGTTGCATGTATGGTGAGTTTAAATCATTCTGAAAGTGACAGATGACGGTTACGCCCCCTGTCGGCCATCCTGGGAACATGACAATGATTTCCAGGGTTTTCTCTTGACTAATTTCACCATAGCATAATTTTATGAAAGAATGAGTAAGAAAGATTATTGCCAATCATTATTGAATGTTGAATAACAAACTGCAGCTCTTAATGAACCAAAATATAAGTCACGAGAACAATTTCATGGTCCTTAATTAATAATAATTGGCATTATTAATAAAAATCTAGTTGTCATTCGTTCTAGTTTCTAGTTAGTGTTGTTACACAGTTATTTATTACTTGTCCCATAAGCTAATGAGACAAGGTGACCAGTTTTCCAGGATGAAATAAAAAAAAATAGTACTGTTTCTCTAATGAAATGTGTCTTACAAGTCTTTGGAAATTTCTTGAAAGTCATTGGGAAATTTTCAATAGCTTGTTTTATTCTGAAGAAAAAATGTCTCTTGAATTTTTTCCCCAAAATAAACCAATATTTTTACAATAATTAATAATTTTCAAGTTGCCAAAATATTTTTTCGAGGAAAACACTCACTTTTTATACAGATTTTTTTTGCGATTTCTAGAAAGATCCTGTGTTGATTACATAATCAATAATTTTTTGTGGTCCTTTCATTATTATTTTGGTGGAGATCAATAAATATTCAGGATCTGTCATGTTCAGGTACTTTCACGTTTTCAATGTTGGCCACTGTCTTGAAGCTGTCAAAAAAATTAATATACCAACGTTTCATGTGTTCTATGGTTAAGTCGTTTACTAACCTACCCTTTTTCTTTGGTGAAATGTTTTGAACAATTTATATTTGTTGTCGATGTCAGTAATTGTCATATTCAGTTGATTTTTTCATATTCATCAGAATTACAATAAAATGACTGAAAAAATATAGATATATGTCTATTTCCACACGGTCTTTCTATAAATCACAAAGTGATGCTGAAAAAGAAAATGAAAAAAAAAATAGTTTGGCAACTTGGTCTCCCCAACTCACCTGCTGATCCTGGTGATTTGGCCGTTGACATCCCTGGTCCCGGAGCCGATGGAAGACCGCAGCCTCTGCAGCGAACCCAGCAAGCTGTTGTCTGACTTTCTCCTCTTCTCGAGTTTCTTGCCGCAGATCTGCGCGGCCGGCAGCAGCGCCGGCAACGTCGGCGCCGTCTGACACCTGTTGACCAACAGCTTCTCGTATTGGTCGACGTTTCGGCCACCCTCGACCAAAACATCTTCGAGCGCGTCTTGGTTGTCGTTGTTGTTGTTCGTCATTTCATGGTAATAAGTTAGATCACAGTTGAATATCACAGGTTAAGTTCGAAGGAACTTTCAGTTCGTGTAGGAGGGGGTTATCTGGAAATAAATTTATTATTAAATTTCAAAAATATTCAATCAATGTATATTATATTAAATTCAATTTATTTCAATTTCTAGTCATTGATTGTTTGAGATTTATACTGATTTTTAAATGATTACTTTTTGAAAAATCATTATACATATAAAAATCATATTATATTAAATTCAATTCATAGTCATTGATTGTTTGAGATTTATAATGATTTTTAAATGATTAATTTTTTAAAAAATTATTATACATATGAAAATCATATTATATTGAATTCAATTTATTTCGATTTCTAGTCAGTGATTGTTTGAGATTTATACTAATTTTTATATGAATAATTATTGAAAAAATCATTATACATACGAAAATCATATTTATAATTTTTAAAAATCATTATATATGTAAATGAGAATCATTTTATATTAAATTCAATTTATTTCAATTCCAGTCAGTGGTTTTTCGAGATTTATACTGATTTTTAAATGATTAATTTTTGGAAAATCATTATACACATGAATATCATATTATATTAAATTCAATTTACTTCAATTTCCAGTCAGTGGTTTTTTGAGATTTTAGAATGAATATTTCTTTGGCCAGATAAAAGAAAAAATTAGAAATGGAACGAAAATATCTCAGGTACTATAGTTCTTTTTAGGACCTTTCAACATTTTGTGGGAATGAATTTGTTATAAGATTCCAAGAATTGCTATCAAACAAAGTGACAATCAAAAAGTACTCAACAAATCTGAGAAAAAAAATCTTCATTGGACTTTTTCGGAAAAATAAAAATTGTCATCAACTTAGACTCGTCCTGAGACCAACTTACCCCTATCGGATATACTGAGTGATTTTCGGTTTCTTCAAAAATCGCCATTTTCAAAATAAAAAAGATCTCAAGAGTCATATTTTTAGAAAACTGATGAACATTTTGGATGTTTATAACATACGCAACACCTGTTGTGTTTTATCTATATCTTATAAATCTATGGACTCAACTCATCAATACACTCACTTGTTTCTGTCAATGAACAACATACGACACAGAACGAGAACACTCACGGAACGAAAATGCGAATTCAACTGAGATCTCGATCGAGAGCAAACGTAATTTGGTACATTCGAAAAAAAACAGCATATGATTTCATGGCAAGTATGGTAGGTGTAATTATGAAGTGATTACGATGCAAATCAACCGGATGGTGCGAATCAAACCATCACATGGATACATGTCGAATTCTTAGCGCTTTTTCCAACTGAAATAACAGATGGATCTGATGTTTTTATGTGGAAAACATATAATTAAATCGTAAATCGTACATTCAAGATATTAAGTATTCATAATTTTATTTACAGCTACGAAAAAATATTTACACGATTTGCACCGTTGCAAAATGACTCGGAAAGTTGTTTCTATTTTTCTTTTGTTTTTCGAGAAATAATGAGTTCACTACTCTCACGATGAAAATGTGAATTTTGCCGAGATTCATAAAACTATGACCTTGGTATGAAGTGATATCCAACCCAATCTATATCAACCAATCAGGAGCTTTATTTTGAGCGTTGCCATGACAACGCCAATCTGTTGGCCATTTCTTTGAACAAAAGCTTGTTCTAACAGTGTGTCAAAATGTCAGAAACTGTAATTCAATACTGTATAAATCATTTCTCGTTCCATATTTCATGATTTGTGTTCCAGTGATCGTAGGAAGAATCGGCAACAGTGCATTTTCTGACAAGATGACAGCTCTCTTCCTTGAATACATAAACAACAGTCTAGACTTGTTTCCAGGTATTTATTTTAGAAAGTTAGAAATAGAAAAGAAAATTTTTGATGTTTGCCAACATAAATATACCAAGTGTTACGAGTTACATAATGTTTTCTTTTGGTGGCACTGTAATCGTGAGAAAATGATGAGTGTAAATTAACAGATAAACACCCAGTAATTAATGAGTATTACCGATTTAAATTGGGAAAGTTTTTAACAATTCTGATAATAGAAATTTATTCAATTTTATTTCATTGAATTACCAAAAATAATGAGAAATATGCATTTAACGTAATAATAAATTATCATTTCATTCGACATATTATGTTTACATTTTTCTTAATTTTGTGAAAGTCAGAAATTTTTGAAATAATCATTATTCAAATTTCACAATAAATGTATGTTTCAGCTAGAAATAATATTCACCGTTTATTCGTATTTAATTGAAATGATAAGAATATGGCATCGTCATTGATAACAATATCCAAGTGCAAACAACATATTTTCTACCGAAATAATAATTTTATGTGTACCGTACCCATTCTCAATGACATACACTGTATAACCATCCACAAAGGTCATTCGTAAGACCTGAGGTTATTGATATCATTCTCAAGATATCGTGTTGTTTGGAATATATGAACGGGAATTCAGATTTCTTGCCACTAGAGGCGGAGCACTAGGTCACGTGACCCCGGCTTGATATTTTTACAGAATTTGGCATTTCTAGGTTAGGTAATCGAAAAATGGACATTTCAAGAACTTATAGAGGAGTCGGCAACAATGCATTACGAAAAATGATATTTAGTGTTCATTGTGTTTACCTGCAAACAGAAAACGAAATCGATTCATTTTTTCGAGTGTGAATCAAGTAGGCCAGGTCAAAGCTTCAAGATAAAGATAAAAATGTATTTCAGACAGACAGTTGTATCCAGTGAGGTCATCCAAAAATAGACAGCAAGGGTTTGAAGTTCACTATTCCACAATAATTATTTACAGAGTTGCCAAGTGTGCGTGCGAAATAAAACAAATTTTCTAATATAATTTCGAAAATCCAACAAGTTTATTATTATCTACAAATGGTATATCATGAAATCAAATACTGTTATTTTATTGTCCTTTACATACGTTATTTAACACGGTTCTGAAATAAAGATTCAAAATAAAACATCGACTATTTATGATAGCGAAAAGTAAGAACGTTTTGAAAGTTCTAAATAAAATAAATAGTAGGTTTTAAACAATGTATTATCTTTGACGACGTAATCAGACACGAGCACAAGTATTTATTAATGAACTAGTCACCAAATACAGAGCGAATATGCATTTTTAGACAAAAAAATAAATGGAAAACACCGAAAAAATTATTATTATTTTTTATTTCAGTGATCAACATTAATCTAAATGAGCAATAACAAACACGTAATCAAGTTTTAATATTGCAGAAGGTTCAAAAATAATATTCATAATATTCAGCGTTCCTAAACCCCCTTTTTGTTACGCCATTGGTTAACAACGGGTCAGTGGCCAAAATTCAACGTTCAGGCTAATTTTTACCCTATTGCAAAATATTTTGCTCTTCGTTTAATGCAAATAATTGAGGATTCTGTTAGCTCAACAATGAGGCATTGAAATATTTGAAAGAGAAACATTTTAAATTAAAAAAGTGGTTCAGAATGTTCTCGAAATTTGCTTCAGATCAGTTTACGTATCAGTTGAATTGCAATCAACGCGTTTCAACCTTCTCTGCATCACCTTTCATTCAACGGTTAATTATTTACAAACAATTTCGATATCTACATAATTGCTTTTCGCTCGTTGAATCGTTTCCATTAAATATGAGTCATCGAACACCGCGAAAGCTGGATTTAGCAGTGATGCGAAAATAGCTAATAGGATTTCGTTCTTTGATGGAGAGAAATCATTGTTTTCACATAATTCATTGTCAGAAGTGCACGTCATTTGCTCAGGGGTATTTTATTTTCTGTCATCACATGTTCAACGTTAATGAAATGATAATTTAATCGAATGTATGATGTATTCATGACATCGGAAATGTATCATTATTTGAAATCACTACAGGAAGTACAGAATGTGCAAAACAAATTTTATTATCAACATCTCAAAAAGGTTGATAGATAAATTTTCTGAGAAGCAATGAGTTTTTCATCCGTTCACATATTCTATCGTAAAATGTATTTTTATATATCCCGCCTATTATTTAGGAAATTTATACAATCTGTAGGAAATGCCTCTGTCAAAATGTAAAATCGTTTTTTATCTTTCTCTCGATGTTGTAGAAAGGTAAACAGAATTCAATATCTTTCTCATTGAAATGAAGTTATAATGTTAACAAAAAATATAAACAATGACATTTCATCGAAATATATTGAAGAATCGCATACGAATGTTTTTGAAAAGTCCCAAACAATGAATTGAAAATGTCGCCATATTTTAGACAACAAGAGACCGACAAAATTCCATTGCGCAGACTATCATCTATTATTAATAATTGACCAAATTGAAAAACTATACCCTATTAATAAACATATCACTTCCATCACAGCGATACTCATAATTATCACTCTGCTTCTCTGCTGTCGCCGCAAACGAACATAACCTCACACTTACTTCTGTCCTCAGAGAGGTATACTCCAAAAACAAATTGCCTTAAATCGCCAACAAACTTCACTACTATAACGTCTCACGTTCGTCGAGAAAATCGCACGAGCAAGTCATTTCCAACAAAACGAAACACAACATGTCGAAGCCAGGCCAGCGGTACTTCGTATGGGTACCTAAATAGCGGTACCTCCACCAGCTACAAAAACCGACGACTGACGCGGTGGTAATCGCGGAATCGCGGACTTTTCGTCGCTTATCGCAATTCCGAGTTCTGCCAGCTGGGGATCGACGTTGCCAGATCTTTATTCTCGACACCGTTCTGGGGACATTTTGATTTCGAATGAGTTATTTTGTCTGTGTTGATAGCAGAACGGCTGGAGTTTGTATCATTGTCTCACTTTCATGAATGGAGCAGGTAATAATGTACATGGTGTTCCTTAATGACATCCTTATATTTGAGAGGATGATTCTTTCAAAGAAAATTTTCTATGGACGTGAGTTTCGAGATACAGAGTGGTATAGATTTTTCAATGATATCTGAGAAAATATTGTAGACATTTTCATGAAATTTGACACACGTGTTCTACACATCAAGGTGCATTTCCCTACCAGTGGCGTTCGTACGGGCTTTCACATTCAATATTGAAATTAAATAATTAAAATTACTTAGATCTTCAGTTGTTTTTGAGTGAATTTGATCCATCGATTTTTCTCTGTCTCTATGGTTACGCCACTGGTTTAAATTCTATTATTCAACATTCCAATGAATAAAAACTTTTTCAAAGATGGCCGACGCATTCGCTAATAATAAATTGTAATAGTCATCTCGAGTTCATTATCTTCATTTCTCTGGTCGAGTTCTTCAGATAATCGAACGATGGCTTGTTGCTTCACGTATTTTTCTTGGATAAAGAGGCGCCACCGGTCTGTTCAAGGCGGAATTCGTCGAATTCGATACAATAGGTCGAGTTAGGAGAAGTGAATGACGTTATCAAACGTCGGAAAAAGCGGAACTACCATGATGACTCACCCAAGGCTAGGTTCACTCCAAAGTTGAGAATGTGAAACGTTATTTATATGTCTGAATGGTTTTCACCTGAGGCAAATATTTATTCCAATGTTGTATGTATACATCCCGAATTGTTGATATTTAATAATCGTAAACATATTTTCTCAAGACATTATCTCAACATTAACTTTGATGGTGGGTACTGTTAGATTTTCTTAGTTTCAATGTTTATTTTATGAAACCATTTTCGGACTCATTAAACTTCATAATTATTTATAGTAATTGCACTCCATCAAGTGATATGATGAAAAATTTGTCGGTACTTATTACGTATTTTGCTCCAAACAACACGAATTTGAATACATTATCGTAAAAGAATCAAGACAATTCAAAATGTTTCATTTTAAAATCCTAAAATTCAACTTCTTTTTCTTGAACATTTTGATCGAGTTTACCAGTATTTTTTTTGAGTAGGGGTTATAATTTTTTGAAGCCGGACCTGATCCTGGCATTTGATTCCAAGAAAATATGACATTGGCGGGAGAGCTCATCATTGGTTGGACAGAGCTTTGACTCGCTAATTTGAGACGTATGTCAATTACGCAAAATCAAATACAAATAAAAAAAACTGTATTTATTGTACAAAATAAATATTCCATTTCATCGGATTTTGGTCAGAAAAACATTTCAGCTTGCTCTCCAGTCATATAAATGAACGGAAAAGAAACCCATAAGCACTCCGAGCCGCCATTTTGATTAACAAAAAAGTTCCTCGGCTGGCCGTCAACATTGCTACGATGATCGGACGCTCTGACGACGCCACTCGAGACGCCACCGTCGGCGTCGGTGAAAGAAATCTCGCAGTTCGTTAGCGCCCTCAGATTTCCTAGAAAAATATTATTAATTCTTAAATTATTTTTTTACCGCAAGCACCGACCTATGATGTTTGTGCCAGGGATTTCGGTTTCTTCTTTAGCGTGGAAGAAGTAGACGCGGAATCCGTTTACTATAGACGTGGAAGGTCCTAGGATGACGCAAGGATAAAAGTTTCCCCCGAGATTTGCGAGGATCAGGTTAGAGGTGATTTTTCTAAAAGAAATGAAACACAGTATCGTATTATTAATCATTTATATCATGTTATCTCGCGAAGTGTTTAATTTCCCACGTAAACATTTTGCTGTCAGTTGCTTTGAGTGCGCATGGAACCTTGCACAGTCCTGTGAGTTACCGCTCTGTTTAACCAATGATGAGCTCTCCCGCCAATGTCAAATTAACACGGAATTGAATGCCAGGACCAGGTCCGGCCTCAAAAAATAATAACGCCTACTTACTATCCGACATGAAATCGAGACAAAAATACTGTTTTCCTAAATATTCAAATTGACTAATATCTAATTACATCGATTATCTGTTGAATACTTCAGTAGCATTCAAAGAACTTCATAGCTTTCATGACTTTTGTACCATTCAAAACGTGGTCAAAACTCAAAAAGCCTGCCCTGTCTGACTTGTTCTCGAGTGGACATGCGCACTTCAAATTTCAAGACACGAACATTTTCGAAATTACAAAAAAGACGTCTCTTCCACTCGGAACACATTGAAAATATTATCAAAAATGAAATCCCAACTATCTAGGAACAAGTAAAACTTACATTATATACTTACGATATGTGTTTGGGTAACTTTTTCTCAGTTTCTCTGTCCCGAAGATCACATACCGATTGATTATTCCCCATGTTTATTTATCATTTATCTCATTCTGATTTCAATTTATTGCTGAAATGGTCAAACTCTCAGTTTCCGAACAGAGGACTTGTATATGTTTGAGTTTTTTCAACGGAGCTGTAGATTTTGATGATTTGAAGATGTCTTGAAACGATATGACAGTTACGTGACAGTTATTCCATAGTGTGTGTCATACTTGTTGGTATATTTCCAAAACTAAAAAATATACCCAATCAGATCTGTTCACATTTTTACATCAAATTGTTCGCGTGTGTGCTCCCCTTAATTGAATGTACCGGTACAAGATTACCTTAACGATATGAATTCGTTTTTATTAGAATTTTACAAAAAATATCTCTCACTGTTTCTTTGGGAGTTCTGTTTTCGTTGACAGGTACTAGTACGTTCGAGAAAATATTGAGACCACTAAAATAAGACGATTCATCATGTCTCGTGTTCAAAATCCAGTCCAAGTTTTGTCATTTCAGTAATCTACTTTTACATTGAGGTAAGTTGTGATAAATCATTGTATTTCAAATCTGCGGCATTGAAAATTCTTCAATTTTGGGATATTGGGACCATGAAACCAAACTTTATTTTATTTTTTTAATACAGCAGAATCATTCATGTCAACTGACAACATTGATACCAACTTAATACCTCTGCATAAAAAAAGTTGCAAAAAACTGGTAAATAATATTTTTATATCAACAATTCTTTCACAATGCTGCCACAATTAGGTATTAATAAATTAGTGAATGTCACAGAAATAATTAATTTTTGTTTTAAATGTTTTTTCACCAAAACTATTTTTCATCACAAAATAATATATATGGGCTCATAATTCCATTAAATGCAGTTCTGAAATTCTCAATATAATCCTACGACGAAATCACAAAGTAAAAATATTTTTCTCAACAGGTTTCTACAAACAACAGTCCTCAACAATGCAAATCTCTGTAATGTTCTATGAGGCCTGAAGATTCACATAACTAATTAGCTGTAACAAACAAAAAAATATGAACTCCTTCGACATCAGAAGCCTGGACTGACCTAGAGGCACAAGAATCAGCGTCTGAGCCTCTTCTGACAGCTCATTCTCATCCTTATACCTCTCCCAGTTCGCGCAAACGCCCTCTATCTTCTCTATTCCCCAGTAAAATATGCCGCCCCTCTTTTCGGACTGGTAGTGGCAGAAAAACTTCTGTTTTTGGAACCAGGAGAAGTTAAGGTACCATCCGAGGTCACGTCTTCTGTGCTTTTTGGCGTCTTTGGAGTCTATTTTTTCTGTTTGTTGGAGCAGTGTGCATTCAAAGGAGCCCAAGATGTCTCTTTCACACTAGATGCTTTCTTAATTGGTTTTCCTTTTATTTTTTTATTACCTTTCCCAAGTTTGATGCGCTAGCTGAATGAGAAACATGACAGACTTTGAAAACAGGCTTAGTTTCAGTTTTCATCTCTTTCTTTATTTTTTCTTTCTCCTGTTTCCATGTCTGTAAAAGTTTCCGTTTTTTTAGGAGATTTGGTTAAATTTTCCTAGTTTTTTGTGGAGTTGCTATGTCAGACATATTTAAATCAATGTATCTTCTCTGTAAAAACATAGTATTTCCCTTTTTTTTGAAAATTGGTCAGGCTTTAATCCAGTTTTTGGTTTGTAATTCGTCTTTTTATGTATGTTTCGAATGTATTGTTTGAAAGCTTATAACAACATCCATGTTTTCTGTAAGGAGTTCCCCCTTGTTGAATCTCCAATGAAAAATAGGTCCTATTTTTTATTGTTGATTTTTTGGGAGACTTCCTTTACACCTCGTTCAATTATTACCTATTAGAGATAATCTGAATAATTGTGAAAACTCTTTTTCTTTTAATAAACCATTCTGAAAAAGCTTCTACTGAAGTTTCAATTCCTTATTCGTCTTGATAATACCTCAAACTAGTACCTATACAAGGTGTCTGAGATACTCATTTTAGTGGTATTCATTAGGACACTTGAAAAATCGAGACAACAGCTGATAATACCAAGAAATCATAACAAAATTTCTTTCAGAAAATTAAATTCAAAACTTTAATGAATTTTTTTTACAAAAAACGTCATAGCTCCGAAGAAATAATAAGGTATAAGTAGATAATATTGAAGATATCATTTTGCTAATCATACACAAAATTTCAAGTTTTAGTCTATATTATAAAATTCACAAAAATTACAATTAAAATTACAAAACGGTAGTCAAAATATTTCTCTCAACAAATGGGTAAGCATAAAAATTTTGTTGAGTTACATTCAATGATATAAAATTCACAAAGTCACAAAACGGTACTCAAAAAATGTCTCTTCACAAACAGGTATCCACAAAAATCCCCAAGTTCCAATCAAAATCATAAAAATACACATAAACAGGTACTCAACAATCCTAATAAATCAAACAACCTACAACTTCACTTTGCTCAGCCGCGTTGACCGCCTAGAAGGAGTAACCGGACTGAACTCAATCAAATTTCCCACAACACCCTCGTCGTTCTCCTTATTCCCCTCCTTGGCTCTCAAATCCTCTTCCAAATCGTCCTTGAACAACACCGACTTGTGCATTGCCCCCTCCGTTTTCGTCCGATCCGTCTTCAGGATGCTCTTACCGGGTGTTAAATTATTCCCGATTTTAATGGCTTGAGAGATCTTCATCATGGTGAGACACGGCGAGGTGCTCGGCCGTTTCGGCGCTTTGCCGCAGAGCAGGGAGACTCGAAGGCTGCGCCTGGCGCTGCTCGGTCTTATTGGGGTCAAACGATTTTTGGGGGGGGTCACGATGGGTTCCACGATGACTGGATGCGGCGTTTGGGGTTTATCTACGAGTATTATTAATTTATTGAACCGACAAACCAATTATACCATTACAAACAGAACAATAAAAAACAAATAACATGTGTTCACATGAAAGCAGTCATGGTAAAAAAAATAAACAAAAAATTATATAGCTATTATTACAACTAGGGAAATATGAACAGTATATTTCCCGAGGTTGTCAAAGTTACATCCCGAGAGCGGAGCCCGAGGGATGTATAGACAACTGATCAGATCAGAAAAAAAGAGTTTTCCCTAGTTGTAATAATAGCTATTACAGCCCTTCTAAAAAATGCTGGAGATGAATCAAACAGTTCAAGTTTGTTGTTGTGCTGATCTCATTATTTTATTGAGTGACTCATTTAAACCATAATTAGTTCTGCAAAAAGGAACCCTGAAAATATCACTATTTCTATTTCTTCTTACGTTCTAAGAGGCGAGATCACAAAATCATAAATTTGCTTCAGATCTGCCTCAAGATGGAATAAAATGATAGAAAATAATGCATAAAAAATTTCCCTGAAAAATTATGAGTACTTCTTTTGGGGCTGCTGCGAGTACATTTCTCAATGTTCTAGATGGCGTAGTTTATTTTAGAAAATTTGTGATATCGCTCATTTATTTCAAACAAAACAAATCAACTCACCAGCTGCGACATCTAGTTCAACGTCTTTCTTATTCCTGGCTGCTTTGATGAAATCCCTCAATTTAGACTGAGCAGAAGGTTTTTTTGGACGCCCCTTGGGGCGCTTTGCGACCACCTGCTTTTTCTCAGGCACCACTTCCTCCCAGTTGTTGGCTTTGACCTTCTCCAAATATTCAAAGCGCTTATTCAGATCCTCGACTTGCATATAAATCATGTCCCAGAAACCATGCAAGTCTTTGCATGTGATTGGTTTTTCGTCTTCGTACTCTTCTTGTCTGCACTTCTCGATGAGGCCTGAAGATTCACTGAATTAGCTATGTGGAGAGAAAAATACCAGTTATCACCTCTGAATTGCTGGAACTTCTTCGACATCAGAAGCCGGGACTGACCGAGCGGCACGAAAATCAGCGTCTGAGCCTCTTCTGACAGCTCATTCTCGTCCTTATACCTCTCCCAGTTGGCGCAGATGCCCTCTATCCTCTCGATCTCCTGGTCCAGCAACCTAGCGAAATATGCCGCCCCTCTTTTCGGACTGGTAGCGGCAGAGAAACTTCTGTTTTTGGTATCTGCGGAGGTTAAGGTTCCACCTGAGGACAGTCGCGACTTGAACTCTTTCCTAGCACTATCCTTTCCCCTGGATATCGTCACAAACGGGCTGATGTAAACTGGAGAGGTATCAACTTTGTTTTTTGGTGTTTGGGGTATGTTTTCTCTCACAGTTGATCTTCGTGGGGTCTTCACACTAATCTCATCATCACTGTAAATTGTTACTTTATCATTTGTTGAGTTCTGAGACTTTGGATTCTTTGGTGGTGTTTTTAAAGTTTCACTAATTGAAATGATACTCTTTGACTTAGGAGGTGTCTTGTCGTCACTTTGGTTCAGAGTGCATGTTCTTCTTTGTAAAGCTTTTCTAGGAGGGGTTTTGAAACTTTCATCTTCACTATCGCTCACAGAAATAATGGTCTTCCTAGGCTTGATAGGTGTCTTCACATATTTCTTTTTACTAGATGATTTTGAGATACTATTATTAAAAACATCATCACTCTTATCCATATCAACTTCCTTCCATCCTACATTTTTATTCCTAGTGGTTTTGGAAATCCCTATGTTTTCTTTTTTATTCTTTGATGCTACTTTCTGGGCTGTTTCTTCTATTTCTAATTCAGGCTCATCTATTTTGCCCTTTTTCTTTACAGGATTTTTCATCTTCTTGTCTGTAATTTTTTGCTTTTGCAAATCCAAATTGCTAGGGGTAGATTTTTGTTTAGAAGATTGTGACCTAGTGATAGGTTTCATTGAATTATTCTTCGACAGGGCCAAAGTGCTGGATTTTGTTGGTTTAGTTGAAGCAATGTGCATCTCAATTGGTTTGATATTTCTTGGTGCTTTAAATTTATGATTCAAAGGAGCCCAAGATGACTCTTTCACACTAGTTGCTTTTTTAATTGGTTTTCCTTTTATTTCCTTGTTGACCTTCTCCAAGTCTGATGCACCAGCTGGATGAGAAACATGGTAGACTTTAAAAACAGGCTTAGTTTTAATTTTCATCTCTTTCTTCATTTTTTCTTTCTCCTGTTTCCATTTCTGTAAAAGGTCCAACCTCTTATTTTGTTTAGGAGATTTGGTTATATTTTTTGGAGTGTCTTTATGTGTGCCCCTTTTTTGTCTATCACTTGTTTTTCTAGTTTTTTGTGGAGTGACTATGGGAGACATATTCAAATCAATGTTTCTTCTCTGTAGCAGCATGGTGTTTCTGGTTTTTTTCTTATCACCTTGGAAATTGGTTAGGCGTTGTACCATTGTTTTTGGTTGGTAATTTTTTTCCATGGCCTTTTTATGCATGTCTTTAAAGCATTGTTTAAAAGCTTCTGAAACATCCATATTTTCTGCAATAGAAAAAAATACTCTTAAATCTCCTACAAAATGAAGCAATCAATGACTTTTTGGGAGTATAAATTCACCTCTTTAGTGAAACTCAACTCAAATATCTTCTCCGATTTTTTCAAATAGCAGAGACTTGCCACTATCTTCAAATATTCAATAAAACCTGAAAAGGACATAATCTATTATATATATGAGATGAGTGATTTGATTACGACTATATGATAATGTATCAACTATATCAATATCAACTTTAAACAGTCTTACCTTTTCAGTTGAAAAAACATTACTTTTTGTCACTATTATCTGAATAATTTGTGCTCATTAGATTGTACAAAAGTGTCGTAGAAATTAAATAGAATTTGCGAGCATAAAAAGTAAGTTGATAATATAATGAAATAGACGATTACCCTAACATTTCTTTAACCGCCAACAAGCCAACATTCAAACTTTAAATATTAAATGAATTGTCTAGAAAATGCACCGTGGATAAAACTATAAAATGTCGTTGGAGTTGTCAGCATTTGTCATTTCTGACAGTGGTGTTGGATGTTTTCTGTTTCTATGTCAGCTGTTGCAACTCTTACGTCACTCATATCTGTTATTCTTCGGACTTCGATTCAAAACTTGATGAAGTAACGGTTATGTCGTATTTCAAATATTAATCTAATCAAAGATACATTGAAAAGATAGAAATTCACGATTTATGAATCTCAGTTGTGCGAGTCTTGTGTACATTTTCTCAATATTATTTTTTAAAAGAGTAGTACGACGATGAACAACAGTTTCGACTTTAATGCTCCCCAGTTCTTCGATTTTAGTCAAAATAATACAGACCATGATAAAGTAGATGAATATTTTGGTATGTGACCTTTCTTTCGAAATTTCAAGTATCAAAATAAATGTGCACATTTTATGCAATATACATTTTACAGAAAGGGACCATGAAAATGATAAAGATCCTCTGGGAATCGTTGAGATAGACTTTCTTAGCACAGGTAAAGTATAATATAGTCATCAATTATTGTAAACAGTATAATGCTCTCAACTTTCAGATCAGAGTGAAACTAGGAATCCAAATTTTAGGCGATCAATGAGTGTTGGAGATTTGAATTATTTACAAGCACTTGAGGTACCTCTAACAAGGTGAGAATAAAAATTAGATACAAGGCAGTTATTTCATGACAAAATGGTCTTTGTTTATATTCATTTCTGAATTTTCAAGTGAAACACCAGAATGTGAATTATCACCTGTTACAAACCTCAAAAAAATGGGCTCTTTTGCTTCACTTGATGGAAATAGCTTGGATTCAAAAGAAAATAAACTCATTTCATCAAAACCATCAAAAAGTGTGTCAAAAGTGAGTAGAGTTTTCTTTAGCATTTATTAAAAGTGTCTCAAGGACATAATGATTTATATTTTCAAAATTGCTACATTTCCTGGTTTCCCTTTCACTATGGTTTCAAATTCATGATGAAATTTTTTTAGGAGTCAATAAATAGGCTTGCTCAACCAAAACGCCGACAATTCTCATCAAACCAAGATCTGAGTAGTAATAATTACATGCCAGTAGCGGAATATATTGATAAATTTCAAAATTCAACACCTGAGAGATTTCGAAGAACGATTAGAACAGATGGGACTTCAAAGCTTCCTTGTAAATTGAAACCTACGATTCCTCAATCACCATATCTTATTTCTAAACAACGAAGTCGACCAGTGTATGCTTTGTCGCATGACCAAAAAGAAAAACAGGAGTTTGAGGAAGCACAAAAGTGAGTTACCAGCATAGTTATTGGATGTAAAATCAATAAAATGAATGCAATTTAAATTCAACATTTACAGATTCAAAATAAAAGCGCATGCAGTCAATAAAAGAGTCCTAAGTGGACCAGTGAAACCTACTGTGCAGGTACAGAAGAAACCTGCTACTGTCCCACAACCATTTGAGCTGAGTGTTCCTTCCAAAAAGGTAGGAAAACTTTGCTGAAACTTCAAAACTATTCAAACTATTCGGCTCGCTTCAAATTCTCCAGATTGCCGAGTCTCCCAAGAAGAACCATTACGAGTTCCACGCGAGGCCCGTTCCCAAGTCCCTGCATCAGTTGCCGAAATTGAAGGCTCCAAAACTGCCTGTCACCGAGCCCCAAACGCCCAAGTTCATGAAAAACCTGCCCAAACAACCGACGAAACCGCCCAAGGTCGAGGAAGAACAGAAAGCGAGGCCGAGGATGACGACGGTCCTGCCTTTCAGTTTCGAAATGCGGGATATTTATATGAGAAAGAAGAACAGACAGGAGCTTCTCGACAGGGTGAGTTCGTTTTTCAATTGATTTAATCCATGAGAGTTACAAGGAGGGCATAATTTCCGTTATTTGTAGGTGAAAGAACAAGAAAGGAAGGCTAGGGAATTTCATGCCAGACCAGTTCCAAAAGCTGTACTGGACAGTTCAAAAAACATTAATTCAGGCATGAAACATGGCAGCTTCAAGAGATCTGAATCTCAGAGGAGTTTGACAGGATCTGATACATCTGTAAGTATGCCAAGGAACACGTTCAGATTTCAATCATAGAACACAGTTCAGTCAACATCAACTGTCAAAAAAGAAAATGCGTCATTCATTCATCACCTTGACGTCTAATTTTCCGTTTGAATTGTTTTGAATCATTCAAAATATGTAATTTCCCAAAAAAATTTCAGAACTACTAAGGACTTTCCTTATTCTTCGGAGTTTTTGTAATCATTTGAAAATCTTGGCTCATTTTTTGTCATTTGGAATGTCTTCCGATTAATTTTTCATATACTTCTGGAATTCAAAAAAATTCTGTTGTATCCATTGATTTTATTGAAATACTTGGACATTTATAAGAACACTTTTGGATTCTCAATTTTCTAAGTATTTCTTCTATGAATCCTTGTGAAATAAATGTAATCATTTAATTTAAAGTGTTGAAAACACTTTTATCTCGTTTTAACTCATCTATTACCCCAATTCTCCCAAATTCAATTCGAGTGGAAATATCAAAAACTAAGTAGCAAAATACTGAACACAAACCTTTTCGTGTAGAAAAGTAACGAACAGCTAAACTGCCCGTTCAAAGCCCGTCCCGCTACCGTGCTCGTCAAAGAACCCTTCGTGCCAAAGAAGTTGGACAAACCCTTGACAGAAATCCAACAATTTAACTTGAACACGGAAATTCGAGCAAAGAATCGAGAGGCCTTCGATCAGTTCATCAAAGAACGGGAGGACCAATTGGCCATGCAAAAGATGATGGATGAAGTGAAGCGGATTCAGGTACGGGTTAGGTTCTTGGTTGGATTTCACCTGTTTGATGGCATTGAGTGTTTTTGTTTTCAGGAAGAAGAGGAAGAGAAGAATAGGTTGCGGAAGCTGACTGAATACAAAGCCCAACCGATAAAAAAATACAAGGAAGTTGTTATTCAGCCTTCGGGTAAAGTCACTGAGCCGGTGTCACCTACTTTTTTGACAGACAAATTTCACCCGCCCAAGAGTCGCAGGGATAATAAAGAAAACGTGCTCGATTGAAATATTTACAACGCTCAGGGATGTTTTTTTCACAAGTGAGACGACATAGGTGAGGTTTTTTGCCATTGGTTTTTTATTTCTTTGCAAAAATCCGAAAATACAGTCGCCTATTTGGATTTCTGCTTGACGAACAATCTTTCACTTTTTTAGTAAATATAACTTGGGATATTGATTAAAATTCGAGAAATTTCAGGTATTTGTAGGTGAATACGTTTTGGATTTGCTACAAAATATAATTCACCGAGAAAATATTCGAGTAGTTACAGACGAAGTTTTTTCATCGAAGTGTTTATATATTACTATCTGTAGACAAATGTAAATTACAATATTTTTGCAAAATTGTATTTCTTATTAAGACAGTCCTGGCGTAAATAAAACCCCTCCCCTTCGTCAGTTTTGGGCAAACTTATTAACAACAATTCAAAAAATGGCAACCAAATCTGTTTAGTAAAAAATTCGAACATACATTCATAGGACGTTTTTTTCTCAAAATGTGTGTCAAAGAATATGTTTTACGGAACACCCTGTATAATACATAATACTTCAATAATGAACTAAAAAGACGAAAATAATCATTTTCTTCGTGATACACCCCAGAAATGGTCATTTAAGTTGGAGTAGACCTTTCAATTCAATCATTGTCACGAGATATTGAATACAATAAGAAATTTTCCACGTTCTAAAGATTCACCAGAAATAAAAATATAATTGCACAATACATTATTCAACACCTCGTGTTGACTTTGAAGAGTTAAACCGCGATAATTTTATGATTTAATAATTAGAAAAGAACTCGATGTGGTATTCTCGCCTTATGTCATGCCTATTTGTGATATCCGCTTATAACCAATATTCAACACAGAACAAATATAATGTATCGTTGCTGAATTCGTCAACTTGGTAGTCACAACTGAAAATCATTTTCTATTGATAATTGTTTCTCGACCAGAATTATTTGTATCAATTTTACTCGTGATTCGAATCGGAGAATTAAAAATAAGGGATATGGTTTACTTAAAGTGTTTACATATACGTTATTAACGTTGGAAATATAAATAGTCGACCACAGTCTGACGTTAATATCCATAAATTTAACTTGAGTAAACACTTACAGTTTACTACAACAAAAATATAGTTTCATTGTTTATAATATTCCTTTTATGAATAAATAATATCAAATAAAGATTATTATTAACTCATATACACTGTGTCCAAGATAAGGATGTCTATCATGGGGATCTCGGAAACCATAAGAGATACGAAGTTTTTGAAATTCCAATTAGTTCCGGAGATATGCCTGAAAAAACGAAATTTTCCGATTTCGTTTTAATTTTTTTCTGACGTTTTTGAAGAGACACAAGAAAACAAAAGACACTTTCTCATTGCCATTTTTAAATCCCTACAAAACAGCGATTTTCCGTACGACGTTTCGTTTCGGAGAAACCACCATCAACTCTATTTTTTATATGGCCCGTGGAAAAAAAATACCTTGTATTGAATAGCATATTTTATTACTAATACAACGATGTATGACATAGTGAGCAGCGAGCAAAAACGTTCAGAAAATGAGGTAAAAGGATCGAATTAATCAAAATGAATACATATTTCATAAAAAAACCTTAGAAACGGTTTCAATGATGCCAAAAAAATATAGAACACAAAATGAGATTATTCTAAGTGTCGAACTACAAACATGTTGGTTAATTTAGTAAATATTCAAAATAGTTTTTTTCTTGTTGCAATGACCCTTCTTATGTGTTATTTCCTCGAGTTCAAGGTTGACAAGAAAAACGTCTGACTTTATTAATGAAATTGCCCTTGATTGAATATGTAGTTCTTGGACATGCTATTCGTATGTAAGATGCAACCAAATTGCGAATCATGAGCCTTGGTGATATGTAAATTGTTACAATAAAAATGTGACACTACTGTCAAGGATTATTTTTCCGGGTGTTTGATGTTACACAAGAAAACAAACTAGAATATTTCGTTTTAATATCAGACAAAAGTAACCTCAGATATTTTTTTTTGTAACTGACAGAAAGAAGTATGTTGAAAAGAGTTGGTTAAATTGGCGATGGGAAAGACCACTAAGAGATGAAATCCTTCCATACCTCTCTTAATCGATGAATAATGATATTGGTTCAGTGTATATTCGATATCAAGGGTCGAAATCAAAGCAAATAGATTCTA
The DNA here is from genome assembly GCA_037013635.1 of Plagiodera versicolora. Taxonomy (NCBI): domain Eukaryota; kingdom Metazoa; phylum Arthropoda; class Insecta; order Coleoptera; family Chrysomelidae; genus Plagiodera; species Plagiodera versicolora. The sequence goes on from CM072990.1 coordinate 3,229,760, forward strand.
CAGCGTTTTGAAATCAACATTTTCATTCAAAATTTAAAAACACCGGAAATAAGTGGGCGGTGCTATGAGCGTATGACGTGCTACACCCTAAGTCTATCTCTGTCTGTTTCCATGTATCTTTTGCTCACACTATGTGTAATGTTGTCAAGTTTACTTGTGGATGACTCCTTATTCATTTGATATATTTTCTCAAAAACGTATCGATAAGTGATAACTATATCATTTCATGATAATTTGTGGAAAAAATATCATTTATATTGTATAATTTCACATCTTTTATTCCGAGAATAAGTTGTGGTATTTTGGTGCGGCAACACAGCCAGATTTACCAACAATTTTCTTTGATTGGTCAGCTCAAGGTCGATGGGCGTGTAGGGTTAAGCACGTCACAATCTTCGAAAATGGCGCATGGAATTGTATGTTTGAAATCTATTTCGTTTATTTTATTATCTTATTCATGATATGGACCAAATAGAAGATAAAAAAATAATGAATAGAAGTTTTTGGACACACCGAACACGATTATGCTGTTTTGAAAAAATAGTGGATAAAATGAGGAAGTTTTCAAAAAATAAACCAAGAATAGGATTTGAATGAGAAACCAGATTATCTTTTAAAACAAGTCAATCATAACAACTATTTTACAGCACAACTCTCAAAGTATAACCCTTGGTATACCATTCAAGATTCTTATTTATTTACATAACATCACATCGAACGATAATCAAGACATGTACCGACGTGTATTTCGAATCTATTCAGGTACAATCATAAAAATCACGGTAAAACCATTACGTCTTGAACCTTGCGAACAATGAAGGAGTCGAGGTTGTGTCCATGGTAAGTGCACGACTTCTGAATTGAGATGTACCTAACTTGGTCGTCATCAGATTTCAGAATTACTTGGTACGAAATGTCTGGCATCTCTTTGAATTATTGATATCAATAATGGACAATTTGCCATCATGATAGGTTGGATTTTTCTGGGAACAATAGAGATGATTGTAACGGATGTATATTGATAGCATCACCATGCATTTTCGTTTGAATGAAGTCAGCGATTCTTTTTATGATTTACCACAAAAATTAATGATTAGAAAAATGTTTGTTCAGACGTTTTCTCTTGTATCATATTTCTGGTCAATTGATTGCAGTAGTTTTATAAATGTATTAAAACTAATTCAAGTCTTCTAAACATCAAGCTCTATATACTTTTATCACTACACAATATCAATGAAATTGTGTATCAATTTTTTAACGTGTGTTCAAGAATTCCAACTTTTTCTTCAACTGTAGGTAAGTGGTATATTGACGTAATTAGTGTATAATTAAAGATGCAATTATCGACACGACGGAAGGAGTTTTACTTATTTCCGTTGAACGTTGAATATAATCACTTATTGATATTATCTTTGATGATATCTTTTTTTTTATCTCTTTGAATGAAAAAAATCTGGAAATATTAGAACTGATGTATCTGGACATTGCAGAAGTTTTTGATATGATAGAAATGTTTCCAAAAATTTCTTGATTGAATTCAGTTAATTTCCTCAACGTGAAATTTTAATTTAGCTTGGATTCGGTTTTTTGCAGCTTCATTAATAATTTAATGAAAATTTCGTTGACTAAAGAACTTGTTTAACGAGATATTGTGAGAAAATAATATTTACAATTTATTAACAACTTCACACTTGATAATGAATACATTTATTAACAGTTACCAATTTTTGAATAAATCGTAGCATCGACTATGTCTTCCTCAGAGTCTCAAAAGTGCTTTGATACATACAGAGTGGGTTGAAATTAAGCATGAATTATTTTCGCATAATACACAAATAAAATTTGTCTGAATGGACCAATTTTTGTATGTTAGCTTTCACGTGGTATACTGTGTAGAATCATTAATGTCATCACAATCATTAGCAACTTTGGAGGCCATATCATACCTAAACTAACCACATAATGGATGCAACACAGCAGAAAGGTCGAAAACATATCGACCTTCGACAATGAGAACATTTTAGCATCAGTAATATTTTCCGTAATATCTCGTTAAAACACCAAGAAAACATAACCTCATTTTGTATTGTCAGTCTTCAAATTGATTTCAGAATGATAGTTCTGATGGCTTGTTAAAATTTACGGTGTTGCCATCACGGCATTTTTTCAGTGATAGTCTGAAATTGTTCGTAACTCAACTGGGAAGTAAAAGAAGAAAGAAAGTAAAGATTTATGATTTATACAATATAGAGGTGGAGACTCGAAATTCTATGAACTATAAAACATGAATGGGGAAGTTTTGCGAATTTAGTTGTATTTCAAAAGATCCTAGCGAATTGAAATTTCAACAATGAACTCATTGATAATTAACCATACATAAAATTTCCTGAATATTCTTTCGTAACATTTTTAGAGGGTTTCAATCGAATATACAGAGTAAACGATATGAATATCAATTCAATTCATTTAAGTCTATTTCACCATCTCATTACTTATTGATTTCCATGAAGTCAAAGTCGTATCTAGTAATTATCAAACTTTTATTCTTAACACAACTTTATAACCTTGATCTTGAAGCAAATTATATGTTGACTTGTTGGATGACACCGTGTATTCTGAAAAAATATACGTAGTAAAATGTTAAATCAAGTAATTGAATGCATTGAAAGTTTCACAAATCGATTTTTTTCATAATCAGTGCGAAAGGAATTTGTAAAACAACTTCTCCTGTTTGAAACAAGAAAGTTCAATCGATCCAGAAAACAAAAATTGGAGGCTTCAAACAACATTTAAGTTGACAAAAAATAAAAGTCAAAAAATGAGAATATAATACAGTAATTAATCGAAGATTTTTTCTCACTAATGAATATTTTTTCCATACACAATTTTTGAGGTTGAAATCTTGGTCAAAACTCGTTTTTTTCTTTGAGAAACCGTCATTCTCTCGATTGATTACTGGATTTAACATTACTTTAACGAAATCTGTTTGGTTTTTCAATTTCGGGTGATTCAGTTCAGAGATATACTGAGTGGTCACCGCAAAACGTCTTTTTTGAGAGGAGCTCCCGGAGCTCAGCTGTAGCTCTTTTCCAAATTGATATTTTCACTAATTCCAAGTCTCAAAATACTGTTAAAATATACCATAATATGTGTAGAAATTATAAGATCAATAAATTCAACAGTTTTCCCAGAAAAAAATCTGGAAAATTCGCTTTTTTCGGTCACATTTGCCTGATTTTATTATCAACGCGATCTATTCGAAATGCAATTTTTTTGAGTATCTTGCCTTTTGTATTTCAGATACTCTGTATAGGGTATCTTGAAGATCAGTACTGGCCAGCGCCTGATGTAGAAACGTTCATGAAAAACGACTTTTTCCTTGGTGCACAACGCTTTTCAATACTCGTTTTTCCCACCTCGTAAAAGACCGCGATCATTATTCCGCACGATAAACAATACGTCATATTTACCTGTCCATTTAGAATCATCACTTAGCATCGCTAGAATCTAGAATCCTCCAACTATAAAACAAGCAGCGCCACAGAACGCCGCTCAGTAGCCACCCAACGAACCGCGAGGCGTGTCGACAAAAATGCGGCTCGTCCTCCTCACTCTGTGCGCGTCGCTCCTGACCACCTCCGCCAAGTTCCGCGTGACCCGCCAATGGAAACACCTGAACTTCACCTGGCCGCACCCGGAGGCCTACCTGGACGCCGTCCGCACCGACTCCTACATCCCGGAGAACGTCCTCCCCACCGGCATCAAGCAATTCGAAGGCTTCTTCTACCTCACTTTGCCGCGGATGAAACGCGGCGTCCCGGCGACCTTGGCGCGTATTCCTTCGGGAGTGACAGCTGACACTGCTCCCCTGTTGGAGCCTTTCCCCTCGTGGGAGATGAACCGCGTGGGGGACTGCAACGCGCTGCAGAACGTGCAGAACGTTGAGGTCGATCCTAAAGGGCAGGTTTGGATAATCGATTTCGGGAGGACGGAGACTTTGACGGGGCCGACGGCGAGGTGCCCGCCCAAGCTGGTGATTTTCGACGTCAAGAAGAATGCCACCACGACGGCGTACACGTTCCCCAACCACGTGGCTAGTTTGAATTCCAGTTTTTTGTACGACATCGTCGTGGATGATACTGATGCTGGTTATGCGTACATAACGGATAATAGTGCTGTTGATCCAGGTTAGAATCCTTTTTTTCGCAGTGAAATTACGTTTGGATTCGTTGGAGCTCTTGAGAGGGAAGTCACGTGGTGCCAGGTCAGGTGGTTGAGGCGGAGGGGCTAGCAGTAGGTTATCAAATCGCTCTTGTTTTTGGTGTTATCAACGAAACTTTTCAAGGATAGCCCCTCTAGCTCAAATGTTCATGATATTTTGCCTTATTTAACTATACAGGGTGAACCAAAAATGAGTACCGAGCTTTCTGAGTGGGATAGTACATTGAAAAAAGTATAGTTTTGGCCCAAAATGCATACCAAGGCGGATATATCCTTCCACGTCACTTCTAAATAGTTGAAATTGAAATTTTCATAAAATCTTTTGATAGAGGAAAGAAAATTACATGAAAAAGATGCCCTTTTCAACATACAAAAAATTCAACAACCCTTTTCGAGATATTTGAGTTTTTGTAATCGAATTTTGAATTCCAACTTTTGTGGCTTAAATCCAGAGATATCTTCTGTCATCACCAACAATCACCATGAAATACGAAAATATACCGGGTGTAACAGGATCTTGGTACACCACCCGTATCTCCGTTAGTTTCAAAGGTAATAGATTGAAATTTGGGATATCCTATATACTTTATAAGCGACACTTTTTGATGTATGAATGATTTTTTTATCACTTCCGGTTTCGCCAGAAGTGATACCAACTTTCGATTATTGAATGGAATACCCTGTATATTATTACATTTCTGAAATCTGCATGATTTTCTGAATCCAATGATACCACATGAGTGACATTTCAAAGCTCGAAATTGTTTACAATTTGATTTTTAGTTTTCCATTCAAGTGATATGGTTCCGATTTATTCCAGTTGACCCGTCAAATACTAGAAAAATATTAAATTGCGTTTTTTATAAACAAATAAAGTTCATCGTAATCGTTTTTGAGGTCAAATGAATTTTTTTTAAATGGAACCATATTGGTACCGTGGTACCATTTATTAGTACTGTTAATAAGGAATTAATCCATACCTGGTAATAAAATGTGCGATCAAAACAATCAAAATTACAGCTGAAATAAAATAAGAAAATACAATTATTTCATTCTAGTTCCGGAAGTGGAAACAAAAATGATTCATAGATCAAAAAGTGCCGCTTATTATGTATATGGGAATTCCCAAATTACCATTTAATATTTGAAGTGGTTATTCTTTAACACATTTTAAGAAAAAACTTCCTATAAACGTATGTCCTAAAAGTCTTAATTTTTTAGATAGAGGGTGATAGAATTTCGAAAAAAAAAATCAGTTAATATTTTAGACATTTTCAGAAAATTTGGTACATGTCTTCTATGCATCAAGGTGCATTTTGTGATGTACGGAATTTTTCATTTTCTCTACCAGTGGCGTCCGTATGGGTTTTGCATTGAATATTTTTGGAGAGAAAAATACTACGCCACTGCTTACTTCCAAAATAAAAATCACTCTTGAGATCCTCATTCATCATTGAGCAAAATTAAACTCATGAATTTTCTTTGTCCGACGCATGGTTTTCGCTTAAAAAAATAAGAATCGTTTTACTTCAGGGTCTATTCCTCAAAAATCTGATGCGGTGTGAAAATGTTTGTGCATCGACTGAAAGTAAAGAGATCAAATTTGTTCCCAAATGAATGAGAATCCAAAGAATATATTTTTCTTGTCAGATGCTCTGTTCTTGATTAAAATGATTAAATTAAAATTGCTTCATATCGCAGTACCAACCGTTTAATAATCTATATCACCCTGTATCTCAAAAGTCAAGACTTTTGGGACATACGTTTATAGGAAGTTTTTTCTTAAAATGTGTCAAAGAATAACTTCTTCAAATATTAGCATTTCTTTAAGGAACACCCTGTATAACTGCTATTGAAAGAAATCTTTGGGCATATGAAATCTACCATCGAAACTCTTCTTTAAAATGATTAGCCAATGGTCTCGAAACATCGGAGACGACTATATACTTATTTTAATTCCTAATGATCCCCACAATAACCCAGAATTATCTCTATCTTGAATCTTAATCAGATAGACAGCTGAATTAATTCAAATCGCTCAGCATCGGTGAAATCCGGAAGGAACAGACTTTTCACAAAAATTTCACTGATGTTGAAACGTTTCCTTATACCACCAAGCTCCCCTGAGCTGAGTCCTCTCGAGTGGGGTTTCATTGAACTGTCTCCAGCATAAAAAAATTAATGATAGTAAGTGATTCATTCGTTTCTGAAGCAATCTGAGACTGCTTGATGGATTTTTCTGGCTTAGTACCACTAGCAGAGGTCACCAAGTTTATAATAAAACAATTACCAGCGGTGTAAGTGTGACAAACATCTTGACTATCGTGTTACTCTTCAGAACACCTGGTGTTCTATATAAAATGGCAATTTAAATAACGCAACAGAGAAATATCAGAACTTTTGAAAACATTATGCTGGCACTAGACTTGTTTTGATTGGAATCATCTGGGTACTGTACAACGTGAAATCCGTTATACTGAGTGTGCTAGTTTCCACGGTCCAACAGCATGTCACGTTCCCTTCTGTTTTCACATCAAGTGAGACAAGAAAATGTAAAAATCATAATTGCCTCAACGATAAAATGAACAATAGACAATGTTACTCAGGAAGGAAATCAAATAGTTTTGTTTCTGACTTGAAAATAACGTATATTTATTTGAGGAAGGTAGTTCTGACAGATTCGGTTATCTTTCAATACCAACAGTGCAAAAAAAAGAATCTAGTTAAGCACTGAACTTCTAATTGGTCGTGATATAGTTGGGGACATTTACAGTGACTCGCAACGATGCCAAATTTATTTCAAGAGAGATCTCTGATCCCTTATAAAGTTTGTTAATTCTATTCGAAATTTTCACAAATATTAAAAAAAAATTTCATCGGTTATCAACAGTCAATGGTTATTCAATTTTGGTGTGATTATTTTATTAACCGAAACATTTTTAAAGCAATTTGAATGATAAACCTAACCTAACTTTCTCTATCATTGTTTCGTTGATAAAATGGACAAGAAACAACAACGCATTTTCTTGTGGACACTATATATTCTATAAATTTTGAATTTTCTTGTTAGTAATTTTCAACATTTGCAGTTTTATATTATCTTCTTGATAAGTATTCATAAGCGAATGAAATTAGCAAAATATTCTAAAAAATATCGAATGATAGATTTTCTATGAGAACAACTGACTGTATTTCAACGCCTACTCAGGAAATGCGTTGTTTATATATTCATTTGATAGTCACCTGTTGAAGATTTCAAACCTTTTTTCATTAATTATCATAATAATGAAACTTTATAAGATATTCTGAATTCGTATCTCAATTTTAACATATATTAGTGTATAGAAACTTTGCTATGTATATTGTTGTAGAACAAAAGAATTGAACTATTGATAAAAATACTTTCAAGGTGTCCTATTTTGCAAGACATCACTTCAATATCATTTGGCAAAATAAAGGTAAATAAAAGTATCATTTTGCAGCAACAAATATGTAAGAATGTTTATAAAAATGAATATTTTTAACTAGCATGCCCTCTGCTTTATCAAGGTCTCTAAATCGAACGACATTGAATCTGATTGGTTGCTTTCCACATTGCATAATATTAATAATAACAATGAAACCAAGCGAGTAATTAACACAAATGAATATGAATTTTTATAAAGCTTAGAACAGATTTCACTGGATTCCATTATAATAACAAATCTGTATATTCATTTCTAATATACAAATCTTTATGCGTAACCGGAAGAATGAATCGTTCGTTTTACAGAGTGATGAAAATTTCATTATTATTTTGGGATTTATTGATAATTTAACGAAATTGATTACAGAAATCATCTAGGTCTAATATCACCCTGTATTGTTTTTATATTCGTGTGCAATCTGGGCATTGTGTTCTGCTACATCCATATAAGTTACGTCCGTTTTCATATGGTGACAAAAGAACTGTAAAAAGTGCTATCCGAATGGTCGTAATTCATTTATCAATTCAGTATACACAATGCTGAAAATGTGTTGGTATGATGTCGATGACCCCAATTTGAATTACCTACTGAAATATAGCACGAAATATCTTCACTAAGAAAACAGGAAATTCGTACAAGAATATTAGGTCTAATTTTTATAGATTTGTTCATCTTTCGATGAGTTTAGTGCAAAATTGAAACTACCTAGATATGACAACACTCCAAAATGATGACATATCAATGTTTAATTCATACGATTCCTTAGTTGAAAATAGATTAGTCATCATTTCACTTGATTCTTTCAGTAATAATATTTTTCTCCGATAGGCAGCAAATATTAATTTTGCTGACACATATCAATCAGCAAAGTATTACTTTTCCTGCCTAGGCAGCAAAGTGATTATACTCAATGGGAATAAAACATTTCCATGGGAATAAAACATTTCCATGGCAACCAACCATTCCAATAAAGAGATTGTGGGAATTGTAATAATTTGCAAATACAATATCCTCCTATATCATTATGAACAATCGGAGAAAAAATTATATGTTCAACTCGGCAGCAAAGTAGATTGACTGCCTTAGCTGAATTCCTAGCCTCGCTGCGCTCGGCTATGAATTCAGCATCGGCAGTCAATCTACTACTTTGCTGCCTAGTTAAACAAATAACTATTTTTTTATTATTATATCAATAATTTAATCAATAAAACAATGATACCACCCTGTATATTCGTCAAAAACGCAACAAGGCCTCTTTTAATAGCAGATATGGAATGGTCCATAGCACTTATGGTTGGACTTTGTACAATTCATCTTGAATCACCCTGTATAGCTTCGTAGAATAAATTGAACAAGAATGAAACAGAATGAAAGCATAAGTTTAAAAAATGAATAATTAGAATTCACTGTCAGGTTTCGTGTCCCACTCATCATTGATATCTCCGTTAAAATACACACGTAAAACAAGTGAAGGGCATGAAAACAATAAACTCGTTATTTCGACAGTTCCAGTCGTCCAATACACCAAATGCAGTGAATTCTGATTGTGAATTCATGTGCTCACTATATTATTATTCCTATCTCTAGAGTATTCGAGTACCTTGATATTCAATATATTCTCAACACAACTACACTGAATGAGTCCATGTTCCATGGTCACTTGATTTTCTTGAAATCATATCAAATATCCACCAATGAAAAGTTTTGAAGTCATATATCTTGTCGAAACATTTATTGTTTCTGATTCTAATTACTTTCGGTTGAATATCTAACATTGATGTTATTGATACAATTTCAAATGAAGAATCAATTTGAATGAAGAGGATATTGACAATTCTATATTTGGGTGATTCGTCTTGAAAAGTATACAGGGTGGTTTTTCCAACTGGAAAAAATCGTCAACATTTTCATAGAGGAATTTTCAAAACAACAAAATTATGAATTTTTCGTTTCAATCACTTGTTTCGAGTAAAATTAGGTATCAACATTAAGTTTAAGGTTAAGTTTACAACCAATACCTTCTTTTGTTCATCAAAAATATTTCTCGACGTGTTTTATTGACTGCAATATCAAAGAGTCGTGGTTACCATGGCAACATATCAACAACCAAATAATGTTGGAATCTGTCAGCACTTCGTGTGTTCAAAAAGTATACAGGGTGGTGTTTCCAACCGGAAAAAGCCGTCAACATATTCATGAAGAAATTTTCAAGGCCAACGAATTGTTTGATTCCTCGTTTCAATTACCTGATTTGGAGAAAATTAGTTATCAATTGAATTTCTTTTGTTATTAAAACTAATAGAATACCAATCGAACATTGCTTCTCGTTATATTTCTTTGAAGAAGATGAATTTCAGAATCTTATACTATTGCTCAAATGAAGGCAAAACTTTCTCATAATACCCACGCCTATTCTTATCTAATGTTTGCATTGAACATAACCAAGCTCGATTACATGATCTGATAGATCACGAGAAGTAAAGTTTTCGCCAATTAATAAGAATAATAAACATTCCCAAGGCTTTTCAATTCTTGAACTTAATTTTTACTGTTGTAGCTGTTGGTATAATTGAAACTGACTCAAAGTTACACCTACTCAAACAGCAAACAGTGAGATCATCTCAACCTATACGAGTATCCCAAGGTGATTGACCATACACAGGGCGTTTCCAATGTTAGAACAACCCAAAAATCAGCTGAGACTATTTCCGAAACGTATTTCTGTATTCGTCACGATAAAAGTGCTCTAGAGGTGTCAAATCTGGATATACCGGCACCAAACTTGGTTTTTCTGTTTAAGGTATCATCGTATTTTCGGTGAAAGACCATCACTCGTGGAAAATTCGTCATGCGGCGAGCATGCGCGCTGATCCGGCTTCCTCTACTTTCAAGGTCAATGGGGTCACGATTACTGCACCAATCAATGTGGCTGGAATCGCTCTGGGACCACGCATTCACGTTGCTGGGAATAGGATTATTGTCGATGAAGATCGAGAGGTAAAAGTGTTGAGATGTAACAGTAAATAATCACTGACGAGTCCATGATTACTTTGTATCAACTCAATAAAAACGTGTGATGGAAAATAAAACGAAGTCCAGTAGATGGAAATGAATTTATAATGAATTTCAAAACTAGTTACTCGTTTGTAATTTTGTAAATCACTACGAATCGTTCTAGAAAGTTTTCTTAGCCAACTTTATTAGTAGGCTAGACTATAATCAATGTTTTGTCTGTAAAATTGCATTCCGTAGTATATAATTGAATAGTTTCAAGGGAAGAAAATCAGGGATAGTCAGATGGGACGTCATGAATTAAGAATCTGTCATTATGTATTGAATATATCGATTCCAGACTAGACATCGAGGAAACTGTGAAAATGCCATGACAAATTAATGAATTTTTCATTGCATAAAATAATAACGAATCAACCGTCCCGTTTTCATCTACATATTATATTCAAGGGTATATCAATTTACAAGTGCATAATTCATAACACTCTGTATATACGCGTATAACATTATCGAATAATCTTCTTTTGTTCATTTGAAATACTTCTTGACGTGTTTAATTGAGTCCAATATCCAAGGGTCGTTGTTACCATGGCAACATATCAACAACCAAACAATCTTGGAATCTGGCAGCTCTTCGTGTGTGCACAATTGACACGTGATGTTTTCGGACACTGGTCTTGTTTGAAAACTAGAATTTCGTGTCGTGTATATCGATTTATTTGCCCACCCTGTATCGCGAATTGTTCACTGACGCCATTGTAAATATGTTTACAGGTGTATTACAGTCCTCTTTCGAGTTTGCACCTCTTTTCGGTGAATACTAGTGTTTTGAGAAATGAATTGAACGAAAATATGGATGGTGGATTTCAAGGAAATGTGAAGGATTATGGCATCAAGACTTCACAGACTGCAGGTTAGTAAATAGTGATAGTAATAATGATGTACGTGTCCAAAATTATTTGTTATAATGCATAGAAATATCATTAATAATATCTGTGGGTAGTTTCAATTAGTAAACACTGAGTACTGGATCTACAATTTGGTTTCAAAATTTCATTAATTCAAAAGTATTAGAATCTAAATCAACTGTCAGGTCGTAGAAAATTTCAAAAATGATTGTTTATTGAGAAATATCAGTTGGAAACAGAGTAACAGGGATGTTTACCTATCACGAAAGAAGAAGAATATGTGAGGTTATGTATTGTTGTTCCTAAACGGCGAGTTATCCAAATAGCACTGACGATTCCAGGTATGATAATGGACAATTCTGGAATCTTATACTACACTCTATTGGGCACCAACAGCATCGCCAAATGGGACTCCCATCTTCCTTTTCAATCGAGTCAAAAACTGATTGCTCGTGACGCGAAATTCCTCGAATGGCCCAATTCGTTCGCTTTCGACCAAGACGGTAACATCAGCGTTCTCGTCAACAGACTCAACAAATTCTTGTACAACCAACTTAACATCTCCGAAGACAACTTCAGGCTCATAACCTCACATGTTGGGGGGCGGAGCTACCTCTACGACCAAGGGTACGATTACAATATCGATCCAAACGTAACCGCCAGCGTGTCAACAGAAGGTAACCGATTTTTTCGACATGCTTATATTAGCTTCACTTGTATGTATGTATGTATGATGTTTGGACTAACAGGAAGTGGCGTATCAAAAAAAATTAAACTAATAAATGAAAAATAAATACAGGGTAATGATAAAGTAATGCACAAAATTCATAAAACGTACAACTATCACTTTTGAAAAAAATGCAAAAACACGTCAAACTGTTCTTTTTATTCCGCATCTTTTGACATAAGTTACAAAAATAACACGTCAAAGTTGTCAAAGTTATGACGTCATCAACAATTTTTTTTTAATGGGAAGCTAAGATTTTTATCACATTATGTGATAGAGCTTGTGTTTTACACACGGGAAAAATAGTTGCAGTAGGGCTCACATAGGAAAGAAAAAAACGAGAAAATGAATAAAATAAATAATAAATAATCCTTTCTCTTTCGGTTAAACGATCCATAATAATAAAACTGTGGTGACAGGAATTGTACGACTGACACTGACAAACCGTTGTTTTAGTAAAACAATTGAAAAAATTTATAAGAACGAATGTTCTTACTAGATAAGTGTAAGTTTGACCTCTTTTTATAATTGGTTATGTTATTTCGTTTTTTATTCTTTTTCTCGTTTTTTTCCTATGTGAGCCCTACTGCAACTATTTTTCCCGTGTGTAAAAACTCATAATGTGATAAAAATCTTAGCTTCCCATTAAAAAAAATTGTTGATGACGTCATAACTTTGACAACTTTGACGTGTTATTTTTGTAACTTATGTCAAAAGATGCGGAATAAAAAAAACAGTTTGACGTGTTTTTGCATTTTTCTCGAAAGTGATCGTTGTACGTTTTATGAATTTTGTGCATTACTTTATCATAACCCTGTATACTTCAATATAACTAAAAATTACGCTTCAATAATGAACTGAAAAGGCAAAAATAATTATTAATAAACGAATAAATTAATCAAGAAAAATATCGTTATTAAAAAAAGTGTGGGGCACTTTATGAAACTTATCTTTGTAGCACGGTTTTTTATTTCCAGAAACAATATTTTTCCTAATTGATTTATTTCTATATTCGTGATTATTTTCAGTATATCATTGAAGCACGTTTTTAACTTTTACTTGGACTATATTTGTTTCTATAAGCGACAGGATGTAAGGAATTGTTGGATTTTCTAGAACCAGCAGAACCTGACATCCTGCCAGGGTCCGATACGGATCCTTACTTGATCCCTCAACCGATACCGGACCACAAAACGCAACCGGAAACGACAGATCAACCGGAACCGGAACCAACCACCGAAACGGAACCCTCAACCGAACCGGAGAGTACCCCAGAACCTGAATCGACCCCGGAACCATCCGCGGAACCAGAACCATTTGCAAAATCGGAACCATTTGCAAAATCGGAACCATCTGCAGAACCGGAACCATTTGCAAAATCGGAACCCACAGCAGAACTGGAACCATTTGCAAAATCGGAACCCACTGCAGAACCAGAACCATTTGCAAAATCGGAACCCAATGCAGAACCGGAACCCGCTGCTAAACCAGAACCATCTGCAGAACCAGAACCATTTGCAAAATCGGAACCCACTGCAGAACCAGAACCATCTGCAAAATCGGAACCCAATGCAGAACCGGAACCCGCTGCTAAACCAGAACCATCTGCAGAACCAGAACCATCTGCAGAACCAGAACCATTTGCAAAATCGGAACCCACTGCAGAACCAGAACCATCTGCAAAATCGGAACCCAATGCAGAACCGGAACCCGCTGCTGAACCAGAACCAACTGCGGAACCGGAAGCGAAAGTAGATCGCGATAACCAAACTTCTGTTGGTGAGGCTGCGAAAGTGCAGCAGTCGAGTGGTTCCAGATCGTTGGCGGGTTTGGTCGGGGTGTTTTTCGCTTGTTTAGTTTATGTTGTTTAAAGTTTCGCATCGAGAAAGTCGTGGTGAACAGTGAAGGAGTGCGTTGAAGTGATTTAGTTACGTGTTTTACCGAGAGATGGCGGTTTGGGGTCAGACTGGGGAACAAAAATAGCTGTTGGAATAATTTACTGATTATGTAGAAAGACAACAAATCACATGAAAAACGATTTAAATAAGATTCGGAACATTTTTATGCATCACCTTGTTGTTACTCTATCATTTAATTCTGATTTAAAAATAATTTTTTATAGATATTGTTTTCAGCCAGTGTATGACTATTTCGATAAAATACCCAGTATATATTTGTATATATCTATATGTTCTGTAACACATTTACTGAACCGTCTACAGGGTGTTCCTTTTTGGGTTGTAATTTTGTAGCTCCTGTGATGTGAAATGGGACGAGCTACAAAACAATTTTATCCGAGACATCCTACAAAAATCAAAGACTTTTGTGATAAACGTGGATGTATTTTGAAATGGTACCTTTATTACGTAAATATCCAAGTTACATCAATATTTCATGATTTTATTGAACATTCCTTTGTATATTTGTTGATATTAAATTTATTATTACCAAAAAAATTGCATTACTTCTACCAGTAACCAATAAAATGTGTACGTTTTTTGGTCACGTGATTAATTTTCATCACTGTGAAATCATAGATGTCGCATAATCCATAATGCGTTTTATTTCACTGAACATACTGATTACTTTGGTGAAAATGAAAAAATAAACTCAGATTTCAAAATTTCACTTCGTCGTTATAATTGATTAAACAAAAGGATTATCAATACTACACAAGTTGAAGGAGAAAGGAATTGAAATGTAGTGTTTGAGGATATTATATCCTCATCATGGGTATTGTTTAATTTTATATGTTTATAGGAAATGGCAGGTATAAATCATCTTTCATCATCCTTAAATATATTTTAAACAAATTCTGCCGATGATGTGCTATATGAAATTGATAATTTGAGCATCAGCAAAATAAAATACATTTGAACTCGTTTCCTTCATCACCCAAGAGGTAGAGTTCTCAATGCGTTGCTTTTTTTAATGGAAGCATCCCCAGTAGGCCTACAAACCATGAATGTGGAAAATATTTACCCCTTCCAGAAATTAAAGTTAATTCCTGAAATTCGTTTATTGGCATTTGTACGAATTCGCAAAATGCACTTTATAATATGTTGTTTTAGATTACGTTTCTGAAAAGTCTACGCGGCACTTATTTCACGATTTCACTTATTTCACTAAGGACTGATCATCTGAATGAATTCACCAGATGATATTCGAACAGCATTTACCCCTCCCAGAAATTGAAATCAATTCCTGAAATTCGTTTATTGGCATTTGTACAAAATTGCAAAATGCATTCGCACTTAATTGTTTCAGATTTCGTGTCTGAAAAGTCTACGCGGCACTTATTTCACGTTTTACAGTTATTTCACTGCATTTACCCCTTCCAGAAATAAAATAATTTCTGAAATTCGTTTACTGGCATTTATACAAAATTGCAAAATGCACTTTCTATTGTTTAATATCTGAAATAAATAACTCCTGAAAAAAATAAATCCTGAAATGAATTAATACCTGATATAAATCAATTCCTGAAATGAAGTAATTCCTGAAATGAGGTAATTCCTGAAATGAAATAATTCCTGAGAAAGAATAATTCCTGAAAAATAATAATTCCTGAAAAAGAATAATTCCTGAACAAGAATAATTCCTGAAAAAGAATAATTCCTGAAATGAAATAATTCCTGAAATGAAATAATTCCTGAAAGAGAATAATTCCTGAAATAAAGTAATTCCTGAAAGAGAATAATTCCTGAAATAAAATGATTCCTGAAATAAAATAATTCCTGAAAGAGAATAATTTCTGAAATAAAATAATTTCCCAAAGAGAATGATTTCTGAAATGAAGTTATTCCTGAAATGAAATGCACTTCATTTGGAAACTTGTCATCTTAATCGTCAGGCCTACCTTCTTTTTCATGAAAAAGAGTTTCAAGTAACAAGTCGTTTAACAGACAGTACATCAAAATACTGAAAAGAATGTTCATTTTCGAGTTGAAATCCTCGACATCGCAGTAGCAAAAGTAACAGTCGTCTCCAGTGCGATGGTACAAATCAAAACTACAATCGAAAATGCGCTTGAAGAAATCGAGCATGCCGTCAAGTGATTCACAGCTAGAAGTTCCATCGAAATTCAAATGCGGTGGGTCGAAAAGCGAATTTCTACCTACATCAAGAACTAGGAAGACTCCCACGACCACGAAAAACACTGTCATACCGACTTCTTAAGGTGACGGCCTCTTTTGCAGAGAGGAAAACTTACAGACACCAAAAGTCGATACTCTCCCCTCGTAAGGGTACCGCGCGTGTTATCGGGTGAGGTTGTCAACTGTCGTTAATGATCGGGTAGAAAATTCGCTTTTCGACCCACCGCATTTGAATTTCGATGGAACTTCTAGCTGTGAATCACTTGACGGCATGCTTGATTTCTTCAAGCGCATTTTCGATTGTATTTTTGATTTGTACCATCGCACTGGAGACGACTGTTACTTTTGCTACTGCGATGTCGAGGATTCCGATTCGAAATTAAACGTTCTATTCAGTATTCTGATGTACTGTGTGTTAAACGACCTGTCACTTGAAAACACTATTTCACAGAAAAAAGGGTAGGCCTGTGTAATTTGGGAAAGTGAGGTTGAAATCGAGAAATTGCAATTTGGACACACTGAACGTATATCTCGACTGTAAGGATTCTCTATAATCCTACGAATTCCATAGTTCTTCGGAATATTGAGGGTGCACCCGCTGAAATTCGTGCAAAAAGTCATGCATAACCCAAAAATCACTTACCTTTTTCTAGAAGAACTACTTACTACCTGTAACAACAGAAAAAATTCATTAAATCTCAAGAATAAATATCTGAATTCGGGAAATCATATTATGGAAAATTTCAATAATAATAATAAATGTCCATTATTGAAACAATTTACACTGATCCAATAGGCTATCGACCTAAGCCCTTCTGCCCATTGATTACACAAATTGAAAGAAAAAAAAATAAAACCTAACAAATCGAAACAATAAAAAGAAAGTCAGTAAGTTAGAAATAGGTTTTATGAATAGCTTAGAAGTGGAATGTGAAATATTTGAAAGTGAGGAGACAAAAGCTGAATGTGAGGTTGTAAAAGTTACAGGAATCAAAAAATCACTCACCGATTGGTAGTAGTAGTTACACCTTCTATCCTAGTTCTTTGTTTTCGAGACGTCACATGCCATCTATAACAAAATTAAAAATGAATCTATAAAATAGCATACTTTATTTTATTGCATCTTTTCTTAAATATCAAGAAAGGGTTCATTTATCATGTATCCATCATGAGAAAACATTAAAAGCAATTTCACCAAGAAATCAGCAAATTTCAACAAAAAAACCCGATGTATCATGATGGAAAATTTCGAAATCGTTCAGTTGTGTAAAGGGACATGCAAAAAAAACTCACCCATTATTTTTTCTCAAACTGTCCTTGAAGCACACACACACATACACACGAAATCACTGGAAACACACACGGGATAATTGGAAACACACTTGCGAAAACTTTCCACCGCACGAGAAAGTCTTTTCGTCACGCACGTCCGAACCCAACGGAGGTTTAAAATCGACTGAGTAATATGTGTCGTCTTATCAGTCTGTCAATTCCTTTACGCATGATCAATAGGGTTGCATAATTGAAACTAGTCATCTCTGTGATACCGAAATGTGTGTACAGGATGATTGAAATATTTTCAAGTTAAATTCTGCTGCCTATATTAGGAGATTGTCATAACTCGGACTCTTCTGACTGATTCAGAGATGCCTCTAGGGCTTCGCTAAATCATGCGACTAACTTGAATGAAAACGTTAAGAATGAGTCAATGAGAACTTGATATACAAAAAATGTCATTCTTAGTTTCAACTGAAAGAAGCAACTACGTGAAATGAACGCTTTGTTTGGAAAGGTTTTTAAGCTTGTGACGTCAAGACTTAGGCTGTCCATTTGAAAAGTTTTCCCTCACAGGCGTTTTCAAATTGTAATATTTTTGTGAGAAGGTTATTGTTTTTTTACTAACTAGATAGTGCTTTCATAAAGTAACGCATAAATTCATTATTGGCTAAATGAACAATAAAACTAGGAATTCCCAAAACAGGTCGATTTTTTATTTCAATTTACTATTGTTTCAAATCATAATCTAATATACAGGGTGAACTACTTTCGTGTAATGACGTCATCACCATTTTTTTCAAATGGAACCCCCCCTTTTTTTTCAAGTTCCAAATTGCCTTTGCTGAGCTGATTCCAAAAATGTATAATATGTTGCTTCAAATTGGTACAGGGTGGGCAAAAATGCAAAATTTTTTTTACAGAGTAATGACAATTATTGGTCCATATTTTTTCGATGAAAACTTAACAGGAGCATTATATCTGGATTTCCTTCAAAATACATTAATTCCTGATCTGATCCAGCTTTTTCCTGATATTCAAATACCCACTAATGTAGACCGCAGAATCTGCGGTTTCAACAGGATGGCGCACCGCCACATTTCGCAGTAACTGTGCGCGATTTTTTAAACACAACTTTTCCACAAAGGTGGATAGGAAGAAGGGGACCAGTGGAATGACCTGCTATATCACCTGATCTGAGCACATTAGACTCCTTTTTATGGGGTTATTTAAAATCTAAAGTTTACTTAAACAGGCCTGGAAATATCCCTCATCTACAAGACCGAATCAGACAAGAAATACAGAGCATAACACCCGCTATGCTACAGAATGTTAGAGACGAAAGTAATGCCCGGTTCAGTCATTGTCTAACGGTCAATGGAGAACAATTTGAACATTTATTGTAAATTTTCGTTCGTTTGTTTGTTTTTGGAAGTGTATCACATTAATTGCATAACTACTAATTCCATTTAATTTGTTTATTACATTCAGTAACGTATTACTTTCCATAAACAATTTTCATACTTTTTTTTTTGCATTTTTGCCCACCCCGTACCAATTTAAAGCAACATATTATACATTTTTGGAATCAGCTCAGCAAAGGCAATTTGAAAATTGAATAAAAAGAGGGGGTTCCATTTGAAAAAAATGGTGATGACTTCATTACCCGAAAGTGGTTCACCCTGTATATTAGAATATGATTTGAAACGATATTAAATTGAAAAAAAAATCGATCTGTTTTGGGAATTCCTAATTTTATTGTTCATTTAGCCAATAATGAATTTATGCCTTACTTTATGGACGCACTGTATAATTATTTAATTTTGAATGAAATGATCATTTTCAGTTGAAACATCACATTCACATGAAGAACTCAATGATCCTAAAACTGAATCATTGGAAAACATCACTGAAAAATTTCAAAATCCGTCAGAAAATAGTACAGATTCTGAAGAAGCGCAAGCTACTAGATGAAACTTTTGCAAGGTACAGAAAAGTGATGGCAATTGGCTTATTTTATAGGCGTATTTAGGCAAAATAAAATGAATTTGAACTCGTTTCCTTCATCACCCAAGAGGTAGAGTTCTCAATGCGTTGCTTTTTTTTAATGGAAGCATCCCCAGTAGGCCTACAAACCATGAATGTGGAAAATATTAACCCCTTCCAGAAATTGAAATCAATTCCTGAAATTCGTTTATTGGCATTTGTACGAATTCGCAAAATGCACTTTATAATATGTTGTTTTAGATTACGTTTCTGAAAAGTCTACGCGGCACTTATTTCACGATTTCACTTATTTCACTAAGGACTGATCATCTGAATGAATTCACCAGATGATAGTCGAACAGCATTTACCCCTTCCAGAAATTGAAATCAATTCCTGAAATTCGTTTATTGGCATTTGTACAAAATTGCAAAATGCACTCACACTTAATTGTTTCAGATTTCGTGTCTGAAAAGTCTACGCGGCACTTATTTCACGTTTTACAATTATTTCACTGCATTTACCCCTTCCAGAAATAAAATAATTTCTGAAATTCGTTTACTGGCATTTATACAAAATTGCAAAATGCACTTTCTATTGTTTAATATCTGAAATAAATAACTCCTGAAAAAAATAAATCCTGAAATGAATTAATACCTGATATAAATCAATTCCTGAAATGAAGTAATTCCTGAAATGAAGTAATTCCTGAAATGAAATGATTCCTGAAAGAGAATAATTCCTGAAATAAAATAATTCCTGAAAGAGAATAATTCCTGAAATAAAATAATTCCAGAAAGAGAATAATTCCTGAAATAAAATAATTTCTGAAATGAAATAATTCCTGAAATAAAATAATTCCTGAAATAAAATAATTCCTGAAAGAAAGTAATTTCTGAAATGAAATAATTTCTGAAAGAGAATGATTTCTGAAATAAAGTAATTCCTGAAATGAAATGCACTTCATTTGGAAACTTGTCATCTTAATCGTCAGGCCTACCTTCTTTTTCATGAAAAAGTGTTTCAAGTAACAAGTCGTTTAACAGACAGTACATCAAAATACTGAAAAGAATGTTCATTTTTGCGTTGAAATCCTCGACATCGCAGTAGCAAAAGTAACAGTCGTCTCCAGTGCGATGGTACAAATCAAAACTACAATCGAAAATGCGCTTGAAGAAATCGAGCATTCTGTCAAGTGATTCACAGCTAGAAGTTCCATCGAAATTCAAATGCGGTGGGTCGAAAAGCGAATTTCTACCTACATCAAGAACTAGGAAGACTCCCACGACCACGAAAAACACTGTCATACCGACTTCTTAAGGTGACGGCCTCTTTTGCAGAGAGGAAAACTTATAGACACCAAAAGTCGATACTCTCCCCTCGTAAGGGTACCGCGCGTGTTATCGGGTGAGGTTGTCAACTGTGGTTAATGATCGGGTAGAAAATTCGCTTTTCGACCCACCGCATTTGAATTTCGATGAAACTTCTAGCTGTGAATCACTTGACGGCATGCTTGATTTCTTCAAGCGCATTTTCGATTGTAGTTTTGATTTGTACCATCGCACTGGAGACGACTGTTACTTTTGCTACTGCGATGTCGAGGATTTCAATTCGAAAATAAACGTTCTATTCAGTATTCTGATGTACTGTGTGTTAAACGACCTGTCACTTGAAAACACTATTTCACAGAAAAAAAGGTAGGCCTGTGTAATTTGGAAAAGTCAGGTTGAAATCGAGAAATTGCAATTTGGACATACTGAACGTATATCTCGACTGTAAGGATTCTCTATAATCCTACGAATTCCATAGTTCGTCGGAATATTGTGGATGCACCCGCTGAAATTCGTGCAAAAAGTCATGCATAACCCAAAAATCACTTACCTTTTTCTAGAAGAACTACTTACTACCTGTAACAACAGAAAAAAATCATTAAATCTCAAGAATAAATATCTGAATTCGAGAAATCATATTATGGAAAATTTCAATAATAATAATAAATGTCCATTATTGAAACAATTTACACTGATCCAATAGGCTATCGACCTAAGCCCTTCTGCCCATTGATTACACAAATTGAAAGAAAAAATATAAAACCTAACAAATCGAAACAATAAAAAGAAAGTCAGTAAGTTAGAAATAGGTTTTATGAGGAGCTTAGAAGTGGAATGTGAAATATTTGAAAGTGAGGAGACAAAAGCTGAATGTGAGGTTGTAAAAGTTACAGGAATCAAAAAATCACTCACCGATTGGTAGTAGTAGTTACACCTTCTATCCTAGTTCTTCGTTTTCCAGACGTCACATGCCATCTATAACAAAATTAAAAATGAATCTATAAAAATTGCATACTTTATTTTATTGCATCTTTTCTTAAATATCAAGAAAGGGTTCATTCATCATGTATTCATCATGAGAAAACATTGAGAACAATTTCACCAAGAAATCAGCAAATTTCAACAAAAAAACCCGATGTATCATGATGGAAAATTTCGAAATCGTTCAGTTGTGTAAAGGGACATGCAAAAAAAAACTCACCCATTAATTTTTCTCAAACTGTCCTTGAAGCACACACACATACACACGAAATCACTGGAAACACACACGAGATCACTGGAAACACAGTCGCGAAAACTTTCCACCGCACGAGAAAGTCTTTTCGTCACGCACGTCCGAACCCAACGGAGGTTTAAAATCGACTGAGTAATATGTGTCGTCTTATCAGTCTGCCAATTCCTTTACGCATGATCAATAGGGTTGCATAATTGAAACTAGTCATCTCTGTGATACCGAAATGTGTGTACAGGATGATTGAAATATTTTCAAGTTAAATTCTGCTGCCTATATTAGGAGATTGTCAGAACTCGGACTCTTCTGACTGATTGAAAGGTACCTAGGGCTTCGCTAAATCGATAAAATTACATTCATCATGCGATCAACTCTAATGAAAATGTTTGTTGGTATTTCGGTACGAAAATACGAATTCGAAATTTCCAAAACATGTTGCTCACACCTCAATCTGACATTTTGTCATTCGCAGCGCCATCTCGCGGTACGTGATCTTTCCCTATTAATAGCGTGACGGCAAAATTAGCAGCATTTGTTAACGAAACAAAGATGAAAATTTAAAAACAAAGAAGAAGCAAATGGATTACGGTTACAAATGAAAGGTTAAAAACTCGTAAACATGGCGGATAGTGTTATGGATTCCGAGGATGATGGTAAACAAATGGTTTCAACAAACTGTAATAAGCAATGGGTAAAATTAAATGTAGGTGGCACATATTTTTTAACGACAAAAACTACATTAGCAAGGGATCCTAAGTCATTTTTATACAGACTAATCCAGGATGATAGTAATTTGATATCAGATAAGGTAAGAAATATTCAAACCACTTCCTGTATTCCATCTATATACTGAAATATTTCACGGTTTCAGGACGATACTGGTGCTTATCTGATAGATCGGGATCCCAACTACTTCTCACCCATTCTGAATTACCTCAGGCATGGGAAATTAGTGATCAATAAAGGTTTAGCTGAAGAAGGTGTATTAGAAGAAGCTGAATTTTACAATATTGCCGAGCTCATTTCTCTAGTTAAGGAAAGAATTTTGCACAGAGATAACAGACCAAGTAAAGATGGCAAGAAACATGTTTATAGAGTACTGCAGTGTCATGAAGATGAACTCACTCAGGTACTTTTTTTAGTTTATTTTTTGTTTACACATCCACACAGCAGCTTCTTTTAGATGGTTTCTACCATGTCTGATGGGTGGAAATTCGAACAGTTGGTGAACATAGGTTCACAGTACAACTATGGAGCTGAGGAGCATGCTGAGTTTCTTTGTGTTGTCAGTAGAGAGTATGGAGCTCCTGAGAGTACCGAAGTCAAATGTGAGAGAGAGGACAGAGCGAAGGTATTACAACAGAAAGGGTCTAGAATGTAAGGTTTGAATGATAGGTAGTAGAGGATCATGGAGGAGAAAGTTGCCTGTTTATTCCTATTATTTTTGAAGCCATAAAAATATTTTGTTTCTTCTTTTTTGTTTATATCAATGCTGTAGTGAGTACTTCTTTTATTCTGTTTGTGAGACAACATAACCTTCATGATAGTTTTACAAATTTTTGCCTGTCTCAATGGAGCTGTAAAGAAGTTATTGTTGTATTGTTTGCAGACTGTTGAATAGTTGTTTTGCTGGAACTATCTTGTCATTGTCATATCATTGAAGCCCTGGATATAGTTTTATTTTCCTCTTTCAAGACATAACACCCTCTTCTATATATTATTTACAACTCAACTTTCGAGACATTTTTGACATTGTTTGATATAAAAGAATAAGAAAATTCATCTTTTTCATAAGGTAGTTTCATCATTATTAGAGTTTTTATATTAGTTCACCCTTTGATAGGTCTTCATACATTTCAATATAAATGGAAAATGATAATTTTTAGTAGTAGCTTGAATATGTAATCTGATAAAATAATAATTTACTTTGACTGACCTGTATTTGTATGAAAAAAAAAGAACTCAATGAACATACTTTAGATGCAATTATTTACAAACCTGAACACGAATATAATGTATGTTCATGTTATCAATTTTGTAATTCAGTATCATATTAATAAATTGATAGTTAGGGAAAAACAAATTTTCTCTTGGATTACCTTCAGGTTTTTCTTTTGAAATCCAATTTATTCATTCATTTGTGAAATAAAACAGTTTACTAGGCAGTAGAATACATATTTTAATTAGATATTCAGATCACTTATTGACCAATAATCTAATTCATTGTACTTCAGGAAAATCATTGGTTTTGGAAATTTCCAAAAGTTTCAACATCAAATTCCCAATATATAAAGTGAGAAAAACAATTCATCTTTCAGCTGATGCAACTTGTTTCAAAGGTCCCTCAAGATACAGTGCCAAAGCATTTGCCTTTTGCTTGAGCATCCCAAACCCAACAGTATTTCTAGCATATAAACAAAGTAGCACATTGGCAACTTGTGTAATGGCTATTCGACCATCTAAGCATTCCATCAAAATAACTTGGGGATGGTCTTCTCTGAAAGCATTACGCCCATTTTTTTCATAAGCACTCCATATATTGCTGGCTATAGCTGCTGTTACTCTAGCATCTTTATCAGCATAACCACTATACGCCAGAAGTGATCCTTCCGTATTGAGAAGTCTGAAACATAGACTTTCTCTTAGAAATAAATTGATTTCAACTAAAATGTACATGGAGGCTGATACAACCCAATAATATATAGTTAGGAATTTGAAACTCACAATGTGGTTTCTATACCACTAGTATTAGCTTGGCTCAAGACTTGTGTCAGTGCCTTCGGTTTCAACATAATGTGGCGAAAAATTCCTTATTTTCGAATGTTTTCGACGATGATCCAAAGTAAATGTTGTCAATTCAGACACGATTGACACGGAACGACGGAACCATAAAACCAAATATGCATCCTCTATTAATGAGATAAAAATGAGCTGTCACTTGTCTTGAGTCATTGAAAAACTAGCTAGTTCTGTGATTATGTAGTTCGCATTCTTCTCATTCTTTATTTTGAAATTGTTTTGTTAGGTGGTAAACTTCAATCCGTGTATTCACGTTGGTAAAGAACATTGAATTTTCGAGATAATTATGGATGATAGCAAACGTGAAAATAGTAAAATGAAACGTTCAAAAAGCGAAGTGAAAAATGCACTGTCAGTATATCTACAGAAAAGAAATTACTGTTCTTTACAAACCTTAGAAAGTACTAAGGCAAGATATTTAACAAATTCATCAGTGGAGACAGCCTTTGGACGATCGAATTCTATTTTATATAGCTGCTACAACAGTGACCCTGTAATGATAGAACATAACTTCACCAAATTCCTAATGTGGCTTAGAGAACAAAAGACCAAATTCTGTGATATAGAACAAATTGTTGGACCCTTATTTTGCCATTTGTATCTAGAGATTCTGAGAGGAGGGCACACTGAGAGAGCAGCTTCTTTCTTGAAGAACCATTTATCCTCTATTGATAAATATAAGTGTAATAGTGTGATAAAAGATCTAATTCAAGTTTGCACTAGTGGTGGTGATTTGACAACTTGCAAAGAAAAGTTTCATCAAAAGAAGACCATCATAGAATTGACTCCTGAGTCTTTGAACACTCTAAAGAAGTTTGTGCTTGAAAGTTGTCATATTGTGTTCTTGCAAGTGTTGCAAACTTGGTTTGACTTTAGAATAACTGTTGAAATGGATCTAAAAAAAGAAAAAGAGTCAATTGTTCCTATTGCATATCCACAGGAGTCCAAGTTCCAGAAGTTGGTGAATGCTATTGCTGAATTGAAGAAGGAACCTGTACCAATATTCAATGCCAAAATAACATTCAACAAACAAAATGTGTCTTGTGGATTAATAAGACAGCAAAGTGGACTGATTGCATGTGCAGAAAATAACATTTTACGCTTGTTGCCTGTTCATCCTATGGACTCCTTGTTGAATCAAAGTGATGATTCTAGCCAAATAGTATTCAACAATCACAGTGGGAGGATATACAGTGTGGACATATCATTGGATTATACAACTTTAGTGACGGGAAGCTCTGACCATACACTTTGTATTTATGATATGAGTGACATGAAACTCTTGAAGAAGTGCCTTGGACATTTGGGACCAGTATACCACGTGAAAATTAGTCAAAATGGAGAATTGATAGCATCAGGCTCTATGGACAATACTGCGAGATTGTGGCATAGAAGTGGGGCAGTTTTAAGGATATTTTGTGGACATACTCAAGCAGTGACGTGTGTGGAGTTTCATCCAAATTGTTCATATTTAGCCACTGGTTCATCTGATAGAAACATTAGGATGTGGTGCAACAATAAAGCTACTCCTTTAAGACTCCTACATGTATCAAAAGGAACTATTTATTGTTTGAAGTTCAGTCCTTGCGGAAAACTGCTAGCCAGTGCTAGCGAGGATAAGAGAATTCGAATATGGGATTTATTGACATCTAAAGTTGTACTTGAGATTGAGTGTAAAAACTCACCTTTATCTAGGCTAATTTGGAATGCAGATGGTAGTGAATTATGTGCGGGTTCAATTGATGGAACTATCAATGTTTGGAACTATGAAAGGACTAAAGAAAGGTTTGACAATAATGAACAAGCTGAACCATTATTAACACAATTTCTCGATTCAACTTTGTTATGTATTGAATATGCTTTTGGTAGCTATGGGGTTTTGACAGTATAGGGGCACAAATATGACGTAAGTCTAGAATGCATCAGTTTCAGTTTTGTAAGACTTGTTCTATAATTTTAAAATTGTGACCTAAATCACAAGTGTGATATCCCCAACGGTAATCTCTAAGAATATTTCATTATTTATTTTGTTATGTTAATTTGTATATTTTTTATTTATAATTTGTATGATAATTACGAAACATTATTAAATATATATTGACTAAGTACGTCTTGATTATTGGAAGGTCTTGAAAAAACTTGAATTTTTGCTTGGAAAATTCTCTGGGGCGGTACTACAGTGATTCAACGATTAAATAGCAACGTGAAGATAACCAAGAAGAATTTGACATGATGCAAGGAGTCAAGAAAATAGAAGAAGACAGAAAATGATTATGTTTTTCTTGTTTTAAGTTTTTGTTTGAGTCTTTTTGAGTTACACATTATCACAAGTTATGTCTTTTTAGTGTTAGTAGTATTCATGAATTCAGTGATACAACATCTACGACTGGAATTCCGTAAGTACCATTTGACGATCACTGTAATAATGTTCTATCAAATTACAATCCCAAATGTGCCATTAGTCGTACTCCAAGTGATTTTAGAAGGGGTTTTCGTTATCGTATCTTTCAGTAGTCTGGAGAACGTCAAAAAGTCTGCTCTTCTTTAGAAGAAATTGCAGAATTTTGTCAAGCAGTTGATGAAATATTTGTATTTCTCCCATTTTTATAACATTATTCTACATCATCTATTAGACAGAATATCACAAACAATATATTTGATTCAAACAATTGAGGTAGTCTGTATACTCTTCCTAAGGCTTCTTGACTATAGGGATCTCAAATAATAGAAGATATCCTTCCTTTCAAATGAAATTTTGAGAGAATCAAGGCTTCATCCAAAGATAACCAGTTTAGTTTTCACTGTCCTATCAGGAACTTTTAGAATGTTGCCAATGGAACTCCATCTTATGAGAGACAATAATTTAATTCCTGTGACTAGTTGATTGTAATGTAACTCCTCCTGGAGATATTTCCAACACTCAGTGCTATGGAATCCCATGAGGTCTTCTGCAAACTCCACTTTACCCAGCATTCCAAGGCGGATAACAGTTTTTCTGAACACTCCAAAAGTCATCTAACTTCTCATAAACCTTAGGCTTCTTGTCATTATAATTCAGAGCCTGGCATATCCGACAGTAATGAAAAGACTCGCTCTTGAAGTACCCATGCTCATTGACCACATCATAGTATCTCTTCCACTTGAAATAGTTCTTGTATTCATTGGTCTCATTCAACCTGAGGATGAACTGTGCGAGCACTGCCGGACTAGCAAAGTCTTCCACGTGTATGTATGAATCAGGAGGCAGCTGTTTTTTGTAGTTTGCCTGGTTGGACCCCATAACTATTGGGATGCTGTTCTTGCTGTAGGCATTCCACCATAGCTTCTCGGTTAGGTAGTCATCACAGTTGGAGTTTTCAAAGGAGAGATAGAAAAGGTATTCTTCTAAATCAGGGCAGTCCTCTTTGAAGTGGCCTGGGCACCTACGAAGTAGAGATAGGTTATTATTTGTACTAGTGTGTTGAGAGACAGTACTCACGTCTTCAGGGGGCCACATTTTCCATAAACATCCACTCTCATGTGTTTCTGTAGTTCTCTAACATAGTCCCATCGGTTGTTTTTGCCCCCACAATTCGATCCCAATATGGCTACTAAGACGTCTCTTCTTTTATTTAGGTATAGGTCGATGTTGGCAGGGTTTTTCTTCAATATCGTTCTACCATACGGTACGGGAATATCTGAATCTGACCTGTGGAAAAAAAAAGAATCATTATTATTTTCAAGCAGTTATGTGAAGTGAACAACCTGTAAGTCATAGACCAATTGAACACCCCATCGTACGCGCTCAATTTCGCTTTGGACGTGAGAAAAGTATGATACGGGCTCTCGTCGGTTAGAAATGCCCAAATTTGTTCTGGCCGGCGTTTTATTTGGGGTAGTTCTTTCTCGCTTTTCATCCGATGTAAATGGAAAATAACTATGTCTGCCGTACTAACCGATGCATCTTTGTACGTTATCTCACAGTTCTTCACTGGACAGTGGCGGAAAGGATCTAACCTAAAAAAATGGAAATGTTTTTTTGTTTTTCGAGGCATGATGTGAAAGCTCACGTTTTGTTCGAGAAATTTCTCATATGTCTAGCTTCGATTGTAGCTCCATATTTCCACAGGAGAATTTGGTAGGTTTTTTTGGTGGAAATGGTTGGTTCTTGTTCATCTAGAAATAATATCCTGCCCAGTTTGGATAAATTCGTCTGGAAAAAATTCACAAATTGAATAACAAACTCAACCTAACCAATATACAAACTATATACAATAGTGGAGGAATAAATCAATGATCAATCTGAGAGGGTGTGAGATATTTCTAGAATATCAAACTTACATAACTGTGTTTAAGTTCCAACCAACTTTGGAGGTACGTTTGATGAGTTATGTTCTCTTCTGGATCTAGATAAATGTATTCGACATTCTTCGGGAATTGTTCGAAATTTGACAGTATGAGTGACGTGGTCACTACTATTAATATTGCTATTAAAATGTATAACCGTCTTTTAAACACAATTTTCTTCATAGTGTCATTATCTGAAAAGAAATAACATTTTCCCTGTATATTTGTTGTGATCCAAGAATCAAAGTTCAAAGACATTTATTTAGAACACAAGATCTATTTTATGACTTTGGATTTTATGTAAGATTAATTGATACAGTTGAAAAATTATTATCAGAATTGAATAAGTGTTTTTTAAAACGTTTTCAATGACTCACGTATTTAATTACCAAGTAAATTAGCTACAATTATTGTTTTCTGGTATGAAACGAACTTAATTGTATACTTATGTGTTCGTAGAGGAATATTTGTATTAAAAGTTTTATGTATTTGTCTAACTTCAAATCAATGTTGGTCGAAAACTGAATGGGATTTTGATACGAAGTTGGAAAAGGAGGAAGAATGAGGAACAATTTCGCAGTGTTATTAATTTCCGGAAAAATGTGCAAATTATTAAACCTTGGAAGTTGTTTTTTTATTTTCTGCATTATTTTTTTGAATACAAAATGTGAATTAGTGAAAGTGACATTTCTCGGAAAACATTGGTTTGTTGACTTTAATTTCAAAATCTGTATTTTTATATCGCCATATGTTTTACCTGGTTGCAGACTTCCATTTTTTTATTTGGAACCAATCTTGAGCCACTGGTACATTTAAAAAAAAACACAAAGCACACCACAAACTTCGCGAACTGATATTGATTAAATTATCTGTAATCCGCATTTGGGCAACGGTTACAACACATTTTTTTTTTTTTAGATGCAACAAATGTGTTTAGCTATACTCTATTTTAATTCGGAATACAAATAATCGGACTCTCTGTTGAAACGAGTTTGTGTGGTAATATCATTAACTGCTGATAAATAATTATCGTAACACCTCGAGCGTATCATAAGGGGTTCAGAAAAGGACCGTTGTGATTGGTTTCGCGTTTATTTTTTACCCAATGAACGTTGATGGTTTCATTGGAAGTACTGCAAAATAAAAAGGACAGTGGCAATTTTGGGGAACATTTTTTGCAACTGAGCCAAACGAAAATGATTTTGAACGAAGTTTAGAATAGTGCGGAAATAATTTTCATATTTCAAGGATGACCGTCAGGGGGCGTCATCACACTTTCTGACGTATCTATTGAAATGAAGTGGTAACTTCTGAATGACTGAACGGATTTCAACAAACTTAGTCTCGTTAGAAAGAGCATTGATTGGTCTACCGAATCCACCCCGTTGGAGATGTGTTTAATTTCGAGTGATGCCACTAGAGGGCATCTTTTGGTATGATAAAGAAACCGCAAAATTCTCTGAAGAATCAAATGCAACATTACGACTTTCTTTTCATGGAAATGTAGTGAAATAATGCCCAAACGATCTAGTGAAAACCGTCTCTGGTAGTAGACGATCAATTGCTGTCTACTAGGACGACAGTCCGGTTTAATTGAACGTCAGGGTTATGGAATAGAACGTGAGGTAACTCTTTTTCAAGTTGCATGTTTTTAAATATTACGTAAAGCACAATTACCCCGCCGTTCTATTGGATGCACATCGACAAGCTTTCAATTAAATCTTCAATCACGTATCGAAATGTCTTCTTGAAAATCGGCTGCAATTAATATTGACTAATTTTATACACAGGGTGTTCGATGGGAAACTACTAACTCTTTTCTGAATGAAATTTGACATCAAGTAAATGTTCATGTGTGATTCATTCATCTGTCAAATCTGTCAGTGTTTTTGGTGTGTCACAGTATGAAAAAAAAATAGTTTTAGGAACAGCAAAAATGAAAGAATCAAAGAGAATTAATAATCCGTTCTTGTGAGATATTTCATAGTTTGTTTGATTAATATATTTTCTTTATTACTTCCCAACAAAAATTTCTTAATTATGTTTTTGACTCAAACGCAGTTTGAGAACATTCTACGGCTATGCATCATTATTGAAATAAATATTATGCATATTGCTTTTCACAAATTCACACATTCATTAAACGAGTGAATGAATTTCAACAGACAAACGCTTCTATCAAAATTCAATTCGCTGGATAAAAAAAACACTCAAGTGATCGTACAATGTGGGTCATTTTTAAATCGTCATTATTGCTCTGGTCACCTAGATCGGCAGATTTGAGTCCATTGGATTCAGGAACAGAGTATTCAGAATTATTGGTTTCAATCAAATCACCACTTTGGAAATGGAGGATTTTATTTTTCGATGCTGAGTCCATGGAGGCTCTTTTGACAGCTGTCAAAGTGGGACACAATAACAAGTAATCTATCTGCGATTTGAAATTCTAGAGGCACATAGTCAACAAGAAATATTGTATATGTTAGGGTTTTCTGAGGAGCTTTTTCAATAGGAACGAAATTTTTCTGGAGCACTTTATAAAGTCTGATTTATTTATTTATTTGCATGTAGCTGTAATATTCGAATGGATCCCAAGAAAATTATCATGCGAGGTACAAAGAAAAGTGTGACTTTTCCAGCGTGCTTGGTTGCCAAATGAAACAAAACGCTTTCAAGGTGAATTGATGTTGTTTATCAAGTATCGATTATTCATTATTTTTAGTAACTGCGATGCATCATTTGGAAAATATCGATTTCTTATGAAATATGTTACTTCGATTATGTTAGATAGAATGTATATCCTGATTTCATTCAAAATTACGCACAAAGCTTTGTGATGTTGCAATATACACTGTGTTTATTTGAGAAATGACCACTTCCAATATTTCAAAAATCACGAAAAACTCTAACCAGAACGTGAAACTATGGTAATTGTAGAAGCAATGACGTATTGTTTTATAAATATGGGTCATACTTGAGAAATTATAAACGAATAATAAACCTAGTTTTACTGCTCTGTAAAAGTCAGTTGTAAAAGTTTAAAATAGACTTATTGAAATAGACTAGGTGGATTTGTTTTAGAGGTTTTTTTGTCTGATAATGTTCACAAATGAAAAACGCCATTTTTTTGACAGTTGTCTTTCATTGCAATCTGTTTTTATTCTAATATACTTGGAATAATGAAGTCAAGGTCAAATTTCATTATTTCATTAATTTGATTAATTTGTAATTTCACCTTTCTTCTTTGCAAATTTCTTCGATAACGACAAATTAAATAGAGAAAGGATTCATTATATTTACATTTTGAGAAAATTTTTGAAAATGTAGTGCCCTAAATCATTTCAATTCCACGATGCATAAAAAATTGCCGTTTTTATATCATTCAAAATCATTGACATGAATTGTATGACGATTTATTAGTGAACCAGTGTTGCCAATAGTTCAACGCACAACCAGTGCTAATTATTTTCATGGAATATCCAGCGCATAATTATAATAATTAATCCTAATTGAATGACAATTTTTCTATCCACACGAATCATATAAAGGATGTTATCAACCGTTCAGAGAAAATTTTCAGAGGACACCTCGTATTTACTCACCGCTTAAAAAAAACAAGCGAAAACTAAACCGAGAAACATACGCACTAAACCGTCTACTTTTCTATCCAAACATTTCACGAATAATTCGTTATCATCATAGCGGGGTGGATTTTAAAAGCATACACTTATTCATTATCGATAAAACGACGTGAAACTAGGATATGGAATGGGTAAGCCGTCGATCGTCTACTAGCGATAGAGATTCTCTGTGTACAGGGTGATTCACGAGTCGAGGGCGAGATCGGTTCGAATTGCATTTGAAACTTGATTAACAGGGTGTTCCTTAAAGACATGCTAATATTTGAAGGAGCGATTCTTTGACACATTTTGAGAAAAAAACTTCCTATGAACGTATGTCCTAAAAGTCTTAACTTTTGAGATAGAAGGTGATAAAATTTTGGAAAAAAAAAATAGTTTTTTGATAATAACTGAGATAATATTCTAGACATCTTCAGAACATTTGGTACATGTCTTCTATGCATTAAGGTGCATTTTGTGATGTAGGAAATTTTTCATTTTCTCTACGAGTGGCGAAACACCCTGTATTGCAAACGTAATATTTGTTTTGCGATATGCAACTTTACATCGATGGAGTTGTTCAAATAAATTTTTTTATAAAATTGTTGCAATATTCAAATGTTACATAATCTTTTCATTCATTTTAACTTCGTATACTTTAGATATTATCGTGACAAGCGTACATGCAGAGAGTCCCTTGATCGATATCGATTTTCTCGTGGAATGTACAGAGTGTTTTGTCAGTGCAAGGTCAACCTCTAGAGGGTGATACATTTTTCGAAGAAACAGTTATTTCGTGAGTATCCTGAAAATATTACAGTTAATTTTATTGGAATTAGTATCAAGGGACTAATTTGAGAAGAGCTTGTAGTATGAAATCATCGAGTCCAGTGGCGTCTGGGAAGGATCGTCAAAGCAAAAAACTGTTCGTTTCAAAAATATCAATGCTATTTATATCAAAACAAGAGTTTTCGGTTTGGAATTACCTTGAGTTTGGTGACGTACCTACAAAACACCCTGTATGTCACTGATTATCAGACCCGGAACCGTGTAAACTTCTAGGAGTAAAAAAATGTCAAAATAAGCGTCACTCTAGTAAACAATATTACTCAGACAAAATAGAGATTTGCATAAAACTTTGAAGGCCTTGCAATAAACACATAGTAAAACTGTAATTTTCAATTGTTTTACGTGACCTCAATTTCTCGTAATTATCAAGAACAAATATCCAATTTGTTGGTTTATATAACCGTATATCCTTTTGTGATTTTTGTTGTTGTATTTTATTACAGGGTAATTTTCAATGTTTGAACTCGAAAAAAAATCCTTCATCAACGAGCACACGGAGAAAGAACATTTCGTGACGTATCAGTCACTCACTTCATCTGTCAAATTTCTTTAAAAAATTCAATATCTCGAGAACAAATTTGTATAGAAATGTGATTCCGAATCTGTTGAATAATCTGAATGGATCATCTTGTATAATGTCCCAAATTTGCAGAAATTTATTCGGATAGAAACATTGAAAAGTTTGAACTAAATGAACAACCCTGTATACAGCCTTGTCTTTATAATTGGTAATTTCATGGTGGAAATTTTTTTCACTTCAACTGTACTATTCAACGTGAAGAGAAAATTGTTCAACTACTTTTCTGTACCGTCCATGTCACTCTTTTTCATTATCACTGATGGAATCAAATTTCATGACTCACTTTTTTAACGACTCTTTTGTGCTATAATTTATTGTAGCTATATAAGTCTCAGTAGGGTGTTAAATTCGAAGTTTCAATAGAGCTTTTGTATTATTTGGCAAGTGTTCTTATCCCAAAGGGATACAATAAAAACCGTACGTCAGTGAGATGGAGACGCACCTTTGTTCCGCTAATCTCTTGGTCACAATTATATGAACTATGAATTTTGCCATCTATTACATCAAAGCTAACTAAATTATAACGTCTACCAACAAGTTTGAATACTCCATTTGACGTTTCCAAGTGATTTATCCAGTACCTACCAAATCATTAACAATAATTGTGTGATCTACGAACTGACACTTTGTTAGATTATGTTTTGCTGATTGGACAACCCCCCCACTTTTATCTGTCCAATGGGACATGAGAGTGAAAGTCACGTGAACGGAACCCATTCAAAATAAAGTGGATTATAGTGATTGATGGATGGAAACCATTATTCATTGCTCATTGGAGTGTATTTTCCTGCAAGGAACGAACATTTTGAGGGAAAATAATTCAATAGATATTAGGGGTGCAATTTAATACACGACATGAGAATCTCGTTGCTTACAGAGGGAATTTCATCGAACGAGCATGAGATAAATATTTTTTTTTCTTCAGAATTCACGTCTCATTGAGATGTATGCAGAGTAGCTCTTAGTTCACAATTTCGCCGCACGGTGGCAGTATGTTGTCTCAGTACGTAAAAAAGATCCTTGTAAATATGGGGTAATAGTAGGGATACCATTTTTACCGAGAGATTTTCCAGTTCCCTAAAATTATCGTATGAAAATTATAAGATAAAATCTCAATCACTAATTTATTCCGACTGGACGCAGCAATGCTAGCGCTCTTTAATTATCCGTCAAATCAGCTGCACGTATCCAAAAAAATTGAACACCGCTAAATAAACAAAACATAATAACATAGTCGACCGTCGGTTGTTTCCAATTTTCGACTGGTCACGAGAACGACGTCTAGATTGCTGTGATGCTGAAGAAAATACATGGTTTGTTTATTCACCATTGTTGTCAATATAAATATTTGAACGTTTGAAGGGAAAAACCGCATACTCGAAAACACCTGAAACTATTGAGTTATGGGTACACGGTTGTCAAGTTTTCATGAGGCTGTCGTTTTCAATTATTTCAAACTTTCGATTTTATCAGAAATATTTCTGTTTTTTTATCCAGAGTGATACACCCGGTATCATTCCACATCGAATTTCATTCAAGATCACGGAATAAAATGATTAACAACATTCCATTACTCGTTTTTTTTTGTTGGCATTTTATCGGTTTCTACCAACGAATCGGTAGAGCTGGCAACACCGCCTACTAGACGGTCCACTACGGGCTTTTAGGGCTGCCATTCGTTGGGTGTTGGGACCTCGTTAGGATATGAAGGCAGCCAGATTTGATCTTGTTAGCATGAATTATATGAGTCACAGTGGCGTACAATATTTTTTTGTATTTTTTCGAAAAAAATAAAAATTATCATCAACTTAGGCTGGTCTTAAAACCAGCTTAGCCTTGATTATATGAGCTGAGTGATTTTCAGTTTATCCAAAAACCGCTTTTTCCAAAGTTAGAAAAATCTTGATATTATATTTTTCGTAAAATAAGTAAAATTTTGAAAGAAATTCTTCAAGAACGTTCTTGTTGAAGCTTATTCAACAGTGTGAAGGTGAAATAAATTAGAATTTTTCGTAAAATTTTATCACAACCGACGTTTCAAAGTAAATAACGAACGTAACCTCAATATTTGTTAGATATCTGTAGACATCTTGAATAGATCAATAAAAAACACTCAAATAACTGACTGACAAATGTGACTGAGTAAATTTCAACCACCTGTATAATTTCAAATAACGAAACCCCCTTCCTCCACCCCCGGTGCTACGCCCATGGTAACCAGATGGACCGCGACGGCCCAAAACAAGAAGCAAAAGAAAGAATCTCATGGTCTCTCGGGTTGGGTTACGGTTAGTCAACTCCGGCGTGTAGTCAGGGCCACCTACGATCCAACGTTTGGAATCGCGAACACGTCTAACGACGCTTCCCAAAAATCTCCTGAAAATTTGTCAAGTGGTTCGGTATTTTTAGCTGCGAGTGTTTCGCGTTGCTGCACTGTGTTGCTGCCAGTGACATCGTGACCTTGGTTCGGTGTGGGTGTGCGTTCTGTGGTTCTTCGGTGTGTTTTCATTTTGTTTTTTGTGAGGGATGCCTTGTGATCATGGTGGAGGATTTTTGTGATGGTTGTACCTGGAAGAGTAAACTTCAAGGTGAATGGTTATTTATTGTGGAAGGAAGTGTGTGGTGTATTGTTTTTGTTATCAAGTTTTGTGGCCGAGTTCAGTAAGATTGTGGTGGGAAGTTTGTTATCTTTCACCTTTCACTAAGCCACTAAGGTGACATAACCTCATTTGTTTTCGATCCAAATAACGTGTAATGTAATTAATTTCATTTTACTCAAAATTACTTTCGATTTGATGTCAAATGCTATGTAAAGAAATATATTGAATCTAGTTTTGAACAATATTATAAATACTTTCATTGATACATTATATTCCAGAATATAAATATAAACAACTCACATTTTTGTATTATCCAGACTAGTCATACAAATATAAGTGTTCATAATTTTATGGGATTTTCGCTCGACAACTATAAAGAATAATTCGTTTACATGCTGATAGGTATAAAATATTCATGAAATTTTCTCTGGTGATGCTGTGATATCTTCAAAATACTTTTTTTCTTGGATCACTGGGTGTATCCTGCTGTGAGATAGATGGATTTCATGAGAAAGCCGATGTATTTGATTGATCGTTGCGTCGCCATGACTCGGATATTTGTTCAAATAAAACGTGTATTTTGATACCATAATTACTTATAGTGTACATACGAAAGTAGTAGTCCATGCTCAAAGTGGAAGACCAAGTTTATTGAAAAAAAAAAACACACTCATAGTGTAGTTCAAACTTAGGACAGTTTTGGCGTTCAGTTTATTCACAAGTTTTTTTTTATGTAATAGTAAAGTCACTTTCAGATACTGAATCTCTATCATATGTTCACAGTTTTTCATGTCACGTATACACATAATCTATTTTCGAGGTGAAAGTAAGTTTATTTTTCAATAAAAACAACGATCCGAAAAATAATTCATTTTGACAGATTTATAACTTCGAGAACGCGTGTTTTCCCGTGGTGTTGATGAGTCTAGAAAGCAGCAACTCATTTTTCTTCGTTATTCGATATAGCAGCCACTATAAATAACACGAGAAATCCCGTGATAGGGAGTATCGTGATATCCAGACGAGTTTCGAGATATCGCTTACACCGAAAACTCATTAGGAAAGTTGTAAGCGGGGTATTCACACTCTTAATTGGATGTTCGTACGATGGGTCGTTCATCGTGATGGCTAGAATGTACTTTAATTGATTTTGATAGTCAATATAGCCCGGTCAAGTTAGGCCAAAAAAGGGTTTGATTAGAAAAAATCGTGAAGGACTGAATCTGCATAATAGAGAGTTGAAGTAGTTTCATAAATGTAAACGTAAAGACGTTTTTACGTAGACGTTACGTTATTTAATTATAATCAATAAAATAATAATGAAATAATGGTGAATTATTTGGACTCGACATGAATCCCCACGTGTGTTTCGTGTGTTTTTGGAAAGATTTGAAAAAAAAATATTTTACAGGCGTCCAGCAATGGTGAGGTGGAGGCGTCCATATGTCACGCCGTCAGTATTCATCACAGCGTCGATCCACGACAAATAGCAACCCATATCAGGTAAGATTGATCAATTCAATTCAAACTTGATGTTTCATCAAAATACGAGTCGAAATCAGGGCGAAATGAACAACACGGGACAAAAAACTTTGTGTCAAGCACAGTCAGGTGTTTCGTGTCATCGATATTATTGTGTTCCATGTCAAAATTGAGTTAGCGGCGTTGCCAAAATGTCGATTTCTTTGAATCTGCAAGAGTGGCGCTCATTTATATGCACCAAAACTAATTGAAATGTTTTCTATAGTCTTTGTGGATTACAAAGTCCTTATTCTTTCGATTTTATTACATATTATTTCTCACTGTGAGCAGATCGAAACGAAAACGTTGCTTAAGCTCTCTGTCCCTGTTGCTCTCTTCAAAAATCAATCAACTATCGCGGTTACTAGCAGTTGTGACGTCACAACACGAGAGATATCTGTCTAAACAACTGCTGAAAAACGAAAAAACTGCGTACGGTTCTCTACCAATTTTTTAATCAACTTCTAGAACCACAAACCGCCTCTACACCTCCATAACCTCCACCACCACCAAGATGTCACCCACAAACACAGACACAGTTTGAGAAGAACGCATCGTCCTCCTCAAACCACCATCGATATCGGTCTCAGCGATTCCACGACAGATACCCAAACCTACGACCACTATTACCATCAGCAGCACCAACAACAAGGCGATGGCTTCCAGCACAGTCCTCTGCGCGACACGGACGTCACGTTGTCAGAGGACAGTGGCTCCACCAGACTGCCGTACTTTGAGTTCGACGACGAGTCCAATAAAAGGTTGGATTGAGTGAGATACAGTGAATTTATTTCAGGGAGATGGTTCTGATAGACTTGGTTATCTGTCAATACCAACAGTGTAAAATGAAAAGTAACTAGCAACCACAGAACTTACAATGGGGAAGATCACCAAGTGATGAAATCCTTCCAAACCTCTCTCCTATCAAAATTGAAGCAAATAGATTCTACAGCGTTTAGAAATCAGCATTTTCATTCGAAATTTAAAAACGCCAGAAATAAGTGGGCGGTGCTATGAGCGTATGACGTGCTACACCCTAAGTCTATCTCTGTTTCCATATATTTTTCGGTCACACCATGAGCAATGTTGCCAAGTTTACTTGTGGATGATTCCTTATTCCTTCGATACATTTACTCAAAAACGTATCGATAAGTGATAACTATATCATTTCATGCTAATTTGTGGCAGAAATATCATTTATATTGTATTCTTTTGCATCTTTTATTCCGAGAATAAGTTGTGGTATTTTGGTGCGGCAACACTGCAAGATTTATCATGGAACAATTATCTATGATTGGTCAGCTCAAGGTCGATGGGCGTGTAGGGTTAAGCACGTCACACTGCGTTACACCAATGAAAGCAACCTTTGAAAATGGCGCATGAAATTGTATGATAGAAATCAATTCCGTTTATTTCATCATTTTATTCATAATATAGATCGAATAAAACAAATAATGAATGGTACTTTTTGGACATACACTTATAGTACTAATCTAGTTTTGAATGAACTCGATGATTGTCCAGTGAATTCTAAACCTTTGTTGCAATATACATTACCTAATCAAACGAAACGTGACAAAGCACCATAATTCGCACGGTGGTAGGTTCGACCTACCACTAATGGATTTCATGTTACAAGACCTCACTTTTCCGCAGGTATTCAAGGAACACGTTTTCCGATAGAGGATCGAAGAGACCAAAGACTTCGCCGGACCAAAGGCCGAATCAAATTGTAGACTTGAGAAAAGTCTACCCTAACCAAGATACCCAATGGGACCAATTGTACCAGGAGATACAAACTCCGTAAGTATAACGTAGCTGATATCAACTTCCGGTTTAACATTTCCAGCGACATTTCAACAAATGTGGTATGTTACGAAGGTTTTTCAATGTAATGTGTCATTTTTCAGGTGTGATAATGTACCTGTAAGCAATACCAGGAGGATACCAACACGCATGTCCGAAAGACCGCAGAGTTCCATGAGTTCTGGAATGACAAGTGCGATCGTTCATGGTTGTGGAGGGAAATGTCAAAACTTCGAAAATATATGCTATTTTTTTCTTCAGGTAAGCAAATCGACAACGTAAATATTCTCGATTTATCAGTAATTATTTTTGATAGAGAGATAATGAATTTGTATGACCAAGAAAAGCTACATGGATATAAATCAAATGATTCTATTGAAGAAAAAACAGTTTTATTTTTTTGTGACTTAGACAAATCCTGTATACAAAATTTTTTTGAAAAGCCCTATAACTTTTTATAGTTATTTTTAGAAAATAATTGATCGTTTCCATACATATCAGCCACCCTGTATATTATATTGTTTTAACATATGTTTTCGGCAATAATGAAATAAGGGAGTTTGTCCAACAATTAGTAATGTAACTGGTTATTGTAGGATTTTGCAATGTGAAAAGTACAAAAATATTGAGTACAACTTCAATTCTAATTGTGAAAACCACCTTTGAAATTTTATAAAAATCACGAGAAACAGTTTTTAGTTGACTATAAACTGTATAAAACTTCATTTTTTACTCAGCAACAACGCACAACGAAAAATATTCTACTATAAATTCGTGTTAAATTCGAAAATAACTTGCAGAACAAGACAATACTGAATTTTGTCGATCGTGTCGCCATCTCAGAACGATTCGATGAGTGTCCTAGAATCTGTTTCACGTTATTTCCATCGACAAAAAATTCAAGAGTAGTTCCACCATTATTTAGAGAATATTTTCACAAAAATTTGTCATTTCTTAATATGATTGACAACTAAACTGACGAGCATAGAAGTCAGCGTGCCGCTTCTAAATTAAATAATTCACGTTTTCTGCGCAAAGCAAAAAGTCGCTTCCAACAAATCCAAAGTTACATTTCTTTTTCAAAATACAATTCGACGTTCTTTCATCCCCACAGATTCGTGAAACACTGTCGAATCGAAACTTTGTAGACAAACTAATGGTGTATTTCATTATCAATTAGCAACGTTGCAATTTGCATTATTATAGCGCCGACGGTGTCGCCATCAGTGGCGATTCAAAAAAGCATACGTCTCGCTTCGAAAATATGCGTTTTAATCGTGGGGTTTTGATCACGGGTCGAGACAGGGACTGGTTCCACCATATCAGTTTTAGGCACCTCAACTCACACACACTCACCCTTATATCACAGTTGGTGTTCACGATGAGCATCCTGATCGGCGTTTCGCTGTGCATCGCCGGCATTGTGCTGCGCAAATCGGCGGCGCGTAACCTCCAAGTGCTCGTCTACATAGGCGTTCTGCTGGCCCTGGTCAGTGGCTTGTTGTTGAGCGTCCAGTGTGACGCCCGAGCGACGGCCCGCCGTCGCAAGAAGACTGCCCAAAGGGCGCCCATACCGCTGGGCGAGATGGGTAGGGCGGTCCAGCGGCCCGAGGCGGTGAGACCGCCCATGGTGGTAGTGGTAGCGGGGGGACAGAACCAAAGGTAAGTACAGGAAGGGGTTTTTTTGTTGTTGAGCGGTTAGTTGTATCAGTGTAGAATGAAAAATTTGTCGATTTTCGTGAATTTTTTTGAATTAAAGTACTCGATAGAATGTTTCGGAGATTTTTGGACGTGATAAGGTATATTTTCAGCTATATTTTGAGATTTATTTTTTACAAAAATATTAAAAAATAACATAATTATGTGCTATTTTCGGAAGTGCCGATAAAAAAATGTTCCCGAACTACTGACATGATTTCGGACCAATGAGTAGCTGAAACATGAAAATTTAAAAAGTTTATTGAAGTTGAAGGTATTTTCTTTATATTGACCTAAGCTTTTTGAATAATATCAAAAATTACCAAAATGGTGTAGTTCTGAAAAAGGAGTTGTATTTTGAAGTACAAGACTGGTCGTTTTTTTAATGCCAAATTGACAATACCCAACCAATCTCAAAATTTATTCAAGAATACTCAATTTCAGTTTCAATTTGAAGTCGATCGATCATTTTCTGTTTGAGTTATGAGTTTTCGAGAAAAACGCGTTTAAAGTTTCAACTATGAATCGCTGGTCGCTCTTTAGAACGCTGGCTTTTAAAAAATATTCAAGATACGACCTTGCTGCATTCACAGGATATTTTTGAAAGTATAATCTACCGAATTAGGCAAATAAATCTTTTTCTTTTTTCAAGTGTCACACTGACATGCCCCTTGGGAAGAGTGGTGGCATTTTGTACTTGTTATGCTTTTTTTTTTTGTCTAACTGAATTCTGTTGATTATCAGATTGATTCCTGATCTGCTGCCGCAGGTTCATCCGAATCTGAATCGCCCTCTACCTTACCGACCAACTGATGATGCTTCTATGATAGAGGAACCTGGTATTCCTTGGTGGAGGCGAAAGGACAATAATACGCATTGAAATATGTGTTTTCGAACACGGTTTCGACAATAACATACTGTGTAAATATTAAATAAACTTGTATATGACTTGACAAAACAATGTGGCTTTGATTAGAAAGCACCAGATGATCAATTAAGGTACTATTTCAACTAGGACCCCTTAAATATCCTCAGATTCTTCAAGGATTTTTTGTCGAATTGATACAAATATAAACAAATAATTAAGTAAAGGTTAAGGAAGCTATTTTTGAGACGGACGTCTATTAACTTCCTCAAAACTTTGGGGTATGAATGAAAAACAGTTGATTCATAAATCATATACTTCAGCAACATTT
The DNA here is from genome assembly GCA_037013635.1 of Plagiodera versicolora. Taxonomy (NCBI): domain Eukaryota; kingdom Metazoa; phylum Arthropoda; class Insecta; order Coleoptera; family Chrysomelidae; genus Plagiodera; species Plagiodera versicolora. Next base: position 3,273,008 of record CM072990.1, read on the forward strand.
ATCAAATATTTAGTAAAAAATTGGAATACTGAATGAATAATCGTCACAACCAAGACAGCTTTTTTGCATGCATTAATATACAATAAATTTCTATTCTATCACATTTCGATAAGAGATTCCAAATTTTTATAACAAAAAATATACATAAATAATGGGTGTCATATTATTTACTCCAATAAATTGAGCTCATATGAAGTTGAAGTAAATGGACGAAAATTATGGATGGATTTAATTACTTACAAAAAATCACCACATATGGATCAAATTATCCCCGAAACACCAATTTGGGCGATCACATAATGAAGTAATTAAACTAGATTAAAGTCAATAATAGATATAAATGGAATTGTGCTCTATAAATTGTAGCATAAACTCTAATGGTTATTGTATATTTGTTGACTTGAAATACCTACGATCCAGCGTAGGTATTCAAGAAATTGGGTAATTAATATACAGGGTGATGTGACTTTCTACTTCATACTTCAACAGTGATACCGAATATTCGGTATTAATGGAAGGCTGGAAATGAAGTTGGCAAATCATGAAAACTAAGAACATTTGGCCAATTCTACCACAGCTGAAACTGTCACAATCACAGCAAGATCACTCCTCACGTGTTCAATAAGCAAAATAGTCAATGATAGATATTTCAGGAATGTTTTGTCTACCCGAGATGGCAATAAATATACCAGGTGTTAGCTTTCATCTTAACCCTAGGATTCGAAAAGTCGCGAGAACAATATTGCAACACTGTGCTGCTTTTAAACACATTTATCATTCGAAGATTAGAGATATGTATGTAAAAAGTTAAAGGTACATGGGGGTTAGCAGTTTAGCAGTGATGCATCAAGTACTAAGTACTAATACAAAAGTGTGATTTAAGCTTCTTCCTGAGGAGGCGGGTTCAGAGGGCGCAACACGATTCTTGGATCACTCTCTACCATGCGGTCCGTATCTTCATTTCTGAGGATTCGAAATCAAACATAAAACTCGATCAATCACATGATGGTGAAACCACTCTTCAATTGTTTGTGGGTCAAAAGTGTCGATGGGAATTTCATGGAACACTTCCTAGACGGATACTTATCGAATCGTCGTGAGATGGCGACACAATCGTGTTCGGTAACATTGTTTTCTTCCACGTCAGTCAGAACTGGCGGGAAATCCAAACTTCTCTAATTCATTAACCTGCTTTTGAATTTGTAGTCGTTTATTTTTTGCTGTGTGGTGTTTTTTAGTTGAAATTAAGTTTCGCATAGTTTGTGGACAAGCAGAAACCGTCTTTCGTCATCTTTATGGAATTCCGAAAGTAGTTTGTTAGTTTTTGGAGTTGGAATCAATAATTTACTTTTTCGTTACTCACATAGGACGAAACCGTTCGGAAACAATGGATTCTCGCATTGGGAAAACATTTACAAGTATTTTGAAAACATCTTCAATTCAATTTTCCGACTGTATGTATATTTAGGAGTGAATATTTTCAAGAGAATTTGTCATTTCTTATTCTGATTGACAACTAAACTGACGAGCATTAGAAATCAGGGTTGCCGCTTCTAAAATAAATAATTCACGTTTTCTGTGCAAAACAAATTGTCGCTTTCTACAAAGCCAAAGTTACATTTCTTCTTCAAATTACATTACTACGTTCTTTTATCTCCACAGATTCGTGAAACACTGTCGAATCGAAACTTTGTTGACAAACTACTGGTGTATTTCATTAACAATTAGCAACGTTGCATTTTGCATTATTATAGCACCGACGGTGTCGCCATCCGTGGCGATTCAAAAAAGCATACGTCTCGGTTCGAAAATATGCTTTTTGATCGAGGGATTTTGGTCACGTGTCGAGATAGAGACTGGTTCCACCATATTAATTATAGACACCTTAAATCTCACTTACGTCAAATCTTTGTTATCTTGTTGCATCAACTTGCTCTGTTCGGTGTCCTCCTGATGGGTCGGTCGGTAAACTTCGGAAACAGGCGCGTACTGCGCAGTAACCAGAAGATCCGTTGACGGATTTACTGTCAACGTTTGACCGCCGGAAGTGCCCAAGTGGTCTTTGCCGTTTCTCCAGCACATTCGTCTGGTTAGCCGAATGAAGAAAACTGTGGAAGCAACTTTTTATCAAGTGGTTGAGAATTTGACTCGATTTACAAAGAGTGATTTTTGAGAGGGATAAATTATCTTATGACCCATTTCAATTGGAACATTAATCAAAACATGAGTAGTCTTTTGAGTCAACACATGATTATTATGAAATCAAATATGTTTTGAATCATTTTGAACCCAAGATAGTAGAGTAATAAACATAAACTTGCACAATATTTTCATTAGTAGACATTGAATGACTAATCCTCAACAAACTTACCAAACAATAATATTGACAGGGCAAAAAATAAGGCTCCAAAGATGGTGATAACAAGATACATGTCTTCTTTACTTTCAGATGTCTCTGAATAACCTTTAGCCCCATGAATGAGCATTGCAAGCCTATAGTTTGAAAAAAATTAGAAAGCATAATTATATTTACTGGCAGCTTACCCTAGAATGAAGCAAACAACACATGATGACACTATAACTATTGGTAGGATATTCTTTGAGGGCAAGCAATATCTTCCACATGGTCTTCTTGCTGTTTGACTCACACTAGAAGCTAAATAGCTTATTGGTCTATCTTGCCATCTCTCTTGGGGGCTATTAGACTCATATGTTACAGTGGTTGGTTGATACACTGCCCCAGACATTTTCAGTTTTTAGATACTGAAAAGGGAAAACCAATCTATAATATCTTCGAGTCCGACTTAGTTGCTATAAAAGCGATGACATTAGCGATAATGATTGATTATTACCATTTACCTAAGCCTATTTTTAGAAAGGTCAAAAGTTTGGAAAAACATGAGTAATCAATTGAAAAACATATTCTGAATCTTTCATGAGATGATAATTATATTCATTAATGATAGGTATGTTACCTGGTATGCTACTAGAAACAGAGAAAGGACTGAACCTTTACCTGGTAAAATAAAAATTACTTCAAATAAACAAGTAACTAACCTTGAAGAAACCAAAATAGGTAATCAGTCACTTTTCTAAACCTACTCAGTGAAAGAGTTTCTGAAGCATTTCACTAGAGATCGCAAAAATATCTTTCTCTTGAAAATTATATATTCTGGCGAAGGACCTTCGTCAACATTTCTTGTTTTTATTTTTTATACTAATGTTCAGTTTTATCTGACATTTCTGATTTGACGTTTTTGTTCTGTGTTTTTATTTTATATCTGTATGAAGACAGCTGCCCAAATTGCCGAATATACCCGATCGTCCAGTGGCGTCTCTTTACTCTAACTTGAAAGAATCAACTTTATGATTGTGGTAGTATATTTTTTGTTATATAACAGACAAAAAAAAAGAAGAATGAATTCAACCTTGTATGTTAAGGATTCAAAATATTTATAAATTTACAAAATGTTTGTGAAAATTGGAGCACAACGATATCATTTATATGAAAAGTATTACCGGAGATTTTATTCCAATAGGAATATACTCAAATTGAAGGAACGAGGAATGTTTCAGGATATTTTTCCAGATAATGCAGCGTAAGAAACGTTTCTTTTTGAAGATATTTTGCACTGATTTAGGGTTCGAAATATTTTTCATATGGGTTGAAATGTAGCTTCGTTCATGAATCTATCTCTCTTTTGAGAAAGAAACCATTTCCATCATATAGTTTTTTCAGAATTTCAGTAACAGACTTATTGAATTCGGGACCACAAACTGTTTATGCAGGATTCGACCCAACAGCAGATAGTTTGCATGTTGGAAATTTGTTAGTTTTATTGAATTTATTACATTGGCAAAGAGGAGGACATCATACTATTGCTGTGGTAAGATCTCAAGGAACAAATGAAAGAAAATATTCATCATCATTAAGTTTAGGTCGGTGGTGCCACTGCTAAAATAGGTGATCCTAGTGGTAGAAAAACTGAACGTGAAGAAATTTCCAGAACTTTTGTCGATGATAATGTCATTGGAATTAGACAAAATATTGAAACAGTATTTTTAAATCATGAGAAATATTTATGGAAGGAACCAGACCCTCTGAAACCTGTTAGGTAGGCAACATGTGAAAAAAAATAAAAACCAGAAATTATGCATATTACTTGTGTTCAAGGATAGTAAATAATGAAGACTGGTATAGCAAAATAAGTGCTGTGGAATTAATAGGTGGGGCAGGGAGGTATTTGCGAATGGGAACACTTCTCTCAAGAACTAGTGTACAGACAAGGCTCAATTCTGCTGCAGGCATGAGTCTAACAGAGTTCAGTTATCAGTTATTTCAAGCCTATGATTGGTTGCATTTATTCAAAAACTATGGTTGTACGTTCCAGGTAAAACAGCTCTTCATTTACATGGTGAATGATTTTGTAGCAAAAACGTTTGAAATATTGATTTCAGGTAGGTGGAAATGATCAAATGGGAAATATTATGTCAGGGCATGAAATGATAAGTAAAGCCTGTAATAAGCAAGTTTGTGGTGAGTACTGATAACATTAAAAATTTTATCCCATATTATTTTGTCTATACACTGTGTCCAAGATAAGAATGAACAGCATGGGGATCTCGGAAACCATAAGAGATACGGAGATGGTTAAATTAGAGAAAAGTTGCGCATTTCCTAGTCCAACAATGTGCCGTTTAGAATGTTTCGAAATTCCAATTAGTTCCGGAGATATGCCTGAAAAAATGAAATTCGCCGATTTCGTTTTAATTTTTTTCTGAAGTTATTCGAAGAGATACAAGAAAACAAAAGACACTTTCTCATTGCCATTTTTCAATCCCTACAAAACTGCGTTGAGAGATTTTCCGTACGACGTTTCGTTTCGGAGAAACCATCATCAACTTTATTTTTTCATATGGCCCGTGAAAAAGAAATACCCTGTATTGAATAGCATATTTTATTACCAATACAACGATGTATGACACGATATGATTCTGCGATATTTAAAACGGAAAAAAATTGTTTTTGTCAAAGATCGAACGTTTTGGTGTAGTGTGCGGTGAAATGATGAGTGAGTATGGTATAGTAGGCTATGATTACTTAATTTTTACACAATGCCTTAATAGTGCGCGAGTTTCTATCGAATAGATTTCCAGGAAAATGGATAGGTACGCACACATTTAGCAGTTTCGTGGCCCCCTCGTTCGCCGGACATCACTCCGATTGATTTTTTTTCTCTGGGGTATTGCAAAAATTATGTTTACCGGTGTTTTTTTGAATCTGAGGATCAGTTTAGGAAACTAATTCTTGAAGCGTGCGAGTGCATCACACCTGATATGTTGAGAAGTGTTATCAAATCAACATTTAGAAGGTGTTATCTATGTTTAGAGAATAATGGTAATTTGTTTGAATATTCTCTATAATAGAGATTAGTTTTTTTAAGTTTCTAGTCAGAAATTCTTAACAAAAAATTTTAATTGATTAACATATGATGAGACCTACCTACTTATACGAATGAAGTTCTCAAATCTCCAATAACGTGATTTTAATTTAATATTTCGAAACATGAGTAATCATAGCCTACTATACCATACTCAGGGTCATCATTTCAGCGCACACTACACCAAAACGTTCGATCAATTTTTTTTCGTTTTAAATATCGCAGAATCATATTGTGTCATACATCGTTGTATTGGTAATAAAATATGCTATTCAATACGGGGTATTATTTTTTCACGGGCCATATGAAAAAATAAAGTTGATGATGGTTTCTCCGAAACGAAACGTCGTACGGAAAATCTCTCAACGCTGTTTTGTAGGGATTGAAAAATGGCAATGAGAAAGTATCTTTTGTTTTCTTGTATCTTTTCAAATAACGTCAGAAAAAAATTAAAACGAAATCGGCAAATTTCGTTTTTTCAAGCATATCTCCGGAACTAATTGGAATTTCCAAACTTTCTGAACGGCACATTGTTGGACTAGGAAATCCGCAACTTTTCTCTGATTTAACCATCTCCGTATCTCTTATGGTTTCCGATATCCCCATGCTGTTCATTCTTATCTTGGACACAGTGTATATGTAATGACTTTGTTTATATCCATGCGTGGTTTTTCTAACCTAGCATTCTTCGAATTGTAGTGACACTGATGATGATCACAGTGGTGATCGAAACATGTTTGTTTCCCCTTTTTGAGAATTAAAGAATACCTACTATTGTGTGGAGAAGACGTTTTTTGTCGTTCTTTTTCAATTGAAAATTTACTACGAGTAACCACCAATCTACCGGCAGGCCTTACGCTGCCCTTGGTTACCTCCGAGATGGGCGACAAATTCGGCAAAACCGCCGGCAACGCCATCTGGCTCTCGGACCGCCGCACCTCCCCCTTCACCTTCTACCAATTCTGGATGCGTCAGCCCGACTCGGACGTCGAAAAATTCCTCAAACTCTTCACGTTCGACCCGGTGGGCAGCATCGCCGACGTGATGCGCCGCCATCGCGAGAAACCCGAACTACGGCTGCCCCAACGGCGGTTGGCCGAGCAAGCGACGTTGCTGGTGCACGGGGAGGCGGGCCTGGAGGCGGCGCGGAAGGCTAGCGCGGCGTTGTACGGGGGCAGCGCCGCGGCGTTGAGCGGCATGGACGCGAGGGACGTGGAACAGATGTTCGAGGGGGCCGCGGTGGTCGAGGTGTTGCCCGAGGCTGGGCAGAGCGTGCTGGATTTGGCTATGAAGGCGGGGTGTTTTCCGACCATACGTGAGTGTGTGATTCTTAATGTTTTCAGGGTATATACAGGGTCGCTGATATGTATGGAAACGGTCGATTATTTCCTAAAGTGAGATAGCTAGCGAAAAATGTTAGGATACAAAAGTTGTAGGGTTTTTCAAAATCCATTAAGCTAATGAAAAATTAAGTATACAGGATGAGTCAAAAAGTCAGGACGAAACAAAGTTGCTTTTTCTCTAATGGGACGCCCTGTATATTATTCCACATTTCAATTCTGCTCGAAATTCTGAACAAAATTGATGAAGCGCTTCATTTCCTAAATTCAACCGATCTCGAGATATCGATTCATTAAAAAATACATTTTATTGTTTTAATTGCATTTTAATCAACCCTGAACAATTATGCTTTTTTTATTTTCTGTAAAAAAATTATAATCAAATTGTAATCATAATATCCACATACTCCACCTTTTGTGACTTTCATAATAAATATGCATCATTTCGTGCTTTTTCTTTAATAAACTTGAGAGTAGTAAAAAGTTATTTTCAAAATTCGATATCTCGAAATCGGTTGAATTTAGGAAATGAAGCGCTTCATCAATTTTGTTCAGAACTTCGAGCAGAATTGAAATGTGGAATAATATACAGGGCGTCCCATTAGAGAAAAAGCAACTTTGTTTCGTCCTGACTTTTTGACTCAACCTGTATACTTAATTTTTCATTAGCTTAATGGATTTTGAAAAACCCTCTACAACTTTTGTATCCTTTTTCGCTAGCTATCTTACTTTAGGAAATAATCGACCGTTTCCATACATATCAGCGACCCAGTATATGTTTATTTTCTGTAATTCTGACGTTTCCACAAATGTAAATTCAAAGGATGAATGAATATTGTATTGCATACAGAGGGAAGCTTTTAAAAATCGAACAATTTCTCCTAAAATGCTTTGTAATCGGGCTACATTACATACTGCTATGTTTATTAGAACATTATTAGGCAAAATTTGTCTCAAATTTACTGTCTGAAAAACCACATGAAAGTGCTGGATTGGCCTGGTAATTCATCAGACCACGATCCTATCGAAAATCTTTGGAAGTTGATGGAGAAAAAGAAAAAACAAATGAAATAATCACCACTAAATGTCGGTTCATCGAGAGCTTGATAGAAATGTGGCATGAAAGTAATGGGGAAGACCACTAAGTGATGAAATCCTTCCAAACCTCTCTTAATCGATGGATAATGATATTGGTTCAGTTTATATCCAATATCGAGGGTCAAAATCAAAGCAAATAGATTCTACAGCCTTTTGAAATCAGCATTTTCATTCAAAATTTCAAAACACCGGAAATAAGTGGGCGGTGCTATGAGCGTATGACGTGCTACACCCTAAGTCTATCTTTGTCTGTTTCCATATATCTTTTGCTCACACAATGTGTAATGTTGTCAAGTTTACTTGTGGATGATTCTTTATTTCTTTGATATATTTTCTCAAAAACGTTTCGATAAGTGATAACTACATCATTTAATGATAATTTATGGAAAAATATCATTTATATTGTATTCTTTTACATCTTTTATTCCGAGAATAAGTTGTGGTATTTTGGTGAGGCAACACAGCAAGATTCACCATGGAACAATTATCTATGATTGGTCAGCTCAAGGTCGATGGGCGTGTAGGGTTAAGCACGTCACACTGCGTTACACCAATCTTCGAAAATGGCGCGTGGAATTGTATGTTTGAAATCTATTTCGTTTATTTAATTATTTTATTCATGATATGGACCAAATAAAAAAAATAATGAATAGAAGTTTTTGGACATACCGAACACGATTATAATGACAATGGAAGACTATGTCTATTTATTATTTCACTATATTTTTCAGAGGATGCAGTTAGAATTATATCAGCAGGAGGATTTTACATCAACCAGCAAAGAGCAAATAACACAAATGAGGTGTTGAATATGAGTGTACATAGACTTCCAAATAACGTAACCCTTCTAAGGGTAGGGAAAAAGAACTATTATATTGTCAAGTGGTTATCTTAGAATTCATCATGTACCCTATAATAAGATCGAAAGTGTAATGTTAACTATTTAAATCTGTCGAATATATTTTGTTTTCCCTACGCCCCTAGTATTATTTCATCGAATACTCTGCCGATTGTTGAAACTAAAGCTGTGATGTGATCGACATGTATCTGGGAACGGTTTGCCAAGTCACTGCAAATGTTGTCAACGTCAAAACTGTGGTTATACGAAGTACGTTTGAACACATACACTAGTATTCCAATGGGCAAGTAGAACCTGCATTTTATCAACTTTTCGAACACTTCCAGACCCTCGTCGTTGACTGCGTACAAGCTTTTGAGCTGATGAAACCACTGCTTCTTAGTCAAATACATCATCTCAAGCACGTCCAAGCATAGTGGGGTTATCGATACCTTCATTTTACATTCCCTCTCAAATTCCACGATGAAAGTGTTCAAGTCGCCCACGTCGTTTTGAATGGGCAAGTTGATTTCTATCTTGTTCAGAAATTCTAGTTCAGCAGACTTGATTTTCTTGGAGCTATACTGTTGGCCAGTGACTTTTCTCAGAGTAGCCTCGATGCTGTTGATTTTCAGGTCTTGATCTCCTACATACTTGCTGGATACAAAAATCGCCATTGCAATTGCGAGAACAGAGTCCGGTATATCCTCTTTACTGTCACTTTTCTTGATTATATACTTTTGCAAGAGATTCACTGCGTAAATGAAAACGTAGACGTCTTGTTTGAGCATAGTACAAATTTCCCGCATTATTATTGTACACTTTTCATCCAGCACTGGTTCAACGTAGCTTGCGTCGTTATCTTGCATTTCGATCAACCATTCTCTTAGCAATTCGGATTCATACTGGTGGAAACTCATATTTCTTTGATGTCGAAATCAAGCTTTCAAATTCGAATTTCTACTCTAGTTATGAAATAACTTCGTCGTGATGGTAGCAGTGGAGATAGTGTTGCCAACTTCACAAACAGTGAATACATTCCTATGCTGTAATGCTATCCGATCAAATGACGTCATGAGTTTGCTTACACAATGCATAAAAAGAAAACAAAAGTGACATGTGACTTTAATTAAAAAACGGAATCGACACATCTTAGAAAACAATCTGTGACATGACAACATTTCTGTGTTCCAGGACATCCAAAGTCAGTGTAACATTCTTGATATCTTTCAAATGTACAAATATTTCGTAACACTGTTGGATACACATGTCGATGAACAGTTGGGCATTTTCCCAATTTCTCTGAAAATTATCACTGAGCATTTGAGGATCCACTCAAACATACAAACCTTGTCCACTGAAACAAAGTCGAGATGGGGAACAAATCCTAAAGCGTGTAAAGGTACAATAACATTCGAAGCATACGTTTTCCATTACTATTTTGCCTGGATTGCATATGCCTGCAAGAATTTTTCAAATCTTTATAAAAAAGTGCATAACTCTCTCCAAACTCAGGAATATGTATAAATATAATAGTTTTTTGTAAACTTATATGATGGCCACATTCCTATACAACAATGTGATCCCGTTTTATGACGTTTCAGTTCTGTTTGATGTTTTGTAATACCTTTGGATGCTGACCAATTAGCAACGGGATAACAATTGTATGTTTCTGTAAATTTCTCACAATCACAGAATGTTGAAGTATCATGAATAAATGACGATTCAGCGATGCAGGATTTCCCATTAATACCTGAAATGAATCAAAAAGAGAAATTGTTTCATACGTGGTTATGACAAGATATAAATCAAACACGCAGATAAAACAATCGATAGACAGTTGCACCAGGATGCCTGTTTATTTATGAGATAATAACAGAGATCATAACAATGGGCGTGTTTACATAACGTCCACGAGTTCATTAAATCCTGAAAATATATAGTCGAATGTATAATAACTCCTTATCGCCATTATCTGGTATATTATGATCTACGTCACTTCACTATATTTACCTACATAAACAATAACATTATTTCGATCGATTTCTCATCATTCTTGCACTCTTTTCATCAACCCCGAAACATAATTATTGGATAAAACATATATTCGATGTTTTTCTTGTCAAATTGTACGTCCACTGGATATCCAATCAATATCCATGGATCTGAAATGGACGTCATATTTTTTGTTAAAAAACATTGACCTAGTCTGTATACTGCCCTGCCCATTTTCAATGCGCTTTACGTTATTCGAAGAAAAATCTAACAATTTTTGTTTGTTTTGGGATTTATAAGGAGGGTATAGTGAGTAAATGTTGATCCTTTCTGTTCCTAGACGTGCAGAATAATATTATTTTTATTCATGAGATGTGGAATAGAAGAATCCTAAGGAATATATAGGCACTATGAATCCTTATTTAAATATATCCAAAGAGAATATTTTTCTCAGGAGTTAGTGTCCATTATAGTGTTGGGTAAATCATGAAAAGATACCAAACTTTGCAAGAAACAAAAGCTATTCATCTTATATCAATTATCGGATGAAATATTCATGTCGTGATCATAAATGATAAATATTTATAATCATATAATGTTATGAGAAAAATGTTGAATTTGCAACTATTGCAGAACCTGAAACTGTCCAAAAATTATGCATCCCCCAGTAGACAACGCTTCAGTGAAATCATCGACCATTCTAGTCGTTTCATGAAAATACAGCATGGAACATAGAACACATCGATAAATTTGACGTAAGAGTGACATTCTGTGAAGTTTCTTCCCGTCCTTCAGATAAATCAAAGCCAACTAGTCGTGAGACATTCTGTACATATCAGAGGTGAGCTGAAACGACATACTGTAGAATAAAATCATCCAAGATGCCAGCAAAATAATCATTTTATGGTCCGGAATATTCCAGGACTACATAAAACTGTCTTATTGTTTTTATTAATGTCGACCATAGGAGAGTTCTATCTTAGATTTTTTTAGTATTGTGCAAGTCAGACATCACTTTCGAGCACTGTTATATACAGGATGCTTCACTGGATGCTCAGAAAAAAAATATAAGAAATATTTATGATCGGAACTTTTTCTAATCTTGCAGCGAAATTGATATTCAAAATTCAACACAAACATTGAACTTTCAATATCAAGTTTCTAGTAAGCTGTGGCGAAATAATTCTAGCAACACAAGTTGAAGGAAATTGACATATTTGAGTACTTAGTATGTCCTCATGAAACAAAAATCTCAAGACATTTTGTTTGTACCGCACATATATTGCTTATGGATCTATATAGAACGTATAATGGACATCACATGCCCATTAGACGTTCAGAAAATGTCCACTGAATAAATACCCATTAAATCGGAGATCAAACGCTGTTTTTTCTTCTAGATATGCACTCTAAACCTTATATATTAATTTTCCGATAGCTTGGACCCAGCTTTAGTGACCAGTTTCTGCATATAAATTCATTGTATGTCATTTTCACCAGAAAACAACTGGGGAATCAAGACATGAGTGGAAATACGATCCCAGAGAGCGTTACCATGGCTACGCCTCAAGAGTAATTATTTTTTTCTACTTCCCCTACAGAAAAGGGCGAAATTTGTACAACTCGCCAACTATGTAACTGTCTATTTAAGCACTGGGCGATGTGAAACTGTACGATTTAACTTTACCGTAAAAAGAGAGCACGATCAACAACCAATACGGTATCATCTGTCAAATAAGTCGCACGACATATAACCAATAAGATAGAGCCTTCAGTAGTTGCCATGGAAACGAATAACAAGCCGCGTCGCCGACAATATTTTGAGTTCGAATTATTGTGGGAGTGAGATAATTTTACTTTACCTTCTTGCAACTTCATATCGACACAAATAGTCGTTTGTTTTTCTGAAGAGTAATGACATCTTCGATCTGATTCGAAAAGAACGATATCTCTCTGTGTGGTCACTGAAAGATGTAAATATTCGAGCTTATTTCACGAAATCTGTTGGCACGAGATCAAAATTAAATCAACCCTGAAGATTTAATAGCAGGAGATTCAGTAGAAGAAACTATACCAAATTGGAAGGAGTTTGAATGGGCAACTTTATTGATTGATATTAATACACAGGATGTATGAAAATTCGAATTATTCTTTGTGCTATTTTGACGAAATCTTCACACTTTGAAGACAAGTTGAATTTTTTTGGGGATCATTTTCGATATCAAACATCCTGTATAACTAATTTCTGTAGATATCAATAATGGTGATTCCAGAACTCTGGATACTTACGAATATTACAACTAGAAATATGCCACTGGCAGACATATTTCTGTTTTCCCAAACATTCACACTTTTTGCATTTCTCAAACCAAATTTCACCTTCAATACAATCTGAAAGCAAGAGGGAGAATAAAAGCACATAGTTTCATCAGGAATGACATCATCATGGCCAATATTTTTTGTGAATTAAACATTGTTTCACAAAGCTACTTGATTTTTAGATCTTTAATTAATCTCTGATACTCTAAATACAATGTTACAAATATCTTACCGATATTTTGGGAAAGTCCACAGTGAACACTCAGTATTAGAACAAAAATTGATAATTCATATTGCAGGACCATTCTTAGTCTTGAAATTGTAAATGGAGGTGTTCGATTAGTCTTTCACTTGGAACGGTTGAGGAACAATTGAATTCCGATGACTAAATTGCAATTCTCATATCTCATATGTAGGAATGTAATGAACTTGAATATAGGTAATGGTTGAATTCCTCGTGAAGAATAATCAAAATCAGTACTTCAATATACAGGATGTACGAGGAAATGTAGGAACCACATATTCTCTGACACCCTGTATAAAGTAGTTCCAAGGAATTCGTTTCGGAGTATCACTGAAAAAAAAAGACAGGTAGCAACATCGCACTTTCTGCCGAGCTGTCACATCGGTTGATAAAATATGTGCTTTCTGACATTGCTTTTTCCATCAAAAAATTCCTATAACATATTCAATCTCTATCGTTTCTGTTAAATCAATCGGAAACCATATTATATTGTGACGAATTTTTCAGAGAAGTTGTTTTTCAGGAGCACAAAGGACGCCATTCTGTCTTGAATGTATCCCAATAAAATTTCCATTCCTAAGAATCCTTTTGAATGTGCGACAGCTAGCAGCTATTGTTATACATGTTTTGACCTGATATCTGTTCAATAAACACAATGAATCACCTTTAGTGTCCTTGTCAACTTTCGAAGATCTCTTATCGAATATGTCATCAAAACGTCATTTGTTTCCACAGTATTAATTATCGTTCCATTTTTTATCAACACGAAATTATTCAGAATTCAATAAGTTACATGAGATTGGTATCTAAAAACTCACTGAGAATGAAACAAAAAAAAGTGTTCCTCAAATTGAACCTCTTTGGAATTAGGTACTTCATTATCAGAAATAAAAATGAGACAGGAGAGAAGCACGAGCTCACCAAAATCTAGACTCATTACAAACGAAAGCGACAAACTTCTTCTGTCATCAGTCAAATGTCATTGTCATTTCAATGACGTTTGACGCTTACTTGATGTTCATAAGTGAAACAAAAAATCACGTACTTGCAATTGAAAATTGACAACCTGGTTAAAGTTGCATGGAACATTGTGAATATTAAACTACATGAAAGGCTTTGATAAAGCCTTGCACAATTTTTATGATCCAATATTCCTCGTAATACGAACGTCGAGAAAATTAAAACGAAGAGAGCTTTAAGCTCAACAGTATGAAAGGGGTTCGTGTTTAAGAATTTAAATTCGTTTATTTACATTGGTATCAAAATTGACTACACAGTATAAATGAACATAAAGTAGCACACGACATCCATTTTACGTCCATTTCAGATCCAGATTCGTTGTTAATTTGTGTCGGGGAAAAATACACCTGCTACTGTTCCAATTTTTCGGTGCTTCCTGTGAATAATCAATTTTTTCATCGTACATCCGCTTGGGCTTGTTGACGACAATGAAACTTTGGGAACAGAAACAATCTCGCATCGTCGAACACATTCAAACAACCCACCTATTCCGGCCGATCCGAAATTCATGACATGTATTTACCCACATCAAAAAGCGTCCTATACGTCAGACCGGATTTTCTGGACAATTTTCCATCAGATGAAACTCGGTAGTGGGGGGATTGCGCGTGGACTTTCCATTGAGGGAAACACGCATTTTCCAACGCTGAATTTAGTTTCAGTGCGTTTCGAGATTTAGTCGGGCTACATCGGGGTTTGATATGAAATAATTTCCACGAATTTTCACGATTCAGATGAGTGAGTTGTGTGTCGCGAGGTTCGGCTTACTCTCTGTATATAATGAACTGTCTAATGGGATTGGGTTTTTTCTTTGGGTATGAATCAAGATTTGAGACGTTTTTAAAAAATAATAATAATTTTTTCCCAAGAAATTAGGAAAAATTTGAATAAAAAAATTTTTTGGATTTCACGAGATGATTTTGAAATAATTTTCAATTTCATTGCTATGAAATTCATGACTATACGCCAATGATATAAATGAAGCATAGTAAATATCCATTTTTCAGTTGTGAATTATATAAATTTGAATTTTTTCACACATTCTTTGATATAATTCAATATTTATTCGCCAGCTTTTGATATCAATACTAAAAAATAATTTTTTCAGTTCTCCCCAGTTTTTATAAGTGAAATTGAAAATTTTCCTTTTTCAATATCGAATAGTCTGGAGATTCCTCAGAAATTGAGCCTTTTTTAGGACACTGTAATTTCTCCTTTATCGAGTTTTATTTGTTTAATATCTCTTCAAGAATTTTTTCAAGATATCCTCCTATTTTTTATACTTGAGTTCCAAAGTGTACAATGTTTTTGTTTTTAACCATAGCCTACTCATTTAAGAATGATAGTTGTGACAGTTTACTTAAAAATGCGGTGTTGCCACTTGTCTCATTTTTCAACGATACTCCGAAACAGAAAGTTTGGTTAAGTTCATCAATCAAATCGTTTTTCGTTTAAAAAAAATTAAAATTCGCCAAAATTGGATGATTTGACTGTGGATATATGTGAAAATATAATAAAATGAGAATAAACAAACTTTACTAGCGAATCAAAGATTTCTCTTCGAAAAAATTTTGCAATTTTGTGAAAAATGTTCCCAGTTCTGTCTCAACCAATAAGAAGATACTTTTTATTCTGCACCGTTGGTATTGAAAGATAACCAAACCTGTCAGAATTTTTTTCGTTATATAAATAATTTTGTGTTTGTAGTAGTAACTTTTCCGCATAATAAATAAATTCTACAGCTATTAATTCACGTCACAAAAACACTTCATTGCATAGGCACTTCTGTAAATCCAATTCAACCACGTGATTCCAATGTTACGCATACCTGCCACTCTCTTCGCGATCATCCTCGTGCTTCCATCAACTTCCGGCGCGTTCTCGAACGATTCCGCCATCTTGTCGAGCACCACATGCAAATGGCCGAAGAAAGGATCAACGAGAGACCCCGCGAACTATAATGTTCTATACAGCTATCTCACAGGAAGCGGAGCTCACGATTTCAGCAAGTCCGTCACCATAGGCTTCCTGGGGGTCTACAGGCAGACCCAGGTGGTTTTAGGGGCCCTGCCTCTCGCCGTGGAGGCTGTCAACGAAGACAAAGGTTGGTAGGCTGTGGGATTATTCGTTAGGTTGGTTCTTCGGTTACGTTTCATGTCATTTGTCAATAATGAAGTCATCTTTATACCATTATACCTAAATAGATTCAAGTTAATGGACACACTTGAGGCAAAATAAAGACGTATCCACGACACGAACACTTATCTTCTCGCTGCTTAATCCAGAGTTAAGGCAACATAAGTTTGGAAATGTCATTGAAATCCAAAATGGCGTAAACTTAGTTCGAATTTGACAGTTCAATGAATTCATGCAATTATTTTTCATTATCCAATAATTTAGATGTGCAGTAGTTATCGAGTAATTATATCAAGTTGATATCAATAGGAATCATTTTAAATAAATTAAAAATGAATTTTACACAATTTTTATGATCAACATCTCGGCATTATATTCAAATTTCAATCTTTTTAATAAGAAATAATAATCTCTCAAATTCACAATACACAAATTCCACATGTCGTTATATCAATGAGGATCTTGTTCAATCAATTTTCTCACTTTCCCAGTAGATATATCGTCGTCTTACCGAAATGCATTTGTTCAGCTATTGGAAGATAATTTTTCACAGACAATTGAAACTTCACCTCACTAATAAACTATACATGTTTTTCCACGACTTTTAATCTTGTTCAACATCACTATTCACATTATTATTACAATCATAGATTTAATATCTTACCAAGATAAGTAACAACAAACATTTGTTTGGCCCCAACATCACATCCCTTCTATATCTATCAGGGGAATACAAATATTTTGGCTTATCGCTGCTCTAATTGGTTGATTTGAATTTCGCGCCTTCAAAAAGTTCTGACAATTGTGTCCCGTGTTAATGTTTCATAACAACGCCGCCATTACGCGCAGTTATTAGCTTGAGTTTACTATATTACAGAAGTTTGAGTGCTGTTAAAGGTTGATCAGGTCATATTTATGTATATTTGACATTATCCAAGTGTGAAAATGAGCAAAAAATGTTTAGTTTGTGATTATACAGTAAACATTGGTGTTTGTTTACCATTTCACAGGTACGTTGTCAATGAAGGATCAACATAGGCGTGACACACATTTCTTATTCTTACCTACATTATATATAAATAATGAATATTTTCAGATTTCCCCATGACAATGAGACGATGTTGGTGAATAGCTCTAAAGTTGAGAAGCGAATAATCTTCATTTTGTGTTTGGACAACCTGTTTTTCTCTCCATTTTTATCAATGGCAGATGATGAATGAGTATCAAGTTTATGATTTTTTTGGGGTATATCTAAGGATTCTCAATGTCAATTCTGTAGTTTACAAGTAGATTATCACTGAACAAGTTCCAACACTGAAATTTTTGATAGTCAAGGACCAAGTACCTCAAAGTATACAGAGAACACTTCTTTTTCATGTACAAGGTATGTAACTGAATTAAATAATCAATCTGTATTATACTCATCAATATAAATCTGTTTTTAGGTCCAGTTTGAATGGTACAGCAAAAATTTTTGGTAGAACTAGCTTCGGATTCTGAAAATGGCACAATAACAGCTTTTGAAATTTGATATTCCGCAGTACTATTTGTTATGGAGGACCTGGGAAATGAACCTAAAGAATTTTTTTTTCAATTCCTGGAAGTATACAGTATGTTCTTTCATGAAACTTTTTTATTTGGATCATTATATGATGTCTAATTTAAAGGAGGAAAAATGATTCACCAAATTCAAGTTCAAGTCCACCTAGCTCTAAATCGAGTTTGAGTCCCAAAAGAAGGAGTATTTCTGATACATCTTCAAGAAAATCTGGATAGTTTTCATATCATACTTCAATTAAATTACAGCACACTTTTAAATAATTTCAGCTGGCACACCAAGAAGATACATGAGAATAAAAAAAAAACATTTTGGGGATGAAGTCCATCCAAAGCCAAGAAACCTTTTGGTATAGCAAAAAAACTGATTCAATTAACATAATATATTCATGTAAGGAATCATTTCGATTGTATGTATTTCTATTTATTCTATCTATGGGAACTGTTTTGTATAACAAGTTGAAATATAAAGTATGGAATTTGTGATGTAATAAAATAATGTAATGAATGTGTCTTTTCTGAAATAACTTTCGTTATTATTAAACCAAAATAATTGCTGTGTAACGTTATTGTAAATGTATTATATTATGAGAATAAATTTTGTTACGCCACTGTTCAGTGTGTACTCTAGCACAACGAGAGCGCAAGAAAAACATCCCCACCACCGATTTTCATGAGTTTATCTTGGGGCCACTTCCCCTAATGCTTTTGGTATAGGCGTTACTCATCTTGTCCTCATTAATCTGAGATTACAATAATGGCATTCGAGCGAAATCGATCCCAACTAGGTTATGTTTACATTATTATTCGCTGCCAAATTCATAGTTCAACTGTAGTCAGATTCACGTCGGACGTATGTCGTATCTTGGAGAAAATCTAAACTGCATATGTTCAGCTGTCATGAGACAAGTTCATGTATGTTGTCGATGTGCAGCTTATAGTTTCTAATTCAATTTGGAATTTTTGTGGTTTAATATTCATTTGGTGTGAGCTGGATTTGAATATCAACTGACGAGTTAATTAATTTGCGAAATGTAGGCGTGAACGACCAAGAAGATAAATATATATTTTATATTCGAGAGACGTACACGCTTCTCGGAATGTTCTACGAATCAAGTATTCATTGCTAGAAAGTTATAACGATGTAATAGAAATTCCAAATTGTATACGCTCTGATAGCTATTCCAGAATCAAATGAAAGACAAAAGATGAAGTTGGACAGATAGAGAAATTAACAGAGAGATAGATCGATAAATCGGCAGACAGCGAGATAACCGTTAGATAAATATACTTCTTCCTAATAGCTCTTGAGATTATGTTTCAATCTATCTGTGAGGATTATCTTTGAGCTCTTCGAAGATAGTTTTTTACTTTGATAGAGTTCCAATCAACCAAGTGTCGATGTAATACGTGAAGATCTCTTGGAAACTAAGAATGGCTGAAAAAAAAATTAGGTATTGATTGACGTTAGCTTACTGTGATTTTTTGTAATTAGCTGTGACGTCAGGTGTAGATGCTCTTTTGTTTCAAGAACCAATGAACAGTTTTAATGCTCTGCAAAAGCGAATACAATAAATGTCAATTGCTTCGATAAACGACAACGAATCGTCGATATTACTTTGACATTTATCATTCTCAGATTTACTACCAGGCCGTCGCCTCATCTACGTGGCGGCGGACATCGGTACTAACCATTCGGCGCTCGGGCTAACTCGGAGCAAATCGTTGTTGGCCGAAGAGGCTATCCGATCGATGACGGTGATGCGCGACATCGGTACGATCGCTTTTATTGGTCCAGACAACACGTGCTCGTCGGAAGCCCTAGTCGCTGCTGCTTGGAATTTGCCCATGATATCTTACGTGAGTATCAGTTATTCGCCGGGAAATGTATTGTTTGGGAAGAAACTAGGCCAAGCAGAACTCAAAATGAAGGTTTATTTTTTTGCGCAGTTGTTCTGTCAGAAGACATTCTCAATGTTATCAAGCGTAGCGTTGTGACGTCAGAAGTACTACTAAACTGATGCGAGAGCAATGGTGAATTGCCCTCGTTGCCCCTGTTCTATTATTATTGTATTTTTTTCGTGGTATAAATAAAATTATTGTTGATACCAAAATATTTTGTTTTATTTTATCTTTCAAAATTGGTGATCATTAGTCGGGGAATTTTGAGTTTCCCTTTATTCTCAGATACTTAAGCATAAGAAATTAATTAACGTTGTCAACGTTCGGTATTCCTACTTCTCGATAATAGCAAATTAATTTTGAAACAAAACACTCAGCTGCCTTTACAGACTGATTAATTCATCTGACGAAGCTGACGTAATCATTTCATCGGTCTCTCTCTTAAGTTACCTCCCCAAAAGTTCAGTGACTGGATACTAATAAAGCCGTCGACGGTATTGTCATTGGCGAAAAATGATCTGTTTTAATTGGGCCTGTGGCGGCGTGTCTTCTCCAGTCTTCGAGTTTAATTGATATCGTTAGATCACGAATGGAAGCATGACATGTTGTGTAATCACCGCATTAATCCATCCACGTGTGTGAAACATTCACTAGCGACGGCTTTGCATGTGATTTATCATTCTCGTCAGCCAATTTGGAATTTTCCTGTTATGTAGAGCTCATTTTATCTGGAGCTCTCCTACTGTTCTTTGTGAATACAAACGGTGCGGTGAAAGGTTAAGGGGGGTTTATACAGCCAACAAATTGAAATAAGGTACAAATGAAATGAAATAAGGAACAAATGAAATGAAATAAGAAAGTTGAGATGTTCAAAATCAGATCAAATCGAAATGAGTTCGGTGAATGAACATAAATGATAATATTATCTTGAAAATCCGCTTTTGAGCTATCGCAAGAATTGCAAATGTTTTCAGAATGAAGTTAGCTGTCAATCGTTAATTTTTTGTGACGGAGTGATCTCTCTCTCTCTTTATTATTATCGGGAATATTCGTAGGAACTAAGGTGTCTACATAATGGTGAATCCACTCTTCAATTGTTTGTGGGTTGATGGGAATTTCATGGAACACATCCTAGACGGATGCTTATTGAATCGTCGTGAGATGGCGACACAATCGTGTTCGGTAACATTGGCGGGAAATCCAAACTTCTCTAGTTCATCAACCTACTTTTGAGTTTGTAGTCGTTTATTTTTTGCTGCGTGGTGTTTTTTAGTTACAATGAAATTTCGTATAGTTTGTGGACGAGCAGAAACCGTCTCTCGTCATCTTTATGGAATTCCGAAGGTAATTTGTTAGTTTTTGGAGTTGGAATCAATAATTTACTTTTTCATTACTCACATAGAACGAAAACGTTCGGAAACAATGGATTCTCGCATTGGGAAAACATTTACAAGTATTTTGAAAACATTTTCTATTCAATTTTTCGACTGTTTGTACATACAGGAATGAATGAAAGAGGATATTTTCACGAGAATTTGTCATTTCATTCGTGAAACACTGTCGAATCAAAACTTTGTAGACAAACTACTGGTGTATTTCATTAACAATTAGCAAAGTTGCAATTTGCATTATTATAGCGCCGACGGTGTCGCCATCAGTGGCGATTTAGAAAAGCATACTTTTCGGTTCGATTTTAATTTACATAATTACTTCCATATAACAGTGTCCTTGTCAACATCCTTCAATCATGTTTCCGAAAAACTTAATAATTCTAGAGCAAAACATCAGCTATATCAAAAATTCACTGTCGTTCTCCCATTTAAAATGAAAATATGCTAAACCTTCGTCAACACAACAACGTTCTTCCATGAAAGTTAACACTTCCATCGAGCTCAAACTCACGAACGTAAACAATGTAATTGAACTGTGAGCACTCATTTAATACCCACAATCTCCAGAGAACGTCGACTGTTGCTTTAATTTTCAATCATATAACCGTAAACAAGAAAAATGTCAATACACACGATAGGGGGCAGACAAAAGCCACATTTAATTAGATTCCTACGGCTTTCCACATTCTGGAATCAAAATTAAAAACAGGGTGGCAGTTTTAGAACTCACAATTCACATTTTCATAGTTTTTCGAGTTCACAGTAATTTTCTGCGAAAAATGATCCACTTCCCAAGACCCCACACCCTGTATAATTATGTTTCAGACCGTTAGGAACTATTATTGTCATTTTAATTCCCCCCAAATTGACATCCTGTATATACTTCCCTGAACGAATCCACCGAAGGGTCCCGAGGGAATTGGTTTTATTTGATGGTTGGGTTTACGTATAAACGGAAAATGCTCGAATGAAGAGACGAAACAATGGAGGCTTTTCATCTGAGTTGCTCCTTTTCCATTCAATATTGAGTATCTCATTATCCTGTGTACCTAAAGAAAAATAGATTGACCCATTCCAGGGTGTTACTCTCGCTTTGTCGCTCGTGAAACGAATGACAAGACAATGCATTATTTATTATAGAATTATACATACATAAATTGATGAAAGCGTCGAGTGAGTAGCAGGGGCAGAAGCATGAGAAGTATCGCGTTTACACTCTCGCACTTCTCACACGAGGCTACACGAAGTTCAGATTATTTCTACGATATGGCGAAGGCGCGGCATAAAACTACCAACAGCACAAAAAGGCGCCGGAAATGACAACTGACAAATGTCAAAACAACAACGGTCTTTGTCAATCTTGCAGAGATATGGCGAACAGTACCTATTTATTTCTAGAAGAAAAACAGTTGATTAAATATATAGCAGCCAATAGTTTCTTGGATACAATACAAGGATCATGGTAAAAAAAAAAAAACAACTCAGAAGAGTGATAGGGAAAGTACGAAAAGCCTTTCCTTTAGAAATAATTTTGACACGTGTTAGAACTTTAATCTTCGTGTTCACTAGGGACTATCATCCTGAAAATCGTCAAAATACTTGATTTATACACTGTACATAACCTCAAAGATAAGAAATTGGATTTTGAGGTTCTGCTTCGTTGATTCAGACAGTAATGAACGATGCTCGGGGCATTTTCATCAACGAAATTGGTCCATGCGAATGTTTTCACAGAACGTTTTCTTCTTCTCACTTGGGCTCTAGCAAAATATTGACGAGGGTGTGTGAAATTCGAAAGATTGAGGCGAATTTGTTTATTTTACACTCATGAACACTCATGATTGGAAAGTTTGTGGATTCAGTAGGCAAATATTAAACATGCTGGATTTGCTTGTCAAATAATTCACAGTATTCAATAAAAGAGTTTAAAAAACGGAATATTCTTTGAAGCTAATATACAGGGTGTTTCAAATATCAAAATAGTATAAACATTTCAGAGCATGTTTGAGCAAATTTACAAATTAATTAATTTCTGAGGAAACTGAACGGAATTCGACCAAAAGTCAGGAGGGACAAACTTTAGGTAATAGGTTGAAGAACTAAAAAAAATATATTAAAATTCACCAGTGGCCTACGAGCAAATTCTTCTCGAGGTTTTTATGGATTGATACCTCGGAAAATGCAACACCCTGTATGGTATTCGGAGAACATCTCCTCTCATATTGAGCAGCATCTATTGCTTGATACTCATACAAAATTTGAAAGCTCTATCTGTACAAGATCAAGCACAATAAAATAAAAACCTATTTATCATATTATATTATATTTTTTTTACTTTCAACACCCTGTAACTCAGGTAATAATGGAGATCGGACACACGTTCATAGGAACTTCTTTCCTTATTTTGTACCAGAGAATACGTACCTCAAATATTGCCGTGCAATTCTGAAACACCCTGTATTTCATAGTTCATCTTTTGCAATATTTGACTAGCTTTATGCGATTTTCGCGACTTTTTTCTAAAGTATATACTCGATATAATGTTTTGATGTGTTTTGGAAATAATAAGGTATATTTTCAGTCATATTTGAAAGTTTTTTTCCAAAAAAATTGTCGTTATCCAACGCCAAATTAACAATTTCCAACCAATCACAAAGCTCGTAGGTCATTGTATGATAAATATATTCAAAAAACTCAGTTTCAATCTGAAGCCGATCGGTCAATTCCTCTTTGTCAGCAATAAAATATAATTCAATATGATTTTTTTTTAGAAATGCATCGATACCCGTGTTTCTGATAAACGAGTATTCTCAACTTTTGCACGCACCTTGCCACCTTCCAGCAAAATCTCCAAAAGCGTCGTGGCCCTTCTGAGAGCTTTCGATTGGCACACCTTCGTCGTAGTGTCCGGTTCGCATCCTGCTTCTGGCAGGGAGTTCCAAGAAGCTATCGAGGTAATTCAACAAGGATGAATTGATGAAGTGGTCTCCCAAATTCTCCGAAAATACTTTAGTGAAACTTTTTGTTTTAAAATTTTCCACATGTTGGAGAAATTGTACCACGTACCTAGTATTTTTTTTGACAGAAGACTTGACAGAAGTTTCAACTGTTTCAGGAGCAATCTCGAATACATGGGCTGAAGATAACTGATACTAAGTTATACTCTGATTATATTCCAGAATATATTCCACAAATGGATAAAATAGTAGCTGATACATATAAAAAAACTAGAGGTGAGTTTTTGGCAATTTTTATTAATTTATTTTTGTGATCTGTGTTTCCTATCACACTGCCCGCATTTCTAATTAATTAAGTAGTTCTCCAGCTATGACAAAATAAACTTCAATCTTTTTTATACAAGGTGTCTTAGAAAAGTAATGGGGCGAAATTACAAAATAATAAATTTTCTTTCCTGATGTAATTATTAGAAATTTTCTTTGGAAAATATTCACTTCACTTTTAAACACTTATATTTGGCGAGACTTCAAACAACGGTCATTGTTTCGTCAGTTGTGTACTAATTCTTGGGGCTTTCATTTAGTTTCGTCCACGAAAAATATAAGTAAGCACTGTATCTTTTTAACCATCAACATTTGTTGCGCTCAATCGTTATATTTTGTTCCTCCCTACTGTCAGTTAATTTTTTTTACCATATCAATGAAACACCCTGTATATGGGAGTACTTGTGACGTATCAACTTTGGGACTTTTTTGTAGCGAAACTATTCCTAATAAAAACAACCTGGGGTACATTTATCAACATTCTGGATGTCGTAGTATATTTCCTAAAAATCAGTAATTTCGCTATTGTCATGACGGAACATTCATTTGTTTGCAATGCTGGATCTCACGTGACCTAATACATATCTACTGAGGATTTCAAGGACTACTTTGTGAAACACTTGATTGAAAGTTTCTCTCGATTTGAATTGACAACAATTCTAATGAAGGGTGTTTTCGATTTCTGTAGATATTTGAAATGATTTTTACTCTACTGAAAATAGCAAACTACTCCATGTAAACAAGTGAGCATCAAATCTCGTCACAGTTTAACACTCATCATCGTATCTATATATCCAGTTCTGTGTATATCTTGGCATATTGTTTGCTGTCTTTCTAAACACCAATGAACTTCTCAGATGCAGATTCCACCGCAAAGTAAATAGTTTAAGAAGTTGATCGAGGAATGAGATTTCCAGCTGCTCCATCAACGAGACGAAGGGAAATTAAACGATTTACTTAGGAAGTTTTAGAAAGTACTGTCGGAGATGAAATCTCATGCCATTTTTTCTCTCTCTTAGAGTTCTACAATTTTTTTTCAATAGGGACATTCAAGTTGTTTGTTTTCATGATGCCGTCAGATTTACTACGAACAGAACTAATTAAAGAACGAGCTTTTCAAACTGAGCATTACGCCATCTAACGGTGAGAACAGGCATTAATGGCACGTTACGTGTCGCTTTATAAAAGCTTTATTTACAATAACAATGTTTTTCTTAATTATTTAAATTCAACTTTGATGATTATTTCGCCGTTTTAGTTCACCATTGAAGCATGTTTCTCAGTTTTTATAAATTATATTCATTCCTTATTGGAAGACACCTGTGGAAGATAACTTTTCAATTAATGACAAGAGATGACGTCACTCGCAGAGTTACTTAGATACATACAACTCAAGCTAATATAAACCCTGTAAAAATCAAAAGTTGTTGTACAGTCTTGAAATTTTCTACGAAGATTTGTCATGGCAAAATTATGAGATTTAGACGTAAAATATTTTGATTTCTAATCACTGAAGGAAACTTTACGTCGAACAAAATCAAAACTGTTGTTTCAGTGTATGTATTTGTCGGGGAGCACATAGCTTTGATAGACTTCATAAAATGTCTCCAGAAAAGGAAGCTTCTGGAAAAAGGAGAATACGTTGTTATATCAGTCGACGACGAAATTTATGATCCAAATGGTCGCAGCAAGTTGATAGAAAGGGGTGAGTTTTTCATTGTCGAGATAAGCAATCTCAATGAAATTCTCAATTCAACTTTGATTCTCTACCAGATATATCAAGGTCATTCTATTTCTTCTTTTTTTCAACACAAGAAACAGGTTACAATATGGAATTGTCATTTAATTTTTTCAAGTACTATATAAATAGGAGTTTGTGCAAATTTATTTGACACCCTGTATTGAGACCTCTCAAATACAAATGTTGGTAGACAATATTTGCAATCTCTCTCTCTCTTATATAAGAATTATTTATTCATGCCAACGTTATTATGAAATACGAAGAAAAAGAATTGCAATTACTGTAAACTGATTTAAAAATGTTTAGGAAGGATATCGGGCACATGGATTTTTTTAGCTTAATAAAAATGTCTCCGTTGAATGTAAAAACGTAACAAATCCTTTCAGATCTGAGTTTGAACTCGAATACATGAATATTTCTACAGGCTGTCAATTTTAACAGATACGAAATTTGTTGAATTGTCAATGTTAACATTGGTTTTTCTCATGAACAACAGATGATGTTTTTTATTCTCTTTCTCATTTTTCGCGAGGAGTGCTTTGGAAAAAACATTGTACTTATGTTGTCAACAACGTTTTGACAGTTTGTCTAAATCTTATATTATTCAATTGTGAACTAGTACAAAAAAGAAACATATCAAATGAGAAATACAATTTACAGAATTCAGCTTTAATCAATTTCGTATCTTTCAAGATATTCTGTACTGTCATGCCTTGTTGATTTGAGGTTAGAGGATACGAACTTATTGAAATAATTGTTGTAGAATATATCGACCCCTTTTTGCGAGAGAGCTGGGGCAACTCCAGTGATTTAATGGGGTTCAGATCTGTTCTGAAACTCACTCGTTCCCATCCTAGGAATCCAGACTACAAGTGAGTGGGTTTCTATTGCTTCACCGTCATTATACGCCGTTGCTAAACTCAAATTTGATTACCAACAGTTTCGGAATGAATAATTCATTGTTTTGTTTGATTTGTTCAAGGTACATTTGCGAGAAGATAAAGGCAACATCAGCTAAACCACCATTTTGTGTTCCTTATCACCATAAAATATTCGACAGTATATCTGTGAGTATATTCACAGATTGTCTTTGACATTGCGTGACCTTGAAGCCATTGCATAATTGCTTAACAAAATTCTTTAACTTCCTATTTGTATCACTGATAAATCCACCAGAATGCATTCTTACTTTTCTGAAGTCTTTGATGGAGAGTAAACCATAATTCTTTTTCCACGATCACTACCCAAAGCAGGTTTTCGCACACTCAAATCTAACAGCAAAGTTGATTTTTGTTTTCCGTGATCTGTCATAACTTGACGTTATTTCAGCTGTAGAGCGTACTTTTCCGCTCACCTGTTTTCATTTAAAATAAACTAAACAAAGTTTGTAAATAATAGGTATATGGAAACAAACTTTAGGGTAGTTTGAATATTTTAGTTGAAATATTAATATCTGAAGATATGTTGGACGAATTTGAATCTTATTTAACAAAATTTACCTTGTGAAATATAACAGTGAGAAGGTAGGCAACACATTATACAATTAGATGTAATAGTGATTGCATATCTAAGTACCTATATATTGTGCAAATACATAGAAGGCAATGAAATAAATGAAGAAGTTGTTTGTTTATAGATAGTTATTTGAAAAATGGATAGTGACAGAGCAGATTTTGCTAAAAATATTACTCTTGATGTTGTGCCAACTAAATCCAGAGGTAAATTCGAAAAACAAAACTCTCTCAAAGAAAGTAAAAAAATATTCAGAGAATGTATTGCTGACTTATTTATGGCGAAAAATCAAGAATACTTTCCGTTCTCAATACACAAATTTTTTATGAAAGGTGGCTATCCAAGCCGCTTATCTTTACGACGCAGTCATGATTTACGCCAGAGCTTTGACTGAAGTATTCGAAAACAACGAGGATCCTCGAAATGGCACCGCCATATTGGACAGAATAATCAACAGGTCCTACCATTCCATACAAGGATACGACGTAAGACGTGAACCAAACGTAAACTCGAGTGCAATCCGAAACGTAACGATGTCATACATTTTCAAGGTGTTCATAGATGGCAATGGAGACGCTGAAGGCAATTTCACTGTGATAGCGCTCCTAGACGACGAAGAGATGAACGGGACTTTTAAGATGAGCATGCAACCTGTGGGGTACTTTCAGTATAATTCTAATGGAAGCACCAATACCTCAACTTTGCCGGTGAGTTTTTGTTTCTCGAATGGAAAGATCAATTATTCAGATTGTTTTGTTTTTTGAATTCGTCTAAATTGATATAAAAGTTCAATAAACACATTTTTTTCTCGTTCAAATCTTCATAAATTCGTTAGAGAATACGTTTTACTAAGTTGTTACAAGGGTTGACATTTTTTTTGAGTAACAAAAGTAGTCAATTTTCAAGCCAACGTAAAAGTCACCATTCTCGAAAATGATGGTCTGTAAGCGACCTCTCGTGTTTTTGCCGAGAATTCATGAACAAACTATACAGGGTGTTTCAGAATTGCACGGCAATATTTCAGGTACGTATTCTCTGGTACAAAATAAGGAAAAAAACTTGCAATTCTGAAACACGCTGTATACGAGTCGAGTTTTTAGCAAAATAGTCGCGAAAAACTATTACAGTAAGACACAAAATATTCCTCAAATTGGTTTGGGCTCAGCCTTATGATTTTTCAAAGCTTCAACAATATCTTTCATTGTCAATCGATGATTTTCAAGCACCAAATCTCTGATTTTTCGGACGTAATCGGTAGACGTCAATGGCAGTCCCAAGCGCAGCTCGTCTTCAACGCGTTCTCGCCTTTCTTTGAACTCGTTATCCAATTGTAAACGTTGTTTTGTGCCATAATTTGATAACCACAGGCCTTTTACAACATGTTCAACTTGTCTACCCAAAAATATTCGCTCTTTAAATAAAATTTGCTCAACAAACTCACCAATTGTTACAATCAAAATATTCACTTTAGGTGGTTTACCAACTCAGAGATGAATAAACCATTTGACAAATTGACGCTTGACAAATGACAGTCCTACCAACCTAAAAAGAAAAAAATACCAGCCTTTCTAATGCCCAGGATTCACAAATGACAATTTCCCTTTACTTTTCGATCACAGTGGCCTATTCCTTATTCTTTTTACTTGCATATGTTGCAGGAATTCAAATATTTCAATCTAGACAGACCAATTCAGTGGGTAGGCTCGAAACAACCTAGAGCAGAACCAAAATGTGGTTTCTACGGAGAAAAATGCATTTACAAAATTGATTGGAAAATTGTTGCGAGCATGATTTTGGTATCAGCGATCGTCGTCGTAGGAATACTTTTTGCTGTCAAGTAAATCGAAATGAATACACCAATCCAATGTTTGAAAAGATTGTGAATCGTTTTTTTTTTAATTTCCAGGCATTATCGTTACGAACAGAAATTGGCATGTCTTCTATGGAAAATCGACATGAAAGACGTGATTATAATTCCCACAGAAACAACAAGGTTATCCAACCAGAATGAAAATATGGTGAGTACAATTCATTATTTGAAAAATTAACAATCTTGAAACTTTTGGAAAAAGCTAAACACCCCATACAACACGGTCTCTGTAAGCAAACCATTGATTATTTCAGAAATTTCTTCTTTTCATTATCTGTATATTCATTGAGGCTGCAAAGGAAATTATTTTGAAGTATACAGGGTGTCTCGAAAAAGTGTATTCTGCTAACATTTTGAATTGGGCAGGAAAAAACTATTACCGTTTCTAAGTTATTGTTTTGTTTTTGAAAATACTGATGATGATATCTTCATTGAGGCTGCAAAAGGAAATTATTTTGGAATCTGTAGGGTGGCTCGGAAAAGTGTGACATATCAGAGTTGTGTTTTTTAAAAGAAACACCCTGTATTCTGCTATTATTATGAATTGGTCAGGAAAACACTATAACAGTTTCCAAGTTATTGTTTTGTTTTTGAAAATACTGATAATAATATATTCATTGAGGCTGCAAAAGGAAATTATTTTGGAATCTAGAGGGTGGCTCAAAAAAGTGTGACATATCAAAGTTGTATTTTTTAAGAGGAACACCTTGTATTCTGCTATTATTTTGAATATGTCAGGAAAAAACCTTCAACAGTTTCCAAGTTATTGTTTTGTTTTTGAAAATACTGATAATAATATATTCATTGAGGCTGCAAAAGGAAATTATTTTGGAATCTACAGGGTGGCTCAAAAAAGTGTGACATATCGAAGTTGTATTTTTTAAGAGGAACACCTTGTATTCTGCTATTAT
Organism: Plagiodera versicolora; assembly: GCA_037013635.1. NCBI lineage: Eukaryota > Metazoa > Arthropoda > Insecta > Coleoptera > Chrysomelidae > Plagiodera > Plagiodera versicolora. The sequence continues at coordinate 3,303,604 of CM072990.1, forward strand.
TTTGAATGTGTCAGAAAAAAACCTTTAACCGTTTCCGAGTTATTGTTTTGTTTTTGAAAATGCTGGGTACAATTGGAAACTGAATGACATCGAAATATTTAGAAACCATCCCTTTCAATTCTGATCAAGCATGAAAGAGGTTTCGAGCTATCGATTCCGATAGAACCCGTTCCCCAATATTATACAGAACGTTCAAACATCAGTGTCACATTTTTATAATTTCGAACGAAGATAACTTTGTTATTTCAAATGGAACACCCTGTATTTTTTTTGTTTCAACGATAGAAAATTCAATTATCTTTCATTTAATATCAGGGTTCCCTATACCTAGCTCAAGTGGTTTTCAAGATATTGGCATTTAAAAATAGTAGTCATCATTTCAATGCATTCTTTGAATCGAGAGAGCTGTGAAACGACATTCATTTGATGTGCTCATAGAAATTAAAATTGATGCTTGAAGCAATCTTTCGACCCCTATTTTCGATGACAATTAAAATGAAAGGACGCAGAACTGAACCTTGTGGCATACCACTATCAGATTGGTAATTATATTTGTAGATTCGTGTATGCAGACACAGTGTGTTTCATGCACCCACCAGCAGCATAGTAGATGCTTCAGAACAGTCCCCAAAACGAGCGTACACCACAATAGGATTATACAAAGGAAACATAGTTGCTATCAAATATTTGTACAAGCGATCGGTAGATTTGACGAGATCGATCAGAAAAGAACTCAAACAGGCGAGTGTACAATTTTGTGCACAATAGACCGCATTAGTATGACATCACAAATATGCAACCAACATTACACTGAGTCCTGAATCGTTTGCCGCGAAATGATATGTTTTATACTCGACCTTAAGTACGGATGACATAAGAACGATAATATAAGTATCGTAACAGGCCCTTTTGTTTTATGCTCTCACATGAAATGAGTTGATATTTAAGGAATTGCATCTAAGAGACCTTGAATATGAAGGATGGAATTAACGATATTTTCGTAAAACGATTTTCTGGAATTTATTCAGAAGTGTTTGAGAGAACTTTCTTTACGTTACCCATTCCATACGACGTGTTCATTCTTTTTCTATCGAATTCAAACAGATACATTTCTTAAATATTGCTTATAACAGCGAAATAATTCAATAAATAACATCATAATTCTAACCCCAGATTCTGAACCTTAGATAAAGGTTACTTAAGGTTCATATTAGCGCATCTTCGTTCAGAAATAATTCGTTGTGCACTGTTGGTTGCATACATTTTGACGTCACACTAATGTGGTCTATTCTCATTAATTATCTCAAAATTCCTCACATAGATACGAGAGGTGAGACATGAAAACCTCATCCCTTTCATTGGAGCCAGTGTCGACCATGGAAACGTTGCCATTTTGACTGCATACTCTGCGAGAGGAAGTCTCGAGGATGTGCTCAAAAATAAAGATTTAAATCTAGACAATATGTTCGTTTCATCACTCGTTACTGACATCCTGAAGGTGATTTTTTTATTTTTGTGTAGCGTTATGTTGGCACTTGTGGCCATTGGAAATGTTTTGTTTAATTTTTGACAGCTGTGTTTTGACTCGTCTTCTAAAAAATAGATCAAAGCATTTGTGTCGAATTTGGTGAAGCTTTCTTGGACCAAAACAACGTTTATCGGTGGTACAAAATATTCTCAGAGGTCCGAGCACGTCAACAACATTGATAAAGTGGAGAAAATAGTATTGGCCAATCGACGACATGCTATTCTATTTCAACCAATGATTTGGGCATTAACCGAAGCGTCGCCAAATTCGACCTAAAACAGCATCGTGTTAACATTTTGCTCTGGAAATGTTGAAATGTGCTCCTTAGGGTCATAACTGGTGACAAATCACGGGTTTTTGGCTACGACGTACGTTTTTGGAATAGGAAAAATCGCAGACGAGTCTAAACACAACCAAGCTCAACAGCTGTCAAAAAAAACCTAAACATTAGAAATGGTTTACCTTGTTAGCATGATTAAGGGACAATATAACGATATAAAAAAAGAATCAAATATACAGGGTGTTTCAGAATTGCACGTCAATATTTCAGGCACAAAATAAGGAAAAAAAATCCTATGAACGTGTGTCCAATCTCGATTATTAGCGGAGTTACAGGGTGTTGATACGAAGTGCCAAGGAATCATGGATTCGTTATGCTCAATGTTGCATTACACAACAACGGAGGTTACTTTGAACAATTCCTTTGAACATTTGCTAATAAATTTCTCTTTCATTTGATTTTGATGCTTTAATTTATATCAAATATCGAAATAGTATAAACATTTCAGAGTATATAACTTTGAGCCAATTTACAAATTAATTAATTTCTGAGGAAACTGAACGGAATTCGACAAAATTCAGGTAATAGTTTGAAAAACTTGAAAAAGATATTAAAATTCACCAGTGGCGTACGAGCAAGTTTTTCTCGAGGCTTTTATGGATTGAGACCTCGGAAAATGCTGTATGGTATCTGGAAAACATTCACTTTCATATTAAGCAGCACCTATTGCTTGATACTCATACGAAATTTGAAAGCTCCATCTGCAGTAGATCAAGCACAATAAAATAAAAACCAAATTTTTTCGAAACTTTCAACACCCTGTAACTCCGCTAATAATCGAGATCGGACACATGTTCATAGGAACTCTTTTCCTTATTATGCATCAGAAAATACGAATACCCGAAATATTGCCGTGCAATTCTGAAACACCCTGTAAATCCAAAACTCAGACCAGAATGTGTTCTTCAAGGGAATGATTTATCTTCACGACAGTGAAATAATCTCACACGGGAATTTGCGGAGCAGTAATTGTTTGATAGACAGTAGATGGGTACTGCAAATTTCTGATTTTGGACTGCACGAGTTCAAAAGTGAGTGAACGTGCAACACTTTAGGGTGATTCAGGAGCTACCCCTACTTTTTTCCTGTAGTTAATCAAGATGATCCAGAGTGGAAGACGAAAGAGATAAAGAGGCTGGTGTACAGAGCCCCAGAATTATTGAGAGACAGCTCCCCACCTCCTAGAGGAACTCAAAAAGGGGATGTTTATTCTTTTTCTATCGTTCTGTATGAAATTATTGGGAGGAAAGGACCATGGGGGGATATCAACATGGAACCTTCAGGTAGTTGCTTCAAAAATCACCTTTTGCTTGGGTTTTTCCATACCTAATAATACAATACAATACAATACTTTATTCATCACTTGAATCAATCATACAATTTATAGACTATAAAAAATACAATGATTATTGAACTAGTAAAAAATTATTGTTTGTTATAATTTAAAACTAAAATTACATATATCATATTCAAAACTCACATTTGAAATTAAATAAAGTAAAGGAGTACGGTTATAAGGGTATACAGGGTGATTCACCTTACTGGTTCATTAGAAGTTTATGGAGAACTGACGGAGATGTCAACTTGGAATTTTGGTGGATGCTACTACTCAATGTGTTCTATTTTCCTAAAATATCTTCAATACGCTGTTACTTCCGGTTAAACCGGAAGTGATATGAATTTTGTTTTTTCAAATGGAACACCCTGTTTATTTTCACATTTTCGAATTCTACGAAAAATTCTGGACCTATTGCATTTTGAATTTTCTTCCTATCGTGATTTGTTTTCAAGATATTCCATTTTTTCGAAAAATTTTGACAGATGGACTGACTAACTAAAATGTCCATATTATCTTCAATTTTCAGATTTGAGGTTCATTCTCCGCATACACACCGCATCAATTAAAGAGTGTTCTATCAGGTATCCCTCATGGTGTTCCAAAATATTCAACAGGGTGTTTGATATTTCAGTATCCTTTTTGTGAATTTCAAATCGCAGTAACTGCCTAATTTCAAATAGAATGACCATGAAATTTTCACACTTTCCGACGCAAAATTTCATTTCCAATCGATTTGCATGAACATACTATATTGCTAAAATGGATATTTACAGAGATATCAACAAAAATGTGAAAATACGCCCATTCGTCTCATGTGTATTTTCACAAGTGTGCTTTAGATGGTTCTAAATTTCACATTTCCTGTTCAACCGGAAGTGACAGCGTATTGAAGATATTTTTTTGGGAAAATAGAACACATGGAGTAGTAGCATCCACCAAAACTCAAGTTGATATTTCTTTCAGTTCTCCATAAACCTCTAATGAACCAGTTAGGTGAATCACCCTGTTTAATACATAATTTGCTATCTCAAAACACATCATAATTCCAAAAATCAAGATATTCACTAGGAGAATTTCCAGAAATAATCAATGGTGTCAAAAAGGAGAACCAGGAATGTCCTCTACGACCACCTCTGGAAGATTTCGGTGCAGCCGATTATATTGTGAAGTGCATCAAGGCTTGTTGGCACGAGGAAGCTGAACTGAGGCCTGACATTCGATACGTTAGAGTCAGGCTCAAAGAAATGCAAGTGAGATGGATTGATTTACTGCATAGCTTTGAATGTTTCTCCTATGTTTTGTCTTGAATTTCAGGCTGGGTTGAAACCTAATATTTTTGATAATATGTTAGCTATAATGGAGAAGTACGCTTATAATTTGGAAGGCTTGGTTCAAGAGAGAACGAATCAGCTTACTGAGGAAAAGAAAAAGACTGATGCTCTTTTACATCGAATGTTGCCAAAGTGAGTATCACGATCGAATAAAAAAAAATTCATTTGAATTTCTTGGAAAAACTAAAAATTCATTTAGGATCGGATAAGCAAAAATGTTTAAGTGATTGTGATGATTTTGTATTGATGGATAGGTGTAATTCTGGTCAAATGCGAAACTCTGTTTTGTATAAAGGTCTACTCCATTTAAGTAAATACGTTGCCAAATTGTATAAAATTCTGTGATAACCTGAATGTTTTTGGAGAGCTAATAAGAGAGCACATCCTGCTTTCCTAGTTTGTTTTAGTTTTGTTACTAGTTTTATATTTACATTGCATGTTTTTTTTATATCAAGTTTCTACATGTAGTTATTATTATCGTCTTAAAATTACTACTACTAGATTTTCTCCAAAAATCGCCTTTTTTAAATAGAAGAATTCATGCAGAAATCGATCAGGAGTTTTCAAAAGTCATTTGAATGAAAATCAGTCAGTTATCAGAGATATTTTGCCAAAAAAGTGCAATGCTACAAAAACCTTAGGTTTTTACATGAAATGAAATGTGAAAATTTATTGAAGAGTGGAAATAACAAAGGTGCTAAGTGCCATAATTCATAATTTTTTTAAAGAAATTATTTTTATTTCCAGCTGTGTTTCATGATTTTTGATGGTGTATGTTTGAAATGGTTTTCCATTAACCTCTAACACGATTCCTAATGCTAATGAACCAAAAAAACAAATATTGTCCTTTTTATTATTGGAATTTTTATTATTGGAATATCTCGAGACTTTATTTTTGGTACTTAGCACCTTTGTCATTTCCACTCCTCAATTGACAGTTTTTAATGGTTTTACCAATTATTACATCACTGATGTCATCCTAAAAAACAGACAAGATTTTTCTATCAATTTCTGATCCTCTATTTGTAATTAATTCAAATAATTTCAAACATCGGTTATGGTAAAATTTTTCGAGAAATTAAAAATTTGTCTCACCTTCACATTATTCAATGAGCATCAACGAAAATGTTCTTGAATAGTTTCATCCAAAATGTTACAACTTTTGTGAATATGCAACTTAAAATTTTTTTTTAATTTTGAAAAAAGCGATTTTTGAAGAAAATAAAAATCACTCAGTACATCTGATAGTGACCAAGTTGGTTCCAAAACAAATCTAACTTGATGACAATTCTCATTTCCTCGAAAAAATACAATTAAACATTATTTTTCGTTTTTTGCTTACCTTATGAACGTCACTGTATAGAAAAGAGTTTTTTGGTTCTAGATCTGTTGCTGATTCGCTCAAAAAAGGAGACAGAGTCGAAGCAGAGTCGTTCGAATGCGTGACGATTTATTTCAGTGATATAGTGGGATTCACTGAACTGTCAGCTGTCAGTACGCCTCTACAAGTGATTGATTTGCTCAATGATCTTTACACCTGTTTCGACTCCATTATATCACATTATGACGTTTACAAGGTGAAAATTCGTTTCGGGCAGATTTTCTACTTTAGTTCGAATATTTTCTCTTCTTTTTTTTCTATGGTTCAAAATTCATCTTCAGGTCGAAACCATCGGTGACGCCTACATGGTCGTGAGTGGCCTGCCAATCAGAAACGGTGACCGACACGCCGGAGAAATAGCCTCCATGGCGTTACATTTGCTCAGTAAAATCAAAAAATTCGAAATTAAACACAGGCAAGGTGAAGTGCTTCAATTGAGGATAGGCATACATTCGGGTATATTGAAATATTAAAATACTAATACGAGCATCTCGGAGCATGTTAGGTGTGCCGAAAAGTTCGTAGGTTGACACATAGATGGCGCCACTAGTATCGAATCCATATGGTTTTTAGTTAGCACTTACTTTCAAAGGAAAAGTGTCTACATTTGACAGCTGTCGTGCTATCAGGTCGTGAGTTGTAGTATTTTGAGTGAGGTAACTGTAACTTTTGTTGGCTCGAAAAAAACAATAAAATCACGAGAAAAATCTGCAAAATCTTTAAAAAAATTAACAATATCATAAAAATAATCTACACAATAATTTTTTTATATATATAAAAGAAATTCACGAAATCTTTTGAAAAAATCTACAAAATCATAAAAAAAATCAACAAAATCATTAACAGAAATCAACAAAATCATGAAAGAATCAACAAAATCATTAACAGAAATCAACAAAATCATAAAAAAATCTGCAAAATCATTTAAAAAATCTACAAAATCATAAAAAAATCTACAAAATCATAAAAAAATCTACAAAATCATAAAAAAGAATCAACAAAATCATAAAAAATCAACAAAATCCTGAATAAGAATCTGCAAAATCTATAAAAAAATCAACGAAATCATAAAAAAAATCAACAAAATCATAAAAAAATCAACAAAATCATTAACAGAAAAATCTGCAAAATCATTTAAAAAATCTACAAAATCATAAAAAAATCTGCAAAATCATTTAAAAAATCTAAAAAATCATAAAAAAATCTACAAAATCTTTAAAAAATCTACAAAATCATTGAAAGAAATCAACAGCTATCTCTGCTATGTACTAAAAACCGGCAACTAAATTGAATAATAAAATCAAATTTCATAGAAAAAAATGTTCCTATGCTAACCTACGAACTTTTCAGCTCACTTCAAGACGATTCTGTCAAACTATTCCGGATTTTGTGTAGGTCTTGTTGTGGCTGGGGTAGTTGGACTGAAGATGCCGAGGTACTGCCTGTTCGGCGATACCGTCAATACGGCGTCGAGGATGGAAAGCTCGGGAGAGGCCTTCCGGATACACATATCTCATGCTTCGTACATGCTACTACAAAGATTAGGAGGGTATACGTGTGAAGAGAGAGGAATAATACCCATCAAGGTATGAGGAATTGGTATACACCATGAACAGGCAGGAGAATTAAATAAGATTTTTGTAAAACTTGAAAGAACGAAATTAATGACTTGAATGAATTTTTGTGTGAAGATTAGTTGTTCAGGAAATGAAAAAAAAATACTCTTGAAGTCTGAACATTCTAGTTTTCTAATTATTTGATACTTTTTAGGAACTAAGGTTCTCTTGCAATCCATAGAAAAAACGAAAAAATGTTTCATGACTTTTTTTACATTTTTTTTTCTACGGATATGAGGATTTTTTTTTCGATACATCAATACATAGGTCATATAGACTGTTCATTCAGCTTCAATTTGTCTTTTTTGGGACCCTGGTACAATAGTTTTTCCTCGAGAGATTGCATTTTTAATGCAAAAGAAGTATTTTTCATTTCAATTCATAATCTCTAGAAAATTTGTGAGTGGAGAAAATATTCAACTGAAAAAAGTGAAAGCGAATGATTTTGTATTTACTTTTGGCTAATTGACTGTCTCTTGCTAATATGGGCTTAGGTTGAACTGACATTTCACAGCTTGATGGACCCTAAGCATTCCCTAAATTTTTGAATCGATTGGTTCAGAGGTTTTTGTTCCTTAACTTATCGTAATCTTTTTGAAATCTCAATATTTTTTGACTGTGTACACAATTTTCTGTTTATCGATCTGGAAATTTGGAAGAATAATTTTTCCCAATTTTTTCACTGACGAAAAAAAGTTTTTTGATAAATCATCAATGTTATTTTCGTTGTGCAGATGGATGTGAAATCAATTAATTTCAAAACAATGATGGGCAAAAGATGCTGATCTTCAAAAAAATTAATTGTCTCAAGCATTTCACATTCAAAAAAAAATGTTCAATCTTGAATTTAAATTCAATAGAGAGAAATATTTGGTCTGCTACCATAACACTATAAATAGTTTTGTTGAATGAATTTCAGTGTTTCTTACATGATAGACTTTTTACTGAGTGATTCGATTGTTTTAGGGAAAAGGAGAAATGAGAACATACTGGCTAGTCGGAGACGATCCAGCTCAAAGATTGGCCAGAATCAGAGAAGACATAATTGGATCGACTCTATTCAACAGCATCAGTTCGGAAAGTGAGCTTTCTTTGACGTTAAGAAATATTTTGCAAACCACTGGACTGTTTCTCAATCACAGTTTTTTTTTTTAGGATTGAACGACAGGACGCCCGATTTGCTCCAAAGAACCGGTGTGAGTTTTGAATCTCAAATTTACGAGCACTGTCAATCTTGTTATTCTCAAAGTAGTTGCCCGGTTCTTCAATTACACCATAGAGCAAGAATGGCGTTTGACACCTTGCATAGTAAGGTACGTTGAAACAATCAAAAAGTAATTAAATTAAAACAATCAAGCTCAATATGCATTTTTGGCATTAAACTATCCTTTTTTCAATGTACTCCTCACCCTTATAAAGTTCCATACACATTTTTGACTCACCTTGTATAGTAAGTAAGTAATTTATTGAAATAGGCAAGCCTGATATACAAACATTAAATAAATAGTGATTTTTTTATAATACAAATTGAAACATGTACAGTTACTTAATTAAAATAAAAATATTTATATATATTAACATTAACAATTAAAATTGAAAAATGAAATTACAATTTAAATCTTAGCATTCAAAATATGGTCCAGCAGCAATGACTTAAAACTTCTCAAGTTGTGTGATTCCCTCACAGTTTCTGGTAACTTATTGAATTCATTCAAGCCTTTGAAGAAAAAAGAATTCATGCAGTTTTTTGAATTTGTTTTTCAATATGGAATTCATTTTTTGACCTTGTCTCATAGCCATGAATCTCATTGTTCAATACAATGAATAAAATATTGTGATATACCCTTAAAAATAAATATCATTGCCAGGTAATATGAATGTGTAAGAAGGAAATTATTTCAGGAAACAATTGAAGGCAGTTACGACATGTTGTGTCAACAAATGAACAGATATCATTGTGCTCGAACAAATTATAACTGTTCTTATGGAAATCCACGATCTGCCCCAGTGATAACGTTCACCAGTGGCAATGATTATAATATCTGAGATCGAGGTGACTGAGTTATTAGAAAAAAAAAGTTGACTGTCAATTGAGTCCAATAAATTTTCTACATACAAGAACGAATTATACATTTCCGAATTCAATTTAATATAAACTCTGGAAAGGAGTGATTTCTAGTAGCTATACCAGTGTGACTGAAACTGAAGTGTATTCCTATTGTATCTGTCAATCTGTCATCATTTTGTGAGGTTGATTTTTCAATTCAGAATTTCAGAGGATCAAGAATTTTGAATTACACAATTGTACAATTTCTTTACATCTGCATTATTCGAAGATTGCAAGAATTGAAGTGGGTGTATGTTGATAAAATTATGAGATGTTATTTATTTTAATAAATGTTTATACAAGTATATGAGTTTCCTTTTCCAACAACGAATTCCATGATTCTGATAAACAATTTTTAACATTAAAAAAAGTTTTGATATGTCACTGTGAAAGGAATTGATGGATCAATTGACGAAAAGTCTTGTCCTCCTGTATAGTTGAATTCCCATTCGTATTTTCAAACCGATCTTCATTTTTTTCAAGAACCAAATTGATAACAGAATTGGCATTCCAAAAAAGTGCTGTCAAATTTTAAACACAATCCTCAAATATGTATTTGATTTAAATTTTTTATATTCAGTAGTCGAGAATGAATGAAAATCAGGATAACTTGGAAGAAATCAATGAAGAACCTGATCTAGAATCAGATTGTATTGGATACCACACCAGATCGAAACGAAGGAAACTCAACCATGATGCAGAAAAATGCACTTCTGGTTCCAAAGAACAAACGGATAAGAAGCGAAAGAATCCTATCATGTTTTTACCCACTGAGATGCTAAGAGCCATTTTTGAGAATATCTCCTACGAAGAATTGAGTATGATACTTTCTTCGTTACTGCTAATCAATGTCTTCAATAGTGAAATGTTTATTTGATGATGCAATTTCGATACTCATATTAATAGGTCAAAATGTCCGACTAGTTAATAGACGATTCAAAATGATAGTTGAGGATCTGCTGAATAAAGCATACAAAAAACTGAAGAAAGAACTAGATAAACTTGTGAAAATGACAGAAGTGTCTTTGAGTTGCAATCTGGATGATATGGAAACTAGATGTTTGCTGAAAATGCTGAATTTTCTGGATATTCTGAAAATGCAGGTAGCTCTTCAGGAGCATTACATCAAAAATGTTGTTGAGTCTACATTATAATATCAGTGCTAAATGTTATAATTTCGTTTTATGCCTCATTACTTTCCTCCATGGATATAACTAATTCTAACGACAATTTCTTGTGATGCGTTAATTTTCAGTACGATTTAGTATTCTCTACAATTTGGAGGTACGTATACAATGAATATTACAAATCGAAGAGATCCTGTATGTATGGTGGACAGCTGATTGACGCACATCATTTATTCATCTTCAAATTTCTGTACTATCCCCACACCCTGTATGGTCCTGCCATAGTCAAAGAATACGTGAGTAAAAAACAGTTCATACTCTAAACAACCTAACTCAGTTCGTGTATCCCCAGACCTTACCTCAAGAAGTTGTCAAAATCATACAAATGACCAAATGTTTCTGTGTGCATTTTGATAAAACCAATGAAGAACCGTTAAGTGACAGTCTGATTGTCAGTGGTTGTAAAATAGTGGATTTACTGCACTGTTCTCAATTCAGTCAAGATATTTTGTCCACAGAAAATGCAACGAAGGATTATTTTAGGGCCAAAGTTAGTACCAAGTTTTTATTCCCCATACAAAATTGACTATTTCAATACAGTAATTGAGATCAGGTTATGAGAATCTTCTTCTCTTTTTTTCATTATTTCAAGATCTAGCAGTGGAATATTGACAATACAGCACATATTTTGGATTAATAATTCGTAAACAGGAATTTTGTTCCCAGTACAGTTTTTATTTCCGCAACTCCTGGTTCGTCGCATTGCCAATTCACGGTACCAGGGAGATGGAAATGAGTCAAAAGCAGCGCATGATGCACATGCGCCTGCGCAGGATTGTTCTAGCCCACAACGACATGTACACGCAGCAGTTACAATACGAAAGAGAAATTCTCATGCGACGTGATCCAGATGTTCGAATCAAGAAACCCGGAAATAATGTGTACACTGGGTATGGTGACGTCGAACATGTCTTCTTCTATTACGGAGTCATGAATGACAGTGAGTTTATTTGTTTATTGCACTGTCAATTTAGGGAGCACCGATTCACAGTTTTATTACTTACATTTTTGAAGGTGCTTACAATCAGAAATTCAATAACGACGATGATAACGAAGAAGAAGACGACGAAGAAAATATTGACATTGACAACGAACCGGAAGCGAATATACCCGTTTTAAATTCCGACGAAAACATATTCTATAGGTGATGATAACAAATCGTTTCTCAATTTCCTCAGTGATTTAATCGACAATATTATTTAGGCTACCTCATCTTGGACTACGAATAAATGTGGACGTCAGATGCCCCTTGTCCTATGCTCCGTTGAAATATTTGAGAAGTCTTAGTGAGGATCAAAGAGATAAATTGAAAAACAGAAACAGAACGACCGGGCCGATGGAACTGAAGATAACTTTCGATTGTGAAGGTGCCTCTTATGCTCGGCTACCAACTTTTTATCAATATGATGTGAAGCCAAAGCAACTGTGATTTTTTAGATTGTTTTTATTTATATTTCCGTGCGATGTTTTAATTTTATACAATTTTCATGCAAATACATTTATGATTTTAGACTGTCGTTTGACTTATTTATTTTCTTAGCTCTCCTTCCAATGTCAATGGCACGGAATCAAATGTATCCAGGTCCGGCTTCAAATAATAATAATCCCTTCTCAAAAGTGCTTGGTATGAAATGCACTCACTGAACACATAACCTCACTATAACAGTTGTTACAGCGTCTTGTGTAACATTAAAAACGTTCCAGACGTGTCCACTTCGTATATAATCACGAATGGACATGCGTAAGTGACCCAACTGTATCTAGAATAAATAACAATAAAAAATAATCACTGACGAATCCATAATTATTTACTGGGAACATCCTATGTGTGAACTATTCAGTTTGTGACTTTTGTCAGTTTGTTTTCATCAGAATATATCAATAAAATGTATTGAATAACCTTGTCGAAGTGACAGATAACATAAAAGCAAAGACAAACACACTAATTTTTGCAAAATAGACTACCCCAACCGTCCTTTCCACCCTTCAGAACAAGCCATCGATTGTTTTCGGTGGCCGTATCCGCATGTCATCCCCGCACATGCGCTGAAACAACCTCAATGCGATTTCCAGTCGTCCAGAATGACGTTTCACCCTCAGAATGCCACCGAAAATGAAGGCGGCGAGTCCACGTTGACGTTGAGCTGGACAGTCGTGGAAAAATTATCGGAAAATTGGCACATCCAGTTGTTTTGATTTACGCGTGATATGGGCGAAGAGAACAAAAGATGAGAGTTAGGTTGTTTCAGCTGATCAGCTGTTCGATGAGTGCTTTGTGCTTTGTTGATTGGATTCTTTTGGGCTTTCAGTGCGGATGAGGGGCAAGTTGGTGGTTTTTTTGGTGACAACAGTGGTTTAAGGTGAGTTTGCAGTTTTTATAATAAAGTCAAGGCTATTTTGCATCACCATATATTACATCAATTGTTCTTCAGCACGTTGATCTGCGTTTATAATCACTGAATGTATGCTATGCATTATTGAATTGGTAAAGTACAAAAGTAAATTTTTCGTTCCTATTGCGAAAGAAACGATAATTCTCATCTAGCTCATGAAGTAGTTCTCAGGCAGATGATTTTATTTCTTCAGAAGGAAGTATTGATGACAATAGAAATCTCATTATTGAAGGTCATGACACTTTTCTCAATATATTTTCACAAAATATTTATGGAGATGCTCAAGAATGAAGATGAATTTGAAAAAAAATCTTTGCATCAAACACACGCATGGATCAACGATTTTTTATCTTTCTGATAACCAAACTACTCACTTTTTTGTTTCACCAGTTTTGTTAGTAATTTTTCTAGCATACAAATCACTGACAATCGCCATATTGTTCAGTCGGTAGCATAGGCGTAACGAGGGGGTTATTGGGGTCGTAACCCCCCCTTTCCCATTGCTCAGAAAAACTAAAAAAATTGCAACATTTTGAAATAGATAAAATTTGAGTGCGGTTGACTGGTGGGGGTCGACTCCCCCCCCCCTATTAGTCAACTCCAGTTACGCCAATGGCCGGTAGTGTAAAAACGATACTTTTTCGTTCATATCAAAGGATGTACTGCTGAAAAAATTACGACAAAAAATTCAAATTTGACCATCATTTTATGCACGCCATGTTTCTATGGACCTCAATTATCAATACTTCCGTCTTTTTGAAGTTTATCACTCAACCTTTTCATTGGACGTTTAATAAGCAAAACAAATGACTCAGTACCAATGAATTGATAATTTGATTTTTTGGAAAGACCTCGAACATACACAAAATAGTTTCTAGGTTAGGTCTATTCAGAAAAACCGCCAATTGTTATCACTTCTGAATAGATTTGGAAACCTTGTTGACAAGACTGTCAAATATGACAGTTGCTATTGAAAAAAAATACTACATAATTGACACTCGTTACGTGATCCTAATTTCCCAGACTCTTTCTCATCGTTTTGCCTACATTTCACGTCCCAGATGCACTTGGCAATGATTAAATTCAAAAACTCTTTGTATCCTTTATTTTCCGTCTGGAGAATGATGAATCCGAGAAGTTAGTGCGCGGCTTATCCACTGGGATTCGAGCAGATTCATTCAGAAATAGGAATGAAAGAATCGGAGCTCCTTGATGAAATCGGTCTCATTTGTCAGATACTCAGCAACAGATGGAGATAATGAGAGAGAAAAAAACAAGAAGGCTTTGAATGGTTTTGTTTTATTATTAATGGCTTAATTGAGAGATTGAATTGGTGAGTTCAATTTATTTGATAATTCGAAGAAAAGTATTTATTTCCCCACGATGATATAAAATTCGTGTTTATTGGACTAAAATACGTACAAAACAAAAAAATTACATGCAACGACTGTGTACCGTATTTCGAATGGTAATCCTGCACCCAAGGATATTTATTGGACTGGACATATTCGACGAAAGCTGTGCCGAACATTCAGCACTTCAAACGAAAAGCTAGACGATTTCCAGAATCCCTGGAATAAAAGCTTGTTCAGCATTTCCTGTAAACATCCACTCGTTCAGATTTCACGAGCTTTTTCGAATTGAATTGGAAAAAGAGTATTGAAACTAACAGACAGGAAGTAAAACAGAATCAGGTCACACACGAATTATCTGTTACAAAATGGCCACCAGGAAACAGCGTTGCCATAGCAACTGTCAAATTTTGAATGTCACAAAATGCCAACATTGTCATAATGAAATATCAGATAATAGTAATAGTAAAGATTGGCAAAGTGAACGCTGAAAGTAAATTCAGTTGGGAAGATGAATGCATATTAGAAATTATTGAAACTAATTAAAATGATATCCATTAATCCAGCGCACCGAATGGCTACATGAAAGTAAATTTCCAGAACGCCGGGAGTCATTTATTTCAATTCTTCCCAGTTGGTAGTTAAAACTCCAGAATATTACCCACAAGGACTGCTACTTCAAGCAGAATATATGATCTTTTTCTTCGAAAAGACTCGTAAGGCAGATTAGCTGATATAAGTCCGAGAAGAATAAATAAAACAAGTTCGTGAGTTCAAGAGTTTCCGAGTATTTCGAAGTTCGCGAAATAAAACTGTATTAGGTGACTCTCTAGAGGGATGTAAATACGATTCGAAATTCGTTTCTTAGTGCTCTGACGTTGCTTTTTTATTCAACACTTTAACTTCGAAATCAATGAGACGCCTTTGGTATGTTTCGTTACCATAGCAACCAGAAACATTTCCAGATGTTTTAGAGAGAGAGAGAGAGCGAATATGTTTTGACAGTTGATAATAGACACATGTCAACAGTAATAATACCTTACCTGACTTGCAACCGATTAGTTCAATTCAAAATGTCAGGTTTTAGCGTGGTAGTTCATCTGGAAGTTTATTTTGAATTCTTGATAGACGATAATTTGTGAGGTAAGATCATGTTCGCTCTATAATGTTTATTCTGTTCGTGAAATATCGTGGAAAGGAATATTTGAAGTAGTTGCAGATCTTGGAGTTTTCTTCGTGAGTATGAATATTTGCAATTCAATTAAAAACAGAATTCTGTTGGTGTTGTTTCTTGCTGTTTTCGTTTAGTAGTAGAGAATAATTAGAAATCTGTATCTACGTCGGACAATCAAAAACAATTACTAACGAATCCATGATTGTGTTTTGGAAACATCACTTCGTCTAACTCGAGTAGATGTAAACAGAAACTAAATCTTCTAAAATAAAGATGCTTGATTATTCACTAGACAAATCACACCCAATCCTGTATGATTATTTCATGACTCTTGAGTGATGCAGTCATTAGAAGTGAACTTGCGAGAGGTAGAAGAGCAATTCGATCTAATCTTCTCGACTGGTAGGCTCTCATATCCCCAAGGGTTTCCTCTCGACACGAGTCTGTGTAAATATGTTTCCGGGAAGATCTCGACATGATTTGATCCGGCTAGAGTTTATCCCTCGTGATTGAAGTGTATTTCTGGCATGTTGAGGGATTTGCTGAGTCATACGGTCGGACCTGATACCCGCATATGTCACTGTCAAAAGGAGGAATGGAGCTCGTGGTTCTGGGCTTTGTGGTTAGCATATCAGTTATTCCCAGGAAAAACATATTTGTCATAGGAGATTTACTACTAGATTACATTACAAGTAGACGTTTCAATGGTTTGTAATCATTTATTGAAGATGAATGATCAATTATTCTGGGAATAAGCTCAAAATACTGATTGAATCTCAACTGAAAAAATTGTTTGAAGAAATATCTGAAAATCTAGCTACCTCAACTCCATTTAATAATGAAATTGAAACTTTGAATATTATAATAGCGTCGCACTGCATTATTGATGGTCACGACAATATGAATGAATTATATACAGTGACATTCATAAAGTACACAACAAATGGAAAAACTTTTTTTGTATTTTTTCGTAAAAATTCAAATTGTCATCTACTTAGGCTCGTTTTGAAAAATCGCCTTTTTCAAAATTATGAAAATTTTTTGAAGTTACATATTTCTAAAAATTGGTAACGTTTTGGATGGAATTGAAATGATTTTATATCAACGTTTCCTCCGTTTCTTTCAATGCACCCTCATATATCCCTTATATCTCGTAACCAATTGTGAAACATTTTCTTATCTTTGTTATGAATTGTAATTGGTTAAAAATTCAAAACATTGGTTATGTTGAAATTTTATAAAAAAATAATATTTCCTATCTCAATATTGTTCAATGAGCTTCAACGAAAACGTTCTTAAATAATTTCAACTTTTTTTCGAAACATTTTTTTCAATATTGAATATTGACGATGTTTTTGAAAAAAATCAAAATCATCCAAAAAATAAATAGACCTTAGTAACAAATAAGCATGGACGCTCATGTTCAACTGACGCAGATACTTTTTTTCAGTATCGAAATGTTCCATATGGTTCACGTTTGAAATATAATCATATTTTTGGTAATTTGATAGCACCAATTTCACCAAATTAAGATTACATCAATCATTCGATTGTAAACAATGATAATCATTACATGTCTCGTTCTGTTCAGTGGTAATGGAATATAGATTCATACAGTACATGGGGCAAATCCAAAGTATTCACATATACATCTGAAGAAAAAGAGGAACATTGAGGATTATTTATATTATTTATAGTCCACATGAAAAACACGTTTTTTTATATGTAAGGTCCAAATTCAAGACACAAGACATTACACATGCGTTGTTCAAGATTTTCGATATGAAATTTACCCCAGAATGTGGATTGAATGGCCACCTAAACTCCCCGATTCGACTCCTAATAGAAATCTATCTGTTTCATGTGTGAAATTCAACTTGCTTACACCTAGTGAAATAATTTGAAGGACGCTAATGCACGGTGTTTGCATGACATCTAGTCTATATAAATATCTTCTACCAGCGAAATAGTTTAATTCCAGTTGTATTGTTGAGTAGAATCGAATTGTTTCCAAGCTAAAAACGAACCCATTTAATCAACGTGCATATTGCGGTTTCGATTGTTGACATAGATATGGTGTCAGAAAATGAAATATTTATTTCTATGAATTGTGTAGTTTCCTTAATTTCGATTTTTTGAAGCTTACGATAAAAGCTCTTTGGTGATGAGTGGACTGAAGAATTGATATGTGTGGCGTTTATAAAAATTGTGAAACACAGTGAAACACAAAAATATTTTGAAAGTGACTCACATAACGAAAAGTGTCAAAATATAACACGAAAAACCACAGCTGTCAATATTTGGAGAGGAGTGAGACCTGGGTTGGTATAAAAGATTTCCAGAGAACTAAATTTCAGAAGCTGCATTTCACACAATTTCTTTTCGAAAAATTCGAAGTTTTTTTGTACCAACATATTTTGACTAAAAAACATGAATTCGATATCGTGAATACTTTTTCAACTTTATCTTCAATGAAAAACGACATTACACATGTCGAAATAGTTCATTTTAAATTTTTTTTCTCCCGGAAACGTTTCTTTTGGTCTCTATAAGCCTATTTTCATACAAATATTGATCTCTAAAAAACCACAAAATAAACGATAACTCGAAAACAGTAAGGATTCGACAGGAATTCATGACATTTTTTGTTGCAAATCATTTACAATTCAATTCATCCATGAATTTAGGTACACCATGTATAACATGCAAAACTTATACATGGTAACATTATTTCACGATGAAACCAAAATAGATACGATGATAAACCCACTAAACAGCAAACTGTTCAATCTATTGTAGAAGTCTCTTGTACTGTTATGTTATTTTACTATTGATTCTTTTACTTAAGTAATAATCTGAATAAATATACTATAATCATAAGCACATTCACATATCTTATAGGGAAGTGTAGAGTTTTTTACCAGTGTATCTAGAAGAAAAAAGATGAAATTCGATGGATTATGATTATACATAGTATTTCATTATTATGGAAAAGATGGAATTCCCTATGATTATGAGATCTCTGTATCAGTTTGCCCATTTTGACAGTTAATTTAAAAGTTGGTGATGCAGAAATATTGAGACATGTTTAATGTACAGGGTGATTCACCTAACTGGTTCATTAGAGGTTTATGGAGAACCGGAAGAAATATCAACTTGAAATTTCAGTAGATGCTATGCTACTACTCAATGTGTTCTATTTTACTAAAATATTTTCCATACGCTGTTACTTCCGGTTAAACCGGAAGTGATATCGACTTTGTTTTTGCAAAAGGAACACCCTGTTTATTTTTGC
Organism: Plagiodera versicolora; assembly: GCA_037013635.1. Classification (NCBI taxonomy): domain Eukaryota; kingdom Metazoa; phylum Arthropoda; class Insecta; order Coleoptera; family Chrysomelidae; genus Plagiodera; species Plagiodera versicolora. Next base: position 3,322,647 of record CM072990.1, read on the forward strand.
ATTTTCGAATTCTATTTCGAATTCTACGAAGAATTTTGTACCTGTTGCATTTTGAATTTTCATCCTATCGTTATTTGTTTTCAAGATATTCCATTTTTACGAAAAATTTTGACAGATGGACTGACCAACTAAAATGTCAATATTATCTTCAATTTCCAAGATTTAAGGTTCAATCTCCGTATACACATCAATGAAAGAGTGATCTATCAGGCATCCTTTAAAGTGTTTCAAATTAATCAACAGGGTGTTTGATATTTCAGTTTACTTTTCGGAAATTTGAAATCCCAATAACTTCCTTATTTCAAATGGAATGACTATGAAATTTTCACACTATCCGACGCAAAATTCAATTTCCTATCGATTTGTATGAGTATACCATATTGCCTAACTAGATATTTACAGAGATATCAACAAAAATGTGAAAATACGCTCATTCGTCTCATGTGTATTCTCACAAGTGTGCTTTGCATAAACCTCTGATGAACCAGTTGGAAGAATCACCCTGTATTTGATCACTGATTAAGCTGAAATGGAAGCTTTGACTATTGAACTAGCATAATTGTGAATAGTATTTGAGAACATAACTCTAGTTTAGTTTTTTCCTCAAAGAATCGCTGGAAAATCGATGAATGGCAACTGTGCATTTTCTGACAAGCTGTCACCTGTCACAACCTTCTTCCCCAAAGGAATGCTCTCAAGGTGTACGAAATTATCCAACCCGTGAGACATTTTGATTGGTCCCCTTTAATTTCCATTCTCTCCTGTCACTTGTCACCTGTCACCGTTTCAATCATCACGTGACCGAAACTCGATTTTCCAGTTACTCTAGGATGGGCTCGTCCAGCGGAGGTAAGAAGAAATACACGACGTTTCGGAGCCGGCAACGTGCCAACCTCAGCTTCTTCATAGTCGTCATGTTCTTCGTGGTGTTCGGCATCATCGTCTTCACCGAGATCTTCTTCATCGACGAAAGGGGACAAGCCGGCGGGGTCGTGGTGCGACACGGCTCTCTCGCTTACCAGCACAAGCTGGATAGGCACGACTATGACGATGCGTTCCAGGTGAGTTTTTCGGGGATTTTTCGATGTGGTAGTAGGGATTTTCGTGAGGGGAATTTTGGGAGGCGTAGGGGAATTCAGAAGAAGGGGAATTCTAGAATAAAATCATGGTTGAGGTGGAATATACAGGAGACAAAAGGGCAGGGTGTTGAGAGTTGAAAAATAATTAGGTATTTATTTTATTGTGCTTGATCCACTTTGGAAAATTTTTCTGAACATTCGTTAATAAATTTCTTTTTTATTCAATTTTGATGCTTCAATTGATATCAAACATCAAAATAGTATAAACATTTCAGAGTTTGTAACTTTGAGCCAATTCACAAATCAATTAATTTCTGAGGGAACTGAACGGAACTCAACCAAAAGTCAGGAGGAACAAAATATAGGTAGAAGGTTGAAGAACTTGGAAATAAATATTCAAATTCACCAGTGACGTACGAACAAGTTTTTCTTAATGCTTTTATGGATTGAGACCTCGGAAAATACAACACCCTGTATGGTATTTGGAAAACATTCACTTCCATATTAAGCAGCACCCATTACTTGATACTCATACAAAATTTGAAAGCTCTATCTGTACTAGATCAAGCACAATAAAATAAAAACAAATTTTTTCAAAAGTTTCAACACCCTGTAACTCCGCTAATAATCGAGATCGGACACACGTTCATTGGAACTTTTCTCCTTATTTTGTACCACAGAATACGTAACTGAAATATTGCTATGTAATTCTGAAACACCCTGTATAATTGGTGTGCCTAAAAACACATTTAGGAGCTGCATTAAGAGACGGTTCAAAATACTACAAAAAGGACCCTTGGATAACAGACAGGACAAAAATATAGTAAAATTATATTGAAACAGATCAGATAAAATTAGTATCGAGTCTCATTAGTCCAAGGTGACCAAACTGAAATATAAGCTCTTATAATTAATTTTTGTTTAGATTCTCTCATAATAACAAAAGCTCTTCAAGAAACATGTTTCTTTTTTGCTATAGCGTGTATAATAAAATATTTCATGCCAGCCTAATTAATGATAACTAATTTTTATGTCGAACATATTAGTGGAAGTGTTGCCAATTAGTGTATTCATTTTCACAAGCACGAAATGGTCGGAATTAATTCTTTGAAAGCTCATGAGAAAAATTGATTGCCTCTTTCATTGTTTTTATAATTTTTACAAGTGCACGAAAAACTACTCTACTTTATTGTTGCCAATAAAATATATCATGTGGAGTTTCAACTCCGATTTCACTCTCTCGAATCTGACGTCGTTAGAAACTCATTGTCACCCCATTTTTATTGAACTTATCTGAGCCTCAGTGATCGGCAACAAAGCATCAAGAGTGGTATTGACACTTTACGATTTTCCAAACTCATCAGGCCTAAGGATATGGTCTTATCTCGAAGGACCGAGGGTGAAATTGTGTCAAGTGGGGAAACTTCAATGGAAAGAGTTTTATATCTTTGGTCCTCAGGGCTTAACGACCTGTTATTAACGTTTATCCGAAACAAGCTAGAATGGGATAATGGTTATTTATAAACATTGAGTAAGTAATCAGAGATTTGATTGGGTTTTGTATTTTTTTAAAGTCTACTCCAATGGGTCATGGATTACTTCTTGATCAAAGCACCACAGAAAGGTTCTGGACCAATTGGGTCACCCCTTTTTTCTTCTTGAGCTAGCCCAACAGCCTCTTGTTGCCCTTGTAACCTATGTGGTCTGGTTCTTAGGCTAGAGATAGTTTATTTCGATTGCCAAGCTCTTGAAGGGTTCTCAAGCAATCCCAGACAAGTTTGGAATTAACTTATTGTTAGTTAGAATTGCAACTTCTGGCTGGATATCAAGAGGATTTAGTGAAAGTCCATCCGTTCAAAAAATGTATCGTTTTTATGACATTTACAATTGTTTTTGACCAGAATCTTTGAATTATTTTGGTTCTCCTAGGATTTGTACAACTGTTCATAGAAAGATGAGTCAATAATTTGGATTTTCGACCACATTTTTGGTTGCATTTGATGCCTTTTCGACTTCTTTTCGTTTGTGAATATTTATTTTGGGTCAATCTTCAATTTGGGTACAGGACCAGGTTTTACTTGTCAAAGGCGTCTGTCAGTAGTGTACTGAAGTTAGAGGAGTGGTTCTAGAACGCTTCCTTGGGGTACACTAAATTTTATAATGTTGGGATTTGATATTGAATCATTGCACAAGTATGCAGGATCATAAAAGAAGGTTAAGATACCTCGAAAAATTTGATGAGAGATGAGATTCATGTTTTCGAAAACTTTTCAACAACAAATAAAATATTTTTGTTAACAAACTGATGAATTGTAGACCATTAGGTTTGCTGATTTGATACAAACTGCAGAACAGGCAAAGCAAAATGCTTGTTCGATAATCCAAATCTGTGGATTGAATAATTAGTTCGTTATTGGTGAAACCACAGACAATTCAATGACGGTTAAGTATGTGATCACGTATGCGTTTCATGAGCTGTAAGGGAATTAGTTCGAATCGAATATTCTACAGGGACGTATTCAGTGCAGGACAACATTTTTGAAAACGAACTGAATATTCAATATCTTATTCGATCTACAGTCGAATGATATACTGTAGATTTTGAAATCCATTTATTTGAGCAAGATGGTCGTGACAGCTCCCCAGAAAGTGCAGTGTTGCCGCTTGTCTTGTTTTTTCAACGATATTCCGAAACAAAAAGTTAGGTCAGGTTTATCATTTATAACATTTTGAAAAATATTTTTGGTTTCATGGAATATAACACCAAATTTGGATGAATATCGACTGTGGGTGACCGTTGACAGTTGTTTTAATGTTTTTTATTTATTTTCATCAGATTCAACAAAGCTAGTTGATTTTTCCTCAAATAAATTTGGCATCATTGTGAAGTGACTTATTCCCATAATCAGTTCAGTGGTTTTTATTTTGCACTGTTGGTATTACAAGATAACCAAATCTGTCACAAAAGATCTTCCTTAAATAAATAAATTATATCGCTGTTTGTATAAAATTTTTGAACTTATTTCAATCCACCTGTACATTCTAATGACATCAATTCCATCTCCTGTCATGTCATGCGTCACATAAAACTTGACAAGCCGTTCTAACTAAATCTCTTTCGAAACGATTTCGACGACAAAATGGTCGTATTTTCGCGTGAGGCTAAAGAACGTTTAGAAACAGTGATCGATCTGTCGCGAAGGGTTTTCCACATCGGATACATCCCTTTCGTCCTTTATTGCGGCTGGAAACTCGGACCAGATGGTGGATGCGGACCATTCCATTTCTCTCATCTCTTATGGCATTACTGACCGATGAAATCCTTTTGTTCGTTCTCCACAGATATGCGCGGCTTGTTGAAATTATGTTCTTGTTGGAAGGTTACGAATAAACTTTGAGTTTTGAGTGTTTTGTTGTATTTTTGGTTCAATTGTACTTACTCATCATGCGACCCAAATTTCGATGGAGTTTTTTTGTTACTCACGTTCTTTGGTCTGAAAAATACGAATTTGATAATATTATCGTGGAAAAATTTAAACTTTTGAGATATTTCACTTCAGAGTTGAAATTCCACTTCCTTTTTCCGTGTCACTTTTTGTACGAGATTGTACTTCTTTTTGGCAAATTTCTTCATCAACGAGTTACACAACATATTGAGAAATGATTTACCATGCTTTTATTCTCAAATGAAACTCAAAATGTAATGTAAATTGACAGTTTGACAAAATGATTATGTTTACATACTGTCGAATCTGAATATTCGAAAAATACTGCATTTTCAATGTTTCCTTAGAATGAATACATGATAAACCCTTTCCAAATATACAGGGTGTTTCATGTTGCGCTCAATCGTCATATTCTGGTCCTCTTTACTCTCTACACCCTGTATAATGTGTCACCTCATCGAAGAAATCATCCAAAAAGCTGTACAATCTTGCGCAAAAAGTGACACGAAAAAAAGAAGTGGAAATTTCAACATTGAAGTGGAATATCTCGAAAGTGATCAACTTCCCCACGATAATTAATTTTGTGTATTCTGGACCAAAATACGTAAGTGGTAACAAGAATGTTCGTCAAAATTTGTTTGCATCTAATTTTTTGACAAATTTTCTGAAAAAAAAATAGTTCAAATGCGCCCCGACATATTCGAAGACGTGAGTTGGATGAATTTGCACTAACCATGGGACCTGAATTTCGATAATAATTTTTGTGGATACTCATGTAGTTTGAGCTAAAAAAATATGGTAAGTGAAGTTGTGTTTTTGGGTCAAAATAAGTGGGTATCCACAAAAATTATTATCGAAATCCAGGACGCGTAATTTAATCACCAATATCCCTGATATTTCCTTCTCAAACACACCTAATAATGTTAATTTTGGGTACATTTCAGTACATAAAAACTGGGAAACTCGAACTCTATGACGATCAGAGAGCTTTTCTTAATTTACACAACGCATTCTCTCCAGACTCGATTGGCACTCACACAAGCTCTTCAAATACAAAATAAACCTTCCAGTTAGCCTTCACTTGGTTCGAAACCGTTATTTCCAGAGCGACAACTACATATCAATTCGCGTTGGGGCGGCCATGATGAACGACGACAGTTTGGGGGCGCTGTTGTTGGGTGGGCGGCCGCCCGTCGCTCTGCCCGTTATCGAGAACGACGCCGCCCCGATCGTACCTAAGGTATTCGATCGCTTGGCTGTAGTTTCGCAGAGAAATATCGATGCACAGTTTGAGCATGTTGAAATTATGAATCGTACAGTAATTAGACATTAGTGACAGCTGAGCATGTACAGTTTAGGTTTTATCCACATTATTGAGGAAATTGTATTGAGAATGTTTTTTTTCTGATGGATTACACCTTCGGGAAAAACTCCAAGCATGACTCAGCGTTGAATAGTTTGTTGATTTATTTATAATCAGTTACGTTAGTTCTTCGATTTGTAATAAGTTAGTGGATGACTATTTATTCTCTAATATTTTCGTAAAAAAATATCTTGAAATATAGCTGAAAATATATCTTCCCTTGTCCACAAAACTTCAAAACATTCTATCGAGTACTTTCTTTTGAAAAAAATTATGAAAAATAACCCTTATATCTGCTTGGGAAATAAATCAATACAGTTTACAACAGATTTCTGGATTCATGAAAAAATAATTGAACGAGAGAGGTTTGAAAAAGATTGAAATAAATATACATATATATTCCAAACTTATATCACATGGATCATTCTTTTATCCAAATGTTATGGGCAATGAATAATTCATCGCACTGTATATACATGAGCTGTTAGACAATATACTGCTATTCTCCATGCTTCACATTTTCTAGAATTTTCTATATTCGAATGATTATATGTCATTGTACGTAATCTAGTTATTGCAATTCTGAATAGTTCTGGTGAAATTATATTTTGTATAATTATTTTCGCGTGATTTTTAGGCTGTGCAAGAACATTTGTTGCCTCCATATCCTGATAATTCCACCATCACTGACGGTTCTTGGCAAAATGTGAATGGTACACGGTGAGTAAACGAATCAAGCATTGAAAATACTCGAAATACTAATAATAAATATGTGTTTTGAAAATTTAATACAGACCGATAAATTTTCCAAAAAATGTGAACTATTCACCCTTTATTGAAGAATTTATATAAATATGGCAGGTATTATTGTGAGGTGAGATTCTAATGGTTCAAAAAATACTGCATTTTCTATGTTTTTTCCCAATATAAATGCTGTCTCATTTTTGAAGAAATTCACAAAGTAGCTGTACAATCTTGACAGGACACTGTAAAGGAAAAAAAGAAGAAGAGATTCCAAACTGTTGAACGAATTACATCAAAAATAATTGTTTTTTTGTGTGTGAATTTGTTTTCAAGGCGAATTATATAACTGAAACTAATAATCCTTTGGTATTAAATTGAATATTCAAGTTCATTATTTCACCACAACTGCAATAGAAGTTTCCATGGAGACCCTTTAATTTAACGATTGTGTTCCCATTTTCTGCAGCTGTCTCCATCAACCTCAGGTACTCGCAAACTTCCTGAACTTCGTTGGTATAACGACAATTCAATAAACCTGAAAGCTCTATTTGTTCCCTTCTGAATCACACGATACGTTTCCCAAAGGAAAACTTACCAGCCCCTGGAAATTACCTAGCATTTTCTTGACAAATAAGAGGAATAATAAAAATAAGAGGAAATATTTCATTCATGCAGCTCGAACACTCTTTTTTTTCCTATTGATGAAATGGACTGTCTTTGAAGCGTAGTATTGGAAATTTTCGAAAAAGCATTCACCAAATAGTCATTGACATATCGTTTATGTTCAAATATCGACAATTAATTGGTTTATTTAGAAATGTAAAGAATCCTGATTGTCTTGTGTATCTGCGAAATGTTCCAATACATTTGGTTATCGTTCTGAATAATCTGAATTGAACTCAACCTAACTTTTTATTTCGGAGTATCGTTGACAAAAAAGACAAGCGGCAACACTGCATTTTCTGGCGAACTGTCACAACGATCTTACTTAAATAGATCAATTTTTCTCTCTCTCAGACTTTGATAACCAAGAGTAAACGTAACATTTTATCTCATTATTATCTATGTAGGATGGATTAGAATATTACTATTCATTGTTGGTAAGCAGTAGAGGAATGTCGAATAAATAAAACAATGAATGAGCCGCCATTGTTAAAAAAAAAGATAAATTTGATTACTTCACAATTAATGGGTCTAACAAACAAACGTGCGATAGGAATTTTAGGCTCATTATCAAAATTAGAAGTTTAGCGGTTATCTAGATACTTTTTATTTTGCACTATTGGCATTGAAAGATAACCAAATCTGTCAGAACTTTCCTTATTCATGGGATTTTCGACTCAAACTATCAGATTGAAAATATACAATCCTTCATGAGGATGGTGTGATGGCATGACAGATATGAAAAATACCACCCTTCCTTCAATCTCGAGAGGACCGAGAACATCGTTCCGTCATTTCAGCGAGGAATTTAGAACGGAACAAATTTCGAATTCCTTTTGCACCGCGAAACCATTTTAGTCTGCAGGGAAGAATTTTCACCAGCAACATCAAACGAGAGCGGTGCAATAACTCAATGCTGGTTACGTGAAGATTATCCAAAGCTATCGAAACTTCAATAATTCCATTTAGGTAATCTCTAGGGAATATTCGATTGGGCTCAACATATGCCAGACTGTGACAGTCTGTGGCTTCCGGAAATGATGACAATGATAAGCACAGAACGAGAATATTCTATGCAAGGAACGTAAACAAATATGGCGTCAAACTGTCATGGAAAGCCAAGCTATTTGCTCATAGTAGTAGGAACTTTGTTGGGGGAGAGCAAGTTTTGAATAGTAGACACTTGAAAATGTATCGATGGAGCTTATGGCTACTACTTTCATTCAATTTGAGGCTATATATTTGCCAAAAATGAACATATTAAGGATTGAAGTATCCAAATGAAGGACACTTAAGGCAGTAGTCAAAATAACGAACAGAATAATCATAATTTTATTTCATGATTTCAATGACAGTTATTTCCAAAACACTATACATAAAACACTACGGGTTTTCACTGAGTTTCACTGAAAATTTGGTCGAAAGACGAGCTGTCGTATATACAATTTACGATTCCCTTCACCCTCGTCTGTCACTTTTACAAAAGCGAAAGCTTCGTTTCCTCTGGGAAAATCTAGCGAATTATATGAATATTCTGGATGTCGTGAGAACAAAATGAATTAGCCTAGAATTTGAAGACGCTCAAGACATATACGACTTTTTTTGTGAGAGATATTTTCATGCATAACGTAGAAAATATTCATGAGAATTTGGATTCGTCCAGTATTATATTGCATTTGTTTTATTGCATGAGTCATAACTTTCAAAAGAAAAATTCATGACATAAAAATGATTTGATTGAAACTCATTGTCGATTCAAAACTCACCTTGTTTGTTGTCATCTTTTGAAAATTTAGGAGGTGTTTTTTTTTAAACGATACTCAAGTCAAGAGCAAACCTTTTTTTATTTGTTATCCATGAGGAGACTCCTTTAAACATTGATGAAGTTCAACTTGAAAAGAAAATGTAGAATGCTGTTATATAACCCTAATTGGCCCATCAGAATTCACAAAGGGCTCCTTTCAGATCCTTAGGGACTACTCTAATAACAGTTACTTTAATGACTAATGAAGAGAAGTAACAAAATATCCCTACAAAATCGTTATAGTAAACCTTTACAGTTGAAAAAAATAAGCCAATATTTTTTGACAAAATTTTAAAAAAGCACCTCAATTTTATTTTGTTTCAGGTACAAATTCTTTGTTTTCTCAGCCTTCTACGACCAGAGAAAAGGACAGAAGATAATACGAGTTATAGGAGCGACGAAGACGAGAGGACCGGAAAGAGTATGGTGTAGACTTTGGTACAGAGTCAGCGATTCGAATTCCACATCTCATTTCTCAGTCACAGTACCAGCAAAAATCAAGGTGAGAAATTATTCAATAAATATCGTTACGATGACAAGTCATTTCTTTTATTATGAAACACCTTGTATGATCTGAATTTATTTCATTAATTTCACGTACACTCCTTGCAGAAAGCCCCCTTTTTCTATCCTTAATTAAATACAAGAAAATAGAGTACCTCCACTCGAAAGCACTTCGAAGTAGTTTATACGGTTTTGTGGGATGTATTTTCGGTTCATTGGGTGATAAAATTGCATCGAGGAAGAAACTTCATCGAATTTAGTCTGTCTGTATGGATGAATTTGCGAGACGTGATGGAAACACGAAGAAAAAAATTCAATCAGTAGCTGCCATTCTGGAACGTTTTGTTTTTGATCGGATTTCATTGAGAAGTCGTCAAATCTACTTCATTTCAATTACAAAATAGAAAAACTCTTATATTATTCTATTTCAAATGCAAAATATGTAATGACTTTGCTTTTTGTATTAAATACAAAATAGGTATGTTAAAAATACTTTATTGAAATAAAATAGTTTGAAAAAATTATTATTCAATTATTATTAAATACAAAATAGAAATACTTTTATAATATTCCATTTCAAATGCAAATTATGAAATAATTCAGTTTTTTGTATTGAAATACTAAATATGTATTTCAAAAATACTTGATTAAAATAAAATACTTCCGAATGTTCTTTCACCAAATGCTTGAATAAAAGTGAACCTGAATAATAATCCTATGCCATTTTAGCCTGCATTAAAATCAACATTACTAGTAAAAAATAATGCCAATCTCAGCTCCAGGTTATTCTAGTTGATCTTACCATGGGGTACATTCATTTCCAATGGAATTCTTCCAACAAAACCATCCTGAATTCCAGGTGATTCGCGAAAACTGGAACCTCAAGTACAGCGCCTGTTTCGTCACCTGTCCGATATCGAATAAAGTGGTGCCAGCCTCGGTGAGCATCGTGGCCAATATCAAGGACGTCCCCACTAATTTGCTGGCAATCATCAACAATTTCAACGAAAGCTCCGCCAGCCCCGTGCCGACGAAGTTCGGGGTGTGCGTGAAGCCTCTTCACTTTGATTACAACAGGGTAGGTAAGGTGGAGTTAAGGGGATGGGCAATCGTTGGCATAAACTTGTTTCAACATTTTTTGAGCTTTGGTAAAAGTTTTACAGCTTCGGAAAAAATTATTCTTCCATTTAGGGAGAAATCTACGAGGAGAGCAAGTGTATAATATCGGTATACCCGACCCACATGTGTTCCAACATGTGATGATATAATTTCCTCGAATAAAAAAATAAATGCTTTTGTTTCATAATCTTGTAATTCATTTGGCTAATTTTGCTGACAATGTTCAATAATAATAATTAATCATCTCTACACCTGCAAAACAGATTCAAAAAATCTCGGATTGAATTGAATACATGATTTAGTTTCATTCTATCTGTCTCAATTTTATGCAGGCTATTCTTTTCGCTCTCATTAAATTTTCAATTGGGAAGATGAATTATTTCCGAAACTGTATGTCATTTGTTCGATGCTCGTTTTTCTATCTATGTTGATTTGACAATAATGAAAATTTCCAAAAAGATGGCTTTTTCGATATCGTTATTTTGACTGAAAATATGGAAATTATAGGAATTTGACGTTTTCAATGCTTTCTCATGGAAATTTTGTTGATTCGACTAGAACTATGGATATCAGGAATAAAGTTTATATATTTTATGACCAATATTGAAACATTTTCTAGGGTGTTTTGAATTCTTGCTCACTAACTACAGAAATTCATTTCTAGTGAAATTTAATTAAAAATAACCAAAAATACCATATTTTTTGATAAATCTAAAATTTCTCATTTCTAGTGGAATTTTTGAATGATTATTCAGAAAATTCCTTTCTCTACCCAAGAATGAAAAATTCAAGAAAAACGCTGTTTTCATTGATTATCCTTGAAGTTTGTGTCTTTTCGATGTTTTCTCAGCAAGTTGAAGTTATTTTTTGAGAATGAAAAGTTACAGAAATTAATTTCTGATGAAATAAACCAAAACCACCACATATTTTGATAAATCTGAAATTTTTCATTTCTAGTGGAATTTTTGAATGATTACTCAGAAAATTCGGTTCTCTTTCCAAGAATGAAAAATTTGAGAAATACGTGGTCTTCAATAACTTTTCGTGAAGTTTAAATTTTCAATGTTTTCTCAGTTAGTTGGAGTTTTTGTTTTTGACAATGAAAAATTACGGAAATTAATTCCTAATGAAATTCAATTGAAAATAACCACAGATATTTTTATATATTTTTGATAAACCTGTTTTAATTTCTAGTGAAAATTTTGAATAATTACTCAGAAAATTCGTTTCTCTTCCCAAGAATGGAAAATTATAGAAATACGTTATTTTCAATTAATATCCGTGAAGTTTGTGTCTTTTCAATGTTTTCTCAGTAAGTTGGAATTTTTTTTTTGACGAACAATGAAAAATTACAGAAATCAATTTCTAATGAAATTCAATTAAACATAACCAAAAAACACCATATTTTTGATGAATCGAATTTTTTTCATTTGTGGTGGGAATTTTGAATAATTATTCCCACTACATTCGTGTTATTTCGACTAAAACCGAAAAAACAAATTCAAATTCAAATCTCCTCGTCCTCTCAGGCGATCCAAATCCTCGAATTCATCGAGCTGAACCGGCTGATGGGCGTCGACCACTTCACTTTCTACAACCACACCATCGGACCGCAAGTGGCGTGCGTCATGAACGACTACGTTCGACGAGGGATCGCCACAGTGCTGCCCTGGCGTCTCGACATGGCGTCGCAGAAGGAAATCCGCACCGAAGGATTGTTCGCCGCCCTCAACGATTGCTTGTACAGGTCGATGTACAAGTTCTCGCACGTCGCTCTCATCGATTTGGACGAGTATATCGTGCCGGAACATAACCACACTTTGCCGCAACTCATCGAGTGAGTAGAAATAATGACACGAAGTTTTTTCGGATATTGAATGATATTTTCTCCAATGGGATTTCTTATGCACTGTTTTTTTGCATTATATTTGGTCCTGCAGCAAGTTTTTAGCAGGAGTGACAGGGGCATGAGAAGTATCGTGTTCACACTCTTCTTCAACCCAGCATAAAATACTATTTTTGGTTTATATTTTTTTTTCAACTCAAATGGCGAAAGGATAAGAACGAAAAGTCAGGTTATATTTTTTTATTTTTCACAAACTTGTCAAATTGTAGCGTTATTTTGAGAAAGGTGATACATCATATTTTCTTTTTCTAATTCTAGTCTATTTCAATTCCTTATTTTACTGTTCATTACTGCGTCTTCAAGAACGGAATTTTTTTTAAACTTGATCACAAAGGCAGCGGTATTTAATGATAAATAATAATAATAATAATACGCTTATTTAGCACTTATCACTGAATTAGTTGATTTAATTATCGTCCTTTCAAATAAACACTTTTTTATGGAATACACTCAGTGATGATGACTTCTTGATTTCCCTTGGTAATACATTAAACATACAAATACTCTCGAAAAAAAAGCCTCTTGAAAAAAATCGATCATGTGATACAATTCAAGGTGCATTTTGGGATGTACGAAATTTTTCATTTTCTTTTCCAGTGGCGTATTTACGGGTTTTGCATATTTTTGGAGAAAAAATACTACGCCACTGCTTACTTTCAAAATAAAAAATACTTTCAAGATCCTCATTCACTATTGAGCAAAATCTATCTCATGGATTTTCTTTGTCCGACGCATGGTTTTCGCTTAAAAAATAAAAATTGTTTAACTTCAGGGTCAATTCCTCAAAAATCTGAGCGTGAAAATGTTTGTGCATCGACTGAAAGCAAATTGAGAGATCAGATTCATAGAATATTATCTCAGTTATTATTTTTTTTTCAAAATTTCATCACCCTGTATCTCAAAAGTTAGGACTTTTAGGACATACGTTTATGGAAAGTTTTTTTCTCAAAACGTGTCAAAGAATAACCCCTTCAAATATTAGCACGACTTTAAGGAACACCCTGTATATATTTTCTTGTGTGCAAAATAAATAATGATGAATAATAATTGAAATGTGGCAACAGTATTGAAAACCAGTCTTTTAGTCCAAGCAAACAAACAATCAGCTATAAGAGGGAAAAATGAAATTTTCTTACTTAATTTTCACAAACAACAAGACAAAACTTTTTTTAAATTCACTGCTAGAAATGCGGTGTTGCTACTTAGGTTAGGTCAAATTTATTATTCGAATTGTTTCAAATAATGGAATTATAAAATCTATTTTCCCAAGATATTCAGCAGAAAATAAACAACTGGTGTCAAATCGGGTTATCTGGCAGGCCAATCCCATGGTTCCAAACAGTCGTTTATTTTAATTAATTCCAATTTTTTTCTAAGATTTCAGTCATGGCGACTGAAAAGGCCGAGAATAACAAGTTTCAATTATGCGGGATTGAAGAACCTCAAGTTGAGACGAAATTCTTGATAATTTCATTATGGAAATGGCGATTTGCATATTTCCGTGTCGAAACGAAGTTTTATTTCTGCTCTTATTCAATTAACGTTAATGAATACGGCACGCTTGTTTCTTGTTTTTTTTTTTTTTTTCAAGAAAGTCTTGGATAGAATTGCGACAGTGAGGAGGATTAAAAACTTCATAACAGCACTGTGAAGATTTGAAATGAGCTTTTGATGCTTCTCTTCAATCATAGGGCATACATTTATAGGATTTGTTTTTTCTCAAAATGTGTCAAAGAATAACACCTTCAAATATTAGCATGTCTTTAAGGAACACTCTTTATATCAAAATAAATTATCACGGAACATTTGTGAAAAAATTTCAATTTTATTAATGCGTTATTGTCTTTGTTTTCCTACCATAATGCTGATTTTATTCATTTCTCATTTCGTTACATCCTGATTCAAATTGAAAATGTATGGATACGTCACTTGTCACATCTGTGGAACTGGCTCCATGATGCATAACCTCAAAGACTGATGAATTGTGACAGTGACTCAAGACTTTGTTCGAAGAGCTCTTGGATCAACCTGGATTTTTTTCTCGATATTACAGATACCTGAACAAGCGTCTCAGCACTCGCACGACGGGCTCTTTCTCTTTCCAGAACGCGTTTTTCTACCTCCAGTGGAGCGACGACGCTGAAGTGTCGAATTTCGTTGAACCCGTCGCTGCCAATTTGGTAACGCTCAAGAAGACGCGCAGGCGCAGTAAGCTGCATCCGCACAAGCAGCGTTCCAAGTACATCTGTCGGCCGGAGTTGACAGTCGAAGCTGGCAATCATTTCGTGTGGGAGTTTATACCAGGTACGTGTCATTCATGAAGCGACATCTGAAGGTCGGAGTTTGAATTTTCTTCTATTTATTTTCATGTATTTTTGCAAATATTTGGGCTGTAATGTAACATGGATAACTGTCTTATCTTTCAGGTCACGGAACATTGAACGTTCCTGCCGACGCCGCCATTTTGCATCATTACAGGATCTGCGAGTTTGGCGGGGACGATTGCATAAAAACGACCTCGATAGTCGACAGAACCGCTTATCGATACAAAGACGTTTTAACAAGTGCTGTGAAATTACAATACGAGCGTTTGAAGAGCAAATGCGATTTAGCCGATCTCGCTTTGCCCTCAGCCAAAGTTTTCGACAAGATCGCTAATTTGTTGAAGCTGGATTTGGAAAAATAGTTGTATCAGTATTATTAGTTGTGAATATTTTTCTACACTGATTATTTGTGATCCGATTCGATGATGTAATGACTGTTGATCTAGTTTGTAAGGTTAGGATACGTTTCTTCTGTCACCTGTCAAAAAGTATACAACTTGATTCGATTTTTCCTCATTCTTGACAACATAACATTTTTTTTTACTGGCGTCTCGTTACGAAATGTTTGTTGAAATAAGGTTTGTATGCTTTTTGATTGATATTATTAAGACATCAATATCGATCTGATGATAAAACAATAAGTAGTTGTAGCTCCGCTTAAGGAGGAACAGTGCAATAATTTTATTTCACTTGATGCTTGCAAGTTATCAGTAAAAAACTGGATTCCACACAAAATAAATTTCACTCCATACTATCAGTGGCTTATTTTTCAGTCAATAACCACAAAAAATCCATCAAAATCTTTGAAAAGAATTAAGATTCTTCGGGTACATGCCTCCAAATTGTCGTGCTGCCAACTTTATAAAAATAACTAAGGGAACAACCATTGTAATACCATTTAATTGGTATATTCACGAATCAGTATACAATCAAACTATTTTCATTAATTAGTGAACGTTTATTAAATAAATCCAAACGAATACAAACAAGAGATATGGGGATTTAGTCTAATTACGAGCATCTGATATTATAAATTTGAAGTATCTATACTGCAAACTCGCGCACACAACACTTTAAATTACTCAGTACAAGGTACACAGTACATATTCAAATACAATTGGAAGTATATAAGTTTAGTCAAATATAATGGTTAACAACTTGATACACCTCAACTCACTGGGCTACCAGATTGTCGAAAAATAAAGAAATGAGAACAAAGTACATTTCTATCGATTAATAACATGCAAAGTCAACTGAAAAATCACTACCGGTGCACGATTTAGGTTGTCTCAACTTACGTGTCACCTTATCGTCATTGTGAATGACATCTTCACATTCCTTCAATCTTTATCACAACCTATTTACAGTAATTACATTGTTTCGTGATTGAAAAGCTCAGTTTTCAATGTTTTCACTTTCCTCAGGTAACTTTATTATTGATATTTTCTTACTAAATAACGGGCAAAGAATAACGTAAGCCATACTTTACATTTTTTGTTCCATTAACCAGCATGCCAGTTGAATATTTATATACAGGGTGTTTCATTAATATGGTGAAAAAATGATAGTGAGAGTAGAGAGGACCAAAATATGACGATTGAGCGCAACATCGCTTATACAAATGTTGATGGTTAAAAAGATACAGTGCGTTCAAAGTTACAATTTTATGTGCAAATTTCTCAATAGCTTCGACTGTTTTTATAATGTCGGTTTCTCTGACACTAGAAATCTATTTGCTTGTCTGACATCAACCTACTTCTTTTTTCTTGATGAAATTATTTGAATTTATTTGTAACTTCAATACTTGAAATCGGGTTTATCGTAAAAACATAAAGGTTTTTCGACTTTTTCCAAGATTACTTTTTTGATCAGAAGATAACGTAGTTTGATAAATGTTTTTTATTTAAATAATTGTAAGCGGGTAAGTGGCGCCCTCTAAGGACTACCTTAATATTGATAAAATATTCTTGTTTGCCGTCCGAAAAACCCCATTGTACCAATTTTTAAACCGATATCTCAAAAATTGTCGAAGCTATCAAGACATTTGCAAATAAAATTTTAACTTTGAACGCACTGTATCTCTTTAACCATCCACATTTGTATAAGCGATGTTGCGCTCAATCGTCATATTTTGGTCCTCTCTACTCTCAGTTTGATTTTTTTACCATATTAATGAAATACCCTGTAGAATATAAAGTAAACGAAATCTAATCTACCACAATATATTAATTATATAAGGATAAAATCAACAAAAAAGGTGATCGAGAATTGTATTCTTGATCGCCATTTTTGCTGTTATTTCATTATGGGTTAGTTCAAGACCTCATAATATTATAACCACGCTGTTGAAGCACGAACAATCGTTTCTCAACTGCTTCTCTATCTGCGGGAGAAAAAAAAATTATCAAATATTATTTCATTTATGATTGTGTCATGTCATTAGGTTGAATGAAATCGTTGCTAAATTTTGGTACAGAATATACCTGAATTCTTATTGGATATTGAATAATTATCAGCAATTATCAAACGTAATTTTAGCACTCTGCATTTCTCGAAATTTCATTTAGAATACAAAACTTACATTTGATTAGAAGCGTTTTGTCTTTCTGGTTCTGAACTTGCTGAGACAAACTATGCAACAGTATCTGAGCTGTCTGATACTTTTGGGAACAATCCTCAGGATGCCCGAAAAGCTCGTCCAAAGCTGCCGATTGACACTAAAAACCAGAGTTGTATTCATCCGACTTCAACCCGAAAAAAAAAAACACTCACTGTCTGTATTGCGTGGTTATAAATAATCATATCAGCGGTAGCCATAGAGTTACCAAGCTTATTCAAAAGTCCAGTGCTGTTGAGCTGCTTGCATTCTTGAATGGTAGCTTTGAATCTCGCATTCATATTTTTCACAACTATAACAGAACCGCCAAAACAGCGCACATGAAATTTCCTTGAAAAATAATGAGTAATAACCGAGAAAACTATCCACTCACCATTCTTGACGTTGGTACTGGGCCTCAACTGGTTCGCCTTCAACTGATTGGTCGCCAAGGCCAGGGCGGAGCTGAGCAGTTGAAGCACGCGCACCATCAACACGAGCTGCTCGGCCCGGCGCGTCATATCGTCCGTCAATTGGTTGTGCTGGGACCCGCCCACGAGGGCAGCCAAAGGGGCGGTCCTCTGTCTAGCTAGCTCGAGAATGCAGTTGCTCAGGGCTAGCGAGAAGTTCAGCTTGGCCAGGGTGTCGTTATGGGCCTTCTACGTTGACAAAGCGAAGAGTATTACAAGAGGGGAATGCAAATTTGGAGAGGTTTAGGCTCGTGCCCCCAATTTCTGTATGACAATGCAGCGATATTGGCAGTTTTTTTCGTTCTTTTTGCCAATAATCACAATATTTTTTTAAAAATTAAGAAAAAACAATTATAAGAATCATAAATATAATATGAAATTGAATTTTTAAGAATTATTTAATTGACTTCTGCATCAAACATTATTTGACGTATCTGTCTATAGAAACTTCTTAGTAGTGCATTTTGGCGTACGTATATATCGAATGACAAATGAAAGAAACAACCAGAAGAATTTTTCAGCAATAAAACAGTTCATTCTCTTAAAAACGTCGAGATCTCGAGAGAACAAGATTGCATTCACCAAACACAGATTATTTGATGCAAAATATACACAAAAACAGTCTTGAGAGCAATTTTAGGTTATAATGAAAGATGCCATATTTTTTCTCACCTCGTACAACGTTTCTTCCTGCAACTCAGGAACCAAAAACATTATGGGATGAGCATCGTTCGTGGTGGTTGGTTCATTATAAAACGCTGGAAAATTGTCGAGTTCTGAAATTTCAGGTAGGGTCACTGCGCGAGTACAAAAAGGTATGATCGGTGATCGACCCAAATTGTTGTTGTCGTTCATGTTGGGACTGCTCAGCATTGGAACTCTGGCCAATGGACCGCTCAGTATGGGAGGTGAAGTTCCTTAAAAAAAACGAAAAGATGATTCGAGAAACCTCTCAAAGTAGAAACTTTTCATTCGCATCTAGACTCACCTGATCTTCTGAGCGGCGAATTTATCGGCACAGTTTTAGATATCGAAACCGGCGAAACTGTCCAAACACTCGGAGGCGGTGGTGTCTCACAAAGCGAGGACCCGGAAGTGGACCGCCTTCTACCTCCCGGAGGTGTACCAATCACGAACTGAACCTGAAACAAAACTCCAAGTGACACCTGTCATCCACGGTCACGCCGATACTCACCGACGGTGGCGACATAGTACTGATGTCGATTTCTGATCTCTGCCTTTCCAGCTTGGTCTTGACTGTGATCGGCATCGATCTCGGGATACTGCCGCAGCTGTTGTTGACCTGCAAACACCAAATGTTTGAGCTTGAGGGTATAATGTAGGAGTTAATCAGAACCGAACCTTGGCGGGAGAGGCTGATTCTTTGTCCTTCCTACTAGGGAACGAGGAGTTCTGCATTTTCTCGAAAGCTTGTCGTTGAGTGGGCACAGGAATTGGCTCTGATATGGGTAGAGTACTAGGCCTAGTGGGGCTGGATACCAGGGCAGAAGGCGTCGCGTTTGTTTGATTTGAATACCTGAATCTAATGAAGGTTTTTTTATCGAATAACTTTTGGGTAGGAACGGAAATAATGCTGATTTTCCAGATGGCCGGTACTGGACTTACAATTAGACGAGTCATCGTTAGTTAATTGACGTTTTAGACAAGTGACAACTCACGTTGGTTTCTCCAGTTCCATGATAATCTCCGCTGAATGGTTGGAATGGGTTTGGATGTTTGAAACTATAACATAATCATCTTCAGGACTTGAACTGAGAGCGTTTCTTGTCGATCGCGGTGATTCTAAAGCAATAAGCAATAAAATGAATGAAACGATGCAGGTTTAGTATAGATATTTCTTGCTACAAAAATCATTATGTTTATATCAAAATTGATAAAATATGGTGCTGGACCAGTTGAAGCTTATAATCTCGGATTCATGATTCATAAAGATAAAATCCCACCTCTCCTGAAGACATTAAAAGCAGATGATTGTCGAATAGTTAGAGATTAAGGGAGACTTCGTCCTTGGAGTGCCATATTTCAGGTGTTTACGTTTTATTTTTTAGGAAACAAGTAAAGCTTTTTGAGTGCTTTTTGGTTATTTGAAAATCTCAAGGACAAAGTCTCCATTAAATGAATTACATAATTTCTCGGTTCTGAAGTGTATTGACTCATTCGTTCGTATATAAGTAATGTGAATGTGAATAAATTATTACTTAAGTTTATTGAAATATCAGCAGAAAGCATACCAAATGATAGAACACCCTTTTGACAAAATGAATAAGCATTATGTACACACTATGGCTAAGACAGATGTTAGTTGTTAATTCATTTCTCATGAACATAACCTAGAAACCTCGATGGTAAGAAAATTCATCCAAGAGAACAGTTTAAAATAGAAAACGTAGTTGGAGTATTTCTACTTCGTCAACTGTTTCTGTCAACTGATCGACAAATAGACACAATCAACATAGTAGATTGAATTGTAAAGGAATTAAAGTTGTTCAAGAATAAAAAATTTAAATATATATTGAAAAATTACCAGGCTGAGATCTGGGTGGAGTTGCTATATCAATAGGAGTTGCAACTCTCGGAAGAGGTTTTGGTAATGTAGGTGAATGGCACACTAGAAGTTCTGAAATAAAACACCATCAATGACACTGATAATAACGTTGATATAATGCTTGCCATTATCATTCTGAGGCGGTTCAGGTCTCTTAAGAAAAGGGTGATTGAAGAACGTTTTAAAATTCATCCGTTCCTTAGCATTCCTTTTGAGCAGTCCGATCAACAGATCCTTCAGCTCTGGGCTGGTTCCAACAGGAATTCTTGAAAATATAGAGCCTCATGATTATGTGTTTGTTTTTCACTTCGTCAACAAAGTATCATAAATAGAAGTGTGGAGCGCTTACTTAGGTGTCAAAACGGCGCTTCTCTCGTAAAGTTGTTTAAGAATTAAGGGTGTTTGTGCTCGAAAAGCCGGTAGAGCTGTCAAA
This sequence comes from Plagiodera versicolora, assembly GCA_037013635.1. Classification (NCBI taxonomy): domain Eukaryota; kingdom Metazoa; phylum Arthropoda; class Insecta; order Coleoptera; family Chrysomelidae; genus Plagiodera; species Plagiodera versicolora. Next base: position 3,343,664 of record CM072990.1, read on the forward strand.
CATTGATAAATTATGGTGCCCATGCTCCAAAGATCGGCTTTAGCGTCGTATTCCATAGACATTATCACTTCTGGGGCCTAAATTGAAAGGAACGAATTGGTTGCATAACGTTCAATTCGATTGTTTCTTACCATGTACATAGGGCTTCCACAAAGTGTAGCTGCCATTTTGCCGTCTTGTAGGAATCTCGCAAAGCCAAAGTCAGCTGAAAATGTATTATTTGAAATTTCAAGCGGAACAGGCAATGGAAATGACAAACTTCTGAGATGACCATGACTTACCAATTTTCAATGTAATTTCGGATGGTGGCGGTTTTGCTTTAGTGCCGTTATGTGCCAGAAGAATATTTTGTGGTTTCAAGTCCCGATGGACTATATCTTTGTCATACATTGCACGCATTGCGTCAGCTGAAACATAGAACCTATTGTGGAATTTTTTCTCTCGAAAATATTGTCATTGAAATTTTTCAACAAAGACGAAATACTTAAAGTCCTCCAATTTTATTCTGCTTACCCAGCTGTATCAGAAATATACGTATAGTATCCTCACTGAGGGTCCCATTTGCTGTAGAAAATACATGATGTTAATAAAATATACACATTATTATGTCGACATACTCACCGCTCAAATAATCTGCTAAATCACCCCCATTGCAATACTAAAAAAAAAACATTCAAAATAGGTAAATCTGAAAAGTTTAATCAGTTAGCAGGTTTTTGATTGGCTCTCAATATTGTCATTTTTTGTTGTTCTGATGTAGCCATATCGATTTTGAGTTTCATCTAAATATATTTATAATAATAATAATCTTTATTTGGAAATAGCAATGTGGCATGGAAAAATATAAAATAAAAACAACATTTGTTCAAATACCATATTTTAATTCGTTTAACAATGAATGAAAGTTGAAACTTCAGATTTAGAATGAGACCTGTTCTAATGTCATTATTATTTCTTGTTATGTTAACCATTTCGTTTCCTTTTTGAATTCCATACTTTAAATAATTACATGGAATTGTACACTATAAAATAAAATTCTACACCACGCCTATTTCAAGACTAGTTCCAAACTACTCTGGAGTCCAATCATCGAACACAGTTACAATGTTTTGACACCTGAGATGCCTAGAATTCCAATGGCATTATATTACGCACACCAAAATGATATATGTGATACTCCAAAGGCAATAATTCGATAAGAATTATAGAATGGGGAATCTTATCTTATCTAATCTGAGGTAATTTTTCGATGGAACCAAACATCTCAGTTCATATGTGCCGAGCACAGGAATCACTAGGTTAAAGTATCAGCAATTTTGGTGGACTGTTCGAAATGAAGCTCTTTTCCACGACTGTTTTGGTTGTTTTTCTTTGTTATGGGTGAGTTAAGTCTACAACTAACGCTTAGAATGTGGCCTGATTTATTTACCTGAACGTACGCCTCTGGGCTAGTAATCCAAAGATTTGACTAAAAAGTTCTGGTTGACTAGGTTGGGATATTCGTTATTTTTTTATTTAATAGAAATGAGAATTTGTTTATACAACTGAACTTGTTTACTGGCACAATACTTCGTCAAATAATAGATAAGACACATCCTCAGTTTACTTTTTTTCTTTCTATAAACAGGACTTGAAAATATTTCTCTGAATTCGAATATTACTGGGACTTTTTACACACAAATCATTATCATTTTTATTTGAAGCCTATTTCATTAGATTTCACACCAAAATAGTGTGCTTTGTATGTCAATAACTTCATTTATTTCATTGAACAGACAAATTATACATTCCAGTGAGTGTTGTGTTTCAGTTCATAGAATTATTTGGCATAATCTGTTGAATGTATATGTCAATTCCTCTTCAACTAAAAACTGATCTTTTCAATACTGTGATCCATATCTCGATCTAATATCTATAATCTCACGTGAATGACAATAATCTCGAATTAGGCTTATTGTTCATTAATTTAATTAGAATTAATCCAATTCGTTTCTCTTGAGTCATTTTTCTGTGAATTAGTCATGACTCAGATATCAAGTATCACCCTGTATATCGAAATTTTTTATGAGTTTACATCATTATCCTCAGGTCGATGATTCATCTTGAGAAGAGAATACTTGAAATGTGATTATCAATTATATCTGGAAAAATCAAAAAGCTTTTGACTTCTGATTCATACCAAAAATTTCAATGATTTTCTTGAATTATTCTACAAGAAGTTCAAGTACAGTTAATCGAATGTGACCAGTGATTTCGTATACAAATACTACCTAGAAAATTATTTTTTATCGCCCTCTTCAAACATGTGACCATCCTTCGGCCATAAATTTATATTTGACAAACAACGGTATCGATATATTCGCCAAGATAATCCCTGTGATGTCATTTCCTTCAAAACCTGGATTTCACAAATGTTACTACGACTATTCATGAATTAGAGACTGATCTCTGTCAAAAAATATTCTTCCTTACCGAATTATCCCAATTTCAAGACCCTATGCAAAATTATATAACAGCATGAATGATACTTGTATAATGAATATTTTGTTATCTCAGAACGAATTTAATACAGTGGTTTTCGTATAGAAAATTATTACAGCACATATAAAAATAAAAGTGTCAGTATTTATCAATGATTTATATCATCCCATGTATTTATCTTAATCAGTGACGACAACATTTCTACTTATTTAAATAGGAAGGAGTACAATAATTCTTATAATGCATACACCTTTCAATTTTAATGATAACAGACTTATTCATTCATAAATCGGTTTGAATAACCAAGCTTGTTTCGGCACCCTGTATGCAAATGGATTAACGTCCGAGGGAATCTTTCAATGTCATTTATCAACTTATAGAAATTCCAAAACTGTTGTGTGAAAAATAATTTGAAAACTCATTTTGATCCAGTCACTGAGTAAACATAAAATGATAAGTTTAATAGCTAGGATATGCATCATAATCTTTGTCAGAGTCATGAGAAAATTGTGATTATTTTATGTATTCCCAGAAAAGAGATTTGGTGATTTCAATATGAGGAAGAAACAAAAAAAATCACACTACATTCAAAATACATGTAGGGGCATTGAAAAATTATTCAAAATATCACAATATTGTTAGAATTTGAAATTTTCATAGAACTGGCAATAGCACAAATCTTGACAAGCTGTCTAGGGCAAATATCAATTGATTTTCTGTTGATACTTATTTACTTTTTAAAATGGATAAAATACAAGACAAAATCTTTACATTCTTTTCTAGATACTCCAAAGGGTTCGACGACGAACTGATCGGTTTGCCAATAGAAATTGTAAGTTTTATGAAGTGTTTTTCACCGTATAAGCATTTGACACAAAAAGGCTGATGAAAAGTATCTAATTGAAGGAAATAAACAGTATTAAGTGATTTTTTCTCAATTCAATATAAAATAAAATTTGGTAACAAAAATATACTATGCGCTGTCATATGTCACGTTATCATATTGTTAGCACATAGAACTTCCTCAAATATAATGACGTATTGAGGTGTCCCTGAAAATACAATCGAAAACGTTACAGGAAGAGGATATTTGGCCGGTCAATGAAACACCTCAAAGAATCGAAGACTGGGAAGCAACATTGGCGAGATTGTGCAGAAACGTCGACTTGATATCGAACGATGAAATAGTGGATTGCGAGAATCTGGAAATTATTCCCAAATCGTTGATAATTGACAAGCACGAAAGAAAGAAACGAGAGGCTGAAGAGGTGGATTTTGAAGGATCAGGATCTCGTAAGTGAAATCAAAATACGGAGTCGGAGTGATCATTGTATGTCATTTTTCATTACGACAGAAAAAACGCTACTAGTACGTAACGCGCATGCGTAGATGTCAAGACCGATTGTTTCTTTTCGTAAACGTACAAGGCATCACTTTTACTGTCTGATATCGAAAATATGCCCTGCTAAAATAGTGTGTCAAATTGAAAGTTGAGAATTTATAAAATTTATGACATTGACAATATTTGATCACCATGCATAGTAAGGAGATTTTTTCAATATTCGAATTTGACACACTAACGCAATTTACTATTATACAACAATTTTAACCAGTGCCAGAAGAACCAGTCCCAGAAGAATCAGTTCCTGAAGAACCAATCCTGAAAGAACCCAAACCAGAAGAAGCAGTTCCTGTAGCACCAATTTCAGAAGAACCCAAACCAAAAGAATCAGCTCCTACAGAAGCAATCCCAGAAGAACACAAGTCAGAAAAATCAGCTCCTGCGGAACCAATCCCAGAAGAACCCAAACCAGAAGAATCAGCTCCTGCGGAACCAATCCCAGAAGAAGCCAAACCAGAAGAATCAGCTCCTGCGGAACCAATCCCAGAAGAAGCCAAACCAGAAGAATCAGCTCCTGCGGAACCAATCCCAGAAGAAGCCAAACCAGAAGAATCAGCTCCTGCGGAACCAATCCCAGAAGAACCCAAACCAGAAGAATCAGCTCCTGCGGAACCAATCCCAGAAGAAGCCAAACCAGAAGAATCAGCTCCTGCGGAACCAATCCCAGAAGAAGCCAAACCAGAAGAATCAGCTCCTGCGGAACCAATCCCAGAAGAAGCCAAACCAGAAGAATCAGCTCCTGCGGAACCAATCCCAGAAGAAGCCAAACCAGAAGAATCAGCTCCTGCGGAACCAATCCCAGAAGAAGCCAAACCAGAAGAATCAGCTCCTGCGGAACCAATCCCAGAAGAAGCAAAACCAGAAGAATCAGCTCCTGCGGAACCAATCCCAGAAGAAGCCAAACCAGAAGAATCAGCTCCTGCGGAACCAATCCCAGAAGAAGCCAAACCAGAAGAATCAGCTCCTGCGGAACCAATCCCAGAAAAACCCAAACCAGAAGAATCAGCTCCTGCGGAACCAATCTCAGAAGAAGCAGTTCCAGAAGAACCAATCCCAGAAGAACACAAAACAGAAGAATCAGCTCCTCCAGCCCCAGTAGAACAAGTTCCTCCAGAGGCAGTACCAGCAGAAACAGACAAAGTAGAACTAGAATCACCATCGACAAACGAAGAAAAGTCAGCAGACGTACTCCCACAAAAACCACGTTTAAGTTTGCACCGTCCATCGGAAACTGTATCGAAAACTACCACAATCACTCCAGATCATACCGAGCCCAATGCAGCAGCGAAGGAATCAGAAAATGAAGCGGAAGTCGACAAAGAGTACTTGAACAGCAAACAGAGTGGAAACGCAGTCGCTATTGAGTTGGATGGGACGATGGAAGAAGCAGAGGCTACCCTGAGTAAAAAGAAAACCAACGAAAGTCTGAGTGAGTATTCCTAGAAAAATCTACACCATGAATAACTAAACGGTTCTCCCCAATTACAGAAACTGTAGGCGAAGAGCCTAAAGCTGGGGAATCTTCAGAGTCCACTAAGCAAGGAGCGAGTAGCAACACTCTGTTGATCGCCCTGTTTCTGGGTGTGGTGACGATAGGGGCAGTGGCCTTCACCTACAATTACGTGAGGAAGAAGAATCGTCAGAGGGGTGAGGCGGTGCCTAAGAACGACGTGGAGGAAGGTAAGGAGATGAAGCCGCTGATGAAAATCGGAGGGGATGGTGTCGTGGAGTATAAAGACGAGAAAGAACAGACTATCAAGGCTTGAGATGGATTTGTTGGTCTGCGAAGAAAGGAACAAACGATTCGGAATGAAATTTTTATACTAAATCGTGGGAAGAATTTATTTATATTGAGAAGTAAAACCAGCTTGAATATTTTATGTTTTTTGAACGTTGTTTTTTAATAAATAGTAAACTCCTTTTCGCGTAAATTTGAACACTGTGACTGCTTGGGAAAATCCAGGAATAATAAAAAAACATCAAGATTTCATCTACATGAAATACTGATATAAAAAGTGAATAAAACAAAAATCTTATGAGTAATCAATACCTAGAACCTTGTAATGTGTAATCATTGATCAATAAGTGATTATTATGAGAACTAATCATTATTCACTTGATTGTAATCATTTTACCTTACTCAGATTAGATTGAATCGATTTTAAGTGCTGACAAATACAGTGACAATGAGAGTCAATATTTTCAAATATCAATATGGAATTAAAATTACTGTTATTCAGCTCTAAGATTCTTGAATTTCTCTCCAAAAATGTAAAATGAACTCTATTGGTGATGTAATTCTTTATATAATGTTGACATTAGTTCTATACTGTTACTAATTAACAAATTGTAAATTGATTTTATGATGGTATTTTGAAAAAAATGTTGTATAACTTACTCACTGAATGATCATAAAAATAAAATACAAAAACTATAGAATTTTGTCATTGTGTGCTCATGCCATATATATATTTTTTTAATTTTGATTACAAAATTAAGAAATCAAAATATTTCAATAGAACATATACTGAATGCTTAGTAAAATTGACTGTTGTTTATTTACTGTGTCTAGTAGCATAAAAAGATTTTGAAGGAAATTCTTCAAGTATTTTTTGTATATACTTGGAAATAATCTTGAAGTTTCAATCCATTGTATTCATTTGTTAAAAAACAAATAGTAAAAGTCATTGAGGTATTGTATTTCTCACAGTTTGAAAATTAATTTGACTCACCTCCATGATAAGATAAACATTGGTTAAATCTTCTGTGCAATCTAGTAGGGCAACTACATTTTCATGGTGTAGTTCAGTTAACTCCTAAAAAAAAGGTTACATGAATTCATAATTTAATAAAAATTGTATTAAATGGAACTAGAATATTACCTTAAGAATTTTTATTTCCTTATTAAGTATATCAGTTGATTTCGCCAATTTTTTCTTTATTATGCTCTTGATCGCCACAGGAGTTGAAGGGTTCTGAAAATGAATAAGATAATTGTTTTCTTCTACAATAAATGTCAAACAGACCTTCTTGGTTCTTCCTTTGTAAACTACAGCAAATGCACCTGAACCAAGCATATCCTTACAATGATATTCATAGTCTCCTAAATCCTCCATTTTTCAATGAAGGTATTGTTTCTCCGAATGTAAATAAATAATACACGAAGGTGACAAAAATAAACACTTTTTCCAGAGGGTTGCCACGACCTGCCTTGTATTTATTTTCATATAATCATTGTTCACACTTCAGCCAAAGTAACATCAATTCATTCAATACAATATTTAACTGAGACTAATGGTAGAAAAACCGAGAAAAATAGTGAATTAGATGGATGATAAATCTAATAATAATACATATAAGATCATTGTGTCCATAACATCAATGATAACTGACAAGTAATGAGTGATTGTCATGTCATCTTAATGTCACTTGAGAATGTAAGAGAGATTGTGATAATGTATGTCATTCCCAATTTGGATTCATGATTAAGATAAATTGAATACAAGATAATTCAATTCTTCAGGAATTCATAATCACAAATGATCAAATATGTACAATATAAGCCCCTGAAGTTGACGTTGCGAGCATTTCCGGACTTTGTGTCAACTGTTATTGTCAATTGTCATTAACGTTAAAAAATACTTTTCTGAGTTTTGTGGCTTTAAATTTTAATAATTTCTGATTGTAAACAGTAAAAATTCATTCAAATTTTATTATTTTTTTTTACTGAACAAATCCTCACTCGAGTAGTAGCACACCAAAGTTGGATTTCAAAATGAAGAGGAAAAAATCAATGCAGTCAACATCGCCAAATTCGTCTCTGAAATTGGATGTAGATCTCGAATTAGGTAAGTTAAGAAACTTGTGTTCATAGATTGTATGGTTTCGGTTGATGGATACAAAGAATACTTTCTTATTCATGCAATACTTTGAAGATATAAAGGCGTTAAGAGGAAAGAACAAACAGTTGACCCAAGAAGTTGCAAAGCTAAAACAGGACAAAAAGTCTCAACAAGATCAAATTACTTCTTTACAAGAAGACTTTTTCAACTTAAACTCAAAATATGTGGTTGGTAACCAATAACTCACAGGTTTCATGAAAATGAATGATACTTTTTTCCAGAATTTGAAAAATATCTTTTCAAATATTGATGCTGCTGCTAAAACAATGTTTCCTAAACAGGTAGAACTTGTAGAAATGTTTGGTAGAATAATGCAACTCTGTGCAGTGGGAGTAACTGTGAGCAATATAAGTAAAGGTAATGAAATTCTCTTTGTTTTGTATGGTGAATTTCAATATGCTTGTATTGTTGTAGATCCAGTAACACAGCCAGTCAAGCCTCATACTGTGAATGGTCATGTATTGCGAAACCCCACTGTATCATTACCCAGATTTGATAATGAGAGTCCATCTCGCACACCTCCAAGAACTTTGGAACCATTAAATATTAATCTCATAGCTAGCAGTTCTCAGGAGCAGCTGGTCAGTGATGACGATTCAAGTTCTACCACTATAAGGGAAGAAGATACAAATGATGTGAGTAACTTGGTTCTTGCTAGAAATAATGTCTTTTCCAATATCTCTCATTACTTGGTATGGTGACTTTTTTGTGTATTTTCCAACAGGTTCCAATGGTTACTAGAAGGACATGTCCTGAAAGGCAGGATGTAGAAAACACAAGTGAAAGTGGTAAGTGATTTTGATCAATTTTCGTTCTGCATGTTTGAATTGAAACAATTTTTTCGGCAGAATCCTTTGAAGAAGAGGAAACTATTAGTAAATCTGAGTATTGGTGAGTATCAATATAATTGTCTTGAATTTTTATTTGACAACAAAACATTTTCAGTTCTCGTTTGATGACAATTCAAGAAGAAGATGAGGAACAATGTAGCACATCCCTATCATCGATTGACAATTCTCAAAATGAACTTCCTATTCGTGAGGTAAAAAAGTTTTTCTCAATTTTTGACAACCTATTTTGTAGTTATGTTTGATTTTAATGAATGATTTCAAACACTAAATTCTCACTTCCTTCTCAACAATATCAAATAACTTAGTTTCTTGCTGTTCTTGAGAATATTTTTATCCAATTCCTTAGGTCAGAATACTCTTGAATCCTCTATCCAAAGAAACCATGCTGACGGACTCAAGTCTTACCTCCTCGAGTTCTTACTCGAATTACTCTGCTTCAGTGGAACAAAGTACGTCTGCAGCAGTAACTTACAGCAGAGAAATATCGAATTCGTCGTTAGAACGATCCGAGGATACAATAAAAATCATGACGTCGCAGAATTCCATAATTCAAGCTTCCTCTCTGTTGGAATCGTCGCGTTATTGTTCAAAAGATGACAGCAGCTCGAGTGACATGGATGAATCGGTTGGAATATTTAGGATTCAGAACAGAAGGAACAGACACGTGGCCAAATTAGCATCTTCTGGCGATGAGTCGGTAAGTACTCGATTATTTGAGTAGTCTAAATTATCAAAATCCGGGACATCACATGGGCATGAAGGATAATTTATTATTTCACCACATACGTACTTTCATACATTTGAAAGTGGCTACAAAATGATGTTTGACAAACTCTTTTGTTTCAGATAAACACTAGTCTATCCCTAATACAAAAACCAGGTGTTTATGACAATAGTTCTGCTGGCCCTTCTGACATTGACATGGACTTTTCGAAAAACGACACTTCAAGGAGGTAAATTTCATGTGTCTGATCATTTTATTTGAATTTCAATGTTGGTTAAGAATGTTCTTTTGAAGAGGGCGAGATCACTAATTTTTTGAGAGAATTCTCGTGGACAAAACTTAATGAAATATCCGCAATCATGTATGACAAGCGAGTCTTTTTTGCTTGAATATTATAATAATGAATTTGAGGTGCTTATAAAACAAAATATAGACAATAAGATAATAGGACATCGCATTCAGAAGCAATGAAACCGCGTACACAAAAACACGAATAATTTCACGTCAAAACAGATGATATCAAGTGGCGATCTATCTGGGCCTGCTGGGAACCGGAGCATCTTGAACATTCGTCGTCGAAATCGGCGTGAAACTGAGGGCGAAAGCATCCAAAGTATCATTGACACTCGATTCGAACGCTATACGTAAAGGCCTCCACATAGCCTCGATGATTGTGCTGATAGGCCACCCGGACGACCGCAGCAGCCGTGAAACCCCGTCTGAAAATCCCAAAATCGGTGCGAAAAACACCCTGAAAGCATCCGAGGATCCGTTGGCAGCTAGCCCCACCCGAAGAGGTCGCCATGCGGCTATCAGAGCGTCGCGTACCGGCAAACTAGACGATTGAAACAGGTCCATAGTCCCGTTCCAGATCCCCAGTACAGGAGCGAAGGTCAGCCTGACGGGGTCAGGAGCGGCGGCAGTCAGCTCGGCGCGTACGGGCACCCAAGCTGCCTGGGCGACGGTACCGAGAGGCCAGCCCAACGAGCGCGACAACTCGGTGATCCCGTCCAAGGAGCCTAGTATCGGTGAAAACGCGATCCTGAAGAGGTCCGGGGCGCCGTTGACACCGCTATCGATCGCCGAACGCACCGGTCGCCAAGCTGCTTCCAGGGAATCGGTGAAGGGCAGGCCGAACGAGCGCACCAACTCATCAGCCCCGCCCCAGGCACCTAGTATCGGTGCGAAAGTTAGCCGGAAAGCGTTCGATGTCGCGTTCACCCCGAGTTCTAATGCTAATCGACAGGGCCTCCATAGCGTCTCCATTAAGTCGACGAAGGGCCAGCCGCCGGATCTCAGGAGGGCGAACGTAGCGTCCCAAGTGCCTAAAATCGGCGCGAAAGCTAGTCGGACCAGGTCCGCGGATCCGTTGGCTTCTGCGGTGGAGGCTGTTCGGAAAGGTCTCCAGAACATCTCGAGGGTGTTACTGAAGGGCAAGTTCGAGGTGCTTGAGGCGTTGGCAGAAGGGTTTAGGACAGGAAATAACCCCAATAAAGGATTGCTTGACGGGCTAGTCTGTGCAGGAGACGCTGTGGATGATTGGGGACTAACGTTACCAGTTCGAAAGGCTGTTGAGTCGAGGAAGCTATTGATATTCGTGCTGTTGCCAGAGAAAGAGGGGCTGATGTTGACAGATCTAAAAGCCGTTGGATTGAAGAAAGGGAATGCTCCTGCAGTAGAACTCACGGGATTGGTCCTATTACGAGTGGACGTTGCTGTAAGAGGGTTCCTAGTCATGAGAGGCACCATCGCCAGAAAAGGAAGCATGAAGGGAAATATAAAAATAGAAAAGAAAATTATTAGAGGAGACGCTAAAAATAGAAACGTTGCAATGAAAGGAAACATGAACGCGAGAAACGTTGATATAAAAGGAGACAACATCACAAATGAAAACATTGTCATAATAGCCCTGAAAGGATTGTTCGCACTGAAGGGAGAAAACGCAGCAAATGGAGATGTCGTCGAACTAAGAGAGTTCGTGCGATTCGAGGAAAACATTGCAGCGAAAGGATTGCTAACAGGACTGTTAAATGTGCTTTGGGAAGTGGCAGTTCCCAAAATGTTCGACCTGTTGGGGCCCCCAAATATATTATTGGTCGCCCCTTGAGAGACCATCGAACCAAGCGTATTGCCGCCATTGAGGGGTATAATTGGAGGTACAGAATTTGGTGTGTTGGAAGGAACACTGTTGTTAACAGAACTGAGGAGGTTGAATGGGTTTGGCACTCTGGGGTTGTTTCCTGCAAAATAAAGATTGAAATGTGTGGGAAAAAACATGTTATTTATCTTACCAGAAGGTATAGTGCCGATAGAGGGTGCTCCGGTCATTGTAGGGTTCCGAGTTGCAGCACTATTGGCGAAGGTGCCATCTTGAATAGGACGACTGGTGGTTGGTTGAGGCAACAGACCATTGATGGGGTTGAGGAAGTTGAGAGGGTTTTGCGTTACAGGGTTGTTATTTCCTTTGAAACAAAGCGTCAATTTATGCAATCATAATACTTACAAGCATTTGACTGTGTCACAAGTATTCGTAATAGATTTAGTGATGAGTTGTCTTACCTTGTGTTTGTGGGAAGCCAAAAATAGGAAATCCTTGACTATAACATTTGTCTATGCCAGCTGAAATATATACTATTTCTTATCAAAACCATAGACAGAAGATTCACACTTAATAACGATTGAACAAAGTCATACATCTTTTGACTTCGCAGAAATGAACGTATTTATAAAAAAAAATGCAAATATTGAGCAAATTAGGAAAGTTTCATGGGAACATCGATTTTCATGTAATTGTTATTATAGATTTGACATTATTTTCGACTTACCCAGGATTAAAATAAACAGGCATGACCCTTTCATCGTGAATAGTTTTTTTCAGATTTTGCTCTAGATTTTAATAAAATACTTTAACCATTATCGATATTTTGCATAGTTATCGAACCAAATAATGTGAAAATGTCACAGTCCAGAGACTAAAACTATTCTTACATAAATTTTCATAGGATAAAATACAATTCATATTCAATTTTTATACCGTTCATTTTAGCTAGTGTATTGAAAAAAAAATCGAGAAAATCCTATTGAGCAACAGAACAACTCGTTTTTGTCGCTTTAATATCTCATGTAGAAAAATACTTGTAGCCTTGAGACTGTGATGAACTTTTTTTAATAGTATAAGGTTTTTTTCGACATTCAAGAATTACCATAAGTTATAGATAATGAATATCAGCATTCAAATTAACAACTATAATAGAAAAAATAAATAAATAATGAAACGTTTTTAAATACTGAATTGGAAATCATTCAACATACCAGGTGGACATTTAAACTGAATTTTATCATTATTTCTATTATTACACACCCCAAACCGTCGTTTAATCGGAGTTAATAACTAATAATTCTTGTGTTTCATAAATTTATTGATTCGTTCAATGACTAACATGGTTTCAATCATTATTGACTATTTAGAAGACAAAACGGAGCAAAGCTCTGACAATATTCCATATCAGTGATATCGGAGAGAACACCACCTTGAATGCATCAGATACAATATTCAATCCCAAATTGACAACCCAGTTGATGATATTAGTGATGTAATTCAGCAGGTTGAGGACGGCAAGAACTGCTCTTGTTATCAGTGCAGTAACTCCAAGTGAAGCGTCATTTATGACACTCCAAACGATTGATATCGGCGTGAAAATCAATTGCACAACCCCAGACACTATTCCAGAAATACCATTGATCAGTGAACGAACAGGGCTCAGAACTTCACCAATCAAATTAATCACCACAGAGCCTATTGAGGATAGGACAGTCGATATTGGGGAGAATATCAGACTGATGGCGCGTGTCACAAGGCTTAAGGCTGCATCAAGGACTAACCCTGTTGGTCCCAACATCACCAAGAACATCTGAACACTCGACAGCCTGGTTTCTAAGAAGCCCAACAGCCGAGACACGATAGCTGAAGGCGAAGACAAAAGCAGCGAGAAGTAATCATCGCTCAAAGCTGCTCGTAATGGCAGCAGAGCTGTCACAGTCTCGTTCCCACCACCCGCAATCAGCTCATCAACAGACTGCCTCAGACCCGAGACGCTTATGTTACCACTTTCTGCACCAGGCACTGCGTAGATGGCTTGTCTGATGACATCCGACGTGGGGCTGCCCCCGCCGGTGAGGGCTTCTAGCAGGTCGCTCAACGGGGCGGTTATGTTTGTGCCGTTGTTGGTTTCCCCATCGATTGCCTGCACCAGGCGAGAGAGGCTGATGTTGCCGTTCTCGGTGCTTTCCTGGAGGACTGTTCTTAGGATACCTGAGCTGTCGTCGGTGCCCACGAGTAGGGATAGGAAGGAGAATAGGCCTTCGCTCAAAGAGTTCAAAACGGTGGATAGCGAGGAGCTGAGGTTCGACAAACCTACGGCGAGCTCGTCCACTACAATTCCTACAACTCCGATTACGTTATTTATACCTGAATCTATTGATGTTACAATGCGGTAAAGGAAGTTTGAAATGTTTGATATTATGGTATTGATGCTGGGAAGAGAAGTGAGTGTATTTTCCACTAAATTCGTGGCCCCATTGATTGTCGAATTGAGAAATGATGATATCGAAGAAAAGTCTCCACTTAAAAAGTCTGAAACTATGGATCCCACCCCGGGGATAACAGACAGTACCCTCCCTAGAAGCGTTGATATTCCACTAAGTGACGAACTGACAAGTGACGTTACTGAAGAAAGTCCCCCGTCTAGAAAATTGGAGATGATAGAAACAATAGTCCCGACTCCTGGGATATCAGATAGCCCCCTGAATATCGAACTGAGAAGACCTCTTATCGACGAAAAGATTCCGCTCAATAATTCTGAAACGTTGGATAAAATAGGTATCCTCGAGATGATGGACGAAAGGCTCGAAACTATGCCTTCGAGGGGGCTGGTTGAAGCCGATGTGGTGTTGTAGAAGCCCGGACCGGCGGAGATGAGACTGTCATTGGGATTTTCGGTTCCACCTGAAAAATAATCGAATAATTCCATACAAAAATGTCGGCTGTCAGACAAATTATTCGCCAAAAATACTTGTAATGTGAAAATAAGCATACGAGAATTGTTTGGTTCTGTTGATGAACGGTACTATTGTTTATCATACCCCGTCATCAGTTTTGAAAATGAGCAGAATAACTTACCGCTGATTTGAGTGGAATTGTATGTGGTGACATTTTCTTGGCCGGAACACTTGTTGATTATTCCAACTGGAAATGTGAAATATTTCGTTGAGTTATATAATCAAAATGAGAAATTCTATTATTCTTACCTTTCAACAGACTCTATGAAGAATATAGTTATTTTTTTTCTTATGTTCATGTCAGAATATTGAACAAACATTTCATTAAGTGTTATACTACTCAGTGGGTAAATTAGAACAGTGATCAATCTACGAAAATAATTTGAAACAAGGTATTCTCAAAATATCTTATTACAATATTTCTGAAAAATCACATATATATCTTTGAATTACATTAGATTCGAGGAGTCAGACATCTTGATGAATTAATAAAAGAGTAAAAGCTTCAAACATTACACAATTTTGCACTTACCAACTAAGAATATTAGCAGTAATGAAGCTTTCATTTTGATTCAAACAGTTACAATCATAAGTCTGGTAAAACCTACTTATACCCCATCTTTTATCATTATTTTACATACTAATCAAACCAAGGTAGGTGAAAAAATAATTGGGTAATTTTGACATGTCACACTTCAGAAAATTTACACATGCTCAAATATTTCAATTTCCGTAAATTTTTGCATTAGAAAACAAAAGAATCAATAGATTTTATGAAACATATATGCTGCAAGATCTGAATTTGATAGTACTTGTTATGATTATGGTTAATTGATTTTATTTGTCTGTTTTTCAGTATTGACTTGACATCTAGAAATTCCCAACTGATGGTCACGTGAGTATTCCCAATATTCCACATCAATATAATTTGTTAGTAACAAATTTTCAGCTAATTGAAATTAAATTCATCTTCTGTTAAAATCTAAAATCTTGAATATTTTAACTGACGTTAGAGAAACTCATTTTGTACATTGTATAAGGTCATTGTTTTACCCAGTCTGGTAAATCTAAGAATACGAAAAACATTTAGTATCCTTGCAAATATCAATGACGAAATAGGATATTTTGTTCAGTGTGGTACGAATTATTCAATAATCGTGACGCATTTTTTAAACTCAAATAAACTGCCATGCTATATATATCTTTCGTTATTTTTACTAATGAAAAGGTATTACCATGAAATGACAATCATTCACTGAAATTTGGCTATTAACATTAAATGTGCGATAAATTTAACGGTTCCTCATTAATTCAAAGTTATACTTGGTTTCAGTTGAATATTTGCAAAAATTCGCAATATTCGAGAGGATTACTGTGCCTGAAAATAGTGGACATTTTATTGTCAAAAGCAGTGGAGAAATTTCTTTTATGTTACTAGATTTTTGACCCATTTGAAGTTATGAATGACGGATAATCCCTTGTTTGTATCAAAATAAATCAAGTCAATGAACTGGTTTATTTTGTTAGGTTGATGATAACTTTGGTGTTGAATATTCAAAGTTCGGACTCACGAAAATAATTGTTTGAATCTCATGAAATATCATATAATTGGAAAAAATTAATATTAAAATGAGAAATACAAAACAATATTGATAACGACTCCACAATCATTATTTGATGTCACATTTTTTGATATAACTCATACCACAGATGTGATTTATCTGAATTTAAATATCGCATCTGATTAAAATTGTGTTTTTCCACAGGTCAACCCCAGTTTTGGATGGTTCGCGATCAAGTTTACGAAATAAAATCCTAAACGGTTCAATGAAAAATCTCACTAAAATGAGCCCTACAGTTTCAAAAGTAACCAAAAAAAGAGGTAGTAGGTTAGTAATCGAAAACTGATTCGGATATAAAATAATGAATACGACGCTGTGAAGTATGACACGACTTTGAAACTGTCTTCTAATTGTAGCAAGGACAAAATAGTTCAAGTCTTGCTGAACAGAGTTAAAGAAGAAAAAAGGCTGTCTGGAAGTCCGTTGAAAAAAGTTTGTGACTTTCTAAGTACTTCTCCTATTACGAAATCAGCAAATTTGAAGAAGGGGAAAAATATGAAGAACAGACAATCTTCTGATAACGAAGAGGTTCAACCATCAAGTCCCATGGAACAAAAACCTATTATTCCGGAAACTAAGAGTTCGAAGAAGAACAGAAATAATAAAACCAAAGTCATCATACAAGGGAAAGAAAACAGGCAGTAAGTTGATTTTAGGGAATTTAGGGGCACTGTTCCATTCAAAAGTTTTCACAAGAATTTCGACATCCTGTATTAAAATGTCATGATCCAGGAAAACAAAATTACAACTGTCGTTTTCCAACATTGAAATTTGAATTCGAAACGGTTACACAATGAACTGGTCTATTCTTGAATTCATCTTCTTCTATTGTATTCACAGAAACCTCAGATGTGTCGTTTGTAATGTACTACAGTTATCTTTTTTTTTTCAGTAGTCCTAGGCCAAGTAGAGCAGTAAAGCCTACACAGTTGAAAGAACCCAGTCTGAACAAGTTAGTACTTGATCCATTGATTGCATACATTAAACTCGCTAATTATTTTTTTATTTTGCAGGAAAATGAGAAGGAGTAGGTGAAAATATTGATAATCATGAGTATTCTTTCTTAGGCAGTTCTATTAATCGAAGAGATGTTGATAACCCGTTATGAGTGCTTTTTGAATTTTAGACACTTATGATTGATCTTGACGTAATTAACTTTCTTACGTAATATACATCTGTTATTTATATGCATTTAAGTATATTATAAAGAGTGATAGTTGGTATTTGAATAAAACAATCACAATTGTATTTTCGTTTTAATTTCCGAAACTAGTATTACTTCGGTAAATTTGTAATTTAATTCAAAATGGGGTATGGTAGATTCAATGAAACTAAAACAAATATGTTTAATGATTTTATTACACCAACAATCATCATATATTCATAAGTTTCAAATAACAAAACTCATCCTTAATTATAAAATTTAAACAAAAAAATAATATACTTAGAAATTATATGGAAGCATTTTGTATGGATTGTAGCAACTAAATAAAGAATGAAAAGACCCATAAGCAAAATATGAAAATATTTTATTTACAAAATAGAGAAAATGAGAAATACCCATAAAACCAATTGCATATATTGAAATGAAAAATATACAACTGTGGTTTCCATGAACGTTCTACCATTCTGAATAAAATGGAAACCAGAAGATGGGTTGGCTTTTCACAAATAGGCGAAATTATGAATTCCATGAACTTACATGATTTCTTGAAGTTTCACGGTTATTTTTCCCGGGATTTTCACTGAAAAAAACAATGTTTCATCCCCCTAGTAATAAAAATAATGTCGAGTGTAAGAACAATGATAGAACGTCACGAAATTCCGTCGAATGAAAGCAAACGATCTTAAGCTAAATGTCTCAAATGTTTTCCTTAGTCTAAATACAATACAATATAAGTACATCTGTGGAATTTTTGTCTGAGTATTGAGGTAATACAGTAATTCTTCATATTTCTTGTAATAATCAGTATGTGTTGTACTGGTTCAAGGCATCTTGTTGCTTGAGGTGATCAACAAGCTAAACAACGCTTCGCAACACACAGTATAAGCCATCTCCTGCAAAACGGTCGTCTAATCGTGTTCATCTCTGTCCAAGGAAGCGGAACATCAACCAAATTTCAATTGTGGGGCAGTGCAAGATATTATTTCTAACCTTTTCTTTTTTTTTACCTAACCGATCTAACCTCAAATTTTCATTTATTTGTTACTACATTGGCTACCGGCCATTTTCACCTCCTGCGTCGGCATTGTGTCAAGTTGTTCTCTAAGCCCAGATAATCGATATTGGTTTATATTAAAATAAATTCCCTGAGGTTCAATTCTGGGCTCAGCCTAATAACTTGTCGAGTTTTGGCAATATACTTGGCAGTAGAGAAATAATGTGTTAAAATATCCGCTTCAAAAAATGCTTGAAGCCTGGCTGTGATGTATAAAAATATTAGCAGTACTAAAACTAAATCTCCATGGCTATTTGTTGCGTCTGGAGCAACCAAATTTGTATACAGGAGGACTGACACTAATAGGGCATCTGCAAATTAACCATTAAAATGTTATTAATGACCGGTCATCCTGTATATAGTTGCAAAGGGTTGGTTACCTCTTAAATGTTATTGATATTGCATATTGCGTTAAATGTATCGCTTCAAAAATATATTTCTTCTGTATAAATACTCACTATATCTTCGATCGGAAATATTTGTGCTATTTCGAGGTGAGATTAGGTTGAATATTTTTGCTATTCCGGCAAAATTTGAGGGTAAAAAGGTGGGAGAAGATTCAAAATTTTTACATTAACACCACATACATTATATTCTAGTTCACGCCAATTGTCAATCGGTAACAAAATCTACTGCAGAATTTTTACTATCGGACCAAATGTCGTTCGTTTTCTTAAAAAGATAGAATTTCAATATATGTATGTAAAATTTTCTTTTTTTTATAAAATCTTTAAAACTGCTACCTTTAGGTACAAATTTTAATACTGTTATATTTTTCCATATATTATATAATTTCTCCATGATTTACCCATAAGTTGTTGGCATGAATATAGATATGCAATTTCGTGTTACTAACAAATAATTTTTTGTTTGAAACTTACATCTATTTACTACATTTATATAACAAAAATATTTACAATGAAGATAAGCTTCCTATAGAGTTACTTTGACTTCAAACTTACGAATATTTATTAATTATTTTAGCGTTACATAGAATGAACATGATCTATTCAAGCCTTCTGTAGGGGATCAAGTTGAATTGATATGTGATGAATGATGATCGCAACGTTTATTCAAGTCAAACAACTCCTCTGAACACGTATCTTCACCAACAACCTGACAGCTAGTGTCAACGATCATTAAAATTCAAAATGGCACGTTTAAAAATATTTTTCAATCTTCCAGAAACAAATTTTTGACTGAATGTCTTTGGTTCGACCGTATCACAAAACGAAACAAATAAATAATTTTAACCTAATCAGACGCTTTTTTTTGAGGAGTCACAGCACTAAATATACAGTCAAATTGTATGCTAACGGTTGTCAATTGTAACCGTGCCTTTCAGATCAAACAAAACTCACTTTCCAAATATTTATGGGACCATTTGGCTTTCTGGGCGAGTCCAAATTAAGTCTAAATATCACAAACGAAAAATTTGGTCAACAAATAACAAAGAATAAACACTCTACCAATACAGAACTTCAACAAAATATAATAGAAAAAAAATCACAAATTGAATGTCATATTTTAAAAAATATATTTCCCTGACATCCAATGTTGACTCTCCCAGAAATCCAAGTGGGGCCATAAGTAGCATACAAACTAACCAATCTTATTTGTAAAATGCAATAATAAAACAAATGCATAAAAATTGGCACATCATTATTTACAAAATTGAACCCTGGAAAGATATGTAAGTATGAAAAACTCTCACAGCAACACCTGTCTAGCTGCTTCTAGTCTAGTCAAGTTTCGATAACATAAATACATTTAACAACATCTACCTGTGTTGTTCACGAGACAAACCACGTTTGTGCAATCGAATGTATTCATCACATCACATCATACGACAATAACTCACTGATAAACGGATATGTTCTTCTCAGCGAAATTATAATATACCATAGACGTTTTTTCTCCAAGATTTTCATCAGTATTACTGCATGGGAATGACTCAAAGTTTTCTACGTTCTTGTAGATAGCATCATAACCAACCATCATCGTATTGACAAGAGAAAAAAACTACTTCAACTGTCAAAATCTTATCGCCATCTACATGCAAACTCTGATAAGTTGTTTCACCATACGATGTCCAATGAAGAAGAAAACGTCAAATATTATGACAGATGTGTTGAAATGAATCTGGTACGAAATTGTTTTTTCAATGTAATGAGTAAATAATTTGTAGAAGAAGATTTCATACCATTTTTGAACAAAGTTCGTAGGTAAATAACTTTTTTTTAAATTTAATAGGTTAGTAGATTGCATATAATGTGATGAATAATTAGGAAACGTGAAAAACGCGTGACTCACGTCACAGTAACATTGTAATCATCTCACATTCAATGAATAAATAAACACTGGGCGATATGAAGAAGATATGTTGAGGGAGAAAGTTGTAGGAGAAAAAGTCAACTACGGGGTATTCCACTAACGTTCCTGGAGTCCATACATATATTAAATTCAGAATGTGATGTAAATATCATAAATCTTTGTTAAGCTGAGCTACTTCATTTCAGATTTTTTACTATCTCTTCGCAGTTAAATCATTCTTCAATAAAATCTATACAAACGAGAAATTATTCCACTGTGTCCTGCCTGAAATCTATTATTTCTCAACTTCATTTCTTGAAGATTTTTATTAATTCTCTGAGTGAATGTTTTATAATGTGAGGATGAATCAACATTAGTCCTTTCAAATGTTTATCAGGCATTCTATTTATTTAAGGAAGATAGTTCTGACAGATTTGGTTATCTTTCAATACCAACAGTGGAAAATAAAAAGTATCTAGCTGACCACTGAACTTCTAATTGGTTGAGACATAGATGGGTACATTTAGGCATCAATAATTATGGCAACACTTCACAGTGACAATGTCGAATTCATCTGGAGAGAAATCTTTAATCCACTAATAAAGTTCTAGTGATTTTTTTACTACAATTGAAAAAACTGTTTAACAGCTATCCACAGTTGATAGTTTGGTGTATATTTCGTACATCGAAAACATTTTTAATGAAAAACCTAATCTAACTTTTTGTTTCGGAGTAACGTTGCACTTTTTGGGGTGCTGTCAACTATCTTGCTTGAATAAATAGACTTTAGGACAGACTTTTTTTGCAAGAAGCAGTTCACACCGTCCTCAATTATTCAAAAAAACAAAAGTGGGGAAGTGAACCGCACACTGACAGGACTCCAGACCCCGCTAGCTCATCCCCGAGCTGACAGATCTCCCGTCTGTCAAACGAGCGGACGCTACATATGAGGGGGATTTGTACTTTCGGTTCGAACCACGGCTGGACCTCCGCTTCACTGAAGCCGCGCCTGCGCCGGCTGTCCCAGCACGCTTTTGATCGCCGTGGTCTTGAGCAACCGCTTCAACATGCCGCTCGATCCCCGATGCTGTAGACTCTTGTGCGTGGTGAGCGAGTTCTTGGTGCGGTACCTGCGGTGACAGAACTCGCACACGTACAGCGTGTCCGATTGCTCGTGCTTGTCCTGGAAGTGTCGCTTGAGGGAGTAGTAGCAGCTGAAGCTGCGCCGGCAGTAGGGGCACTCTTGGGGTTCGTTGATGCCTCCCGAGGTAGGCGGGGGCATGCGCATCGGGCCTGGAACAGCACGGGGGTCTAGGAGTGTTGTCGCGGGCCGAACGACTGGACGACGCCGACGGCGCACATGCAATGGCGGCAAGCGGCACAATTTTGTAACTACACAGAGAACTGCGGCAGCGGCAAGCGGGAGAGTGGGGGGGGGGGGGAAGGGGAGGGGGCGAATTCACAAGGTGGTCGCGACATCCAGTGGGTGAAAGAGAAAATTCCGTCCATTTTTTTGTCAATATATACCGAATAAACATCAATATTTTTTTAAATTATATTTCAACAAAAATTAGCATAGTGAAAAATATGGAAATATTGGAGAAAAATTCTAGTTTCAGGCTTATTTGGGGAAAAACTGAATTGGCAACTCCTAATAGTGCCAGTCGAACTATTTGAAACTTTCACATATGCTCACAGTGATGAGAAATATTTTTGTTAATGTCACAACACTTTGTATGAAATTCGCTCAAGTGGGAGGCAGCATCTGCAGGTTATATAGTATATTTTGTTCTCTTATTCATTTATTCTTGATTCAGTGAACATAAAAATGTTGAGTTTTTTAAAAAAGGAAACTTCAAAAGTATGGATTTTTAATTGATACCAATACAATTTTATGAAGAGTCCAATATTTGTATTTCTGAACATCATCATTAATAGATAAGGGCGATTTTTCATTCTGAATATTTTTTATTCTGGAATATAATGCACCTATTTAGTTTCAATTGAAAAAATGTTTGTTTTTTAGAACAATTAAAAAACATAGATGACATTTTCTTTGAGTTTAAATCTTGATAATATTGATGACAAACAAAAATAACATTCCTTTTATATTGATGAAACCCTGCAAATGCCATTGGGGTAGCCTTGAGTGACATGTTCTCGGTTGTAGGGAAAGGGCAGTTATGTAAAACTGTAGAGAATGACTGCATCAATAGTATAGAGGGTTAAACATTTTCACAAATGCTTCACTGCAAGTGGAAATACAAAAAATACATTCAAATTAGTGTGTAAAAATCAATGTTGCTCTTGGTCCTATGATATTGAAGAAATATCAGATCATAAAGTAGTTCATTAATTTGAACACAACATTGCCAGTAAGTCAAAATTGTATTCTATATGGAGATTCATGAGAGAAAACTTTAAAACCAACCTAACATGGCTATATATGATGTAAAGTTTGGTATTCATCATGAGGTTTTTAATATTTGTTTGTATTTCAACCCAAATAATATATCAATATTTTTCATGGCTCATGAATTTCAGGAATTCTTCTGGTAAGATTGGACACAGCTACCGAGTAAATTTTTTCGATATGTAAAACTTTATGTAGATTTTGTGCCAATATGAAATTTGTAATACAATCCAGATTCTAACTTTGTTTTTCTTTTCAACACGAAATTTTTGTTTTTTTTTGTATTCAAAAACATAAATAGCAATGAATGTTGAAGGGATCCGAAGATGTGGATGAAATATTAAAAAAAAATAACTTTGCAAAGCATCTGTGAAAATTCTCGTGATTTTTTTTGCTGCTACAGTTTTTTCATCGACAAAGCCAACCTCTACAGTCTTCAATGGACATCTTGGTATCGCAGACAGTCGCTAGACATTATCTACCTGTCAGTACGTTGGCAGACCTCTGCGGACTCTCCGGCTAAAAGAACTTAATGTCGATATCTCCGGGTCGCGACTTGTGGTAAGTGTAGATGTGAGTCATAAGCGAATTGCGCGAGCAATAAACGCGCTCGCAGATGACGCACCGGTACTCCTCTTGACGTTCCGCGTGCTTGTCGGCGATGTGCCGTTTGAGGGAGGCCTTCGAGCACAGCACCTTGCCGCACAGCTGGCACGTGAACACCTTCTTCGGCGAGGCGCCTGCAACAGCAAAACCAAGCTCGCAATCGAACGACCCGCGAGAGTGCCGCCACCGGTTGACTACAAGAGTAGCTTTCTCGTCCGATTTTTAGACGCGCCGCCCCTTTCAATGACTGACCGCACACTCGCAGAGCCCTCGAGAACTCGGTATCGCTGCCCAGACGCACTCTTTTACTCGCACGCCTACCCCGAGTTTACCCCCACCCGAACAAACATGGCGGATTTTGACAATTGACAGGTCTGGGAAAAATTCAGAATGCTCAAAATACAGATCATAATCCAAAAATGTTGGTGTTGTTTCAATTCAGTTCTTATGTTTCTCAAGATATAACGTCAAATGTAACCCCCTTTATTTATATTTCAGTGATTAATTTTTATTCACTAACACCAGATTCTCAAGAGAGGAAGTACATTTGATAATGAGAGTAAATGTTCCTCTTGAAACAACGTTGAAAATAATTGAAGTTCATAAATTTATAGTCTATTTATTTAGGCAAGATAGTTATGACATCCTGCCAGAAAGTGCAGTGTTGCTGCTTGTCTATTTTTTCAAAGATTCTCCGAAACAGAATATCAAGTTTAACTTATTATTCAAATTGTATTGAAAAATGTTTACAAAATATATAAATTAGAATTGGATAACCGTTAACAGTTTTAAATATATATATATATATATATATATATATATATATATATATATTTTAATTTCGACTGGAATACTTCATTATCAGATCAAAGATGAATTTGACATCGTTTTGAAGTCACTGTGCAGTATTGCCATAACTATTGATGCCTGAATGTTTCCAGCTGTTTAACCAATGAAAAGTTCAGTAGTTAGATATTGAGAGATAACCAAATAAGTCAAAAAATTTCCCTAAATAGATAGACTATTAGACTAGGTGGAATTTTCTATGAGAATTTGGCTGTGTCCATGTGAATACACTCTATATATTTCGATGAAACCCCTCTTGGGAAATTACTGTGCACCCTGAATAATTTCCTGGAATGGCCATCAAACATTCATCAAACTTCATGTCAGATTCAAGTCAAGCCAGAATAAATGACGTTTTTCAAAATATTTTCGGTTATGTAACTTAGTGACTGAAAACAAAGTGAATCAGCAATTTTGGAACACACTGTTTGAAGTCTGAAATAATTTTGCAATTCACTGAAATTTGTTATCATAGCTTTCGAGGATTTTTTGGCATCTGACATTTGTGACATTTGACATGTTGTAGCCAGCTCTACAGTCAAATGAACTGTAGACCTAACCCCAAGTCGATTATCATAACTAAAAATACTGACTCTTGAGAGAAAACGTACGAAGCATAAAACTATTCAAAGAATAGCAAATATACACTGAAGCAAAACATACTGTCCCTGCTAACAAAGCCCATTGAGCAAAAATAAGTCGAAAAAATCATCGAGTATATACATTCGAAGACGCGGCGCGAGAATCGGTGACGTTGACGCATTTGCAGCATGGTTTTGCCGAAGAAGGTGTTCATTTCGAGGGCTTCGAGTGTGCGACAGGATCGGCGTTTTATATCAGGGACAGGAAAACTTTCTTTTGAACTCTTCCGGTGGCAACACTGCAGTGTTGTTCAGGTGGGGGGCTTATGAGTACACAAAACAGGATGTCGGCAATACTAGTTAAGCAAAATAAAACCCAAGCTGCTTTTGCAAATGTAAAAATATATTTAAACATAAATAAAGGTTATACAACAGTACATAAAATATGATAAATATTGCATCAAACAACATCAACATGCTTATAATGCGACAAAAACTAATAAGTTACTACACAGGACAAAGAAAATTCAATTCAATTTCAAAAAAAAAAATAGGGGTTTGCCAATCCTTTTGTCTCTCCGAAAATAGCAAAATCAGTCAAATCATTCAGTCTTAAGGAAATACCGCAAATAATAATTTCAGTCTTTCACAAACTAAGTCCTGTCTCTCTGTGCAACAACTGGATTTTTTCAAATACAAAAAGTAAAATGCTTAGGCATAAATAATAAAAAACTATACTACTAGGTACTATCGAACATATCTTGATAAAGCTTCCTTGATAAATCAGTACAAAATTATAGCATATAAAAGGTGTCTATATTCGTTTTTTCACAGGACCAATTTTGTAATATGTACATATTACTTTGAAATTTATTGCACTTTTTGAAAAATGTCAAAATCATTTTATATGCTACAAATTATGGGATTTGCTTAAGCATTGAAATAATCAAGATAATTGAAACATATATTTCACATATTCTCAATATGTTTATGTAGAACAGAATCCCTTTCACCAATTATAATATAAAAAGGTTTTGATTTTTCTTATAAATAAAAGTTCAGTTTCCTTATCACTAGCACAAACGTTGCATTTATAATTATAATAACATTCTTTAGAATCATATCAACAAAAATATATCACAGTGCCAAAAAGGAGCAACGTTCGCTAGTAATAAGTAAATTCTTGTTAACTTCGTATAGTACATGTTACATCGTATCCTATCGCCGTAAAAATAATGGAGAAAAACATCATTTTGATGACGAATACTTCTCTAAAAATACGTCTCAATTTTCACAGCCAATCAACGATCTATCGATTTTAATTTTCCCCAGATCAATATACTTTTTATCAGTCTTCAAAATACAAATTAAAGCAATAGAAAATTTGGTGTAAATGACACCTTTTAACAAAATATCACTCTTGAGTTTTTCAAATATTCCAATTTTCTTTATTTTATCATTTATTATGTCATTTGGTTTACCTCAATACTGTTTTGATAACAGATTGTATAATTCAAATAATTTTTCTCAAATGACAGGCCAAAACTTGGTTCAATAATATAAGGACCATTTCTTATTTTTACTTTTGAAAGTTAAATGCTGCATCATTTTATGGAAATAAATCTTTATATTTACATAATATTTGACACATCCAATTGATGTTTCAAAATTTTAATATAATTAAAAATTATTCTTTCTAAAATGCCAAGCCAAAAGTTGGTTCAATACAATAAGGGCCATCTCTTATTTTTACTTTTAAAATTTAAATGCTGCATCAATTTATGGAAATAAATCTTTATATTTACACAATATTTGACAGATCCAATTGATTTTCTGAAATTTGAATATAATTAAAAATGAATTTGAAAAGTTAAAAGGAATGAAATCAAATGCTAGAATATATTCGATAAAAAAACCAAATATACCAAAAATGTAGAACACTAATGGTATATCGATAAAAGAAGGATACTCTTTCAAGTCTTGTAATTTTTTTTCTATTTTATATAAATCATTATATCGTTTTTTCTGAACTACTATTGAATTTATTTATGCGACGTCGATGGAACTCCTAATATTTCATGCTTTTCTCTCTCATTACCTCAGTCGAAGCCTATCATAAATTACAAAAAATCCCAACACGAGAAAATCTCCATTATTTTTACGTCCCTACGTTTAGAGTCTAACTATCGACTTCTCGACGCATCGAGAGACCGTCTATCATAGCGGGGGCTTAACAGGACACTGTGCCGTCATTTTCATTTCTGTCGCCGATGATAAATGCTGCGGTGATTGTTAAGCGAATTGAGAGTCCGAAACACTTTCTGACACAGGCTACACACCGCATTGTTGAGCGGCTGAAGATGCTGCTGTTCCTTGTGCCGTTTCAATGTTAGTTTGGTACTTAGCAGCTTGCCGCACACGTCGCAAGGGTAGCTGGCGTTCAAAGGGAGGGAGAAACCCAGCCGTCGCCCCACTGTGTCCACCGAGAACAGACAACATCCTATTAGGCCCCCGCATCGGTCAAGCAAGTCTTAAAAAGCTACTACGTTCGGTTATCTATCATCTCCGCCTACCGACCTAGTTATGTAAGTAATAGGCTTCCGTCACTTGTCCGATGACGTTCGCTGCACGTTGACAGATCGCCCGCCAACTGTCACTTGTCGTGCATGTTTCGTGGCCTCTTAACTCATTCCACATTGGGTTTCAGAGTCGTCTTATTCACACTGCTATGGTGACACATTGTTATTGTTGTTGACGATGATAAACAAAAACCCTCAATCTACATAATGAAACGAAGACAAGTTGGTGAAAATTCCTGAATGGCTTCCCTGTAATGCCTCCTTCGAAATTCTAATTCCAAGATTATTCGGTGAGAGTGATAAGTCTATTACTTACATAACTTATTGAACCATCGATATACAATATTCTTTATACATAGAAGCATATTATATGCATATCTTTTTTTATAAATATATTACCTTCATAACACTTGGATTCTTAAAGGTAATTCTGAAAAATGGACAAAGATAAACAAAAAAAAGTATGAGAGAATGTAGTGATACGATTAATTATGATAAAGATGATTCGGGATCAGTCTTATGGACTCTCCAATATATGATACATAAAAATAACATACATATTTCTAGTTAATGTAACCAAACTATTTTTTTTTGTATTCTTAGGAACTTTTGTGTATGCAGATTTAAATAGTAGTATACCAATAAATATTCATTTGGTAACTATTGCAAGTTGTCCCTATTAGGACAGCTCAACACAAACATTTAAAATTATTACATTATAAAGTAGTAGTAGTAGTAGATTAGAATTATAAAAAAGATTATTTCTTGTCCATTTTTCAGTGCTCCAAAGATAAACTTATCTCAAAAACAATAACAACTTATGAATACATGGAATAAATAGAGAAGACGTCGGAACATTCTAAAAATATTTGTACGCCTCTTAAGACATCTGGATCCATCGAAACCAGAACAATCTGGCTAGTTCCTCATCATTATTGAAATCATTTCAGCAACCGAATATCAATGATATCAAGCGCCTCAGAGATAGAAAGGGTGGGGTGACACCATATCCTCAGTTTTTACGTTCTTTACGTTCCTATGGTATATGCTCTTATGATTCCTCAACGAATTCAGGCTGCTGTACACCCTCTTGCATATGTTGCAAACTGGTTCCCTTGAGGGACGCATATGTACGTTCTGTATATGTCTCTTGAGTCTAGTTAGCGAACTTAGGCTTTTGTTGCACGGTTGACATCGAAAGTCGTCCAAACCTGACAGCAGAAGAAGCTACATTAGCCTCTTTATGCTGTGTGTTTTTCGTAAAGCTATGTACACGCGGTCCCTTTTACATGTTTCCGGTAACGTACCATCTCACACGATTCGTGTAGGCTATATAATTTCCAGCTAGACTTCTGGTCATTCATTTCTAACACTACACTTTGCATAATTGATTGAATGGAAATACTTGCACAATTTGGTATTTGAATGGAAACTAAGTATCGCGACTTTGTTGTGTAATTCTTGTTTCAAGAGCCATTTAAAAAAACGAATTATGAAATATTCTATTATTTTTCACCTCAAGACACTGCAACACCTATGAATTCCTGAGTGTATGCATCATTGTGCTAAGTCTTTAGATTGTGACAAGTGAAATTCACAAATATTTATATATTCTATAAGATGACCTCTCTTTAGTATCTGATAGTACCAGTAAATGTCATATTATGAATCGAATCCTCATTAAATGCGACAAGTGTTAAGTTTTTTATTGTGTTGTGAAATCTGCGCTGACAAAAAAGAAGTTTCAACGTTTAAAGAGCGGCGATTTTGGCTCTGAAAATCGACAAAGTGGTGGAAGATCAAAACTTTTTGAAGATAATGGGGAAGTGATTAGTGAAGGCTCCTGTCAAAGCAACCAACAAGCAGTTTTCAAACACCTGAATAATTTGGGAATGACGAAAGCTGAATTTTGAAAGAATAAAAATTGGCAGAAGCAAAGTTGTATGTCCAAAACAAGTGGCATTTTCAAACTCTTCGAACCTTATGTTGACCAGAAATCTAGCCTTGGTTATGATACAGAATATTGGTATTTAAACAGCTTGAATTTTATTTTATTCTCTTGTATGTTAGGAATTATTATTATGTTCACAATATATGTGCAATTTTAAATTCTGCAAACCTTTAATTTGTAAATTCCTTTGAATTTTTCGGGAGTATGGAGCTACACAATATTGATTCGTTCTTTTATAACTACGATTTTTGTCATCATGAAGGTTCAAACATAGGAGACGTTGATTGGCTGATGAAATATATCTATACACCCCCGATCGGTGAGACAAAATTGTCGGGACAAATATGGAATTCTAGAAGTTGAAATTTCGCACTGAAAATAAAGTTCACCAATGTGCCATCGGCGATTTTAGAAAAATAAATTTTCCTATGCCCAAAACTTCATTTACAAAAGTTTTAACAATTCAATACAAGTAAGAATAACACATTGGATACAAAAAGGAGTGCAGATGCAAAGCTACGTAATTAAGGCTCTCAAGATGGCTCCCCCAAATAAAACAAAAAAAAAATCATAACAAAAACAGACCAGGGACAAGAATACAAAAACACACAAGAGAAAACACATTCCGATACACAAAGTTATGTTTCCAAAGAATTGATTTCTTTGGAAAAATATTGTGTCCTTGAATCATCTACCATTGAAGGAAGAAATTTGATATCATCAGATTGTGATAGTTGAGTATGAAGATTGAATTAATATCGGAATTTTAGTCTGATGATATCTCTATGGATTTTTTACAAGACGTCACCTTAACTGGCACTACATCACATACAACAGTTAAGACAACTACCTGAGAAGACTTGAAAATTGAGTTCTTACCTTGTGAGGTGCCTGCCAAACCGTCGTTTCCTTGCAAAGAGTGATTCAAACCTGAAAAGAAAACACGCAATTAGTAGGTACATTCATCATGTGAGCATATCATTTATTTCATTCATGATTTCAACCGTTTTCGAGATAACTTTCCGATAGATTGACAAAAAATTCGTTCTTAACAACCCTTTTCTGTAAAAATATCAGAAATAAATTGTATCATATCCACATACCCCACCTTGTGAGACTTTCATAATAAATATACATCATTTCCTTTTCCTTTAATGAGTTTGGAAATTTTATTACAAAGTTATTTTCAAAATTCGATATCTTGAAAACAGTTGAATATAATGATGTGTTATATCAACCGTTTTCGAGATAACTTTATGATAAGTTGTCCAAAAACTTGATAATACATTTTATCGTTTCCTGCGTTTTTAACGACCCTGTACAATGATGCGTTTTTTTATTTTCTGAGAAAAAATTAGAAATAAATTGTAATCATATCCACATACTCTACTTTGTGTGACTTCCATGATAAATATCCATCATTTTCTACTTTTCCTTTTCTTTGAGAATTTTAGTAAGAAGTTATTTTCAAAATTCGATATCTCGAAAACAGTTGAATTTAATGTGCTATATTAATTTTGTTCAGAATTTCGAGCTGAACTGGAATATGGAATGATATATAGAGTTTTCTATCGACGAAAATTTAACTTTATTTCTTCAAGACTTTCCGACTAATCCTGTATAAGTAATTTTCATTTAGTGTCACAAATTGTGAAAAAACCCAGAACTTAAGTATCCCAACATTTTTCACTAGCTAGCCTCAGGAAATAAACGACCGTTTCCACGAAAAAAAAAAAAAAAAAAATTACAACTCACCTCCTAGCCCAGTAGGATCGGCCGCCAACGCCGCCATACTGAAATTGAACCCTCCCGCCGCCGTCGCGAACAGCTTACTCTCCGCCGACGTCAAATACGGTCCGATGGCGCTGTCGTGGTCGTCGTCGCGGTCGCCGCCGCCCGAACTGCCCGACAACGGTCCTTGCGGCATCAGGCCGCCCACGAGCTGCCCGTTACCGCCGCCGTTCGCGTCCGCCGAATCGTTGCTGTGCTGATGGTCGTCGCGGCTGTTGCCCGAGCACAACGTTTCCATCGGCTCGTGCTTGATGTTGTTGTTGTCGTTGTTGGCGGCCAGAGAGTCGTGGCAACGTGAATGGAGGCCCGTGGGCGAGGGGGAGCACGGGGAGTGCTCGCGGTCGGTGCCTGTGCTGCTTATGCCGTTGCCTGCAAAATCATCAAGTTAATAATATGTAATAATGATATTAATACGGCAATTTTCATTGGCAACCACAAAAGTAACAATAAAAAAAATAGTACAATATCAAATAAACATTGACAGTCCACATACAAGCAACACAGGGTGGCCCAACGAAAACGTACCGGAAGGTATAACTATAAGTGATATTTTGTTGTATTATTATCTATGATTGGTCAGCTCAAGGTCTATGGGCGTGTAGGGTTAAGCACGTCACACTGCGTTACACCAATGAAAGCAATCTTTGAAAACGGCGCATGAAATTATATGTTCGAAATGAATTCCGTTTATTTTATTCATGATATTGACCGAATGAAAAATAAAGGAAAATAATGAATGGTAGTTTTTGGAAATACAGAACACGATTAGTGGTCTCCCCCAATGCCAGTCGATAAATAATTGATTCAATATCATAATTAATAACAATTCGTGTTGAGTTAGAGCCCAGAAATGGAAAATTATTGTACAAATTCCAAAATTAACCCGAATTCTCAAAAATTTTACAAGAAATGTATTCCTCCGTTCGCTCAGATCTTTACAAACTTACATTACATTTATTATATCGCTTAAAAAATCGCACGTTCTGGCTTAAATAAATAGACTATAGATGTGACTCAATTATCAACCTAAATTAAATTAGCTGTAGATCCGTTGATAGGATTTTTTCGAGTAACATGGATAATGTTTGTTAAATGTCTCTTCAAAACATGAACAATATCATATAGTTGCTAGCCACCAAATTTCAAATTTCTATATCGAATGATTCAGAAGTTACAGCTCTGGCCGTTATTTGTGCACACCTTTGTATACAGGGTGATTCACGACCAATTGTACACAGTCCAACCATAAGTGCTATGGACTGAGACCATTCCATATCTGGTATTAAAAAATTTCTTGTTGCGTTTTTGACGGATATACAGGATGACATTCGGAAATATGTGAATATCCCTAAAAGTGACAGACATATGAAATTTGGTAAAATTCCCTGTTCCCTGAGCTCAATAAAATAGCTTTCCACAAGATCAATAAAAATGTGAAAAAAAAATGAATACGACCTAGAATTTCAACATTTGATTGAATAATACTTCATCTCGAGTAATGTGAACTTTCCTTATGATTTTTGTTGAAAAATAATGATGTGCTATCGATGTAGTGCGGCATCAGTCTAAGCAGAATGAGAATTCATTAAAATTATACTATTTTTTGAAGTTTAATTTTTTTCTGCAGAAAACAAAACTTTTTAACTGCTGCTTAGTATCCTCCTTAAACTTCAAGGTGAGTCCGGACCTAAAATTGAAAATTTTTTATTTAAATTTCCAAATATCATCCTGCATATCCGTCAGGAACGCAACAAGGCATTTTTTAATATAAAGATTTATAAAAAAATTAAAAATTATCTGCTAGAATATGAATGAAAGCTACCTAAACACAGGGTGTCTGTTCTGTTTCAGTTCACTCACATCATTGGATTTCTATACTTATAGTATGAAAGAAAATAAATGTGTACGAGACAGCGATTTTATTGTGGAAAGTGGAAAAATCGATAAACATTTTAGGAGAAAGAGGAGGTTTATAAATGTATATTTCACATAACCAATAAAAGGTAAAAAGTGCGAATAAGCGTGGATTCCAAAACATGAAATGTCTGAGAGCTAATATGAATTTGTTCAAATTTTGTATATTCCTCAGAGTTGGTAGTAGCAGGTTGTATAATTTTGAGCCAAAAAAAGTGGGATATAATCATTAAGAACAGCTGTAACACACCAAAAAAAAAAGAACGTAATACGAAGTACAAGTGACTCACCTTCGATGTCATTCTTCACCGTCGAGTTCAAATTCAAATTGAGCACGTTGTTCTTCATCCCGCTGGGCGAAAAATCCGCCGGTTGAGTCTGCGGCGGATGCGCGTGCGCCGACAAGTTCACCTCGTTGTTGTTGTTGTTATTGTTGTTGTTGCCGATGAAGTGCTCGTTCCGCAAACGCTTGTGCTCGCCGTCCGGATCGCTGGATATCCGCCGCTCTCGTCGATACTGCAACGCCGCCCGCCTCAACAATTGGTTGACGGTGGCGCCGTGCGGCGGCGACGACGGCGACGTGAACAGGCCGTCTTCGATGTGCTTGTCGAACGAGGGGTGGTGGTGGTTGGGGATGGGCGTCGATTGTTGTTGCGGTCTGATCATGCTCTGCACTTGGGCCAACTGAAAACCATCGAGAAAATTGGTTGGTGGGATTTGAAGTTCGAATTTTAAAGTGTGACATGTCTAATACGAAAAAACTCCACTTTGTGACTGTTAAATAGGCGAGATCATAAAATCTTAAACTTGCTACGAACCAGCTTCAAGATAAAAAAATATTGTAAACGAAATTTCTCTAAAAAATATTATATAATTTCCGAAAAAAAAAACCACTATGAAACTCTTAAATAGGCGAGATCATAAATCGTAAATTTGCTACGAACCTGCTTCAAGATAAAAAAAATATTGTAAACGAAATTTCTCTAAAAAATATTATGTAATTTCCGAAAAAAAAAACACTATGGAACTATTAAATAGGCGAGATCATAAAATCGTAAATTTTTTACGAACCAGCTTCAAGATAAAAAAATATTGTAAACTATATTTCTCTAAAAAATATTGCAAACGACATTTCTCTAAAAAATATTATGTAATTTCCGAAAAAACTTGACATTAAACACAAAATCACAAAATCGTTAATTTGCTCAAGGGGTTATATACAGTTAGAATTTTCAAAAAATCGTTTTTTTTATTTTTTTTTCTCAATGTACATATATTTAAGAATACACACAGAAAATGTCATATCGTTCTGGTGTTACACGCAAATTTGAAAAGGCGTTTCAGAGTGCTTGAAAGGGCTTTTCAAACATTAAACGCGTTTTTCTCGAAATGGTGGATTAGTCTCAAATTTTAACACGAGCTTCTTGAATATATAAGTAATTAATCGAAGATTTTTTATCATAGAAAAATATTTCTTTCATAAATAATTTAAGGCCGAAATTTTGGTCAAAAATCGTTTTTTTTGAGAAACCGCCAATTTGTCAAAAAATTTTTTTTTGGTTATTCCTTCGATTAATTACTGGATTTAACATTACTTTTTTAATTTCGGATGATCCAGTTCAGAGATATACCTAGTGTTCACCGCAAAACGTCTCTTAAGATCAGCTATAGCTATAGCCTTTCCAAATAAATATTTTTACCAATACAAGTCTTAAAATACTGTTAAGAGATACCATGATATGTGTACAAATTATTAGATCAATAACTTTAAAAGTTTTCTCATAAGAAATTATGGAAAATTCACTTGAAAACCTGCTTCAAGATAAAAAAATATTGTAACCGAAATTTCTCTAAAATATATTATGTAATTTCCGAAAAAAATCACTTTGAAACGAGTTTAGCAATTGTGACGTCACCACGCTTACAAAAAAACTGTTTTTCAACGCCCTAGATGTCGTGGTATTCTTTCAAAAAATTGATGATCTCGCCTATCCAAAAAACTTCACTTTGCCGATATTGTCGACATTTCCAGCGCCACCTAGCGTGAAATCGACAGAAATATGACTGACCTGATCTCGGCTGTCGCCATGTTGCTGTGTGAGACCGCTAACTCGGAGCACCTCGGCGGTCTTGAGGAACGACGACAGCGACCTCTGGTGCACGTTGACTTCGCCGTGGTAAATGAACTCGACGAGGGCGTGCAGGTCCGTCCACGCGACATCTTGCAGAACTATCACAGGGTGTTTGCACGGCGTGCTCTGCAAGAAAAACCGATTGTGTGGTCAAGAGAAGTGTGATTGGTGGGATGCGATTTGCTAGATTGGATTTTCAACTTTCCTTCCATTGACAAATGATAAATCGGGCTAAGTACATAGGGTGAAACGTCTTTCAAGAAATTCGATTATTTGAAAAAATATATACAGGATGCTTGAAAATGTCAACAAAAAACTTGAAATGAAAATGAAACAAACACAATTCAACCAAATGTCATAAAAAGGATTTCGATGATCACTTTTGAAATATCATACACAATAGTCAACAAATTCGAGTGTCAATTATTAACATGGAATATGTGAATCTACTTTGACGTGATAATAGTGTTATTTCGATTTGTTCCATTCAAAGACTTATTACCCTTTAGATAATGTCTATGGTTTTACTAGATTATAGTAGCGACATCTAGTTTTTGTCGCTCCAAAAACAAGTCGATAATCAATGAAGGGAACTGTAATATTTCTGAGGATATACTCTTTCCAAAGTTCAGCTTTCAATCAACAGAGGATGCTAGCGAGTCCAGGACCATTTCAGCATTGATATTTTGATGACTAAGAAATGATTGGTAACGTATCATTAACTGTAGAATTCTTCAATTTTTGGCAATCAACATAAGTTTATTACGGCAACTCAATTGAAATATTATGAAGATAGTGATACTTTTGAGTATATGTGAAGTCACAATCTTTTCTTGAATAGGGGCAAATATTTCCTGACTTCCAGTGGAAAGCAATAAATATGACGTCAATGATAAAGATGACACATTAGGGTCAATGATATTTGACGATCAGTGCGGTCTGTGTAGTGATTCCAGACTAGACCACAATAAAAATGTTATTTATAATAATGATTTACACTTTTCACGTAAACTATAAACTAGTTACTAATTCCTTTCGCTCCCTGATTTACAGTCTACGAGCTATTTATACATATTGTTGAAATAAAAATTATCTCATGTTGTTTGCGAAAAAAAAAATGCACGATAAGCTGTCTGTAACTACGAATGTCGCCAAAAATGTTAGCAATAGACCAGTTCTATCGCATAAAAAAAAGATAAACCGTCTGCAACAGCATTGGAGAGGTCAAGCAAGGGTATTTCAGTCAATCTGGTATTTTTAATGGATGCCAAGAT
Organism: Plagiodera versicolora; assembly: GCA_037013635.1. Lineage (NCBI taxonomy): Eukaryota > Metazoa > Arthropoda > Insecta > Coleoptera > Chrysomelidae > Plagiodera > Plagiodera versicolora. Next base: position 3,380,323 of record CM072990.1, read on the forward strand.
AACGAGATGCGGCTTCGTTATCAACTATTGCTCTATTTCTTTGTTAAACAAACTGTTTTTTTCTAGAAAAAGTTCATATTAGCGATAATGTCATAAAAAATGTTATGAAATATAAGAGCAAATTTATTATTTACACAAGATTTATTGTTTGAGATGGAAAGGTCTAGATATTTATTCCTTATTAAAAAAACACTAGCGGCGAAAAAAAATCGACATATTTATTAAACACGTGTTTTCGAGAAGTTTCATTGAACATAAATTATACTGATAATATAAGACTAAAAAAGGTAAAGTAAGTACAAAAATACCAAGCATACTTTTTCATTAATACACTTATGATTGTTTTTTAGTGTTTTGAAATTTTCAAGTGAATAAGTATGTTTGGAAGTGTGAAATAATTTTTTTCTCTCCAAAAAATGCAATTAACTGTAAGCAGAAACTTTTTAAAATTTCGTATGTATTCAGATTATTTTTTTCCTTTGCCGAATTATTGAATTTTCTTGAAAAATACATTTGGTTATCGGATATATCATGGTGCTCTGTTCATTATTTTTGCTTTGAAAAAAAAAGTCACTGCATACTTTCAAAAAACAGTTGAATAAAGAGAACAAGAAACTTTCCCCGAATCTCATAAGTTGTCTGCACAAATCTGTCTGTTACAAATCCTAGAAGGAAGCACCGAGCAAGGCGAATGACATGGGCAGTAGCATGAGAAGTATCGCGTTCACACTCTGCCCCGCCAACTGTACTGAGTAAAGTCATAATCTAGAGTAAATACAGTTTATTTGATCAATCACTATTACCATCACACGGTATCAAAAACCATTTTATCGCACGCTATAGCGACAATGTATCGGCGATAACGATATCCGAATTGAACCAACCAATCCGATAATTTCGCAACGAGATAACCAGCAGAGGCAATTCGAAAAAGCATGCCTTAGGTTAGTGTCAACGAATCCGTTCCTTTTTCGATATCCTTTCTTGAAAACGTGATAGACCGTAACATCGACCGACCGTGGTGTGATTGGCACATTATTCGTCGTTGTCTACGTCAATTAAATTATATTTAGCAATTATCGATAGAATATGCGTTATTTGCATCGGAGAAAAGAGGCGATGATGTTCGCAGAATTGATACGTTATCCAAGATGGTTTCTTCAGCATATACAGGGTTGTCAAACTACCATTTATAAATTAATAATTTTTGTGCATTTTTTATGCACCCTGTAGCTTATTCATTCCTGATTATTTCTTCCTTTTGTCAAAAAACCCAGTGGTGCATAAAGCTTCTACAGGGAAATTAGTTTAGAAGTTATCACATCAACTAAAATTTTATATTAACCACCCTGTATATATACATTTTTTATATTTTCTTGTAAATTGAGTTCTCTCTTCACATATACAGTGAAATTCATAAGGTACACAACAATTGGAAAAATCCTTATTCGTATTTCCTCAAAAAAAAATTAATTGTCATCATATTAGACGATTTTTGGAGAAACAGAAAATCACTCAGTATATCTTACAGTTGGTTTCAAGACGAGACTAAATAAATGAATTAGATTCGTTCTTTTTCAAAGATAGTACCCATGCATAACTTGAACAGTGATGACGTCATAAAAGAATGAGCAACCAAAAAAATCAATTGGGACACGCTGTATAAGCAACACAGTTGAGTGAATTTATTTTCGAGATAACAATCGTATTATTATGAAGGGCATCGTATCGAACATTCAATAGGAAATAACTAATTTTGCAAGAAAGGCTTTTATCTGAATCTTCTGAACTCTGTCAAGAAATGGGTCGCTAGCACTAGTATATTCGATAAGATTGATTAGTGTCACAAGGGCATTGGAGCAATGCGATGGTCATATTAGCCAGTGGGCAAGACACATTTGAACAAAGATCGAGTACTATTTTTATTCAACAGTATTGGACATGAAACATCTGTAGACCAAAGTTATCTTCAGTTAATCCAATAGCCCCTGTATATAAACTGATTATTTTTTGTTTTTTGCGAGTCACCTCGTATACTTGTATAGTCAGTCCAAACCTGCAATGACTTTTTGTTATTGAGAGCTTATAATTAAATATGATAAATCGGCTTTAGAATTTGTTTGCAGAATAAAAGTTTATTTTGATATTTTATCTATGTTTTGACTAAGAATCACAGTTCGTATTTATCAGTTTGGATTGCGAAAAAAAAATATGTTTGGTTGTGGATGGGTTTTCCAATAACATTCATTTGTATTCAGTTCTCAAAAAATGTATGTCAATTGAATTAAATGCTGGGTATTTCATCAGACCTTCATTTATTCATTTACTTCATTTTGAATCAATTACAGTCTTGGCTTCAAAACTGTCAGCTTATCATTGCCAATACCATTATCAAAGCTATAAATATTTGGTGACATATTAATTGTTTAGGCATCAAGTAACGATGCAGTTGTAGTTCGAAAATAATAATAGTTAATGAAAAACTATTTTCAGTTTCTGATATTCTTAAATGACAAAAACAGGGATCAAAGTGAATAAAAAACGGTCATTTTATATTCAGGCTGTACTTGTAATAACTGTCAATTTATTACATAACTTTTCGGAAATATATAATATTGGAAGCATTGTCTGGTTATTTTATCTTCTTTTTTAGCAAAAAAAGTATGTGATTCAGTTTAATCAGAGATTATATTTTTTATCAATTATGTTTTCTTCATGCAATTTCTTGCCATTTTCACTCATATGATGTAAAAATGTAGAACACTATCTGAACTTCAAACCTTATACCTAATACACCTTACTTTATTTCATTAATCATTAGATAAGGCTTGAGGAATTCAATACTTATATCTAGCACATTTTTGATATAATATTCATAGTTAGAAAATTTGTGATGAAAGGATTTAGTGAAGTATTCTTATCTAAGTTATTAGAAATGTTGATTCAACAATAGCATGCATACTTTGTTAAATGATAGAAATAAAACTTATTACAATTGTATACTGAATGATTACATACAAGATTACACATTAGAATATAGGTATTTGATTTTCAATTGACGATAATATTGTAACATTTCTTTACCATAAATGACATTATTCATAGGAGTATTGAATTCACAATTGAAATTTGTCATAATGGAAAAATTCAATTGAACTTTTGAATTGACATTCGAGAACAAAATAAATCTAGTGAAATATACAGAAAATTCTTACCTTAAGTAATTCTCGAAAATATGGGCTGCAGGCAGACAATACTACTCGATGTGCTTTCAAACTTTTTCCATCACAGGCTAATGTTACATCTACAAAGTCCTCATCATCACGGAGGTTTTCGAAGGCTGATGTGATGCTGCTTTGATAATTGTTCCAACGCAGACAGAAATGTTGTGTATCTACCATCGTAAAATATATTCACCTGCAACGAAATATACACTATGATTCACTGGTTATTTCACTTTAGAAACTACAACAAATAAGTCTGAACACTTCCGCAAAATACATTCGGATTCACGATTTTGAAAACTCGTGATTTTTCTCTCTACATTCATTTCAGCAAGGCAATTTATTTTATTTGAACGAAAAAAATATATTTTTGTAGGTCCATGAAGTGAGGTTATGCTCCATGGATACTCCTATTTTATCAAAATCTAGCAGAAACTAATCGTGTTTCGTTTGAAATTCAACGTAAATAGGCAAAACAAACTCACTTGAACCATGGTAGTCAACATTCAGATTCTATAAAAGTTCTAAAATGCGATAAAATTTATTTACGCAAATTCTATGCACAAGCACAATTAAGTTTCATGGAACTTATCCAAACATTCCAAAACAAACGAAGATATCGGAATAGGGAAAAATGCGCCTAATAGATCATAGGTGGACGCAGCGCGACTAGTTTCCTGCGACTAGGTTCGTGTCTCGGCTAGACCATTTCGTAAAAATTGATTGGTTAGCTAAACTGTGCGTGATTGGCAGCAAGGCGCTACAAGGAAAAACCGGAAAAATCTATGAGGTGAAAGGATACGGGTCGGCGCTGAACGTCACCGGAAAAGGCGCCGGTCTACCAGATGGTTTACAATGAATTTAATTTGTTCTAAATAATGTTATAGTCAGGTGGGTACCCCTTTATTTGAATGTGATCAAGGCGCGTAGTGAGCCGTGGAGATGTTAGAAAAGGAGAGGTAGGTAATAGTCTAATTAGCGTTGGTTGGCTGTGAAGAAGAGAAAAAAACAACACGTTGTTTGTAGTTTACCTGAGAGAAATATTATTTGTCATTGAGGTTTTTTCGTTTGTTTCGTTGAATCCATTATTTTTTTCACGAGAGTGACATTTTTGCGCGTGCACACATCCAACAAGGCACTCTTCGAAAACCCGCCAAATACGAAAACAGTCCGAATGATAGAGAATGATGATGGATCGTGAGAAACACTCCGCGAACTGTGCACCAACCGCCAACCGTCAGATCATCACGACATTCGGGCGAATATTAAAAATTCAGCGCGCAAAAAATGACGAGGCCCGCTTATTCTTTATTGGGACATGGCTATGAGACATCTGCTGTAATAAGCTAGCACTAAAAAATAGTGCGTGCTGCCAACCCCTCCCGCAACGAATGAAAATGCGCAGAATAACGAGTAGTCGGTACAGACCCGCAATTAAAAATATCAAAATAAAAAAATCGAAGCCAAATCTGTGCTGTGTGTTGTGCGATTTCGCAACTCCGAGACCATCCTGTAGGGGGTGGTGAGGTGGGGGAGAGGGTAGGGGGGGGGGTGTCTCCTCATTGTCACCCCTCGGTCCTTCTTGGAGTTTGATGGGGAAGTGCGCCCGGATATGTCTCGTGTCCCATTCGAACGTTTATTATTGATGTCGAGGACGAAAGAATTGGAGAATATTTCGATGAAGCCAACGGAAAGCTGTCCACATTGGCGGAGGGGGGCAAGAGGGGGGATCATTTCAAATAGAGCAATATGTCGCATTAAAAATCACACAAAAAATAAACTGAAATATAAATTAACAAAAAAAGATTTCCTCTCTCTTTCAATCAACTCATTCTAACCTCAAATAATGATCCGAAATCGATAGTTTTTGACTTTTTGACAGAATCGAGCATGGAGTCCTCGATTTTTTGTCTTAATTATACGAAATAAAAATAAACTGGGGGATTTTATGCAAAAAAAAGTTAAAGTGACTCTAGTCTTTGACAATTCACCTTAATGAATAATATAAATAAAAATAAACTTGAATGAAAAACAATTGAAGATATTCGTGATGAAAAACAAGGCACGAGACGACTGTAAAAATAATTTTATAATGGCCTCGTATCCTGTGTATATATATTTTGTATGATTAAGATTGAATTGGATTCTCAACTTGTGACGCCACAAACAACGAACTCTACTTAGTGTCGACTAATTTTTGATTTCCATAAAATATTTTGAGAAGAACTACATATTTTGAAGAATGTAAAGAGATCAAAATGTTCAAATGAAAGTAAAATCTCAGCGCAGCGTTGTGTTCGTTTCAAAATATGGCGGATTCACCAGGAAATGACTCACCATTTTCCCCACCTGAATGCTGAACATAACTATAATTATTGTTATTAATAATATTTACATGAAACATAATGACGTTTGTGCGCAAAACATACATATTCATTTTTCTCAAACATCTCTTTGACGAATAGAAATTCCATTGTCGTCAAAAGTTCATTTCAATTGTTTCTTTACGTCTCTTCATTATGAATACAGGGTGATTCAGAACTAATTCGTTCATTTAAAAAATTATGATATTGTTATAGCACATGATCATCCAGTATGTTAGCTTTGATGTGTTAATTTCAACACACCAAACATAAACAAAATTTATCACTGTTTGAAGAATATAAAAAACATGTCTAACGTCTGATGTATGCGTTTATTGTTATGTTGATCAAAATAAGAATAAACTTTTTCAACTTGAATTGGTTTGAACCTTTCAATTACGAAATTTTTATAATTATATTATAATTTTTATAATTCTCCATATTGATTTTTTCATGAACAGATTCTGGAAGGAATTATCGATTTCAAATGAACTCCTTTTAATTTTCATAAATATCTATTTGTACTTAGAGATCTTCAGAACTTTTTATATATACGTCCTATCAATCTAAAAAATACCGGATGCGCCGGGAAATACTACCATTTCATCAGTAAATATCTACAGGTGTCATGATTACGATTTTTATGAAAAATTACAGTGGTGTCACATAAATATTATTTTCTGCATGAATACCTAGTACGAATTAATTAAAAAACTTGAATAATTTTTTACTCTTATCTTATTCTGAAATGATTTTGAACGAGGCATCTAGTTCCCTCTTTGTTCATTCTAGTGATAATATATTAATCACTTACTGTTTGACGTCATAGTTTAGGCTTCATCCAAGTCATTGGCGTATCATCTGATGATGTTTTGTTTGTCAATAATTATACAAAGTATCTCTTTCAACAATGTCACATTGTTTCTATAAAATAATTCAACATTATTGGATCCACATTTGATTAATGGACATATTCTTCAGAATTATCTATTTATATTCATCGATCTGAATAATCTAGAATTGAAAATCAATACTAACAATTTCAACGTTGAAACAACAAAGCAATAAACAATAAAGAAGTTTGGAAAAAGTTCAGACGAAAACGTGCCTACTAGATTGATAAGTTTGAGGTTAGGAACATACCGATATTCTTTTGTCTCAAACACTCATGAGATCCAGACGGAGCCACACTTTCTGTATGCGTCGAACTACCTTAAAAAATCTAACCAAAATAGTTGCAGAGCAAAAAAATGGCGTTTGACCGATTAGATTAGATTCTAATCTATACGCATTTATCTGCATGATTAGTTTTGTGCCTATTTTTTTATACTATTTTATGAGTGGTTTATGGTAAGGTTTATCTCGTATACACGGTGAGTTTTACATTATCAACTATAGCTGTGCCTAGCAAAATGATTATTTCGAGTGCAGTTTCAAAGTATGTCGAAAATCTTCGAAAAATATGTCAGTTCATTTTCAATCCAGTAATCAATAAGATCTGTTTGTGAAATAGGTTCTTTCAATTTTTCCAATCATTTTCGAACTATTTATTATTTATTTATTTGAGGAAAAAAGTTTCGAGATTTGGTTATTTATATCTACCACAAAAACAAAAAACGCCACTTTACTAGGACCAGTTGAGTTGGCAACACTTTGCAACGTTGCCGAATTTATATCTATGCTCACTGACTCGAAGCAAAATAATTTCTATATTCATGTTTCAATATATTTTTTTTAATTTGACAAACTGATAATGAATGCAAATTGGATGGAAGGATGTGGCCAAAGACAATCACGAAAACGATACTATTCTGGTGAAATCTGTGATACTGCGTACTAGGAAGAAGTCATTCGAGCCTTAATTAATTTTCAACACACACTTGAAGAGACTGCTGATAAAAATCCAGACGTTGTACAATCAAAATCAAGTATTTTTGACATCAAGTTTGGCAATGGACAAGGAGATGAATCAACCTAATATAAAGAAATTAATGACGAAAACATTTTGATTATATTTGCAGTGTGATATCTGGAAACAATTATTTATATCAACAAAATATCAACAACTGGATTTATCTAACCTCACTTTGAGTATTATACTCGTATTATTTTTCTTTTCAATTTAAATCAAACGCCAGCTCAATAAAAATCGCTACAGTAGCACGTGATCTTTATAAATGAAATATGGAAAAACTTATGATTTTCAAGCTTCCACGAATTCAGTGATTTGACTTGAATTCTCGTAGTAGATAATCAATAGAGAAATTATGCAAATTTTTATTCATACAGGGGTTTCATTAATATGGTAAAAAAATAAAACTGATATTAGAGAGGACCAAAATATGACGATTGAGCGCAACATTGCTCATACAAATGTTGATGGTTAAAAAGATACAGTGCGTTCAAAGTTATTGACGTCAAAGGAGGGAATTTCCAACAATTTTTATAACTCTTTCAAATCAGAAATAAATCATTTTTGAAGCAGAAAACTAACTATTTGCTTGCTCATTTGAATTTATTTGTGACTTCAATACTTGAAATCGGGTTTATCGTAAAAAGGGTGAGGTTTTTCGACTTTTTCCAAGAATACTTTTTTGTTCGAAAGATACCGTAGTTGAACGATGTTCAATCGAAAATGTTGATTTTTGACGAACAAAAAAGTTGTGCGTATTTTTAAATAATTGTGAGCGTCTTCTAGTGTGCTGTCCTAAAAAACCCCAATGTATCAATTTTTGAACCGATATCATGAAAACTGTCGAAGCTATCAAGAAATTTGCAAATAAAGTTTTAACTTTGAACGCACTGTATATTTTCAACCATCAACATTTGTATAAGCGATGTTGTGCTCAATCGTCATATTTTGGTCCTCTCTACTCTCAGTTTCATTTTTTTACCATATTAATCAAACACCATAAAAGAAATGAACAGAATCATAAATTCTTTGTATTGAGGGGGCTTCAATACACCATTTTTTAATCAATTTGAAATGGTTTCTGATTTCTGGAGATATTTTTATAGAATAGTATGAAGTTGCTAGATTCAGGGACAAATACTCTTGAATTAAAATTTTCAATATTAGAGGGGATATTTTATATTTATTCATATTTAATTCTATTCGTACTTGGATTTGTTGAGTTTCAACCCATTTTCCATTCCTGTGATATACTTTCCGACGTCTCGGTATCCTTTGAATCCAAATTCTATCGATTCACTTTTTCGTGACGCGAGGGAACTCGTCTACTTTTAATTGCCGCCGCCTATGCTAATGAGCGCTCCCCGCCATCCTCCCCCAGCAATTTACCCCCAAAAAATCATTACATTCTTCGCGGGCAGATAGAGGAGGCTACATAGGAGAGCTGCGCATGAACATTTTAATTTCCATAGAATAAATACACAGTCGCTCGGATCGGCTATATTTTTCCCGTTTCACTTCGCCTGGCCATATTTTATCGATTTTATAATCAATACCGCAATAAAACCTGCAATGTTTTCATCTTTATTTCCCCAGCATCCCCGCCGTGCCCCAACGCGATCCCTTTTCTACCAACGCGAGAGGAAGAATAGTACAGTTTGTCTATGATTATTTCAACTGGTCGCTGCGTCATAATTATGACAGCTCTGATGGATAATGTCGATCAATTTGTCGTTGGTTGAAGGGCTCGACAAATTGTGCCAACCCCTTACGGTATGTGAAATGGGGCGCGATAATAGTTCTGATTATTTTAAAGGGCATGTAGGAGTCTACGCTTTCTCTTGTTCTATCATCGAATCGTATCGAATCATTTTAGCACAATTTTTTTAGGCTATAGGGAATGTTCAAAATGTGTCCTAAAATTTCGAGTATATCGTAGGGGGGTTCTTTGTTCAATTTGGAACAAATTTTATAAAACCGATTTGTTTATGAGGTGTCTGAGAGGCACTGAAAAAGGCACTGAATTCCGTTTTTCGATTTTGGTCGATTTTTCGAAGAAATTTCAAAAAACGGTGGTGAAAACCGTTTTTCGATATCTGGTATAGTTCTCGAGATATTTCATGTTGAAAATTCCTGAAAACCTCAAAAAGTCGCAAAAACTCACGAAAAACCCCAAAAAACCCATATTCTCAATGAAAAAACCGATGAATAGTCCATGTCCATGCTCTGGGAGCCTCCATACGGAAATTGAAGACTCTACGACGACTTTGATTTTTGAAAAATTCCAAAGAGGATACCCTTTCGTCGATTTTTCGAAAAAATTTCAAAAAATAAATTCGCCTGAAAACTACAAGGTGTCTAAAAGGCGCTGAAAACGGTGGTGAAAACCGTTTTTCGATATCTGGTATAGTTTTCGAGACATTTCATGTTGAAAATTACTAATAACCTCAAATAGTCGCAAAAACTCACGAAAAACTCCCAAATCCCCTAATTTCTACGAAAACAACAATGAAAAGTCCATATCGATGGTCTGCAAGCATTTTCACAAATATTAAAGACTAAATTGATTATGAAATTTTCGAAAAAATCACCCCAAAAAGATGGTGTCTAAAAGGTGCTGAAAACTGCACTAAAATCCGTTTTGCTCTATCTGAAACAGATTTCGAAATATTTTATGTCAAAAAGACCGAGTCCATGTAGCCAAAACAGAGGAATAACTTTAGAGGGAAGATATTTTGAATTTTCCCACATGACAAAATATAAAAAGTTCCATGGAATTAATAAAAAAAATAAGCACCCCCAAAAAGCCTTGAATTTTACAGAAAAAACTCATGGAAACTTCGAGTCAATCAAATTAAGAAGTCTTTATATAAAAATAGGAGACGCTACGACAAAAAAAATCAGTCCAGTTATCCAATTTTTTTTACGAAAAATCCTTTGCTGAAAACATTTCGAAATACTAACATCCTCCCAATCGAAGAGACGAATGGAATTTTTCACGCCGCTCCTGATTTTCCTTTTCCTATTCACCTGCGGTGGGAAAAAGAGGAGAGGAGTAGGTACGTGCGTTGCTAGGAAAAAGCAGGAGAGGGTTCAATAGGGCCTCGCTACTTTTGTGCTAATTTTATACTCGCGTAACCCGATATTGCGATTTGTTTCAGGGACTTTTTCGTTGGCTGGGTTTGGACAGGGAGCGAAAAGAGAAGGGATGATGTAAATGAGAGCTTCAAAAATTTAATTATTCTGTTTGCGTACTATGCATAATTATAAATATGGTGGGGGTGGGGGGGCAGTTGGTGTTTCAGAAATATGATTGATTATTATTTTCACGAAATTATTTCGGTGACTTGTGGGGAATATTATCTGTTTCCAATTAGGCAATTCCCAGTTAGATTTACCTCCTGAAAAACCTTTTCAAAGTAAAAGAAACACTCTGAAACTTATTAATAAAGCTGTCTAAAAAACCCCCCTGGAAATTCGGGCAAATCGCAAAATATGATAATCATTCTCCTCAAATGCCAAACCGGTCTTTCAAAAAATATTTGACGGGATTGAATTCGCGTATAAATTAAAAAAAAAAGGTTTCCCGTTGTGCTTGTTTCAAGAAATCAAAGCGGAATTGATAATTAACATCTTGCCCCTTCGAAAACATTTTCCTTGAGAAATTTCGACTAATTAAAAATGTTTTAATTTAATATTGTGAGTCGGCAAACAGTTTTCAACGAAAAGCAGCCTCAGAAAACGAATTGAATTATTGAAGAGTTGATTCCACGATATTTCAGGGTGAAGGTAATTATTGATGGGAAGTTACGTCACTATTACCGTTTTTGATACTCTTGAAGAATTTTCTATCAATTGAAAAATCAGTGCAGAACTATATGTTATCGATATTTCTTTTCGATCAGTTCTATCGATTTTTTAAGACGCTTATATTAGTTTCACTTTCAGGGATTAGGGAACTCAAAAGTAAAAAATGAATTCTAGTTGAAAAATTATTCTTGACCTAAGAATAAAATTACTGACCATTGTAAATTATTTTTTTAATAGGGAATGTAGAGTTGTACAGGGTGGGCCAAATTGGACACTTTTGAAGGGAAAGTCCTGTTTCTGAACTAGATAGATGAAAACTGGTGGCAGTGTCTGGGGGTCAATTTTCATGACAAACTTCATGGTGAAAACTGCATATCGATATCTATAACCGTTTCTGAGTTACAGCATGTTTTCCGAAAATGTGCATTTTCGAAAAGTTGCTTTCCTGTTGAAAATTCTTTGTTTCTATAATGAACATTTCCAAAGCACCTTTTTATGTAGAATTCGATGGTTCAACTTATTAATTTTTTTCAAATCATGTCGATAGTTATTGATAGAAATATATTTTTTTCAAATTAGACATCCTGTATATTCCTGCATATTTCAATAAAACTTGAGAGCCCTGTATTTCAGAGATATCTTAAGCAAAACATTGAGTGTGCTATATTTTTGGAATGGGAATGGTAGTTTCAGGTTGTCCCATTTGACAAAATGATTTTTCTATCAATTACTATTGATATCACTTGGATGAGTTTACTCAATGAATTCTACGTGAAAAAGTGCTTTGAAAATGTTTCTATACAAACAAAGAATTCTCAACAGGAAAGCAACTTTTCGAAAATGCACATTTACGTAAAACATGCTGTAACTCAGAAACGGTTATAGATATCGATGTGCAGTTTTTACCATGAAGTTTGTCATAAAAAATTGAGTATAAAAACACTTCAAAAGTGTCCAATTTGGCCCACCCTGTGCAGGGTTGTGGGAAAATACTGATAAAATGAAAATGATGAACGTGTCTAATGAAACGAGTCAGAAATAGACCCATGGGGTAACCCATCTCCGCCAATGTTTGTTGTTAGTAATGAGGATGCCTTTGAGAAAAGTAAAGATTCGAATTGCGTGTCAGACCATCCAACAGACTGCTCGTTAAATTGAACAGAAGCTTAAACGACGTTTAAACGTGTTTCATCATAATTACTGCTATTGACTTCTAAGTGATGGTTAGATTAATAACTCCACTCCATCGCTGCATATGGAAATTGATAGGTCTACATCAAATACAGCGAGAAGAATCACGTGGATTTAGCTGCAAGAATGAAAAACGTGCCAAGACAATGACCGATAAATCTACAGATCTTCCAGTAAAATCAAGTTTTTTTTATAATTTTAACGTTGATAATGACGAGATCACAACCATTTGAGACTGGAACTGGTTATTTCAAATATTCGAAACGAAGATTACAAATGAGATAATTATTAGACTGTTTTAACTTCCGGAAATAGGTTTTTTGGACATCAAGCTTGGTTTCATCTGATTTTGATTAACGGATAAGTTTGAAAATAATGACATTTTTATTTAGTCTGATATATCAATAATTTCGCCAAGTTTTGGTTGTGAAAAATATCAATTCTGGTGACAGTTACAGACAGTTTGAAACCACAGAAAATTCGGTGGGTACCTCAATTCGAATTGTTGTTTGATTTCTGCGTGAAAATTTCATTCTGCTTCTTGGTAAATAATTAATTGCTTCGAGTCTCATTAGTTCCGATTTTTGGGGTTATGTCAACCAAACTCATCAATCGATCTCAATTAAACTCGTTTCAATTAGACATATTTGAGGTTATGTGCCCCCCTTCTATGGGGCATAGTAGAGGACCCTATTTTACTGTTGAAAGTAGCAAGGAATGAATCCACCCTGATCTAAATATGATAGCTCGACAAACGAGTATAGTCTTGTATAAATATTTGAAGAACCCGCAAAAAACCGATAAAAAAATCCAACTATATTGATAGTGATTTCGCAAATATAATGTGCGGCCTTGGAATATAATTCACAGATAAAACTCGCCTAGTGATAAAAATGCACCACTTCACATTTCTATTTGGATTTATTGTTAGCCCAAAGATAAATGAGGATCTCATTGTGAACTCTAACACTCTTCAATTACATTTTTTTCTACTTAAATTGACACTCGAATAATTGAAACGAATTAGCAGTGGCATGACGTACTAGTCCCTTACTTTGAGGAGTGTTGTCAAAGCTACTGGCCATGAATTTTTTTGTATTAATTTGTTTCTTTTGTTCAGATCCGGCAACACAGTTATTGTTGTTGTTGATGTTCTGTGTAGTGACAGTGTCAAACACAGAAGCACGGATATACTAGGAGGAATAGAATGCTATGATTGGTCAGTTCAAGGTCGATATTTATGTAGGGCGACTAACACGTCACATCACATTTCGTATAATGTTATTATTTATTATTATTTTATGTACTTTGGAGTGATTAAAATATAAGAAATAATTTTGTTTCAGAAATTTTGTGACCTTGTTGATTGTTTTCAACATTGATTCAACATCAACGAAATAATAGTTGAAGACGATTAGATGTGCGATAAGTTTGTTCTTTGTGTTCTCAAATGGGAAGTCCTTCAGACTGAATGCGACCAATGCACTCAACCACATAGATGCATCACGGTCAACTAATGTGTGGGTATTTTCACCTTTCCAAATTTTGCGCTAGAATATTATTATTCAGCCTTTGTTGTTTGCGTCTACATATCCTGAACAGACTACCTTGAACCCAAGTTTTTATTAGTTGGAGCTGATAGTAGGGGAATTAGCGATGCATTTTTACGTGGAATTTAATATCGACTACATTTCATTTCCAGTTGTTGAATTATGTTTAATAATCAGTGAATTGGGAGTCAATTGTCACACCTACAGTGAATATTTCATGAAATATATACGAGTCGAAAGTTACGAGGTCATTTCTGATAAAATGCTATCTTGAAAATTATGAGAATTTACAGTAGAAATTCGGTTTATTTTCCAGAACTTTTCAGCAAAATTCAATCAACCTCAATATCAACATGACATCTTTTGAAAAATCAAAAAAAAAACGAAAAAAACTACTCAGAATTCATCGAAAAATCCCAATAGATAGCATAATGACAAAAAATAAAAGAGTTTCGTATTCAATGAATTTAGAGAATGGTTTTTCTTTACTTTTGTAACATTAACATGATATCTACAAATATTTGCTCAATGTAATTTTTGTAGATATATTTATGCAAAAAAAAAAACTGCCAAAATGTAATTATTTTTTATTCGAAATATTCACTCAAATATTAAGATATTATTTCCCACTATAAACTCAAACAATCATTTTCAAAAATATTTTTCAACATTGTTATCGTATAAATCTTAGATTTTTTTTGTCTTCCACTGTCTACTGAAGATGGTAACTTTCCATTATATTGGCAATAGGAAAAAGTACTGTTAATGATTGTTAGTCAGCATAAAATGACTCAAAGATCCGTTTTCACGTTCACGGAATTCATGCAATTCAACTTCTATATGTCAAATTGCACTAAATTTCACTTAAATGTAAAGTAAAAACTTACCTTATCACCCCTACTGAAAAACATTTGAATGTTTTCGTCTACGTTGATTTGTCCTGAGATTATACCAACTGTTTATCACGAAATTATAGAAGAAAAGGAACATAGTTGGCGTTTCAAACATTCGCAATGAAGCACATTAAAACATGTTTTTTATTGATTAATTTAGAGTATGGAAAAATTGGAGGTCATCAAACTTTTTGGCAAATGGAATCATGTTATCTTCTATTTCCAAAAAATTTTTATTCCTACTATTATTTTTTCACTCTCGAAAATGAAATCAATTGGGGTCAAGTCTGTCGAAAACATGGCAACAAAAAGCTGATGTTCTACAGAAGTAAAATCTGTATGAAATGACTTTGTGAAATGAATAAGCGATGTTTTATTTAAATTATCGATCTTTTTATGATCTTGAATATATTGTGGGTGGATTTGTTATATTTCTCACTTGATCACCATTCAAAAAACAAATTTTCATGATTCAATGAACGCTACATTTGCTGAGAAATTGATAATTCTGGTGGCTCCCTCGCTCACCCGATCTAACGCCACTCGACTTCTGACCGTTTGAAATAACTTTCAGTAAAACGTAATCCAAACAGTATATGTCGTCACGATTTTAACTGGAATCACTTTAATAGTGCGAAGATAGCTGTCAAATCATGTAGATACTGAGTATTAATTCGAAGATTGTAACATTTCTGAATAATTTCATTTCCAACCGCTGATTGAACGATTTTTCTTGATTTCTACGAAGAATTCAGGCATCAACTGATTACCAATAAAAGAAGAGATGAATGTCAATTATTGGGAGTCGAAAATTTTGGTGGAAGTTTAAGCAAAAATAATTGAGAATCTCATAAGGTTTGAGAAGCAATCAGGTTTACTTTATCATAATTGAAGCTCAAAATGTGGGAAATCTGTATTGGTGTCTTCAAAAACTAAGTCAATCATGTTTTTACCTTGTATTGAACAATTTAATGAGACATTTTCCTTGGGCACATTTCTTTTCAATCAGACATCAATGTAATAATATTGCTATGAACAAGAATACAATGTTGATTAATTTAGCATTACTCTATTCTTTCAGAATATTCCATTTTATGGATGATAAATTATCGGTATTCAATTTCGATTTTTCCGTTTATCATTATACAATGTCTCGAAAATTTCAGGATCAAATTAGAGAACATAGGTCTCCTTGAAAATCTTGACTAATTTTTAGGAATACTATCAGGATACTTTTATTGGCGTTCTTTAGATATTTTTTTCAGATTGTATTGATATTTTTAAAGATCTTTTGAAAACTTCCAAGGTTCAAGTTTTTTTTTGAATTTTCAAAATAGATCGCGTGAATAATTGTAAGATACAAAATAAAAAAAAATCAAAAACTCACTCGAAAATCAGCAGGAAAATCAAGAAGAAATAATAAAAACAAATCCAACGTCGGGCGTTCGAGAGATCAAAAAAGAATCATCCCTGAGCATCCCTGCACCATCTTCATCTTCAGCAACCAGCTCGCGAAAGGATCACCAACCACGCTATCGCCTAACCTAACTCACCGTCGTCGAGTCTAGCAATACTCTAACATCACAAATGATGGCAATACTCCCGAAACCCCTAAACTTGCAGGACCACTTTTTATTCGGTTGCAAATTCATAGGTACCTGCATGCACGGCACCGTCGTCGAGGTGAAGGGGGGGCGAGACGGGGGGGACCAGTCATGCCCCCCCTTTCTTCTATCGGCCGCACCACTGCCGAAACCAGCACGGTACAGTTATGCGAAAATCGAGATTTGCAACTCGATGCGACCTCGTTCGTTTTTGAGATGACGACCAACCCTACGATGATGGCGCTCACGTCTGTCTTGTCAACTGTCAATTCCATCGTTAACCACCTGTTGCACGCTAGCTCTCCTCGTGTCCTTATTCTTCCTTACAAGTAAACTTTATTTTGAAAGAAAAGGGTAATAATAAATCAATCAACATTGTATTCTTGATGCATATCAATATTATTACATTGATGTCTGATGTGCTCAAGGAAAATGTCTCATCAAATTGTTCAATACAAGGTAAAAACATGATTGA
Source organism: Plagiodera versicolora (assembly GCA_037013635.1). Classification (NCBI taxonomy): domain Eukaryota; kingdom Metazoa; phylum Arthropoda; class Insecta; order Coleoptera; family Chrysomelidae; genus Plagiodera; species Plagiodera versicolora. Next base: position 3,397,345 of record CM072990.1, read on the forward strand.
CTCAGTTTTTAAAGACACCAATACAGATTACCCACATTTTGAGCTTCAATTATGATAAAGTAAACCTAACTGCTTCTCAAAACTCATGAGATTCACAATTTTTTTGCTTGAACTTCCACCAAAATTTTCGACTACCAATAATTGACATTCATCCCTTCTTCTATTGATAATTTGTTGTTGCCTGAATTCTTCGTAGAAATCAAGAAAAATCGTTTAATAACCGGTTGGAAATGAAGTTTTTCAGAAATGTTACAATATCCGAATTAATCCTCAGTATCTACATGATTTGTCAGTTATCATCGCATTATTGAAGTGATTCCAGTCAAAACCATGACGAGATACAATGTTTGGATTACGTTTTATTGAAGGTTACTTCAAACGGAAGTCGAGTGGTGTTAGATCGGGTAAGCGAGGAGGCCACCAGAATCATCAATTTCTCAGCAAATGTAGCGTTCGATAATGGTTTTATGTCAAATTGACCCTGATCACTATACCCTTATTCTTCCTTCCACGTAAACTTTATCGAAGTTATCAACTCACAGTATCCGAAGAGGAAGGGAGTTTTGACATATTGTCAGGTTCACCACATCTCAGTATCAGATTATAGATCTTACCACATAACCACATTTACGAAATTTATTTATAACTTCATAACTTTACAGACAAAAATCTTTCAGATAGAAAGAACCACTGATAATCATTGATAATATACTGGGTGGATGATATCAATAACTGTCAACTGTACTGTATTCGTTTTTTTGAAATTTTCATTTCTGGTGAGCTTTTCCGTAATCATACTGTAATTATAGGAATATTTTGAAACTTTATCAACTGGAATGCTGTTGAGGTAGTTTAGGATTTTTTATTTGTTTTTCATTGGAAAACAGAAACATAATTCACTTTTTGACAGATGTTCCATAATTGACTTGTGAATGAGAATTCATTCATTATGATTTGAGATTTTTGTTCACCACTGATAATTATTCATATTATACAGGTTGGATGATATCAACGTCCTTTATTAGTTCTCTTGGAATTTAAATTTTAATTTCGTAATCATACTGTAATTATGGGAATATTCTGAAACTTTATTAGCTGTAAGCTGTTGAGGGAGTTTGGAATTTTTTTACTGTTTTTTATTGAAAATCAGAAATATAATTCACCATTTGACAGGTTTTCCATGAAATGACTTGTGAATAAAAAATCATTCATTGTGAATTTTCATAATAACATGATTTGAGATTTTTGTTTATTTATCTATAATTCAAAGAACGAAAATTAATTGTTTTTTAAATTCTGAATAGTTCATTCTAATTTGCGTGATAGCCCTGTATATATCTGTCTGTCCATATCGAATCATGTGCGTGTTACAACACATTTTTCAGGATTTCCTGTCTGATAGAGAAAGAAAGCAACGTAATCATTGTTAGAATTAGTTCGTGACCCCTGAGAAATATTCGAAAAGTGATTATAAAGTGAAATGACATAATTTCGTTTAGTACTACTAGCTATTTTTTTTTGTTGATGGGGTCCCAATATTCAGATTAATGAGAGAATCTTTTCAACTACAGTTGATAGCGATTTGTGCGTTTTATTTCAGATAATATCTAGTTTAGAAAATAACTAACTCATCATCTGATGAAACGTAGACAACTTATGATAAATTAATTATCAATTGAAAATCGATTATTTCGATGCAATCACAAATTTTCAGAAATTGATGGTAAACACTGGGGATCACTTTCAAAATTCTCAAAATTCATTTTTGTTTCATCATTTTTACAAATTTCAAAAATGAGTATGTTTTTTGAGAGTTTTGCTGAACACACTGTATAATTTTCAGTCATTTTCAGCTCTGTTTGTTAACACAAAATATTTTTGTACTTGTACTAGTTACAGAGTTTATTGTTATACTAAACTCTCTTATAACAACTCGAAAATTTTCAGAAGGAACAACCTTATCTCTGTTTTATTGAAAAATTGTTGTGAAGATTTATACATTTCGAGCATTGCTTCAATTGTATCAGATGTGTTTCATGTCGCAAATAATATTCTTTTTGAGAATTTTTTGAGAATTTTGAATATTTTCGACTTATGCTGAATGCCCCTATATTAATGATGCAACCTTGTATTTTCTCATCATCTTATACTCTTCGCTGGCTATTCAATGAATTTCAAAATGCTGTAAACCACATTGTTTACTGATTCGATTTTGTAATCAACCCAGCTATGCATAGCAACAAATGAATATCTAGAATAAACATCATGGGTCCCTTTTTACAAAATATGGTGAAGGAACAACCATTCGCCAATGAAATTGATGTTGCAGCCTTTGTTGACTGAACATACGCGAGCTCAAACAAAATGAAAATACTCCTTTTTTCCGGTGTGTTTATTACGGCCAAATGAAACGACTTTTCCTGTCGAGCATCAAACAGAGAGTGAAAGCTCATAAAGATTTTCTTTCAGGCCAAGGAGGACTTTTTAAATGTAGTTCATCTCGAGGGAAGATGCTCTCTCTAGCTTTATTGATTTTACGTAACTAAGACATTCTTCCCTACGAATTTTAAGTTTTTACACTAAGCCTCCCCTCTCTAGCTGCCCGGGAAACGTCAACAAATAGAACAGGGGCGTACGTTTTTTCTTTTCGATTGTGAATAATTATTCTTTATCGAATTAGTGATCGGATCTGAAAGTACGTTTATATCTGACTCTTCTATCAAGATACAGAATATTATCGATTGATTTCATTAACTATACAGGGTGTAAGGAGTTGGATTATATATATAAATATACAGGGTGTTTCAGAATTGCACGGCAATATTTCAGGTACGTATTCTCTGGTACAAAATGAGGAAAAAAGTTACTATGAACATGTGTCCGATTTCGACTATTAGCGGAGTTACAGGGTGTTGAAAGTTGAAAAAAAAATTAGGTTTTCATTTTATTGTGCTTGATCTACTACAGATAGAGCTTTCAAATTTTGTATGAGTATCAAGCAATAGGTGTTGCTGAATATGATAGCAAATGTTTTCCAAATACCATACAGGGTGTTGCATTTTCCGAGGTCACAATCCAGAAAAGCCTCAAGAAAAACTTGCTCGTACGCTACTGGTGAATTTCAATATTTTTTCCAAGTTCTTCAACCTATTACCTAAATTTTGTCCGTCCTGACTTTTGGTTAAATTCCGTTCAGTTTCCTCAGAAATTGATTAATTCTGAATTAGATTCTTCTAAAAAATATGAAAAAAGGTCAGGTCAAAATATTCTTTGAAATTCCTTTTTTTTTCAAGATATAAGCTATTAAATTTTGGAGAAATTGAGTGATAATTCTTATGTTTTCGAGCGAAACGATGCAAAAATCAGGACACCAAATTCTCTCTAAAATTAAAGAGCCTTTCCAAAGGTAATTTTTATTTTTTAGTAGAAGTAGTGGTGTAGTATTTTTACTTCGGAAATATTCAATGCAAAACCCAGTACAGAAAATTGAAAAAAAATTACATGACCTCCTCATTTTCCCTATTTCCTCGATTCGTACGACTATGAGAACGAAAGAATCGAACGAGGGGTGGAATTCTATGCTCTATATGCAGAGTTTTTCACTTTCATTAGAGAATATTTCAGGGTATACTTTCGCTGATAATTTTCCTGAGCTCGTGAGTCTTTGTTATAATTTCGTTTGCAGAACGACGTTTTTTTGCGAGGCAGTTCCTTGTCGACTTTGACGTCATGAAATGAGTCTTGAATATGGTTGGGGAATTTTGGTTTCGATTTAATGAAGTTGATTTCTTGGGCTACAAGATGTAGTATTATTATTTATCCAGCATTCAATATTGAATCAACTGTTAGAAAAGCTAGCATTTCCCAAATACTATCTTGACTGCAAAAAATACCAAATCTAATAGAAAAAGGAAGATATTTCATTTAATTAATAATTGTTTTTTTTTCAACCATGATTTGAACCTTGATTTTCAAGGCAAGTCACTTTGGGAAATCTACTGAGTATTCGAAAAAAAAGGGGGAATTTGATGAAGAATTCAAAATCTCAATTGAAATTGAGGAGAACATCAAATTCATTTTACATTCAAAATCATCCCATTGAACTGCATAATTTTTAAATTTTATTCACGATTCATACATTTAACACATTCAACACATTAGATGGACTCAGTTACTTAATTGAAATAAAAACTTATGAAATGTACTGAGGATGAATATAGTTAAAGCAAGGTACTGCTTAATTTTTACACTCAAAAATGGCCAAAAATAATTGGAAATTTTCTACAACTGCGATAAAAAAACTATTCACACCTAACAAATTATTCAGTGAGTATTCAATCAGGTTTTTAATTTTTATCAAACAGCACACAATGTTTGAAATTGTTTTTGACTGGAAACTTTGATGATAGTCGAATTAGATGTTTCAAAAAATATTGTTTTGGCATATGATTGGAGCAGGTCTGGCAACTCGTATGGTGGGGGGTGACCCAAACATTTAGGAAATTTTTGTGATTCTCATGTTTCGCCACCTGCAGCGCTGTCCTCTATTGTCACTTTGTCAGCCAATCACAAATCAGATCCGATAAGCTTTTTGAAAGTAGACCTAACCTCACTCATTTTCAAAACAGTTGATTATACTGTACAGTAGGATACAAAAAATCTGGACTACTTATCGTCATTATTATTGAATTATCCAACCATCTCCACCTATTTCTAAGATAACCTTCAAACTATTCCACTTATTTGTGAATAATGTTTTATTTTTTCGCTATCGTTATATGATTGGGTAAATTTAAACTACACTCAAAACATTCGAGAATTTTTTCAATCAAATCCATGGTATCATCAATAAATATGTCTTATCTTCTTATTTTAGTGTCATTTCTGAACTCTGACTTAGTCTGATTGTCGTAGATGCAAAAAAAACAATAATAAGTTGTTCTCCATTAGAAATCAATGGAAAATTACAGTGTATTGATATGAATGGTGAAATATTTGGGCCTGACTGATATTTCTGTCTCTGAATTCTGATTATCATCGAATACACAGAGTGTTCTGCAAATTATTCAAAATACACATTCAGTCATAATGAACTGATAAGTTTGTAATTTTAGAGCTCGTGTCTTTATTTTTTTTTTCTTGAATAATTTCCGATGGTTCTTCTGAAAATCTGCTAGTTTTAGGAATCTAGATGATGCCCATTTCCTGTGCAATTGAAAATCATCCAAGTTTACAGACACTGCCTCTTTTTTGTATCTCTAAAGACATCCGAGATATATCTCAGATTTTTGGTCCAAAGTGTACGAACTTTTGACGATATCATCTACTTAATAAAACGCAAAAAATATGTAGTTAACAGGACGGCTTGTTATAGATAAAGTTATATATGCATAGCTACAACCTTCAAATGTCCGTGTTATCGGAATTTTTGGCTTGTTTACATAGGTTATCTGTATTTGAATAATATACGAATCTTATCAAGAAAAGTTACTTGCTAGTATTACACGGTCAACATTTTGGATGTTATCCAAGTTCTAATTATTTTTAGATATATTCCAATACTTGTTGAATTCATTCTGATTGATATTTCTTAACATTCAAAACAAATAATAGTTTCATCAACCATTTTCATTTCAGTGTTTTTGTATCGATCTTTTCCAGGGAAATTAGCTACTATCCGTCATAATGTTGTATAGTCTATTTATTTGAAGAAGACAGTTGTGACAGCCTGTCATATAATGCACTGTTGCCGCTTATCCTTTTTTCAACGATTTTCAGATAAATCAATTTATTCATTTTCAAAGTTATTCCTTCAATGACTAAACTATATCAATTCTGGCTACACTGGACTCAAGATCATTAGAAACAATTATGAATATTTACAATCATAAGAAGAAGAATATCAGAAATCCATAATAACGACATGAATAGTGAGGAATCTATTGACGTGTTGTAATAATTGATTATAAGTAATTCATATTCAAAACAGAAATCTTTATCAGGTTGCACATAGTCTCATTACGTGTTTGGAATAATGTTTTCGTCAAATTGGAATGATAAACCTTCAAAATAACCTACCACAATAAACACAATATTGGTGCCAATTAGTTTGAATTATTACTGAGTTGTTCAGTTTTGTTGAATGTCTAAAAATGATAGATCTGTATGTATCAATGACACTGAACGATGACGTTTTCAAAATACAATAATTCAAGAGAATTTTAGCTTAATCAATTTACACGAAGGCAAATAAAAATTCCTGCTTTATTGTCACACCCTGTGCAATAATGATTGTCGAAAAGCATTTTGTACTCCGAAAATATGAGTGTGACTACTTGGTAGAGAAAAACGAATTGGATAGCAAAACATATTCAACTAAATATCGGTTCAGTTACTTCGGATTTTGCCCCACTGGATTTCTTTCAACCAAAAACAGAATAACAGAAAAGGATGACAGAGGAAAACACCATTATTAAAAACTGACGAATCCCAGGAATTTTGTTAAAAGTTATCCATTTCTATGCAAAGACAAATAAGTAAACTGAAGTATTTACTTTGTACAGGGTGGTCAAATTTCTATGCTTATATCAGCTAACTTGAAATTTTTTGAAGAACTTTTATTTTCTCGTATATTCTATAATTGCCCACCCTGTACAATAACTTCTAGACAGAACTTCTCGTAATCGCGACAATATAAAATATTTGCTGTCCATCCCTAATTCCATATGATTCAACCCTTGTACGTTCGGTCTCATGGACTAGAAAGCTCCCTTTGGAGAAGATTTGATGACCGGAACCTTAGTGAGTGGAATAAATAACAGGAGATATTTCGCATGATGAAAAAAATTCGCAAACGGAACCGGTCTTTCTAACACACACTATACATAGTGTAGTTGGGGCTTAGTGCGACATCTGAGGCTGTTTCAATGGACATATTGTGCGAGTACGATTTTCAGGGATGGATTATAATAAAGGGTGTCCCAAAATTACAACAAGATTTGAATAAAATTTCAAACCATTCTGCATAAATGTGATGAATTACTCTATAGAATGGAATCTAGTGGTGTTAAATCACATGATCTAGTGGGCCAATCCTTTGACATGGAAATGTATGAGGCAGTAGTTGTTCCATGAGTTTTATGTCATGTGTCACTTTCTTGTTGTAACCACATTGGCCACATCATTATCATCCAATGTCGTCACTGCTTTTCCAGCCCCATTTTCAGGTCAGTTTGTCTCAAAGCTCCAATAGCTGCAAATTTGGCGAATAATGAAGGTGAAAATGTGCTTCATCGCTTAGGATGATTTTGCTGAAAAAATCAGCATGCATTTCTTTGCTATGAATATCCGTTGTGTTAAAATTTTTGGAACGTGGTTATACAACTATTTCAAAATTTGCAATTCTTGTCGAAGCCAAATTGACGTTCTTTGACATTTTAAATTTTTTTTTGACGACCAATACAAAAAAAATAAATACTGTGACGAATTATTTTCTTTGATAAAGAAATTATGAAACATATGGTTATTTGATAAAGACAAATGTGGAATTATTGAAGAGATGATGTTTCAATTTAGATTAGACAGTGTGGACTAATCCCGAAATCAACTTCAACTTTCCAAAATCTAATTCACCCAGAGATTATTTGAAGACTATGAGAATTGTTGAGATTTTGCTTTCTTTGCAATATTTATTGCTAGCCTTTTTTCCAACCCTGAAATTTCTACTCTGGGGATATAAATTGTGGAATCCGGTCCTGGAAGCAGACCCCTTCGTTGAAAAATCGCAAAGGGGAGAGACTCTAATATCCTTTTGTCTAATAGACTGCGTCTTGAACGTAGGGGCATTCACACAGGTCTATTCAGATACCTGTTTTATATATTAGCAAATATTATTAGCGAGGTATTGTGCCCTTTTTTCCCTGCAAAATACGTGGTACGCAAATAATTGTGCAGGTTATGAATGGCTGATCTTCTAGACATGACAGCTATTATTTGGGCGATTGAAAATTCGCACAGGGTGTAGGGTCGAGTCGGGTTGGGTTTGGGTCTCCATGGATGCTTCTCGAATTATGAAAGCACCCCAGCTCCGTCAAATAGAGTTGATCTGGGTACAGTGGAAAAGAATGCGATGAAATAGCTGATGATCTAGCTAGGAAGGACTCATCTACACCTTATCTTGGATCAAAATACTCACAGAAAGTAACCTGGGATAACATACCAGGACAAGGATATGGTAAATTTGTTCAGGTAACGTGTGAAAAACGAGCTGACGAGATACTTGTGTTGGATAGAGATCAGATAGGAATAGTATCAGGTCTTCTTACAGGCCATACGCTTGTGTGAACACATTTACTAAAGAGGTGGGGCCCTACCAAGGGGACCAAACTTGCATGCATGATGGATTAGATAGTGAAGTAGACAACCTATAACATTTTGAGTCCTTCTTCCCTTCTTTCTTTTTTCTTTTTTTTTTCTTCTTCCCTTTCTTTCTTTCTTCCATTCTTCCTTTCTTTCTTTCTTCCCTTCTTCCTTTCTTCCTTTATTTATTTCTTCCCTTCTTTCTTTCTTCCTTTTTTCCTTTTTTCCTTCTTTCTTTCCTTCCTTTCTTTTTTCCTTTCTTTCTTTCTCTCTTTCTTTCCATTCTTTCTTTCTCTCCCTTTTTTTCTTTCTTCCTTTCTTCCTTTATTTCATTCTTACTTTTCTTTCTTTTTTTCTTTCTTTCTTTCTTTCTTTCTTTCTTTCTTTCTTTCTTACTTTCTTTCTTTCTTTCTTTCTTTCTTTCTTTCTTTCTTTCTTTCTTTCTTTATTTCTTTCTTTCTTTCTTTCTTTCTTTCTTTCTTTCTTTCTTTCTTTCTTTCTTTCTTTCTTTCTTTCTTTCTTTCTTTCTTTCTTTCTTTTTTCTTTATTTCTTGTTTTCATTCTTTCTTTCTCCCTTTTTTTTCTTTCTCTCTTTCTTTTTTGCTTTCCTTCTTTTTTTCTGGAAAAACAGCAATTTCAAAATAAGGATATAATTGTTATACAGCCCAAAAAGGAATTAAGATTGATGCAAAAATTATCCCAAATGCGTCATTTATTGACATTTATATTCAAAGTGTTTCTGTTGGGGTTTTTCCTAAGTTTTGCCCCTTCATTCCCCCTGTGTCCCCTCTTACCTGCCCCCTCTCGTGGAAACAATGTAGAGACGAACGAATTTCTAATTAAGTCTGTATATATCTGACAGGAATCTACAAAATTAGAATTCCACGCATCTTCCGACGAGGAAGTGGGTTCTTTTATTAAAACAATAAAATAACTCTGAGCTTAAATTGCTTAGGAAATTGATTCCCACCGAATGAAAGCTGGCGCACCTGCAAATCCAGCAAAAAAAGTACGACCATCTGTCGTACTATTGGGATTGACCAACGATGATATGGTGCGAGCTTCTCACATGAGTGCTGAATTGAAAAATCTGTGTGCTATATCAGCGCCTAGACGATTTTAATCACCTAAATGGTTTTAATTGGTTTATTTTTTACAAACAGAGCTTGGTAGCCGTTATGGTCAGGACAAAAACGATTCCGCGTGGTGAAATCTTCGATAGAAGGCATACAAAATAATACTGAGGGATCCTAAAGTATGGTCTGTTTATTTTAGGTTGATAGTGACGTCACGTAAGCAACAGGTGTGATGTTGTCAGATCGTGAATTGTTCATTGAACTGAGATAAACAATTTTGAAATAGAAGGAGAGACGATTCCCTTCTGAATTCAAATAAATTTAATGTTATGGAATCTATTCGATTAGATTTCGATCAACAATATTGTCTGAACTCAAGATAACTTATCTGAAATGTATAGTTTCGAAGTAGGATAAAAACAAGATAAGTTATTATATACCCAAAAAAATACTCATCTGATATTAATAATACGTCATCTTCGAATACATTTGGAATTTACTCACACCTCATCCATTTTGGCCGATCAACTGTCAAGTTAAATTTGATTTTTCATTTAAACCGGAAATTACAAGGGGACTAATCTAAAATTCCAATTACAGACAGGAAAAAATTCCGCCACCTTCTTATAAGAAAATTGCCGCAAATTGCTTCGGATTATAAGGCGACGAAACGAAAATTCGGTGATTGGTTGCCAAATATTTCCCATCCCAATATATGAGATATGCATTTAAAATATCTTCAACAACTGATTGTTTTTAATAATCACAGTAAATTATTGATGCTGAAACATCTTGTTGGAAATGAATATTGATATGGTGACTAATCGTCTCATCATTTGGCCATCACGTGACCATGGTTAGCTGCCAAAATAATAGGTCTTTGCTCTTTATATGCATTTGACATTCCATTTGATTAATTCCATTAGAATAACTGATTTGAATTGAATGGAGCGATGAAATGCATTAGTCAAAACTTCGAAATGTTTGTGAGGACAATTGTCAACAGAAACTACATCTTTAAACAACGGAGAATATTTCAGTCGCAGAGTAAAATACAAAATAGAAGTTCTGTGGTTAGCTAGATACTTTTTATTTTGTACTATTGGTATTAAAAGATATCTGTCAGAACTATTTTCTTCGAAAAAAGAGACTATATTTTGATGAATGATATTACTGTATAAGCGTCTTCCTTTCCTCTCCTTCTTGTTCCTTTTTTCTTTATTTCTTTCTTTCTTCCTTTATCTCTTTCTTCTTCCTCTATTCTTTCTTTTTTTTATTTCTTCCTCTTTCTTCCTCTCTTTTTCTCTTCCTTCTTTCTTTCTTTCTTCCTCTCTTTATTTCTTACTCTTTCTTCCTCTCCTTCTTTCTTCCTTCTCCCTTGTTCTTTCTACTTTCTTTTTTCCATTCTTTCTTTTTCTTCTGATTAGAAGTTCTATGGGTAGCTAGATACTTTTTACTTTGCACTATTGGTATTGAAAGATAACCAAATCTGTCAGAACTATATTCCTCGAATAAATAGACTATATTTTGATGAATGATATTACTGTACAAGCGTCACACCCTGTATTTCGAGAACATCTAGAACGATGATTTTGTGAGGCTTGATCAACTTCGAAATCCTGTTTGTACCACAAAATTCGCTGGATCCGAAAATTTCGTACACAAAACGCTTCGAACGATTCACTGTTGCAATATATATGCCATTTACATCTACTTTTTCATGTTATCTTTGCTGTTTTGCTGTTATATTCATTCGAGCAATAAAATGTATACAGCTGTCTGCAATTAATAAATGGCCACCTTGATAAACTTTCACCAACTTCAATTTCTCATATGTTTTTATATAATTTCTACAAGGTGGGCAAATTTCAATAAATAAAAATTCAAATAAATCAATACTTTTCTTTCTTTCTCTCTCGTTATTCATTTCTTTCTTTCTCTCTTTCTTTCTATTCTTTCTTTTTTTAGTTAACAATTATTGATTCATCAGTTATCATTTTTAATTGTGGGAATGCGTACACGGTGATTCCGACAAACTCTGGTTTGTCACAGATTTCACGATGTCTTTTCTTGTTCTTTTGGATAGGCAGAACATACACAGTGTGTTCTGTGTGAACCTCACCTAATCCCAACCGGTAAGATGCTTTTGGTATTTCATTTTGGTTTGAAAAATAACACTTTGGAATCGGTAGTGTCAAAATCAGAATGAAATCTACCCGAATTCGGACCCAACACCATATAATAGGGCAGAAATTCCAAGATCGTGACATAGATAGTCTCTTTCCTACGTAGAAGCGAAATGTAGGAAATTTGACTGTACTATAACTATAAACAGGACGTTAATCACATGCCGCATTTCATGGATAGCTCGTTCTGGGTCTAGGTTATTCGACTAGACAAGTGCTAGACGTGTTCGTGATTCGCTAATGGGAATGTTGTCTGTGGTCGTCATCTTTTGTTTGTTTCGTTTGTTACTCATTGACGATGTTGCCAATGGTAACTATTTGACTATCAGTAGAAATTGTTTTACACTCAACATGAACAGATCAGAATGTGACGGAAACTGCGCAATAAAAAAGGAAATCTTTATTCGTATTAAAAAAAAAACTAGGACTCGTCTTGAAACCATCAAATTTTCAGTTTATTCAAAAATCGCCGTTCTGAAAACATTCCAAATCGTTGACATTTGACTATTCGCTGATTGGGCGACTGTTGCATCGAAGTAGGCGTGGTATGGCTCATATTCGACTTGTCCTGTAATGGGCTAGACATTTGGAGGTAGACGACCTTTGCAAGGACACGTGTACATAGGCATTCGGTTAATCGCTTGGTCTTTTCGATAATTTTCGCTCAAACTACGACAATGACAATAGAGAAAACATTTCGAATTCATTTTGTAGCTACAAGCATCCAAGTGTCCATTTTAGTACGGGATTATTGAGCTAGTTTGTATTCTGGTACATTTCATTAAAACTCAACATCAGGTGGCTTATATTTCAGTTATTTCGAGAAATCGCTTTCAGAAATGTTCCATTTATTTTTGGAAGTAGGTAGGCATATTATTCTGGGACGTCTCTGTTGATGCTTCAAGTTATCGCTACATACGAAGCTGCATTCTAGGCATTCTAATGAAAGCAATAAAAAATATTGGAAAAAGTTTTGCTTGCCAACACATGGCGACAATTTTTCAAACGTCGAAATGCTTATGAAACAAAACATATTTCGAAGCAAACAAATAATATCTAACGATGAATTTTCTGATGTTGGGTCAGTTGTGTTAGAGGTTATTCTGGAATAATGTAACAGTAAAAAAGGAGAGAGTATCTAAGGAACCATTGGAGTGAGAGAGGCGGAGAATGTGACGTCAAAATGACACGACCATCTTTGACAATTGATTCCTAACCTCATTGTGTACAGCGTATACATTTTCGTATTTTCATCAGCCACGAATAATATCTGTAGGTCGAAAATTCATTCGGTACACGTCCAACTAACAAATTGACTAATAAACAGTGACGATCTATTGCGAAACTCGACAAACACTTTTGTTATTCTCGGTGATACTCTAATGGGGAATGACCGTGTAAAAATTTCGCTTTCAAATCTGCTTCTTGGTGACGGAGCTAGACTTTCCCATAACCATAACATTAGTTCGAAAAGACCTTGGCTGAATGACGTGTGGCCGCAACAAGTAGGCATAGGTCGAATGCTTCAGAACAATTTCGGCTGTGCAGTGTTGCCACATTTCGACGACATTTGAAACGAATTAATCAATGTTTCACTGAATCAAGTACAGTTGTCAAAATTTTAATTAACGTGATATTTTCTACTATCAAAAAGAGACTTAGCCAGTCATTTATTTGGTTTACCCCATGGTTGTAAGGGGTGAAAAAAGCAACCCCTAAAATATATTTCCAATGTAACTTTTTTATTCACTATTTTAAAATCATATAACCAAAAAACTTTTTCATTTTTAACGAAAAATGTCTTGAATTTTATTCCCAAGAATAAACCAGTTCACACCAAAAAATTACAGAGAAACATAATAAATGAGAACTGGATGAGATAAATAAAAAATAATTCATTAATAACAAAACATAAGCATATATGTAGATACCATAGTTTGTGAAAAAAATTTTAGAACAATTTTATGTACCATCTTCAAGGGGATGTATCTTAACAAGGGATGCTCCAGGGAGATTTCTTTTTATGCAGGATCATGTTTCTCTTTATCGATGAGGAATTACCCCCTGAAATGTTTAACTCTCATTTCATAACACCCTGTATATTTTAATTTAAAAAATTCTGAGTTTTCAGCAGACTTCAAGCTGGAAACCTCATACTTTGTCAATTTCTCTCAATACAATTTAGTCTAGTTGTTGGAATCATCTCAAAGTGTGGCAACGCCGCAAATAACCACCATGGGCCCGGTCGAAGGGGGGGCCAAACTCGAGGCGGGGGGACGGCGGAAGTTCATGGACCCCGAAATGCAATTCGACTGTCTGCTAGGAACGCATGGGTGCACTTTCGCCGCCTCGGCCTATGCAACTCTTCGCCTCCTCCCCCCCCCCCCCCTTTTCCCCCCGCGCCGCCCCCCTCCCGGTCCCCGGACCCCCTTCCTGGTTGCCGAAATCGTATCGAGAAGGCGACGTTCGCTCGACGAACCGCCGAATGCATGCTGCTCGCTGGCCCCCCGATGGTGTCCCCCCCCCCGCCCCCTCGTTCCCCCCTAACACACTTGTACGCGTACGATGGTGCAGCAGGTCGGATTATTCGCTAGAACGTTTATGGGTTGCAGTGGCGGCGCTTGGACATCGCCGAAAGGGTGGGTGGTATTTGAAACGGTACTTTTATTTCTCAAGTTGGATTGATTTTGATGTCAATATCAAATAAAAAAATTAGTCATCAAGGTCTTCCACATTTTTATAAAGCTTGTATACTAAAGATCACAATGGAATACATTATTTTTCTATTTAATCATTAAATTGTAAATTTCAATAATTTTCAAAAATGTGTCATGTGTCATTGATGTCAAAGTCAAATGGAAAGATCATTAAGGTCTTTTAGATTAGATTTAGATTAAGTCATTATTCTATAATAAATTTTGTGTGTGATATTTGGAACGATATTTTTCTTTCTCAAGATTAGATTGATGTCAAAGTCGAATGAAAAAATTAATCATCAAGGTCTTTTAGGTTTTTCTAAAGTTTACATACTAAAAATTGCAATGGAATACATTATTTTTTCATTATAGTATTTATTATAAATTTTAATATTTATCAATAATGTGTGTGATATTTGGAATGGTATTTTTCTTTCTCAAGATTAGATTGATGTCAAAGTCAAATAAAAAAATTAATCATCAAGGTCTTTTAGATTTTTCTAAAGTTTACATACTAAAAATTGCGAGGGAATACATTTTTTTTATCTAATTATTTGATTATAAATTTTGATATTTATCAATAATGTGTGTGATATTAGGAATGATATATTTCTTTCTTAAGATTGGCTGATTGTCAGGTCAATTTCAAATAAAAAGGTTAATTAACAAGATTTTTCAGATTTTCATGAAGATACATACATAAAATTGCAATAAAATATATACTCTTTAAAATTTAATTATCAAATTACAAATTTACAAAATTAACAACAATCGTTTTTTCTTACATTTTCCAGGTTGATGTATGGAAAAAAATAATTAAAATAATAACAAAATTAGGTTATTATTGAGAAATTTGATCAAGGCATTTGTAGATTGAACTGTCTGACATTAATTGGGATATTAATATTACCAAACTCTTGTCACGCCTCTGATATTGCATAGCAGATTTCGTTAGACCAGAGTGTTCACTCTTTATTGAGTAGCCATTATGAGGCATTGGAATTTGAAAAAAAAATACCTAAACGATATGTAATTGGAAGTTAATCTTGAAAAAAAAGAACTCAAGTTGCCTTTTGAAAGTTGAAAAATCGAACTTGTCAATCGGAGCATGCCATATTAACACACGCTAAAACAAATTAACATCTAAACTCGTGTTGATGTGGCTTGATTCATGTGGGAACTAGTAATTGGGATGGTTTCGGGGTTTATTATAGGGTTAGTTCTCGACGGTCACACCTTACAGCCCCTGAGGTTAAACCCTCATTAGGACAGGCAAGTTTTGAATTTTAATAGCAGTTCCTCAATCCTGTCTAAACTGTTAAACGGATGTTGAATGGTCATTTGGGACCTATTAAAATACAATGGGTTAGAAGCTGTAGATAGGTCAAGGTCTTTGTAAACACTTTTGACAGATGTAACGTAACATATCCTTGTTACTCTTATAGATATCTGTCCATACCCACGATATATTTTTTTCGATGCAGTATACAAATTTTCCTCGGGGTATAAACTAATAGATTCAAATATTGGAACGTACACACTGTATAGTATTTTCAGCCAAACAATGTTGTTATGAGCATGCGAAATTTTTTTTTGGAGCTACGCCTAAACATTCGGGGACAATGTACTCTGGGTAGGCGATAAAAATGAATTTAAAAATAGCAGATGCTGCTTAGAGTGCATATAACATATTTTTAAATTGTACCTATTTAGAATTTTAAATTTAGTTTGCCAAACAATTTATTCATAGAGTCGACTGCATTGAAAAACTCTTCTTCACAGTCGAAACGAGGGAATGTTTATGTTTAGTCACTTTCTGAATAACAATGTTCAGTGGCGTAGCATAAACCCATTAATATCGATGGATATGTTTCTACAGGAACTAATTGTGATGTGGTTATGCCACAAGAACTGTTCTTGGACCATTGATTTTGAAAACGTATCCCAATGACATTCCTCATCTATGTGAATTAGTTAAATTATGAAAACAAATAAATATAGTCAAAAAAAACCATGCATCCATAATAATAAGTATTTAAGACAAAAAAAATTCTTGGTTATTTTCTGAAGCAAATTTCACTACAATGATGAAATCTCAACAATGTTCATTCCAACAATAAATTGTTTACAAAAGTTTGTGGTAATAAAAAGACACCAGGCTAGTTATTGAATTGTTTTTCTGATTACAATGGGTCGTTCTGTATACAGTGTGGAAGAGCCAAGTGGAATAAATTCCATAACGAATAAATGAGATATTGGGAAAAACGCTTGCACAGGTCGATTCGTATTTTTGGATGCGCATTTTTTTCAATAAAAAATAATTATATAGGGTGTGACATGTGACAGTGGCCGATACCAACTTTCTTATTTTAATACAACCCCCTTTATATTATTAGTTTTTTTTTGGATTCTGCAGAAATGTCTGAAAATAATTATATTTTTTAGAAAATTCTAGACATAATTCATGTACAATGTCCCATACCTATCTTCAACTGTTTCGGAAATACTGAGTGTTTCAGATGTATTACAAAAATAACCATCAAAAAAGAAATTTATTTTATCTCACAAATAATGTAAAAAAACAAAAAACAATCAATTTCAATGTAAGAGATGTCCAAAATGTTATTTTGCAATTATTTGACATTGAAGTTATCGAAATTTACAACAGAACAAGTAGTTCATTGAAGACAAAAGTATTTTGTTAAAATATTCCAATATGCATCAACACCTATCGATGTTTCCATTGTTCGAGAGGTCATTTGTTTCTAGGGCATCATAATAGAATGTGGAAATGAAAAAAAAAATTGTTATTATGTTGATGTGCACAGAATTCGAATCAACTATATCCTTTGTCAATGTTTATTACCCACCCATTGTTGATTATTTTAAACTGTATGCAAATAAAATAACGTTTTACCAAACACACCTATTATTGAAATTTATAATAATATTTTTTACCGGATGTGTGCCACAAATATCATCGAAGTTACGACAGCAAATGGATCGAATTTACAGAAGTGGCTTTCTTTTCTTTGTGGTGGATTTTTGTAATTGTCGATTGTATAAAGAATAATAATTTTTTTATCTTGGTGATACAGTCAGTAGGTTATAAAATATCGATTAGGTCATTCTATAAACGAAATCAACTGATTCACTGATGAGTGTTATTATCAATCAAAACATACCTTGTATAAAAAAATGAATAACTAAAAAAATTAACGTTGCTTCATTTGGTATTCAACAGAAAATCGTGATAAATTTTTAATATACGATCCCAATTACTTCAACATTTCTTGCTGCATTTTAAGCAGCAATTTTGGGCTAATGTTTGTATGCATCAGAATTTTGTCTTCACTTTGTATGCACCTCAGCTATTAACGCTAGAGACTAGTAAACAGGTGGTTTTTTACTTTCTTTCTAGTCCTATTAGAAATATAGTAAAATCAAATGAACCCAAAATATTATTTGTTATTTTTTTTTGGAAATACTATTCAAGACGGGGAGAAATCAATTCATTTGTTCAATCATCATATCCGATGTTTCCTGTTATAGGCATGAAAAATATTGTTTCAGTCTTGATGAGAAAAACC
Source organism: Plagiodera versicolora (assembly GCA_037013635.1). Classification (NCBI taxonomy): domain Eukaryota; kingdom Metazoa; phylum Arthropoda; class Insecta; order Coleoptera; family Chrysomelidae; genus Plagiodera; species Plagiodera versicolora. Next base: position 3,415,251 of record CM072990.1, read on the forward strand.
CTGTGCATCAAAGTAAAATTGAACCAAGGGTGATAAACGGAAGAGGGTGGTTCATTTCCATAATATGCAATGTTGGTAAATTTCCCGGTGCAAGGGACAAGAGGGGCGGGTATTCCTGACGTCACTGACGACCTTTTCGTTGTTAATGTTTCAACGCAATTTTTATGCTGTGGATATAGATTGTGTTTTCACATGTTCCTAAATTGGGATGAACTTCAGGGACCAACAGATGAAAGGGAAGAACTGGAATACCAACGAAATAAGAAGGTCTAGTAGTCACTAACTGAGAAAATGAAGAAAATAATCGGTTTATACAGTGTGGAGCAGCCAAATGAAATAAATTCGATAACGAATAAATGAGAGCGTGTTGGGAAAAACGCTTGGACACGTCAATTTGTATTTTCAGATGCGCACTTTTATCATAAAAAAATAATTATATAGAGTGTGTCATGTGACAGTGGCCGATACCAACTTTCTTATTTCAAACACAACCCCCTGTATATTATCAGTTTTTTGGATTCTTCAAAAAATTCTAGACATAATTCATGTACAATGTCCCATACCTATCTTCAACTGTTTCGGAAATATCAGGTGTTTTCAGATGTATTACAAAAATCACCATTGAAAAAATAAAATTATTTCATTCCACAAATAATGTGAGAAAAAACAAAAAAAAAACATTGATTTCAATGTAGGAGATGTTCAAAGTGTTCGTCACGAACGAATATGTGAAATTAAATAACCAATCACATTCACAACAGTACTCTAACCTCGAATTATTTTCAATATTATACAATGAATTAAACAAACGATAATGCTAGAAAAATGAAAATACACACACATTAACTCCCCATTTCACTGCAGAAGTCTGAGATGTCTTTATTTTTATTATAAAGTCATACTTTGTTATTAACGAAAAAACACAAAACCAATTGCAATGAAACTATCCAACGTCAATATTTATAGTTCTGTGACTGCCTACTTTGGCACTGCAATCTTAAATTCAATCGCTAATGGCTAGACATAAAGACTAAGTTTGAAGTACGTTGCTGACGTAATGGACAGCCTGAGTTTTGACGTCACAAGCTTAAAAACCTTTCCAAACAAAGCGTTCATTTCACGTTCTTGCTTCTGTCAGTTGAAACTAAGAATGAAACTGTATATGGTGATATTGAGTTCTTTTAAAAGGCATTCTTATAGAAAATCTTATGGAGAAAACAATGCAATATTGCTTTGTTTGGAAAGGTTTTGTGGGCTCCGCCCATTTTGACGTCACACTTAGTCCAGTACTCAATTGGCGCCATTGGAAGCCACGCCTTTTCGTCGACGAAACAGCCTAATTGAACCAACCTCGGTCAGTCTATCATCCTTGCCATCAAACCCCTTTGGAATTCCCCATTTCCCCAACTATCTCCGGCAATGCTTTCTGTTACCCCCACCCCGAAGTTGGATGTCGGGCGAAAACGGAATAAAATCGAGAGAGGAAGCTAAAAACGCAAAATAGAGACGCGAAAATATGTACAATGAGATCTCTAGCAAAAAGTGTGTAAGAGTGGGGGAGACGAACGGGGCGGTAGGGGATGGGCGGGAGGGGGCGGTAAATGTAAACTGCGGGAAGTCCCGGGGCGGAAGTATGCCGGCTCGTGGACGGAGGTGAGGGGGGATATCCAGCTTCTGGTGGAGCGTCGTTTGCACCAATATTACTGGAAAATATATTGTTAAGGGGTTATATACAGTTAGAAGGCCGAAAAAAGCGAATTTTCCAGAATTTTTTCTGAGAAAACCCTTGAAATTATTGATCTAATGATTTGTTCACAGATTATGGAGTATTTAAACAGCATTTTGAGACTTGGTATTAGTAAAAATATTTATTTGGAAAGGAGCTACAGCTGAGCTCCGGGAGCTCCTCTCAAAAAAGACGTTTTGTGGTGAACACTCGGTATATCTCTGAACTGGATCATCCGAAATTGAAAAACCAAACAGATTTTGTTAAAGTAATGTTAAATCTAGTAATTAATCGAAGGATTAAGCAAAATATATTCTTTTTTGGCAAAATGGCGGTTTCTCAGAGGAAAAAGGCGATTTTTCACCAAAATTTCGGCCTCAAATTGTTAATAAAAAAAAATCTATTGGTGAGAAAAATCTTCGATTAATTACTGAAAAATATATTTAAGAAGCTCGTGTTAAAATTTGAGACTAATCGGTTTAATAAATTATTATTATTATTACATTAAATTATTATTATTTGAATGAAATTTGTTTTATCTCGACGGTTAATCAACATTAGAAGAAATAATACCCATACACAGAAAAATGCGTTCTTTTTGAAGGTATTATCAAAATAAGGTATTGCCAAAAATTATAATGACGTCATTACTTAAACAATGATGACGTCGTCAAAAACATGAGAACTCAAAAGAATGCGCAACTAAAAAAAATCCACGTTCTCCCAACGGCCGAATCGCGCTTTTAATGAATTAAATTTTATTAACAGTTTTAATCCTTTCTAGAACTGTTGATTTCTTCTACTTCCACAAAAGAAAAATCGAAAGAAATCCAGAGGATCATTGATGAGGGTTAAATACCTTGTTCAGTAGAATGTAACGAACGTTTATATTTGTCTCAGAAATGTATTTGCTATGGAATATCCAACCATGTAAATTCATCGCTCTCCATATTCACATATCTATAAACCACCCCTTTTCCCCTCCCCCAAAGCACACATAATCCCTGCAACTTTTTCTGATCCTCCATTCACTCCATACATGAATATTTCAAATATATTTCGACGGAGATCTAATTGTTAGCGGGCCGGCGCTCATAGTTGGGAAAACTCATCATCCCCTCTCTTTTCCACCCTTCTCATATCTCGCATAAAATAGCAAACTTTTATACAAAATCGATTATAAAACGTAGAATTTAATGGTGGCAGATGTACCGATCCCGAAAAGATCCGCCCCTCTGCTCGCTGAATATTGTAAAATATCGAAATGAGAAATACGAGAAATTAAATTCGAGCTCACGGATTCCAAAAATTCGGCGGAATTAAGGGTATTATTACATGTTCGAAATCCGGTCCGGGGAGAGTCCGGGATTGCTTCTCGCATAATAACGTTGGCGATGTACGTTTGGGCAGGATTATTCCATATGGAAAAACATGACAAACAAATTGTAAATTCGGCAGCAGAAAGTATATTGCATGAGTGTTTCAAATTTCCCGCCACATTGTGACGATTGCTGCTGTCAAACGAATCAGATTTTGGGATGAAAAGTTGTTAAAAAAATCTTCAAGGTCATAACTATGAATCCTGAAACTGAATTTCATGCAAATATTAGATGGAAGAAATCACATTTTCTTCTCAGGATCAGTTGATTTGAATGTTTATAAAGGCAAATATGAGTCCTTGATATTATGAAGGTGGTCCGTATCGCACTTTTTGGTAACCCGCATTAGAATGACACAGGTAAAATTTTTCATAATCACATACTATCTTCAAAAATGTGTTAGAACCATTTCATTTTCCAATCATAGAAAGCTATTTCAAAAAATGATCAACTGAAGCAAAAATGTTGTGGATCATTTCATTTATCTTTCCATTTCTATTCCATTCTATTCTATTGTCTATTCTATTCCATTCTATTCTATTCTATCGTCTATTCTATTCTATTCTGTTCTGTTCTATTTCATTCTATTCTGTTCTGTTCTATTATATTCTGTTCTATTCTATTCTGTTCTGTTCTGTTCTGTTCTATTCTGTGCTGTGCTGTGCTGTGCTGTTCTATTCCATTCTGTTCTGTTCTGTTCTGTTCTGTTCTGTTCTGTTCTGTTCTGTTCTGTTCTATTCTATTCTGTTCTGTTCTATTCTATTCTATTCTATTCTATTATATTATATTCTATTCTATTCTATTCTATTCTATTCTATTCTATTCTATTCTATTCTATTCTATTCTATTCTATTCTATTCTATTCTGTTCTATTCCATTCTATTCTGTTCTGTTCTATTCTATTCTGTTCTGTTCTGTTCTGTTCTGTTCTATTCCATTCTATTATGTTCTATTCTATTCTGATTTATTCTATTCTGTTCTGTTCTGTTCTGTTCTGTTCTATTCTATTCTATTGTCTATTCTATTCTATTCTATTACATCCTATTCTATTCATTGATGAATAGAATCGAGGTGAATTCAAAATATTTCGATAAATCGAATAATTCAGAGACTACCATCGTTTTTTTCCTGAAACTTTCCCTTTCAAAGACCGCTCCGATTCCAGCATTTCCAGGTCGCCAACTCTCTTGGTGCAATAGACGAAAACATCTCGGCAGCCTGTTGAAATAAAATCCACATTTTAAAGCATATTCATATCGATCGCGAACTTTTTAACACTGGAAGGGGCCTCTTCCGCGAGATACCTCCCCTACCACCCTCACCTACCCCCTCCCTACCCCTCAACCCTCTCGTTCCGTATCTAAATGCGTAGCAATCGCCTACGCATCGCGATAGTTCTACTATGCCCAATTTTTTTCCTCGAGCTACCCCCCAATAATTAGACGAGCACGACTTCACTGATCGACTGGCCTCGCGATCTTCATCTGTCGCCATGGCAACCCGAGATACGTCTCTTTAGAGGAGTAGTGAATAGTAAAAATTATAGATTTTTTAATCTGCAGAGGGTAACGGCAAAAATGTAATTCTGCGCAGAATTAGTCGAGGATATAAAATTTAGGCGTGGTTGTTGAAGTTCCGGGGGTAGGAAATGTGAAAATATGCATGCGGACTTCGTATAGCTGTATCGACGTTTTTATTCGCGATTTTAATTGTGTGTGTGTGTGTCTTTTTCTCTTGTTTACGTTGCGTTATTTTGCTGTTCGTTGCTCGAATGTTTCCAAGCCTACTTTCTTCTTGAGTTCGCTTCTAAATGGAAACCTGACAGTTGTAAATTTTCTTGGAATAGAAATAACGATACTCTTGTATTTTCTTGTTTTAACGTTTGACTCATTTTATTCCCAGCAATATATGACAAGAAAAAGCAGTATAGAAATATGACTCAGGTTTTGTTATATTACAATAAAACTAAGAAAAAAGCTTAAATAGTGAACTGAGTAGGCGAAAATGATTATTAGTATACAGGGTGTTTCAGAATAACACGGCAATATTTCAGATACGTATTCTCTGGTAAAAAATAAGGAAGAAAGTTCCTATGAACATATGTCCGATCTCGATCATTAGCGGAGTTACAGGGTGTTGAAAGTTAACAAAAAAATGGGTTTTTATTTTATTGTGCTTGATATACTGCAGATACAGCTTTCAAATTTCGTATGAGTATCAAGCAATAGGTGCTACTTAATATGAAAGTAAATGTTTTCCAAATACCATACAGGGTGTTGCATTTTTCGAGGTCTCAATTCATAAAAGCTTCAAGAAAAACTTGCTCGTACGCCACTGGTGAATTTTGATATATTTTCTGAGTTCTTCAACCTATTACCTGAATTTTGCCTATCCTGAATTTTCGAATTCCGTTCAGTTTCCTCAGAAATTAATTAATTTGTAAATTTGCTCAAGTTACAAACTCTGAAATGTTCATAATATTTTGATATTTGATATCAATTGAAGCATCAATTAAATGAAACAGAACGAATGTTTAGAGGAATTGTTCAAAGTGGCTTCCGTTGTTGTTGAATGCAACATTGAGCACGACGAATCCATGATTCCTTGGCACTTCGTATCAACACCCTGTAACTTCGCTAATAATCGAGATCGGACACCCGTTCATGGGAACTTTTTTCCTTATTTTGTACCAAAGAATAGGTACGTACCTGAACTATTGCCGTGCAATGCTGAAACACCCTGTAGAAATAAATAAATTAAGAATATTTTTGTTATTGTGAATAATGTGCAGGGCGCTTTATAAAAATGAAATGATTGAAAGAAACCTGTAATTATTACCATTGTAGACACCTGTGATGGAAAACTTCCCGATTCGATCAAAAGATGTCGCCACTCGCGAAGTTACATACATACAAACATCTCAAGCGATTATAAAGCATATAAAAATAGGCGATACCGTGAATACACATTACAATACTTCAATTTAGCTTCATAATTTCCATTATCAACATCTCGTACAAGCCAAAAAGCCAAAACACGTTGCAAGTATCGGGGCCGCAATCAATCTTCGTCCTAATCTATCCGCGAAGCTGATTCGGCCGTTAAAAAAAAAGAAAGCTGTAGTTTAAGGTCGGAGTAATATTTCTTCGTGTGCATCGTCCAGAGTACCGTTAGCAGTCTCCATCTTTTAACAAAAGCTCCGGCCACGTCCAATGTTCTGTGCAGCTTTTTTCCTTTTGTCTTCGTTTCGGCCATTGTATCTAGATTGAGAAGTAGAACATGCGATGATCATGTTATTTGGTGGCTGCAGCGTCGAGGAATACGTGAGGAGGAAGGTCTGACCATGTGGGTGTTTCTTTTTGACGTTTTCTAAATGGTCCTGATGGTTTTGCGAGCTACACTTTATTCATTAAAGGAAGACAGTGTGATAGATATGTTAAGCTTTCGTTATCATTAGTTCTATTGGAGTGCTATTGAAAATCTAGTTGGCTGTGACCATTTCCATACCAATTGTTGTGAGCAACTGTCCACAGCAATGACAAACTTTCATATTATTTCTCAACTGAAAATTTCATTATCTTTCCATTTGAAATAAGGAAGTTATTGGCATTTGAAATTTCCGAAAAATAAACTCAGATATCGAACATCCTGTTGAATATTTTGTAACACTATTAGGGGCATCTGATAGGATACTTTTTCATTGATTTTTTTTATATATCTACATTTTGCATGTTTATGCCCTTTACACCTCACATTCCTATGGTTCTCATCACTGTTTTTATATATATTTTTTTCATTTTTATGTTTTAACATTTTACATATTTAAATTTCTTGAATATATTTCTCTTTTTTTTTATTAACAATTTCAAAAACCTACATTTATAGACTTTTGAATACTTTTGTTATGGGAAACAAGTGCTCTACACTCTAAACCACTTTATTCATATCCAAAATGTAGCCATTTCTTTGTATCCATATTTATTATTCTGAATAAAGTTATATTATTATATTATTTATTGATATGTATACGAAGTTTGAAGTTTTCATCATGAAAATTGCAAATAATACAGACATTTCAGTTGGTCAGTTCATCTGTCAAAATTTTTCGAAAAAATGGAATATCTCGAAAACAAATCACGATATAGAAGCGATTCGAAATGCTACAGATCCAGAATTCTACGTAGAGTTCTGAAATATAAAAATAAACAGGATGTTCTATTCAAAAAACAACGTAGATATCGCTTCCGGTTAAACCGGAAGTAACAACGTATTGAAAATGTTTTGGAAAATCAGGTCATATCGAACTGTATCTGCCACCAAAGTTTCAATTCAGTATCTCCATCAAGTTCTCCATGAACCTCTATTGAATCAGTTAGGTGAATTACCCTGTATATTCAGTATGTAAAAACAATAGAATACTCTTGCACCTGATACTAGGCGACTAAACTTTTGAAAATCCGAATCAATTTCGTAGGATAAATCTTTCTCAGTATGCATTTTTGGCCCCAATTGTTTTTCGAATGTTTGATCGCCCTGTATAAATTGGAAACGTATCAACTGTGTTCATTCGAATACGTTGGCCATGCCATGTTTTCGCCACGTTTTTATTTCGTTTTGTTGTGGTTTCGGATCACACCCGGTGATCATTTATTCGTAGGGAAAGCTTGTAGATAATGATGGTGCAGTTTTCTACCCGTTAGCAATTAAGTCCGATGATCGTCGGAGCCTGGTGTATGTTTTGTGTATGCGTCTGACCTACTTCTTCGACAATGAAGACCCTAACGATGCATAAGATTCGCACGTAACTTTAGCAGACGGCTTTTGAATGCTCGAAAACTGCCAAGATGGCCGAATTAAGAAGCCCCCGTTGAGGTTTTTATTTTTATTAAAAAAGATAGGGAAACGAAATTGGGGGGTTGTGAATTATAGGTCAATTCACATTTTATGACATGTTTATTTGCTCTGCTGTACTTCCGGTTTGACCGGAAATGACCCAATTTTCGATTTTCCAATGCAGGATGTTTCATTAATATGTTGAAAAAGTGAAACTGAGAGGAGAGAGGACCAAAATATTGTCAATTGAGCGCAACATCGCTCATACAAATGTTGATGTTTGAAAAGATACAGTGCGTTCAAAGTAAAAATTTTATTTGCAAAATTCTTGATAGTTTCGACAGTTTTTATGATATCGGTTTGAAAATTGGTACATTAGGGGGTTTTTAGGACGGCAAACAAGAATATTTTATCAGTATTAACGTAGTCCTTAGAGGGCGCCATTTACCCACTTACAATTATTTTGAAATACTCACAACTTTTTTGTCCGTCAAAATTCAACATTTTTGATCGAACAATTATTAAAGTACGTTATCTTTTGAACAAAAAAGTATTCTTGGAAAAAGTCGAAAAACCTTACCGTTTTTACGATAAACCCGATTTTAAGTATTGAAATCACAAATAAATTCAAATAATTTTATCAAAAAAAGTAGGTTGCTGTCAGGTAAGCGAATAGTTTTCTTGTGCCAAAGAAACAAGAGTACTATACTAATCACTTTTGAGTTGACATTTACAGAATTTTAACTTTGAACGCACTGTATCTCTTTAACCATCAACATTTGTATAAGCGATGTTGCGCTCAATAGTAATATTTTGGTCCTCTCTACTCTCAGTTTCATTTTTTCACCATATTAATGAAACACCCTGTATATTCTTACTCATTTTGATCGAGAATAACATTCTAAATCCAACAATACCTTTCTTGTGAATATTTGACAAATAAAATCATTTTTATTTCAATTTTTATTTTGCGATCTAGAATGCCGTGGATCTTGTAAATCGCTTAATTCTTGATCAAGTAGCATGGGACAAATACGACTTTGAGGCATATGACTTTTCAGTTGTTTCAATAATTATTTCTCTATTTAACTTGATTTTTTTCAAATGGAAAAAAAGGTAGCACGTCGATTTTTTGAGGAAGACTTTTTTCTTACGAATATTTTTTTCTTGAATTCAGAATGAAATTACAAAAATTCGATAGAGATATTTTTTAATGAAGTAATATAACTGAAAATATTAATGATTAAAATATTGGTACGCTACTGAGAAAAGACCCGCCCACGAACTATGCACGAGTGGCGAATTGGAAAGTCTGCTAATTTTGTTCTCACATTTTGGCGTGCAACGTTGCACCTTGTCGGTTCATCTGTTGATAGTGAAGACAAGCCTACTTCGTCATCCCTGAGGCGTCAAAATAATTCCGAAACAAAAAACAAGTTTGCGCAACAAAACAGAAAAAAAATGTTGGTAGTACTGTTGCAATTCGAATTGTATCGAATTACAATGAGTTGCGGAGCTTAAATTGGGGATTGTGGGTTTCTTAAAACACTCAAAGCAAATGCGAAATTGTTTATTTCTCTACTGAGTACTTTTAATCTCTTAACGATATATACATATTATTCATGTTCAATAAACATTCATTGCAATGGAATATTATCAGGAAATTCGTTAGATTATTCATTATTTACAATAATTTCCAGTAAACATTCAGTATTTTTACACTGTACTGGGTGTTCGGAAAACAGACAGCAAAAATTCGAAATTTTGTTCCCCTTTGATTCCTACAAAATATCTTCATTTCAAAATTCACATTCACATACAGTGTGGAACAGCCAAATGGAATAAATTCGATAACGAATAAATGAGAGCGTGTTGGGAAACACGCCTGGATACGTCGATTTGTATTTTTTGATGCGCATTTTTTTCAATGAAAAATAATTATATAAACATAAAAACATCAATTCCAATGTAATAGATGTTCAAAATGTTGGCCATGTTTCACCAAACACCCCGTATATACAAATATAACATTCTCAAGGAACCGTTTCAAAAGTAATAACATATTTACAACAATAATAAAAAAATGTCTTCAATTTCATATCTCAGGTATATAAAATAAAAAAATTTGCAAGTCCCTTTTCCTTAAAGTAATAAACAAAAAATAATTCTATCCTTATAATAAACAATTAAAATTTGGTCGAGGAAAAATAACCAACAAACTTTTCGCTGATTGGCGTGTGGTAAACGAACCTAACCTCCAATGACCTCAAGGTCTTTAAACCTCGATAAAAGGATGAACATTGAACAGGTTTTCGGCTTCCAAAATATTTGCAGCTTCAACTATCGCCCTTAAACGAGATAAAATAAATGGCATGGACTACGCAATGATGGCTGTAAATTTACAGAGTGAAAGACTCGGAAAGAAAATTATTGAGGAATATTTTTACAAAATTACAACATTTCTAGTATTCAAGAGAGACGTCTCTCAATATTCAGCAAGCTAATCTTTAAAATGAAATTCCCAAACCTATAGTCAAGAAGTTCACAAATTTCGAATTAGCTATTTTCAAAACTTCTCTGGTTGTTTTCTTTTTCTTTCGTTTTTTTTTTTTTTTCAGTACCAATTTCTCACCTCTAACAGTTATCGATATATCATTTCACAGCAGTTTTATTTGTATTATATAGGGTGTTTCAGAATTGCACAGCAATATTTCAGATACGTATTCTCTGGTACAATTATTACAGGGTGTTGAAAATAAACAAAAAGGTTTTAATTTTTTGAACAATTCCTCTTAACATTCGTTGATACATTTCTTTTTCATTTAGTTTTGATGCTTTAATTAATATCAAATATCAAATTAGTATGAACATTTCAGAGTAGGTAGCTTTGAGCTAATTCACAAATTAATTAATTTCTGAGGAATTCGAACAAAAGTCTAGAGGGACATGTTCATGGGAATTTTTTTTTCTTATTTTGTACCAGGGAATATGTACCTGAAATATTGCCGTGCAATTCTGAAACTCCCTGTATACTGTAATAATTTTGGATTTCATCTCTAGAAATAATAATTATAAAAATTAACACTTCTCAATGTATCATTGGGTATTTTGAAAGACAATTCAATTTCGAATGACCGATTTTTTTAAGAATATAATATTGATTAAAGACCATAAATGAGTTATCTGTAATTTATTCCTAGAAAGAATCTGATTTATTTTTTGTCACAATCTTCCACCTTGTATATTCAGCATTTTGGCCGTACTGAATTTCTCTCCGGCATCGTAAATTCACCTTTTTACCATCAGACTTTAATTTCATATTATCTAAAAGTATTTCTTCGGTACCTTGCACACGTGTGTAATTTCGGCATTCCGAAATCCACTTAATAGTGGCTTGTTGAGAATGATGGAAACTTCAATTGCTGAAGGTATTTTATAAGGTATCGCGATAAGTATTTCTGTATCCCCTTTCATGTTCTACAACTGAACGATTCCATTTTCTGCAATAGTGGACTAATTCGAAATACAGAAAAACAAACACAAAAAATGTAGGAAAATCACGCAAAATGGTTAAGGGGCAAATACAGGGTGGCCCAACGAAAAGGTACCGAAAAGTACAACTACTAGGAAGAGATTTCATCGAGAAAATCCTGAAACACGTCAACTTTGTATATGAGGGGGAAAACTTTTGACGCAAAAAGTATAGCCCAAACTTTACCCTCCTAAGCGGGGGTAGCATCCCCTAATTTTTTTCATATAGGAATGGGAGTCAAATGATTCGATTCCCTATACATTGCTTTTTTACTTTTGAAATTCCGTCTACTCGTTGCAAAGATATGGACCTTTGAAATGTCGCTAGTGCATTTCTTAAAAAATTCAAAAGTAAATCGATTTCGCTTAAAAACTTTCGACATCATTTTCAACGATATATCACAAAAAAACCCCTGCTAATGAAAAACTGAGGGGGAGCAATTGAAGGAAGGGGTAGAAGAAGTGAATTTTTTTTGGTGAAAAATAGGTTTTTCAATTTCGCCAAATTTTGAATCACTTAATATTGATCTTCAATGTTTTCTTTCAATGTTCATATTAAAATAATCGATTCCTCATAATTTGTCTACGAAAATCGAAAATTCACCAAATCAAAATTCGAATTTCCCCAAAAACATGAATCAAATATATTTCTGTTATTATTCTTGAGACAATTAACCTACAGCTGAAAATACTTGAGATATATAGTTTATGAGAAAAATATAAGTAATATTTACACGGATTTATAAATATAGTTCTAGAACTGAACTTTAATTGATCTCATGTTATGCCTCATTCAACAATGAATATTCATAAACAACAGACAAAAACTTTAACAATGACGTTTTTTCTTAGCCTTCAGTTGCAAGTCATCAATGTTCTGAACTTCTCAAGGCTTTTTTACCACCATTGGTTGAGGTTTGGTCTAAACAACTAAGGCTAAGACCAACAATATTCAGAAGTGAAATGAATTGAGCATACTATGAAGTCTTTTGGAATTAACATCTATAAATATAACTTGAATAATGATACAATAGTTCTTTCAACTTGTAGGCAATTCGTTGCATCTGGAATCTGCGTTTTCATCTACAGCCAATGTGCTCCTGACTTCAGTTTCATTCGTTCCAGGACTCTTTGAAGCTTCATCCAGTGTGCTATCGAGAAAATTCAGTCAATATTGATCCAGTTGTGAAAATAATGATCTATCAATTACCCAAGCTGAATATTTCTAAAAAATAAAAAATATATATGCAAGCTACACTATATAAACTAGTCAGATCTGGCGATCATGGAGGCTACCAAAAACTTTTCACCCACAAGAAATTGGACAAATCACCTCGTTCAATAGTAAGGAACAGTTCCACAAATATACTGAATGTTACCTGTTCTGGACTTCTTTATGAATCTCTCCATCAGAAGAATCTTTACTGACATCATTCACGATTTCATCTTCGTTGGTGCTCATGGCTGCTACATGAAGATCTTCCGTACTGGGGCTCCTCTTCAGAGTGTTCTTGTAAATAGCTGCTGTTATTTTGGGAAGAGTGTCTTCTGTCGTCTTCAGCGGAATAGGCAACGCTATAAGTAAAGATGAGTGGTTACGAGAGGAGTTTTTTTCGAAAAATGACGTTGAAGATCATCACAATGATGAAATGGAAACAGGTCAGTTTTTTATTAATGATTGAGATGCATTTGCTGTGAGTGTGTTTCAGGAGCTCCTTTGATCTTGTAGGAAGGGTTCACCATTATATTTCACTGAAGAAATGTTTTCATATAAAATGGCTACGATATCAATGTATTTCTATAATTGCCTTAATATTACTCTTTATATTTTTATTTTTTTGCTAGTGTTCGATGATGATAACAATTCATTTTGTTCAAGAGTCAAATATTATTTTTTTTCGACACCTACGAAAATCAGAATGGTTAAAGGAATCGGGTTAGGTTAGGTTAGATTAAGTTAGGTTAGGTTAGGTTAGGTTAGGTTAAGTGAGGTTAGGTTAGGTTAGGTTAGGTTAAGTGAGGTTAGGTTAGGTTAGGTTAGGTTAGGTTAGGTTAGGTTAGGTTAGGTTAAGTGAGGTTAGGTTAGGTTAGGTTAGGTTAGGTTAGGTTAGGTTAGGCTAAGTGAGGTTAGGTTAGGTTAGGTTAGGTTAGAGTTGGTTAGCTTAGATTAGGTTTGGTAAGGTTACGTTAGATTAGGTTTGGTTAGGTTAGATTAGGTTAGGTTTGGTTAGGTTTTTCAACCAACAAGTTTTGTACGTTTTGTTGGTTGGATAAAAATACAATCAAACTACTGAATCCTCAATTTCATAATCAACATACGTTGACTCTGTTCGGTGTACCCATAGGTATATCCGTAGCTGCCCATATCGTAGCACTGCTGGTTGCTGTAGCAATAGGACGGTTTGCTGATGCTAGCGTTGGACTGCGTCAATCCGGTCTTCAACCTGGAAAGCAAAGAATCCGGAGTATCTCTGCTCGGAGAAATCGTATCTATATAATACTCGCTGTCATCATATTCGCCAACTGTGTCTTCGTCACTGTACCTGAAAAAACACAGTAGATTTTAAGTTCAAAGGATATTCATGAATTGTATGGTGTGAGCAATTCTGACGTCACAGGAGTCGATTTCTCAAGGCAAAATTTTCAATACAAATTTAATTTTCCTGTTAACAAACCTTTGACAACTGTTTTCGAGTTATTGACAGCTAATTATTACTGCTTTCATTATTTTTGAGAATCAAAAAGTACGATTCGGAGGATCCATGCTGACAAAACTTTTTTTCTATAATTGAAGCTCTCTAATCATCAGCTGTCAACAGTGGAAAAAAACATCATGGTGGACAGAAGGACATAAATCGATGGAGAAATTTCACACTTGAAGAAATTATCAATGATGAACATTAAAATTTTACAACCACAAACATTTGTATATTTTTTTGACAAAAAATCATGTTTGGAATAAATGATATAAAAGCACCTATCGGGAGGATTGTGAACTAGGGCACATTGATCGCTGACTGATATTGACACTGGCTCCGTGTGAGTGGTGTGTCCTGCAGATCCAGGACTCCTACGAACTCCTTGTTGTACTTCCACCACGAAAATCCCATCGCTTGCTCCTGGGGAATACTTCAACGTCGTTTCTCTGCTATCTTCTTCCAAATCCTAGGAGAAAAGCATCAGGGTCTTAATTTTCTCTTATCTATTTGTAGTTGGTATATTTGGAATTGGATGTTTTTTTAACATCATAGGTGGAACTGACATTATTAGGTTAGGTTAGGTTAGGAACTGACTTTGATATGTTAGGTTACGTTGAGTTTGGTTAGGTTAGGTTAGGTTAGGTTAGGTAAGGTTAGGAACTGACTTCGATATGTTAGGTTAGGTTAGGCAGGGTTAAGTTAGGCCACATATTCGCTGTTTTCTCGGATCATTATAGATAGGATGATTTCCAAACAATATATTACTTTCATGGAAATATACAGATAGTGACTAAACTTGCAATAGGCAGAGCACTAAAAATTTTGGGGAACAATATATACATACGTTTCTTTCTTCTGTTTCAACAATCAAATGATTATTCTTCATGGTCATCGTGATGATACTGCCATTAGTGCTTGAGTGATTGTTATTCCTCGTCTGACTATTGATTTCCATTCCATCGCATATTTGCACCTGTTCAGTAGTCAAAATCAGGTGAGTTTCTCTCAGATTCTGGAATTAATAAAATCTGGTCACAAAAGAACAAGATAGAGAATCTATAAAAATATTATTTGTGAGTTGATAGAATCTAGCCACCACCAAAAACTAGATTTGTGAAAGAAATGGCGGATACGTTAGATTTTTAGACATTTCTATCAACAAGCATAAATTCATGTATATGTAAACTTTTCTCCTGCATAATCTTGTAATAGTGAACGCCAATCACAATAACAGAGTGATTCATGAAGGAAAACCCCAAATAATATTACATACTTTGTAACTAAAGCTTAAAGTACGTTTTGGAAATGACTAATAAACCGACCGTCGTAATTTGGATGTGGCTAATGGACCGATTGACCAACAAAAATCAATTTCAATGGATATGACCATTTTTGAAAATATATCTATACAAAAGAAATATTTCGACTAAGCATTTTTTTCTTCTAACTATTAATAAATTATAATATTTCAGATCCGGCCCTGGTATCCCTTGTTATTATCGATTCAATGTGCGACAAACGTTTATTAGTATTCAGGCTCAAAGTGACACATTAGAAGCTTTTTTTCCAGACGAAACAATAAAATGTATTTGATATTTTAAACGACCGTTTGGTAGCAACAAAAGTTCATTGAAACAATGAATAGTTGTTGTTCAATGACAAGGCCGGATATAAAGTTCGTGTAGAAAAACAATCAAGCCAAATTGGAATGATTATTCAATAACTCAGATAGGCAGTAACGAAAAAGATAAATTTCGAAAAACTTATGAAAACTTATGAAAAGTCCATATCGATGCTCTGGAAGCCTTCTCATATGAAGATTGAAAACTCTTACGACTTAAAAAAAAACCCAAAAACTCCAAAATTCCTGGTATTATTTTTTGTTCATGAGGAATACTTTTACCTTAACCCTACCTATAAATGTGCACTTGTCTTATTCTTGCATAACCCCATGTTATTTAATTATATTCAAAACTTAACTATTACGAAATTCGAGAAAGTCTCAGGGTGAGTGACCATCCCAAAATTCAATTGCCTTCATCACGCACATCTATAATTTGCAAAACTTCTTGAGCCTTCAGGGCCCTCGAACAAATTCCTACGAAATTAATTTTATTAAAATTGAGTTTCTCTCATCGCTCAGTATCATATATCTGGTTAATGGAAGGTTTCGTTCGGATAAATTTGACATAATGGTATACATAATTCGACGAAAGTGATGGACATTAATAGGTTATATTTTGAAGAGGTGGAGACATCTAGAAGGGCTTTTCACTTCCAGTGCTACTGGAACTTCAAGAAGCATTTATTTCTTCGATTCAGAGAAAAACTACGGTTATTTAGGTTCGGATCAATCCGGATGAGTTTAGAAATTGACATAGTATTGATCAATCCAAAACGTAACTCGAATTATTTTTGAAAAAGCTCAATAACTTTTGTTTACACTCATGTCACCTCATGTCTCATTTATTCTTGTAACTGTTCAATATCTCTTCGCATGTTGTTGAAATATATTCTCTTCAAGTACTCCCACGTGAAATAGTCAATTGGTGTTAAACCTGAAAACCTAGAAGTCAAATAATTGGCATTTGTCGATTATCTTGTGAAAAACAAGGAATATACATCAAAACATCGAAATTGCTATTAAAAAAGAGTATTTGTCTGCATTGCATCGTTTGGATGAGAAAAGAGAAATAAAGAGAATATCTAGAAACTAAATTTCATATAATTTCGGTGTTATTTTGGACGACCCTGTTTGTAAACAGCATGTATAATAGGTAGACAATTATTTTGTTGTATTTTCACGTTAGTCTTCAAGGAAACGTAGATATTCAAATAAATGCCACTAATAACCGGTGCATTAACATGCGATATCTGAAAACAGTAAAACAGAAAAATTCATCGACCTCTAAAGTAAACTGTTAACGATACGATCATCAACGAAAAAATAAATAGTAACCTAAAAATCTCAGACGATTCCAAAGTGCATAAGCAAATAACTTTGTTTCGAGAAGTCAAATATTTGCCACTCAAAACAGAAAAAAAAACTACAAAAACAATTATCAAATTCCCATTTATTAGTAATGCAAAGATCGTTGGCACGGTGCATTGGCCCCGTTGCAAAATTGCCTAAAAACACAACGTCATCTTTATATCCGACTGACAAATAAAAAACCATAGGCGGCGCACTTCCATTGAATGGGGGATTTCAATTGTTTATCCATCACAGCATTCTTGATGAAAACATTTTTCATTTCTGCTACAGAAGATCAGTATCCAATGAAAAACGATGGCAAAAGTGAGGTTAAGAATCACTTATTTTAATTATTCACTAGAGCACAGTACAATGAATTCATCGAATCCAAAGAGAATATAATAAAAACCATTGATTATTCAATCAAATGCCTTCAATGTATATAGGGGATTCACCTAACTGGTTCATTAGAGGTTTATGGAGAACTGAGAGATATCAACTTGAAATTTTGGTGGATGCTACTACTCAATTCAACAGGGTATTTGATATTTCAGTTTACTTTTTGGAAATTTCAAATCAAACACCCTGTTGAATATTTTGGAACACTTTGAAGGATACCTGATAGAACACTTTTTCATTGATATGTAAGCGGAGATTGAACCTAAAATCTTGAAAATTGAAGATAATATGGACATTTTAGTCAGTACATCTGTCAAAATTTTTCGTAAAAATGGAATATCTTGAAAACGAATCACGATAGGAAAAAAATTCAAAATGCAGCATGTCTAGAATTCTTCGTAGAATTCGAAAATGTGAAAATAAACAGGGTGTTCCATTTGAAAAAACAAAGTAGATATCACTTCCGGTTTGACCGGAAGTAACAGCATATTGAAAATATGTCAGGAAGATAGAACACATTGAGTAGTAGCATCCACCAAAATTTCAAGTTGATATCTCTATCATTTCTCCATAAACCTCTAATGAACCAGTTAGGAGAATCACCCTGTATATATGTCAAGGGCAAGTAAAGTAAAATGAAAAAAACCGCAATATAATGATATTCCATATTGTTCATGATTTATTGGGGCCCTTATAGCGATAATTCACATCTTGATAGTGTTGCGATTTCAATATTTCATTTCAATCGAATGAAATTTCAGTCTGCAACCCCCTTTGAAGTAACGCCAATGCCTCTTCCCAAACTAAGATATTAGGAACCACGCTCGAGCTTTTTTCAATGCGTCTGTCCTTCTCCAAACCATTGCTATTTGACTTTGCGAATTTCGAATGTCAAACGCCGGTCCTGTTCCAGACACACGTCGACTGTTGTCCGTCCTTGTCTTGACGCGCGAGCGACAGAGACGGCGGCTAGGCGAGCAGGTGGGACGGCCGTATGCATTTTCGGCGGTTATTCAACTCGTGTTTTGCACATTGTAAATGCTATCTATGCAATAATAGTGACTAGACGAAAACGGTCGCTTATTTTTAGCCGTTGCAAGGACACAACTGGGTTCGAGTTGTTTATTTGTGCGATTTTCGGCGGTTTCGTTTTCGTTTCGGGTTAGAATCGTGGTTGGCTTAGGTTTATCGGCTTGGAGATCTTGACTCTTGGCGTTGATTGGTGTTCACGACAGGAAATCCACTTCATTATCACTGATGAATTATTTATTTGGTTTGATTTTTGATTTAGACTAAGAGGGTATACAGTGCTTCTCACAAATGAATAATATTTTGATGATTTGATTCAATGGGCTGAATTTAATGATTCAGTGCCATTTTATGCATCTTTCAGGTGTTTTATACAGGCTGTCCTTTTTTCGAATGGAGATTTCGCTTCTCTGTGTGTACATTTCAGTTCTAAATAATAATCTGATGAATGTATCCCCTTGTTTTGAAGATATTGGGAAAAAATAAAGGACTTTTCGGACAAATTTATTTTCTCAATTACTAAAAAAGCTTTTTTTCTTATAAAAAAAACTAAAGTCTTTGTAGAGTCTACAAATATTGTATTGTTATCCTTGATCACATGGAAATGAAAACAAAAACACGTTTAAAATTCCTGATGCAATGCCTTTTCGAGTTTAATTGTCAAAAAACTCGTAAAACTTTCAGGTACAACATTGTTCCCAGAAAACGAGTGGTTATGACAAACTGAAAATGTTTCCTTAGAGCATCACAATGTTTTATTAGTACTCATAATTTTACGATTTTGCTAGATTCATATCATATTGCGGCTAAGACTTAAAAAATAATAAAATTTTACGGTCTCATTCTCCTGTGCTTCTCCAAGAAAATCGTAAAACGAAACATGTGAGGAGCGCCATTTTCGGCCACATGAAAACGTCTTTTGCTCATAAAACGGGCTTGTTAATATTTCATACTAACAGGAAGTATGGGGGTCTCTACTTTAAATTCAAGAGGTCATGCAAAAATGGAACACGGTTCTCATTCCTATTTCCAGTCGATGCAATTTTCTCGAAATAAGCTGTAGAATATACTACTTGTGAACTTAGTTCACAATTTCATCACTAGGTGGCGTCGCAAAAATTCAAATTGACAACTTACAGAAAATCATGTGCACGCCAATGATGTAACAAGAGGACTTTTTGTACGTCGAATGGCTGAGCAACAACCAACTAATAAGTGTTTAATTACGTTATTTGAAACAAGTCGCTATTTTCGGAGGGCATCGACTTCTTGGACGCTAGGGGTCGTTAAGTTTTGGACAACTTTTTAGCAAAACGACCAACACGCCTCTATTTCTATCTCCTTTCATTCCTGCACATCGTTCCACTCGACTTATTCTCAATAGTAGTGCAAAGAATCTCGCTAAAGCCGGCATCACACTGGCGGATACGAAAAATAAGACAACTTGCTGAAATACATACGTTTCAGAACGTATTGCCTTTTTGGCGTATAAAATCAATGCTTTCTTCAAAATTCCAGATCATGCTTCAAAGATCCCAATAATCATCGAATCGTTCTCTCATTGGTCACACATCAATACTTTTCCTGGCATCTGCAGATGAATTTTTGCATCTGGCAACTATGCGATTACAGATTCCTTCTCATGAAATCATGACATCATCTCGTGAATTTGTATTTCGATTAGACAATCTCGTGATACGATAAGATTTTCGCCAATCTGAGCTGGGCTTAACGACGATGGCAACTGGCTTTTGGAGGTGGTACCATGTCCTCTTTTTCATTTTGGAAAGTTGGTATGGCGTACCTATCATTTCGTAATTGCGAGGGAACCGAGAAGAATAGTTCGACGTTGACAAATCGGAATTTCGTCGATTGTCGTCTACAGCCATTATTTTCGTTATTATGTCTGGGAAAGGATAACTATCGTTTTCCTGTTTCCCAAAATCATTTCAAGGTCTATCGAGAATATCTGTCAAAACTGTCAATGTAGGTGCTTCGTCAGGCTAACCTAAAATAGATCACTTAAAGCTTAGATAAATGAAGAAATAATCATAAAATTAACAAAATTTCACAAAGTTTGACACTGTGGTGTTTGAATAGTGACGTGAAATATGTGAAATATGAGAACTAAATTTGAATTGAAGAAAACACGGTTACTCATTGTTACCCTTCATAAACAACAATCAGCATTCAATGACAGTCAATTGTTCGAAATTATATTGTTTCTTGGAAAGGTGCTAGTAATTTCCACGATTATGAATTTCAAAACGAATTCAAATGAGGCGCTGTCCCAGATAAGGATTGTTAATAACAACAAAGCGAACAAAACCGCACAGCTCGCTACGAAAAAAAAGTTGCAAATTGTTTTACTGCCAAATAAAATGGCCTTGATACTTGATGCATTTGCTGACCCCAATTCGAAACGTTGCACTTTTAGCTTTTAGAGCTTCGATCAGCGTTGGCCTCTCTACACGTCAGCAACTGTTTTATCTTGAAAGTTATAGTTCAGGAAGATTCGGTCGAGATACAGGGGGGTACGCAATTTATAGAAATGAACCAGAAAATAAGTTCTCAACGATACTCTGAAACTGAACGATGAAATAACCGTTAAATATTTCAATACTAATTATATAACAAATGAATGACAATTGTGTATATTCTGACAAGCTGTCATTTAGTTCTCTCTTACTTTATCTATAAGTGGAATCACACGAAAATGACATTTATTTACATATCACATACGGATTTCATGGTCGGACGGAAAACTAAACGCCGAGAGATCGTAAACCTCGAATGTTATGTATTTATATTGTGAATCAGTGAAAACTACCTTGAAAATGAATAAATTCCTTTATGCCAAATCCACGCTACGCCACTGGTGCAAGCTCAAATGACTTCCAGAGAAATATCAACTGTACCACTTAGTATTCATTCTATATAACAAGACAAAGAGATTATTTGTTGAAAACATATCTAAATCAGTCTTGAACCAATTCATTAATTTCAATATCATATCATTTATGGGTGGTATTTGAGGTCATTATTTGCAAGTCCAGTTTGCAATCGGAACATTGTATAATCATTATTATATTTCTTTGTAATAATGGCCGTTGAAAAAAGATATTGAATAAATAATGCATGTGTCGAAATACTCAAGATAAATGTTGCGTATTCATAAGTTTGGTGAAGGAGAGAAATTTTTAGTTATTTTATGAAATTAATTTATGAATTCAAACTAACCCAGAAAAATATCTTTTGTTTGCCGACAAAGTATTGAAAAGAAATTCTTGGTAAGTTTCTACATGAAAAGAGAAAGAGAAGACCGTCACGATCACTTCATCTCGTGTGATTTCGATCTTTTCCACTTCTCGAATTGCAATCGCCATAGTCCAGAACTAAAATTTCAGGGGTGCTTGACCCTGAATCCATTGGCGTAGAAACAACTTCGTCCTGAATATTTCTCGAAAAAAGCATCTCCAAATGTAACTAAAATCAAGCTTTCTTCTAGAGTCTATGTTTTCAATTTATGAAATACATGCACTCAAATTTCTTAATTACCCTCAGTAGATAGCTGTTGAACAGTCCATAATTTTTTTCATTAGTGGATCAAAGATTTCTCTCCAAATAAATTTGGTATCGTTGTAAAGTCACCATAATTATTGATGCCTAAAAGTTCCCAACTATCAATCAATCAATTAGAAAGAAAAATAACCAACTCTGTCAGAACTATCTGTCCATAAATGTCAAATTGTTGTTGACAAGTCGACTTACAATACAATATCGAAACCAAAATTGACGTATAATTGCTGACAATCGTACAAGAAAAAAATTGTGACTATCCCTGTTGTGTTTCTATTCGACGAGCCGCTACTGCCCAACCAGCTCCCCCGAAATAATCGCACTTTGGGCACCTTCAAGCATCAACAGGCTGCTACTATAAGAGCAAAAAAGAGTATTTTCAATGTGCGATCAGGGTCTTTGGCCGGCCGTTCACTTCATCACAAAAATTCGGCGTGCACATCCATTACTTCGATTCATGGATGCTGCATCATACTCGATACGAGAAATATGTAGTAGAGTAGTGTGAGACGTCTCGCGTTGGTCCATCGAGATGCTGGGCTAGGTACCCATCACGTTCGCTTCAATTTCACCACTACCAGTGCGATCAGGAGCGGTTTTATTATTATTTCAATTAATGCATGTCCATACTTTTTCCTTACCCATGTCAGAGATAACATATACAAGATGTGCACGTCAATATTGAAATTTGGAAATATATTTCATCATGCTTTTGAAATCAACCACTAGATGGAGCCGATATATTTGCATCCACAGCAAAGAAGTTAGCTATTTTTACTGCTAATTTGGCTGTCATGCTATTCATTTGAATTATAAAGGAAGAAGAGGAAAATCTTCAATTCTAATTTTTCAAAGCTACAATAATTTCAAATATATTTCATCAAAACTTTCAGTTGTGACTTTCATCAGAATTCGTAGAGTCCTCACTGGTAACCTAGTATCATCTCCCACATCGAACCTTCTTCATTTTATAAAACTAGTCAATGAATAATATAACGAATGGAATTACATAAACATTTTTTTCACCATATTACAATGACCTCTTGTCTGAAATAGTCAGCGAGCTCAATATAAACACTTCATAACCTCACTATTCAGTACTATTTTCCAATCACTGAATTAAATCATTAAGTTCATAAAATTAGCTTCCATCTGCTAACTTCACATTGCCTAAAATAGAAATTCGTGCATTATGTGACATCTATCATATCACGTTGAATCGAAAACTAATCACGTGACCATATTTCCAAACCTTCCATAAGACGTACACATCTTATTGTAACTTATCTCTATCCATATGTATAAGTACATCGTTCAGAATCACTTCAAATTGAAGCAAGGAAAAATTCATTGAGTTGTTACAATTGGCGAATGAACTGATTCATTGCATTTTAGATCCTAGAATCATCCCGCAAAATTAACTGACGTCACGACTTTATGAAAAGAAATCTGTAATTACATAGTTGCCACATGCCATAATTCTCTCACAGACAACAAAAACCGTTCGGAAATAAAAAAATATAATCACTGATATAAATGTATTGAGCTCATGAAATATTTTATTCCATCACAAATAAACATTCGTTCTGTCATTATGTGCATGATGAAATTATTTATCAAACATGCATAAAATCATAATAAGGACATTTGATATTGCCACTATCACAACTTCGTTGAATGAAGAACCTAATCTCAATATTAATAAGATAGCTATAGACATCTGGAATAGACCAATGAGAGAATGAGGGAACAACACTATCTCAGAGCAGTATTGAAAATAAAGAATTGTTTTGAGTTTTCTAATGTATCAGAAATCTGTTGAAAAATACTTTGGAAAAGGATAAGCAATAAAATAATCTACTACATTTAGATACCGAACATCGTCGAGTTCCTTTGCTGCCAGAATCAGATATTCAACTATTGCAGTGAGAATTTCGATAAATTTTGTTTCTTATATTCGATTCTGTTCGAAATTATAAGTTGGAGTTTATTTTCCAAGTTTTGGCGGAGGCACCCACATTGATCGCGAAAATTGCCATCACGGAACCGGCGGACCCGCCATAATTTAAAGTCCATCCGCCAAAGTTTGCATCATTGGATTTTACGTTGTAAGGACATCAGAAATTCAAACTTCTGAGAAAGAGCAATAACTATTGTGTGTGCTTTGACAAAGGCTGTACCTCAGACAGAGCATATTGGTCACGAATAGTTTTTATTTGCTAGGAACAATAACTGTTTTAGAATCAATAATTCCATCAAGTTGAAATTCTCTGTCAGTGAAATAGAACTAACAGAGAATTCGTACCTTATTCGTACCTTATCAGTTTCGAGAAGATGGGAATGTAATGGCCTTGAAATGGACTCAGAGGTGCCTTCTCTATGAAGAATGCCATCGTATTTGGTACTTTCTTTGGTCCTCTGGTAATTTCTCCACAACATTCTGAAAACACGTTTGATTTTTTTGTAAACGTACGTATCTCTCAATGACATATTTATTGAAAACTGCCTCGATATTTGTTTCCTTTAGATTGAGGATTGATTAGTTAATGTATTCAATGATTCGATTTAATAAATTGGTGTATTCATTCAAAATCTTCTTCAAGTTCTGGTGGAGATAATCGAATAGTTATCGATCTCAAATCTAGTTGAGAATTTCTTTGAGAATGAAAATATACTAACCTGACTCCCAAAGCAGCAAAAACAATAACTGCAAGGAATATAAGAGTTGCAAAACACGCCAAGAATAATGTTTGGACATCATTCAGTCCTACAAAATTAAATACAATTCAATTTATGGAAAGAAAACACCATAACCATTTTTTATACAGGCTGGCCCACCACATTCGCCTCGATATTTCTACGAGAAATGAAGAGAGTTATGGAAAAACTTCAAGCACAGTTATATGTGGGTCCATAGGGAGCATATTCCAAAATTATTTTGAAGTATATAGGGTGATACCCAAAAAAATTACATACCAAAGTTAAATTTTTTCCTATGGAACACACTATATTTTTTTATATTTTCACCATACCATAGACAAAATAAAGGTGAGTTACTATTATATTTCCCATACTTAAAACTGACCGTTTCTGAGAAATTCGGAGAAATTTAAAACTACAGACCATAATTTGATAATTGTTTTCACCCTGTAACGTGTAACTAGCTGCTCGTGATTAAATGTACTGTTTAGCTCAAAGGTTAAAGTTAACAACTGCATACATTTTTCAATGCAATATTATACAGAGTGGCGAAAAATATTGCCTCAATATTAGAACACACATTTATTTGAATAACTTCTTGGAGTTGAATGGAACACCCCGTATTTAGTGGCGTAATTTGACGCAGAATTAGATTCCCTTCAAAACTATATTAGGGTTCCCTATGCCTATCTTTTACACAAAAAAACGTTTTTATATTCTACTCATAATTAATTTTTATGTCTCATAAATGAAACACACTGTATTGTGATGAAAAACAAAGAAATCATGTTTGAAGTCATTTTATCAAAAAATTAAGAAAATGCTCCTCATGGACCCACATATAACTGTGCTTAAAGTTTTTCTTCAACTCTCTTCATTTCAGGCGAATGTGGTGGGCTACCCTGTATAAATAACATCGCTCATGGAGACTATTTGAAATGATGTGGTTCTTGACATCTCTAAACTTGAGCACAACTCAAGTAAACGAAATGACCAAAAGTTTTAGGGTCAAGAAGATATAAAGTTAAGAGCCCTGTTCTTTTTTTTGCTAACCAGTAACTACTAGCTGAATTGAGATTTACGATGACAATATGTCTTTTCTGGTCTCCAAATTGAATTAGAGACGAATCACGTCTATCCTAACGACAACGATGAAATTTAATGAAATGGTGATAAAACCGAACGGTAGCTTTTTGCTATAATGAACATTCAATGTGACCAAAAATTCTTGAGCTCATTTCGATGTCTGTGTAGTTCGAACTATTTGAAGAAATGCATGTACCTGCATCTCCATCGTCTTCTAGATAATACCCTGTTCCATTATACTGTATGTCTTTTATCGTTGTCTGCAATATCGTATTCTGTTCTAACGTGCGGTTTCCATGAAGGGAAGGTATGGAAATACCTGCAAATACAAAGCAGAAACTATTGGAATGAAAGAGAAAATTCTACAAAATAGATTGAAGGAACCAAAAATGGAAGAAATATCTAGTACCAAAACTGAGCAATCGCTACTTTCTTACCTTTCGGTATACTTCCTACTATCTCTGAAATTCCTGCAGATATTATTCCTGCTGTTCCGGTTCCTGCTGTAGTGACAGCTGAAGAGGTTATGTTCCATGAGTAGGTCAATGACGTATAGTTTTCTGTGGTCGAAATTGGCACTTGTGTAGTTGCCATTATTAATAATTCTGTGAGGAATAAAATGATCTATCGCTTCTTTGATGTTTCCCCATGTATATGGTGACTGAAAAGATACCTGAAAAAGATCGCTATGTGAAGACCACTATTGTTCAATGAAATAATGATAATAATAGTTGAAAATGTTGTTCATGATTTGAAGTGGAGAACATTTCGAAATTGTCATCTGTTGATCTAAATCTGTGTTTGGTTATACCCAAGTTGAAGATAAAATGATTGAATGTAAAATCTTTTGTACATCTGATATACAGGGTGAGTCAAAAGTGTGCACCGAGTACATCGAAAAAAAAAAAACAGTGAAATTATACCTTCTGGTACGTTTTCTTTGGGCCACCCTGTATATCCTTTCAAAGTTGTTCTGAATTTTGAAATTCATGTCACCAACATTGTTGTAGTTGATTTTTTCGTGTAGTCTTCGGTGATATTACTGCGAATTTCAACCGAGATTTCAAGGAATGGTAGGATCTTTTAGTATACATTTTGGGCAATAAGTTTATCCATCACCCTGTATAGCTAATCAAGTATACTTCTCTGTGCTCTATTGAAGCATAGAAGCATATTTTCCATGATTTTTCCAAAAGATGCGTCAATATCTATCGAAAATGGTTGTGTTTAGTCCGTGACCTTGAGATTCATCTGTACAACGTTAAAACAAACGCATTGCGATTTCCTTGATTGAAATACCAAACCAAAACAATAACTACAAGGAAAGCTGCCCAAAAATACCAAAGACAAAGTCATTCTGTCTACACATCACATTTTCTCCTTGTGTTAAATTTCCCGCTGAACCTCAAAATAAAGCACACAATAAACTCGACCTCACCGTCTCCGGACCAATCTTCTTCACGAAAAAGACCATTGAACTCCACTTAACACCAGACTAACCCATCGCTTCCTGTGTGGAGTAGCCCAAACGCGAGACTCGGAAGTGCTTGGAGATAAAAACAATGTGAAACTATCACGGCACACCTCAACGCCGTTTGCCGGTACTGACAGGGATGCTGCGAGGGATGAGGGTGCGTTGCGACGTCGCAAGACGCCATTGATCTCTACGTGGCGCGAGGGGAATGTGTGTCCGGTCAGGAAACAGGGGTGGAGTGGGGTGGATTGGTGTTTTGGGGCCATGAAAGGTTGCGAGACGGATCTGGAGGGGCCAAAGTTGGTATGGAATTGAGATGAGGAAATCAGTTTTGGTGGATGATACATCAAATAATAAGATGTGATAAATGAATATTTGAAGGGGCGATTCTTTGATACATTTTGAGAAAAAAACTTCCCACAAACGTATGTCCTAAAAGTCTTAACTTTTGAGATAAAGGGTTTTTTGATAATAACTGATAACCATTTTCTTTGGTTTCTCATTCATTTTGGAACAAATTCGATCTCTTTATTTGCTTTCAGTCGATGCACAAACATTTTAAGCCACATCAGATTTCTGACAGAGAAAATCCAACAGATTGATTTTGCTCAATAATGAATGAGGATCTTTAAACTAATTTTTATTTTGGAAGTAAGCAGTGACGTAGTATTTTTTTCTCCAAAAATATTCAATACAAAACTCGTACAGACGCCACTGGTAGAGAAAATGAAAAGTTTCGTGCATCACAAAATGCACCTTGATGCATAGAAGACATGTACCAAATTTTCTAAAGATGTCCAGAATATTATCTCAGTTATTATCAAAAAACTGATTTTTTTCAAAATACATACGTTTATGGGTAGTTTTTTTCTTAAAATGTGTCAAAGAACTCTTCAAATATTGGCATGTCTTCAAGGAACACCCTGTATACAGTTAGAAGGCAGAAAAAAACGAATTTTCCAGATTATTTTCTCAGAAAACTCTGGAATACAAAATATAAAAAAGACAAATAATATTAGACTATCAGGACATACGTTTATGGGAAGTTTTTTCTCAAAACGTTTCAAAAAATCACCCCTTCAAATATTAGCATGTCTTCAAGGAACACCCTGTATACAGTTAGAAGGCAGAAAAAACGAATTTTCCAGATTATTTCCTCAGAAAACTCTGGAATACAAAATATAAAAAAAGACAAAAAATATTGAGAAGGAATGCATAGAATAGCGGTCTTATTAATGGTTTTTGGGCAAATAAATGCACAAATTTCCTACACTCTCCTTCACCTTTTAGATACCAATAACATAAACATCTTATAAACAACAATTTTCCAGGAAAACTTGCACTGATAATGCTTCTGGTGCGTATCAAACCCAGTCTTTAATCAACCTCGAAACATGAAAGTTCTCCTCATAATAACCCAACTCTGCTTATCATGCCTGCTTGTGGCAAACTCGGCCCGCATACTGGGCGTCTTTCAGATACCTGCCGTCAGCCACCAATGCGTGTTTCAACCTATATGGAGAGAACTATCTCTAAGAGGGCACCAGGTCGTTGTGGTCACCCCGTACCCTCTCAGAAACGCGAGCTTGGTGAATTTAACCGAGATAGATGTGAGTGAAACCCGCGAGATTTTCGAAAGGCATGGTTTCCAGTTCTTCATGAACAAGGAGAACTGGGTGCACACCAAGATATCCA
Organism: Plagiodera versicolora; assembly: GCA_037013635.1. Classification (NCBI taxonomy): domain Eukaryota; kingdom Metazoa; phylum Arthropoda; class Insecta; order Coleoptera; family Chrysomelidae; genus Plagiodera; species Plagiodera versicolora. The sequence goes on from CM072990.1 coordinate 3,444,355, forward strand.
AGCTGTTTGCTCTGAGCTACGAGCTCTCAGAGGCTATTTTCACCAACAAGGACTTCGTGGGGATCTACAATGATAGCAGGAGGAAGTTTGATTTGGTTATAACGCAGTCTTACATTTCCCCAATTTTCTACAGCTTGGCAGCTAGGTTTGAGGCACCTTTGGTTGGGGTAGCCTCCATGGGGGGGTACATTGGCTCCCATTTCGCCATGGGTAACCCACACCCACCCACTATATACTCAGAGATGTTTTTACCATACCATGGTCGAATGAGCATGCATGAAAGAATCAAAAGTACAGTGTATTATGCCTGGGCCAAGTACTATTTGAGGTTTGTAGCTATGCCTAGGTGTGATGGAATAGCCAGGAGGTATTTGGGAGAGAATTTACCATATCTAGAAGATATTGAGAGGAATATGAGTTTGCTGTTTTTGACAACTAATCCAATCTTGTACCATCCGAGACCCACTGTTCCAACGATCATTAGTTTGGAGCAAATGCATGTCAAGCCTATCGGTGTTCTGCCAGAAGTAATCACTAGCTAACCCAAAAATTGCAGCTCACATCTTTGTTGTATTACGTTGTAGGATCTCCAGAGGTTTTTAGACAATGCCAAGCAAGGTGTAGTCTACTTCAGCCTGGGTTCCAATGTGAAGAGTATCAACATACCCCAACAAGTGAGGAATACTTTGATCGAAGCTTTCGCAGAGCTACCATACCAAGTCCTCTGGAAATTTGAAGCAGATACTCTGCCAAATCGACCGAAAAACGTGCTCATCCGAAAATTATTGCCACAACAAGATGTTCTAGGTTTCTAACCTCACTTATAACATACCTAAGCTAATCTGAGTTGGTGACTTTTTATTCCAGCTCATCCGAATGTGAAGGTTTTTTTGACGCAATGTGGTCTTCAGTCGATAGAAGAAGCTGTTTCCAGAGGAGTTCCCATTGTTGGTATGCCGTTTATAGCTGATCAAACTATGAATATCAAGAGATTGCAGGAGTTTGGGGTAGCTGAAGGTATTGATTACCTCACCATGACCAAAGAGGAGTTGAAGGAGAAAATAATCGAAGTTGCAGAGAATCCAAAGTGAGTAATGTTACACTTTGGATTATCAGAACTAGAATGGAAAACGACTTGACCTTTAATTCATTCAATTTTTTTCTGTATTAATTTCCTACAGGTATAAAACGAACATGAAAAATTTGGCACAGCTGTGGGTGGATCAACCAATGAAGTCATTGGATAGAGCTATTTGGTGGATTGAATACGTCATCCGGTATAAAGGAACGGCACATCTTAGAAGTCCGACTATAGAAGTGTCCTGGATTGAATACTTGCTGTTGGATTTTATTTTCCTTGTGATAATCATTGGATTGTGTCTCAGATATTCGAAAGTGATATTTACCAAGCTTGGGCAGAAATTACTATTTCGAGAAGGAAAGTGTAAAACTAACTGATTTTTTCCAATACGCGTCTTCGATAAATGACAAATCAAAAATATAAAAGTTAGCGATAACGAGCACCTAATTTTGAATTACCCTGTATACTGGAATTCATCTAACAAAAATATGTAATTTGTAATGTAAAAATAATGATTCAAATGAATTATCCGAATGATAGACAGCATGAAAATAAAAAATTACGTCTACATTTCATTTTGTTTATTAGTTGCAAATCTACATTATTATCATCTATTCATGTTTATGTCCGCAAACTGATTAATTTCATGAACATCTGAGAATTGTAAATATCATCTGGAGACCTACTACTGTATGTGCTATTTGTGAATAAATGTTTTCATTAGGATATTAGGAAAATTCCGTGAAACTTTCCATTCGATTAATCCAAATTATCAATCAAAGTTTCAAATCATATTTCATCTTAGGTACTTCCCATACTATAAGATAACGTTTTTAAATTGTTGACATTTTCAAAGGTTATTGAAAAAAGTTATCTAGCATAAAAATCGACACACTGTACTGTACTGCCAAAAAATGAACACACTGTACAAAATATTTCACTTCATTGTAATTCAGAACCATTCATGATCCTATACAATATAATAAAATGAAATTTCACGTCAAGTAGTGTAGAAATGTCGATTCGTTTGAAAAAATGTTATTGACATTTGAAATTTTCAAAACGTAATCAAAATGAACGAACACCCTGTTGGATATTATGAATTTAATGGATTTTCATAGGATACTTCTTCAACAATGTATGTAAATCAACTTGTGATTAATACGAAGATTTTAGTGTCGTCTGTCAAAATGCAATAGGTTCAGACTTCAACGTAGAATTCAAAAATGCATTATAAAAAGTGTGTTCTGTTTGAAAAACCCAAATAATTTTTCACTTAGGTATACTTCCTAACAATAACAAATCGAAAATATATTGCTATGAGCAAAAATCAAAGTTGATCTCTTCTGCTAAAGTATCGGTAAAGTTAACCACCCTGTATATGATGACCTCGCAAATACACAAAATTAGGATCGACGTAAACAACATTGAGTGTTTCCCCGGTGCGTTTCGTGATCTTTAAAAAGCGATGTGGATAAACACTTCGTCATTATTTCTCGTCCTTTGTCGGTATTTTGATATACTTACTATTTTAAACCGAAGCGTCGAAACTATTGTTGCAAACATGAATTCCAACAATCGTTCAAACCAAATGAATCCCAACAATTCTTCTTATTGGTCGAGTCGTGGATATTCCAGCACCCCATCTCAAAGTGACAGGTAAATGATTTCTTGTTCAGAAATAACTCTTTTTGTGTTTTCTCAACTATTTATCGAAATAATAAAATATTGGTTATTAGGTTTTGAAGAAAGTACATTTCAAAAATATTTATCCAAGTGCAAAATTGTTGAAATTTAAATGAATGGTTTTATTTCATCCAATCTCTCATTGATCGTGCACTGAAAATCGAAGTATTTATTTTTATTCCGATTACATATCAAAATTGGATGCTATTTTCGAGAGATTTTCATATTATCATAAAAAAATATTGAAAATATCAATTATTAAAAATATCAAAAATATAAAAACGAAGCGATAATATGCACTTTAAATTGCATTGTTGAATAAGTTGAATTTGGTTAAGAGTCCATCTGAAAAAAAATTCCTTGTTTATTGTTGTTGAAATTTATTGTGGGGAAAGTAGCAATAAATCAGTAATTTCCTGGGAGATTTGTAAAATTTTCTGTTGAAAATATTTATGTTTCCCCTAGCAACTTTTTTTTGCATTAAAAAAAGTAAACAACGATTAATCATATCACATTCAGATATACTTCACAGATATTTATTTCAAGACGATATTAATAATAATATTCGAATTGCAGAGTTTTCAGTACAGTTTATAGGTACAGAAAATATAATTTTTAGCGTCCAATAAGATAAATTAATGATTGAAAAATATTATCAATTGCTCTTGTATAGAATTTCATCAAGATATTTATTCAAATAATGGCTTGTCATGTAATAGCAATTTTTGTTGGAAGATTCATCTGTTTTTTTATTGATTATCAATTATTATTTATTATTATCTATTTGTTACAGATCTTCCTACTCCAGTAATTCCCGGGAATATTCCAAAGCTGAGACTGGCAACAGGTCCAATCAGTTGAATCCCAATAACAGTGCTTACTCATCATCCAGAGGAAACAAGTCTTGAGATAATCAAGAAAAAATGCACATCTTGTATCATTAAATATTGCATAGTAGTTTGTAGAAAACTCTTCAAGTGAATTGAAGATGCTTGAATAAAATCTTTAAGAACATTGCGTCTTGTTTCAAGTTTTGAAGTCACAAATAAATTCAAATAATTTTATCAAGAAAAAACAAGTATGTTGCTGTCAGACAAGCAAATAGTTTTCTGCTCAAACAATGATTTATTTCTGATTCGACAAAGTTATAAAAATTGTTGGAATAACTTTGAACGCACTGCATCTTTTTAACTATCAACATTTGTATGAGCAATGTTGCACTCAATCGTCACATTTTGGTCCTCTCTCCTCTCAGTTTTTTTTCTTCACCATATTAATGAAACACCCTGTATATCAACAACAGAAAATATATTTCAGATACAAGCTATCAATACTTGAAAGAATCACTTTTACTCAACAAAGATTTAATCTTGAAACTATCGTGCAAATAAAAAACCCCACTATCTTCCCTGATCCTAGCAGCTCTGCAACTCCCAATTAAAGTACTATTTTTCTCCACCATACATTGATCGTCTTCAACTTTCTTTATTTGAACGCCTGCACTCTCTTCTTTGGGTTTATATATCTCAACAGCTTCGTTTTTCATTTTGAACTTGCTCTGATCCTTTTTCTGAGGAAGCGTATCAGACCACCTCTTCGCAGAAGACTTCCTCGACTTGGCCGCTTGCATACTCTGAATGAGATCGGAAAGTTCCAGACGCTCATTGGCTGGTAAAGAGGATGTCACTTCCTGGAAAATCTTTGGGGAGAAATAGTATACACAGAGGAGTAATGTAGAACACCTACACTCAGTTTTCGCATTGATGCCAAGGTCTTGAGTATATCCCCACCACACCTGTGCTCCCCTCTCCTGTATCTCGAGCTGATCACCAAGCTGAGAGGGCTGGAATTCTTCAGGAAGTCGTGTTGTGGAGTTGAGTCTTCCCCAAAGTCCTTGTGCTCTACAATAAAAATAACACAACCTGTCTGGAATAACTTAATCATCTCAATCTTACTTTCACTTATGATGGAGCTGAAATAACTCCGCCCTGGCAAAGTCTTCCCCTTCCTGTCTCCCTGTTTCGCATCCCCCTTTTCCATAGTTTTGCTGCCACTTTGAATACCATCCCTCTGGTAAGAAGGCAGAGAGAGAATGTGTCTGTAAACCTTGCCTCTGTCAGGTATGAAAACCACCCTCAAAGTGTTCCTCTGCACCATCTCCAGCATTGTCTTAGCCCAACACCAATTTTTATTGACGGAATCTATGAGGCCTTGTGCTGGTGTTATTTTCCCAGCATTCACCAGACCTGCGAAGCATCCTAGTGCTGATAACTCTTCTTCGCTCAGCCTCGCTTTGATAGACTCAAGATGCCAAGAAGCACCATGAGAGGACGCGAAAAGTTTGCTGAGGTAAGGTCGAAGTATAGGGCCGAGGCACTTCCTGTTCTGATCCATGCCTTTATACAACCACTTCAGGATAGTTTTCACTACAATGAGGTCATCTTCGAAGTTGAACGTGTCTAGCTCTGCGTCTTTCCTCATCAGCTCCACTAGCTTGGAAGTGTAGTTGTTGAAGCTACATTTTATCTTCAGCCGGTTCTTTGTTACTGTTGGGTTAGCTTGAGTCGTCAGGTATTGGTCTCTGGCTTGATCCATAATGGTGACCAGGAGGTAAACGAGGTCTTCTAAGTTATTGTGCTGGTGGTAAGTGAGATCTGTGCTTTCTGAGATACTATCAACCTGTAAGATATTCTGTCTCACATTCAGCATCTTATTCAGTACCAGTCCTATGTATTCCAACTGTCTGAAAGTGTACTGGGTGTGAGCGATATCCTGTTTGTTCTTAGCACCTGCGAAGCAGAATCTTCTCCCTCTGGTGCCAGATGGAGGCAACAAACCTTCCACTACCTCTTTCCACTTGTACAGCAGAGACATTTCGGTGTCTTGGGAGCATATCAAGCTTTCAAAATCACCATTACCTACAAAAATGGTACAATTGGTTCCAAGATGGAGGGACAATGCCACAGGAACGGAAAAAGTTCCAGTTGACATCTTGTTACAGCTGTCAAACCATGGAAATGTCAGTAATGTCATGAGTTTTTCTCGAAATAAACTAGATTAGGCTTTCATAAATTACAACATGAAGAAGACCAAGGGTGGAAAGGGTTCAGAGGAAAGAGGCAAAGCAATTGGAACAAAAGACACCATTTTAGATGAAGTGATTCTTGATTTCTCCGTAGTAAATAAAACAACCCGAAGACACCCATCCCCAACGGAAATGTCCAAAACGATTTCCAGCATTTCTCAAGAACCCTGGCCTGAGGACGTGGTTCTCTACCGACCCTACAAAACTGAACAAATGCTCCTTCCCGACCTCTCCAACTGCCTAGCTGTGGAAGTCTTCTTGAAGATGTGTGGTCTGAAATACAAGCTCGAAGAACGACCTAACGCAGAAGCCATGTCTCCTAATCTCAAGATACCCTTCATCAAAGCCAACAAGTACGTGCTTTCCGGTCTAGAAGGCATCCTGCAATTCGTGGAGACCAAAGGAATAACACTAACTGACAAACTGAGCCACGAGGAACGATTGAACCTAGAGGCCTACATGTCTTTGATCCCAAACATGCTAGAGCTGGCTGAGCTGTACATCTGTTGGTTCGATAAACAAACGTACGATGAAAGCACCTCGTTGAGAAACGGGTATCCTCATCCTTGGCCTCTGAACCACATCCAGAACTGGATGAAGCGCGGTACGGTATGGAGGAAGATGAAGGCCTACACCTGGTGCCGAAAGAGCGTTGAAGACGTGCTCATGGACTTGGAGGCTTGCTGTGAGGCCCTCAGTGTGAGGTTGGATGGTAAACCGTTCTTTTTCGAGGCGGGACCGACGCAGCTGGACGCTTTGGTGTTCGGCCACCTGTCGGCCATTTTGAAAACACCACTACCGAGGAATGATCTGGCTAGGAAGGTGTTGAAGTTTCCTGGCTTGCTGCGTTTGGTACGGAGGGTCAACAGTGAATATTACGCGGAGTGATTCAATAAAAACGTCAACACAATTGTATTTTTACTGCTTACCACTTATGGACGTGATGGATTCGTCGAAGAGGCGCAGCAAGATGCTCCTCATGGTGTCGACTTCAACGGCAAAGTCGTCGTCAGAAAGGTGTCCAGGGTTCACTAGTAAATTTGATTTCTTGAAAAAGTAGTTCGATTGTTTCTCGTCCTGAAGCTTTGCTACCATTTTGTCCAATAATCGCAGAACGTGAGTGGATAAGTATAAAGGTGACCACTTGATCATGTCGGCTATAGGATCTCTTGAGCTCGCTTCCAAATCCTCCAAGAGGATGGTGAGGAAATTGTATTTATTTAGAATCCTGTAGGACACCTTCAACAAAGTTGATCACTGATGGAAAAGCCCCTTGAAGCTGAAAACCATTTATCTTGCTCACTTGATGTTTTCCTGAAGCTCTTATCTTATCCATGTCCTCCAGTACAAGGTACAGCATGTCCAGGACAGTTCTGACTGTACTGTTAACTCCATAGTGGTTCAAAATGACATTTTCAGTTGCCGGAAGACGAATCTGCCATGCTGATGACTGGACGCCATACCCAACCAAGTACATACCCTAAAAAAACAATTCTAACCAGCTGTTCAGCGCGTAAAAGTCTTCAACAATGCTTCACCGTTTGGGCAGCACTGTGATACAACAAGCAATCGGAATGCCCCAATGGCACCCTCATGGGGAAGTCTGTGGTGGCAGGCCAGGCGTCGACACCGATGCTAACCAGGATCCTGACGTCCATGCTGATGTCAGAGAGGGCAGGCGATAGGAATTCAATGCGCAAGCGCACCCCAGATGGTTCGTCCACGATGGCCAACCGGAAGTCGCGAGGATCAGGGAATCTTGGCATGTTGCCCCCTTGAAGATGTGTCAAATTCTGATCGATGAAAAGACTGGATGAAGTGATGGTGACGTTTACATTACCTGGTCCGAAGTAAACGTGCTTTTCGGGCGACACTTTTAGAATGTTGTGAAGAGTGAAACTGTCCACCACTTTTCCGGGTATGCCGCAATGAATAGACTCGTCAATATGCAAGGGGGAGTTTGGTATTTCTTTGGTGGCAGCTGCTGCGAGCAGCTCGACGAATCTGGCTTGAACCTTATCCCTGTAAATGTGGACCAACTCGATTTCCTCAGCTTCTATCAAGTTTTAGTTGATTTTCTAACCTGCGAAGGTATCCACTGGAGCTTGTGTAGTCCCCCCAGACTTTGAACGTCGAAGTATGGAGTTTTATTCTTCCGTATCCAGGGGGGTAGTCCGAGTCTGTTTCAACGATTGAATATCTGGGAGTTTCGTCAGCTTCATACAGTGTGGGAGTTGAGAGACAATCCAGTCGTACAATGTAATCGAGGTATGTGGATAAGTTCTTGAAAAAAACAAAAAAATTTTGAGCTCTCGCTCTTGGTTGGCAATACTTAGCGATGATGCCAAATGTATTCAACAGATTTGACGTGAATTCTATTCGATCTGCAGATTTATGCTTGGCAACATTGTTTATGTTGGCATGGTAATGCAATTGCCAACCTTATTTGAACAAAATTTAGAAAGATGCCCATTTAAACTTGAACTTTCAACAATATTTCATTTTATCGAAACAAAACACTAACGCATTTTCATGGACACCGTTCAAATACATTACTTCATGACTGGAATTCCTTTTCACATAAAATATAATAAATGAGGAATGGAACAAAAATTGAGTGGTTGATAAAAATATTTCTTTGTAAAGCACTTCCGAAACATTCCTGTGATATCCGATATCACTATCACTACTTACATTTGTGTCCTCGACGCCATTTCTAATCAAATATTTCGACGAGAACCTAGGATCTAGCATTCCAGCACCACAGACTAATCTTTGAACTAGCCTTTCGCTTACTGATCTGGCAAGCATCAAGGATTTCTCTGAAAACTGGTCAATAGAGACCAACTCTTGTAAGTGAGGGAGTCAAACTCACCTCTCGATATATCCGAAGGGGATTTTTGGAGCCTCTGGTTGATAATGTAGTTCAAATTCTGGAGTTGTTCGGATGAAAACTTCAACTTGGCATTTTTAAGCACCAGATCTTCTAATTGGCAGCTTTTTCCGCTCCGTTTGGAACTCTTTTGGTTCGTTTTATTGAACATTGTTATCACCGGGAGCACTTCGTGCTATTCCAATGACATTTCTGTAAATAACTGTGCTGGAGCGATGTAAACGTTCGATTGTTTAATGATTGTTTATTGGTTCAATGACGAATATTTCTGGACCTGCTTATTAAAAATTAAACTACAGTCGAGTCATTTTTTTTATTAGAAGGTCTAAACGAATATTTATTACATTAAGCTTGAAGTTGAGAAGGGTTTGACGTTTATGGAAAGACAAGAGATTTTTATAATTTAACTCAAGAAACAGATATCCCAAAATGTTGATTGTTCCGAAATGGAATCAGATGATTTACAGGGTGTTTCCTGAATATGGTGAAAAAATTAAACTGAGAGTAGAGAGGACCAAAATATGACGATTGAGCGCAACATCGCTTATACGAATGTTGATGGTTAAAGATACAGTGCGTTCAAAGTTAATATTTTATTTGCAAATTTCTCAATAGCTTCGACAGTTTTCATGATATCGGTTTGAAAACTGGTACATTGGGTGTTTTTGGGACGGCAAAAAAGAATATTTTATCAGTATCAACGTAGTCCTTAGAGGGCGCCACTTGCCCGCTTACAATTATTTAAAAATACGCACAACTTTTTTGTCCGTCAAAAATCAACATTCTCGAACAAACATTCATTAAACTACGTTATCTTTTGAACCAAAAAGTATTCTTGGAAAAAGTCGAGAAACCTTACTGTGTTTACGATAAACCCGATTTTGAGTATTGAAGTCACAAATAAATTCAAATAATTTTATCAAGAAAAAACAAGTAGGTTGCTGTCAGGCAAGCAAATAGTTAGTTTTCTAGTGTCAGAGTATTGTATCAATCACTTTCAAGCTTACAGTGCTCATTTTTGTTGGAGTTTTATTCAAAAAATGGTGTACACAAATAATGAACGCACTGTATCATATGAATGAAACTCCCTGTATATTTGTTCAGAATAATTTTCAAATAATTTACTTGGTAATGATCAGATAGAAATATTAAAAACAACAACAATAATAAAATAGTTACGCAACTCGTAGTTTATCTTGTTCAACATTTTAAACAAATTATAGAGAGTGCCAAAAAGTGTGTGAACTAGAAATAGCTCACCATTTATACGAAGCAATTTCCTGGAAAAATTCTGTCTCTCGTGTCCAAGCTGGAAAAACTTTCAACACCCATAATAATACCGCATTGGACGCATTGGAATACACGATACAACAAGAAACAAACGAATGTAAGTACGTATCGAGAATCAATTGAAATGTTGCGACCGGCTACTCGATGGTTTCCGTGTTATCCAGCCATAAACCAGAAGTGTGATTACAACGGCGCCCGTCTCATTTCCGACTCCTAACCGGAAAAGACCTTTTGTTGATTTCCCCGGCATCGTGATTTGAATGAAACGTACAATTAGGTGGATTTTGTTGGATTGGTAATTTTTGTTGAAGGATCTGGTGGGTTCGTTCGTGCGTACATGATGTACAGGGTGAGCAAATTTCGATGTTTGTATCCTGGTGTTTTGATAGTATTTTGGTAGTTTTTACGCAATTCACTGGAGAAAACAAGAATTGAATGTCATTGGATCTCAATCTTTGCAAATTTCATAGTTGTTAGTGAAATTAGAAAGAAATAACATTCGAGATACTTTTCTCCGCTCAAACCAGTATATCGTAAGGAAGATTTAAAAAATGTTTAAATTCGAGAAAATTTGGAAATTTGGAAATTTTTATCTGATTTTTTATAACCACTTCTCTAGTTTTCCTGTTTGGCTTTAAATTACAGTAGAAGATACAGTAGAAATTTACGTCTCACCAATGTTTTTTAGAGAATTCTGCATTTTTATACAATGGTTTTTTCTTCATATTTTTTCGATTCTTCCTGTATATAACCAAATTATTTCACGTTATCTAATATATGTTGAATCTCAAAGTCACGAAAATATCAAATGGATGAATATTTTGAAACTTTATCAGCGATTTTTCTCAATATTTTGCCAACACGTTTAATTCTTTATTTCTCTTGTTGTTTGTGTCTGACATTTGATATAACTTTGGAATTTGGAGTGATCAAACGGAATAAGAATGTTGCATAATTTTTATTACTTCATGTTTTCACTAGGAAATAGCATGAAAATAACAAAACAAACTCATTTTTGGTCATTAACGATCATCAGATAATCGAATGTTTATTCAGTTCGAACAGCAACTTCGACACAGACAAATCTATATTCCTCTCTTGTAAGTTGTACCATGTATTTTTGTTTATTTCGTAGTTTTCTCCCAGTAGATTATCTGTCACAATCAATGGATGATAGTTTATTGTTAAATACATTGCTATTTTTATATATAACCTCGATCCTATTTTCAATTAATGTTTTTCAGTTTCCTACGCATTGCCTTCCAAAAACCAGCCTTAACCGTGACGCTACATCATAATGATTCAGCTACTCGCTCAAAGATGTCTATAGCATTGCTAACACTCTTACAATAAATGACATATTACTGTCACTGAAGCTGTCAACAATTGTCATTATCTCATCAGTGTTGTCAGACGGGCATGAGTCGTGTGAGGTGAGAGTCGCAGTAGAGACAATGAAATTGGCCTAAATATTGTTGTGCAACTAATCCAACCTAAATTATAACATTCAAAATGATCGTGTGATGTGATACTTGATTCGTGTGGTATAATGCACTCATTATTAATCACTGGACGATTGTTATCGAGAGCAATTTGGAATGGGGTAGCGAACGTATCGACTGCTTCGGACCCAAACGTGCAGAGAAAATCGGAGCCACATCTAGTTTCGGCCGTTTGTGGTTTCTCCAAGGGGAGAAGAAATCAAAGACTGATTAAAGGGCAATTCGGTGACGATGCCTGGTTCACGGCCAAACACAAGTCCGTGGATGTTCTGGGTAAGTCATAGGATATCTCTGAAGAATCATAACCTAACCTTTGATCGTGACGTTTCTGGCCTCTAAAAAATATGGAAACCCCAGATGGATACACATACATGAGAAATGATTCATAACAAATATTTTTCCTCGTTTTGTCTCTTGTGGTTTCCTGTTAATCTTATCAGTCTCTCTGTGGGCTTTTATTCAAAGAGATGTCACACATATGTCTGATGAATTTCATCGAATTTTTGCATTTACAGGGGTTGCAGATGGGGTTGGGGGATGGAGGGCATATGGCATTGATCCTGGTGAATTTTCCCTTCACCTGATGAAAACCTGTGAGCGTCTAGTTAAATTAGGTCGATTCACACCCACAAATCCATCAGATCTATTAGCAAAGAGTTATTATGAGCTTTTGCAACATAAAAAAGCTATATTAGGTGAGTAAAGTGGTGATATTTTATTTAGGACCTGTTTTAACCAACATTAACCAATCAATAAATAAGGCATTTTAACTGACATGGATAGTAGCCAATATCTATAATTTTCATCACTTCAGAAAGACCTTTTCAGCATGCATATATGAAATTTTGCTGTGTATACAAATTCAAGTCCAATGTAAAGAAATCTTCTGGTATAGTATATGGATAATCTTATCATCTCAAAGTGTATACAACTTCAAGTGTGATATGCAATATTTGCACAAACCTGCATATTCATGAATTAATTAATTGAACGACTTTATCTGTGGGAAGATTATTTTTGTCAAGACATTGTAATTATGATTAATAAGGTATATTTGAGGTAGTGTCTTAAAATAAAACAAATGGCTATTTTACTTGTTATTCTTCAATCAATTAATGTTATGTCAAATACCTATTTTTCTCTGAAAAAGTTTGTGATATATTATGATATTTAAATATTTGAAAATATGTTTACTTCATACTTTTCCATATCTCATGATCGATTATTGAAACATTTGGACCATTGACAAAACTTCAGAGCTCAATTTGGTAACTTGCCAGAGACGTTTATGCAACGATTTTTGAGCACAAGACAAATTTTTCTTGGCGCTGATATTCATAAGACAAATCAGCTTTTTCTCCTGCCAGATGGCGCCACGATAAAAAGTTACATGACATAATTCCTTTTCAATGATGTATCACACTCATTTTCAATGCCACACCCTGTAAAAAACTCGTGATTCGCAAAAATTGGCAATGCTGTATGCGAGATTACTAACCTACGTTACTTTTAATGATATTCACATCATTCGCCAAAGTGTGTTCTCACATGACTCGCTGACGTCACTTGAACCGAGTCCAATCCCAATGGTGTTGAATATCAATGCAATCTGCAATAATCTAGGAATTAATTAAATAACGTCATTATGAATCTATCAAATGATATTGTTTAATTTTTGAATGTGTTATACAAAAGGTTGAAACCTTGGATATCACATCATCAAATTGATGAATTCATCAACTTATCTGATCGATCTTTTCAATTGTTGATTATATCAAACCATGCTCCCTTATTTCTACTGATGTAATGAGCATTTTTCGAACGGTTAGGTCAACTAAGCAAATTGAAGATAACTATTAATAATCTTGATTATGTCGCAACAAACAAATAAATATTATGTTCTGGAATTTTGAAACCTTGCAGTTTATATTTCAGTATGTGTATTTATATCTCCATACTTATACTTTCATCGCATTAAAATTCTACGTCACTCTAAAACGATTGACAACATCCGTTGCTTTTCGTGAATAACTTTATGTGCCGTGTCAACTGTAAAACTGGAATCCGTTTGTCTTCTGTTTATAGTGTGGACCAAACAAATATTGTGTATTTGGTATCTCGTTGTGCAAAAATTTTGGGTTCTGAATTTGATAAGAGTATTGTGTTGCCGAAATTAATAATATTCTTGAAATTCTTCAGGTTCACCATTTTGAATCTGTTTCTTTAATACATTCACTAGAAGTGAAAGTATGAACATATCCGTGTAAATGATGATTAGAAATTATAAGCAGCATTTAAAAAGTCCAACTACGATTACTCACGAATGAATCTCATTAGTTAAACAAAAATAACCTTGATTCATATTCAGTTCAATAACCGGTTCAAAAACAAATTATTTTTGAATAAATCACGACACGATTTGAAACTATACATTTTCTCACCATCTTATGATTGTTGTTGAGAAAGACCTCATTGTATAAATTGAATTGTGACAGATTTGGTTGTATTTCAATCTCGCTAACCACTGAACTTCTAATTGGTTGTGACATAGCTGAGAATATTAAGTTACCAATAATTAACACCTCACAGTGACAAACGATGCCTAATTTATTTAGAGAGAAATCTTTGATCTGTTTGTTCAAATATCGAAATAATTGTTATACGGTTACCTACAGTCAATAGTTATTCAATTTTGATTTAAATAATTATGAATCGCAAACAAATTTCAGAACATTTCGAATGATGAAGTAAACATAACTTTCTATTTCGGAGTATCGTTGACAAAAAAGACAAGCTGCAACACCGTATTTTCTTGTGAGCTATTAGAATTATCTTACCTAAATAAATAGACTTTACTTTGGGACAAATACAAAAGCGTTACCAATAAAAAAAATCTGATTCCTCACAACTCTCAAGTATTACCCAATTTATACTTATATTTGTGGTGGATTAATCAATTACAGGTAGCAGTACCGCATGCGTAGTCCTCCTGAACGCCGAGAACAGCACCCTCTACACGGCCAACATCGGCGACAGCGGCTTCATGGTAGTGAGACGCGGCAAAGTGGTGCGCAAGTCCGAGGAACAGCAGCACTACTTCAACACGCCCTTTCAGCTGTCGTTGCCGCCGCCCGGTTACAGACAGGACGTGCTCAGTGACAGGCCGGACTCCGCCATGACAGACAATTTTCCCGTCGAGGACGGCGACGTCATTCTCGTCGCCACCGATGGCGTATTCGATAACTTGCCCCATAACCTCATTGTCAACGAACTGGTTAAGGTAGGCGGGGTTTGTGGTTTTTCTCATTGTTTGGGTAGTTGGCATGTTTTTGCAATGGGCGACTGGGCTGTTTTATTTTGGAATCTAGAATTGTTCAAAAGTAGTTCTAATGTTCCAGACAATTTGAAGAGAATTGGGGAGACCACACATTTTTCGAAACAGCATAATCGTGTTCTGTATGTCCAAAAAGTACCATTCATTATTATTTTTTATTTTTTATTCGGTCTATATCATGAATAAAATGATAAAATAAACGGAATTGATTTCGAACATACAATTTCATGCTCCATTTTCAAAGGTTGCTCTCATTGGTGTAACGCAGTGTGACGTGCTTAAACCTACACGCCCATCGACCTTGAGCTGACCAATCATGGATAATTGTTGCATGATAAATCTTGCTGTGTTGCCGCACCAAAATACCACAACTTATTTTCGGAATAAAAGATGTAGAAGAATACAATATAAATGATATTTTTCCACAAATTATCATAAAATGATATAGTTACCACTAATCGATACATTACGATACTTTAATTGCTAGAATTTTTCAATTGCACCTTGTGCATGATCAACTTCCAATAACATATATTTCGGGGATTTTAAGACTTCAAAATCACTTCATATGTGTTTTATTTTTTAGGTACAAGGCGAGAGGTGTGCTGGTCGTCTTCAGATGGTAGCTAATTCTATAGCTTGGATGGCAAGAAATCTGTCAGTTGACGAAACTTTCATATCACCCTTTGCTGAAAGTGCTTTTGCTAATGGTATCAATACAATTGGTAAGTATGAATATATTTCTTGCCAAATTGGCCTATAAATTAATTTTATCATACTGTTGTCACAGCTTATAGGCGGAATTTCAAGAATCTCAGCAAAAATAAACAATTCAAACCTGCCAATACTCTCTTTCCTGAATTGATAAGTCGTCTCGAAGAAGTGTAACTGTAATTCTTTAGAATCCATTTCATGTGATATCCATCGGTCACGATAAGAATCGTGCTGGTTTTTAAATTTTGCAATTACCGTTGGTTGAGTACCTACTTGAATAACGAAACAATTGCCTGTAATTTAGCGTTCAGAAGTATTATATTGTTTATTATAGAATGCACTTTTTACTACTTCAAACCGGATTCGTTAATAAAACGGTATGTAACCAGCTCAAATTACCTAAATAATTGACCTTCCTGGACGCATATGGGGAAATCGTTGGTATAATAGTATTTCGAAAAATATTATTAAAGAAACATTGAACAATCATTGCTATAAACATAAAAAAAAGTTGTAAAACAACGCATAACCACAGAATTAATTATCCTTTTTGTTATCGTTGTTTATGCCACTTTCTTTGTGGTTATATAATTTTCTTTGTTGACGATTCGAAACTAGAACTAACTAACCAAAGATATTTCATTACAATTTTTACTGCCTGTTAATTTGATTAAAAAACTCGAGAAATAATACACTTAATCACTCTGTATATGTATATTGTCATCATTTCATAGGAAATTGCTTGGTAACAATAACTAATGATCTAATTTTTCCTGGAAATATATTATTCACTACATTATAATGCATATTCATCAACAAATATCGAATACTTCTAGAAAAACTGTGCTCACTTCAGTGTCAAATTTGAGAGAATGATAATGTGATTTCTGAACCAGTTTCATAAAATGATCATAAAATAAACACTGCCCTAACAATTATACTCGAAATATTGTTCTGAAAACGAATTTTGTGTGATGTTGTGTTGTTTTCTCAGCCAGTTTTTATAAGCAATGCAATTCATGCATCAATCTATTTTAATTATGATGTCTCTGTGACATCATTCAAATTGTTTATCACTGAATATGCATTAGACTTTGGACTTATTACCACATCGTTAACGCGATATGATTTTGTGGCTGTAATTATTGAACTGAAGTAAGATTCAGCTGATAATTTTGGTGTTGATTGGTATTGTACCTGTGCTCATATTTACATCTCAAACCATATACCGTGTGATTCAGTGTTGCGTTCCACGCTATCAACTCGAGATGAGTTTTTATCCTTTTTATTGTCCTTTTCGAAATATGTTTGTAAATCACGAATAAATCGATTTCATCAGTATTTTTCAATATATCATTAAAGGTGTATGATTATTATGTTATTATTTCAGAGGTGTTGGCTTTGAAGTAATGTGAATAATGTTATTTTTTAGGTGGCAAACCAGACGATATAACCGTTATTTTAGCAACGGTGGCAATATGAAGGTTGCCCTCATGAAAGTAGAGAATTCCTGATAGAACCTGCTGGGGTAAACACATCGTATACCTAAGTTCACTTCTAGTAAATTATAGTTTCATTTTGCATTTCATTGTATATTGAACCATTACTTTCGATTACGAGTAGATTGTGATTTTTTTTTTCATTTGTATTGAAGTTGTGCGTTCGATTTTGGTGTCTAACGTTATAAACGAATATTTCAGAGCCTGGTTTACAAATTGTCACGTTTTCGAAAGTGAAATGATTCCAGAGTTGATTATTTTGAGAGATATGCCAATTGCCAATCGGGAATTATGGCATAAAAACAAGGTATTCTCACTAGTTTTAATTATCTAGCCTCGTTTCGAGAGATTAAATCTTGAGAAGTCAGCCGTTGTCTGACAGCTGTCAGCTGTCGAAATAAAGACAGCTACTTCCAGGTATGGTAGCTGTAAATTGAAAATAATATGCAGTACCGGAACTAATATAAAGGTGGTGTAGCGTAAAAAGAAATTCAATTATATCATACCATATGATGAAGTGACCACCTCATAGCCAATCGTATTAAAATGCAATACCATAAATTGATACTCTTGATTATAGACTGAATCACAAGTAAACTTGTAAACCAGGTTATTTTACAAGATGGTCCAAATTTACTGACGATAATATAGAAACACAATTGATTTTGATGACAGGCAATAGTTACATCCGTTTCGCCGGTATAATTTGGGTCGTTCTTGAATTATCGTTGATGCTGGATTTTTTATTGATCGTTGATCAATATATACGTTTTTTGTAGATTGCAATTTTTGCAAAATTCGACTGTAATCTCGATCACAGAGTTAATATATCTGTGTTTAAGTTGACATTATTTCATTCGGTGAAATTCGTTTTTTATTCTAAAACAATAAGTACTTTTATCTTGCAATTTCAATGTTGTTATTCGATACGGAGTATCATTAGTAAGGAAACTGAGTTTTGAATTTGTATTCGTTAATGTATCTTTTGCAAAAATTATTATCGTATAATAAAGTTATTAGTTTCCTAGTTTTATTATTATTGATGACATGATACAGTTGTTTAAATTTTTGAAACCTGAATTTGGCTCATTTTTAAGCATCCTCCTGTCGAATTTTATACGGAGTGAAAGCTTTGATTCGTAGAGTGATTCGAAGAGTAATAATTCATTTAAAATCCTGTCAACAAAATATCTGACCAAGAATTGATCATATAGGGGTCAATGAAAAGCATACAGTATTACATTTACTTTTTATTGAAATATATCATTTGAAAATTAGTCTTTGTTGCAATGCACATTTCAGGAAAATCCTGACAGTATACCACATAATAAAAATCAAACAATTCATATAATAATTCTTAATTAATGAAATAAGTTCAGTTTAAATGATATTAATTTTAAGTCATCAGTAAAACAGTGCTTATCGATTTTCAGCATTATCATTTTGTTCCTGATTATTCTCATTATCTGGTCTATCATCTTGGTTGCCCCATTGAAATCCCCCAGGTCGTTCTTCTGGTAATCTCTGATAATCTGCCTCGTCAGGAAGAGGGTCAAATATTGCCCTCCTGTAATAAAAAAAAGAGATAATGAACTTCCTATGTGATTGATCTGTATTTCACTCACATGAGCACAGGTGTTTGCAAGACTTTGAATCCTCCTCTTTGGTTTGGAAATACATCTTCTAAGAAATAATAAATATGACCTACAGCAATACCCATCAAATCAACATAGACAGCATTTCCCAGAAGCACTGAGAAT
The DNA here is from genome assembly GCA_037013635.1 of Plagiodera versicolora. NCBI lineage: Eukaryota > Metazoa > Arthropoda > Insecta > Coleoptera > Chrysomelidae > Plagiodera > Plagiodera versicolora. The sequence goes on from CM072990.1 coordinate 3,463,199, forward strand.
GCCAAAAGAATCCAAGGCAGGTAAGGTGCCTGAAATCAAAGTATCCAATTTTCAATAAAAAATAGTGAACAAGAATGTGAATGTTGGTAGTCATTCTCATTTCAAATCAAGAAAAATGGGGAAAATACTGACCTGGAAATTGAGCAGTCCAAAGAAATTCATTCTTACAAATGGATTTCTTCTTGACCATACATATACTAACATAATGGTGAATGCTTGACCTAAGAATAATAAGTTAACAAAAAAGGCAAAAAACTGAGATGCTAGTCAAGGAAATATTTATCCATTCAGCAAGCTCATACCATGATTCAAACTTCAGAAAAAGGATACTATCATGCATACTGCTCCAAAAATAAACATCAATACAAAATCTGCTGTTCTATTTCTGAATGATCCTTCTTCTAACATTCTGCAATATCTATAAGTGAATATCATGTTGAAAAAGAAGTTGAAGCCAAATGTTCCGAAAAAGAGGAATGTTGTTATTAATCTCCATAATTGTCCTTGTTTGAGAATTAGAATAGGATTGAAATATAGTTGGAATGGTGATGCTATCTCTAATTGCTGAAAGAAAATTAGACTTCAATCATATAAATTCGGCAACAAAACAATCGTTGTCGAAAGTTAAATGAGTCACTACAAGAAATCATACCACAGCTAGAGTTGTAATAACACATGCAGTTGTATATGCCCTAGTGACAGGGGGCATATTCATATATTCATTTCTTAAAGTTACGTATGCCATTTTGCCCGTTATTGACTATTACGACATCATCGAATAATTTATATTATATTCTCAGTTTATCTTGATTCATAGAAATATTTGATGATTCAAATTTTATATAGGCCACATCATATTTACATCAAATACTGATTACATTAACTGACAGTACTGACATTACACAATCAGCTGTCCCTATATGTCACTGTCATTAACTTTGTATGTCGTTGTCAGGAGGTGACTTCGCGCCATAAAATTGTGAATTCGGACTGCCAGTTTCTTTTAAAATGAGTAGCCCTGGTTTGCAGGTTGACACTTGACTTTCTTGTTTTCTTTTAGAGTGGAATGTTTACCGGAGCTTGTGCCGGAAATTTCAAATAAACTTACCAATACACTTCATACTTTTTTCAGTTACCAATTACACCACAAAATGGATGTTTTAGAATATTCAGATATTTCAGCTGAAGTAAAAGGTTGCATGGTAAGTAAAAACAGTTGCATTAAATGGTTATCATTTCATGGTATTGTAATTTTTAGACACAAGGAAAACTCAAAATAACCGATCAAAATGTGATTTTCAAGAATAGCAAGACTGGCAAAGTTGAACAGATATCCTCATCTGATTTTGAGTTGGTTAATTTCCAAAATTTTGGGGGTACATGGGGTATCCGCGTTTTTTTAAAGAATGGAGTATTGCACCGATTTGTTGGTTTCAAAGATACAGATAAAGAAAAAATCGCAAAGTTTTTCACTAAGAATTTCAAAATAGATATGTTAGAGAAGGAACTGAGTGTAAAAGGATGGAATTGGGGTACAGCTAAGTTCAATGGATCAGTCCTGAGTTTTGATGTAGGCTCTAATAGTGCCTTCGAAATACCCCTCAACAATGTATCACAGTGCATTGCTGGTAAAAATGAAATCACCATGGAATTCCATCAGGTAAATATCAAACTTCTTCAGATTATTGTATTGAACACAATTTTTTTATCAGAATGATGATGCACCTATTGGATTGATGGAAATGAGATTCTTTATACCTTCCAATGAGTTAGCAGGAGATGTAGATCCTGTTGAAGCATTTCAACAACGTGTCATGGATAAAGCAAGTGTTATTAATGTATCTGGAGATGCCATTGCTATTTTCAGAGAAATTCAATGTCTCACCCCACGGTATGTTTTAATATCTTGTGGAGATTTAATTCTAGCTAATCTTTTTTTACAGTGGTCGCTACGACATCAAAATATTCCACAGTTTCTTCCAACTCCATGGTAAAACCTTTGACTATAAGATCCCTATGAGCACAGTCCTCAGGTTATTCTTATTGCCACACAAAGACAGTCGACAGATGTTCTTTGTTGTCAGTTTAGATCCCCCAATCAAGCAAGGACAGACAAGATATCATTTCTTGGTGTTGCTTTTCAACAGAGAAGATGAAACATCCATTGAATTACCTTTTACTGAGTGAGTTGTGGAAATTTTGGCTCTGAGCTTTTTCAATTAGAGTTTTTACAGAGAGGAATTGAAGGAGAAATATGAGGGAAAAATTGAGAAGGAGCTGAATGGACCCACTTTTGAGGTACTGGGCACTATAATGAAGAATATTATCAATCGCAAATTGACAGGTCCTGGAGGATTCATTGGGTGAGAATTTTTTGCAAAAAAGCTCTCGTAATTTGAAGCAACCTTTTTTTTTCTAGTCATTCCGGCACTCCAGCAGTGGGTTGTTCATTCAAAGCTGCAGCAGGTCTGCTCTATCCACTGGAGAGAGGTTTCGTTTATGTCCATAAACCCCCATTGCATATCCGTTTTGAAGAAATAACCTCTGTGAATTTTGCTAGAGGTGGTGGAAATACCAGATCATTTGATTTTGAAGTCGAACTCAAGTCTGGAACTGTTCACACTTTCAGCAGCATTGAAAAGGAAGAATATGGCAAGCTATTCGATTTCATCACTTCCAAGAAGCTCAACATCAAAAACAGAGGCCAAAAAGTGAGTTGCTTTCAATGAATTTTCTCTTTAAAATGTATTTTCTGTGTTATTGGGTAATTTGACTCATTGAGAAGTGATTTTTTTCAACATTACCCCACTTCATATTTTATAAATAATGATTTATTTTGCTCTAATGTCCATAAATTCCTGCACAGATCTGTGTATACTGATGTTTTGACAGTTTTGACATTTTTTACTTCATTTTGTGAGTTCACATTTTCGCCACCAGGTAGCCTTCTTGTTTTCGTAATGTTCCATCTTCAAACCGTCGCAGTCCAGTATGAATATTCTCGAATACTTTTGTGTTACAGGAGAAAAGTTCACGCACGGATGACTTCGGAGGATCAGACGACGAAGCAGCACCGGACGCTTACCTCGAGCGTGTCAAGGCCGAAGGCCAAGAGCGCGACGACGATGACGACCAAAGCGAGGAGAGCACCGACGAAGACTTCAACCCCAACCAGGTCGAGAGTGACGTGGCCGAAGAGTTCGACAGCAACGCCAGCAGCTCCTCTGATGACGACGACGAGGATGGAGGCGGTGGATCAGGTCATTTTCTCCTCTTAACCTAGCGTTCAACCCGTTCTTATTCGTGTTATTATTTCAGATAGCGAAAATGAGCAGAAGGAAAAGAAGAAGAAGAAGAAGGATAAGAAGGAGAAGAGTGCCAAAACTGTATCCGAAAAACCGAGGAAGCGCGAAAAGAAAGAAAAGGACGACAACAAACCGAAACGGCCCACGACCGCTTTCATGTTGTGGTTGAACGCCACTAGGGAGCAAATTAAAAAAGACAACAAGGGCATCAAGCCCACTGAAATATCCAAAAAGGGAGGCGAGATGTGGAAGGAGCTCAAAGATAAGTCCGAGTGGGAGGCGAAAGCGAAGAAGGACAAGGATAGGTACGAGAAGGAAATGGAGGAATATAAAGCTAGTGGGGGTGGCGGTAATAGCGAGAAGAAGAAGAAACGGCCGAATAGTCCCAAAGAGAAGAAGTCCAGTAGCAAAAGAGCCGTTTCGCCTACTGTCAATGAGAATAAAATAGTCAGCAAAGAATTTATCGAAGATGATAGCAGTAGTGATAGCTCGTGATGATAATTTCAGATTTGTTCTGTATAACTTCTTTAATTCTACTGTTCCAGTTACGATTTCAATAAAAAAATATTGCCAAACTTGTTTTAGTCACAATTATCCGCCAAACCTAACCTTCCAATTCTTTATTAGGCATTCCAAATCACGTGACATTCAATATGGCGAGAGTAGGCACACAGCTGTTTGAAGTGACGTCATTACGGCATTATTTCCGAAGTTGTGTGAGTTTGTTGTTGATGATAGAAGTTTTAAGATGCAGAGTGTATATTTAAGGACATTATTGTTGGAAAATCCTGATATTGGTGAAAGGTAAGCTGAAAACCCAATTTGTTTTTTGTTTACATAACATTTTGTTTCCCATATGTGAAGTTGAATGTTTATTTACAGATACCGAATGAAGCTGAAGATAATAAATGATGTAGACCCTTTTACATTGAACATCCAGGAATTGGATAGTTCAATTCATGGAATTCCACCTATTACAAATATAGATATTGTTTCGTATTTAGTGCTAACAAATAGCTATTGCACCAAAGAACAAATGAAGGCCTACAAAAGCTTGCATTCATTAAGTATTTTGAGTCAGGCTTTGTTGTGAATGTGGGGACGAAAGTGGTGAATGGTTTCAACATTGTAGTGGGAAAGGTAAGGTTTGTTCATTTCTATTGACTTTTGTTTATTCAGCATTTTTTTTAGGTCAAATATTCTGAGAGAGGAAATGAGAAACCATTAGACGTTTGGTGCAAGTGTATTAACAGCACATTGCCCATGAATGGCTGGACACACTGAAGTTTGCAGTCATGTGGGTGCACTTTTATTCGCAGCTGAATAAAATGTACAATGTAAATACAATAAAAGTTATAGAATATTTACTGCAGACTCTCTGATTTTTCAGTATCGATTCAGTTAGATCGTCCCTCTTAATTGCTGCTATCCATAGCCTTTCAGACAATTCGTTTTTATCCGTTTATCCGAAACCTGTGGCTTAAAACCGCAGGCACTAAAAAGAATTTTACATCATCCTTGGAACGACTTCCACAGTTGACTAAAAGGCATGTAACAGGCATTTTTTAGTGAGAATACCACTAATGAGCTCTAAACAATATAAAAAATCATTTGATGCAGTCACGAAAACAAAAATCTCACAACTTTTAGATCAATTTATAACATAACAAAATGTAAACAAAGCATTGTGTGCCTACTCCCACCATATTGAATTTGTTTTGACAGGTCGTTGGAATGCCCTATTGCCAAAAGAGACTTATTTATTTTCATTATTTTTTCATTTATTCATTACATCACCAAACAGGAAAACCCAATTCTAGGGAATACCAGAGACAACATACAATAGAGAGACTGGTCATAAAAAAATCAAATAATATTGTTATGCTTAGGCACGATCATATACGAGGTCTGGAGACTACGGCATTTTTGAATAGTTTTGAAGAAAAAGTTGCCATAATTATCCGCTAGGAGAATTCAGGGGTATAATCACGTGATTAATCTTTGACAACGAAACAAACGGTTAGGACTTAAATGGTGAATAAAATCAAAGACAGAAATATTATATCTTGCAAAATTCTCTCGAATAAATAAAAACCATTCCTATTTTCATAATGCTGATCGGATCTGATTTGTAATTGGCTGACTAAGTGACAATAGAGGACAGCGTTGTGTTATGATCGTGAACAAATTCGACTTCACATATGAGATCAGAATACACCGATGAAATTTCAAATATTTTGTAACAAATCTGTGATCAGAATGATAAACGTAAAAAGTGTGAACCGCGCATAACGTTTCCTTATCTGTTGGCCACACTGTCATGTGTCAATATCAATCAAGAGCACTTCCATTCAAAAACAGTATTATATATATTATAGTCCAATAATTGAATAAATAGAGAATATAAATTGAGCTATTCGTTTACAGAATTATAGTGAAATGGTTCTTACCAAAGAGTATCGAATATGCATGCACTTAAGTGTAGAAGAGGTAAAGATGTCCACTAAAATCAAAACCAATTGATTTTTCTTTCATGGAAACTATATTTTCAGTATAGAATTGGACAACTTTATATGATTGCTAGACATAGTTTAGAACAATCAGGAGATGGAGAAGGAGTTGAGGTAGTTGAAAATAAAGAGTGTTTTGATGAGAAACATGGTAAGGGGCAATATACAGAGAAAAGGATACACCTTTCGAGGTTTGTGAATGAAACAATGTTACATTTTTGGTATAAATATTACTTGAAGCTGTATTGAGTATTACTTTAATCGTCAATTTAACATTACCTCCACGTGAAAGGAACATTGATATTGTTTTATTTTCTTTTAAATCGCTGGTCAACTTTGGTGAATGTCTTCAAAAACTAACATTCTTTTTGTTAAAAACAGATATTTTTGCAGTCGTCTACCTTATTGGGTGCAATCAATCATACCAAAGATATTTTATGTTACTGAGAAAGCTTGGAATTATTATCCATTCACTACCACAGAATATACAGTGAGTAAAAAATTGAAAATGGTCAAGTAATATACACTAAAATTACCAATTTCCAGTGTTCCTTCATTCCTAGATTCAACATATCAATCGAGACCAAATATGAGGATAACAATGGCAGTTCAGATAATGTAAGGGGTGAACATGATCTTTGAAATCAATTTCATATCATTTTGATTTGAGACTGCTTCAAAAATCAGTTATATCCAAGAATTGAATATCCATTTATATTTCTCAGTGTCTTGGTCTAACTCCAGAACAGTTAGCAGAAAGAATTGTTGATCACCTAGATATAGCTTACGATGAAGTCTCTGCAAAGCATTACAAAGAAGAAGAAGACCCTCGCTTTTTCCGATCCAAAAAAACGCACAGAGGTCCCCTAGTTGATGGATGGAGATCTAACTACCAACCTATAATGTGTTCCTATAAACTTGTACACGCTTCTTTTGAAGTTTTCGGATTGCAGACCAAAGTGGAAGAGTTTATTCATTCAGTGAGTGTATTTGATGTTTGAAATCATATTTCAATGAATGAATTATGCGGATAAACGTTGAGGATAACACAAAATATGTTTTTTTTTTAGTGCATCCGCGAAGTCCTGCTGCTGGGCCACAGACAAGCCTTTGCTTGGATAGATGAATGGATAGAAATGTCTATGGAGGATGTTCGAGTCTACGAGTCCAGTCTACAACAACAAACCAACAACATGCTGAAATCAAACCCGCCTACCAAGGTATCGGGAGGCGGAGACACGGGCGAGAGTTTGTCCTTGGGCAGTAGTCCGCCCTTGACTCCCAATACGCCGAAGAGTCCGGCGAAAAAGGGGTACTTTTCAAACTGGTTTTAGTCGCAAAGTGGCCGGGATTGTTGTTGCTTTTTACTATCTGAACGGTGGATAGACAGTATGTTTGTTTGCCGTTCATTGAGTGTTTTATATTTTTTCGAATGTTTGATTTGTATTGATATTAATAAAATTATGGAAGAAAAAGTATGACGGTTTTTGATTGCAGTTTCGTTTATTTATTCACGCTTCGCAATACACAAAGAATAATAAAATGAAGCTTCTGATAAATTACAGCATCGATAAGAACTACTACATAAAACAGTTGACGAATATTGAAACAACAGATTATGAAATCAGTGGCAAGTGACATTCTTATAATCGTTTCCACATCTAAACATCTTTTGTATTTTACATGTGAAAGTAGTCTGAGAACATGAAAAAATTTCAAGGATTCGAGTTTATGCACACATGCATTGTCCTAATTATAAATATACAAATTCATCTAAATACAAGAGGCCAAAAGAACCGTATTAAGATTGCGAGTTACTAATTAGAATTCCCCAAAAAAGTGTGAAAAGGTGCCCGATTTTAATACATATGCATGAATTGTTTTTTTTCGAAAACCTGACTATTTAGGTATAGAAATATAATACATCATTTGGAAGAAACTTCAATTGTCTTTCACAATATTGAATGATATACAGGGTATTCCATTCGAAAAAATGCACTTTTCACCCTTTTTGTATCCACCAATGGAGAACAAATTTCTGCAGACATAATTGATACATAGGACATTGGTAAACTACACCCAAAATTTCAGCATTCTGCGAATCCAAATACCGCAGTAATAAACATTTGATTAAAGCTATGTTTTGTACGAAAAATAAGGAAATAAATGAATATCTCGAAAACCTTTCGAGATAGGTATAGGGAAGTATCATATATAAATAATTGAAAAGTATTAGAAAAAGAAAAATTGAATAAAATACAGGGTGTTCAATTTGAAATAACAAAGTTGATGCTACTTTTCGATAGAAGCGGCAACGCTGAAAATATTTTAGATAGATAGAACAAAACTGAAACTTGATTGTCTATCTCATAACCTGTTTTACCATACTCAGGGTCATCATTTCACCGCACACTACACCAAACCGTTCGGTCTTTGATAAAAACATTTTTTTTTGTTTTAAATATCGCAGAATCATATCGTGTCATACGGGTATTTCTTTTCTACGGGCCATATAAAACAATAAAGTTGATGGTGGTTTCTCCAGAACTAATAGGAATTTCGAAACTTTCTGAACGGCTCATTGTTAGACTTGAAAATGCGCAACTTTCAATCAATGTAAAAACCTTGGAACCTAGTCATCTCTGTGAATTACTGAAAAGGAAGTACAATGAGCTTTTTGCTGCAGTTAATATCTTCTGGACTCTTTAAGAAAAATTAAATAAAAAGAACGAATGTAGTGTCGATGGTTTGGTTTTCGTTAGGCTGCTGGGTAAGATATGTTACAGGGTCTGAAAAAAAGTTCTAATTTTGCATTCAGATGTGACTCTTCCTTCTCAGACAATATTTTCACGTTGTTAGATACTATATTGGATGATATCTCCTCTTCATAGTGATCGAGTGTTTTATTTTCTTCGACCCAAATCTATTCCACAAATTTCGAACGCCGTTCCTTCTCCCACCGCGTCTGCGAAGTCAAATCCCCGTCAGCATCCCGTTTCCATGCCACCCTCTCCAACTTCCTCAACGGCATTTTCCCGACTCCCGATCGCCGAAATTGCCGTCAGTGCTCGTGCTGGTGCCTGCCCGTTCACACGATCCCTTCTTCGTCCCTTTTCTCTCACCATGAAGACTTCTTCTTTCTCCCTTAGGGTGATGCGGAGGGTAAGGTTCGATGTCCTGTTGCTTTCCATGTGTCAAGCTTTGAATGTCTGTATGCGGGGGGCATATATACAGGGCTGATGAGGTCTCGTGCGACTCGATGAGGCGGGAGGAAATTATTTCCAAGAAAAAAATTGAGGAGTACGTTTCTGAGTCTGCTTCGCGATAATTTCATTAATAAGCACCTTGAGTCAGTTTTTTCGTAAGGTGTTTAACTTTCTTCTTCCTCATTTTATTCCTCTACTGGATGACATGAATTTACTTAAAATAATCTTTTCACGTCTCGAAGATAAGTGTAGAAATTGTACCTTGCAGGAAGGCAGATTAGGCGTATCAGTTATACAGGGTGCTTCAAAATTTGACCAAAAAAGCTTCACAGGAGGTGGTTTTTTCGAAATTTTCAAAGAAAAATAAAGGTGGTGTTTTCCCCCAAAAACGGCTTTATTTCAACGATATTAAAACAAACCAATTGAGTTCCCAGAGTGATTTCATCATACCCAGCATGTCAAAGTACAAAAAATAGTCAATATTTCAAGAATTCCTTCGATAAACTACACGAGAGATCTTGAATCGTCCCGAATCCCAATTGCTATATGTGGCTGAGATTAAATTGGAACGTTATGATTGACATTTTTCAATAAGAATCTGGCATTTTCAGTAACGTTTCTGTGATGGATCTTTCTACTTGGAATCTTATAAGTTCTATATAATGAAAAGTCGAAAATGAAAAAGATTGATGAGCACTTTTATTCATCATAAGAATTCACGAATCAGATAATAGAAAACACACCTCACACATTTTTTCGTCGATAATTATTATTGTCATGTCATATTATACTGTATGAAATATATTGAAATTATATGAAACGAACATGTAATGAAATTTGGACACAGGTGATAAAAGCTCTTATCGTCATATGTCATTAAAATAATGTTATACTCTCTCATAAATTCGCAGTTTTTTATACATACCAAAATATTGATTCATGTGTATACCACGCAGATGATTATCATTTCACTGTTTAATATAACTGCCGTGCCTGAATCACATTCCCTTGATGATTGAATTTCGGATTCACCAGTCATTTATTCATTCGATTCGTTCGAATTGTGAATAATGTAACGTTATTTGTGGGTTCCACTGAATAATGACTAAAGTTCAAACTGATAACATCGTGCTGATAACTGATTAATTTGACAACACCTGCTACACTAATTAATAATTGAGGTTAACAACTTCAACTGTCAAAAACGGCCATAACATTGTTCACTTGTTTCTGAAATTATAAGTTGTGATTGGATGCAGATATTAAACTATATAACATCGACTGAAATAATCATGAAATGGTTTCGTGATGAAAGATATTTGATTTTAATTGACTTTGAAGTACAACTAATGTTTTGGGAGTGACCCATTCACCACCCGTTGACAATCTGATTGCATTTTGATGAGACCATTGACGAAAACGCTTTGTCTCTCCCGTCAAGGGTTTCTTGATGAATACTGAATAGTCTCCGTTCTCTCGGGTAACGCATTTTCGCAATTACGTCGATTTCGATGTGCCTCGTTTTAATTTGATGGGGTATATACCCTAAAATGGTCGTGGACCATCCCGTACAGTGAATAATAACCAAACGTTGCTAATATTTCTGTACCGAATTTCACTAGATATTCCCGGGCGTAATAACGTCGAATTTAGCTTATTAGTTAAAGTGCTTTATGACGAGCGATAATCAAAAGTTCCCCTCCTTCTGTTCTGTCGCTGGTTTACAATGCAAAACACGGGATAATGGAAAAATTAAGCTCCTTTCTCCTGTACACCAGCATTATAGCTGATTTCCCAGGTAGGATAGTGTTTTCAGATGTTTTCACCAAGAAATAATGGGACAGGGGCGGAATTGACAAAACAGAGTGAAATTTGACATGGAACATGAAACATGAGAAAGAAAGATAGACGAAACAATTCATTCGTAATGAACATATCCCTATCATAAAACTCCCAACACATATCCTTTTCGTTATCTTGCAAGGATATTTTGTGACGAGTCTGTGAGTCATCAACGAGAAGAGAAAATTCTCGACTAGTCGTGATGAATGATGTGTTGAGATGCCTTACATCATTAATCTTACTTCCGTTCATCGCTTAGGTGAAAATGGGAACGCGAAAAAATTCCACACGAATGGTTTAATCTACCAAATAGGATTTTCAGGGACGTCCATAAAGCAAGGTCAACAGAGAAATCATTGAAAATATTTGTTCTTTGATAATATTGAGCATAGGCATACTTACACACATTTTTGATTCACCCTATGGGATCATATAATGGATCATCATTATTTTTTCAGTATTTCCCTCATGAATATATATATTTTTTCATTGGTGCCCCATTTTACCCATTTGAAGCACGCCTCAGCGTGTTTAAATCGAACTTTGAATAACGCGCGTTCTTTAAATTTGCCATGGCAACATCAACGAAGAAACGTGAAGTCTAAATGATAAATTTTTGAATATTGATCTGACAGGAGTACCTTGTAAACGTAAAATAAAATATTACTGACAAATTCAAAACTTTATTCAAACGTAAAATGGGGCACCAATAAAAAAATAACTAATAAATAAAAAAAAGTATTCGTGGATCTGGTCTTTGAAACACTTGCTTTATTTATTCATTAATTCGCGCGTGTTTTAGAAACCATTTTATCCACTGATACTTCAATATACTAATTTGGATAATTTTTGTGACATTTCGAAACGACACGATCTGATTGGGAGCACTGACGGATGAGGAATGTTAATGAAGACGAATCCTGAAATTCAAGAGGTTATAACACTAAAAAAAAAACTACCACAGGCAGAACATTCTGAAGCTTCAGTTTCTTTAATTCAATTAGAGTCTCCATCGAGTGAATTTCTTGTGATAAAGCAAAAAAAAACAAATGAATAAATAAAACTGAACTAGCAACTGACTGATGCTTCCCTGTTAGAAATCAGTTCCAGAAGTTGAAGTTTTCGACCCGATCGTTCTTCAATTTTTCCTGAATTGCAGGGAAACAATAATATACGAAGTGATGCTAGATATAATAAAACCTATCATGGTGAAATCCACGACGAAAAATCCAGAAGCAGTTAATTGAGGTTGTCTGTGCGTGATTTGGTCTTTCAGATAATCCAGCTCTTCCCTGAGCTGCCTCGAGTCGAATTGTGAATCCATGTCGTTGAGTAACTTGTAGCAAATCGTTACTGTGAGATTTGCCTCTTTTGCAATACGGTCGCCAGCGTACGCCAAGGCAAAAATCTTGATCTGAAACAAGGACACTGGCGGAAGTAAATCAATAAGTTATGAATTCGTTCAGAACAGGAGTTTATGGATCCATCAATGGTCCTGTTGAAGTAGAGGATGTGCTGCTCCGAAAATGAAACAGATCGAAAACAGGTTTATTTTCATTTCGAGGAACACGTCTTTCTGTCAACTGTCAACTGTCAACTTTATTTTTATTCTTTGGTGAAAGTTCAACTATTCAAGTGGAATATCTCGAAAAGTTCCCCAAGATGATATTATCATCAAATTCGTGTTTTTGGGCCAAAACACGTTAGTACCACAAAAATTTCCAATCAAAATCCGCAATTTTACTAAAACTCAGTATATATGAACGTATTTCGGAAGGTTTTTCGGATTTTCACGGGACAAATCAATGTAAGATCTAAATATATCATAAGTACAATGATAATTTTCTGGTGTCAAAGTATATTTAAAAATTTTGACTTTTCCGATACAATGCAATTATTGTCCTTAGGAAATGAAGAGTATTATTCTTCTCCTTCTTCTTCATCTATATCAAATAAAGCAGTATGTATTGCAGATTGAATTATCAGTTTTTCGATACATTGTATACTCACAATATTTTCAATAATCCAGCATCCACTAATAACCTGCAGACCCATACCAAATTGAACCCCATCAACTGTATCACCAAATACAGTATAAATAATCAGTATCATCAAATATTGCGTCACAATGAAAATGCTGAACAAAATATACGCCAGCATGAATTTCCCAAACAACTCGTTTATCAGGCAAACATTGTCACAAAGAAAATTATGCAATTTCGTAACCTCCTTCAATTTCCTCAGTATATAAGTTTGCTCTGGAACCAATATTGGAAGGGTACCTTGCCCCAGGTTCTTATTCTTGTGTGGGTAATATTTACTCGCCCTTATCCCTCCAATGGACTCGTTCAACATGCTGAATCTACGAGTGATCTCCGTCACAGTCCACAAATAAACCACCAGAATCAAGCCTTGAATGCAGTACTCCACATTGCGTGGCAGGTAGTACTTGTAGAACATCATTCCCAAAGAGCTCACCCAAATGAACGAGTCTGTAGCTACAATGGAGAGGCTGAGCACGTTGACGAAGAGAAATATCGCCCAAAAGCCTCTGCTCGTTTTTTCCTTGACCAAACGACCTCTGCCACTACCAATGACGACATCGAAAAGCTTCTTCGCTTGCTGCGGCTTCAAGAAAATGGTGGAAATAGGTGTCAGAGTGCAGCTGATGGTGAGGAACACCATGGCTGCTTGGTCGAAAAACTTCACCAAGAACGCGAAGCCCTCAAAGACAGGGTCGACCATTTTTGCAAACGTTAAATTAAGCAAGCCAGCTATCTGTAGCATCATCAGTACGATTACATAGAACTTGTAGATTTTTTTGGTGGGCTGGGGAGAAGCTATGCCGAAGATTTGGCAGAGGAGGAAGAGGAGCTGCAAGCTTTTGGCTGGCTTCATGAACATGTTGACGTATGAATGGGAAGTAAATGGCCTCTTCAATGCCCAATATGATGTTTCTGTTTGCCAAGTTCACTAATGGCAGGAAATTGTATTATTCATAATAGATTATTTGTCAGAATAAACAGAGTTGATTGAGTGTGCCTTCAGAATAAATCGTTTGAATTAATCGGAAATTGGATATACAGTATGTATAGTCTATTTATTTAAGGAAAATAGTCATTCAGATTCAGTCTATTGGAAATATCGTATTCGCCATATCAACTATGCTATATCGCTGGTCTCCCGAGTGAGTTAGACACTATACTTTTCCTACTGCCCTTACGTATAGCGAAGTTGAATAGTGATATACATGGTATTTCATTAATATGATAAAAAAAATAAACTGAGAATATAGAAGACCAAAATATCAAATGTCCACTCTCAGTTTCATCGTTTTACCATATTAACGAAACACCCTGTATAACGTATAATACAATGACTAAATGGTACAAAGGAATAGTCATTTGGAAATCATTGATAAAAATCAGATCAGAATATTTCACAGCTTCAAAAATAACTTTTGGATTTCTAGTAATGATAATAATTTTTCTTTATACATGGACACACTGTACGATTAATAATTTCAGTTTTGAGGAGTACGAACCTGCTTTCTGTTTACACACGATTCAATAATGGTTAGGGCTATAAAAATGTAAATATCAATACATGAAACCTAATGAAATTTGAATACTTCAATCAATATGAAACCGATGGACTAGCATTCATGTGACTGAACAATACATACCTAACTGATATAGAGTTCCAATTGAGAAAAACAGAAAGGAAATGAGACACTGTCTATTACTTTATACGATGTTATGATTACAATACAGTTTTGTATGATCCTCAAGGTCGTTTACAACATGTTTTGAGAGCATCTTCACAGCACGAACTGTATGAAGGAACGTTCTTTCCACTAGTTGGTTGCCCATACTGTTCAACCTCCTCAGCATCTTTGATGATCTCGTTATTCTTTTCCTCCATTATTCTGTTGCATGCCCCTCCACAAGGTTCACAAGTTCCCATGGAAGTAGGCTTCATCACGTCATACTTTGATTTGATAATTTCCATGCAATTACATTTGGAGGTTGTCAAGATCTCAGCTCCGTTCTTCTTGCTTGCATCTTCCTTGTTCTGTGGGTGAGACAACACAGCTTCTTCTGCGTTGTCGTTTGCTGTAAAGGGGATCTCGAGGTCTTCCCCACTGAGGATTTTGATCTTGTTCATCACGGTGTTCAGTAGACTGGTTATAGCTTGTTTCATGCTGTTGTTGTCAGAAACCACTTTGTCAACGAACTTTTTCAAATCTCCCACTTCTTCTATGAGTTCATTGTTTTTACACTGCAAACACTTGAGCACCTCATCCTTGGAATCTACAGGAGGCTCAGCTGGGTTGATCTTTCTTGGTGCACTCTTCAGCTTCAAAGAGTCTTCCTGATTCGTACTGGGTTGCAGGAAGTACTCTTGCAACTGTTTCGTTAGTTTCTCCAGTTCAATATCTTTGGCTTTACTTTCTTGTAATAATTTATTGTACTCTTCTTGCAATCGTGTGATCTTGTCGTCAATAACTTTCTGGTCATTGTTCTTGCTAAGCAACCGCACATTTTCCTTCTCTAGCTCCTCGCTTTTCCTTTTGGTTTCAATCATCTTCTCCGCCCAAGCTTCCTTGTCAAATTTGTTGGCTTGGTCTGTCAAATTGTTCCTCAACACCTCCAAATCATTCTTGAGCCTCTCGTTTTCCTGGTGAATGAACTTCAACTCATCTTCACAGTCAGCTAGAATCTTGTTGCTGCTATCGAGGCATTCCTCCAGTTTGTTTATCACGCATTGCTTATCACACAGTTGTCCTTCTAGGTTTCTTATCCTGTCAGTCAGTTGCTCATTGAGTTTCTCTAGCTTTTCGATTCTGCAGTCCGACTCTAGGTCCATGCAGTCGCACCTGTCAACCAGGGATTTGTAGTGCTCGATGGAGTCCTTCAAACTGTCAATTTCTTTGGCTTGAGCAATGTTGATGTTCTTCAGAGTGAGGATATCGTTGTCGATTTGCTCTTTTTGGTGCTCCTCGGTGTTCAAGGATACCTGGATCTTGTCCATTTCATGACAGCAATTCTCCAGACGCTTCTGTTTCTCCTCATCCTGTTTCTCCAGCATTTCTATCCTCTTCTCCAATTCATGAGCTCTCTCCTCAGTCTGAGTTGAAGCTACTGACAGCTCGTTTTCTAGTTCAACAAGTTGTTGGCGCAGCATCTCGTTTTCTTTCTTCAACCTCAATGTCTCTGCCTGCAAATCTGCAGTCATCTTGTCCTTCTCTGCCTGTTCGGATTTCTGTCTGGCGAGTCTCTCGATGTCGTTTTTGAGCCGTTTGATGGTTCCATCTTTCTCTGTAGCTAACTCAGAAAACTCCTGCCTCATTTTGTTCTGTCGGTCTTCACATTCCTTGTAGCATTGCCTTAGCTTCGCTATCTCCTCCTCAGCTTCAGTTATCATGTTCTGGGCAGTGTCTAATTTCTGTCGTAGGCACTTGTTTTCTTCCTCGTATTCGGTTATTTCGAGGTTCGCTTGCTCTAGGTCGTGTTTCAAAGAAGAAATGTCTTCTGGGTTTGTATTTTGGTGGTCCTCTCCAGCGAGTTGGCTGCATGAACAAGAACAGTGGCAATGGTTCATTTTTTTCGCAGCATCATTGTTGATTTCAGTTGTTTGAAGGCTCTTATAATTCGCAATTTCTTTCTCGAAGCTGGCAGCTTTTTCCTCGCATTCCTGCATGGTGTTTCTCAATCGTTTCACTTCCTCGTTCAATTCATTCTTGGCTTTGATATTACTTTCGTTTTCTGCAGTCAGTAAATCTAGAGTTTCAAGAAGATTTTTGTTGGTGAGCTCGATTTGGCGCGCTTCTTTTTCGGGGTAGCATTTTTTGTAATGCTCTCGCACTGTCTCCAGTTCTTCAACTAGTTGTTTATTCTTCTCCTGGAGGCTTTGCAAATCAGAATCTCCAGCTTTCTTTTCGTTTTCAGACAGGCCATTTTTCTCATTCAACAATGAACTGCAGGGAACTTTCCTCTCATTTATCGCCGATGATAATTCTTGTATTTTGATTTTGAGTTCCTCAATTTCTTTTTTATATGCTTTGTTATCGTTACTCAACTGTTCCAAGTAGAAAGCATTGTCTTTGGTACTGCCTTGAAGTTGTTCTGAGAGTCTTTTATACTTCCCCAACTCATTGTGGAGTTGCTCTTTATCGTCTTCATGATTTTCGATGATAGAATTCTTCTTCTCATTTTCTGATCTGTAGGTATCTAATACCTGCCTGAGCTTGGAATTTTCTTGGCGATATCTTTCTTTCTCAACTCGCAGGTTGTCTATTTCGGGTGACGTTTTCAGTAACTCCCCTTTGAGTTTGGCGATTTCTTCATCTTTATCCGTCAGTGATTTTATACATTTATCTCTTTCACAACATATATTCTCTATGTGTGTTGATAAGTTCCCGATGTCAAGGTGATTTTTCTCTAAAACTTCCAAACACTTGGATAGGTGTTCTTGTTTGGCGTTCAAATTCTCACGAATTTTTTGATTTTCTAACCGCAAAGCCTCGACTTCCTTTTGAATATTCGTTTCAACAACTGGATCTTCCGTTTCCACAACTGTACAAATAGCCAGACAAGACTTATCTGCGTGTCCTTCAGACTTGGAACCTTTCAAATCCTCCAAAAAATTCGATAGTAATAGCTTGAGTGACTGATTCTGAGTTTGCATGATGTTCTCGATGAAAGCAAAATCTTTCGAAGCGTTGCTCTGCCCATTTCTGAGACCTGAAATGAATATACATTATTCCAGGAATATTTAGCTGGAATGGCACTGAACTCCTTCGGGTATAGTTTGAGTTGTTTCTGGAGGGATTCAAGGGCGCTCAGTTGGGTCGACAAGGATGCCTTTTCATCCAATAATCGCCTGTTCTCTGCTTCTATCTACCAACAGATACTCAATTTTAATAGACATTCGATGACCATTTGGATTAGCGTTATGATTATCGTCTATACCAACTGCTTCATCTGGAAGCCTGACCTTTCTATAAATTTCCTTCAGACTACTGAAATCGTGCACAGTGGAACAGTGAATGAAACGGAGCTTTTCGTAATCATCAATGGAGTTCTTGTATAAATTTTGAATTTTTTGGATCTCGCTCTGCAACATTTCAATGAGAACATCTCTTGATGAAACGGTCTGTTCATTTTCCTTGATTTTCCTCTTGAATACCTCACAATCTAAGCATTCGTACTTCATTTTGGAAGAACCGGAAAGCTAGAAGGTTGGGGTATCAGTTAATTAACGACCAGTGTGTATTTGTTCGTGATTTACCTTACTTTTATCGTTGCAGAGAGATATACGAGGAGTCGGTTTGTTTGTACAACTGTTTTCTAGAACCATTTTTGTAGGTATTTGTTGAGAAGTCCATACTTTACCAGAATTGTTCAACTCATTATTTTGAAATATGGTCGAATGATAGAATGACATTGAATCGTTCCTGTATTCTTGACAGTCTGTTGAACGTCAGCACAGTGATTCGCAGTTATGTCAACTCACTGTGAATCTCGAGAGAATCAGCTCCATTTGAGTTGTCCAGAAACTTGTCTGGGGTTGTTTGAAACTACTTCAAGACCTCAGGGAAGTGAAAATACACTATATCCAGCCTGGGTACTATACTATGCCAGATTGGTTACTAGGAAAATTTATCACCCTGACTTCTAATGCTCGTCAGTTTATTTGTCAATCAGATTAAGAAATGACAAATTCTCGTGAAAATATTCTCTTTTATTCATTCCTGAATATACATACAGTCGGAAAATTGAATAGAAGATGTTTTCAAAATACTTGTAAATATTTTCCCAGTGCGAGAATCCATTGTTTCCGAACGGTTTCGTCCTATGTGAGTAATAAAAAAGTAAATTATTGATTCCAACTCCGAAAACTAACAAATTACCTTCGGAATTCCATAAAGATAACGAGAGACGGTTTCTGCTTGTCCATAAACTATACGAAACTTCATTTCAACTAAAAAACACCACGCAGCAAAAACTAAACGACTACAAATTCAAAAGTAGGTTAATGAACTAGAGAAGTTTGGATTTCCCGCCAGTTCTGACTGACGTGGAAGAAAACAATGTTACCGAACACGATTGTGTCGCCATCTCACGACGATTCGATAAGTATCCGTCTAGGATGAGTTCCATGAAATTCTCATCTACACTTTGGACCCACAAACAATTGAAGAGTGGTTTCACCATTATGTAGACACCTTAGTCAAAACTGTTGTCTTGACAAATCATGAGAAATATTGGACTGGCTCAATTTCAGATTGAAGATTCAACATGACCATGGCAATATTATTTATTTCGCTCTCGGATTGATCGACACCAAGCTAATTTCAATCAGACACTCGCTCGAGGAGATAGAGAAACGGAATCTTGTAATACTGAAGGCAGCTTCGAACTTTGCCAATTTCCGATAATTTGGGCAGTGAACCAGCGAATCAGGAAGTTTTCACATGTCATAGAGTTAATAAAGTAGGGTTTATCGTGACTTTGAGAGACACACTGAAATTGCAGTTCTCTATATTTAGAATCATATCAAGAACGATGAAGAATATGTTGATGGAATTAATGAAATTGTAATAGTGTTGTAGAAATCTGAACTCGAACAGACACGAATATAATTCCAAATCGGAAATGTCCTGGCCTGACGTCCTTTGAGCAAGAAGGAGTAGACTAAAATCCTCCGACAGCTTGTATAAATATTCATGAATGAATTTGCGAAATTAATGTACGGATACCCCAACTGACATAACATCACATATTACGGAGAATCCTGTTGTAAATTGATCGGGCTCGTAGGACAAACAGGGGTAATTATCATACTCATGAAAATTGCATTACTGTTGTGGAATTCCTCGATCGTTATGTCTTTCACCCTGTAATTATATTCCTCATTTGTTTTCCTTTCATTGACTATTCAGAAAAGAAGCAACAACAGACGACACGACATCCAGTGGACGTCCATTTTATGTAAATTTCAGGTCCCTGATCGGTAGACGGTTCGTCTTCAATGCGTTCTCGTACCACTCATAAACAAATTGATTTTCCTATTTCCAAAATGGATTTATCTCCCAGTCTAAGAGAGTTCGATGATGATCAAATCTAGAATGAGAATCAGAATTAACTAATTTAATGTGATGGTTGATTTAGTGATAACGATTTGTCTATACGGTGAATAATTCTGAATAGGCTGCATAATTGGGAATTGATGAGTCTAATTCACCACAAAGGGTCGATCTGATCGCTTTCCGACCCAAATAGTTCGAAATATCCTCTCAGTATGCTGTTAGGCGGGGTCTAAACTAAATGTTCGAAAGAAGTGCAAAGCATTTTTTCCAAATATCGAAAATATACAAGGCGTATCAATAAAGAGAAACAACTTTGACTTACATCAAGAAAATGACAGTTCATTTAAATAATCTGACAAGTGACATAGTAAGTAACGTGTGAAAAACGAACTGACGAGATACTTGACTCAGTGGAGGTGAGAAAAAATTATTAACAAGTCAGCTGCTCCCAAAAATCCATTATTGAAAATGAGAGGTGTTTTTTAATTATTTATCGATTAAGGTTTCAGAAAGAATGTCTACGAAAGGCTAAACAGATATATTTCCATCTGCTTGTACTAAACTTCGGATCTAGAATACGGATTTCAATTCCTAATAACTGCTCACTTCAGAATGTGTATCCGTCAAAGGCAAATACGAACTATTTCTCGAGAGCAAATATCCAATAAGGCCCTTTAAGACGTGCGATCGAATATGTACGACGAATATAGTAGCAGCGTTATTGGGGCTCAGATATTACCCTTCTATCGAAAAATGGATCCTTTCGAATGGCTGGCCGAAAGCAAGGAAACGGAAATAGACAGGGTGGTTTATTCAAATTGGTGTAATGACTGAAGCTTGGTGTATAAGTCAATTGATTCGCATGGAATTGGGTGTATACAGTGTTGACAAGTCGTATTGAATTGTCTGGTTATTTACTCAGTAGTAGTTCTCAAAAAATTGAATGTATTGTTTTGTGCACGAGTCTTGATGAATGATGAATTCATTTCATGAAATATTGTACGCACATTTTGTACTGAAGAATTGAAATATTTGTTAGGACGATTCATGTTAGTCTAATGCATTTATCGTGTATAGCGATTCATAAAATTTATTGAGAATGTACAGGGATGAACTCAATAAGAAAATAAACTCGTATTGATAGAATTAGAAACAGAAAAACTGGTATTAGAAAAATCTACAGTACCAACCAATTTACAAAAATATCCTTTTGAGGTGAGTGTCTAGTCAAGAATTTTCAAAAAGTAATTTTCTTACACTTTCCAACGTCTTGTAATCACCTCTCAATATTTGGTGACGACATTCCCTTTAGAAAAAAAGTTATAGCGTCGATTATTCTGAAAATATCAACATTTGAATCGAAATGAAGAATTGGGAGAATTTGCCTTCAAATTGCATTTTTTCAAAAAGATAATCTCCAAAATTGCTTTGATCGTTCCTGATAAATTTTGGTACGTTCCTTCATCAAGGTGAACAAATTATCAATTGAATAAGTAACCAAATGAAGTGAGCTCATTCGTTTCTCTAGACTAGATACCTACCTTCAAGGAAAAAATAAAATATTCCATTATTTTTATGTTGAGACAATCATTTCGACGTATTTCAAATCTTCGAGAAATACTTCTACAGTTTTATTGATTTCACTTCGACTTTGAAGCTGAATCACAATCTCTTCT
Organism: Plagiodera versicolora; assembly: GCA_037013635.1. Taxonomy (NCBI): domain Eukaryota; kingdom Metazoa; phylum Arthropoda; class Insecta; order Coleoptera; family Chrysomelidae; genus Plagiodera; species Plagiodera versicolora. Next base: position 3,484,832 of record CM072990.1, read on the forward strand.
CTCAAAAGCCTACCCTGTCACATTCCTAACTACTCATTTACCAAACTTCAAGCTAGTGAAATATCTACACGAATATCTGTCCATGATACCATTTGAATACAAACTACAATTAGATAATGTTCTGGGCACATTTGCTGTGGCTCCCGATTTGCTTATCACTTCATTCTCTCAACGAATCCGATCCTTTAGAACCAAAACTACGCCAGTACTTGCAGCTACAAAAACAAAAGACTGAGCTGGAGTACAACACCTGTAACATATTCATCAAGTCAAACTCTGAAACATCTTTCAGAACTGCCGATTTATTCATTCAAGTGAGTACCTGTCCAGTAGTGATCATGCGAAGCAACTTTCGTACAAGTGAGGTTACGAATCCAGGACAGTTTTATTTCCTGGATACTCTCGAAGAGATCATCCCGTTTTTTGAGCACCTCCAGACCTCGCCCAGTTGGCAAAGAAACAAGCCTTCACATGTATTCATATGCTCCCCAACAACTCTAGACGCTGTAGTTACAGGATTTTTCGATTATTTGTGGGAGAAACGCGTGTATCCAGTCGTGCTTGTTACACTGGGGCAGCCTTTGAGGGTATTATCACACGACCCTTTTCTACGAAGACTAGAGGACCTGGTCGAGTGTGAGACATGCAGGTTTCCTTCTATCTACATGGCTAATCTGCGCGGATATCCTCTTAGAATTGGCTTCTACGAATACCCCCCTACACTGTCCAAAGTGCATGGTAATTGGGTGGGTATCGATTATTCCACATTGAAAGACATCAGTGAACGCCTGAGGGCCAAGCCAGCCTACATAGACGGAAGTCGTGGTGACATTATGGATGGCTTGTTCAATAATAGCATAGATATCGTTGGGTCAAGTCGGTTTGTGTACAATCATAGCCTTACACTGGACAAAATGGGGTGCGATTTCATTTACATCGCACGAGAGGAGATAGTAGCTCTTCTGCCAATGTCCAAGCAGCTACCAGTGCTTGAAACTGTCATCCAAATTGCAAAAAGTGGCACTTTCACATTCGTTCTCGCGCTCTTGGTCATATTTGCTCTTGCAATCAGAGCTCTCTCATTTTTCCATGGGCTCAAATCAAACTTCGTGGACTGTATTCTGCTGTGTTGGCAAATCTTGTTGAGCTCCTCCATTTCCTTGAAGCTCACGAGGCAGCCAACTCTCATACAACTCCTTCTGCTCGCTTGGATCAGCTTCAGTGTGGTGTTCAACACCATTTTCCTCCTGACACTTTGGAACATCATCTTCAATCCAGCCTACGAAACCGAAATTGATACTTTTGCTGAGCTCAAAGCCACTGGGCTAAGAATCTACGGCAACAAGAATTGCGTGGATGCCATAAGACGCGAATATGGACACTGGGAGCAGCTGAGAGAGGTCGATCCGAAGCTGCTGGACGAGATGTTGAGGAACAGGACGATTGATGTAGCCTACGTCATGAGGAGGTCGGCTGCTAAAGAATACCTCCGCTTGGATGAAACCCAGCCTGTGTTTAATATCATGGAGGAGACTGTTCTTCCGGGTATCCTTGCTTATATGATCCCGAGGAACTCGCCTTTTCAGGTGTCTTTCAAGATGTCGATGTTGTATAGGAAAGAGTATATGTCGAATGAGATAGTAAAGGCTAGTTTTGGATTCGAAACAGGAATTATTGATCTTGAGGTTTTGCAGAGCATTTTTTTGTTGCTTTCAGCTGGATATGTCATTGCTTTTATTGTGTTTCTGGTGGAGATCTTCAAAGGGAAGCATCAAGGAGTCTATTTGCCCAAATGAGAGATTCATTTTGAAGATCTGTCTAAAACAAAACCTCTGAATGATTCTGATTTCTAAAAGGATGCTCATGCAGATGAAATGAGCTTTTATTGAAATAAAAGCCTATGTAAACTACGAGATTAAGGTTTGTAGAAAAATACAATCAATTTGGAGTCTGATAATTCCAATGATGAACATGTTTGAGAATCGAGTCAGGAAGAAAAAGGAATGATATGCCTATTCTGGAAGAATTCACGGCTTGGAAATGAAGAACCCATGATTCCTTGGTCATTGAATGGAGTTCAAAAGTTGTAGATGAAGATGTCTTGGCCTTGAGAAAGACATATTGATGTATGAACGTACCTCGACCACTTTTCCATTTCAAAATAATACCTATGATGTTGTTATATGTTGTTAGATTGATAAGAGATCTGAATTCGTTTTCTTCATGGATTGTTTTTCATTTCTAATAAATTTTCGACCACTTATCATCATTCTGACTACCAGTAATAACTAATTGAATTAACTGAACATAATGCTCGTACCTACGCATCTGATAATTCATTTATAAAGAAAAACTTTGAACAAACTTTGATATTCTCAAAAAATAGCCTGCTCGAGAAAGAATGGGAAGAAGAAGGGTTATCAATAAATTCTGTGTTTGGATGTGTCGTAGTCACTTGACTGAAGTCGAAGAAAATAGTTTTTCCTCTCTCTCTCAATCATGTGGTGTTGTAATACTGCTTTCCTTGTCACCCTTATAAAGTTCTATCAATACCCAAGATATAAATTTGTCCAATACTGTATAAATTCTGTATTCGACCTCAATGAAGAAGAGATATCATCCTCCAGCATTCGAATGTACCTTATGGAAGGGGTGGCATATTTCCATGTGGACCGTTCCGTTGGGGAGATCGAAATTTCGGTTCAGAGGGGTAGTTTCGGGTATTTAGTGCGCGAGATCGATGTTCTCCTACTTCCAACCCCTTCCCAGAGATCCGAACCCCGCACACGGCAGTTCTTTCGTGACTCGCGGTTAGTTGAGTGCTTTTCCAGACCTGTACACGTGATCACTGCCCACGAAAACACGTATCGATATGATAGTGTAAGCAATGCGTTAGAAAAAAATTTAATCAAATATTTCTTCAGTACAAAATAATTAACGAATGGAATTTCAAACACTATATATTGCTTTTCTCAATTCAGCATTGATCTTTGTTGAATGATTTCCCACATAGTTTTCATCAAACAAAAAATATTTGATTATAGTTTTCACAATTGTGTTTGAAGGAGAATTAAAATAAATTAGGAATTCAAACATGAACTAAGAACAACTTCTATTTTATTTCCTCTTTTATTGATTCATTCTATTCTGAAATTATTTCTTGTGGTTGATATTTTCTGGTATAGATCACAAATTTGGGTATAGATTAGAGAAATTTCTGTTATTTGAACCCATTTTTCAGGGAAGTGATCATGAAATATAATTCATTGTCAAAAAATGTCTGATTGAATTGGTAATTTTTTTTAATTATGGGTATCTATATGTGTTCATACTTCTGATAATCATTTAATTCCATTCATTTTGTTAAAGTTTGAAATATATCTTTAAAATATTCATCAGTTTATTCATTTATATTTATATTTATTTTTATTTATATTCATAAATTTCCTTCAATTCTTCTCATACCAAAAATATTTGATATTTCACACCACTGAAATCGAAACCAAACATCAATCAAACAATTTCTGTTCAGTTATTTTTTTTTTCATTTTCATGAACGCACAATGAATTTTCTATTAGGAGTACGGTCCTGTCTTAATCAAGTTCAAGATATCTTCTTGCACAGTAGGTTCATCTCGACATCATCAGACGGAGTTCTAACTTGCCAACCACCATTAATTGCTTTTTATGAAGCGCTAGAATCAGTGGAGTACAGTATAAGATTTCCCCATAGGGTGAAGCACCAATAACGAAACAAAAAATTTATGTTTAGTGTCATTTGTCACTCAAAGGTGACAGATGGCAACATAAAAGATTAATTCTTGAGTTGTCGCCAATTGAATAATTATCAGCCTGTATTTATGTTTCATTTAGATTCCATATACATGAATTGGATGCAGAAAGAATATCAAACAGTTTTTATAAACCAATTATTTCAATCTGACACTGACGTCAAATTTGGTGAATAAGTGTTCCCACCTTAGTAAGCAAAATACCCCATATTTCATTATTGAATTTCCTGTATTACATAGTTGAGAACACTTCACGATGTTGCCAAACGTATTTGATATTTTTAGACGTTCAGCTGATCTATGCTAATGCTTTATTTTCATTTATTTAATCGACAATCATTTAAAATTTGTTCTTTTGAGAAGAATTTATGTTTATCTATCAGGATAGTATATTTCTTTCATTTTGGAATTATTTTTCTCGAATCAATCGATTAATTGATGATCTTGCAACATCGCACCCACTGTTGATGTGACGTAACAATCTAATTGAAATAAATAGACCAATTATATTACGTTAATAATTCGAATTGAAATATTCAACGTTTTTCTAGCAGACAGAATGTCTCTTTACGATGTACACGCTAACTAGTTTATATTAAAAAACTCATCTGACTAAAAGCTCTCTATGCTATTAGTAAAATCGTTATTTAGCTAGCTGTTTCAGTTTTCGCTGAAAGATATTACTACGGATACGAGTTACCACATTGCTCAAAACTAACGAGAAGATTTTATCATCGAATTAATGCGGTAGCGGTTTTTCGAGCTCCTAATGGATTTCCAAACGGTCTGTCGCATTCGAATGAATAAAAAACAGCCATAATCGGATCATGGATCACAATATTTTCACCAAGCGAATATTCAACACGCTATGAGAACACGTGAGAAAATTGTACCACATACAACAAAGTGTCAAAAATTTTTCAAAGATACTCCGAAACAGAAAATTAGGTTAAGTTCATCATCGTAAACTATTCACTGTTGGTAACCATATTCGTAAAAGTTTCGGGTAGAATTAACAAACTTTTTGCCATAATTATTGATGTTTAAGTAACTTTTCATTTTGCACTTGAGCCACTGAGAAATGAATCTTTCTTGAATGAATAGACTACAGATATTTTTCATTTGGCAGCAATGTTTGCAAAATCTGTCACAACTGCCTTTCTTCAATCAATAGATTATAATTGAATAATTTCGACGGATATGTTAAGCAATTTACTTTATTTTGGATGAACTGTTCATAATGTAAATTTTTTCAAAATTTTATTCACCCCTATCACCCCTATTCACCTCAACCATAACATCAGAAAAAACTATGTAGTTTTCAAGTTTTCTGAGAAAAAAATACGCATGAACCAATATTGGACAAGTGACAGTTGAACAGTAACAGTCTCGAGATAGCTCTAGACATTCCTAGCTATATTTCCGGTGCATTTGAAATTTGACACACCGTGTCCCATCCGAGAGGAATATAGATCGATTCCTCGAGATAATAAAAGAGTTGCTGCCAAGGAAACCTCAGGGAAGAAATAATAAAGTGCTTCTTTTCCGTGGATTCAGTATGGCAATAAATAGAGTTCGGTTAGTTAGTTTCGTTATTCACAATTTTCCAGGAGGACGACGGTAGAGAATTCAATTTTCACGCTCATTAAAGGAAATTCCAATATAACTCAGCTGGTTCATGGAGAGGAATCGAGTGGAACTAATAGACTCGTCATCAGTGCTGTGCATAGAGATCTTCTATTGGTTCATTGGTGACTTTACTTAATTGAACCATAAGAAAAAGTCCTCCATTCAAAATAACTCAGTACTGAGAATCATTAGAAGGAAGAGGTTTCGAATTGTCGTGCCACAGACAAAATGAGCCGCCATCTGCGTTACTACTAGTATTGACTTTGGATATCAATAATCGAAAGTTCTCGTTCTGTTAAGCATTCATTATTTCGTGATAATAATATCTTTGGAACACAAATATGGTTCCTACAAAAAATTCTTGATAGTTTCTTATGGTTTCTGATTTTTTAAAGTCACTGATTCTTATAACAAATATTTGGGCGTTCTAGTGCATTTCAAACTCGTTGATAACTAGTCAGAAAAGTTGGCGGATTTGTTGGAATTTTTTATGTCGAACATGTGTAGTTTGTTTCAATTTTAACCTAAAATAATGTCGACCTATTAACTGTCAAGTCAGTGCAGCAGATGCAGCGTAAAATCTCTGACAAATAAGAAACTGTTTTTTTCTTCTTCTGTACATACTTCCCAGTTTCTTCTGATATTTTCAATGCGACAACTCGTTAATATCACGTTAGTATGTCATCCACTAAGTGATTTCCACGAGATCAGTGAGGTCACATGTTTCAGTTACGAGCTGATAAAACGTGGAAAAACCGATGATTGCTTCCTGATTGAGTGGAAAAGCAATTTTCCAGACCACAAAACGATAAGAAAGTTGAACGAATAAGAACTGACAATGAATAAAAGAAGGTTTAAATGGTGATAGTCTGCAGAGAAAGTACACTCGAGACAGTCTGGTAATGAAAGTATGAAGTTGGTTCTGCTATTTTTTTTTATATTGGGTGGGTTTCTTTCTGAAACAGTCCCTTGTACCATCTAAAAAAGACAATAGACTCATTTTCGTAATAACAAAGTGACTAGGAGTGATCGAAATACAATTCAAAATTCGCAATATTCAGTGAGATAAAAGAAATAATTTATGAGAATATTTTCCATACGCCTTATTATTGATGTACAGGGTGTTCCTTAAAGACATGCTAATATTTGAAGGGGTTATTCTTTGACACATTTGAGTGATGAAATTTTGAAAAAAAAAATAAAAAAAAGCCACTGGTAGAGAAAATGAATAATTTCGCACATCACAAAATGCACCTTGATGCATAGAAGACAAGTACCAGATTTTATGAAGATGTCTAGAATATTATCTCAGTTATTATCAAAAAACTGTTTCATTTTTTCGTTTTACGTTTATAGGAAGTTTTTTTTCTCAAAATGTCTCAAAAAATCACCCCTTCAAATATTAGCATGTCTTTAAGGAACGCCCTGTATAATAAAAACGAAATTTATACCTAAAGAAAACCCTTTATAACATACACATCACTATCTCTCTTGAATTTCAAACAAGAACCATCAACTGTTGTCCCCCAGATTTTGGAATTCGCTTTAGTAATTTTTTTCTTCACAATTCCGACACACAACAATGAAAACTATCATCTCGAAAAGTAAATCAGAATAATTTAAATAAAATGAAACTCTGGGGTAGGATAGGGTGGTTAAGGGAATCATCTCGTCGAACGACACTTCCACAGAATTCATTCTTATCCCAATAGGATAGCAGGAAGTGTTCCCGAAGGCACTACAACGTTTTAGACTGCAGTATTATCTCTTGAATTTGCGTGTTACTGCATTTTTACGAATGCGATTTTCTATGCAATAGTATGTTCAAGCATTTCAATGATTATTGTAACGTTATGAATTTCTAAAGTGGTGAAACTCAGATCTTCCATACATTTTCCATAGAATTAAGTGTTTACTATTCAAAACTTGCCCTCCACAAAGTTCCTATTATAAAGGGTGTTTCATTAATATGGTGAAAAAATGATAGTGAGAGTAGAGAGGACCAAAATATGACGATTGAGCGCAACATCGCTTATACAAATGTTGATGGTTAAAAAGATAGAGTGCGTTCAAGTTAAAATTTAATAGCTTGGACAGTTTTTATGATATCGGTTCAAGAATTGGTACATTGGTGGTTTTTAGGACGGCAAACAAGAATATTTTATCAGTATTAACGTAAAGGGCGCCACTTGCCCGCTTATAATTATTTAAAAATACGCACAACTTTTTTGTTCGTCGAAAATGAACTCTTTCGGTCGAACATTTATTGAACTACGTTATGTTTTGAACGAAAAAGTATTCTTGGGAAAAGTCGAAAAACCTCACCGTTTTTACGATAAACCCGATATCAAGTATTAAAGTCACAAATAAATTCAGATAATTTTATCAAGAAAAAACAAATAGGTTGCTGGCAGACAAGCAAATAGTTATTTTTCTAGTGTCAGAGAAACAAGAGTATTGTATTAATCACTTTTCAAGTTGTTTGAGTTTCTTCCAAAAAATGGTGTACACAAATAATGAACGCACTGTATATTTTGCGCTCAATCGTCCTCTTTACTCCCAGTTTATTTTTTCACCATATTAATGAAACACCCTGTATATCGCTGCCATATTCATCAAAGTTGGAAAAAATGTTGAAACACAAAAAATAACTCAATCACAGTTTACATTTGTGTCAAACGTTACCTACAAGGGGATGCGTTATTTTTGTCCCATTAGAAGAAATAATTTCAATTTTGCGATCTTTCTTCACATTATATTAACAAATGAATTTAATCATCAATTTTTGTTGAATTGTGAAGGATTATTACTGTACGAATATTTTGACAATTCATTCTATGTTGAAATATCATCACTTTCTTGATACTGTTTCACTGATAACTTTGTTCCTATAATCGTCTACATTATACGAAAACTCTCTCCAAAATTGTATTTTCTGAGATGGCAGTTCAGTTGTGGAAACAAAGATTAGTCAAATTCTGAACAACGGAAACTTTGTTTTCAGTGCATAATACTTCTACATAACGCTTATTTCATGACTGAGAGACTCTCCAACTAGGTAGGTGCTGTGAAATATTTCACGTAGGACTGACTACCTCGTTAGAAATGCTGATGTGAAAACTTCAAACTTTCTCGTTGTGAATTTGTATTCGATTCATGTCGGAATTCTATGTTCTGCGAATTTTGCAGAATATCGCGATTTCGCAATCTGAAAACTAACAACCGTACTATATTATCTCCAACTTTTTGTTTTCTTTGTTGAATTCATTATACAGTATCGATAATACTATCTTGGGCATAACTTTGATCATAATAGAAATGTACTCGTATTAAATCAAACGTCACACGTCACTTCCGAGTTGTAGGTTACTTCAGCCTACACTTGATTTCTTTGGCAAAAATCTAAATTAGAGGTGAATATGGATGAATTGTTACTCTCGCATATTCTTGTCTATACCCAAGATATATTCTTCGCGATACTGTATAGATATTTCATAAAATTATTACTCACCTATCTGAAGTTCGATTTCAGCGTTTGGAGCTACGTTTTGGTTTATTTGCGAATGAGTTTATTTCGTTTTGGTGCTTCACCCTGTATTAAATGAGTTGCATATATTTCTCACTCTATAAGTATTCACGAAAAATAGTGAAAATGGTGGAAAATTCAAGAAATTGTAGAAATGATTCATGATAGATCAATACTTGAATCCGCCTCTTGAAACTAGTAATAAATTGTTGTCTGTCCTAACCTTAATTATCAGCAGGACAACAATATGATTCCTGAAATCCAGATCAAATTTTCCTCGATAAAAAATACCCGGACTCAATATGTCACCGCCGTAAAAGACATAACCTAAAAATAAATCCGAGGTACGAATATAAAGTGACAAACAGTGCCTAAAATCCAAAACGCGTCTTGCTGTTTTCTGGACTGCCTTTTCCGAGAGAACGTCGTCGTCAAGGAAGAATGGCATTCGCAGCTGCAAGAATGATCCTCAAGGACAAACGTAGGAAACCTTCAAAGGAGGAATACGTGCCTATCAGAAACAGGAGCAAGGTAATTATCGCGGCACATTGAACTGTCCTGCCCCATTTCGTTCCAGAGTTTCTTGTGTATAAGTACAGTCTATTTATTTGAGCAAGATAGTTGTGACAGTTCGGCAGGAAGTGCGGTGTTGCTGCTCCTCTATTTTAGGGATTCTCCGGAACACAAAGTTAGGTTAAGTTTATGTGTATACAATTTGTGTTTGAAAATGCGAAAGCAACCGCTCTCATTCATCCCTCACAACTTCTGAACTTTTTTATTGGATTTGGTTGTTGAAATATCAAAGAGAAAAATGTATACGAAAAGTTTGAAAGGCTGAGTTCACCGAAGTTTTGAAATAAAATGAGGGTTTTTCATGTTCAGTAAACAATTCCTAAAGCAACTACGAGTATAAAGAAGTAAAATTTCGAAGGGTCACACAAGCGGATATAACCATAGATGTAGACATGGCAGCTCAAAACCGTGAATTAGAAAAGAAGAAGAAGAAGATAACCTTCTACCACTACCAAATTCGTAACAATTCAAAACACGATACTATTGATGGAATGTCAACAACGAATTGACAGTATACATAAAAATACTGTTATAATAATGTTACTTGTCAGCTCCCTTGATATTGGTGTCCACAAGTAAATTCTTTTATAAAACCAGTTCGCAGGGAATCTTGCACAGACCTGAAATTCACCGCTCTATTCAACAGCGAGCACCCCTTCTATTATTATAATTCTATGGATATAACTTCCTGGACCTCAATTTAGGTTCCTTTGTTTTAGTCACCGCCACCATAATGATAATTTTGAAACTGTCTGAACTCCGTCCTAAGTCAATCACTGAACAAAAACTGCAAGATATCTACACCTCATTAAAATTTGTATTCAGAGCTTAACGAAGCTTTCACACAACACTGATTTTATTTACGTGGAAATTCTCAGGGATCCTTTTTTATACCCTCATGAACTTATTCTGGTAGTGCAATCTAGAGTTTCCTCTATACCGTAAACCGAACAATGGCCGACAATGATACGAAGTTGGGAATTTACTGTCCATCCGTTCGGTCCATTTCCTTCAGAAATTCCCGCAACAAATGACAACCTAGAATGTCCAAGACTTGTTGCCACCACACAAATCTTATTATAATACTAATACTGTGAAGAATAAGTTCGGATTCACTGAGCAACCCTATTTTGTATTTTTTGTTAGCATAGGGACGTGTGGATCGGGTGGAGACAGTGGAAGGGAAGCAATTCACTTGCTGCCCTAGTTACTCTTATAGATTTCTTCCTAAATGTCTAGTGCATTCTTTCTGAGGCTGTATAATAGTAGTAGGGATTCTCATACAATATACAGGGTGCTCATAAATAATCATAACATCGTTGTAGTCGCAACAGGAACACAGATTTTTCATTGTCGCTTTTTAACGGCCTAGCATAAACATTTTCGTATTTCCCTCATTATGAACGCGTGCTGTATAACTGAGAACATATCACTCATTCCGAGTTATCATTTTTCGTTTTGTATTTCCTCGTGATTGAGCGATGGGAAAATGCTATTCGCACATTTTTCGAGCCTTGAATCATTTCGGTACCAGAAGCTATTGCTAATATATTTAACGTGCACGACATAGGCGTAGATATTTAAAATTTACGGAAGTATCAGAAAATTGAGTGATAAAAATATCTCGGTCTTTTAGGGGCAATATATGAGTCGTGACTATTTTTTCTATCTCGATCCATTTTTCATTCTGAAATACTATCTTCTAACTATAATTATTCCTGTATTTGTTTGCAGGCGCGCAGTGGAAGCGCTACTAGCTATAGAAGTCTGAGTCAGGTAATTTAGAGTCGTTAGTTGCCTAGCTAAACTTTTCCATTCAGGATTACAACGAATCATCGACCAAAAAAAAACAAATGAATTGAAGAGTACGCCAATACACTGATTACGTCTAGTTTCTAATACGCGGGCATGTTTTCACGCCTGTACCATCCTGATGAAACGTACTCATTGGTGTCCTCTACGACTCATTTTAGGTTAGCGATTTTTCAACACTCTGTAGAGTATTAACCACGCGTGGTAGTGTAAGAGTTGGTTACATTGACAGCATGGCTTACTAGTTATACTAGATTAGTTCTAGTGAACCGAGAAATCGATTTGGGATTTCTGAGAATTATTTAAATTCCCTGTCACAATTATACAAATAATCCTGAAGTAATCTTCGATTTTATGATTCGTAGTCTGAAGGCCAGGACTTTCAGGAAAGTGATGAAAAGGTGTATTTTATGTTTCGAAAATAACTGCTGTGTAATCACAGTGTAATCTGAGAAAATTAATGGGTTCTTATTTTTGATTGGTTGTCTGATGAAGACACATGTAGATGTCATACTTAGTCTCACTCTTAGACAAACAAATTTCATAAAAATAAACAGATTCAACTTGACTCTAAGCCAAGGGTCTGATTGTGGTTGATTTATTCTCCTACTTTGTACTATGGACTAGTACAGATGTTTTTTTTTCTCTTTAGAGCAACGTGATTTGTTCAGCTACACTTCACACGTCAAACACCACGTGATACACCAACCATGTTTTCCTCAAAAAGTAATCACCCAATACACTTAATTTCCATGTGACGTGAAATGAACTGGATAATTCTGGATAACTGGGAGCAAAAAAAGTTGCAGTCGTCCATAGAATCGCAGAAATCACATCCACAATGTAGTAGATGAGGAACGTTGTCTCATTGTGCAAACAAAAGCTGCTATGCATGACTTATCTTTTGTAATCCAGACAAAGCAACCCAGACACATCCCTGGGGTATCATCTCAACATGCCCCATTGTTTCTGGAGCAATTGTTTCAGTATGGCAATGAAGAATGGAGTGTGTTGAGGATATTGAGTTTTATCGCTACCAAACTCTTCTTTTTCGTCAATTGTATTTAACTGATTCGTTAAAAAGCAACTTATCTTCGTTGGAATGTGTTTCCAGGTCCATATTGTTTGAAATCCAGAGCTGTGAAGAGTAATCCATAGTTGTTGTAATGGTAGCAGTTCTTTTGAGTTGTTTAAAGAGGATAGGGTGAAAAAGCAGAGTTGTCTTCTTCAGATGAAATCTTGAGCCATACTTCCAGGTACTGATGAAGATGTAGAACATCACCCTGTGGTGTTGAAATATGTCTCAGAGAAGTCGTGGAGTCTCGTGAAGATAAGACACGTTTCTGGATAGGTTCGAATGCTAATACTGGAACACGGTTTAAGTGATATTCAGCGGTCAGATGCATTGTTATATAATACAAAAGGAGAAACACGTAGCAAGTTAGCATGTTTGTCAATTTCCACTTTCCGAAACAATGTAAAGGTTAGCAATTGTTCAGTTGCGATGCGACAATTGGATCTCAATTCTAGCTGCGAGCGTTGAAGCTTGAAAAGCAATTACAACATTTATCTGTTTGAACCATTATTGATGTGTGGATTTCCTATCTGAAACAATGCAGCTCTTCATGGGATTCGATGCGCCTATCGGAAATGCTGGATAGAATTGAATGAAAATAATGACCAATGTTCCGAAATCCCTTTCGACCTTTGATATCAAAGTGCATAAATAATAGGAATTCTGTGTTAGTTACTAGCATCCATGAATGCTTCAAATTGATCGCAGCGAAGTTGTCATCACGTGTCACTTCGATTTTTCTAGTTTGAGCTCAAGGTATTGGAGATATTGGAGTGAAACTCATGAGCAGCAGCTCTACGAAAAAACGAAGCTTTAAAATGAGCAAAAAGTAGACCACAAGTAGACAGTATGTTAGATTTACCAAAATGATGTCTTCGTGATGCCACTTCCAGGTTTTATTCAAGATGGAGGACTACCACTTCTGACGATGATAGCAGAATGGATCAATGGCAGTCGTTTTGTTGAAGAAGTTTTTTTTCACTATGGAATCACGAAGACAAGGCTTAGATGCTTTTTTTCACATGTTAGCAATCTGAGACAATATATGAGATTGGTGAGAAAAAAGAATCCCAAAACAAGCTGGACTTCCTGGATAGAAATAGATGAAGGGAACAACATAATTTGGTTGACAATTGTGCCTTCTGGAATTGATGAATCAGTAATCGGTCACAAAAAGGGTGTCCACAAGGAAGAACTGTCATTGCATTTGCATCATTTTGTCTTCTCCACATCAAAAGATCGAAGTCTCATGTCCAAGCTACTCAAAGTGATTTTTTTGATGCCTTACTGAGACGTAGTTTTGAAAATGGAAACCAAAATTCAACAGTGGCCTTCAGCAGCCCATGTCTCTGGAAAAATCATTCCTATGAGATATTGTTATCATACTTTTCACGTTGTATCTGGATCCTGAAGATTCTCCAGATTTTTTCGGGCATCCCCCGTGCTTATTCCTGGATATCTTCCTGTAGTTAAATGAAACCGAACGTGCTAATCAACTTGGTGCGTCTCCTCATCAAATTTCAGACCTCGGAATAGGGTCAACGGGAAGGCAAGCTTTCCTGAAGCAATATATTAGTTTCCATCCAAATGAACTACTTCAACGTTTCATTCTGTGAAGGGAAGCTTTCCACGTTCCCGTTATTTATAGCAGAACATTAATTCCATTTCCAGATGATACCGTGCAGTCAGTTTATTTTGTTGACTTCGAGGATTAAAGGAAGAAAATTGGATACCTGTGGCATGGAAAATGTCCATACCCAATTCGATTTCAGTATGGGTTCTCTCAAGGGCTTTTGAATCTTCCAGAGATGGAACTCAATTCAGGGTTTTGTTTTTTTTTTGTTGGAAATTCCTCTCCTGGAGAGTTAATCAGCAGAAAGTATGAGTGTAGTGTTAATTTGTACAAAATAAGGCATGTTTTTCTTGAGACGACGTATGATATTCAAATAATATCGTGGGATTTTCACAAAAAAATATTAAAAAGTATGACGTAGCAGGCACTATTCAAACGTGACTAAAAAAAGTTTAATTGCGGTTCGTTCGTTTTGAATTTAATTTATGAAATATTTCCTGAATTGAATTAAAATTATTTTAGTATAATAATATAATTTTCCTCTCATTTTCTCCTCTGTCAAATTTATGATTGTTGAACTATTTAAGATTTGTTCTAAATATATCAAAAGGTCCCCCTCATGCTTTTTCCTGAAATTCCAGTATTGCGAATATCACAAAAACTAAACCAGCTATCGAAAATTTGACTTCACTAACGTGTTCAGTAAAGCAAAAGATTGCCCAACGTAGATACTGCATTATTTTTTACAGAAAAAAGTTTTCAGTGCGATTTCTATTACATAAAATTCAATTGAATTTTTCCTAAATTCCTGTAAATATCAACACAATTTTCTTGAAAACCTTTTTTCATGAAAAAAAAAGTAGGTTTGTGTAATTGTTAATTGCTACATGAGAATCTAACCAGTATGAAATTGCTCGTAATTTTATTAATTTTGCTGTAATCAACTCGAAATATTGACAAAATAATCTTGATATATTATGCATTCAGTTAACTGCTAACCAGATTTCAGTGCAGCTATGGAAGTTTAGTTACCTGCACTGTTTCCACCATAATATCGAAAATTCAACACGCTTTCAAATCAACTTCAACCACTGCATTCGTACGATAAACCTCGATGGTAAAGTACAAAAACAACGAAGCCATTTTCAGCTCGTTCGGTAACGTTCACAGAGTTTTGTTTGGCGGGAGAACCTGACAATGACAGACAAGCTGAAAGTTGGATTGAACTCGATTATTTTTTTTTTTTTTCGCATTCACTGTTCCACTGGTAGAGGTCAATGATAGAGCGTGGAATTCGTGCCAAACTAATTTAAAAGTAGTTCAATACAAATGGGAATGGCGTGTTTTTCCAAGAAGCGAGAAGAGCTAAAGAAGTCACCAGGAATTTTGATTTGCTATTAAGTTTACTACTGCATCATTGACATTCGAATGAAGAGATGATTTCACAGTAAAAATACCCGGAAAAACAGTTTTTCTACTGGTTGTTCATGGTAGAAGGAAAAAATTACGGAAATATAGAATTAGGAAAAAATACAACGTTGTCAAATTTCTCATATACTATTACACTGCATACTTCATACTCCTAGAGCCAATTTCATTTTCTTTATCGAAAAGGATCAGGAAGAAGAATGAGCATTCCCTGAATAACCAAGTCGTATACCGGTAGCGTGTCTTTCACTGATAAATAATATTGCGTGATGGGGAAGCAATAGCAGAAATTAGTTTCATAATGATACACCTAACCTATACCACACCCTTTTGTCATCGGCAAAAAAGTTTGCAGGCTGAAAACACATAATAACCAAGTTTCCTTTCTCCATTATACAGGGTGTAACTGAATAAGTGTAAAATATTAGGGGGGGTGATTCCTCATCGAAAAAGAGATAGGATCTTTCATGTAAAGAAACTTAATTGAAGCATCCCATGTTGAGATACAACCCCTTGTTTGACATTTTTTTCACAAGCACTAATGAAGTTACAGTATTGAAATTAACCTGACATTTTCTACTACCAAAAAGACACTTAGCCAGTAATTTATTTGGTTTACCCCATGGTTGTAAGGGGTGGAAAACGCAACCCTTCAAATTCATTTCCGATAGCATGTTTCATTCTTAACAAAAAATGTCCTTTGAATTTTTTGCCCAAAATGAACCAGTTTGCAGCAACAAATTATTCCACTACCTGCATTAAGGCAATAGTCTGCTTTAGAAGCCGAAAAAAAAGCGTTTTTTCAAAAAATTTTTTTAAAGGGAAGGAAATGATTGCGGTAAACGAAAATTCGAGACGATAGTATATTATATTCAAGCTTTGAAAAATAATTCTTATTATTACAACTTATTGATATTTGCCAAAGATTTTTCTGGGGCGCCTGGAGTGTGCACTCGTAAATCGGTGCCAGTGATGGAGGTCGTGCGATGCATCTGAAACAGTGGAACCAATTTTTTCTTCAGTTTTTATAAGTTCCTTTTCTATATGAACTGAAAAAATACCGAATAAATGAGGAAATTCTAAATATTTTCGAAGTTTGAAAAAAAAATCACTTTAAGTTGCAAAACAAGTAATTTAAATAGTATTTTTGGCTCCTAAAGCAGACTAATGCCTGGGATGATTGAAGGGGAATAAACAAAACCAATTTATTAATAACAACATGTAAAAATCATAGTAAATGTTTTAGTATTCAGTCACACCCTGTATCCCAATGAGCTCATTCTCTGAACAAAAAACATAGATGGTGCAATATAACACAGATCAAAGAGAGAAACAAACAAAAACAACTCTTGAGATCCACACCAAGTCTGTCCTATTTTTAATCCAAATATTTCTGATTGTCCCTGAAGGCCCGTAACAAACCAGCAGACGGTAGTGGCGGCCATATTGCCCAGAAGCAAGCCGGCCAACGCACCCCAACGCATGGCGTCTGCGGTGGGGGACAGAAAACCGCTGGCAAAGCTGGCCAGAAACCGGCCGCGGCTCAGCAAAAGGGCCAGCCGGTCAAGCAGGCACCGGCCAAGGCGGCTGCTGTCAAAAATGTCAAGAAAACCAAGAAGGGGAAGCATCATCAGCATGACCTTATCGTTACCATCAATTTGGTAGGTTGTTAAATGAAGTAATGTGGAGTAGTACAAAAATTAGCAAAGTTGTAGGAGTTTATCAACCGAAAAAAATCCACTGGGTTATCTATTTCACGAATTCTTTTTAAATTGAGTACTCGATAGAATGTTCTGAAGTTTTTTGAACTTATCAAGGTATATTTTAAGCTTCATTTTGAAATTTTTTTCTTCATAAAAATACTTAAAATAACAGAGTAATGTTCTTTCTTCGGAGATGCCAAAAAAGCTAACATGATTTTGGCCAAATGAGTAGCTGAAATAAAAAAATTCTAAAGGTTTGATGAAGTTGAAGGTATTTCTTATACAATAATTTCTGAAAAATGTCAAAAATGGTGTAGTTCCGGAAGAAATTGTGGTTTTTGAGGGTAAAAAAGTTAGTTTTTCAATGCCAAATCGACGATTTTCAAGCAATAAAAAAATCATGTTATTTTCAATGAAATCATTTTATTTCACAAATAATGTGAAAAAAACAAATGAACATCGAATTCAATACAAGAGATCTTCAAAATGTAGGCCGCGAACGTCTTGGAAATATAAAAAAATATATTTTTTTAATGTTAATTTTTGTAATACATCTGAAAACACTCTATATTTCCGAAACAGTTGAAGATAGGTATGGGACATTGTATATGAATTGTGTCTAGAATTTTCTAAAGAATCCAAAAATCATATAATATACAGGGGATTGTATTTAAAATGAATAAGTTGGTATCGGCCAATGTCACATGACACACCCTATATAATTATTATTTTGAGAAAAATGCGCATCTGAAAATACAAATTGACGTGTCCAAGCGTTTTTCCCAACACGCTCTCATTTGTTCGTTATCGAATATATTCCATTTGGATGTTCCACACTGTATAGTGAATATATTCAATAATTTCGATAAAAGCTCGTAAAAATTTCAATTGCTTGATGCTAAACTCACTCTAACATTCACATACGGGGACACCCTGTATACTACATTGTTCAAATAATAATAATGATCATAAAATGAAACAAATCTTTGGCACTAAAATAGACTGCTGCTGATAAATAAAAGTCGCTGAATTTATATTATAATAGCCTAATTTTGTGTACTTGTCCTCTGCCAAAACTTGAACAAACAAACACTGTCTTACATAAACTCTCAGTTGATCGGAAAATCCTGTTGAAAACAGTCGATACTCAGAAATGTCTAATGGGCGAATAAATAATGAATGAACGCGCGAATTCTATAGTGAAAGTGTGATTATTATTGCCGAGAATTAAGTTAGTGTCAAGGTGCCTTTAAAAATAACTCTAGCTTTAATTTGGTGGAGTTAATAATAATAAAAACGATAATGACCGAAACTGAGAGATACGGTAGGGAATATTCGCGGCTCAGGAGGTTAACTAGTAACCTAGATGTCCAAAAAAATTGTGTAAGTTCATTCGATGATGTCATTTCAATTTCCGCTACTTTTCCTCTTTAGCCCTTCAAAATTATATTCAATCGAGATATAGTTTTATAGATAAGGTTTTTTCTAGCACAGATTTGGATATCCAAAGTTTCACAGGTGTCACATATGTATGTCAAAACAACTTAACTTTTTCATGATATTCAGGAAACAAATTTTAACATATCAACATTTCATATAAATAGAAACAACTCAACTCAAATTGCTAGTCCAACAATTTCAAGGTCACTAGGCAGTGTTAATGGAACAATTTATGCATTGCCTTTTTTCAATGTTGAAAGCGCATCGTCATTTCAATAATTAAAAAAAAAACAGAAGAGGTACTTGTCAATTTTACCCCTGTTACATTTTCAGATGAGGTTTAAATTCATTATTATGCAGAGGTGTGTACAAAAACCGGCCAGAGCTGTAACTTCTGAATCATTCGAGATCGAAATTCGAAATTTTGTGGGTAGCAACTATATGATATTGTTCATTTTTTAAAGAGAAAAATTGTATTCCATCACTTCCCGTCTAACCGGAAGTGACCCCAACTTTTGATTTTCAAATGAAGCTGCCTGTATATTTTTCCATTTTCAGGGTATCATTTAACATACACCAGTAGTTTTTCCGGATCAAAATGTCTCAATATGAGTATTTGTTGTAATTAATTTTTTATGGCCCCTCTTTCTATGCTACTGAAATTAATAAAGATTGATGTGGAGTTCATTTTGTTGTTCTTTCTGTTTCACACGAAATGATGGATTTTCTTGCTGAATGAAGTAATAATAAATATAAAATAAATAAACTACCAAAAATAAAAAAAAACGATTCGTCTTATTAACTAGAATATGTAATTTTCTTTATTGCGACACACTGTATATCATTGAAAAAGTAACATTAACGATGGATAGAAGATTGTTTCTTCCAAAGCATCATTTCCAGAAAATTCAACATTGATCAATCAGCAAAAATGTGACATTAAATAAAAAAATAATTCATTTCCTGAGAACATCAAAAACTCAAAATGCATGTCCACCAACTTCTTACGGTTGCAGAGCGAATACGGGCTCTCGGAAGAGCAAGTGGCCGAATTCAAAGAGGCCTTCATGCTCTTCGACAAAGACGAAGACGGCACCATCACCATGGCCGAGCTGGGAGTGGTGATGCGTTCCCTAGGACAGCGTCCCACCGAGACAGAACTGCGCGACATGGTCAACGAGGTGGACCAAGACGGTAACGGCACCATCGAGTTCAACGAGTTCTTGCAGATGATGTCCAAGAAGATGAAGGATGCAGACGGCGAGGAAGAATTGCGCGAAGCCTTCAGGTAGGTTTATTATTTATTGATTTGATGACGTTTTCTGGATCAATGGTGATCAATAGTGACAGTTCTTCTCTGTGTCGAATTATAGATATCTTCATTGGTAATTTCTGTTGTACAGGGTGTTTGATAAAAACAATGACGGATTGATTTCTTCGACTGAACTACGTCACGTGATGACTAGTCTCGGTGAACGTCTTACAGAAGATGAAGTTGATGATATGATCAAAGAGGCTGATTTGGATGGAGATGGTCAAGTGAATTATGAAGGTACGTTTTGTATGAACAAAATTTTCAATTATATTTCACCAAGTCTTCTCCATGGTGATACTTCAAATCGATATTGAAAGTTGGTAATCATGGATCTATGGAAAGAAACGAATGAAATTCATGAATCAATTATTATTTATTTACATTTGAACATCAACATTGTTTGAGCAAGTACAAGGTGTAGGTATTAGCATAGTCTTCTGGGTGTATTTATTCACCACTTCTTGTCTCCCCATCTGCCCTCGTCCCACCTTCCTTCGTCCCACCTACCATCATCCCATCTGGCATTACCAGCAACAACAGCTCCGAGATTTCCAATGCCGATACCACCAAGACCGGCGATACCCAGGGGGGCAGTCACGACAGGGGCAGCAACTACAGTTGGGGCAACAGCGACAGCGATTCCTCTCCCATTGGGTCCAGTGGGTCCTACAGCTCCAGCTCCAGTGACGATTCCTGAAAATCACCTGCATTGAACTCATGTACTCAGCTGGTAACCTTCAGCTAGAGGTTTTCTGCGGCTGAGCCCATGGGATCTCACCTGATGGCCCCTTAGCTCCAATGCCGTTTACAACTCCAGATGGGCCAGCTGCTCCAGCTCCAGTCACGATTCCTGATGGTCCAATATCGCCTGCAGGCCATGGTCTTGCTACTACAGCGACGCTTCCTAACTTGCCGACTCCTCCCCATCCTCCAAGGCCTCCCAAAACTCCAACGCCTCCCAATCCATCGATGCCCACCCAACCACTAGCGTTTGCGCCAATGGCCAATGCGGCAAAGAGCGATATGTACTAGAAGAAGAAGAAGAAAGTATGACGTATGTTATTCGAAGCATTGTCGAGTTTGAGAGTATTATCTTCTTTGTTTGCATAATATAATCGAAATTGTACTAGAAGAAGAAGAAGAATGTATGATGCAGTTTTATTGGTGTTATATAATAACAAAAAACATGAGCTTTGTATAAGAATTAATCTTGAAATGAACTGATAACAGCTAAAATAAAGATGATGAAAATAGATTTGCAACCAGGATAACGAAAATTGATTGAAATCTGTGAGAATTCACAAGGAAAATGTAATTTTCTGTAGTAGTTTTTGAGGTTAGAATGCCTACATATCATAATCTTTTAATACGAGTGTTTAACATATAATAATTTTACTTTCATTTAATTTTGAATAGTTGTAGACTAATTTCGAATCAAAATATTCATTGCCAAATAGACTTGATGACAATGATTTCAAAATTTCAGTTCGGTTAACTGCTTTATATCAAGACTATTTCTTCACCGTTATGAATAAATTCAGAAGAATAGAATGACAAAGAATTGGTGAATATTTTCAGGGAAAATATATCACTTACCAGGCAGTTCATGTTGTTGTAGAGCTGTTTGATTGATTTGATATAACAAATAAGGCTTTGATTTGGTTTATATATAATCAGTGAGACCTTCGAAGTAATAAGGTCATGAAGTGGAGCATATCATGAGACCTACCCATTTCAAATATATGCACTTGATCTAGGAAGCAAATAGCATTCCATGGTGAAATGGAACGGTATTCCAAATTTTTATTTCAGAGTATTTGAACCGAGGTTACGAATTACATTATCCCGCCATGAATGGTACATAATAGCGATATCTTGTACAGGTTGGCCGTATTTCCATATTTATTCAGTATTTAGATACAAGAAAATGGCGGGAGCATCCTTGATCTATTTTTTCTAGATAAATTCATTGGTGAAAAGAAGAATATGCTATCGCCTCTTTGTTTGAGACAATAAGGTTTTTGAATGGAATTATAAATGGATACTAATATTGAATCAAATTCCATGTGGTAAAAGTGAAAAACTGATTAATTTTTAAGTTTTGATCCGAAATTGGGTCGATGCTTTCCATGAATATTTGTTTACTTCAGTAGATATAAAAATCCAATATTCTATCTATGCTAGTATGCTTTCTTATGATCATCAACTGCTTTCTAACCTAATTGTTATCAGAATTCAAACTCATTTAGTGGAAAGGTAAATGATTTTCTCAAACAACTCCAAACCTATTTCTCATTTTCATGGAAATATACACCGAAGTGATAATAATTTTTTAATCATAATTAGACTTTCAGAACAACAAAATGGGATTTTGGATTCTTGAATCTCGTCACATCTACAATGAATTTGAAACCATATTTTCATCATATACAGTTTTCAAGAATGATTATAATATCTGCCTCTTTCAGATTCTTACGTACATTGTAGCATACTTATTGTTTTATTATACAGGGTGTCAAGGAAATATAAAAATAGAGGAATCGCTTCTTCTAGTCCAGAATGACATATAGTGTAAAGCAAAAAAGTTTGGGTTGATTTAAATATGGAGGAATCCTGTATGTGGCGCCCTCTATTAGAAATCTGAAAACTAATAGTATATTTGGATTCTGCATAACTGCAAACCCCCGCATACCACATTTTGTCCAATTCCTACCTCTTTGTCCAAAGTTATTAAAAAAAAAACAAATAAAAAAAAAGCCTGAACACCCTGTATTTTTTGAAGGAAGCATTTTTTTCATATTTTATGGCCCTCTATCGCGTGGCATAATGCATGCTACTTTTTTCCTTGACACCCTGTATATAATAATGCAACAGATACTCTGTATCACTCCATTTTGAAGATCGATATCCCAAAATGAACTAAACAATTGGAAAATTAAATAAAAAGCAAGCTATTGAGAATGTGAATGTTTAATGATATCAATATTTTTCATTAATATGAAAATATATGAAATTCATACTTTTTGTGTGAATCTCTAAAGAAGACATCAAAAAAGGAAAAAAGGAATAAACAACAGGATATTTTTCGCTTGCATCACTCGGATTTGTGCTCAAAAAAATTCAAGGAAAACGTACAGTATTCATGTGTGAATCTGAAGATTCATAACTTACGATCTACTGTCACTAATTCAGACTCTAAAATCTTATTGTTCTGGGTATCAACACACAGATGAACTGAATGAAATGAATGCATTGGATAACCGAAACCCATAATGAATGAAATAATGGACCTGGAATGATCTTATGTAATAACACAAATAATGTCTGATGAACGTGCGAGAGGTATAAATTAAGATGCACCCAATAGACTTTGGCACATGAACTTGAGGTATATACGAGCAATGTCAGAAATGAAGCCAGAGCTAGACAAGGTTATACTATTCCTGGCTGGAGTTCGTTACATAATTTACATTCGAAGAGCATCCAAAACATTCGAGAGCTCATTATAATGGAAACAATCTCTACAATGATGATAAAATTTCGCGCAAAATGATACTTAGAACACTATTGAAACAACTGAATGGAGTTCATGAATTGTTTATTATTTACATAAAATCCCAATAACAATGAAAACATCGAAAGTACATTGTAGTAGTATCGACTCCTGGTTTATTTCACCACTTCTTGTCTCCCCACCTTCCTTCGTCCCATCTACCATCGTCCCATCTACCATCATCCCATCTGGCATTACCAGCAACAACAGCTCCGAGATTTTCAATGCCGATACCAGCAAGACCGGCGATACCCAGGGGGGCAGTCACGACAGGGGCAGCAACTACAGTTGGGGCAACAGCGACAGCGATTCCTCTCCCATTGGGTCCAGTGGGTCCTACAGCTCCAGCTCCAGTGACGATTCCTAAAAATCACCTGCATTGAACTCATGTACTCAGATGGTAACCTTCAGCTAGAGGTTTTCTGCGGCTGAGCCCATAGGATCTCACCTGATGGTCCCTTAGCTCCAATGCCGTTTACAACTCCAGATGGGCCAGCTGCTCCAGCTCCAGTCACGATTCCTGATGGTCCAATATCACCTGCAGGCCATGGTCTTGCTACCACAGCGACGGTTCCCAATTTGCCGACTCCTCCCCATCCTCCAAGACCTCCTAGAACTCCAACGCCTCCCAATCCATCGATGCCCACCCAACCACTAGCGTTTGCGCCAATGGCCAATGCGGCAAAGAGCGATATGTACTAGAAGAAGAAGAAGAAAGTATGACGCATGTTATTCGAAGCATTCTCGAGTTGTTGTTATCTTCGTTTGCATAATATCATTAGAATTCATCGATCAAATAACTCCTAGCAGTTTCAATTCGTCGAAAAATATGACAGAGTGTTCTGAAAGTAGTAGTCAGGTTTTTGATTTCGTGATCTTGATCTCAGATGACTAGAATTAATTTCCAATCAACAGAACCAAGATGCAATTGAAGTGAGAAAGGAAAACCGGAACATATTCTTTATTGTTGATACTTTTCCTCATCAATTTCACTTCAGGATTTTTCAATATAATCCATGAGGATAATTTGTTTAGTTATTTCTTCAGGAAATTAACAAATGGAAATTTGTGATGTTTCAAATATAACTCACCAGGCAGTTCATGTTGTTGATTGTGAAGCTGTTTGGTTGATAAGTAGATCAACTAAAATTTCCTTTATATATAATCAGTGAGACCTTCGAATGAACAAGGAATATCTATATATGTCACAATGCACCATATTCCGTAAGACCAACCCACTTTAACAAAATGCAACTAGTCAAGGAAGCAAATATTATTCCATGGTGAAAGATTATGGTATTCAGGAGTTTTATTTCATAGAACCTGTAGCGAGGTAATGCATTTCATTATTTCGTCATTATTGATAGCGAGACTGATCCTGTTTGTTTTGTGTGGAGCTCTGAAACTTTTTCTTGATTCAGCTCTCAGAAATCATCTTTTTTTTGTCATTACTGAAGAGATTTGCCCATTGGCTGATGTTATTCTGATTGTGTTATATCCAAAGGATAATTAAATGTATTTCCCCACTCCATATGATAATTTCTTTGTTAATCAATATAATTTTTGTTATAGAATTCGTGTCCATCCTGACTTCAAAGAACTAGTGATAGACTGCAAGATTTTGGTCCAAATTTTGTATGAGAATTAGAAACAAATTTTGACAGCTACTCCACTCTTATCAACGTCTTCTTATCCCTCTTTTTCATGTAAGAATTAAAGCACTGCTTCGATGTACGATAATCTTATGATAATCTGATATTATAAATTTATGTGAATAACTGACTGTTGTTAGTTATGTAATCTTTTCGATTCTAACTGAACCACAAAAAACGAATGATTATTGGATTTCAAAGTCAATTTGCTAATGTTGAGAAGATTTTCAGATTTCTTAAAATCTCTCTCAATGTAATGAAATTCAAATCATACACATGTCTGTAGACTATTTCGATGTAAGATAATCATGATAAATTCTTGGAACCCTCTGTGTTCCTTCTTCAATGTTCGAAAAACATGTTTACTAGGAATGAAAACAAATAAATTATCGAATTAAGTTTATACAGGGTGTTCCTTAAAGACTATGCTAATATTTGAAGTGGTTGTTCCTTGACACATTTTAAGAAAAAAACTTCCCATACACGTATGTCCTGAAAGTCTTGACTTTTGAGATACAGGGTTTTTTTTATAGCCACTGGTAGAGAAAATGGAAAATTCCGCACATCACAACTTGATGCATAGAAGACATGTACCAAATTTTCTGAAGATGTCCAGAATATTATCTCAGTTATTATTAAAAACTGATTTTTTTTCAAATTTCTATCACCCTGTATCTCAATACCTTTAGGACATACGGTTATAGGAAGTTTTTTTCTCAAAATGTGCCAAAGAATCAAATATCAGCATGTCTTTAAGGAAAACGAACTCCCTGTATAATTGTTAAATACTTTATATCTAGATAAATAAAAATCAAATTGAGTCAGGGTATGATAAATATCATTGGTTGTTGAAATTGGTACGGATGGATATTTCTCATTTAATTTCAATCATACAATAAAGTGTCTGAATTATAAAAGTACATACACTATTTCATGAAATTCCAATGTTTTTGTTGATTGATCTCTTTTAGAGCGTATTAAGCGTATTAGATCGAGGTTCTTTCAAAGTCAATGTCAAATAGGGAGCTAAAACTGGTAATTCCATCCTACCAATAAACTATATCAAACGATTATAGATTAAATGTTGGATATTAGATATTATAAATTGTATACTCAAAAACTCAGTGTTATATTTAATGACCAATTAGCTATATGTACTTATTCGCTACTACTCAATAATATTTGTATGATATAAAAACGTTTATTATTATTTTTGGAATCATAGGAGATATGCGTTCGAAGTTGTTCAATTGTAATTGATATTATCGTATGTTCAATATATTGAATGTTTTTAATCCCTGATTTTTATTTCTTGTAATCCTTATACCGATGTGAAATTACAAAAGTGAAATGCATTTTCGTACTTAGGTCATGGTCTCCAAATTGACAAATTGGCAGAAATGTGTCTATAAGAAAAAAACCCATCCTAGAACTTTTGAGATACAGGGTGATGAAATTTGGAAAAAAAAAATCGCCACTGGTAGAGAAAATTTCGCTCATCACAAAATGTACCTTGATGCATAGAAGACATGTACCAAAATTTTATCAAGATATCTAGAATATCACCTCAGTTATTATCAAAAAACGGATTTTTCTTCAAAATTTTATCACCCTGTATCTCCAAAGTTAAGACTTTCAGGACATACGTTTATAGGCAGTTTTTTTCTCAAAATGTGACAATGTGAGTGTTCCTGAATAATAAAATGATAAGAGGAAGGAATGTAATTCAATTTCAGAGAAAATATACTGATGATCATGTTGATATATTGAAAAACGATGCGTTTCGATAGCCCCTACAGCTGGCCATTTGATTCTCGATACCTTGAAACAGAAAGTTTATATTTATTTTCAAAAATGTTTTTGGACAACTATTTACTGTGGATAACTGTTGAACAGTTTGAATGGCATAACTGTCAGTTCTTATTGTTAATTGTTCCTATTTTTTGGAATAAATGAAAGTGATTTGTTTTCGAAATGATCCAAAAATAAAGTGATTTATCATCAGAGTCTACGCTGTATGGTAAAAATTAGAATTCTAAAGGGAAGACACTGGTAATGATCAACAATATTCGTGAATTTCAATTATTATTCCTTGAGGTGTTCTCACATCATGAACTTAATATTAAAACATGACAACTGACCTATAACATATCAGTATTTAACTTTGCATTCCCCAAGGTGAATATTCAGCTTCGACCAAAATAAGGACAGGGTTATTGCATGGTTTTATGCTTCAAGTATTCGACTTATTTTTTTCTCAGGTATCAATTTCCAACTGATATGCTTACTGCACTAAAATCGTTACGCAATTCCAGATTTATCGAGTAGTTTTGGACTACTTTGGAATCGATTTCCATATTTAAACAATATCAAATCGTTTGACACAATTTTGGATATTTCAAGTTGAGGATTTTCAATTCGAAATCGATGTAAAGTTTCCGTGAAAAATAAAGTAAGTAAAGAAGCATAAGTAGGAACCATTAACTCACATTCTCGAAATGATCACATCAACGAATCGAAAGATGTATAACAACAATAATTCAAGCATCTTATTGTTCGATTTTGCATCGCCAATCCTCGTTGAATGGCCAGATTGAAGCAATACCAATCAGACCATCTGTATAATTGATTTCCCAATATCTATAATTACGTGAGAATGTGTGGTTAAATGTTTTTCGAAAAAAACATTAGTTTCATGCATGAACATTAACTCGCGTAACCTATTCCCGATAAAATGAATTTCACAATTTATATAACTGGACACATGGACTGCTCAATAAATGTCATCGTTTCTAAATTGAATCAAACCATGGTGGGAGTAAAGATATCACCCGGTATCTAGATAAATACCTAGTTTCTTGAAGTGTGGCGGCAAAATCAATTTGACTGGTTAACATTGATAATGCTCGTTGAGTATTTTTTGTGGATTTGTTTATGGACGTCAGTGTTTGGAGTACCAACGGAGGTAGATAAAGTCGAAGAAGAAGGTGAGATTCACGAACAATTGAAAAAACATAAAGCTACAGTCTATTTATTCCAATAAAATAATTGTAACAACTTTTCAGACAGTACGAAAGAGAAAGTTGAGGTTAAGTTTAGCATTCGAATGGTTTTCAAAAATGTTTTCTAGAATTGACAAACTTCTTTAATAGATCGAATATTTCATTCCAAATGAATTTAACATCGTTGTGAAGCCACTGTGAAATGTTGCCAGCTATGTCTCAACCTATCTGAAGTTCAGTGGTCAGCTAGATACTTTTTATATTGCGCTATTGGTATTGAAAGATAACCAAATCTTTCAGAACTTTCCCCCGTAGCTTGGAAGAAATAAAACAAATGCAAGTAACAATATGATAAAATGAAAATTTGGGAAGATTTTGTTGTTTCAAATGTTTTTTGTAGGAAGGGAAAATAGTGTCAAGAACACAGGATAGAAAAGAAAGTGGAAACATAGTTATTTTAATGAATAAAAGGTACACTGAAATCACAAATTGAAACGTAATACTGTTTATTTACAATTAATTATTGAAACCAATAAATATGTTTACTTGTATTTGAAAGTCATTTCTTGATTGCCCTTCCAAAAATAACATTTTTAACTTTCGAAATAAAAAAAAAACAATATATTTATTCAATTTATTTTTAATCTTTTTTTGAAAGAAGTATTATGTAAGTTTGGTTTGGAGGGGGTCGACCCCCCCCCATTAATCAAGTTACGCTAATGATTGAACAGGGAAGATCTGAGAAATAATTCTCAATGCCACATATAATTAGATATCATATATTTGTACTATAACATTTGTAGGATTTAATCTTGAAATATTGATAATTCTAAATCCATGTAAAAATGTCATCAAATATACAGTTTTTATTCGAAAAAGGCTACGTCTAAGGCTATATGCTCTTCACATTTCCACAGTGGAATTCGATGTGGACGCATTTCCAAACAGGGTTGTACGAAACAGAACTCAAGATGAAATATACGAGGAGACTCAAAAAGACTATTGGATTCGACAGGCTACGATAGCTGTACAGAAAAGGATATCGAAGAAACTCAATAGAAGTTAGTAAATTTGATTCGATCACTAAAATGAATAAATACATGGAGTCCTGTCGATTTCACATAAATATTCTTTGTCGTTGAATAAGAAT
This sequence comes from Plagiodera versicolora, assembly GCA_037013635.1. Taxonomy (NCBI): domain Eukaryota; kingdom Metazoa; phylum Arthropoda; class Insecta; order Coleoptera; family Chrysomelidae; genus Plagiodera; species Plagiodera versicolora. The sequence continues at coordinate 3,514,054 of CM072990.1, forward strand.
TAGAGGATTGCAGCAAAAAGTTTGGTATAGTCTTTCCAATATCAATCGCAGAATATAAAAACTCATTCCGAACCCTTGCCGACAATTTTGTTTGATCTGCCATAGGCGGGGATACCTTATTTTATGAATTTATTATTTTTATAAATACGTTTAAAATCATATGCGAGAAAGTTTTCCTTTCAAGGCAATCGAATCAATATTACGCCGTTGTCTAGCACTCAATTATTTTCATTCGCCCACGATCTCCAAAACGCCATATTTCGATTTATTCAATAAAATTTCTTAATTCAACACACCACACTACACCACTGACATCCAGACTGAACTTCGCGAGGGCTGTCTGTTAGGTAAAAAAGATGATTTATAGCTTCCGAGTGTCCATAACCCTTCGACCAATCAAGTGCCAATGCTTGCCTGATTCACTGTTTTCATTGGTCGAAAGGAATGTTGACACATATAACTCGAGTCCACGTTGATCCTGGCGGCTTCTTTGACTTCGTACGAGTACTAATCATTATTTTTGTTTCTTAATTTGGCGTGAGTGCCATGCGTTTATATAGGGCGTATATTAAATATTGATTACTCCTCGTATAACTATGTTCTGCAATTGATATTGGAAAGACTATATCTTGAACTGAGATGTTATTTATCTCCTCTGTTTCCAGACTTGGCAAAAAATGTAATCCTATTCCTGGGTGATGGTATGTCAATACCAACTGTAGCTGCCACTAGGGTGTATATTGGGGGAGAAGAAGAAGAGTTGGCATTCGAGAAGTTCCCTTATACAGGACTTTCTAAGGTACAACTCACAAACCATTAGTTTGAAACAATAAAAATTGTCAACTACGAGTCTGAATCGATCTTATCCGATGGCAACTAACATAAATTCCTCTGACACTATTATAACGTAGGTACTTTGATTGTCAGGGATTTGTCATATTTGTACTTCAACGATCATAAGGATGTGGATATCCGAAAACAAATGCGAGTTTGCCATGTGACACCCATTATATCTCAATTACGAGAAGTATTACTTGATTATATCGGTTCATCGAGTTTCATTGTCAGGCATCTTCGTGACCAGAAGTTTTTATGGTTTATTATTGCATCAATGTCATGTCGATTAATTCAATATATGGGTCGATTATTATTTACTGCTTCCCAGAAGATTTATCAATGTATAAAATAACGTTATTTATATGTATTCCCAATTGTTAGTTCGATTACACAATTGGGTTCTCAGTTTAAAGACAAAATACAGTGGGATTTATGTGAAATCAATCTTGTTCTTCTTGCTTTCCTCCGAAATTATATTAATTGCCATACGAATTGAAGTATATTGGGGGTAGAAAAAGATAACTTAAAGAATCCAATTCAAATGTTTTCAAGACCTACTGTGTGGATCATCAAACTGCCGATTCTGCATGTTCAGCCACAGCCTACTTGGGTGGCGTCAAGGCCAACTTAGGTACAATTGGAGTGTCAGCTGCTGTTACGAAAAAGAATTGCACAACGATGAACGATCCTGAAAACCACGTTGATTCGATAGCGAGACTGTTTCAATTGAATGGGAAAAGATCTGGAATTGTTACCACTACCAAAGTAACGCATGCTTCACCAGCAGGTGAGTTAGGAGGATTTTCCTTTCCTTCTACTGTTGTTTTCCTTTTCTTGACTTGCCTACTTGCCTTATTGCTTTTTTTTTCTTACCTCTTCCTCGTTTCCTCCTTTTTTCCTTTTTCCCTTTCTTCCTTTTCTCCTTTCTTCGTTTCTTCTTTTTTTCCTTTTTCCCTTTCTTCCTTTTTCCTTTTTTCCCTTTTCCCTTCTTTCCTTTCCCCCTTTTTTCGTTTCTTCCTTGTTTTTCTTTTTCTATTTCTTCCTTCCTCCTTCCCTTCTTTCCTTTCTTCCTTTCCTCCTTTTTTCATTTCTTCCTTTTTTTCCCTTTTCCCTTTCTTCCTTTGTCCTCTTTTTTCTTTTTCCCTTTTTTCCTTCCTTGTTTTTTTCCCTTTCTTCCTTTTTCCCCTTCTTCCATTCTCCTTTCTTTCCCTTTTCCCTTTTTTCCTTTCCTCCTTTTTTCGTTTCTTCCTTGTTTTTCTTTTTCTATTTCTTCCTTTCTCCTTCCCTTCTTTCCTTTCTTCCATTCCTCCTTTTTTCCTTTCTTCCTTTCCTCCTTTTTTCCTTTCTTCCTCTTTTTCTTTTTTTCCTTTCTTCCTTTCTCCTTTTTTCCTTTTTCCCTTATTTCCCTTCTTCCTTTCCTCCTTTTTTCCTTTCTTCCTTTCTTCTTTTTTCTTTTTTCCCTTTCTTCCTTTTTCTCTTTTTTCCTTTCTTCCTTTCCTCCTTCTTTCCTTCCTTCCTTTTTTTCATTCTTTTTCCCCTTTCTTCCTTTCTTCTTTTTTTCCATTTTCCCTTTCTTCCTTTCCTCATTTTTTCCTTTCTTCCTCTCTTCTTTCATTTCTTTTTCCCTTTCTTCTTTTTCTTTCTTTTCCCCTTTCTTCCTTTTCTCTTCCTTCCTTTTTCCTTCCTTCCTGTCTTCCTTTTTTCCTTCCTTCCTTTTTTCCCTTTTTCCTTTCCTCCTATCTTAGTTCATTAATTTTTGGTCTAATCAACAAGAATAACATAAGAAAACATTCAAAACGTCGTTATTCTATAATAATGCAAAAAATACGGTGTTTGATGTGATGTTTGAAAATTTGAATAGCGTCTTCAAATATTTCCTCAAATTCGTTTCCACCAAAATTTAATAATTCCAGAACACGGCGTTTCCCGTGTTTTTCCATGAATTTCGTGTTATTTTGACTGAAAATTTAAGAATCCTTGTTGAATCGACCAAAAATCAAGAAACAAAGAATCACTGTGTTTTCAATGATTGATCAACCGTCACCAGAAGATATTGAGAACTCCTAATTCCTGGTATTTCCTATTCCTCAATCAAATTCAACATCTGGTTCCTTCTCCGCCAGGAGTTTACGCCCACACTGCGTACCGCAACTGGGAAAGCGACACCAACATCCTGAAATCCGGGAAAGACCCCAGAGTATGCGAGGACATCGCTCGCCAGTTAGTCTTCGGCGACACCGGAAGACACCTGCAGGTGATTTTGGGCGGAGGTCGCAAGAAATTCCTGTCCGAAGAGGTTTTAGATGAGGAGGGATATCCAGGAGAACGTTCCGACCACGTTAACCTCATCGAAGAGTGGAAGCGGTTGAGGAGGGAGGAGGAGGTGAAGTTTGAGTACGTGTGGAACAAGGAGCAATTGTTTGGGGTTCCAAACGATACCGAATATTTGCTTGGTGAGTACTTTCAGGAAGGCCAAAATTACACAAAAAGTATACTTTTGTCGAAATACGAAAAATTCGACAGTTTTCGAGATCTTTGAGTTTTTGTCAGTGGATCAATTCATCGTCAGATTCATTGATAATGATATTTCAGAAGGCCATGATCAATTTTGTTTGAAATTTTGACGTTAATGTCAACAACATTGCTGCAATTAATTTCTTCGTGTGGTTTAATCTGCTTAGTTCACCCTGTATATGTATGAACTCCACTAACTTACAATGAAGAATATAAAACTCATTCTAATGATCAATTTCATTTACTGCATTTCCTTATCATAATTTCATATTGCAAAGAATATGTTGAGTTTGTTTCATTTAATTGTTATAAAACAAAAACTAATTTCAATAACTTCAATGTCACAGTTAATTAATGTTAATTGGTCATGTTTTGATTATTAAAATCTATCACTGACCTTAAAGACAAAAAATAAAGCTATGTGAATGATCAAGATCAATTGGAATGAATCAGAAAAATCATCAAAAGTGCATTGACTTTCTGGAATAACATTTCACTTACACATACAAGGTATCAAACACTGATTGATGTGATTTATGAGATCTCTGGCTTAGAAAAAGAGTAACAAAAATCTGATAACGAGTCCAATTAATAAAAAAAATCCACCACAAAAAAGCTTTTCTACACAAAATTTCAACGATAAACAATCACTATAAACACGTAAGAGCCATATGAAACTGCTGAACAATACGCGTTTCGGGATCAGCTGATGCAGCGAATGCAGCGCCACCATCGGTAAAAATTTTGCTCAATGAAGCATTCCATATCACGTGACCCAATATGGCGTCTGTAGGCAAATAGTTCCTTGAAGTGTTATGAGAAAGCATTTGGTTCGTTGTGAATAAATCATTTAAACGGCATTATCTCCAAAGTTGTGTAAGTTTGTTGTTGATGATAGACTTCTTAAAATGCAGAGTGTGTATTCAAAGACTTTATTGTTGAAAAATGCAGATATTGGTAAAAGGTAAGCTGAAAAATACAATTTGTTTTTTGTTTACAACACAGTGAAGTTTGCAGTCATGTGGGTGCACTTTTATTTGCTGAATGAAATGTACAATGAAAATTCTCTAGTTTCGATTCAGTAAGATCGTCTTAATTTCTGCTATCCATAGTGCCCTATACGTCTTTCAAACAATTCGTTTTTATCCATAAGAAACCTGTAGCTTAAAACCGCAGACACTGAAAAGAATTTTATATCATTCCTGTTGGAACGACTTCCACAGTCAACTACAATAAGGCATTGAACAGGCATTTATTCGTGAGAATAGCACTAATAAGCTCTAAACAATATAAAAAATTATTTGATGCAGTCACGAAAACAAAAATCTCACAACTTCTAGATCAATTTATAACAGAACAATATAACAACAAAGCATTATTTGCCTACAGCCGCCATATTGAATTTGTTTTGACAGGTCATTGGAATGCCTCATAATGATTGGTTCCAAATTTACAGGACTTTTCTCATCCAGTCACATGGACTACAATCTCGAACGCGATCGAAACACAGACCCATCTCTGGCAGAAATGACCGAAGCAGCAATCGGCATCCTCTCCAGAAACAACGAAGGTTTCTTCTTGTTCGTCGAAGGAGGCCGTATAGACACCGCCCATCACGATACTTTCGCCCATAAGGCTCTGGACGAGACAGCCGAATTCTCCAAAGCAGTCGAGGCGGCCTTGGCGTTAACAAGTGAAGAAGACACGCTGATTGTCGTCACTTCCGATCACGCGCACACCATGAGCTACGCCGGATACGCGGGCAGAGGCAGCGACATCTTCGGGTACGCCGGCGAGGCTAGCGACAGGAATCTGTATACCATTTTGAATTATGCGAATGGGCCGGGATATAGGCCTGTTATGGAGACGGGAGAGAGATACGTGCCCACTGCAGAAGAAATGAGTGAGTGACAGTCTTGGAATATATACAGGGTATTTCAGAATTGCACGATCTTTAGCGGATTTACAGGGTGTTGATAGAAAGTGCCAAGGAATCATGGATTCGTCGTGCTCAATGTTGTATTCAACAAAACGGAGGCCACTTTGAACAATTCCTCTACACCTTTTTTAATGAATTTGTTTCTTATTTAATTTTGATGCTTCATTTAATATCAAATATCAAAATAGTACAAACATTTCAGAGTTTGTCACTTTGACCAATTTACATATCAATTAATTTCTGAGGAAACTGAACGGAATTCGACCAAAAGTCAGGAGCGACAAAATTTAGATAATAGATTGGAGAACTTTAGAAAAATACTGAAATTCACCAGTGGCGTACGAGCAAGTTTTTCTTAAGGCTTTTATAGATTGAGACCTCAGAAAATGCAATACCCTGTATGGTATTTGGAAAACGCCTCAGGAAATCGAAGAGAAATACATTAGACTTCAATCTTTATAATCTTCTGCCAGACGATTTTAAGTGTCTCTCTATGTTTAATTTTAAAAAACCCTCAAAGAGTTATCTCTTGAGACATTGCTTCTACTCTGTCAATGATTATGTTAGCCATTTCCAAAATCAGTATCTGTGAACATTCTCACCAACTTTTTAACACGCTGATCACTCAGATCAATTCGATTGTTTTAAATTATTGTGGATCTATCTCAAATATTTGGTGTTTGCTATGTTTTGATCTGTTCTTTCTTTCTTTTCTTTTTCCATAATTATTTTTTTGACTTGCTACAAACATTTGAAGAATGTAACGTACTTTACTCTACTTTATCAAGCAGCACCTATCTTTTTATAATCAAATGAAATTTGAAAGCTCTATCTGCAGTAGATCAAGCACAATAAAATAAAAACCAAATTTTTTTCAAACTTTCAACACCCTGTAACTCCGCTAATAATCGAGATCGGACACATGCTCATAGAAATTTTTTTTCTTATTTTGTACCAGAGAATACGTACCTGAAATATTGCCGTGCAATTCTGAAAGACCCTGTATAATCTAAGGTTACAATCGACAGGTGGATACCATGACGTGCTTGTCAACGTCAAAATTCACCCACCAGTTGCAGAAATTTGTTGTTTTCAGATCACGTAGGGTTCAAATGGCCCTCCACTTACCCCTTGCAATCCGAGACCCATGGGGCGGATGACGTGGGCGTGTACGCTCGGGGTCCTTGGGCGGATTTGTTCACCGGTGTTATGGAGGAAAATGTCTTGCCACACTTGATGGCCTTTGCGGCTTGTGTGAGCAGGGAGTTGCCTTGTGGAAGTTTCGTGAAAGAAGCTTAGTAGCTCTGGATCAAGAAACTCATTTGATGTGCTTGTGATCTAGAAAAGTTGCTCTGAGAGTTTTGGATTCGTGTTATTTATTTTATGGCTGTTGTTTCGTCAACTTTGTTCTAGAATGAGTGCTTTCGATGAAAAAGAAATGTCAATGGTGATATTAATTAATTTAGTTTAATTTTCTGAGCGATGTATTTGTGTATTTTGATGTGATATATTGATGATCAATGATATTCTGTTTCCTTCAAATAATTTTTTCCCATTTATTTCCAATTCACAAACAAATTTTATACATCAATTCCTGCAAAAAATGGGTTCTTTTGTGGAAATAAATTTTATTATCTATTATTTATTTATTTATAATTCACTGATGTTTTAACACTTGCAATAGTGAGTATTCAATATATACTGTCCTTAGTTTAATTAGTAACAAAGTTAGCAAATCCATTAGTTTTGTATACAGGGCGAATCAAAAATCTACCATCACCCTCAGAAATCTATTTTTCGAGAATATTGTCATTTCAATTTCTGGTGTTTGCAATCAGTGACCACCTATACAGGTTGTAGCTAAATGAGTGTGAAATATTTGAGGGGGTAATTCCTGATCGAAAAAAAGATGGGATTTTTCATATAAAGAAACTTCCTTGTTAAGATTAAAGGGGGTACATAAAATTTGTTCGACTTTTTTTTTCATAAGCACCAAAAAAGTTACAGTATTGAAATTAACCTGACATTTTTTAATAACAAAAAGACACATAGCCAGTAGTCTATTTGGTTCACCCCATGGTTGTAAGGGGTGGAAAACGCAACCCCTCAAATTTATTCTCAATGTAACTTTTTGTCTTATCATTTGTTTATCATTTGAAAATTGATTTCCGATAGCCTACTTCATTCTGAACAAAGAATTTCCCTTGAATTTTTTGCCCAAAATTGATCAGTTCACAGCAAAAAAATATTTCACTACCTGCATTGAATGATTAAGAGGGAATAAATAAAACTAATTTATTAATAACAAACATGCAACACTTTATATGAAAGATCCCAATTTTTTTTTTCGATGAGGAATCATCCCATCAAATGTTTTACACTTATTTAGTTACACCCTGTAGACAAATTTCGAGTATTCGATAATAACTCTTTGATGGCGATTTTGAGTGTTCGAAAAATTCCTAAGATACCCAAAAAAAAATTAAAGTTAATCATGAATAATCCTTTTGCAATAATATACAAACGCTCTCCCTCAATTTTTGTAGAATGTCAAGGATAACCAATAATTTCCGAAAACAAATCAGGAATATCCTGATTTTCAAACAAAAGAAAAATACAATCCCTAGAAAAGGGTTATTTATTTCCATCACCAAGTCCTAACGACCACGTGCGCACTTTGGGACAATAGAGCAAGGCAGCACCGATAGAAACTGAAAATGCTGGCGAGTGTCTGAAAGTTGACGTAACGTTTTCAGTTCACGCAGCAACGCTGTACAATTCGGTCGGCCTGAAAAAACGCGTCTGAAGACTCATCAAGTCATCCACGAAACGTATGGGAACTGTCATACTGTAAAAGTCTATTCCTTGTTCGATTTCGATTGAGGTGAGTATTTTTTTTCATCGCTATAAATCTATTCTATGAATTGTTGTTAACTAGTGGAGCTTTTTCAGTGGACGAAATATTTTAATGCGTTTTTAGACTTGATGTTTTAACAGGAATTATTCATTCAAATTGCCAGACTTCATTCGAAATGTTAAAGTTGTTTACAGAAGCTCTGAGTTAGCTATCTTTCCAAATTTTGAAGTAATCAGTATTCAGCGATTTTCGAGAATTTTATTTTCAAGAAAATACTCGAATGAATCTTCTGAAATTTTCAGAACATAATAAAAGCTATTTTTCAGCAATATTTCAGGATTCTTTTCCACAAAAATATTGGAAATGCCAAAAAGGTATTTCTTATACAGGGTGGAGCACCCCATACGACACGGTCTTTGTAAACCAAACCATTGAATATTTCTGAAATTTCTCCCTTTCCTTATTCGTATATTCATTGAGGCTACAGGGTGCTTCAAAAAAGTGTGACATATCAAAGTTGTGTTTTTTTAAATGGAATACCTTGTATTTTATTATTTTGGATAGTTCGGGCAAAATAATACGATTTCATGACTATAACCGTTTCCGAGTTATTGTTTTCTTTTTGAAAATGCTGGGTACAATTGGAGACTAAATAACATCAAAATGTATAGAAACCATCCCTTTCAATTCTCACCAAGCATTAAAGGGGTTTCAGGCTATTGATTCCGATAGAACCCGTTTCCTAATATTATACAGGACGTTCAAAATTCATTGTCACTTTCTTATAATTTCGAACTTAGAGAACTTTGTTATTTTGAACAAAACACCCTGTATTTTTTCAAGCTGAATAATACAAAATTCGTTTATCTTTCATTTCATATCAAATAAATAAGGAATTGTAAAGATCTTACTCACTGAATAAACTTTACTTACTTTACTATATCGGGGTTCCTTATACCTAGCTTGAATAGTTCTCAAGATTTTGGCATTTTCAAATGCATTCTTTGAATCGAGAGAGCTGTGAAACGATTTGATTTGCTCACAGAACTCTCATTGGCAGTTATTATACTTCACTTCATCGAACTTTTACTGTTCACTGAAATGAAGTTTTAATTCAGATCCATATTCATTTAAAATTCACTGTCCGACAGTTTTTTACAGGATATTTTGGAGAGTATAAATTGTCAAATAAGCTAAGAAAATTTATTGTTTGGAAGTGCCACACTGGTATAGCCCCTTAGCGTTCGATAGTTAAATCTTGGATCACCCTGTATGATGTATAAAAAAACAGACACAAATATATAACGATCGATGTTTGAAATGCTAAAACCGATGCATGAGGCATACGTCACGATTCTGTGTCTCCTATTCCATTACTGTCATAATATATAATCCATCGTATGCCTATAACGTGTTCGTATTATCGTAAAGAGTTAATCTAATTCGAAGCTTGCCATCAATAATCCTCCAATTTGCAGGAAAAAATTATGTCGCTACGATTATAATCGAACACGTCGCCTTGAAACGACTGGAGTGGCATTCATCCAATTTCCAGAGTTATTCAACAGTTTTTTTTCAGTATACAATTGGTTGAAGATACAAAAAATGCATGAAATCACATTCTACTCAATAAGTTTCATGTGATGCTCAGGGTGTGATTATGAAAAGTAATAAAGTAGAAGGGGGTCTGAAAAAGCTCTGCTCTACGTTTTTCCTCCAGAGCACCATTTCTAGACTCCTGGTATTAGTTCTAGTTCAAGCACATCGCTTCTTGCTTCATCAGCATCTTGTACAATCGCCAGTAGGTGGCATCCATCTTGCCCAGCAGGCAGAAGTCCCCCAAAGAGCTAGAGCTAGCTTTTAGACTTCAAGTTCGACCTACATGATCCCAAAAACTTGGTTTTCTGTTTCGTGCCAGGAGCTATTTCACTTCCAGTCAGCTGCTCACGATCTATAAGGCACAAATCCGACCTGTCTTGGAATACTGTTCCCATATTTGGAGTGCAGCACCTAAACATATCCTGAAGCTGTTGGATTCTGTCCAAAAAAGGGCAATTCGTCTCGTCGGTGATGCTTCGCTTACTAACTCGCTTACTTCTCTGGAACACCGTAGAAGGGTTAGCGATCTGTCCCTATTCTATAGATATTTTCATGGGCAGTGCTCTTCTGAAATATCAACAATCGTTTCTGCTTTGGCGGTCTCTTCGAGGTTAACCCGTCAAGTCCAGTCTTCACACCCCTTTGTGGTTAATTTGGTGACCTGCAGAACATCTTTTTTCAAAGACTCGTTCATCCAATGAACAGCGAGGCTCTGCAACACATTGCCCAGGGAGGTGTTCCCCGAGGCATATGATCATCTTTCCCTTGCTTCTCACGATGTTCTCTGAACATTACAGGATGTCTCCTTTCGTGAGAAGTTTTATATAAAAAAAAACTCCAGACCCCTTCAAAATCACCAAATCCTTTGTTTCCCCAGTTATGTCAAGCCCAATCTCCAAAATAACCTCCAACAACGTTTCTGAGGGCGATGATGGTTCTTTGACCTCGCTGAGCTCTGAGGACGTCTCCCAAGCACCACGAGGCTACTGCTGCGCCAAGTCGATCAACCCTGCCGATGGCAGAGGTAGAAAGCTGCACCTGCTGCAGATGCTGGTGCTGCCTTTCATTCCAATCCTGGCTCTCATCATCCAGACGGCGTTTTTATTGGACACCGTTATGACGCAGAGAAACGAGGTTTTGGAGATTGATAACCAGGTGGGTTTCAGGTGTGGATTTTTCGGGGTAAATGATTGGTGTTCCGTTTTTTTTTTGGTGTTGAAGTACAGAACTAAGTTGATCAGTTTTTTTTGGTTTGCTAACTCGGAGTTGTGGCACCACGTCTGTAATTCAATCCATCGAATGTGCTCAGAATATTCTGATACGAATATCAGATCGAGAATTTCCATTTCCAAGCAATTCTTGTCATGAAGTTGTGACGTCATTTACTTTTTACAGGGAAATATTGAAGCGTTTGAAAGTTTCTCTAACTTTTATAGCGATTTTGAGGCCTTGAAATATTGAAAAAAAACATCAAGAAAAGCTATAATCCAAAAAAAAATAAAAAATCAGAAGCCAATTTCGATCCTACCTTTTGAGCATTTCTTCGACTTCAGAATATTCTGGGGATATAATATTCTTGATATTCCACGAATATTCCATGTACATTCAAAAAATGGTGGGTCATTTTCACATCTACAAAAAATGGTGGATTATTATATCAAATATATACAGTGTGGAACAGCCAAATGGAATATATTCGATAACGAACAAATGAGAGCGTGTTGAAAAAAACACTTGGACACGTCTATTTGTATTTTCAGATGAGCATTTTTTTCAAAAAAAAAATAATTATACAGGGTGTGTCATGTGACAGTGGCCGATACCAACTTTCTTATTTTAAATACAATCCCCTGTACATTATTAGTTTTTTTGGATTCTTTAGAAAATATTAGACATAATTCATGTACAATGTCCCATTTCTATCTTCAACTGTTTCGGAAATATTAAATGTTTCAAATGTGCTCAGAATATTCTGATCAGATCAAGAATTTTCATTTCCAAACAGTTCTTCTCATGGAGTTGTGACGTCATTTACTTTTTACAGGGAAATATTAAAGCGTTTGAAAGTTGCTGTATTCTTTAAAAAATACATCAAGAAAAGCTAGAATCCAAATTTTGAGCCTACCTTTTGAGCACTTCTTCAACTTTTTTTGGTATTATATAAAATTTCAGAATCAAAACAAGCCGTATATTGTGTGATCAATTAAAGGCAATAAATCATCGATATACAATGAGAAACAAAACTTATTTTTGTAGGAATAAATATTGGAAAAATGGTGAAAATATTCAGACACTTTAAATTCTTGAAGAATATTTCCATTACTTATTCCTTTCTCAACATGTCCAACTGAACTTTACGTAATATCTCTCTATCTAATGGAATTGTGAATGAAATACAGAACATGTTCCCAAGGGAAATAAAAACGTTACGTATCTTCTGGATCTTTCAGGTAATTAAATGTTACGGCATTCTCAATACTAGATACTCACAGTCTCCATCTTTCGATGTATTCATCGAGCTCTGCTAATCAATTTCAATAATGTGTGGTTGGAAATGAATAAACAATGGTATTAAATCAACCCACAGAGCTTCTATAAATGATAAGCCGTTGAGCTATGTCCGATAATTGATATTGAAATAGTGACATACTACACTGACAAACCGAAAACAAATAAAAATTAACCCTGTCTTCTTTCTAGCAGGCCTAATCGATTTACACTCTAAATAAACGAAATATCCTGGCTATAACTCAAACAGCAGGACTTTAGTGAGGCCAGTAACAGTTGGTAGATCTGGGAGAGACACACGCCTTTATTTGCATAATGTACATTATTGCCGTTTTCACCTATTATTCCAATTGAAAAGTTGTTTGAGCGATATTTCAATGAGAACGGTAATCGATAGATAACAGAGAAGGAAGCCGACATAATGGTGAAAAGTTAGCATATGTTTATTGATTCATTTGACCACATTTATTACAATTTCTTCAGTAGCATTGGCACAAAAAAATTCTATTCAAAGAATATGCTGGGGATATGATATTCTGAATATTCCACGAATATTCTATGTACATTCCAAGAACGTATCAAGTTGGGTCATTTTTACATGTACATAAAATGGTGGATTATCGTATCAGAAATATACAGGGTGTTCCTTAAAGACATGCTGAAGGGGTTATTCTTTGATACATTCTGAGAAAAAAACTTCCTATAAACGTATGTCCTAAAAGTCTTAACTTTTAAGGTACAAAGTGTCAAAATATTACACTCTTTCTAAGATAGTCCTGATTCATTTATTTTTCAGAAGGTTGTGTTTTCATAAGCAGCAGCTAAAAAGATTCTAACTTCGACATTGTAATGAATCTGATCTCTTTATTTGCTTTCAGTCGATGCACAAACATTTTCACGCCGCATCAGATTTTTGAGGAATAGACCCTGAAGTAAAACGATTTTTATTTTTTTTAACGAAAACCATTCATCGGGCAAAGAAAATCCATGAGATTAAATTTGGTCAATAAAGAATGAGCATCTTGAAGGTCATTTTTATTTTGGAAGTAAGCAGTGGCGTAGTGATTCTTCTCCAAAAATATTCAATTCAAAATCCGTACGGACGCCACTGGTAGAGAAAATGAAAAATTTCGTACATCACAAATGCACCTTGATGCATAGAAGACATGTACCTATCAAATTTTTTGAAGATGTCTAGAATATTATCTCAGTTATTATCAAAAAACTTTTTCAAAATTTCATCACCCTGTATCTCAGAAGTTATGACTTTTTGGACATACGTTTATAGGAAGTTTTTTCCTTAAAATAACCCTTTCAAATATTAGCGTGTCTTTAAGGAACACCCTGTATAGCTTCGCATACATTTTCAATTGAATAATGAAATTAAATATTTTTTTTCAATCTCCGTATTTGGTGAACTCTAATTCTGGGAATTTTTTTCTTCATTCAGGAAATGATTGTGAATTCAATAACTATAGTCTACATAGAAAACAATGGAGCTTATTATTTTTTTAAAACTGCTCGAAATTTGTCAAAGAACACTCCCTTGCTGTTTGATAATGGAAGCATAGATAGATTTTCGAGATATTATTTATGATTTATCGAAATATGTTCACAGGTAACAATATCAACTGAACTAGGAAAAGTAGTAACGAGAATGCAGCTAGAGAGATCAGAAGTGGCATTCAACATGTTCACAAATGGATCTTCCCAAAGGTAATACCAACCTCAAACTATAATCCATTTTTCTGTCTTCATTCATTGAATTATCATTTATTGCAAGTGACACACGCCAAAGCATCGAAATGTTTAGTGAAAACATTTGCAACCCAACCGATATCGATTTCAGGATAAACTTGGAAGCACGCTTCAATCTGACAGATGAAGCCATCAGGAACATGAGCAGTTGGCCCCCAGTCGTACTGCAATATGAAACCCACAACAAACTGCATCTTGACAAGGAAACTTTCCAAGCTAACTTGACCAAATTCAGGTAAAATCAAGCAAGCACCAAGAGCCAGCATTCAATTGTTCTTGTTCCAGGAAAACGGTGAATGGAAGCACCATCATGGACGTTTTGGGCTGGTACACGTCTGTCAACGCTGCCCTTTTAGATCATCTCACCAACCAAATCAAAGAGAACGATAACAGCGGGGTTTGGAGGTGATTGTAGCGAAGCTTTCAAGCACTCGCTACCGCGTATAACATTCGCAATTTCAGGTATCTGTTAGCCTTCAAAAACCTGCTCAAAAGCATCGAGAGCTTCGGGATTGCCAGCGTCTATGGGGTGAACTACTTTGGCCAAGGGTGGCTGCAGCAGTCCAACTATATCAACTTCGTTACACATTCGGCTTTGGCGAATGATTTACTCAACACTTCCTTCAACTACGTGCCGCAGATGAAGCAGGAGTACGGAGAGTTGGCTGTCAATATGCCCAACTACGAAAAGATTCAACTCAGGTACAAACGAATTGATCCGTGATGATACTTCCATATCAAGCTGTTGTTATGACGGAGTTTAATCAATCAAATTCTAGACTCATTTCCATGAGTTTGAAGGTCGGCATAGCTCGAGGGCATTAATCAACTTCGATAATGAAAGATGAAGTTTTGCACCAAAGTTGGTGAAGTTCAGCTGAAGTTTGAAGGTTGTTAAATCTCGATTGAATCAGCTATAATCATGTTTGTAAAGTTGGGAAGTTTGTGTTGTACACGCACTTGTCAAAACAAAGGAGTTGATCCAATAAATGCGCGGTGCGATGTTGCCACGTACTCGTTTATATCTGGAATCTACCAAATTCATTCCTTCGATAATAAACAATTTGTTTTTATCACTTCGATCGAGAATGTTAAGTGTGAAGAAATGTCTATCAACAATTGTAACTCAGGAACAGGAGCTTGTTTCAGTAAAGATGTCATCCTCAAAAATGTAAGCACAAATCCTAGTGAGTCGACAGCTAGAGAGTATTTTGATCTGATGGCGATATACACTGATGAACTGAGAAAAATACAAAGGTTTCTACGTGTTCGTATCCAGTGAGTATACTTTGTTGCTTTACCCTGCATTTTAACCTCAAAATATAAATCACATTATTTTCCCCTACGTCATCTCTACTGCAGCACAGAAGAATAAATCTCTTTTTAATGCTTACTTATATAAAAATAATAATGAGAATATCAATAATAAAAACAATTGAAAGTATTAAAGAGACTTACACTCGAATACACTTAAATGAAATGTCTATCTATCTATCTATCTCTGTCCAGACCTATGTGTGGGCATGTTTTCACGCCTGTGACTCCACAGGTGTACGTTTTCGAACTCCTCAATGAAAAACACTTTACTTGGCATTTTCTACGAATGAAATTTTTGTTGACCAGGAATTACGTCGCTGAAAATATACAAAATTCAGCACAAAGAGAGGCCTTTGGTATCGGAACCTTAGTTCTGGTCTTGTCCGTCTCCCCAGTCATCATTTGGCTGGTCAGAAATGCAGTAGCCACTATTCAGGTGACTATCCTTTCGAAATTTTCTGTCGATGATTTCGGTAACGGTTTGCTTAGTTATACGCTGCTAATCTGGCCAAAAAGGCCAAGGAGCTCAAAGTGGAGAAGAGGAAAAGCGACTTGCTGCTTTTCCAAATGTTGCCTCCGAGTGTGGCAACTCAGTTGAAACAAACTAGACAGGTAATGGTGATGCAAAATCAAATAAAAAATGCGGATTGCTTCAACAGTTATAAGACCAGATTTTTCATGATTCTGAAATATTTTGAATTTTTTTTAGGTACCAGCAGAATATTATGCTTCTGTCACTGTGTATTTCAGTGACATTGTTGGGTTCACAGAAATTGCAGCTGTCAGTACGCCACTGGAGGTAAGTTGCACAATTTTTTTTCTAAACCACCTTTTAACTTCACCATTTTCGTTTCGATGACTAAAAGATTTGTCACCGATTTTATGTACTACCCTTCATATTCTACATGATATTTTGAGCTGAATAATATACAGGGTGTCTTAGTATCATCTGTGGTCGATAGGCTGACCGTTCTCGAAAAACAAAATTGTGAAAATATGTTTTCTTTCATAGATATTCTAATAATGGTCTGTAAATGATTGCTTCTAGGTTGTAACGTTTCTCAACAAAATCTATAAACAATTTGACGCTAGGATAGAGTGTTATGACGTCTACAAAGTTGAAACTATCGGTGACTCCTACATGGTTGCATCTGGATTACCAGTTAAAAATGGTAAGTGATTTGTGAGTCTGAATATACGAATATCTTCAGGCCAATCAGTTGATGATGAAGCAGATGAAAATTCTTTGGTTATACCAACATTTCCATGGAGCTACATGAGGAAGCTATTCTTATTGTTGAACATTGAAACCCCAGATCCCAAAAACCCCAAAAATCAAATGAAAAATAAACGGAATCAACACACTGTATAAGAATTTCGACTTGATTCATTGTCATGACATTTATGACAACTGAAAACTTCAAGGATTCTGTCATTCATACGGGATATATTCCTGGTTCTTATGACTTTATACGAGCTTATTTGAATTTCTATGCTAAATTCTCTAAAAGCATTACTGGCAAGCATTCAGGCAGCCATTTTGTCTTCTTCATGGAGCTTCTGCTCAGGTTGATCACCACAGGCGTGTTCTGATCTGTTGGTTTTTCCAACCAGATATTTTCGTTGGTAAGTTAGAATTTCAAAGTCGACTTCAGGATTTATAACTGCAGTTTTTTGAGTCTTTGCTTCTATCGAACGTCTGGTTTTTGGATGAGATAACAGATGGAAGTCTAATCATTATAAACCAAATGCTTTTCTCCAATTCATATAGATACATTTCGAACAGGAAACAAACACATTACTGAAATAGCAAGTATGGCATTGGACCTTCTGGCTGGATCCACACAATTCAAGATTCCCCATCGAAAGTCTGAGCGTCTCCAGATAAGATCTGGAGCTCACACCGGGCCAGTAGTGGCTGGTATCGTGGGCTCTAAAATGCCAAGGTACTGCCTCTTCGGAGACACTGTCAATACTGCCTCGAGAATGGAGTCAACTGGTGAAGGTAGGATTATGGTGTCTACATAATGGTGAAACCACTCTTTAATTGTTTGTGGGTCCAAAGTGCGATGGGAATTTCATGGAACACATCCTAGACGGATACTTATCGAATCGTCGTGAGATGGCGACACAATCGTGTTCGGTAACATTGTTTTCTTCCACGACAGTCAGAACTGGCGGGAAATCCAAACTTCTCTAGTTCATTGACCTACTTTTGAATTTGTAGTCGTATATTTTTTGCTGTGTGGTGTTTTTTAGTGAAAATGAAGTTTGGTATAGTTTGTGGACAAGCAGAAACTGTCTCTTGTCACCTTTATAGAATTCCGAAGGTAATTTGTTAGTTTTTGGAGTTGGAATCAATAATTTACTTTTTCATTATTCACGAAACCGTTTGGAAACAATGGATACTCGCATTGGGAAAACATTTACAAGTATTTTAAAAACATCTTCTATTCAATTTTCCGACTGTATGTATATTCAGGAATGAATGAAAGAGAATATTTTCACGAGAATTCGTAATTTTTAATCTAATTGACAACTAAACTGACGAGCAAAGAAGTCAGCGTTGCCGCTTTTAAAATAATTCACAGAAGTGCGAAACAAATAGTCGTTTCCAACAAAGCCGAAGTTACATGTCTTTTCCAAAATACAATTCTACATTCTTTTATCCCCACAGATTCTTGAAACCCTGTCAAATCAAAACTTTGTAGACAAACTACTGATGTATTTCATTAACAATTAGCAACGTTGCATTTTGCATTATTATAGCGCCGACGGTGTCACCATCCGTGGTGATTTGAAAAAGCATACTTCTTGGTTCGAAAATATGCGTTTTGATCGGGGGGCTTTGGACACGGTTCGAGATAGGGACTGGTTTCACCATATCTATAGGTATCTTAAGTAAGATGAAAATCGAATATTGACACTTGAAAATAAACCAATATTGACATGGTTACATTCTTCTTCTTCTTGTTTAATCACCAGCATCTAAAATACACATCAGTTTGGAAATGAAAAAGTCTCTGGACGTTATTGGCGGTTACAGAACAGAACATAGAGGATTGGTTGATGTGAAGGTGAGACAAATCTATGGGTTAGACCTCAAGTCATTTTCAATAATATCGTGTTGGCCCTGCTGTCACCAACTTCATTTGTTTCGTAGGGAAAAGGACTCATGGACACGTATTGGTTGACGTGCAAAGAGGGAGGTTCTAATAGGGCAGTTGAAATTGATGCACCAAACTGTTTTCCGGTAAGATTTTTTTTGTGAAATCAAAAACAATCCAAAAGTTACTTTGACCACATTGAAATTCGCAAAAAAACTGCTCAGTCTGGCATCGAAAATAATTCAATAAAATGGGAATAATTTCATATTTACTCAATATTCGATTTTTTTTCAGGAAGATGAGGATTTGGAGCCCGTTTTCATTAAAAGGCTACGGAATGAGAATTATTTTTAATGTTATTACTAGTACAATTCTATTAACCCCATTACTATTAGATAATAAACACTTATATTGGATGTTAAATAGTCGTATTAACTACGTTTTAGATATACTCATAGATGAAGATATTATTTCTCCATGTTATAAAATATTGGAGAAATATCTTAAATGTCATGTGATATTTTCTAGCTTTTCGTAATTATTTATTCAATTTCTATGTGTAGAAGTTTTTCACGTCGTAAAAATTTATTTCCAAGAAATAAAATACTATTAGATTCGATAACTATTTGATTCATTTTTTCATGGACACAAAACCAAACAGTGTAAAGTAGAACAATAATAGTGAACGAAGAACTGGTTGTGCGATGTCAAACCATTAGGTAAATCACTCTTCCATCGTTTTCTAGAAACTCATATCTCTGCCACTCAAATTGATAAACAAAGTGAACAGAGAATAAACAGTTTTGCTTATCTGAAACGAAAAATTCAAGTATATTGTAACACCTGTAACTTCGCATCAATAATTGTTATATACTCACGAACATGAACAGCTCATTGTCAATGTCAAGAATACCAGATTTGGTGAATTTCATCGGTGTCATGTTATTGGTCAGGAATATAAGATAAGCTCGTCTATTCTTCGTGTTCCAATTGTACCACCCACATTCCAAAGCGTTGTTGTAGACTTTTTCAGACTGAAAATATAATGCGTAGAAGACAGTCGAATTTACTACTTTTGTTATCCATGTAAGTATTTATTTTTCACCTCGTTTTTGGCCCTTTGACCATTGGAGCAAATTATGCCGACGAACATGGCTACAGGAATCATTGAGACAATTATCGACATATTAGTTGAAGGGTGGATTTCCTGAAAAATCAAAAATTGCCCTGTAGAACTTTCACTGAATCATTGTGCGATATCTTAACTTACGAAAACTATAAAGGCAGCAATACATAAGAACGTAACTATGATATTTAGAGTTAGTCCAATAGTTCCATGGTCTGCGTGTGTCAACAACTTGTTGCACACCCTGTAAGCATTATATTGATATTTATTATGTTGAGAGGATATCCGATTTCCTTTTTTCGCAAAATATATTTTGGCCATTTCAAAATTTTCATCATATTGCGTTTCCGTTCTTTTTGTTGCTTCTATTTTTATATTCTTGAATATTAAAGTTGATGCACCCCTTGATTTATGTGGCGCCACCCAGCGAAGGAAAACACAAACAGCAACAGCTGGCTCCCAATCACTGAATATAAATTATCGCAAATAACGGCATATCTTTGCATATATACTGGAGTTTTTTTGCAAATAATCTTAGATCAAAGTGGAAACGCGTACGTATTTCGTTATTGTGAAAGGTAAGTCAAATAAATGCAATATTGAGTCACTGTTTGAGGGGAGAACAATAACTGAAAACAATAACTCATTGTTTTTGAAATGTTTGAATTTTGCGATGCAACGCAGAAGCTCTTTTGATAATTTAAAAGTTTCGACAATTATATCTTACTTTTTTAATTGCTGTTGGACACGCACCACTGTCATTATCTTATTGTAAATTTCTTCTTGGTAGTCATCCTTGTCACAATTTTCTATTGACAGCTTTGCCAATCTCAAGACATAACAATTGAGAATATGGTACTGGAAACGGATATGGCACAAAGTGTAATTGCATGTATTCAACAGTACAAAAAAAGCGTAAACCGGAGTGAAAGACGCCACGCAGTAGACAATCAAAAACCAAATCTTCCAGTCCTTCAAATACGTATCCATCAAGAATACTATCGGCTGCCATATCCTCTCATCATCGGAAACAGGTTTTTCTGTTCCCGGTAGTACACAAAGAGCTATCACGATGTATAATGAGATGTGGAGGATTTTGATGATTCTGCAATATTTCTGTATTTTGGCGAACGTTTTCTGTCCGTATGATTTCAAGCTCCAGGCATGTTCTTGTATTATTTTTGGAAATTCAACCAAAACATCGTAGCCCATGATCAATGAAAGGCTCACAAGAGCCGACTGAAACATAGGAGGTTTTTCACTAACAGAAAGCCTTGAACATAACCAAACACTCATTAGAAATCGAAAATGTTTCTCGAGTATAATTAATGAACATGTCGAACAATGAAGGCCCCATAGTGGATCCTCGTGGTACTTCCGACATACATACTAAAAGCTGTCTTCTATTTGATGCTCAAGAAGTAGGTAAATGTAAAAGAAATTGTCTCACTGATGCATTTGATCCCAGCATGGAAAGACACTGAAACTCCATAAAAAGAGGAGATTCCTCCCAGCACATTATGAAGAACAGACTGGCTAAGATCCATGCCAAGTGATACAAAAATAATAATTGATACAGCATCCTCACCACAGTAGATCTTGCGAATACATTAAGTTTGGTGCTTGTGAATAAGATCATCAGGGGATCTTCTGAAATGGAATTTTCATTCAGGGCTTCTCGAATTTGGTCCATTATTCCTCACCTGTTACACCTAATCTGAGCATGATTCTTGATGTCTTTCTGAGCAACTGATAATTATGTCTTGAAACTGTTTTGCCTTCTGGTGCGATAGTCTTTAGAAGAGATTTATAAGGAGGCAAATATCATTAAAATCGTATTATGAATGATTGTTTCAATATTTTCCTAAGCTGCTTAACGAGATTTTTCAGTGATGTTTGTTTTCCTTTAGTAATCATTATGAGTTGTGATTGATGGAAATTGAGTAGAGGAGTTGTAAAGAAGATGAAATTCAAGCCACTTCAGTTAATTGTTAATGAGATATGTTAGACAGGGGGCTGCTATTTTTTGTAGGAGTGTCTGTCATATTTCATTTTGCATTAACTAATTCAAATTGTCTGTCAATTATACCCACTTAGTTAATACGTCAAAATATCTAGAGGAGTGTCAATAAATTATAACTACAGCATATTCAAATGTATATTTTATTACCATGTCCTACAATTTCGTGAATCTTCGAATTTAAGCAACGTGATGTGGAGTGAATACAATATTTCCAAACCATTTGTGCTTCATTTGACATTTGACAGAAATTCTTCTAAAATTTTATAGGCTTACCACTTAAATTGATGAGCAATGTGAACAGAGTATAAATAGTTCTGCCTATCTGCAAAAAAATTGACAAATAAATATAGATCAATAGATGTCATGGATGTATGATGTATGCATGAACATTTGATGAAATGTCAAAGCTTTCTGACAAATGATTTCGGGAATTCAACGTTCTAGATACCTAGAAAGACTTTTGATAGTCGGAATATCAAATACAAATGTGGTGTTCTTGTTCTTCGACAAATAACTGTTTCAATCTATATATATACCAGTTATCTGTTTATACTTACATACATAAATAGTTCATGATTAATGTCAATGACACCTGATTTAGTGAATTTCATCGGTGTCATGTTATTGGCCAGAAATATAAGATAAGCTCGCCTATTCTTCATGTTCCAATTGTACCATGCACATTTTAAAGCATTATTGTAAACTTTCTCAGACTAAAAAAAATAATAATAAACCTGCACGAGTGTCATACTCACAGTCAACACCCTGTATTCACCTCATTTTTGGCCCGTTGCCCATTGGAACAAATATATCCGACAAACAGCGCTACAGGAATCATTGACACTATCATTGTCAAGTTTCTGGCTGGATGCACTTCCTGAAAAAATCAAAAATGCTTAGCGAAGGTCTCTAAAATGTTTGTACAAACTCACGAAAACTATGAACGCGGCAATGCAAAAGAATAAAACTATGATGGCAAGTGTCAATCCAATAGTTCCATGGTCAGCATGAGTCAGTAACTCATTGCACACCCTGTAAACATAAGCAATTTGGCATCGTTGTGAAGTGCTGTCATTATCTATCATTGATGCCTTAATGTTCCCAGCTCAACCAATTAGAAGTTCAGTGGTTAGCTAGATACTTTTCATTTTGCACAGTTGGTATCGAAACATAACTAAATCTGTCAAATGAAAAGTTCTTACTTTTTCACTTGTTGGTGTATTCGCACAACTGTCACTATACTCTCGTAAATTTCCTCTTGATAATCATCCTTGTCACAATTTCGCATTGACAGCTTTGCCAATCTCGAGACATAACAATTGAGAATATGGTACTGGAAACGAATATGGCACAGGGTATAATTGCATGTATTCAATAGTACGAAAAACGCGTACACGCTACTCAAGGACGAAATTATATAAACAATATTCAACCAAAGTTTCCAGTCTGTCAAGTAAGTATCCATCAAAAATGTGACTGGTTGCCATGATTTTCCACCATGAACGTCTTGTTTATTTTTTCTTGGTAATGAAGAGATGATTATGATGAAGTATGCTGAAATGTGAAAGATTTCGATGACGCGACTGGATCTTTTTATCATCGCAAATGTTTTTTCTCCGCATGACTTCAAATTCCAAGCGTGCTCTTTCACTATCTCTGGGAATTTTGCTAATACGTCACATCCCATGATCAGCGATAAAATCATTGAGGTACCCTGGAACATGAAAATATTGTTGGGTCGAAACATTTTTCCATTATCTCTAATCAATTACATGAATTGAAAAGGGTGAATTGACTACTAATCGAATTGTGGTTTTGAAGCAGTATAGTTGTGACAGCTCGCCAGCAAGTGCGATGTTGCCGCTTGTTTTTTTTTCAACCATACTCCGAAACAGAGAAAGTTGGGTTAGGTTCCCAATCTGTGAAAACTATATTCCCTGAAGAAATATACTTTAAATCCAAACTACATTATGGATGCTCTAGAAGTGCCTCAAGGACCACATTTAGGACCAATATAATCCAATATATTCATCAATGATGTAGTTTGTAGATTCCTTCAAAGATAATTTGCTGATTCCTCTTGAAGCTTGTTATTCACCCAACTTTTAATCATACTTACCATCACCTTCGTACCGATGATACAAAGGCATTGGAGTTGCATGAAAAGTGGCGATTTTTCCCAGCACAATATGAAAAAAACACTAACCAAAATCCACGACACCTGATAAAAATATAATAAACCAAACAGTACCCTCAACCAAGTCATTCTGACATAAACGCTGAGTTTCGTACTAGTGAACAACATCATCAGGGGGTCGTCTAAAACAGATTTCTTTCAATTCGACGCATGGTTTGGTCCAGATATTCTCACCTGTCACACCTAATCTGAGCATGATTTCTGATAGCCTAGATTTTTTCAAGTTTACTTCAGATCTGTGACATGATAGTCGTAGGGACAATATTTATAAGGATTGAAGCATCACCAGAATGGAATTTGTAAATATGCTTATGAATAATTCATTCCGAAAATTGCTGTTATTCTGGAAATGTTGTCTCAATAAACATAGATGATTGATAGAGGAATATCAGCTCAGAACATGATATATTTGAACATCGTGCTGGTTTGACTGATTTATTGAATATAGTCGAGGGGTTTCAGATCTGGAGAGATATGAGGAGGAGGAGTACTAAAATGTATTTTTTGCTGTAATTCTTCAAATAATGGTAATTGTAGAATACATTCAGACGAGAAAAAAGACGTATAATTAAAAAAAAAGTCTGGTAATGAATTTGATCGTCCATTGAAATGTGGCCAGTATGAAATCATATTCTCAAAAAACAATACATTTGAGGTTATTTCAGGAAAATTATTGCATTTCCAATTTCAATTGAATTAATTTCTTAATCATAATATAAGAATCTAAAAACGAAGAACATAAAATCGAATATGTTTATTCCACTTCATGGTCTGACGTTTTGAATGACAGTTTGAAGTTTGAATAATAAATGTAGATTATTCGTTTGACCCACGATTATTTCTCGATTATAACCAAAAATGATTAATGTTCGTGAGATAGGTTTGTTCATACCCAATATCATGTACATATGGGTTTACAGAAATATTCTTTGAACAATCTGAGTCTTAGAAGATTTGTTATCAAGAAGGATCCGTCATCGAATTATAAATTACCATGATAATTAGGCTTGTTGAAGTATTTCTCCGATATTTTGTTTGAGTTTGACATCAATTTGAATCATTTTTGTTTCATTACTCATTGACCTACTTTGCTTAATAATTTCTTTCTGCTGCAACATGTTCAAGATTGATATATATTCTTCTCCCTGATACTCATAAAAAGAGAGAAAAAACGGTAACCAGTCACACATACCTGAAAAAAATTATGGATGTTTTGTTAGTGAACGGAATTAAAATAACACCATGTAGAGATCACGAGCTGGTTCAGAAAAAAAAACATGTACGCGGGGTCTCATTTCACCATTTTCTTTTTAGGTCATAACTAGCAAAATATCCAGTATAATTCTCAGATATTTGGTGTACACGTCCTTTTACATCTACTCAAACAACAATTCGTAGGAAAAACCCAGGTCCGGACTAACAAAAATTCAACATAGTCTGTCTCCCCCGAAAAATACCTTGTATAATCGATTTTATGAAATCTAAGATATCTTTATGAATCTCAATATGTTTATAAATGATGGTTTAGTTGAACATTGTGAAATAACATTTTGAAGCATAACACATGAGTGACAGCTGATTAAAAATTAGTGAGTAAATGAAAATCCTCAATGCAAGTGATTTTTTGTACATATGAATTTTCGTACAGGTTATTGAAAACATTAGCGGATTATGTGGAAGAAAGGTTGCTAAATTATTTTCCTAAATGAATGGGAATCTTCAATTCACCTTTCATGCCCAATTCTAGTACCATTTTCATAGCTTTTCGAAACTTTATTTCAGGAACTTGACTTTGGAGAATGATCTAATATTTCTTGGAAATATACATCATCAAAATCAAATTATGAATGGATATAATTGATGAATGAGGAATCGTTTTCAAAGTTTTGTTTGAATTTAGCATTGATGAATTTTATATGTACAGAACACGTGTTCTTTATGATTTGTAAATTTTTATGTTGAATAAATTTATTGATTGATTTCGTGGGTAAACTGATAAGATTCTTCAATTATTCGATGGTTCCAAAGATATTCAATTCCACATTTCAGAATTCTCCATTTTGATTACTAAAGGGTGATGAAAAATGTTGTTCATCAACAAGATTTTCTGATTACAAATAAATGAGTAAGTGATTCTCAGACAACTTTATTGGTGATTCAAGTGACTGTTATTGAACAGTAAATTTCAATATTCAACGTGATATTTCAAGTGGGGTGTTGTTCAAATATTCTTCTCTCTAACACTCATGAAAAGAGTGAACATAGCATACCCAGTTCTACACATCTGAAAAAAAAATTCTCAGATAAGTGATTGATGTGGAATCAAATAAATCATTCTAAATGTGTGTACTCACAAAAAGGAATAATGAATGATCAATATCGTAAACTCTAGTATTCGAAAACGAAGTAGGTTCCATATTGTTGATCAAGAATATCAGATAGGCTCGTCTATTCTTTATATTCCAGTTGTACCAACCACATTCTAGAGCATTGTAATAAACTCGTTCGGACTGGAAGAAAAACAACGAATCAACTACGTTTTCAGATTCATAATTCTCCAGTAATTCCCACTTGAAACATCTCAACAAAAATTCGAGTTGATACATGTCATCACCTAGATTACAACTTTACTGAGAATTTACTCGAAAAATTGAACAATTTGAGAACAGTATGCAATTGTCTGGAGATATATAAGCCCCCAAAGCTTTTGCAAATATAAAGACAAGATATTTCGAGACTAGCACATATTCCAGAGACGAATGATACGGATTTATCCTAGATACTTTTCGTATACATGAAATGCTCCACAGGGAAAATGGCTGGAGATAGTAATCTGAGCTACTAGCAGTTTCAAGGTCTAAAAAAATACGAAGGGATCGAATGTCATTGGTTTAGGATCAATGACAAAGATCCACGAGCGAACCAACAGATGCTTTTGGGTGAATTTTCGCTCCTCTGATTCTTTGTTTAATTAATTAAAACGATTTTCATTTTTTTAAGCGAAACCATGAGTCGGACAAAGAAAATCCTTGCAATTAATTTTGCTGAATAATGAATGAGGATCTTGAAAGTAATTTTCCATTTTGGAAGTAAGCAGTGGCGTACCTAGTAGTTTTTTCTCCAAAAATATTCAATGCAAAACCCGTACGGACGCCACTGGTAGAGAAAATGAAAAATTTCGTACATCACAAAATGCACCTTGATGCATAGAAGACATGTACCAATTTTTTTTTAAATGTCTAATATATTATCTCAGTCATTATTAAAAAACTGTTTTTTTTTTCGAAATTCTCATCACCCTGTATCTCCAAATTTAAGACTTCTAGGACATAGGATATACACTTTTTTGTAATCTGTGACTTGTCATAAATGTATTGTATACATATGACCAATAAATCTATCCATCTATATCTTATTCAAGTACTGTTATATTACCTAAAGCTATCAGGTGACATCGATAAATAAATAAACAATTTCTTCTACAAACAAAACCTACTATTCCTGTACCTCATCTTTTGTTCGTTGTCCATTAGAACAAATATTTAGGGCGAATATGACAGCTGGAACTAGCGACATAGATATTCTCCAATTACTTTGTGGATGGACATTCTGAAAATATTCAAAAATACTGCAAGGAAAGTACATCGTTCTTGAATGGAAACTCACGAAAATCATGAAAGCTGCGACACATAAAAATATATGAATACCAGCAAACGTCAGTGCTAGTGTCGCATAGTCACCATAGAGCAGCATCATATCTTTGAATCTAAAACAGTTTTAAAACAGTTGATTCATAGTTTTCAGTACTTCTAGCTTGATACAAATTCCAGAAGTTACACTGTTTTTTATATGTATATCCGGAGTTTGAAATCAGTAGTGCAAGTAGCATTGGCAGGAGCATGAGAAGTATAGTGTTCACACTCTTTTCACCTATCTGCTCACTTGGGCTGGGTGTGAATCCGAATAAAATTATAATGATAAGTAGGAACAGAAATGAATACCCTACAGAAAAATAAAAATAACAATTTTCGAACTTGTGAGTTGAACTCTAATTCTAAAATATGTATAAATGATGATCATATACAAGGTGTCCCACGAGATTTTGGGCAGTATACAATATCTCGAAAACTATTTGGAGTACGATATTCATATTTGGCAGTTGTAAACCGTATTTTATGCAAGCTGCAACGTTTTCACGTCTCATTTTCTATCAGAATTTTCAATGGGACACCCTGTATATTTTTCCACTGTTGTAAGGGTGGTTTCTCAAGTTTTTTAGTAGGTTTGGAATAGAATGATACTTCAACAATAATTTATGCTTCTGGATGCGTATTTCCAAGAAAGATGGATTGGGAGAAATGGTACAATACTTTAGCCGGCTCGTTCACCAG
This sequence comes from Plagiodera versicolora, assembly GCA_037013635.1. Classification (NCBI taxonomy): domain Eukaryota; kingdom Metazoa; phylum Arthropoda; class Insecta; order Coleoptera; family Chrysomelidae; genus Plagiodera; species Plagiodera versicolora. Next base: position 3,542,227 of record CM072990.1, read on the forward strand.
ATATAACCCTGTTAGATTTCTCCTACTGATGTAGATAATTTAAAAAACAGAATTAGGGCATCTTGCCTTGCCAATCTATCACACTAGAAATGATGGAAGCAGCATGCACAAGAAATTCACTTGGAAGATTTGAATGCTGCATTACTGAAAATGGAGCATAAACTATTGTATAAGTGTCATTCTATTCCAAATATTTCATCTTTGTTTTTCTAATGTGAAACCTACACACAAATTCAAATACTTACCTACCAAAAGAAATAAAAATAAAGTTATGGTTGAATGAGCATAAAAGGGACCTTTACAACAGTGAAGAAACATACAGGGTGTCCCATTGAAAATTCTAAAGATGATACCATGTGACGTTGCAAAAACGTTGCAGCTTGCTTAAAATGTGTGATAGAGATATACAATACTGCCCAAAATCTCGTGGGCTACCCTTTATTTTAACAACAATATCTTCTGAACAATACTTTTCACAATAAAAAAGAATGTTCTCCTAGATAAGAGTACTTGTGACTTACTTTTTGATTTGTATATGTATTCTTACAAGATTTGTAATTTGCTTGTAAATATCATCTTGATACCCGAATCTGTCCTTGTTCTTGATAGAAGTCCTTGCCAATCTGATCACGTATTGGTTGAGAATTTGATATTGGAAAAGGGTTTGACACACTATGTAATTCGCAGAGTTTATATTCACAGTGAGTGTGAAAACGCCAAGTGCACCAAACAAATAATACGAAAGGTCAATGAGTGGCGTCCACATTTTTGAAAACTGTGTCAATGCCAATAATATATTCCAATCAATGTCATGCTTCATTGGGACGACAAGAGATGTTGTACTCGCACAAATTACAATAAATGCTGATATGTGAAGGGTTTTGATGAATTTGCAGTGTTTAACAATTCTCTGATATGTTTTGTCGTCAGCTGATTTTAGACACCAAGCATTATTCTTCACTATTTCAGTGGTATTCAGAATTAAATTATGCACGAAAATCAGAGATACGTTCGAGAGACTTATCTGAAATACAAAAAAGATCACAATAAGATCATAAAATAACGCTTTTTTTTTTCGAGTACATGTATAATCTTTCAGTTGTTGACACGGACTCAGCAAGGATCATTCATACTCACACTTGCACAAATTCCCAAATAGGGAAGATATTTCAGTTGCATGAACACTGGAGAATTCTTCGAATATAAAATATGATAGTAACCAGAACATATTCGTGTAAGCTGATAAAATATTAATGAAATAAGGAAAATCCTGAACGCACGTGATTTTTTATACAACTGAATTTTCGTACTGGTTATCAAGAACATCAGAGGATCATCTGAAAGAAAAGTGCTCAACTATTTTTCTGAACAAATGGAATTTCCCTAAACATCTCTTACCTCGCATTCCTAATTTGAGCGCCATTTTTGTTCCTACTCCGAAACTTCTTTTGTGAACTTGGTTTACATAATGTGATCTGATGCTCTTCAGGATTATTCCTTGTCAGGCAACGTCCTTCATTAAAATCAAATTATAAATTATCATGATTGATTGATGAGGAAATTGAGAAACCTTGCAAGGTTCCGATGGTGTTTTGTTTGACTTTTACGTTAACTTAGTGTGACTTATGAACATTTTGTATATTTTTCTTTCGTTGTGACCCAATTCGATTAGTTTAATACCAATTTCAATTTCTGAACTTTACTAATTGGTGTCATACAAAGAAAGGAGTTGGTAAAGGTTTCAAATTCATGTAACTGAAATTACTACCAGGAAGAGATTTTATCGAGAAGCTAGCTAGAATCAACAAAAACAGAAAATAAAAGAATTGTTTTCAGGCAAATATTCCCAACATTTACTTCAACACAACGATAAGTTTTTAAGCGAAATCGATTTACTTTTTGTGTTTTTTGAGAAATGCACTAGCGACATTTCAAAGGTCCATAACTTTGCAACGAGTAGACGGAATTTCAAAAATGAAAAATCAATGTATAGGGAATGAAAAGGACTCTTCAACGAGGTATTATTTGACCCCCATTTCCATTTGAAAAATTTTTGGGGATGCTATCCCCGCTTAGGAGGGTAAAGTTTGGGCTATACTTTTTGCGTCAAAAGTTGTCCCCCCATAAACAAAGTTGACGTGTTTCAGGTTTTTCTTGATAAAACCTCTTCCTGGCAGTTATACCTTCCGGTACGTTTTCGTTGGGCCACTCTGTATGTTGATAATGAATAGAATTGGACGCTTTTGATTCAATAAAAACAACAAATAGTAAGTCTAATCTATTTATTAACACCAACAATGACAAATATATAACTATGCAAATAATAAACAGTAAACGTTTAGCATACGATGTGAAACACATCACTAACAGTGATTCATTATTAATTCACGAAACTTCAACGTCAATTAATTTTTACCGAAATAAAAAGAAAGCAGTTTCGTGAATCACCCTTTGTATTTACGGAACATACAGGATGTTTGAACCGTAACTGGTCCAATTATAACAATATGTAAACTGAGAATATTAAATAGGTACAGGGTGATTAAAACTACATTGCTACTCCATCCATGCATTGAGAGACGTTTCGTGATAACCTCATTCGTGAGATACCGAGTGTTGCCTCACCACTGGCCCTATAAACTTCAACAAAAAAATTTACACCTCAAAAGTTCTTAAAAACGAAAGCCACCAAGAAAAGCAGAGCAGGACTCAGGTACATTTTCGCACCGGTGTTACCGTTGCAGAAGTTTCGAACGTTACAATTGTTCGCAACGTTTTGGATTTTTTGTTGAACGGTTGACCACGTGCAGAGACCGACCGAGCAATCGGAAAAATCAACGGGATCTTCGTTCAAGAAAAACATCACTCTGTGTTTCTCCCCACTTTTACATCTGAAAAAAAAGCATTGATATCATTGTCTCCGTTGTTTGATCATTTTCAGTTTGTTCCATTGTCTGTACAACGAGGATTCTGTCACCTATCCCAAAATAACTCACTCGTATAAAGCGGCGGCCAGATTAGCACCGAATGGATTCATCAAGGACATTCTCCAGTTCCGTTTACTCTGTTGATGGTAGTTGTCAGATGTCAACGGAGTGTAGTCTTTGCCGATCCCCAAAGTTGTCAGCACCGTCTGAAAGGTGCCCGTGTCGGTGAAAAGAAAAGAGCCCTTAGTGCCATCCGAATTTCCTGAAAATTCATTCGATGTTATGACTAGGCGATTTGTTTTATTATTTTTTTTTTCATGTTTACCGTTGACTGTTTTCTCGAATTTTTCGTACATGTCTTTCAGTGGGGCGCAGCCTACTTTTGTGCTCAGTGGGTTTCCGTAGCCGTATTTGTAGAAGTATTTTAAATCTTCAGCGTATTCCAGCAATTTTAGTTGGTCCTTGTTGAAGGCTACGCACCACGGAGATCGGTCCCGTTCGAACCTACGAAATTATAATTCCATTAAACAACCTCCAACATTTTTTCTGCGAGTTTCAACTCTGAAACTCTTATCAGTAGTATCAGTAATAGACCTATCCAAGATGCTGTCAGATTAAAATCAAAATGGCTGCTGGTAGGCACACATACCGACTTGGCATATAGCTGTGAATAGATAAACGAATGTTATAAGTGGAATTTTACAATCATTTTCTGAAATCAGTTTGGAAATTTCAATGGAACATTATCAGTAAACAAACTATTTTGCTATTCGTAACTCATCTTGTGAAATAGTGCTAAAAAACATGCCAACTTTTTGCCTTGTAGAATGTGGAAACCAAAGAAATCGTGATGTTAATGCCAATAGTGCTAAATTTTGAACACAAAATAGAACAGGGAAAGATCACGTACCGCGAGATGGCGCTGCGAATGACGCGAATGACAAAATGTCGGATTGAGGTGCGAACAAGAATAACACAGGTGCGTTTTTGGAAATTTGGTATTCGTGTTTTCGTACCGGAATACGTAAGTACCAACAAACATTTTCATTAAAGTTGGTAGCATGAAGTATGTAATTTTATCCATTTAGCGAAGTCCTAGGCATCTTTCAATCAGTCAGAGGAGTCCGAGTTCTGACAATCTCCTAATATAGGCAGCAGAATTTAACTTGAAAATATTTCAATCATCCTGTACACACATTTCGGTATGGCAGAGATGACTAAGTTTCGATTATTCAACCCTATTAATCACACATAAAGGAATTGGCAGACTGATAAGACGGCACATATTACTCAGTCGATTTTAAACCTCCGTTGGGTTCGGACGCGTGTGACAAAAAGACTTTCTGGTGCGGTGGAAAGTTTTCGCGAGTGTTTTCAGTGATCTCGAGTGTATGTGTTTCCAGTGACTGTGTTACAATTCCAGTGGGTGTGCTTCAAGGACAGTTTGAAAGTGGGCATTTTAGGAAAAATTAATGGGTGAGATTTATTTTCATGTCCCTTCACACAACTGAACGATTTCGAAATTTTCCAGCATGATACACATTAGGGTTTTTTATTGAAATTTACTGATTTCTTGGTGAAAATGTTTTCAATGTTTTCTCATGATGAATACATGACAAATGAACCCTTTCTTAACATTCAAGAAAAGAAGCAATACAATAAAATATGCAATTTTATAGATTCATATTTAATTTTGTTATAGATGGCATGTGACGTAAACGGATGACAAAGAACTAGGGTGGGAGGCACAACTACTACCAATCGGTGAGTGATTTTTTTGATTACTGTAACTTTTACAACGAAAACCAGTCAGCAAACAATTTTGGAAAACATCTATGACTTAATCAATTGAATTCACTTTCAAATATTTCACATTCCACTTCTTAGCTCCACATAAAACCAATTTCTGACTTACTGATGTATTTTTTTGTAACGATTTGTTATGTTTTATTTTATTTTATTTCATTTTATTTTTCTTTCAATTTGTGTACATATTCAAGTATCTCAATGGGCAGAAGGACTTCGGTCGATAGCCTATTGGATTAGTGTAAATTGATTCAATAAAGGACATTTATTATTAATATTATTGAAATTGTCCATATGAATTTTCGAATTCAGATATTTATTGTTGAGATTTAATGATTTTTTTCGGTTGTTACAGATGGTACGTAGTTTCTTCTAGAAAATGGTGAGTGATTTTTTGATTATGCATGACTTTATGCACGAATTACAGCGGGTGCACCCACAATTTTCCGACGAACTAAGGAATTCGTAGGATTATAGAGAATCCTTATAGCCGGATATACGTTCAGTATTTCAAAATTGTAATTTTTCGATTTGAACCTCACTTTTCCAAATTACACAGGCCTACCTTTTTATTTCATGAAAAAGTGTTTTCAAGTGACAGGTCGTTTAACAGTCAGTACTTCAGGATACTGAATGGAATGTTTATTTTTGAATTGAAATCTTTGACATCGCAGTAGCAAAAGTAACATTCGTATACAATGCGTTGTTACAAATCAAATCTACAATCAAAGATGTGCTTGAAGAAATCATTTACGCTGTCAAGTGACTCACTAACGGAATGTCTAATCAAATTCAGAGGCGTTTGCATTATTTTCAGTGATTTTTCGAGCAGTCGAGAACGACAGTTGACAGACCTCGCCTTAAAGCACGCCCGGTACCCTTACGAGGGGAGAGTATTGACTTTTGGTGTCTGTAATTTTCCTCCCTGAAAAGGAGGTCGTCACCTTAAAGAGTCGGTATGAACAGTGTTTTTTGTGCTTGAGGGAGTTTCAATAGTTGTTCTTGATATAGAAATTTGCTCTCTAACCTTTAGACTCCTTGGTGCCTTTTAATTTCGATAGACTTTTTGTCTGTAAATCACTTAACTACGTACTTGACTTCAAGCGCATTTTCGATTGTAGATTTGATTTGTACTATATCGCACTGGAGACGACTGTTACTTTTTGCTACTGCGATGTCGAGGATTTCAACTCGAAAATGAACATTCTATTCAGTATTCTGATGTACTGTCTGTTAAACGACTTGTTACTTGAAACTCTTTCTCATGAAAAAGAAGGTAGGCCTGACGATTAAAAAGACTAGTTTCCAAATGAAGTGCATTTTATTCCAGGAATTATTTTATTTCGGGAATTATTATCTTTCAGGAATTATTCTCTTTCAGCAATTATTTTATTTCAGGAATTATTTTAATTCAGGAATAATTCTCTTTCAGGAATTATTTCATTTCAGGAATTACTTTATTTCAGGAATTATTATCTTTCAGGAATTATTCTCTTTCAGCAATTATTCTATTTCAGGAATTATTTTATTTCAGGAATAATTCGCTTTCAGGAATCATTTCATTTCAGGAATTACTTTATTTCAGGAATTATTCTCTTTCAGGAATTATTTGATTTCAGGAATTATTCTCTTTCAGGAATGATTTTATTTCAGATTATTATATTATTATCAGAAACTCTTTTGTTTTATTTTGAGCTTGAATATTTTTTTATGAATGGTTCTTCGTGGATTTTCAGACACACACATATAATTTGAAACAATATGAAGTGAATTTTGCAATTTTGCACAAATGCCAATGAACGAATTTCAGGAATTAATTTTAATTTCTGGAGGGGGTAAATGCCGAGTAGATATCATCTGGTGATTTCGTTCAGATGAACTATTCTCAGTGAAATAAGTGAAAACAAATTAAATAAGCGCGGTTTATACTTTTCAGGTACATAATCTGAGACAATAAAAAAGTGCACTTTGCTATTTTGTACAAATGCCAATAAACGAATTTCAGAAATTTATTTATTTCTGGAAGGGGTAAATGCAGTGAAATAATTGAAAAACGTGAAAAAAGTGCCGCGTAGACTTTCCAGAGACGTAATCTGAAACGATATATGAAGTGCATTTTGCAATTTTGTACAAATGCCAGTGAACGAATTTCAGGAATTAATTTTAATTTCTGGAAGGGGTAAATGCTGTTCAACTATCATCTGGTGAATTCATTCAGATGAACAATTCTTCGTGAAATAAGTGCCGCGTAGACTTTTCAGAGACGTAATCTGAAACAATATATGAAGTGCATTTTGCAATTTTGTACAAATGCCAATGAACGAATTTCAGGAATTGATTTCAATTTCTGGAAGGGGTAAATATGTGAATATTTTGAAAAACATGGTTTGTAGGCCTACTGGGGATGCTTCCATTAAAAAAAACAACGCATTGAGAACTCTACCTCTTGGGTAATGACGGAAACGAGTTCAAATGTATTTTCTTCTTCATCTATAATTTTGTTAAAATGGGTTTTCATTCCAATGTACATATATGACAAACAACTATGCCTGTCTACCAGCAGCCATTTTTGGTCACGTGTTCTGGATTGGTCTATTATGAAATTGGTTTATGTTTTCATTCTAATTTCCTGTCAACACACTTCTATTGACTCACCAAGCTTTTTCGTAGCGACACAGATTGTAAATATCCTGGATAATGGTTGCATTTAGGGAATATCTGAAACCCAACCTTCTGAAGACATTTCTAGTCATCTTCATGTACTCTGGATTTTGGAGGAATCTTTCAGCTTCGGATATTTTGAATGTGTTATTATCATTCTCAGACCACATCGGACAGTTTTGAGTTGGCTGAAAGCAATAAATAGTGTACCAACAAAATGAATTGATTAATTCAATGGTAATTATGAGACATACAAGAATTATTCTCACCCGTGTTAAATCCTTTGAGCTGACAGTATTGGAATGGATTCTGTATGCATCGCTCCCGAAAAGTCCTTCGGCATATGCTTGGAACGTGTCATGACTTCTGTCTTCGCTCGAATATTCAAACTAAAAAATGTATTTATCATTGTCACGTTTCATGTCAACATTGATTTGTAACTCACGTTATAGGAACGTTCATCGTAGCTTTCAAATAATTGGGGATATTTCCATTTGAATCTTCTCGACAATTTCCTCAGATCATCTACACCTTGGCTTGTTAAAGAGTTCGCTTTGCTTTCTGAGATGCTTTCATTGAAGCGCCATCTATGGATCAAAGTGTTAGTTATATGGCATTAGCGATGTTTCTAGTGAACAATCATGGATTCATCAGAGAGTTTCTGTGTTACTTCATATGCGTCCGAATAAACTCACAGTCGAAGAATTTTTAGGTTAAAATCAAATGACAGCTGACAACACGTGAAATAAGTCGTGAATGTTCGACAGAAGAATTCACAAGAAATCCGCAAATACCCAACTAGTTGCTAACAAGTTTGGAAGGACGTCAAAAACCACCATGATTTCTATGGATAAACGTTGGTATAGTTTCTATATTGTACATGATTTAACGTAGTTGGCTAAATTTGTCTTGCTGACAGAAAAACAATCAACCAAATAAGGAGTTGACAACGATCAAATAAAGTATTGGTGAATATTTGGTTGAATAATCACTGAATATTATGAAACATCAAGTAGAAAACATAACAAAAAGAAACTCTTTGCAAGTGAGTGTAAAGTAAGGTTATGTTAACATCAATCAACTGACATTGACACAAAGTATTACTGATGAGTAAAAACGTGTTAATGAAAGCTCTCTCAAACTCTGCTTGAACATACAGGGTGTCCCAATTCTACGTGAAATGTCGATAATATTATTGACAAAAAAAATCAGATTCCATGTAGTCCCTGTGTATAGATTGCTTGTACTAATAATAACGAACATTACCTTATGAATAATTCATAATCCTGTGGGCACAATCTTCCTTTGTCTGGATAAGATCTCCGGTCGTGGTAGTTTCTGCCAATTTCTTCATGAAGACTAGTGAGAGCTCGAAATTTTCCTATTTCTTCAGCGTCTGGTAATCTCGTTCCACGTCGGATCAAACTCCAAAATTGTACGGCTGTGCAATCTAGAAAATGTTTCGTGCTTTCACTCCATTCATTCGAATACATTGAAGAATATTTGATGGGAAAAATCATATAAAAAATACAGTAGTCTTTCAACAAAGCATATTCATTTTAAAAGATACATTCATCTGCCATCCTCCATATTTGTTTAATAATTGGGAACATGAGAAGTATCTTGCTCACACTCTAGCGCTATACTCAGTGCCCTGTCTGATTGGGCTGAGTGCACAGGCGGTTTTATAGTGTGATTTTACCTGGTACGATGTGTTGTGATGTGCTTCTTTCGTGATTGATATTATCGTAAGCTGTTTTGGTCGCAAACTTCAAATATGGTTCCTCGTCTGTGCCATAGCAGTAGTCCTCACAACAATCTTCATTTTCTTGGTTAGACTGGCTGGTGGCGAAAGTGATGAAGAGGAATAGTAGGAAAAATTCACTCAGTCCCATTTTTCTAGAAATAAATATATTGATAATGGTCTAGTAAAATCTGATTTCTTCAAACAAAATTCTATTATAAAACTTGTATCCCCTTTAACCCCCTCCCCTCGATAGCTACCCCCTCAATTTGTTTAAATAGCAAGGGGTTTCCTATTTAAATCGTTGAAAAAATTAAACAGTAAAATTCAAAAATCACCATTTTTATTTTCCTAAATGAAAAATACATAATTGAATCAAATTAAATCCTTAAAAAATAAACTGAACAAATTATCCTTATCAACAACAATTACTGCTGGAGGTCATCAAAGTGTTCCCCATTTAATTCCTTGCTTCTTGGGTTCATTGAGTGACCACCAAGATGACCAGATCTGACTCCTATTGATTTTTCCCATGGGGTTACCTCAAACCCAAATTCATGCAAGCCAGTGATGACACTCAATGAACTTCTTCAAGAAATATTCGGTTGGGTTAGGAAACCAAACAGAATCTTATTTTGCTTTATATTTATTTATTCGATTAGACGTTGTAAGATATCAACAGAAGTTAATAAAAATTATTTGAGAATAGTCAGGGATATTTCAAACGTTTTAATGAGCAATATATATCTCGAAAACTATTTGGCAAACCAAAAAATAAAGTTGTATTTGGGACCTTTACAACGGTGAAAAAATATACAGGGTGTCCCATTGAGAATTCTAAGGATGATACCACGTAATCCAAAATGAGACGTTGTAACAACGTTTCAGCTTGTTTAAAATGCGTAATACTACCAAAGGTTTACAACTGCCAAATTTCAATATCGTACTTCAAGTAGTTTTCTACTGCCCCAAACCTCGTGGGTCACCCTGTATAATATTGGTATGATTGAACGCTTTCCTAGAAAGATGAACTGTTCACGGCACAGTCAGGTATAAAAATAAGCGTGACATGTACTGTGTCTTAACGAGATTATTTATTGCTGTCAAACAATTGTAAAAACGAATTCTTTAATCTTATCATAAAACAACCATAGATATCACTGTATACATCTAATAGTTGATGACAGAAAGAAGCTCGATGTGTTCATAGACGCTCGTACAGAAATAGAAATCGAGTGTTATTCGATTCCAAGCAGTAAACAAACTCGAACTAGGTTACAACGTGACCGGTTTCGTTAAGTCAGTTCGGTTGCCGCCCATTCTTCAACAGGTACGAGTGTAGTAGCGAGTAGTAGGCTCTGACAGATCACGTGAACGGTGAAGATTATTTACATCAGTTGTTGTTGTGCACCAAGATCAATTAGGAACTTTTGAAGGTTGGTATTATCACTTTTTCATTTTGTGTTTTGATAGTTCAAAAGCTTGGCGGTGTTGCCAAGCTTCTGAGCCTACGAGTGAGGCTACCGATTTTATTTTGTGTCAAACAATTGAAGTATGTTTCACGTTAATGTTGGTCTGAATTTATTCACAGATGGGTAACTGTCTTTTATCGATAGTATGGTTAATCATCCTGATACTAGTATCTTTCTGGATAGCTGGTATATGTGCAGGAATCTACATCATACTCTACCCTCTCACTGTCTGTATACCTGCCCTTTCGGTGAGTAAACTCTGTATATAATCTTCAGTCGTCTACTAGAACGAGATCAAGTGACTGTCTCTGTCAGAAATTGGCAGGGAAAAAATGACAAACAGTGCATGCGCTGTATGCAAACTCAGCTCACAATTACATTCGAGTTTTGGATACCCTGTATATGGAGGGTAATGACTAAAAGATGAGCAAATCGATTCGCTAACTGCGAATATTATTAACTAGAGGTATTGTCAAGGTCACGCATTTGAACCTGACTCATTTTTCATTGATTGGTTTGGGGTCAAGAAGATCATAGTTTATTCATAAGTTGTTACGATATACGAAATTAAAAGCTATGATACTTTTCGATTGATTGTTGGAATTACTGAATCGTATATATTTTGTGTTTTGGGCCCAACATTATTATTGAATAAAATAAAACGTGAATTCGTTGGGTTGAAAAACATAACCAACAATGAGGTTTCAAGAGAATTTCAAATGTTTCAGCAGAGTTTGAAATCATACTGAGAACAAATCTTCCACCACAGTTATAGTTATAGATCTTTTTGGAAGACACTGTATGTTGATTATATTGGGAATGTATGATGAATGATAAAAAGATAAAAATTTATGACAACATTGAAGAAAACCCATGAATATACATTCTTATCGCGTATTCAAACAATCATTTCCTTTTTAAACCTGAATATACAGGATGAGTCACTTGAGGCTAGTTCAATTTTCACAATGGAAATGTTTTTTGCGAGTAACTAATACTGGTGATGATTTTTCAGGGTTTAACTGACTTATTATTATCAGCCATACAATTTCCACATTATTGTGCGAAAAAGATGATGGAAGGAGGCTCTCTCAACTGATGAGGCCAAATGAAACGAAAATTTCCAGCTGAGACTGATGGAAAAGTGTGGTGTTCATAATCTACCTGAAAAGTATATATTATATGAAATTTTCTAATGTACAAGTTAAATTTTATTTAATATCATTAATAAATTACTTTTTTTTTATTTTCGTGTCAGTTCTTTACATGTCAATAATTCTCTGACGACTGAGGAAAAAGTGAAATGGCGACTTTGTTCCATAAATTTGACACAGGAACATGTATATTAAGTGAATAATTTAAATCACAAGAAATTAAATCGATTTCAAATGCTAGTTTTTGGATAGATTATTCAGTATTGTACAAAGTGAAGATACAGTTTCGGAAACTTGAATAAAGGCAGAACTCTATAAGAGTAACAAGGAAAACAGATGTAATATAATCATATACAGGGTGTTTCATTAATATGGTGGAAAAAATGACACTGAGAGTATAGAGGATCAAAATATAACGATATTGAGCGCAAACATCGCTTATACAAATGTCGATGGTTAACAAGATACAGTGCGTTCAAAATAAAAATTTTATTTTTTCACTATATTTAGGAAACACCCTGTATAACCAAAAGAGACGCGATACATCGTCAGGTGATCACGTCACAGCCAATCACGCAGTATATCGATACCTTTCTTTGAACTATTTGAGGAGAAATTTCAATACAAATTTTGAGCAGTAGTTGTTTCATTTGAGTAAATAGATTTTGAATCACTAAACTCTTGTTTCAAGATATGTTTCGAGGTTTCATTTATTGTTGACTTCTTATAATCCTTATGTCAATGTCATTTGCACAAATGACGTTCGGAGGCTCAGATTCTGAGGGATGGCATGGAAATTAACATTTTCTCTTGATCAAAACAGAATTTTTTTGCGTTGAAAATTCAATGATTTCTTGTCGATCAATGATAGGAAGTGCATGTGCGTTTCCAATAGTCGTGGATTAGAGACTGTGAAGGTCAAGGATTTCGTTGTTCTAACTAAAGCAAGCACAATCTGAATGTTCCATGTTAAATTAATTACCTCTTTTATGAACCGAACTCACGAAGGGTATTACAGTCAATCATTTCGACTGCACAAAACAGGATATTTCGTTTCATGTAAAGTGAAGAAGTGTTCAAGAAATAGGTTCAGTAAAATGGCAGTTTTTCTGAAATTCAACACGTCATAATCTTCGGAATATCCGTACCCTTCAGAAAGTTTTTTTTTCAAATTACACATTTTGTGTTCCATGTTTTTCTTCATAAATCACCAAGAATTTAAAGAATTCCGTATATTTCAGAGCCCTCTGTATAATAGTTGAGCTGTGAATAAATTCGCGTATAATTCCATCTTTACAATCGGTCACCAATATAATCGAACACACCCAATATGACATCATCTTGAAATGTAATTATCACATATGAATTCGTATATTCGTTGAGAATGATTGTTATTACTTTTACGTGTTAGAAGCAGGTGCATTTGATATGCTTGGAACTAACAAACAAAACCATGTAGCATTGAATCTGATATCTGTTTATACAGGGTGATTCAAAAATGTGTACCGAGCTTTCACAGGGTACGTGTATATATATAATTGAGCAGAAAAACCACGTCGTCTCTGCAACAATGTTGTTGACATAAACAAAATTGGCCATGGCCCTCTAAGATATTGTAACCGATGAACCACGCGATGAATTCATCACGTGACTTCAAAAATTCGAATATCTCGGAAATGGTTGAGTTTTTCAATTTTTGACAAGAGAGAGCACCTCTTTCATTTAATTTTTTTTTATCGAATACAAGGGAGTGAGTTGTACACATTTTTGACTCACGTTGATGTATATTTTATACAGAAATTGAAAATGAACCGGAAGTGTCGATATATAGGAACATAGAACATGACATTTGATAAACAACAGTTGGTAAATAATCCACTTTTTGTAATAATTTCGGATTTGTTTGTGAAGGCGTATTTTCAAAAAAAAATTAAAAAAATAGGTGAGGCTTAATATAGACAATTAAATATCCTCTATACCGAGGTATTTTATTTTTAAAATATTGAATGGTAACTATCACACTGAGAGGTGAAGAAGGGATTTATTTCTTATATATGTATGTTTCTTTTTGGAAATATCAGTCGACATATACATGAAGGGTTTCCGACTGTTAAAATTCGCTATTTAAATTCGTCTCGAAAACAGAGATCACCGCAGTATTCAGTTGACATTCTCGACAACGAATCTGAATAAATATAAAACGAAGAAACTCAATGGGCATGCCTCACCTATCACTTGTTTCAACAAACCGTTAGATACCGAAAGACATCCGATAAACGAATTTCCAAACACTCACCGGCCAACTTGTGAATCAAACAAAATCAACTGGAAACACACCCGCATAAACAATTAGACTCGCTTCCAGCGAGTTTAGTCATCCAATAACGTAAAATATAAATTACTTCAATTGTTGTTTTCGCTCACCGCACGCCTACTTAGATTTTACCGTGAAACTGGTAACTGCGCTTTGGGTCACTCGTACACCAGACTGAATGTGGATGGACGCAGAAGAAGAATGAAGGTGTGTAGAGAGACTCTGAGTCTTGTGAGTCTACTTCACGTGGTGCTTTCTACGTAGCGCACATTCCTTTCATGGGTATTAATTTTTTAATGCCTACTGAACATGCAATCAGTTGCGTCGTTTTATAGGACAAAGGGCACACGCCCAGGACGCTCGGATTGGTAGGAACTTTCGAAGACATCGTTATGAGTCATATTGTTTTGATCTCAAAACCGCTGGGAAAAACTAGTACTGAATAATTGAAAATGAGTGAGGATAACAGAGACATTGCAATTAGTTCGATTTTCTAATGCAATAATTTCTACATGTTGAGAACAACTGTCAAACGAAACTAATCGTAGTAAATCTTTTGTTTTCCCGCCTACTTGACACTGAATTATGGTCTCTGCTTCTAAGGAGATTTAATAACGTAAAAGGGTTCCATAAATCCAAATTGAAATCTGATGAGATTGAAGGTATAACATTATGATGATAGATCACCGTTTTCCGTTTTCACTTTTTCCTGATTAGAATCTGATTGTGATTACTTTCAAGTTGAAATAACCCTTGTATGTATTTTCAAGAGTCTACCCTTCATTATATTTAAGGAACTCAACAGTAGTCAATCGATTCTTAGAGACATCAAAATAATAAAATGATGAAATTATCAACCATATATTTATCAAAAAGCTCGAATACATTGTTCCATTCCTTTTAATATTGGAGAAATTCAATGTATGTAGTGCTACCTATTGACACTTCAATAGAAGCATAACGCAGTAACCGTGTTTTTACTTGTTATCAAATTAGAATGTCCACAACAAGATGGTGCTGCTAGAGCTGAAATCTTCTTATGGGCCTATACATCTCGATGTACTGAGGTAGCACGACAATAAACAAGAAGATGAGAATTATTGATGACAAACGACACAACATTGTCAAGTCAGTCAAAATCAATTCGCCCTTGCGCATTCATCTTCGTAGCCTACCTCTTTTTGGAGTTGTTCTCCACGCGTGTCAAAATGGCGAAGAAAAAGAACGATGAAAAGACCAATCTTGACGATGATTTTACTAAATACGACAGTGATTCCTCTTACAATGACGAAGAACCCAACTTCAGCGACCCTGAGGGATTTGTTGATGATATATCCGACGAAGGTAAGTTTTGATAAAACAGCTTGCTAACTAAAGTGGCCATGCCATACAGTATGATTATAGTAGTTTTTGTACTTTTACATGATCATTATCCATAATTTGCGTATATAAGTCGTGCCACATTCCATGCAAAGTTCTATTTGTTAGCTAGAATTTATAATCTTGTTTCAGAGCTTGTGGGTGATCTGTTGAAGCAGAAACCCAAAGAAACCGATGGTGTTGAAAGTGTGATAGTTGTTGACGGTGCCCCACAAGTAGGGCCCAGTCGTATTGAAAAGTTGAAATCCGTCATCAACAAGATTTTTGCCAAGTTTGGAAACATTGTGAATGAGTACTACCCAGTAAACGCTGAGGGACACACAAAGGGTTACATCTTCATTGAATACTCATCACCAGTCCATGCTGCAGAAGCTGTGAAGCTATCAAACAATTTCAAATTAGATAAACAGCATACTTTTCAAGTAAACCTGTTTACCGATTTTGCTAAGTATGAGCAGATTCCAGAAAAGTGGCAGCCTCCAGAGCCACAACCCTATGAAGGACAATCTGACTTACATTATTTCATGTTGGAGCCAGATGCATATGATCAATTCGCAGTCGTTTTAGCTCAGGCCCAAGGTGTCCAAGTTTGGCAATATACACAACCAGATCCTACTTTAGTGGAATTTCGTAATGTAAGTGAACCATCAGTTACTTCATTTAATGTTTTGATACATGCATTAATCATGATATAATTCAATTCCAATGGATATAAATAATTATACACTTGTAAAGTAATATTTCATCAATATTTCATTGTTTTTGACATTAAACATTGCTTTTTTTCTAGAATTGGACTCAGACCTACATAAAATGGTCACCTCTAGGTACCTATATGTCAACTTTCCACAAGATGGGTATTGCCTTGTGGGCAGGTCAGAGTTTCGCCCAATACAAAAAATTTGCTCATGCCGGAGTACAATTCATTGACTACTCACCATGTGAAAAGTATTTGGTCACCTACTCTCCACAAGGTGATCCTCACAATCCAGACCAGAAGAGAATCATCATTTGGGACATCAGGTAATAATGCCTTTTCAGTTCAAAGAAACTAAATTACTTAGCTATGCTTTTTTTATTTAGAACTGGCCTAGAAAAGCGTTCCTTCAACCCTGAAGGCCCTACTGCATGGCCAATATTCCGCTGGTCTCATGATGATAAATATTTTGCTCGTATCGGCCAAAACAACGACGCCTTGCAGGTGTACGAGACGCCATCTTTCGGATTGTTGGACAAGAAATCCATCAAGATCGCCGGCATCAGGGACTTCAACTGGTCGCCGACTGATAATATCATTGCTTACTGGGTAGCAGAAGATAAGGTGAGATTATCTTTTATTGCCTCTCACATTTTCATTTTCCAAATTCAAATTCCTGGTGTTTATAACTTTGATGCATGTTCTAGGATGTGCCAGCTAGTGTTACGTTGTTAGAATTGCCCAACAGAATTGAAATTAGAAAGAAGAACTTGTTCAACGTGGCAGACTGCAAGATACATTGGCAAAAAAGTGGGGATTACCTTTGTGTTAAGGTAGATAGGTGAGTGATATTCAATTAAAACGACTCAATTCGCCGAGTTCAACAAAAAAAACCTCGATTGATCCTAACTTTTGCACAGGTACTCGAAAGTCCGCAAAGAAAAGAACGAAACCAAGTACTCAGGCGTGTTCTGCAACTTCGAGGTGTTCCATATGCGTGAAAAACAAATTCCAGTGGACAGCGTGGAGTGCAAAGAACCTATACAGGCGTTTGCATGGGAGCCTGTCGGCTCCAAATTCGCCATGATCCATGGTGAACCACCAAACATCAACGTCAGCTTCTATGAGGTGAGTCCATCTCTAAAATCGTTCATTTTGAAGTGTTGTTGTTGTGTTTGATTTCAACTACTCGGTATAGACCGTTTTTTTTCATACAAAACCCACTGATTGTTTAGGCATTCTAAAATTGATAGTTGAGCTATTTCATCCTCAAAACTCTGTGAAAAAATAACCGCTAAATTATATGAACACAAATCAACTACTGGTGCTACTTTTAGTCATGATATAGATGGACGTCACTTTTGACAGATGCGGCCATTTTGTCGGTAGGACATACAAGGGCGCGTCTGCCATTAGCTTTTCATTTATCTGCAGTTTTGAGTTGTTTAGGTCAAGTTTTTAGTGCGTATTTTATCAACTTTTTCTACAATATAGCTCGGAATACTACTTATCTCTTGAAGGAGACGTGAAATCGCGTTTCGACTCTAAACTTGGAATAATAGACAATGTTGACGTTTAACCAATCTAACATGCCTTTTTACACTTTGCTTATCCTGTGTTTTGATGCTAATATATCCCGTATTTACAGAAGGGGCCCAATCTCTATATTCCAGTTTGGCTGGTTCTCTTAAAAAGTTGAACAAAAAACGACTACTTCAACACAATATTTAACTATAAATCCAAACATTTTGGACCATCATTTTTGTATTTCTTATGTATTGATATTGTTTACCTTCCTGATACAAAATGATCTCTACAAATTCGTGCATGTTTAAGAAATGTATCGCTCAAATTGCCCCGTCTTAAAGCCTTTGCCCAAAATTCTCGACGTTCTTTTGATAAGGCGTCCAGCATTTCTCCACGGTTTTGTAAGGCTTTGGGGATTCTAAAATAACGATTTTGATCCTTTTCTGCTCTTTTAGAACACCCCATAACAGAACAAAACGCTGGCATTTTAAAAAATTCACACCCAATCGATTTTCTCTATTTAAAATGACAGGAACGTTTCGTATGCCCTACCGGTACTATGGTCGCGACGTCACCTCAAAATGTTCTATAACTCACTGATTGTGTTTTGCAGGTGAGAGTGGGGCAGGCCCCCGTCCTGCTGAAAAAACTAGAAAAGCGAGCCTGCAACCACTTGTTCTGGTCTCCCAACGGTCAATACATCGTGTTGGCCGGTCTAGGAAACAATGGCGGAGGATCTTTGGAATTTGTCGACACGCATGAATTTTTGGTGATGAACACCACCGACCACTTCCAGATGTCCGACGTGGAATGGGATCCAACCGGTCGATACGTCACCACCGGTGTTTCTTTCTGGAAAACCAAAGTCGATACAGGTGAGAAAGACGTTTGTTTGAATTGAGGTTGCTTGGAAGTCAAGTCGATTTTAAGTGATTCGAAAAAGTGCAAAGCAGCAAGAAACTACTGACTATTTCCTTAAATTTTCCAGGATATTGGATTTGGTCGTTCCAGGGCAAAATCCTGAAACGTTACAACATGGAGAAATTCGCCCAGATGTTGTGGCGACCCAGGGCGACAACTCTGCTGAGCGAAGAGAAACAAAAGGAGATCAAGAAGTACTTGAAGAAGTACTACCCACAATTCGAGAGCAAGGATAGAATGAGGCAGTCGAAGGCTTCGAAGGAGCTGATCGAGAAAAGGGCTGCCCTCATGGAGAAGTTCAATGAGTATAGGCAAGAGAGGATAAAGGAATATTTGGAAAATAAGCCCAGGCGAATGGCGCTGAGAAATAGTGAGTTTGAAGCATTTATCTTCTTAGTTGGAGTAAAGAATAACGGTCACTTTCCTGGTTTTTTTTGTTATGAAGTCGAATCTAACGTCGCTCTTCAATTCAGCCAGGATACATTGGAAAAAGTACTATTTTTGGTGTGTAGGTGACTTTCAATAGGTCTCTCTATGAAATCAAGTAGTAACAAGTCAAACAATTTTCATTTATAAAATATAAAATTGTGTTTTTAGGAAAATTAATGCTCAACTTTTTTTTTCAGATGTCGATACAGATGAGTTAGATGCAGATACGAATGTTGAAGAAGAAGTAGTTGAATTTTTTATAAAGGAGGAAGTGACTATTCTAGAATAAAAAATTTTGGATTAACGTTTATTTCCCTGTGTTTGTTATCAGATAGACCAGGGAGATTTTTCAAGTTTTTTAACTAGAATTAACTTTTCTCTCGCTTTTGTAAAGTTTTATTTTCACAATTGTTAATAAAATTTTATTTACCGGAATTATGTATCTTTTCATCGTGTATTGTAATATTGTATGTCTGCCTCATGGCTACAAATATAGAAAATATCCCACAAAAGTTGTATATTTATGTTATGCCAATGTGCAAAAATTACTCCGTGTATTATTCTGAATCATATCAAATTTGAATCATTGAAAATATGTAAGGTATAGCTTCATAAACGAGATTCACGAGAAAGATTTGAGCGATGCATTTAATCATCATAATATTTTATTACAAATCTATACAAGAAGCACCCAACAATTAATACTATATCCCTTATAATTACACAACAGAAAAATGAGAAAATAAAAAAATATATTCCATCACAAATATTTATCGTTGCAAAAACAAAATAAAAAATAAGGCTATTAATGAATGAATCAAGAGATAACTCACAAATTGTCTCAATAATCTACATAAAAATTATGTAAATGCTGCACTAATTTTGACAGAAAGTCTATCAATAAAATGACTTAACAGTGGAATGTTCTTTGAAAGAATTGTAATTTTTCAGTAAATTTATTGATCCAATCGTTTTTGAATCTACAAAATAAAAAATCTTCACCGAAACAACAGCATGTACAAACTTATAAATACCCCTATTTGATTCAAGAGAATAGTAAAATAAAGTTAATTCTTTTAAATAAATTACAATTCATTCTCTATAAATAATCACTGATACTATCTTTTATCTTTTCGTTTATTCAGTTTCCAAGCACTATCACTCAAAGATTGAATATGCTCGACCTTTTTCGCACCCCACCACAGCCACAAAAATCCTAATACTGCGCATATGCACGTCTCAATGTAGAATCCATCGAGAATAGTCGTACATTCACCACCTTTGCTGATACAGAGCTGAAAAAAAAAACAATGTTCGTTATGTGAGGAATGAATTAAGATCAAAACTGCGCATGCTTATATAATGTGTCAGTTGTCAATGCTTACATCTTTCTCCACGGTATCCCGGCAAGTGTTATCGATACTTTCTACCCCTCCTTCGCACTGTTTCCATGTGAGAGGGTCGACGAAGTAGAGCGCCAGCATGGTTGGCCAGTTGCCACCTAAATTACTGATGGTGTTCAACAACGTCATGTAAGTGCCACCGACTGTGGAATCGCTGATTTTAGCGAAAAATGCCATAATGGACACGAACATACAGTAAACACACACCTAGAATGTAAAAAAAGTGTGCTCGTGTCAAATGAACTATCAGGAAGAGCCTTAAGACTATTTGCATCGGTAGAATTTGAAATGACAATTGAAGGAACTCGATAGCTGTCAATCGACCACCGAGTATTTTTTACTTCATGACCATTGGAATGATTCTCACCTGGTGTAAAGCATAACATATAAGGAGGAATGTCACATACAAAAATGGTAAGCCCTGAGAGGCATCAGGTACAAGAATTGGTGTAACCCACACCAAAAATGCAGCTACAAAGCCAAATGCTAATCTAAACGGTATGGCTTTCAAATAAATGTCCAATGGTCGGGGACCTGCAAATTTTTACAATAATGCTACAAAAATCATAAGTAGAGCTTTTTGAAATATTTAGTACTTTCAATACAAATAAAATTTCGAGATAATGTTTCTAGAATCACTCTGTAAAATACATAATGACAAAGATGTCATATTTCCATCAGTTTCAAAATGACTTGTTTCAAGTTCTTAATGAAGACCACAATCCATATTTGAAACCACATCAAGGTTTTCACAATTCGTATCTATTCAAGCACATTGAATATAATTATCCATATCATGCTGTTTCAAAGTGTAAACTGTTGGTGGATGAAATCAACTCGATATGCCAATTACACAAGCAAAGCTATGAATATCCTTTCGGTAGAACAAAAGATTTGGAAGAAAACAGTGCGAGCAGAATCATACAGAATTTTTTTTTGGGCATCAGAAATAAAAGAATATTCAAATACTTGAAATCATCTATACTAGAACTATCCAGAAAAAATCCAGCGACGTTACTCAAAGCTGTAAACCACGTACAAGCAGAATTATTCGAAAAAAATAAGCACCAGATAGTGTTCCGTTTGGATGGTAATGAGTTTCCGCCAAAAATCGTGTACAAATTATTCCGCAAGAGAGAAGACAAAGTCAATATTTTGTCTTTGATAACTAAGGATGAATTTGTTAATAATTATAGCAGGAAAATTCACCACAGTGGATGGTACAGTTTCAATATATACAAATGCAACTCATGCAAAACTATGGTGAAAGTTAGGCCCACGAAAAAAATCAAGCACAAGAAATGGAAGTCTGAGGATAATTGCCTTTCTTGGATCCAAAAGATGTATTAAGGATAATATGGATTACATTGAATAGTATAAGATTGCTTAATGTCAAAGCTTTAGTGGTGTGTCAAATATAGAAAATAGTATTGCTGTTTAAACAAAAATCATTACATCATATTTATTTTTTTTGTCTCACCTGTGGTATATTTTGCTATAACTAAAGGCATAGCTAATTGCAATGGAATCAATGGTATCGCCAGTAGTCCCAATCTTTCTTTAGGAATACCACCTTCAACTAATTTCAAGGCCATCACACTGTCAGTGGATGAAAATCCAATCTAAATAACAAGAACTTCCTTTCAGAGATTCACTTATGAAACGTCCCATCAATTGAATTTCAAACTTTGAGCTTATAGACTTACCTTACAAGTCAGCAAAATAATCACTAATGTTTGAACAGGTCTCAACTTAAGAATATCTTTGAGTGATATATAAGCAGTTTTAATATCTCTATCATGAACCACAACATGATCAGGATCATGAGGTTCTGTTTCTTTCTTCAAAACCGCAACTATGGTAGTGGTAATCAGAAAAACTAAACCCCAGAAATACAAAAAACCTGGCAAAGTAACAATACCTGAAATACAGAAAATAGTAATCACACATCTGAATGATGAAGTTCATCTAATGTAGGAGTACCTTCTTCCTGGGGTTCAGTCCTCAAATACTGGTTACAAAATGTTGGAGATTCCAGAGCCATGAACAAAACATAACTGAGAAAAAAACCTGTTGTTTGTCCAACACTATTACAAGTAGATGCATGTCCCACATTATCTTTTTTCAGCATGGTAAGTGCCCAGCCATCAACTGCAATATCTTGGGTAGCTGCCAGAAAATTTAAGGAAAAGAACAGTATAGTCAGGATTTCTATATTCGGTTCTATTCCATCATTTCCCAACCATTGGTGGATATGTGATGAGAGAAGTAACATGAAACCCCCAATCAAGTATTGTGTAGGTATCAACCATGTTTTTCTTCGACCTATTCTTGTGGAAAATATTGCATCCACTAAAGGGGCCCAAAATAGTTTCAAACTGAAAGGCCATGTTACCAAACTGAATTCAGCCTAAAATTCACCTTTTGAATTTCTTTCCAATGAATGTACTGATATGAGTTACCTGCTTTTTATAACTAACGCCTTTATTTTGTAATATCATAGGTATGGAAGCTGACAATCCCAATGGAATGCCTTGTAAAGTATACAAGAAAAAGAGCAATAGTATGTTTCTTTCATCTCCCTTGATGTTACTTTTAGAATGATCCTGAAGCAATTCACCATTTTCCATATTTGATGAAATAGTGCTGTTATTTTTATTTTTTCTTCGCTCAGTTACCTTCATATTTTCCAAAATATTTTTCAGTTTTCTTCAAATATGAACATCAATGAATACTAGGTTATGTTATGGCCACGTCAGATTTTTATATTCAGATTCTATGATTGAGCTGTAATTTTGATAGTTATTGTTGGTAATTGATTTATACCTAGTAATCTCTATGATTAGCCACTCATGTTTGGATTCACTCATAAGATAACCAAAATAGTGAAGCCAGAGTACTATCACAGTTTAAAAACTTTCTGATACAGTTGGGTCCCTTGCTGTCAGTACCTCTTGCACAGACCTGCTAATCACCGTCACCGATCTATTTACATGGCGTTTCGATTCGTATCCAGTATTCACACAATATCTTAGATAAAATCGATATATAAATCATAATTTTCTAATAGAAATTTGAAAGAAAGAAAGAATCATCGAAACGTGTTCCTTATGCCCATTGTCAATTATAAATAAAAATGACAATTCGTTTCGTTAACTAGCCATCTCATATGTCAAAGTCTTCGATTTGAGGTTATATTGGAAGAAATTCAATGATAAATTAGAATTACTGCCAACAATTCGTTAGAATATATTAGGTATTGTTTCCTACGAAGAGATGTCTGTTGAAGACAAACTAAAACAAGGACCCAGGGAAGGGGTTTCCTATCCCTTACAAGTAACCTACTGTGGCAATTGTTCAATGCCTCTAGAGGTCAGTGAAAAATTTGATACAAATTAGCGAAGTATGTCTGGTATTATTTTCAGTATTGCGAATATTATCCAGAATATGAAAAATGTAAACAATGGCTTGAAAAATTTTTACCAGAAGAATTCGAGAAAGTCAAAATAGGGGATGATAACCCAATTGAAGAAGAAAAAAAGAGACAAAAACGGGGAGGAAAGGGCATGATAAAAACCAAGAAAAAAGAAGACGGTCCTAAACAGGTTTGTGTATCTAGAGCTCCTAGAGGAAAAAAGAAGTCTGTTACAGTAGTTACAGGTTTGAGTAGTTTTGGTAAGTTTTCTTGTACCTTTTTTCAATTGATTTTACTCACTACATTGTATTTTAGATATTGACTTGAAGGTAGCTGCAAAATTCTTTGGCACTAGATTTGCTTGTGGCTCATCAGTTACAGGTGATGATGAAATAGTGATTCAAGGTGATGTTAAAGATGATCTATTTGACATTATACCAGAAAAGTGGCCAGAAGTAATATTTTTCATTAGTAGCATCACCTGATATCTTCAAGTAAATGTGTTTTAGATTGATGAAGACCTGATAGAAGATCTAGGTGACCAGAAGAGATGATTAATTTGCACAAACACTCAGTACTCCTGTGAAATGAATGCTTAATAAAACCTTGTTATTCCACAGGCAATTTGTTCATTTTCAATTATATTTCAATCATTATCTGAATTGAGAGAGAGCAGGTGAAATAAGATGCATGCTAATTCAATTAAATCAAAATTATAGTTTATGTACATTCCATTGTTTACATATATTTTATGATACTTGGTCTGATCTTATGATTCTGGATCTTCTTCATCTTCTTCAGGCTGTGCCTTAACTACATGGGGAAAGTGTTTAGCCACAATTTCTAGAATTTGCTGTACCTGTTCCTCAGTTAATCGTTCTTCACTCTCTTCCACCAACTGTAACAAATAAATTTCAGAAATCACTAACCACATCAGTTTAATTAATTTACCAATTGAATCTCCAGTGCTGTAGTAGGAGGAGAATTTATCATCATCAGCTTTTCAGTCTTATTGAGATTGAATGGAGACAAGGCCCTCAAACATTCTGCTACACTCTCATTAGTTTCTTCAGCACAAGGAGTGCTCTCTAAATACCTAATTGTCTGTAGAAATGAAGTGGATTAGATTCCATTTGGTCACTCTTATTTACGTTTACCTCATACGTTATTGTTGCTAGCTGACCCCTCTGTTTCAATTTGCCACCCTTAATACTCTGAAGGTGTTTGAGAACTTCATAATTACACAATGATGCAGCGTTGGCTTTAACTCTATGAATAAAATTGATAATGTTCTAACTTGGTTTTGAATTCGTATACTTACATTTCCATCTTAAATATTGTAATCGACTTCTAATGCATTATATTCACTCTCCTAAGACAAAAACATACAGACTGTAGACATAACCTATTTCATAGCTCATATCACAGAACCACTCTGTCATTCTCAAAATGTTTAGATCTGTCAGAAGAGTGGTTTTAATTTGATTTTCAAAGTTTGAGAGGAGACGAAACTTTTTTAAATGTGAATTGATACAGTTCGATTAAAAAACAATAAAGTAATAGTTGAATATTTCTTCAACGTCCTGTTTTTTACCAAGAAAACATCTTGAAATGATTGGCTATACAGGGTGATTAATTATTTTCATACTTTAGTTTTTCTACAGAGAATAAAACGTTATTTTATAAAAAATATTATGAACATTATGGAAGAGTAGAAGGGATTAAAACAGTTTCAATTGTATATATGTATATAATGACTCCACAAATCTGACTACAATTCTTTTGTGAGGTAGAACATAGCAAAGCTTAGTCTGGATTAATACTTCTAAGGTAATGTAGTATAATAATAATAAAAATGATAATTACAATTGGTATTACATAAAAGAAATAATACATATACGAAAATATTTCACAAAATAATCTCGCCTGTTTACAATGAAACTCACAGTTATTTTTCCATTCTCGAATGAAATAATAGGGAAAAATGCCTGAAAATAATGCTTCTACATGTTTATTTTGGAAGAAAATTCTCTAACAACGAACAATGCTGTGAAACACTACATTTTACCATCGTAAATTGACAATAGGACAAGTCGATGAAAACGGGTGTTGATTCGATATTCACTGTTAATATTCTTTTTTTTGCGTTTATTTTATCCCAAAATACACAGAGTGTTACATAGGGACACCTCTAATAATAGGTGGAAAAATAATTTGATATCACACACTTCAATAACATATAAGAAATGTTCTAAAAAGCATTTAAATAGATTATCTGTCAAAGAGAACATTCAGAGATTCGTATATTATTCGGGAGTATTTCATTAAATGTTTTCGAAAGATTGAGAATGTTTTTTGAATACACCAGGTATTGTGAATATTGACGAAGTTTGTTCCAATTACTATAATTTCTAGTAAATGTTGAATGAGGCAGTTCCTAAAGTTTCATTTTGGCATTTGAACAATTTATTCATTCATGGAAGCAAATGTGAATGCATAGAAACTCAATATCCATTAGGAAATTATAGCTTGCGGTAGAAATTTGATTGAAATTCGAGTTGCATTCACAGGAAGTTGTCCAAGAAATCACTTAACATCAGAGCTATCGCAGCATCATAGGTATATCTTTTTGTAAGCAGTTTCAGTTTTAAATAGATTGAATCGGAAGTAAACTGAACAAAAATTCTACATTTGCTAGATGTTCGCGTGAACTAGATTTTCAAGATTCCTTCACCTAGGATTGCTTTTACAATTAGGGCAAAAACAGAAATTAAAATTTCTGCAATTATTTTTTCCAATTCCGAACACAAGCAATTGGAAAAATTATAAAAACACACATTGCAACATAGCAAATAACACATAAAAGTTTGGCAGCATTCAAGTCGAATTTGACACAGGATACAGATAATTCAGTATAGCATAGTAATGGTAATAAGCAGCTAGTACGACAAAAATATGCCATATTGCATGAGCAAAAGGCAACACTCCATCACTCTTGAAGAAAGCTATGCCCACCACATATAGCAATCCCCCAACAGATAATTCTGTCATACCCATCAAGTTATGCTGAAAAAATACACATCACAATGATTTTACTCCAGATTAGATAAATATTGCCTTGAAATTCAATAATAAGTAGATCCAAAAGATATATTGTGAGCAACAGTAAAAGATATTTCAATTGATTGCAGAAAATCAAAGATTTTTGTATCCTAGTGTACCCCCATGTTTATTACAACTCAACTTGACAGAAATCAACTCAGAATTATTCTTACCTCAGCCAAAATAGGAAAAACTGGTCCAATACCCATAACCAGATAAAATATGGTCTCTAGCATTTTGTACTTTTCGTGGAAGATTTGTTGATAGGCAATGCCCATCAAAGCAAGACACCACACTATCCATCTCATCTGGGAAGCCCAACCTTCTTGTGGTAATGACTCTAGGGTCAGCCATGGAAAATATGAGCCTGCTATGAACACATAGATCATGGCTCTATCACAACGATGGAGGACATTTTTCAAGTGCCTAAAAGATGGCTCAATGAATTTGAAAGAATATTTGAGTTTCTGAATGACTGACCTGTACTTATTGCAGTAGAAAATACAATGAAAGGAAGTTGAAACAGAGAATAGGAATATCAGAGTGGCCCCATAAACAAGAGCAGAGAGCATGTGATCACTATCACTAGACCTGTTAACTAATTCTATTGTGCCCAGGATACTTGGAATGATCCAAATACCATGAGTGAGAATGTTTGCTATATGTTCGATTGATGTTGGGCAGTATGCTTCTTGGGGAAGTGCTTTTTTGTTCATCCAATGTATGCTACAAAATAAAGAAGTCTTCTATAAAGAAATTCAAAGTTTACAGCCCCGGGGAATCCAAGAAAAATATCTATAATTTCATCAATTTATAATTTGTTGACTATAAGTTGTTGAATTGATAATTAACCACTTGAATATTCAACATTAATATTATCCATAGATAAAGAGATGGAATTGAAAATAGGCACATACATACCATTTTAATTTTTGTAAGCAAGTATGTTGATTGATATACAGCAGATACTGTTTCAAAAGTGTGTTGCTTATCATACCTGAAATTTAAATAAATACGTATCAACAACTGTTTCTCATTTTTCTATGTAATTTTCTTTTTCTAAGAGTATCAGTAATTCGGAAACAATAATGGAAATATCGAATAAAAAATATTTCATCAACTAACCATATAGTGGTTAATAAACAACTATGTCAATAATGACAGGAAAACTTCTAACAGATGATCGATTTTAATTTGTACATTAATATTTGTTTTGTTTTTATAGAGTAGTGTCTACAGTGTTGCATATACTATTACTATAGTAATAGATCTATTACTTTCGGATCCCATCTATGACGCTATTACGTACACTCTTGAAAAATGCCAAATCTATTACTATTCTAACGTCAGCATTGTAAATCATTTTTTCTGCGTGATTCACCCTCTACCCGCAGTTTGGAAAGTGTCATTTTCCCACAGTTGTGCGGGAAAAGTTTGATTAAGTCAAAGATGAGGAATAAACTCATTGTAAAAACTTGTGATGCGCTGATACATACCAAAGAACTACTTGATGGAAATACTTGTTATGATTTTAAAATACCACAATCTCTAATAAATAGAACATTCAGCATATATAAGAGCGGTGATGATAATGAAAATTTATCTTCTTGAATAGTTTTTGAATAAGTTATGACTGATGCTTTTGTTATATTATTCATCAGTTAATGAATAGATATTCCTGTGTTCAAAGTTTATTCATGAAATGAATTTTCCTTTTTTTATTTTTCTACATATATTTCAGAAAATGTTATTGTGACTGATATGTTCTTATTATTGTGATATTTTGTTTGTACGTTCATGGAAGTTCCTTTGTTCGAAGTTTATTCATAACATGATTGTTTTTCAGGATTTTATATTTATATTAAAAAGTAAACTTCAACATATTGATTTATTTGAATTATGATGAAAATGGGTAATATTTTCAAATAAATGAATAACTGTCCCAAACTAGAGCCATATAGAAGTGACCTCTAGCATTCGGAAACGGTACCGTTTACAGGTAGCTTACAATAGTACGATAAATATTAACTGCGCATGCGGCACTGACATCGAAACGTAATAGACTATCAGGAAATAGTAATAGATTGCCAAAAAAACATTCGCCTGCGGCGGGTATCTCTCTTCTGACAGAATCTATTACTATCTATTACTATTCTGTCTTTGAAAATATTACTTTATTTTTTTTGACATATGCAACACTGAGTGTCTATTATTACGACTGCCCAACAGCACGTACACTATACTTGAAAATCCGCTTGTCTGATAAATTCAACTAAAAGGACATTCAATACACTATTTTAGGGAGAAAGTATATCAATAAAACATACCTATAAAATTTGCTTGTTTTCAGCTTGCCTATGAGGAAGAGAATTTGATAAAGTCCTGCAAAGGAGCACTAAAAGGATTACTTTTAATGGAATAACATTAAGGGTTTCAACTACAACACATGATCTGATGCACGCGTATAATACAATCTTATTTCATTCCATAAAATAATCAGTATCCACAATAATTTTCCTTCACGAGTATATATATGCAGATATAAAATCCCTAAATTGAAATTTATTGTTGAATGAATATTTCTATGTATCCTCAGTTCCGGACATATAAAACAATGACATAATTTGAATAAGGTAATTATTCGAGAATTTTGACCTTGACTCGAAATAATTCCATTAATTTCATATAATTATAAAACTTTTATAAACTATCATTAGTGTTTTGCTGCTCAGAAAAATATATCGATTTTCGAATATATAGTGTGTTTGTACCTGTATACTACGTCTTTGAATTACGTCTTAATATTTGAATTTGAATTGTCAATGTAGAAATATTTTGAAGATGCAGTCCTTTCGATTTAATTGAAGCTCATTCTCAAAAAATATTATGTCTGTCTGATTTCAATCCATATTAAAATGCTGTATTGTCATAGAAATAGCCAGTTTCTTTATTAGGGCTCAGCAAAGGAATACAAAATAGAAAAGAAGAACTTTGAGGTTAGAAACAGTGTATTTATGTATTTATTTTGATTTCTTTATTTTGACTTAAATGCCAGTAAAAAATTCGAATTTGACTTCATAGGATTTGGAGTTATGAAATAGTTCATATGTTTCATAAACAACTTATCGGAGCAATGAGTTATCTATTGCGGCAAACATTTTGAAATAACTACATAACTTGGCGGGCTGTGAAACCACCCAGCACTCCGCCGATGCGGGTACACCGTTAGTAACCCAGTTTTACTCATCCAAATTTATCTACCCACACAAATACCTATAAGTAATGGATGAAAATTTATTCACTCTCAGTTTCCAACGTGTAATCATGGCGATGATGTTGAATAGTTTGTTTGTGGTGTTACTTTGCAGCTTTTTATCATTCTCTCAGCAGTGCAGCAATCCTGGCTATCCCTTTGAGAACTTCCTCGGTGCTAAAACGCCTTACCGACTAGTGTCAAATCAAAGTTTCGATCAAATTGTATATGAAGGTATAACTCTTTGAAAACTTGCAATATCTTGTTTCATCACATATTTTTTTATTCTATTAAGGATGCACCCCGAAAAAAATCTGGATGCTAATAAGGCATGGTACAAGGTATCCTAAATATGGTTTCATAGAAAAATCAACTGTTAGATTGCCTGAATTAAAGGAACTTATTCTTCAAAATAAAGAGTTGCCCAATGGTAAGTGTACTTTTGCTCAGCTTTCGTTTTCACTGATCAATTTTAAAACATCAAAATTCTATTACATTAAAGGAGTTTGAATTGTTTTATTATCAATACTGTAATTAATTTGATTGAAATTATATACTATATATTTTTCCAAATAATTTAAAAAGAGAAAGTCTAATAAACAGAAAATGTATCACAAATCATTGGATAGTACACAACAGGAAAAACCTTGAATTAGTGTAAAAAAACAGCAGATATCTATGCTATGCTTTCATTTTTATGATAAGTACCAGCATCATTTTGCATAACAGTATATTTTAACAATAATCATCCACTATCATTTATGAATAATTGCTATAACTTTTAATGGTATCAGTCAATTTACTAGAATGATTCATCATTTTTTGAAGTGAATTAAAGTTAATTCATCAAAAAATACTGACAAATATTATGTAATGTTCCTTTTGCTACTTGTTTGTATCGAATCAGTGACTTCAGTCTAATTTTCACCATAATGACTAAGGAAGGATTACATATGCACTTTTTTATAAAGACATATCTTGGGTATATATCAATGTGTTATTTTGGAACTGGCAACATTGACTGATTATAACAGTCATAATGGAATTTTTCTAGTTCAATAAGAATCATAATCAAGATAATACTTTATCTTTGTTGATTGTATTAATTTTTGAACAATGTATTCAGCATTTTGCCATATACTTTTTTCACACAAGGTCCTTGAAATAATCTTGTTTCAGATGAATATTTTCTATTCCTAATGCTCAGATAGAAAATATAATGAAATGCATAATTTGCTTTACAAATCTCGTTTTTGAAGTTAAGAATAAATGAATGTAATGATTGAAGAATGCAATGCTACTGTTATACCATGAATTGGATTTTTTAGAATATATAAAAAATAGAGACATGGATTCTTTCCGTAAATGGAAGCCTTATCTTGAACTCAAAGACAAAAAAAAGTTAGTTCATGAAGGAGAAGAAGAAATGCTCCTGCTGGCAGAGAGAATGCAAAGTAGATTTCCTGAACTGTTTGATAGTGTTTATAGTAACACTTCATACAAGGTGAGGCGAACTTAGGATCACAAGATTATTTATCCAAGTATACAGTTACTCACTCCTCAGTTAATCCGTATGTTCCGACAATAAATGTGTTGAATTAATGCATTTCCCGTGTTTGAGACCGTTATTCACAAAAATAATGTTCCTACTATGGAAATTTTATTTTTCAGTTTAAATACACCCATTCTCAACGAGCTCAAAAGAGTGCAATTTATTTCACTGCCGGTCTGTTTGGTAAAGCAGCGGCGAAAAGTATTTGGTATCCAGAGCCCTCAAGAAAAGATCCAATTTTAAGGGTAAGTGAAAATGTCACCATAAATTCTAGTACTTACTCTATTCTATAACTTTTATTTCCGTCTAATTTTGTCATATCTTCCTTTTTGTTTAAACTTATGGACGATAAAATTTTCCTGAATTTCCAGTTTTATAAACTTTGCACCCGATGGGAAACTGATGTAAAGCAAAATTCGGCTGCTCTTCAAGAAAAAATAATCTTCATGAACGGACCTGAAATGTCTAAAACTGTTCGCGAAGTTAATGAGAGATTGAAAATCACGAAAAAGCCGTTGGAAACAGGTAATTTCATATCACCACGTGAATAATCAGTTCTTTTTCACTCACAACATTTTTTGTGACTTGAGAACTCTCTGCCGAGTAATTAAACAATCAATGTCTTGATATTCTTCCAATATTTCTGATTTTGTGTTTCAACGAATATTTTTTCAGATGACGTGATAATGATGTATGAAATGTGTGCTTTCGAAACAGCCTGGAACAAATTATCTAAATCTCCATGGTGCTCAGTTTTCAGTGTGGATAATTTAAAGGTAAATTCTTATTATTCAAATTGTGCAGCCCCCAATAAAAAAATCCACAGGTTCTAGAATATGCCGAGGATCTCAAACACTACTGGCAAGACGGTTACGGTTTCGAATTATCATATAAACAAGCCTGTCCTGCTATGGGAGACATGATGAATTTTTTACAATCGTAAGTGTGACTTTTAAACATCAAAACAACGATCATATACAATTTTTCATCCAGGAAAACGCGTTTTCCAAGAGTGAATGCCTACTTCACTCACTCCGGCACGCTTTTGAAAATGTTGGCCCATCTGGGTCTGTACAAGGATGGAGAGCACTTGACAGCAAAGAATTTCGACCACATGGGGACCAGGAAGTGGAGGACTAGTTTGATTGACAGTTTCGGAACTAACTTGGCTTTCGCCTTATACAGGTGAGAAACTATTTCTATCATGCTTACCCGGTATTCTCCCTTGAAGTCTGTCACTGTCAAATGTCTGTCTTGGACTAACCTACAATCATACAAACGCTAAAATTCTAGCAGAAAAATAATTAATGTATCTATATTTTCAGTTGTGATTCGGTTGACAAATTGTTGGTTATGCACCAAGAAAACGTTGTCAGGTTGCCGCCCTGCTTGGATTCAGATTTATGCGAAGTGGAAAAAATCAGAGATTTTTATGCTGAGAGTTTGGATAATTGTGATTTTCAGGGCATGTGCAATACAACTTCTACGACGTGAAGTACAGCAAGCGATGTATGACAAGGAAACACAAGTATTTCTTCTACCAAAGATAAAATTTCGAGTTTTTGACAAACTGTATTTTATTTTTCTGATTAATTTATTTACTGTTATTTGTGTGTTGCCGAAAATTTGAATAAGACAATAAATCATGGATTTGTAAACGAATTATGAGTTTTTTACTCACCCAAGTGTGATATTTTTGCTAGTTAGGTGAATTCATTGAAACACTTAGAGAAATTCATTGACTGACTATTAATAAAAAATTGCGCTATTCCCATCCAAATTCATTCGAATAAACATTGTTTGTTGCTGTTTCGAACTATTCAAAATACACAAAGTATTTTCGAATCAATCCAACAGCAATGACGTCAATACTATGATCGTGAAAAGTTATCGTTTTTAATGTCTTGTAGTTGTTGAGATTAGAAGCAGGGGCGTATCGCCAAAAAAGTGTTTGGATGAATCAAATGAAAGATTTATTTTCGAAAATTTATAAATAGTACGTAAACGATAACACAAATATTGGAATAGTAGATTAAAAATGCGGTAGAAATGATCTTTACAAAAGAGACTTCTAGGGACACTGAAAACAGCCGAACTTGTCAATTTCTTTCCAATTAATTATACAAGGTGGTTCAAATGAGAATCAAAAAAACGATCGAATACAAAAATTGTCATTTCATAATATAATTCAGGCTTCAATAGTTTTTTTTTATTCCCTCTACGACAATTCCTCACTGAAATACTGTATGTTGAAAATCACCCAAAAATTCTGAAGCTATTTGAGTTCCTTCAATTTTTGCGATTGCGATTTTTTACATAGAAACAGTGTCCCTTGAATGAAATATTTTCCGCTTTGCTACCCTCCTACTCTCCAAGATGATAAAGTGTACAAAACCACCCTCCAACAAAACTCACACCCCTTTCTGCTCCCCCACGCTCCTCAACACGCAAATACCATCCAGCGTGGGCGCCACCACCTCGAACTGGTCGGTAGTGAGCTCCGCCCTCTCGGCCGACGCCAGCAGCACCGGCGTCGTGTGCGTGTGGATTCCAGCGATGGTCTTGGGAGACCCCACTTTGCCGACGACGTCCACAGCTTGGCCGACGCGCACCGTCACCGGTAGGGGTTCGAGGTGGTCGTCCAGGGTGAGCAACCATCGGGGCTGCATGGCGGCCGCCAGCAAGTAGAGGAGGTAGTGGCAATGGCCGAGGATGAGCGTGCAGGGCTCCAGGAGGCATACCAGCGGCGCCAGCAGACCTGTAATCATTATTTGACAGTTCGAGAGTATAGGAAAAATTAATAAACTATTGCTCTCATCATAAAATTGCTGTCCACGGCCCTTCAGCAGTTGTGACGTCATAATGATCAATCCCAGCTTCGGGAATTTCATTTGGCGAAACTTTTTTTTAAAGCAGGGTACATTTCTCAAGATCATAGATGTCCTGTTTTTTTTTAATTTCCAAGGAAATGCTCAAGTCTAGTGGTGAAAACACTCATAAATAATAATAATAATTATTATTATTTGGCATCAGTGCAATATATCCGCAATATATCTTAGAGATGAATAACATCAAAAAATTTAAAAATAAATTGAGAGGCTATATCAAATCGACCCCGAGGGTTGATATACATCTACAAATCGAAAACCCCTTCATGATATAGTACTCCATGTTATACTTATTTTAATGTATAATTACTCGACATTTGGATGAATAATGCTTAGGTATCTTTTTACTATTTATACTTATTACCCTACATCTCTACAACCTACACAAGAATTTGATTTCTTACAGGTTTCCCCGCTTTATTGTACTGTAATTAGTTTGGCCTATGATATTTCTATGTTGTAACGGTTTTCCTTTTGTGCAAAAAATTTTTATTTTATTTTATTTTATTTATCAGTGCTTATGTATACATAAAAAATACAAGTGACATTCTTCTCAATAGAGAATGTATAGTCAACAGCAACAAAACATTGATAGATACCAGGATAGGTAGATAAAACGAATGAAATATGAGTCACAGTAAGAATTAAATAAACATTTGACATTTATTTAGTACGAATTCTCTCGAGAGCCCTCTGAACTGTTTGGAATTATCACAATAATGTTTCATTATCACAGGGAGTTTATTGAACTCAATCAAACCTTTATATAAAACGGAATTCAACATTTGGGTAGTGTTACATCTATTTTTTTTTTTCTTTAATAAAGTCAGAACGATTTCGTGTATCGTAATTATGAATATCTTTGAACGTTTTCGATTTATCACAGATATATTCAGGAAAAAGATAATGTTTCAATTTAAATACATATACATTGAATATAATTCTTTGTTTGACAGACAACATATTCAAAACACTCAACATGGATTTAATAGGTGCATAATAGTTACTCTTTGAAATGAGTCTCATTGCCCTGTTTTGTATTTTCTCGAATTGGATTATTTTATATTGTGGAAAAAGAACTAATAATTTTGAACAAAACTGTAAGTGCAATAGCATTGTATAGTGAAATTTTGGTCTGCATAGACAAACTCTTTCCATCTCTAGTTATAAATCCAACTTTTTTTTCGATTGTTGATTGTTGATTTATTAGGATTTAAGCTCAACTTATTGAGTTCATTGTTCAGATCTACTTGCATTAGATGTAAATTTTTTGACATTTTGATCCGGAAAAACTTCTGGTGTATGTAAAATAATACCCTGAATCTGGAAATGGAAAAATATACAAGGGGTTCCATTTGAAAATCACAAATTGGTGTCACTTCCGGTTAGACCGGAGAAGTTACAGCTCTGGCCGAATTTTGTGCACACCTCTGTAGACAATTTTACATTTCTGTACATTTCGACACAAATATTCTTCCAAAAAAACCAACCAACCTGCCATCGAAAGCGGATCCACCAACATCCGATCGGTATGCATGGGCCCGAAGCTAAGCGTGCCCTTGCCCATATGCACCAAGCCCTGGGCCACTCGCACCATGAACAAGGGCGTCGGATTGCGCCCGTGAAAAGTAGCCAGCTGACGAAGAGCCGCCGCCAATCGGGCGTTGTTCGTACCGGCGCCCACCACGCCCAAGCTGAACGCGGCGTTGGCCGCCACTTCGTCGTCGCCGTCGTGCGAGTACTTGGTGAGGACGTCGACGACGCCGGGCTGCGGGTTCGAGGCGAACGCCAGCGCCATCGCCAGCGGGACGGCCTTGCGGGCCGAGGGGTCGCCGTATCGAGCGATGTCGCCGAAGATGCGGGGTACCATTTCAATGCCTACAAGAAAAATTCGATATGGGGGTGGTGTAGAAAAAAATATTGTTAAAAAAAGGGGGCAAAAATAATTATTGATAAAAAAATAATTAGAGAAATATATTGTTATTGTAGAAAGCGTGCGGTGCTACAAAGATCAGTTTTTTATCATGAAAATATTTTTCTATTTCATTTCGTTTAATTTTTCATTTATTTATTTATTTATAGAATACAAGAGGCTACTCAACAGGTCGATTGATCCAATTACAGAGAAGCACATTACATACTAATCTTCATTAAACAATCGAAGGTTATGAAAATTCAAAGTATATATGAACTAAATTACATCAGTGGGATGATAATAATAAAATAAAAAAAAATAGACAAAGTGAAGATCAGCGAAATGCGAAAAAATATCGGTACAATTTTTTTTACGAAAAGAAGTCAGTGTGAATAATTTCCCTAAGTTCGTTTTTAAATATAAATATGCTTGTAGTGAAAATGTCTACATCAGAATTGTTGCCTATCGTAACATTATAGAAATTTATCTATGTAGGGGAGAATTCAACAGAGAGTTGGTAGAGCTAGGTCCAGTGGTGAAGAGATGTTTATACCTCACGGCATATAGAATAAAATTCAAAGTGAAAGAATTGCTACAAAAAGCAGAATCAATTAGATTGTTTATCACCTTGTAAATAAAAAAAAATATCGAATAATTTTCGCCCCGATTGACGGTTTTCAATATGTTTGTCATTAAATATTAGACAGTTAATTTTTAATTTAGGTAAACACCTAAGTCTTTGATTTCTTAATTCTTTTCTATATTGATAATTATTATTGCCATTTCAGTTTATTATTGAATTGTGTTCAACTTTGACATTCTGGCACTCATCTAAAAAATATTGGCGTTTTGACGACACAAAACTCATATTTTCGATGATATTAAAAAAAATAATGAAAAATATTATGTTATAGTTTTCGAATAATATAAGTATAAAAGACAATTTTCGAAAAAAACAGAAAATCACTGATGCATATCTGATATATTTCCTGTAATTTCTTGAATTCTTGCTTTCTTCAAACTTTTGGGGGGGAAATTTTCTTAGGATTTGGATTCAGTCAATGTCAAACTCTCTATACACGGTTGAGATTGAAGTGCTATTATAGCGCAATGTGGTTGTAATTTTACTTATTTGTGTTTTTATTTTTTGATTTTGATATGATTGATAAAGCTTACAACAATGAGCGAAACGCGTCTTATGAAAATAAATATATAACAGTATAAAGAGTTTGACATTGACTGAATCCAAATCCTAAGAAAATTCCCCCCAAAATTTTGGAAGTATATCTGATGGGGTCTAAGTTGGTTTCAAGACGAGCCTAAGTTGGTGACAATCGGAAAACTACAAATAAAGATGTTTTCCAAGTTATGAATATTTATTTATTGGTTCCCCATCCGATGATAAATAATTTTTTTCATTCCAGGAAGAACAAGAACTCACCAATATCCTCTCCCATCGAAACTACAGCAACGCCCAACGTCGCCATGGCCTGTCCCACCGAAAAATCCCACTCAGATTTCTTCGGTGCTTTAATCGATGTCACACCGTCCTTATCCTGACCATCCGACTGCTCTTTGCCCTCCCTCTTCTCCTTCTTATCCCGTTTCTCCTTCTTGTCCTTCTTCTCCTTCTTAGGCAACTCAATCTGCGAGGACGACACTTGCTATTCGTGTTGTTTTTTTACCAACAATTTCACCACTAACCTTATCTCCCACAATGTGCAAGAGCTCTTGTATAATGAGGACGTCTCCTGTACCAGCGTAGGCGCATGTCAACAGCATAGTTTGAACGAAGGTTTTGAAGGGCTCCTCCAGAATGTTGGTGGCTTCAATGGGCACGTCGACGGCGTCTCTCACCTAATTAATAGTAAATTTTTGAGATGAAATCAAATTCAAGTATGCTGTTGAAAGAACCGCTTCGAGGTATTGAATATCTAGCTTTTTCTCCTGTAATTTGAATATTCACACCTATAACATTGCAGATCTCTACACTTTCACAAAGTACCTACAGATGTCACTCTTTAGACCTGCTCGTGGTCTTTTTCCATGAGAAAATACACATAAAAAATTCTCAGATTGAGAAAACTCATTTCTTTAAAAATTCAAAGCAATCTCCATTCTAGATTGAGGATATTTTAATTGTATCATGAAACTATTCAGATCAAGTATATTATTATTGAATTACAAATATAACTTTTTCTAATTTCCTGGAACAATAATTCATTTCGTTAAATTAAGAATATGAATGTGTTTTATTGTTTTGGATGAAAAATATAATTCCTTGAAATTCAAAATACGAACCACTAGTGTTTCAAGAAAACCAATTTTGTTGAGCCAATTCTTGATGTATTTCACTCAAGAACTGGTTTTGTTATCTTGAGTAATCCATTGAATTGAATAAAAAATAATAATGATGGTGAATGCATGAAATTAATTTGTACCTTGAATCAAGAAAATCCATATTCTCATCACAGGTAATTTTTATTTATGAATATAAATGTTTTTTGTGGAGAAATTTGTTTCGCAAATTATTTCTTCCAATGAAAAGAATTATCTTCTTCAGTATACACGAAAAATCATTTACTAGCTATAAAATGCAGTCATGCTTGGAAACTTAATCACTTGAAATTACATAAAATCCGGCGAGTCTACTACTACATGGTTATCGAATTTCTGATTTGGTTTCTTTTCCTATTGCTCGGGAAGACCACTAAGAGATGAAATCCTTCCAAACCTCTCTTAATCGATGGATAATGATATTGGTTCAGTTTATATCCAATATCAAGGGTTAAAATCAAAGCAAATAGATTCTACATCGTTTTGAAATCAGCATTTTCATTGGAAATTCAAAAACGCCAGAAATAAGTGGGTGGTGCTTTGAGCGTATGACGTTCTACGCCCTAAGTCTATCTTTGTCTGTTTCCATATATCTTTTGCTCACACCATGTGTGATGGTGTCAAGTTTACTTGTGGATGACTCTTCATTTCTTTGATATATTTTCTCAAAAACGCATAGAAAAGTGGTAACTATATCATTTCATGATAATTTGTGGAA
Source organism: Plagiodera versicolora (assembly GCA_037013635.1). Classification (NCBI taxonomy): domain Eukaryota; kingdom Metazoa; phylum Arthropoda; class Insecta; order Coleoptera; family Chrysomelidae; genus Plagiodera; species Plagiodera versicolora. The sequence continues at coordinate 3,581,842 of CM072990.1, forward strand.
AATAAATCATTTTTACATCTTTTATTCCGAGAATAAGTTGTGGTATTTTGGTGCGGCAACACAGCAAGATTTACTATGGAACAATTATCTATGATTCGTCAGCTCAAGGTTGATGGGCGTGTAGGATTAAGCACGTCACACTGCGCTACACCAATGAGAGCAACCTTTGAGAATGGAGCATGAAATTGTACGTTCGAAATCAATTCTGTTTATTTTATTATTTTATTCATGATATAGACCGAATAAAAAAGTGAAAAAATAATGAATAGTACTTTTTGGACAAACAGAACACGATTATGCTATTTTGAAAAATTAGTGCGGTCTCCCCCATTATCCAACATTCAATCCAAAATCTCGTGAATACATTCTGTAGCTCACCCCGAAATAGCACAAAGACATCCCTAGCGAAACCAAACGCAGAAACGGCGATTTCAGCATCTCCGTATTGTTGAGTTCGATAATTTTATCGAGGATAGTGGTGGGAACCTGGTTTTCGGGATCACCGACGCAAACGAGGCCGCAAGACAAACTGGCGACGCCCAACACCTCCGAAGATTTCGCATCGGAGACCAACGGCAGAAGAAGACTAACCACGTCCTGGCGACGAGTACCTAAATTCATAAATTCAAACGCAAGGGGATGCCAATAACAGAATTTTTTATCGGATACCCACCAGCGTAGGCCAACCCGAGACCCAAAATGGCCCCGACCTGCAGCACTTCGTTGTCGACGGCCACGTAGTCGGCGAGGAGCGCCAAAGCCGGATCGCACTCGTTCCTCACGCGACAGTTGACGATCCCCAAGGCCAATAAAGCGCCCGATTTGATGTGATCGTCGGTGGAATAGAGGTACTTGTCGATGGGCGTCAGACCGCCGTCGACGTCCCACAGATGGAGCAAGCCGAGGGCCGCCGTGGCGCTCAGCATGCCGTGGTCCTTGTTGCGGTAGATCCACTTGCCGCCACCCTCAACGGTGAGGAGTTTGTCGCTGCCGAAGCCGGCGTTCACGAATCCTACGGTCAAGTAAAGTTAGGTTAGGTTGAATAAAAATACGATTTAAATCAGTACAATAATGAGGAAGTTTCCAATATTGAGATTTTATTTTTTCCATAAAATATATGAAAAATTATTACACCCGTATTTTTTCTTTTTTTTGTGCGATCGAATTTGACTCCAGAATTTCGTTTTGAAAAACTAGTTTTGGCTCCTCCACCATTCTGATGACGTACCAAGTGAAAAACCGGGTTCACACAGGAACAAATTGAGATTTTGCGTGCGGAAGTACAGTGTTGCCCTGCTTCTAATTTATTCTAAATATTCGGAAAAACTGACCAGAATATCTTGGTAAAATATGTCGTGGATTTTGCAATACCAAATCATGGATTGTTTACCTTTCGTGATATAATATCATACAGTGTGTAAAAGCCAAATGGAATAAATTCATTATTTCGGTTACTGTACATATTTCTAAAAAGTCCCGAAACACGTCAAATTTAAATTATAACTTGACATTCTTTTACGTGAAAATGCAACCCCTACCTTCAACCCCCTTAGAATGACAGGTACAACCCCCAATTTTTTAAATGGGAAGTATAGGCTTGTGATATATCATTTGAAAGGTCTCTTCATTCTCTATTCAAAAATGTTATTGTTTTTAAATTTAATGCAAAAATTAACATAAAAAAAATTAATATCATGTTGTTACCGAAATTCGCTACATACAATCAAAAACTAAAATGTAATGCAAAACGTAATAAAATGTAGAACACGAAAAAGAACTATGAATGTTAATGAAGTAGATGTTCAAAATGTTCTCCGCGAACGTCTTGGCAACATCCTAATCTCAAATAAAACTGTCTTCTAACATTATTTAACATATCAGGCGTGATCGACCTAATCGCAAGCGTTATTCGTTCTTTTAAGTCATTTAAATCAGAAGGTTTAGTTTTGTACACATGGCTCTTCACATATCCCCATAAAAAGAAATCTAATAATGTAAGATCAGGTGATCGCGCTGGCCATTCAATCGATCCTCGCCTCCCTATCCACCGATTGGGAAATATTGTATCGAGGTACTGCCGGACATTAAGTTGGTAATGTGGTGGTGCTCCATCCTGCTGAAACCATATCGTATTCGCTGGAACTTGAGGATTACCTGGATCAGGATATAAATTTGCCAACGTTGGAATGACATCATTTTGAAGTAGTGCCAAATAATTGTTGCCATTCAAGTTGCCCTCAATAAAAAAGGGACCAATTATATTGTTCCCTACAATCCCTGCCCAAACATTAACCTTTTGAGGGTATTGAGTGTGTTCTTCTCTCATCCAGTGAGGATTTTCCGTGGACCAGTAGCGGCAATTTTGCCGATTAGCATGACCGTTAAGTAAAAAAGTACACTCATCAGAAAACATAACGTCTTCTAATTGGATAATATTGTTATCCAACATGTCCATCATTTGCTCACAAAAAAAAGTTCTCCTATCAAAATCGTCTTCCATGAGCTCCTGAGTAGGTATCATCTTATACGGATGCAATTTATTTTCTTTTAATATGTTTGCTATCGATGTATGGCTAGCATTGAATGTAGTGGATGCCTGTCTACTCGATGTATGTGGGTTTTCCTGAAACTCAAGCAACACATCTAATTTGAGTTCATCACTCAGTGCATTAGCAGCTGCTTTTTTTATCTGCCTTACATGACCAAACTCGCGAAATTGCTTTTCTATTTTACTTATTGTTCCTTGGGATATAGGCGGTAAATTAGGAAATTTCTCATGAAATAGGCGAGTTACTTCCTGTTGTGTTCGGATGTTATCTCCGTAACCAATCATTTGTAAAACTGTTATTTTATGCATTTCCGTTATTCTAACCATTTTTCAGAATTGAATTGAACAAACTTTATACTTAAATTACAACAATGACAACTTAAATAAAACAATTTACTACTGCTTGTTAAAATAGCGTTGCCACGGAAATACTTTAAAGTTTTTTAATGGTTACCATCTAAAAACCACATTGCTACGGTTTTTGTTCACTTTCTCATATTATGTTAATTTTTGCATTAAATTTAAAAACAATAACATTTTTGAATAGAGAATGAAGAGACCTTTCAAATGATATATCACAAGCCTATACTTCCCATTTAAAAAATTGGGGGTTGTACCTGTCATTCTAAGGGGGTTGAAGGTAGGGGTTGCATTTTCACGTTAAAGAATGTCAAGTTATAATTCAAATTTGACGTGTTTCGGGACTTTTTATAAATATGTACAGTAACCGAAATAATGAATTTATTCCATTTGGCTTTTACACACTGTATATCATGTCTTATGAAATATAACTAGCACATAACATGCGAAATTATATGAATGCGATGATATAATCGAGGGCTATGGCTGAATAGAAAATAAATGAATGAATCGAATTTGTTCTTGAAGTGAATTATTTCAATATAATTTTGTGTTTGAATTCTCGGAACAGCTTTCAATTTATTTTCATGAAAATAGAAAGGTAGATCTAGCAATTGCGCAAATGCATTCGTAGATTTCGTCCGCGATCATCCGGATTACACCATAACATAACTTACGATAGCTATATTCACTCTAAACTCACTAAGTACGTCACAGTTTCCCGCCTCAAAATTTATAAATTGGTTTATTTTGAAAATAGAATGGAGTTGAATGATTTGTATTGTCATTCTAGAAAGTAGAGATATCAAACTAAATAGTTGAGTACTTATTTGATGAGAATTCGTCATAAGGAAACTTCTCCTGAGGTGTCTTATTTTGGAATACCTATACAGGGTGATTCAGAGCTAGCAGAAACTTGCAGAGAAAATGACATACTGACATAATTCTGATGAAATCAAATATTTACCGTTTACTAGAGATGATGCGAGATTTTGTCGAGCACTGTCCAAATTTTCTCCGAGGATTATGAGACGATTTGGAACTGTTTCTAGCCACGACTTGTAAACGTCTTGAGGCGATTTAGGCTCCATTATATCCAACTGAAAATTAATTTTCAATATCAATCTACGACACCGATGAAATGTGTCACAATTTGCGAAATATTAATTCAAGGTCGATCATGACAGAGCATGAGATCACATCAGGACTAAAATCATTATTATGATGCTTGAAATGGGCCTTTAGTTGTTCTCAAAAAAAGTTTTCATTGAATTACATTGAATATTATTTCATATGAAGTAGTTTCTCCATCATGATATTTCATTGAAATAACTATATGAGTCATTGACTCACCTCTCTAGCTAGCGTGATGAAATAGGAGCTCAAATGTGAGTTACTCAAAATATTTTCAATTTCCTCAATGCACTCGACGTCTTGGTCCAATTTTACTGGAAAGTTGTGACGAGCACATATAAATGCGAGCTGATAAAGGGTGACCCTGTGGAAAAATAGAGAATGTACAGGGTGTCTCAAAATATGAACAAATGCATTTTTATATCAACATGATTTGAACAACGAAAGTATTCTTTTTTGTTATGAATTATTTCATGTTTTAAATTTACCCATGATTTCTGAGAAAGTGTAAAAAAATTGAGATATCCCTGCGATATCATTTTCTGTTTCAGTGTTTCAAATGAGATTCGATGACTTTTAAAAAAGTTTCCCATATCCCTAATGATAGCCATTGAGCATCCATCAATGAACACCCAATGGACATCTACTGGGCATCTATTGGACGTCTACTGGACAGCTATTTTGGACGTTCATTGACGTTTCAACTCGACTTGATGGTGTGAAATCTTTCCAAACGTTCATCAACGTTCCAAGGTTGTCCAGTGGACGTCCAAATAATGTCCAGTAAATGTCCAATTGACGTCCATGGACGTTTAAACTTGACTTTAGAGTGGGAAATCTTCCCAAACGTCAATTAATGAACGTCCAATAGTTGTCCAGTGGACGTCCAATAGATGTCCACTAAATGTCCAATCGACGTCCATTGACATTTCAACATGACCTGAAAGTGGGAAATTCTCCCAAAAGTCCAACAATGAACGTCCAATGGATGTCCAATGGGTATCCAATGGAGGTCCTTTGACGTTTAAACTTCACTTTAGAGTGGAAAATCTTCCCAAACGTCAATTAATGAACGTCCAATAGTTATCCAGTGGACGTCCAATAGATGTCCACTAAATGTCCAATTGACGTCCATTGACCTGAAAGTGGAAAATTCTCCCAAAAGTCCATCAATGAACGTCCAATGGATATCCAATGGACGTCCTTTGACGTTTAAACTTTGTCCACTAAATGTCCAATTGACGTCCATTGACCCGAAAGTGGGAAATTCTCCCAAAAGTCCAACAATGAACGTCCAATGGATGTCCAATGGATATCCAATGGATGTCCAATGGACATCCAATGGACGTCCTTTGACGTTTAAACTTTGTCCACTAAATGTCCAATTGACGTCCATTGACCAAAGTGGGAAATTCTCCCAAAAGTCCAGAAATGAACTCCAATGGATGTCCAATGGATATCCAATGGAGGTCCTTTGACGTTCAAACTTCAATTTAGAGTGGGAAAAATCTTCCCAAATGTCAATTAATGAACGTCCAATAGTTGTCCAGTGGACGTCCAAACAATGTCCAGTGAATGTCCGATTGACGTCCATTGACATTTCAACATGACCTGAAAGTGGGAAATTCTCCCAAAAGTCCAACAGTGAACGTCCAAAATGGATGTCCAGAGGATGTCCAATTGACGTCCATTGACATTTCAAATCAGCTGAAAGTGAAAAATCCTCCCCAACGCCTGAACTAAGAAATATAATTCAACGATTATTCTCACTTGTCTTTACAAACGGAGAAATTCTTCTGCACCATCTCGGCATCGTTCATCTGCAAGGCCACTACCATCGACCTGGGATGCTCCCCGAACGCCAAATACTGCTCGGCCACCAGCCTCGTTATTTTGCCTCTCTCCACGTCCTCCACGTACTTGGAGCAGGACAACAGGTAGAGGCACATCCTGCGGTAATTGCTCTTGGAGATGTACTCGGGCAAAAGGTGGAGCGAGTCGATTTCCATGAGGAGATCGCACGCCTGGATCTCGGCGTGGTGGGTGCAGTTGAAGGCGACGATGTCGTGGACGAGACCGAGTAAGGGTTTGGAGGTTTTGTCGCAATTGAACGACCACTGGAGGACGATTTCTTTTTCTAATTGGCGGATGTATTCGTGGCCCCAGTCGCCTATTTCGCTCATGGTGCCTGATGGTGAGTCGAAGATTTAAGGGGAAGAAATTGATAAGTAGGGACTATAATTTTTAGAAGCCGGACCTGGCCCAATTTTTACAAATAACACTATCGGATATCAGTGATTTTCAGTTTCTTCAAAAATCGCCTTCTTCAGTGTAAGAAAATTTTCAAAATATACATTTTGGATAAAATTCTTCAATTTCTCGTGAAATTTTACCATAAGGAATTAATTTAAAAACTCCGTTTGTTTTTTAGCATGACCTCAGCTAAAACCAATGAATGTCACTGTCACGCCACTGTATATCTCTTTATATGCACGCACATGGACTCAAGTTGACATGTTGACAAGTAACATTAAAAATATTTTCTCAATGAAATTTTCAAATAAATCAATCTGTATATCACTTTGTATATACGTTACCTTGCAGGCAATAAATTAGACAATCCCGATTCTTTTTTGCTTCCTCGCCTCCAGCAGTTCCCATAGCCAACAACGAGATCACATCGGCAAGACTTTTCTTCCCTTGTCCGTCCACCATTTTCTTGTGAGTTGCTTTTAAATTGTCATAATACACAGCTAGGTATTTAAGAGGTTTCGGGACCGAAGTCATTGAGGTTGTGGAGGTGCGAACTAAATATTTCATCATTTCCAATGCTGGTTGTATCAATGATTGATCATTTCCCTGAAGAATATTTTCACGGTGTACATGCATTGATAATTGGCTTGAACATATAAATTATATTTACAGTTATTTTATTAACTAGAAGCTGCAATTCAACTTGGAGCTCTTTATCTTCTTCAGATTCTTCCTCTTTTGTTGATACTTTTCGAGGAGCTACTGTTGCAGCCATTGGAGTAACTTCGAAAAGTAAACTTGAAGAGCTATAAGGGATGACATGCAGATTTTGATACAGACGTGAAACACATTGATATCTTTCAATACATATCTCAAACGCGGATAATTGTCTTTATCATTATATTCAATATTTACCTCACTCAAAACAGCTTATTGTGATGATTTCACGAAAAACTATCAAACTTTCTCCAAATTTGAACGTGCCACAGTTTTTGAAAGCACTAGAGGGTCACAGAACAGAAGAAAGTCTTCATGATGGAACATTTCTCAAATTAGTTATGCTATGCGTTATGTCAGTACAGTACCTGTGATAATGAGCATAGAATAATGAGTAGATGATATAGTGAGGTTAAAATCGAATCGAAATTTTGTTTTTTTTTCGAATGTTTAGAACGACTTTCAAATATTACAAATCGAAAAATCCTCCACCATGTTTCGAAGAAGTTTTGGATATAGACCAGTCGCAAGAATTATTGAAAAACTCACTCATAAAGCGAACATACCTTGTTGCTCAAGACGAAAGTTGGAAGTCATTTGGAATGAAACCACCTGAAAATTGGGAAGTTTTTGAAATCTCTGCTCATCCTGGATTAATATTCATCAAAAACCCTTTCACAAACCAAGGACAAAAATACTGGGTTATGCGAAGTTTAAAAGATTTTTCCAGAAGCCCAAATCCCAGAAACATAGATGCTCTTGGTTTTAAGGATGAAAATTGGTGGGAAAATGCTAAGAATGACCAAAAAACCTTAATGAAGTTAAGATGGACTACACTTGGTTATCACCACAATTGGGACACAAAAATATACACAGAAGACAATAAAGGAATATTTCCTCAAGACCTAAAAAATATGACAGAGTATATATCTAATGTATTAGGATTTGAACAATTTAGTGCTGAAGCTGCCATTGTAAATTATTATCACATGGATTCTACACTTTCAGGTCATACTGATTGTTCTGAACAATACTTAGATGCCCCTTTATTTTCATTAAGTTTTGGCCAAAGTGCTATATTTCTACTTGGTGGTCTTACTGAAGAAGAAAAACCCACAGCAATGTTTCTGAAATCTGGTGATATTGTAGTTATGAGTGGAAAGTCACGACTGTGTTATCATGGAGTGCCTAAAATATTAAAGACAGAGATTTGTAACATCTCAAATGAAACAATAGATATCAATGAGAATTTAAATTTTTCAATGTTCTCTGATGAAATCTGGAAACCATTTAGTGATTATATTGATCACTCCAGGATCAATATTAATGTCAGACAAGTTTTAAGAAAAGGACAGTCAAAATTATATAATCAAAATTGAGTGGCAAAATAATTGGTTGTGATTTCCAACAGTATTCCCAAAAATTTAAAATAATATATAAATAATAAAAGTGGTTGAGTAGATGCAAGATGGATGTTGAGAGGTTGTGTAAAATGAAGATATTGAGAAATAATAAAACAAATGTTTTGAAATATCATATTTATTCAGTAAAAGGTTAACGAGAAAGTAAATACAGGGCGATTATTTTTTAGAAAACTTACCAAGAACACCTTTATATACATAAAAAAACTTCAACAATATCGACAAAATAAAATCAGCTGTAGCTACATTTTTCAGGCGTGCGTAACTTCTACTTGGAATTATCAATATCAATGTTTCCACTGACAAATACCGAGCTGTTTTCGAAATAATTCACAGAGATATCACGTGCTCATGAATCTCAATGAACGGGTTGGCTAGCATCCTTCGTTCATTTCGGAATTAAAACGAATACCCCCGCTTATTCAACTGATCAGACGAATTATTTAAAAGTTTATTTTCAACTTGGTTATACAGATCTAATCCTAGAAATTTTGGTTATGGGAACACAATTATCTACAGAGTTTTTCAGCTATTTACGTAACGATCAATGTATGGAATGAATGTTTTTGTTTTTCAATGTAGGTGGGGCCAATTTCAAGAATGATTTTGTGATTAATACATCAACCAGAAATGATTTGTCAAGAAATGTAACTATCTAGTGGGACTCTCACGGATTTCTTATCTATTTTTATAATGTTGCATGTTACATCATAAGCATCTACATATTTACTATTAAACATTCCACTCTAAAAACTTCACTGGAATATCACAAGGAAACGTAAAAATTGTACAAATACCGTTATTTAGTTGCTAAAAATCGTATTCAACAAAGTAAAACTAGTCGTGAAATTCGTAGAGCGGCAAATTAAAAGTAACAAAAAATATAAGTTATCATTATTTCTTTTTAAATAATCTAGTTAAAACAGATCGGAATGTACTCGGCTGGGCGTCTCGAAATAATAAATATCCGCAACCCTAGCGGCCAAGCACACAAGCAACATGTTCAACGTAAAAAGAACGGTCAACCGAGCACGCGAAAGGGGGATAAAGGGGAGAGGGAGGGCCCGCTCACTGTGTCTCCCTCTATTTCCTAGTACATTCAGAACGCTCAGTTCCGACACGCATGGAATAAATTATATTTTGAGCCGCGCAAGAAGACCGTGTCTAGCGGCATTCCCACACTTTCACCGTCTGGTCAACGCTGCCCGAGATCACGTACGGGTGCAACTTGTTGAAATCTGGAAAAAAAAAATAACAAAAAACATAGTGAAACTCGTACTATAGTGGGTCTGCTGGAATTCTAGCCATTAGATTCGAGGCTTTCTGGAACATATTTAAAGATTCTGAAATATATTCACCGTTTTCAAAAACACATTAGACTGTTCTAGAATACATTTGACGCTTTCGAAAAATTATTTGACTATTCTGAAATATATTCAACACTAATCAAAATACAGTTGGAAAAAGTGTAGTACTCAGAAAACGCTAGTATAACTATTAATTTTTTTGTTTTTTAATTAATTTTGCCGTTAATTAAACCATTAATTTTTCATTCCGATGAAAATAATAGACGTTAATAACTTGTTATTTGGGCATTCCGGCAACTGTGCATATTCCGACTGCTGTCACCACTCTCTTTCTTGAAGAACACCCTCTAACGAATTTTTCAGGAATAAAAGGGCTGACTTAATTTGAAACACCAACGCAATGTAATCGAATCTTTCAAACCTGTCGCAACCGATAATTAACAATGCAATTTTGATGACAATAACTTACCTAGAGATGTGCAGAAATGTTTGTGAGCCTCCAACGTTTTGGTGCAGCGTTTGTTTCTCAAATCCCAAACCCTCAACGTCTTGTCATCGCCGGCGGACACCAAAAAATTCCCCCCCGGATGGAACACGACACCTCTCACCCAATTATCGTGGCCAGCGAGAACGAAGAGCGCCACACCCGCCCCTACATCCCATATCCTAAAAAAAAAAACACGTCGGTTATGAAGTGGGAACAAGTAAAAACCGTCTAGCTCTCACCTAATCGACTTGTCCCTGCTACCGGACGCGAGGAACGGTCCCGTATGGGCGCCCTTCTTGTTGTCGACGCCCGCCGCTTCGTTGATGGCGGCGGCCGACGCGTCCGGCGCCCACGCGATGCACTCGACGACGTGATCGTGCGCGCGCAGCTCCGCGCGACACTCTTTCGACAGCGACACCCAAACGCGCACCGTCTGATCGTTGGAGCAGCTCGCCAGGAGGCTGCCGTCCGGAGAGGGTCGTACCATGCGTACCTGCGACAAAGAGGGTGATTAGTGGACTCGGCGCTTCCTGGTGGTGGAATGAGGAAGTTTCCAATATTGAGATTTTATTTTTTCCATAAAATATATGAAAATTTATTACACCCGTATTTTTTCTTTTTTTTGTGCGATCGAATTCGACTCCAGAATTTCGCTTTGAAAAACTAGTTTTGGCTCCTCCACCATTCTGATGACGTACCAAGTGAAAAACCGGGTTCACACAGGAACAAATTGAGATTTTGCGTGCGGAAGTACAGTGTTGCCCTGCTTCTAATTTATTCTAAATATTCGGAAAAACTGACCAGAATATCTTGGTAAAATATGTCGTGGATTTTGCAATACCAAATCATGGATTGTTTACCTTTCGTGATATAATATCATATATTATGTCTTATGAAATATAACTAGCACATAACATGCGAAAATATATGAATGCGATGATATAATCGAGGGCTATGGCTGAATAGAAAATAAATGAATGAATCGAATTTGTTCTTGAAGTGAATCATTTCGATATAATTTTGTGTTTGAATTTTCGGAACAGCTTTCAATTTATTTTCATGAAAATAGAAAGGTAGATCTGACAATTGCGCAAATGCATTCGTAGATTTCGTCCGCGATCATCCGGATTACACCATAACATAACTTACGATAGCTATATTCACTCTAAACTCACTAAGTACATCACAGTTTTCCGCCTCAAAATTTATAAATTGGTTCATTTTGAAAATAGAATGGAGTTGAATGATTTGTATTGTCATTCTAGAAAGTAGAGATATCAAACTAAATAGTTGAGTACTTATTTGATGAGAATTCGTCATGAGGAAACTTCCTCATTATTAAAGCCTTAAACCAACTCACCCAGTCCCTGTGGCCGGTGTACGTCTTGAGGCAGTACCCGGTGGACACCTCCCACATCTTGATGGTCTTGTCCCGACTGGAGGAGACTACGAAATCGCCGCCCGGCATGAAGCACACCCCGGACACGTTGTGATCGTGGCCCAGCATCGTCCTGATGCAGTCGTAGCTCTGTTGGAAATCCCACAGCTTGATGCTCATGTCGGCGCTGCAAGACACCAGGAGCTTGCCGGAGGCGTCGAAAGCGATGTCCTGGAACACCAAGGAAACGGTTATTGAATGCAATTTTGTTGAGGCCGTGGCAGTCGGCGATGCACGCATGTGTTTAACGTTAGAAACTAGTTTGGAATTACCTGTATCGAATCCGTGTGACCCTTCATGGTGCGCTCGAAGTCTCCGGTCTCGAAATCCCACACTTTCAACGTGGCGTCTTCGCTGGCAGAGACCATTAGGCTGAAGACGGGATGAAAGATCACTCGAGTGACTGGTGCTCTGTGACCTAAACCGTTTCAAAATTGAAATATTCAAATTCCTGGGAGACAATAACTAGACAAGTGTCTAGCACTGTTTCGATATAGACCAAAGGGTGACAATGGGAGAAGATGAAGAGAAGGAATTAATTTGTCTTCCAGAGAACTGTAATGATCTTTGAGAGAGTAAGGAGATGAGTAGAAATGAGAGAGATTTAGAAAAATTGAGAAGTTCAAATGAATTTAAATGAATCCTGGAGGATTTGGGAGAACTTGCAAAAGTTGGAAAAAAGAGTTGACTAAAACGTGACTAAACATTCAGAATTCCCAAAACATTTGAAATATTGATAATGTACAAGAAGAATGAGAAGATGATGAAGTTAAAAAAGAAATTGTGAGAAATTGATTTGTCTCTCGAAAAATTGAATAATCTTTGAAGGATTCAGGAGAACTTCTGCAAAAGTCAGAAGGAGATGAAAAGAAATGAGAAAGATTGAGAATTGAGAGGTTCAGATGAAATTAAATGAATTCTGGAGGTTTTGGGAGAACTTGCAAAAGATGGAAAAAGGAGTCGAATGAATTGTGAAGAGATATCCAGAATTTCCATCAAAATATTGATAATATACAAGAAGAAGAAGATGATGAGGTTGAAAAAGAAATTGTAAGGAATCGTTCAGTCTTTCGAAAAACTGGAATGATCTTCGAAGATTTCAGGAGAAGAGTCAGAAGAAAATGAAAAGACTTGAGGAAGATTTTGAAGCATTTAGAAGAAGTTAGGAAAAGTTGAATTTTTTTCTGGAACAGGTCTTTCACAGAAGTTGAAAAAAAAATCGTGTGTTCGGAATAATGAAGAGAAAAACATTCAATAGTAGAAAGAGTGGGAGGACCGCTTACCAGTCAAACAGAACTTTTCGGGCGGCCGCGGTATCCATTCGGCGGGGCTACGTTTGCCCCTGGTGGGCGCGCCCTCGATGTACTCCTTTTCCGCCTCGTTCAGCTTCGACTCCAGCTCCATCACCTTCTTCTGCAGCCGTATCACCGACGTCCACTTCTTCTCCAACAGACCGCCGAACTTGCGTTCCACCTCGCCCGGCATATCGGCCTCCTTTTTGAACGCCTCCAAGGCGTCCATGTAGCCATTGCTGCTCAGGTAGTCGGCGATGGCTTTATTACTGAAAAAACAGACAGACTGTTCGAGAATTTTTTCAAACAATATTTGTTATTTACATTTATATTAAGAAGTGATAGGTAGGCCACTGGTAGCCGAAGAAAAAATCGCATGGAGTAGAAAATTCGAATTTGATGACTAGGTCATATTTGATACTATTTTTGGCAATGATGGCTTATGCAAATATCATAGTCGTTGAAAAAAGTTTGTATTCGACAGGTTCTATCGAGTACACCCACTTGCGAAAACATGAATAAATTATGACTTAATGTATTCGTTAAAAACAAACAATCCATACTACATGTGCCTATTGTTTAGTCACATAAGGAAACTGTGACAAAAATAATTCCCACGATACAAGTTATCCTAAGTTAAGCAAATTTCTAAAGGAAAGAAACGTATTATAATTCAAGAAAATTTGTTTCTCAAGACAATAGATATTACACGCGATTATGACTATCGCTTTCCAATCCAACAATACCACATCCTTCCTGTTATAAAATTCAAAGTACCCTTCGGTTATTCGAATCTTTCTTATCTAGTGCCAAGTAAAATATAGTTCCTTGACCTTACCTTGTTTACTTCATCGAGACAACGAAATAGGCGGTTACATTCGTTTTGAATTTCCAACCCGAAATCTCACAAAAGTTATTTAATTAGAACTCAATCTTGCAAAAATAGCCTAGTAGCAAATTAGATTTCAAACAATCAATAAATGTCATTATAGTACCAATCAACTTTCTCATTTCAGTCGTTGTTTAGTTTGCTGCATAAATCCCGCCTAAGTTACCGACCACCGTACGCATAACTACGTATTGTTCTCCGTACGATTCACTTCAACCTGTAAGCTTGACCGTGACCTACTATAGGCGGCAACATTAGCGGAAAAATGTTTCCACGTGAAACACTTACATGTATAAATAATGAAATGTAATCAACTATTTATGTAAAATAAACAACAGCTCGCTACACGAGCAATTAATTAGCACTTTGTCTATAATGGACTAATGTGAAACTACCCAAAAAAGAGGGGACTTTCTAATCAATGCCCCACGACAAGTGGCACAGGACATTAGAAAATATGATGTTACGTCATACGAGAAGGACCAAAAAATGTAAACAATTTATTTGTCATCTCATCTCGGTCTGTAAATTCAATTAGACTCGCTTAGATTGATTGTGTGTCAAAATGTATTTGGAGGTTAAGCTGTGGTCATTGTCTTAGTGTAATGTTGAAAAAGTGTTTTTGCATGACAATTTTATCAATATATTTCTAGTCTGGTGTCTGCCAACTTTGAGAAGCCGTAAGTATACAAGTTTCTCGAAACAATTGAATTGGCTAACGTAACTTCGGTCTCCATTGATCAGCGTGATATTTTAATATTCTCCAAGAGTACGCTGCTAACACGTCTTAATAAGGGACGGTGTATTGGAAGCCAAGTTTTTTCTCCTACCCGAAACTGACTTTATCAACTTTCTTTTTTCGAGAGAAAGAGAGTGCATCGACCTCATTTCACTCACTGGCATTTTTGCCCAGACAGTCATCAATACGTGGTTCGAGCTTCCGGATAGAAGATGCGTTTATCCACTATCGTACACCCACATTGTCGATTTAGATGGAAATATAGTTGGCCAAGACCGTGCTGGTAAATTTTAAACTCACTGTAAATGCCAGTCGAGATGATTTAATTTGTTTTCATTTCGACTGACACTCGACATTCGTCCCTTAATTTCCCTAACGCATATCATTGGTCGATGCAAATCGTTCATCTGGAAACCAGGTCACTCTGAATTATTGCAGGAATGACACAATGTCAATTAAACTTCCGACGACTATAACCAAGTTTTGATTTTGATTAGACAACAGTGTTATGCTATAAATTTTCTCCAATTTGAACAGCTCTATCGTGATGGATGTCTATCGCACTGTACAGTGAGTTATGCACACTATTCGATCGCAGATTAAGCATTCGGCATTCCAGGCAGCCACTTTGCGTTCTAACGGTTTCGAATATGCTTGCTTACCCGTTTCGCAGGTACTACGTTCATCTACCTACCTTATCTGCATTCTGTTATGCAGTTCTTTTGCCTCATTGGAGATTCTTAATCGGTGGCGCGAAAGTCAAGATCGGTATGTCTATTTTTTCACTGTCGACTTAGCATAACGTACGTGAGATTTCAATTATCTTTCGTGAGGAATTTTCAAGTCGTATTCATAACATAACTGAAGTTGGCTTGTATTTTTGGCAACCACATTCAGAATGAACGTTATCTACATTTGACGTATTAAAAGAAAACTGATAATTCGAGCAACGTTCCTAAAATGTAGGTAATCAACACGTGCACTAGAATTGCATGATTCTACCATTTTCGATGACTTCCTTTTCCAACGTAAGCCATTTGTACCTGTTTGCTCAAGGTCAAGATACGCTTGAAATAGATATGAGTCGAATGATGCCTTATTAGAAATTGAAATCATTATTTAGGTACCATAGTACAAGGTAGATATGAAGATCGCAACGATACGAGCAGCTAGGTGGCTCAAATAACCTTCTAGAAATCTAGAGAAACTACTATACAAGGTTAGTTGACACAACATAATGTTTAATATTAGACTTGACAGTATTAAAAACAATATACAAGGTGTTTACTCAACATGTTAAACTCTACATTTGATGACACATTTAATATAGCAAGAATCGACGCCGATTGCCTATGAAATATTTCAAGTTCAATAAAACCGGGATTCTAAAAATTCCACAACGCTAAGGGACAAAAGTGTCGAGGGTGTTCGACCCCCACGCGCGATCGATAAAACGACGCCTGGCGTCTTCCGTCCTTCGCCGACGAGCGACGTCAGCCAGTTGGCGTGGACTGTCGGTTTTTCCGATTCAATACCAATGCCAAGGATGAATTCATCAAATATACACGACTCGTACTAGTTTTCTCTCGTTCGGGGTTGCGAGTATGATACTGATGCGATAAATGTATCACAGCAATATCTCAACATGTTGCATTTGCTGTTATTTTGAAAACACTTCCGATTATTCTTGCAGAGATAAATTGCGAATTCAATTACAGCCTGTATTGATAAAATTTCTCCGTCTAGATCTTGTTGTCGTTTTGACCTCAACTCAGCGGCAGCTATCAATACGGTCATTAACCATTCAATTAGAGTCGATTTATGGTCTCGTTATGATGCCAGTAAAAGTGGTAAAAAACTCTAAGAAATCCTTTTGGAGAAAATAGCAGAAAATGAATGTTTATGACATTTTTTGTCTAGTTCTATGGTTCTTCTATATATTTTTCTCTTCTGAGGTTGGTAATAGTGGAAACTAGGCAGCAATGTGTGTTATTCTTTTGTTTATATGGTGTTCCATGTCAATATAAGTATCCAACATTACTTTAACTAACCTCAATCCACAGAAAACGTATCGTCAATAATAAATACAAAAAGTTCTCGTTATAAATCGCCCTGTATATATTTGTTTTCGAAACATTTAGCTGGGGGGCTCTCTAGTTACAGTATTTCACGGAATTCTATACCAACGCCAACGCGAAAATGAGAAGCATTAATCGCGAATAAAAGCAATGTAGATTCAAAACTTTCTCACACCACACCTTTCAGAGCCATTCGATAATATCACGTTATTGAATAACAGAATATTTAATAAATCCAATCACCTGCAGTTAGACGTAGTTTAAAATCCTCTAGGTGAATATTTAATGGTCAACTTTAAGGTAACAAACAGTCAGTCAATACAACTCAGAAACTATTAAACCTTGGCGAATATTGGTATTCGTAAACGTTATGGTTTATTGGAAAATGGCAGTTTCACCCTGTACACGATTTTCGTGTGTTTCGACTAAGCACGGCCTTCTATAAACGGCTCGATATCAACGTACCTACCGAAGACTTCTAAAAATACCTTTTTAAAGAGGAAAACAGATAGCGGCTCATTACTCATTAAGGTGGAATGGCTCTTGGATTTCTCGACATAGACATGACGGGAAATCATAAATAAACTTTAATAGCAAACAAACAAAAACTACCAGAAACAACAATTATTAGTCCTATTGATGAATCGATATCGAGTACATTCGTTAAATGGAATGTTGAACATAACACGAGTAAATGTGTTGGAAATCCAAAAACTATGAGAATTTTTGAAGATGTGGAATTTAACATACATTATTATAGTGAAAGACATATGTAGCATTATTCGTTTCCATTTTTTCAACTGTCCTCAATATATTTTTTAATTTAGAGATTTTATTGTGTATTGTAGAAACATAACCTATAAAATTCAAATGCTAGCTTTATTCAGGTTTCATATAGTATATTTTCCACCAAAAAATCACCCTGTATGGTATGTTGCACGTTTTCATCTCGACTCGTGATCCGTGAAAATCGTGCATTCGCTAACGAGAAAAAAAAATAGTGTACTTGTCCTCGGGCGCTCACGAGACGAAGTTATTTCAGGTATTCTCTATCGCCGCGAAATACTTGCTTCCATTACGAAAATAACTGTTCCCTTCGAGAGTGAGTCGTTCCTCCTACGTTCGATGGATCTTTACCATCGCGTCAAACGGCTGTCAGTTGTCAGCTGTCAGAATGGATTATTAGACACTTGAGGCGACTTATTAACGATATGTGTATTTTCCCGAAGTGGATGATATATTAGAGGCTTTCAGGGCCAAAAATAGAAAGAACACTTTGTAGGAAACATGTGTAGGCAAATGGTAACCTAGACGATTGACAGCCTCTCGAAGAGGCACCATCGAATTCGTTCATTTCTCGAAAATGTTCGAGGTTAATCTTAGTATCTATCGTATAGTTTCTCTTCATTGTTTGAGACGTTTTATTTTTCAAAATCGCCCAGCTTGCACCACCCTGTACAAACTAATAAACGTTATTTTACGATGGATTAATTGTTTACGAGACAACTAACGACACTCAGTGTGACAGCATTTCCTGTTGAGCGTTTAACAAAAAAAAACGGTAATGAAACGAAACTAATTATATTTTTTGAGACAAGTTATTTGTGGAAAGATTCTTTCTATCTAAATTTACACAGCAAACTAACACGGCTTATTAACCCTGCACCACTTCATAGAGATCATTTTCATACAGTGTCGAAAATAACATATCTTGGGTATAGATAGAAATCTGTGGCACAAAATCAACTCATTAGATATTTCTCATCCTCTTATTAAAACACACCAACCAATACTGTATGTGGTACAACCCACAGCATTTTCATGTGAAAACATAATTTTTGTCTATTAGGGGTTGATACCAAGGGTTAGGATATTGGAGCAGGGTAATGGAACATTAGAATCCGGCTAAATGCAACCATAAAATGCAATTCATTAGTTGAGTCTGTTAGGGCGAACTTCCTAGTATCATGGCACATTTTCTAATTAGTTGTAACCCTATTCGCTACCCCCTATATATGGGGAATAAGTCACGATTCGGGGTGTCTTGGGACTAACAAAATGGGTGTGGTGTAATGTATAATATTTTTGGAAAACTCTCATTCAATAAAGATATTGTAGTCACTGCAATGATGTCCACAAATATGGTGCAGTTTCATATACCAAGAATAAATAGTGAAATGTCGAGAATAATATCAAAAAATCTGTTTCTCTTATCCCATTGAATCATGATTCATTCTACTTATACTGATTTTTTTTTCACGAAGAATGTCCTTTTATTCGAATTTATCAACTTTTTGCTTTTACCCTGTTTTCACGGCAAATTATTCAATTTCATTCGAATCATAATTGAAATAAAAAAAATCTGTTAATTTAAATACTTACAGCTCTTCTCGCTGGCGCTGAGACAAAACCATTTTCATGATAATGATCCGAGAAATTCACAAGAAAATCCTTTATAGCATGACCTGAAACAAAAATTTTGTCATTTTCAAAACGAAATTTTCCCCACATTTCAGACCGAATGTCAGGCAACCGAAGTTTTTCATTCGTTTAAGTATTCAGAACCCTTTCAAAGATAATATGCTAATTAAATTTGAAAAGTTCTTAAAGAAAATGAAACCATCTCGGAAACCGTAAAACTAAGTGCATTATGTAGGCATATTAGCTGGGATTGAGGTTATTCTCACAAAATGTATTTTTCAGAGAATTATAATACTTACCATTCGGTGCGGATTATTTTTTCAATAGGATTACACCACTCGCAATTCTTCAATATGCAAATAATTTTAGTCCGTGTTTGTGAATTTGAGTATAAAAATATCCTATCTTTGACAGATTGGTAATTGGAACAACTAATCTCAGTCCAATGTGGCGAGAAAATGAAAAAATATCAAGATCATACACTCAGAGTATCAACCAAAACAAAATAAAACAAGTATTGGCAAATGTGCAAATATTATATAATTATTCATTGGAACAATTACATCAGTGTGAAACTGACTACATATTGTTACTGAAGTATTGCTAATGGTGACTAACACCAAATCAAAGTCTCAAATTTACAAGGGTTCAGGCATTGTGTTTATAACGTCATGTTATGCATAAACAAATAACGCATGTCACAAATTTGATTCCATTATGGCAACAAGAATATTATTATCATTTATTCAAGAGACTCCTTAAAGGTGAATTTATAATATAAATATTAAAATCGATTGAATGTATGAATAATTTCGCGAGATGTAGTGAGTTTCAACAAGGACTTCTTGTTTCTTACAAAGTTATTCCTAACTATACAAGATTGCACACATGAAAACAATCACAACGGTCGTTAAACATTTAAACGAACTGCTCAGATCGAGTTTTTCTGAATGATAGATAAATCTTGTCACTATCGACACTGGCATTCCTTACAAAACAGTCATTTACCTAGAATACAGACCAGAGGCCACAGTTGAACAATACAAACGCCATGTAGTGTTCAATGTATTGTAATTTATTCTAAAATCACTCGATAAAATATGAAGCACTACTCATGAAAATTCATAGGTTAAAGAACAACAAAATACGTAACTGTCACTAGCATAGACATCCACTGTAGTTACATTCGAAATTGATGATTCTCATCTCATAACATGTTACGATGACCGAATTTCATTAAAGAGGTGAATCATGCTGTAATGCCTGCCTTATTGTAGTCGAAACAGAAAACTTCAAATTAAATGTTCATGAAAGATTGAAATCAATATCGGCCATTTTGCTCTGAAATTTTCTGCCACTGGACTGACATTCCTGAAAGTTTTGTAGATGTACAAGTGTCCTGTTACTTACAATTTATTCGGCGATGTGAAGATACACTGTTTTCACTAATTTAGTGAAATACACGTAATTTCAATCGCACTCAAAATTACCGATAACGAACCACAACTACATCCACCAACTACACCATATGAATGAAATTATTGGCATATGCCATGAAACAGAATTCAATACGCATGCGTTTTATGAATCAGCGTTGTTCAGCACTCATATGTTCACTGTTTGTCTATCCTTTTTTGCATCATGTATCGAACGGAGAGATGATTACATAGTGCGCTCATACTGTTTCCATACGTCATTCAAACCAGACAAGTATGGTTGCTCACATAACTGATAGGATTAATTAATTCAAATCAATATAAGATGTCAATAAAGCTTTAATGATTCAGAGTGTATAACAATAACATTAAAATTGGTCTATTTCACGAAAAGTAAGTTTCATCAAGTTGTTTTATCCTCAGTTGAAGAATTGTCCTGAATACCACATTCTTTTTTTGAACCAACACAACTATCTTGATGTTCAACTATTTTACTTTCAGGTTCATGCTCAGATTCAAGTATTTTACTGCAATCTGGATTTTCCCTAGCTACTTCATCTTCAGTCTCACTATTTTCACTTTGTTCTGAAGATGAAGAAGATTGCTTTGATTCCGTAGGTTTTGATTTTTTCCTATTGTTCTTTTTTGCCTTCTTTTTAATTCTCTTTTTCCGTTTTTTCGCGGTTCTCTCTTCAGCCAACCTTTTATTTTCTTCCAATTTAAGATGGTAGTCATCTTCTAATTTATCCTATCAAATACATCATTATTACAAGTTGTAGATGCATCAAGGTATATTAATGAAAATCTAGTTGAATCAAGTAATGGATACCTTTTCAGCTCTTTCTTTCATGAATTTTTGCCGAGCATATTCTTTCCTTCGTAAATGCCTATAAACATGGAATTCACCTGAACCTGCTCCTGCACTTGACCCCATAACATTCCTTACAAAATCTGGGACATTTGGCATTCCCCTTTCCTTTGGTCTCTCAGGAATTAATATTGGTTTTTCCTGCAAGAAATTATTCGATCCGAACATCTAAAGATAGTTGTGCAACTTACTGGATTCTTCATTAGCTTTTCAAGTTTCAGACGTTGTAAATCTGTTGAATTTCTGACAATTATTGGTTTTTTCTCTTCTTTATCTTCATGTTTATCTTCCGTACTCATTTTGAAACCATTAATTTATGTTATTATTTTTATGATTATCACTTGTATATGTTTTCGAAAAACCGTTTTGTTTGTTGATTATTCTTAGAAGCTGCGTTCATAAACTAACTCTGACAACACTTCGGGCACTGTTAGCCGTTCACTCAAAGTAAACTCTCTTCTGAAAGGAGGAATGTTAGCCCACTAGATATTCTGGAATGCTTAAACACCTGTGAACATTATCAAATCATCATCATCCTCAATTTGAATGGGTCGAACAGCTTGAAGACTTTCCAGATTATATAATAGTAATCTTAATCCCCTCTTCAGAGTAGATTTATGAACACAGCGTTCTTTACACGATCACTCTGATCAACTGTCAGTGACAGACGACAACAAATTAATATTATGGTTTTCACTGTTTCGTATTCCGATTGATCTGTAGACCAGGAATGTGACGTCACGTATATCATTAGGCCTATGCTGTATCATGCGACAAAAAGAGAAACATAGTGTTGGTTGTTGGCTACACGAATACGTCATGGCTTTGACAGGATATTTTTGCAGCATTTATTATATTTATATATAGACTTTTCATTGCTGTCTATTAGATATGTTGTGTTCAAAATTTCATTCGAATTTATATTATCCCCCATCTCAACATGCAGATAATTCAAGACATGATCAGATACTTTTCCAATATAATATAACTTGAAGCAGTAAAGCGAGCACTGTCAGTGGTCACAATCCCAATACCACAATGACTTGCATAAAAATAATTTCGATTAAACAAAACACACAGAAGATCATCGTTTTTGAAGATTTTAGTTGATAGGCGCCCATATGGCTTCCGAAATGAAAAGAACAGGAAAACTTGTGAGTACAATGTAACAATATATACAATATGAGAATAAACTCCAGTGACTCTGTAGTATAACTTCTATTTCAGGCACCCTTATCACCACCACCAATTATTGACATCTCTGATGATGAATTGGTTACAATTTCTGTGAGAGACCTCAATAGGCAACTCAAATTGCGAGGACTCTCTAGAGAAGAAATAGTTCGAATGAAACAAAGAAGGAGAACTCTCAAGAATAGAGGTTATGCTGCATCCTGTCGTATAAAGAGAATTGAACAAAAAGATGAGCTTGAAACAGAAAAAACTCAAGAATGGCGAGACATGGAAATTATGCAAGATGAAGTTATACAAATGAGAGAAGATGTCAATGATTTCAAGAGACGATATGAGGCACTCAAACAATTTGCCATTAGAAATAAAATACCCATTCCATTAGATTTGGATCATCTGTAATCAAGCTTAGAATTTCATAATAGGTTAAGTTTAAATTATAAACTTTGGAAATATACTATATTCCAAATCTATTTCAAAATATTCAATTTTTTTGTGTCAATTTCATACTATGAATAAAAGTTGGTGAACATTAAAAAAAAATTGAATTTCTGTACCTTATGCCCTGTATAAAAATATGATCATAGATGGTTAGTGCCCTTAATACAATATGACGGTCATTGCTGAATGAAAATAATATAGAAGAGGAATAAGTATAACCTTAAACTGTTGGTCAGAATCTGAATAATTTTAAAATCTGAAACAAATAGTATTTTGTGATGAAAGTAAGAATTAAGAACTGGATAGGCGTAGCTACTTGGCGATGGGTTGCAAACGATGATAATTGTGGAATTTGTCGAATGCCCTTCGACGGTTGTTGTCCTGATTGCAAGCTACCCGGTGACGATTGTCCTCTAGTCTGGGGACAATGTTCTCACTGTTTCCACATGCATTGCATTGTAAAATGGTTGCAGTCTCAACCAGTGAATCAACAATGTCCAATGTGTAGGCAAGAGTGGAAGTTCAATAACAAGTGAAAATATGGCATTGTGTTTGATAAATGGACATTAAACCAATTCTATACAAATTTGAACAATTTGTTGTGCTGTTTTGCTTTGAATATCAAGATTAAATTATTATGTCAACTTTTAAAAAGCTTTATTAACTCTGATACCACCTTTACATTTATGCTATTTCCTAAGAACATATATTTTTTTCTATCACTCAGACTTTGAGGAAATCTGAATGTTTCTGGAAAACACATAAGTCTACAAACTTCTCTAGGTGTGAAAAACCTGAGATTCAGGGATTTTAACAATTCAATTCTCAAATTATCCTTAATATCCAATGATTTTACTTTAGAAAGGATATCTGACACTTCTTGATTTGTTTTATCACTGAATACACTTCCAGTGCCTTCTAAAAATCGACTATATGCCTTTGTGAAACAACAAGTTTTTGTAGAACTCTTATAGCATATATCTAATATATTCACATATTTGTTTAGAATGCTGTCTGACAAAGAGTATTTACTTGCAATTTCAGTTTCCAAAATATTTGCTATAGAAGTACATTCTAGATTTTGTTGAAATGGGAACTCTTCCATCTGAAAAGATCCAATTAGTGCAAGTTTCAGTAATTATATAACAAAAGTAATCTCACCAGTGGTCCAGTTTCGAAAGAAAATGTCTTAGGGAGTTTCTTAGCTAGGCAGTAGTATCTATTTCTGGAATTAGGTATTCCAATCTGATGAGGACTAACTATAAATTCTTGAAAACAAAACCCTATTTTTGTCAAAGTTTCAATCAAAATAGTTCTCATCATGGAACATTCAAAACCTTTTACATTCTCTATTAAGATATTCTCTACTTTCACATTGGGAAGAATTTCTAGAATGTGCAAGAAAGATGCTGATCTTGGGTCTTTGGTATCCATTTGTAAACCATTCCTTGTAAATGGTTGACAGGGTGGAGACATTAATATTGTGTCAACATCTAGTTCATTGATGAAATCTGCAGACAATCCTTCAATATTCATATTGTATAGTGGAGTTTTTGGGAAATTTAGTCTGTAAGTTTCATTGGCGACATTGTTTATTTCTAGAGATGCAACTACGTTGCCTTTTATTCCACTTTCTGAAAGGAAAAAGTATTGTATTGTTCACAAATCTACTTTGAGAAGAGTTGTTGTGTTCTTACCATTGAGTGCCATATGCATTCCCCCAATGCCACTATACAATTCTAAGACTTTCATTTCCGAATCACATAACTTTACTCATTTATAGTATTCAGGATTCAACGAAAGAACATTATATTTGTTTATTTTCATCCACATAAATGTTGTGGGAAGGTTAGGTATGACATTTTTTTTTTCTTCTGATTTAAAGTAATTGTCTCGAGTCGTCAAGGATATGCAAAAATTGTGTGAAGACCACTGCCTCATGGAAGAAATGCCGATCATATCCAAACGATCAGTGGGATCACATTCCTAATTATCTGGAGAAAAATGTTTATATAATATTTGTTGTAGTATATTTTAACGAGATTAAACCATTAATTGTGCATAATCAATAAAATAATCGAATATGAAAGGGGAAAACGTAACTGAACGAGGGTTATGTACGGCAATCAGCTTAGACAGCAGTCTTCACACCGGTATGTGTCATCATCAAATCATATGTTTATCAGTTAATTGTCATTTCAGATGAAAATAAGTGTTATTTTTTTGGTGTTGGTTTCAATAATATTTTGAGATGATTATCGTGATGAAATGTTCTTGAAATTACTATCACACAGAAGCTGAAAATTATATATGTGATCAGTTATTAGTTGAACTATGTTCCGAAGTAGAAGCTGGTTTGGTGGTGGTTGGGGACGTCCAAAGAATTTGCACTCCTTGGATCATTTGAAATATCTCTACAATGTTCTATCCAGAAACCAAAATGTTTCAGAGCATAACAGAGGGCTGTTGGTCGAATCTTTGAGATCTATTGCTGAAATATTGATATGGGGTGATCAAAATGATTCTTCTGTATTTGAGTGAGTAATATGAGGAGGCTTTTGTTCTTTGGTGTATACAGTAGCTCTTTGTTAGATATAGAACCAGGCAATATTATGATTACAATTCTTTTGTCACTTTTATCAGGTTTATTGAGATAATGTCATAATTTCTGATAATTTTAAACACATTGTAATTTGGTATAGCTATATTATTTTTCCATTAGGAATGGAAAAATGAGTATCTCTTATGATATGAACCTGAATAGAATAATATAAAATTTTCATATCCCAAATTCATGTTTAGATAACATTTAGGTATACATAATAGTTATTTATTCCCGAATAATATCTTATTTTTAGTTTTTTTTTGGAGAAAAACATGCTATCATTTTTCTTACGTATAATGAGACAAAGAAGTGGAGGATCTAGTTTCGTTTGTGTTCAACTTCTGCAAACACTCAACATTTTGTTTGAAAATATCAGGAATGAAACTTCATTGTGTGAGTATGGAATATTCACTTTGATGACATTTGATTAATTTCACAATGTTTTCCTACAGATTACCTGTTATCCAATAATCATGTAAACTCTATAATTGTTCATAAATTCGATTTTTCTGATGAGGAAGTGATGGCATATTATATATCCTTCTTAAAAACACTCAGCTTGAAGCTGAATGCCCATACCATCCACTTCTTCTACAATGAGGTAATATGAGTGGGTATAAAACTTTCTGATTCTTTAAAAAACAAATACTATTCCAGCATACTAACGATTTCCCTCTATACACTGAGGCTATAAAATTCTTTAACCACCCTGAATCCATGGTTCGAATAGCTGTGAGGACTTTAACTCTGAACGTCTACAAAGTAGATGATGCCAGTATGCTTGCATTTATCAGAGACAGAACAGCTGCGCCGTATTTTTCAAACATCGTTTGGTTTATCGGAAAACATATTCAGGAACTGGATTCGTGCGTGAGGAACGATGCTGAGTAAGTATTCATATCTATAATACTTGCACAAGACAATTGACATGATATTCAAAATGAATGAAATATAACATGCAACATCAATCAAGAATATTCATGGTTCATTCTTCTGTCAAAACTTTCTTTACAATCTATGTGTATGGAATGTTTACAGGTGAATGTTTCTGAAATTTGAGAAAAATTACTATTGATTATGATTATAACCTGTTTTTGTCTTAAAAACGCCTAGCTTGGTTACATATTTATATAACCCTCTGTATACCTGAAAGTTTGTTCTTATTTTTCTGGAGATTATTTAGCTTATTTCTTATATACTCGCTTGCATTGAGATACTCTTCAAATGAGACAACGCATCATTTTTCTTTTTAAATTATACATTATTAGGCTGTCACAAGAAGTAAATTTTTGGGTAATTCGTTTCCTAAACAAGTTTTTTTTATATATAATACCCACGATTCATCATTTTATCATTATCTACGATTAAAACGAAGCGTATTTTCATTTCATTATAGCGTAGGCGTATTCTAAGAAACCCACATATCTGATAATTTCAATATCATATCGGTTTTTTTTTTGTTCTTCGATTCATTGTTACCTACTATGATTCTGAACTGCGCAGGTTCTGACACAATAATAATTTACAGCCACCAATCACAGAACCGTTTATCCGATTTAGTCGCAGAACACCTCGACCATTTGCATTACCTCAACGATATCCTCTGTCTAAACATAACCGACCTCAATCACGTACTCACCGACCACCTCCTCCACAAGCTCCTCATCCCCCTGTACATATACTCCCTTTCGGCAACGAGAAAAAAACCCCCGGAAGGCACCGTTTCCTCCATCCCCAACACCCCGAAGAGCCATGACATCACCAACGGCAAAGTGTCGTGCGTCGTGGCGCTTTTCCTGCTCTCCCAAGTCTTCCTCATCCTCTCCCACTCGCCTCTGGTGCAGACTTTGGCCTGGATAGTCCTGAAAACTGACCGGTCCGTATTCGAGAAGGGCGTGGATAAGCTTATCGAACAATACGAGAGAGAAAAGGAAAAGGGTGTGGTTGAGCTGGAAGGTAGTCAAGCTGGTGGAGATGTCGGTAGTGAGGAAGAAGTGGCGAATCTTAATATCACCGACGAGGAGAAGGAGCGGCTGGCTATTAGCCCTGTCGAAGGGGGTGTGGTGAGTGAATACACGTTCTTGGAGACCGTCTACGAAGCCTTGGAGTGTGCGGAGAATGATTATGCGGCTTTGTTTGCTCTGAGTTTGTTGTATGCGATGGCAAATAACTCAGGTGAGTTTTTTTATTGGCATCTTTGTTATTAAAGTATTGAGTATTAGTTTTAGTTTAATCATCTCATATCTTTGATTGCATCTATATTGTATCCAGTTTTTTTTAGATTTGTACTGTATGTTCTTTGATACCTTCCCAAATCATTTTTTTTTGGTTGTAAATTTCCCATGAATCAATGGTTATAGTAAAAAAAAATTATCTGATATTCGTTGCATCATATCTATTATTATGCATTGGTTATATATACTATTGATATAATCTGAAGTGTGATTTTGGTGAGTCTAACTAATTTCTCATCAACGACGCATTAGAGTAAACGTAAAAACAATCACCATGCAATCTAATGAAACTATAAGGTTTTTTTTTGACATGTTGCCAGCGAATGATTCTTGGAAAAATTAGTAGTGCACTGTTGCAGAATCGTTCAGCTGTGGGTGTGTCAATATATAGTATAGTTGAATATAGACAGATTCATTTTGCGGAGCTGCTACAGTTGAAACGTTTCAGTATTTCAACTCGTACAAAGACAATTCTCCTCGGATTTATGAGGTAACTAATTTACTTCTTTTACTCGTGAATTTTAGGCGTGACCTCAGATATCACGGAGCAAGTGTTGAAACCAAAAAAATCGTTCATCTCCAAGTCTTCTACGCTTACCAAAGACGTCCGATACACGTACAATTCTTTCCTGACGGATAAAATCCTGCAAATCATCATTTCTTCATGCCAACAGTCTTGTAGGGTGCGTTTGGTCACTTTGGAACTGTCTTTGAAGTTGTTCGTCCAGCTTGCAATGTGTGACGGCAAAAATATACTGTTGGAGTCGCATAAATCTACCATAGACACGGCTAAGACACAGAGTTTGGCTCTGTTGAGGAATTTCTACAAGAGCGAAGAAATATTTCTGGATATGTTCGAGCACGAGTAAGTTGAGAGTTTCTTCAATGTTTATTAGAATTTCACCCTCGTTGATATCTGAAAACCTAGAAGACTTATTTATAGTTTGTTTTAGTACCAGAAACTTCTGGAATTTTTCGCTTAATCTTGAAAGAATCATAGATTTGTGTCATTCAATAATACTATATTGACGATTGATTTCTGCAACGAGATTTTTATTCATCATCAATTATGGCAAAACTTCACGGTGACTTCACAACGATGCAATTTTTTTATTATATTGTATTTATAAATATTGGAGTCAATAGTTATAAAATTTTGGTGTAGATACTTTATAAATCGAAAATATTTTTCAAAACAATTTGAATAATAAACTTAACCTCAGCTTTCTATTTCGCAATATCGTCGAATAAAAATACAAGCAGCAACACCGTACTTTCTGGAGAGCTGTGACAACTATCTTGCTTAAATAAATATACTGTAGTTGTTGCTCTATAAATATTCAACAATGTATGAAAGAAAAAATCAAAAATCTTCTAATCACTCAACAATTTCAAACCAAAAGTCCACTAAAAAACCGACAATAATTATTTTGCTTTTCCCTGCAGATACTGTGATATGTCCAAAGGCTCCCTAAACGTAGAATGGCTTTGCATGGACAGTGCGATTTTGCTGCCCCCTACCGGCACCCCAATGACGGGAATAGATTTTATCAAACGACTGCCCTGTGGTGAGGTAAGTAGACATTCAAGCCACAGCTTGGATTAGTAACTAGGAATTTTTGACCCGCATCGACTTTGGAACGTTTCTTTCAGGTGGAACGTGCCAGAAGGGCTATAAGGGTGTACTTTTTGATTCGTAACTTGGTGCTCATGTTGAACGGAGAAGTTGAAACACAGTTGCCGTTGACGAATCCGCAAAGTTGTGTGCAGATTGAACAAGCGCTGGACCTGAGTATACTTCGTTGTGTGTCTGAGCCACATGAATTTTACAATCACTAGTTTCGTGTTAGGTGTTTCTAGAAATGATGCTTTTTCGTTCAGCTGGTTTTCTAATTTGATTTTCGCATGTTTTTACTAGTAAAGAAGTTGTCTTTCGATAATCAGTATTCAGTTAATGTTTCATCGTTGTTTCAATTGGAAAATTTCGATAATTCCAATCGAATCTAATATATGGAATTGAATATTCGTTTTATCTTGCCGTATTATACAATCTATGTCAAAAAGTGACTTGTGACAGCCTCAGGAAGTGCTGGGTTGTCACTTCTTCAATACATATCATTCACATTAGTATAAAGAAAAATATATTATATCAATTTTGGAGTTATATAAAATGGAGTATTTGGTATCGTTGTGAAATGTTGCCAGTTTATTTGAATCGTTCTACGTCAATGAAACTCTTGTGTGTATATCAAACTAATCCTTTGACTCAATTTGAACTAGTACCAATTATAACTTTCGAATATCAAATTCCAACAAGTTGCCATAATTCTCTTCCTCAAATAATTATACCATATTAGGCATTTTCAACGCATTATTGACATTCGTTACACACTAGTGATTGTTTTAGTCTTGTGGTGTCCAAAAAACACGCAATCCCTCATGTAATAACTCTTTTTTCCAGATAACTCTGACTTGATTGCTTGCACAGTGGTGTGGAAGGACGGCACCAAAATGAGGAGGTTTTTAGTCATTGACATTTTACAGCTCATCTTGGTCGAGCCTGATACGAAGAGGCTGGGATGGGGTGTAGCAAAACTAGTGGGATTTCTGCAGGTATTGAAGAAGTCAGTAATGTCATAACTCAACTAAACATACCCTGTTTTGGAAATTCAGAAGAACTCATCTACTTTCAGTTGAGAAATAATTCAAAATAGTATATTTTGATGGATTCATCACTATACCAACACAATTTCCTTGTAATTGTTTGCAGGATATTGAAGTGACAGGTGACAAGGATGATTCCAGATGTTTGCACATCACAATCCACAGACCCATTTCGGGAGCAGCCACAAATAGGGTGCCCTTACTGAACGCGAAATTCGTATTTGACGATAATATAAGATGTATGGCAGCCAAACAAAGATTGACAAAGGTAAGAGTCGCTAAGATTCTCACGCTATATTCGATCAACCCAAATTTTCAGGGCAGAATAAAGGCCCGCCAAAAGAAAATGCAGCACATCGCCCGTTTGCTCGACATCCCTGGGCAGTCTGGCCCACCCAGTCCTGCGTTCGCCGGTCAGGGGACGTACCATGCCCGCCCGATAAGCCGCGTCTGTCGACCGCTGACTGTGGGCGGACCGCGACTGCCCGGATTCGCCGCCCCTAGGCGTGAAGGCTCGCCGGGCATCCTTCACCGGGCGGACGAGGCGAGGAGGCGTCGAAGTGGGGACAGTCCTAGTCGATTGACGAATTTGAAGAAAGAAAACGGTGAGGTGGATTGTATTGATCAAACTTACAGTTTTTTCGACATAGAGCTCGATCAATCCTAAGAGCAAATGGTTTCGAGGACTTGCTATTGCAGGACGTTTCTTTCCGTTTTTCAGAATTGGTAGGAGGTAAGAAGGAGGCCCAGTCGAGAGATAACTCCTCTACAAGGGGTAGATCCAGAGAAGGTTCGCCCCGAATGCCGAGGCCTAGATCGGAAGAGATTCCGCTGGAACTGATGAAGAAGACGCCCACTTCTATCATCGACATGGCCCCCAAAATCACGATTTTGCCAAGGTTGGACGATTTTCAGATTGAGTTATAAAAGTTCATTATGTAGTTAAAAAAAAAACTAATTTATTTGTCAATACATTCCACAGGCAGACGTCCATTTACAGGTGAACCCAATACGTGAATTGCTGTTATCTTTTTGTAATTTTCCAGGCCTCAAACTCCTAGAACTGTGATTGAAGCCGAACCTTCAACTTCGAGCGATAATCAGATTTCTAAAGCGATCGCTTCCGCAACGTCGATATCTGAAGAAACCTCTTTCATAGCCGAAGAGTCGAAGAGGGAGGCAGTGGAATCTTTATAGATCGAAAATGGTTTTGGGGTAATGGGGTATCACGACGGGTACGTCCGCTTTAATCATAAGCTGCCTCATTGTTGTTAATCGTCATATCGTTTGTAAATAAAGGCAACACGTTGAACTTAATTGCTCTTTATTTTACGATGATAGGTTTTTGCGAATTAGGTGCTTTCTTTGTGTGTGTTTTTGTATGTCATAATTAGAAACGCTGGGTGCTGAGGTTTCCACATCATCTTCCAGTTTTTTTTTCTCCACATACTGTATACTTTTTTGGTGACACATCTTTGTCGTTTCATTTAGATGCGGTTTTATTATTATTTCGACATGGATGACATCTCGTCCGTTAGTGTTTCGAAAATTTTGGAAAGTTTAGAAAAGAAATCGAAAGCACAGCGAAAATTATCAGTACGTCGCCAAACGAGTACATTGAAAAAGGCAGCGACAGCACGCCTTGTGCAAGATTTCCTTTCAGATAAGGAGTGAGTACTTTTTCTCTTTATGGAAGCGTTTCGTAACATTCTGCCGCTCCAACCAGATTGATTGACAAGCGTTCTAACCGTAATTGGCATTATCTAATTTGAATAAAATCCAAATTATATTTTGATTGTTAATTTAGCTGGTAAGTTTCTAGGTTTGTAATTTGCTAGACTTTCAGATCGATCACCAAATGGAACTCAATCATAACATCTGCTGTAATTGTTGCGATGTATAAAAAGTCGACGGCAATATGAATTCCTTACTTGGAATATTTCATCCGAATTGTTTGTTGGTGAGTGGTCGCATTACCATCTATGGTGAATCACCATCTGTCATGTGTGCTACTTTTTTCTTTCGATAAACAGACGTTAATATCGCGAAAACATTCTTTTGTGGTGAGAATCGAGAGTTCGTCATGAAAAAGTCATGATATTCTTGCCGAGTCTTCCACAAAATCATAACAACATTCCATATTCAGACGTAGAGATTGCCCTATATGTCAGATTTTAAATTACACATATTTCGGTCAGGACATTGTAGACCATTACGATAATCTACAATAGTAAGCTGGGTCTGTTATTTTTGTCTGTTACTGGAAACTTTCGATCTATTACTAATTGTAGAACATTTTTGAACGTGAAGAAAATTCACTATTAATGATTTTTTGTTTTAAATAATCGAAATCCATAGTGAAATATAAGAATAAAAATTATTAAATCATACGCATGAGTTAATACGATTTAATGAAAAAAATAATTTCTTCTTTGACAGTTGACTACCTTATTTTCAGGTTTTTTTCTTACATGAACAGTTATCGCACCACATGATCTGTAGTTTGTTTCGAATCTCGCGTATTTAGACATCCTAGATGTCTAGAAAATTAAGGATTATTTATCTGTACTTGCTATATATGTGAAATGATATTGAGCATAAGTTGAATCAAGAGGTAGAAACATAAGAAAGGTGGAATCTATCACAAGAGAGTATTATTTATAGGTTATATAAGAGATGAGTAGTGGTTACTTTGTACAGCAAATCAGCGAATGATAATAAAAAGAATTAAGATTTAAGAATGTACCAATGAAATCATAAATTATATTACAACTTGACGTGACATGTGTAATTTCATTGGTGCATTCTTATGGGTGCGTTCCATTAAGCGCTCACAACGATCACGCTCACGACCACGAATTTTGTCGTTCCACTTGGTTCTGTGCGTCATCGAAACGCTCACGCCGACCCACCTATTGAGATGGGTCGTCGTGAGCATGAATCATGACGTCATTCATGACATTTTCGCCACGACCCCAACGATCGTGGTCGCCATGTGGAACGTCTGAATGAGTGTTTTGGGCGTTGTGAGCGCTTAATGGAACGCACCCTATATAAACTAACCATAACTCTGGTATAGTGAACATATTCAACCATAGGTCCACGAGTTCTCGACCATCTGCATCTCTCAGAGCCAATTACAGCCAATCGTAACCATCGATAGTCAAACAATGTAATGTTGAACCAATAATTGAATTCCGTAGAGAAAGCTTTGTTTTTACAATAAACTACCAGTGTGAAATAAACAATGATACAAAAATGTTCGAATTAATAGGTTCTGTGATGACGACATATGACAGATCTAGGATGACAGCACTCCCTCTACTCTCTGGCAGAATTAACTGGCAGTAACTTTGCAGTCGTGAATGAACTGGTTGCGCCAATTGGAATATCAAGACCGCTGGAAAAAGAAGAGAAAAGGTTTCGTCTTCGTGTTTACCGCGTAGCGGATAATCCATGCCCGTTCATACTTAAATAATCGATACTTGTGATTTCCTTGGTGATAAATAGTTTTTTTGTGTTAGTTCGCTCTTCGCTTTCGTTTACATTGTTTCACTACCATGGCCGACGTAGATACAAAAGAACGTTACGATCCCGAACTGAAATATTTATATGTGGATAGGAACAATTATAATGACCCGGCGTCCCAGGCCGAATGGACTCAAAAAAAATTGGTGTGGGTGCCTCATGAAAATCAAGGTTTTGTGGCTGCCAGTATTAAGGGCGAAAAAGGCGATGAGGTAGAAGTGGAGCTCCAGGAGACCGGCAAGAGGACGACCGTGCCGAAGGATGATATTCAAAAGATGAATCCCCCGAAATTCGATAAAGTCGAGGATATGGCTGAATTGACTTGTCTGAATGAAGCTTGTGTCCTTCACAATCTGAAGGACAGGTATTATTCAGGACTAATTTACGTAAGTAATTCCAATCTCTGGGTTGAAAGTAGCAAATTCAAAGAGTCACACATGAAAAAATATTATCTTGTGCAAAATTTATGCCATCTACAAGAATTTCCAATTGGAAACTATGAGACAAACACCCCAACTCTCTTTTAATGTATTGTTACAAAAAACACAAAGTTGGTGATTCATTTAAGAAGAAATTAATAAGTCATCATGAACTGCCTTGGACATGGCTTCAGTTACAAAAAATATTTCAAAAATCAAGACGCGAAAACACGAATCTCTACAGATAACAAATGAAGAACAAAAATATTTCAGTTTTATTTGTCCTACGGGCATGTTTTGTTCAGCGTTCAAAACTTGGCCGCAATTATTCAAAGTCTCCATTTGTTTTCGAATTATTCTGAATTACTCTGAAGTTCATTCCTTGCATTGCCGCTCTATATCGATCTGTCTCCTCGAACTGCTTTCGGACAGTCATCACAATATTACTCGCCTACTAAGTTCACAATTTTATGACAGGTGGCGTCAAGATTTACCTTTGACGTATCACGTCAAATAGAAAACAGCTGATGAATCCTGCCATAAACTCGACAAAAACGATCTCCACATGAAATTTTCAATGAATATCGCATTATAAGGAGTTGAATGAGATTTCTGAGGTGAATACGTTATAATTTTGTGTCAGATCTTAAGGTCTCATTGAATTTGTTCAGCTCTCCAAAATCAGATATATCGTAGTGACGTTTCAGTAATACAAGTTTAGTTGAGTAAAAATAAAGAGGAATTTCTGAATACGCGATTCTGGAATGCGGTTAAACCCTCGTTCGCATCCATAAGATGTCAAAGCGAGAAAAACGAAAAAAAAAGAAGACGAAAATGTTGATCTGGCGAGCTCACAAAGTAGTCGGGTCATTTTCATCGAACTGTTCACGGGGCGGAATGAAGCGGGGGCGAGCCAATGACCCTTAAAAGACGTTCCAACGGACGAAAGTCACTGCTGCCATTCTTCGTTGTTTCGGCAGACACGCCGTTGCCGTACCTCTCAAAAATTCATAGTTTTCACGGAAACAAAGAAAATGGGAAAATATCCTATCGAAGTGGCATATAACCAAAAGCTATATAATAATTATCTCTTTTTATTTGGTAAATATCCAATATCCCAACAACTATTTATGCGTGGGTGACTTGATCAAGGTTGGTTCTTAATTGTTCCATTCAATTTGAATAACATCTGCTAGAGTCACTTATATATGAGGCGAGATCACAGAAACATAAATTTGCTTCAAAGATGCTATAAGAACAAGTATATTGATTAAAAATGGCGAAATTTCTCGGAAAAATATCCAGTAATATCCGAAAAAACCTCACTTTAAACCCCTATATTAGGCGAGACTCCGAAACAACGCTGTTCGTTACATCAGCTGTACTCATACTCGGTGCTTGCCAGTGTTGCCAGTTGTACTACTTTTGGGGCTTCTGGGGATATTTCATAAATATGATGAATAACGCTTGGCAATGCTGGCTAAATATCATTCTGTGCGTTC
Source organism: Plagiodera versicolora (assembly GCA_037013635.1). Taxonomy (NCBI): domain Eukaryota; kingdom Metazoa; phylum Arthropoda; class Insecta; order Coleoptera; family Chrysomelidae; genus Plagiodera; species Plagiodera versicolora. Next base: position 3,617,814 of record CM072990.1, read on the forward strand.
TCGGCGTAAATTCTAAACACCCCCTATTTGGTAATTTCTTCGAAACTATTGCAAGAAGGACAATAAAAAAAACTGAAGAATTATTTCCATAGCATTTACTACAGACGCTTATAATTACTTTCCAATGTTGTGACCAGCAGAAATTCCACAAAAACCGAATACATCGCATCGAAATACTTGCCATGCTTACCTCACTTTTCATTGGCTGACGTTTGACGTTTCCCGAATATCTTTTCCTCTACGTCGAAATTAGCGAATCGGCAACACCGCTCTGGTTTGTACCTGCAGTCCTCCACTCTGCATGTTTCGTTTTAGGCGGACACCGGATTCTTTTTCGGTGCCGATTGGCCGAAGTGTCGTCGAGTCGAGACTTGTTTTCATGGAATTCCAGAGTATCATGAATCAGTCACATACTTGGGGTTTCATTTTTGTCATTTGATTTTTTACGTTGTCAGCCCTACAGTTTAGTGGAGTCCGAACCTTATATTTACTTCCTTTGAAAAGTATAGAAGTTTTTTTACCAATAATATACAAAAACCTTCAAGGTATTTGGAAATGAACCACATGAAAAAAATTATTCATCGAACCTTCAGAAGACACCTGTGATGGAAAACTTTTCAAACCGTTTAATAGATGTCGCCACTCGCGAGAAGTTACAAACATACATACCACTCAAGCTAATATAAAGTATGTGAAAATTATGTTGAAATCCTGATATATAGGTTGTTCTTGATTTCTTGTCTATTCATTCAAGATAGTTCTGACAGATTTGGATATCTTTCAATACCAATAGTGCAAAATAAAAAGTATCTATAGCTGACCACTGAACTCCAGATTGGTTGAGACATAGCTGGCAACATTTCACAGTGGCTTCACAAGGATGCTAAATTTATTTGGAAAGAAATATTCGATCTATTAATGCTGTTTGTTAATTATAGAATTTTTTACAAATATTGAAAAAAATGTTAAATCGTTATCCACAGTCAAATTAAGTGCATAGTGCGTAGTGAAAACATTCTGCGAAATAATTTCTGGCGAGCTGTCACAACAATTTTCTCAAATAAAAGTAAACTTATACAATAGTTCTTGTGAATTCAAGTCATTGTCGATCTACGGGGTGTTACAATTACAATATATTAGTTTTTTTTTTGCTGAAATTTAGTAACGTTCAATCTGCTGTATGCAAATAAAGTTCATGAAAAGCGATGCGGTGAATATTTTTTCGTGCAGGTATCTTTTTCACGCGCCAATAAATATTCCGAGGTTTTTACATGAAAATGTGGAATAATAATGCCCTGCCACCTTGCTAAATCCGCTGAATACCATCAAAGCGAATATGGAAACGTTTTGCTGCCCATGATGTAACGAGCGTAATGAAATAATGACATTTATTGACAAGTGGCTTATAAATCGACTGGATTTCTGTTTATTACCGACTGGGTTATGCCTTATTCGGAAAGTAAAAGTTTCGAGGCGGTCAGAGCAATCGTTTATTTCATTTGACGTCGGAGATTCGTATCTGTTTGCGAATTTTATGTTTGAAAATGTGTAAAAGTCGGATTTATTGACCACGCAACGGGTGACTTATTTCGAATCGGTGTTACTTTCGGCTCATTAAAATGCCACGCTTTTTATAGCGCCTTGTATATGAGGTGTGGACATTTAGAATTCATACATATTTAATTACTAAATCATTCCGTATGTTGTTCGTTGTTTTCATCGTGTGGTTCGACATGAAAAATCATTCAAATGTTTCATTCCCTTGATGGCAAAACAATGATCAACTTTTTTCAATTTTCCTGATGAGTCATGATCTTAGGAATGTTAACCTCCAGAGATTTTTTTATCAAGTGGTTGTATCCAGCAGACAAAATGATATTCAAAACTGTTCAAGTACGTTTATGACGTAGAAAAAAACAGAAAAACATTGTATTTTATATTGATATTTGTAGGAATTTCTGAGGATCCAGGAAAATTTAAGATATGTGGCAACGTCGCATGCACAGTTCTACATTTCATGATAATTTATTCACCATAACCATAGTCTTGATAACGTACAATTATGGTTCTAGTTTTTTCCTTCCTTTCTTCCTTTTTCTAGATTTTTTAAATTCATTGTTTTATTTCATTTGTTTATTTCCTATAACTTTTAAAACACTTTATAAAATTCTTTCCACACATTTCTTTGTTCGTAAATTACTCGATCTATAAGTGGCTCTACTGGTTTTTGTCTAATCATAAAATGATTATGAATATCCGTAAATAAAGAAATTTTCGAAACGATAAAGTACTCTCTAGAAATCACATCAGGTTTTTTGATTAATAATCGGAATATCGAACTGCATTGTTCATTCTCGAGGACTAAAATTTATCTTCGATTCGTCGTCATTGATTAATCATTCAATTACTTTAAAAACACTCGTTCCACTCTTGAATGCATGAGAGATTAATGTAGTTCATTTCAGAGAACACTATTCCTAGTATAAAGAGTGCGTTGATTTTACAAAAACAAACACAGCCGAAAGCAAGCGACAACTTGATGCAGTGCAGTGCATAAATTCTATGAATGATTTTGAAAATTCAATTAATTCACTAATTTCGTTACACTGATTCGAATTGATTACTTGTCAAGAGTTTTTTTTTTCAACATAAGTACCTTTCAGTATCTTGATGTCTATAGGTGTTAGATCCAGAGACCTGGGAGGCCACTCAACATATCGAATTCTATTTTCAAAATTGTGATTTTATTTTCATAGAGAAAGAGAATATTACTTCCGAAATCAAAATACTTTCAGTATGCGGTTCAAGAATTATTAGAATTCATTTGAAAATTGCCGGATGGTATACCCTTATAATTTCCGTTTTCGCCGCTCATGAGCTATTTACTCAAGATCGCCATATCGGCTCTGAACAGGATGTGTGGTGACACTTATATTTGTTTCTTCATTGAATGTTTACACGAAAATGTGTCGGAGAAAAATGTGAAATCAGACTTGATGTCATCTGATGGAATAAGCATAAAGGCGGATTCACGCAACATTGAGATAAGTTCGGGTTCATGCAACGAATTAAAAACACTCGTTGTTGGGTGTTCTTATTCGATTGATTGATCGAGTGTCCTGACTAATCGTAATTTTTTCTCATGAACATCATCAGCAATGACTAGCTAATGTGGCATGCAATTAATGAAATGCGCTGAGTATGCTTATGACCTACTTCGATCTAATCACGGCGATTGTGGTTTGTTTAGCTGTGCAAAAAATGCATACTTCCAAATTATGTTTTGAAACGTACGAAAACTATCGATTTATTTTTTTGTGAAGGTTGTGAACTATGTTTCTTGTTGAAAATTTGCGGTTTACACTTCTATTGTTTGAAATCATTTCTGATACCCTACAATAAAGTGATTTGAAATTGTTATTCTTATAGATAAAAATGCTATGACAGTATAGAAGTACAGTGTGAGAAATTGATTTGCTTTTACTGAAATAAATTTCTGAACTATTAATTCAATTTTATTGATATTTCTGTCTGAGACTGAGTACTTATTTCTTTGATCGACATAATCCAATTGTTATGAATTTTTGATCAATATTTTAATTATGATGATTACGTATATGCAAAAGCATTTGCTGATATAAAAAAACTGGACTTTGTTATTGATTAAAAAATATCTGTTGACTTTGTACTTGATCAGATTTCAAATCATGATTATCATGATTTTTTGTTTTTTGAAAAGATCTCCACATGATGCACTCAACAACTAACCATGTTTCAGTGTCACTTTAAAATTTGCGTTAGCCTACGCAATGAAATCAATTATAAGTTATGATAATTCATTACCTTCAATTAACTTCTACTTGGTACTAAAGATCCAGATTAACATCTCGTAAACTACATACGAATCTAAAAAGGAAAATACACCTGGTTGTAAATTTATAATTGAGCGTTATATAGATTATTAACAACAAATGAGAATTGTGAATTGATGTGTGCAAAAACGACGAAAGTGCAATTAGTTTGTATTTGTTGAACATTATTCAACAGGCAGCAATATATTTGTCATTCTTTCAGTTTTATTCAACAACAATGGAACAACAACATTTCGAGTTGGCTTGGATAAATTATGACAGAATGTCACGAAGGTAGAGACTTTTTTTGAAATTATTATTGAAATTTCGTTGATATATGAAACCGTATCCCCTTTCATAATGAGAAACATGGCTTCAAATTACCAACAACAATTTGGAATGATTCACCCAAGGCTCATTTACCGTATTTCGATAAGATATTCTATTTCAGTGCTTTCCACAATGGAAACAAATTACTTTTTTATCTGTACTCAATGCTTAAGTGGGAATAATTATTTCATTTTAGCTGGCGTGTCTTTCAGACAACGTGGAATTTGGAAACAAATTCAGAAGTCGAGGTAAATGCGATTAGGAAGCATTCCAGGTCCATATTCAAACGATATACAATTTTGTAGCAATTTGTAATCATCTAAGAAATGTGGTTGAAAAGTTCAACGAACCTCTGAAAGATAATATGCATTTCATTCGAAATAACAATCAGAGTATACCATACTCGTGATAATACGAGCAGGATGATGATTTTTTTTCCAACTAACGGAGTTTTTGCAGGATATCTGATATAAATGATAAATTGAAATGTTCATTCAAGAAAAAACAAAACATTTCCGCGGATTTTCCACCAGAATTTTTCATTTGAATAAAGTGAATCATTGCAGATTTTTTTATTATTATTATTACAAGAAAATTTCAGATTTTATTATAATTTGAATAATAATTACAATAACAATACAAACTATGCATTTAAATTGATCGAATGTGATTTCATTCTAATCTCCAGCAATCGTAATAATGATGATAATACATTGCAACAATATTCCACGAACAATTATAGTGCACATCGTGATGAACTTGAATATTGATAACAATTCATTTCTAAAGAATTTCATTGTTATTTTTATGCACTAGCATTCTCAGAAACAAAAAATTCAAATCATGAGATTCATTCGAGATGAACAAAATAAGTAAGCAGTGATTTTATACGTATAGAACAACTTTGAATCTGACAATTTTAATAATTTAATATCAAATTTCCATTATTAATCTTCAAACATGAATGTATTCCATGCATTTGCGTATCACACTGTATACTCCACCACATTCCAATAATTTGCAGTACGATCGTTTCCGTAATATAATGAATTGATGTTTATGCAACAGCATATTTTGCGTTGGTATTGATTCGTCGATCGATTTAATAATAATATGTTATCAACAACCCATCATTATTGCATTCCAATATAAATAAATGCGGGTCCGGATATAAACGGAGTAATTTTGAGTTATTTCCCAAGGAAACACTAGTTTTTTTTGTGAATAATAAGAACAATGAATTAGGAGAGTATAGTGTTGATTATACAGGGCGTGTAAAAAAATCCTACGTCTAAAAATTATCCTTTTTAATTGGTCTTTTTCAATGGAATACCCTGCATTTTCGCGTATATTCAGAATAATTCTTTCGTAGGCTGCTCGTAGTTTTGTTTTCTTTGCGGTGATGCCAAGTTACGTGCTATGAATGCTCTGAATTAGGAGTAAATTATACAGGTTGTTCGAAAGACAATGCAAATTCGCAAAATCAGTTCGAAATTGTCAATTTTAGAGTTACCAAGTTTTTTTCGGAATTCTTTGTATGAAATGAATTCGATTTGAATGGATCTTTGATAGATTTTGCACGGGGAATTCTGTTATCTTGGGGATTAGTGACGTCCTTCTATTTTCGATATCATGAGATATCGATTTCGAAATCCAAAGCTTTATATTATCAAAGTCAATACCGACAACAAAGATGTGTTATATTCATGAAGATAACACTCGTTGAATCTCCTACACATAATCATTAGGCATTAGGTCAGCAACTTTTTATTGTTTTTTTTATTTTCATTCAGAAGTCAAGACAATTCAAAATTTTCAATCTACGATCGATATATCGAGAACGCTATCCATAGAAACATTACTGACTAATAAATTCCACACAGTGAGTCTTCTCCTAATCAGCTGATTCATAATTGACGCGTGATTAAAAAAATAAACACTCATTCTTGACTCATCCTGTATATCAATCACGAATCGAACCCCGATACAAATATTTCTTGCGTTCATCGTGACTGCAAAGATTGAATGAAAACTTTTGATCCGCCTTATTCGCATGTCGTTATGAAAGTTGAAAGGAGCGAAAGCTGGTCATCTTTAGGCCCATGTTGGGATAAGGCAGGGGCGTAGGTAAAGTTGGGAATCGTGGGGTTCGATCCAAAACTAACAAATACGAGATTTGGGGCTTACTGGACATTTTTTAATTTTGAATTCGTCTGATAATGAGTATAAAAGATTTATTCTCCAAGTATTCAATTTTGAGTGCCAAATCGGTACATTTAACCCAAAAAGAAAGAAAGTGGCGTGTTTTGAAAAATTAATTTTGGCAATATCTTCTGCTACTATTTGTTGCCAAAACTTATTATTGTTGTGTCGTGTTTTGCCGTTATTTCCAGATGAGAAGTGATAATTAGTGGTTCTCGTTTATTGACATTGACATTGCGAAATAGCACAATGGGAATTTCTACGGAAATGGCCTTGAAACGGGACGTTAACACGAAAACGTAACGTCAATTAACGTCATCGGAATGCGTTAAAGAATTTTCGTTCGAGAATTCATCCGAGAAATCACAGCATATCATTGAGTTGTTTCGAATAATTTTATGGATATTTTTCGGTTCATTACTAGTAACACAAAGAATTCAGAATTATGACTAATCGATGTATATAACATGGTTTCTGAAAAATGTTTAAACTCATTTAATGTCTGGAATGATGAATGGAAATGATATATTTTTTCTTATTAATGAAAAACTTGTGCAATGAATTTTCATCGATTTTTTTTTATTATTCTTGCCCAATCAGCTCAGTGATACAATTGAAAGAAAGTGGAGGTTTTCTCATTTGCTTCGCCTTTACATATTAGATAATTCCAAAAAAATCTTAATCGAAACATATACTATATCGGTGATCTTCGTTGAATCATCAGAATAAAATAAATATTAGTCTTGAACTTCAATTGATATTATATCGTTTTCCCTGTGGATAAAATATCAAATAACCAAGTGTTTTCATAATGTTAACATATGAATCGTGAAAACACATGACTAAGTGACTAGAATGAATAATAGCTCATTATTTATTCTCTTGTCTACATGTGAATAAATTTATTCTTTATATTTCAAAACCCAACAAATAACTTTTGGTGTAGGGTCATTTCGAATTCAACATTGTAAGGAGCCTTTAAGTGGACTCCTTCATTCAAAAAATAGCCGCCCATGGATTTGGCAGAAACAAAATATAGAGGCAAAACCTTTTTTTAGAAATATTTTTAAATGAACATTTTTTAGAACTTGGGAGACAATAAAACCTAATGATGTTCTCGAATGTTCAAATTCGTCAACACATTCTTTCCATGGGCGCCATTTTTTTTTGTTTTCGATTGATTCTGTCATATTCTCAATAGTGTCTCAAAAATTTCTTTCATTTATTCGAAGTATTATTGAGCCTCTCACTTCAACTACTTGATGAGATTATGTAACTTTTTGGAGTCGTATTCGAATGAAGTGAATTTCAAAAATCAAGAAAAATACAATTGAAACAATGTTTGAACATATTTTGATAGGAGACAGCTATAATCACTCCACGAAACAACTTTGTGAAAGTAAACGAATATAAATTATCTGGCGAAAAAACGTTTACAATGTATTATTCAGTTCTAGCTACGCAACTTTGAGGAATTCGTTTGATTTGTACGTTATTAAAGTTCCACCATTAGGATAATCGTCAGTTTTTTGCGTCATTAGAACGACACATTGAGTTGCTTAGAAATTCTTAGACTGTTTATGGCCATCGCACAGATCTGTCTGAATCGAGACGCCATTTCAGGAATGCTTTCCGAATATGGACCAATAATCAAATCGTATCAAGACTAATTCGATGCGTAGAGAAATGTAGCGCTAGTGATTTCATTTATTATTCCTTAGGAGGATTTGTTATTCGATTATACAGGGTGTCCCAGAAGTTGGGCTTATAATAGTTATCAGAAAAACACAAAAAAAATCTGAGTTGCATATTTTATTAAATACGGATGTTTGAAAAAATTTTTGAACCTGTGTCAGTTTTTTCAGTCCTGTCACTACAAATCTTAACTTTTCATTTTTACTTTGGATGCTGAATTTTGTATTCTTTCGATAGATTTCACTGGAATGCAAAATTAAAGTAGGATCGTCCACTTTGGATAAACACTTTGTATAGGTCTATTACTTCATTGAATACCAAGTGGACAGAAAAATAAACGAATACTGAAAGCCTCTTAATGAAAACTAAACAAGAATATTATAATAAATTCGGATTATTGATTTAATTTCATTAATACGCGATGAATTTTCAAACGTTTATTTAGTGAATTATGTAAGAAAAAGCCCAATAATTCCTGCAAAATCAAAGTTGTTTTCGTTTTGGGTAATTTAACCTTTAAAGGTTATAGCCACAGTTCAACAATTAACGACTTTTTCAGATTTTTCATAATTGGCAATCGCTTTTGCCAATATAATCAGTGAAATACACATTCTGTTGAAAGACCTTGGGAATTATCTGCACATTTCCTAGGAATAATAACTCCAAATTTCTAGTTTATTATTCAGTGAAAAATGTCAAATTTTTAATTGCGAATAATATTTTCGCATATTTATTTCCTGTCTCACATAACTTGATCTATTTTTGGTGTTATTTTGAATATATAAAACTTGCTAGTGTAGACCAAAAGACATGTAATTCGAAAAAAGTACTATAGCCTGGCCTCTTTGCACGTCAGATCTAACACCACTTGACATTTTTTTTTCTGGAGTAATCCAATAGAATTCAGCGTTGAACGTTGTATTCAGGCGAACTACACAACAAGAATTGTACAAGTTTATAGTGCAATTATTAATGATAATATACAGTTAGTTAGTTTTGGAAATTCTATCTCTTCACGATAATTTCGTTTGAGTACACCCTGTATATAAAATACAGCAAGAAGGTTCTTGATTTAATCAAAAAATGTACTGTCGATTCTCAAATTTGTGTTAACGCGTCTTTAATTATTATATTCTGTACCTCTATTTGTAGCAACTTTCAACCCAATTTGCTGACTCTGCCTCTCTGATTTATCTTTATAGTGGTATTATTTTTCAAACGAAATGTGTTGTTGATGTTCGCCGAATAATATGCAAATTGGACCTTCGACCTAGCCAGCTGTTGGTTGCTTTATTCTTATTAAACACTCGGAATCAATTATCCCGATGATAATCCATCCGTCTTGGAATTCGGTCGCGCAGATCAATGGATTATAAAAATTTAATTCGTGCGTTTAATGCGTCAGGAAACCGGGTGAGAATGTTCGGGACCATGAAATGTCATTCTACTACATTGCACCGAAGAAAAAAAATCGTGCAAACGAGGGAAATGTCGGCAAAATTTTCGTATTTGGCCAAAATAAATAACGCTTCCGAGTTTGACGTTTCCCAAAAATTATTTCAAACTCGAGCTGAATAGAGAATTTTTGAAACTGACAAAATGAGCAAAAAATTCGAAATTAGGTTCAAATGAGAGCCTCAAAAGAACCTTAAATTATGGTGTTTTCTTTGACCATAATTTAAGGCTAATTTATTATCCTATTTCCTATTGTCGAATTTATTGCTCTTTATAAGAAAAATCATGGGTTCTGCTAGCTTGACGGTAAAGCTAGCAAAACTCAGGATGATGAGAGCCTTAAAATAGCCTTAAATTATGGTATAATCAGATCTTGCAAAAATCTTATGTATAAAAAGTGGTTTTGCTAGCAACCGTTGAGCTAGCAGAACTCATGATTTTTCTTATAAAACAAAGAGCAATAAATTCGATAATAAGATAATAAATTAGCCTTAAATTATGACCAAAGAAAATTTTGAAAATTCGAAAGTGGTTCTGCTAGCTGGAGGTTTATTCGACACATCGTTTCAGCATTTGAAAAAGTTTATTTTTTTTTTTAGTGTGGACATTGTCTAATACAGGGTGTATCAGTGTAAGTATGAATTATCAGTTTGTAGTGTGAAATATTTTCAATTTATTTGTTCACCAGTCGAATTCAATGATCTATTTGCAATATTGTGGAGTCTATTGAAGTATACTTTTCAATTGCAATAAAGAGGATACATAAAATCTTGCTGAACATGTCTCAACACCACAAGGCTTATATTTTTTGAGAATTCTAGTAGGACATAAAATCACTATTCTGGCATTAATACATGAATATTACTATTTTTTAAATAAGAATCTGCCACCAGAATCACTTTCCGCTTCAGTTGTGGTAAATTATTCAATATCATTCATAGATAAGGCGACATCACCGATGTTGAACTAACTATTTTCGAATGGTTAAAATTAGGGATTGTCGTTCTATTTCTTGATATTGCGCTGCCCTAAATTTAGATTCGTAATTGTATTAGTTTTGTTTTCGATCTGTATCATCACTTTCACGAGCTCATATCATCGAAACACAGAACATAAAAGTACATTTCAAGGTCGTTACCAATAGCAACGGACGTCAAATGTCAATAACGATATTTTTTATTTCAAATTAGCGACAATGAAAAGGTTATTAATTTTACTTGGAGAATACGAAGTCAACATATTTTTTTTTGGATTGTAAGAATAATTCATCTGAAGATCAATATAAATACTAAAATAAAGACATTCATGTTGTATTTTTGCACCAAAAAGTTGTTGACATTTGTATGCTAACAAATCTCGGATTTACTGTTATTTTCCGCCCATGAATGTTGCTAAATAATTGATGACACTGTTTTTAACAATATATACTTATACTAAGTTCGAGGAATTACTGTCTTTACCAAATTCTTCGAACTTCGAGACATTCTCGAAAGGATGTAAGATAAGTTTATCGACTACGGTTTCTTAGCTTATTCGAATTGGCGGATATTTGTTCTTCGTTTCCTTTGGAAAACCACACTACAATGAACAGATTATGATCATACGGAGTGGACAATATGACAGATCTGTCGGCGTAGAAGATATTCATCACTTTGTATATATTTTCATCTTTGTTCATCAATTGTTTTGTCATAACCTGCTGAGGTTGTTCAAAGACAAATATTTTTCTCTCTCAATATTTGGCAAGCTATTTTTTTCGCTCTCATTAAACCGCAATACCCAAAATGAATTATTTCCGATACTGTATAAGTAGCATTCGCTGGTGCTGGCGAGACACCTAAAAAAACGACATGCAATCGTATATCTGGTTGTGCAGTCACGCCCCCTACCAATAAATATGGGAGTTTCCATTACGGTCTAGTATCTCTCCAGACGGCTGAGTATATTGAAAATAGGCGCCTTACCATCCCCCCAACGATTTCGTTACTAATCGATTAAAATTCAACGGAAATGACGAACTAGTTACGTACACGTCGGATTACTCACCTCTTCTGACGAATACGTGGAAACCCAGTGTCGTGCGAAATGATTTCAAAAATTCTTGTCATGAATCGTATTACTATAACGAAAGTGTTTGAAGAGAAAGTCAATTCTCGGAATATTCTAGTCGACTCACCAAATACTTGTATACATCTCAAAGTTGATGTTTATTGCAGTAACTTTCATCAGACACTTTTTGACGTATCAATTGAAACGAAGTGGTGGGGGGTGTTTTGAAGTTATTTCAAATAAACAGCTGTAACTCTTGAATGACTCGACGGATTTCAACAAACTTAGTCTTGTTAGAAAGATCATTGTTTGATTCGTCGAATACATCTTATTTGTGGTGTGTTTGGTTTCCAGTGATGCCACTAGAGGGCATCTTTTCATGTGATTACAAAACATCGCAAAATTCTCGGAAAAAACAAAAGCAACACTATCACTTTATTTACATGAAAATATAGTGAAACAATGCCCAAATTATCCAGCGAAAATCGTATCTTGATGTCTCATTCTTAGTCCAAAATATCTGAAAATGAAAATTTTGTTGTCATAACACCTGAAATATTAACCGTTTCAATTTGATGGTTCTATATTTCTAAACCGTATAATATGTTTTTGAAGTAAAAAATATATACAGGGTGTTGAGAAAAAAAGTACCATTCAGGAAAAAAGACAGAGGAATCGCTTTCTCTAGTCCAGAATAACATATAGTTAAAGGCAAAAAAGTTAGGGTTGATTTAAATGTGGAGGAATCCTGTATGTGGCGTCCTCTATTAGTAATCTAAAAACTAATAGGATATCTGGATTCTGCATCATGCAAAACCCTCGCATACCACATTTTGTTCAATACTTACCTATTTGTACAAAGTTATTCAAAAAAAAACTTTAACACCCTGTATTTCTTAAAGGAAGCAGTTTCGGACATATATTCATAAGACTTTTTTTGATATTTTATGGCCCTCTATCGCATGGTACTATGCATGGTACTTTTTTCATTGACACCCTGTATACAGGGTGATTCATATAAGAACCGACATAGAGCAGGGGCATATAGGGGGTCCCAAAAGATGGCAATTTAACGCAACTTACCTCTATACCAAGTTGCTTCCCTAAGGAGTTATAAGCTTTGAAAGTATTTTGTTACGTATCTAAATAATAATTTGCCAGCCAATTCCTACTGATCACATTAAATGACCTACTTTCTTGTTTGACGTTTATTTTCATAGCCAACATTTGAATTTTCGATGATTTTAAATAACACACCTAGAGCGCGCGTTTTAGGTTATTCTAGTTTTTGATGAAAATGATGAGGTTTTTCGAAAAATTACTGGAGTAAGAAAAGTTTTAGAATTGAATTGCCCACAAAACAAAGCAAAGATTTCTAAAATCCATCAAGGGTTAACAAAATTCTGTTGAATATTAATGGTGCGCCACCGGGTATACCCCCTTTACAAATTTCAATTAAACTCTAGTTACTGTCAAGTAACGCCCCAAATACATCCACAAAGTGTACCGAGTTTGGTTGCTTTAAGTTCAAGAATAACGGAGATATTGATTTTTTTTTTAAATTTATAACTTCACTTTCAAAGCCTATAACTCCTTAGGGAAGCAACTTGGTATAGAGGTAAGTTGCGTTAAATTGTCATATTTTATTTTGGGACCCCCTACATGCCCCTGCTCTATGTCGCTTCTTATGTGAATCACCCTGTATATTTTCGTTCGAAATGTTCTAACGGAGCTGCAACCATTGCCACCCCCTAAAGCCACCCCTGACTCCTATCAATGCACTTTAATGTTCGAATTGTCGCCTGCCTGACGGGGTTGATGTGTCATCGCAAAATTGCTGCTAGCACGTGAAATAACGTGAGTCGCCTTCGCCCGTTTCTTCGGCAATCATTTCGAGAGAAGAGAGATCGTGACTGCAAGTCCTTATAAGGAAGACGACAGGTCACCAGGCCACGGCTGCCATCCAACGGCCGTTTTGTAATAGGCTATTGACATTCTTCTTATTGGATTTTCATCGATCTAGGTGATTGATTCTGCTCGGCAATCTGTGAAGGATATCTGTGTATTTACGTTTTGTTGGTCCTGGATTTTTTTGGGGCTGATTTATTGTTGCAAAAAGTTCTTGAGCTACAAAAAAAACTACACTCAAAAACTGTTTTTTATACTACTCAACAGTCATATCAATCAAATTTTCTTTAATTGAAATATCAATGTCATGATTCTTTTACTATTTGGATTTCTTTCAAATCTTCTTGAATTTTTTGAAATCGAAATGAAAAGATTTTGAACTAAATTTGCCTGCTGGTAAATCCGTCGTAGGTATACAGGATGTCCTATTAGGGTGTAAAAGTAGAACAACCAACTTAGAAATGAGAATACTAAAAAACAATATTGTGAATAAAAATTTTCATACTCGCGCAGATGCACAATTCTAAAATATTTCATGATATACAGGGTCTTCAGCGTAGGCGAGACAACATTGACTTCACTTCTTTAAAAGGGCACTGAAAGGAGACAACACAGTATATTATATTATATTTTCTCACATCTGTGACATACTTACAATCCCGATAAAACAGTTTTTTTGATAGTCAGCCACCTACCGCAAGCTGAAGAAACTATGATAGTTACAGAAAACTGCAGTATACATTCAGTGAATTAAGTCTTATTTATATCAATTAATTCATGGAATTGAGTCGAAATTAATAAGAAAGAAACATGTGGTTTTTCTGGAATTTCCTGGAGATATTTACTTCATCCAAACGCCACAAAATTTCATATCGCAGTTATACGAATTGTCTATGTATTATCTAACGAAAATAATAACACTCAGGCTTAAATTTTATGGCCAGCTTTACTAAGCACATTTCGATCCTCTGAGCAATGTTGTTGTTTCGAATATTATAAAGAGATTATGTTGGAAAGTTTTATACCTGTTTTCTCAAAATAGGATTAAAAACGATCGCTTCGATAGGTGACGTAACATGAGTTGATTTTTTTATACCCTACAAGGTGTCCAAGAATGTCAGAGGAATTTATCATATTCAGAAATAACCTGAAAAATCAAGATGAGTTTATTTCAAAATGTCTTTTAAAGTTCGCCACTGGACGTCTCGTGTGATAAAGTCTCAAGTAAATAAATTAAGGTGACTCCCAAATACAAAACAGGTCAATAAAAAAAAGCTTTTCCTGAGATGATTAACAAAATAATTATTTCTTGATGCAAAGTAATAAAATTCATGAATTTGTTTTTTGCACCTGTCTCAGACCTCTGTTGAATTAAACTCTAACTAATCAGCACATTTTACAACAAATGTAATAATATTTCCCACAAATGTCCTTAAACTAGGTTGAATTACCTTATTCAATTATCGCTCGGCTGTTTTTCCATTTCTAATTTAATGTTTATTAAAATGGACATTTCCATCGAGAGAAGATGTCAACTGTAGCTGAACAGGTGTTGGTACTAGTTATTTTATTTGAAGAATAATC
Organism: Plagiodera versicolora; assembly: GCA_037013635.1. Taxonomy (NCBI): domain Eukaryota; kingdom Metazoa; phylum Arthropoda; class Insecta; order Coleoptera; family Chrysomelidae; genus Plagiodera; species Plagiodera versicolora. Next base: position 3,632,888 of record CM072990.1, read on the forward strand.
GTGTCCACGTTATAAATCGCCTTATGAGGCGTCAATTTATGTTTGTCAGTCTGTCTTCTCTCGTGATGTATTTGGTCTTGTTGAGAAACTTCAGTTTCTGCCTTTGTATGGATGGAACATCACGTAATGTACAAGTTTTTTTTCTGAGCACTGTCGAACAGTAAAGGGGCGAAAGAAATGATTTTTTGAAACTCAAAATTGATCGTCATGATGATTCTGAATATGGTGGCTATTTATTTTATACATAGTGAAAACGAACCGAAACGAAAAATATTGAAATTCACAACTAAAATTGAAATCTAATGAAAACAATGAATAACTATAGCAATTGTTTCGATGTACAGGAGTGTGTCTTCGAAAAGAGGTAATTATTTGGCTCATGTTATGACTAGAAGGTCATCAAAGTTTCCTGACTTTAATTCTTCACAGGTGGTGCCAAATAAAAAAATTATTTTCGACAGAAAGATCGCAAGAAGATGAAAAAATTCCAAATGAATCGCGAAACAGGTTTCGTAGCTTGCAACGCATGAGAGTTCTGGACATGACATTTTATATCCCCCTGTAGATTGTCACTTTGATGGGTATGCCCAGGGTGACCTATTTTTTAGATTCAAGCGAAACATTCCAGGAACCGCAAGATCTATCGATAATATTATACTTGTAAAATCTTTTGTTTTCACGATATAATATGAACACCCAGTATTTTATTACCGCGCCTCGTATAACTAAAAACCCGAATACCATACGCGTATTATTGTGGAGCAATGCGAAAATAAAAAACGAATTCGACATCGAAGAAGGAGAATTAACAAATTCATACTTTTATTTATGGTATAAGGTCGAAGTGATAAAACACCGAATCAGGTCGTCTGCAAAGCTGGTAATTATGCGTATGAATATTGCACTAGGCAGACAAATCGAGTTTAAACGGTGGGTGTAGGCTTTCCTCTTTATGGTCAGACGATAATCTCGTGTAATTATATGATGTAAACATAAGAAATTGCACAACGTTACTTTGGAGTGTAGAATGATTATGCACTAACATATTCATAGATACGCATAAGAATACATTCGCAACGAGTGGCGCCTAAATACAGGGTGATTCGAATTGATAGGAAGCTCCAACTTAAACAGGAGTTAGAATGAGTAAAATGCCGCTGTGATCCAGAAGTGCACGCATTTTTTGCCAAAAACAAGACTTACATTGTTCCGCAACCACCTTATTCTCCTGATTTGGCACCCTGCGACTTTTGGCCATCCAGCAAACTCAAAAGGCCGAAGCGGGGATACCGAATGCTAGTATGTTTTTGAGGAACACTTCGTATAATATTTTCCACCAACTTGAAACTTTGCTGTTATTGATGATTCCAAATTATTTCAGTCGAATATCCAAAACCATTGTTTTTTTTTGACCATTGACTATATTAAGAATTGCATCTGGTCCCTTATTTGACTTTGTTTTCTATCTTCTCAAATATCAACCGATATCTGAATCAATTAAAAATAAATGGTCACATTATGTAAATAACGTCTCCGTCTATACGAATCTTTGCGATATTTTTATTGGTTGTATAAAAACGTACGTACTACCATAAAAATTCAGCATGCCTCTGACTCATACGCTACCTTGAAGTTCGTGGTTTATTAGTAATTTCTAAAAATGTCTTCAACAAAACCGACCAGCCTTCATATACAGGATGATTCACAAGAGGTTCATGAACGATCAACAGGTTAATATAACTTTCTTGAAACTAGTTTTCTAGCTAAACTAATTTGTCAAGATGATTGTTTTAGTTATCTTCAATTCACCATGGAGTATAAAGAAAAATGAATGAATGAATGTTAATCGTTTTTTTTTTCAAATTATTCTATAAACCCCTAAAAAACAAGTTCAATTGGAAATTCCTGTGAATTTCTTTCCTTTTGAAATGCCCTGTATACTTTTTTGGGTATCGTGGTGAAAATAATAGTCATCGAACATTTTGAATTTTGTGAATTTTTTCCTAATTGAATTCCTCATACAACTGAAAACCAATTTTTGATATGGGTATTTTTGAAATTTCCAGACATACTCGGGGCTTTTCTGCGTTGTGGTCAACCCCTACAAGAAACTGCCGATCTACACAGAAAAAATCATGGAAAGGTATAAGGGCATCAAGAGACATGAAGTACCCCCACACGTTTTTGCTATCACAGACACTGCCTATAGGTCGATGTTGCAAGGTAATTTTTTTATGCCTCATGATGATTTTTTTTCAGTGTGATGCCACTTTTTTTTGTGAAATTTACATACACTTGAATACGAAAAATGCGTTGAAAATAATGCAAAATTCCCAACTCACTCTGGTGATAATAAATAAATTATAAGATTTTTTCGAAAATGCACGACTCAAAATGGATTAATATCATTTTTATAATGGTTTCATAAGTTTGAACATAAAATCGGCATAGTTTTTATTGAAAGTAATGATAAATAAATGAAAAAATTGCTGTATCGTCTTTCAAAGTCATTAAATGGATATTCATAAATATATTGAAGATTGCAAACTTGTTTTTTTCTTGTCTAAAAATGTATAACAATTAAATGAATAAAAAACAACATGCCCAAAATATGCCTAAAAAATTACGTTAAATCTGAAAAAATTATATATTACTATTACTCAATATATTACCAATTATTTCACTTTGAAAGCTACTGAAGAACCAGTTACGTAATAAGCCCTTAATAAAATAAATTTATATACGTTAAAAAAAGTAACCCATCGTGGTATATTGTTCTCATTTATTATGAGTACGTTTAGTTTTTACCATATTAGGAAATAATTTTGATTTGGATTTCAGAGCGCGAAGATCAATCGATTCTTTGCACTGGCGAATCAGGTGCCGGTAAAACCGAAAATACGAAAAAAGTTATTCAATATTTGGCTTACGTGGCTGCATCGAAATCGCCGAAAAGTGCCGGAGCGGTAAGTGTCGATAAAAATGTTTTTGTTTACAACATTATATGTATCCTGTGTATATACTTGGTTTATTTATGATCAAAGAAAAGTGCATGAAACGATTCTATAACTTCTTTTAATGGACTAGTACTTGATGAAATCGTATACAGGGTGGGTCAATGAACACGAAACAGCAGCTCATTAGATTGTCAAATCGGAATTATTCAAAAACTGTGGGACAAAAATAAAATTGAATAAAATTCACCTGAAATAATTTCCATCTTCGTCGCCCCTGAATTTTCGAATTGAAAGTGATGTCTACCTATACAGAGCTGTTGTTTTGTTTTCAAAGGTTCACTCAGTATTTAGTCGAGTTCAGTGTTTTATAACATCCGATTTTTCATGAATCAGCAACAGATTTGGATAGTTTAATTTGTCATGCATATGTTTGTACTAAATTGACTCAACTAGCGCACAGAATGACCTCCATTTATATTATTATTTTATGCTGTGAGTAATAAAAACATTAAAAAACAGTTACAAATTGTATGTTAAATATTTTGTCAACCGTATATAACGTTTGGAATAATTGAATTGGTTGAAATAATAAATTGTATATTCCCAATCTGAAAATCAAAAACACTTTGAATTGAATAAATTCACAATAATAATTATTTAGGAAAAAATATATCAAGTCTGTGCTCACAAGTTGTTTCCAAAAATAATCCTTACCGTTCAGAAATTGTTGCTCGAAATTAAAATATACTGGATGTCTCAAAGTTAACTTCAATTTTACCAATTTGAAAATAAAATAATATTATTTTCGAGATGATTCCAAATATAAATATTCCTGTATTTGAAAAATGTGACTACACCTTATTCTCCTATTGGTGATTTTTAGAAAGAAAAAGGTCCATCATCAACTTTTGCACATATTTGATTTTATAATTTGGTGTATATATCTTTACTTCACGCACATCTATTCGGTGATTGTTTTCTCATTTCCTTTTTCTTTGCATGTTGTCGTTTTGGGGAAGTACAGCAGAAAGATCTCATCGTAAGTAGCACATATTTTTTCTTCATTTCACGTACCCTTCCATTATTGAGTACCAAACTATCATTTGGTAAAGACTTGAGGCCGCACAGCGAAACCATACTTGAGTGTGACAGCTAAGCATGCGCAATGCTCGAGTCGACCTCATCGAGAGGAGCTGTCAAAGTCAAATTAGGTGTCGTTTTATAGATACGTAGCATTGTACATATCGATTTACGTCTGTGCTTTGCCTTGAGTGTATATTTTTTTATTCCTGAGCACATGATATGTTACGTACATAATGCAATATTATAGATATCGAATAATGACAATAATTCCTGTTTGTTTGCTCACTGATAACTGTACTTGGATCTTATGAAATGAAACGATGAATCGATTTATTTTCCAGAATTGAAGTTATCAGCATCTTCAATTTATCCTTGATAGTTCATATACTCAAACTTCTATGTATTCCAGACAGTTATATCAACACTAAGTTGTTCAGTAGACAATGAATAATAATAAATTCGTTGAAATCTTCATAGCATCTACTACCACCCTTTTAACTACACAAGAGTATACATTGTAATGAAATTATCACTGAAATTTCAATAAATATGTTGTTATCACGAATAGCATTTGCTAAGGGTGAAATTCGTTAACAGAAAATGCCGTGTAGAGAATCGTTAAATTCATCTATTTAAGTTCTCTAAGCAAGGAAAACTCATTATATATATTCTTGTTTTACATGCTGTCAATGGCAGAGTCCCTCAAGAGAGTTCTCGGTATGTAAGTTTGATGGATGTTTTGTACATTTGCACCTCGTTCATTGGTGCATTTTTGTCAAGTGCAGCTTGAAGATTAACCAACACAACACCACACATACTTTTAACAACTTGATGTATAGTTAGGAACCAATTCATGAATCGTTTTCATAGTTTCAATCAGTATCTGTCGAACGATTTTTGTCCTAGTATTTTATGAAAACTTTGAAATCATCTGAACAAATCATATCAATATTATACGCCATAAAAATAGACATCCTGATTTGAAACGTCACCTGTCACTGGACACTGATAGTCACAGTGATTGAAAACTATGATCATGGTTCAGAAATTGGCTCATAGTGTATCATCATATCGTTGTGGATACATTTTTACTTCGATGTTGTTATTCAACTAGGATTGAATTAGTGTAGGTTGAGTGATGGTATCACTGTAACTAGTACAAACTTGCACTATTCTAATTATTCTTACATTTATAGTGCTGCTCATAAAAATAGTGAACCCTTCAGTTGAATCCATCGTATTATTTAAAAAACTATTATAGATCAGAATTTCTGCTTTGAATTATTGTGTCTTGTATAATATTTTTTTTTTCTAGAACAATTTGTATCAAAACACTGGGGACCAATCATTATCATACAAACCAAGAGTAATTTCTATTTCATACTGCAAAACTACTTGAAAATATAGACAGCTTCATAATATCTTATCATGGTTGATGGATAGGTTTTTTTTTGTATTTTTCGTTGCAAAATATTATTCAATCATTGAGAAATCGGTTTTTCTGATAATCCTGGAATGATTACAATAGTGATAGCGACTACTGTTTCAAATATTTTGTTTGTGCATTATAGTATAGTAGAACAATATAAATTATTTGGGCATTGAATTTCGGATTTAGAAAATTGAATTAGAAAATCAAACTTCGAAAGCGGAGTTTTTATATTATTAGAATATTTTAAGTAGGTAGACTTCTTTTCTTTGTTAGTCAATTATTCATGAAACAGCATGCAATTATCCTCTGACAAGTTTTTTCCTCATAAAGTTGTTTGTGACTTAATTTTATTGGTATTCCCTACTCCACAACATGATTATAATATATTTTTTATTTCAATATAGGGTGGATTAGAACAACAATTACTTCAAGCCAATCCAATTCTAGAAGCCTTCGGAAATGCTAAAACAATAAAAAACGACAACTCTTCCAGATTCGTAAGTTGCAATCATTTGGTTTTTCCTAGAAGTTTGTAGGTTTTTCCATTTTGTATTAACTCTTGTTGTGATTCAGTCAACGAATGATTCATCGCTCTTTAGGCAGATAAATTCAAACCTTTATATATCGTGAATACCAACCTTTTATGAATGATATTTTCACTGATAAGAATCCATAGTTCAAATATAACTGATATTTATATAAGATAAATTTATTTATTTCGATGACATACTTACAAGATGTCAAAAATGGGTAATGAATTGGGATATTTTTTCAAAAGCGTTGTGTGAATTCAATGTTGTTAATTGAAATATTAATTATGGAATATTGTATAGGCATAATTTGATATTGATATAATTCGATAAATTTTACAATCATGTTTTCTCTAAACCCAATAAAATAATGTTGAATGACCACCGAAAACTTAGACGGCAAATTGACAAGGAGACATTTTAAACTTGGTTCCTCTCGAAAATTATTATTCATCATTCAAATTCAATCAATTCTATTATATAAGTAAGTTCGTTAATAATAATTGGAAATCTTAATACTCACAATACAATTGTTTTAACAACTTGCAATAATTAATACATAAATATATAACATTAAAATAAATTCATCCGCTAAAGCTCATGCTTATATAATCTGAAATATTACAAATATGAAAAACAAATTCAACAATATACATATGTATAGGGAAAAAAATCACAGGCTATAAGTTCATTGGGGATAGCATTATATTCATTCAATCCTTTAACAAATACTGAATTCATACATTTTCTAGTATTGTAATGTAATAAAGAAATGATGTTGTTCAATGTTTTTAGGGTAAATTTATCAGGATCAACTTCGACGCGTCAGGGTATATTGCCGGTGCCAACATAGAAACTTACCTCTTAGAAAAATCACGTGCCATTAGACAAGCCAGACAAGAAAGAACCTTCCACATCTTCTATCAGCTTCTGGCTGGTGCTTCTGATGCTCAAAGAAGTAAGCATTGAAATACAATTCGACATTTCTCTTCTCTGAGACTCCCAATTCCTACCTCTAATTTAGTGAAAGATTCAATCATACACAACGGAATGAAAATTTATAATAAACTACCCAAGAATATCAAAGAAATATCGTCTCTTAGACTATTCAGAAACTTCTAACCGATTGAGTGGTGGTCTATATGACTTCCTTTGGCTAAATGCCTATTATTGTAACTGCATGACATTATAAATAATGTAGCTGTGACCGAATATGACAACTTAACACTTTACATTAAATTGATCATCAAAAGGTTCAATTCTGACTATTTCCCTATATATTCAACTATTTTTTACTTTGGTTTATTTTAGCTTCCTAATTTTTCACCATGTCAGTACATTATATGTCTCTTTCTCTCATCCATCGATCGTAAAACGTCCACACCTCGTCACTTAATTTTTTCCGTTCGCAGAGGAATTCATCCTAGAAGATGCCAGATCGTACTCTTTCCTCAGAGACGACAACCACATCGTACCCGGCGTGGACGACGCCCTCGAATTCCAGGCCACCGTGAAGAGCATGAACATCATGGGCATGACGGCGGACGACTTCAGCGCCATCTTCCGCGTCGTCTCGGCCGTCATGCTGTTCGGCAAGATGGAATTCAAGCAGGACCGCAGCTCCGACCAAGCCACCCTGCCCGACAACACGGTCGCCCAAAAGATCGCCCACCTCCTCGGCCTCAGCGTCACCGACATGACGCGCGCCTTCCTCAAGCCGCGCATCAAAGTCGGCCGGGATTTCGTCACCAAGAGCCAGACGAAGGAACAGGTGGAGTTCGCCGTCGAGGCCGTCTCCAAAGCGTGCTACGAGCGCATGTTCAAGTGGTTGGTCACCAGGATCAACAGGTCGTTGGGCAGGACGAAGCGCCAAGGGGCCAGCTTCATCGGCATCCTCGACATCGCCGGCTTCGAAATCTTCGAGCTCAACTCGTTCGAGCAGCTGTGCATCAACTACACCAACGAGAAGCTGCAGCAGCTCTTCAACCACACCATGTTCATTCTCGAGCAGGAAGAGTACCAGCGGGAGGGCATCGAGTGGAAGTTCATCGATTTCGGGCTGGACTTGCAGCCGACCATCGACCTCATCGACAAACCCATGGGCATAATGGCGCTGCTCGACGAGGAGTGCCTCTTCCCCAAAGCCACCGATAAAACGTTCGTCGACAAGCTGGTGACCGCCCACTCCGTCCACCCCAAGTTCAAGAAGAGCGACTTCCGGGGCATCGCCGACTTCTCCATCATCCACTACGCCGGCAAGGTGGATTACTGCGCGCAGCAATGGCTCATGAAGAACATGGACCCGCAAAACGAGAACGTGGTGTCGCTGCTGCAGGCCTCGCAAGACCCCTTCGTCATCCACATCTGGAAGGACGCGGAGACGCTGGGCCGCGCCAAGGGCATGTTCCGCACCGTGTCCTACTTGTACAAGGAGCAGCTCGCTAACTTGATGGTGACCTTGCGCAACACCAACCCGAATTTCGTGCGCTGCATCATCCCGAACCACGACAAGCGGGCCGGCAAGATCGACGCGCCTCTCGTGTTGGACCAGCTGAGGTGCAACGGGGTGCTCGAGGGCATACGTATCTGCCGTCAAGGGTTCCCCAACAGGATCCCCTTCCAGGAGTTCAGGCAACGCTACGAACTCCTCACGCCCAACGTGATCAACAAGGGCTTCATGGACGGCAAGAAGGCCTGCGAGGCCATGATCAAGTCTTTGGAGCTCGACAAGAACTTGTTCAGAGTGGGCCAGTCCAAGATCTTCTTCAGGGCTGGCGTGCTGGCGCATTTGGAGGAGGAGCGCGATTACAAGATCACCGATCTCATCGTGAACTTCCAGGCCTTCTGTAGGGGTTTCGCTTCGAGGAGGAACTACCAGAAGAGGATGCAACAGCTTAACGCCATCCGCATCATCCAGAGGAATTGCTCTGCCTACCTGAAGCTGAGGAACTGGCAATGGTGGAGGCTGTACACCAAGGTGAAGCCGTTGCTGGAGGTTACCAAGCAAGAAGAGAAGCTGATGCAGAAGGAAGACGAACTGAAGCTGGTCAAGGACAAGCTGGAACATCATATACGAGCGGCTGAGGAATACGAAACGAAGTACAAGCAAGCTCAGGACGAGAAGGTAACGTTGCAGGAACAGCTGCAAGCCGAGGTGGAGCTGTGCGCCGAAGCCGAAGAAATGAGGGCGAGATTGACTGCGCGCAAGCAGGAGTTGGAGGAGATATTGCACGACCTCGAGGCTCGCATCGAAGAGGAGGAAGAACGAGCCGTGGCGCTGACCACCGACAAGAAGAAACTCCAATTGACCATTCAAGACTTGGAGGAGCAGCTCGAGGAGGAGGAGGCCGCCAGGCAAAAACTCCAGCTGGAAAAGGTTCAGTGCGATAATAAAATCAAGAAACTGGAAGAGGACCTAGCTCTGAGCGAAGACACCAATCAAAAGCTGTTCAAAGAGAAGAAGATCTTGGAGGAGCGCAGCAACGATTTGAGCCAAGCCTTGGCCGAGGAGGAGGAGAAGGCCAAACACTTGGCCAAATTGAAGACCAAGCACGAATCGACCATCGCGGAATTGGAAGAACGCCTGTTGAAGGACCACCAACAGAGACAAGAAACTGACAGGTCCAAGAGGAAGGTGGAAACGGAGGTGAACGACTTGAAGGAGCAACTGAACGAGAAGCGCACTCAAATAGAAGAACTGCAGCTCCAACTGGGCAAGCGGGAGGAAGAACTAGCCCAGGCTATGGTGAAGGTGGACGAGGAGAGCGCTCAGAAGGCGCAGTCCCAGAAAGCGCTCAGGGAACTCGAGAGTCAGCTCACCGAACTCCAAGAAGACCTCGAAGCCGAGAAGGTAGCCAGAAGTAAGGCGGAAAAAATGAAGAGGGACTTGAACGAAGAACTGGAGGCTCTCAAGAACGAACTACTGGATTCTCTCGATACCACTGCAGCTCAACAAGAATTGCGATCGAAGAGAGAACAGGAATTGGCCACTCTGAAGAAATCGTTGGAAGAGGAAGCGCAGAGCCACGAGGTGTCGCAAGCCGAGATAAGACACAAGCACACCCAAGAGCTCACCGTACTCAACGAACAGTTGGAAAATATCAAGAAACTGAAGGCTAATCTAGAGAAAAGCAAGCAGGCTCTCGAAGCCGAGAACGCTGATTTAACCAGCGAGTTGAGGAACGTTGGTGCTAGTAGACAAGAAGGTTAGTTCAATGACTAACAATTCATCGTCATGAAATAATAAACTCGGTCTTGATTTCAGGTGAACGGAGACGCAAGCAAGCTGAAAATCAAGTAGCTGAAATTTCGGCCAAGCTGTCGGAGGTGGACAGATCGCGCCAAGAGCTACAGGACAAGCTGATCAAGTTGCAGCAAGAGTTCGAAAATGTCGTTCAACAGCTCGAAGAAGCAGAACTCAAGTATGTCCGCGTCGGTTTTATTTGCTAGAGTCGCGGTCACTAAATTGACATTTTTCAGAGCTTCCTCCGCTTTGAAGAACCAGAGCACGAGTGAGTCCCACTTGGCCGAGACTCAGGCAGCTCTCGATGAAGAAACCAAACAAAAACTAGCTCTCAGCTCCAAGCTCAGGCAGCTGGAGTCCGAAAGGGAGAGCTTCCAAGAGCAAATCGAGGAGGAAGAAGAAGCTAAAAGAAACCTCGAGAAACAGGTGAGTTATTTGTTCTGTGCACTCCAACGAAACCTGAGTTCATTGCGGCGTTTTCCAGTTGTCGGTGATGACAGTCCAGCTGAGCGAAGCCAAGAAGAAAGCAGAAGACGAAGCCGAGCAGGCGGCCATCTTGGAAGAGAGCAAGAAGAAGTTGGCCAAAGACTTGGAAGGGCTGCAAAGGCAGGTAGAAGAATTAACCGCCGCCAATGACAAGCTGGAGAGGAGCAAGAAGAAGATCGCGGCTGAGTTGGAAGACGCCAACATCGACCTCGAAACCCAAAGGCAAAAGGTGTCGGAACTGGAGAAGAAGCAGAAGAACTTCGACAAGGTGCTCGCCGAAGAGAAATCAGTCAGCGAACAACTGGCAGCTGAAAAGGATGCCGTGGAGAAGGAGGCTAGAGACAAGGAGACCTTGGTGCTGTCGTTGAAGCGCGAGCTGGACGATTCCAACGTCAAAATCGAGGAACTGGAGCGGGTCAGGAGGCAGTTGCAAGGAGAACTCGACGAGCTCGCTAACAATCAGGGCACAGCCGACAAGAACGTGCACGAGCTGGAGAAGGCGAAGCGATCGCTAGAAAGCCAGCTGGCGGAGCTCAAAGCCCAAAACGAAGAGCTCGAGGACGAGCTCCAGCTCACCGAAGACGCCAAGCTGCGACTGGAAGTCAACATGCAAGCCCTCAGAACTCAGTTCGAGAGAGACGCGCAGGCCAAGGAGGAACAAGCCGAGGAGAAACGTCGAGGCATCGTCAAGCAGCTGAGAGACCTCGAGGCCGAGCTGGACGAGGAGAGGAAGCAGCGCGCCGCGGCCGTCAGCGCCAGGAAGAAGCTGGAAGGCGACATCAAGGAGCTGGAGAGCCAGATCGAGCTGCACTGCAAGGTCAAGGAGGACGCACTGAAGCAGCTGAAGAAGTCGCAGCAGCAGTGCAAAGAGGCCATCCGCGATTCGGAGGAGTGCAGAGCGGCTCGAGACGAGTACGCGGCGTCTTGCAAGGAAGCCGAGCGCAAGGTGAAGACGCTCGAGGCGGAGGTGCTCCAGTTGACGGAGGACGTGTCGAGCTCGGAGCGCGCCAGGCGAGCCGCCGAGACCGAGCGCGACGAGCTCTTGGAGGAGATCAACAACAGCAACAACAAGGGTAGCTTGTTGATCGACGAGAAGCGTCGTTTGGAGGCGCGCATCGCCACTCTCGAGGAGGAGATCGAGGAGGAGCAAAGCACCAACGAGCTGCTGCAGGATAGAGCGAGGAAGGCTCAGCTGTCGATCGAGCAGCTGACGGCCGAGCTGTCGAACGAACGGGCGACGGCGCAGAAGCAGGAATCGCAGCGACTGTTGTTGGAACGCCAGAACAAGGACCTCAAGGCGAAGCTGGCCGAGCTGGAGACGGCTCAGCGCACCAAGACGAAGGCCACGATCGCCGCTTTGGAGAGCAAGATCGCCAATTTGGAGGAGCAGCTCGAGGTGGAGGCGAAGGAGCGTTTGTCGCAGCAAAAGACCAACAGAAAGTTGGACAAGCGCAACAAGGAGCTGGTGATGCAGTTGGAGGACGAGCGGAGGAACGCAGATCAGTACAAGGAGCAGGTGGAGAAGGGCAACGCGCGAGTCAAGGCGCTCAAACGTCAGCTGGACGAGGCAGAGGAGGAGATAACGAGGGAGAAGGCGCACAAGCGCAAGGCGCAGAGAGAGTGCGAGGATATGTTGGAGTCGCACGAATCCATGACGAGGGAGATCAACAACCTCAAGAGCAAGCTGAGGTAAGATTCGTTGGCGATTTTTTATTTCTCAATGTGGAACATCTGTAGCGGTATTAGGGCAGACCGACTGTGGTCACGACAATTACAAATTTTAATAGTTCATGAATGCTAATTTATTGAGAACTATCCATCTACGTAACATTTCTTTGCAGCTTGCAGAAGTGACTGTGAAATAAGATTCTGCTACAACGAAATTAAAGTTGGGTACGTGACAATCTGTTTTGCGCTGCCGCAAAGAATATTCAGAAAATGGCTTCTAAAATTTTGGCTGTGTGTATGTGAATAACTTATTTGCTCAATTCGGCGACTGAACTTTGGAAATAAACTTATGCTACCGAGAGATGTTTTATTCTAGTCGCTGAAAATAATCAGTAAACCAATAGGGTAGTTATTATAATATATAAACGTTTAGTCAGCAATATCTTGCTGCGAATTATTGACCAACTTTTTATTTTATTTAAGCATGTCGCAAATAAGTAGTTTGCCCGTTTTCACTACAAGTGAACAACTGCAGACAAGCTTACCAGAAACAATAAAGAAAATGTGGGGTGTTTCTTTTGAACTTAAGTGAGTCTATGGTTTTGTCGAATTTGCACATCCCTCTGTACCACAATGAAATTGATGAACACCAAATATTCCCAGGGTGACATTAATGTACTAATCGTATTCGTGATCAGTTTTTCTACATCCAGTTATCGTGAATTTATATTCAAAATGAGAGAGACTATTGATCTTGTTTCATCTCACTCAATATTCTGGAATATATGATAAATTGAAAAGTATTCAAGAATATCAATAAAAAATTTAAATTATGTAACATCGTCTGTTAATCATTCCACTTATACAAAACTAGTGTAGTTACTAATAGTTTGTTGAGATTCTGAGTTAATTTTATTCTAACATTTGATTGGCATGTTTTTGTTAACAGTGTGCCCATTTAGACAGTCTATACAGTGTCATCATTTTCAGATACAGCTCCAGAAAGAATTTTTCTTCCATCTAGGAATTTTATCTATCATTTTATTTGTATTTAAGATATTTTGGTCTATTTCTGAGATAATTTGCTGTTGAATGACGATGTTTTCACCAAAGTATACTTGGAACTCAAGTAAAGTATCGGTTTGACAGTAAAAAAGGGACTTTTCTAGGCGTGGTACCATGGGTATTTCATCATCTCGACTGAGTTCATCGAAGCGTGGTTCTATCCAAACCAGCGGCACTGGCTCAGGTGACGATTCCACCACTCAAGACGAGGCCATGGACGGGGATGACGTTCCCTCTTAAGCAGGGCGTCCTACTATCCGTCAAACTTATTTAAATTATATTATGTTACTTCCATGCAAAACCAAAATGCTTCTCTGTATATATTTATAGTACTTAGCTTTCAATGAGGAAAATCTTCGTTCTACTTCGAGGGTGAGGACAGTCTGGCTGAGTTTTTATGGATCCTCGGGCATTGCTAGGATTGATTTATTTATTCTTCTCGCTCGGGGATTTCTTAGAAAAGTGATACTAGTTCAAGAAATATTCAATCGTTGGGAAATTGAAGTTTCGGTCTGTAACAAAGTTATTTACAAATTTTGAATTTTGACCTCACCCGTCCGCTACAGTTTTCATACTATTTTGTTTTCTATCAATGGCCAGAAGAATTTTACAAATTGGATTTTTCTTTGAAATGCGTTTTGTTAAAGTAGGGCTTATACTTGTATTACTGGTTTTCATTTATAGTTTTTTTATATTTTGATTATAATGCATTTTATTTATACAATTTCGTTAATGATATAACTTAGTTCATGCATTTGATGATTTAAGCCTATGACAAGTATTTTTGAAATTGTTGTACCATTTTTGTATTAGGGCATATAAAAATATCTAACCGTTTCGCTGTTTAAAAATTACCTTAGCCACTAATATTTTGATACATATTTTGTAAAGACATCTATTTTATTCTAACATCATTTTGATATGCATGTTTTTGTATAAACAATTTTCTGCATTTGTAAATATATCTATTGGGTACAGGGCTCATTATTCTATTATACCTAGTTAGATGAATAAAAGTATATTGAATGAATCTATCTTGTTTTTCTTTCCTTTATATAAGAATTAAAAAACTTGGATTTTGATAAACTATATTATATCATAGAAAACATGATATACCTAACAATTACAGTACAAAGTATAAAAACATTCAAACTTCAAATTCGAATAGTCAGATCAATAAAAAAATTTGGATAGATCAGCAATCGGGATATCCAGGTAGTGGGAACTTCTCACTGTACTTCTGGATTTCCGCCCTCAAAGCTGCTACTTTACCGGAGAATTTTTCTCCGTGCAATTCCTGTTTATAATCGGCCAATTTCGGGCCAGAAGCATCGCTGATTTCTTTCCCTAGCTTCAGGGCTCGATCAATGAAGTTCACCACATCATCGATGTTGTTCTCTTTTAAACCTCTAGTTGTTATCGCAGGGGTACCTTCATTGAGAATTCATTTTGGTAACGTTCATACAGGGAAGTGAAATTATCTAAAAATACTACGAAACTCACCTAATCGGATGCCTGAAGGATTTAAGGCGCTCTTGTCACCGGGAACGGTATTTTTATTGCAAGCTATCGACACTTCCTCGAGTATATACTCTCCTTTGGCACCTGTCAGACCGGCAGATCTGAGATCCACCAACAACAAATGAAGATCGGTACCACCAGTAACAACCTAACAGACGAAATAAATTATTTACCATCAGTTCAGTCGAAGTTTATCAGAGATTTATGATATTTCATTTGAAAGTACTTTGTGGAATGTTTAGCATTATTTAACTTAAACATATAGAAAAAGGAAAGTATATTACCTTGTAACCTCTCTGTTGGAGTCCATCACTCAGTCTTTTGGCATTTGTTATTACCTGATTGGCATAGGTAACAAAATCTGGAGACTGTGCCTGTTTCATTGCAGTAGCAATTCCTGCAATGGAGTTATTGTGAGGCCCACCTGAAACACACAAACATTTTTTTCAGCAAACTCGCTTTCATTGAATCACAATTCCATAAATAAATAATTTCTGATACTCTATATTCACCTTGTAGTCCTGGAAAAACTGCTTGGTTAATCCTATTCTCCAAGTCGTACATTATTTTCTCCCCTTTATTATTCACCGATCGTACTCCCTTCCTGAAAAATATTACCGCCGCTCTCGGGCCCCTAAGACTCTTATGCGTTGTCGTCGAAACTATATCACTGTATTCGAATGGACTGGGTGTTACACCTGCTGCTACCAAACCGGAAATGTGAGCCATGTCGGAGAACAAATACGCTCCCACTTCATCGCAAATTTCACGGAATCTTTTATAGTCCAAAGCACGAGAGTAGCAACTGACTCCGGCAATGATTACTTTGGGTTTGAACAGTCTTGCAGTTTGTAAGAGCTTGTCATAGTCCAAGAGACCAGTGACGGGATCTACCTACAAAACAATTGTTGCAAATAATTTGCATATTAGAATATCCCATCATCATTTTTTCATACCGGAATTATATAGTAGGATTACTCATACATTATCAGTACTTTGAACATGGAGTAACCTTTTAGTTTTGCTTGTTCAATCATCAACAAAAGTATTTCATAACAATTATTTCATAAAAATTTCATTGAGAAACCAGTGATAATGTGTTTAGAATATAATTGGTGAAATATAAGATATAATTACTAAAATTGAACTCACTTTGTATGGCATGGATTCGAAAAATATTGAAGTGGCTGATATTTTCTTAGTTTGGGTAAAGAACCCATGAGTTAAATGTCCACCATCAGGCAAATCTAGACCCATGATACGCCCATGAGGTTCCACAATACCTGAAAATATGAAAAGTTATTGACACTCAAATCTCAAAGACTTGAGAATCCAAAATTGTACCTGTGTAGACTGCAAAATTAGCAGGAGACCCTGAGTATGGTTGAACATTAACTCCCCATTTTTCTGCATCCAATTTATAAGTCTCCAAACTTCTTTTTTGTGCTAGTATTTCAACCTGGTCAATAAATTCATTTCCACCATAATACCTGCAATTATTATTGCAAACATTTGAAATATTTGTCCATGATGAGGTGTCAGAAATTTTAGAACACAAGATTGTGAGATGGTTTAGGTTTGATGAATTCAATAGGAAAAAAACAGCAATGTTGGTCAATCTCTATTGTTGATTAAATGTTTATCTAATATTTGTTGTTTTTTATACAACCAAGACTTATTGCAAAAAAGATGTTAGCCAATTCATTTGCAAATAACAGAAATGATGCATATTAAAAAGAATTATGAAATATCAAAAACAATTTCAGATCAACAACACAACATACTGATAACAGTTATTGCATTAGTCAAACTTATATTGCATAACTATTTCAATTTATCCACATATCCAAATTTGATCTTCATTATCAAGAGCTGTAGAAACCTTGCAAGACAAGATTATCATAACATTTATAATATAAATCCAGGCAGAATGTAAAAATATGAATAATATAAATCATTTTGTCAACCTTTGTTCAATTTTCTTCTGCTATTCTCCTACATAATACTTGTAATCAAGATGTTTATTAAATCCAATTTGTTTAAAGTTCAAATTGCAGTGCTGGCAAAATAATAATCAACAAGAATGGAACAAAAATTTGGGTTTCATATTCATACAATCCATAAAATTAAAGAAATATAGTTATATAAACTGAAAGCCAGCTTAAAGACAAGGACTTCTGAAATATATTTCAAGCAGAGAACGTCTACTCACTAACCTTTGTCCAGGTAGCCCTTCTGAATACTTGTTGTGCAAACAGGAGCTTAAACATTGTAATACTGGCATAGTAGTGAAATTTTCCGAAGCAATCAGTTCCAGTCCACTCAATTGGCGTTTCTTTTCCTTTTTGATGAGGTCCCATAACTCTGGATCAGCATCCCAAAGATTTGCATTGAGTGTCTTTGAGATATCATTAGCTTGGTTGCTCATGTTCGACATTTTGAAAGGAAACACTTTCTGAATCTAAAACAAAATGTTAATATTACCATTATTAAACAGCATGTGGTTTTATTATTACTACTTATAAATAATCACTACTAACCTAAAAGGAATATAGTTTCCAAAATATTACTATTAAATTTATATCGTATATCTGTTGGAGTTGAGATACGAATGCTTTTATATATCACCAATAGTTTATGATATTATGAAAATCATTGAATCCACTGTGGAAATCAATAGATAACCTTATGAAACAACAAATAGTAAGGGTCAAACTGAAGATGATGAAACGAAATCAAATCTTTGAGGAATTATGATGACATATATGTTTCAATAATACAATATGTTTCACTTATCCCAATAAAATCAGAACTTTTTTAAAAGAAAAAATAGAAATACCAAATGCCATACATACCTTCGAACGCAGCAGGTTATTGTGTTTAAAAATAGCGCGGTAAAACATAATTATTCAAAAAATGATAACACAAACTATTTACATATCATTGGAAAAACATTTAAAGTAGTGCGTCTACGTACTGTTACTACGTAAACGATGATCAAGATTAAAAATTATCGTTAATGAAATTACTCAAAATTGGAACGAATGAAAAAATACTGATAAACTAATGATTGTTGATTAACAAAATATGTTAATATTGAATGACAGCTAAGAATGACCAGATTTCCAGAGATACAAATAAAATTATCCATATATACAGTAGGAGAAAGTGAAATGTTGTGCCCGGAATTAGCAACCTCAAGCAGACATAATCATCCTCGTTTTTTTATGCATAAACATTAGATTGATAGTCAGGATACGATTTAAAAAGATAAGAGATATCAAAAATATGGCCACATTTATTGGCTGTCATGTTATCCTTTTAGGAGACGTCACATGTTTGCCATTATTCGGAACATGCGCATAGTGATAGATTGGCGTATTTCAAATTTGAATCAATGGAGTTAATACCATTAATCTAAATGAAAAATCGAGAATTTTTATTTTAGAAAACCATTTGACAATATTTAGTATTATATAGTCTGATTAGATATATTTTGAAAGCGAATGAGTTGCAATTGTCCATTCAAAATATATGAAGAAATATTGTTTTTCTATTTAAAAAACATTTCTAACTACATAAAATAGTATTCTCTTATTTTACTTGTGATGCAATTACTTGTGAATAGCACTAAAATATACTATCGCTGTAATTCTTGAACAATCTGGAGTGATACTAAAACAAACAATGGATATATAATCAACAATGGACTTAATACAATCTCTGAATGGTTGAGGACAACTTGAAAACAAATAGTGTAGAGAAAAATTGGAACGCGAATGAAAAGCGTTTCGAATGCATCATTCATAGTAATTAATAAACCCAGTTCCTCTATAATGGAGTTGAAGAATATCGAGAGCAAGTCACAAGAAGTTATCTACGTACCTTCAGGTAACATCAATGATGCCAAAGAAGAGTTCATTGCAAATGGCGAGATCAAAAGGAAAGAATCGTTATTTTTGTATTTGTCTGCGTTCACAGGTAAATAACTAACAAATTCATTCATTATTTAGTGCACATTTTTGCCAAAGTTTAACCACTCATTAGACTATATGGTTAATGACTCAATAATTTTTTAAAGGGTTGAAACAATGAACATAGCTATTGTTATTGTTATGACCTACTATCAGTTGACCGATACGGATGTCCGAACGATTTCAAAAACAATTCAGATGAAAATAATTGTCATGATGTAGAGTAGAGGAATATTGCGATAAGTTAACGAACAATTGAGAACTGTCATTTGTTATACAGTGTGACAATTTAAAAAGTTACAATGGGCTATACCTCACAAACGAAAGATGATATCAAAAAATGAAAATAGGCTGTATTATTGTTTACAAACGGAACACACTTTGAAAATTTACTTCATTGAATTTTTTTACAAATTTGTAGTTCAATACAAACTTCATTAAATCTGTTGAGACAAGGTTTCACAATTATTGATTCACTCTGTAAAATTATTATTTATACCATTGGATAGCATTTTTATAGACTTTTCAATGATGTATCACAAGTAGGGGGTCTGCCATCTTTTATGCCATTTTAGTTCCCCTTTTCTATCCTAGAAACGGTTTTTGGATATCTTTCGTTTGTGAGATATAGCCCATTGTAAGTTTTTGAATTGTCACACTGTACAGGAATCACTTAATTGTAATAACATTTTTTTACACCTATGCCTCAATATTGCATTGCAATTGAAAAGTCTCTCAAACCGAGTTCATGACAGCCAGAAATATTTTGTTTTTAGACTGTTTTATAATCATGACTAACGGAAAACACTGAATATGATAAAATTATAATTCTGTGTATATGTTTTCAAACAAGTTACCCAAAAGAAGAAACTCTATTTCAAACCAAGCATTCAACTGAGTGATAACCAACTTCCTACTACCACTAAATAATAAATAACTTTCCAGCCTGTCTAGTCCTGTTCTCCTCCACGATGGACATGGTATGGACCTCCCCCGTCATCCCCAAACTCAAGCTAAACGACACCACCATCAACCCCCTAGGCCGCCCCGTCACAGCCTACCAAATCTCCCTCATAGCCGGCCTGCCCGCCCTAACCCTAGTACTGGGCGGTCCGCTCTTCGCCAAACTGCCCAACCTGATCGGCCGCAAGACCTCCATAATGTGCATGGCAGTGGGCATGCTCTTCTCCAACGCCCTAGTCGCCCTCGGCGGCAGCGTCCACTTCTACTACGTGGGCAGATCGGCGTTCTCCTTGTTCAGAGGCGCCGTCAGCATCTTCGTCCCGGTGTACCTCAGCGAAATCGCCGAGGACCGCAACAGGGTCAAGTTCGGGTGCTTGATGGGGCTGACCAACCCCGTGGGCAACCTCTTCGCGTACCTCATCGGCCCCGTCTTCTCGGTGCGCATCTTCACGTTGCTCTGCGTGGCGCCTCTGCTGCCCTGCTTGATGCTGTTCGCCACAGTGGTGCCGGAGTCTCCGGTGTATTTGGCTGCGGTTAAGGACCCCCTGGGGGCGATGAGAGCCCTGAGGAAGCTGAGGGGCTACGAGGAGGTCCAGAGGGATTACCAGGGCATCGAGGAGGCGTTGAGGAGTAGAACGGAGATGAAGAAGTCGGGGTTTGTGTCGATGTTCAGGAGCCGGGCGGTGCGCAGGGGGTTGCTTATTGGCGTGGGTCTGAAGCTGGCTCAGAACTTGGCTGGCGTCGTGGTGATTATGTCGTTTTTGGGGCCGATGTTCAACGATGCCGGTACCCCCTTGGGCGGGAATTCAGTGGCTGTACTAGTCGGTATAGTGAAAATCGCGACTTTCCTGCTAACTTCATTCAGTGTCGAGAGTATCGGTCGAAGGCCTCTCCTGCTGTTCTCCTGTGTCGGGTCTGGGATACCGCTTTTCTTCCTAGGCTGGTACTTCCACTGGAAAAACACCAATCAGAGCTTTCTGGACGACATCAGGTGGTTGCCCATCGCTTGCATACTGATCTACATAGTGGATTTCTCTCTGGGATTGGGTCCTATTCCTATCGCCTTGGTGAGTCAATTGTTTCCGAGTGACGTCAGTTCTGTGGCGATTTCGTTCACGATGACGATTATGGCTGTGGTTGTTTTTCTGCTGACGTCTGCGTATCCTATCGTGTCGGAGATTTTGGGTGTGCAATATTTTATTTGGCTGTTCAGTTTGTGTTGTTTCGCCAGTTCGGGATTCATTTACTTTATGGTTCCTGAAACTAGAGGTAAAAGTATTTTGGAAATCCAGGAGCTGCTTGGAAGGCAGTGATCGTGTGCAGTACTTTGGCAAAAATAAAAAAAAGGTAGAATGTTATGGATCAAACTTTTAACTACAAAAAAATTGAATTGGTAACAGTGCTGGTAACTTACCATCTATATTCAAATCTATGCTTATTTAGGATCATGGAAGTGTCAAGATAATGTTTCAACAAACCTAAAATACATTTTTGCTAGTCATTATTACATTAGTTGATAAGGCATAGAACAAATTATTTTTCTCGCATGAAATATCTCGAAAAAGAGTAATATTGATATGCAGTTATGGTGTTGCTCTTTTATACTACTCGAATAAAAAAAAAACGAAGTAATATCAACATAAACTTTTTTATTTCATAATCATCAGTATTTTATATTCAGCTTGTATACAGATCTTCAACAAGAAAACGCAAAAAAGTAACTTTTATATTTTATTGCAATACTTTAAAATCTAAGCAGTATTTCACTGAAATCACGAAATATACAGAGTAGCAATAAATACAATCTTTAATATTTAATACAAAATTTTGTACAAGCAAAAAATTATCAAAATTTGGGACTAAAAAATAAAAACCAATTTTCAAAAAAAAAACATTTTATCAATAATTTATGTTAGTACTCACAAAAGATAAAAAAGAACGAGTCTCGTAGGTTGTAACATAAATAAAATGATATTGCTAAAACTCAGGAGACAGATAATAATCAGGAAACATACATTTTTGACGTGTGGCCAACAATGATTAATTCTCGCATAAACACAACAGAAATTTATTCGGTTATTCAGACTGCCTCGATCCATTCCACCCGATCGACAAAGGAAACAGATGATAACATCTAACAATTACATAATCCGAAATGATCCGATAGAACATCAACTAGACACAAGTGTCGATCGGATCTTTCTGAATAACCCCGTATCATAATGCTTGTATGCCCGTGGAGCGAGCATCAGCGCTTGTGAATACACTCTAAACAGATATTCCTCTGTCAATTAAATAATATTTACAAGTGTTATACAGCAGGATAGTTGCTAGTTGAATTATTATTTAAAAAAGAAAAAAACTTGAACGACAAGCAGCGCCACACCTTACGATTAGTAATAGTAGTAGCGAGGATGCAACGGTTGGTTGGTGCCGGACCGACGTTTCGGTCCCCGCCAGTCGGTCGTCTGTCATCATCAGTCTCAGTTGTAGATTTTGATGGCCTTTTCTAGATAATTGAATCGAGAACGCTTCGGAGCTTTGTTCACGTGATCTAATCCTAACCAAGGCTTTGGGGTACCTACTGATGATGAATACAAGTTTTTCAATACTTATTGTTCCATCATAATCTTCACTGTTATATCACAGATTATACAGGGTCACTCGCAGTCGATGGTAGGTTAGACGTATATGGAGAACGGGACCTAGGATTATTCAGAAAATTTGGTTTCTCGAGTTATCAGTATTGTTCTATCGATCTAAAATATTTTCAGCGTTGCGTCGTTGCCGCTTATATCGAAAAGTAGCAACAACTTTGTTATTTCAAATAGAACATGTTATTCCATTTTTTGTTTCTTGATACTCAATTATTTTCGTATGATACTTCCCTATACCTATCTCGAAAGGTTTTCGAGAAATTAATTAATTTCCTTGTTTTTCGTGCAAAACATAGCTTCAATTGAATGTTTATTACTGCGGTATTTGGATTCGTAGAATGCTGAAATTTTGGGCATTCCATTTAAAAAAATGCACTTTTCACCATTTTTGTATTCATCGTCAAAGTCATCAAATTAGAAGGGCCCTGTACAATGTGGAACGAATTCCCTCAGACATAACTGATACATAGGACATTGGTAAACTACACCCAAAATTTCAGCATTCTACGAATCCAAATACCGCAGTTATAAATATTTAATTGAAGCTGTTTTGCACGAAAAATAAGGAAATCAATTAAATTCTCGCAAACCTTTCGAGATAGGTATAGGCAAGTATCATATGAATATTATTAAAAAGTATCAGAGAAACGAAAAATGGAATGAAATACAGGGTGTTCCATTTGAAATAACAAAGTTGTTATCACTTTTCGATAGAAGCGACAACGCCGAAACTATTTTAGATCGATAGAACAAAACTGATTACTCGAGAAACTAAATTCTCAAAATAATCCTACGCCCCGTTCTCCATATACGTCTAACCTACCATCGACCATGAGTTACCCTGTATATAAAATGATAAATCATGTTACATAAGCGCGATAATGCCCGTGTACTCATCAATTTCAGAAATAAAGAAAACAAATGGAATAATATTCATCACTTCACCCGTCAAAATATACTCACATTGCGAGGGTAACGTCCTGAAATCGGCCAAATTCACCAGATACTCGTCCTCCAAAATGGGCTGTGGCCTGCCCATCGCGACGATGGCAAACTTGTACTTCTCCCACTCCTTCTCAGGCACGGCCAATTTCTTCTGAATCCGTTCTAAAAACGGAAACACCACAATCATCCCTCTCGAAAAAAAAAAAAAAAAAAAAAACACGACCAACCACCACTCACCTTTAACCTTGCCGAAAGGCTCGCCCTGCTTCAGCTTCACCAGGAACGGTATTCCGAACGTTGAGAACACCTCCTTGTGGAAATGCGCGCAAGACACTAGCATCTCGTCTTCGGAGACGATCATCTCGTCTTTGGGCACCTCTTCTATCCTGTAGGTTTTCGTCGAGGTGATCGTTATGGTTTCTAGAGGCGTGTCTTCTTTCGGGCCCATAGTTACTTTGTTGCCGTTTACCTCAGTTAACCTAAAACCATTGATTGATTTTTGTGACGCCTCAGCGTGTAAGGACAAATTCATTTTTAGCTAAACAGGTCATTTTAATAAATAATCCTGAAACACGTCGATTTTTGATGTTAATTCACCGTATTTTAGAATAATAATCTGATATACAGGGCCAATTACGTTCAAGTAATGACGTCACCGTCTTTTTTTTATGGAACACCCCCATTTCGTCTCAATTTTCGGATTAATCTAGCTGTGATTTATTCGAAAATACATATAATTGGGTGATGAGTTGAAACTAAATACCCCCTCGTATTGCCAAGCGAGTCTGAGTTGCGACAATATATCTATGAAATAATAAATATATTCAAATATATATGTCGAAAACTCACCTAAGTCGTCCTGTGCTTCCTTCTCCAAACTCAATTTGTTTTTTAGCTTCCTCTAATAAATCCGCAACCGTTCCCCCCTTGTTCGGATACAGTATGAGTTCTTTCTCTTCCTTCATCTTGGGACCAACATAAATACACTTAAATTGTTTTTTATTCTCTAATTCGTTCACGCGAATACTAAGCTGCTGATAGAATATTTTCTTGGGAACTTTCGGCTTCGTATGAACTAACAAGTCTTTCAGAGTGCCGTCGAACGTACACCTCAGCGGGTTGCCGGGACTATCCTTATAACTGGAACAAATAAACGGTCAACGATTGATCTTTGTATTGTAACGAAGAGCATTTTTTGTTACCTCTGGCATTTGAAAAATTGCAACAAATAAGGATCGGTGCCGACCCTTTGAGCGACCGCCCTGGCGAACTGGTCGTACGTCATCCTCTGCGACAGCTCCATAGTGAAACCTTGGTCGTTCGGTATGCTCTTGTCAATGAACGTCACTTCCACGCGGTAAAACAAATCTTTGAAGTAGTCTATGCAGGTGGGCAGGTCTGACATGTCTTCTCGTTCGTCTTTCTCGAAAACTATTATATCGCCGTCCATCAGTTCTTCCAATACCTGGAAACGGTGAGATTATTTTATTGAATTGAAATGTACAATGTCATTTTCTTCAATGGGCGAAAACACATTTTTTTTGTAAATATACCACGACATCCAGAACGTTAAGAAATGTACACCTCAAAGTTGGGCCGCGTTTAGATAATAACACGGAAAACCAACAGCCTTGATACGTCACAAGTACTTATTCATTAATAACTCAAAAATTCGAAAACAGTCACTGAAATCACCCTATATCAAGGTATAGGGTTTTAGATATAGATAGATAGCGAATATTTTTTTATGATTTCAACAATAAAGTGCCGCCAGATCATTATTAGTTGAAATGTGTGAATGTAATTCCGTTATTTTCATTTACAAAATTTACTTTATTGTTGAAATCTGTTGTTATATGTAGTTTTTTGTGACTGTTAGCTGTGTGACTTTTCGAATTTTTGAGTTGTCACAACTTTGTTATTAATGAAAATTTTTTCATGAAATTTTGGTTTAGAAGCACTCTGAAACCAGTGGCGTAGTAATTTTTTCAATAAAAAAATCGCTAATGAAAAATCTCGATTTTCGACTAAGAATTGCAAATTGGAACAAAAATTTCAAATTTTGTCCCAAGGTAGACCTTTTTAGTACTTGACATTGTATAAGTGTTGGACTTTCGTTTTAATGTGAAATTTTCTCGAATATTACATATTATTCTTCAGAGAAACTGTATTTACACATTTTTTCATCATAATATTTGATCTTGAAGCAGATAGGAAGCAAATTAATGATTTTGTTATCTCGCCCAGTAAATATGAACGGAATCAAAGTCCCTACCTTCTCTAGAGGATCGTTAAAATTGTTAATTTTCTCGATCATGTTGGGCCTGATCTCTTCGTAGAGCAAGAGCTCCGTGTCGGGCGGGAAGCCCGCCCGCTCGTTGAGCAACGGCACCACGTCACTCAGCTTGCTGGTGACGGGCAGGTAACTGTGGCCGCAATAATGGACCTTCTTTTGCTTGGGATCGTACATCTTGAAGAAGATCAGTACGTCGGTTTCCTTGTCGAAGGCAGGCAGAGCCGCCTGGCCGGAATCCGGCGGCAACAATTCGAGGAATATGTTCCACGGGTTCATGTTCTCGGCGGCGTCGATGACGGTCTTGTGAAGGTCCGCCTCTAGGTCCTGGACGCTCGGTCTTATAGTTTGGTTCGACCTGGTAGTTAGAAGAGAGTTAGTACGAGGAAAATGGTCAGATTGGTTTTTTGAAAATTGTTTTTTAATCGGAGGTTAGAAATTATTTTCAGTTGAGCGAGAATTGCGCACAAAAGATGTGATTTCTTGACAAAGTTGAAATTTACTTCAATAATACATTCAGTTAAATGAAAACAATCATTATTTTATATTTTTCATATAATTCCTTGAGGAAATCTGACGAAAACTCGGGGAACCATATTACTTCAATTTAATAAAACTACATGTTCAAAATTTATTCATTGTTCAATTTAATTTGAGATATCGCCGCGTAAATAAAATATTACTATCACAAATTGATATCAACATTGGTGGAAGAAATTTTTGTACAAGATTATGAAACGAAATTTTGTTTTTTCAATTCAATTACATGCTGGAACAAACCAGCAAAAACTAACGAAACTAAAACATCAAAATTGTTCACACTCAATCTTTATTGTGATTTTGTTACTTTTTTTGTGTGTGAATAAAGATTATTATTATTATTATCAAACAACCCACGCTTTCATTGCTATAGACTTTTTTCTCAAAATTTTGTTCATCCTATGATTGATTCATACGTTTGTCCAGCATTTTGATTCTGAAATGACTAAATTTCAACTCCCAAATTAGTTATAAACCGTTCTGCAAAAACCCGTTTTTCCCTAAACTCAGATAAAAATACCAAACAAACACCAAAAACACTACAACCTCTGGCTGAACGGCCACGGTCTGATCTGCTCCGGCGGGTACTTGAACGCATCGGCCAGCATTTCCATCATCTCAGCGACGGTGGCCATCTTCTTGATCTTGAAAACGCGGAACAGGGCGCGCTCGGGATCGTACAAATCGTTGCCCTGGTGGCCGTCGAAGGAGTCTTCCAGCAGGACGTTGATCGTCATGTAGAGGTGGGCCTCGTTGCGCTCCTTGCGGCGCACCTGCTCCATGCGCTTCTCTTCGGCGAGACGGTCGGCTAGCTCGGTGGGAATGTCTGCGTCGGTGACCTAAGGAAGTTTGTTGACGTGTCATGGGCGAGATCACCGATTTTTGAGGAAAAAATACCACAGCATGCAGATTTTAACAAGTATTTGAACAAATGAAACAAGGAACACTTTCTGAAAATCGATTTTTTTGCTCAATCGTTTATACTTTCAAAAATAGCCTGTGAAAGCGGCATTGATTGATTGTAGCTTGAATGATTTTTCTCGAAACGACCTTTTTCAAAATTGCTGACATCATAACTAGAAGAGAATTTGAGTTTTCTACAAGATATTTACTATAAAATGACCTACGATACTTTTGATTAGTTGATAATTATCAATTTTGCATTAAAAAATGAACGAATGAATCTTTATTACTTCTTTTAGATCATAAAATGATATAGAATAAGTCAAACCTCAAATATAAAACACATTAAAACAAACAACATGAATGCTACATCTAGATATAGTACATCTACAGTTCAGGTATTCATCCACAGAGTAGAATTATTTTTCCAAGAGAAGGTGTGTTATATAATTTATGGAAGTTTTTAATGGATTCCCCTATATTTTGGGCTCATTTCTGTTCTTGATAATCTATGCATTGGTACTATTCAAAGTTGCAGAGTTTCTCGTAGCATATATTTTTTTATTCAAACTCTTTAATATTGTGATCTTTGTTTTTACATACATCAGAAATATATACAGTAGAACTCCAATTATCCGAACTCCGACTATCCGAATCGCCGATTATCCGAATCACAAATGCGCGTCAAGTCTTGACTTGACTTGTCTTAACTTGCCGTTGTGCCTACATAAGTACATTTCATTTATATTTAAAACATGTGAAAATTTCATGTTTCTTTCATTTAATTCAATAAAAAAATAGTGCAATATCAAAACGTATCTTTTATTCTCTCCAATGGCAATTTAAAAAAAAATCCGATTATCCGAATATTTGATTATCCGAATGGGTCCCGGTCCCCATTAATTCGGATAATTGGAGTTCTACTGTAAATGCAAGGTAGTGTAAGGATCCTGCGTTTAATAAAAATGTCTTTACTACTTGTTCTTTGGAAGTGTCATCTGCATACAAAATTGCGTTTTGGATTGAAAACAACCTGTATACGAAACTGATGGAAAACCAAGACATTGTTGTCTTTTTGATTCAAAATAATTTTCGCTTGGCATTTTTCCTGCATGAATCTTACCTCTTGCAGAACATTATGTAGCTCAGAATCTCGAATGTACACCAACATGTAAGCGTTAGTGCAATGTTTCACTGTCATATTCATGTCTTCATCGTGTCCACCGTAGTTGTGTTCTAATGCTTCCTGTTTCGTACACCTGGATACAACATCGTCGTCGAACTTACACCATTTTCCATCTCCTAGAAACAAAATCACATTAATTAAATAAAATTCCTACAACCCATGTGAAAATCCGCAACAAATCCAAACTCTCACCTTTCGGATTAATGAACACTACGTAATGACCTCCGTGGTTGTCTCCGCTGTGCACGAGAACGGCGTGGAGGGTGTAGTTGGCGGGGTTGGAGGAGTCCGGCTCTTGCAGGTAGCTATCCAGCGAGATCTTCTCGTAGAATTCGAAACGGTCGTTGAATTTGACGGAACTGTCGGTAATCGGATCGTACTGGAACCGCATGAGGTGGAGGTGCAACACCGGCGGAAAGGCGGAGAAGATGACGCCCTTTTCGGCGTCCTGGAGGCCGTGCTCGCCGGCGTCGTACTTGTTGTCACCGTCGAGGGTTTCTTTGGCGATGTAGTCCTTGAATGATTCGTCGACTGAAAGCAGGAATATTTCGTTTCATCCATTTTTCCACAGGACTTCATTGTTGATTCAATTTCAAGAAGTTTTGACATTGTCTTTGACACTATCATTTTCTTTTCTTCACAAATGAAATTACACATCTGGTTCAAGTAATGCACGAATCAAATATATCACTTACTATTTTTCTTTCCTTTTATATTGAGTTGAATATCATAGAAAGTTTCAGACCTCGTACTTGAATAATCAACATTTTTACATCTGATATACGAAATCATCTTGCCCTCGAAGAGCTTGGGAACAGTTCCTTCAACGCATGTACCTTTCATCTTGCTCTCCAACTTATCCAAAAGCACCTAGAAAACGAAAGAATTCCACACCCCGCATATTCTTCGAGCACCGTCATCTCTTACCCTCAAGAATTCTTGGACATCGTGCTGCATAAACGAATCCAAGGTTTCCCATCCGAAACTCTTGGTCAATTTCTTGGTTCCGACAGGTTTATCGCAGAATTGCAGCTCGTGAAACACTCTTTGCAACGCTAAAGCCACCGACTTGGTGGAATCGTCGGATTCTGTTGGCATTTTGTAAACCGCCTTTCGCAACTGATTGGTAAAGTACAATGTTTGGAGCAGAGAGTTCATGTAACATGTTGCCCCTTGGTTTTTCAAACCGACGTAACCTACAATAATGGACTGTGCAAAATCATAAAATTTCGCGGTAATTCAATTTGAATTCTGGTATCGAACCTGGTTGGACGACAGAATCATGTTTCAAGCAACAACAGAATAGACAGTCGACGAAAGAAGATGAAAACATTGCAAACCTGTGTGTTTTTTGCTGTCCCATGATACGCCGTGAGGCGCATCGGCCATCACTTGTACTTCCAAGGTTATGGCATCATCTTTGATGTATCCTTTTTCCACGTCTAGTACATCATTCCATGTCATGAAGTGAGAGAATCCCCAATCATTTTCCTATAAAAACGAACTCAAAACATGACAGAAGATTGAAGAAGCTATTCATCCAAGAACAAACATTCTTGTATAGGAGAACAAATCGTATCAAATAACAACAAACATGTATTCTCGTTTTGAAATGTATATCAGAAATCGCACGAAAAGAGTTGAATACTCATTTTGAAATGTGCATTCAACCAAAGTAAAAAAAAAAACATCACTGTAATGTTGCTTACTAGAAGTATCCAGTCAAAAAATCTATTTACGAAGTTTTCCATCTACGAAACATTTAAAATTCAGATTCTATCAGCCAAATAACAAAAACAGTTACAAATAAAATAGAGCAAAAACTGAAGGAAACGCTAGACGATGTAGTTGAAAGATTATCGCGTTAAAAAAAACTCGCATAAAAAATCTACGACAACATCAATAACTTGAAACTGACAAGTTTTGAAGCAAGGTTGAGAAAGTTATGGTCGCATAAGGTTTTTCTTACAATAGAATATATTTATTAATGTGTTAACAAATGTAAGTAAAACTCATCAGACAGCTAAATCAGAGTAAACATAGAGACTAATTCTTCTAATCACATAATTTTGAAAAGAATAACGAAAAATTCTTGAATATTACAATGAAAATATGATGAAACTCTGTACACTCATATGTTGTTAAAAAAAACAGGTCAATCAAATGTTGCCTTATTATTTTATATGAGAAATGATTTAACAATGATCTTCAAATTGTATTGGAAGAGAGTTGAAAATCCATTGAAAATTAAATCGTCAAAATGCATAAACTAAAAAAAAATATTAAGTCCACTTCATTTGAAAAATGCAACTATGGTACAATTACTGTATTTGAGGTACCATGATTTTCTTTGAGAGGATTGTTTTTCTTTTGATATCATATTGTAAACAAATATATTGATTCTCTCCATATTTTCCCTACAGATAAAAAGAAAATTTCAGATCTTGATAATTTTAATGAGAAATCATGTTGAGTTTACAACTGCAAAAATTTTGAATGAGTAGTATTCTACAAGAAACTAAGTTTCAGTTGATTCTTTCCACAAAACAGTTTGTTAATTTCTGTCGTGGACTGAAATTTTCAGAATGCTTAATATCCTCACCTTGGAATAAAACAAATGTTGAATCTTCCTTGAAAAATGATCAACGTCCGGTCTCACTGATAATAGTTTCAACTCAGCAACAGCATAGCACGACCAAGAGCTGGATTCACTCTCTCCATTACATTGCAAGAAGAAGCCCAGAGACCGCTGAGACGGTCTATCTGGTCTTCCATCTTGGGAATGGCTGTTCCTAGGCATTACCATTATCTTCCACGGCAGGTTTCGCACAAAACATGGCGGAGAGAGCACAGAATCCTGTGAATAAAGGGTTCTCACAAACCAAATTCTTTACCTATGTTATCAGACAGGCCATTGCTCATCATTGTTTTTAGGAATTATGAAAGCTATTAGCTCAAGATTTCATTTTTTTTTCTGTTTTGGAATGTGCTTTACACCAAGGAAACTTTCCTAGTTCATATGATTATCATTTTCACAAATATCTCTCATATAAATTAAAAGATATTGAAGATTTATAATATTGCATAAACTCATGACATTGTCATATCATTTTGTTAAATCAATTCTACTTCAGTTGACTAATACTTCCAGAATTATGATGTTTAGATTCATATTTATGTAAACAACTTTCAGATGCTAGATATCCTGAAGAATATAAATAAAACAGTTTCAGAGTACTGAAATTCTATGAGTCAAATTGGAGGTAATGCTGAGTATAGTCATTGTTACTAACCTTAAGCTTACTGAAATTTTGAACAGTATATCTGAAAGTTGCTTCTGAGCGAGCATCATCCTCTTCCATGTCAGAGTCTTGGACACTAACACTTGGATCAGGTTGGGGACCCATGACCACCTCCCCATTCTGATTATCCTCCATTTCTACACCTCCAGAATCTGCGAGGTATTCCATTGGAGTAACTACATAAATACTTTATTTTAAGACCATTGTTGGAATGCAAACAATAGTTATTTCAGATGAAAATTTGTTGTGGGCAGTAAAATTTGTCATATGTCATGCCCGACACCCTGTCATGGCTGTCTGGGATGACTTTTAAACTTACCATCTTGGGTTTCCATTTCTTCTACTTCATTAGCATTCATATTCATGTTATTCGAAGGGTTATCTTCGTTTTTTCGATAGTGTCCGGTCACGTGATTCATAATTGGGGGTGTAGATAAAACGGGCACAGTTTTGTCTTTTCCGAGAGTACCGAAAACACTTTTATTCTTTTTGATGTGTAAAGAACTTTCTTTGTCTGCAGCGACACTCCGATTAATAGTATTGGTACTATTATTAGTATTTTGAGAATTCGTTTTTGTGCCCGATAAAGTAGTCAATTTGACAAAGTGCTTACTCGCGATGCGCCCAATGTCTGCTATATTTTGAACCCTCTGGACGAGGGAAACTCACAAGAAACATATATACGATTATATTTTTCGATTTCAAAGAATATCCTTTATCTATTCCGCGTCCATCGAATACCTTATATTCACATTTACCGTGATGCCGACACTACACTTTACACATTAGAAAATAAACAAAATGGAGGCATTTTCTCCAGCCTTGCGCTTTACAGGGTTAAAATTTGACACAAATATGCAAAACTGTCAGCCAACATTTGTCATATACCTAGGTCAAGACCATCTACTTCCACGAAGCAAAAGTAAAAACAAAAATATAATATGATCAATGAAGGAAACTTTTTTCACCTCGTGTAGTCCTGTACGTGAATTCGTAATCCAGAAATAGGGAAAGATCACGTACCGCGAGATGGCGCTGCGAATGACAAAATGTCAGATTGAGGTGTGAACAACAATAGCACAGGTTCGTTTTGGAAATTTGAAATTCGTGTTTTCGTACCGAAATACGTAAATACCAACAAACATTTTCATTCAAGTTAGTCGCATGATGAATGTAATTTTATCGATTTAGCGAAGCCCTAGAGGCATCTTTCAATCAGTCAGAGGAGTCCGAGTTCTGACAATCTCCTAATACAGCCAGCAGAATTTAATTTGAAAATATTTCAATCATCCTGTACACACATTTCGGTATCACAGAGATGACTAGTTTCAATTATGCAACCCTATTAATCATGCGTAAAAGAATTGGCAGACTGATAAGACGACACATATTACTCAGTCGATTTTAAACCTCCGTTGGGTTCGGACGTGCGTGACGAAAAGACTTTCGTGCGGTGGAAAGTTTTCGCGTGTGTTTTCAGTGATGTGTGTGTATGTGTATATGTGACTGTGTTACAATTCCAGTGGGTGTGCTTCATCAAGGACAGTTTGAGAGTGGGCATGTTGAGAAAAATTAATGGGTGAGATTTATTTTCATGTCCCTTCACACAACTGAACGATTTCGAAATTTTCCATTATTGTTATTGAAATTTACTGATTTCTACTTTCAAAGTTTTCTCATGATGAATACATGTTAAATGAACCCTTTCTTAACATTTAAGAAAAGATGCAATAAAATAAAATATGCAATTTTATAGATTCATTTTTAATTTTGTTATAGATGGCATGTGACGTCTGGAAAACAAAGAACTAGGAGAGAAGGTGTAACTACTACTACCAATCGGTGAGTGATTTTTTGACTCCTGTAACTTTTACAACCTCACATTCAGCTTTTGTCTCCTCACTTTCAAATATTTCACATTCCACTTATAAGCTCCTCATAAAACCTATTTCTAACTTACTGACTTTCTTTTTATTGTTTCGATTTGTTAGGTTTTATTTTTTTTCTTTCAATTTGTGTAATCAATGAGCAGAAGGGCTTAGGTCGATAGCCTATTGGATCAGTGTAAATTGTTTCAATAATGGATACATTTATTATTATTATTGAAATTTTCCATTACCATATGATTTCTCGAATTCAGATATTTATTCTTGAGATTTAATGATTTTTTTCTGTTGTTACAGGTAGTAAGTAGTTCTTCTAGAAAAAGGTAAGTGATTTTTGGGTTATGCATGACTTTTTGCACGAATTTCAGCGGGTGCACCCACAATATTCCGACGAACTATGGAATTTGTAGGATTATAGAGAGTCCTTACAGTCGAGATATACGTTCAGTATGTCCAAATTGCAATTTCTCGATTTCAACCTCACTTTTCCAAATTACACAGGCCTACCTTTTTTTCTGTGAAATAGTGTTTTCAAGTGACAGGTCGTTTAACACACAGTACATCAGAATACTGAATAGAACGTTTATTTTCGAATTGAAATCCTCGACATCGCAGTAGCAAAAGTAACAGTCGTCTCCAGTGCGATGGTACAAATCAAAACTACAATCGAAAATGCGTTTGAAGAAATCAAGCATGCCGTCAAGTGATTCACAGCTAGAAGTTCCATCGAAATTCAAATGCGGTGGGTCGAAAAGCGAATTTTCTACCCGATCATTAACGACAGTTGACAACCTCACCCGATAACACGCGCGGTACCCTTACGAGGGGAGAGTATCGACTTTTGGTGTCTATAAGTTTTCCTCTCTGCAAAAGAGGCTGTCACCTTAAGAAGTCGGTATGAGAGTGTTTTTCGTGGTCGTGGGAGTCTTCCTAGTTCTTGATGTAGGTAGAAATTCGCTTTTCGACCCACCGCATTTGAATTTCGATGGAACTTCTAGCTGTGAATCACTTGACGGCATGCTCGATTTCTTCAAGCGCATTTTCGATTGTAGTTTTGATTTGTACCATCGCACTGGAGACGACTGTTACTTTTGCTACTGCGATGTTGAGGATTTCAACTCGAAAATGAACATTCTTTTCAGTATTTTGATGTACTGTCTGTTAAACGACTTGTTACTTGAAACACTTTTTCATGAAAAAGGTATGCCTGACGATTAAGATGACAATAAGTTTCCAAATGAAGTGCATTTCATTTCAGGAATTATTTTATTTCAGAAATCATTCTCTTTCAGAAATTATTTTATTTCAGAAATCATTCTCTTTCAGGAATTATTCTTTTTCAGGAATTATTCTTTCTCAGGAATTATTCTTTCTCAGGAATTATTTCATTTCAGGATTTTTTTTTCAGGAATCATTCTCTTTCAGGAATTATATTTTATTTCAGGAATTACTTCATTTCAGGAATTGATTTATATCAGGTATTAATTCATTTCAGGAGTTATTTATTTCAGATATTAAACAATAGAAAGTGCATTTTGCAATTTTGTATAAATGACAGTAAACGAATTTCAGAAATTATTTTATTTCTGGAAGGGGTAAATGCAGTGAAATAACTGTAAAACGTGAAATAAGTGCCGCGTAGACTTTTCAGACACGAAATCTGAAACAATTAAGTGCGAATGCATTTTGCAATTTTGTACAAATGCCAATAAACGAATTTCAGGAATTGATTTCAATTTCTGGAAGGGGTAAATGCTGTTCGACTATCATCTGGTGAATTCATTCAGATGAACAATTCTTCGTGAAATAAGTGCCGCGTAGATTTTTCAAAGACGTAATCTGAAACAATATATGAAGTGCATTTTGCAATTTTGTACAAATGCCAATAAACGAATTTCAGGAATTGATTTCAATTTCTGGAAGGGGTAAATGCTGTTCGACCATCATCTGGTGAATTCATTCAGATGAACAATTCTTCGTGAAATAAGTGCCGCGTAGACTTTTCAGAGACGTAATCTGAAACAATATATGAAGTGCATTTTGCAATTTTGTACAAATACCATTGAACGAATTTCAGGAATTAATTTTAATTTCTGGATGGGGTAAATGTGTGAATATTTTGAAAAACATGGTTTGTAGGCCTACTGGGGATGCTTCCATTAAAAAAAGCAACGCATTGAGAACTCTACCTCTTGGGTAATGACGGAAACGAGTTCGAATGTATTGTATTCTGCAGACGCCTAAATACCACTTTTAGATAGTTAGTACGTAATCATCAGCAGAATTTTTTGAAAATGTGTTTGAGGAGAATGAGTACCTGCAAGATGATTTGAAACAACATGAATTCAGTGAAATAACCTCACTTTTCAGTACGATTCCTCAAATCACTGAAATAAATCAGGTTAATAAATAGGTTTCCCCATATTCTATATTGTCTGCCATTTCTTAACTGTCTTGGGAAGGAAATTTGTGAGAAGAGATATCTGAAGTACCATATATGATGAGCATTGAGGAACAGAGAACATTTTTCGTGATCTCATCTCCACGTTAGCTCTTCCAATCCGCAGCATTTTCAGATGGATTAAGTATATTTCAAACAATTGTTAATTAAATATCATCCAAATATATATCTTTCAATACAAAAATGGCCTAAAATAACAAAAAGATCACACTTCACTCATACAAACACACACAGGTTAGTTTGTTGGTCACACATCGAGTATTTCGAACGATTAAAAGTAGATGTCGCCCACTACGAAATTCTTCCCCGTTGGACAAGAGATGGACTGTCAACGAATGAAGTATTTGCTGTCAAAAATATTAGGTGACACTCACACTAACCTCGCGTCGTACGCAATTCGTAACATTTGACGTAATCTTTATAGTTTTGAAATTGGATTGCTGGGACTTTAATGACTTTTAATTAGATTTCAATTTTCAATTTATTTTTGTTAAACCTTACAAGTTCATTTGTGGCAATAAAAACTAATTTAAATAATATATGATAAATATCTGAATCACATCTTACAAAGATTATACACACAATAGGTAACCTTTATTTTCAATTGAAGAGCATTCAGGCTTCCATGATGATTTCCAAGTTTCATTACACTCCGAAGCGTAAACTCGTGCATGAAAGCGCGAAATAATAGCAGACGTGACGCATACAAGAAAGCTTTCGTGCGTCAACTCAATTTCCCAGCCGCTAGATGGCGTCGTTTAACTACGGTGTTTATAATCTCTGTCCAATATTTTTGGCTATCCCAAGTAAAAACCATAAAGTACACGATCTTAATTATCCACATACTGGCATTCCCTGAATTATCGATTAGTGTTAGTCCAAGTCGGCGCTTTCCACCATGGTTTTTCTATTCGACGAACTAGAAGTGGATGCTTGCGGTCTTTCATCGTCGCTGTCTTCGTCAAGGCCGCCGAGGAAGTTCTCCAGAAAACTACCGAGGAATCCGCCTCTTTGCTGAGGTGGCGGCGGTTTCAGGCCGAAGAATATTTGCCCTATTTTGTCCAGGTACTGGAGGTAACAAGGATCTCGCTTCAGGGACGGTTCGTATTTCTCACAGAGGACTGCGAATGTTTGGAGTTTTTGGCTAGAAATGTCAATCGAGTTTTTGGGTATCTAACTACGAGGATAATGCTGCCGTTATTATCGGTTAAATGGGGTTGGGAACCTAAAATTTCATATGAAATGGTCCTAAAATTTGAATTTGGTCTTGTAATCACATTTTTTCGGGTTTCATCTGAATCCGGGGAAATTTCCTGTTTTATTTTGTCAGAATATATCATCCACAGACGTATGCCTAGGTACAGTTTATGAAAATTGTTTTAGTTCAGATAATACCCTAATAATACAAATCGGTACATCAGGTAATGATTTCACCACAATAATATTATTTAATTCTTATTTTTTGAACCAAAATACGTGGGTACCATCAAAATTTTAGTTGGGCTATGAGAGTGCAATTTTATCATGCAGTTTTCAGATCAGATATGAAATTATCAAATGCCAATTTGATATCGAAAAAATATCATCCTAATGAATCATCTGGTGATTCTACTAAATTATATAGATAAAATATTGATTAAAGATGAATATACTGAAAACATTTCCATTCAAGTTTATGTAATCTTGTTCTATTCTTACATGAAATAGAACTCATCATTTCACCTACCTCTCAATGGCTTGTAGTAAAAACCACAAGAAATTCAAAAGTGGTAACAAATAAGGGGGCCCTGATTTTCTTATCCTAGGATGTTGTTCTGTATAGCTTGTAAAAGTTTGACTTGCTGTTCTCTTATTTTTCAAGCACAAAAATTGTAGCACAGCCTGTGCTATGAAAAGGTCTACCTCACCCTTGAATCCTTGTGCTCTTTGAAATTCTATTAATAGTTTAGCACAGCTTTTACCATCTTGGGAATAAATGAAGTGGTAGCGTGCTTGGCTGTAATTTTTTTCTTCCCAGTATATTACAGCTATGCTCTGCAATGAGTTACCATAGCTTGAGTCATATTCAACCATTCACCGATAGGATTTCTACCTGATGTAATGAAGGGTGACCCTGGGATGTTCCATTGGATGACCACCTTATTGCATGTGCTAGAAATGTCTCTCTTTCAGGAGTAGCAGAATTTATTTTACTGAATATCTTGGTGAGCTTTAGAGACCATGTATTATAGTCAACATCTTCCGATTTTTCTAGAACATCTATCAACAATAACCCAAGATCTGATCCACTCAGTTGCTGCAATAGATAGTATGAAGAAGTTAGATATTTTAATTGAAATATATAGTACCTGATCATGATCTAGAAATAATAAAGAACCACTATAGAGCATATCTTTCAATTCCTTATATTTTTTCTGTCCTAAATATCTGAAAAAGTGGGGTTAAGAATAGAAATTTCGCCCATAGTTCCTGAAATTCATTACCTGAAATATAAAGTTCTATACATTTGATGTGCTTCGTAGAAATTACCATCCTTAACAGATTTTTCGAGTTTGTCTAAAACTCTGGAAACTCCACGATTTCCCTGCACTGCCATATTTATTTACGTAAAAAATACAATAGTAAACGTCACTGTCAAATTGATAACTTCAAATAATATTTGGTGTTGCCGAGCTGATCTAAAATTATTTTTGAATATTTTCCTGCAACACGTTTCATTTCAATGAAGAATCATATTGCTGAAAATGAATTGACTTCATACAGAGAGTTTCGCGGACAAAACGATTCAATTGAATAGAGAAACCTGAAAATTGTGTTCCATGTATATACTTGACAACATGGCTTGAAGAACTAAGCTGGCATATAAGTAAATTTTCAAATATCAAGCGGGAAAATTTTTGGATTGAAAAACCTCAAAGGAAATGGACAATGGTAAAAGTATGATCTCAATATGTTCTGAAAAATAAAAATTCAATTATTTCAACAACGTTAAATGTCCATATAAACCTATCAATGTATTGAAGATCGAAATGTCATGACGGCTATCGGAGTTAGCATTTGTTAGCATTAGCAGAAGTGATTCTAATTTCAATCAAGAACATATTTTTATATAGATGTTAGGCAGTACTATATCATTTCAATTCAATTTTGAGAATCAACAGCTGTGGTCACATTACTCACATTATGCGTATTGATAATACCATGTTCTCTTGGTGTTTTTGAGAAAAGTTTGGATTATCAATTGAATCAAACTTATAAATATTCTGGAAAGTTAGAAATCATCGAGTGGAGGATATTTTCCAAAAATTACTGTGACTCGAAATGAAAAGGCTTCCAAGAAAGATGGCGCTGACGTTCAAAAATTAACAAACCGGGTCCGCCATTGTTACGTATCGGCAGCTTTTATGGCCGTGCCTTCAAGATTTACATAAATATTGGATGTGAGCTGTCTATTCAACCATATATTTGAGGTGTGTTTGAATTAACCTGATCATGGGAATTGAATAAGACGAATACTAGTGTACAAAGTGTGTTGCTCAGTGTAGTGATTCTATTTTTCAAACATCGATAAAGTTTTTATAATGGCCAACAACTAAGATTTTTCAATTTGTCCACACGTACCTAATGATATTATTTATTCTTTGTTGATGTTAGTGCGTGTTCACAGAAGTCATGAGCTGTTAAGGTTATTTCAAAGTGAATGGAAAATATGACATGAATCAACAAAAACCTGATATTGATCATTTATGATTATTAAACGGTTTTGTGGTTTACATAAATTATTAATAACATTCTGACAATGATAAAATCAATTATTAGTTACGTATGGTCAATAAAATGATACACGTCCATAGAACACCTTCTAAGAAAGTAGTAGATATTGAATTTAAGGTCATCTCCATTCATTTCATGCAGAATTCTTCATGTAAACATAGTTCCTGATGAATTCTATATTTCAGATTTCAAGGCATGATACATATCTGTCTCATGAACATGAATCATCTTCAATAGACATACCATGATATTATTTTCATATGGAAGTGTTAGATCTAACAGAATATGGGGAGCAGAGTCTTCTTCATCTGATTTGTATTTGAGTCTGTAACAAATAAGAAAAATGTCAGGAGGTCCACCACATCATCCACATAACCGCCAGGTTCCTGCAACAAATATTCCCAACTCTGCATGGAACCATCTACAGGTATTGTTTTTGAGTTTAATACAATTCTTATATTCAATTGACATCATGATATATTCTTTATATAACAATATGAACACACTTTAAACTTATTAATGAATTCATGAGCATGTAAGGAGAAATTATCAGATGTAAGTGGA
The DNA here is from genome assembly GCA_037013635.1 of Plagiodera versicolora. Lineage (NCBI taxonomy): Eukaryota > Metazoa > Arthropoda > Insecta > Coleoptera > Chrysomelidae > Plagiodera > Plagiodera versicolora. Next base: position 3,673,321 of record CM072990.1, read on the forward strand.
TGAATAAGCAAACCCCTGATTTGTGAGATTCAATTAGAAATTACTCATCCTGTCCATATTTTGGACATGACTGGAGTTTATTCTTTTATTTAATTTGAATGTAAAGGACTCTGAAATGGTACACAAATTTATTGATCAATTTTACATTATATAAAAAGTGGATAATAGTGAATGCTATTGCCTTGATCAATATCTCCATTTGAGATCTAGTTGAACTAATTTTGAAATGCTTAATTTCAGTTCAAGTTCATTGAAATGAAACTCAATATCAAGATATTGTAAACAACATCATAGATATTTTTTTACAGCTCTTTTATGCATAGAGTGTGAGTTTATCTCTTGAAATGTTGTTTTAGTATAATTAGAATAGTAAGATTTTTCCAGATATCTGGAATATAACAACTTTAATTCACTGGATAAGAATGAGTGTGTGACTAAATAATGAAAAAAAGTGAACAATCTGAATCAGCTGTTCTCATTTCGATAAATAGAAATCAATGAATGTTATTATACTTTGAAAATACGGGGTGTTTGATTGTAGAAAGCACAAATTGAATTTCAAGGGAATTAATGAAATATCCATTATGATTGAGATTGCGTTCTCACAAAAGTCATTGAGAATAATCATTCATTTGTCAAAACTGTATTTCTTTCTTTGATTTTTAGCCAATAAAAATGGATGACTAACTTCATTAGTTGCAACAGGATATTACTACATAAAGAAAATCACTAGCATGACAACTGAAAGTAAAAAATAAATATAATTATAATTTAAACTTTTCTTTTCTTCTTTATTCTCGTTATATAATATACATTTTAGCTTTGTCTAATGTTGTTAATTACTGTAGGTTCCCAATTTCTTCCCGAGACAGCCTCAGTTGGCGCACATGCCCAACGAACATTCCATATTGCACCAGCCCACGTGGCACACGCCAACCACCACCGAGGTGATGAAATTCCCTCCACACCCTCAGGTCTTCGAGTCGCTGTTTCCGCGCGACTGCGTCGACCTGAGCCTGACGCGCAACGGCAACCAAAACGGCGAGCTGCCGCCGACGCCGATCAGCCTCAGCGTCAGGGACACCAACAAGATCAACAGCCTGCCGCCGGGCGCCTTGGAAATCCAAGCGGTCGAGCTCACCAAACCCTCTAGTCCGGGCGGTTTGAAGACCGGCCTCAAATCGCCCAGTCCCGGGTTGATCGCGGCCGCCGCCGGGCGGAATTTGTTGATCTCGTCGAATCCCATCGCGAAATCGCCCGGCTTAAAGTTACCCCCGTCCACCACGTTGGACGTGGTGAAGACCCAGAAAAGGGCGAATGTCCGCGTGGACTCCATCCTGGAGAGGCTGAATACGATGACTGAAAAAATAGCGCCGCTGCCGCAGGAGGAGAGCAAACCGGCCGAGGACAAGACGGAGGGCTCCCAGCCCTCCGAGGTCCCGGTCAGCGTGATCGTTCAGCCCACGGGCAGCTTCGACGACAACAGCAACTCGAGCAGTATTCTCAACGTACCGACCTCGACGAACGTCAGAGACGACGACACGGTGTCGTCGTACAGTAACGAGGACAGTTTGGACAGCAACAAGTCGAGGCGGAAAAGGAAACCCAGCAAAACGGTCCGGGTGTCCAAGGAGGAGGAGAAACTCGAAACGCCAGCGGTGGTCGAGCCAGTCACGAAGGACCCGGCGTGCCTAGTCGGCCGGATGCTGGAGGAAGTCAAGCACCCGGAGAAGGTGGAACGTCCGTGCGAGCTGGAAGAGCTTCTCCCGGCCAAAACGAGGCGGAAAACCGTGTCCGAATCGGAGACGATCGACGACATCGCCGCCATGGTGCAGGAGGGGCTGAAGGAGAAGCAGCAACGGCAGCTGCAGCAGGCCACGCTGAAGCCGGAGGAGGAGGAGGAGGTGGAGCCGCCCGCGGCGAAACCCGTGACCGTCAGTGTGATAAAAACGAAGGAAAATCTCACGGAAGTCCTAGCCGAGAACCACCCCAGTCCAAGCGCGGCGGCGGAGCCGGTGCCGAAGAAAGCCACCAACACCCACTTCGTCGAAGTGGAGAACAAGCTGGAGGAGATGTTCGCCGGCATCGAGGACATCGGCGATCCCGTCAAGTCCGACCCGCTCGACTTGGACGACCCGTTGCTGAAGCTGGACGATTCCGTGCCTTCGACTAGTCAAAAAAGCGAGCCCGTGGTCACGTCCAGCACGGAAATCAAAAAGAAACTGTCCACGCCGCGGAAACCGAAGCGCAAAGCACCCGCCGCAGGCTCCCGGCAGAACAGCGACGCCAACTCGCTGGAGGTGACGCCCACGAAAAAAAAGAAAGCCAACAAGAGCAAAGCTAATTCTGCGAAGAAGCCGGCCAAGCCGGAGCCGGCGAGGGACGTGTACGCTTACGATTCGGGCAGCAACGCGAGTTCGACCAAGTCGAAAGGGCCGTTCGTGCAGATCCGCGGGCCGCGAGAGTCCCCGCTGTCGGTGAGCGTGGTGAACGCGCCCGTCCACGACGACGGCGACGGCGATCGGAAGTTGCCTCGCTCGAAAAAGTACCACGACGACAGCGAGTACAGGCACAAGGTGCGCTCCAAGGGGTTGCATTGCAGCACGTTGAGTAACAAGTACGACGCCCAGACGAAGGACGCGTCGTGGATATGCTCGTTCTGCAAGAGGGGTCCGCACGCCAGCGAGTTGTCGGGACCGACGTCGGAGAGGGTGACGGTGCCGCAGGGGGATCTTTTCGGGCCCTACTTTATCACGACGCAGTGTCCGGAGTTCGAGCGACGATTGGACGATCCTTACGACAAGAATTTTAGGAGCAAGAAGGTGCATAGGGCGTTGGACGAAGCGGCTGCCTCCAGAGGGAAGAAGGTACATTTGATTAGATTATTTTAGTGCTATGGCATTGGAAAGGTTACATTAAACAAAACACTCACTCATCGAACATTTTTCCTTACATTTCTACTTCCCAACTACTTGTATGGTATTGTATTATCGTCACGTTAGCGCCGAATTTTAAAAAACCCTTTTTGTGTTTTATTTTGTAGTTCTATTGCTATTAAATTTTTCAAATCTATTATTGATTTAAAGCCATCATTGTCATCGAACATTTTTCCTTATATTTCCACATCCCAACTACTTGTATGGTATTGTATTATCGTCAACTTAGCGCCGACTTTTCAAATACCATTTTATGTTTTATTGCTATTGAAATGCATATTTCTTTATTTCTCAAATGTATAATTGATTTAATTTCATCAATGTCATCTGGCAAATAATTAGGAGAGGACAGCAAACTGGCTGAGGACAAGAATTTGAAATGGCATTGGATAGGTTACATAATACAAAATACCCACACATCGAAAATTTTTCCTTATATTTCCACTTCCCAACCACTTGTATGGTATTGTATTATCGTCATGTTAGCGCAGACTTTTTAAAAACCATTTTATGTTCTATTGCTACTGAAATGCATATTTCTTTATTTATCAAATGTATAATTGATTTGATTTCATCAATGTCATCTGGCAAATAATTAGGAGAGGACAGCAAACTGGCTGAGGACAAATACTCATTCATCGAAAATTTTCCTTATATTTCCACTTCCCAACCACTTGTATGGTATTGTATTATCGTCACCTTAGCGCCGACATTTTAAAAACCCTTTTTGTGTTTTATTTTGTAGTTCTATTGCCATTTAAATGCATATTCCCTTATTTTTCAAATGTATAATTGATTTAATTCCATCATTGTCATCTGATAATTAGGATCACACACCAGACAGTGGTGTTTCGTTTTAATTATGCGCCTACTTCAATTTGGACTCATTTTCAAAGGATTTTTATTATTATCATGAATTTATGTTTCAATTCAATTGATTTCAATAATTTCAATAATTAATCTAATCCCAGGTAAAGCGGAAAACCACCGATGGAGACCCATCAGACGTGAGCGACGTCCTGCTGGGCATCACCGAAACCACCGCCGTCGGCACGTACGAAGTGTGGGCGCACGAGGACTGCATCGTGTGGTCTGCGGGCACGTACCTCGTCGGTCCGAAGATCGTCGGTCTCGAGGAGGCCGTGTGGACGTCGTGCAACGTCCCGTGCCGACTGTGCGGTCTCAAGGGGGCGAACATATCGTGCGCGAGACGCGGATGCGTCAACGTCATGCATTTGTGTTGCTGCAGGTCGAACGGTTGGAGGTTCTTGGAGGAGGATTTCAAGGCGTATTGTCCCGAGCATCCTGCGGGGTGTTAGTCGGCAGCTTCGGGTCGTTATCGTGATCATTTTTGATGAGGTGTTTTGCGGGGATCGACTCGGAGGAAGGAAAAGATATAGACCTGCGGTTTGTTTGGGTGAGTCACTCGAATTGTTTCACGATTGAGGAATTAAGGGGACCCCCTTGGTGAAATTTGACAAGATTTTCCTCAACTACCTCCTCCCCTTCCCAAATATTACGTGAGATTTTTAAAATTTTGAGTTCTGGCTGTAATCGTGTTAGATTATAAAAAATAAAAACAAAAACATAAATTCTTCCATAACTTTTATTTGACTAGCAATGACTAGTATTAAAGATTCGAGAGTATTGCTGTAGTTCAGAATTACTATGATGAAATTGAACACAACAAACACTATTTTGTGAAATTTCGCCATATTTTCACTCTAGCAACATTTTTTAATCTAATTCAGCTTTACTTTCACCCAAGTTCACATCGTTTTCTATTAGAAAAAAAAAATTACGTGATATTTGCTAAAACCCCCCTCTCCCCTTGGTGAGATTTAGAAAGATTAAGCTCGACCCCCTCCTCCCCTTGAATACCTCACGTAATTTATGGACGCCCCCTAAGGGGTTTTCCTAGACATTTATTTTGGGTGAACCCAATTCTAATATGATTACACAATTAGATATCAGCATAATTTTGACCATACAAGATCATCACTGTGAACAAACTTGTTATGACGAATTCAAATGGTCTATATCTTTTACTAGTCTGAGGTGAGAATTGATTCTTCCCGTGTTTTTGTTTCCGTTTTCATTGAATGACTTACCCGAGAAAGGTACTTTCACGACCCTTTCTCTAATTTATTATACATGTACATAACTATTTATTTTTTCAATCAAATCCAGGAACACCAGATTTTCAATGCCGAATCTACTTTTCCCCAAGGACAAACTTTCTGAGATGTTACAGGCGTGAAAATATTCCCGCAAGCTTGCCGGCTGTTTTCTTGTAGGGTCATGTTGCAGGGTAGGCATGTTTTAGGTGGTGATATTTCAACCGGTAGTCTGTGGGGAGCATGTTTTCACGCCTGTTACGTTTTTTTTTTTGTAAAAACGCTTGAATTGAAAGAATCAGAAACGGTTGGAGAATTTGTCAAACTCTTACAACTAGCCAACCAGATATCAGTTTCTTCAATGTACGTGATGATGAAAATGAAAGTCTCCTGAAGAAAACAAGTAGTTTGGAATATTTTATTTCATTTTATCGATTACAGAGGAAAAAAATGGACTTTCTTGACTGGATACTCTTAGATGTTATGCCAAGCTTCCTCATGGCTCTACCTAGTCTGAAAAATTGCTATTTTCTAAAATTCACAAAAAATTCAGTAGAATGGATAAAAATTTGGAAAACAAAGTTTTAGAGTCGAATGGGGCTTGCTGGTTCTGCTTCGTTTGTGCTAAAAATCATCGGGAAAACAATGTGGACATTAATTTGCTTAATCGTATGTGTGGCATTAAAAATCTGAGAACTTCTGTTGAAATTTTGTAAGTGTATAAATTTGAGAATGGAAATGAATGTTAATATTTGATAGTTTTATTATTTGTACTTGCAACTACCTATGTATAGTTTGACGATTTTGAGATAGTTGATTGAATAATATGTTTATACAGGTTTTTTCTATAGTTATCGATTGTAAAAAAAATACGCTTATTTTTTGTAAAAATTTCGAAATACTCTCGTTGTTTACATATTCTCTATGTTTTATCATTTATAGGTAGTCACCTATGTTCCAAAAAGAAATGATGTATATTATGTATATAACTAAATTTATGTTTGGGCAAGATATTACAATAAACTGAAACTGAACTTGAACATTACTTTCTTTCACCCATCTGACAACACAAATTCTGACAAGCTGTCACAACTCTCTTTGGTTGAATAGCAAGAATCGTACGTCTGATTGTCACTCACTTATTTGTGGCGTGAATCCATTGAGCGTTCGCAATAAATTAGGATGAAGGTAAATGTCCAAATCTCTGGCCCACATAAAATCGATGTGAGTCCATGTTTCGTAGGGTACTCTATATTCTTCTGAAATATTTGGTAAAGTATTCTCCATTAACTCGACAGTCTGAAAATTTATTCATCTCACGTGAGTCTTTCAACCATGAATATAAATATACAGGGTGATTCAGGTAAAGATATTTTTTATTTGTAGTCCCACATAAAGCACCATCCTTACCTCATTGGATATAAAAACGTCATTTGGTGCTAAATACAGAGCAACTTTGAAAATTATATTCGTGACGTTATATTCAATTGGTTTTTCTGAGCCATATCTACGAATATTTTCCTCAGCATTTCCCCAATCGAATGTTTCGAATTTTCCTAAAAAAAAATAATGAAATAGTGCATTGATAGTTATTTTGAAATTTAACAATCCTATAAATTACATAAAAGCATAATTTAACCATTAGGAGTAATCACAGTTCTTTAATATAACATATCGAGAATATTATGATCAAAAAACAGAGGAAGTAATAATGCTATTGAAGGTTAGGTTCACGTTCGTGTGAGATTAAGACCGAAATTATCGAGTCCAATATTATTCCATCGTATTCAAATTGTTATTAACTCACTATTGTAAATAGTTTGTCCATAATGTATTAGTTGATGAAAAGAACACGTTGACGGTGTGAGCTGTGATGTTATTGGTAGATAACTCTAAAACATAGTCAAATGCCGTTTACTTGATAAGAATAGTAGCTCCTGAAATGCCAATGCTAACATTCTTATGACTTACTATGTCATATTGATCGTCTCCAATTGAATCAGCAATAAAAAATTTGCACATTCGATGAAAACTGTACCTTTCTCCACATAAAAAGTGATTGATTGCATGCATTTGGCTGTTAGAGATCAATGGAGGAAACTTCTGGATATTCAAAATATTGCCAATCACCTTGAACATAACCAAACGGAAAGTTACGTGCTGCTTTAATATTCTTTTCAATCCTGATAAAAAATTGTACTAATGATTAAATTATTGCATAATTATTAACTGTATCGAAAAATAAAGAAGGTTGGTTCATTATAAACCCCTTTTGAATATGTGATCTTTTTCACCTTGAAAAGTTTGTAAAATGGTACAAGAATCTTGATGTAAATATGTCTTGGATTAATCATTACAGTAGATGGACCCATTGCCACTACTCCATTGACTTTTTGGTTATATTCTGGTCTAAAAGCACCCATCACAAACATGGTAGTGGCTCCTTGGGAATGTCCTATGTAGGATAAATTTTTTGCTCCGGTGTAGTTCAAAATATAATCTATTGTAGCTGGTATGTCGTAGATCCCTATTTCGTGCCAACTAGAATAATTTAATTCTCTGCATTTTTCCTAATATGGAAGAAGACATTCGATTTGTTCATATTCATTTTATGATTATTATTGATATTTGAAATGACCCCATAAATGTGAAATTCACGAATTCTGAACGAATTTCACCTTATCATTTCATAAAATGGGCTTGTTTATGCAATACTCACGTAAAACGCCAGTAGGCATCATCTTTAAGGGGATCGAGCGTTTTGTGCTTTATCGAATGCCACGATCCCCTTACATTCATCGACCAAACGTCATATCCATGATCAGCTAATGCATAACTCAGAGATTTGTTCAACCAGAATACATTCTCCCCGCAACCGAAAATACCATGTTGCGATAAAACTGGATATCGATTAGGAGTACCATCATTAGCTGGATCTTTACCATATGGTATTCTGAACACAGTTAGGAGGTAACCATCTTCCGTTTCGACTTCGTGAGTTTCTATCGGATAACCTCTACTTCTTGCTAATTCAATCTGGAAGTATAACTTCTTCACAACTCGAAGCAGATGTAGAGTTTTGAAAAAATAGAAGTTTAACTTAGTCTTGGTGCTAAGTTAGAGTTTTGTGGTATACCTGCATTGATAGTTTTTTCAATCAATTCATTACTTTGAGTGTGACAGATAAGGTTTAATTTATCAACAATGATGTCATAAATTGATGCAATATTTTCGATTTAAAGTTTCATACATACTTACATATAATTCGGAATTTTGAATGCCATTTACGATAGTTAAAGTTTCCAATGAAAATATGAATGAAAAACAAAACCAACTGCATGATACCATGGTTGGAACTCGACAGTAGTCTCAATAATGATCGGTTTGTTAATGATGGTAAACATATTTGGGTCTCCTACATATTCATCAACCTGAATCTAGTTTAAAAGATAAGTTTGATAACATAATTATTTCTATTCATAAATTAGTACAAAACAAACTTAACTATATGCTAATTTTTCGATATCCAGTAATTGGCGGTCGATAATTGCTATTAGTAGGTACTACTATATAGGAACGACCTTTTTCTCTTCAAAATATGAGCATTTTACCATATATCATCCTACTAATCGATGGAACATAAATAATGATTTATTGTCTTATTTATTAAGTTTAAGAGTATATTGAATTCCACTGAAATTAAAGATGTTATGGTTATGCAACAGATTGTGTTCATCTATCAATATATAAGAAATAAGTTTTTGACTAATAAGTTTCGAGGTCATTCATTAGTACAATATCGTTTGATATTTTTCAACAAAATTGATACAAATAGGTTTACACGGTGGCCCAACGAAAACGTACCGGAAGGTATAACTACCAGGAAGGGATTTTATCGACAAACTAGCTGGAATCAACAAAAACAGAAAGAAAGCGAATTGTTTTTGGGAAAATATTCTCAACATTTCCTTTAACAAAACTGTAAGTTTTCAAGCGAAATCTATTTACTTTTTGTATTTTTTGACAAATGAACTAACGACATTTCAAAGGTTTATATCTTTGCAACGAGTAGACGGAATTTCAAGAATAAAATAGCAATGTATAGGGAATCAAAAGGGCTTTTCAAATAGGTATCATTTGACCCCCATTCCCATTTGAAAAATTTAGGGGATGCTACCCCCGCTTAGGAGGGTAAAGTTTGGGCTATACAAAATTGACGTGATTCAGGTTTTTCTACCCTACCTTCCGGTACGTTTTCATTGGCCAGCCTGTATGACAATGAGAAGTAGATATGCCCAATATCTATAATAAATTTGGAAAGAGAATAAGCGGAAACATATTATTTATTCATGTTTTCCAACTTATAATTCGCATATCAAAAACACTCGAACTTGAAATGGGCCAAATGAGATCAATTGATTTTTATAGTTAGGAAAAACAGAAACAATATAGAACACGAAAAATGGAATTCTATTTTTGCATGAATATTAAATTCTATTGAAGAATTTTTGCAGATCTAGTTTCTTTCCATATCTGTATTTTTTTAATTCTTTATAAACAAGTAGGTTTATTTGATCAATAGAATTGATAGAGGGGTTTTATAATTGATTACAGACTGTGAATACACCTTGAAAATAATAACTTCACACACACAACATTTAAAGTGAAAATTCAATTTGTTCAATTTGTTTCAGCATATTGATCCAAAGTTCTCATCATCCGTTCATATACCAAAGAAACTATACCATTTCCGTAAACAAAATCCAAATGTGACCATTTTTTATTCGGAATTTCGTACAACTCGACTAAATTTGGTATCATGGATGCTAATATTTTCACATCCTGAAACCAAAGCGGATTAGTTATAATAAACAATATGTCTTCTGTTCGTCTTCAAGTTCGATTCAGTATTTTTTACCTTTGGAACTATTATACAATCATTTGGACCATGATATATCACCACAGGTGTTGTTATCTTGCTGAGATTATAAGGAGTCGGGTATTTGGAATTGTATTTTTTTAAGTTAATTTCTTCACTCCAATTGTATTGTGCAAAATTACCTGGAAATGCGATAGCTTGAAATGTTTCTGATGTTGAAGACTATTGAGAAAATTTGACGCCATTCTCATGGGAAATAAAAAGATTATAATAAAATTGTTCTGATACATTTGATCATTGAAAACTTCACCTAAAATCATGACTGAATTAATATTTTCTTCATCTACCCATTTGATACGAAAACTTTGCCAGCAGATTTCATTGAGAATTGTTTCTTCTTCATTTCGGTGTAAAATCGATATTATTTCTTGATGACGACCCCTGTCAAAGTCAAACGGATTTCATCTCAATTGGGACAATGCGCCCGTACGAGCTTTGAATTTTGAGAGAAAAAAAAATGGTGAAGCACGCAACAAAATAAATACGTTTACCTAGAACAATGTTTTGTAGATAGTGTATCAGTTGATAAATGTATGCGCCTCCTGGTGCAATGTCTATTAATTGTGGTAAAATATACTGAAAAAAAAACTTCAATTGATATTTCCAGAATTTGAAGAATCAAAAGAGCATCAATTCTAAGCTATAAATATTTTGTTGAATCTACTCACTTTATCAATGTTATTACCAAAACTGTCCACGAAAGTGTCTACAGCAAGCTTACAGATATTGAGAAGTATTTCGTTATAGCTTACACAGAATGTTTTGGCCAAAGAGTATAGTTGTCTGTTTCTGAAGATGGCTTCCACCTCAAACACATTCAAATAATCAGGAAGATCCTATGATAAAAATGAAGTCCTAGGGTTCAAACTCAACACACTTCCTTCTTTACATTTACCTTGACGATATGGAAAAATGGAGGGAATAATTTGAAGAAGGGGTTCTTTGTGTTACCCAGGAATGTCCCGGGAGCTAGTGAAATGTGGATTTTCAGTTTCTCGTTGTATTCTGGCCGTTCTGAGCATAATACATAGAAAATGGTGGACCCTTGCGAGTGGCCAATGTATGATATTTTTTCTTTTTTTGTCACTGTGAGAATATGGTCTATCATTGCTGGTAGGTCGTATTTGCCCATTTCATGCCATCTAGGTACAAAACATTGAACGTGAGTAGAGTATAATATTCCATAAAAAATTCCAAGATCTCCATAAATGTATGAATCGAAATAACACTGTACTAAAGTTCACAGACAATTAACTATACATTCAAATCAAAGTATCCTGATTTTCCAGTTTAATTACCACTCACAGATGATTTGACAGATTTGATTTATTAATGAAATTGTGAATGTTGTACCCTTGGATAGGCAAGGCCCTGTATAATTATTCAATTATTGATCTCGAAATGATAATTTCATATTCTCTCCTCATACTAACGTGAATTTCCAGAACTCTTTATCGGTATCAGGATTCAAAGTTTTGTGTCTCCTGGATTGCCACGTTCCTCTGGAATTACCCAACCATACGTCATAACCCCTATCGTGGAGGTAGAATCCCAATGATTTATTGTCAGGTACTACATACGTTTCCGCAGTGCCTCCAAGGCCGTGCATTACCAAAAGTGGCTCATTTTTTGCTGTTTCACAGCTTTCAATATTCGAGCATCTATGCGGAATTCTGAACATATTTAGGATGTAACCATCTTCTGTTATGATCTCGTGCTTCTCAACTGGGTAGCCAGCTTTGGTAGCAATTTCTATCTGAAGATTTTGAGGATCAGTTTGATTATTGAAAAAAAAAACACACGCAAAGTCTTCTTTTTTTAAAAAAACTTGTTCCACTTTGAGCATGGACTACTACTTTCGTATTAGTTTGATATCACAACTGTTCAAGAAATGATTTAGTATTAGAACAAGTGCATCAATGAAATTGGTGATATTGTAATAAATAGTAGATTAATTGATAATGGCCCTTTATTGAAATGTCAATTTCATACTTTGACTGATTCAACGAAATATTCATTTATTTATCAATTTATTTATTGTAGAATATATTGAAGTTATACAGCAGAAACTGTAAGATAACTCTCAATTTTTTAAAGATTTTATAATTTCAGATTCAAGTGATCAGGTGATGAGATGTCAGTGGCATCCGTGAGAGCGAAAAATTCATCCAAATTTTTCAGGTGCTGTATACTCACAATCTCAGTTTTTGGTTCCCCAGTGAATTCACAGAAAACTAAACTTATGGAAATCCACGACAAAACAATAATTTTACAATTTAACATAATGTGATGATGTACTTCGTTAATATAAGCTAAATGAATATTGTCAGCCGGGATTTCATATTATAATGAGGACTATGAAACTCAACTAGAACATGCAAAATATATATTTTCCTTGCTCATATCGAAATATCAAGGTTATGAAAATTAAATGTTAGTATACAGGGTAATGTAAAATTCATTCTATACTATTGTTGAACCAGAAATGTTGGGGGATGTTGGATTAATAATCATAAAATGATATTTGAAAACTGAATCTTGCATCAATAACTCATTTATATGACAGTGTTGAAGAAGTACATTTGCAAAAGAAAATCGGAATTGAATATCAGTCATAAAATTGTTTTGTTGATAACAATTTCGAGTTTGGCTAATGTTGAGTTTCGAAGATATAATAAATTCTGGTACAGTAATCTAATTTTTTTTTGGCAAAAATATTTTTTTCCAACACAAAAAACATGAATTGAACGCAGCAATATTAAGTACCTATTGTTAAAACACGCAGTCTACTCATCAATCTTAATTATTTAGACATTTTACTAAGTACTCAATAATTCATTCAAACCAGTATGTATTACATAGTTTTCAAGTTATATTTGGTCATCGGTCAAAGTGAGATTTAATGAATACTGTACACGTGTTTTATCTTTCAATTGACATAATGATTTGTTCAAAACAATAGTTCGTTTAATTTTTTTTTGCGTCAGTTAGTAGTTCAATTCAAGTAGTTCTTTTTGTTCACTACATACGTCACCAAAAAAAAAATATTGAAAACATCTCAAGAAAATGCCTTTATTTTTTGAATGCAACACCCTGTACATTTATGACGATTTAAGCGATGTTGCGCTCAATCGTCATATTTTGGTCCTCTCTCTCGCAGTTTCATTTTCTTTTAAATTTAATGAAACACCCTGTATATCTCTTTGAAACAATTCTGCATACGCTTGTTAAGAAATCTGGTCGAAATAAAGAATTTACGATTTGATTTTTGAGAAATCGAAATACATACCATCGTAGTCAGATATATAAAATGAGTTGTTATTTTCGAGATATAACTTGATGATGAAATACCCTGTATATTCTCCGATATTTGTAACATGATTATTTTGCTCTATACTGAGTCTTTTGAAAGTATTTGAAAATATTGGTCAATTCGAAACAGAAATGTATAATTTTGTATTGAAAATAAAACCGAATTGATGAATTGATTTAAAATTTATTAAATGGAAAATAAAACTCACTATTTCAATTGTTGGTTGTCCAGTAAACTCACAAAAAGTTAAGCTCATCCATGTCGATGTGAGAATAAAAGTCGTCAACGTATTTCTAGAAAATAGTAGGAACAAAAAAATCATCTTTCCCAACGATTTTACTTTGTTAAAATACTGCTGATAATGTTATTCCACTGTTTTTATGCTTCGAGTAAATATTTTCAAGTGAGTGATTTAACAATTAAAATTCATTTCATGTTTATTACATGGAAAATCAAGTATCTGAACTTCATTTCTTCATTAATGTTTTTTTTTTCAATGATTTCATCATTGAACCTTTACGAACATGTCATGTCTTTCAATTGTTTCATAATGTCATGTGGTCAACAACTATCAACTCTATTTGTATTTATAAAAATAATAAATTTTTAAAAATTTTTTGATTTTCTTTATTTTTATTTTCAATTATTAATTTTTTCAAAATTTTATCACCCTGTCGAAAGGTAAGACTTTTAGGGTATACGTTTATGGGACTTGTTTTTCTTAAAATGTGCTCCTTCAAATATTAGCATGTCTTTAAGGAACACCCTGTATATGTATTATGTATGTTTCACAAAAATTGAGGGTTATTTTTATTTATTTTATTTTGCATGGTATTAATAAAAAACGATGTGTTCATTCGGATCCTTGACGCCATCTATCTTCAGATTTTTCAAGCTACGTTGTGTATAATGAAAATGAAACAAGATCGCTGTATTTATATTTTTTATTTTCTTATGATCGAGAGGTAACGATAGATGTAAGTCCACGTAAGTCTTCCATAAGACGTACACATCTTGTTAAGTTGATTATCTCTATACGAACAGGAAATCATCGATAATAAACCGCCACTCACTTCCGGTTTTCAATGAGGCTGATAATAAATTTCGGAAGTTTCTATATCTCTATCTTCTCGATAGATAAAAGTATCACATTTCGACCTAATTTCGAACGAAGTAGCTTTACATTCTAATAAGATTATGAATGGTGTTATGTCTCTACCTAGGCCCAACGAGAACGTACCGGAAGGTATAACTACCAGAAAGAGATTTTATCAAGAAAATCCTAAAACACGTCAACTTTGTTTATGAGGGGGACAACTTTTGACGCAACAAGTATAGCCCAAACTTTACCCTCCTAAGCGGGGGTAGCATCCCCAAATTTTTTTCAAATGGGAATGGGAGTCAAATGATACCTCTTTGAACAGCCCTTTTGATTCCCTATACATTGCTTTTTCATTTTTGAAATTCCGTCTACTCGTTGCAAAGATATGGACCTTTAAAATGTCGCTAATGCATTTCTCAAAAAATACTAAAACGTGAATCGATTTCGCTTAAAAACTTACCGTTTTGTTGAAGTAAATGTTGAGAATATTTTCCTCAAAACAATTCGCTTTATTTCTGTTTTTGTTGATTCCAGTTAGTTTCGCGATAAAATCTCTTCTTGGTAGTTATACCTTCCGGTACGTTTTCGTTGGACCACCCTGTATGTATTTAACGTTAGGGTATGTATGAAGCTTTGACAAGCAGATTTTGGGCAAAAAATATGTTGAATATGTTACTGCGAACTGGTTTATTTCCAGAAAAAACACAAGAGACGCTTGCAAATCATTATTTGATTCAATTTTTAATAAACAAGTTGTTGCAGCTATCTTCCTCGAATGCTCCTCCATCTAAAAAGTAACCTCCACAAAGAAAGAATTCGTCGTAAACTAGGACACACATTTATTATTCACATCTCTCGCAGAGTTGACTTGCGGCACCTGAAAAATCAGCGTTGCTTCATTCGGAAACCTTTCAGGGCTTACAGCGGTGCGAAGTTGCCTCTGAAACGGACTCGGAGTCATATCGTACATCCCAACGATTGCTTGCGTATGTTCACTGCGATTGCGCAACAGTGGAAACTGTGACTTCGGTTTTCTTCAAGCACCGTTGCCAAAGTTCCGGAAATTTCAGGATGTCAACGTGTCTAAAGTGTGAACTATACCTGAATGATCGTTTTTCAAGTACCACGTTTCATGAATTTCATTCAATAGGATCACTTTTCAGTGCATTTTTTGTGCACTATACAGGGTGGTTAATTAGTGTGGTAAAGTACAAAAAATCCCCTATTACAATTGACAAATATCTAATCACAAGAAGATGAGGTTATCCAAGGTGCACATTCAAACATTATTTCAGAGTATACAGGGTGATTCGTTTTTCCCGAGCGAATCTAACATACTTTTTTAAATTAAACCACTGGTATTTTGATGAATGTATTGAGTTTTTTGAGATCAATTTTTGATACTGATACGTTGTTTTATGTCAGATTTTTCAGTTTGATGTAACATTACTTTCGAAAGAAAAATTTACAAAAACCTGCCTTATTTGTACGTATAGAGGGGTTTTGCCGCTGTGACACTTTCAAAAAGTAATTTTGTTGGTTTATTCTATAGTTTATATTTTGAGAAGTTTTTGAATGGCAACGTTCTAAAAAGCGACCACTCGCATGTATAAAATGTATTTTTTTCGAAACGACATTTTTCGAAATGGGGGAGATCAGAATTTTTCAAAACAGCATATTCGTGTTCTGTATATCCAAAAACTACCATTCATTATTATTTTTTATTTTCCTACATCATGAATAAATAATAAAATAAACGGAATTGATTTCGAACATACAATTTCATGCGCCATTTTCAAAGGTTGCTCTCATTGGTGTAACGCAGTGTGACGTGCTTAACCCTACACGCCCATCGACCTTGAGCTGACCAATCATAGATAATTGTTCCATGGTGAATTTTGCTGTGTTGCCGCACCAAAATACCACAACTTATTCACGGAATGAAAGATGTAGAATAATACAATATAAATGATATTTTTTCCACAAATTATCACGAAATGATGTAGTTATCACTTATCGATACGTTTTGGAGAAAATATTTCGAAGGAATAAGGAGTCATCCACAAGTAAACTTGACAACATTGCACATGGTGTGAGCAAAAGATGTATGGAAACAAACAAAGATAGACTTATTTCTGGCGTTTTTAAATTTCGAATGGAAATGCTGATTTCAAAACGCTGTAGGATTTATTTGCTTTGATTTTGATCCTTGATATTGGATATACACTGAACTAATATTATTATTCATCGATAAAGAGGGGTTTGGAAGGATTTCATCACTTAGTGGTCTTTCCCATTGTCGACAAAGATAATTCAAATCACTATACAACGACCTATGTTTTTTTCAAATTGATAATTGAAAATTAACAATTTGGTATTGAAAAACGACACTTTTCATTTTCGCGCCGGCAACACCGCATCCAACGCACCACAGGCGAGAGAGCCGCGCGCTTCCCATCGTACGCCACTTTTCATTCAACTGTTGCACCTGAGTCTAAATATACCCTCAGCAGTTCGCGACTATTGACATTCGGCGCCGCGTAGTGTGTTGCCGTCGTTGAGAGCCAAAGTCTCGCGCGTCCATGTACGTCGCGTAATCATCGTTTTCGTCGTTGTCGGAGCATCGAGCGAGACTCCAGCCATGGCGGAAGAGGACAACATGGTGGAGGACACCAACGACATGAACACCAAGTTCGGCTTGAAGTTGCGCGGTCGGAAGGGGGCGCTGAAGAAGAAGAACGTCTACAACATCAAGGACCATCACTTTATCCCCAGATTCTTCAAACAGCCGACGTTCTGCTCGCACTGCAAGGATTTCATTTGGTGGGTAATTTTTTAGACGTTCTGCGTGTTGCGAGTGCGAGATTTATGAGGTCCCCGCGATAATTGATTTTTCGAGCTGGCGCTGACAGTTGACAGGTAGAAAGCTCATTCATGAATTGGAAGAGAATTGTCACGATGTATTCTACGTTGAAATGTACCTACCAGCACAACTATGGGCATGTTAAAAATTCAGAAGAAACACACAGAAAATGTACGTGGTTGGTAATAGTTCGGTATGTCAATATCTCATGTTGGGAGTACCACAAGGCTCCGTACTTGGACCATTGTTGTTTTCCATGTACCGTGTGTAACAGGATCATGGTATACCCCACTTTTTTTCTTCAGTTTTCAAACTGAAAATTTAAAACTCGGGATATCCTTCACAAACGATAAACAACAATATTCGACATCGAAATGAATTTTTTTTCCACTACTGGTTTCGCCGAAAGTACATTTTTTGATTTTCAAACGGGAAACCATGAATTTTATTGTATTTCTGAATACTGTACAATTTCCTGAATTCAACGATACTAAGTGACATTTGGGATGTCAGTATTTTTCAAAATATTTTTTATTTTTCATTCTAAGTGTGCTATTATGGTTTCGATTTATTGAAAATAACACGTGTAGTCCAAAAAAGCTCTCAATATCATCAAAAATACTGGATTACATGATTTATGATCAAAGCAATGATATGAAAATAGTTTTTGGACCAAAACTCAGTTTTTTCAAATAGAACCATATTGGTACCGTGGTACCATAATCATTAATTTACCTTATTACGTTGTGGGATAAATACAATAAAACCCGAAGCTGAAAGAAAATCAGAAAATAAAAAAAATATTTGAAAAATATTGACATTCAAGATGTCACTTGCTTGGTATCATTGAGTTCAGAAAATTGTACAGAATCCGAAAATGTAATGAAACTAAGGGTGTCCCGTTTGAAAATCAAAAGTTACAAGTATTTCCGGCGAAACCGGAAGTGGAAAAAAATTATTGTGTCAAAAGTTGCTGTTCATTATATATATAGGGTACCCCAAATTTGAAAGTTTTTGTTCGAAAAATAAACGAGAAAAATGGGGTATACCATGATCCTGTTACACTTCTCGTTTTATGAACTGTAATATTCAGTTATGCTTATCCTTTTCTCTGGATCCACCATTGGTGAATAGTTCATTGCGATAGAAACCCCTTTATTTTCAAATATAATAATGTATCGGGTGATATTTTATATTGAGGAATATTTTGAATCATCAGGTTGTTTGTATTTTTGGTGTTTGAGTTTCAGTTACTTGCTGAAAATCCTGATATAAATTGAGGAGTTCATTCAAAATGTCCCAACAATATCCAAAGGGAAGTGGTTGATATATTTATTTATACGATATAACTTATCTTGAAGGATTTTGCTATGTTTGACGATTTTCAGGTTTGTCACTTTGATGACCCTATACTGGGCGATTCAATTCAAGTGTTCTAATTTGACACTCACATTCATTCGAAGACGGAACTGCTGCATCAAATTTGAATTACCCTGTATGACAAATCATCACAAAGTGGATAATGTAGTAGAATGAATTGGAACAATACGTGATAAACTCGTATCGTGTAATGTTTCCTTTCCGTTCATTAATTGGATTGGTGGATCATGAGCTGTTCCCACTCGATATATTTAATTGGAATTTTGATATGGAAGTCCATTTTGTACGAACGAAAATGCGGGATGATCTGAAAGGCGATTTGCTCGGATCGGGATGCATTTCGCAGGTTTTTCAACTCTTAATGCTAATACAAAAACTCCATTTCTGTCTGAGGTTTATGTTTTTTATCTCATAACCACAATCGAAACAACAAATAGCGAATTCTTCTTAGATAAATAATAATTTCAGACTGTTGGATTGCCTAATATTCTCAGACCAATGTTGGAAATATCTCGATCCTTTGATTAAATAACCACAACAATAAAAAATAAAATCCTTCAAAGGACATGAAGCACAACTGTTCTATATACAGCTTCGGAAAGAATTCATTGGGTGTATGGGAACAAACCTACAAGAGTAAGAGAGAGACTCATCGATATTCTCCTGAATTTCTTCCCTTCCACTGTCCCCACAGTGCCCTACATAGTACGTGTTACGGCCATGTGACCAATATCACTTTTTTATTTCACTATTTGAGTGATGCCATCTCAATTTCATGCAGGCTCTCCTTTTCGCACTCATTGAATTCCCATAAATTATTTCAGTAGCTTTGAAAAATCTGCACCCAAGAGTCACATTTCGTTTTCGAATTATTTGAATTTGGATGTTATTTACGTATAAATTTAGTATAAGCGGAATTCTTCTAGTTTCCACCCTGTAGATATTATAAACTGTGTGAAATAAGATCAACATTTGGGTGAATTGATAAATACTTAAACAGCAAAGGAACAATTTGAATAACTGAACATGGTTACGAAATGCAAAGCTTTTCAAGAGAAATGAAAATAAATGTCGAGATGTAATTCTTCCTTTTTCTCTCAAGAAAATTGTTGTCACAGACCAAATAGAAAAGCAGCGGCGTAACTGCAGACGTATCAAAAATAGGGGGCAGCAAATCTACAAGAACTTCGAACCTTTTAAAACTCAAAATGGTCATAATAATAATGCTCGAACATTCATTAAATAATGCTGGGCCAGACAATTCGTTAAAGAAATCACTCTGCGTCGAATTACCCGAGACTTGAACCCCCTTATGCGAAGGCAAACTACGCCCCTGTGCACGAACGAGATCTTCAGGCATGTTTCCAATCCCAACTCCCTTTCCTTCCATTTAATTTTCTATATTCGGATGATGGTTTTTCATGACGGGACTCTGATTCAAAGTGGACTTTGAACTTACTGGAAATCAAAAGCAATTCCTGTTGAGAAATAATTTTCTGCTCGACGTATTACTGCGAATAGAAGATTAAGCTTTCGTATCCGTGGAGCTTGGTGGTAGAAAAAGCGAAGAAGCTTCGAGAAATATAGTTGAACTCGTTCAGATAAGGTCGAGATAAAACGCGTCACTGGTTTTCATAACCTATAACTTTTGAATGCGAGTTTTTTTCTCGAAGTAAGTTTCGATTGGGAATCGTTTTTCTACTTCTACAATTCTGAGGGCGATATCAGTAGTACTTGGAACACTTATATTCGTACTAATTGTTTGTGTTAATATGAAAAAATGCCATCCACTATTTTTGAACTGTGGAGAATCAAATGCAATATAAATTCGGATAATGAAGCCATTATAATATGAAATGTTCGCTAATTTATTGCCTATTATACCAAAGTTACTCATAAAAATATCCATAGAGCAATTATGAATCGGCCTGAGTATTGGAGACAGAGTTAGAAAAAAATGACTGACAATATGTAATTTAGAAAGTTCCGGAAAAATTCAGGAAAAAAAGTTTTGCCTTCTGGCTTAATTTTTGAAAGAATTATATCATTATTCCTATTTCCTGTTTTCCTATTTCAGTCTTTTTCAGAAGTTAATTTTCCCATGACAGATGCCCAAAAATTGTTGATTTCGAAAAAATATTCGCTTATTATTCTTTCTCTTGACATTTTGTAATTTCTTGATTTTACTCGAATTATTCAATTTAATATTCAATTGACACTGACACTATTTTTATTGATCTATTACATATCTTCTTTCTTCGAAAGTAGTTTTTCCTGGAAATATTTTCAAAACAGACAAATAAAAAAAACGAACAAAAAATTGAATAATGATGAAAGTTGTAAGACATATGGAAGGATAGATTATGATTGAAAAATGTAATTCATTTTGGTTTTCTTTTTGAAATCTGAAATTTTAGATATTAACGATTTTCCAAATTTTCCAAAATTGCTGAATTGAAACATTTTTGCATCTCTCATAATTTCCGAGATTCCATTGGCATTTGAAACACTTAGTATATCTCATTCCCACCAAAAGTCAAAAATCGTTTGTTTTCACAACACTTTAATAAAGCATGGCAGTTTTTCGAACGTGGATCGATATAAATTGTCGTAATGTTGATAGATCTAAACTTGTCCTTGCCAGAATTGTTATTCTGTGTAAATTCGTCTTGAAATTCATCAACGAAAACTGGTATGTCTAGCTAGGATATTCATCAGTTTATTTCACACATGTTCTTGGTATTTAGTTTGTTTGGGAACCGTGATGTTTTCACAATGTTTAGTAATTAATTGGACCTTTTTGTGTATTCACGTTGTCCTCGTTTCCCAATTGTTTCACGAGAATTTATGCGTCGATTAATTATTTCAATTCGGTTTCTACAAAACATTGAGATGTTTTTATAGTGTATTATTGGAGTTCTACAAATACGAAATTGCTTATTTTCGCTTTAGTTTACATTTCATCACATTATTATTCCTAAGTGTAGAGTAATTCATGAATATACTCGATGCTTTACTGAAAAAACAAAATGAAACAAATGATATAAGAAGATTGGATTGTTTTGGAAATGCACAGGCATTTTATTTAACGCGAGCATTTTCCATTCGTTGTCTTGCATGAATCTCTTTATATATTCTCACTGAAATTCAATATATACGAGAGATATCAGATTATCAGTAATCCGTGGAAATTAATAATGGAAATGTACCAGCTTCATCGTAGTAGGCATTGCATTCAAGGAGGAGCGTTTTGACAGCTTGTCAGTGACGTATACAATGTATAGTTCGATTCATATCCTATGAAAAAGTGTCTTTAACTAAAATGTGTTCCATTTGAAAGTTTATTCCAAACCAATAATGACTCAAACCTGTTCCTATTTTTCTTCTCAATTGGATATACTATGTCTCTAAGCTTAAGCTCGTGAAGTTTCTATAAAAATACCATTCTATTGTCAACTTCAACTGTCATCTACGAGGAACCTATCGAATAGCGAAGTTTTATAGTTTGAATCCGAGTAAAACCTTTCCTGGGGCTCATCTGCAACATTTTATCTCAATGTCAGTTTCTATTTCTTGCCCAAACAATCCACCACAGGGTTGTACAAATAGGGCTTTTCTTTTCATGCGACCGCAAGATAAAAAAAGACTGTCTGATTGTTGAACTTTGCTAAATCTTTGTTGTTCACTGTGATACTGATTCCGATCATAATAAATCGCAAAGATTGAAGGAAGCTTCATGATTTTTGCTGATGAAATTATGTTGATAGAAAATAGATGAAAATTGATACAGACCGGTTTTTCGATATTTAGTATAGTTTTCGAGAAAATTGCCACTTTTATCACCGAATATATCAAATAGAACCAAATGCTTCATCTAAATGAAGTCATCTATGCATTTTTTTGAAGAATACCTGAAAAATGCAAAGGCAAAATTACTCGAAGAAATAATAAATCAATAAATCCTGGAACGAAGCGAAGTCAATATCCCAACGTTGAATAGGTATACAGGGTGTTCCTTATAGACATGACAATATTTGAAGGAGTGATTTTTTGACACATTTTGAGAAAAAAACTTCCCATAAACGTATGTCCTTGAAGTCTTAACTTTTGAGATACAGGGTGATTTTTTAAGAAAAAAACTTTTTTTCACTAATAACTGGGATTATTTGGACATCTTTTAAAAATTTGGTAACTGTCTTCTATGCGTCAAGGTGCATTTTGTGATGTACACGAAATTTTAATTTTTTTCTACCGGCATCCGTACGGGTTTTGCATTGAATATTCTTGGAGAAAAAAATACTACGCCACTGCTTACTTCCAAATTGAAAATTACTCTCAAATTCCTCATTCATTATCGAGCAAAATTAGTCTCATGGATTTTCTTTGTCCGACGCTTGGTTTTCGCTGAAAAAAATAAAAATCGTTTTACTTCAGGGTCTAAATGTTTGTACATCAAATGAAAGCAAATCAAGAGATCAGATTCGTTCGAAAATGAATGAGAATTCAAAATATTTATTCTTCTTGTCAGGTGCTCTGTTCTTGATTAAAATAAATTAAAATTGCTTCATATCGCAGTACCAACCGTTTAATAATCTATATCACTCTGTATCTTAAGATTTAATACTTTTAGGACATACGTTTATAGGAAGTTTTTTTCTTGACCCTGTATATGACACCAATTCACTCGAAGCTACGCCTCAAAGAACACATTTACCATGAGGATATTTCATCTGAAATGATATACGTGAATCGAGTGTGAATTATTCAAGCATTGATCTTTTTTCTTGGCGAGAAGATAAACGACAGTTCCTATATTGCCATTCTCTTTGGGTTCCCTTCATATTAGAATGAATAACGTCAGAAACGTGGCCAATGCCTTATTGCTGCAAAATAAATTCAAATCCTTGGCTTGACGATGATACGTTTTTCTATAAGCCAGTTGATTTATTGGGTACTATCAAGACTTTGTTCTAGGACTCTTTTTCTTTCAGGAAAATCTCCTGAAATTATATTCTTAAAATAAAATAAAATGAAATAATATGATAAAAAATATAATAATAAAAGATATATCATCCATGCGTGGTTATAGATGTTTTGTAGATGGACTATGAAAAATGTTACAATGTTTCTGCATTTCTCATTCTTGTTGGACTGAAAAACAAGTGTCTTAGGAAAAGACCAAAGGACTCTTGGAGCAATCAGGTCCATCCAAGTAAACTCCAAGCTTCCCAAAAGTTGCTTGAGAATTCAAAACGAACTTTGGCCTTTGGATCAGGCCATAAAGGTCACAAGAACCATGAAGGGACTGATGCGTTATCCCAAACACGGTCCAAAAGCTCAACAAAAAACCTTCACCAGATTTCATAGAGTTGTAGCTGACATGAGCTTGAATTTACTCTGGATTACTATTCACAGTGTCCGCAAGATGGCGTATCGCGAATACTTTTCTTGTTTCTAATAGATTTGATTGATACATCTTCGCGTTGGTGCCTCATTTTCCACCATGCCTGTAAACCTTCTTTGCACTTCTTGGAAAGCGTGACATTTGCCAATATCCTCTTGCCATTATTACCAACGTTAAAGGCGCGAATAGATCGTTTCAATTCTGGCCCTAACGTTCGGTTCGCGTGCTTGAGAATCACTTTGCATATTCCCAGAAAGAATGAACTCTATCGAAAAGTCTAGTTACAAGAAAGAACCCAGTAATCAACTGTTGAAAATTCATTCTACATGAGGAAAATCTTTCAATGTCATCAGATTAAGCGAATGGTTTAACCATGACCTATTTTTCAAAACGCTTATATAATTCAATTGACAAAGGCGATCGATGAAGGGCCGAGTTGGAAAATGTAATTGAATTATGAAACACTATGTGGTCATACAGGGTGGTGAGGGCTTTTAGGAACGCAGGATTTTTCAATTATTATATTTTTCGTAAGACATCATTGGTTTATGAATCAATCGTAATCTACATTATCGTCCATTATCCAGGAAATGTAGTTTTCGTTATTTTTCAACAACATTAGTGCAAAAAAAGTATCTACCTAATCACTGACCTTCTAATTGGTTTTAATTGGAAACAATTCGAATAGCAAACTTAACCTAACATTCTGTTACCGACTACCTGAAAAATCAATGACTGCTTGTAGGAAAATCATCAGATTCCACTTCAGCGTATACAACTACATAGTTCGATGATTTTTTTCCTTCACATAACTTCAAGGTCGCGTCATTCTTCAGAATATTTTCCTGTTTTCATGCCATTTACTCATTGAGACATTGACAGATTTCTGGTTGTGAAAATGTTTCTGAAACGTGGTTTCAGTTCTGACTTTTGATGAGTTTGAGTGACAGAAACAGCATTATTCAAGTTGGTTTGGCAACATCTCTAACATAACAAAACTCTCTTCTCGCTTTTTCCTGTCTCTTGAGCCAATCCATGAACACATTGCACGTTGCTTCATACTCAGATAATACAAATATCGTCTGTTTTATTCATTCGCAGTTGTTTGACGACCACTGTTTGTATCAAGTTACCATGGTGACGGCACAGAGCTACTTGACCAGAGGTCGATTTCAAAAATCTGATAGGTCCTATTGTTCACATCAATAGTTGTTTCTGTAATTAAGAAGATATATGGTGGATTTTACTGCTAAATAAAAGTCTCTAGCCGAAATTCATACTTTATATCATGACTTTGTACCCATGCCAACGTTTTTGAGGCCATTCATCATGGATCAGCCAATATACATGAGCATTGTGTATATTTTTCTGGCCGAGATTCTTCACTGAAAATCGTTTCTAAAATGTCCTAATAGTACAGTGAATGTGCATTATTTTTTGGTATGAAAGCCACCACTTTCGGTGAAGAATACATCATTATTATTATCATTACATGAAAACCTAACGTATCATTGTAGTAACTGGAATATCAACTTTGGTCCGCGTAGACTCCCAGACAATGGTTATTGTGATGAGTTTGCATCCAGAACAGTGGTGCGCCTTCCTTTAATGGATTTTCACGAACGAATAGCTCTTCTCTTTATATGAAATGCAATGGTGACACTTGAAATGGGGTTACTCAGAATGATAACAATTTAATATTGCGTTCGATGTTCGGATGTCAGTCCAGGATTCAACGATGAGACACAGGATGTGTCTACAAGATGAACTTGCTTTATATTTCACAGATAACATTTCATTTTGAATAGAAATCATATGAGGATAGCACAGTTTTTGTTATGCTTGTTTTTGTTGAAGAAGAATTGAAAGAATTCCTGCCTGAAACACTGAAGTGTGTTCACCAAGCGCTTCTCCTTCAAAAATGGACAATGAATTTTCGCACCAGAACCTTGTCTCGTCTTTTATCCGTTTGTATACCAGATCAATCTGCCTTTAGTGAGGTTTTCGAAAAGTTCAGTTAGAGTAAACTCACGAATCAGCTACCCATATCCTCACAGATTGTCCAGCAGTGCCAGCAGTACTCAAATACAACTCAGGTGTATTGTTCTGTACTCTGGTAGTGTCAAAAACTATTTTGTTTGCGAAATTGGTTACTCTCACGATCACCCATTGCCTGATTTGAGATGCCTATAAATATGGTGGAACCAGTCCCTATCTCGACCCATGACCAAAAGCTCTTGATCGAAACGAGTATTTTCGAACCGAGAAGTATGATTGTTTAAATCGCCACAGATGGCGACACCGTCGGCGCCAAATAATGCAAAATGCAACGTTGCTAATTGTCAATGAAATACATCAGTAGTTTGTCCACAAAGTTTTGATTCGACAGTATTTCACGAATCTGTGGGGACAAAAGAACGTAGAATTGTATTTTGAAAAAGAAATGTAACTTTGGCTCTGTTGGAAGCGACTATTTGTTTGGCGCAGAAAACGTGAATTATTCATTTTAGAAGCGACAACGCTGACTTTTATGCTCGTCAGTTTGGTTGTCAATCAGATTGAAAATGACAAATTCTCGTGAAAATATTATTTTTTATTCATTCCTGAATATACATACAGTCGGAAAATTGAATAGAAGATGTTTCCAAAATACTTGTAGATGTTTTCCCAATGCGAGAATCCAATGTTTCCGAACGGTTTCGTTCTATGTGAGTAATGAAAAAGTAAATTATTGATTCCAACTCCGAAATCTAACAAATTACCTTCGGAATTCCATAAAGATGACGAGAGACGGTTTCTGCTCGTCCACAAACTATACGAAACTTCATTGTTACTAAAAAACACCACACAGCAAAAAATAAACGACTATAAATTCAAAAGTAGGTTAATGAACTAGAGAAGTTTCGATTTCCCGCCAGTTCTGACTGTCGTGGAAGAAAACAATGTTACCGAACACGATTGTGTCGCCATCTCACGACGATTCGATAAGTATCCGTCTAGGACCTGTTCCATGAAATTCCCATCGATACTTTGGACCCACAAACAATTGAAGAGTGTTTTCACCATCTGAAATCTCCCTGTGAATCTCCTCTTTTGTAGACTCTGCTTGCATAGTATAAATCTATTGCCTATCAAAGCAACCTCAGTTGCTGTGGAGCATATGTCAAATCACAATCTAGTAAGCTTTGTTCAGAGTTAATCAGTATAGTCTTCGTACCACTCAGTATGTCATTGTTCGCGACAGAGGTTCATGTTATTAAAGGCCATAGAACAACAACCGCTGTTTGGGGATTATTCAACACAGCCATGGTAGCTGGGATGTCCTCCATTCAATCAATGCCTCGTAACGTTGATACACAACATCAAACATCGATAATTGACTTGGCGTAAACTGAAGGAACGTCAAAGTCGAATACTAACACAGATTGGAAGTGGTGTTCTGCGTCAACTGGTCGAATTTGCATTATTTGCAATGTATATCGATGTCAGTTACAAATTTATTCATGTTGTTATTTAGCAGACATGCAAGTTTCGTGAATATACTTTACATTTCCTTGGCTGTATTATGTTTCCATAAATTATGGAAACTTATCAAGACGCCTCGTCTGCTATTCTGGTAGTTTCAAAGTTACAAACATTTCTGTACAGACAATCTAAGCGACGTATTATCTAATTTATTGTCATCAACTCTGGCTTTGATATCGTTTCTATAGTCTATTTATTGTGACAGCTCACCAGTAAATGCAGTGTTGCTGCTGCTCTTTTTTTCCACGATACTCCGAAATTTTATTTTCGAATACAAATTTTCTCTCTGATGGATTTGGCATCGTCATGAAGTCCCAGTGAAGTGTTGCCATAATTATTGATGCCCAAAATTTCCAGCTCTGTCTCAACCAATTAGAAGTTCAGTGGTCAGCTAGATACTTTGTATTTTGCACTAATGGTATTAGTAACCAAATCTTCCTCAAATGAATATAGTATAGAACAATGGATTCTGGTCTTATAACTTTTTTGGTGCTTTCTAAACTAGAACGGTCACTGTTCATCAATCCTGGTAATTGAAACCACAAATTCTAAAATTACTTTTTATTTACATTTAATGCCATCCATATGTACATGCTAAGTAATACTCCATTATAAGGATTGATGACCCCAAATATTGTTTTCATAAGGTCATGGTAGGTTTTTATTCAATTCACTCATTGAGATCGTATTTGTTATGGGATTTATACAGGCAGTGGTCTGAAATACACATTTCACATATTTTGTATACAGAGGGTATTGATTGGGTTATGTCCAATATGGCCGCACTTCCGATGACATCGAAATTTGAACTCATAAGTCTTAGTCTTAGAGAGGTCATATCAAAATGAAATCTTGTCAACTATTTTTTTTGTTTCAGGGGTTTTGGCAAACAAGGATATCAGTGTCAAGGTGAATTACTGCTTCACTTCCTGAATGATTAATCATTAATAATTATAATACAAACTAAGATAAAATTATATAACAACCACTGATCAACCAAACTTATTTAAAATTATACAGGGTTTTCCTCAAAGACATGCTGATATTCGAAGGGGTTATTCTTTGACCCATTTCAAGAAAAAAACTTCCTGTATGTCCTAAAAGTCTTACAGGGTGATAAAATTTTGAAAAAAATCGCCACTGGTAAAGAAAATAAAAAAATTCGTACATCACAGAATGCGCCTTGATGCATAGAAGACATGTACAAAATTTTCTAAAGATGTCTAGAATTTTATCTCAACTAAAAACTGTTTTTTTTTTTTAATTTCATCAGCCTGTATCTCAAAAGTTAAGACTTCTAGGACGTTTATAGAAAGTTTTTTTCTCAATATGTGTCGAAAAATCACCCCTTCAAATATTAGCATGTATTCAAGGAACACCCTGTATATAACAAATTCTGTTTCTTATATGGCATCATTACAAGTTAAATTCAAGTGATATTGGTTTTTCAATCGATAATATTCTCCAGTTTGCAGTTATGTCGTTCATAAAAGATGCCATGAATATGTCTCGTTCACTTGTCCTGGGGCAGATAAAGGAGCCGATTCAGATGTAAGTATCCATTTTGAATTGAATATTCTTTCACCACAATATTTGAAATTGAGACTTATGAACCAATTGAAATTTTGGACATAGGTACTTGGAAATTCATCAGATTCATTTGTGAAATTAAATTCGTCTTCGATTTTGAATTGATAAGTTGTGATCCACTATACATGTCATTCACTGTATCCATTTAAAAATTCATTAGCACTGTAAAAAAAATGAAAATCGTATTGCATTGTCAGTTTATCGAAAAGGGATTATTTTCAAGATTTTCAAATTGGCATTGCCAATGGTTAGATTAATGCATTCAATAAATAAGTCACTACTGCAGTCAATTTCTGTGTCGTCTAAAATATTTTGAAGTGTCAACGACTTTTAGAGCTATTTTATTTAGGTTTTTATTCTGCACATAAAAATATCTCACCTTATTTTACAGGACACTCGAACTAGACACAATTTTAAAGTGCATACATACTCATCTCCTACATTTTGTGACCACTGCGGATCTCTTTTATACGGAGTCATTCATCAAGGCATGAAATGTACAGGTAATTCAACGAACGACAAAACCTACGTATACAACTTTCTTATGCATGAACTTATAATAGATCGAACATTCGAAGAATCACTTTACCTACATGATTTTGCACATGCTTGATGCATTTTTAAAAACGTTAGTCTAAATAATCAGGACGTATTGATGCAAGCTCTTCCGTACACTGAAAACAAGAAGAAGAATCTGTATGAAGTCTCGCAATTATAGGTTAGATTCGCTTTATATAATCAGGAATTCTGGATCTTTTGCAATTCATTTTTAGAAAATAGTTCACGACAATAAGATATCATAATTTATTTAATTAATAGACTTGTGATGGCGTATAAGATATTACAAAGAGTTTTCACCATCTTATTTATGAAATCACACAAGCTTGTAGTACCCAAGGATGATAGACTGAACAGGATAGTTCAATTAGGCTATTTTGTCGGCGAAAAGGCGTGGCTTCCAATGGCGCGAATTACGTCAGCAACGGGCCTAAATTCGAACTTATTCATTCTGTGTAACTATATAATGTTTTAAAAATCATCAAATCGGTATATTACTATAATGTATGTTTCGTAATTATTATATATAATTAGTAGGTGACTTCAGATATTACTAGTTTTTGTAAAAAAGTAAGGCGAATCGTCTTTTTTATCCTCAGAAGTTTCAGAACATAATACAATCATACAATGCATATTGATCAAATCTCATCATTATTTAAGTAACTATATCGAGCGAAACGAAATATCACCAAGGTGAAAAATGTCTGAAAATTTGCAAATTTTTATTTATTTTTCGAAATATTGAAAATGATTCAAATGAACTGTGTTTCACTGCATTTATACTAACATAAAATATATGAACTCATTATTATTTTGTTTTTTTTTTTACCTACTGATCACTAGACCTTATTCTTTTGGTACCCCAGATTTTTTTTTTATTTGTTGGTTTCTGAAGTTTATCCTGATTTATTGTTCTCACATCCTGCCTACTAATTACGTATACACAATTCGTCCTCATGGAAAGAAAGATAATAAAAATGGTGATGAAACATAAATAACGAAAGGGCCGTCAGTGACGTCAGGAACACCCGCCCCTCTTGTCCCTTGCACCGCGAAATTCACCAACCATCCTGTTCTGTCTATCAATCGTCCTTGCTTCTCTTCACTGTTTGGCAGCTGACCCCACGATCAGAATGTTTCCGAATTCCCACCAGAAAAGTCATTCTTCCGCATTTCTGCTCCACATATCGATCTTGTACGTGACCTCAATCGGCCAGCATACCTATTATATACGAAATTCCACGTGTTGCGATGCTTCACCTCCATTTTCTACTCCACACCGAAGATGAGTGTACTCGAAACCCAATCAATTCGCTTGGTGAAAGAGAGAAATTTTGACGGAATTAGAGTTTGGTGTTTTTGCGAGCTCCAGATTTGATTTTATCCGAGGTGAAATCTTGGAGGACTTGGTTCAGCTCCAATTCGATTCAGTTCGAAGAAAATGTAGATACACATGACGTAGAATATGTACAAGGTGGTCCAGTTTTGAGACTTAAACGTAGGTAGATATTACGCAAGGATGAATTATTACGTTGCTGACGTAAATTGGAAGCCACGCCTTTTCGTTAACAAAATAGTTCAATTGAACTATCCTGTTCAGTCTGTCATCCTTGGGGAATTTTTGGACAAGGGGAATTCTCCTGGGATTTGGATTCAGTCAAGGTCAAACTTTCTATATTTTGTGAGACGTTTCGGTCATTGTTGTGAGCTTTATCAATTTGTCAAATTAATAATTAAGACAAAAATATAAATGAGTAAATTAGAAATTGAACATAGAAATTGATTACGAAATGAAGATACACAGTTGAGACAAGAGTGCTGTAATAGCACAATGTGGATCTAATTTACTCATTTATATTTTTATCTTTATTTTTAATTTGACAAATTGATAAAGCTCACAAGAATGAGCGAAACGTATCATAAAAGAAATATTACAGTATAGAGAGTTTGACCTTGACTGAATCTGAATACCAAGAAAATTCCCATCCCCCCAAAAAAATATGAAAGAAAGCAAGGATTCAAGAAATTATCGGAAATATATCCTTGAGAAGGAAGAGCATGGAGTGAGAACTCTTGTTTCAAACTATTTCCAGATATAATAAGTACCTAATTTCTCGACAAAATTGAATAACCAAATTGTAATCTTGTGAGGTTATTCGTGAATTTTCTTTGTATCAAAAAATTCTACGGTGGTTTTCAACCAAATTATAATGAAAACTCAACATGAATTCATCGGTAGTCATCAGAAAATGTAGAAACCTTTGTGAACACGAGAATGAGCAAAACATTGATGCCGGAATTTTGTTCTCAGAAACGATACTCCTTTCCAGATATTGAGAAAATTATTCACCGTTCTGGAGTGATAACTCGTCCAAAGTTTGACGTCGTTAAATCAAGCTCAAATTCAGGCTATCCCACTATCTGGAAAGGGAAACTATTGTGTAGGGTACACACGAACAAGGCTCCGAAATTTTCCCCTCTCTATAAAATCCGATCACCCTAGTGAACACCCTTTATGTTGCGCTGTTCTTTATCGACGATGCTATTATCTGGAAACGAAAGAAAAAACGTTTGGCTGTTGACCAAGGAACACTTGAACCAGCAATAATATCCGAGATCTCATCTCAACTATAAATAAAGTCAGAAAATCGATTCCCAAGATAAAAGATCTGTTATAAACAGACTCGTTACAGCGATATCTGTGAGATGTTTTAGTTTCTTTGAGGTTGTTTATAGTTCTCAATGAAACAATAAAATTAAGGAAATGTGAAATGCGTCGCGAGCTGGTTAGAATTTATAATTTCTGAGGAATATTACACCAGGCTAGTCATAACAAGTTTTCAAAGCTCCAAGTTCAAGAAACAATTGGAAATTCTCTCATTTCGACGTCAACTTGGAAAATGTATAAAAACCTCGTTAGCTTTAGTATACCGAAACGTTTTATTGCATAATTAATTGCAGGTTTTATTATCGCAATATAACCAGTGTGCTACATTAAAAAAAGCCATTTCATGCGTGTTTGTTTTATTTTACAAACACTGGATACAGGTTAGTTTTGTATCCAGGATAATTCCCAAATGTTACACATCCCACATGCATTTTAATCTCATCAGCCAGAATTTCATTCCATTCCAAAAGCTTTCAGAAATAAAGAAAATAATTGTGACTTATTAAGACCATCATCTCAATGAATAATGAACAGTCTTCTATTTTCAGTGGGAAATACTTTCTACGTAAGAACTTGCATCTATATTCAATTATTGAGAGAGAATTTTAATGAGAATCGGATATATTTTGTAGATCACTTCAATCTGAAAATTGCTGTGCTTTCAGAAGAAGGGTGGATAGATAAA
Source organism: Plagiodera versicolora (assembly GCA_037013635.1). Classification (NCBI taxonomy): domain Eukaryota; kingdom Metazoa; phylum Arthropoda; class Insecta; order Coleoptera; family Chrysomelidae; genus Plagiodera; species Plagiodera versicolora. The sequence goes on from CM072990.1 coordinate 3,706,401, forward strand.
ATGTGTTAATAAAAATGTGTCTTGAGAGGCTATACTAGTGAAACCCATAAAAAACTAGGCGATTTTTTTAAATGAAATACTTTATGAAGTGTTTTGAAGTTTTTCAGATATAATATAATTTAGAGCTATTTTTTCATCACGAAATCATGGAAAAATAACGGGTATATGTGCTGTCTTTTGACAGTTTCCCAATTGATGATTCTGGCCAAATCATTAGCTGAAACAAAATAATTCAAAAAGGTTATTTAAGTTGAAGATATTTCCAATACAATGTCCTATGATTCTTTAAAAATATCAAGAGTTAAGGAAATGACATATTTCTGAAAAAAGGTATCGTTTTTGGAAAAAAATTGTCGTTTATAAATTGGCAATTTTCAAAAAATCAAGAATATCATGGGTCATTATATTATATACAGGGCTCTGGTAGAAAGTAGAACAAACAAATATGGTGGAACGTTAAAAAACATCAATTTTTGGAAATGTCCCCCTGGTATAGCCCCTTAAGAATAACGCTTATACTCTGGAACACGCCAATACCGAGAGTACTGCCAATGAGGAATCGCCAAAAATGAGTTCGCGAATGTGAAAACAACATCATGAACGCTGTTACTAATATCCAATTAGGTTGGTGGAGGTAGCTGGATTAGGGTCATTAGAGATGAGAAACATGGTTCAGCCTGGATTATTCAGACAGTTGCTTTGAGCTGCAGATTTTACTCACAGACCCCATGAGGAGGGATCCTCATTAGCAAAACATGGCATCCTGTCCCTTGGGAGCTCTTTGATATTTAAGTGGGTCAAGTGAATTGATCACTTGCTCTTTGATAGATTGTATAATTTGCTTGACCAAATTTCAAAGTACGTTGTCTCTGTAAGAGGTGTTTTCGGATTTCTCGAATACCTATCAGAGATTTAGAATTGTTTTAACACATTGAAGTTTATTGTTGAAGCTACACGATGTTTATAATCTTTTTAGGCAATATGTGTACTAAAAACAAAAAAATTCATCATCGAAATTTCAAACATTCCTCATTGGCCGTGGTCTATATATTTTGAGTAAACGTTCAATATTCAAATATTTCTCTAAACAGTTCTGACAAAACGAGAACTTGAGAACAAAACCTCCATTATTTTTTCCTACCATAATTCAGGAGTTCTCATGATAGACAGTTGATTGAAATCCATTCCTAGTAATATATGAGTCATCCTTACACTTACTATTAACTAAAATTATGTGTTTGAATTGAAGGATTGGCTTTATATCTAGCATTGGCAGTAGCATGAGAAGTATAGTGCTCACACTCTCGTGGTGCCCAATTGAGCTGAGTGTGAATTCAACGTAGGAGACCATATAAAATTCGGAAATGAACGAAATTAGGAAGTCTTTCATGTGAAACCTTGTAAATGAAGTATGATTCATGATTTATATATATATTCTTGATAGGATTTACTTTCGAATTGCCTACTCCGTTTTGTCTTGAACTTTTCCCGAAACTCTTTCCAAATTGTTCTTTGATAGGCGTGAACCAGAGTATAGAATTTTAACTTAACAGGTGCGAGGAGTCATTTTTGAGTGGATTTCACTATCAATTGTTATGAGACGCAGGATGGTCCTCAAATTCGTCTAAAGAAGTCCCCGGAAATGTTTGCCAGGTACCGCTTCATCATTTAATAGATGTAATTAATATTTCGTTTACTCAACGACACGGATTTATCACGAAATAATTTCGATGAAGGAAAATTCAACAACATTTTAATTATTTATATCAAAGTGGATATAGAATGGGTGGAAAACAATTAAATTCTTTACTGAATATGAGAGAAATTATACATTGTTTTAAACAGTATTATGAAAGCAGCGTACAAAATGAAAACAAATGTGTATATCTGAATAATATTTTTCATTTATCACTCATTTGGACTATGTATTGTCAAAATTGCTAAAAAACGCTCAAAAGTACAAAAAAATGGAATATGCAGCTCTGGACATCTTTCAGGGAATTATCTGGAAGTTTGTGATGTCTCAAGATCACTATCAAAGTTGGAGCTACTTTCAAACTGAAAGTCACCAATTTATGAAAAGAGATCCGTAATAGGTACCTGCAAAAATGTTTATCAGATCAAAAATCATTGCTGATGATGTGTTTATACAAAATTCATGAAATTTCTAAGTTCATTGTTCAACATCAATTTCATGTGCAACGTGGATTCATTCTTCAAATATGCATTAGGTCATGCTAAAGACATTTGATACTGCAGATTTGGTACCATCAGCTATTTAGAACAAACCGCATTTTTCATTCGAATGGATGCAAAAATCCCTTTAGGACGATTTAAAATTCAATTTAATCCATCCAACAAAAATGAATTATTTGGGACTCAAACATAGATTTTTTCATAAAACTATATCCATTTTGACTAAAATGAAATGTTAACAACCTGTCAATGTCAATGAAGCAGTTGAATTTGACTGAATTTTATAATTAAATGATTAGCAAACGAACTTAGTTCTAGGTTTAGAAGTAGTTGAAGTTCAATGTGAAATATTAACAAAGAGTTCTTGTTATATTGTCCACTCTTCTGAAATTCACAAGGAATCTCTCAATATAATAAACTCAAACGATAAATAAAGTAGAACCAAAAAGCTCAAGCTAGCATAAGTTAGTGCTAAACTGACATATTCTCCTTGCTCACCAACAGAATGCATGAAATCTTTCTGACGTATTTTTTTCTGAATGCCTCTTATTCTTTGTTCACCGTTACCTCGTTTCTGATGATATCAAAATGTTATCTGAAATAATGGGACGTCGAAAGTGGAGTGAAATGAAGAAACTTCGAAATGTGCGACCCAAATCAACATGAAAAATTGGATCGTACGTGCTTGATTGACACGAAAGTGTTCGTTATGTTGCATGTTTTATAACAAACCAATTATTTATCTATTTTAATAGTCACTTTATTTCTGCAATTTGAAATGAACACCCATAAAGTATGGATGAAATATTTCTTCATAGTTTTTGTTTTTTTTCTACTTAGAGAAAAATTTATTGAGGTCTTTTGATGGAGAATTATTTAAATGAAAAGAATAACAGTTGAGGTGATGATGAATTTATTCTGAAAGTGATAGATGAAAAAGAAGGCTTTCAGAAAATTTACAATTCATTTTCCATTACAAGAAATGATATAGAAGAATATTCACGTGAAAAATTCTATTTGCCCCTCTCATTATCAATAATAAATTTGCAATTTTCTTGCAGAAGTCGTAATTTTTCATTGGCCATGTTTATTATTATTGATTGGATAGTCTTTTCAATATTAGTTCATCTAATAATGAATGAAAATGAGGAATTTTAGAAAGTATATCAATGTTCGTGGATAATGAACATGGCTAATATGGAATGTCAAATGTTATTGCGACTGAAAGAGAAGAAACATAGACTGCCGAGTATATTTCTGTGGTATTAAAATATGAAAGATACCGATGATAATCAAATAGTTTCCAATTCTTGGTATATGAATACGATTTGGTAGCAACGCATACAGCAACTCATTCTGTGCGAAGAACGGAAAATTGATATCCTTTCTTCAAGCTATTCAATGAGAAATTGTATGAATTATTTCATATAGTGTAAGATGGTATGCTTCAGAAAGGTGATGTGTGAATCACAGATTAGTATTATTACTTATTAGTGGATTATTTTATTTTATATCGATGCTGTCAAAAACGAATGATAAGAGTAAAGCTCAGAGTATGCTGAAGAATCCAAACAAAAATTAATTTTAAAAGCAGATCCAGCAACTGAAGAATATGTTTCTTTTCAACCTCTTGCTACTTTCACCCCTCTATGAAATTTGACGTAATTCTTTTTACAACCACCATGCTTACACCACCTAAAAAGGGTAATAATCTGATTTTAGCATGCGATATGAACGTGCACAAAAGGTGCGAAGAAAGCGTTCCCAATCTTTGTGGATGTGATCACACGGAACGTAGAGGAAGGATCCAGCTCAAAATTAATTGTAACGGCAGCAAACTCACCGTTGAAGGTTGGTTAAATTTTCAACGACACCTATCATTCAGATTTTTCAATTGATCAGCTTTTATCAGAGTGCTAATACCGCGTTTTGATTGTGTACGTAAACAACCGTATCTATACGTCAAAAGTATCTCGTCAAGTAAAGTAAATCAAAACGAAGCTGTCAGCTGTCATAAGATACGTTCACGTATATTGTTGATGTGCAGCCTCGAGTGTCTATTATTACGAGGTTCTCTGTTACGTTACGGATGATGAATACGGATTGATAACACAAACTGTCATGAATTTTGGCTCACATTGAAACATTGAGCTTCCAAATTGAATAAATGATAAGGCTGTCACAAGAGTATTGCATAAAATAATATTAATAACTAATGAAATATCAATCATGAATCCTATCAATTTTATCAGCAAAAACGTATTGCGCTTTTATCAGTTATCAAGCAGATAATGCTCAATATGGATATGTTGAAAGCTTTGACAGTTAAATGTTTTATAATAAGTAATATTTGATCTACAGAGATTTCGGAAAAACTATACAGGATGGCTAAATATACAGTGTGTGGTTGTGAAGTAATTGAATATCTCCTCAGAAATATGGACATTGCTGTTAAGTTCAGTTTTTCAAATGTCCATCATTGAAACAGTGAAAATCCGCCATTTTGAGTATCTAGCACGCTCCGACCACTTATTTTACAGTGAAGCAAGGAAGAAATATGATACCGATGGATCCGAACGGCCTGAGCGACCCGTACGTTAAACTAAAACTGATCCCAGACTCAGACAACGTTAAAAAGAAAACCAAAACCATCAAGGCTTGCCTCAACCCAGTCTGGAACGAAACGTTGATTTTGTGAGTAATACTTAGTAATACTAATCACGAACTGGTATGATTTCTGAGCGATTTTTAGTGATCTGAAACCAGAGGATAAAGACCGCCGTCTTCTAATAGAGGTCTGGGATTGGGACAGAACTTCACGCAATGATTTCATGGGGTCCTTGTCTTTTGGGATATCCGAAATCCTGAAATCCCCGGCTGATGGGTGGTTCAAGCTGCTCACTCAAGAAGAAGGAGAGTTTTACAATGTTCCGGTACCGGAAGAAGGAGTTGATATGGCTGTCATTAAAAATCAGCAGAGGGTAAGGAAATCTCGGGAAGAATATTGACATTCGCCACTCTGGATATTATGTTTGTTGTCTTTTAGAAAGCTTCGATCATCAAAAAACCATCCTTGTTGGTTGACAAAGATGTGCCCCATAATATGGGGAAGAGGGACATAATAAGGGCTAGTGATTTCAATTTCCTTATGGTGTTGGGGAAAGGATCGTTCGGCAAGGTATTCATCTTCAACCACTTCTACCACATGGACTGAATATGTGCATGGATTTATCGATATTGCAGGTCGTTTTGGCTGAAAGAAAGGGTACAGATGAACTGTATGCTATCAAAATTCTCAAAAAGGATATAATAATTCAGGACGATGATGTTGAGTGCACTATGGTGGAGAAAAGAGTATTGGCTCTTTCAAGTAAACCCCCATTTTTGGTCCAACTACATTCCTGCTTCCAGACAATGGTATGAAAGTGTATTATAATATTCACCCAACTAATTCATTAGAGGTTTATGGAGATCTAACAGATATATGAACTTGAAATTTTGGTGGAAGCTACAGCTCAATGTGTCAATTTAGTACCATCCCAAACACACATTTTTGTCGATATCTCTGTAAATATCCATTTTATCGAAATTTTATACCAATACAAATCGATAGGAAATAAAATTTTGAATTGGCTAGAGTGAAAATTGCATATTCATTCTATTTGAAATAAGAAAGTTATTGGGATTTGGAATTTCTAGAAAGTAAACTGAAATATCGAACACCCTGTTGAATATTTTGTAAAACTGTTAAGGATACCTGATAGAATACTCTTTCATCAATATGTATTCAGAGATTGAACTCTCTATCATGTAAGTTGTAGATAATACAGACATTTTAGTTAGTCGATCTGTATTTTTTTTTTGAAAAAATGGATTATTTCAAAAACAAATCACGATAGAAGAGCGATTCAAAATGCAACCGATCCAGAATTTTAAGATTCGATAATGCAAAAATAAACAGGAAGTTCTTTTTGAAAAAAAACAAAGTTGATATCACTTCCGGTTTAACCGGAAGTAACAACGTATTGAAAATATTTTAGAGAAGTAGATCACATCGAGCTGTAAGTGCCACAAAATTTTCTAGTTGATATCTCTCTATAAACCTCTAATGAATCCCTGTATTTGAGGAAGATAGTTTTTACAGATTTGGTAATAATCTGTTGCAGGATCGTTTATATTTCGTGATGGAATATGTGAATGGAGGAGATTTGATGTTCCAAATCCAACAGTTTGGAAAATTCAAGGAGCCTGTCGCTGTGTAAGTAAACATTGCAAAAACTAATGAGACTTCTATCAAACTTCTCTCATTCGAAGGTTTTACTCTGCTGAAATAGCCATCGGACTCTTCTATTTGCATTCGCGAGGCATACTTTATCGTGATTTGAAGCTCGATAACGTCCTGCTGGACCAGGATGGCCACATTAAAATTGCTGATTTTGGAATGTGCAAGGAAGGCATCAATGGAGAGAAAACAACAAAAACTTTCTGTGGTACTCCAGATTATATAGCACCTGAGGTGATTGAACTGAAAAGGGAAGGTGTTTTGATTTATTGAACGAACTCATCGTTTCAGATCATACTGTATCAACCCTATGGGAAATCCGTTGATTGGTGGGCATACGGAGTTCTTTTGTATGAGATGCTGATTGGTCAGCCTCCGTTTGATGGGGAAGATGAAGAGGAGTTGTTTGCAGCAATAACAGACCACAATGTCAGCTATCCAAAAGGGTTGTCGAAAGAGGCGAAAGAAGTTTGTAAAGGAGTACGTATATATCAAGCTCCAATTTCCTTGATGAATATATATAGATTCAACTCTGAGTTTTCATTGATCTCTTTCGAATTTTTGTAGTTTTTGACGAAGAATCCTGCCAAAAGATTGGGTTGTGGTATTAGAGGAGAAGAAGACGTAAGAGGACATGCTTTCTTCAGGCGTATTGACTGGGATAGAATAGAAAATCGAGAAGTTCAACCACCTTTTAAACCAAAAATCGTGAGTATCTGAAATTTTAAAACACTGAGAACACTTCATCGATTCTTGGTCAGAATGAAAAGATCATATGCTGATGTGAGTTTTCTCTCCTATATTTAATTCTTTTAAATTTCAAAATTATTCTCATGCATGATTTTAATTCATCGAACATCAAGGTCTATGAAATTTTCATAACAGAAATTCAGTTATAAATATATATTAAATTTTTTTTCCGATTCAAAAATAAATTTCCGTATCCGTTATTTGATGACACTGCTTCATTACAATACACATACTAATTCTCAGAATTGTATGTTTGAATTTCGGAACGTGTGTTATAACAATGGAAATTTTCATTGAGAAAACAACAAATGCCTGGTAATAGAAGCTATGAATATTTTCTTGTGTCCTAGATATTTCGACACTCCAAGTGTGATAATAAACAATTCTCACTGGAAGAAAGAATAAATAAACACGTGATACATGCTTCATAATGTTGAATAATAGGGAATTTCGAATGTAATTGAGAAATCAGATGACATCAGTATCAGTTCACGATTCAAAACATTCCATTTGTAATAGTTTTTGAAAATAAGAAATAACCACAGATATATTTTGAAATTAAAAAAATTTGAGAAACTATTGATAATATGGCTGTCCAATTTTCGGAGAGATACTAAAATAAATCTGGAATATTGCCTATCGTTTTGAAGGTATCACCAAAAAAAATCGATTTTCATTATTAACTTTTTGAGTAAGAACAAATCGTATTGGACATTTCCAACTGAAACTTTATTCAGGCAGTTTTTCATGGAGTTTTTGAATATAGCATCGTATTTTTAGTGATCTCCAATATCGTTGAGTGACACCTGTCAACTATGGTTTTTCTTATGAACGCCAACTTGAATTTCAACATTTTCAAATAATGGTTTCTATGCTCTTTACAACGTAGTACCACACATGATGTTTTCATAATTTTGCCATACGAGTTCTGTATTTTTTTACGATGAGTACTTCTGAAGAAACATTATTTTTTCTACTAATAAAATAATTTGACACTTCGTGATACAGCCGTTTTGTTTCAGAAACACCGCAAAGACGTCAGCAACTTTGACAAACAGTTCACTTCGGAGAAAACCGATTTGACTCCGACAGATAAACTATTCATGATGAATTTGGATCAGACAGAATTCACTGGCTTCTCCTTCCTGAACCCTGAATTCATCCAGCACGTCTAATTCTGCGGCCGATACTCGAATCAAATTATTATGTAATTCGGTCATCTATTCAGAAGCACTCATGCAATGTTACATCCTCAATATCGATCCCACAACTACAACATATCTCGAAACAATAACTAGGAATATGGGTTCATGAGTAATATGATGATGTAGATGAGAAATTGGGAGGGACCTTCCCCAGTGTGCCAACTTCTTGCTTAAGCCAAAACATTCCAACACGTCATTAATCAATTGTTTTCTTCGTAGGAAGTTTTTAGTAGGTTTTAGCAATAACATTCCATGGAGGTGTGCAATTTTGAGCCTCCCTATTTTCGAAAAATTGTCATTGCACGTGTAGTGTATGATGAAGTAGTTCACGTTTTAATGATTAAAATAATTACGCATAAGTTCTTCCAAAGTTATCGATGTGCTGAGTGATTATTTTTCAATTTTCTTATACTTCGTAACCAAATGAGGAGTTGACTAGGTTGGAGGACGAATCGATTGGGGTTTGTTACTATTAATGTTGCTTATGATTCGTTTTTCGATGTTTGATTCAAAAAAACAAGACTTTATTGAATACAAAAATCTATGAGTCTATTCATTCAAGGATGATAGTTCTGACAAATTTGGTTATCTTTCAATACCATTAGAGTAAAATAAAAAGTATCTAGCTTATCAGCGGGAACATTTAGGCATCAGTAATTATGGCAACACTTCACAGTGACTTGACAACTTGAAATTTATTTGGAGAGAAAATGTTGGATCCGCTAATAATGTTCGTTAATTTTAGTCGAAATTTGTACAATTTTTTTAGAAACTGTTCAACGATTATCCACACTGTACATATTTTATAAATGGAAAACATTTTTCAAAACTAACTTTCTGTTTCGGAGTATTCATGAAAAATAGACAAACAGCAACACCGCATTTTTTGGTGGGCTGTCACAACTATCTTGCTTGAATAAATAGACTATATTAGCATATTCAAAACCGTTTCTCAACTGAAACTTCGAGTAAACAAACCCCAAATTGTACTTTCGCGTGATACCAATTCAAGTGCGAATATCTCAATTTGATAGTATTATTGAATTTGCTTCAGCATTTAAAATATTCATCTAGATATTCCGTGATCTCTTCGTGATACGTTCGATCGTTTACATTGATTCTTTTAAGGGTCAATATAGAGAGTTGTGCTTAGACCATCTCATTTCTAGAACGCATGCAACATTTCTTGCTATTATTAAATCAAATGTTTATTGATCTGAATTCTCAGAATTGATGTTGCTAATTTCATTGGAATCTCATTACTTCTAAGAATGTTAGGTATTTTTATACTTCTTAGATCTAGAACATTGTAAACGTGTTTTAACCAAGTGCCAATCAACTTCCATATTATTTTTTCTTCCGCAAAGAAGGAACGTGTGGATCTAGTCATTTAATAAGGGACACTATAGAGATAATTTGAAGTATTTCATCCTTATCACTGTTCCACCAATTATATCAGGTTTCATTAATTTTTCACTACTACCACAAGTTGCAAGAATTCTTTGACCAAACGCTTCTCACACATGTAGACTTTCTATAGACATTTATAAATCACTGTTGAGTAAGTTTTGAAGATTTTGACTTATTTTAATGCCTGTACAATCATGTCGACTCAACTTTTGAGCCTGACCGAAATCATCACAAGATTTAGCAGCATGTGTACATCCAGGGCATTTAAATTGATATGACATGGTACTAGATTGTTGACAGTTTAAATATTCTAGATGAATACAATGAAAGATTAAATGACATCTCTAAAAGTATCCATCTACTGTAAAAATATATTCAATATTTATTAGGATATAGTGTTGAAATTATTGTCATAAGATTTCTACAATACTCGGCTTTCATATATAGTTTTGTTACACTTGTTCCAAGTTTAAAGTCCTTCAAAGACATCAATTATATTTAGCATGTACTATTATTGTTAATTGTTGAATAGTTTTTTCGATAAATTATATTTGTATAGTCATTCCGTTTTTCGAAACAAAAAAAACTAAATTTGTCTTTGCAATGAATTCAATTGTATTCGCTTTGAAGAATACAAACATTCGATTACCTAACATATCTGTTTAACATGAATATGACGTTTCTATTTGACGTACTTCAAACATTTATGCTCAATTGCAATTCATTCGACTACTATAGATATTAGATACAACAAATCTCGAATGATGTATAGTCACTGAAACAACAGCATAAATATGTATGTATTTATTTTCTACATCAGACGGAATGTATTGAATTCATTTAGGCATAATGAAAGAAGAAGAGAGAGTGCAATAAAACAGACGAACCTAATTTGCATCAACTGTCCTGAAATGTAAGAGGGTCCTACAGGAATCTAATGAGATTCATCTCTCGAATGTGTAAATGAAGCAGATTCCATTATTTTTGTTAGAGTTTGCTGATTGTTGGACTCAACAGCTAACGATGTCACTCTCATTAACTTTGAAAAGAACTCTAATTAGTAACAGGAATGGAAATTCAGTCAGCATTATTCACCTTTATTGATGACATTTTCTTTATTAATTGACATACAGAGGTGTGCACAAAAATCGGCCAGAGATGTAACTTCTGAATCATTCGAGATCGAAATTTGAAAAAAGTGATCTCAGGAATCAGTCAAAGAATCGTATGGTTTCAATAGTTATGAGATTATGAAGACATTTCAGGACATGTCTATTAATTGATATAGCTGTAAGCGATATTTTTATTCTCTAATCTTTGAAATTTCTCGATATAGAAAGTATTTCAATAATTTTCTTTCCTTTATAGCATCCGAAATGTATTACATTCGTAATGATATATTAAATAACTACAATGAATATACACTTCTTTTTATTTCATCAATATTTCTAGTCAAGCTGTTGAGATTCAAAAAATAGTGAGCTTTCTAAAGGGTAGAATATTTTTTGGGCTTCTTTATGGCCCTCTACTGAATCTTTGGTTAGGAATAAAGTGAAGAAGTAACTGAAATGAAAATATTTATTCATCCATAATCTCTCAAATATCTGATAGATGAACATAACAATTTTCCAAGCATTCTGTATTCACTAATCAATATAATGTTGAGAATTGATAAATAAGCATCAATATCATGTACACATGTATATGGAATTATTTACAAATCGAGACCAAAAATTCATTCATTGTCAAAAATATAATCTAAAATGCTCAGAATAACTTGCTGCTATACTCCGAACCTTGGTATAGTTGATATTTTCAATTAAAAATACAATATAATTTCTAGAATATTTTCATCGCTGGATTGTTCGGAATATTTTGTACCTGAGAAGTCACTTTTTTCTGGGTGTTATCAATCATTTGGTCAACAAGTCATGCCTCTCATAAAAAGCCACCAACTTCAAGCATAAGAAGTTATCATTACGGGCTCATCATTTTCTTTCTTCTTCTCCGGTTCTTCTGGAGGCTGGTCCCAAACTTGACGTTTCCCTGAACCGAATATAATGTAAAATGTGCAACACCCAGAATAGATGCAAGCGGCTGTTATGAACACTGTCCTCCACTTGGCTATGCTCGGCTGAAATACGGATAGAAACATGTTACGATCATTGTAACCATTATTATTATATGACTCACCGTTCCAACAACAACATTTCCTGCGAAAATTGGAGCAAGAAGACCAGCAAGATTCGCCATGCAGTTGGTGAACGACATCAAAATACCAGCGAATTGTGGGGATATGTCAAGATGGTTGACTTTGAAACCAGAATAAATGCCGCCGTTCAAACCAACGCCAATGGTGAGAAGGGCAACTGTCAACCATTTGTCACAACCGGTGTAAGAAACTGCCACAAGTGCGATTGCTGGACCAAATTGACCTTGAAAAGATACGTCATCAAATAGTAGTGTTGATTTATCCTAACATTCATTTGGTAGTTCACAAAATGTGGATAATTTGATGAATTTCTTTTTAAGAAGGTTTCAGTTCCAAAAGTTGACATTGGCAATATTGTGCTTATGTGAAGAAAGAATTAACCAAGAAACTAATCATTAAATAAAATGCACAGTATTTTCCAAATTATGAAAATGCAACAATGAACAATCTTTTTGAATCCATCTGACATTTGCAGAAAAAGTATGACAGTTTGACATTTGTCAAGCATTTCTATGGTGGACGGAATGATTATGTTTACATCTGCAGATTTGAAAATGATGAATTCATGATAGGCCCTCTCTTTGTGACACATTATTGAATAAATTTGAGAGGAACTACTCAATCTTGACCGAAGATGTAGAAAAATATTGATTTTTCTATGAATTTCCATCGAAACCAGATGATGTGCAAAATTCCCCGTATCTCCTGATTCCACTCACCTATTCCGTTTATAATTTTCCTGACACTCGTATGTGTGAAATAAGGTTTCGTTAACATAAAATCTGCAACATGACTGATGGCAATAGAGAAAAGCCACATGGCTAGATACGGAAGAGCAGACAAGAGTCCATTCTGGAAAAAATAAAAACGCCAGATCAGTTTGAACCAAAAAGAATTTAAACAAAATACTCACACTTTTGAGTGTGAAATGGTGGATTTGTTTCATATAAGTTGGTAGCTCGGTCATCAGAGTTTCGTATCCATAGTTGTGACCCATATGGGCCAAAAGAATCGCATAAAAAGGTAGAGATGTTAGGATGGACATCCATGGGATAGGTGGAATCTGAAACACAATTAAGTAGTGATGGGTCAAAAAACAATAAGTGAATAGATACAGTGTGTCCCAGATTCGATTGTCCATACAGGAACTTATGAATATTTCTGTTGCAATTTATTAGTCAATGCCACAGTTTGACAGCTGTCAAATTATCCCTGCTCAACAAGCGTTTCTGGACACATTCAGGGTGGAAATTCTTACCGGCAAACCAATTTTACTTCCCAACTGTTTCTGAATATACAACCTTTCTTCGTTATTCATTTTTGTGTTGCTTTGAGGGTCTTCGTGGATGGAAATTAGGAAGAAAACGCTCCACACTGCTCCAACGGTTCCGAACACATAGAATATGGAAGGCCAGCCATATCTACATTCTGAAAGTAGACCACTCAGTGGCATGGATATCACAGTTCCAAATTGAGCTCCTAGAATGGAAAAATAAACAAGTTCTTTCAGAGGTTGCCTTCAAAATATTGATACAGTGATTACTATCAGTTCGATTCATGAGGATGTTTCAGAAAATATCTTACCAAAAGGCATTTATGAAATTGAGTCAATCATATACAATGTTTCAAGAATTTGTAGGAGATACTGAGATTTTTAGGACGATTGGGCTATTTCAAATATTCATGGACTTATTATTGATACATTTTATTGGTCTCATACTAGTGTAATAAAATTTTTATTGCCTAAACCAATGAGTGCGGCAATTTTGAGATCCATGATTGTATAAATATGTATATAAGATTATTCAATACTTCGTTACTTGCAGAAAACTTGAGGAAGAACAGTTCATAAAATATATATTATTGAGTATATAGAAAAGATAAATGATACCAATTTTGTGACGGAAGGTATTAGACACTTGAGGCAAAGCAATCGATTAATAAGTTGACCATTTTGATTGGAAATAATCTCTCAAATCTTCACTACAAAAAATCCAGATGTTGTCATTCGAATGAGGATTATGTCCAATCTATTTTCTTACTTCCTTTTTTTGTTTAGCTAGTGGGAGATAATTTTTCATAGACAATTGACACTGATCAGTATTCGCAGTTTTATAACAATAATAATCAGCAGGACAATGGCATCAAAGATTACTCCCAATTGGTGTAGGTTTTCATTATTATTTAGCCTCAAGTGTCTCTTATATGATTTTTATCTGTCTTCATGATGCAACTGGCTATACACTAGGGATATTGAAATAAAAATTGTCTCGCTTACATACCCATAAAAGAGCACACTTTATACCGTTTTATACCTCGACATTGCAGAAAAAACTAGTACCTGCATAAACAAAGGCTCCCATTCGACTCCTCTCGTTAGGGGGAATCCATTTTGCCAGAAGCGAGTGCGTGCATGGGACAATAGGACCCTGACCAGAAAGGCACAATTGAAAACAGACGCCAAGCACGACAGCTAGCGAGAAAATAATTTCGGCGCTCGTCGCACGACAAAACTACCTTCCGCCAGCTCTTCTTCCCACTCACCTCTCCCAGGCCTTGAATGAACCTGACAGCTATCAACCACCAGATGCCCATGTTGGCTGCGATGGGTACCAGCAAGCCGAACAAGGAGTTGATCAGCATGCCGATGCCCAGGAAGTAGATGTTGCCGTAGCGTTTGGCGAGGATGCCGAAGGGTATCTGGGTGAGAACGTAGCCGTAGAAGAAGGAGCTGAGCACGTAGCCTTGGGTGTCGGTTTCCCAGAGGAATTGGCCGTCTAATTCACCGCTATCGGATTGCTACGGAATCATAAATTTGCTTCAAACCTTCCTCCAGGTCATATTGAATTTTCTCGAAAGTATACAGTGGAATCTCCACTTCAAAACACACATTTAATTGGGTGAGACTTTCAAAACGATACTCTTCGTGACGTCACAACTGCTAATACTGGGTGCATCTTTGCATTTTTTTTATTCTCCGTATTTTGATCTAATGGCGAATGAATTTAAGATTGCAGCGCCAAAGTGGACAGTCACAGAACTAAGATGTTGACATTTGATAGTTTCATTGCATTAGGTTAAGTGTTTTTATTCGTTAATAAAGGAGTTTATAATGAAAACAATGTATGTTTTTTTCATTTTTCTTAAAGTGGTAAGCATTATTATTTGTTTTATTCATTCTATTTTATTGAAAACGATACGAGGTTAGAATACTGTTGTGAATGTGAATGGTTCGATCAAAATATATACAGGTTTCTGATAATTTGTTTTGTTTCTAAGGCACAAACATTCTCAGAAGTATTCATGAAAAGAATTTATTTATTTATTTATTCATTTCTACGGAATCAACTCCATTACATGAAAAAAAAATGTATATATATAAAATGTATAATTGAATTGTTCCATTGCTGACAAGATAATGTTTATGTTATGGAATGAATTATGAGTTTGTAGTATTTGTGTTTTCTGCTGTTTTTTGGAAAGTGCTAAATAAAATAGATGATGTGGGATCTCGTGTTTCAATTTAGTTGATACCTGAACAATATGTACTGTGCTCGACTGTAACCTTTAATGTAAACAGAATTCAATCTATCTATACTCACGATTTATCACCAGCTTGAGGAAAAGCATGGGAATTAGTATTGGAAGTTTGATTTTACCGATTCAGAGTTTCACAATCTTTCAAATATTCAAATCCAGTATGAAATCAACAAAACATATTACCAAACACAAGAACTATGTCAACATTTCTAGTTATTTTTGGTGCCACCAGGTGGCGTATCGCTTATGTTCATTCGCCAATTAACGATCATAACTCAAAAAGAAATTGACCAATCGTCTACAAATTGAAACTTAGTATCCTTGAATATATCTACAATAGTATGAGTGATTTCTTTTAAAGAAAAGCTTAAATCGCCTAATTCTTCATGTGGCACAGTTTGAAAGCCACCCAACTATTGCTGTAAGTAGTTATTTAGCAGCTATGACGTCATGCTGAAATTGAAAAACGAAAAATACTTTTTTCTCAATGTATGCTGTGCTTTTTTTTCCAAAATTTAATGGTGTTACCACAAAGGCTGACTTTCAATTGAAAATGTCAATGAAAGAGACAGAAGTACCTGTACTCTGACAGCTTCAATCATCTGTCAAAGTATAAAATCGAAAGTTGTACACTCAATCGTGACACATTGAGTAAACATTCGCTGCGATAATTCTCAACGATGATATCAGATGTGATTCAGCAAAGGATTATCCAGATTCTGATACGGATTCGATACTAACCGTAGCGTTCGGATCTGTTATAACTCCACATTCATCATCGACGGATAACCCATCACCACCATGGCTGTTACCCACTGCCGTGTGGTTGACCATGGCCACGATGGCAACTGACATATTGGTTCTCATGATGTAAGCATTGGCCATACCCAGGAACAGCATGAAAGTAACCAAGTGACGAGTACCAAACCATCCTGGAATAAAGTAATATCGTAATGACGTATGGCGTACGACAGTAGATCTGTCACATTTTCCCTTTTCAAGCAAATTTTTGATAACTGAAATCAATCAATTCTGGATATGGTACGTCAACTTGAATCAGAAGTGGGATTCAAGAATGATTCAATGAAATAATTAAAAAATATGTGTCATACATGGAGGCTTTTCATAAATAATCCTTGATACTTATGCCAAATATCGAATACACCTGAGCCAAAAAAGATTAGTTTATTTTGGAAACAACCTAAATATCAACATGCCAAGAAACACTCCTACCAACATTATTTTTCACCAAATTCTCTTCTATTTTTTGTCAACCATTTATTTTCGTTCTTCTTGGCGTTTTATTTTTATAGATCTACTTTCGGAAACGAGTTCAGAAATTATCAGCTAAATTTAAAACTGTTCACTTCAACAGACGAACCAAGAATGACCTTGCTTTGATTATCCGTTTTTTAGCTAATTTGTTTGAATAATTAGATTTTCGAATTCAACGGATATCCGTTTTTAGTCGAGAACCCTCAATTATTGTTTCTGAATTATTTCCTATGAATTCAATGTCATAGCATATACAGGATGGTGAGTTCAACCAGAAAAAATTTTTGGAGACATGTGAAAATTGAGGTCAAATAAATATTCAAGGTTTATAAACGCCTTTTGGGATGTCCTTCAAAAACGACCAATAACGTTTCAGATTACTCCCCTTTCCCAAGGCTTTCCAACGAGGGATTATATTGAAAAAAACTTGTCGAGAGTTCAGTGACATAGCTTCTTAAGAATCTTATCGATGTTTTCTAGAAATACAGATTTTCTATATCGAGGATTTCAAGAGAACTACTACTTTGATACAGAAGTTATTGTACATGCTTTGCAACAGATATATCCTCTTGAAATGTAAAGAGAAAATTGAAAAAAATAGAAAACAAAATAGCCCTTATTGCTGTTTCAATTAAAATCATGAATTTTGGGTCACAGAAGGATTCAATAACTCTTGAATGAAATATAAATTAATGATTTCACTAAAAGTTTCATTCTAGTATCTTTTGTATGCTGTATTATTTCCTATTAACAATAATCTGAGTTTTTCTTTCACGAAAAAAAATTTCATGGGAACGTTACATTGAAAAATAAGAAATACAAATTTTTCACTGATGATTATGAACTTAAGACTAATGTTTAACCATAAAATACAAAATGGCTGTGAAAATTGCTCAATCAAAATACTCACCCTGATGTTTCTCTATGTCATCATCCTCCCTTAAGAAAACAGTGGCGTATCTGGTTGTGGGGTAACAAAACCCCCCGTTTCTGACGTTACAAGCCATTTTGTAAGTATATATTTACCAATGAATGAATTTGGCGACAAAACTGATTGTTATTGATCACAGACGAAATGGTTTTATTTCAAACATGTTAAATAAATAAAAAACAATAAATTAATCCTGAAGAATATTGTACTACAGTGTTCGGCAAAACAACCGAGATTTTTAATACTTGTGTGGTATTTTATATTCAATGTGTTATTGTGTTAGTTCTTCAGTCTTTTTCTTTTGCGTGCGAGGGCCAAAGTGAATGAATTAAAGTGTGAAAAAAATTTCATAATCGACCATTCAGCACTATTTCTTTCAGCAACAGTATCAATATTAGTACACTTCGGAGAACGGGTCCAGGATATAATGAACACTCACTAGCACTACGTTTGGTGATTAATACGCTCTGATATCGTGTAAATGCAGAAGGTACACAAAATTAAGTGGAAAATAATTTTCACATTCTACTCTTCCTACCTCAATTACGTAGGTACCTAAATCCAACGATTCAACGTGATTAGCCATGCAGTGTTGCCGATACAGCTCGAGATATTCTCGTGAATTTGTTTACCTTCAAAACGATATATCTGATTGTGGATACGTATAGTATTGCTCGTTAAACACACAATTGGTGTGACAGTATATTTGACGTAATTTTCTCCCGATTGTTCATTTCTTTATAAATCATTACAGTTGATCAAAATGAAGACGTAAAATGGGCGATTTAGTAATGTGACGATAATATAAATCTCATTGTCTTAGAAATAGAAAAAAAAGAGATTATATCGAAAGTCGAATTGAATCAATTTTTATATGAAAAGAGTAAATTGAAGAGTATTAAATATTAGCCCTAGCTGGAGAAATGAAATCAAAATATAATAATGAACAACTCAGATCGTGAATTTTAATATAATTAATTGTTCCTCAAAGTATTGCCAATCAGACATAATATAAACAGTCGGAGTTTTGGCTAAATTTCGGTCAACGTGGCAACACAGCACCCGAAAAATGTGTTTCAGGAATCGGCGCAGGCGCAGTGACTGACAACGAGTATCGAGCACATGTCTGATGCCGGTATTTTGCCTTGCCGGTTTTTACTTTACTGCTGAAACTTCCCACTTAACAATTTACCTCATTATCATTGTGGTACAGGTCCGTATTAGCTCAATGGCGTGGAATTAAACAAGTAAATTTAAGGCTCTCAACTCAAGAGTGAACAAACCTGAATTCATTTGAATGAAGGGTACAAAAATTAGTATGAAAAGTTTTAAAAATTTTCCATGAAATCCATCCAATTCTACATATTGAATGTTTTGAATGAAACTCAATCAAGTGATACACCCTGTAGATGAAAATGATCAAGATATGTTAGTGATGAAAGCAATATTTTTGTTGCTTATAACTTCATACTACTTCAACTACTAGAACGATTTCCAAAACCGAGTTATGACAATCTGTCAAAATAATCACTGTTGCCAACAGCATTAAGAAAATATTCATCTAAATGTCAAGTAAGAGATTCTCAATAACTTGATGGATTTTCATTTGTTCACTTAGGAATGATGATGATTATTGAATTTCTTATGTGATAATTGATATTGGAAAGCCTTTGACTAACCATACAAAACAGCCATTTTGAAACAATAAAGTTATCAGGACTATGTTTGCCCAATATAATCTGGAAATATATTTTATTATATATGTCATTGAATCCCTAGATGAACGTCAAAAAATTGTGTAATATGATGAAATCGGTACTTTTTTTATTTACATTGAATGGATTAGTTTTATGATGAGCGCAGACTGTGATACGATGTGGGTATGTGAACCCAGGGGCGGATTTAGCTACATATAGAAAGAAACATGTTAACAATAACAATACAAGTACAGTATTAATAATGAGTGTATGGCATCATGAAAAAGTGATAGTCATGAATATATTTTTCGAAACTTTCAGACAATGGTACATTCTTCCTAAGTCTTATTCGGTATTGAATTATTGTATTCGTTAAAGTTGTTCTACGAAATCCGGTCCTGAATTCAGACTGCTACTATTTATACTATCCAGTTCAGGTGTATTGAATCCATAAAGAAAATGTGGAACATGACAGTATTAGAAATTTGCAGTCACACTTACATAGAGCAACCATTCAAACACAGACGCTGTAACACTGGTTGCCTAATAAAAGTAAGGATATCTATATTTATTTTTCTATGGAATGTTATGGAAAATGTTTCGTAAGCCATATTGAAGAATTACAGGAATATTGAAGTTACCAAAAAACAAATAGACAATTATTGGCAATTCTTAATACTTCAATTATATCAATGGAATTCTTAAATATTGACGATAACATTTTTGACATTTCATACACGTGGAATATCGTATCATTATTTTAATCATGAAAGAATTATTGAGTAGAGTGTGTGACAGCTTGTCAGAATATGCACTGTAGCCAGTTCTATAAAAATTACAATTGTCCTACCGATTTTGTATGTTGGATGTTCCATATTTACCAAATTTTTCATAACTATTTTGTTTCAATTAATCGCCTTTTTGCTAATCTTTTTGATACCCACATTGTTGTTTATTTGATTTTTCTTTATGTCTTGAAGGATTTCTTTCAATTAAGATACGAGGTCGAACTCCATTGTACTAGATTGTCTGGCCAATCTTTCAATTGACAGATTAGTCACTGTCGTTTTGGTGTTTCTTAAAGGAAGTAAGCGATTTGATGCTTGTTTTATATCCTTCCTTTATTTCAGGTCACCCTACTTCATTGATTCTTACTGTTTTATTCGTTTTATTAGTTCATGATTGTCCATATTTTCAATTTCTTATATTCACACTACCAAAACATCAACAGAAAATGGTTTATATAGTGAATTTTTTCAACAAATTTCACGAACTAAATTTGGTCTACAATGAAATCCGATTCTGGTAGAAATTCTAAAATTTTTGCAAACTAATTTTTAATTCCAGGGACAATAATAATTATCATATCCACACCATAAATGAACTGATAACGTAGAAGGAAATATAAGACGCAATGTTTATGGAACTTTATTTTAATGAGGATACGCTGAAATGAATTGTCATGTAATCCCTTGATGAATCACCATATTTTAATGAGAAAATATCACTTTATTTAATGACAGTTAGTAGGATTTCGTCAAAATATGAGAGTGAATCACAGTAGAATAAGTATCATTCGAATTAAATTATACCATTGCGATTTTTTGGTATTAAATTGGGAGATTTCACTACAACCAAATTTTCTTAACAAAACTCATTGACTGAATTAATTGATAATTTCGTTAGGTATCATCTCACAATCACGAAAATCGTACGCATAAATATTCTTATTGAAAATATGATAATTTTGAAAATCTCAATATATTAGATGATAAAAGAATAACTGCACTATATTTTTCTCGATAAATTGATCTTCTTGATAATTAGAGATATTATTTAGGATTCATGAGAGGTGATTACTCGATGAGTAGGTGAAATAATTGTTGTTATTGTTTTTAAACTATAATTTTGCTTGGTAAACACATATTATCGTTATTAATAACTTATCAGCTGGGTTTTTGCATTATACTAAGTATTTTTAAATTCATGAAGAATGTATTTGCATTTCAACTGAAAACAAAAAAGTACATTTTATAACCATTTCGATATTATTAATTACCTAAAAGTATACTGGTTCATATTTTTTGTCTATTCTAATGTCAAAAAGGAGCATTCAGCATATTTTTTTGTGTTTCTGTGACACTTTTGCATGTCAGAAAAGGTATTACTGAGTGTCTTCAGAGCATCAGTGCATCCCAATATCTTTCCATTATTCTGTTCAAGTGTCGATTACAGGAAATTTAATGTTATACAACTAATCAACATAAAAAACGAATCGTTACATTCCGCTGATCAGTCTGATTGGTTCCTAAGATAATGATTCCGGAAATTATACCTGGCATTGTTCAGGTCGATTACATTTTATAGCTGCAGGTTTTTCGCTATTTATAGTCGAGATCAAAGACAGCACATGATAAGTATTTATAAAAAGTAATATAAATAAGATCTGCTTATTCGGGTGAATTGGATGGCAGACATCAAATTATTTTTTCTGATCATACAGTACTCTACAAGGTTTTTTAGAGAAGATTTTTGTATCCTTTCAACACACAAACATAAGTATAGTAAATGGAGATAAAAATATTTCGGTACAATTTCACTGAAGGGAACAAATAATACTGAATCTCAATATTTCGTTTCGAAAAAAATAAATCGAAGAATTTTATGAGAATAATTTTTCCCTTTGTATATCGATTATCGTAACCTAATTCGAGCTTTTATTATTTTTATTCGACATCAAGTGTCCATGGAAAACAATTGTTTGACATGAGTGTCAGTTTTGACAGTCGTGCATTGTGTTTTAGTAAGTTTTCAGATTGTTAGAGTCACTAATCACGAAATCAATGACCACTCTTGAGTTGATTGCGATTGTTAGAGAAATAACTTCAATCCAAAACGTTATATGACATAATCATTACTCATAAACCGTTAGAATACAATTAATGTGTATGCTTATATTTTTCTCACCACTATAACAAGGTTATCAACTCATCAACCTTGTTTTTTGAAGGCATTTTCTCTTAAAATATCAATTAGAACAATTAATGTGAATATGCTATATTTAAACATATGAACTAGTAATCAGCAGTACTATTTCACACCTAGAAAATGAGTTAATGATAGATATATCTTATGGGTAGTGCTAAACATTTTTTACCTGCTGTTATCAACTAGTATTGTATACACTGAGTGTAGTGTATTTTCCCCATGTTTACTGATAAGAGGTCATCTAATATTTCTCATGGAAAAAATTAATTCATGTTACTAAATTAATTCATGTCTTGAATCAAGATGGCAGCACATATCATCTTTAAATTTTTGTTGACTCAATTATTTATACCCTGTATATTTTGTATCATTTGTCGAGCTAGTGGTTTTTCCTAACTGGTTGATTCTATGAAGTTTCCAACAAGTAAATATTTTCATGAGTGATAAAAAAACGTTCATAAATACATCAACATCATTACATCTTATTGGCTGTTTATAGAATTAGATTAATAAAATGTTCTATATTATTATATTTCTTTTAGTTTTTATGTCAACAAAACGTGTTGTACCTGTGACATTTTTCCTAATTTGTAAAAATATCTACATAAAAAGAAACATTCTGTCATATATTGGAATTTAAGTTATAATATATTCTCAACTATAATAATGAATTGATTTTGTCGAACTTTCATCACAAAATTCGATATGAAGCGTACATTTTAGGGCAAAAAACAATCTGAAAAGAGATTCTAACTTTTCTCGGAGAATCGCTGAAGAAAAGAAGAACGGCAACCGTGCATATTCTGACAAGCTATCATTGTTCTTGACATTGACTTTGACAGTCGGTTGAATTCTGAATGTTGGTAAATGTGAATTTATTAACATTAACAACATTCCATGATTTCATGGACAAAACTACTGGAATTCGAGATTGTTGGTCGTGTCTACGAAGTATCTACAAATTGATTTGCTCCTATTGCGCAATGAAATATTTTTTCAAAGAATTATTCAACCATAAATGATTCTTCGAAAGCGTGTGATTAAGAAAAATTGCCGATCGTATTCATTATTCAACAGAAATATGCGAGATAAGTGTGATCCACTTCTAGTTTACTCTGTATAATACAAACATAATACGGTTATGACAGCGTTCGATAACTCATTAAGATGTAAAAATAATCCTGTCAAATAAGGAACAATGAAACAATTTCTATAACACATTCCTCGTGTGATCCTGCTCAATATCTTATTTATTGATGAATTATTCAAGCGGAGAAATAAAGTCACGGTTATCGTGTTCATGACATTTGATATACCAACCGCAAAAAAATACGAATTATTATAAAACTTTCATCACTGGTGGCTAGTGTAATTACAGTGGGCGAAAGGTTGACACTCTATCGAGCAGAAAATATATGTTGATATTCAAGTTTTGCGAAATGATTTCAAGAAATCGATTATTGCATCAATAAATTGAAAAGTAATTATACGTTCGAACAATTACTGTTCCGATTTTTACTGAAATGTCACATATCACAGTATTCTATGGCGAGAGCTGTCAAATGATGTATGATGACAAGTTAGCTACTTCCAATCAAGACGTCAAAGTTGGGTTTCCTAGAGGTCAAGGAAGTCGAAAGACCAGGACGATATATTACAAAAAAAATTCCCATTTAATCAAAAATTGACGATCTCCCACTTTTTTTTGGTACTCAAAATCGTTTCCCAAATTATTGAAGGCGATTGTTGCCAAATGAACACACTGTATATTGTATGCCACATCCGTGTTGTGGTGTTTTCTATAGTCTCAAAATGACGTCTTTTGAGGACAATTTTAGTTCAGGTAAAAAAAAAGTGACAGGGACTTAGGTCAGGTAAAAAGGGTGGTTGTGGAACTTTTTGATGGCGAAATTCCTGATTCAACAAATTTTATAATTTTGGAAAATTTAAGTGCACTTATCGTTTATTCATGAATATATTTTTCAATTACCAGAATAATAATGTGATAATTCGGCATTCGTACTTCTACACTAAAAGTGTAGTCATTATCACAATTGGTAGTCTATGTAAATAATATGTGTGAACATAATTGATGGAATCTTCCGAAATATTAAACATTCTAGACATGGAATGGATGCCACTACTTGTTTAATGAGGCCATTTGAGTCAATTACAGTAAATTTTTAGCGAAAGTATTTGAAAGGTAATGAAAATCTCTGAAGCTTTTTGGAAGTACCATTGACATGAATTGAAGGATACCGAATATTTCTAAGAGATACTGAAACAATTGAAAATTATACAGGTATATTAAATCATCGAGTTTCTTTGGAATAATTGTGGTAGATTCATCATGATCACTTATTCATGGTCTTTTATACAGTGTGGAACAGCCAAATGGAATAAATTCGATAACGAATAAATGTTGGGAAAAACGCTTGGACATGTCATTTGTATTTTTAGATTAGATTAGAGACATTGTCACGTGACACACCCTATATATTTTTTTTTTAAATGCGCATCTAAAAATACAAATCGGCGTGTCCTAGCGTTTTTCCCAACACGCTCTCATTTATTCGTTATCGAATTTATTTCATTTGACTGTTCCACACTGTATATAATTGTTATTGTCTACATGATGCAATTTTTCCAAACCGCAGTTGACGTATGGAATACTTCGGTAAGAAACAAAGCAAAGAAACGACAGCATGCTCAGATGATATCATAATGAATATACATATCTATAATATATTCTGCAAATGTTGTTATTATATTTGCTCGTTAAATAAAATATCTAGAACATATAGAGCTTCGTTATTCATTGAAGACATAATATCGTCTCGTGACTACAGTAGAGAAGATACAAAAATAATGTTTTATTAATGTGTCATAGCACGAAGGTCGTTCAATAATAATCAGTGGCACTCACACGTCACATAGATCACGACATAATCACTGTTTTCATTCAATAAGAAACAAAAATCGAAAAAACACTCACTTTCTGGCAGTTCCACATGTTTCTCATCATCTGTGGGTGGAATTTTTTTCTCCAAGTCGAATATGTTTTTCTTGACCATTTTTTCGACTGACTTTCACGTCCCGATTGAAATCTGTATGGAAAAAACAAAAAATGTGCGATGAAAAATGGAAAAGGCACCCAAGGCAACATCTCAAAGGCATTTCGAAATGCTCTTGGAAGAAATTTGAGCTTTTTATTAGTTTTTTCTAGTGAAAAAATAAATGTTCAAAAGATCTGAACGTTTGAGCAACTGAAACCTCTTCTTACAGGAGAACTAAGAGTTATAAAAACGATGAGCTCCAGAACATCTCATATTTCCATAAATATTAAATACAATTTTCCAACTATACTGAACTTTTTTGCATTTTCACCAAATTATAAATATTTTTCACCATGAATCGAGAAAATGTCTACTAAATATTCTATTCTATTATGCAATATTAAATATTTTAACTAGAAATTTACTAAAAATAAAAAACCAACAAGTAGCATTTTCAATTAACTAAAATGAAAAATAACAATTAGGAGCAGAGATCTACAATTTTCATTTCTTTTTATCAATTCAACTATTAAATAATGAATTATATAAATGGAATTCAATGTGAAAACTTGTTATTGTTGTCAAAAAATCTGTGACTCAATTGGTGCATTCTTATTTAATCATCAAATTTGTCGTGTTTTTATTTCTTGATTTCGATTTCATTTCATTTCATTCCTCTGCTTTCTTCAATTTTTACCTGCAATCAAACAGGTAGCAAACTAACGATGTGTTTCGATGAAAGCTTGTCCTATTATCCTTTTAAATATATTGCTTGGTTTTATGGTCTTTAGCTGTCCCAATTGAAATAGCTTATCAAGCTAAAATTGATTCACATAAATTTTCATTATTCAATCAGCTTCTTCGTTGATTTCTCTTTAAAATCATTTGGAAAGTATCTATGATCTAGGTTAGAGCTCATTAATTTATTTCACGTGGGAAGTTTGTTGACAAATTCATTGAATTTGTTTGAATTATAAAAAAATTATTCAAGTGTCAAAATAAAACATAGGCAAGTTTATAGCTTGATTTTTGAATAGAAGTGTGAAATGTTATTTTCAACAACAACGTGTGAATTGGATATGAAAATATATTCGAGTTGAATTTGCAATTGTCATTTAACATTTTCTTGACAGTGTTTGTAATGTACAGATATCATTAGAAGGATGTAGATCAATTGTTATCCTTTTTTTATATGAACGATAAGGGTGGGTGAGACATCTTTAATAATAAATTATTTCAACTATCTAATATAATACCATCAAAGTTATATATTTTGATAGCTGAATTCCAAAACGTGTTGAACAGCTAGTTCTCGAAATTACAAAGCAATTTTTATGAACGTGAGAAAATTTCTAAATTATCGAAGACGTCTGAGTGGTTCAAGTTAAAATAAAAATAAACTAAGATTTTTGTAGTAGTTTTAATTGCCTATTGGCCAAATTTGAATAAGGTTAATTTCAGTTACAATGTTTTAGACTCATGAAGTAAAAAATTCCCCCATATAGAAATCTGGTAGTATCACAATAGTGAATTATCAATTTTCAAAAATATTCGAGAAATTCGAGAGTGCTTCAGTCTTCCAACAAGAATAATATTTTCCATCCAAAATGCTTCAGTCTTCCAAGATAAATGTCACTTTGTTTACACTTTCCACTTATCAAAGACTCACCTTTTGAATGAGTGTAAAAGTAATTGTTGAAAACAATGCTGTAAACGATTTATTCACTCATGCTTCCGAAAGACGTTTGAATTTTTCGAACAAACAAACGAAACGGTCGGTCAAATTTTGACTTTTGGCGCGCAGTATCCACGCTACACAGGTGGATTGTGACTGGTTGACTTGCACTTGTGCAGACATCACAGGCGGCCGTACCTATTTAGCTTTATCTCGACTGTCACTCACGTGACACACCTGTTGATACTACAATTTAGACGGTTTGTCGGACAATTAGCACTTTCGTCGAACTTCGTCGTGCAAATCTGACATGTCGCAGGCGGCGCGATGCTTTTCTCCGTGATATACAGGGTATTACGGAAATAGGAGGTGTACAGGGTGGTCCAAATTGGGAGCTCGGGATAGGCCTCACCAGTTGTCCAAAGGGGTTGAAAATAGTAACCCACATGGGACAGCTCTTCAATCATTCGCAAGATACAGGGCGATATGGAATTTCGAGCATTTAAGCTTAAAAACTACGTCAACTTCGAATACTTCGACATAGTGTAATAAATCTCTACATACTTCCTTCTATATGAAAAGGCTCACCATAAAATTGAAACTGTTTTCCGTTTAGGTTGAGAGTTACGTCACATAAGCAACAAGTGCGATGTTGCCGGATCGTAATTGATCATTGAATTGGGGGAAATAGTTGGAAATAGAACAGTTCTGTTTTGAGTTAACATGATGCAATATTGATATCAAACAATAATAGAATAATCAATAGGAATATTTCTACTCGTACCAATTCATTCTTTGAGAAATGTTGAAAACGTTTGGCATCTTCGTAATGTATTGCCAACTGTAGCCTGATATGGAAATTTAATCATAAAATGGGGTATTCCTGAAGTTGGTAACACTTATTCACCAGTTGTAAAATGACGTGTTCTTCTTCGAATATATCTATTATTTAAAAAAATAATTAGAACTATTTATTGTAGATTGAATTAATTCAATTCAAAGAATATTTTAGTTCTCATTTGAAATTTCGTGCCAGTATTTCATTATAATTTTGTTAAGATAAAAAAGAGCCAAATGAAGGAGAAATGGCAACATTTCTAAAATTTATATAGTCCATTCACAAGATGATTAAAAGTGAATGGCTTAAAAGGTAGACGGAAGTATTACATTCACTCTAGGTCACGGTTATTTCTAAACAATGAGTTATAACTATAAAAGAAAACAATACCAATTCAAAATCATTTCTTGAATGATTTTTTTTTCTCGATAATTCATGATGGCAACTTTTTCTAACTGAAAAAACTGGATTTTTATAGTAGTCAGAAAATTCTGTGACACCTGGTGTGCTCTTTTCAGTGGTATTTAGAGCTTTCAGTTCAGCAGATATTTCAGATAATCCAGAGACCAAGAGTAGAGTTGAGTACGTAGAGTAAGAGGATAAGAAATTCCCCATCGCAAACATCCCCCGAGAAACTACCCTTTACTTTTGTTTCTCAAATTTCATGTTTATTTGAATTAAGGAAATGAGACGTTAAAAGAAATTGAAATTATTTAGGTTAGGTTCAGTAACAAAGAGTGAATTACAAAACAACATTTTCATAGAAATTCATCAATTCCTTTCTGACTGAATTTTCAATACTTGTTTCACTCATGTTGAAGTAATAATTCAGTCTATTTTTTTGAATAAAAAGAGTTGACAGATTTGGCTACGTTTCAATAGCACAAATGAATTGAATTAACCGTTGAATTCTAATTGGCTATAATCATTCAAGCACCAACTGTTGTGGTTACACTTCACAACTATGACAAATCAATATTTCATTTAGGATGATTTCTCCATTGAAAATAGATGATTCAATTCTTTCATTTGATTTTTCCAACAGTAAACCAATGTTTTTATATATATTTTAATAGTGCCATAACGAAACTACATATTTTTCACTCTATTATGTAGATGAGAATTGAAAAGCTGTTTCTCATTGGAAAATAGGGATAACAATATACATATCCTGACAGCTGCCATATAACACTCTTACAACTTTGATTCAACAAATGATTTGTCGGTACATACTCACGTTTTCGGTAACTTTCAAGTTGGAGTATAAATTTTTAAACAGACCTTCGCGACTTCACGATTTTTAGTTTGGACACATTCTCGAGACCTTTTTTGTTGAAATTTTCTATTTAATTCATTAGTGCGTATTATTCAATATTTGAATGAAAAATCAAACGGTAGCATTGCATGTTTGCGAATTACATTATCGAGCATTTTTTGAAATATCTCTTTTGATTTCTAGGAACAAATTAGATATTCTGCGATAATTTTAAGGTTTGCATAGTTGTTACACATATATCAGCATGTCAAAATAGACATTATTCAGCGCGTTTAGTATTTTTGACCATGCCTTGCCGTCGTGACAGCTCAATAACAAAACAAAGCACACCAGAGTTACTTTTGTTTCATATTTTGAATCAATTGATTCAGTGAGTATGAGGGGGTGTATAAATAAGATTCACCCATTAATTTTTCGGTGTTTAAATATTGTTCAGATACGTGAAAATAATTTCAAAATCAAATAATTCAGAATAACATACAAGTTTTGGTATCTCATGAAAGAAATAATAATCTGAAAAAAAAGTATGTCACTTATCGGGTGGTTAATATTTCGAATAAAAAAATGTTGCACTTTGGAACACCCTGTATTAATTAAAATATACATTTCTACACTACCATACAAACACAACAAAATAAACCATGACTATCAGAAGTGAGCAAATAGTTTCAATGTAAAATCATTCGTTTGAATTGGATAATATATGTTCAACAATAACAATTATTCACATGTTTGAGAGGTTTTTAGAGTAAGTTCACAGATTTAGCCCAATATTTTGAAGGAAAGAAATTGAATTGAAAAGAATTTTCCAATCCAACTAAAATTATGAAAATTAGTAACTTGTTTTTTCATAGAATCACTGAAAGAGGTGACGAATGGCAACTATGGATAATCTGACAAGTTGTCATTACTGCCTTCTTCGAATAGACCATACAAAAATCAATATTGAATCGGTATTCATTCGATATGAAACATTAATAAAAAAATTGATACCATTGTAATGCACAGACTCGAATATGTCATACTATTAAATAATCATATAATTCATAATATTATTGTATTTGAACTTTCAACATGATTATCAACTACAAAACACTGACATGGAAATGATAATATACGTTAATGTATGTATATACAAATTGAAAAACCAAAACAACCATCTTTCTTCAAACGTACCATTGCATATACTGTAATTACTCCTGGAAAACCTGTTTATTCTGCCTTTAACGAAAAACATAATTCAGTTGAGAATTACCAATGACAATGGTGAAAAAACCACCAATGAAATTCAGTAATTGTTAACTGCCATACGAGGATAAATGACCTCTCAAAAAACTTCAGCAACAAGCATTCTTCATTTTCGAATAACATACAGACAGCGTACCATATACAGTGTGTGGAACACAAGAATTCATAGTTTGAAAGCAATCTATTATTTACTCTGAAATGTATCTAGTTATTGATAACTCAATAAAAAACTTGAATATTATTGAATAGTCTAATGATTTTGAGGAATTTTGACAAGGAATTAGGATTTGTATGGAATAAAAAATAACCCTCTCGTTATTGTTCCACACTGTATGATTGAAGATAATAACAATAATGAATTATACAATGGAAATGAAGCAGTAATGATAAATGAAGCTGATGAAAAACGAAACAATGAATTACAAAACCTGGAAATTTATATAATGGACTTTGTTTCAAAACAGTTAAATTATAAATTCTTGTTTAAGAATTTTTATGAAATAAAATTGATTTATCACTTAAAAAAACTAGAATATATAACTAATCATCATGAAAACCGACCATAACAATAATAATAATAACTTTATTCACTCAATGTATAAATACAAATACAAATATTTAGATAGTTATGAGGCAGAAGTGAACAAAGTATTTCAGCGATAAGTCCAAGCACTTGTTTCGCGATGAGAACAATGAGAATAAATTTTTAATCCATCAAATAGTTCAAATAAGTATTTCGTTTTTTTTTATTCAATTTGTTTTTATTTATTTTTTATTTACTTTTTTATTTCTATGGGAAAGCCTTAAGGTATACATTGCTTCGCAATGACAGTTCCTCAAATAAATTCAAAATACAATAGAAAATAAGAAAATGTCAGTGATGGCACACATTTTTGATGAAGACTATTGGATGATTTGCATAAATTCTGTAAATGTAGATTTCTCAAAAATCAATGTCATGAGTAATGTCAGCAGAATGAGTGTTAATATGTTGAAAAAATATTTAACTTGAATAAATAGCTAAAGATCAGCTGTTATAGTTACGGAAGAACTCGGATAATATTTATTTTAGTACCTGATACATGATGTGACATTATTCAACTGAAAGTATAGCTTTTGTTTGGTTGTGTAAAATTTACGTTCCTGGAATATTGATTTGATCTTGATATCATTCCTATTACTTTTCAATGACACCAATGTGTATACAGGGTGTTCCTCAAAGACGTGCTAATAATATTTGAAGGGTTCTTTGACACATTTTAAGAAAAAAACTTCCCTTAAACGTATGGTTTTGTCTTAACTTTTGAGATAGAGGGTGATGAAATTTTGAAAAAAAATCGCCACTGGTAGAGAAAATGAATAATTCCGTACATCACAAAATGCACCTTGATGCATTATCTCAGTTATTATCAAAAAACTGATTTTTTTATAGGAATTTTTTTTCTCAAAATGTGTCAAAGAATCACCCCTTCAAATATTAGCATGTCTTTAAGGAACATCATGTATAAATGCAATTTTGGTCAAATTAAATTAAATTTTCCTGAATTTGTATTACTCGGAAATCTCCAATTTCAACCGATTGTTTTAGGTATATCACAGTTCAAGGAGATTATTCGAAAGTACACCAAATAAATGAATTCAACAAAAAATGCTACTAAAAAATTCTCAACTCAATATAATATCTTCTTCGTTTGTTATTACCTTAAATACAAACAAAGCCATCAAATATTTCATCTACACAATTTTCTGCCACTTGTCATCGATTCCTCGTCATTTTTTCAAAAGAAAAGTCATGCCCTACTCTACTTTATATCACAACCATCAAAAAACACGCCAAACCACGTGTTATTCATTCGCACAGCCAATCACAAGGCAACTTGGGCATTTTGCTGGCCGGCCACGGTAAGTAACCGGACGTTTTGAACACCCAGTAATCGTAAGACACTTTGGCAATAAGCCCGACGAGCAACAGTACCTCGACTGTTATTACGTAGTAAATATAATCCGTCCATTCTTGTTCTCCTTGACAAAGAATGTTCTCATCCAGATTCATTACCCTGACGTTCATATTGTCGCACCATATTTCTTTGTTATCTCGGATATGATCCAGCTTAGTCAACAACCATACCTGAAATAGTCATAATTTTCACAACTAAAACGACTAAAATGGCGTTTGCGTTCATAAAATCCTGAAATTTTAGTAGCCATTCCGTTTTTGTGCTCACATACATTATTTGAATACTTTAGACTGACAGTTAAGCTGCACAAGCGCATTGTCTATGATATTGGTGATTTCAAGTACCGTTAGAGGTGCTGCAAAACGTAAACAAATATAGAGGGTGACGAGTGACATGACACAACAAAAAATCTTTGTATATCTCTGAAAAATAAAAATTGTCATCAATTCTTATGATTTCCCTAATTTTGAAAATGGCGATTCTTGATGGAACTGAAAATCACTCACTGATAGAGGCTAAGTTGGTTTTAAGACGAGCCTGAGTTGATGAGAGTTTTAATTTTCTTTAAAAAATACAAATAAAGATTTAATGTATGAGCAAGCAAATTTTGAATCGAAGATATTTCATTCTGAACACACTTGAAGAGTACTAAATTACATATATGTTGTTAGTGGCGCCACCTATTTACTGGACTTGTTAACAGAGGCAACCCAATTTGCTAGCAATCTACAAAACGCAGCTTATTCCCTCACTGTTCGAAAGGAACCTTTCATAACCAGGATGATGTTGGATATTTTTAGTGCAAACTACAAACCTTGAAATCTCTGGCAGTGCTGCAATCACATGTCAATTTGTTCAGCCCTAAATACATCTGACGAGAGTTTTCTGTACGGTAGAATTGTATATTGGATAGTAGGTATGTTTCGATCTGAAAACAAAACATCGAATCCATCATTCTCCTTCTGAGAATTCGATGGATTCGCCTCGCCTCAACACTCACTCACCGTTTTAATATTATTATTCCTCAAACTTAGTATCTCGAAATTGCTCATGAATTTCGTACCTTCCAAGGTTTGTATCGAACGTATTTGGTTGTTGTCTGCATATAAATACGTCAGATCTTGATACGATTCGTGACTAAGCTCTTTCAAAGAGGTTATCTAAAACAAATGACGGATAATACGATGAATGCCGGTTATCCAATCGGAAATAATCTAGCGAAACTCGGTAGGAGGGGTTTAAAAATTAGTGAAGTGACATCTTCAAAAAAAAACAGCAAACTCGAATTTTAGATATTAGACAATCCGAAGGATTCAGTTGTTGAAGTTTGGTATCAGTTTGAATCAATATTGTATTTAATTGTTGCATTGGTGAATAAACTTGTTTATTTCGAACATAATATGTTGACTTAGGTACCATGACAACTCACATTATTGTTAGATACATCCAGTTCATCTGTGTTCAATTGTAACGGTACAGGAAGTGAGAGTAGTTTCACTCCTGAGCAATTCATGGATACAGAAAATGTAGGAGACTTGCCCATGACTATTTTAAATCTATTAGACTTGCATGTACAATTCTTATAACACTTTTTTTCTATCTAAAACATAAAAATGGAGTTGATAACTGATCGAATAGATTCAGCCCAAAGTGTCGAGACGGAAAAAATATGTCTTTGTTATCAGGATTTCAAAATAGAAGATGTTATGTTGGCAATATAAATCATCTGGACCTTGACAATAATCGAAAATCATAGCTCATCGTGTTGACCAAGTGAATTTTTTATTTTTGTCTGCTCCTTTCCACTCTCATTCAAGTCAGTAATTGTTATATTGTTATACAGTGACATCTTGTACTTGTATATTATGATTCAAAGCACCGAAAGCACCAATTTTCTCAAACCATCACACAAAAAATTATAATTAACATCATAAATGAATAGAAATATTTAATTTTGTTTAGCCTCCAGGTGAAAAAGACAGGCCTATTTTGTGACGCAGGTGCTCTATAAAAACAAGAAGAGGACTTTTATAGTTGGCTAGTATACCTTTTTCTTTCATGGAAGAAAAATACAAAATATTTGCTTTTGATTTCACAGTATTTTCTAAAAATGAAGTGTAATATTAGGAATTTTACTTTCACTTCAACCTCAATTAGTTAATGTTGAAACCCTGATGATAAGATAGCACTAGGGAAATTATGTTTTCTCTCTCAACTCTGTCTGAACTCTAATGATATATGAAAAAAATATATGTATGTATGATAACAAAGTTATTGGCTGTAAACATTATTTCAAATGATATCAGTGATTTCCTACCTCTTGTAACCTTTTCAGTTGTGATAATTCTATAATATCAGTCGAATTGAACCAATGGTATTCTGTTGCCTTGAAGCATACAGTTGAATTTTCCTTCATGAAAGTAATATCTGATCTATTCAAAGCACTCAGAACACTTGAACATACCATGGAGGGATTCTCTGAAAACAAAATCAAATAAACATAAAAAACGGGCAATATAGACATGTTTCACCTGATATATCCAATTTCATGGGTCCTTCCATTTTAAAACTAGGCACTTCAGACAGATTGTTTCTGGATAGATCCAAGAAACTCAAATTGTAGAGATAGACCAGAGCTCTACGTTCGAATTTGCTTATACCGTTGGACGAGAAATTGAGGCAGGATACTACGGATAGTTTGGCAAAATCACCAGCCACACTTCTGATGTGACCATCAGTAATAGTCATGTATCTGAGTTTCAAACGTCTCCAGAGTGGTAGAGAAATGTTGAGTTCATCTAAAGTTGCATTACGGATGTGTAGAGCTTCAACACTTTCTGCAGTGATATCTAAAAAATTATAATGTATAATGAATATAAATAAAGGTCCATCAAAAAGCTGAACATTTTTGAATATTGGAAATACTCGAAAAGTACTTACTCCCACAATTTAAAGCATCTTGGAAATTATCTTCATTGATATCACAGCATACAGCAGCTTTTTTACAATTTGTCAACTGGCGACACCTGCAGGCGCTAGCTAGACTTGGGCAAGCTTCAGGGGGCTGATGAAAACATTGCTGATAACAACTGCTGTCATCATCTGGGATCATCCCCCAAATTGGGAGGATGAGAAGAAACCAAATGAAAAGTGGTTTAATACACATCTGAAACGAAATTATCGGCTTGAATTGCTACAAAAGTTCTCTTTTTAGTCTACTAGTCTAAAAATAGCCAGATATGTTATCATTTCATTTGGATATTATGTTCGCTTGATATGGATGTCATCGATATTTCATTAAAATAAAGTATTCATCTATAATATTGGTTGAAAATCCAATAAATAATTCACAATATTTGGTATGCTACGCCACTGAATTATATACCTGGATAATATAATCGCTAGAAAATGACTGCTAACTTCACTCTTGGAATATAATTTGTATCCTTCGTCAATAAATTAATGTACAAGCATAAGCAAACAAAGTTAATCTTCAATTATTAATCACACTGCACACTACGTAACATATCGAATTCATTCATTTGCAGAGAGGATCTACGAGAAAAGAAAACCATCGACATTATAGGTTAATCAATATTATTGATTGTGGAAGCATGTTCAGGTGGATGATAGTTCCTGTTTGCCTTTCCTATACTATAACAATATTTGATGAATAGTTATGAACGGTGCATTACATTGTTAAAAAATAAATATCTCTCACCTTTCATCTCATTGTTCGAATCCGAATACAGAAATTAATTAACACTAAATAGGAAACAAATATTTGTACATATCTGCTCTTGAATAATTTCTTTCCTTTGATTACGATGGAAAATGCTTAAGCACTACATTTAGTTTCAAAAATACTATATCTACTGTTGCATGTTGTAAACAAAACAAGTTTCATGACACACGATGTTGCCAGTATCGATAGCTATTTGAAACGCAGATTAAATATTTAATCAAGGATATCGATGGTATCGAATATTTCCGCAGAGGAATTTGAATAAGTTATTCATAATGGCTTTGGCGAACGCAGAATCACATTGAATATATTTCATGGTGGGGGATTTAGGTATTCATCAAATCCAAACATTTGGCAACACTGAAAGAAATTACTATACTGATATTCAGGACTGTCTGTCCGCATACAGAATGGTATAATTCTTAAAGTATTGAACTGTGCTATAATCTCTCACATCCTGGTTGCCAAACACATCAGGATATCAGGAGAGAATGAATCTTTTTCAAGTAGCTATGAATACCATAGAAAAAAATAAAGATGAGAATATATGGTACATCGATCAGTTTCTTATAATCTTTCTCATAGTACTCTAAAAATACAGGAATATAGCAAGCATTAATCATTTTATAAATTAAATATCCAATAATACATAAAGAAAGCAAGTGGCAGTTCGGTGTTTTAATTTTTATCTGGTTCAGCAACCAACAATACTTTAACAGAAACGTTAGACTTAGACATATCAAGGTATGCAACGTTTTGGACACTGGCGTCATTAAAGGTATACTTTTTATTTCTTTAACGATTCTTGTACATTCAAATTCGCTCAGGTGGTACGAGTTATTGAAGGGCTTAGAATAAAATCGAATACGACTCACCTCTTTCACGGTTGATCACTAATAATCTGAAAGTCTGGAATATTTCTGGAACATATTTTCACGGACGAATCGGAAAACGATTAACTGCTATGAACGTGAAGGTCCCCTTGATCATTGCTACTGCTGTAATTCATACTAGAGTAAATATGCTTTGCAAATAGCTCCATTTTCATGAGCGGTATACCTAGTGATCGAAAAAACTACCATTCGAATAACGAAAACATCAACTGCGTTAGTTTACCGAGTGATTTAGGTTTCAAGCAACACAATCTGAAACAGGAGTTCAGAGAATAATTTTGTTTTTTGATAATTGAATTAATTCGAGTGCCTACAAGGTACGGATCATTTCATTGTACTTTTCGCAAGATTCATTTGTTATTTGCAATGAAACAAACCTCAGCGCAATCCATCTATCGACGCAGACACATTAATGTGTTTTGGTGTAACGCTGGTTGCATAACCTCGAAACGGTTTCGTGCGCCTCCGACAGATGTGAGCGAACGCCGATGAATTCGAAACAATCGGCCGCTGAACTTTGCCGGCTGCCTTCCGTCTGCGTTTTCAAAGCCAGTTTGCCGCGATCTTCGAGTGTTTGAGGGTCGATCACAGCCCTTCGTGCAATCGTCTGCATTTTTCGAGGTTTTCGACGGTTGCATCAATCAAGGAATGTGATGGACTGATTCGTTTTTCAACAACTACAGTTTTCATAGTTGGCGGCTTTTTGTACCGAGTCGATTTCGGTTGATTCTTCGGATTAAAAATGCGCGGAGTCAACATCCTCATCGTCTGTATCTCAGGTGAGTTTTAAGATCTCTTGAAGGAGAATTCCAATTGGATATTGACGTATATCGAATCAACAATGGATTTTTGGGATAAAATTTGACCATAAATTGACATGAACTCAATTTTGTTCTCAAAGTTTGTACAAATAACATCATAAACACATAATTTAATAATGTCAATACTTTCATGTAGTGTACTTCAATAGTTTGAAATTGTATATAATATAATTAATGATTATATTTTATACATAATTATGTGACATTATAATATCTGTACTGGAAAAAGCTCACAGAGAGAACTGTCAAATTAGAAAACAAATCAATGTTTGGTCTCAATTGCTCTAACTATTCAATACTCTTTGAATAGTTTCTCAATCGGTGAAGTATGTTAAATAGTTTAGAAACTTGAGAACAGGTGAACAGATAGCAGAGTTCTTATTCCTTAGATGGACTGAAGAAAAACTTGCACAAGAGTTATTCTGACCCTGTCAGTTGAAATATAGATACTGATCCAACCACTGATTGTGTTTTCCGTATTTTTCTTCATCAAAACAAAACAAGGTATAGAAGGATGTCTACCGTTGCTTTCAGACAAGTTTAATAATGTTTTGTGGTATTAGTTTGTACAATATTGGTGTTCTGAATTGAAAATGAAACCAAATATTTCCAGTCTATTCTTGGTAGACAATAAATGCAAAAAAGATAAAATACTTGGTTCAGACCAAAGCTCCAAATCTCATTCATAGCAATCTAGATTGAAAATCAATAATTTCCAATGACCGAAAAGTGTCAAACGTATTGTCGTTATAGTCGTAATGTAATATACTCCATCAAGTTAATATGTACAGGGTGTGTCAGGTAAAGTAAGAAATTAAAGATTCTTTAGCGTTGATTAATTATTTGAAAACTGAACTGAAATATCAAATAAAAAATTTACTACCCATATTTTTGTTTATTTCCGAACAAAGTTATATATAGATTATATTTGACACGAAGTTATATCGAGAGTGATATATTGTTCAGGATTTTATCATATCAAACTATAAAACACTCCTAATGCTACATAATAAAAAGATAACATCAAACTACAGCAGTAAAGGATAAACATTCAAAGATAACAGAAGGTATTCATAGTTTTCCTTTGATAAAACCGCCGAGCACCAAATCACATCATGAACTCGAGTTTCTTCTTTCAACGTGTTTCGAAAACTCGATTCTGCAGAATTATTTAAGAATTACCTGTCTACCTGCTTCTAACTCAATTATCGTCTCTTTCTATTCTAGTAGCTGTATTTCACTCTGTTTTAAGTAGATACGAATTGTTTTCTTTAGATACCTGAGTTTTACTTTCAGTCTGTTTACTGTTCTTCACTGAAGTTGATTAACCTTTACAATGTAGAAGAGAAGAGTAAGAAGCTAACCTCAAAAACAACTAATTGTCATCAGTGAGTCGAAACCAGTAATATCTTTACAGAATCATGTCAAAGTGGATGATAACAGCCAACAATTTTTATGAAACGATAAAAAAGCATAATGACACATGTAAGGAATGTTTTCTCATAGATTTGTCAGTGAATTATTATAATTTCATTGTTTTCAGTTGGTGGTAGATGATAATTAATTGTTTTGATTCAATGTTTCAAGAAATTACACATCCTTGCAATAGCGATTTGTATTACGTCAAGTGATTCTCCATAAAATTCTGCAAAATTGAAAATACAGGGTTTTTTGAGGTCCCAAGAATATGTTGAATTTTTTTTAGTCCGGACCTGGATTTTTCAACGATTCATTGGTAAGTCGCTTAAGTAGAAGTGAGAGAACGAACATGTTTCGAAATATCCAAGTAATATACTGGGTATTTCGTTAGTTATGACTGGAAAATACATTGGAGAAATTGATGAAACACCCTGTATCCTGCTTTAAAATCTTCTGAGACCCCACGTGTAAGGTATATTCTGAACCAGCTCGGTGAATTCTACGTGTTATCAACTTGTTTTTGTTTCCTAACAAAGCACCCTGTATAGTGTAAATTACATGGATCTTTCTTTGATTTTCTGTGAACTTTTTTGTTTTTTCGTTTTTATCTTAGTCCACAAATGCATCACCGCACTGTACAGGGTGGGCCAAATTGGACACTTTCAGAGGGAAAGTCCTGTTTCTAAACTAGATAGATGAAAACTGATGGCAGTGTCTGAGGATCAATTTTCATGACAAACTTCATGGTGAAAACTGCATATCGATATCTATAACCGTTTCTGAGTTACAGCATGTTTTCCGAAAATGTGCATTTTCGAAAAGTTGTTGTAACTTTTTTCCTGTTGAAAATTCTTTGTTTCTATAAAAACATTTCCAGACATCTTCGAAATACAGGGCTTTTAGGTTT
The DNA here is from genome assembly GCA_037013635.1 of Plagiodera versicolora. Lineage (NCBI taxonomy): Eukaryota > Metazoa > Arthropoda > Insecta > Coleoptera > Chrysomelidae > Plagiodera > Plagiodera versicolora. Next base: position 3,746,723 of record CM072990.1, read on the forward strand.
TTTTTAGGTAGACTTTAGAATGCAAACTTTGAACAAGTAGGCTTTGCACAATTCGGTAATAAAACAGAAAGCCAAAGTTCACTAGTAGTTGTCAAATTGATTGTCGATGAATTGCCTTTATTGAAGCTGCAATAATTGGCAGTTTTTTGGTTGCAAATTTTGACAATAATTAGGTAGCCAACCAAGGACCCAAACATTGGCCGGCCAGGTCACCAGACCTAACGCCTATGGACTCTGCCGACCAACTCCAGACACGATTTGGAAGATGCAGTGATGCGAATTTTTGCTTTCCTCACTAACGTTGAATTAATAAATTCGATGAGAAATATTCAAAAAAGGTGCCGCCTGTGTTTAAGAGAAACTGGTGGACATTTCGAATACCATCTCTAAAGAAATTTGTTCTTGATTGTTTTCAATTATTATTATTGTTGGAGATTTATTTTTTTATTAGTAAGTATAGGATGAGACTCTTAATGAAACTTTTAGTATTAATTACTGTTGTGAACAGCTTCTTTAACTTCACAACTACTAGTGAATTTTGGCTTTTTGTTTTATCGCCAAATTGTCCAAAGCCTACTTGTTCAAAGTTTGCGTTCTAAAGTCTATCTATAAAAAAACCTAAAAGCTTTGTATTTCAGAGATCTCTCAAGCAAAACATTGAGTGTGCTATATTTTTGGAATGGTAATTTCAAGTTCTATTGATATATGCAGAAATATACAGGTTGTTCCATTTGAAATAATGATTTTTCTATCAATAACTCTTGATACATGACTTGAAAAAATCAATGAGTTAAACCATTGAATTCTACGCCAAAAAGTGCTCCGGAAATGTTTTTATAGAAACAAAGAATTTTCAACAGGAAAAAAGTTACAACAACTTTCCGAAAATGCACATTTTCGGAAAACATGCTGTAACTCAGAAACGGTTACAGATATCGATATGCAGTTTTCACCATGAAGTTTGTCATGAAAATTGACCCTCAGACACCGACATCAGTTTCCATCTATCTAGTTAAGAAACAGGACTTTCCCTTTGAAAGTGTCCAATTTGGCCCACCCTGTACAATAAGTATCATTCATTCCATACAACGCTTATATCGTTATTCATTATCTCTCACGAGATCCGAAAGGAAGACCATATGCACGTTGCAACAAAAATAAATCCGGCCGTAATGCTTCCCTCGACAGAGAATGGCAATTAGATACGAGACGCGTTTTATCCCGTAGCAAATTATTGTATATGAGACGGCGGCGGCAATTTTTGGTCTCTCCGTAGACCGACCATCGTAAATTCCTCTACCGAGAAATAACTCATTTGATGCACCTCGTACCGTAACTAACTTCCTTTTGTTTTGTTCGTCTCGATTGCAGTTGATGCCATGTGCATGTGCGATTCTGCTGAGCAGGCCGAGACAGGATCGGATTCAGACTGGGTGGGCAATTTCCAAAAACAATTGAATGACGAGAGTACAGATTTTTTGAAAGAAAAAAACATCCAGTTTTTTCTCGATTTTTTTTGGCACAGTGTTTTCGTCAGAATAATTCCGAAAGTTGGGGTGTGCTCGAAAGTGTGACGTCACAACTGCTTCACGATCGCGGAGAGCGATAGTTGATTGATTTTTCGATAAAAGCAATAGAAATAGGCATGGTTAGAAAGCTGAAATCGAAAAACTATGCATTTCATTTTGTAATAAACAAAGAAAATATGGAAAACATTGAAATCATTGCGGATTCTTTTTCATTTTATTTCTCTATGTCGTTAGCAGATCGAAAAAATTAAAATAAATGTTTCAAAAATAACTTATTCTATAACAACCATTATCTATAGGGTTTTCATTTTCATGTCCCCAAAAAAGTAATACAGGTGACAACTTTGTAGAATTACCAGTTCTGACGTCACAAAGAGCCGCGTATTCAAAGTCTCACCAGATTCAATTGTTATAAAGTGGATACTCGCCAATATCATTTTATTCGATCTTGAAGCAGGTTTGAAACAAATTCCTGATTTTGTAATCTCGCCTAACAGAGTAAATTATCTTGAGTCGGTTCTGTCCCAAATGAAAAACAATAAAGTATGAAAGCAGCAGTCATTTCGATTTAATTGGATAAGAGATAAAACAAACGGTTGGATGCTTTTAATTAATCTTTTTACTTGGTTCTATCTCGCTAGAATATAATGCTGTTGAAGATTGTATTTTTTGAAACGGTAAATTCTAAGAGTGTGCGATCTTTTTGTTTTTCTATCTGACGCCTTTTCGTTCGGTTCTCATCAGAATGTTTGTCTAATTAATTTTTACTCAGACTCAAAAAACACGAATTTGGTGTTATCATCAAGAACAAACACATCCTTCTTGAGATTATTCAATATAAATTATAATAATGAAAGAATTCATAAAGTCGCCTAAAATACAGATTATTTCATTATTTTTCAACAATTGTAGAAACGACGATGATATTCTTGGACCACATGTATAAAAATTGTCTGAAATAAACATTTTGCGACAAAATCACAGAAGCAAAAGTTCAACCCAAAAAATTATCAATTTCTTGAGCCCATTGTATGAAAATTATAATTAACATATAATTTCGAATTCGTTTCAGTCTGGGTAGTCCGTTGTCAAGACGAAGAAATGCGTTTCGTCAAAAGCCCGACAGACGTATCCGTAGTGTTGGGTCAGCAAGTTACTTTGCCTTGCCAAGTCACGCCAGATGATGGTGTCATCTACTACTGGGAACTCAACGGTAAGTTATCTGCAAATAGATCACCAGCTTTGTACATGTTACGAACTTTGAAAGCCTCATCTTTAAATGACGGGATATACAAACATAACTATCAACTAGAGATGAGTGACTTTTAAGAACGTACATACATCTATATGACCGACTTTTGATATGTTTCAACGATTGGGAAAATAGTAGTAGAATTCATTCTATTTTTCGATGAAAAATGTGCAGATTGTTGCGAAGAAAAACCATATTTCAGGTACTCATTCTCAAACATATTTTCGACAAATTCTGCTGATGATATCATTCGAAAATGATAATTATGCGACTGCAAAATAAAAGGTAGAGCTATGAATATATAAATTATAAATAAGAGGTAGAGTTCTCAATGGAATCATCACCATAGTTTTGAAAAATTTTCACCTATTTACCTCTTCCAGAAATAAATTAATTCATGAAAGTCGTTCATTTGGCATTTGTACAAAATTGCAAAATGCACTTCATATTGTTTCAGTTCACGTGTCTACAACTGTTCACCTGAATGAAATCACCAGATGATACTTATAGAACAGCATGAACCCTTTCCAGAAATTTATTCCTGAAAGCCTTCCATCAGCATTTAAACAAAATTGCGAAATGCACTTCATAATGTTTCAGATTATCTGTTTGAAAAGTCTAAACGGCACTATTAGTTCACAAAGAACTGAGTATCAAAGATCACAACAATACAAATGAAAGGTATATTTTATTGATTGGCTAAATTTTTCAAAAATTACCATAATGAAGTTTCGGAAACTTGTCATCGTGATCGTCGGGAATGCACTGCGTCGGTACACGGGCCTACCTTTTTTTTTCTTATAAAAAATGTGACAGGTCGTTTAATAGACGATACATCAGGATACTGAATGGAATGTTCATTTCAGAATTGAAATCCTTGACATCGCAGTAGCAAAAGTAATGGTCATCAACAGTACGATTGTACAACTGAAATCTACAATCAAAAATGCGCTTGAAGAAATCAAGCATGTCGTCAAGTGATTCACAGTCAAAAGTTCCATCGAAATTCAAATGCGCTATGTTGGAGAGCAAATTTCTATATCAAGAACAACTATCAAAACTTCCTCAAGCACAAAAAACACTGTTCATACCGACTCTTTAAGGTGACGACCTCCTTTTCAGGGAGGAAAATTACAGACACCAAAGTCAATAATACTCTCCTCTCGTAAGGGTACCGGGTGTGTTTTTGGGCGAGGTATGTCAACTGTCGTTCTCGAAAAGGTCAAAAAATCACTGAAAATAACATAAATGCCTCTGAGTTTGGATGTACTTTTCGTTTGAAAGTCACTTGACGACGTATGTATATAATTTCTTCAAACGAATCTTCGATTGTAGACTTGATTTGTACTATATCACACTGTAGATGACTTTTACTTTTGCTACTGCGATGACGAGGATTTCAATTCGAAAATAAACATTCTATTCAGTATCCCGATGTATTGTCTGTTAAACGACCTGTCATTTGAAATACTTTTTCATGAAGAAAAAAGTAGGTTTGTGTAATTTGGAAAAGTAAGGTTAACATCGAGAAATGAGGAAGTTTCCAATATTGAGATTTTATTTTTTCCATAAAATATATGAAAAATTATTACACCCGTATTTTTTCTTTCTTTTGTGCGATCGAATTTGACTCCAGAATTTCGTTTTGAAAAACTAGTTTTGGCTCCTCCACCATTCTGATGACGTACCAAGTGAAAAACCGGGTTCACACAGGAACAAATTGAGATTTTGCGTGCGGAAGTACAGTGTTGCCCTGCTTCTAATTTATTCTAAATATTCGGAAAAACTGGCCAGAATATCTTGGTAAAATATGTCGTGGATTTTGCAATACCAAATCATGGATTGTTTACCTTTCGTGATATAATATATCATATATGTCTTATGAAATATAACTAGCACATAACATGCGAAAATATATGAATGCGATGATATAATCGAGGGCTATGGCTGAATAGAAAATAAATGAATGAATCGAATTTGTTATTGAAGTGAATTATTTCAATATAATTTTGTGTTTGAATTTTCGGAACAGCTTTCAATTTATTTTCATGAAAATAGAAAGGTAGATCTGGCAATTGCGCAAATGCTTTCGTAGATTTCGTCCGCGATCATCCGGATTACACCATAACATAACTTACGATAGCTATATTCACTCTATAAACTCACTAAGTACGTCACAGTTTTCCGCCTCAAAATTTATAAATTGGTTTATTTTGAAAATAGAATGGAGTTGAATGATTTGTATTGTCATTCTAGAAAGTAGAGATATCAAACTAAATAGTTGAGTACTTGTTTGATGAGAATTCGTCATAAGGAAACTTCCTCATTGCATTTTGGGCATACTGAACGAAAATCTCAGCTATAAGGATTCTTTATAAACCTACGAATTCCATAGTTCGTAGGAATATTGTGGGTCCACCTACTGTAACTCGTGCAAAAAGTCATGCATAATCAAAAAAGCACTCACCATTTTCTAGAAGAAACTACTCACTATCTGTAAGAATCGAAAAAATACCTAAATCTCAAGAATAAATATCTGAATTCGAAAAACCCTAATGGACAATTTCAAAATTGTTCAATTGTGCAACGAGGTCAATGTGGCGTTGTAAAAATTACCGGAATCAAAAAATAAAAATCACTGACTGTATTTGTATTCGAGACGTTCCTTGTAACATGCTCTCAGTTGTACTGCCTATGAAGAACTGATATCAATTATCGTGACTGGACAATGCAAATCACACCGTGATTCACCCAAGTCGAATCGTTCAAAAAGAAATCGGTTAGATTAAAAAAAAGTGTATGATTGATTCGTTTGGTTAGCTCAGTTTCTATAGATGATAAATTATAATCAATGAATTATGATTTTGATTTAATGCAAACATTTTTCTGTTGTGAAAAATATTCACCCTGGGTCCCGACTAATTTTTTCATGCAAGGCCCTTCATGGTACGAAAAAACTTTCGAAATGTTATGAAATCGGCCCTTACAGGCCTCAATCCAGCCAAAAAACAAATGAATTCAATAACCACTACTTGTAATTAAATGAAAAGCCCTATGGTTTGATTCGCACTAATTCGTTCAACGGTTTCATAACTTCTCAACGTTTTTTTTTGTCTTATCTCGTTTCAGGTTCGAATATAACGAATACGACTCGTCGGTATCAAGAAAACAGCTATTTGCATATAACTCGAGTTGATCGCGAACGGGATTCCGGTCAATTCAGGTGCATCGCCCAAGATACGAATGGAAGATCCGTGGCCATCAGCAGTGAGCCAGCGTCTATTAATATACAATGTGAGTACCAACTTCTCTTTGAATTGGAATCGCTGGATCAGCAAAAGTAGCGAATTTATTCATTTCTACAAATATTTAGGGGGTCCTTTATTTACTTTGCATTTTCGGAGTTGTGTCACCACGTCATGCAATATCGAAGGTTCTCAATGTCATTTGATTCGAAGAATAAATCCATCATACTCTTGATAATGAAATGAATGCTGATTATGGAAAAAAAATCAGGAATCATGAAACTAAAAAAAATCAACACGAAGTTAATCGTGGCCAAACTCAAAGGGGCGAGTGATTCTTTGAGTGATTCTGGGACGAAAATATCATATGTATCTTGAAAATGAAGCATTACCGGACCTTTGGTTATACGAACTTTTCGTCTCAGAATCACTCAAAGAGTTTGGCCACGTACTTACATTACACCCTGTATAGTTATAGAAATCCGAATTGAAGTTCGACCTTATTTGCATGTAGAAATAGCGGGGTCTTGATATACTGAGTGATCTCTTGAAATGTATGAATGCATGTAGCTACTGAAGTTTGCCTATTCCATTTTTTTCTGAATCTGAACTCTATTTACTGAAAGGGTTGCCTCGGACAGATGCTGAGGAAATGAATTAAAAATAACCCTCCAATTTTAATGGGTGCCCCTACCGTCTTAGTTGATGATGCCTTTATGAATAGGACCGATTGTTATGACTGCAGTTTCCTGTCAAAACAACGTTTATTTTCGCTGTTTTCTCCGTTTCGTACATAAAAACAAATCCGAACGACGCATTAATTTTTTTTCGTCGGCGTTGACACGGATTTATTTGATGTCTACAGGATCAAGGGCGGCGTGGTGTGTTAAATATAGACGTACGACGTCTATTTCTATACAAAGAAAGAAAAGAAGTTTATTTTCTGAGAGCTTTTGGACTAACTGAAAAATGCCAGTTTTCGCTCTTTTTTTCTCATGTGTTTCGAAAATTTATGTCTGATATTTGTGCCAAATCTTTTTTCAAACAACCCTAGATGAACAATCACAATATAATCTTGACATTTGACAGATATGAATGCTTCAAAATTGACAATTGAATACACAGAATAGGATTTTCTGTTAGGAAGATTAAAGTTACCATCGTTCTTTTCATTTTATGTTTCGTTTATTACAAGTAGCAATCGAATTTTCCCAGTTGGTACGAAGACATTTTATGTCAGTGTATACGCGACTTCACAAAGAACTGCTCTATACAAACGCATCCTCCATTTCCAAGAAAAAACAAATATCGACGGTCTCGCTGATTTTGAAAAATAAACCAAGACGTGCTGATCCGCTTTATCGCTGGCCTGATATATCATTTCAGGGCATTCACGAAAATAATCCATTTTGTGAAAACAAATGAGATGGATGTGTATACGTTCTTTGCTGTGGTTAGTTTTTATGATGTGATTATTATCATTTAGATTAATTCAATTTGAGTTTCTGGCTTCCTAAAATAATTCAGAGCAAGAACTGATTTTTTTTATTCTCAGCAAAGTCACTCGTACGATTCGTATCGTACAAGCCAATCCCATGCTGTATTTATTATACAGGGTTATGATAAAGTAATGCACAAAATTCATGAAACGTACAACGATCACTTTTGAAAAAAATGCAAAAACACGTCAAATTGTTCTTTTTATTCCGCATCTTTTGACATAAGTTACAAAAATAACACGTCAAAGTTGTCAAAGTTATGACGTCATCAACAATTTTTTTAATGGGAAGCTAAGATTTTTATCACATTATGTGATAGAGCTTGTGTTTTCACACAAGAAAAATAGTTGCAGTAGGGCTCACATAGGAAAAACGAGAAAAGGAATAAAAAACTAAATAAACGTAAGTTTCATTATAACTTACATTATAATTAACTAAACAGTCATTTGAAGTATGAAAAAATTAATGAAAGTTGTGCTTCCAAAGTTAGCGAAACAGAAGCAATGGATAAGTGACAATATTATGTGAAAAACAACAAGCTGGTATCCGTTTTGATTTTTCGAATTTTCCCCGATCTAACAATGTTCTTTCGAAGTGACATCTCTATGAAGTGTTCAGACGGTTGAAGCTGTTGTTTTTGTTGTCATTTATCGTGTCTATGTCTTATTAGTTCTTGGGGAAATCAAAGAAAATAATATTGCTAGAAACCTTTGTGTATACAGGGTGTTTCTTAAAGATATGCTAATATTTGAAGGAACATTTGAAAAGTTAAGACTTTTAGGACATACGTTTATGGGAAGTTTTTTTCTTGAAATGTGTCGAAGAATGACCCCTTGAAATATTAGCGTGTCCTTAAGGAACACCCTGTATAGTGCGCAAAATGAAGTGGAGTGATCATTGGTGACATTTGAAAGGCACCGATACGTCGGACGTTGCGTGTAAGGTGTAAAGAATCACAACTGCGCATGCCCAACTGTCATTATATACGTTGACGTATGCTGTCATAATAGAGTGTCGTGCTTATAGTTCACAGATTGATAAAGCAATTTGACCGATTGAGAGTTGCCGCTTTTTACGATGTTTTTCAGTGTTCAGATAAGAAGTACCGCTTTCATCTTATCGGTAACATGTCAATCAACAGTCAATATTGGCATTATTATTATCTTCTCGTGTTTGTTTGATATCCAATAAAGATATATTGAATAGTAATTTTCGATGTTATTACACTTCAGAAGACCACGATTGTGAAACAAATATTTTTAACCCTAACATTACCGAAAAATTACCAAAATTGTAGAAATACTCACAAGTACACCTAGCAGAAGTGTTCGGAACTTTCAACATTTATTATGAATATTTTGATGAATACGCCAACTCAAATTGATTTTTTTGTCACTTAGCTTCTCAATCGAATAAACGACAACGTTGCCTGTGACGCTGATGACATCTCATGGCGCACTTATGTGTCAAAATTTTCGCCATACTAAATGAAAAAACGCATGTCAAAGACAGTCAATTTGTTTTCTGGACAACTGCACAATTATCTCGCGATATCCTAATGACTTTTGAAAAAAAAATTAATCAACATAAAATTCAATGGTATAATTGCAAAATTTTTCGAAATATAACTAGAATTGTTATAGTTTTCACTACTCAATATTTCACCATTTTGATTCTGTCAAAACATTTTTCAGAAATGAAAAACTAAAAAAAAAACATCGCATGTATTTTTTCAATCGTCTCACGTGACATTCTAGCTCTTAGTGAATTAGTCTCGAATATCATCCACTCGAATGAAATTCAACGTACGATGAAAGTTTCCATTGAAAATATCCCATTGAACAACAAAAACATCGGCTCTCAGCCAGCACACCGGTACGAATCCATTCATGAAAGTATGTTTGCTCATTCTCATTCGGTAATGGAAACGTGAACCAAGTTCGTGAATTTATCGTGAGGTGGAAAAGTCTGAGGGTGCGTTGGAAATTTGCTGAAAGCATTCAATTTATGTGAACGAAATCGTATGATGGCTGTGAGAGTTCGTTCGAACGGATTTTTTATCTTCATTCCAATCTGATTGTATCAATTCGATGCGAGAAGGGAACGTTGCAGTTTAGGGTCGATCTAATTCATGAAAAAGGGTGATTTATATACAGTTTTTTTTTTCTTTTCTCCTATCAACAACTATAAATTGAAATCTATGTTGTTGAAGTTTTTGGACATTTTCGACTGGCGCCCAAAAACGTAGTTTTTGACAAATACATTTCAGGATTATTCAAATCCTATTGAATTATGATTATGAAAATTGTAAAAACTATGCATCGGCCGGGAATCGAACCCGGGCCGCCCGCGTGGCAGGCGAGCATTCTACCACTGAACCACCGATGCTTATAGTATTGTTCAGAAATCAATGGATTTTGATTTATTAACATAATAAATAAGAAGTTATGCTATTGGATATTTTGAGTATTGAATTTTATTTTCATTTTTTTCTCGAATTTTCCCATTATGAATGTTAGTTTCTACTAATTCGTTCAATAAGAATTGAAATAAAAAAGTGTTTCCGCCCGGGATCGAACCGGGGACCTTCCGCGTGTTAGGCGGATGTGATAACCACTACACCACGGAAACTTATGAATGTTTGTGCCAAGAACAGAACTTCAACATAAGAACAATAAATCTCTAAAGTAATTCATGTTTATATCAATTTGATCGATAATACCAGAATTTGACCCTTGTCTTTTTGAGTATACTCAAACTGTTATTACTTGTTGCATTTAGAACGATAGTAGATTGAAAAGAGTACTAAATTATAAATGTGGAATTCACAATTGAATTTCTTGTTTCATGTCATCAAATACTTCACCAATTTAGGATTCACATATCATAGATATCCAGTTCGATTGAAAATAATGAAAAAACTATGAATCCTTGAAAGAAGCAATCAATAGGTAGTGTTTTTTTCATTGATCAAATGTATTGTGCAAGATACACAGAATTTTTTATATTTTAGGGAACAGAACCCTAGCCTGTACACCTATGAGGAACTATTAATTATTATGAATGTAGTTACTCAATGTAAATGTTATGAATCCAAACAAATTTTGGATCAACAAAATCATCTGCTCGTGAACCCAGTGAAAAACTCACAACAAAAGCATTCCACTTGAATTATTCAATTCAACAACCTCGTCCGACGTTTTTTCTTCTTTTGTCCATTTCAATAACATTTCCAGGTAGGTTTCGGATTTCTACGGTCGAGGACGAGGAGATTATTAGCGGTCCTTCGTGGGTGCCCGAATATCCTCTTAATGGTGTATTAAGTTACACATAGCCATCCGAATACACAGAACATGATTTAATGGCTCTAATTATAAGCGATCTCTTAGCCGTACAATAATTCAGTCCCGAGAAATCTGTTATGAAAAGGTTTTTTTCGGTCTTTTGCTTGGTGCCTGTTGATTTACTGGCTATATGTTTTTAATTAACAGTGCGTAATTTGAGACTGAGAGAATGAAGAACGATGATGGTTTTATCGATTTATTCGAGTGAGTTCGGTCGACTTATTGTGGCTTGTTGCTGAATTTATGACAATTTTACACATACAGGTTGTCAATTTGAAACTAAAAAATGTAGAGAAGCACAATTTGGTAAAAATTTTATACAAAGAGGGGAAACTATTACCACCATATTTTGGTTGTAAGGTGAGTCACCCCTTGGGCCTCACCTACCCCAAAATTTTGAATGGCAGCCCCCCTTTTGTGGTACATTAAATTGAAGACTTTTTGAAATTGAATTCACCTGCACAAGAATGTTTCCTGACCGTGGTAAAGAAAGGGTAACTTGAATAAAATAAACTCTGTTTCATAAAGTGCTTTTTCATTTAATTATTATTATTATTTTTATTTATTTTTGAACTCGTTTCTCTCACATTCTGTAATAATCCGTTGCCGAAAATCACCCTGTATAACGCGATTTTTATTTCGATTTATTTATTTTCTTTCTACAGGGTGTCCCGTAAAGTCCACGTCAAACAAAGGAAGAGTGTTGATCAAAGGATAACCCACCTGTTTTGACAAAATTCCCATTATAAAAGTCCTACAGTTTTCGAGATATATATTTTTTTGAAAATAATGAATTGATGCTCCTTTCAATAGATTTGTCTTTACGGTTGGTACAATTTTACACCTTTTTGGTTAATTTTTTCATTGAAATATTGCTGAAAAATTATTTCAACGTTTACATCGAAAACATTCTGAAGGGGACCTTTTTGAAATCATCACTATGAAATAGACAATTTATTGGTGTAATGTGCAGCAGAAGCTCAGTACATGTTTGGTACTGAGCTAAACGATGGGCTAAACCTCGTGAACAAAAGAATAAACTACCAAAATTTTTAATAAAAATATTTCTCACAGCCCCCCTTCAAAATGTCCGGAGAATGTTTTTAATGGTAAAATCATTCTTCAGCAACATTTTTCACTGAAAAAATTAACCTAAAAGTTGTACAATATGTGCCGTAAAGACAAAAAAGAAAAAGGGTCAAAAATTAATTAAAAAAAATATCTGGAAAACGGTAGGACTTTTATAATGGGAATTTTGTCATAGCAGGTGGATTATCCTTCAATCTACATTCTCCCTTTGTTTGACGTGGTCTTTACGGGACACCCTGTATATATTTCGATGGTATTACCATGGGAAATCAATAGTTGTAGAGACAATAATATCTATACTTCATTTATTCTGGGTTGATACCTGTATGAAATCGCCAGATTGAGCCGTGTTGCCAGATGTTTTTCACTTTTTCAGCGATGCTCCGAATTAACTCCGAATTAAATCTTGGGTATATATATATATATAATCATATTCCATAAAAAATATTGAACCGTTGTGAGATTTGGCATCGTTCACTTCACAACGATGCCAAATTGTTTGGAGCGAATCCTTACAATCGTTTGTTTACATTCGAATTGTTCTTTTATTGCGATTTTTGTGAATTTGTTCTTTTAAGAGCTTTATTTTATTGCATTCTTATCAAGATGCCGAGAGGTTTGAGTGGAGATGCCCAGAAAATGGTTGCAAGTTTGTTGGAATATTTTCAACGAGAAAAGGTTAACGGAGGTCCCTTACTTCCATTGAATTCTATAGGAAAGGAAAGTGAGGAATCCTAATGAATATTTATTTACCACGAAGAGTTTATGATAATTCAATATGATTATTACAGAGAGTGGCTGCTTCACTAAATATAAGAATTGCTACTGTGTGGAGAATATCAGCAAAATCAGCAGAGGGTGAAGGATTGAACAGTCCGAGGACATCTACAGAAAAGAAAAAACCAATTGTTGATATTGAAAAATCTCAGGAGTCTGAAATAAGAAATTGTATTTACGATATGTATAAGAACAGTGAGTATTCAGTGCCTTTCACATATAATCAAATAATGAACATTCCTATTTGCAGATGAACACATAACATTGAATGATAAGCTTGCTCAACGTTTTCTCTTCAATGGTTGCCTCTCATCTTTATGGAAGGTATTGAAAAACATTGGCTTCAGATTTAGAAAAGATGATCCACAGCGAGGAATGATGGAGTTACCTAATATTGCTATGAAATGTGTAACATTCCTCCAACAGTATATTCAATTAAAAAATGAAGGTTTGAGGCAATTTGTGTTTCTTGATGAGACCTGGATCTTCCAGAATGGAACTATAGGACATTCCTGGCAAGATTCTAGTGTCAAAAGTGTGAAAAAAAAAATAAAGTAGGAGGTTCTAGGTATTTATAGTTTGTATTTGGGTTAGATGGTGTACTGGATTTATGTTGTATATTAGATTCATTAGATTCAGAATTAGTTTTTTCTTCTGAAACTGCTGATGAAGATTACCATGGAGAAAAGAACCAGGATAACTTCCTCCACTGGTTCGAAACGCAATTGCTGCCAAACTTAGAAAATCCTTCCACAATAGCTATGGATAATGCTCCCTATCATAGCACAACCATTAACAAAGTTCCCACCTCAGCTTCTAACAAGGCAGCAATTCAAGAATGGCTCACTAATAATGATATTGCTTTTGATTATGGAATGTTGAAGCCACAGTTAGCTAATTTAGTAAAATTGTATGACATATATTCAGAACTTATTTCAAAGTTGTTTGTAATATATTCTATGATTTTCAGGAACAAACCAGCCCCTATTTATAAGGCAGATCTGATAGCAGAAAAATATGGACATCAAGTTCTTCAAAGAAAAATTTATCATTTGTTATTTATAAGAAAAATTGGTGGGATAATTATAATTTGTTCATTAGGTAAGGTATTGAACATCTAAAAATTATAAATTATACATTTTATTCTTATGTAAATGGATGATATTGATGAGATTAATCAACAGGAGTCATACCTCAGAGAAGACAGCATCATCATTTGGAGTAAAAAGAAGTCATCGAGAAGAAGAAGGGTTGGTTTCAATTATGATATTTTTCAACGTAATACATGTCGAGTTGTTAGTTTTCAGTTCCAGAGGATACATAAGTAGCAGAAGACAAACATAATGAATTAAGATACATTTGAATTGGAATCTATATTGTATTTTTGTTGAAATGTAATGATATATGGTGGTTCAATGAGTTTTTGTGGGTTTTCCTCATGTATCATATGGAAACCTTTCATATGAGCAGATGCACCACTATTTTTCCCACGAATGAATCAATTTATAACTTTTGCATTATTTCTATAACATACCTATTGAGGTTGGCCAAGAATTGGTTTTGAAATATAGAACCGTCAAATGAGAATGAGAGTTTAGAACAGATATAATGTTGAAAGATAAACATCACTTCATTACGTAGTTATTGTGTATTTCCTTTGAATATTCGATTCGATTTCTAGCATGAGAACAGTCCATTATATCATTTGAACCATTCAACGGATATCCACAATCAATAGTAATCCAAATATGATAAAAATTATTGATCCATCGAAAACAGTTTCAAAACAAAACAAACGGTCAACATAACCCAACTTTTTATCACAGAGTCTGTGTTTTTATTCAAAGTTAATTCTGAGCATCACTGAAAAAGTGAAAAACATATGGCAACACGGCTCAATCTGGCGATTTCATACAGGTATCAACCCAGAATAAATGAAGTATATATTTTATAGGTCGAATACATTTTTCATAACAATTCGAATAATAAACTTAACCTAACTTTCTGTACCGGAGTATTATTGGAAAAAAGCCAAGCATCAACATCGTACCTTCTGACAAAAATTCAATGAAATCTCCCTTACTTCATCTCATCCAAATCGAACAAACATCAAAATCTTGAAGGACTCCGTGCCCTTACTTTTATTTTGGGACGAAAACATACAGACAGATAATTCTCCATTGTTCTCAAACAACAAACCGGCCCTATTTTCGTTGATTTTTTACGCTTCAGCCATCAAACCGTGGCCGAATACCGGCTTTGATTCGGCATCCGTTTTTGTTTAGAGTTGACGAAAAACGGGTCGAGACGGCCAGTCGATGTTTTTGTTTTCGATGTTCGACTGTTCTTCAAACCGAACAGAATTTGATAATGACGGACCGCGAGTTTCTTTCTTTTTCTGCGAGGTTTGAAGAGAAGGCAGCGCATTGTACGGATATTTCTGACGTAATTATTAGCCAATGGATCTTCGGCGTTAGTTTTTGCGGAATCTGTTTCGAGCCCAACTTCAACATATTCACTCAAGCAAAAGAGAATAAATGAAAATTTCATTCCATTTGAAATTACTAAAGTTGTTAAAAAAAAAACAAGAAAGTAGCAACACCGATTATATTTTCATATTTATCAATAGTTTTCATAGATTTATCTTCAATATTCTTCAATATGAAATACAGGATATTTTTTACAATTCCTGAACAACACTTTTTTGTTTGTCTAATATGGCACTCAGAAGAAATTTTTCATTCATGGAAGATGATATTTCAAGCAATTTTTTCATGATGTTCATTAGTAGGTTTTGTATAAAACTCGTAAATCTCTGGAAAGCATCTGTCAAATGTCAATGCATTCGAGTTAACATTCTTAATGAGTTTTGACACCTCAAACGTGAAGGGGTTCATGAGAAATCATAGACCGTTTAATTCTATTGTTCCCAACTTTTCCCACAGGAAGTTCATCAAGTAAATAAGCGAATGTAGGATGATCGTTAAAATATGATTAAATGAATTCCAGTCTCAGCCAAGTCTTTGAAGAAATGCCGAACATCCTTATTCAATATTCATTTTATTATAATTATCTAGCAAATACATATTTTCAGTTTAATTGTACATCACCATTTATTTTTATTCTTATTTTTTGGAACTCATGAGGAAGTTTTGGATATACAGGGTGATTCACATTGGAAACATGACTTTCGATTCATCCAGTGAAGATCTTTTGCCCAAATTCTCATCTGTAATAATATTTACTATGAAATGCAATCAACGTGAAGATATTCGACCATATTCAACTGATCTAACAAGCAAACACAAGGGAGGAGAGTCCATCAAGGAGACTTTCTTGTTAAAAGCCTTTTCTGGAGAAACTTTCCAGATATAAAGGTAAACAGAAACTACCTAGAACCCCCATTTTCCAGGGCTTAGATGTTGATGATAATATTCCTCGAAGGCTGATGGGGAGTTTTAGATAAGAACTTCCAATTGAACAGGGGCGTACCAACTATAAGGGTTTTGTTTAATTTATTTAAATTTTTCGTCACATATTTCAAATCATGTTGCCAAGCCAAATGAATAATTATATAAATGAAATCCTTAATAATATCGTTTCATCAAATTTGTTGTTTATTTTGTATATTTTTAATCAGTATAAATCAGGAATCATACATAATTGTTGGAAATGTATTTGAATTAAGACTGGATTCGTTGTGCCTCTGAAATTATCGACTTTCTTTTAAATTAAATTTTTATATACATACTCACATTGTGATTAGGCTATGCCTCTGCACTTACTGTTTATGATGATGATACAAATAATAATAAATACTATTTTTTTATTTTATGATTATTCCGAAACATCGTGATTTTTTGCAATTCTGCTTCAAATTCTGCTTTTTCATGCAACAGAATAATTAAATTTTATTTTCTTCCTAAAACTGCTGTGGTGGTCCGACACTGGTACACACCAAAAAAACTGTAGCTGTTTCCATTGAGGCATTTCCTGATAATTGAGTTTCCCCCTAGGAGTGTTTTATTTGACAAAAAGCCCGTGAACTTGGACCGCCCACTTTATTTACGATTATAAAATGATAATGTTATCGTGATTAGCTCACATTAGAAACGAACCCTTACTTGTTCGTTATCTAGTTATGGTTAAAGTGAAAACGAGGCGTGTTTCATTTACACGGTGAACCAAAAAAAATAAACAATTTGAACCTTTTTTTTGGGCCACCCAGTAGACGAGTACAATTCAGCGAAATCCATCTGACTAAAAGCTTGTTGAAGCATGCCTTTCTATTCGTTTCAATCCAAAGGTTGGTAAGTAGGGAGATAAATACGGAGCTACCCTTCAGTGTTCGAATGTGTCAGAAACCCTATTTGCTTTCCCCCTGTCTATATTTCTTAATTCTGACAGTTATTGCTGCATTATTCCACTGGAGAGCTGCAGTCAACGGTATACGATATGAACTTTGGTATGATTCATTGAAAATTGAGCCAAACTAAAGCTCAAACTTTAAATATGTGGAGTACTTATGATGAGTTCAAATCGTTTTCCATCGTTTGGTAAATTTATAAAATGCCCAATGAGTGAATGATGATAAATTTGTATTGGTTGTATTGCTTGTGAGATTCTCTTGGAAGTTTTGTTGTATGAATGTTTTTTGTCAGTTTCTAAACAGCTTAGCCATCTCACCAAAATATGAATACCACGATAAAACCTTTTATTTGTTCCCGACCTCGTGAATAGGGAAGACCACTAATTTTTCAAAACAGCATAATCGTGTATGTCAAAACAGCACAATCGTGTATGTCCAAAAACTACCGTTCATTTATTTTTTTATTCGGTCTATATCATGAATAGAATAATAAAATAAACGGAATTGATTTCGAACATACAATTTCATGCTCCATTTTCAAAGGTTGCTCTCATTGGTGTAACGCAGTGTGACGTGCTTAACCCTACACGCCCATCGACCTTGAGCTGACCTATCATAGATAATTGTTCTATGGTAAATCTTGCTGTGTTGCCGCACCAAAATACCAGAACTCATTCTCGAAATAAAAGTTGTAAAAGAATACAATATAAATGATATATTTTTTCTACAAATTATCATGAAATGATATAGTTATCACTCGTCGATACGTTTTTGAGAAAATATATCGAAGGAATAAGGAGTCATCCACAAGTATACTTGACAACATTGCACATGGTGTGAGCAAAAGATACATGAAAACAGACAAAGATAGACTTATGGTGTAGCACGTCATACGCTCATAGCACCGCCCACTTATTTCTGGCGTTTTTAAATTTCCAATGAAAATGCTGATTTCAAAACGCTGTAGAATTCATTTGCATTGATTTTGATGCCTGATATTGAATGTACACCGAACCAATATCATTATTCATCCATTAAGAGAGGTTTGGAAGGATATCATCACTTAGTGGTCTTCCCCATTTAAATAATTTTTCTGCATTTCTTGGATTCTTTCCTCAACTCATTTTCAACTGAAAAACTACAGTCTCTTGTGTTTTATTTTGAAAAATATCGATACGCGAATAACAAACAAACACAATAAAGAACTGCAAACTCACGAACGGATTCTCGTTCCTAATTCATTGGGCAGAACTGTACATACGAGTAGGTAATTTCGCTGATACTGCCCTTCAGCGCTGAAGATGCATACAGCATTGTTAATTATGAACGTACCCTGCATCCCCTGTGACTTGTTTTGTTTCTCGCATTCAGTTTGTGACGAATATGACAATGGTGATGGGCTTTCAGATTAATTGAGGCTGCCTGTAACCCATAAGTGTCATAATCGATGGATAAGGACGCGTGTTTTGAGCAAGCTAATCAGAAAGTTGCCTAGATGGTTGTTTTATACACAGTGCGAGTTTTTAAGAAATAATTGATTCAGGGAACGGAATACAATGTTGTACAGTATGTTTTCAATTTGAGATATTTGACGTTATAGAATATTTTTTCAGTGGCAATTTTAATTTTTAAGGAATATTTTTGAAAAGTATATTCACATAAACATGTCTACATGATATGAAATTGTTTCTAAACAGATTCAAAAATGAAAAAAATTTGACAAAGAGAATTTGGTTTCTCGACTAATCACTTTTGTTCTTTCGATCTGAAATATTTTCAACGTTGCGGCATTGCCGCTTCTATCGAAAAGTAGCAACAACTTTGTTATTTCACATGGAACACCCTGTATTTTATTCCATTTTTCGTTCCTCTGATACTTTTCAATTATTTTCGTATGATACTTTCCTATACCTATCTCGAAAGGTTTCCGAGAAATTAATTGATTTCCTTATTTTTCGTGCGAAACATAGCTTCAATTAAATGTTTATTACTGCGGTATTTGGATTCGTAGAATGTTGAAATTTTGGGTGTAGTTTACTAATGTCTTGTGCATCAATAATGTCTCAAGAAATTCGTTCTCTATTGTACAGGGCCGTTCTAATTTGATGACGATGGATACAAAAATGGTGAAAAGTGCATTTTTTCAAATGGAATACCCTGTATATTATCTAATATCCTAAAAGACAATTGAAGTTCCTTCCAAATGATATATTTTGTTCTTATACCTAAATAGTCAGGTTTTTGAGAAAAAAATTATTTCATACATGTGTATAAGAATCGTATATCAGTTATTAGGTATATTTGATTCTGCTATTGTTTTATTTTGCAAAATTCGGAACTCAATTATTCTTTGATTGTTTAGAATGGCTGTTGAACAGTTAAAATGAAATAATTGATTCAACTTGTATCTGAAATCTTATCTTAAATAAATAACCTGTAATAGTATGGGATTTCGACAATTTTTGCCTACAAAAGAATAGAAATCATTCTGAAAGAGCCTCTGAAGATGAATCTACAAAGTTTACTGCCCAAAATTATAGAAATTCGAAAAAAAACTTATGCTAGCATACTTATCGAATTCAGATTTCACATTCGAAAATCCCTAATCTCATATCGATTTCGTGAAGATATCGGAAGTAATCTTCATCCTTCTACCCCTTCACCAAATCAGGCTATGAACACTTGAACTCTCCTTATTATCGGATCAAAATTACTCACAGACAGACTAAATCTTCATCTCTAATCAATGGGATTATCATCGATAACTCGATATGGCTCTATCGGTATGCCTCGACGAATTATGAAATTTCCCTGATTAGGTTTGAGCGAAGATGAAATTAGGGAAGCTTTGCCAATATTCCGACAGCAGAAAACGTATTTTGGGTGGTAAGGTTTTGTAAAGGGCAACATCGAGTACGCTGATATTTTGATCTCATAAATACAAATTCAATATGAACTTTTCATTTAATTTTGTGTAATGAATTCTCAATAGCTATATGAGTTATTATCATCCTAATTACAATATATGTCACTCAACATATCAAGTTATGACTGTACAGGGTGAGCAAATAAAAAAAAACTAAGATAAATGTAGTGTGATATTATATTCGCTATTAAAAATTATATTTTTCGAAAAATAAGCAACATTTTGGGAGAAATACATACTTCGAGAACATCTTTGTTGATGTTCAATGAACAATGTGAAGATGAGAAAAATTTAAATTCTTCGTGAAATTTTACCCTAACTAATGTTTTGTATTTTTTCAATTTATCACAGCAGTTTCTTAGATCTTTGTGATAAAAATTATTTTGCAACAATCGATTAGGAGTTTTTGAATGAGAATCAGTCAGTTACGAAGGGTATTTTGCCAAAAAAATGCCATGCCACAAAAATCTTACTTTTTTCGCACGAAATTCACTCACGAACGAATTCTATGAAATGTAAGAGATAAACGGAGTTTTCAAACCAACTCCTGATATTTATAATTGATTGAAAAAAACTCGTACATCGATTATGGTATCATTTCAACGTTTTACTTGAAGCCCACTATCCGAAAAATATATCGTGTTGAAAGATTATGTTTTGCGGTGTTGGTTAGCCCCGCTAAGATTGCACAGGGGGTTAATCCGACAATAACTGCCCTGCTACCCTACCAGTACGTGACTCATAGGGTTCTTATGGCCATGATCGACCCCCAGCCGTTTCATGTGTTCGAACTGCTGTGGATGAGTAGTTTGTTTTGTGAGGTTTTTTCTACCCCAACGAAATTGGTGAATTATACGACTACACATGTTCGTTATAATAAGTTGGATGCTATGAGAGAAGTTATTGGTTCGTTATAGGTACAGCCTCATTGTCTTGTTAATTTGAGGGGATATATACAGTTAGAATTTTCGAAAAATCGTTTTTTTTTATGTACATATATTTAAGAATACATACAAGTTTCATATCGTTCCGGTGAATATTTTCGAAGTTACACGAAAAATCGTTTCAGAGTGCTTGAAAGTGCCGACTACTGTCAAATTTTAATACGAGCTTCTTGAATATATTTTTTAGTAATTAATCAAAGATTTTTTCCTCACCAATAAATATTTTTTATTTGAAGCCGAAATTTTGGTCAAATATCGTATGTTTCTGAGAAAACGCCATTTTGCTGAAAAAAAAAATATTTTGCTTATTCCTTCGATTAATCACTGGATTTTACTTTAATTAAACGAAATCTGATTTTTTGAGTTCGAATGATCCAGTTCAGAAATATACCACCTAGTGGTCACCGCAAAATGTCCTTTTTGAAAGGAGCTCCCGGAGCTTAGCTGTAATTCCTTTCCAAATAAAAATTTTTACTAATACCAAGTCTCAAAATACTGTTAAAAGATACCATAATATGTGTACAAATCATCAGATCAATAAATTTAAAAGTTTTCTCTGAAAAAAATATGGAAAATTCGCTTTTTCAGCCTTCTTCCCTTAATGCTGAACAACATGAAATATGGATTTCACAAAAAAATTAAGGTTTCAGGTTAACCATGTTGAAAATTAATTGATATAAAATCAAGGAAAATATTGTAATTCTAAAAAAGCGTGGGGTTTTTTCATATAGTGCCCCACACGTCCTATACAATTGCAATATTTTTCTTAATTTATTCCTATATTAATAATTATCCTAGACTTTTTAGTTCGTTATAAAAGCATGTTGTTAAATTTTTTTATTACATTTACGTTTTTTATATGACATTATTACAATGGTCCATCTTTGAATGACGGAATATAAAATAATAATGTTACATACATACATAGAAGCTAATAAAAGCGTGTAAAATAACGCTTCTCCAAAAATGTTTGGAAATTCGTCAATTGTGACAATCACAAATTTCGTTGTTATTTCAAAAGAGCTTAGAACAGCACTGAACTCCGTGAACTTGAAAATATCTCGATTGAAACTATTCAATGTCTCGTCTCTCATAAATCCATTAATCCCAATTCCGTTGCAACTTTCCGCCACCTCTCGATATGAAGCTGCCAAGCTTGAAGCTCGTCGTCTGAGCTCGAAACAAAAGCCATAGTGTAGAGATTGCCGTTGTCGGTTCCAACTTCCGTTTGTGTTCAGCGAGAGAAAGATTGTTTCCGGTTAGATGTGGCGAAAAGACGTGCCACGTCTGACGTTCTCACGATCCGCCGGGAAATTCGTGAAAATTAGGAAGGAAAAGCGGTGGAATGCGTAAAAGGTTTATCCCTACTCCTTGTGAACGAAGCAACTTTTCTTTGGTGCTACGCTTTCGCTATGAAACGTCGATAATTAATGGGGGATAATGTATTTTAATCACATCAGTTTGTTTATTATATAATTCTTTGGTCGCTTGTTGTGACGTAGCAAGTACTCTGAGAATTTTGACGATGTTTTTTTGATGAACTCTTTGGTCTGTCTTATCCCTGGCGCCCTTTTCAACCATTCAAGAGAATTCTTGTTCATCCTAGGACTGTTGGATATTTTCCACAGTGATTTCGCTACAGAAGCTTCTTGACCAATAAGGTCAGCCTTTTCGTCGCTATTTTAACCTGTGTGGCCTTGTACCCAGGCTAGAGATAGTCTAGACCAGTTTGGACTTAGCTTGGCTAACTTTTTGCTGGTTGAAATGGTCTTTGAAAATTTGAAATTCAACACCAGTCCAGTTGCTGATTGAATAATAATAATAATAATAAATTCAGTCAACCATGAAGCTTACGTACGTATGGAGTGAAGACCTGATCAATTTCCTGAGATGTTATTGGACATGTTTTTCTTCCACACCAGGCACTTAGGCCTTCCGGTGGAATAAGTCTCCCTTTAACACCCCAAGTAAACACTCGATACACCCTTATGTTTATCCTCTCGGGATACACGAATCACTTTACCCCGTCCGCAAGTCGTATACATAAACGCAAACCGTGTTCCTACAAATTACCTGCGGAACGGTCAATAGGAATGGACAACGTGTTCAACGCCCCTCAAACACGAGATGGGCGTGAGTGTCGAATTTCCAGAAAAAAAGTTTAGTTACAGGGGTTTTTAATTTATGTGGTTTGTTCCAAGGTGAATAATTTCTTGGCTCGCGTTCTTTTGAAGTTGGCAACACTTTACATAGATGTCAAGTTTACAGGGTGACCTGAATTAGATACTTTCGATTCGATATCAGAGAGGTAGGGGGTACCATTTGACTTATTTCGAGCATTTTTTCTCGTAAACAAGATGTCTAAAAAACTCTTAGAACTCTTAGTACTGAACTCCGTTCACCTTTATAGTCATCAAGGTTCAAAGAATCTCGAATTGTAATAGAAAAAAATATTCCATTGCTATCGAAAACAGAGAGAATGTACATCTGAAATGGCCTCTTCGTTCACCAGACTCAACAACATTGAGTTTTTTCTCCTGGTGATTCAAGAAAAATTCAATACATTCAACAGATATTGGAGCATTGCAATTTTTGCATTTAAGAATTCTCACACCATTAGGGAGAAATTGAAATAATCCTCATTTCATTTGTCAAAGATCTAATATAATTGACTTTATCATGAAATATCAAAATATGGCCAGTGACATATTGAATGAAATTATCAAGTCTGAAGAAAGTTTTCTTCTGATAAGTTTCAATCGTGTAATACAGGGTGATTCATTGGGGAAAATACTGTAAGGGCAGGTAGGGGTTACCTAGCTGGTTCTGAAAATCCTTCATATGATGGGTCTGGCGCCATGTATAACCGAGATACAGAGTGTTTTATGTATTTCTTCTATTTCTGGAATGACTCATAACTTACGATCCACATTGTATATATTATTCATTTTCACAACAGGAACTCATCATCCTGTATGCTACCGAATGCCGAATGAATGAATCTAATAATCTAGGCGAACGACCTGAAGAAAATGAAGGAATTTTATCTGTTCAATACATTACCCTGTATGACGAAATTTCGAAAATTCGTTGGCGAATATAAAAGGAACAGAAATAAATATTCCACAACAAATGTATTTGGTACTTCCGCATACTATTCTTATACCTGTTGATTTGAGTCAAAATCAATTTTCTCAATGAAAAGTTGGTACAAAATTTATAATATATCACGACCATTTCTACAAATATTTGAGGACTTCAATACGACCTAGGATTCTTCGAAAACGCAGCCAGGTGGTCTACATCAAAACGTTCGAGAAAATGAAACTTTTTGTGTAATCATTAATTTCTGGAATAGTTTATTTGATAATATCTCGGCATCAATTCTCCACTACCCATTAGTTTAAGAGCAGTACTTTGAAAGAAAATATATAGCCATACAAATGTAAGCTCCGATGTAAACAAGAGAATTAAGGAGAATTGAAATTTAGTGCTGTTACTCCCTACCATTTACTTCGAACGAAAGAGCTTGAAAGAAAGCACTTAACGTTGATGACATAAATTTGCGAGTTGAAGAAATGATTCCTGTTTTCACGTTTCCTCTTGTCTCCTTCGAAATTGCATGAAAATTAAAGTTACTTCAGTTAAGCTAGGTTTCAATAGTCACAATTATCTACGGTAGGTTCGTGGATTCAAGGCCAAAAACGAATGGAGATAGAAACATAGATACGAAATTAGAAGGCACAGATTTTCGGAATATTCTTGAAATAACAATTTGGTGACTATGACCGACAAGTCTTCCCGATCTTATACTTTTAGATATATATCGTTGGTAAAATTGCCTCTGGCAAAAACAAATGGAGCTGGAAACAGAGATAGAGAATGTATTTCACAGATTATAAGGACAATTTTTTTATTATTACGTCATCAATGTTCTAGTGAATTTAGTTTTTTTATAACAAACACATTTTGATTATTGAAATATTGATAATATTTCAACACCTACTTCTCTACAGATCATATCGCAGAAAGAGAATTGATCGTATACAGTGTGTAAAACTAAGAATGTGTCAATCCAAAGACCAATCAAATTCGAAAAGATCTTGTTTGTCGCGAATATTAGAAAAAAATTTATTTTTAAAATAAGGATATTTGGATTGTTAAAATGAACTCTTAAAATCACGTAAATTTGCTATTATGTGCTTCACTAACATCTACCTATATTTCCTTTACAGTTCAGATCACGAATACTATAGAGAAAATCAACTATACTATTTTGCTTCGTTAGTAAAAAATATACTGGGAAATAATTTATGGAAAAAAAATCAAAGATTCGGAGTTCTCCTGCAAATCGGAGCTGCAACTTTTTCGCACTCCTCCTTGGTTTTGAAGTTGTTTTTCGTAGCATTACATCCTCCGTAAACATCTTTGACACATCCTTGGTGCTTGTCGTTCCATTTGTAACGCCAGAACAATGCCATGCACACGAACGGGCCATCTTGTATATCTTTTTGACAGTCTAGAAAAACAAAATACATTAGGCTCGTATACAAGAAGAATATTCGTGATTACTACTGAAAACTTCTTACCGCACATTTTCGATTTTTTAGAAGACTGAAATTACATTAGGAATTCTTTATGTTTTTAGGTAAAATCACATTTATTTTGGACTTTGAAGATGTAGAATTCATCTAGAAAATTGATGCCAACTGCTGCAAAACTTTTAGTTGATCAACATTGGTATGAAAATAACGATTAAACATCGTAGATTCGAAAAATTCCAATTTGAAAATATATCGACAATTTCAATTTATTTATTGCAACTCGACTCGAATATTTCCATGATCTCATTTTTGTGAAATCTGAGGTTGAATCAAAGTTCAATACAAACATAAACATGTTGCTTTCTTCACAATTGGAAATATCAGCATATATATATGTCATTATCTCATTTCCTAGATGTGAATTTGGAATAATATTTATGCCGTCTTTTATTCATCGCAATACATAAAACCATCCAAGACTATGCGATATCCCAAAATTTCCCCGTCAAATGTTGAAGAATTGACCAAAATCAGCACAAAAAATATAAAAAAAGGTAAATGGAAATTCAAAAAACAATGAAAAACTTAATAATCGTTCGAGAATGAATTGAAATCGATTCGATATTTATATATTTGAAGGAGGAAATGTTAGAACAGCTTATCAGAAGTTTCGCCGTTTCGTTCACAAGGGCTCACCCTGTATACAACTATTTACCTCGTGGTTCGAAGGATCTGGCGTTTAGTGACTCTGGGCTCTCAGCTTCAAGAATCAACTCATGACCTACAGAAGACACTGCAGAGTTCGTCACTATCAATAAAACCAAGAAAACTCCACAAAAACCCTTCATGTTCACTTATTCTGTTCAATGCTATGGTTAGAATGTCACTATAACGTTATGGATGTCCGTTATCTCTTATCCGTTTGGCTGTCGAGTATACAGGGTGTCTCAATCGCAACATACGAATGAATTTAACAAATTTGTTATTCAACGTTTCTCTTTACAAAATTTTAATAGGAGTACAAAAAATGGCCCGCTTTATATTTCGAAAAACTTTTTTTAGAGTTTGTTTAACGACTTTTCTATTGTCATTAACTTCAAGTACATCTATGTTAATATTTCCTGAGAAACTAACTTATATTTCAGACTGTAAAATTTTCGACAATTTTACATGCACTCGACATATTTGAGTCGAACAATCCAAATTTCGAAACCGATCCCATTTATAAAAGGACAATCTGTAAATGAATACGTCCCTGGGAATGTTCAAATTTTGATGATAACTTTTGATCCTTGCGTCGAGTTTCATTGAAATCTATAAGAATATTTCTTCATCACTATTATAAATTAATATTTATTGTCGCTTCTTACTGTATAACTAACTAACTTCCTTTAGTACGTGGAAGATATACACAAATACTCGATTAATATTAAACTTTTGTCATTGATAACTAACCATTTTCTTCTTTGTTACAGGTGAGTCTTATCTACCCCGATGAAAATGGCAAGTATAGCGTACATACAGGGTGTGTTTATGCGTTCGTATACATCTACTTAAAAAAATGTATGTATACGAGATTTATGGAAGAGATAATGAGAATTTTTATAGTTGAAAATGTGTCATAGTTGACTAAAGTAAGAATCGGTTGACCGTCCGTAGTCCCTATCAAAAAACAAGTTTTTTTTGACAGACCATTTCATCGTGCGCAACAAAATCATTCATCGAATGTAACATAGAAATGAATTATTCATTCTCAATATTTCGAAAAACATATGGAATTAATCAGAGAATTAAAAAAAAAGAAAAGAAAAATATATCTATATATTATTTTACTTGACATAAAAAGGGTGGTACATTTAAAACTTGACTGAGCTGGTTTTGGGTGGTTATAAAAAAACCCTGAAATACAGATGCAATATTTTTAATGAAACTCATTCAACGGGTGGTAATTTTTAGGTTCCATTTTTTTTCACTTTACGTTTTTACAAACAGGTTCAGCTACTTTCATGCAGTCTTCAAAAGTCTGGAAATTATTTTTTGTCGCGTGACAACCCCCATAAGAATCTTTTATGCATGTTTTGTCAGCTACGCTCCATCGGAATCTTGGCTTGTTTGCTCTGCATCTATAAGCTCCTTCTTCTATATTTTTGTGACAATCTGAAATCAATACAAAACCAATATTAACATTGTCTTACTATCATGTTTTTGAAACTAACAAGGTGCAGGTAATTTTCTATAATAGTAGAACTCTCTACATGCGTAATATGTCATTGTATACAGTTTCGGAAACAATATATTTGACCTACTGGTAGAAATCTTTAGGAGTAACAAGGCAAGCAAGTGATATTATATTATTTCGATCTATTATACTTCCATTATGAAATCGATAAATTTTGGAAAGAATAAATAAATAAATGCTCCCAAACTCACCTTTCTGTTGATATGGTCTGGCATCCATAGACTCTTGACTCTCGTAAATCTCTGTCAAATCAATTTCAGGCAAGTCTTCTATTTTACAATTCGAATGAACGATTTGTAAAGCCACGATTATGGTGACGACTATCAAAATCTTCACCATTTTATCACTTTAATGTTATGAATATCGCTGAGAAGTCGACAATATTATGTGTTGATTACTGATATATCATCCAGTTTTATAGCCAGAGCCCAGAGGTATATAGAGAGCTTCGGAATTTTTGAATTTGTGGAGATAAATTTGCAAAGCTATCGCTAAATGATAGTCAAGTTCATTCTAGCAGGTCATCATTTATAATTGGTGATTTAATTTTTTTGAATTCAGTAGCACACCTAATTATTTGAGAGCCTGTCCTTTCTTATTCTTATATTTTTTTATTCGGATTATTCTCTGATTGGCAGATTTCTGTTTACGTATCAGAACATACGCAGTTTATACTTCATTCATTCAATAACTTTCTTTCATTGAACAGAAATAATAATCACTGTTGGCAAAAATTCGTCCAGATACCAGAACTGATTTCTGGAGCAGCATTCATTATACCTTAGTATATTTACATAGCGTATTCAGCATCCATCATTACTGGAAACGATTTCAATTTGTTATCATCGTGAAGCCGCCATGATAGTATATCCTGATACCCTTGAAAATGCATTTGTGCAAACGAATTCGTCATTATTTCTGGTATAACGACATCAAAGTCGGAACGGAACGAATCTCTCTCGCCTTGTTTATTTTCCATTGAAATTTTGCTTAAATCGTCGATTCATCAGGTTCATCATGGAATTTAAATGGAAATTGTACAGAAGAAGTAGGAACGGCCATAAAACACAATCAACATGCGATTCCAGTTCTATATGTCTACATTTAATTTTCTGGCAATCAAAATATACAGGGTGTCCCTTAAAGACCACGTCAAACCGGGAGAGAATGTAGATCTGAGGATAACCCACCTGCTATGACAAAATTCCCATTATAAAAGTATCACCGTTTTCGAGATATTTTTTTTTTTTGAAAATAATGAATTTTTGCTCCTTTCAATATTTTTGTCTTTACGGTTGGTACAATTTCACATATTTTTGGTTAATTTTTTCAGTTAAATATTGCTGAAGAATGATTTTGACGTTTACATTGAAAACATTCTTCGAACATTTCAAAGGGGGACTGTGAGAAATATTTTTATTGCAAATTTTGGTAGTGGAAAAAATGTACTGAGCTTCTGCTGTACATTACACCAATAAATTTTCTATTTTATAGTGATTTCGAAAAGGTCGGAGAATGTTTTTAATGTAAACGTTAAAATTATTTCCAGCAATATTTTAATGAAAAAACTAACCATGAAGGTGTAAAATTGTACCAACCGTAAACACAAAAATATTGAAAGGGGCAAAAATTCTTTATTTTCAGAAAAAAAAATCTCGAAAACGGTAAGACTTTCATGATAGGATTTTTGTCATAGCAGGTGGCTTAACCTATGATCTACAATTTCCCTCGGTTTTACGGGACACCCTGTATAGGACTGCCCACAACTCATGCAGTCAATTTTGTTCAATCACAGTCCTGATCATTCCTACTTCTATTATGAATGTGAAATGGTATTCTAACCTACGAAATATGAACAAATTGAAAATGTTTTTCGATTAGTAAACAGAAATCTCCAAACCATAGAAAGATCTGCATAAATAAAATGAGAATATAAAAGAACAGGATCTCAAATATTTAGGTGTGACATTGAATTCAAAAATGTCGTAGAGTACGTTGAGACTAAAATTTTCAAAAAAAGAATCATGGCATATAAAAATTCAAGTGTAAATAAATGAAAATACACTTACTTCAATTTTCATTGTTTAAAATTTTTGCAATTTTTTCTAATTCTTCTGAGCAATGGGGGGGGGGGGGTGTTACGACCCCCTTTGTTACGCCTATGGAGCCGATCAATTCCTCAGTAAATAAACCTTATGATTTTTTCGGACTCAATCAAATCAATATCAATTTGTCAGTTTATATCGATCTCATTATTAATTTCCCCTAAAGTATTTGATGAAAAGTACCTTCAATAAGTTGTAAATGTTGAATTTGAGCTGAATAAATTGGTATTTTATCCATATATTTTTGATAACAATAAGGTAATGAATAAATAATCTTGGATTTTTTTGAATAAAATGAAACCCCCACCACTGCCCCATCAACCAACGTTGTATTGTTGAGGGAACGTTGGGAACCTTTGTAGTAGAACTAATATTTATTGAGAAGGGCTAATTTATTTGAATAATACCTGAAAGCGGGGTATTGTGAATATAATAAAGACGAAAGCAATAGCTCGGAACCCTTCCTGTAAAAGCCCTTTCGTGTTCCTTCACACAAGAAACTCGATAGTTGATGAAGTTGTGAATATTTTCATGACGCGTCAATGACGTTGAATCTGTTAAATCTGTGAAGTCGGTTAAAATACTTCGTATATCTTAAAATAAGCGAGATCTCAAGCGAGAAACAAACAATTGAATTCTAATCAGTTTTCTTCATACAAAAAGTTGATAAAAATAGCTTATATTAGCTTCACTTTGTACGATTGACAAACACGAGAAACAATTCTGTCAAATTACGTTGGCTCTTCGGAAGGACCCACTAGATGTTTCTCTGTTTTCTCTTCATCTGTGGAATGAAAATGGAAGGAACAAACAAACGAAAACAATAAAAGCCAACAACTCGAAACTTCTATTCGCCCGACGGGTCCCTGTAGAGATGTCTCTGGCGATTCTATGTTCTGCATTATCAAAATTCAGAACATGTCAATCGCTGACTGTACAGTCTCAGAAACGGCACTCATTGTGCCTCTGAGCACGTGCTTCAGACACATTCTTTTAATTTGTCTTCGCTAGTGTACTCGGGACATGGTAAATTCCACCTAATTCATTTGAGGGGACGAAAAGTCCAATTTTCTGGGATGAACGTTGATTGAACCTTATAACTTCAAGGTTAAGATTGCTGTTCCCGAATATCGAAAAAAAGTTGCAAGAAACAAATATACTAAGATTTGTTTTGTATTTGAACAATCTTCAAGTTGGATTTTGGCTCTGTTCATGGAAACACCCTGATTATAATTGTTTTACAGTCCTCGATATCGGAGGATATCGATTTGACAATTGAATTCCGACATGAAACTGAAAACTCCACTATTCGTGAAACTTCAATTTTATTCGCGATATCATCCGCCTAGGTGGAATTGACTGGTGCCGGAATGCGCGTTGCCACGGCAACGGGTCGATGCTTTGGTCGTAAAGTTTTATGGTCTCCGGCGTTGAAGCACGCAGTAGGCGTCGCGACGCTAGCTAGCGTCGCTCTCTCCGCTGTGATTCGACGGTCGCCTGTAGCGCCGTAACGTCTGGCGGTAGATCGTAAATTTCAGAGGCGGCTCGTCAAAAAAGGGGTTGTTTTTTTTTGCATAACCAGCAATATACGTTTGTTTTTTGTTTTCTATTGTTCTACAGGGTGGACGACGGTTAGTGGAGCCGTATACTTTTACGAATTTTGCAGCTTCGAATTTATGATCGAATGATGTTTTCATGATGCGACGTTGCCATTGTTGCCAAAAAATGGAACTTCTTAGATGGTGTCATTTTTTTCTATACCGATTGTTGTCAGTCTTTTTTGATTTTTCGAAACTCTAATCTGACTTTCTTGACTACTGGACATACATGTTTGTCATTATTTTCAATTAAAAACCAGATGTCATTTCAATTCCAATCAACATAGTTTGTAAAATTATTGATTGAAAAGATGAAAAACTCTTCTGAAAGCCCTGTATTTCAAAGATATCATTGAGTGTGCTATATTTTTGGAACGGTTATTTCAAGTTCTATTGAAATATGCAGAAATATACAGGTTGTCTCATTTAAATAATATATTTCTTCAACAATAGGTATTGATATAATATAATTTGAACAAATGAATGAGTTAAACCCTTGAATGAGGAATTCTCCTCAATTTGGGTTATTAATGGAAATGCAAGTTTAGAGTTAATGATTATGAGTTTCATTCATGAAAATTCCAAACTCTCTGCAGAAACAATCTAAAATAATTTTTCAAATATGGGGTTTTAAATTCTAAATCGCTTTGTTTCTAGTTCACAAATTGGCAACAGCGCCTAGTAAGCTAGAAAAAGAACAACATATATTTGTTCTTTGTTCTCTGTACATTTACAATCTAGTGTCAAAATTTGTCGGTTGTCATAACCCAACTTTTTGTTTATACTTTGTGGTTGGTAAAGAATAATTGATTGAATTGTTTTTAAGATATTTGAATTTTCAACAGGAAAGCAACTTTTCGAAAATGCACATTTTCGGAAAACATGCTGTAACTCAGAAACGGTTATAGATATCGATATGCACTTTTCACCATGAAGTTTGTCATCAGTTTTCATCTATTTAGTTCAGAAACAGGACTTTCCCTTCAATAGTGTCCAATTGGCCCACCCTGTACACGGAAAATTAAAAATTAACTTTTCGTCATCAAAATTGTGGATAATAATGACATTTTAGTTTAGTGGTCATATATCTGTGAATAGTTTTTCGAAAAAATTCAAAACTTCAAACATTAGATGACGTAGAAAACCCGATTCAAAATGCAATTGCTCAAGAATTTCAGGAAGAATCTGAAAATACATTTACAAATGGTATTGAAAAAAAATCAGGATGAAATTCATTTGATTGAATGAATCACACTTTCTTTTTTCTTTATAAAAAAATATTTTCGAAAGGTTTCACATTATTTCATAGATTTTATTTTCTATTCGGTGGCCGATCATCGAATCAAAACCACCCCCCCCCCCCACGCTTAGTTCCGTCACACACCGCATCCGGCTTCCAAAAACCCCCTTTCGCCCCGCGATCGTAAACAACAGTGGCGTGCCAGCGTCCCTCCCCTGTGAGGGGGTAGATAAGGTTGTTTACGACCATATTCGGAATGGGGTAGAACGGCTGGAAGCACTGCCGCAACCCCGAACAAACTCTTCAACACTTCGCCCATAAAATTCCGCCAGCCGTGGAAATGGGGGAGAGTTAAGCGAAAAGAAAACTCACTGATGATCTTGGGGATCAAGAAACTGTGGATTTTCGTTTATGGAAATGGGTGGTATAAATTGTGAGTGTGTCGGGAATATCAAGTCAAGTTTTTTAGTCGCTTTTTTCAGTATCCCGACATAAATTTGAGGAAAACCTATTTAATTGTTTCTATCCATTGAAATACAATGAAGGAATAATACAAAATGGTGTACAATCCACGTCAATTGCATTCATAATAATTTACTCCATAGTAGGTACGATAAGGATTTTTGCAGTGACCAGTTAGATCTCCTGGTCTGACCCCACTAGATTTTTTCAGAGGTAATGACGTCAGTTTTTAAATTATTATTGAAATATGACAGAAACTAATCAGAAGCACTTGAAATGGAATCAAGTACTCATTTTCGTAGGTTGCTTCATGTTATTTTTATCACACTACAGTTCTTGATACAAAACTATCTGAGAATCTCAGTAAAATTGTCTTTATATCTACTCTTTATAGTAGATATAGAACATAATACATATTAGCACCGCTGATGGTGTTTCATCACATCGTTTCAGTGTATTTTTTCAATATTGGGTATTATTCATATTTTTGAAACAGCATACCCACCATTATGAGTATGATGGAATTTGCAATTTCGTTTTCAATTTGCATCGAAGTAAATCGTGATTGGAAATACACTGAATTTTTTTACTTGTTATTTAAAAATTCATATTTCTTTTCATCAACTTACCTGTTATAATTCGACCTACTGAATAAAGTGAAATTGTATAGAAAGTATATTTAATATGTATGAAAATTTTGTAGATTTATAAGAATATATTTAATAATATTAGTAGAATATTATAGTAACGAACTCAACATAGAAATTGTAAAATGGGCATCACTATCATGGTGATCATTTTAATAACCGTTAATTACCTTCAATTACAATTACACGTTTGATTCAAACTAGGAAACGACATTTTATACAGGGAGTCGCCAAAAGGAGTGGAAAATAGCTTCTGAAGATGAAATATGACGAAATTTTTTTGTCCAAAATTAGATGACATTGGAAATAATTGTGAAATAACCTTTTGAATCTCACAAACACACTGTATATACTGTAAAGACTGTGTGACTCTCTGTTGAGCTGCATAAATAGAATCAAAAAGTGATAAGTCCCGTCTACTTTAGAAGTCATAAAAAGCGAAGGTGTATATAAGCCAACAATATTCCTCTGCAGAACAGATAGGAAACAGATGGTACTAAGGCGTTACACATGAAGTCTTTCATCCACATCAAGAGTTGTTTTTTTTTAAAAAGGTATCTTGTCAAGTTCATCAGTAATATAAGAGACTTGATTTATTCCACACTGATTACGTTTTGAAGAGATATTCGTTCATGAAGTGTTGTATAATTTTTCTTTGTATAGGAAAATAAAAAATGGATGATTCCCATTATTGCAATTTCTTTTTTGTAGTGCTGACCTGATTGTATTTATGAAATAGTTTTCAGCATGAAATTTCGTGTTCTACATTCCATACCATTTTTCATTGAATATGAAATGGCTGAAGGTTCAGCAAAAAATATGCTTATGAAGTAAACCTTAATTGAATATGGAAAATTGCAATGGGTCTTGAGTAGTTACTGCAAATTAAATGTAATGAAATTTTCATAAGACATTACATGATATGATAGAAATGAAACGTCTCATCATCACGAAATTTTCTAAAACTGAACTCGTTTTAATTATAACGAAAAAACCCACCATACTTCAAACTGTGCATGGTATTTACTCATTCAAGAGATCAACACCGTGATTATAGAAATAAATCAATGATGCGTAAGGAAAATGATGATAGTGAATTCGAGGAAATTGTTATCAGTTATTATAGAACAAAAATAGTCTGATTTTCAAATTCAGTCATTTCATTATCACTCGAATAAAAAACTTTCAACTCTCGGCTTAAAATATGCTATGAAATTCAGAAATTTTCAAGAAAGTATATCAGTGTTATAATCCACATACATTGACGTTTGTGCAAAAATTTTGTACCACTATGCGGTGTAGTGATAATTGCTGAAAATTCAAAACTAGTCCAATCTTCAGTTGAAAAATGTTTGAATCGCTTTTCGAACTGACAAGCTGCCTCATTTCTAATGGCAAACCCGCAGTGATTATCTGTAAAAAGTGCATTTTCATTCAAACAGATACTTCCCTACCATGCGTAGTCGTAGGTATAAAAAAAACACAAATATTCAATAGACGCGTATACCGCATAAAGCAATTCCGATACCGCTCGAGAGGAGATCAAACGCTTTCTGAGCCTGAGACTTTTTCCGGAAATTCGATGTGAGTGAATTACGACGCAAATAAGATTAATTTAAATGTATGAGTTGGGATAGGCCGTCGAACCGAATATTAAATAACGTGCTTGCTTATTTGCCGATACGAACGAACGGCAAGGGAAAATGCTGGGAATGAAAGAAGCTGAACGAGAAATGAGAAAATGACAAATAATAAATAACCTCCCTCGAGGTACGAGTCCAGGTTACAGATGTGCACAGCCTATTTCTTGAGGAGGGTTTACACAGCAAACGAAACGAAAAACATGTGTTTTTACAAAAAAATAAAGCTAAAACAAGAGTTGGTCAAGTTGGTCAGAGTGGTCAACTTTCATTTCAGTTTGTATTTATTGGCTTAATTCATTATATAAATAGAGTTCAATGGGTGAAAAATCCTGTTATTAGTTGTTTTATTTTATTCCCCTTTTTGTTTTATTTGCTGTCTAGTGTAGAATCTCCTTTAGTTTCCTCGGTCCACATATTATTACAAAGATAGTTCTTAACTAATAATTGCACTACACCGGTCTAGACTAGAACTGAAACAAAATCAATAAAAATGAGTTTGTTCCATGAAATTTAAGGATACAAGAACTTAAAGAGTTTC
The DNA here is from genome assembly GCA_037013635.1 of Plagiodera versicolora. Classification (NCBI taxonomy): domain Eukaryota; kingdom Metazoa; phylum Arthropoda; class Insecta; order Coleoptera; family Chrysomelidae; genus Plagiodera; species Plagiodera versicolora. Next base: position 3,782,713 of record CM072990.1, read on the forward strand.
TGAATTCATCTTCACATTCGTGAATTCTGTAAATAATTTCCTATATACTATTTCTACTGTCTTTTTCTCAAAATTTCTGAAAAATTGCTAATTTTTTACTTATTGCATCGTTTTTATTCGAAATTCATAGTGAAACGTCAATTTCAAAAATAATATATGGGGATAATTTGGAAATGACCCAATTTTGGATGAGATTTTCTTTTATTCGCTGATTATCTTGTCATATAAGTGAGATATTACCTGTATCAGTTCACTAAGGTTAATGTTACTTCAATAATACCCAAAATCTCGAAAGTATGAACCGCCCTATCACTTGAATTTTCCACTTCAAATGTTTTTTTATTGAAGAAAAGTACGGCCAGTCTACTCGTTATAGTATACGTTATATATTTCCTGTTTTATGTTCGACAGCAAGACGTCATAAGACAGTGAGAAAATAATTCGTTTTCCTTGCCTTCGACCTTTTCCATTTCCCATTTTTCTCTGTCCGCTTGATTCCTCGAAGGACCAACAACATAATGTCATAACACGAAATAGAAATTTTGATTCAGCTACCACGGAAAATATCCTTTGTGGTCCTTTGTGACCTGTAGAAGAAACAGATTGATTCAAGGATTCTTTTCTGTGTCGAAATTAAATTATTCCCGTGAATTCAATAGATGATAGTAAGGTCTATTCATTTAAGCGAGAACGTTGTGACAGTTCGCCAGAAAGTGCGGTGTTGCCACTTGTGTTTTTTTTTTCAACGATACTGCGTAACAAAAAGTTAGATTTACTTAGTTAGAAGTTAGTTTATCATTCAAACTGTTTTGAATTTTTTTTTATCTATAAAACTATACGCCAAAATCTGCGGGTAACCGTTGATTAGTTAATTCAATTAAAAAATCGACTAGTATTGACTAACATTATATTCTCATCTTACAATGAATAGACTGTTGAGACTTTTTTGGCATTTTTTCTTCAGTTTCCAGAGACCATAAAACGCTAATGCAGACATTGCTCATCCGAAAGTGAAGACAAGAAATTAAAAGTATCATCACAAATAAAATCCTTTCGGACTGCAGCAAATGACCGATTGTTTACGTTATCTTTTATGACACCGTTAAAACAGTGAATATAACGAACGGATTACTCGTCTTAACTCTAAGCGGGTCTCTTAAGATGTTCATGACCTTGTGCGTTAGAAAAACATTTAGTGTTGTTGAAGAAGCTCCGTTCGAATTTTTATGGGGCATGTGTTGAAGATTTGCTGTCGGCGTCTGTATATTTTTCTGAGCCTCTGTATATACACTCGGTATTCACAGGAAACTATTAATTGCATTTACTTTCTGGTGCGGGTATTTTTATAAAATTTTGTATCCGAACTTCACCAACTTCATGACTGAATTCAGAAAGCCCATTCAATTTATTATTAAAAATATTTCAATCACTCGTCAGAGGAGAATAAACTGTCTTAATTTTTCTCAATGATTTTCCCTCACCCTACTTCAAGCTACGCCACTGTATCGACAAACCGACTTCAAAAAACTGCTTCTAGATCTTTTCCAAATTATGGAATTGATGAACTATCATCTTGTGATTTGAGACACCGTGTATACGACTACTCTTTTCTGATGCATCTCGAGTTCTGGGAAAAAATTGTTTGTCAATATTTGATGACTGTTTAGAATCCTGTCTTAGTGTATAGACAAGAATATTCGAAAACGAAATATTTGTTCTGGTTAAGGGTTCAATGGAAGTGTTAAACTATACAGCATGGATAGTTCAAAATTTAAATTAGTAGCTACCTACTTAGGTTAAGTAAAAACTAATACCGGACATGTTAGTTTGGTAATGAAAAGGAAAACATTTTGAGATTTACATTATTTAAGTAGCATTGTACAGGGTGAATAATTGTAAGAGAACAGGAATCAAAAGTCACCTTAAAAAAGCAGAGACTTAAAGAATTACAAATATGTATTTTTGATGAAAATATTCTTCAAAACAGTTTGAATAATACACATAACCTAACTTTCTATTTCGGATTACAGTTGAAAAAAAAAACAATAGCAACACTGCACTTTCTGTCAATAATCAAACAACGTCAGAGATGACAATTTCTGGGAGATCGTTTTCTGTTGATAATAACTCTGAAATAAGCGAGACAAAAAGTCTTCCACTGATCCGACATCAGTTAACGAGTAGATTGACTCGTTTCATCTGGAACAAACAAAAATACGTTTCGTATATACAGGGATCTCGGAAAGAACACATTGCTTGAGGCGCTGTTTTTGAAGTCCACGCTACAGTCAGTACAACCAACATCTGTGGATCAAACGACGAAGAATTTTAAATGGAGTAGCAGCTGGTGCGAGGGCGAACCCATATAAAATGCCATGCAAACGGCGAACTAGCTCAGACCCAGTTTTTCGAAGTGTTTCAACAATCAAAAATCTATACCAGTGAAAAATTAGACGATTCTCGCGATTTTTTTTTTAAAAGTACTCGATGAAATGTTTTGAGGTTTTTTGGACATTATGAGACATAATTTCTGGTATATTTTAAGACATTTTTTTTGTTACAAGACTGCTGAAAAATAACGGAGTTCATTATTTTCGGATGAATCACTTGTCAAAAGTCTACGAGCCACTGGAACTCAAAGTTATTCCTTCATGTAAATTGATCCTACCTGAACTGTCACATTAATTAAGTAGATGGGAAATCTTCTTTAACACGAGACTGCAAATTTTTTATTCGCATATCTTCAGTACACTTCCGAGGAATCTGCAATAATATCCAAGGGTTCGTATAATGATGATGGGAAAACCTGTTCTGAATGTTTCGCCAATAAATTTTCTACTTTTTTTTTCCAAAGTTGAATCTCTGTATTGCGATGCCGCAAATTGCTTATCACGTAGGACATTAATGGAAACAAAATTGGTGAAATATATTATAATGATTCCTGGAGCATCGGCCTCAAATAAACTTCATGACAAAGAAACATTTTTGAACGAGAAATTTTGCGATTAGGTAAGGATTCCAGCATCAACGCTCATAAACGAGTAACGCACATCTAAAAGTTAAATGCTGAATGTGACAACATGACTTTTCGTGAAAAAAATCCAGAAAAATAGGACTTGTGTATTTTGTACTTTTTTATTGTTTTGACAACTTTGACACTTGACAAGTATTGAATCGTAAGAGAATTTTCAAAGTTAAAGGAATACATCTTGAATAATCTAATTTTCACGAGTATTAATTTAAATTAGCTCATTTGTTGATATACTGGGTATTCAGTAATATCAATAAAACGACATAGTCTTGGATCGTCGACTTAAAGAAGAAATATGTTTGCTAGTTGGAAATCCATATTCTAACATGTGAATATTTCAATTCTTGAACAGGCATTCATCATCGCTCGAATCGAAATTAGGTCACGATTATTCATAATGAAAGCCATCCCCAAAGTCAGGACGTATTTGGAATACATGTCCTGTTCCTCAAGAGAAAGAAAAAAACCACTCTACATAGCAGAGACGCTCCTTGAATTTTTAACAAAAGCCGCGAGAACTTCCAAAGGAAGTCACTCAAAACTCCGAATATTTCTGCTAGATATCTAGTTCATCACAAGGAACTTTTCTGTTGTGTGTTCAGAGTTCTGGTTGGGATCGTTATCATGTTTCATATCATCTACATCACACGCTTTATGTTACGTTTACACTTAGCCAAATTGGCTAGGGCAGAGTGTGAACACTATACTTCCCCTGCTACTGCCAATGCCACTCGCACCAATTAGAAATTTTCGCAGAAGTATTCAGAAGTGTAAATACCGAAAACTTACTGGAGATTTTTTTTGAGCTCATTGAAGCACAACTCTTTTCGTCAACAAAACGTTTTTTGTCTCAAGAATATTTTTATTCGAAATCAATATTTAGCAAGATAGTTTGATTTTTTTCAACCCTGATAAGAAGTAAAATGAAATGAACTGGTATTAACGATTATTTTTCTCTTGGTGTTTCAGGGATAGGAGAAGCATTAGTTCAGTTGCAGGAACCTGACACAGCGTCATCCATCCAGGCAGGTGGAGATGTCGTCTTGAGGTGCCATCTGGACGCTTCTGGAGACGTACACTTTGAGTGGTTTCGGTAAGTTTAGCAAGGAGTTTATACTTCCAAAAATTAAGACTTCTGATTGCTATCTACTGGTTTCAATAACAGTGACACTATCATTCTTTTAGATTTCCTATAAATGAAATATCTATTTCCACACTGCATTTATTGAATGAAAAATAATCTGAATATGATTTGTTCATCATGAATGATTCTGACATTTTCATGTAATATTTCCACATATGAAACCAATTATTTAAAAAATTCTCAAAATATTCGTATTCGATAGAAAAAAACTGCTGAGCCATACAACTGACGAAAATATAGCCTAAAACTCATGTGCAACATATGTTTGTTATAACAGGAACGCAGACCGTTTAACGAAATCAGCGAGGCTTGAAATTAAGAAGAAAAGACTGCATATAAAAGCGGTGGAGCCATCTGATAATGGGGTTTACAGATGTGTAGCCAAAAACGAAGCTGGGGAACAGCGAAGCACCAAAAATTTCGCCCTAGCAGTAGCCGGTGAGTTTTAATTTCACCACTATAATTATTGCCAGAGGAAAGACTTGATTGGTAATAATGATGTTGTGACACATATCTTGCATCACAAGCAAAGCAAATAAATTTTATAGTCATTGGAATTCATTCAATTACGTGAAGATTGAAAATCGAGAAAATGGGTGATATTACGTAAGAGTCCCTAGCAATGCTTTAATGATATATATCTCTACCTGTTTCTATCCTTTCCTCCAAAAATTATAGCCCCAAATCCTGCACTCCCTGTACATTCTACTAAACCATAAAACGTTACGAAATGAAGAATTTCAATCCTTCGACTGTTCATAGAATTTTCCACTGAAAAAAGATTCATCCCGTTCGTAGATTATTCCAAACATGGAAATGAATGAAGTGTAATGATGAGATTTGTATTTTCAGGAGAAAATACTGCCCTTGTCCAAATAGTGCCTTCAGATGTTGTTGCCAAGAAAGGTGGTACTGCCTTATTCGACTGTTCTTACCAACATGCCGACGTGATAGAATGGCACTTCAAGGATGGAAATAGTTTGACAACTAACAACAGGTGAGAAATGACGAATGTCAAGTGACAGAAGTATTTTTACCTTGTATTATCATTATAGTTTATTTTGAATATTCTTCAAATTATTCCAAGTGAAGAGGAGGACTAAAATATAAGAATCCCAAAAGTAGATCATTTTTTAATCTCAAAAGTGCGAGAGAAAATAATATGGAACAATGAAAATTTTGTCGGTTCACTTGGTATATTCATCTACTTGAGTTCATCAATAATATTCCTATGTCGTGTGTGTTCAAAATTTCATTTGTATATATTGCAAAATCTTGATGAATTTAATAAAAGTCTACAAAATAAGTAATTTTCAAACGACTGGGCAACTCTGCAACGTAATTCAATCCGACCCCTGCATTTTTTTCTAGGATCACGATCCATTCGAATGGTTCCCTCCAAATCAACAACGTGAGCCAGGAAGACCAAGGAATGTACAGCTGTTCAGGAATAAGAAGTGAAGCTGCTGAAGTGCCACAAATCTACACTGCCGAACTGAAATTAGCTTGTAATACTTCTTCTAGCATTCAGTTTTCGTGCATAACTGACTGTGCTTTTTGTTATTTCAGATATTCAACCATTCGAGCCTTCCTCATTCGAACCAACACTGCCTGAAGATGGTAAAAAAATAGTCGGTGAAGGCTCCTTATTTCAGCTGACTTGTCTGGAGCCGAAAAGTTTTCCACTGGCTAGGAAATGGTGGGAAAATTCTCATGGACACACAGTATGTTGATGATATAATTAACTAATGATATAATTCTAATAATTTGCAACAGGCGAGATCACAAAAACATAAATCTTCTTCAAACCGGTTTCAAGATTGAATTTAATAATCAGAGATAAAGTATAGGATTTTTTTTTCCAAAATTTTGAAGTGATATCTGAAAAAAATCTATTTTGAAACCCTCACATCTGGCGAGCCTTTTTGTTACTTTACTGAACTGCAAATACTGCGAAGATAATTGAAAAAATAGACATCGTATTTTTTTCCAAAAATGAATGATCTCGCATATTGTCATGTCCGAAAAAAAAAAACTCTTCTTTGCGACTTGTTCACCAAGAACCCTGTCTTTCAACCAGGATTTCTGTATATCTGTTATATCTTGGTAGTTCATCAAAGAATTTTCCTGCAATTTGTTTAATGATGCATAAATGATCTTGAATTCTGCAGCAGTTTTTAAATCCATTTTACGACCTTCCTGTTCTGGTCTGCTTGTGTAATAAATTCGCTGATAATTGTTATCATCATCATTTATACTCTCCAATTTATTACATCACTAATGTACAGAATTATTTTATGTTCGTTGAAACAACTGTACGCTCATTTGTAGATGTTGGAAAAATTATTCAAAAATATGCACCTCTTTACAAGATAATCCCACCTGTTTTATATCTTGTATCAGAAATTCCGGATTGTCGAGCAACGAAGCGAATGCTTATGAGATCGTATCTGTTTCACCATAATTAAAAAAATAATACCAATTTGTCTTTCGTTTACAGATATCTGACTCTGGAGAAATAAGAGTTGACGATGGAAGACTGATCATTGATAGTATGAAGATGGAAAATGCAGGAATGTACAAATGTGTAGCAGAGAATATGGCTGGAAAAAGTGAAGCTGTTGTGGAACTAGTTGTTACTTGTAAGTTCAAGTTCATTGTTTATTTAATTATAATAATAATATAGGTTTATTATTTCATGAAATTGTGATTGTTATACATGATCATTGTCTATAACTTTAATACGAACAAAAATTTGACATTAAAAATGTAGTATACCTATTTTCGAAAAGATATCAATCCCTCTGCTTCGCTTCACTTCAGTCGGACAAATAGTCTTTGTATTTAGTTTAGAATTTTTTGAAATTTCCTTTTTTTTCAAAAAGGTGGGAATATACCTTTGACAAATTTGGTATCTAAAAGATCGACTGAATATTTCTGTTTTGAATTTTGGCTTCGAAAAACTTTAAATTGTTATTAACTAAGGCTCGTCTTAAAAATCTTGTGATTTTTAGTTTCGTTTAATTTTTAAAACTTTTTTGTACGAGGGAATTTTCTTGAGGTTTGGATTCATTCAGGTCAACTCTCTATACTGTAATATTTCTTTTATGAGACGTTTCGCTCATTGTTTTGAGCCTTATCAATCTTGTCAACTCAACCGTGTATCTTCATTTCATAAACAATTTTTATGTGCCACTTTTTATATTTACAAAAATCGTAATCTTCTCATTCACAGTAAAACCCAAAATAACGAGACACCCATCGAGCGTAACGGTGGACGAAAACCAAGAATCCATCCTGCATTGCGAATTCGACTCAGAATCACTCGATCTCACCGCGATAAGATGGAAAAAAGACGGCAAAATCCTGAAGCAAGACTTCGAGGACTCGATGCCGCCTCATCAGAGAATGAAAATCTTCAAACAAAACGGCACCTTGGTCATCTACAATACTCAGGCTGGTGACAGGGGAGAATACGTTTGCGAAGTACTCACACCTGGTCATCATCCAGTTTCGTCCAAACCAGCAACGATTTCAGTGATTGGTTAGTATTTTTAGTTTTATGGATATCCCCAACATGTCTTATTATGTATCTTAGTTTTCTACTCTAATTCCAAGGACGATAATAGACTGGCATTCACCATTAACTGTTGATTTTTTTTTCTCTTAGAGCAACTGAGATTCGCTCCACCACCTGTGAACAAAAAAATGGAGCTGGGTAGCGTCTACAAGATCCACTGCAAAGCTCAAGGTACCCCACCTCCGATGATCCATTGGGAAAAAGAAGGAATCGCGTTGGATAATATGCCTGGCCACATCACAGACATGAATGGTACTCTTCATTTCAACGGAGTACTCGCCGAAGATAAGGGAAGATATAACTGCTTCGCCAGCAATAGTCAAGGTGCCATCAACGCTACCATCAATATTGAAGTTGTCGGTAAGTGAAATTGAATTACATCATGGATTGTTCGAATATCATTGCTGGTAACTAAAATTAATTTCAACAGGATTAAAATAATTCAAACTGATCGAATTCCTCCATAAATCTAGTAATTAGGCCATTATAAAATTATTTTCACAGTCACCTCATGGTTTGCTCATTAGTACATAATTGTTTTCCTTCAATTGATTTTTCTTTCAATTATCTTCAATTATCAAATTGTTGAAGACTAAAATAACTTGATTATTTATCCTAACTCTCAATCTTGCAGGTACACAATTGTAATAATTTTCAAAAGTTATGAATACATGTTCAACATGCTTATTCAACAAGATTTCGAGAAAATACAAACGTAGTTCTTCCTAAATCTCAAAAACCTATTTGACAAAGACGTTTCATATATGTGAGACAAAATCTATACAAACATTTACCAAAAAATCCAAAAATGGATATTCACAAGTTTCAAAAACAAATTTACATATTGGATTCTTACATCAATTGATAAAATACTGTCATAGACCTATCATATCGTGGTTTTTGTTTATCTTACCCGATTTTAATCGAAATTTCTTTTAAATTTTTTTATATAAGTTAATGATATACTATAATTTTTCCTACTACTGGTTTTAGCTAGTTTTCAATTCTAAACTTTATATTGCTTCATATTAATAACACATAACTTTGTAATCACAATAAAAAATTATTATATTGCTATATTTATATTTCTGTTTTTGCATTTTTACATTTTTGTATTTTTGTGATTCTATGGTTTTTATATTTTTGTGTATTAGATTTCTCATTTTCATATTTTTATATTTTCGTATTTTTGTTTTTTTTTTAGTTTTATATTTTCAAATTGTATTTCATAATTATTTCAAAGTGCTCAAAGTCTGTTCATGCCTGGGAACACAGTCTAGCTTTCGCTAAAGTGAACATAAACATGACACAACTATTTAAAAAAATAGCATAAGCGATTTTACTTGGAGGTTTTTCAACGATTTCTCGATCCAAATAATCATCTCATGGTTTATTATCGACATTTCTTCTCCAGAAAAGTTCAACACATAAATCATTATTCATTTATTTTTGCAGTTGCCCCGAAATTCAGTGTTCTTCCGAAATCCCCGACTGAAGCCTTGGAAGGCCAGCCAATCAGCATTGACTGTGTAGTGGAAGGAGACCCGAAACCGACTATTCATTGGGACAAGAATCTCAAGATGAACGATTTCGATCAGTCCAGATTCACGGTCCTCGAAAACGGTACCTTGTATATCAGAGAAGTACGCAAGGAGGACGAGAACAAATATGGCTGTACTGCCGGAAGCAGTGCTGGTCTCAACAGAAAAGAAGTGCTGTTGATAGTGCACAGTGAGTTTCCATTGTTTTATAGAAATTATTCGCATTTTTATTGAAATTCCCGTGAAGATTGATTGTAAATTGACAGATGATTGATGCCCTGCTTTTTTGGCGCAGTCGCAGTTTCAATTTTCATCTCAACAGATCACAAATAGTATTTTTTCTATATTATCAATATAGTCTATAGTCATTGTTTCTTTCTATCTAACAAAAAATCATACACTTTACTACACAGCTCAGTCAAAAAGAAGTAAAATATTAAGAATAAATGTGTGACTCTTTTTAAATTGGTTGCTGTCATTTCGAGAATCCTTTGTAAATTATGACAATTCACGGAATTATCATGATACAATGAAATCTGAAAAAAAATTTTATCATAATATTTCTTTCATGCTGAAAAATATATAAATATTGCATTCCAATACTAAGATTTTTGTTTGTTGGATATATGAATGTCATAGTTTTCAATTTCATCATCTAATTACTCATATTTTCCAGATGGCGATTCTACAGTTACGAAAGCCGTTCTGATAACAATGTCTGTAGCTGGTGCATACATAATCTTGGTTATCGGCCTCATGGTTTGGTGCAGATACAGGAGGAGATCAAGAAAGCTACCTCTAGGAGATGGTGAAGCTGCTTTAATAGGTATGAAAGTCAAAATTCATTTCGATAATTCATCTGTCAAATGTCAAGATCAACATTTCTTTTAGCTATAATATGTTATCAATTTTGTGTATTGTTTCAGCTGCCAAAACTGAGAACGGTGACGTTGAACACACGGAATTAAAAGAATCCGTTAACACCAATGGATCAGCATCGAAACCGAAAAGCAATGGCATTGAAAGCCACAAAGAAGGTCAGAAGAGTGACGGAGCAGAAACAACAAATTCGCAATCATCCAACCACTCCAAGAAGTCCAAATCCAGCAACTACGATAAGCTGGCTTTGCCAAGAAGTTACCTCAAAGAATCTAAATTGATCGGTGAGATGATTTCATCCTAGTCCCAAATTACAGTGTGTGAACTAGTTTTTGTTTTCAGGGAGAGGAGAATTTGGTGACGTAATGGTTGCCAAGTTGTCTAAAAGCATAGCCTTCAACAGCGACAAGAGGAGTTCCAGGAGCTCTCAAATTGCTGTTTCTTCTGAGTCTTCGGACGAGAAAGATGTGACTGCACTCGTCAAAGCTCTGAGCCAAACCAAAGACGAAAACTGCCTTACAGAATTCAAGAGGGAAATCGACATGTTCAGCAAACTATCCCACGAAAACGTCATCAAACTGTTTGGATTGTGCCGGGAAGCTGAACCTCATTACTTGATCCTCGAACATACAGACTGGGTATGCAATTTTTATCAATTGTTTTTTCTTTCTAGCTATAAAAAATCAACACTTGTGGTACTAATTCCGCTGCGGTGTATTCTTAGGGTGATTTGAAGAAGTTCCTGTTGGCTACCCAGACCGATAACACGCCGGCTTTGACAGCTGTCCAAAGCGCGGGCATCGTTCACCAGTTGAGCCGCGGGATGGAGCATTTGGCCAGTCACCGTATGGTCCACAAAGATTTGTCGGCGAGAAACTGCCTCGTATCGTCCACTTTGGTCGCTAAAATCAGCATGTGCAGGCTCACCAGGGATCCTTACAGTCAGGAATACTGCAAACACGTTAACCAGGTGAAAACATTTGATCTACCTAATTATCGTTTATTTTTTCTTATAATACAAATTATAATAGCTAAAAACGAACCCTGACGCATTGTTCATCCCATTCTTGATTATTGAGCACACTTTTTTCAGTTGAATAAAAATCCTATGATACTAATGATAACGAATTTCTTCAGATTATACCATTGAGATGGTTGCCATACGAAGCAGTCTACGAGGACGATTATTCAACTAAGAGTGACGTTTACTCTTTTGGAGTGTTGGTTTGGGAAATATTCGCTCAAGGTGAATTACCCCAACCGAAAATCAACGACAACAGTTTCCTCACCAAGCTGAAAGAAAAGAAATTAGAGTGGAAGGCGCATCCTTCAACGCCGGAAGCAATAATTCCGATACAGGTTAGTACCAAACCAACTTATAAAATTGGCGGATCTCTCCCTTCCAACAAACGTCACTCGAGGTATCGATGATCGCAAGCTCATGCCTTATCGAAGGATTTTTTTGTCAATTTTTCAAGACCAATTAAATGTTGATTTTTTTTCCGAAAACCTAGAAGAAAATTTCCTGGGGCCGCCATTTTGTTAATTTAAAAAAAAGCTTTTATCAGGCCCAGGATTATCTATTTATAAAACTAATTTTTTTATCCGATTGATTTTAAATGAATCTCCAAGGACTTATGATAGTCACCGCAAGGAACTTTTTTAGAACTGGGACAACACAGACAGCTCTAACTTTGAAAATTATACATTTTTTTTTTCAAATTTTCGTGACTTCAAGTCGAACCATTGTATAATAATACCATATTATTACTTTTGTAAAATAACATGATTTAATAGCAAACAAAAATTACTGAAAATTCTCATTTTTTCGTGTCTCTGACTACCTCTAACCCCTTAATTCATATGGATTTCACTAAAGTTTGATCAAATTGTCAGTGTTTGGATTTTGGAATTTATTGCAGCCTAAACATTGGGGAATTTTTGGTGGTTGCTGTGTTTCGCCACCTGTAACACTGATCGAGAGTTATTATATTTCAGTTATTGATTCAAGTCTTTTTTGTTTCGTTTGCAATACAAACTATCAAAGATTAATCACTTGCTCTTACCTCAACAACAGGAAACAGTTTTAAGTCACGTCATCAGGATTCGCTCATCTTAATATATTTATCAACAATATTATTGTGATTGATGTCCATTGTTTGCTAAACAATGTAGATGAATTGATAAATAAATTGAATGTGTGATAAATGGTTATTAGATGGGATGCAAATAATCGATGATTTTGTTTCAGGAGTCCTGTTGGGAGATCGACCCACAAAAGAGGCCTTCTTTCGCCGAGCTATCCGAACAATTCGACAAAGTCCTCAAATCCATGTAAATAATCGAAAAACAGTGATCCGATCGTTGTTGAAAACAGAAACCAAATTTTATGGATGCATCCGAAGTTATTCCGATTGAACGTTTGCTTCCATATTCGTGAGAAAATGAGTGCAGTTATGCAGAGATGTTGCTGAATTTATTAGCGTTAAGTTTATTTATTTTTATATTTAGTGTGCGCGAAACGCGAGAAATTTTTGACTAGTTCGGAATGATCTCAAAAACTATATAAATAAAAGTCCAAGACTTATTGAATGTGCTCATGCTTTGTTACTGTGATGAAAGCGAGTCGATTATCGAAACTTATGCTTCCTGCTAGTGTGTTGAACAAAGTATAAGCACGTTTTCATGATTTGCAGTGTTTTAAACTGTATTATCGAATAAATCTCCTGCCTTGAGGAAAGATGGAGAACGAAGCCTGGAATTTAGGAACGAATTTTCATCTATTTATTTTTGCTACCGATTTCATATGATTTCATTGAAAATTCAAATATTTGTACATATCATTTTTGGATATTAATTATACTATATGGAGCATATCATTGAATAACTGATGAGTTGAATTGATGTATATTGGAAATTGGGAGCCACTAATCACTGCCATGAATACTCTCGATTAATTATAAAAGCATTCATAATCAATTCATCATCACAACTATTTCATGAATCAGAATCATTGGTGTGGATTCACTTGAGCGGCTATACGAGTGTAACCCACCAAATATCAAGCGATTTTTGAGATTTTTTGTTAAAGAAAGTATCTCCTCCTACTTTGAATTATATTAATTTATGAATATTATATTTCAATTTATAAAATTTTGAGAATATTTTTCCCCGATTCCAATGGATCAGGTTCCAATAATTTTCCACTAGATATTTTGTAATTCAAAAAAATAAACTAACCCAACCAACGAACACCCATTGTAAATAAAAATTATTGAATGCTTTATTATCATTTCCTTACTCAATATTATGACATCATCTACAACAGAAAACAAATGAATTTTCACCCCTAAGCAATTAATAATCCCCACAATATGGAGTAGTACTGCATAAACATACTTATATGAATGTGTATATTTGAAACGTCACTTAGATTTTAAGAAAGCAATCAATTACTCAATAATTGTTAGGCCCCTGTATAAACTGAATAAGATCTGTCCATACTTGAATGTTTTATCCGTAGTTATAGCTTTTTATAATGGTTTTATATATGATTATTGTATTGTCCAACTTTTATATAATTATGCATAATCATCTTTTGTGATATGTATTCTAATTGAAAAATATACATGTGAAAATTGTTTCCTTCGTTTATTATTTATTATTCATACAGAGTTTCCAAATTTTGAGCTTCACATTCAGTTAAATTGGGTGAAACTTGGTATTTCGTTGTTTACGATGATGCAAAAAATCAAAAATTGATGTACACCGTGTTCCAGAGTTATTTCGAAACTTCTTTGAATGATACACCCAGTATACAATATTCAATCGATAGGAAATTGAATTCTAAATGAGAATGGTGCCATGAACTTAAACACACTCTAAAGCCAAAAATGTCAAAGTTATCGATGGATTTGTCAAGATTTAATATCTATAATTGTTTCAATTATTGTCGTATCTGCGACTAACCATAAAGTATAAAGAAAAAGGAGTTTACATAGTATAAAACTACCACCGGAAAATTAAAAATATTTTGTTTCAATTTCCAGTCTAACATGGGATTGCCTTCTTGATTCCGAATCAAAGAATATTCCCAATTCAAACAATAAACGCATTGTATACGACTGATACAATTCACGGTGACATCTGTTATGTTCATCTTCAACTACCCAAGTGATACAGTGAACTGTAAAAGCGTCATCTTTTGACATTTTATACAACTGATCACCTATTACGAATGTAATAATAATAATAATAATCCTAGAGAGGGCAGCATATGTATTCAAGATGAATTTATTTATGATCGAACGGAGATTCAGTGTTTTGAACGGTTCACACAGGTATGGTATTATAAATGCATTTAGAAATAATGAAATTGGAAAATATGGTCAAATTTGCAGAAGCAATACCTTTTTTGGAGATTCAGATTCATTTGGTTCAATGACTGTGTGTTTGATATACGAATACAAGTGAATGTCAAGTCAAGTGTCATCTTGATTATAACAAAATCAGAAAATTTGTGAGTTTTATAAGATTATATGTAACAACTGATAAATATTTTTACAGTTTCTGTAGATGAAAGATTTCTTCCTGAGTCATGACGTCAGCTACTATTCGTAATAAAATAATCTTTGAAATTAGCTACGAATATTAAGACCAGAAAAATTAGACATACTGTAATAACTTCTTCTAAAAATTGAGAAATTCATGCATAGGTGTACAGGGTGTTCCTTAAAGACATGCAAATATTGAAAGGGGTGATTCTTTGAGACATTTTGAGAAAAAAACGTATAAACGAATGTCCTAATAGTATATGCCTTCTATGCATCAAAATGCATTCTGTGATGTACGAAATTTTTCATTTTCTCTACCAGTGGCGTTCGTACGGGTTTACATTGAATATTTTTGTAGAAAAAATACTACGCCACTGCTAACTTCCAAAATAAACATTACTTTGAAGATCCAAGTCAAGACTTTTAGGACATACATTTATAGGTAGGAAGTTTTTTTCTCAAAATGTATCAAGGAATCACCCCTTCAAATATTAGCATGTCTTTAATTTACGCCCTGTATAATTCATAGTGAAATAATGGAAATAGGTATCAGTAGAGTTCACAAATTGGTAAAACTTCTCAGAAGTTATAATCCCCACATTGTTCGTGATATTATAAAGATCCCGATGTTCCCTTCGCATATTCGCTCCCAGCGAAAACCGAAAATCTCATTGTACCTCGAAGAAAAATATTTAATTGAATTCGAAGCAGAAAAAAACCTAGGTATACACATACCTATTGGTCTGAATGAACCAGAAAGTGTGAATGGACCGATTGTTGCAGCAGACACAAAACTGACAGAGGTAAAAACATGTACATGCCCTGTCAGTGGATGTCCGCGAGCAATATAGCGGGTGTTCCGTCAATAAATCCGAAACCCCCTCATAGTAGGCCGGGACGGACAAGGTTATTGTTATCTAGACAGGCCATGAGATGCTTGTTTGTATACAGAAACGCTATTATCGAGCCAATTGTACAGACGTTGACAATTGACGTTGAAGTTTTGATTGTTTGGGAGGTGCTTGGATGCCGGAATAATCAGAAGAATGGCAGATTTATTCTCTAGAATAATATTTCGAGAGGTAGAGTGATTGGGATAAGGCGTATGTTTGAAACGAATTTGTTTATTTTCGTATCATTGTGTAGGATTGAATCAATTAGAACTGTTGTGAAAGTGGATAATTAATACTAACTTCGTCACTTATTTTATGGACATCTACAGGGCGAGCCTCTCTAAATATGAACACTCAACAAAATAGTGACGTGAATACTTACAAAGAAAATATTCTTTAAAACGATGGAATCATCGATCAATTTTAGTCCATGTGAAAACTCATTAATTCGAGGTGTGTATTTATTTTTTGATGAAAGTAGGTTAATAATCTAAATGGATGACGTCATCAATCGATGATGCTAAGGAATTCACAATTTCATCTATGAATGGAAAATTCGTTTATATTAATATGAAACAAAACGATCATCAACATTCATTTGAAGCAGATTTTTTCTAGAGAAATGAATTCAGTGAATCAGAAACAATTCGTTGGAAAAATTACGAATTACGTCTTCCACTATTTTTACATTTTCGAATTCTGCGAGAAATTCTTGCCCTATTGCATTTTGAATCTTCTTCCTATCGTGATTTGTTATCAAAATATTCCATTTTTTCGAAAAAATTTGACAGATGGATTGACTAACTGAAATGTCCATATTATCTTCAATTTTCAAGATTTAAGTTTCAATCTCCGTATACACATCAATGAAAGAGTGTTCTATCAGGTACCCTTCAAAGTGTTTCAAAATATTCTACAGGGTGTTTGATATTTCAGTTTACTTTTCGGAAATTACAAATCCCAATAACTTCCTTATTTCAAATGAAATAACCATAAAATTTTTATACCATCCGACGCAAAATTTCATTTCCCATCGCTTTGTAAGTATAAGCATACCATAAAATGTATATTTACAGGGATAACACCAAAAATATGAGAATACGCTCATTTGTTCATGTGTATTTTCACAAGTGATGGATCTGAATTTTATATTTGGCGGATAATATGATCCACCAAAATTTCAGTTCTCTGTAATCCTCCTCTAATGAACCAGTTAAGTGAATCACCCTGTATCCTGGGAAAAAGAAATATATATGGAGAATTTGTTGCATCAATGTGGTCAGAAAAAAAAGTCCAACAATTGCATGTATAAAAAGGATAAATTATGGCGAATATAAAAATTTTGCCAATTCTTCTTTCAATTTCATTAAATGTCAGTTACTTATATTGTTGCAAATAAAAATCGAAGCAGAAAGTAAAACTTGCTTTTGGGGATATTTGGCCTTTCAATATCAAAATACTATCCAAATTCAAATCTGTACCAAAAAGGTTCTCATCAGAGAATATATTTCTGTGAACATTTTTCATTATATAATTTCATTTTTCCATATCACATAGATATGATGGTTATTCCAGCCGAAATAATTAAAATTCCTGGTAATAACATTGTTTACTATGCCTACATTTGCTCTCACTATTTTCCCTCGAAGAATTAAAAGAGATTTCGAAATATAAGTGATTTGCCTACATAGCGAACAAGATATCAACATTCATTTAATAACTCATCTCCTAAAAGGAACATGAAAAGCAGAACAATCAAAAGATCACGCCAAATCCCACCCATCCGGCCAAACGCAGAACTAAAAATACCCCGGTCCGCCCCTCTTTTCCATCCCGACGAATGGCGGCAAAGCACCGTCCGCCATCTTGACGAGACCGCGAGGAGACGTACAGTAGCGCCGCGACGGCAAAACCGCGAACCTTGCCATAGATTTCGTGCACGTTGTCGCCGGATGGAACTGTCTGGCACGTTAGTCCCGGGAAATTCGCGTGAATCGATATGGAAAATCGATGGAAAATTATGCGACCTCGTTAACAATGTGTGTTATGGTCAATTTGAGCGAGTTGTCATGGAAAATTCGAGCTTTGAGGATTGTAGACGGGTGCGATTGGGGTTAGGGTGATTTATTCGGGATTGTTATGGATTTAGTGAGGTTATGTGAACGTTCTGGGGAGCTGTGCAAGGTGTATCGAATGGGAATTATGTTTCCTAGAACTGGACCTCAAAAATCAGGTGAGAATTGATAACATTCAATTGATTGCCTAGTCAATTTATCCAATAGTTTTCGTTGAAAGTCATGCAGAGAAAACAAAACAAATGTAACACTTTCTCATTGGTTGAATTCCTGTGTCATTACTTCATATTTATAAAAGATCTGCTTAGTTAACCAATAGGTGGAAATATTTTTACTTTACCATGCCTGTCAAACTATATTTCTTGCTATTACTGCAACTTTGACAGATTTGACATTGTTTATAGACTTTAAAAAGAAGATCATTCTTCATGCTTTTGAAACTTTTGATCAAATTGATATCATTACTTCTAAATAAGAACATTGAGACTGTATATATTTTGGATTTATCAGAAGGCATTTTATTAACTATCTCACTGTCAAAATCATTTTGAGCTCATTAAATTTGTTGAGATTTGAAGCTACTGTGAACAATACCACAGAGTATATTTTGATATGTGGTATGATGATCTTGCTTCGGAAATATGTATTTTTGACAAAATTACAATGCAGAAGCAGAATTAGTGATAAAGTCTCGATATGAATTCCGATGAAAAAATTAATAACAAGTGAAATTATTGGTGAAACTGATTACTTGAGTTAGTCTGATATACAGTTCAGATTGAACATAGAGTTCAATATATAGAGTGTCCTATTTACCTAGATGAAACTTACAATGTAGGTATTATACATATATATTATGCTAAAATATTAGCATCTCTTTAAGGAACACCCTGTACATCTTTCACCTAATTTCGATTGTAGACGGAAATGCCAGTAAAACGTACCTATCGAAATGAAATAATCTCGTTAAAAGATATCATCAATCGAGTATCTATGTCCAAACGATCCATGGGACATTCCAGAATCACTAATTCCTCTGGAAGAGGAAATCTTCATCAGTGGCCTGTCAAAATTGAAGGACAGTATCGAGCGCATCGATCGAGACCAATCGACATCATTCATACCTTCGTTACACTTTCCCGATCTTATCTCCGACAAATCCATTTATATTGAGATTCGAATTTTTGTTATGTCATACTTGGAGAGACTTGGCTTTACATTCATAAAGACGGATTCTTGGCCAGCGTCGATTTTTTTCGACACGTTTCTTTAGTCATTGATTAACAGACGAGGTGATACCTCGAATTGTAAATAAGCGTGACATACAGGGTGATCTCAATTGTGACTGTTCTCATTGATTATTTTCATTATTTCTAAACTGCAACAAAGCTTGAATTAGCAACCTGAATGATAATTTTTACCTTCTGATTACAACGGTGGAAAAAAACAATCGATAATAGCTTGAGATGAAATTAATCGGAAATTCATCTTGTATGAGGACAAAATGAAATAAAAACTGCAACAATGCATAAAAAAATATATAGACCGTGAGTTCTATTTTTTCATAATCCTAATTCATATAAACTTCTTGTTGTTCTTGAAACAAGGAAAAATACCTCAAAGTTTCATGCAATATTTATGAAACACACCTTATAATCAAACTGGTTTGGCCAAATATCTTTTTGATGTTTTATAGGATTTTGTAGAGAAATAAAAATTAAATTATTTCGGGTTTGTTCCATTTATGACAGAAAATTCAACATACAAAGTGATTTTTGTTGAGTGATGATGTCTGAGAATTTTTTTTTAATAAAAAGTTCTAGACAGGGTATCTTGTTAGTACGTGGTCAAACTCGTAGAAGAAATTGTGACGAAATGTAGAATCAGATGTTCGATAATGCTCTGATTAAAATATACCGAGTGTCAACATTCAAAGAAATATAGTTCTCTCATAAATATTGAAATAATTCTTGGAGGCATCATAACCAATATTAAAAAAAATGTGCGTCACTGATTCTTCTTCATTTCATCATATGTTGCTTTGTTTTTGAGTAAAATAATAAAAATCACTTTATTACTTGGCCCTGTGAGACAGCATAATGAAAATTGTTTTTTTTTTCACAAATAGACCTTTAACCATGACTTTATATGAAAAATCAGAATATTCTCATTATATGTATCATGCCATCGACTCATAAAAATATCTGTTATGATAACCTCAAACGTTGAATATTCTTCGAGAATATCATTCCCGTCAGTCGAGTTATTGGTTTTCTCAGAAAAGCTCGTTAAATTTGTTAGCAATTTTATTACTAATCTGAATCGCTCGAAGGAAATTGGGTTTATGATACGTAATTTTTTACCTAAAATGCACTCAGACAGACAGGTTATGTGTATCTATTTGCATATAGAGTACATTTTCACGAATACTGTGAGTTTATCATCGAAATCATTTTTTAGCAATGATTTTGGTTGAAAAATTCTGAAATTGCATTTTATATCACTATTCACTGAAAATGAATGTGAATATTCACATGAATTGCTTAGGATAGGTGTTTAGTGAAGAGGTAGACAAATGAGGTCATTATAAAAAAAATCTTAGCTCCTATGCTAGATAAAGAAAAAAAATTCAACCAGAAAAGTATGTTAATCATATAGAATAGAAAAGATTCGTTTAATTTGTCTAGCATTTCATTAAAAAAACTAATGAAAGTCGAAGCTAATTTCCGGATCTGCGTGTCATTTCATTTGAAAATCGATGCTTAAAAAAATTGCGGCTTAAAAAAAAACAAAAAAAGTTGGATGGTTGATTTGCTTCTCGATATTCTGAAGACGGTAACGAAAAAATGGCCTTGAGTCGTGGTCCCAAGAACATCTACCACCCTGTATAACGATGCATATTCTGGGATATCTATCATCTACCTAGTTCCGAAAACAAACACAGATTGCAGAAATATTGTAAGCCTCCATTCACCCGTACGAGTAGCATCATGTGCGATTCTTTCATCCCCCAAACACGGAATGGCATTGTGGCCACTATACAAAATAAACAAACCTCCCTTTTGAGGAAAGAAATATGTAATTGATTTGTCATAGTTCCGATCGACAGAGTAAGGTTTGAAAAGAACCCCATTCGATTATTATGTTAGTGTGCTCAGGTGGCGAAACATATTTTATTGGAAATGTTTATTTAGGATTTTTTACTTTCGCCATAGTTCAGAGGAAATTTTATAGATTGTACAATGTGAGGATGGTGAACGAACACTGTGGATGGTTCGTTCTACACCGTTAATGATTCATCGAAATGCAAAAAAAATAATAAAATATTTTCAATGACAAAATTCGTCGGTATCCCCCTTCTGATACGCTTGTGGTGGTTGTGAAATGAAATACAGCGAATAACAGGTTTGAAATGTTTGTTGCTTATACAAAGTTTGAAAAGAGTAATGACATTTTTGAATATCTTCAAGAAAACTCCTAAGAAGATGTCTTCTTCAAATATAGAAAACGCGAATATTCCTGGAATATTTTGAATATCTGTAGGGCTTAAATATCATATTTCAATCTAATCAACATGTTCAATACTGATGATGTGAGAAAAACCTTTGTTCTGGTCTGAAAATTTTAACTTTAGATATCATTGAGGAACTTTTATTATGATTATGTGAGAAAAACCTATTTTCTGGTCTGCAAATTTTAACTTTGGATATCATTGAGGAACTTTTATTATTACTAAACATCCTCATTGTTCTGTGCATGGTATCTGAGAGTGAAAAGAATATTATAATATTTCAATAAGACGTCCGAAGTTGAAAAAAAAAGTATGTTGGAAAACTAGTGCAAAATTTGTATTTATAGCTCGTAGTTTCTCTTAGCAGCAAGTTGTTCTAAATTAAATCCAATCTGCTGAGGTACATCAAGAAAAACTGACCTTTGTTATATATTAGGAAACTAAGCTTAATTTGAAATTGAGGGAAACTTCGTCCTTGAAATAAAAAAAAACATTTTTTTTATTGCGAATTCTGAATCTATATGTAAGTAGAAATGAATCAGTTAAAGCTTTTTCGAATTTCGAACGTTTACGATATTTCAAACGCGTTTGAAGTTGATACCGTCAGCGTGCTCTGCACATATGACAAAACTTTAAACGCGTTTTTCTCGAAAACACGTTTTTAAAAATGGCTGACATTCTCCTGACCGCTGTAATCACATATCGACCTGAAATTTTGAGAGCATACACAGAAAATATGTCTTCACGGAATGAAGGATCGTTTTTTCAATAGATACATTTTTGAATTTATTATTTATTTTTTTATGCGAAAAAAAACGCGAAATTTTGATTTTTTTTAATTGTCGCCATTTTTCGAAATTCACATTAAACGAAAAACCCATTGATAATATGCTTTGAATTTATGTTTAACTCTCACGATTTGAGAACTTGTTTTCACGGAGCTGCAATGGTAGCCATTTAGTTATTTTTTTTACAATTTGATATTTTTTGACGTTCTTTATATCATGAATAAAAGCAAGAAAAAAACCGCATTGAAAAAGCATCACTAGTTTCCTAAAAAAAAAAAAATAAAACGTAAACACCTGAAATATTTCTAGGATTTGATTTCGATTTATTAATTGATTGAAATAATTATAAAAAAATATTGTACAATTATTTTAACAACGCCAGATATTTATTTATTTTATTTTATTTATTTCTATTTCATTCTATGGAATGATCATGTAAGAATTGCATGAATTTTGTATATTATGATTCCTATTCGAATAAAGATAATTATTAATTTCCCAGATGTTGCACGCCTCTGCCAGATAAAAAAGAACAGCTAATTCTTTCACACCATAGCTGTCAATCACTCGGTCGGTAATTTGGCGGAACCGGACAGAAACCGTCCATCAGTTACGTGACAATTAGTGAGCCTTTTCTGAATTGTCTGTCGGTCAGGACGAGTGAGCCGTAAGACTGAAACGGGTCTTGTTAGTCGTTCTTTCGTTCGGTATACACGTGAATACGTAACGCGGTAGTAATGGGGCGTCACGTTGATTAATGGTTTTATTTACACCAATTTCATCTCTCGCTTGAATTGTCCGACGAAACTACGACTGACAGAGTCACGTTCGTTGATCCAATCAAGGTTACGAACGGTTACGTTATAGTGTCGAGGATGTTTGTTTTCTTGTACAGGGTGTCCCAGGACGATGTGCCTCAAATGTTACAACATGAAATGATGCAGTACAAAGTCAATGGGTTTTTGATGATTTTAATTGTCAATCGACGATTTTCTAGCACCGTATCTTTGTTTTCGTCGGTAGACGTCAATTATCTCGGTCCTTTTTGAATTCGTTGTACAACTTACAAACGTTTTTCTGTCATAGTTTGATCACCAAAGGCTTTCCACAACATTTTCAATGAATCTGACGGTTGGCAAATGTTATAGACAGTCTTATCAACCATAGGCGTAACGTAGGGGGTTATTGGGGACGTAACCCTCCCCCCATTTCTTAGAATTTGAAAAAATGAAAATTTGAAAGATTTTGTTTTTTCGAATTTATTTTGTGAGAAGGGAAAATAATGCCAAAACCACAAGATAGGGTTAGTTTTAAAAGTCATCTCTTGATTGCCCTTCCAAAAATAACATTGATGAAAATATATAGTATACAAGTTCATTTAATTTCAAGCTACAAGAATATTGTATAATTTACAGTGTGATCCATTTTTAATGGAAACACCCCCCTGAAATTTGAAGTTGTGGACAGATTTTATCATTGTTTTTCAAATGTCAAGTACTAAAAGGTCCACCTTGGTACAAAATTTGAAATGTTTATTTCTGTTTTCAGGGCATACTGCGATATTTTTTTGTTTAGTCGAAAATCGAGATTTTTCATTAGCGATTTTTTTCACTGAAAAAATTACCAAGCCACTAGATTCAGAGTGCCAAAAAGGTGTAACCAAAATTTCATGAAAACATATTCATTATTAACAAAGTTATGACAACTCAAAAATTCGGAAACTCACACAGCTAACAGTCACAAAACACCCTATATCAACACATATAGCCATGAGAATATTTTTTTTATGATTTCAAGTGCCACCAGATGAAAAGGAAAAAATAAAATAGCGTTTTTTAATGAACCATTTCAAGAAGTTTTCATAGTTACGTTAATTAAATTTTTTTCCTTCATTATAAGTTGAGTTGTGTGAATGTAATTCCGTTATTTTCATTCAAAAAATCTTGATAATAATAATAATGATGATAGCTTTATTTGTCCAACAGTAGAAACCATTTACAGGACAATCAATGTATATAAATATAGTATAATATAATAATTTGAGTGAAATAATTACCTAAGAGCAATTTCAGGAACGAAAACATCAAAAATAGAGGAAAGTAGTGCATTAGTTAGATAAGTAAATCTTAGCTACCCCAATAAGTTCATTAATCGTATAGATATGCAAATTACAATAATTACAAATCTTGTTGTAATTGTTACACATAACATAGATAGGTGATTTAAATAAAATATTAGATTTAGCTTTTTGGGTTCTGACTACATTTTTCGATCTTGTTTCAACATAAATTACATTGAACTTGATTTGAGGAGGTAAGGTCATAGAGTCATATGTTCATTGTTGATTGCTTTTGAGAAATCAATGATGATAATAATAATGAACATCATTCAAATTCAACTGATAACTTGAGAGAGAACGAAACGATTAGAACGAAACAATGTTGAAAAATTCTCTACACAGGGCACATTAAAAATAATTGTATTTTTCTTGTTCAAAACTTCTATGCTTCCTAATTTAAATACCTCATTCTGTTAATATCGAGTCGAGTGATATAAATTTGTTGAAATGAAAATAAAAAATCTTGGAAATGATTCTGATTGTAACGTCTAAAAATTACCTATCGAATCGAATTTATCCTCAACCTCCTGTGATATTACTACTGACAATTTCATTAAACATTGAAATAAACAAAACAGAACGAAACTAATGACTGACTTTGTCGCTGGAATCTCCGTCTCCAAGCACCTAAAAACGATTCCATTCCATTTGAAAACATTTTCCGGGATTATCGAGGTCTACGAAGCCCCAGATGTGCCGGTTCCCGGCCTGCTGCGACCCTTCCACACACACACAAACACACGTAGAGATAGAAAACTGTAACAATGTGGGTAGAGTCGAACGCCCGCGAAATGATTTACCGCTTCGACGAACCCTCTACCCCAAGAATAATATCATCGACAGAGTGGAAATAATGCCACAACTCCCTGAAGACGTGTCGGGAATGCTATGAATAAATTTGGTAATAATATTCGGTGATCTCGATGGAGGAAGGGATTAGCCTGCTTTATACCACAGAAATGTCCGTTTTGGAATTGTTGGACGGGGAAATGTCATTTCACGTTCTATGGTCTGTTTATTTTGTCTTAATAATTACGTCACGTCTTTTGGATAAGTGGGGAAATGAGAAAAGTGGGGTGTCTACATGATGGTGAAACCTCTCTTCAATTGTTTGTGGGTCAAAAGATGGGAATTTCATGGAACACGTCCTAGACGGATACTTATCGAATCGTCGTGAGATGGCGACACAATCGTGCTCGCTAACATTATTTTCTTCCACGTCAGTCAGAACTGGCGGGAAATCCAAACTTCTCTAGTTTATTGACCTACTTTTGACTGTGTAGTCGTATATTTTTTGCTGCTGTGTGGTGTTTTTTAGATAAAATGAAGTTTCGTATAGTTTGTGGACAAGCAGAAACCGTCTCTCGTCATCTTTATGGAATTCCGAAGGTAATTTGTTAGTTTTTGGAAGTGGAATCAATAATTTACTTTTTCATTACTCATATAGAACGAAACCGTTCGGAAACAACGGATTCTCGCATTGGGAAAACATTTACAAGTATTTTAAAAACATCTTTCATTCAATTTTCCGACTGTGTGTATATCCAGGAATGAATGAAAGACAATATTTTCACGAGAATTTGTCATTTTTAATCTGATTGACAACTGAACTGACGAGCATAGAAGTCAGCGTTGCCGCTTCTAAAATAAATAATTCACGTTTTCTGCGCAAAACAAATAGTCGCTTCCAACAAAGCCAAAGTTACATTTCTTTTTCAAAATACAATTCGACGTTCTTTTATCCCCACAGATTCGTGAAATACTGTCGAATCAAAACTTTGTAGACAAACTACTGGTGCATTTCATTGACAATTAGCAACGTTGCATTTTGCATTATTTAGCGCCGACGGTGTCGCCGTATGTGGCGATTTAAACAGCTTCCTGGCTAATTCTTTAGCAACGAGACACATAACATATCAAGATAGGATTCACTCTCGAAGAAACAATGAAAATGCAGCATTTTCCGTATTTCAAACGTGTGTTTGGCAGTTGACAATGACATTGACTAATGGTTGACGAAATGTTTACATGCTGTCGAAATATTAGAAAAATGCTGCATTCTCGATGTTTCTTTGGAATGAATACATGATATATCCTTTCCCAATATACAAGGTGTCACGTTATTGAAGAAATTTGCACACAAGCTGCAAGATCTTGTGCACAAAGTGACACGGAAAACAAGATGAAACTTCAACATTGAAGGGAAATATCTCGATTAGTATTAATTTCCCCACGATAACATTGCGAAATTCGTGTTTTTGGGACCAAAATACGTAGGTACAAAAAAATTACATCAAGGTATCTAGACATTCATAAGATATTTCAGTTGAACACAAGTTCAAAGACCTCTCTAGTCATCAATACGTCCTCCACACCTCGATGATTCCATCACACCACCCAACGAATTTAACAAGCTCAAAACTCCCAATAACTCGAGTACTCGAAACTATTTCATCTTCCTGAAAACCTCTAGTTGATTACATCGAAACCACTCGATTGTGCAACACCCGAACCACAAAGAAATAACCCAAGTGCATGCCTAACACCTACACAAACGCACTGCACAGCTGGGTGGAATGATCGAAGTAGGCCCTGTTAGGACGCCGTGTTTCGTTCGTTTCACTGAACTCGAATGGTCCCGAGCACTCGCATTGTGCTCTCGAAATCGAGCTGGGTCGCCGTATGTCCAAAACGGATCACCCTCGACCGCAAGTGAAGTGGATGTGTTGCGATTCCAATGAGGTTTTCAAGGTTTCAATCAACTCCAAGTTCGTTTTGTGAGATGAGAGTCAGAGGAAGATGGAGAGGGATTTATGAGGATTATTTTTTCGGCTTTCAAGTGTCTGTCATCAAGCAACTACACTTTTGATTTATGTTCAGAAATAAAAATAATAAATTAAAAAGTATGTAGCTGACCACTGTAATTTTTGTTATTTGAGACATAGCTGGGAACATTTAGGCAAAGGGTTATTTTATGCTTTGAATAATATCAAATTTCAAAATAGTATAAACATTTCAGAGTATGTAACTTTGAGCCAATCTATAAATTAATTAATTTCTGGGGAAACAACGGATTTCAACATAGAGTCAAGAGGGATCAAATTTAGGTTATGGCGTACGACCAAGTTTTTCTTAAGGCTTTTATGGATTGAGACCTCGAAAAATGCAACACCCTGTATGGTATATAGAAAACATTCACTTTCATATCAAGCAGCACTTATTGCTTGGCACTCATACAAAATTTGAGAGCTCTATCTGCAGTAGACCAAGCACAATACAATGAAAACCTATTTTTTTACTTTTAACACCCTGTAAATCCACTAATAATCGAGATCGGACACATTTTGTGCCAGAGAATACGTACCAGAAATATTGCCGTGCAATTCTGAAACACCCTGTATATGTATTTTGATGTTGTATGATTTAAATTTCACATTTTATTTCAATTGGAATTATATTTAGATTTGCTGAAAAAAGTAAGAACGGCAACAGTGCATGTTCTGACAAGCTGTCACAACTCCTGAAAAGTGTAAGATGATTTTTATAATTCAAGTTGTTATTAATTGTAATTTTGAATAAATCGTTCTATATCTTTATGATATATGTGGATTTAAAGAAAATAAAATCGTCATTAATATTCCTACTTGGAATGCTCTCAATTATTTCAGCACAACATTTTTTTTTATTAATAATTAGATGTGAGGAAAATAAGACTGTGAATAATAACGAGAACGAACATTGGTCTATGTAAAAATACTAAAGAAAAAATATGCATTATTGCCAGCTTTCTAGAATTTAAGTAGATATAATATTTTTTACAAGAATTCATTCCCATTACCTATAAATTTCGTGGGTGGTACTCTATGATAGAAAACGATTCTAGGAAAGGATACGAAATTTGAATGAAAAAATAATTATTTATAATGTGTCATGCGTACATAAAGGAAGGCTGGTTTTTTATGAGATTTATTTATGATAATCGATGTGTTTTTTATATAGTTCCAATTGATCGAGTATGCAAAATAAATGATTCCACTATATGTAACAATTTATTGACACATTGGAAATTGATAATACAATAAATCAACATTCGGATTAGAATCATATACCTCCAAAATTGCCATTTGAATTAATGGTAAATGTCTGGGAAATAACTACTTCATTAAAATGATTTATGAATTATAATGACTTTATCGAGAAAGAAATATTACTGAAAACGTGTCCACTACTACAGGGTATTGCGATTTGAAAAGTTACAATAACATTTGTTCAGATCCATCCAAAGACCTATTATCCATCCAATTCAATTTCTTGTCACACGTCGTATTCATTCTGTCATGGCAGCGATTTTTGTTGATTCCACGTACTTCGTGTTTTATTCGAAATGTTGAATGAAAATCGTGCCTTCAGAGTTAGCATTAAGGAAAAGCGACAAAATTTCGAAAAAATTCATGAGTATCAAATCACATGAGTCCAGATTGAATTCATTGAAAATGTATACTGGGTGGCCCAACGACAAAACAAAAAAAAAAGCGAAGCGATTTATAGGAAAATATTCTCAACATTTATTTCAACAAAACGGCAATTTTTTAAGCGAAATCTATTTACTCTTTGCATTTAATGAGAAATGCACTAGCGAGATTTTAAAGGTCCATATCTTTGCAACGAGTAGACGGAATTTCAAAAATAAAAAAGCAATGTATAGGGAATCAGAAAGGCTTTTCAACGAAAAATTTCAGGGGATGCTATCCCCGCTTAGGAGGGTAAAGTTTCGGCTATACTTTTTGCCTCAAAAATTGGTTTTCTCGATGAAATCTCTTCTTGGTAGTTATACCTTCCGGTACGTTTTCGTTGGGCCACCCTGTATCTAATACATTGTTGCTTTTTATTTCGTAAATGTCTCATATTTTTGCTAGCTGAAACTACATAAAAAACGTTTGAACGATATTTCTGTCGACCTAAATTTATTGAATTCAAATGCAATGAAAATGCAATTGTTATGAATAAAAGGCATGAAAGCTTTTCTTGTCACTTATCATCTGGCTTTCATTTTCTTCCACGGCCTTTCTGTCCATATCGATACCACCTTTGTAAAACAACCATCCAGTAGCCACAAAAATACACGAAAATACAATCCATCAGTGTTCGCCTCGTATCTTCAATCAGTCATCTTACACACGAACTATCACGAAATGGGACGCTCTTAAAAGCTTGTATGTGATCGCCAACTAAACGACGTTGTCCGATGGATGGCTTTTAGCCTTTTAGGCCTTATCTGGACCGAGAAAAAGACATAGGCAGAGTGACACGAAGAGGTTGACAAGCGTGTGGGGTGTGTGAATGCATAGCGGATTGGTCAGGGACGTATCCAGCCCGACTATTCGCATTAGGAGCGTGTTTTGGTGTCATCAGATGACGTTTTTCCCAACACGCTCTCATTTATTCGTTTTCGAATTTATTCCATTTGGCTGTTTCACACTGTAGAATTGATTCATTAAGAAACTTACAATTTCTGAATATTTGGAGAGAAAATTAGATGTGACACGTAAATTTTGTTTACAAGATTGAAAAAGTTAAGTTTTTAATCCGAGATTGAGTGTTTTTAGCATTTTTACCCCTTAGTATCAATTCATATTGAATTGAGTCACATGATGCAGTTTTTTGAAACTTTAGATATAGAAAATTGAATATTCCTATCAGAAAAATTCAGAATAATCTGATCTGCAATAACTTATCTGATCAACACTGAGACTGAATTCACTAATTCTAAAAATATGGGACTGTTTCCATGCACTTTTTTTCATTTCCACGACTTGAAGGTAATCTTCAATAACGTTTGAATTAACCTTTCAATACTAATTGAGAATGATGTAATACCACCAAGTCATATTGTTTATCTTCAGAATGATGATGCGTACATAAATTTCCATTTATTAAGATCAAGGTTTGTAATGTGAATGCAATTAATCACAAATTATTAATCCTAGGCATTTCAATTTTGAGTAGTTCGATGATTTAATACGCAGGTCTACACATTTTTTTTGTTTGGTGCCGTTAATTCTGTTATAATTTAGTTTATAAATAAGCAAGACATCATGCAAGGCTGCTGAAATATCGAAGCTACGTTTAGGTTTGTATTGATTTCACCTGATACATGTATTTATATTTCGTTCCTTATATGAGGTCATCAAAAAGGTGTTAATAGCTTCGACAGTTTTTATGATATCGGTTCAAAAATTAGTACAATGAGGGTTTTTAGGACGGCAAACAAGAATATTTCATCAGTATTAACGTAGTCCTTAGAGGGCGCCACTTACCCGCTTAGAATTACTTAAAAATATGCACAACTTTTTTGTTCGTCGAAAATCAACATTTTCGAACAAACATTTATTAAATTACATTATTTTTTGAACAAATAAGTATTCTTGTAAAAAGTCTAAAAACCTTACCGTTTTTACGATAAACCCGATTTTAAATATTGAAGTTACAAATAAATTCAAATAATTTTATCAAGAAAAACCAAGTAGGTTGCTGTCAGACGAGCAAATAGTTAGTTTTCTACTGTCAGAGAGTATTGTATCAATTGTTTCCAAGTTTACAGTGTGTGTATCAAGAAATTTGCAAATAAAATTTCAACTTTGAACGTACTGTATTTTTAACCATCAACATTTGTATAAGCGATGTTGCGCTCAATCGTCATATTTTGGTCCTCTCTAACTCTCAGTTTGACTTTTTTCACCATAATAATGAAACACCCCGTATAAAAGGAAGATGAAGACAAAAAAATTCAAAGAATATACCTGAAAAACTCATGACGTCATGGTAGTAGCAGCGGCAGGAGCATGAGCAGTATAGTGTGCACACCCTGCGCTGTGACTACCCATCCTGATTGGGCTGATTGTGAACCCGACATTGATATAGTGCCCACAGAGCAACGACGAAAAAAAAAAACAGAAAAAAATATCGAATACGGTCCTGGCCTACTATCTCCTATCTCTCGGTCTTTGCAAGATACCAACGCAAAAGTTCGCATACGCGGTGTGCCGATCTTATCGCGTGAATCTACGTATTTAATCGTCAAGTTTCGATCTCGACATCAGGCGGCGACTCTGATTCCTGAAGACCTTAATTACCCAAACCTTAATTATTATTTATGGCCGTTATCTAGATTCGAGAGTACACAAGAGGACTGACTGTCAGTCGCGCGTTTCCTAACAAATTGCTCAGTCGACTGTATAAAGGAAATCCATTTATACGAATTGATATAAAACACACGAATGTATCGGTATTTATGGTAATTCATTTGGCCTCTCTGTTCCTCCGTCTAAATTCCCAAATTGATCAATTATTACGCCATTATACAGGGTGCTTCAGAGCTATGAGGACAAATGTTTAGGGTAGATCCATTTCAGTCAAATTTCAATACAGGGTGATTCATTGGGAAATGGGGTAGGTAGAGGTCGTCTAGCTGGTTCTGAAAAATCCCCATATGATGGGTCTAGCGCCCTGTAAAGCGAGATACAGAGTGTTTTATGTATTCCTCCTATTTCTTCAATGGCTCATAACTTACGATCCGCATTGTATATTTTATTCATTTTCACAACATAAACTCATTATCCTGTATGCTACCGAATTCGGAATTCCGAATGAATGAAACTAATAATCCAGGTACGGACTCGAAAAAATTAAAGAAACTTCATCAGTTCAATACAACACCCTGTATGACGAAATTTTGAAAATTCGTTTGCGGATATGAAAAGAACAGAAAAAATATTCCTGAACAAATGAGTTTGGTACTTCCCCTTGCCATTCTTGTACATGTTAATTTGAGTCAAAATTAATTTTTTCGATGAAAAGGTGCTACAAAATTTAAAAAAAGTACATTTTCGTCTCTAAAGGCTCTTCTTTCACTTTCAATCAATCAAATTACTAACCATGCTATAAAAAAAAAAACTAATTTGGAGTGGATAAAATTCATCCTATATTTTCTATCTTCGTTCTTTTTCAAATGAATACAATTTTCCAAAATTTGTGTTTCTCAAAAAAGTCATACTTTTTCGGAATGTTATTTCTTCCCATTTTATCATTTGTTGAAGTGTACGCCCATTTCCAGTGCCAGTACTGTCCTTATATTATACTATGAATGATTATGAATAATTCAAAAGACAATCACTTCCATATGTTATTCCGTCAAAAGCTGACAAAGTTAATTTTGCTCAAATCTAATTATGCAAAGTAATTTACATGCCAATTAAAACAATTATAAGAAATCATCTTCGAAATAATCATTCATGTTTAATTCCAAAGGTTGTCATGATATCTTCTTGTATTTTTTATATACCTCAAGTTGAGGTTTTTTAGATGATATCATAATAAATAAGCAATTTTTTGCGAAAATCAAACAATCATTGAAACATCAATTCAGGACGAAAACAGAACAAAAAATAAGCTAATGTCAAATGTATAGATATGGAACTGATTATCGAAATGATTTTGAAGTCTTCAAATAGGGTAAATAGGGCAAATAGGAGTAAGGAGCTATACGAGGAAAAAAATTACGACTTGAATGAAGTATATGATTCAATTGGTGCATTTCTATTTCGTTTAATTTCTTATTTGCTTCATAAACTAACCTTCACTGAAGACCTACAACACCTCTCTATTTTTATTTCACATTAACAGGTTTCACACAAGGGAAAAACATAATTTTGATACATTGTATACGCCTGGTTTTGAGTTGAGAGCTTTTTCACATTGTCTCGATGATCATACAACGATCTCTTTGATGTCTATACAAATTCCTGCTGAATAAATCGACATATCCTTGTCCAAGACATCTTTGAGCATCACCCGTTTGGTGCCGATATACCGTGTGCGATTGTAAAACATGAATACACCCAGTGCAGGAAATTCTAATAACGACTGCAGTTGTCCCAAGCATATGCGCATAAAATATCCATCAATCATAACGTAAACTGTGATCATTGCCTGATAAATTCTGTCGTACATGAAGTACCTTTTCTGCTTTTCTGTTTCGTACTAGTTTATGCATGCGAAATGACAGTTGAATGCTTCTATTACGATGGCTTCCTTTCTTCAGTTATAATGCTTATCAATTACATCGGAATAATTTGTGCGTTATTTATTATAAATGAATATTGCGTAGTATTGATGAATTAACGATGGGTGATTGTTAGAAAATATGTTTTTTTGTGCTTGGGACTCGACGTTATTTCCTGTTTCTTGTGATGAAAATACAGGGTAGCCGATAAATGTGTAGAAGTAAAATAACTCACTGGAGAAATGAGAATACAAACAATTATTTCGATTGAAAGTTGTTATATTCGCGCAGAAACACAATTCTGAAATATTTCGACAAATACAGGATGTTCAGACTAGGCGTGACAATTTTGAGTTCAGTTGTTTTCAATGGAACACACTGTATATTTTTACACCATCGAATACACCGTTATAATCTGTGTGCAGTCACATCTCTCCTTTTTTCCATAAAAATGCGACGTTGTCAAACAAGAACGAGAAAACGAATAATTTTCAAAATATCTTGACTATTTTTTACACTTTGGTTTTAGAAAAAATTGCTTATTATTTGGTTGCTTGAAGAATTCCTCAATTTTTTACAGATATCACCATGGACGATTCATCGGCTGTTACCAGTCTCAAATTGACTTTCATGTCAAACTAACCCCATCCAAATATCGTTCCAGCATGGGCTGCCCAAAAGAACGACCAGAAGGCTATTTCGTAGACACTCTGGGCATAGAAATCCACGTCTTCATGGATTGTAACTGGGTGACAGTGCCATCTTAGCCACAGGTATATACTCTTACAAAGCAGGGGTTATGACGTAGTTAGTTCGTTAGTAGTTTCCATTGTATTCATTCGTATGAAATTCTGATATTTGACGTATTGAATAGTAACGAAAAGATGATTTTATTATGATATCAAATGCTTTATCAAGCGAGACAAAATGCTGTTTCTCTTCAATGTTAATTTTCAAAATTGAGATTTAAAACAAATTTAACTAATTCAAAGACCATTAAAAATTACTTCAGAATGTTACTGATGCAATTTTAAATTGTTGTAAATTGTTCTATTAGAAAAGATGCTACTGAAATTTTTATCGATATACAAAGTGTAAATAATCTAGAAAGAAATGTAGAGTTTTATGAAGAGTTCTGTACTTTCGATCAATAAATCAAAAATGGAGGCACCGTTTAATAGAGCAGACACACCTGCTTCGATCAGGAACACGATTCTTTATTGCAACATTGGAAGTACCAATTAGTTGGACTAATACCAATTTCGTATTAATTTACATCAAATTTATTCGATATCGCTAAGCGGGTATAGAAAAAACATTGGATAATTTAGTCAAACATTCAGTATAATAAAAACGTCTTTTATTTCTATCAATCTACGATACTTTTTGACGTTTCACTCAAGTTCGATTATTTATGTCGTCCTTTATAAAACTCGATAGAATTTTGCAAGATATAATATTTCTGTCATTGATTTTATTCAACATTCAAGTCCTAACCGTTTGTTTTATTAGAAATTCGTACTGTAAAAGATTAATCACGTGATCATACCCCTAGACCAGTGGTTCTCAAACTTTTTTGGTGACGGAACCCTTCTAAGAAGCAAAATACTCGATGGAACCCTACAATGCAACAATAGTTTTTAAACGTGTATTCTTTATTAATTATTATAAACGTTCGACCAGAGAGATGTGTTTTAATTATTTTTATAAATTCTTGAGGAACTCCTACGCTCCTAGCGGATAATATGACGAATTATTCTTCGAAGGGGTAACACCCACCACCACTCAAAAGTGCCGAGTTTCCAGAACTATGTGTAAGACCGTGCATTCAACTACTTATTTCTTGACAAGCTAGAGTTTTTATTTATCAATTTCAGTATCTCTACATTACAATTCATTGTGAAGACCAACAAATTAGTTGACACAATCAACAGTGTTAAAACAGATAAGATCCAGTGTTTTCGAAATTTACTACCACTGATACAACTTGAAACTTCATTGTCTGATGGAAGTAACATAGCTCATTATTTTTATTTATTGTCATCATTACATGCAGAATGATTAGGTGTGATATCTATAAAAAAATGTGGGTAGGCATATAGTCTCGTTAATGTTTTCTATCGTACAACTTTTGATTACACGTAATCATGATAACGACGAAAAAATACGGTTCATAATGACACTAAAATGTTCGATATCAACATGAAAACTGTGACAATTGAAAGATAGTAATAAACTATCGTTTTTTAGTTATATGAGTAATAGAAGCTAGCAATAATAAATTGTTTTTCGAGTCAAAAAAATGTTTCTCGATTCTTACAAAAAGTATCAGTGTGTAATTTCGATAAATAGTGTTATTCATAAGTTCTGAATCATACTAAGTGTTCTCCGAATTGTCTTTTTAACTTTTGGTGGAATTCTTTTTGGATTCGGTCAATGCCAAATTGTTTATGAAATGTTGCTTATAAAATGAAGATATACATGGTTGAGACTGAAGTACTGTAAAAGCAATATGCGACTGAAATTTTACTTATTTGTGTTTTTATTTATTGACTTGAATATGATTGATGAAGCTCACAACACTGAGCGAAAGGTCTCATGAAAATAAATATAAAACAATGTAAAAATACAAAATCTAAGAAATCAAGAAATTACAAAAAATATGTTGTATTTTTAGTATTTTGATACACAGAATTCATATAAAAAAATAAAATACTGTTGGTACATGCAAATAAATTGGTTGAATCAAAACTGAGTAGAATATCTGTAGTTTCATTGGTTTGCCCAAAATGTTCCGATTTGTTTCATTTTCTAATTGATAAAAAAAAGCGAAAATAGAAAGTGGAGAACGTAGTGCTCAGATAAAAAAATCTTAGAACGACGTGACAAGAGAAAAATGTACTCGTAACGAATTTTCCATTAATCTTTGTTTCATTACTGGATTTCAAAAGACCTTTTCACTGTATTCAAATTCGATTCAAATATAAAACCGGTAGACGCTTTAACACCGCTTGACTGCTTACTAATAAACATAATTTGAGAAATATGTTGGGTGACACTATCTAAATATTCTTTTCGAGTAACATATTCAACACCTTTGTGAGGAGCCGCATTCCTGCACCATCGGAAAGCATCAATACAAGGTGGAACAACTAACAAATGCACGTGATAAGACTTATCCGAGCATCCATCGAAAGTGATATAAATTCAAAGCTAACTAATCCACGGATTTCAATCAAATTTGTCTAGTGTGAAAGATGCCGCTAGAGGTCTAATTCTCTTTATGATTAAATGCAACAGTATGACTTTTTTTATTGAATTTGGATCATATTGAAAATTTTCTCTTTTGTCCCTTGCCTGTTACGTTCAAGATTGAACAGGGAATTTCTCCAATAACGACATTGTATATAAAGAAAGGAATCACCATGCAATATTTATTCTCATAAAGACATAAAAATGCATCATATTTCAGATTAATTAGATTTTACAACATACGAATTATGTTGATTAAATACATATACTTACATGAATAGCTTGACAGCTGACAGTGAACCATTCACACCAATGATTGACATAATTGTTATACAATTTTTATTGTTGAATGAAGATAATTTGTCTGGAAGACTTCAGATTTGACAATAAAAAGGCTCAATCTCAATCGAATAATTTTTTTTACATTATAGGCAGAATATCTATAACCAACCATATTGTCAATTTGTAGTCGTACAATACCGTTAATGGAGATTTCCATTAATTATTAAATTCAAATCTTGAAAACTTTAATAGAGAAATAATAAAAACAATTTTATTGATGATGGAATTTGGTCAGGAATAAAAAACTCAAAAACTTTTAATACAAATAGGCCTTGACATATCGAATATATATTTCAGTCATAAGGATCAGATATTGACATGACCTTTGAAGAATTGAAACAGTATTCATTTTAAAGTATGAATATTTATTCGAAATGTCAGTATTTTTCAGAGTTACTGCACATTTTCAACTTATTTTTAATCACGCCACATCAAGGAGTAGCATAAATTCAATAACAAGCAATCAGAGTGGTATTTAAAATTAGATAACGTATTGCGTAAAGACCCATTTGAAGATTCCGAACCACATATAAAAAAGCCGTAAAAATTAAATTACATCCGAATCATCCACCTGTATGGGTTACCTGGCCGAACATTCAATGTTGGTTGTCTCATTTTTATTTTTATACCGACTACTGGTTTTATATTAAATATGTCATTGCATCCAGTTTAATTTGAAGATACGGTTTATAATATTATTCATGGCCAGTTCCAGTAGCGTATCTTTAAGATTTTCAACAAGACAGACTATTAAAAACCACCAATAAATTTCGATCCTGCCTGCCTGCTTAGTGTACCAAACAAAAAACGATGAGAGAAACTGACATGAGGAGAGATTTCGCAAACATATTCACACATGTTTTATAATATTTTGAGGGCATTTCAAGGTCAGGAAATTAAATGAAATTTACTCGGCGCTCATGTTGATGCGGCTACCACAAAGACTAATAATTTTTCTATATTTTCAGAATCGTTTTAAGCAGATAATCCACGTGGTTCACAAGATTTTAATTGATTGGGATTGATTAAATATTGACATTAACCCACTGAATTAACGAATGAAGTATCACAAGAAATCAACTTTAGGTACGCAGTTTCACGAAAAACAGATTATATTATTGTGCTAAAAACGACAGTGAATCGAAAATCTTGAATAACTGGCTCAAATTTCGTTTGAAACTAATGTAACTAAAACAAAGTCTATGGTTCTTGGTATAATCCAATTTACGTACTGTATGTCTTTCTCGATTTACTGTTGCACTAAGAAAAGGGCAGGCTCCAAATAATGCAGAAAATAATAATGGCGATACTGTTGACGTATTAATCCCTGAATTTATATCAGGAACTCTGATGAAGAGGGAAAATATAATGAATAATAACTCAAGAGCACAAACGAATTCTGTACCTAAGTAAGAAATATGGTATAAATACATTGCAAATATTGTTGAAACTGAATTTCTACTGGGTGTCAGATATAAATGTGTTCAAAATTGGAAGGAATATGACCTTGTTGGATTTTCGAAGTGAATTGGAAGAATTTGGAGTCTAAAGAATGATAATTTTTGTTTCATGTTAACCTACAAAACACCTTGTATGAACTCCAAGGTAATAATTAATTGACACCAAATGTGAAAAGGTTCAAGAACGAATAGGAATAGTTATATTTTCAATTACATTTCAACATTATAAACTGATTTTTAAAACTACGCACCAACATTTATATATTTTTTATGTTTAATAAGTGGCGATAAATTAAATGTTTTATTTACATTTGCAATTTTCTATATCAAGAGAAAAGTGGAATTTTTCCAATTTGAATTTCAAACAATTGAGGTGTTCTCAACAAACAATCATAGATTCATTAGTGATTATTTTTGATGGTTAGAAGGCGCATGCGGTAATTTTAAAAATTTCTCATTCGTCAGAGATTTTACGCTGGATGATTCTGATACCTATTCGAAATTCTCACCAAAAATCACCAAAAACAATATTTTTTGTTTATATGACCTAATAAACAGTCGAAAGACTTTTAAGGTTAGGTTACGTTAAAATTAGGTTGACATCAAATGACAAGCAACACTGACAGCGATTGAAATTGATTGCGCATGCTCGATAAAAGAATTCCCGACTCTAAAATTATTGTTGACAATTGGTAACGAGTCTGAAATGCGCCTTGCTGTTCGTCACGAGAATCGGTGATTTCTGGTAGGAAAACCTTCATTACAATTCATTCTGCATTGAATAAATAAACCTCTGTACCCCACTGTACGCCACTGTCAGCCTCCATGGGCGAGATAGAGAAGCGAACTCGCATCGTGTGAAGACAGATTTGTTGTTCTCGAACCCACTGGCCGATCTATTGTGAACAGCAGCGACGGAGGAAATGGAAAAAAAAGTGACTCGTCGTACAATCATAGCGCGCCTATATATCCTTGGAGAAATACAAAAGTTTGATGAATACCGTCGTGGAATGGAGGCAGGCATAGGCACAGGTGTCGTCGTGGTCGACGTTAATATTTCATAAGGTTTCGAATGAAAACAACCAATGTGAATTTGAAATATGTCCGTGTTGGAATTTTCGATGGCAGGGGCGGCATTTTACTGTGAATGATACGAATCTCAACATGTGTTCAAGTGCGTTCTGATCGTGTCGAGTATTTATTTATTTATCAGTCAAGTACACTACAGGATCGTAATGAAATCCCAAATGGTACAACAAGGCAGCATCCACAAAAAAAACTTAAAACATTGTATAAAACAAGCAAACACTAGGAGTGTGTTATAAAACAAAACATAAATATCTCTAGTAGACTACATAGTTAAATCATAACCTGAAAATAAATAAATGTTTTCATTTCCATTGGTCAATAAATAAAATACGTAATTGTAATAAAATCACAAATGTTAAACCAAGAAAGTTCAATTTAAAAGGAAACACTCAAATACCAGGACCAAAATGTAAACATAGAATCAATCAAATAACAAACATTCAAGAATCCAGCGAACAATGGTAGGATTAAGTTGTCTAATTGCCATTTTCTTGAATCTCAAGTGTGACAAATGAAAAACATCAAGTTCTGATAAATTGGTATTAAAATTTTTTCGAAGTCTACAACTGATTGCCATTGAGCCCTAGTTAGTCCTATGGAACCGCAGCCCAAATGAAAAACTACGATTACTTCTCAAGGTTCTAGAGTTAACAGAAAGGCAGAGTTCTCCTAAAATGGCTGAACAATTATAATAAAAATGTACAATTTCATGGAGAAATAGTACCATCGCAAGATTGCGTCTATCCTCAAGTCCAATACAGAAAGCCTCATTTGAGGGTTGAATCCAAAATATGGCAAGCCAAGTTTCCATATTAGGTATTTAGTGAAACGATTCTGAACTTATTAATTTTATATACCAAAAATCCAGGATGACTGTCCGATGTAGCGCATGCGCATTACAATAAAACAATCAGAATTGATCACTGTCGATCCATGATCTCATCAATCTAAACCCAAGTACCCAACGAATGAAAATACAGGGAAAACTTCATATAACAACCTGCGTATTTTGACGTCGTGATGAGTTGTCGTTAAATGGAGATGAGATGCCTATAGCTATGGTGAAACAAGTCCCTATCTAGACCCATGACCAAAACCCCTCGATCAAAAAGCATATTTTCGAACCGAGACGTATGATTTTTTAAATCGCCACACACGGCGACACCGTCGGTGCTAAATAATGCAAAATGCAACGTTGCTAATTGTTAATGAAATGCACCAGTAGTTTGTCTACAAAGTTTTGATTCGACAGTGTTTCACGAATCTGTGAGGATACAAGAATGTAGAATTGTATTTTGAAAAATAAATGTAACTTTGGCTTTGTTGGAAGCGACTATTTGTTCTGCGCAGAAAACGTTAATTATTTATTTTAGAAGCGGCAACGCTGACTTCTATGCTCGTCAGTTTAGTTGTCAATCAGATTAAAAATGACGAATTCTCGTAAACATATTCTCTTTCATCGATTCCTGAATATACATACAGTAGGAAAATTAAATAGAATATGTTTTCAAAATACTCGTAAATATTTTCCCAATGCGAGAATCCATTGTTTCCAAACAGTTTTGTCCTATGTGAGTAATGAAAAAGTAAATTATTGATTCCAACTCCAAAAATTAACAAATCACCTTCGGAATTCCATAAAGATGACGAGAGACGGTTTCTGCTTGTCCACAAACTATACCAAACTTCCTTTTAACTGAAAAACACCACACAGCAAAAAATAAACGACTACGAATTCAAAAGTAGGTGAATGAACTAGAGAATGTTGGATTTCCCGCCAGTTCTGACGTGGAAGAAAACAATGTCACCGCACATTGTGTCTGTTATTTTCGTCTTGCATCTGTAATTTCGTTGTTTTTTTCTCATGTTTCATTCATATCCTACGATATTGGGGCAACTTGGTAATGAAGAAAGCACTTTCCAAATGATTTATCTGCTTCCAAAGAGTTTCATCTCCTTGTTCTTGATCTTGGATTGTTTTCTCATCTAATCCAAAATATCTTTGTCCATTACTGAAGTCGTTTTCTGTTAACTTTCCTGTCATTTTGAACTCCTGAATCTACTCACGTAATGGAAAGTCGTCGTCGCTATCAGACTCCGGTTCCTTTCTCTCATTTTCATCTTCTACTTCTCATCTTTTCCTGAATCCTGAAGCGCTCCCGAAAAGCCCCAATATCTCTTCTCCTTCGAACGCAATCCCTCAAATATCCAAACGACCGGCGCTATTTTCACGCTTATACCACCTCGTCCTCCAACTTGGTGAAGAGACGAATAAGAGCGTGAATAAGAGGTTCTCCGGTAGGGAGAGGAAGGAGCCCCTCTCAAGGTCATCGGCCACCGATTCCAATAAATTCAGCTTAGGGCCGTTTAATCCACGGTAGCCGTGTCGGAATCGGCATCGTAGTGGACCAAACACCGGCCTCGGTTGGTGTGCCCCTGTCACGTGATTTATCTCCTTCATTGTTGACCTGTTGACCGGGCCAGAGACGAGCGTTCCGATGGTTTTCTTTTGCTTGTGACGGCAGGGCCGGGCGCAATAATGATGGAATATACAGGGTGTTAATTAAGTATGTTAACAAACTTTAACCACGAATAGTACTCCGAAAAATAGAAAGAAAATGTCATATGAACATGGGTCCGGAAATGCTTCCTAAGGGAGCTACCCTCCTTTGCATGGGGCACCCTGAAGACGGTTTTCCCTCGATATTATCGAAACCGTTCATAACAAAATTACGAAATTAGGTGGGATGGGTGAACTTTCGACGCAATTGTTGCAATTGTTTTTCACAGCACACTAACTAAATATGTATGTAGACGAACATTTATTTATTTACAATAGCCTGCATCGATTCAATAATTTGCATTTTTCTCGAAAACTCTTAGGCCTATGGAGATGTATCAGGGGACCATTTTTACGTAGAAATCTCTGAATTACCATATTCTAAAATCAAAATGTCAAAAAAAATTACCATTTAGAAAATGGGGTTATTTTTACCCTTAACTCCTTCCGTATGATACGCCTGTGATTAAAATTATGAAATTCTGAATTCAGAATCAGATTCAGCGTCGAAAGTTTACCCATCCCACCTAATTTCGTAATTTTGTTATGAACGGTTTCGATAATATCGAGGGAAAACCGTCTTCAGGGTGCCCCATGCAAAGGAGCGTAGCTCCCTTAGGAAGCATTTCCGGACCCACGTTCATATAACATTTTCTTTCTATTTTTCGGAGTACTATTCGTGGTTAAAGTTTGTTAACATACTTAATTAACACCCTGTATGTGAGGAACAAACGAAATCATAGTTTCAACACAAGACAAAAGGATGATTTTTCAATTCCCTTTGGAAAATCCAAAATAACTCACCAATCCCCCAGTCATATGGCTCCAGAATGTACAATGCTCTTCCTTCAAAAGTAAAGAACTGCTTGACAAAACAATCATTCAAAAATAATTTGAAATCTTTTTTGACAAAACGTTGTTTTCATGGACTGGATGAATATTTGTCGTGACAATTTGCGGTGAAATCAATTTTTTTAGTATTATAGTATTATTGTATTTTAAATTTATTGTATTTTTAAATTTACGAGTGTAAGTATATACACACTCGTATACATTTGAATGTAAGCAACTGACATTTTCCATACGGTTTGTAACTGTCTTAAGGAAATAAATGATTATTATTATTATTATTATTATTATTATAGGTGGATTTACCGCCCCGTCGCAGGCCAATGCCAAATTTTTACGGTGTCAAATGCCAAGACCAGGTCCGGCTTTGAACCCTACCCAATATCCGTTATGAAATCGAAACAAAAATACTGTGTTCTGAAGAATTAAAATTGATTAATATCTAATTATGTGAATTAACTGTTGAAAACTTTAGTTGCATTCAAAGAATTCCATAGTTTTCACGTCTTTCGTACCATTGAAAATGTGGTCAACCCACTGCGCATATAATTCACGAATGGGCATGCGCACTTCAAATTCTTAAACACGAAAAGTGCTCCAACTGTATGTAGAATACTTTGAGGCAATTTACAAATTAATTAATTTCTGAGGAAACTGAACGGAATTCGACAAGAAGCCAAGAGGGACAAAATTCAGATGATAAGTTGAAGAACTTAAACTAAAAATATCAAAATTCATCAGTGGCATACAAGCAATTTTTTATTAAGGCATTTATAGATTGAGACCTCGAAAAATGCAACACCCTGTATGGTATTTGGAAAACGTTCACTTTCATATTGAGCAGCACCTATTGCTTGGTACTCATACAAAATTTGAAGGCTCTATCTTCAGTAGATCAAGCACAATAAAATAAAACTCAAGTTTTTGGTTAACTTTCAACACCCTGTAACTCCGCTAATGATCGAGATCGGACAAATGTTCATTTTTTACGTAAAATTAAGTAGCATATTCAGATTTTATGTACTTGAAAAGAACCATCCTGCATATTTTTCATTATTTCAAACGTTTCCCACATTCTGTATTAAAATAATTCGAAATTTCTTATAGCAGCTCAAAAAACAACTCCTGAATGAATTTTCTGCCGCAATACTTGATTTTAAAATCATTTTACAATCATTCATAAGTAATAACTGAAATACACAAGCTTTTGTTTGGTGATAAATTAATAACAAATCAACTGAAAATGACGTACGTGTGTGTGAAATAAATCTTTCCATACATATTTCTTCTGAGAAATTATATATCATGATCCACCCACTCACGTATATGAACCTCAAACAGTTGCGTATATTATGTAGAATATAATATCAAATAAATTGTAACAATAATTGGATCAGCGGATAAAACTGGTCCATTTATCGGAGGATAAAGGATACGTAAATACATTCTACTTAAAATCACATACACTAGTTTTCATTTAATCATTTTTGTCGAGAACTGGATTTCAGGACACCCAACATTTGATTGATTTTCTTTTCAAAGGGAAAACCGACGAACTGTAATTTTGTAATGAGAATATTGCATTCAACCATTTTGAACATTAAATCTTTTTCACTAGATTATTATTGACAACCAAATGAAATATGAACGAAGCACTGTTGCTTCAGAAAAAAAAAATCTATTAGGTGCGCAACTAAGTTCTCGCTGAATTTTCAATAAATATGTAATTTTATTATAAAAAAATTGTTACAAATGAATCATTCAAAGTATTGTCCATCGCTAGACACAACTTTTTGTGTGTGAAGTGTTCGTTTCTTGAGACTATCCACGAATCAAGCCATTTTCTGATGTCTTCTTATGAGTGGAACTGTTGATCAGCCAGGCCATGTGCCATTGAACGGAAAAAGTAAAAATCGGACGGCGCAATATCTGGGGA
The DNA here is from genome assembly GCA_037013635.1 of Plagiodera versicolora. Classification (NCBI taxonomy): domain Eukaryota; kingdom Metazoa; phylum Arthropoda; class Insecta; order Coleoptera; family Chrysomelidae; genus Plagiodera; species Plagiodera versicolora. The sequence goes on from CM072990.1 coordinate 3,827,376, forward strand.
ATATGGCGGGTGGGTTAGGACTTCCCATTTGAGTGTGCCCAAGTGGGTTTTAACAGGCTTGGCAACGTGAGGCCGAGCGTTGTCATGCAGTAAAATCACTTTTTCGTGCCTTTGCTCGTATTGTGGCCGTTTTTCGCGCAGTGCTCGGCTCAATCGCATCAATTGAGTTCGATACCGTTCCCCAGTAATGCGCTTGAGCTGCCGTTTTTTTCGAATGGAAGAAGAAAATCAACACTTCCCGCAAATGACGATTGTTTGGCACAAAATTAGACATTTTTACTTAACCAAAAGTATATAATGCGAAAACAAAATCACTTATATGTCGTGATGATTTGTTTACCATATGTCTAAGCTTGGTTCATGACGTTTTGGATATGTCAAAATCGACCAGCTTTTACTGCTAGAGCCATCTACTGACAAACAACGAGAACTTAGTTGCGCACCTAATAATTTGTTGTGGATCAACTTTCTTCAATTCACGAACCATTCTCGAATTAACGACAGGCATTCCAGAAACAGTCTGAACAACTTGCGTTTTTTTTTTTTCAAGCAAAAAAATCTATGTTGATGAAAACATTGTGGGAAAAGAAATAATATACAGGGTCTCCCATGTTATCAGTTATTCGATGATATTCAAAAATGAAAGAAACTGCATCTCGATACATTGTTTTTCTTATGGACCTATGGCTTGGCCTCCACGCTTGCCAGATCTAACACCACTAATTTAATTGTGGGAGTATTCTTGAAAAATTGGTTCATCAAACGCTTTGAGTCATCAAGTCAAGTAATAAGTGAGTTATAACATGAAACACCCAGTGTGCTTCATTGTTTCTCGAGTTGGTAATAAATATAAGTCGCGTACCAATTGTTTGATTGTTATTCAATCATCCAACGAAACGACTAAAAGTGTGAATTTTCATTTGGAAAATATCCTGCAGAGATCCCGAGAACACCGTATCCAATGGTAAATATGCTGCTACCCGAATTCGAACAAAAAAAATTGAATAAATGATTCCATTCGCCACACTGTGTTGCCATTCTACACGCTCATAATTCTTGGCGTGTATTTATTAGACTTTTGCGCGCCTAATTTGAATAATATGTCTGACTGTCTGAGTGTTCGTGGTTTCTGAAATACCCTCATCAAAGTGTCTTCGAAAAACGCGTCCAGTTATTGTTGCTAGAGGAACCTCGATTTTCGTACTGTAGCTTTTTTGAAAAATTTCCATGTACAGGGTGTTCCATTGGGAAACGACAATACGTTAACACCATGTCCAGTTTGAGAGGATATTCTGGTCTAGAAAATTGAAAATTTTGAATTTTTGTGCATATTTTTGAAGTTCAGACTCTCAAAAATATGCTCTTGAACGGATTTTTCAAAATTTGAATGATTTTGGGAGATACAGCGGATTTTATGACGTGGCATCTAGGCCGTCCGAACGGAGTGATCAAACTTCAAAAGCGTTTTTCCAAAACTCTTTTTTTTGAGTTGGTTGACATGATAATTCAAGTTCTAGAAGAGAATCTTCTTTATACATCTCTTCATCGCCTGGAACTCAGATTTTGAATAATTTTGATTCGAAGTATTTTTAAAAAATTCGTCAAGGTCGAAAAACAGGGCCTGTCACTTAACGAATTTTTGACTTTTTTATTTCTTTTTACATAAATAAACCTCAGTTTCAAAAATATCCAAGAAGTAGGCCTCTAGACCAGAATACCCCCTCAATAAGCGAGATATGGGGTGTTTTATCAATTCTACCAAATTTCTTTTCGGGTTATAACTAGCAAAATACCCAATATAATTCTGTGACAATTATTATACACGTTTTCTCACTTCTACTCTAGTCAACTGATATATAAATCGTAGGAAAATCCAGCATCGGAATAACAAAAATTCAACATACTATTGGGTTCTCAAAAGAGCACCCTGTATCTTCGATTCTTCAGAATGTATCTGAAGAGAGAATTATACTGGGTATTTCACTAGTAGACCCAAAAAGGTACGGAAAAATTGATGATATCTCGCTTCTAAAACTACTTGGACTTCGCATTTGTAGTAATTTTTGAACCAACTGGGTGACCTGAACATGGTCTTAACGAAACACCCTGTGAATTCTTAGATTTTTTCATTCTTCTTTCCCAATTGGAAAGAATTATTGAAGAAAATCCGGGAATCGGAAATATACATTTATATCTCAATGTGAGTATATTTTTTACTATTTTCATTCGTTTAGGCTTTCAGCGTCAAAATTTCTGATGAATAAGATACTGTCGACATTAGCACGTGCTCATCGTATCAATCAGGAATAATCCCTAATTTTGATACTAATATACAGGATGCCTCGTTCTGATGTGACAAGTGCATAATCTGAACCCACTAAATCAAACTACATCAAATCGAAATATTTGTAGCACCGTATCAGAAACATCTCATATGACAACGTGCTCACGAATCCAATTGACAGGTGTCTTCCAATAAGTTTCCATTAGTTGAACGGTGCCGTCGAGATAAAATCTGTCCCCGGCATCGACGAATCCATTAAGAAATTCGAAATCGTTTCGGTCCATCATTAACGATTAAGACAGGAAAATATTTCAAACGGGTATCTTCCTACAAGATCCTGCGTACCAACATCAAGCATTCATTTATTTGAACGCGGAAAACGTTGAGTGCTTATCGAAAACCCATGAATCAACATTGTTAGTTGGTTTCACTTTTATGCAAATTTATGTCGAAGTTATTCGAGAATGTATACAAATATATCAATAGGTCAACGAGTGGATAGAAATCGGTTACACATTTTTTTAAATACGCACGATTTTTCAGAAACTCGTGAGTTGTTTTCTATGTATACCGGGGCTGTTCAGTAAGTTCCTGTAAAATATCATTCATTAATGGACTACAGTCCGTGAGTCTAGATAATAATAGTAATATTTATTCACTACATTCAGATAGACACAAGTGTAGCATATTTTGAGAATAAATATCAGTATTTCAAAATGGCCGATTATTTTTTTAAATGTTTTGTCATGGTTAGGTTCACTTTAGCCAAAGCTAGACTGTGTTCCTAGGCATGAACAGACTTTGGGCACTTTGGAATAAATATGAAATATAATTTGAAAATATAAAAATATAAATGAAAATGATAAAAAAAATGTAAAACACAAAAATATATAAAAATGTGAAAATATAAAAATATGAAATTAAAATATATAAAAATATAGGCATATATAAATATATAATAACTCTAAAGTTACGGATTAATATTGTAATTATATAGTTATAAATTTCGATTAAAATCACGTAAAATGAGCTAAAACCACGATATGGAAGGTCTATGACAGTGTGATAACAATTGATGTAAGAAGCCAATATGTTAAGTTGGTTTTAAATCTTTTAATGTGAATTTCCTTTTTTAGGTTTTTTGGTAAATGATTGTATAGATTTTGTCCTACATATGTGAAACATCTTTGTCCAATAGATTTTTGAGATTTAGGAAGAACTTGAGATTCTAGAAGAAATTTTGTGAAATTTTTAATAAAAATTAACCACTCAGTATATGGATTTATGGTTCAGAAAGGGTAGGGATCGTTTGTTGTTTGTTGAGATTAAGCAATTTGATTTTATTGGAGTAACCGAACGGACGAATCGAAGAATAATGTCCGTTAGGGAATTTAGGTTCGTAGAATTTTCAGAATTTAGACAATTCGGGAAATTTCTTGATAATTCTGAGAAGGTATGTTTTCATAGAATTCGAACGTTTAGACTAAACATTGAATCATTTTTACTAGATTATTATTGTCAACCAAATGAAATATGAACAAAGCAGTGTTGCTTCAGAAAAAAAAATCATTTCATTTGTCAGTTAGCTTCACTTTTATGCAAATTCATGTGGAAGCTATTCAAGAATTTATGCAAATACATTGATAGGTAAATGAGTAGATGGAAATCGGTTACACACTTTTTAAAATACGGACGATTTTTCAGAAACTCGTGGTTTGTTTTCTAGGTATACTGGGGCTGTTCGAAAAGTTCCTGTAAAATATCATTCATTAATGGACTACTGTTCATGAATCTTGAAGAAACTTTGTGATTTTTTTTTAAGAAATTACCAGTCAGTTCATGGAAAGGGGTCGTTTATTGTTTGTTGAATTTTATACCTCAGAGATTAAGCAATTTAATTTTATTGGGGTAACCGAACGGACGAATAGAACAATATTGTCCGTTAGGGAATTTAGGTCGGTAGAATTCTCAGAATTAGGTAGACAATTGGGTTGTGTACTTTCGGATGAATTGGAAATTTCCTGAAAATTATGAGGATGAATGTTTTCATAGAATTTATACGAAAATTGGAAATGCCGAAAGATGTACAGGGTGAGTTATTTTCGATGTTTGTACAGGGTAACTTGGTAACTATAAGAGATATGAAAAAATGGAGGTCGCATCCTCGATCGTTTTTTTGGGGGTTATATATATTTTTGTTTTCGATTTATTAACGAAAGTTTGATTTTTCGACACAGTAAAGTTGAGAATAATAAACTCCATATTCTCAGGGCGTTATTCACGTTCACTCCAGTGACGTATAGAAATCGAAAAAAACTGTTCAATAGACTACATTTTGAGTGTTTTCTCCACTTATGATGTTATTTTCTGTCAAAACCTTGACCTTTTGGGGTCTACTTGGTTCCAAAAACACTCTGAACTCGAAATTTGAATCGAAATTGGCCAATTCACCGTCTCAGGTTACATTGCATATTCATCATTTCATTTGTAATTATTATTTATAAACAGTTAGAAATCGCGAACTTGCTACCGAATCCAGTTCCACGGCTATAAATTCTCTTTTTATGGCTGTGTACTAAACTCGCTTTCTATAAATAGAATCCGGACAATCATGCTTGCCACAATGTTTATCAGTCATTTCAAAATTCATAACGATGATTACTCTGTCAAAAACAAGATCTCAAGGTACGAAATCGAAGCCATCCTTATGGTTCTGGTACATACACAAATCACCAGGTGATTGATTAAAATCAAACAAAATAAAATCCAGATAATTCTTCTTGAATTTCAATGAAAAGCACGATGATTGAACGAGATCTGTCTAACGACCACAAATGATTCATTATGGAAATTGAATTGAACACTCGGTATATGGTTTGTTTGGGACCTGAGACAAAAAAATTGTTGATTGTTCTTGTTCAGTTGGTTTTATTGAGATTTGGTGTAGATATCATGTGCTCAAGAAAAATCAAAGTTTCTGGACGAAGCAGGAATATTCAAAACCAGGTAGATTTTGGGTCACTATTATCCTATCTGAAAATTCAATGATTTGCTCGAAATTTGGCACTAACATTGGGAGAACTTCTGTAGCGATCTACAGGGTGTTGAATTTTCCAGTATCTCTCTCGTTTGTTCTACAGGGTGATTCACGACGAATTGTACATAGTCCAACCATGCTGAGATAGGTATTGAAAAATTATATATTTTATTGAGCTCAGGGAACATACTTAGTGTACAAAATTCTATATGTCTCTCTGAGTTTTTCACTTTTGGAGATATTCAACGTAGAATTATTCACGTATTTTCCAATATCATCCTGTATATCCGTCAAAAACGCAACAAGGCTTTTTTTATACCAGATATGGAATGGTCTCAGTCCACAGCACTCATGGTTGGACTATGTATAATTCGTTGTGAATCACCCTGTATAGACATAATCAGAGCATCGTAAGTTGAATGGTTCTATCAATCCAATACAGAGTGATGGAGTCTCAATAAATCGATGAATTCCTCGAAATGCAAATCGAATTAAAACTGGAAATAATGTCGCGTTACTGGAATTCCTGTGTCGCATTTACTTCGCGTTTCTCCTAGCTCTTTTGTAAAATTCTGAATAAATCAACTAGGTATACTTAGATTATTTTTATTACAGCCGTAACTTATGTTTTCTATTAAGATTCTTTCAGATACATTGACTTTATATCTTTTTTATGGTTCCGCTAATTTGTTGGGTGTCGTGCATAAATTTTAAATCTTCATTATTGTAATGGAATTCCTGTTTCTAAACACGTTGATTATTTTAGATGAGACGTGTTTTTAAAATGCGCGCAGAAAACTGGCAAGTAGGCAAATGTGATTCACTATGGAAATGTACTTATGTAAAATAGTAAACGTATGAGCTACTGGATTGAGATGACCAAATCGAAGTTATTTGAAATCGAGCTTTTTTTGGGTCGACAACAAAAAATTAAAATCTTGTCTTCCGAACTCAGATATTACAACATTCAGATAGATACTTTGAAGATTTGGTAAGAAAGCCTTATCAGAACATTTCTACACAACTGAAATATATGAACAATACAGTGTTGCCTTTCTAACGAGAAAAGTAGTTGCAACTCTGATATTTTGAAATGAACACCCTGTGAATGATATCATTTTCAATGCCCCCTTTCCTTATCTATTTCTTCGAAACTTTTCCCTTTTACTTTTCCATCACTAGATCGAGAAATACCCTACGGGGTGGTTTTTAAAATCTGTTCTTTTGAAATAATTTGGAATCATCGATGAAACTGAAGTTTTGAGTGAAAAACTTCAAGAGAGAATTTGATTTCCGAAAAAATGCAGAATCATACAGAGTGGTCTATTTGAAAAGATTTTTTTGTTTTATCTTCGGAATGCATTTTTACAAAAAAGTAGACTCGTCACTCTAGAATTCACATTATTTCATTGATATACAGTCCTAAAAGTCTTAACTTTTAAGACATACGTTTATAGGAAGTTTTTTCTTGAAATGTGTCAAAGAATAGCCCCCTCAAAAATTAGCATGTCTTTGAGGAACATCCTTTATAAGTTGCAGACTAGATTGAGAATACAAAAGTTCAAAACCATCACCCTGTATCTTTCGAACGGTTTGAGATATTGATGTGCAGTTTTTGATGCCCAGTTTTCCACAAAAATCGTGTTAATTCGAGAAATTGGTGTCTCATCGAAACCATTCAATTTGGGTCACCCTGTACAGAACTGAGACATTTCGTTCCCAGAGAGCGAAAAAACAACGACTACTATGACTCGGTCATAACTCATCAAACCCTTCATCCCTCGGACAAATCACGACGCCCTTATAACATCCTTGTTATTATCGAGTTCAGATTTCTCAATTCAAAAAATCCAGGCGACCTATAAATTATTTTTATGGAAACCAGTCAGGTGGAAGAAACGCTCACCGAACGCGTATAGGAAGGTTGAATAAACTAGCTGTTCCTAATAAAAATACAACATTCCGTCAGAAATACGAATACAATGAACGTCAATGCTATAAATTCTCACGTGATTGTAAAGTCGCCGCTAGGCTGCGAAGGGCTGAAAGCCCATAAAAAAATCCATTCCGTGGGGTTTGACAGGAAGAAAGCGGAAACGGGCCTTTCGAACAGTGGACGGAGATGACAAGGATGCGGTGATCTGAACAGATTTAAGTATTCGGTCAGGCATCACGCGTCTCAGAAATTGTAATTCCAACATTTTAATGAATGAATCCAACAGGTAGAATTCATTCAGGATTCCAATAATTCATTTTTTTTTTCCTTCATCGACGTTTCATCTGAGCTGCAAGAGCCATGCTTCAATTCTCCACTTATTTCATTCACTCTGATTGAAAAATAAGGTAAAATTGCCATTTCAAAATCCTGCGCATCAGGAAGGTAGGTATTTTTTTTCTAGGTTGGTAGGACTGACTATAACATTTGCTAAGCGCAGACGAGGGTTACGTCCAGAAAATCGAAGATTTAATGCTTGAAAACCGTCGTTTAATGTTTGAAGCTATGGCTTATAGTATTGGAATGTCATTTTGTTCTGCCAAAACCATTTTAAAGAATGTTTCATGTCTCAAAGTCTTGGTTCCTTTATAACGACTAAGCACCAAGTCATATTGCATTAGTTCTTCGATACTTTTTGCTAAAAACTCGACTCCTATTGTTCTACAACCACCATAGTCGCCTGATTTGGCTCCGTGTGACTTTTGGTTAGTCAGCGATTTCGAAAAACCAATGCAGAGACACCGTTTTGACACGGTTCAGGAGATAAAAACCGCATCCAAATCTCATTATCTGGTGTCTTGAATTCTTTCGATACAATTCATACAAAAAATCGCCAAAAATCACCCAAAATCATGACCAAAAATATACAGGGTGTTCCTTAGAGACATGCTATTATTTGAAGAGGATATTCTTTGATACATTTTGAGAAAAAACTTCCTATAAACTATATTTCTATATTGAGATACAGGGTGATATAGATTATTGAACGGTTGGTACTGCGATATTAAGCAATTTTAATTCAATTATTTTAATCAAGAACAGAGTATCTGACAAGAAAAATGTATTTTTTGGATTCTCGTTCATTTTGGAACAGATCTGATTTCTTAATTTGCTTTCTTTCAGTCGATGCACAAACATTTCCACGCCGTATCTGATTTTTGGGAAATAGACACTGAAGTAAAACGATTTTAATTTTTTTAAACGAAAACCATGCGTCGGACAAAGAAAATCTATGAGATTAAATTTGCTCAATAATGAATGAGGATCTTAAAAGTAATTTTAATTTTGAAAGTAGGCAGTGGCGTATTTTTTTTCTCCAAAAATATTCAATGCAGAATCCGTACGGACGCCACTGGTGGGGAAAATGAAAAATTTCTTACATTACAAAATGAACTCCAATGCATAGAAGACATGTACCAAATTTTTTGAAGATGTCTAAAATATTATCTAGTTATTAAAAAAACTCTTTTTATCAAATCAATCACCCTGTATCCAAAAGTTGAGAGTGAAACCTCCAAGTATCAGCATGTCTTTAAGGAACACCAAGGATATATGCACCAAAATTTGGGGCACCCTGTATAATAAAATATTTGAGACTTCCTTGCGAAGTTACTATGTGACAAATCAGAAACGCATAACCCGATAATGAAACGCACCGTTTCATCAATCTACCATGACGACGATCTAATAGCCAGCAATAAAACAACGATGACATCCACGAAGAAAAAAAAACATCTCCGAACACCCTTCCAACTGCTCATCAACGTCACGAGTCGTCCCTATTATTTTTTGTTCCTCTATTGACAGCACAACTGACAAAAAATCGTTGCAGCTGTTGAAGAAGGGTGGGGATGAAACGCGCCTGTATTGTGGACAGCGGAAAGGCGTGTCGGTTGTAGAGGTGGCGGGGACTCGTCCACGCCCACCTGTGTCATTGGTGCGCTGATAAATCGAGCTAAGTGGAAGGGGAACAACGTGTGCACATGAATATCTATCCGCGGTGATTTCCGTTGCTATGACTGACTGGTGTTATTGGACCGAGAGCCAAAGTGACAATTGGAAATGACATCGGTTGTAATGTGGAATAGCGACGCTAGGCGAATTTCTGTATGAATGAATAATTGGTTCATCCTGCGAATATTAATTTGGGATCGTTGTGAAGTGTTGCCAACTCAATTGGTGCCTAAATTTTTATTTCAGTTCTTTGACTTAACCGTAATAGGCGAGAACACGAACGCGTGAATTTGGTTCGAATGTGCATGTAGTTGTAATACAGTGATAAAATATTATGTAGGCACAGTATTTTCTAGAAGACGATTTGCAATATTCGAATAAACGGCTCTCTAAAATCCTTTAATTTACTGAGACATTCAAACAACAGCGTTATGACCGCTTCTTGTGACGTAATAAGTTCTCTAATCGTCATATTCCGCAGTTGCCAATTCCACTATTTTCCGAAACTTCTGAGAAAATATGTTATTTAGCTTCATCGGAGATGGATCGCATGAATTAGCAATAATAAGAAAAGTGCTAGGAACGGAATTGTTCTAATTATATTATGAATATCCTTGGATTATAGGACAGAAAGATCTAGGAATGCACCTTCACAAAGTGATTGGAATATTATCGTGAAAACTTCTATGTATATTCACTTGAATCATTCCATGAATATTCGTAATGTTCTGAGAACATCCACTGAATATTTCTTGGAATATTCTAAAACATAACTTTTTTGCACTTTATAGGAATATTCTTAGAATGTTTGTGCTATCTGGGTCGTATGAATAAACACAACATGTGTCAGCATGTATTGCATTGAAATCATGACCTCGTATTTGACATATTTTCTTGATTTAGTTATTGTTGAATAATATCCATATGTACCGAGTGCTAGAATGTGAAGAAAAATCAAGAATAACGCTTGGCAACGCTGCAAAACATTATTCTGGTGATAAACAATCAATTCTCTATCGCTCTTGGAGGGAGTTCAGAACTTGTTACGTCACATCCTGGCGCGGTTTCCACAGTATTGAAACTAGCATTTTTTGGGAAATTATTATGGAAAAACAACTTTGAAAAAAATACAAACAACTTTCCTAATCGTTCTGAAACACGTGGCATTTTTCTTAGAAATTAGTGACCTCGCCTATTGGAGAGCACTGAGCAATGCGAGTAACATGGGCAGGAGCATGGGCAGTATCGCGCTCACACTCTCTCGCTGCCCACTCGGGCTCGAGTGTAAACTTGCCAATAGAGAGCAAAACTGTACAGAAAAACAAAAATCTTGGCAGCAATTTGTAGATTGAAAGAATAATCGAGATATGAGTAGCTTCAAGCAAATTCCCTCTCTTCATGACCAATTTGCTTCAGCAAACAAAGGAGCATCAGCGTGAGACTTGATGAAGCGTGTGTTGGATTTGTCGCCGAGTCAATATACTTAATATTTATCCCCATTATCCCAAACTATATCGGTTACTTTAGCAACGAGATCATGATATCGTTATTGTTTATTTTCGATTTTATTTATTTATTAATTTTTTTCAATCAGACACGCCCTTTCAACCTGTCATTTGTGAACTCAGATAAAGTTGCTGAAGAGTGAAAAATTATCAATGTTTTTTGATGTCTGTGTTTTTCGAAGTTTTCTTCATTTACAAAATATTGTTTTTGGTCAATTAGACGACGAAGAAGTCGAAATATTTTATTAGGAATGAATTTTAAGTGACCCTGTATAATGCAGTACTCCACCAATACACAGCTCTCTGTTACGCTTTACCTCAAGTTTCAATTTTCTACAAGGAAAATAATTATTATCTCAGCAAGAATGTTCAGAAAGAAATAACGAATCAAGAATATCCCATTTGAAATAACAAAAAATGGTGTTACTTTTTGGTAAAACCGGCAACACTGCATCGCTGAGAATATTTTCAATTGATGAATCACCAGTGCTTTTATGAGTTTTTATTTGAAGACTGTAGTTTGAATGAAAGAAATAAGTATCTGCTGATTCCAATATATTTTTTTGATATCTGGTTTTTGTTCGAATTTGAAAAACAAAAATCAGAAAAACATTCAAAAGGCAAAAACTTATCATGTCCATGTTCAACAAATGTCTCGAAGGAATGGAATATGGTGAAATAATATTTCATTACCGCTAAATTGAATCGTGTTTATCAAATTTCTTTCCCTGATTTTAAACATATTTGAATAGAATTATTTCCTATTCCTGAAATCAACTGGAAAAGAAAGAAAATTATAGAGTTCAAGGCACCATCTACCGTGCCCACCCTGTATATATTTTTGTTTGTCAGATGAAGCTTTGAAAAGTGTTGAAAGTTTATGTCGATTTCAATCAAGACTAATCTGCCATTCTAATTAATATCATATAACACATTTTTTTAGGAAGGACTCTGCGGGAATGCACAAGCATGAAATATACCTCCACATTTGAAGTGACTGTCGATACTACATTGGCCGAGATGATCAGCGTTCGCTTGTCGAGAAAAACCCATCAGTGGTTCTCCTACCATTCTACTGTGAGTAAATTGTTTTGTTTTTGAATAGCTGATATCAGATATTAGCTATTATAAGGTATATTTCACATGATATAACATGTATGAAATATCGTTTTTATGGTCTTGCTTTTCAAATTCAATGGCGGTTGGAATTTAGTTTTTATTGAAGAGTAAACTTACGATTTACATTGGAAAAAATTCAGAACTTTTTACAAGTAAATTGTAAAATAACATTAACTTCTAGTTTACCAAGAAAGAAGATGGAGTTTTTTGAAAGGGTTTTATTACCTGCATTGACCGCGTAAATATATTATTGGGTTGGCAGGTACCTGCAAACGATACAATTTACCTGCTAATCTTATACAGGGTGGCAGAAAAAATGTTAAGATATGCAAGTCCTGGGATTTTTAAAAATCTATCACTCTAAATGAAAATTGAATATGCAAGATTAGTTGAAAGTTCTCGAAGAAATAGAGTTTTTCTTCAATAGTACACCCTGTATATTTTTGTATATCCCAAGTCTGCTCGAAATTTATGTAGCACATCATTTCCTGAATTCAAAAATTCATGATATTTTCAAAATTCGATAATTGATCCTTTCCATACAAATCAGGGACCCTGTATAAGTTTTTTAGTCTGAATTAAAGAAGTAAGCATGTGTTGGTTCCGATATTTTCTCAAAATTCGGTATTTGTTGGAATTTGAGAAACAAGAATTCAAGAAAAATTTCAAGAGACAAACTTTTAAATCAAAATTTTTCAAAATACAACTGAAAAATTGCAACGTCCTTCATACAAATATTGCACAGGTCGGAATTTTTATTTGGAATGATCATGTTAGCCGTTTTCTAAGAAGATATTTCTGATGAACAATAAAAGGGATTTGAATACACCAACTAATTAACCAGGTAAATTTGGAAGATGTACCAAGAATTTGGACTGATAAATCAGGAATGGGGGTATTTTATTGTCGTATTAAATTTACCTGTTCAGTATGAAACATTTTTCAAATAATCAGTCCGTTTGGAATCATCACTCCGTTCAAAACTCTCGTCCTGAGCAGTTCAGTTTTTGAGTTAGTTGTCATTTTCGAAAATTGTGTATTTACGTGAACGTCGTGTGTGCAACTTCAGGAATATATCGAAGGTATGTTTTTCGACTTGAACTAGTTTATAGGGTGGTTTTTTTCATTCTCGAATTCAACTGTATTTTATTTGTACCCCATTTTCTATGTGCGTCAATATATATATTTGTTTTTATTTTTTAAAAACTTTGCACAAAACATCATTTGGGAATATTGAAAAATATTCGAGAATTAGTAATTCTATTTCAATAACTATATGTTCAGAAATTGAGTCTTAGTTCATATGTTAGTAATTTTGAGTTTCAAATATTTTTGTCTCCTTGAACTTTGCCACAAAACTTCAATATTATCGTAACGCTTTTTTTTATCTTAATCGTCCTGAATTACTGACTCCACTTGTTTTTTCTTCTTATTTTACAGACCAGCAGAATATTGAAAAATGGAGAATCAATATTATGCTGCAGTCCATGCAATCTCGCCCCAGGACAATTTGGCCGCCCATGGGAGCGATGGACAATATTATTATGCTCCCATTACCAATTCAGCAGCTCCTCATCAACCAGTGGACACATTACCGTCCTCTTATCAACCAGAGGGCACATTCGCGTCTCTCAATCAGCCAGGGGGCGCATTTAACGCCCTTTGTCAATCGCAGGACGCGTATGTCACCTCGTACCAACCGCAGGACGCGTATGTCACTTCGTACCAACCGCAGGACGCGAATATCAACTCGTACCAACCGCAAGCCGCGAATGTCAACTCGTACCAACCGCAGGACGCGAATTTCAACTCGTACCAGTCGCAGGACGCGAATAACCAGCAAGGGGTGGCTGTTGCTCCCCCTGATCACCAGAAAATACTGATTACTCTTTCTGATCAGCAGCAGATTGTAGTCACCATTCCCAACCAGCAATCTGTGGTTTATGCCACCGCCGTGAACTTTCCCGCGTGCGATGCACAAGCGAATTCTGCCGCTCCTGCGGTGGTTGATAGCTTTTCGGCTGATGATACGGGTGCCGCCCCAGCACAAGAGATCGAGGCTTGCGAGCCTGCCCTTCCGGTAGGAGCGAGCACCTCTGAGCCGAACCCATCCACGTCGGAAGTGGTTCCGAGGGAAGAGAATCGGGTGATTCCAAGTAAGTACAGAACATTTCGAAACATTTTTCGAATGTTGTTGAGAATTTCAAAGAGCAACATTCAACTCATTTTATTTTCTTGTAATTATTTTTTTTTCAATCTCAAGTTATTGGTTGACAAAATAATTCAAAAAGTTCTGATTCAATTCGCTGAAAAATCACGACAAATTGAGAAAAAAAATATATCAACTCTTCAGTACTACCAAGAAAAGAATGAATTTATTGTTCCTCATTTTTGAAGAATTCTCTTTAACTTTATACTTCCTAGAAACTTGCGAATTCATTCTGTAACGCCTTGTATATAGAGAGAGTAGTTTTTGAACGTGACTGCATCATTTTTTCTCCAATTCACAAAAATTGATTGATGTGCATGACTATTTTTCTTTTGCTTTGTCCATTCATTCTCCTGTACCTATTTACCGAGTGTTTTAAATTTAACCCTGATCGCTATCAATGATACGCAGACTTTAATAGTATATCAAAGTATAAGTGGATAAAAAGGTCTTTGAAACACGCGTGATAAAGCAAAATAAAGCGAAATAAAGCAAAAATTTGTCAATCAGACTTCACGTTTCTCGTTTCTTCGTTGATGTTGCCATGGTAACTATAAAAAACGCGCGTTTTTTAAAGTTCGATTTAAACAAGCTCAGGCGTGCTTTAATAGTATATTAAAGTATAAATGGATAAAAAGGTCTTTAAAACACGCGCGAAATGAAGCAAGATCCACGAATACTTTACGCTATTTTTTTTATTGGTGCCACATTTTACGTTTGAATAAAGTTTAGATATTGCCAAACTCGCGTTTTTTTAAGTTCGATTTAAACACGCTCAGGCGTGAATAAAAAAAAATGGGTAAAATGGGGCACCAATTAAAAAATAATTATTTTCAAATTCACTATTTCAACATGTTTATTAATTATATCAAGTTAATAAACAAAATTAGATCAATAATATAGTCAGATTCGAAACACCCAGTATCCTTGATACGCTTCAATTGTGTTGCCTCTGAACAATATCGTTAATTCAATAGTCGCTTTCGTCAGAATCCCCAATCTCATAAAGAGTTCAACTCTAACAATTCCGTTTCGATTCTCGCTACTGGTATTGAATTTTTAAAATGTACAGGGTGACACAGTAGGACGTGCGAGTTAAATAACTTCGGAGAAAAATAAAAGTTTTATATTCGCTTTGAAACACATTCTTGGAATATTCTGTAACATACAGAGTGTCCAGATTTAGCTAGACAACATGATTTTTTTTTCAAATCAGTTTAGCAGCGCGAAATAATGCATCGAGTTTCCTATCACTTTTTATTGTTTAAAATACGAGTTTTTCACTGAGACGCGGTGATGGGCCACCCTGTATGTCCCGCTCATAATTTACCAACATAAAGCCACGGTCCTCATCTGTGTGAAGCACCGACTCGAGGAATAATTCCGATGATTTGTTAACTTGATTTCTCCGACCGGGCTACTGGATACAAATTCGGATGCAAATTAAAGAATTTACGTCAGCGAGCCGTGATAAATGCGTTATTTGGATTTAAAATTAGAGATACTCACTCCACCAGGTGTTTTTTCTTTATTATCATCCACGTATATGGATTGTGTTTTGAGCCCGTGTGTTTTAGCTGCATTGTTTCTTTATTGAGCAAAACACAACTTTATGCGACTCTAGCGGCCGTAATGTGAACTTCCCGAAACGCGTATTGTTTCTTTGTTTTGTTTCGCTATCGTGTGTGATTTGTATAGTTATTTCGATTTCAAATCTAATTACGAAATGTTTGAAGGGAATATGAATAAAAACGCCAATTGTTGTGATATTGGGTGCAACAGAAAATAATTATAAAGTATATGTAACCAACAAAATGGGAATTATCGAAGAAATAGAAGTGATAATAATTTATTGTGCTTGGTTTCATACATACTAATGTTTATTTATAATAGCATAACTATAGAGCGAACAATAATCCTGAAATCTAGACCCAAACTAAACAATAAATTTGATACTATTAAAATTGCCAGGGCACCATAATTCGCCAGTATTGTAGTAAATACAACCTTGCACAGTTCAATAATAATGCTGAAATATGCTTGTGAATTTCAGATAAGCCTGATTTGCATGTGCACTCCATCTTGGTGATTTTCAAATCTTCAATTATAGAAAATGTACCCTCGATCTGATGGGGCTTGTAGACAAATATACCTGCAATGTCAATACTGTTCTTCATACTCTATTTCTTACCACATCAAATTAAGTGGTTGGCATGAAGTAATTGCTCTTCCTTCACAATACATCCGTTGTCGGGTGTTGCTTCTAAATATTTGAAAATTCCTGATAGTTTTAGGAACATCTTGCTAGATGATCTAAAATATGAAATAATATGGCTTGATTATGCTTAAAAGTAACTTATCTTTGTACTTACATTAAGAGTCCAATTGATAAAAAAAAATCACCACAAAAAAGCCTTTTCACACAAAATTTCGAATATTAACCACTATAAACACGTAAGAACCATATGAAACTGCTGAACAATACGCGTTTCGGGAACAGCTGATGCAGCGAATGCAGCGCCGCCATCGGTAAATATTTTGCTCAATAGGGTTCAATTCATTGAATGGGGAATTCTCCTTCAGACGATAATGAAGTATTTTTCATGATATATCTTTAAAACGTCGCATTTCAAATTTATCATTTCACCCTTTTTCCTAAAAAAAATATTTCAATTACTTAAAAAACAAAAATGAATATGGGAATTTAAAGTTTAAAGTGCTTTGTTTCTAATTCACCATTTGGCAACATCGACTGCGGATCACAGTGATAAAAAAGGACAACAAATTCGTTACGTTGATTAGGTAAACAAAGATAGCTAGATTTTCATCAGATTAGAAACCCATTCTGCTTATTTCTATTCCATGAGTCATGACGTTCCATGCATCGCAAAGGAGGCAACGACCAAAAGTTAAAGAGAGAACTCAGTTTTTAAGGTTATGTTTAAGTTTGGCGTGGTTTGGCTTCTAAGTAAGGTTATTGGTTGGGTTGGACCACGGTCATATACATAAGGTCTGGATTCTACGGCATTTTTGAGTGGTGGGGGGTGGCACCAGTTTTGAAGAAAATGTTTCCATAATTATCCGCTAGGAGGACATAGGGGTATAATCACGTGATTAATCTTTGACAACAAAACAAACGGTTAGGACTCGGATGGCAAATGAAATCAATGACAGAAATATTATATCTTGCAAAATTCTCTCGAATAAATAAAAATCATTCTTACTTTCAAAAAGCTGATCGGATCTGATTTGTGATTGGCTGACGAAGTGACAATAGAGGACAGCGCTGCAGGTGGCGAAACATGAGAACCACGAAAATTTCCTCAATGTTTGGGTCACCCCCCACCACCCGAGTTGCAAGACCTATGTATACGATCGTGGGTTGGACTATTATATTGATTATAATATTGTATCAAATAACTTAAAAACAATTCAATCAAGTATTCTTTACCAGCCACAAAGTATAAACAAAAAGTTGGGTTATGACAACCGACAAATTTTGACACTAGATTGTAAATGTACAGACAACAAAGAACAAATATATGTTGTTCTTTTTCTAGCTTACTGGCGCTGTTGCCAATTTGTGAACTAGAAACAAAGCGATTTAAAATTTAAAACCCCATATTTGAAAAATTATTTTAGATTGTTTCTGCAGAGAGTTTGGAATTTTCATGAATGAAACTCATAATCATTAACTTTAAACTTGCATTTCCCGTAATATCCCAAATTGAGGAGAATTCCTCATTGTATTCGACGACGGAAAGTCCGAGGGTCACCGAGTTTGTTTTCAATTATCGTCAGGTCTATCTGTTTAGCATATTATCAAACGCGTGCCCTTATTTGTCGCTGGCGCTCTACTATTTACCCACCCCATGGGGAAGTCACCGCGTCGTATCAATCAGTCAAAAATAACTCATGATTCCTCGCACCCATTTTCGAATCGCTTCGTGTTCACACCGAAACACCCTGTAGACAGTGACTTTCATGGGATCACACGGTATTGTATTGTATTGCAAAGCCCTAAAGTGCAGACGAAATGACACCGCCGTGTCTAGTAGGTTTCCGAGCAACTGATACCCCTCAGTGTGTCGTTTCTAACATTCCAATGTTCAGCTGAAAAATAAAAAATCGACGAGGAGTTGGTCGGCGCTGAAAACTCCTTACAGCGCTGTACGCGGTAGCTCACTTTGCAACTCCGCACGGGCGAGAGAAAAGTCGATTTCCATGGTAACGGCTACCGAGCCTGTAATCGGCTCAGAGTCCCGAGTCTGCAATTCCGACGGCGTATACTTACGCGTTTTTTCCTCCACGCTTTTCCAGTTCAGCTATCGATAGTTTCGGGAAATAGCACTCGATTCTTTTTGCTCCGAAGGGGTGAGGTCTGGAGCGCGAGGCGGCCACTGATGGGTGGTGTAAAAAATCAACCTTCTCTATCCGTTTATTGCGATGTAGGTTTTCTCTTCTTCCCCCTTTTGTTGTCTGAGTGCGTGCTCAAAATACCCCGATAAAATAACGCTGATTCAATTTGACACCCCAGAGGACGTTTATTAGCCAGATGGGTAGTTTCCCATGAAAATTTCATCCCGATCGCCGGGTTGACATTGCGGTTTCATTATTTTCTCTAATATGCAACGATTCAGATTCGAGTTTAATAATAATGATGCATTTTATTTCAGAATACACTTCGAGCGTAAATTGGCAACGCGTAAAAAAAGGAAATCGTTTTTCGAGACCTAGGAGACTAAAACAATACAACTTAGTTGAGCTCTCAGTAATTCGGTACGGTTCTGAGTTCGATAAGTGTTTCCTGATTTTAGTCTATTCTTTATTTTTAAAGTAGTAATAGTAGTAGTTCATTAACATATTTAAGCACATGTAATTACTGAATAAAAATAAACGTTTTGATCTAAATATATTTCCACAGCTGTTTTTTGTATTTTATGCCATGAATTTACCCGTCTATCCTTTTTCGACAAATAAACATTATTTTCAAATTCTCAAAGAGATAATCAATATATGATTCTGATTGTATACTCCCATATACTCATCTATGCAGATTCCTAAAAATTGTGTGTCTTGTTTCAATTACAGTTTTCGATTGTTTCGTTCCAATGATGATAAAAGTAATTTTCTCTTTATACAATGTAAGCTAATCACCGAAAAAAAGCGAATTTTTCCGATTTTTTTCTGAGAAAACTTTCGAAATTATTGATACAATAATTTATACACATATTATGGCATCTATCAACAGTATTTTAAAACTTAGTATTAGTAGAAATATTTATGTATTTGGAAAAGAGCTACAGCTGAGCTCCTATATGGATCATCTGAAATTTAAAAACTAAACAGATTTCTAAAAACAAAAAAAAATGTTTAATGTCTAAACAGGAATAAATCCCAATAACAAGACATGAATATTGATCAGCAGAAGGTTGACAATTCCATATATGTGTACATACAATTCCAACTTGAATACCTGAAAATCCCCGAGAAATAAAAACTGAGGTAAAGTTGAAATAAAAAACATAATTCAGCTGTAATACAATAATAATAATAATAATGATAATAATAATAATAATAAGGATAATAATAATAATAATAATAATAGGCTCAGCATAACATTCTCCAGAATGCATGTATAAGAGTTTTTTAATACGTATCTTTTAAGTCGACATTTGCACATAGTTGATTGAATAGTTTTTCCATGGCAACTACTAGTGACTTGAGTAATATGTTAGTTCTTGATTTTGGTAAGTAAAAAGTCAAATCATTCCTAGAGTTCAACCGCGGTATATGGAGGTTGAAGTGAGAAAGCAATTCCGGACAGTCAATCAGGTTATTCAATAATTCATAAATACAAATTATTGCCTAATAGGTTCTGCGGTTTTGAAGCGATAGTAGACAGAATCTATTCAACAATATTCCATTGTCAATACCCTGTTCAGGGTAGACTCCATCCAGTTCATAAGAAATCTATTTCATGAATCCTCTTTGGATAGACTCGATTTTGTTTATATGGATATTGTAGAAGGGCGACCATATTGAGCAGCCATATTCCAGGCGAGATCTTACATAAAATGCATTGAATAGAGTCATGAAGCTGTCACTGACCAAGCATCGGTTTGGCAGAGCATATAATTGTTTCATAGTGGTTTGAGAAGCTCAATTTTGGATCAAATGGTCCCTTGTTTGAGTGCTTATTTGAAGGGGAGTCTTATTTATAAAGTTATCATGTAGAATAACATTATTTTTCAAGGTGTATTGCGAGTATTTACATTTGTTTGTGTTGAGGGAATGATTATTTTCGGTACAAGCATGCAAGTAAGATTAAGCAGTTCTCCTTTGACAGAATGCTTTCAAATCATACGTAAACAAACAGTAAGAATCTGCTTGAAAGGTTATTACCTATTTCGTTAAAGTAATATTGAATCTAGTAATTAATTGAAGGAATAAGCAAAATAATTCTTTCTCGATAAAATGGCGGTTTCTCAAAGTAAAGAATTGATTTTTAATCAAAATTTCGGCCTCAATTGTTTATGAAAAAAATATTCTCCGGCGAGGAAAAAACATCGAATAATAACTAGAAAATATATTGAAGAAGCTCGTGTTAAAATTCGGTACTTATCGTTTTCGAGTAATGTTGGTCACCGAAATGAAATCACTATTTCGACAAAAACGCGTTTGAAGTTTGAAAAGCACTTTCAAGCACTTTGAAACGCCTTTTCAAATTTCCGAGTAACTTTGAAAATATTCATCGAAACGATAAATCGCTTTCTCGAAAATTCCAACTGCATATAACCCCTTCCATTCGATTCCATATCTCCATTGTATTTCGGAATTTTCGACTTGGCAACGAGGCAATTAGTTAGGGATACTTCCCAACACCTCCCGGATATTATAACTTCTTTCCCTTCTCAATAAATATATCAGTAGGCTCGGTTATCGACTTTTCGGCCGCTGTTCAAACACTCGACGTGTTAATACAAGGAAAAGCAATAAAACAACGACAATAGTCCGGGGGGTTGAACTTCCGGGGTTCCCTAAGTGCACAGCACAACTCCCGCTTCGTTTGTAAGCTAATAAAAATATTGCGGCTCAAGGGGATATTCTGCTCTGAAGGCCTACTTTTTGGGCATTTCTCAAACTGGGATAAAATTTTTTACTATCCATTTTTTACCATATATACTGCTTATTGATTCTTTATGTATATAAAAAAATCCAAAAATCCAGTGATTTGAATCGAACAAATAGGAATAATTCCTAATCAGTCAAGATGTCGCTATCGCTTGGACCTCGGCCAGTAAACAAATAATAATTCACAAAATGGCGTCCACTTTAAACCCTCCTCAAAGCACGAACAAAAGGTATTCAATAGCTGAACGTTTTGAGAGCCAAAATTCAACATTAATTTCATAGTCTATTCAAGGAAGATCTTTCTGACAGATTTGGTTATCTTTCGATACCAATAGTGCAAAATAGAAAGTATCTAGCCTACCACAGAACTTCATTGGTTGAGACATTCAGGAATCGATAATTTGGCAACACTTCACAGTGAATTCACGACGATGCCAAATTTATCTAGAGAGATATCTTTGATCTGCATTCTAGTCAAAATTTGTGTGAATATGTATTATTATAAAACTGTTTAACATGTACTCACAGTTGACAGTTATCAAATTTTGTTGTATATTTTTATAAATCGCACACAATTTTCAAAACCATTTGAAAGATAAACTTGACCTAACTTTCACGTTGGAATATCCGTAATTGGTTCAATCAAATAATGAATTTGTAAATCTTTCAGTGCCAATAGTGCAAAATAAAAAGTATCTAGCTAACATTTAGGCATCAATAAATATAGCAACACTTCACAACGATGTTGAAATTAGTCGGAGAAATCCTCATTTGATTAGTTGAAATTATTGCTATAATTGAAAGAATGTTCAACGGCCATCTCCAGTCAATAGTTATCTGATTTTCCGAAACCAATAACCTTATTTTCTGTTTCGGAGTACCTTTGAAAAAATAGACTAGTGGCAACACCGCACTTTTTGACAAGCTGTCACAACTACCTTGCATGAATAAATAGACTGTAGTACAAACAATTTTGGAAACCATTTGAAAAATAAACTTGACCTAACTTTCTATTTCGGAGTACCTTTGCAAAAATAGACTAGTGGCAACACCGCACTTTTTGACAAGCTACCACTACCTTGCATGAATAAATAGACTGTAGTACGAACACTTCGTTAGACTATGAAGGCAAACAAAATGAAATCGCATTTACAAAAGCAAAGATGTCTCCTTGTGAACGTATTGTTTGATATGATTTTGTTATGCCGTCCAAGTTAATTCGGATTTGGAGCATAGTTTTCGTTATCCGGTTGCATCCCGGAGAATATGCCACCGCTGTATAAAGACTTATGCCCGAATTCTTCACCCCATACCTGATGGGGATGGTTTTCTGTTGATACACTTTTTGTCAAGTATGTTTAGGTCTGCTAAAACAGGGACGCGAAGTGCAAACAATGGAACATCATCACGCGTATATACATAGTGTAAAATGGACAAATAAAAGTTAATTGAGTGTTCTGATTCCGAATTCAGCCGCCAGGTGGAAGTTCCCATGGATGACATGGAAATATATTTATTGGTTTTTATTTACTCGTTGACTAACGATTATTTTTGTTTCTGCAGAACAAAGGAGAGACAGAACGATTTATACTAGACATCAGTTGGCGGTTTTGGAGCACATTTTCCGAACCAGATCTCAGATACCGAGTCTTCAATATCGCATTAAAATTGGTGCCGACCTGGGTATAACACCAGATAGACTAGTGGTAAGTGTGTAATACATTGGAAATAAATTTATTGACTTTTGAAAACAACGAATTGGATTTTGGTTTTTGAGAAAAAACTTCCTACAACGTATGTCCTGAAAGTCTTAACTTAACTAACTGAGATTATATTTTAAACATCTTCAAAAAATTTGGAACATGTTTTCTATGCATCAATTCGGAATGAATTTAATCTCTTAATTTGCTTTCGATCGATGCATGAACATCTTCACGCCGCATCAGATTTTTGGGGAAAAGACCCTGAAGTAAAACGATTTTTATTTTTTTAAGCAAAAACTATGCGTCGGTCAAAGAAAATCCATGAGGTTGAATTTGCTCAATAATGAATGAGGATCTCAAAAGTAATTTTTATTTTGAAAGTAAGCAGTGGCGTAGTACTTTTCTCTCCAAAAATATTCAATTCAAAACCCGTACGGACGCCACTGGTAGAGGAAATCAAAAATTTCACAAAATGTACCTTGATGCATACAAGACATGTACCAATTTTTTTGAAGATGCCTGGAAAATAATCTCACTTATTATTAGGAAACAGTTTTTTTTCAAAGTTCTATCACCCTGTATCTCAAAAGCTAAGACTTTTAGGACATACGTTTATAGGAAGTTTTTTTCTCAAAATGTGTCAAAGAATAACCCCTTCAAATATCAGCATGTCTTTAAGGAACACCCTGTGTAAACAGATTAAATAATTCACAGTTCAGAATTGAATTATTTCGTGAATTATTCAACAACAATAAAAAAAATAAGACCGAAAACACGAAGATAGAGAAGGTGAAACTTCATCATGGATATTTCAAAGAATATCATTTTGTTTGTTTAGAATACAAACGTTTCTTGAATAATTCGAATCATCAGAGTTTGACAAATGATGGAGAACAAATTCTTCAACGAAATACAGTCGTGGATTTGAATACAAAAGAACTGTCCGTGTGATTCGCGTCATTTTTTTCATCCTTTCAACGGCCGATCGGATGCCCCACACACCTATACATCAAAATAATCTCTTCCGCATCTGAAACCTAATTTTTATAGCGGCAAAGTGAAAAGTCTAGCGAACGAGAGCAGGGGTGGTTCCCCATTCAATCTGTAGAACCACCGCACAGGGATAACTGTATCCTATATATATTTTATTCAATAGAATAACACAATAGGCCGAACATGCAGCGAGGGGGCTGTTTTCCATTAGTTCTACGGATTATCGAGGGTTGTTCCACTAAAACACCCCGCCCTTGCTTTCGCAACCTCGCCGGGACGGATATCTACCTATGAAACGTCTATTATCGACTGCTCGAGGGGTGATGTGATGGAAATTGATAGGGAAAAATCGGGATGACGACAGGCCGTCCGAAAATTCCAGATTTATTTTCACATCGAACCGGGTTGGGTGTTCGTGACTTTGAGATTTCGAGATTAGCGAGTCAATGGAATTAAAAGTACTTGATCCATCGAATAGATTGCGTATTTTCACAGGGCACTGAAGATGGAACATTGTGAATCTAGAATTAGATTTGCTGGCTATTCCCAAAGCCCAGTTTCACCAAACAACTGTTGATCGCGGCTTAAGTAAGCTTTACTTAAGCTAAGCTGACTTAGCAGTGTTTTCTGTTTCATACATAACCTCACATAACCTCGAAACCATGAAAGATGTTTCGAGTTTTATGTTTTTAATAATGTTTATTCTTCATCAAAAACTACTAAAACGTTTCACTGTTTTAATGTCATCTTCAGACTCACCAATTATCAATTGACAATCAGTTGACATATGACACATTCTGTCACGAGTTTCAACAGAAACGGTCATTCCTTTCTCGACAATGTGTCGAAAAGAGTGAACGAAATAGTTGTGTAGGCAAACAACAGCTGTGCGTCATGAAAAGACTAACTGCTCTTCGAATTGAATCATTACCGATGTGAAGGCAAATAAACCGCCCCTAGTATTGTGCCATTGTCGACAATACACCGCAAATAATGGTCCAGGAGTCTGCGGCCACGTAACATAGCGAATACGTCCAATAATAACATAACTATCTACTCTTTTTGGCCTCGTTACCAGCCATGATAGTGTTACCGTGGATTCTTGAATCATGTTATTTCTTTTTGTTACAGATATGGTTCAAGAATAGACGAGCCAAGTCTAGAAGAGAAGCCAAGAAACAGCAGAAGACAACACACGTGCCAGCTCCCCAGGAACAAGAACCTGCCATCAACCCAGACTCGAATCCATCGACTGAAAGACAGACAACTGGAGACATTGAATCGTCTCTGAGTGAGTATCTTGTGTTTCACAAGAAACTGGAGAAGACAACACACATACCTGCCTCTCCGGAACAAGAACCTGTCATCAACCAAGTTTCGAATCAACCAACTGGAGGAAAGGAAATGGGAGAAATTGATTCGTTTCTGGATAATTTCTTCGAGGCGACACAAGGAATGGCACAGAAAGATATTCCACGAGAGCTTTCCACACCTCTTCCAGAAGAAATTTCAACAACTCTTACACGAGAGCTTTCGACACCTCTTCCAGAGGAGATTTCAACACATTTTTCAGAAGATTTTCTGCTGCCTCTTTCGGGAGATATTTCGATGCCTCTTTCGGGTGACATTTTGATGCCTCTTTCGGATGACATTTTGGGGGCATTGGATACCACTCCTACATCGCCAGCTGAGTCAGCTTCGAATGTGCCATCTCCAGATGCTAATGTGCAGGATTCATCTCCCTTATTGTTTTCTAACGATTCCGATAAGATGGTGACTGAGGCTTTGATATTGGATTAATTCCAGATAATTGGACTAACCTTGATGAAATATGTAGGGGGTACTGTAGCTGCTCAAGTGATACAAAATTTGCATGTGATTTGTAACCTTGTGATTTTAGTTGATTTATATAAAATATATATGTTAATATATAATGTTGGTTTTTTATTTTACACTGTTTCAAAGTTGAATTGAAAGAGAAGGAGGAAGTGAGAGCCGCTGGAAGGTAAGTGAAAAAAATTCTAGCATAAAATCCTCAAGCCGAAATGCGATGATTCAACTCAAGGCATCAAACAATAAAAAAATGTGCGATAAAATGGTTTCTTTGAGAAAATAAAACACTTTTCATAGTAGAGTTATATGCTTCCAAAAATGACCATAAAAAGTTTTTATAAAAATCATATAATTGGAGACTTTTCATCAGATATTTTTTACCACCTCTTGTGAATTTTAATAAATTACTTCAAATATACTGGGTATTTCAGAATTGCACTGCAATATTTCGCACAAAAGTAGGAAATAGTTCCTATGAACATGTGTCCGATCTCGATTATTAGTGGAGTTACAGGGTGTTGAAACGAAGTGCCAAGGAATCATGGATTCGTCGTACTCAATGTTGCGTTCAAGAAAACTGATGCCACTTTGAACAATTTTTCTAAACATTTGTTGATTAATTTCTTTTTTTAATGCTTTTATCAATATCAAATATCAAAATAGTATAAACATTTCAGAATATGTAAGTTTGAGCCAATTTACAAATTAATTTCTGAGAAAACTGAACAGAATTCGACCAAGAATCAAGAGGGACAAAATTTAGGTAATAGCTTGAAGAACTTAACAGAAAATATTAAAATTCACCAGTGGCGTACGAGCAAGTTTTTCTTATGGCTTATATGGATTGAGACCTGAGAAAATGCAACACCCTGTAAGGTAATCGGCAAAAATTTACTTTCATATTGAGCAGCACCTATTGCTTGATACTCATACATAATTTGAAAGCTCTATCTGCAGTATATCAAGCACAATAAAATAAAAACCTTTTTTTTTACTTTCAACACCCTGTAACTCCGCTAATAATCGGATTTGTACCAGAGAATACGTACCTGAAATATTGCTGTGCAATTCTGAAACACCTTGTATAAAAATACTTTTTCGATGCCACTCCTTTTAAAAATACCAGTAAGAACTCAAAATTTCAGTCAAAATCCTCTTTGATCAATTTTTGGTTCGTAGGTTCGTATATTGATTATAAATGAAATTAAATAACGATGAAAAATAATATACAGAGTGAATATTCAATAGTATTTCACATATATCATGTTCATGTTTGGAATATTCATAATTGGTTCAATTGAATGATGGATTTGAAAATCTTTCAATACCAATAGTACAAAATAAAAAGTATCTACTAACCACAGAACTTTTAATTGGTTGAGACATAGCTAGGAACATTCAGGCATCAATAAATACACTTCACAACGATTTTGAAATTACTCGGAGAAATCTTCAATTGATTACTTAATTCCAGTCGAAATTATTACTTTAATTGAAAAAACGTTCATCTGCCATCTCCAGTCAATAGTTATCTGATTTTCCGAAACAAATAACCTAATTTTCTATTTCAGAGTATCGTTAAAAAAAAAGAGAAGCGGCAACGCCGCACTGTCACAACTATCTTGCTTAAAATAGACTACATCTCCACAGAAGCCCGGGCTCGCAAATATTCACTAAACGAGAACATCAATTCGACAAACCTCCTCGTGAAAACGGAAACCTCCAGCGAATTGAAAACGGAAACCCGCCGAAATTGATTTGCTACTCAAAAGGCACGCGTACGCCGCGTGCGCTCATCAGAAGAGACGAACGTCGAACGGTGGTGTTTTGTTTCCTGACGATCGCCTCCCGCCGCTCCAAAGCCCACTCGACGGATCGAACACGGAAGAACACTTTATTGTACCCAACTGAAAAGCGTTCGGCTTAAACAAACACTCGTCGGGATTCTTGCGGTTATTAATTCCTCAAATTTGCCATTGATGATTTCCGGCGAAGAGGAGATGCGTTTACACACACTGCGGGAGAGAGTTTTATTGAGATCCAGCCAGCAGAACGGATCAATCTCGAGAGAGAATTTCGTCGTGAGTTGTACTCGAAATATTTACGTCTATTTTGATGGATTTATGGTAGACAATCGACTACGTATAATTAGAAATGAGTTGATAGCATACTTCAGTCTATTTACTCAATAATAAAAATAATAAATATGCTTTATTGTCCAAATAATGAATCTTATTGACAAAATATCCAAATTTTCAGAATATACATGAATAAAAAACACACAAAAAACATAAATTACATGAGGAACGTGTAGAAACATTCGAAAATACAGGACAGCACCAAACACTTCATAGTCCAACTTCAAAAACAATCTCAAAATGTAAAAATATAAAAATAAAATATCAAGATTTAAAAAATACACATATAATATTTTCCAAGGATTTCTTCGTAAAACTCTTGCAAGCCATAATAGGGTCTGTCCCCTTAAGAAACAGAGTTTTGACAGCCCACCAAAAAGTGCAGTGTTGCTGCTTGTCTTATTTTTCAGCGATAATCCGAAATAGAGGGTTAGGTTAGGTTTACCACTCAAATTGTTTAGAAAAAAGTCGATAACATTGGATCACTATCGACTATGGATATCCGTTGTACAGTTTTTTCAATATTCATTAAAATTTCGACAAGAATTGATAAACTTCATGAGCAGATGAAAAATTCTTCTTGAATGAATGTTCCCAGCTATATCTCAGTCAATCAGAAGTTCAGTAGTTTGCTGGATACTTTTTATTTCGCACCAATGATATTAAACAATAATGGAATATGTCTGGTGAATGGACAATTTTTTCCAAGATTCTACAATCACGCATTGTCAACTTCCATTCGAACACTTTTTGGAAACATTTCAAGGCATCGAAACCGCTATCAAAGATGGAGCTACCTCTATACTCTCTGACGTCACGACTTCATGAAGTGACATATATAATTGCATAGTTGCCACATGCTAAAATACATCTGCAGACTCCAGAAGCTGTTCAGAAATGAAAATATTCAACGTTAATTTCATTATTAGTCCAATATGCATCAAATCATACTAAGGACATTCACACATGTCTCCTTTCGTGGGACGTTCAATATCAAATCATCATATCAAATCATCACTTTTGGAGGTTTCAGCCGATGGTAATTGTGAAAAGATAGTGTCGCCATCTGTCATTTGGTTCCCGACCAAATCGACTAAATTTTCGACGAGCTGCGTTCCAATGCGAAGTTCATTTTAGTAAAACTATGTTTGGGAACAAAGAATCTTCAAAATACTAGGATGTCACGAAAATGTTTCTAAAAAAAAAGATACTAAATAAAATAATCAAAAAGTATTTCAAATGCAAGTCGTAAATACGTGTTTCGTATCTTGTATTTGTATTTCAGATACTTTTATCTACTTTTAAGTCACATCTCTGCAAACGAAATACTTGAAAACGATAAAAAAACACAATATACACAGTGGAATGCTATCAATACGAAGATCGATTACGTGTTTCGTATCTTGTATTTGTATTTCAGATACTTTTATCTACTTTTAAGTCACATCTCTGCAAACGAAATACTTGAAAACGATAAAAAAACACAATATACACAGTGGAATGCTATCAATACGAAGATCGATTCCAATATTTCACTGGAACCTTCCAGCTTTCGCCAGTAACGAGTAATCTATTATTTAGTGCCGGCATAATCCGTCAGAGCAGCGTTGTTTGCCCTATCTCGTGTGTACAGGCCAGGAAATGTCGCCCCTTGTCGTTCGTGCCCCTTTGGACGTGCAAAATGCCAGGAATAATTGATTGGGTCGCTGATGGCTGCCCTCAGATCGAATTAATTTCGGGAGGAAAGAAGAGAAACGTCTTCACTAAACGATTGCTGGCAACTCCCTTGAAGACATGCTGAAAAAATCATTCTGGGTGATTCGAAAAGGTGGCCCAGCCATATAAATTTTTCATTATTGGAGATAGGAAAACAAAAACAAAAAATTAGGGTCGTGTATCATAGTTCAATTTATATTTTTTGAAATATTCACTTGTTTGGCATGACTTCCGGTTTGACCGGAAATGCCCCAACTTTCATTTTTCAAATGGGACATCTTATATATTTTTACTCATTTCGGCAGAGAATGACATCCAACTAAAACATATTCGTAAGAAAATGATCTGTTTTCATTTGAAACTGAAAAAAAATATATTTATGACTTTATTTATATATCTCATTTAAAAATCGTAAGTTGAGGTCAAACCGGAAGTAAGGCAAAGTGAATAGATATATCAAACATCTTCCATCATAAAAATTATAAGGGTGAGTCACCTCAGAGAAAAACCTGGTATAATGAAACTCGTTTTTGTACAGTGTGGGTAAATTTCGATGGGCCATATATATCGCTTTTATCGAGATGAGTTCACTGCCGAAAACAAAAATTGGCTATAGTCTTTTATTTCCGATTTATAATTTCGATTTTTCGACACTTACAGATATCTTGGTTGTTGCTGAAGTTAGGGGAAAACAACTCCTACAATCTAAGGACACTTTTTCCGTTGAATCCAGTAGCGTAGAGGAAAAAAAACGGTTGAATCTCGAGTTATGAACTAAAATTCTATTTTATAAATAGAAATCATAATTGGCTTTCAAATCTCCATCACTCTGTATCCCCAAAGCTAAGAGTTCTATGACATACCTTGTATCATGATTAAAAAATTGGAAAAGGCAAGGATATCTATCTATAAATGAGATTTTTCAACACTATGAACAAGTTTTGCTAATAAGGATCATATCAAGGTGAGTAATACATTTGAATTCGTAATTTGAATTGTTCACCCGAATCGAGCAATGTGAGTTGCAAGGGCAGGAGCATGAGCAGTATCGTGTTCACACTCTCGCACTCTATCTGGAGTGTAAACCAGGCATTACTCTTATCTTCTTGTTTCGAAAAACCAGCTCTCGAATACCCTGATTGACGAATTCAAATTGTTAAATTAGTGTTAGAAAGTGGCTGAAAAGGCAGAATTAGTCTATCAAAGGACCCGCCACCACAGACTTCGATTAACCATGCGAATCCATCTGTCATTCGATTTTAAACTTCTAACTTTGACTCTTTTATTGAATCACACATGCCGTAGAAAAGAGAGGGGAAAGAATAAAACGTACATCAAACTCGATGATTCTGAATCCGATTTATTTGTTTGATATTCGACTTTTCAGTTTCTGCTTTATTTCGTTCGATTCGTTCTTGATTGTAATGTAAATTTGTACGTGGGTATAGTAAAGTGATCATCAATAACAAAATAGAGTTATTATGGAAAAGTTGACGAATTGAAGGCTCCAGAGTGATACTAATTTCTCTCAAATCGATTTACCTCAGCCTTCGAGGTTGTTTGATATTTACGCCAGATGGCTCTGATATACAATTTAAATGTCACTCAATATGATAACGTATATTCATTATTAGAAGCAATGCAAACATTTCATTCGTATTAATATCCGCAAATAATCACTGAATATATATTTCGACACGTTTTATTCAAAGCACGTTATTCACAAACACTGACTGCTTATAAAAGTTCATAATTTCAACAACAGATGGCGTCGAGATCTTTGCAATCATGCAAATTTTGTGAAATCTCGAGAAATGCGCATGCGCACCTTTCAGATTGTGTATACGTTAACGTAAACGGATCCACTTCAACTCCTAGAGAAATCAGATCATTCAACTATCAATTCTCGAGAATTCGAAAGCTCAAATATGTCAGAATCTCAACTGTATGTCAACGCACTTTAGAGTCATTTAAGTATTCGTAAGTAATTTTCGTTACGTCACTGTTTCTCGAAAACTTTGAACCACCCATTCAGTATACACCCAGTACATCAAATCACTCCCAAAAACACGGAAAATGCATAATTCCAGATGATATTCACAAAAAGGATCCACCCAACGAAACCATCTCCTAACGACGCTATCATGACTCGATATTTTTTCACAGCAGGTGCTGGCCACGATCGAGAGAAACACCCAGTGGTTGACCTCTGAACCCGCAACACCTTCGACGTCTCAATTCCTCGATTTGACAGCCGCCACACCATTTCCAATTGGACGATAATTGATACGTCGAAGATGATCGACGAAATTTACGAAACGTCTGACGTTTTGTTGACGTTTTTTGTTCAGACGACAGTGACATTGAAGTGGGTGGAAATTTTTCTTGATTCATTGGTTCATATAGTGAATATGGTTGATTGTGATGTTCTCAGTAAACAATCATGGATTCGTCCGTGATTATGTCGCGCTTCTTTCGATAGTTTCTTATAAACTTTTCATTTAATTATTGTTCTACATTTTTTTAAAATGACACTTTCCAAATGCTGTGATGGATATAATATTGTTTTGCAATTTATTCAGTCAGACACCATAAATAATATTGAAAATTTCCATATGTAGTACTTATTCATCAGAGGTCAGCTCTCACTCTGTACACTCAATGAAAATGTTTCCAAAGTAGATGATGGAGTATACAGCTTCGGAAAAAATCCAGTGGAGGTATAAGGCGAAACTATAAGAGAAACAAGGAAAGCAAATGTATTTATAACTCCACATGATCAAGATAGAGCATGAAAAACTGACTGGAAATGAATATCCGAGTCTTATGATTAATTATTATACAAGGTGAGTCGACGAAATGTACTGAGCTTTCTGAGGTTGATAGTTCATTGAAGTATAAGTATATCTTAAAACTTATATCAAAACGATTTCGTGAGTTAGAGGACAGGTACGAGACAACCACGCAAATTTTATGCTGACGTTTCGTCCAAATATTCAGACTTCTTCAGGGCAAAAAGTCATAAAATTTTAAAAGTTTGCATTTCGATCATTGCATCTTCCTATTATACTAATATCGTCACAGCTAGATAAAATAATAAACAATTTATTCTGCTCAATGCAGCTGTTTCGAAGATATCATTCTCGAATACAAACCAAAAAATTTCGAAATTTCATTACCATTTGTAACATCTTACCCATGTGAAACGGGTTTTTCTACAGTAGCTGTCTTGAAAACAAAATATCGATCTCGCTTTGGAAACTCCTAATTCACTTGACACACACAATGAGAAGAAATCACATTCCGAAAAAGTTTGACTTTTTTTAAGAAACACAAATTTTGTAACGAAGATAGAAAATAGAATAGATTTTATTAATTCCAAATTATTCTTTTATTATAGCTTCTTGCAATCATTTCATCATTTGTATAGTGTAGCATGGTTAGGTTAGGTTAGGCTGGTAATTTGATTGAAAGTGAAAAAAGAAAGGTATTTTTTTGAATTTCGTACCACCTTTTCATCGGAAAAATTAATTTTGACTCAAATTAACAGTACAGGTACAAGAATGGCATGCGGAAGTACCAAACCAATTTGTTTAGGAATATTTTTCTCTGCTCTTTTCATATCTGCAAACGAATTTTCAAAATTTCGTCATACAAGGTGTTGTATTGAATTGTTGAAGTTCCTTAAATTTTTTCAAGTCCGTACCTGGATTATTAGTTTCATTTATTTGGAATTCAGTAGCATACAGGATAATGAGTTTATGTTGTGAAAATGAATAAAATATACAATGCGGATCGTAAGTTATGGGCCATTGAAGAAATAGGTGAAATACATAAAACACTCTGTATCTCGCTTATACAGGGGGATAGACCCATCATATAGGACTTTTTCAGAACCAGCTAGGCGACTTTTATCTACCCTTACAGTACGCCCATTTCCTAATGAATCACCCTGTATCATTTGAACCATTCAACGGTTATCCACAATCAATAGTAATCCAAAAACACTTTCAAAACAAAACAAATGGTCAACCTAACCCAAATTTTTTATTCGGAGCATCGCTGAAAAAGTGAAAAACATGTGGCATCCCTATCAACCCAGAATAAATAGACTATAGATGGCGTTGAAGAAGCCACATCTCAAGATGTAAGACATGCTTCTTGAAGAAGAGCTGTAGTTAATAATTCATAAAATGAAGGAACGATTCTATTTCTCTCGATAAAGCTGGAAAAAGGTGTGCCATACCGGTGACTCCTATATTGATTCGATCGAAAATCACCGCAACATGCCTAAGACGGAGATCGTATGGTGGCACGTCATTGTCCGTATTACGAGGGCATGGCATCGACTTGATAAGTTTCTCTGTGGCATTACAATTAGCGGGGCCCGGTAGCACGCTGTGACGGATTAAGGGGAACTAATCAGGGCTCTTGTGTTGGATCAGCTCTTCGGAGACTTGACGACGGAATGACTGGCAAGATCGTAGATCGAGGATGGTAGATGGAAGCCTGAAGAAAGTAGCGAGCAGGACACATGTTGGTAGGTTTTACTGGGGATTTTAGAGTGTTGTTTGTTTGGGGGGGGAAACTAGGGAGGGAATACGTGGCGATAGATACCAAAAATGCTCCCCGAAGTCGCGCTAAAACATTTTAAGGGTATTGAAACGAGGAAATTTTAGCTAGCTTAAAAATGGCAACACTTTAGATTGCTCATTGACGTAACGACGTATAGAAATGGTTTTCTACGTACATTCAAAACGGGGTATTATCGCTCCGATATAAAAGCCGAACACAGGCGATTTATGAAATTTTGCAGCGAAGAATAATGAAAACATAACCTAATTCGAAACAGATTTCGCTATTTCTGCTGATGATTTTTGTAATGAGACTGCCAATACTGATTCAAAATCGTGGAAAATGGATTAGACAAAATCCTCAATTCGAATAATATGTGGGGTTCGATTATTTTGAGAAATCATTATTTCTAATCGAAATGGGATACGTTGCATGGATACTTTATTCATTTATTTTTATTTATCCATCAGTCTAGTACACTACATGATCGTAATAAAATCCCTAATGGTACCAGCAAAAACTAGAAGTGTGTTAATAAATATGTCGAGTACACTACATAGTTGAATCATAACCTGAAAGTAAATGAATGTTTTCATTTTCATTAGTCAATAAATAAAATAAGTAATTGTAATAAAATCACAAATGGTGAACCAAGAAAGTTCAATTGAAAAGGAAAAATTCAAATACCAGGACTAAGATGTAAACATAGAATTAATTAAAAAGCGAATATCCAAGAATCTAGCGAACAATGGAAGGATTAAGTTGTCTAATTGCCATTTTTTCTGAACCTCAAGTGTGACAAATGAAAAAGATCAAGTTCTAGAAAATTGGTATCAAAATTCTACAACTGATTGCCATTGAGCCATAGTTAGTCCTATGGAACCGCAGCCCAAATGAAAAACTATGATCACTTTTCAAGGTTCTAGAGTTAACAGAAAGGCAGAGTTCTTCTGGAATAGCTGAAAAATTATAATGAAAATGTATAATTTTAAGAAGAAATAGAACCATCGCGAGTCTGCGTCTTTCCTCAAGTGACATTAAGTCTAATACAGAAAGCCTCATTTCAATATGTAAGCCAAGTTTCCATATTAGGTATTAAGTGAAACGATTCTGAACTTTTTGAATTCTCCCTTTGTGACAACAAAACGAGGATACCAAATAACACTGTTCACGACTGTGCTTTAACACGCAATTTATTTGAGAGACAGTGAAAAATCCATCAATTTCTGAGCTTGATTTTTCAAGAAAATAGGAGAAATATATAAACAGTTAACTTGGTAATGAAACTTTTTTTCACTTACTTTCCCATGTTTCTTTAATTTTTCCTATAGACTGTCAACCGTTATCGCAAGAATTCGGTCAGACACCTGTATCTCCCTATTTGAATAACATTTCGTCGATATTACCAAGGGAACTTTCGAAGCTTCACCATGTCAAAAAAGTGTTTTTATCTCCGATCGGTATTCTTTCGAATCGATGAATAAGATCGAAATGTGTTATGACGTGAGTTATGAAAAATGCGAACGACGATGACTGGAGGATATTCTCAATGGGAAACTACGAAGGTATTCTCTTGGGATTGCGTCTTCATTCAATAAAGAAATATGACAAACATTCACTAATGGCTGCTTTATGTTGAGATTATTATCGACTGGATGTTCGATTTTTTGTTGGTGGTCCTAATAGAAATGACATGAATATAACAATTAATGCCTAGATGTCTACATGGTGTGGGATGATACAAGCAGAATTTTATTTCGAGAAATACCTGAGATCAAGTTGATATTTATCGAAAATCAATTTGCATACAGTTGATCCGTTCTACTATTTTTCGTTATTCAAATCGAATATGTGTACCGAGATTTTTGAGAGTGATTAAAAAAAGTATAGTTTGATAAATGAATTTATGGCTCAAAATGCATACTGAGGAAGATATAACCTCACGAAGTTTATGAAATTATTTTATTTTAATTGCTAATATTATAATTATTTTGAATTCTTGTATTTCTGTATATTTTATATTTATAACTTTAATGTTTACCTTATAATGGGACATAGTGGATCTCTCCACTTTTCACTTTTTACTTTCTCATGCTTTGTCAATAGGAAGAAGTATTCTTAGACAATAAAGCTCAGTTTTGATTGATTGATTGAAATCAAAATAATTTCCTCTCATAACTCTTGACCGGTGAAAGCCACCAGATAGGAATTTTCTACATAAATGAATGTTGTTGAAAAACACTTTTTTAACACATTTCTAATGTTTCAAAGGATGGTTTTAAAGGGCGGGTTGTAATTTTTTCAGAACAATTTATTTCTTTGTATTCGTTATTATCAAAAAATTGAAGCATCCGATAGAGGTGTGGAATTCACGTGAGAAGATGTCGAAATAAAAAAAAAAACACCATACGAATATTGAAGACTCTACGACTTTTTTCGAAATTCCAAAGGTAGGCTACCTTTGGTCAATTTAGAGAAAAATTTCGAAAGATAAATTCGCCGTCTGCAAGGCGTCTTAGAGGTTCTGAAAACAATTGTGAAAACCGTTTTTCGATATCTGGTATAGTTTTCGATATACATATTTGATTTTCTGTAGTGACATGACATCAGCAGATCAATTCATCGCGAGTTTCATCGATAAAGATATTTCAGGAGGCCATGTCCAATTTGTTCTAAATTTTTATGTTCATTCTTCAAACTATACTGTTTCTTCAATGTAAAACTCTGTACTTATTTGTGTCTCACCCTGTATATATATATATATTTTGTATTTCAATATAATTTGAAGTTTCTGAAACTCCGTTGTATGTGGTTATGAAAAAAATGGGATTCCATCCAAACAATGAAATTAGTCTCGTTTTGCCCAATTTCTATTGAAATGATCTCTGATACTTATTGGAAGCCAGTTAGTCCTATACATAATTCAATAAAAAATCCTCAACTTACAAACTCTTCTTCACTTATTTTCGCTACAGGTTTTGCATGTACGTCAGGTAGTTTTCTAATTACTCAGAAGTCCAAAGAAATACTTGGGTATGGTTTACACATCGCCCTTCTCAGAACCATTCAATAAGCTCGAGGTTTTAGAACTTGAAAATGGAAAAGCAATTATAATCAATATTAAGGGATTCCAACAAAAGTTGTTGGGCAGGTCGAAGAAACATGGTGAAGTATAGCTGGATGGTTCTATGGTTTTGAATAATGTGAAATATTATTGCTGTTTACGCGAAAACCACAATGACAAGAGCATTGGCGTAACTAGAGTTGACTAAGGGGGGGTCGACCTCCACTTGTCCCACACTTATTAAAATTTTTATTCTTTCAAATTGTTACTTGCATTTTTTTTATTTCTTCTGAGCAATGGGGGAGGTAAGACCCCAATAACCCCCTCGTTACGCCTATGGATAAGAGGCGATTGTACCGTATTATAAAAATCATTTGATGTAAGTAGAGTTTGAAGGTTTGAAATTATAGATATTTATGAATCATTCTCTCACAATCAGGATTTTTTGGATTCTTGCATCTCAATCTCGCATTAATTTTCAACAAATTCCAACTTTTCGAACGGTGTCGAAAAAAAGCATCAGTCCAATACAACCTCTGTAACAAAATTTCGAAAATCATTTGCAGATATGAAAAGAGCAGAAAGAAATATTCAGAAACGAATGTTTTGGTACTTCCGCATGCTATTCTTGTACCTGTTAATTTGATTCGATGAAAAGGTGGTACAAAATTGAAAAAAAATACCTTTTTTTTGTCTCCAAATGCTCTTCTTTCACTTTCAATCAATCAAAATACTAACCATTTCATAATATCCTGAATTTTGGATCACAACCTTGATGTAAAATAAGAAGACAGGTCCTTATTTAGGATAAAGTGCTGTTTCAATAACCAGTTACAACCACCCCGTATGTGTGATGTAGATTGAATCCATTCATCGTGCTACAAATGATGAAATGAGGAGAAATCATATTCCGAAAAAGTATTACTTTTTTTTAAGAAACACAAGGCGAATTATGTACCACCATTTCATTGAAAAAAAATTCAAATCAACAGTTACAAGAATGGTATGCTGAAGCAACAAACGTATTCGTTTTGTAATATTTCAATAATTTTCAAAATTTCGTCATACAGGGTGTTGTATTGAACTGATGAAATTCCTTAGATTTTATCGAGTCCGTACCTGGATTATTAGTTTCATGCGGATCGTAAGTTATGGGCCATTGAAGAAATAGGAAGAATACATAAAACACTCCCTATCTCGCTTATACAGGGCGCTAGACCCATCATATGAGGGTTTTTCAGAACCAGCTAGGCGACCTCTACCTTCCCTTACAGTACGCCCATTTCCCAATGAATCACCCTGTATGAGTACTAACTTCATAAACGCTCCCTAAATCATTGTGATGTATTCATCATGAACGATCACAACACCGTTTTTCACGACAAGCCACCGATATTTACGACTAGCAATGCATCGAGCCTGAGTACGACAAAAAAGACAAAACTAACCCAAAAGACCATGAAACCGCAGACATTAGGTCTGACCACGCCCGTCCCAAAACGTAGGATGCGCCTCTGCCTACTCATTGCAAACAGGTAATTTCAACCTTCCAACTACGGCAGAGGATCTGCATCGTATCTTGGTGACAAAGACTTAATTATCGGAAAGACTAACGTTGGAAACCGCAAAGCTGCAGGGAGTATCTTTTTTGTTGCCAACACAACTGATGGGCGGTTGTCGAGAGAGGCCCTGGGCGCAGCTGGATACTTTTCGGAAATGTAAGTAACGATTTCATGGGTTTTAGCTAATGAGGTGTATGGAAAATCAACAGGTACACAGTATTTCATCTTTAGATCAGTGAGAAATATCAGTGTCGGTTGACAATCATTTCTGGAGGTAATATTTACACACTCGAACCAAAAACAACACCTGATAATGGTAAATTTTGGTTTTCTTCAGATTATAATACTCAATTTAACTGCAATTTGATTAGGAAAGGTTAAGAAATGGAAAATTCTGGAGAGGTTCGGATTACACTATGGACTGTAGAGCTGCTCTCTTAGTTTAATGAGAAAAATGACAAAAATGACTCGTTTTTTTTGTTAATTCAATTGTTTCAACATCAGGATTTCAATTTCGTATCAACTGTCATCGTTATTATCTCTTTTTTAATGAAGTGTGACGCCACAAATTTTGCAATTTTTCATTTAGAAATTATTGAATTCAAACAGCAGTTTCGAAATAAGTTTTAACATTTTTCGATAAATATGAATCGACGATTCTAGTGGACCATTAAAAATCACCCTGTACATGTCATTATTATTTAATACACCTCTCTCTATGAAGCGTTCCAAAGAAATTGTTTTTTGAAGTGAAAACCGTTGAACTTTCTACAGCCTCTATGATTTACGACACCTTGTGCATGATTTATGGCATGTTAAAATAATTGTCCTTAGTGAAGTGTTGAATTTTTGGTGGATATGCTGGAAAAAGGTGGAGATATCCATAATATGACACTGTGCAAAAAAGTTTGAGTTATTGTTTAAAAATTTCTCTCTTAGTATTTTGGAAATATCCAAGAAATAACATGTGCAGCAGGTCAAGGAAGTCATTCTGAGCAGAATTTTCAGAATAGCAATTATTTCAGTTATTTAGAGAAAAATTAAAATAATCCTGTACCTATGAGCCATCATGAAAATGTTTTTTTTTTATTGTTTATCTATACTACGCCACTGCTTACTTCCAAAATAAAAATTACTTTTGAGATCATCATTCTTTATTGACCAAATTTAATCTTATGGATTTTTTTGTCCGACGCATAAAAATCATTTTACTTCAGGGTCTATTCCTCAAAAATCTGATGCGGCGTGAAGATGTTTGTGCAAAATGAATGAGAATCCAAAAAATATATTTTTCTTGTCAGATGCTCTGTTCTGGATTAAAATAATTAAATTAAAATTGCTTCATATGGCAGTACCAACCGTTTAATAATCTATATCACCCTGTATATCTAAAGTTAGGACTTTTAGGACATACGTTTATAGGGAGTTTTTTTTTTAAATGTGTCAAAGAATAATCCCTTCAAATATTAGCATGTCTCTGAGAACCACCCTGTATACTTTTATTTTATAGAATTACTCATAATTCACATTCGTTGTGTCTATAGTTTATTGTAATAATTAAAATTCGAGTAAGTATATCAATTGATAAAATTGAGAAATGTTTCTCAACAAACTCATGGAAAAATAAAATTCGAATTATCCGCTCTAATTGTCTACATTGCAATACATGATTCATTTCAGAATCAACTTGAATTTCAACCAATAAACATCTCATTTCATTCGCTAACTCTGAAACAATATGGATGAAATAATAAAATTTGCTCTCAATAAAAATGTAGGTGTCTTATTCACCATCCTACGTTGACGAATTCCTCACTATACTCCAAACAGGGATTCAAATTTCGTTTGGCTCTTTAGGCCGATGATGTCAGATATCGATGGTAATCAACAAGGGCTGTTATTTCAGTGAAACAAGACTTCGCTCTTTGCATTGACGTAAATCTGATAGACGTACAGCAGAAAATCGATAAGTGAGTTGACGGGTAGAATTTTTCAGTGAGATCGTGCATATTCTTAGAGGGAAGTCTCGATCGTACGAATGGTGTCTCCTTGAGGATTATTTCGTTCAT
This sequence comes from Plagiodera versicolora, assembly GCA_037013635.1. Taxonomy (NCBI): domain Eukaryota; kingdom Metazoa; phylum Arthropoda; class Insecta; order Coleoptera; family Chrysomelidae; genus Plagiodera; species Plagiodera versicolora. The sequence goes on from CM072990.1 coordinate 3,868,266, forward strand.
CCAACACATTCGAATTATTAATATTTTATTCGCAGACTTTACAATCACTTACAGTGTGATTCACTGATTTTGACATCTGAGAGTTGATACAGATTTTTAAAAACAATAATTTTCTTCGTATAATTTTCACAATTTGTCTCTAGAATAAATCAAGAAGTCTCATTATTTCATATTGAATCTTTCTGGATCATATTTTTCATTCAAGTATCTTGGAATATGCATGATTGATTTGCAATCAGATATTTTTTGAAGATGTTATGAGAAAATTTGAGGACTCAAGTCGAGATTACTTTCAAATGCTTTAATATTTCAAATAAATAAAAACTGACTTTTCAATTCCATGAGAAGGGGTTCTCAATTACATAGTTCCACATTTTGAAATTCATCTACAGACTCCAGAAACACCAATTGCACCAATTTTGTATATTGAATCAGTGGCCAATGATGGATTCTTATTATCTACTGATTATTTGATTATTGGAAGGGCATCTATCTCTTCAAAAAATATATATAAACATCATGAATAAAGAATCTAACTGACTTAAATACTCTTGGATAGCTGAAGACATCTGGAACAGACCAAAAAGAGAACAATTTGATAATGGAAGGAACCACATGAGGTAAGTCCCAAAATTTTATGTGGAAAAGCATGTTTTGAAGTGGAAATATTGTGTTACAAAATTGACATTGAGCTGAAACCTTTACTGTGGAGAATTACAACATCAAAAACATGCTATACTTCAAAGCCATCAACCTCTTAAAATAATTTTAAACTATGTACTGATGTTACGAAAAAGAAATAAAAAAAGTGGTTGGATAAAAAACGATTTGAAACGATGTAATAATTTTGCAAAAGAAAATTGAAAAGTGGTTGGAATAAAAATCTATTTGAAACTATGTACTGATGTTGCAAAAAAAATGAAAGAGTGTTTGGAATGAAAATCTATTCGAAACTTTGTACTGATGTTACGAAAAAGAAATGAAAAAGTGGTTGAATGAAAATCGATTTGAAACTATGTACTGATAGTGCAAAAAAATGAAAGGGTGGTTGGAATAAAAATCGATTTGACACTATGTAATGATTTGGAAAAAATAAATGAAAGAGTGGTTGAAATAAATATCAATTTGAAATTGTGTAATGATGTTACAAAAAAAATGAAAAAGTGGTTGAATAAAAATCAATTTGAAATTATGTACTGATGTGACAAGAAGAAATAAAAAAAGTGGAATAATAATTGTTGAAAATTCGATACTAGTATATTCTTTCTTCTTGCACAATTCAACGTACTACAGCACACTAAACACAGAATAACGTTAGGTACTTACGTCACGGATATCGATTCGGCACGTATTAGGTTTCAATCAATAGGAAACCCTAATAACCTGTCATGAAACGTAAAAGCACCAAGGACGAGATTTGCTGAAACAATTTCACGGTGAGCATCCTCTCTACTCCCACAGGACTATGCCGGGACTCGCAGGGAAGATATTAAATTAGATGACAGATGGTTGGAATAGCTGGACAAATTCGAACAAAAGCTTCGGGGAATTTTCTATTCCCGTGACGGTTCATCATCGGAACGTTGATACAGGAGCAATATCGAGATATTTCGAATAATTATGTGATAATTGATTTTTCGGTTCCTGACTAGAATCACACTTTCTTCAGGTGTCCCACAAGGCCCTATTTTGGGGCCATATTCCATTTAAAAATCACGAATTTATAGAAGGAACATCGTTAACGTTGTATACTTCTTGTTCTTCTACGAATACATTCATTCCTACTTTCTGATTTCGATTTTCAGTCACCCCCTGTATATTTTCCTTTAACCATCACCATCGACATGTGCTAATTCGTCAGTTTTTCCACTAACACGCAGCTATCGACTGAGTTAATGGAAGAGGAGGAGAAGGCCCATTGAGGCAGCATTCATGTGGTGAAAGTAATTCTATACCGAAGATCCCGAGAGACTTCACGGGGGTATTTACCCTCTTTTACGGGATATTACAGCCTGATTAAATAACCATTCGAGGGGTTAGACAGATTATCCAACAATCTCGGATATCCATCGGGTTATTCGGAGCATGATTGTGATTTTATCTCTTTGCCGCAACGTTTATTGAAAGTTCCTGAAAGTTAAGTACGGAATTTAACTGTACAACCAACTTGTTCGATTTCGAGCAAAATTTCACGAAATCGATTCGCCTCAAAACTTGTATACAGGGTGTCTTGGCGACACTAAAAACGGCACTGAGCTCGGTTTATCGATATCTGGTATAGTTTTCGAGAAAAACACCTAAAAACATTCGGAAAAATCATCTGTTTGGCCAGAAAAACTATAAAACGTCTTAGTCATGCTTTGGAAGCATTTGAGACTCTACGACGACTTTGAATTTTCTGAAAAAATCATAATGGGGGTACCTTTGTTCAATTTCGAGCGAAATTCCAAGAAATCGATGTCTCAAAACTGGTAAATAAGGTGTCTAAGAGCGGTTGAACACGACACTGAACTCTGTTGGTCGATATCTGGTATAGCTTTCGAAAGATTCTTCATTTTCTATCATCGAATAAATGGAAAAAATCCAAAAACACCCAAAAACATTCGGAAAATCCCCTGTTTGACCAGAAAAATTACTATGAAACGTCTTAGTCATGCTTTGGAAGAATTAAAGACTCTACGACGACTTTGAATTTTTCAAAAAAAAACATAATGGGGGCACCTTTGTTCAATTTCGAGCGAAATTCCAAAAAATCGATATCTCAAAGCTGGTTAATAAGGTATCTAAGAGCGGTTAAACACGACATTGAACTCTGTTGGTTGATTTCTGGTATAGCTTTCGAAAAATTTGTCATTTTCTATCACCGAATAAATCGACAAAATCCAAAAACACCCAAAAACGTTCAGAAAATCACCTGTTTGACCAGAAAAATTACTATGAAACGTCTTAGTCATGCTTTGGAAGAATTAAAGACTCTACGACGACTTTGAATTCTTCGAAAAAACCATAATGGGGACACCTTTGTTCAATTTCGAGCAAAATTCCAAAAAATCGATATCTCTAAACTGGTAAATAAGGTGTCTAAGAGCGGTTGAACACGACACTGAGTTCTGTTGGTCGATATCTAGTATAGTTTTCGAAAAATTCGTCATTTTCTATCATCGAACAAATCAAAAAAAGTTCGAAAACACCCAAAAACATTCAGGAAATCACCTGTTTTGTATTTGAATTTTTCGAAAAATCGTAATTGGGGTACCTTTGTTCAATTTCGAGCAAAATTCGAAAAAATCAATACCTCAAAACTCGTATAAAAGGTGTCTGAGAGTGATTGAACACGACACTGAGCTCAGTTTTTCAATATCTCATGTAGTTTTCGAGAAATTCGTAATAAAATCGCTACATTCGATAAGTAGTACAGTTTTCGTAAAAGTATGGGTTGAATTAAGTTGTCAGATTGATATGTTCGGATTTCGTGTATTTCTTTATACTTTTTTTTTGTTATTTCTGACGCACGTCTATACCAAAACGACTTTACGTCACTCAGAAATGTTTTCAAGCAACCCCACCAAAAAAAACCACGAACAATACTCATTCATATTTTTTATCACTACAAGCGAACTTGTCTCCAAACAGAAACTCATTTTTTCTCGACATTTCTTCCACAATATACCTGCACCTCCTGTTTATAGGTCTCGCCTTTCTACTCCTACAATAAAATTACATGCAATAGTCATCGTCCGTCAATTGTCACCAAGACGAACAGTCGAAAGTGAGAGTGTTATCGATTGAGAAAGTACTGAGGTGAGTTTGAAAAGACATCGATGAACGTGGTGGCGTGGGAAAGGTGGTGAGGAGGCCGCAGAACGCCCAAATTGTTAACATTTTGAATTTACGACTTGTTCCGATTTCGATACAGCACAGGTGGTGCTTTGAGGGTTGAGCAAAAGGGAGGCCAATTTTATGAGTTATATGACAGTGGGAATATTGTTGGGTTGTCCAACATTGAGGCCCAGTTTCACCAATTGTTTGAATCGCGATTAATGTATTGAAACGTTTCACCATGCTCAAATCGACAATTGTCAGTGGATTAAACTCAGAAGTCCAGATTGAGATATAAGATATTTTTTATGAATAATTAATATCTAATGAATAATGGAAATATTTATATTTTCACACAGTAATTCATCCAATGTATTTAAAATATACCAATTTTTCCCACAAATAGGAAAAAAACTGAACAATATCCCGGAACCAAAAACACCGAAACAAAAACAATCATAAAAATATCATAATGAAAATAAAGAGTTGCCTAGAAGTAATGATGATTGAGAATAACAGAACAATGAACATTTTTCATTGTTTTGTGGTTATGATTGGATAATCAAATCTTAATAAATATTTATATTTTCTTCTAATACGAATCATGTCAAAGATGAATTTATAAGGGGACTTACAAATTTTTCAAGTGATTTTATGAACTTTCTTCCTTATTTTCTAGCAGAGAATACGTACAAGAAATATTGCCGTGCAATTCTGAAACACCCTGTATACTACGAATTTTATTCCACTCTTTAATTCAATTATTTCTGTAGGGAAAAATTTCACAATATTTTCTTCTAATACGAATTTTGGATAATTCACAGGATTTCTTCGTATTTATGGGAGAATTTCATCAAGAATTGAAAGGCCTTATATCCTTTTTGAAACTGAAAAAAACAGTCCATTCAAACCTGTGAAATGGGTATTGGTGAAGATATTTTGTCTCTGAATAAATGATATATTTATTTCGATGACATAAAATTAGTCTTAACACTTTTTCACGAGCTCTAGATATTTATGTCGAAATATTGTATGATTTTTATTCCACTGATGTTTTGGAATTTAATTGAAGAAATTTTTTTATAGTTTTGTGGTTATGTTTACTTTGTCAAATCTCAATAAATGACACAGAACTATACAATTTCATCAAGTATATGCACAGAACGATGAAATGGAATTTTCTGCCTTCCACAACGTTGCCAAGTTGGTAACTTATCTAATTGTGAAGACAATAGAGTGGCATGAATATTGAATTGGAATAATGAAATTTATTTCGTGAAAAAACATTTGATATCCATAAAATATATAAAAAATTACTATTTATGAGTGAATGGATATTTTTCTTATGAATATTTTTTTGACAAGCTTTACTTATCTATGCGAGTGCTGTTGACAAGAAATTTTTCGTGGTTCTCTGAAAACTTTGGAATTTTGTAATTCTTTAATGTTAAGATTCGAATAATTGCTGAGTAGTAACGATGGTCTGAGGTGGTTGTCGGATTCTAAAGAAATAGATACATCTCAGGCTATATTTGGAAAAATTGAATTCAACAAAGACGAATTTGAATTAACAAACAAACAAAAAAAATCTCATTGTGAATTCAAAGTTGAAAAACAATTTATCCTTCTCTGTTGAAAGATAAAATAAATTCGAATCGAAATAAAATCTCTTGGCCGCGTAATCCTGAAAGTGTGATATTTACGATTCTGTGTAGCTTTCTGGCGACCAACAAAAGGTAAATATCGCCCGGAAACCATAATTCAACTGCCCATATAATGTACGGATGGATCTATTTGCTTATAATTCAACGCGGCCGCATTTTCACTCCCTTTGAAAAACATAGAGGGTGATTTTGATCGGTATCATCATCAACCACAAACAAAAATAAACAAGTTAATATGTTTTGATATTAGAGTTATTAATAAATAATTAAATTAATCAAATAATAGGATTCAAGAAATTTATCCAGAAAAAATAATGGAAAATGATTCGAAAACTGAATATAAATTCATGCGTCACATTTTTGTATAACATCGTGATATGATACAAGGTGAGTCAGAATAAGATCAACAAACTAAAGAATTAAGATTTTTTTTCTCTCCAAAACTCCTGGAAGAAAAAAAAACAACTTGATACACTAATCAATGTTTATCAACGGGATGTTTTGAATTAAAAATTTTTAATTTACGTTAACGTAAAATAGACTTTGACTACAATTTTTAACAGCCCCAAATCTCCCAGTAAGACTCACCAATCGTTCCCCTTTCCGATACCCATTTCTATAACCGGGATATCACCCAGGCTTAGGCCCAATTGGATAAATCTATTATTCTTTTCGCGATACGGTATCCTCAGTTTTTTATAGTGTATCCGCCAATTTTGGCTTTCTTCCGTATAAACCAGTTGTCATTGTCGAGATTGGCTATTGTGACACTCGCCCCAGGAACTCCCACATATTTCATTGACTTAGCAGGGTGACAGCGAATTTTACGCATCTTTATTTCGTGCTTAGGCCATCCGGGTCACCATCAAAAACGAACTATTAGTTTGTCTTTTGATACGGGATGGATGGATAAAGTGTTGAATTATACGGTCAAGATCCGGTGTGAATATTCTGAGATAAAAAGAAAGTTTCATCGAAAGGTTAGGCTTGTATACTGGGTGTTCCAGAGCTTCTAGACCATAAGCACTCCCATCTTTGTTCTGTTTCAATTGAACCGAATGTGACACGATGTACCTCCGCTTTTTCAATAGTGATTGATTTTCTCATCAGTTATTTCATTTTTATATACAGGGTGTTTCAGAATTGCTCGATTTCAGGTACGTATTCTCTGGTACAAAATGAGGAAAACAGTTCTCAGGAACATGTGTCTCATCTCGATTATTAGCGGAGTTACAGGGTGTTGATACGAAGTGCCAAGGAATCGTGGATTCAACAAAACGGAGGCCACTTTGAACAATTCTTCTAAACATTTGTTGATTAATTTATTTTTTATTTAATTTTGATGCTTTTATTAATATCAAATATCAAAATAGTATAATCAAGTCGAAGATGAATTTATAAGAGGGCTTACAGATTTTTCAAGTGATTTCATGAGTTTTGGGAATAAATTGTACCCCTTCTCACAGATACTTGCGATGTTGCAATTTTTTATGGTTTTTGAACTGAAGAAAACAGTCCATTCAAACCGGTGAAATGGGTATTGGTGAAGATATTTTGTCTCTGAATAAACGATATGTTTATTTCCATGACATAGTTTTTCACGAGCTCTAGATATTTATTTCGAAATCATGTATAATTGTTATTCCACTGATGTTTTGGAATTTAATTGAAGGACATTTTTTGGTATAAATTCACAAGGTATTTTTGGAGAGTATTTTTCGAACAAAAAATGTCAAATTTGGGGTATCCTATATACATAGTAAACAGCAACTTTTGATAACCAAATAATTTATTTCCCACTTTCAGTTTTGCCGAAAGTACCTGTTACTTTCGATTTTTAAATGGGACACTCTACATTTCATTTCATTTTCGGATTCTGTACAATTTTCTGAATTCAATGATACCAAGCAAGTGACATTTTGAATGTCAATATTTTCCTAAATATATTTTTCATTCCAAGTGTGCCGTAATGGTTCCGATTCATAAAAAAAACACGTGTAGTGTATCATCGAAAATACTGGATTACATGATTTATGGTCGAAACAATGGTATGAAAATAGTTTTTGAACCAATAGTCAGTTTTCTCAAATAGAACCATATTAGTACCATGGTACTATTCATTAGTACCCTCACAAACGTGATCATTAATATATCTTGTTACGTTGTGGAATGAATGCAATCAAACTTAAAGCTAAAAGAATATCAGAAAATAAAAAAAATATTTGAGAAAATATTGATATTCAAAATGTCACTTGCTTGGTATCGTTGAATTCAGAAAATTGTACAGGATCCGAAAACGTAATGGAATACAGGGTGTCCCGCTTGAAACTGGAAATGGAAAAAATCATTTGGATGTCAAATGTTGTTTATCATATATATGAGCCCAAAATTTGAAATTTTTAGCTCGAAAACTAAAGGAGAGAAGTTGTATATTTCGACAGAACTTTCATCAAACCCAAATATATATTAGGGGAGATTTCAAAATAAATGTATGTATTAAATAGTGAACAAAATAAATTTATATCCAGAACTAGTATTATTCCATAATTACAACAAATAGAAGCATTGTCGTAGACAAAATCGAGCACGGCACCAGCCAGGAAAATTTTCGCGGGGAAACAATGGAGAGCGCCGAAACACGTGACCAGCTAATGAAGGCATCGCGTGCCATTTAATCTGACTGATCTAGTCACCCAGTCAGAGACACGTGCCTTTTTTGCAGGACAATTGATAGTGTAACCTTACATGTACATGCCTGACGTTGCTAGATGGAGATGGAAAAAGGCTAGTGTGTGAATTTGCGGCGGAAGCTGAGTAGGGAAAAAAGGGGGGGATGATCGGTTTTTCATTAGCGGAAGTGGATGCTTGGGGTCGAGGAAATAATTGAGAGTTTAGTGGGTTGTTACACACATATCAGGAGAAGTCTACGGGGTGTTGTTTTATTATTAAATTCGTCCAATAATTTGAATTAATCCAATGTCTTGAGTTGTCTTGAGTATAAGTTGTATTTGTATTGAATTTTCATCATTTAAAAAAAAAAAGAATATTTAACTCAAAACGAAGAAAGACCCATACCAAATAAAAAATTCCTGTAAAAAACTTTATGCCATATTATCTATTATTAGTCACCGTTAGTACAAAATTTATGATTTAAAAAAAACAAACATTATTTTATATTTAATATATATAATAAAATATATAATAACTGTCAATGGAAATTCTGTGAGCAAATCAAATAAATGTCGTTTCAAAGCTCTCTCAATTCAAAGAATGCATTGAAATGATAACTACTATTTGAAAATGCCAATATCTCGGACACTATTCAAGCTAGGTATAGGGAACCCTAATATAAAATGAAAGATAATCGAATTTTGTATTGTTCAGATTGAAAAAATACAGGATGTTCTATTCAAAATAACAAAGTTATCTGCGTTTGAAATTATAAAAAAGTGACAACGAATTTTTAACGTCCTGTATAATATTGGAAACGTTCTCTATCGGAATCAATAGCTTGAAACCTCTTTAATGCTTGGTCAGAATTGGAACGGATGGTTTCTATACATTTCGATGTTATTCAGTCTCCAATTGTACCCAGCATTTTCAAAAAGAAAGCAATAACTCGGAAACGGTTATAGTTAGGTACATAGTACATCAAATGAAATCGTATTATTTTTCCCTGAACTATCCAAAACTGCAACAAAATACAGGATGTTTCATTAAATAAAACACAACTTTGATATGTCACACTTTTTTGAGCCACCCTGTATACTCCAAAATAATCTACTCTTGCAGCATCAATGGTTATACAAATAATCGAAAGAAGAAATTTTGGAAATATTCAATGGTTTGGTTTACAGATACCGTGTCTTATGGGGTGCCCCACCCTGTATATAATAAATTTCCTGCAATAGATGAGTTATTTCAATTGAAAAAAATCCTGCAATAGATGAGTTATTTCAATTGAAAAAAATAAGATATATAAACTATGAGTTCGAATAGAATTTCGGTATTGGGGCGGCATTTCTTCCGTTGCCCAGGGCGGCCCTGCGTAAAAGAGAACATGAAACACTGTTGTAAAAATAAACTCACCTTTAACTACCTCACAGTATCTTATGAAATGTCTTCAACACCAGTTCCAGATAAATATCACAGTAATTTGAGACGCCCTTCATAGAAATTCAATACCACGACCACTTTTAGCTTGACTAGAAAAAATAGCAATTTGAGAATATTTTTCAAGGGGGAAATGTTTGAAGATATGCCATAAAGATATTTTGATGGACAATTTGTAGGTCAAAAAAAACCATCACGAATCATCAGATATCTGAGAAAAACTGAAATTTGAGAACTACGTTCTCATTTCATCATTACATTATTAAAAATAAAATTAAAACAAATAAAACTTTGCGGTGGCAAATTTTCTGCGATTTTCGTCCTTTGAAAAAATATCTTCACTTTGTCTTTTGATATGGGCCGAAACTAAAGTATACCTTGTATGCGGTTTCATTTTTCATTTTGAATATAGCAACGTATCAAACACTATGATTTCAGAATCATTTTTCGCGAAAAATGAAAAGTGGTTACTCAACAATACAAGGATGAGTCGCAATATAAAATTTTCCTGATTCTGAATCCGACAAATTTTACGAACACTTTGTGTACAACACCTTTTTATTGAGTTCGATAATAAATTTTAGAGAGTTGATAATGAAAATCATCGCATTATTATTCAGTGAAGTTGATCACCCTTTACGTTTGGAAATCACGTCGTTCCAGATTTTTTTTTGTTTTTCTCCCAAACTACAAGGTATTTCAGCGATAAATTCTGTCACTTTCATCTGAAATTCAATTTATATTCTTCGTACCGTACGTCCATATAATATTCCTCCACTTTTCTCGACAGTCAAGAACTTGCGAGCGCCGAGCTCATTCCCATTTGATGTACGTAATCCTTATCGATCGCGTGTATGCGGATGCATTCAGAAAGGGCCCCGGTTTGATGTTTCGCGACCGAATGCGGATGTTGATAGCCTCCAGGACGATGGGGAATACGGATTTATTCTCGAGAGCTTGTTATATAATGACTATATTCTTTGTGCTGCCCGCGTTTTCCGCGCTCCTCGATGAGTTTTTCCGAATGGTTTTTCCCGTTCCGCTTGGAAACGGAAGACAAAAGAACGACTGTACAATGGAGACTCGAGACAACTTTTCGTAGCGTTTCTGATTGGGGTTTGATGCCTATACTTGGACTTTCCCGGTGCATTGAGGGGTTAGGATTTGGTCCATGGAGGCTGTAGATATAAAGGGAGGATGCCTTGAGAGATCTATTACTGTCATCAAAAGACGTCTATAAAACTGGCACAGCCGTTTTGGCACAATCAAACGAAAATCATGCAGTATTTAATTACAATTTGATAACTATTTTCTAACACAAGGAAAATTTTTCCAACTCAAACGGTTTTCGAAAAAACGGGGTTGTGCCAGCTTTACGTAAAACGTTGTAACTTTTTACTCAAAGTAGCTGCGAAGTTGATTCAAATGCTTCAATTCAACTCTCGACTGGTATAATCAAAATTCGATTTTGAACGAATTTGAAGATTCTACGGGGGCCGAACAAAATCTTCTTTCGAAATTTTTCAATAAAAAATACTGTACTACGTTAGCTTCCATCACAAAGAATCGAAATCTTGGCAAAATAAGTGAGTTAAAAAATATTAGAAGACGAAAAGGCTTCTCGTATGGCCTGTTTATAATGTTTCGTAAAAAAAAACTTTCGGAATTTTTCAATCAAAAATACTGTACTACGTTAGTTTCCATCATGATGAATCGCAATCTTGGCAAAATAAGTGATTATGCTGGAGTTAGAAAATATTAGCAGACGAAAACGCTTCTCGTATTGTTTAATTTTTCCTGATTTCATATAAGTGTATTGCACAGTTTTTCGAAACATTTACTATAATGGGATAAAATAGGCCTTTCCTGTCAGTTAATCTCTCTATTATGATAGATTATCGATCAATTTTTATGGGAAAACGTATTACCGAGATTTCATGAAATGTATGCAAGTCCGGCCCCGTAGAATCTTCAAATTTGTTCAAAATCAAATTTTGTATATACCAGTCGAGAGTTATTAAAAAGTTAGAGAATTGAGCATTCGAATGAACTTCGTAGCTACTTTGAGTAAAAAGTTACATCGCGGCTGAGCCAGCGTTTTCGAAAATCGTTTGAGTTAGAAACACTTTTTTTGTGTTAGAAAATAGTTATCAAATAGTCATTAAATACTGCATTATTTTCGTTTGGTTGTGCCAGAACGACTGTGCCAGTTTTATTGACATCATCAAAAGGTAAAGGGAATTGTTTACAGAATGTGAATTTTCGTCTTATTCTTCCAATCCCCTTCAAAGTGATCTATTTTAGTTCTTAGCCGTCAAGACCTCTTTCCATTCGGTTTTCATCTGCTCAATCGTGTCAAAACGGTGTCCCTGCATTGCTTTTTGATTTAGCTGAATAGCTAGAAGTCGCACGGAGCCAAATCAGGCGACTTTGGTGGTTGTCGAACGATATGAGTCGAGTTTTTGGCAAAAAAAAGTGGCGAAGAACCAATGCAGTATGACTTAGTGCTTTATCGTTATGAAAGAACCAAGACTTTGAGGTCCAAAACATTCTTCAAAATTGATTTTTCGGACGGTATATTTGTCCAGAGCGCGGTTAGTCTTCAACTCATTCTGTTCTCTCCACCAAAGGCTTCCCGCGACATTTTCAACGTGTCCGCACAAGAATAATCGTTTCTCAACTCCACAAAATCACCCAATGTATAAAACGAAAGATTCACTTTTGGTCCATCGCCAGCATTCTCCAAGGCTGTCAATCAAAAAATGCCATACTGCTCGAGTGCAGTAGATATGCCTGTTGGATTTTTTCTATCCCAAAAGTTGGTGAATATGGGTCATTGGAAAAGATTCATTACCTGTCTAGTTCAAATGGTTTCTTCCGATGCAAAGAATTACAATTTCATTGAAATAGTCACGTTTTACGCGTTACTCAGCACTTCTTCCGTGACTTTCGAACGCATAACTTCGGATGATGGACAAAGCTTGTCCTTCAAATTCTCCATAAGACACAAGGGGAGACACAGTAGCGTCGGGACATTTTTGGATCTCATGATTTCGATGAGGTGGGTGGAGATATGATATTTGATTCAGTTCTGAGATTCACCATCTCATTTTTTATCATCAATTTTCACTAATGATTACTGCTTTCCCATTTGATTTTGAAAATTTATGAATTGAAGCAAAGCCAAAAACATAGTCATAATCTGTTGAACTAAAAAAACTGATATTTTACTTGCACTGACTCAAAATACACCATTTTGCGATCTCTATGAAAATGAAGAACTTATTCACATTTGTTTTTTCAATGTCGATTTTATCTATTTTTGGATTTTCTTTAGTTCGTCAGCCTCTGTCAATTTTGCAAATATATTCCAAGTTGGATGGTACTTACAGTGTGGAACAGCCAAATGGAAGATTATATATTATTAGCTTTTTGGATTCTTCAGAAAATTCTAGACATAATTCATGTACAATGTCCCATACCTATCTTCAACTGTTTCGGAAATATTAAGTGTTCTCAGATGTATTACAAAAATTAACATTATGAAAAGAAAATTAATTTATTTCACACATTCGCTACATTACACTCAATTTGAACATTTCCTACATTGAAATTGATGTTTTTTTTTTCTTTTTTTCACATCAATAATTTTTTAAGTACATCTGAAAACACTTGGTATTTTGTTATACAGTTGAAGATAGGTATGGGACATTGTACATGAATTATGTCTAGAATTTTCTGAAGAATTCAAAAACTAATAATATACAGGGGGTTGTATTCAAAATGAGAAAGTTGGTATCGGCCACAGTCACATGACACACCCTATATAATTATTTTTTTTTTGAAAAAATGCGCATCTAAAAATACAAATCGATGTGTCCAAGTGTTTTTCTCAACACGATCTCATTTATTCGTTATCGAATTTATTCCATTTGGCTGTTCCACACTGTATATTCCAAGCAAAATATGTCAAAATAATGCAATTGCTTCGAATTGACATTCAAATCTAATATTAATTCGAAATCATTCTAAGTAACGAAACAATCTGAAGTTATTTAATCCTCATCTTCATGAATGGCAATGAATATTGCACAAAAAACTGAGTATTCCAAAACGTTATATTTTTTCTGACTAGCTATAAGAAATTTTGAATACTTACAAGGTGCATCAAAAGTGTGTACCGAGCTTTCTGAGCTTTTCTTATTGAACATAAAGTTATCACCCTGTATTTTCAACAGGAGCAATGAAAATTTTCGAGAATATACAGGGTACTCCATCATAAATGAATAACTTCGAGCTCTGAAGAATATCGTTAGAATAATGGTTTATTTTAGATATCTAATTACGTCACCGAATTCTACGTAGTTTTTATTCAGAGAATGGAACACATTCGAGATACAAGCGGCGTCAAAAAATGCACTTTTTTCCAAGCTAGAAAACTGTTATTTCCCGAATAAGTAGACAATGCTCGTGAGAATTCAAAAACGTTTTCCATCGAACTCGAAATGCAAATAAAATCATCTCGCACCTTTGGAAAAAAATCCTAAAACCACCACTGCGTTCGCCCCCCCCCCCCCATCAACGTACCGCACTGTACCGCTAGCGTTTCGGACCATTTCGAGAGGCTGCGATGATCAGCCGCGACTTCATCTTCACGCCACGCCCCCTTTTGTCTCAGGCCGCCGCTAGACGGGGCGCTTGCGTGGTCACGTGACCGCCCACCCGCCAATGGGCGGCCGTCGCCGTTAATCAATTCGTGACGACCCCCCTCCCCCCCGACGAAGGGTGGCCAGACGATGGGGATTGGGGGGAACGGAGAGTGCGGAGCGAGTCGAAAAAGAAGCGAAAAAAAAATCACAAAAACTCGGTCTTGGTGACGTATAGAGGCGTTCGATATTTTCTACTATTAGGTACCCTATTTGCTTTGTAAACGAACGACGTTTTGACGGCTAGTAATGCATCTGTCACGTGATACCGTTCGATTTAGTTGAATAGGTCATTCGAGAAGCCTTACGAGGTATTGAAATTTCAGTGTCGATTCTAAATAGCCGAGAATTTGAGACCCAACGACTGTGTTTTGAAAATATCTCGATGAATGGTCAGCAACGTTTCTGCTTTAAATTTTTCTGCTATCATGCAGTTATCTTTTTGCGATTTTTTCAGGTATAAGTAGGTATAATATAATATCCTGAATTCATAGTGGAATTATTCACATGGGATGAGACGTGAAGTTTATATAAAACTCAATTTTGAGAATAAAAAGTTGACAGTCTACTGGTTTAAACATATGACGAACGATAATTACTAATTCTTAAATTAATATTAAAATGGATGCCAGTTTGCATAAAATTATATTACTTGGCAATGATATTTACATACAGGGTGTCCCAGAACTTAACGTCATGCCGAAACGGGGTGACAGGATTGATCATAAGCATCACGAGAGAAATCTGAAAAAAAAAATGTTCCCATGCAGTTTGGAAATTATGGGCATTTTAAGAAGAACCTACTAGAACTTTGATCATTTTGCCTTAAAATTAAGAACCTACCTAGAGTTTGTGCGAATCAAAAACATTTTATATAACTGAAATAGCAAAAATTGGGTTACTTAAGGTTTTAATTTTTTTACTATTGTTTATTATAAGGAACTAACAAGTTCGATAAAATTTCTATATATTTCTTAAAATGTCCCTAATTTTCAAACTGCATGTGATAGATTTTTTTCGTGATGGTTGACATCCTGTATAAAATTTTGAAGGGTTTATTTGCAACCACAATATTCCAATGAATTTATTGTATAGAACAATGAGACAAAGTGAAACTTTATTTAGGCAGTTTTTCATAAAGTTTTCGAATATATCGCCTTTTCAGTGATTCTCAAAATGGCGTAGAAACACCTGTCAACTGATTGATTTTTTACATTTTCAGCGATTTCAACAATTTATCACACACGGTGGTTCGATATTACTGTTTTGTCAAACATAATTTTTCATTTTTGGCGTATTTGTTCGTATTTCTCTAGACAAGCCCATAATGGCATTCGAACAACGGACAGCCTGTAAAAGGAGTCATAATTTAACATTCAAATTATTGATATCATTATTAGGATCTTGATTAAAGTAAGTGGTTTTTTAGAATTTGCTAGAAAAATTAATGTGAAAAATGAAAATGGAGTTCAACGAAATTAATATACCAAGAGATTTTGCTTCCTCATGATAAGTCATTAATCGAGATATTAATTTCGTGAATTTATATACAAGAACAATCTCGAATTGATCAGAGAGATCCATCCGACATTAATTGTGGTTTGACAGTTGACAATTAACTAATGTTTACATGCTGTCGAATCTGGATACTCGAAAAATACTGCATTTTCAATGTTTCCACAGGATGAAACCATGATGAACCCTTTTCCAATATACAGTGTGTCACGTTATCGAAGAAATTAGCCAGAAAGCTGCACAATCTTGTTCAGAAAGTAACACGGAGAAGAAGGTCAAATTTGAAGTGAAATATCTCGAAAAGTATCGATTTCCCCACGATAATATTGCCAAATTCGCGTTTCTCGGGCCGAAAGGAAGTGAAAAAAAAATCATTAAAATCCAGATCGCCTAATGTCTAAACAGTGACCAAATAAACAGTTCAACGGTTATCCACCATCAATAGTTTTTTGCTGTGTGTATTTCATAAAATAAATTTTAAAAAATAAACAGCAACACCGCATTTTTTGGCGAGCTGTCACTGTCAACTATCAAGCTTAAATAGACTAGACTATAGATTACACATCGCTGTTCCAGAAGAACAATGACGTAACTGTAAAATTTTGAGAAATTGAGTTTGATTGCTTAATGGTATCACAAAGCCATAAAGTATTAGCTGGAACAACGTCGTAATTGTAGTCGTTCGACTCTTGGCCGCTAGAGAGTAGTTGCGTCGTTATTGAAACATCGGCTGTTTGCCCTCTTCAGTCAGGATAATAATAATTGATAATTAAGGTTAACAATTAATATTTTTTAATTTTATGTCTGTCAATATAAAAGTAAAGAATATGTGCTATACATTCACATTTGTCAATACTTTCAGTCACTTGATTTATTTTCACGGTAAGTATTTCAAATAAATGTTTTTCTTCTTTTTGGTCTCCTATAAAATTTCACTTTTAGCAGTTGTGTCATTGTTCTTTTAGAACAGCGACATTATGTATAGAGACAGAGAGACAATTCCCATTTCTTTCAGCGTTAATTGTTTGTTTCGAAAACGCATCGCTTAGTCGCGTCGTGCACGTCCAGGCGCTTCGACAAACTCCGTCCGAGCTCGTGCAGAACCGCCGCCGCGTCGTCTAGTGGCAGGGGAAGAGGCGTGGCCTCAAGCGAGCCACGAAAAGTGAGGATCAATTCGACTTATTTAATACAGCTTTCGTATTAGGAGCGTGTATATAGTTAGGAATCCACTGTAAACCGATTTGCGCTTAACTCCCGTTTTATCTACACTAAGTACTGCGGCTTAGCTCGGCATTGTGTTTGACTAAGTGAACAAATAGACGCGAGTGATTTTTATTGACTTTTCGTTGTGCGTCAACTTTCTGCCGTCGATTTGCGGTAGTGATTTCTTCGTGTT
Source organism: Plagiodera versicolora (assembly GCA_037013635.1). Lineage (NCBI taxonomy): Eukaryota > Metazoa > Arthropoda > Insecta > Coleoptera > Chrysomelidae > Plagiodera > Plagiodera versicolora. Next base: position 3,885,479 of record CM072990.1, read on the forward strand.
TGTTGCTACAGGTGAGTTTTCGCTTTCTTTAACCAGTGCGTAGTGATCGCCTCTCGGATCTATACTAACGGGACGACTTCTACTAGCCAGCGTTCTGTTTCGGGACGGGTATCTCTACTCCACTTTTGGATTTCTCACAATAAAACTTGAAGGCAGTGGATGCCTCTTGAAATATCCCGTAAGATCCACAATCTCCTTCAAAACTTCTATGTACCCCGTTGAACCAAAGTTTCTCTATTCGCGAAGCGAAATTGAACTCTTCAGGGCTCTCAACCCAGCAACAACAAAAAATAAACGACTCCTAGGGGCACATTCTCATGTACCAAAACTGCTTTCTTCTCACAAGTGAATTATTGCCACAAAACGTCTTCAGAATCGTCTGCAAATCCTCTCAAATTGCAACGTTAACAGTGTTATATAACAATCATGAGACTTTGCTAGAAAACCTTTGAAATAACTAGCTTTAACGCATACCCACAGCTATGAGGTGTGTTTTTTTTCAAAAAACTGATCACTAAATACGCCCTTGTCGGGTGAAATAGGTAGAAAACAACTCAACAATTCAACAGAAAGTGAAACTTTGGGGTACAACCCTTTTCTTCGATTTCGTTTTTCCTTGAGGAGAGGTGACTTAATCTTTCGGGGGTAGGATGACAATTTTTGACACGCGGATAATAGAGAAACTGACAGCCTATTCTCCATGGTTTCAACAGCTTCGGTGATAGTACCCAGCTTTAAAGGTACCTATTTGCCTTCGGAACAAGTCCTACTCAGAAGTATTCTTTTATTGTTTTCATGTGGTTTGATATTTCCCATCCCTTTCATCGTGACCAGTTTCTCAATTAGTTTTTTTTAGTGCTGAGAAATTCATTATTCACCGAGGAACTATCTATCCTGGGAGCTAGCTCATAAGTACTAAGAATAATAGGTCTAAATCATAGTTCAGGATTTGCTGGTCGTTTTATTGCTTCGGTTGCTTATACAGGGTGTCCCAGAACTCAACGTCAAGCCGAAACGGGGTGACAGGATTGATCATAATCATCACGAGAAAAATCTGAAAAAAATCTATCCCATGCAGTTTGAAAATTATGGGCGTTTTAGAAAAACCTAAAAAATTTGATCATTTTTCCTCAAAAATTAAGAACCTTCCTAGAGTTTGTGCGAATCAAAAATATTTTAACTGAGATTCAAATTTCAAATTCGTAGTTTAACAAATAGTCTCAATTCTCGGAAACTTGAGGCAATTGTGTTATCATTTTTTATTGAGATTCTAGAATGTTATTTAGGATTACGTTTCCAAAGTTCAAATGAACAAAAATAAAATAACCACAATAACCGAAAAATGGTACAGTTTGATCAAATTTCTAGGTTTTCTTTTAATCGCCCATGATTGCATGTGATAGATTTTTTTCAGATTTTTCTCGTGCTGGTCTCGTGTTATTAATTAGTGAAAGAATACTTCAGTTTAGGTCATTGTAAATCGATAAATTTCTCACAAGTGTTTTACTATAACTAAGTGAAAATCGTTACCAAAAATTTCAACATCAATCTTGAAACCGCGGTTGAAATAAAACGCTATATGGTGCTGCGGCGTCACCTTACTTTCAAACACATAACTATACTCAGAATACCATCAAAACATACCGTCGAATTACAGATACCTGTATCAAAGGTAGACTCGCAGTCTTACCTCTTCGACTGTGTTACTTTACTGTTGAAATGAGTAGATACGAGTTCATTTAATGGAAATGATGTTGTCGGTTACTCAAATTATGTGTTCAAAACCAATTACAAGGATATGCAACACCACATGGAATTGAGATTATATCAGAGTGTATATTATGAGGATGGTTCATTCTTGTATATTCTATTCAGAAGCATTTTCTGTGTTATTATTTCATTGATATCTCAAAGAAATTTTAAAATACTGATCATCCAGATGGTCTCATGACAGTGAATTCGCGAAATAATGATTTCAAAGCTTAGTTATTTGGATGTACTCTCGTTTTTTTTGCCAAATTGGTCTACTGGGAGTTGGGAATTCTTTTTTGTTTTTGGCTAAAAGAAATTTGATGTCATAGCGGTCTGATTCTTGGAAAAGTAATGTAGATTCATGACGGTCCTTATTTTTTCTTCCTAGATCTAGCACATTGTTGAATTCAACTGAATTCAACTCCAGTTATTCAAAGTTGTCTGAACTTCTAGCGACGATGAAAATATACTATATACCAAATATAATCGACGATGCTATTTGAGAAATGAAATGAACTCTTGAATGAAAATTTCCTTGCTGATACCAGAATTTTGACTTTTGACAAAGCTTCGCCAGATTCTTTCTTCTGTCAACCGTCATCTTCAATCTAATTCTGAATTAGTATCGAGTATTGAAGCAAACACATTAATATTTCATCAGACTTTTCACCACGTTATTGTTTGATCTAATTATTGAATAATCCCATTCGACTTCAGAGATAAATCTCTTCAAACGATGGAATTAATTGAAGCGATACGAAATTGAATTATGAACACCTATTTGATCGGATTTCATTTCATATACAACATAATAGATTACCGTACTGACACAGTTATTACGATAACCGATCATTATTATTATTATTATTAGGCATATAACTCACACTTTAATCAAGATAATCTCGAGAGAATTATAACACCAACACGTGGCAGATTCCCACAAATAATTGCACATAAAATGAAAGTAATAGTTCACAGCTTTGTTGAATTATCGAACAAATATATTAATAGTACGAGCATTTTGTTTTCGAACTGAACACTATGTTGTAGCATAAAATCAAAATATAAGCCACTGTCTGTTTTACGAAAGTGACTACTAGACCGACTTCCCCATTGAAGATGTTTCTGATGCTCTGACCATCCGACATAATAATATATAATATCAAATGTTGAATTTTATTATCGATATTGGAAAATTGTTTCGCAAGAAATCTTGTTGAATTCGCGAAAAGGGAACACTCTACGATTCAAGTAAGAAATTACAAAATATCAAAAGTAGCCAGGAACAAACAAAAACTAAAAATCTCCTGTGTGAAGTGAAAAAAAATTAACATATTTGCCTTCCGAAAAAGGCGTTCAATCAGCCAGTGAACGTTTCCCAACCACCAAACTGTGCCTAAAAAAAGGGGAATCACAATATATTGTAGGAGAAACTGCCATCTGTTTGTACGACCTCTATATTTTCCCATGAACACGAGTCGACAGCAATATACGCTATAGTCAGCCAATAGGATCGCTGGAATAGAAGGCACATAAGGGGAAAACAAGGGATGTTCACATAAAATTCATGAGGAACGGGGGATGCATCGAGCTTATTGGTTAGGACGGATACTGATTTTAGTCTACTATTGATAGGTGGATGGTATCAGGAGTTTTCGCGAGTTTATACTTTCCGTTAAATTTGATACAGAACTGGTTTTCTAAAATTGATATCGAAATTATCCCAGGGTGACTTTGAAAGGGAAAAGTAAAAGGATATAATGAAAAAAGGTTCATATTTATCGAGAAAATTTATATACAGACAAAGAGATATTACCTACTTCATTCAGTTATGTATCAATGATGAATTTCTTTGGCGCATTTTAAATATAGCAAGGATTCAGAGGAGATAAATCTAATGATATAGGAATAATGAGTTCTCCACTAACTGAAACTTAATGAAGAGTATCTGGAACAGTAGCCATCAGAAATATACCTTCTTTAAAAGTTAGAGCGTGATGAAGCTTGGTCATCTATCCGTTGAATCAAATCAGTCAACATCATCAATTGGTTAATGAACATAAACGATATGCCATCTGGTGGCACTAAAAATAACTAGACATGCTGACATGGTTCTTGTGTTTGGTATTAAGTTTTGTTGAGTTCATACTGAATTTGAATATTTAAAAGATTGTGATGAATCGGTAGAATCAAACTTTCAATATCAATTCTCATGCTTTTCCTCAAGCTGGTGATATAAATATCGTGAGTAGATAGATGAAATTCTGTTTACATTAATGGTTAGAATTGAGCATAGTATCGTTCAGGTATCAACAAAATTGAAACAAGATCTCACATTATCTATTTTATTTAGCACTTCTCACCAAAAAATATCAGAAAAAACAAATACCATAAATTCATAATTCATTCCATTACAAAAACAATTTTCTTGTCATCATGATATTATGATGTCCAGCACTCAAAACTTCTTCACCTTCATGAACACTTCTGAAAGTGTTTGTGCCTTCAAAGTACCCCAAACTAAATCATGCCATTCGAATATAAAAACAAAACAAATTATCAGAAACCTGTATATATGTTGATCGAATCATTCTCATTCACAACAAGATTCTAACCTCGTATCATTTTCAATATAATACAATCAATAAAACAAATGATAATGCTTACCACCTTTAGAAATATGATAATACATACAAATGGATGCCCTAGTTCACTACAAAAGTCTGAAAGGTCTTTATTTTCATCATAAAATCACACTTCATTAACGAAAAAACACATAACCTAAGGCAATAAAACTATCCAATGTCAGCATGTGTGGTTCTGTAACTGCCGACTGTGGCGCTGCAATCTCAAATTCATTCGCCAATTTTGGTAGGTCTTCAAAAAGATCTTCAATCCCTTCTCGAAATGATTTGGCTTTCGTCGACATAACAATATTTATTTTTCTAAATGAATTATCAAATACATTTCACATTTTGTTGCCTTTCTGGCGTTATTTATTTTTCAATACTTCTAGTTGGTGACTCCAGAGATTCTGTGCGTGGAGCAAAATTGTGTTTCTACGAGAAATAGTCCATAGGTGTTGAATGCAAGGGTTTGGGTGGCTATACAATTACTCCTTGTGGATTTGTGGTTGATATGCTTCAGTCAAAGTTGAGTACTGAATTCATTCCTGATAATCACCTGTTTGCGTGAATGAAGAAATAATCTCTTTCAGCACTCAATCTGGCGACCACACTTTGTTTATTGACGCCAATTCAATTGGTCGATTTTATGCTCACTTCACAGCTAGACGTTAGTCGATAAGCAATCGTAAAAAGCACCAGTAAACTAGGAATAAACGGTGTTGTGCTCGAGTTTAGCCTACCAGAATCGGCTTAGAAAAAGAGGCGAAATTCACACGTATAACGTGTAAGACGATTAGTTTGTTAGCCAGTAAATCCTGGGATCCTCGTAAAGAGCATTATCATTATATTATGATTATATTGGATTTAGTAGTGCCGTTCCGGGCTGGCAGCGTAGTAAATTCAGTTCGAGTTCTGCTTCTAAGCGGGAAGGCTGGTCGAAGATTTCGCGAATTGACGATTAAAAAAAGTGGGAAAAATTCTCTCGTGTCCGTGCTAATTGGAAATGTTGTCCGATTGGTGTTTATTTATTGAAGGCATTGCAGGATCGGTCCTGCTTCCAATTATTGGACTAGTTATGAGTGAGTTCAGGTTAGAATATGAACGCCAGAGATATTCTCTCATTGTGCCAGAGCTCTTGGGATGTGCTGTGATGTATTTCTTGGGTGACGAAGTGAATTGAGAGACAATGCAATTGATATGTATGTATGAATTACTACAAGTTTAATGAAAATCCATTATACTAAATCAGATTTTCACGGTGCTTATTGAGACGCGAATTTATTTTTGGACTGGGTGAAACATAGGATTCCAAGAATCATTTCATATTTGGTTATCCAAAGACGCTACTTCGATTGAAAATGAAGACGTTCATTTTGAGGAATAGTACGTCGAGGAATATCTCTTCGGATTCAAGAACTGTCCTGGAATACTGTTCCCATATTTGGAGTGCGGCACCTAAACATATCCTGAAGCTGTTGGATTCTGTCCAAAAATGGGCGATTCGTCTCGTTGGTGATGCGTCGCTTACTAACTCGCTAACTTCTCTGGAACACCGTAGAAGGGTTAACGATTTGTCTCTATTCTATAGATATTTTCATGGGCAATGCTCTTCTGAAATATCAACAATCGTTCCTCCTTTGGCGGTCTCTTCGAGGTTAACCCGTCAAGTCCAGTCTTCAAACCCCTTTGTGGTTAATTTGGTGACCTGCAGAACATCTGTTTTCAAAGACTCGTTCATCCAACGAACAGCGAGGCTCTGGAACACATTGCCCAGGGAGGTGTTCCCCGAGGCATATGACCTTCAGAAATTTAAAAAGAACACCAATTCCTACCTCCTTTTCCTTACTTCTCACGATGTTTTCTGAACATAACAGGATGTCTCCTTTCGTGGGAAGTTTTATACATAAAAAAAATCGTAATTTGGAAAGACTTTTATTCAATGTTAGCAATAATGCAGATCTAAGAATTGTATAAAGATTTTATATTTTCAAAAAGAAATTGACGAGAGGTGCTTGCAGAACGATACGAGTTGTTCGCTTTGGCTGATCCAAATGATTCCAGAGTTATCAGGGAGATCTCCAATTGTCAATAGGCAATTCCACAAATTGGACGTGGCCCTCGTGGTTAGACGTTGAAGTTGGTCCAGAACACAGTTCGTCTTTAACGCCTTCTCGCCCCTCTTTGAACTCGTAGTATCATTTTCAAACGTTTTTTGTGCCATAGTTTGATCACCAAAAGCCTCTGCAGCATTTTCACGAAAATATTCGTTTCGCAAACAAAATTTTATGCAACAAAATCGACCAATACAAAAAATTTAAAAGTCAGTTCATAAAAACACATGTAACTCAGAGATAATTCAACCTTTTGACAAACAGATGCTTAGAAAATGTTATAAACAGTCCTACCAACCTAGGAAAAAAGTACCTCACTTCTTAATGACTGGAATGAAAATTTCTTTTTACCTTTTGATTATAGTGGTATGTATTATTACCTCGCAACACTTCGTATAGCAAATATTAACGATGATAATGATGATGATAATAATAATAATAATGATGTAGTTGTTTATAATTCCACCACCAATGAGAAAAATCGAAGATATACTAAAACCATGAGAATTTTAGTATTTTCGCCAACTTAATCCGCCGTCACTGTATTCCATAGACATACGTGACATAATTTTATGCGCGCTCTCTAACAAACTAATGTTCATTTCTATAGAATTCTCCTCCACAATCCACCGCCTCCAATAAACGTCAGACGTGCACGAATCTGCATGAACCGAAAAGGGTTTCTGGTTATGTGGTTTTTGAAGTGTAATATGCTCATTTCCAGACCATTCTATCCGAGGATTATTAACGTTATATTGAACTGGATCGAATCGAACATACGCTCAAGTGCAATTCATCGAATCCCAATAAACAGGGATTAGCTCGAAACGCAGCGGGAAGGCCGTTTCAAGTGTCTAATAAACAAACATTGAAATAATAATGTACGGTGTGCTCTTGTTGGCTAGGTGGCTTCAAAATTGCGAAAAAAAAACAAACTGAGAAGGTTTTCTAGAACTATATCGCGTCTTTTCCAGAAAAAAATTGTGAGCATATCGTCGAATGTGCATCAAATCAAACTATTCCTAAATAGACCAATAGGAGACATCAATGTAGCAAATGGGCTAACATGGTGCAATTAGGTTTTTAGAGATACATCATCTGCATGGTGTTGTAATATTTTTTTGTTATTTTCCACCAGTTCCCACAGATTTTCCTTACATTTGCAATTCAAAATTCTAACAGGTCTGTTTGAAATATCATCAAATTGTGGATGGAGAGCATCCAACGGATCACAATACGAAAATTGTACTGATTTTTGTAAATGTTTTCTTCTTTATTTTATGCTTTCACCGCCTTCTTATTCACCTGTGACCATCAGCGCCCTCTGGATAGTTGCCGAGCCCTCTTTGGCAATCACTGTTCCAGATCAATCAAAGTAAGAATGAAGAATCTAATTACAATTCGTGATATTTATGGCCATTCGTGGTCTGGTGAATTTTGGATTTGCACGTCTAAGAACCGAAAACCTGCGAGGTAAAGATTGTGGTTGTGTTTTTTGCGTCCAAATACGTAAACAAAACACAAATCTCGGTTCGAAAGTAGATTGCAGGAATAGTAGAAAGGGAAATAGAACTTTCGAAACCCGCAAAACAAATTCAATACTTTTCGTTCTCACCCAAGCGAACGGAAGGTGAAAAGTTACCGAAGAGATACATTTAATAAAAACGCTACCGCCTTATCGAGCAATAACTCCCAGCCTCCTTGATATTTACACTAAAACTTAATCACGCTCACTTGATTCCACAAAAGCATTTTTGCCATCTGCAAAAGTTCCGGAATGAATGGGATACACGGAACGGAACGATAAAAGACTGAAAAGCGAGGGAGTGTATTTGTATTTTGCGCAATATCGATGAGATATTCAGCGGATATTGGTTTCGAAGTTTACATCCTCTTTAATGATCCTTTTATTGAGAAGGAGCCGTTCGACTGTAACTAATTTCGCTCTTGATTTTTGGTAATGGAAAGGGCCTCGTATTGTGAATCGCTGAACTTTTTTCGTTAACGTTTCATTTGATTCTGATTTTGCGATAAATATTCATACAGAGGATATTATTTCACTAGGATTGATGACACACAACTTATCTACAAGGAACAATAATTTAGGTTTATAATACTCACGCTTTTGAAGCGCATAGATAACGATTCTTGTTTCAAAATTGTCATTATAACTTTACATGTTCATAATCCATACCTAAGCTTCGATGAAGACTATTCACTTGATAAAATAAAGTCCTTCGATTAAATGTACGATGCTATCAGTACGTGTAAGCAATTTATTTCCACTGTTGAATCATAGCATGGTGATTACATTCAATGATACAATTTCAGCGTTGGAATTTGAAAGAATTGCGTGTAACAGTTGGGTAAACTAGTTTTTGTGGATATTATATCAACAAATAAAGACCCATAGTTTCAATTTATCATAATCAAAACATTTATTTCGATTCCTCACTCTATCAATCTTTATTTCATTCTATCAACTTTATATTTAAAATTTCTTTTTCTGTTGATCTGTTACCAATGAATTTTCATACCACTTGAAGCAATTGAAACTGGTTTGAAAAACTACATAGAATCGTAAAAATATGTTTTCCGATGGAAAGCGCCATAGAAATATCCTTTTCTCAAGAAGTAACTGAAATCGGAAATCATATATTTGCTCATAATTTCAAAGAAAAAGTCTTTGTGTCAATATGTGGAGTGTTGAGAAGATTTCCTTTGTTATTCAAAACTATTTTTTTTTATTAACATCAATGCAAGAAGACAAGAAAGTTTGTGCTGAATCAGAATCTAAGAAGGAAGATTTTTATGGTTGTAATGATGATAATATTAATGATTTGACGTCACACAAATATTATTTTCAGACAAAATATTCGTAGTATGGATTGGGAGACAAACAAATATTAATAATGCCTTAACACAGCACGTCTCAAGAAATTTCACATTTATTTCTGCTGCATCTCATTTGAAACCTAAAAAATATAAACAACGAAAGATAAGACTATTTTGCCAAATACTCTCACACCATCTGATGACTCAACTTCATGTAATTCCTCAAATGAATATAGTAGACTGAAGTTAACCTGAACAAACTGCAGCTGAACTTTCTATTTGTCATCATGATAATCTTTTCAATATATTGAAAAAAATATTATTGCTGATTGATTGTTCTCATGAAACTTTATTCGATATTAGTTTGAGCTTCAGTAAAGTAATGATAGCATCAACTGATGGTGAATAGCGGTAAATATTCGTTGTGAAGTTAGATAGGTATGAGTACCCATACCAAGTCACGTAAATAGAGATCTTATCGGTGTCTGAGAAGTCGTGTAAATCCTTGAACGGTCGCAACTTTACAACAATTTTACGGTGGTTTGCACCCACAGAAGCATTGAAGCGGAAGCTTCAGCTTACCAGAAGAACCAATGAGACCCAACAATAGTACCAATTTCGGAAGGCGGCTTCGCTATCGCCTTTTCAAACGTCCAAACAGGACAATCGTTTTTCGGGAAACAGTTTTTGGGCCGTTTGCCGGTTTAATCAGCCGTAAACAACTATTTTTAAATGGACTCGCTCACGTTTTGGACCTACCAAATTGTATAGAGAATTTTGCAAATCAACTGGATGAATTATCAAGCGGAGAACTGTAAGACTTTAGTAGTTCAACTCAGTGAAAATAATGTACTGAGATAGTTGAATTGAAAAGTGTCAAATAGGCCAAAAAACCTCATTATTTAACTGAACTAAACAAAATGGTCAATATGTCTATACTCTGAGCACTAGCTTAAAGAAATATTTCCATGCTATTTCATCACTAATCACAAAAAACATGCATATTCTGATGAATGAACACACCTGCAAATCTCAAATGTTAGGTTATGTTACCAACATTGCGATTTCACCACAAAACACACATTGTAAAACTGCCCGAATCTTGAAACTGTTGATATAAAAACATATTGCACACATTTTTGAGAAATTCCATCCTAAATTTTTGAAGAAATCATGCGAAAACACTCGAAATGCAATCACAACATGAACCCCAAACGTTATTCAATTCGCGGCAATCGAAATGGCGGGGGGAAGAGGAACTAAAACAAAAGCAGTAAAAAGTGACATATCACGTTAACGATGTTACGAAGGTCAAGGAATGACCGGGATTCAGTCACAGGGTGGGACTAGCAAATTAGCGTTCCGTCGATGATTGATAATTATTTGAATATTATTGAAGATACTTATTTTTCTTTATTTTTGTTTTCAGGGCCGAGAGTAGATGTGGCCAAACAGCCTCACAGCTGGGTAAGTTATTCTTGACTAAATCATTTGCATTTTGAATCAACAATTTAGTTTGATCATAAAAATATGTCAATTGCTCAACTGAACAATAATTTAATCCATTGTCAACTCTCAATGCTATTGTTATATACGAACCCCTTGATTTCTGAGTTTCTTGTAAACAAAACAACCTCCTCGTTAGGTGTTCAAAAAGTTTCGGTGTTCGTCAAAGAAGAAAGCAACACAATTCGAACAAACATACGTGTACAGTGAATACGGGGAAGCAAACTCAGTAGACAGCATGGTGCCATCTTTAATCCTCCCGAGTCTTCTCATACTAATCATGAATGTAGAAAATACCCTTATTATGATGGCTTAGGGCGGTACCTTTCAAAAAGTTGAGGACACAGAACCACGAACAGACATGGAGAGGAACCTTTCTGAGCGATTAAACTGAAAAATTAGTTTCTTTCATCGAGAGTATTTCTATTAATTGTTATCAGATGATAATAGGTGCAACGAGTCAAGCACGTTAAGGGAAGGGAGGTTTCATTGTCAGCGTTCTCGAGACCGTTTTGCTACCATGAGGATGTTATTCGATTATCTTCGAGTTGGCACCCTGATTATTTCGAGAGTAACCGACATCTCGAACATTTCAGAACATATGTTTGAGCTGTATTTGTAGGTATCCATACATTCGGGCTTGAAAATTACCTAGTCCGAGCCTGCCTCGTCGCCAATGTTCCGCTAATAGAGTTGTCTGGTATTTGGTGTCCGATTGAAGGGGGTCTCCGTTCCAGCCCTTATCTGTGTTTGCACTCAAACCCCTCCATGCCCATCACGGTTATTTTGCCACTGTAGTTTCGAGATAACCGAACAATTGGGGCTGCACATACTCCAATCTATTTCTCCCGTCTTCTATACGAAAATTAAATTTACTATCGTGTTTTATGACAACGATTTTCTCTACGATTACTTATACCCAAAGTAGGCTTTGGAAACTCAAAGCTAACCTCAAAGTTTCCGATCCGTCAAAATTCATAATCGTGATTATGAAATTCAAACGCTTTCTTCGTACCCAGCAGTCATCATCAACATAAAACCTCCCTTTCGACAACAAATGTATTCATTACATTCCCCGAAATGATTTATTCGCCAATTAATAAATCTAAAACAGCCCTCCTCTCCCGATAATCTGCTAAGCCGATTTGCATTTTTCTGATTGCCATGCAGAATACGGCCGGGTAAGGGGTGGCTGTGGATGAAGACCGATCGTAGTCGCCTCGGTTACCAACCAGCGAAAACAGCAGACGGTCGCAAGCGATATAAAGGCCTGTTTACTGGCCCATTGTCGACGGTAGATCGAAATGTGCGCACGTGGCCCTATTTAGCGGTTCTTAATGATCGACTCGAAAGTATCGAATTAATCGGTACCTACTGCCGACCATTAGGTTGGTAAACATGTCGTAGAAGTTAAAAGGGTTCGGATACAAATTAGTCATTTTCCTTGATAAACAACTGAAAGCGCATCTTTTGTGTTACTTCTCAGACAGTTTGTTGGTTTTTTGTTAGTTCTACCGACTATTTGCAGTCGATACAGTATTCAATTTCAGAACAATAAATATTAATTGTGTCATAGTTATTACTTCAGAACAATAAAATGAATCTACCAAGAGATATTGCTATTTAAAAACATATCGCTATATTCCTGAAAGTATAGACTAAGAACTTGAAGCTTATTTTTGAAATTTTGGAATTTAGAGACTTCTTTCAATCGTGGTAATCACGATATCTCGAATATCTTCATCTAGATGTTCCATATATATTACCACAAACATAATCTGGCCTCTCAGAATCGAAATTATTCGTGAAATAGCTCTTCTGATTCACAACCATGGTTGCCATTTGAAACCAATCCAAAATGGCGGCGCTACACTGAGCATGCACTTCCGTTGTTTTAAAATTTTATTTCATCGTTTTCGCGTTAACAGAGAGTTGAGGTTATCACACTGTACGTAAACTTTCCTAGATACGTTAACGTAGACAATATAACGCTGACATTTGACTCCTAAAATGAAGTATAGTCTATTTATGTATGGAAGATAGTTTCGACAGATTTGGTTGTCTTTCATTGCCATTACTACAAAATAAAAAGTATCTAACAGAATACTAAATGTCTAATTGCTGGGAACATTAAGGCAACAATAATTATGGCAACACTTCACGGTGACTTCACAAGGATGCCAAATTTATTCAGAGAGAAATCTTTGATTTGTTATTGAAGTTTGTTAATTCTAGTCGAAATTCTTATGAATATTGAAAAAACTGTTCAACGGTTATACAATTCTGGTGTGTTTTATGAATCGAAAACAATCAAATCAAATAATCAATAATCAACTGATTGGAAACTTTCCATCAGATATTTTTGACCACCTCATTTAAATTTTGGCAAATCACTTCAAATATATAAAAATAATAATACTCATAATGATAATAACATGCCTTTGATAAAAAAATATAAATACTCTTTCGATGCCCCTTTTTTCAAAAATAAGAGTGTGAACTCAGAATTTCGATGTTGAAATTATTCAGAAAGAAATCTTATTCTAGTCGAAATTGTTACTAATATTGAAAAAACTGTTCAACGGTTATACAATTTTGGTGTGTTTTATAAATCGAAAACAATCACATACATAATCAAAAATCAAATAATTGGAAACTTTTTATCAGATATTTTCGACCACTTTATTTGAGTTTTGGTAAATCATTTCAAATTATAATAATAATAACATGCCTTTGATAAAAAATATAAATACTCTTTCGATGCCCCCTTTTTCAAAAATTCCAGTATGAACTCAGAATTTCGATGTTGAAATTATGCAGAAAGAAATCTTAAATTAATTAGTCGATTCTAGTCGAAATTTTTACGAATATTGAAAAAAAACTGTTAGAGTTATCCAGAGGCAATAGTTATTTAATTTTTCGAAACAAATGAACCTTAAACTTAACCCAACTTTCTGTTTCGGAGTATCGTTCAAGAAATATACTCAGCAAAGCAGCAACTACCTTGCTTAAATAAATAGACCACAGAAATAAAATAATCTCAAGGGTGAAATGATGGCGAATAATGAATCCAGCGAGTTCTTTGACGACAAGGACAACTTTTTTAGTATCTGCTGATCAAAGCCATAGTGCTAACAACTAATTCCATCCAGATATGCACCATCGACAATAAGACACCCTATCTCCCAATCTAACTAATGGTCCATCATTAATGCTATCAAGACGATCAATGCCTGATCTTCATTCGATTGCCACCCTCTGTTTAACCCTAATAAGGCCGGTGGGGACAGACAACAAACATCAAAAACTCCCGATTTAAATCACATCACGACTAATTGGCATACGGAAGTAGGGACTAGTCCTCGTTAACTTCAACGGAATTGAATAATGGAGTGCTGAAGGATAGACAGGGAGAGCCTCTTTTTGAAGTATTTGAAGAATAAATAGTTTACTAAGGCGATTAGTTAGCAAAGAGAATGAAGAAATTAATGCGGGGATTTTGAATAAATTATTTCTGGCATTGTTTTGTTTTTTATGGTGGCTCGAATGATTCAGAAAACAATAGTAAGATTAGTATAGAACGTCTTGGACATGCTTCGGAAGCATATTTACAAACATTGGAGACACTACAACGATTGTGAATTTTTAATTTTTGAGCAAAATTGTGATAAATTGATCAGCTTCAAAACTTGTACTTATATAAGGTATCTGAGAGGAGCTGCACACAACAGTGATCTCAGTTTGTTGATATCTCGTATGGTTTTCGAGAAATTTGTCATTTTCACATATCAAAAAAAATATAAAAAAAACAAAAACATTCGGAAAAGGGGTACGTACACCTTTGTTCAATATCGAGCAAAATTTTCAAAAATCGATTTGCTTCAAAACTCGTATATAAGGTGTCTAAGAAGCGCTAAGAAGTTCGGTTTTTCGATATCAAGTATAGTTTCCAAGAAATTTGTCATTTTCTATCGTCCAATATAACGAAAAAATCCAAGAAAAAAACAAAATATTCGGAAAATCACTTGTTTTGATATAAAATCGCTATAGGACGTCTTAGACATGCTTTGGAAGCATTGAAGACTTCATGACGATTTTGAATTTTCCGAAAAAAATTTAAAGGGAGCACTATCGTTCTATTTCGAGCAAAATTTCGAAAAATCTATTTGCTCATTGATTGATCATAATCATCACGAGAAAAATCTGAAAAAAATCTATCCCATGCATTGTGAAAATAGGGACATTTTAAGAAAAACCTAAAAATTTGATCAAACTGTAACATTTTTCGGTTATTGCGGTTATTTTTTTTTATTTTTATTCATTTGAACTTTGGAAACTTAATCCTAAATAACATTTTTAGAATCCCAATAAAAAATAATGACACAATTGCCTTAGGTTTTCGAGAATCGAGACTATTTGTTAAATTACGAATTTAAAATGTTCAAGATTCGTCGACTTTGACAGGCCCCTCCTTTAAAAAAATGTACCTTGGCAAGCAGCATTAAAAGTTGGCGCATTCAATCAGAATCCTAAAATGGTAGATACGATACTTGAAATGAAAGTAAAAGGGTAAAAAAAAAATAAAACCTCAAGTATCCCGATTTTTGCTATTTCAGTTAAAATGTTTTTAATTCGCACAAGCTCTAGGTAGCTTCTTAATTTCTAGGTTTTTCTTGAAATGCCCATAATTTTCAAACTTCATGGGATAGATTTTTTTCAGATCTTTTTCATTTCGGCTCGAAGTTGAGTTCTGGGACACCCTGTATAAGGTGTCTAAGAGACGCTGAAAACTGCACTGATCTTAGTTTATTGATATCTAGTACAGTTTTCGAGAAATTCCTCATTTTCCATTATTTAATATATCCAAAAATGCAAAAACCCCCAAAAACATTCGAAAAATCGCCTGTTCTGACAGGACTATAGGAAATGCTTTGGAAGCATATTTACAAACATTGAAGACTCTTTAAACTCAGCTTTCGATCGTTTACTAATTCTAGAGTTTCTTTTGACTCTAGAGTTTTTTGTAATATTTTTCAACGTACGACCGAATACTGGTTAGGGGTTGATGATACCCTCTTTCCGAAACAAAGGAATCACCTTTTTCTGTTCTTCTACGCCACTGTATTCCAGTCGTCACCGACAAGTCCGGCCACTCAGAAACAGTGAACCCTGCGTATTAGTTGTTTAAAATGCATTATAATCTCTCCTAATCTGGCAGGCCGTGACGTTTTTCTTTTGTGTCGAAGGATTATGTCACAGCTAACACCTCCCGGTAACTTTTCTAGAAATTCGATCCGTACCATCGTCAGACGTAAGGACCAACTCCTCTGGATCTGTAATCGAACACCCAAATTCGATGACAACATTCTTTTCTTTTTTTCGAGATCTGCTTTTTTGACGAGGTTTATCTCTGCTTTTTTGTCGTCCTCGTGTTGAATGGTTTGTTCAAAGAAGGGTTGTTACCATACTGGTCGATGAGAATTGTGGTGCGGTGAGAAGGAATAGGAGGTGATGGAATGCAGCCAGGATAATGACTTTCAGGATTATCCGCCCACAGAAATCAATTGGAGAATCCTAAAAAAGTTATGCGGCTTTAACGAAACCATCTTGTCCACAAGATTGACAGATTTTATTTGCTGGCTTATACAAATATGTTTTTATAAATCCTTTACGCTTTCGGAATGACATTTATTGCTTTGCTGAATGTGTACGAAGCAATCAAAGTCAAAGAAACAGCTTAAGTTCACAAATTATCATACTGTTTCAAAAAAAGAACAGTGGTGACCTTCAAACATCAACTGTCAACTGTCAAAACGCACAAACTCCACTCACAGACCTACTAGAATCAATGGAGATAACGAATACAAGATGATTGAATTTGGTTTTTGTTTCAGATGCAACCCCGAGAGCGAGCTGTCATTTCCTGGATTTGGAGGTGGCTGTGGCGGGAGCACTTCCGGTATGACGTACTTGAAATCAGCTCCGTATCCGGTACCAGGGCTCGGTCTTCATGGCATACCAGTGGACACGCTGCATGCCTCCATGGGAGGATATCCAGGAGGTTAGTGGAAGATTATCTTTCGAGCGATTTCACAATTTCTGCGATCTTTGATTTTATAATTATGATTTTTTGTTTCCTAGTAGTGCTTAGTTATGATTTTCAGTAAATTGGAGGGGATGGTCACTTGTCAAACATAAATATAAGTTCACCTTTGTTCATTTCGAAGCAAAATTTAAAAAAATCGTATTGTCGTACAAAAGGTGTCTAAGAGACGTTGAACACGGCACTGAGCTGAGTATCAACTCGATATCTATTATAGTTTTCGAGAAATTCATCATTTTCTATAATCGAATATATCAAAAAAATCCAAAAACACCCAACAACATTCGGAAAACCACCTGTTCTGATAAAAAAATTGCTATTGAATGTCTTAGACGTGTTTTGAATTATAAATACAGCGTGGAACAGCCAAATGGAATAAATTCGATAACGAATAAATGAGAGCGTGTTGGGAAAAACGCTTGGAGACGTCGATTTGTATCTTTAGATTATTAATAGGGTGTGTCATGGCCGATACCAACTCTCTTATTTCAAATACAACCCCCTGTACCCTGTATCTTATTAGTTTTTTGGATTCTTCAGAAAATTCCAGACATAATTCATGTACAATGTCCCATACCTATCTTCAACTGTTTCGGAAATATTGGGTGTTTTCAGATGTATTACAAAAATCAACATTAAAAATACACACACAAACATTAATATTTTATTCCGCAAATTCGCTACATTCGAACATTTTGAACATCTCTAACATTGAAACTGATGTTTTTTTTTCACATTATTTGTGAAATAAAATAATTTCCTTTTATTAATGTTAATTTTTGTAATTCATCTGAAATATTTCCGAAACAGTTGAAGATAGGTATGCGGCATTGTACACGAATTATGTCTAGAATTTTCTGAAGAATCCAAAAAACTAATAATATACAGGTGGTTCCATTTGAAATAAGAAAGTTGGTATCGTCCACTGTCACATGACACACTCTATATATTTTTTTTTTGAAAAAAATGAGCACCTGAAAATACAAACCGACGTGTTGAAGCGTTTTTCCCAACACGCTCTCATTTATTCGTTATCGAATTTATTCCATTTGGCTGTTCCACACTGTATAAGTTCGTCAACTGTAATCATGCTTCGGCCCACATATTACATTAAATTTCCGAAAATATTGATTCGGAAATACGTATAATTGTTTCTACAACTAAAAGTATCATCTCTGTAGTTTCGCAATTACGTCGTTTTTTTTATCCATAGCGAAAAAATTCGAAAGTTACAAGTATAGACGTAGATGAATTGGGAGATGGTAGGTGCTTTTTGACCAAAGCAGCCATATAGTGTAAAATCAATACTTTGGCGCAGTGGAAAGTACAGATAGAACCAAATGGCGTTTCTCTCACAAGATTAAAAATTTGAAAAGTGGAAGGAAAATACTACTGCAATGCGAATATAGCTGAAATAATTTTGTTGGTATACATTCTCATTCAGTTTTGTGAACAGTTACTTGAAACAAGCTTCTCTTTCCTAATAATTACATAAACTGTATTGCTAACACACAAAAATCAAAGTACTCAATGAGATTGGGTGATTTTTATGTTCGTTATCATGATATCTACATGTTACTGTAAATTTTTGTTTATACTCACGTATTTTGAGCAAAAAAATACGAATTTGATCATGTATTTATATCTTTTCGTGGATAAACTCTCCGAAATAATTTTAATGCTGAAATAGAAGTATTTTTCAATATTTCACATCCACGATGTTCGAGTAAACAACTGTTTGATTTCATGGATTTTCTTTGTCCGACGCATGGTTTTCGCTCAAAAAATAAAAATTGTTTTACTTCAGGGTCTATTCCTCAAAAATTTGATGCGGCGTGGAAATGTTTGTGCATCGACTGAAAGCAAATTAAGAGATCACATTTGTTCCAAAATGCATGAGAATCCAAAAATATGTATTTTTCTTGTCAGATGCTCTGTTCTTAATTAAAATAATTAAATCAAAATTGCTTCATATCGCAGTACCAACCGTTTAATAATCTATATCACCTTGTATCTCAAAAGTTAAGACTTTCAGGACATACGTTTATAGAAAGTTGTCTTCTTGAAATGTATCAAAGAATAACCCATTCAAATATTAGCATGTCTTTCTGGAACACCCTGTATATATCATACTATTTATGCGAATATCTCTGATTGATATTAAAATGGCAGTTGCTTATACAATAATTGGAAAAATACTGTAGTGTTATTCCGCAAATGAAGACACGATAAATTCTTTTTTCATTCGTAAGACATTTTGATGGAAAGAAAATTTGGAGATTTCGAAAATTACCCTTGATGGTATGTGTTTCTTCGCGATAATATTACATACTTTGTATTTTTGAAGTCAAATTATGCCAAAAAACGTGTAAAACTTACCAAATAATCTGCCTAATTCACAGAGAATTGGGCACGATCATTTCTAATAGGTTATTTTTTGTTTCGTGCAGGAAACCAAAGAAAACAAAGGAGGGAACGAACGACATTCACCAGAGCTCAACTCGACATATTGGAATCACTATTCGGAAAAACGCGGTATCCAGACATTTTCATGCGGGAAGAAGTGGCCTTGAAAATCAATCTACCAGAATCACGTGTCCAGGTTGGTTCATAAAACACCTATTTTGCTTCAATATCGGTGAAATCCTTGTGTGAGATTAGTTATTACGTCATAAAATGGGGTCTTGTCAGTTTCTGACATGATCTTTTTGCCATCCCAGCTGGCTATGACATTTTTTATCATTATATTATAACACTGGAATGTGGAAATTCTATTCCAGAAACATCATATTGCAACCACAGCACACTTTCCAAAGAAAATTGATATTTTCACGTGATTTTCAATACGTAATATACGAAGTTAAAGGTTGAAGGTAAAGAGATCAAGGAAACCCCAGCTGAAAGTATAGAATGAACAATGTTCTCGTTCTCGATTTCCGTATTTCTATGGATTCCTTTTGTATTCTCAGAATATCAATTGATTTTCTTCACCTAAACAGATATAACCTCTACTTGTACGGCGTGAAACATTATTGGAAACTAGTCAGCAATTCATTCTCGATACGTTAATAGTGCTTTTGAAGCCTCAGCTCCCCCCAAAAATATATGATCATAATAAATAAAGACACAACAATGCTCAATTCAGTCCCATCGCATCGCTACTAACCAACCGTATAAATCAACGTTGCTGTGGCGCAAAACAAACACGCATCGTCAAAGTCAAACACGCAGCAACAGCGAAAAGAGACGGGAGAAGGCGCGATCGACCGCCCCCCCAGAGTAAAATAAGGGTGTTGTTAGAGTAACCGAGAGCGTCACAATAGCTGTGGGCGAAACAAATGCGAAACGTGCTCCGGCATGCCTCTGGGAGGCTAATAAGGTAACGACCCGGCCTATTCAAGTATTCACTCGTGAAATGGATTGCTTTCTAATGTTTCCTCCAACTTTTTGCTGATTTATTATTACGACTTACATTGTGGACTTTGTTCTGGCCGCCATTGTTGAGGATTTCGATGTTTTATTGTCGACACACGTTTGGATATTGTGGAGGTAACGATGTTACACCCTCTTTTTGTCGAGAGTTTTTGGGGCTGACGGTCATTATCATCTGGTGTATACCGCACGTTTTTTGATTGTTGAATTCGAATGCTCGTACTGCGGAAATTCGTGACCTTTAAGAAGTTGATTGATCTCAGGACGACAACATGATGATTTTATGTTTTCAATGACAGATGACACGTAGTCATCTTCATGGTAATCAATTAAATATTGTCCTGCAATCATAGTTGGCTATGCTGCGAAGCTCGATAAAAAAACTCACTTACAAATTCAAAAACTCGGACAGGTTGTAATTATTGAAAATTATTATGTCTAATCGTGTTCTTCTTTCTTAACGTCAAACTTTTTTTTTCATCTTCAGGTCTGGTTTAAGAACAGGCGCGCGAAATGTAGACAACAACAAAAGCAACACAACCAGCAGCAGAGCTCTGAGAAGACCACCACCAGATTAAAAAACAAGACGGCCACCAACCTCATATCGAAGTCATCTCCGACGACACCTGTATCTGTGACCAGCAGCAACAACAACAACACCAGTACGAGGTAAATTCAATGTCATTTTTATGCGTACAGAAACCTTCTTTCTGTCGACTGTCCTCAACATTCGTTTTTTTATTTGTAATGAGTAAAGAAACATTTCAAATATGGAATTTACATTGCAATCAGATGATGAATACTTCCTTACAAAACAATAAACATAACGATCCCTACAATTTATGAATTTCTATTTCAGTTCCTCAGCAAGTTCTCCAACGATACATACAGCGCCACACCTTAGAGATAGTCCGAACTATATGAAACCGCAATTGCTTCCTACTTGTGCTAGCACCAGTTCACCAACGGTAAGAAGTGTTCTGTAAAGACTGTACTCTAACATCGATAATGTTTCTGAAATCGTCCGTAAGGAGGTTATGTTGTTTGAAGTTTGATTAATTTGAAATTCGAAAAGAAAATGTTTAGTTATTCATGAATGTTCATTTATAGAAACCTAATATTTCCTGGACGAATTTATCACAACTTTTATGTTCTGAATATTTGTGTATTGTGATTACTCGAAAAACAAAATATTAACGAATATATTTTCTAGGTTCCCAGTGCTACTTTCACGAACTCGTCAGCAAATTCAAGCATTTGGTCACCAGCTTCGATAGAAAGTTTTCCATTAGATCAGCATCGATGGTGCTCTTCCAGTCAAGCCTCAGTACTTAGTACCACGAACTCAACCACAAATTGTTATAATAATTATCCGTATTATTCAAATATGGATTACATCAGTTCGAGTTCTATGAATCATCCACAGTTTGCCGTAAGTAAAATTAATAGATAATGAAGACTACCAAAACTGTCTCTAAAATTCATAGAATTGTTGTTTATTCATTATACCACTGTGGAATCGTTTGTACTTTATTTATACAACGAATAATGTGTGCTCAAGTACCTCTTCAATTAATTGTGTTTTATATATTTTAGGAGAATGGCATAGAAAACGGATGGGCCAAATCTAGAGATGATTCATCTTGGTTATACAATGGTGGTTGGGAACGGAAATGAAGCCTCATCAGAGTAAAGAGGCTCGGTGAATTCTTCTGATACTAAAGCCAACAGATTGGATTCACTTATTCAAATATATTTAATATTGCAAGTACAAAACACATTATCATTACTATGAATAAGATCACGGGAAAATTTAGTATTGCAAATTGTGAAAGTCTCACGGATTGAATGCAAAAACGTGGAATAACTTTTTGCAAAAAAATATTGTTGAAAATTTTTTGAAGGTTAACTTTAGGGTGGAAGTTTACATGTTAAGCGATCTGGATTTCGGTGAAAATTGTTTTTTGCACTTACATATTTTGATCCAAAACACACGAATTTGGCAATATTATCGTGGGGAAATTGATACTTTTGGAGAGCTTCTTGGCTGAATTCTTCAATAACGTGACACATTATATATAAGGGAAGGGTTTATTATGTGTTCGTCCTGGAGAAACATTGAAAATGCAGTGATTTTTGAATATTCAGATTTGACAGTAAATGTCGTATAGATTTGACGTGCACGTTTATAATAAGGAAAAAAGCTGCATTTTTAGTGTTTATCTGAGAATGAATGCGTGGTGAATCCTTTCTCAATATGTTATGTGTCTCGGTGATGGGGAAATTTGCGATTAGCTTGTTCAGTCTCGTTCGAAAACGTTTTAGAAAAGAAGGTGAAATATCTCGAAAAGTATTAATTTCCTCACAAAAATATCGCCAAATTTGTGGATGTTTCTAGGGCCGAAATACGTGGGAAAAAAAAACATTTTCATCAAAATCCAGATCTCTTAATATGTGGACTTTTACCAATTTTAGATCTATGAATTCAAGTGTACGCAGGGTCGAGCAAAAGTAAGGAAACGCCGAACATTTCATTGATTGGATATTTTTTCGATATGACGTCATCGTATAATTTTCAATGGCATCATACTGTATATACATTTCTATGAGTGAAAACAGGTATTCTGGAATCGACAATACCAGGTTCAGTGAAATCAAGCTCTTGGTCAAGAAATGAAATGAAATTTGATTGTAAATATTCATTTGAAACAATGTTGAAAATTTTTAAAATCACACTTCATTTA
The DNA here is from genome assembly GCA_037013635.1 of Plagiodera versicolora. NCBI lineage: Eukaryota > Metazoa > Arthropoda > Insecta > Coleoptera > Chrysomelidae > Plagiodera > Plagiodera versicolora. The sequence goes on from CM072990.1 coordinate 3,908,589, forward strand.
CGTCGAATTAGATTCTTAGTTTTCAAAGGAATCAAATGTGAAATTACATCAAATTAGTGAATGTGTGATTATCAATAATTTTTGAATTTGTTATAAATAAATATAGAATTTTATTTATGCTTCTTGATAACCAGAAGTTAGGAATTCGCAAGATATGGTATTGTCGACTGCAGGAAAATCGTATCTTTCCTAAAAAATAATGATATAGTGTGTTGTTCTTGAAATATTAGTCGATGATGTCATCTATTGAATATAATACTGAAAAACGAAAAGATAATTAACGAAACATTTTGAAGGGGTAAAATTAGAAGCCATGAATCGGGTGTTTTGATAATTTTGCTCGACCCTGTATTCGAGACTCACTGTGTAAAAATGAATCGCTGAAAGGAAACTGTGCAATCCCATGTAGAGGGTCAGTTTCAATAGAAATTTGAAAATTTGCAATGCAAAAGGAAAAAGCCATATCAGATTTATAATTTGTACATAGAACACTCATAAAATTATCAAAAATTAATAGCCGTATTATAGATTTTTCGACCAATACAATAATGATTATATCGAATTTAAATCCAGAAATCTCATTCAGATGAATGCTAGTCAGTCATGTGCCAATACGAGAAAATCAACGAAACATCTCGAGATAATTTGTTAACGTTTATGTACATATCTTAGGTTAGGTTTCGTGAATTTCCCATGGCAACAATAGTAGTGGTGTTGTATATATTTATGTTTAAATTTCAGTGGTCGTTGTAGAAATTGCTTTCTACGTTATAGCGAAACGATAAACTTAGTCACGTTGAAAACGATTCAATGTCAAATTTCGATATCATATACGGATGATGGATGCAATTGAAACGATTCAAAGGGAACTTTCTTCTGTCTCTGGAGTATTATCACGACCATATTAGAGCCAATATGTTGAGATAAACTTGAAGGACAGTGATCCGATCTTTCATATATGATGAATGATTTTTACAGCTATCATAAATTTGCATGAATCAAATTTTTCTGATGACTACGAAATTTCCGCTGAACTTTCAGCAGTGATATTTTGTAAGTGGAATTGTTCGCCGTAACATAGAATTCTGTTGTAGATTCACTAAGTTATAAGGCCTATTAATTTCAAGTCTGATATTAAATGAAATATTGTTTACTTTAAACTCGTTTATTTTTAGTTGTGCTATTTGTATACATCCCATAAACTTAACGATAAGCTGTAAAAACATGAGAAGACTAAACACTGTACAATAGACGCTCTACTAGTTCTTTTTTCGCCTTTTTGTCCATTTTTTCCACTACTCCCAATGCTGCCTCGGCTGAATCATTATCTTTGACGAAAAGCTTACTCAGAATTTCCGGATCTGGTTCAAAATTTTTGCTAGTCATTTCTTTAAGAGGTAGATCATAATAAATAACAATCTAGAAGAATGGAAAAATTACAATGTCAATTATTCTTGAGAAGTTGTCGCAGCAAATTGACTATACTGACCGTATTTTTGAAGTTGATGTAAACAAGACAGGTGACGTCTGGTTCAGTAGGTTTGACACTGTAAAACCCGCTATGGAAAGCTTGTACAGGTTCATCCAAATGGAACCTGACACAGTTCTTGTCTTGATCTAGAATGTACGTTTGACCATCCCACGAGCACACGACAATGTCGTCCGATCCGTTACCTGTCACGTCTAATTTGGTTAGCGCGAATATTTGGTGATCTACTGCGAAAGCCCTGAGAAATTAATGATTATTGATTAAGAGATTTCGAATTATTCTCAATGTTGAAAATTCAATGCAAAATGCGAGGCTTATTTCAATAAGGATGTCATGATATCCTTCTGAACACGTTTTAATGAGCGAGATTACAATTGAAAAAAATACCACGACCTCCTGAACGTCCCCAAACGTTATTCATCATTTTTCTTCACATCGTCGGCGCACCGAAAAAATAAATATATAGCCCCACGTATAATTTTTAGCTGTAACAAAATCTATAACAACCATAAGATATAGATTTTATTACTAGCGCAATACTTGTACAATTTTGTGGACGGAACTGACTGAAAATTCCGCAAAAGCCCGAAAAGTAGTACAACAGGCGTCGAATATTAGTACAAATGACGAAACGAGGAGCGTTGTTTTTAAAGTCTCGCTCAATAAGGGGTTTTTAAGTGAAGTTTTTTCGGACATTTTTTGATATTTTTCAGAAACATTCCAAATACAATATTTTTTAACAGATTTGAAACAAATATAGGATCGCCTTTGATGAATAATTAAATTATTGATACACATTTTTTTGTATCAGCACGAAGTTGAACTAAACCTGACCTAATCTTGATTTAAAAATTTATTTACCATAAAATGACTTCATCTTGTAGCAACATAATTGTACCGTCCAGTGTAGCTAGGGCATAGGGTTTCCCTTTGTTTTCACCAGGGATACCAGCTGGATCACTTTGTCGTTGAAAATCTCCCAAAATTTCGGTGGAAATATTCGGATTTCTCATACGAGAAATTCCTAAGAATTGATAGTCTACTGTACCAGAGATGACTTCAGCTCCAGAACTAAAAAGTTAGGAATTTGTGTTGATATAAAGAAAACAATAATCGATTTTTCAGGTACCTGTTGGAGTGACTGTGGCCTGAATTTTCGAAATCTCTTGGGTTACTAAGATCATCAGATGGGCATCTGATTCTCATGAATGTTCCTCCAGGTTGAGCGATTAGAATTGATGCTTTGCCATCTAATGAATGATGTAAAGTTATGGAACCTATTTGATTTGCACATTCCCATTTGTTCAGAGCAACAAATTTACCTATAAGAAATAGACAATTAATTTTGAATTAATTGATTTGGACATTGATTACCGGATAAAAAACATTGTTGAATCAACCAAGATTGAAAAATACATCCAGAACGAAAATATTTCAACAGGGGAACAAATCAAACATACCTAGAATTTTTTCTGATGGTTCAAAATCCACATTGGTGTTTGTAATGTTTAAAACACTTTGGTCTGGATTAGGCATCCATCTGTATGATCTAACAACTCTATCTGTGAGTCCTAGAACCATCTCTGTATAACCATCACCATCAATATCACCCAGAATAAGGTGCTGTGAAATATTCTGCATAACAAATGATACTACTTTATTTGAAAAGTACCAACCTTGGTGTTTGCAGGAATTCTCTGTTTATGAACACATACTAACTCTTTTTTAATTGGAGTTTTGGAAGCACTATTACTTCCACTAGTTGGGGCACTTTCTGGGGTTGAACTTGTCTGACCATCAACCTGAAAATACATTGCTGATAATAAGCAACAAAACCAATGACTCTAGTAAAGTGAAATGAACTAATGGTAACAATCAACTGACCTGCTCTATGGGTTCCTTTATTGTCAAATCAGAAATTGTATGTTCAGGAGCAGCATAAAGGTAACACCAACCGTCTCCAGTGACAACTATCAAGATATTCTTATTCTGGTTCATAACATCCCCAATAGCAATACAACTGACAAATGAGAGTTTCGAGATTGTTTGAAATTTGAATTTTCCCTGAAATAGGAGTAGAATTTTATGGAGAAATATCACTGAAATCTTTGTACTTACCTTGAAAATTGAGACTTCTCCATTATGGTTGCCAACCACTAATTCATTACATCCATCATTATCAACATCACCTAGAACTAAAGCATTCCTAGCTATGTTACCAGAAAACTCAAATTCAAATTTTTTCACTAAAGATAAGGCTCGCATTTTGGCAATGAGTAGTATCAGAAATGAGCAACCCCTAATAATGAACTAGATATTAAATTCAATGGTAAACGTTCATCAGGTACAAAGGAAGGCAAAAGTTGCCACCGGGATGGTGGCCAAACTATACAGGTGGCTTTGGCAGTGATTAGGCCTAATGAAACTGGTCCAAATCTATTTGAATCCATAGAATGACCAGTGTGGTCACCCTCTATCCAGCAATGACCTTGTGGTACACGAATAATTTCTTTTTTATAACCTAATGTAGCTATTATGTCACCTGAAAAGAACAGAATTTATGCAGTTGAAAAATATTTTTAACCTAGGTAACACCTTCAACTCCAACAACTCTTTTGATAATCTTCTGTGTGGGATCTTTCGGGGATATTAGTGAAATGACATCTCCACGATTTATAATATATGATTTAACAGACCATTTACTTAGAAAAACATAATCAGTTTGGGTATTGTCCGGATTTAAGGCTGGTTGCATAGAAATTCCATCAACCCTGGCTACATAGCCGAATACATCTATGAATGTTATACCTACAGGTATTCCAAAAAGAACACTTTTGATAAAATTTGGAATTTTCATTTAAATTTTCAAAAACATATAACCTACAAATTTATACAAATACAAGACATTGACATTTCGATTACGTTGACAAATCTTGGCCGTTGATGCTGGTCCGCTCCACGGAAGAATAGGCTAGGAATCAATCGGTTTCATCAATGTTATAGAGAGCAAGCATATGATGGGTAGAATAAAGATAGACCTGATAAAACGATTCCATTTTGTCATTACTACTTCCGAATAATCTGAATTTCATTATTGTTTAGTGATCCACAGCTATTTGCACGCATAACGGACATATATCCACTTTCTTTTAATAGTAGACATACGGCTCATGAAATTTCGTTTGAAGACATAATGTTGCTCCTTATGACCTCACATGATAAAGTCGAATTTCGAATGATTATATATGTTTGGAGGAACATTGTGGTCGATATTTTAGTCCTTTCTAGTTCTCGTTTCATATGTCATCGAAAAAGAAAATAGTGTTGATAAAATGGCAGAAGTAAATACTGCTCATTGGTTGGCTGAAGATAAGCACCACAACGAATTAGTTCAAATATTGACCAAAATAAAGAGGAAATTTGAAATCATAGAAGCTGTATGGCAAAGCGAAAGATCTTTCGAAGCAAAATTCAGAACACAAATACCGAGAAATAACGAAGATTTCAATGAATTGTGTGATGAATGGGTAGATATATTCTCCCAGACAACAGAAACAGTTTGGGTGAAGAAAATTTCAAATACTGGGCCAAAAATTAGATTTAGAAAACAGTACCAATGCTGGACACAGGGTGGAGAAGTCAAAAAGGAGCTGCTGTTTGACCCAACTAGATGTAAAGGGACTTTAGATTTGAAAGTACTTTCTGATAATTTCGTGGCAAAAAGGACTCACAAACACCTCAAACTGGGTTTGAACATTGTTGTCAAAGTAGGTTTTCAACTCAACAATTACAATGTTATATCTTCATGCTGTTTTTAGATGAATTTCATTCATTTGCATCCAGTAGACACTACCCAAGTGAATTCATTCTTTGTTCACAAGTGTGAACCTCAAGTGGACATTCCTAGAAGGATCATTGAACCCAACAAGAAACTTCCTGAATTGGTTGCAGCAATGGTTCAGAATGGTCCTGCTGTATCCATCAAAAATGCAGAGAAAGCCAAGAGATTACTCTCAAGACTTGGTCATGATACTTCAAACCAGATACAATTAAGTGAAGCAAATGCATTGAGTAGTGTGAAACAATTCAGTGGAACAAGACTTCAGGGGGAAAGCTTAACTCAAAGAAGCAACAATTCTGAAAGCTGTGATTTCCAAACTATGCCACCTGCTAAAATTGATGATCAACCGAGTATTCAGAAATGTACTCAGTATATTATAAATACGAATAATTCTAACTTTGATGTTGGTGATCAGTTTTTGATGTTCCAGCCAGTATTGTTTGACATGCCTCAATTCATTTCACTTAATACTCAGAGTTTTTCACCTCAATTCATACAAATACAACCAAACATTCAGAATAATGTGCAAATTAACAATCAGAATAGTTCTACATGAGAAATTTTTCTGAAGGGAAAATGAGTAGAGAAATATTGCAGGGAAAAGTAGACTGCAAGGGAATGAGAATATGTCATAAATCATGTAAACACATTTAACGATTTGGATTTTGATAAATTTTTTTGCACTTACGTATTTTGGAAACACAAATCCAAATTAAGAAAAACAAAAGGATTCATTGGTGATATAATTTGACAGTTTTTATACATTTTATCTAGATGTCGCCACCTAATAATTTGAGGTTAAAAAAGGTCAGTTCGATTTTTTGTTAATTAAAGGGATGAAAGTGTTAGGCATATATATCACGAATTGACAGTATTTAAAGGGTAATTGGAATCTTTGATCGATTTAATATATTTCTTTATTAATTACAGTTGATGTGAGATGTTATTGATATGATACAAACCTGTTTATTATTGTGATATTTTGAAGTAATATAAACGATGAAACAATTGAAGTATTATTATTACCTACGAAACCTGTTTCGATGGAAACATTTTCCATTTTGTTCACCCAAACTTGCCCCCTGAATTTTAAATAAATATCACGAAGTTTCTCGAATACACGGCCGAAAAATGTAAAACCAACTTAATTAAATAAGTTCAGTGTTGTGGAGAGCCGTAAAACGATGAAAAGTTAAACTTTTACGAGCTATAATCCAGAGGGGGACTGCCAATTTTATTGGATTCAAATCCGCAGGTATTATCGGTCTTACAAGTCGTTTGGAAAGTAATGGGTTTCTGCAATGATAAATAAGATGTTCATCTGAAGTATATGTATGAATTACTTACTCAATATTAATACAAATCAAAAGATGAACAAAATTGTATCAGTCAAAATGCGAAAATAAAAATGTGACCATTTTAGTTTATAGGAGTACTAATAGATGGCGACACCATGTTGCTTTTGAACTTGTGAGCATTTTTGCCAACGTTCTCAAATAGGGCGAAATGTTTGACTCCTGTCATGTATTTTTTATGTTGAATTCGTATACGTTCAAAGTTCGCTTTGTAGAAAATCTATTCATCTGGTGTTTCCCGCTTTTTTTTTCTGAACTCGCTTTATGTACTCTCTGGTGGAACTTTATCAGTGGTCAGTTTAATGAGGCTGATCTCGAAAAGCTTTACGTTCTCTCGAGATTCGGTAGTTTTATGTTACACATTAGTGCTACGAAATAATGGCAGTGAAATAAATATAAATCTAATACTCCTCTTTCCAATAATATATGATTATACTCTGGAAATCAGTAATCTTCAACAACCTATGAGTAGAAAAATAAAGTAGGTGAATAAATGATTGAGTTTCTGAATTAATCGAAACTCTTATATATGTTTGATTCTAAAATAAACTGTCAATAATATCGAATGGGAATCGCATCTGAAACTAACTCTGTTTAGGAATAATACATTCATCAATATGGACATGCTATGTTCAGGTTCATGATGATTGTAGTCATAGCTATGCATTGACAAGACCCTTCATTTCATTACTTCGTAATTGATTTTCATTATCGCACTGTCATGATGTACGTATTCGGAATAATATTTGATGACACCCTTCAATTGATTATAAAATGAACATACAAGTACACGTCATGAAGGACAATTATTGAATATCTGGAGATGAAATTTTGGTGACAGTATTGATGTAGAATGATAAAAGAATCTGATTATTTTATTTCACTACTCATCTGATTCGAAACTTTGGAAGACGGTGACAAAAAATTAATGATGCTTTGGTTATTTCTTTTTCGAATTATGTATTGAGTGTTTTTCTGAGATACCATAGGATGTGTCTGAAGCAAAACATCATTACAAAATAGTTTGGCCACGTATTTCATAATATCCTGTACAACACAACCTTGATAATTGATAATGCCATTCATCAATTTGACTCAATTTTTTTACATTAATTATTGTTAAATTATCGATATTATAATATAATGAAATACAATCGAAATTTGGACTGAATGCAAAAATAGATGGAATATTTATTTTATTAATCAATCAAAAATGGATCCTTGAGAAGTAGCTAATAAAGCTTGATCGAATGAATTTCGTCTCACCAATTCTTCTCTTTTTTATTATTTGGATGCCTGCCTAGGCAATAACGCAGCTATCGCCTGAAAAGTCTGTGATGTTCAGGTTCCAAAGAATCTCGATTGGGATTTTTATTAGCCGGTGGATGTTTAACGTGGAGATTTTCTCCCATTTTTCCTGCCATTCATTGAAATTCCTTAGGCCTACGGTTGTTTGGAAAATCCTTATTTATTTTTCTAATTAATTTACTACAGAGAGGCAGATCCTTTGGTATGGCATCAATCTGGTAATTGAAGCTGCTGAAGCTGATTCACACAACATCATGATTTTCAGTAGTAAGAACGAAGATATGAATATGGAATATCTCCGAATTTATGAATTTTGTGTCTAAGAAAATTTTGTGTCTATTTGAACGCACTTTAAACCGGCTTTTTCGTACACCCTGTCGATACTTTAGGAAATGTAATTGGTGCAAAGTATTCATTAAACCTTGAATATCCATGGATTAATTAATGCATATCTCAAAAAATTGGTATCTACATAAAAATACCATATGTTTGATGAACTGCATCTGTCACTTTTTTTAGGAAAACTTTAATAACTCAGAAACGGTCAATTTTAGATATAGGGTATAATACATGAAATTGAATTGAAATCATCACAGGAATTCAGAATTCATGAGAAATATAGGATGTTCTACATGAAATAACAAAGATGACGTGTCACAATGACTAGGATATTTTAGCTGAATTCTCCACACTTTTGCGTTAGCTCATGAAGGAACTCCCTGTATATTCACTATTAGGAACAATATAAACACTTTATTCATATTAATAACCCCAAATGATCACTAAATATATATTTCAACACGTTTTATTGAAAGCACCTTGTTAACAAACAATAACCGTCTACGAAAGTTCGCAATTTCACCACCAGATGTCGTCGAGATTTTTACAATCTCCAATTCGGTGTGCATCGAAAAAATGTCAGAGCTCCGAAAACAAATACACCTGCACTCGGGCATTTATTCTCCGCTTTCTCAGAAATAATATCGTTATGGGTGACGGTAGCCTTTATTTGCTTACATTTATGCAAAATAAATTTGAGTTTGTGTGAAATTCTACGGCGCGTGAAATAACTTGGACAGCCCGAATCGCAACAAGCATATCCAGGGGACGAAGTTTTGTTGTTTTATAGTCACAGAATTCTGTGCTGGAATATTTGCAGCAGGGAAATTGTGTATTTATCTACACGGAGATATTCGAATCGTCTATTAGATTTCCGGATTTCAATATTCCACAAGGTTCAGTAGATATTTTTTATGAGAAAATAGCCAGCATAGTGGAAAAGCAGATTCGACAGTTTTATGATGTGATAATAACGAATATACATATGAAACACTCAATAGAGAGTTATTGAACTAATCAAAGTACGTAAGCTGTTCCTAGATACGTTAACGTTCACGATGTACACCTAAAATGGTGTTGAAATATTTCAATATCTCAATATGCTGTATTACGTCTAACCTACCATCGACCGTGAGTGACCCTGTATAATGCGATAATGAATTCATCCTCTTCATACTCATCGAACAAAGGAGGATAGAAAATAATTAGCTGGGTCAAGAGTACCACAGGGATCTAATCTACGACCTTTAATATTCAAGAAGTTTATTGATGATATTTCGAATACTTTGGATGCTGATGATATGAAGAAATCTTGATGAATTAATATGTGCATCACTGCCTTTTTTTTGTACGTTCTTGTAGTATACCTCTGATTTCTGGGAAACTGTAAATCAGGGCAAATGAATCGATGATTTCACCTGGTTATCCATGTTTTGAGCTTGGGTTTTGATTGCTTTCAATTATTTTTGGCAATGCATTAGACCTACCTTCATTACATTCATTCTTCTTCTACATACTACATTTATATGCATTCGAGAACGGCCTGAAAAACTCTCTAGTCCATTGTAGCTACAAGAAGAGCAGAAAGGAGAGTATAACAAGCAGTCAGTCGTGATAGTGTCGTAATAAGCTTCGTTCAACTGATCCATCTGTCTATCCGGGATGAAATCCCTACCCTGCCGTATATAAGCATCACAAATCCAAGGAAGATTGGAATTGTGGCTACTCCACCAGCTGTGCTGTCAAAATGAAACACTGTCGCAAAACAGGACTGCATATATTTGATGTTATAACGAAGATTATGATTTTATTGTTTCGAGAAAATGGTGATGGACTATACTCGAGTACAGATGAAACACGTTATCATTTTAGAATTATTTTTGGGTTATGTTGTTCGAAGATGGCATGGTTTTGAGAGAACATCAGTGTCAACGTGTTGTTTTTTATTCTTCTATTTGTATTGTATTGCAATGTATTTTATTGTATGCATGACTTACTTTTCAGACGAGTGATAACAACACTGTAGAATGAAATAAATATCTATCTATCTAATTGAATCCCTCTAGAAAGAAATATGTTATGGATTCTGATAGTTATCCTTTATTGAATATCAATGACGATTGGATCGAAAAGTGTTTATTCAATGGAAAACTTGAGATACGAGCTTCTGAACATATTGAATGTCATTAGGGACATTTCTTTGCGATAATTAGGAAATATAAACGACACTCGAAGTAATTGAACTACAGGCAGTTCAAACTGAACCAATTTGGGATGAGATTATTGAAAAAACTCCAATGAAGGACCACCAAAACTATAGTCGGCAAACCTCAATCGGAAACTAGACTCTAGTTAGATCCACAAATTGAGAATGCGTTGCTACGAAGTTCTGTAGCTGTCAGAGAGATTATTACATACTACTATTTATTTCAATCAATCAATAAATCACAATCAAATCTTAGAAATTACAACTATTAAACAATTGAATTCTACGTGAAAAGTGCTCTGAAAATGTTTTCATAGAAACAAAAAATTTTCAACTGTATAGAAGTTACAGCAACCTTTCGAAAATGCACATTTTTGGAAAACATGCTGTAACGGTTATAGATATCGATATGCTGTTTTCACCATGAAGATTGACATAAAAATTGACTTCTAGACACAGCCGTCAGTTTTCATCTATCTAGCATAGAAACAGGACTTTCCCTTCATGAGTGTTCAATTTGGCCCACCCTGTACAATTTACGAGAAGATGATTATGATTGTGTTGTAAATGCTTCTATTGTAAATGAAATAGATACTATAGTTTACACAGAGATGTAAGAAAAGAGCATAAATGAAATAATAACTGCAGGAAATATGAAATGAGAAATTTATTGAATTTTGTAGAAAAAGTTGTTTGTTAAATTTCTCTATTCTGTTGGCAATTGTTGGCCAATATATTTTGTAATGAAAGGAGTAGACACATTGTTTTTTGATATTTCTAGTTGAATACGAATGAGTAGTTTTGTGATTTGCCTTTTTTTATGTAAATACAGTTTGTGAAAAACTATAGTGATCTTACATTGATATTTTTATCTGTGTTAGGTCAATGTCGATGTCAATTCTTACTTTTTAATGGTACTTGTATCAGCTTAGAAACTAGATCGATGTATCACATGTTGGATGGGAGGAACTCATTTTTGAATCTTCTCCATCATTCTGAATGGTGATGGAGTTCAAGAAACAACTTGTCATATGCCATATGTCAATAAGCAATGAATGATACTGTTAAATATTCACACATTTGTTCTGGTTTGATTCCTCCGATGTTTTCTTGAGGAATAGTTTGGTAGAATTTGGATTGTTTTTTATTTTGAATAAACAATTGTTATTGAAATCTTGTTATCAACGCAATGAATAACATATTCCAAAATAAGGGAATTGTGGAAAGCAAAATGTGCGTTGAAACTTGTTATAACCTTGTGTATATCCTAGTTACATGTTTTTAGAATCTTCAATTTCCTATCCAACGACTGAAATAGCTAACATGGCACGCTACTGAGGCCTGACACGGAATGCGATTGCCTTTTAGGGTGTTCCTAAGGGTATATTTACCCTATACAGACATAGACTGAGCCGGATATTAAGGTACGTAAAGATATACTGAATTCAACTGGGTCATATTTGAATGTGGGATCATATATTGAACACTAAACCAACCTATCATCGATATTTCGACGTTACAAATTGAAGCTCGAACATGAAGGTAACGTGTAATGTCTCCTCTATTTTTGTTATGTTTTTCGTTCGCATTTGTTATTGAAAAAAAGTGACACATCACTTGTTCCTGGTGTGATAAATACGTTCGCAGAGCATGGGAGAAGAAACGCAGACAACCAAGCTAAGTTAGATATATGTGACATATTTCCCGCTTTCATCATTTTTTTCTTTATCTCTTGGGGCTTTTCAGATATTCACGAAATAAATATTGTATCCTGCTGAAATTGAATCTGAGAATATATGGATGGAAAGGATAAATGGAAAGAAGTTGAGAGTTTTCACTTATCCCGATAGTAAAAAGAATACAATTCGCGTTCTCATCACCAGGAGAATGTGAGTTATTGATTGAACAAATATCTATATTCCACATTGAAGCTTCCATCTATATTGACAGATTCGAATCTCGTGTACGGATTTTTATACAGCATCGGAAAAATATATATTGGGTATAGGCAAAACCACATAATCCACCTCTTCACATCTAATTACAGACCAAATGGATAGCATTACAAGCCGTCGAAGAAGAACTTGTAATGCTCTCTCAATATCCAGCAATATTCGAAATACACCGTTGACATATGCTGTTGACATTGACATTTGTCAAGTGAAGTTGACATTGATAGTTGACAGATGAAGTTGACCTTTGACAGATTATGTTACTGTATGAATTGTATTGAATAGTCACCGAATGGAATCGTTAGTATGCCTTTTTCGAATCTCGATTGGCACTACGTATATGAGAGAACCGAATAAAACTACAAACTCGCGAAAACTTTTCCCAGAACTATTTTATATTCATGTTGTGGTTGGAGTAGTGCCCATAAGTATTTATTTACATTTCCGCCTTGTAACTTTCCTCCGCTGTCTGCTGCGCCACTACTCTTCCCATGGGAATACTTTTCTGGTCCAAATTTCTAGCCAATGCGGTGAGTAATGGATGATAATAAAGATTGTCTTTGTGATTAAAGTAATTGTGGAAACTGAGGTCGAGGTAACGGGAGTAGTTTGTAATGCCAGGAATTGCATCCAGGAAGCGTTCTCCACAGAATACAGTACAGCGAACAGGGGTGGATTCAGGGGGGTTGTGTGGGCTCAAATTTTAGGACTACCGATTGCCAAGATAGAGGTCTGAGGCTTTAATGGCTTTTATTCTGAATTAAACACGTGTATATCAAATATGGATGTTTCCATTATTAAACGCCTTGTATTAAACAGCATTTGTACCTGAAGTCATAGCTAAATAAATCACAGTCACACGAATGTCAAAGTTTGGATTGTCAAAATAACTGGAAATGATAGCTTATTGATTGAAGATGCGCTATTAAAAATCATTGAATATATGGCGTGTTTATTCATAGTTCAATGGTTATCATCGTGAAATATAAACAATGATATAGTGGAAATATTCAAGATTAAAATGCATTCTTTTCCTCAGATTATACTAGTGTTGTTGTTCTGGTTTCTGGTCTCTGTTCCTGGTTTCATGTATAAATTATCTGCTTATCACTTGTCACAATCTGTATTTGGAATGATCCAAGATTGTGATTATAACTGGTATACTGGAATTGGTGAAATGAGCAATAGCTTCAAAATATCCAGTATATTTTTATAATGAAAACTCTAGTCGATGAAGTTGTTTAGACCCAAAGTTTTCAACTTGGGAAACATACTGCAAACCTTAACGTACTCCGAACTATCTACTTGATGTATTGAAATTTTGTAGAGAAACAAAGTTGTTTTCATTCTCGTGATACTGGGTGAAGTCTAAATTATGCAAGGGAATGTGGTACGACTCCGAACCTTTCTCAGATCTGGAATATATTGATCCATTGGTGTAAATAATGATTTCGCAACCTCTTTTTCCAGGAATTTTTGGAGGAATACAATACAAGTCATTGCGATATTGAGATATACTGGAAGATATTCAACCATTACCAGATCCCATGACTGTAACTTCTATTTAATTAATTTCTCATTGTATTCAACTGGAACTGATGATACTGAGTGTTGAAATTCTTCGTCATTCTCAACATAGCTCGTATTATGATTTGAATCACAGTAGTGGTTTCCTAGTAATCAAAAAAATTACCCCTCATTACCTAGTACAGTTATCTCTTGACCCTCTTCTGAGACCACTTTTGTTCAGAATAAGAGCTCAACGGCATTCAATTAAAGCCTTTCATAGTTTAATTATTCAGATTGCTAATTCAGATTCGACTACTGCTAATAATTTCTGATACCGCTTTCGCATAATGAGCATTCCAGACGGCACATCCAGAAAATAAAAGTACCCCCAAAAGCAAATTATCATTGTGTACTGATGTGCCCCTTTCACAGGATAATTTCAGAGAGAAGTCAGAGGAAATCGATTTTCTGAAAGTGTCGAATCGGTATAGCCTCGCATTGAATCAAGTTGTTTCGTATGTAGATTCATTACCGCATATTCAATCGTATCCTAGAGATGTTTTTGAAGATGGAACTGATGCAAAACTTCTCTATAGTCGCGAAAGTTTCATGTTATTCATCGGGTCAAAGGAGAATTTGTGAACGGGTTGGAAATAATTCCGTTCAGCCGCGTAGAGAGAGATTGCCATCGCTAATGATCATTTATTATTCTCTCAATTCCAACTGGACCATGAAGCTAGTTACTCGGCGAAAGTCCCAACAAATATCCTGCTAGAACAATGAGAATTCAATATTTCGTCATGATGGAGTAATATAAATCAGGTATTACTATGACCTATCCGGATAAGTATCCATGCGAATATCACCGGTACATACAAAATAATTGACCGTATCGATTCATCTATCCACATATACAGGGTGTCTAACAAAAACGACAATTTCGAAAACTGCGAAATCATCATGAACACATGAAATACCATACTCAAAATTCAAGTGTTACATAATTTCAAGCCAAGTGGGTTTGAAGACAGTTCGAGGAATGCTGCAGAAGTCTATTGTGACAGCAGTGATTCCCTTTACTAATCATAATCGTAGAAGCTTTCAACAGACTATTCTGAGTGGGAATCCTGTCCAGACACCTTCTTCTATCAGTAGATATATGTGAGATGCATTTTTCATTCTACCAAAAATTGTATATCATCAGATTCTTGATGATGATTCTGAAGTGTCACTTTAGGGTTATGTACAAATGATCGAGTATTACAGTTTCCTATGGACAACAAATCAGTCAAGTATGAAGAACTCATCGGTGAGAAGGTTGTGTTTTTTGCTCGCGGAGTTAGTCGTCTTCATCAGCGACTACTTCAAACTAGTTTTGAAAGTGAGGTTCTTCAATCTGAGATTCGTGAGTTGGAGATGTTGGCTACATTTTGACAGCATGGTACTGAACAACATTTTTTTCGGTTTGCCAGAATCTTGATGGTGTTGAACTCAATTTTTCCTCGATCAAACAACAAAGAGAATTATCCTACAAAAGTGCTAATCAAAACACACCAGCTATCGATTATGTTAGTAAGTGCTGGCTCCCTCATTGAATAATGCAATATTCCGCTGGTGTTGGCTTATTTGTATTTATAATATGTATATCAAAGAGAATCTTTTATCAAAGAGGCGATATTCTGGAGTGAAGCTGTTGGTGAAGATGCTCTTGTTTCCGATGTGCAGCAATGAGACTCGTTAACGAATTATTCCTTTCACAAGCTATTTTTTTTCAAATGGAACGCCTCGTATATATTTCGATGTTTCAAACGTGATTGCTCCATCAACATACAGGGAGTTTCTTGATATGCTAATATTTGGATTCCTATGGACGTATATTCGAACGTATTGGGTCATGAAAATGACTGACAATACTGTCAATTACGAATTCGATTGCATCGTTTTGGCCCGTTTTCGATATTCAGTTGCCTTGGGAAAAATTGTTGATTACATTGTTGCGATATTCGTAGTCGCAGTCCCTTTGGCGACAAATAACTGTATCTGAATTTATGTAGTTTCGAATGTTCAGGTATTTTGATGGTGGTTACACTGTCGAGAATTGGGTTTAGGAATTTCTGATGTGACTTCGTGACTGCCTGGAAAATACTGTATACTCCTTCATAAATGTTGATATTTTTAGTAAAAATCAGGTTGTGTGTCCAAATTCTAGTTTTTGCGATATTTACGAAACTATGAGATATATTCTGAATTTATTTTCAAATCATTATACTACGAAACTGCACTAATCCTAAGATTTCCATAATGACACTTGAGAAGTGGACGATCTGTGCATTGAATTTTCCAGACCAAATCAACAATCAAACATCGAAGAATTCAAAATGCCCAGATATCTCACAAATTTCAAAAAGAGAAGACTCCCAGTGGAGTTAAAATTGAACATACTTCTAGAGGAAACTACAAATGACCAGACATCCAGGCGGGATTCTAAATGGCCAGAATCAAATAACGAAGAATTCTGGACTCGTTCGTTGAACACTCTTCGCTTAGAAAAATTTGAACACTTCAACCTTGAATGTATTTTTTAAATTTTTGTGCTAAACCCATATGATATTCAATCGAATACATGAGATTTATTAAGGGGATGTTATCTGACAGCCCATTATGACAGGTTCTGTTTTCAAACATTGAGGAAAATCTGGTGTTTCGCCAACTGTAGCTCTGGCCCCTTTTCGTCACTTTGTCAACCAATCATCAATCAGATCTGATCAGCTTTGTGACAATACGGATCCTGTCATTGAGTTCATTCATCATCCGAGTCCTAACCATTTGTTTTGTTGACAAAACGAACTGTCAATGATTAATTACGTGATCATACCCCCACCACTCAAAAATGCCGAGGTTTCCATACCTGTGTGTAAGCCCGTGGTCTAGTACCATGTCATAAATTGTGGCTTTCAACTTTCAGAAGTTTATTCACAGAACTTTCCTTTTTCTTGCAATATCTCAATCACCTCCAAAAGCTCGCTTCAATTTTCGACCCACCCTGTATATTGTAAGATCCGCTCATGAGCAGCACACGTGTCAGATTTTCTCCTTCAAGCTGTCCCATCTCATTCGTTGCTGAATAAATTTTCATTATCACACAGGCACACTTACCTACTCCTTGCGTTTCGCTTTGCCATTCGATTCGATATTACTCATGTAGGAATGAATGTTCAGATGTGGAGAGAAATAGTAAACCGTTTTACTACCACGAGGAAGTGCAGCTATGAAAATTGTTGGAGACGTACGACATATTCAATCTGTACGAGCTCGTACTGTAACTACTAGAAGGTTGAAGCGGATCGAGGTAGTAGTTTAGCTATTAAGGTTCCTCCGAATTGTGGGTTGGATATGGACGTAACGTATTTTATGACAGTTATCTGATGTCGGTACGGGGATTTCTTGGATTTCGTATCGCTTTTGATTTTGATTCATAGGGGGAATAGAATAAAATGGACACTTTTACACAAGTAACTGTTTTGAGGGGTTATAAACAGTTAGAATTTCCAAAAAATCGATGTACATATATTCAAGAATACAGACAGAAAATTTGATAACGTTCCAGTGAATATTTTCGAAGTTACACGCGAATTTGAGAAGGCGTTTCAGAGTGCTTGAGAGTGCTTTTCAAACTTCAAACGCGCTTTCCTCAAAATGGTGTTTTCAAAGTCAGTGACCACCATTACTCGAAAACGGTTGAACCGATTAGTCTCAAATTTTAACACGAGCTTCTTCAATATATTTTCTTGATTTTTTCTTACCCATAAAAATTCATTATAAACCATTTAAGGCCGAGATTATGGTCAAATATCGATGTTACAAATGCTTCACAACATAAGATATTAGCGAATTTTTATGCATTTGATTGTTCTTTTGACCAACCATGGTTTATTTCTATATTGTAATTTATATAATAATGATTGGTAATGATGATAAACTGTTTCTATTCAAATGAAGTGGATACAAAAGTAATTTTATAGTAATCTTTAAATACTTTTATCATTATTCTAACGTACATCAACAGTCACTATACAGGATGTTCCTTAAAGACATGCTGATATTTAAAGGGATGATTTTGAGAAAAAAACTTCCCATGAACGTATGTCCTAGATGTCTTGATTTTTGAGATACAGGGTGATGAAGAATGAAAAAAAAACTGAGATAATATTCTAGACATCTTTAGAAAATTTGGAAAGTCTTCTATGCATCAAGATGCATTTTGTGATGTACGAAAGTTTTCATTTTCTCTACAAGTGGCATTTTTTTTTTCAAAATTTTATCACCCTGTGTATCAGAAGTTAAGAGTTAAAGTCTTCAAGGAACACCCTGTATATTGGAAATTTTTCATTATTTTCGAAGATGATGCACTCGATGTGAGGAAATATCAACCAGAATATGAATGGAATATAAAGAAGACCATTTTCTGTGTCGATGCAGTGTATGTATTTCCATTCTGCGTGTTCCTCGCATTGACATTTGTGACCATCCGTCAGCTTCGTGTATACAATCTTGGATTTGTGAATACCTCAGATACGCATGGGGGTTATAAATCCACGTTTTCTCTGAAATTCACAACGGAAACACGTGCATGCAATACATGAAAAAACGTGTTTTGTATAAAGCAAGAATTTTCTCTTTTTTGTCGAAATCCACCAAAACCAAAAACTGTACATTTTACTTGATAAATGCTTCTTTATTTCATTTACCAAATCTCCTATCGTCAAGTCGAACTGTAGTAATTGATATTCATAGTTTTAAAAGTCTACTCTGCTCTTATTTAACGTTCTACAATAAGAGAATATTATCGAAAAAATTGAATATTATGGTCACATTAATGTAAGGGGTCATTACTGGGAGATATCTCAGAAAAGCCTCTAGAAAATTCATCCGATTGAAGCTATCACGTCCCCTATCAGTGGAAGTATGAGTGAAAAATATGTCCAACATTTTTTCTTGGTCACCCGGTACAAAAAACAAATAGTTGATTCATTTGGAAGAGATTCAATGATTTTCCAAGCCTCCATCTCAAAAGTAAACATTCCCAGCTCCTTTCATTCAGATTTCTTTCAGAAAATAACTGCTTTGCAGTGTGGAAAGATGAATTGATTACATTCAAATTCAGCTTCGTTTTATACGATGTAGACGACCCACCTGAAAATATTTGAATGTATAGTAATTACTCGGAAACATAAATATGCAGATCTTTCTCGTAATCACCATAACGCTCGAGTGATGTGAATTTTTCAAGTCGAACGAATTTGGAGATCCTAATGATAGATATAGTTTATTTATAATCACAGACACTCTTTAAATTAGCGATAGTGAAATTGTGAAATTCAATAAGATCGATATTATTCGGTGGGATCTGCAAATAGTTATAACAGAAAGTTGTGACAAAACCGAGAAAATACCTCAACATATGAGTATTGCATCGAATTTCCATCCATCTCAACTTATTCCTCAATATTTAATTTCCCTTCCAGAAGAAAAGTCTGAACCATCATCAATATCCTCAACTGCAGCAGTTAGGCAATATTAATTGCAAGGGGATCACCAGAACAACGGAAATTTTAATTAAAACAGTGTATAATTGTACGATTAGAAATTCGAAGTTTCAGTCTTCCACTTCAATGGAAACAATTCGGTCGGGTTTTGTAATAACCTTTTCCATGAGCACCATCGAAAAATTAATTAGTTCTGTTAGTTGTACAAGTCAGGAGAAGTGTAAGAACACGTGCCTCAACCAGAAGATGGTACACGTTTATAGTTATTTTCTAGTTTGCTTATACAAGCCAGACAAACATTTGAATTGCGTTTTGAATTCAATAAGGCGCAGCCACTCGAATAGCTGCAAGCGAAGTTTTCGATACATTCTCGAGCGCGGGTACAAACTTTTCATCAACATTGTTCTTCTTGCAAACGGTTCAAAAGCCACATATTTCTCATTGCCAACAAGATTCTGGTGTTTGAATTCGAAGTTTCTCTATTCAGAATCCCTTTACTCAGGTAGACGACTGTGACGAATTCAAGTCTCGTACAGAGTTCCTGCACTCAGTCCTACTCTCTCAACAAGACTTAGTCACTATTTTATTTGCATCGCCAAGTTATCGACAGGCTGTCGACAACTTTTTGATTGGGGTCATAACGGATGCTGAGATGGCTTACATATCAACATTTTGTATCCTTCATAGTGGTGAAAACCAGCTCAGATTCTGATCTAGGGATTACAAGCCTAGACTATGGGTGAGAAACTCCTATAATTTGGTGGATTAATTTTTGAGGAATCGTGGAGAAGAAAAAGTGTCGAATGGTTAGCAAGGAATCCAGAGTTGACATTGCTAGATAGCAAATTATCAGGTCATGCTTACATTACTCGCCAGATCCTTACGTATGAGTTCTATAAAAACTAGGAAATTAGGGTTGGAACCGAAGGATATTCCATAAAATGCATTTCCTAGTTAATAATTTTGAGACTTCAGTCGTTAATTCATTAGGAAACGTGCCACATTCTCCTGAAAGCGATATTGACGACATGAATTGATGAAAGGCTCAGAGGGGATCGGCCTGCTCACTAGAAATTGTAAGGATTAAACCCAAGAAACTAGCGATTTGTGAGCAGCATTCCAATCACTAGGTGAGGATTTCAATTCGAATACAGATAGAGATTACATGATCCACATATTGATAATCATCATTGGGGATTGAGGATTCACAACATGTGAGGATCAGAGGATTAGACGAGGTTGATTTAAGTTGCACGAATCTTGTTCAATCTCCAGCAAAAGCATAATTTTCCCATTGTATACATGCTGTACATGCTGAAGTCGTCATGATTCAGAGAAAACCAATGCTGCTCTTCAGTGATTCAAGGGAAATCAAAACAAATGAACGTTTTTTTTTTTCATGATTCAGCTCCTCCAATCTCATAAAGTGTATACTTCAGGAAATATCATCATCACGATGGCTCAGAGGTGTTAGTCTTGGGAAAACATTATGCGAAGTCACCGACCAAGAAATACAAATAAAACTCCTAGGTTGTTTTCGTTATGACTCTTTCGCATACTCTCCAATGGTAGTGAAGCAGTTAATAGGAAAGTTGTTTTGTCTAAGTAAATCAAACTGGCTTTAGGTATTAAGGCCATAAAGAGAGTCTGAGTTATATGGTTTCGTGAGCTTGTAGACACAGCGAATTTATAACCGGTGATATATCTCTCCTTGTTCTCCTTTTGTCTGCAACATGATTGGTATCAGTAGTCGGGAGAATAGAGCTCGAAAATATTAATTTCTCATTCCTAACAGTCTTGGATCGAGATATAAGTAGGGACAGCTATTTTGATATTCCTTTCCAGTAGGGTACCAGTAAAGAGGAACTGAATTTCGACTTGATATTGCGTTTCTTTTTGTTCTCCAAGATTTTTCTTTGTACACTAGAAGTATTTTTACTGAAACTGTACCGTATGTAGTGAGAGAAATATCTGAAAAACACGAGGAACATCTAATTGGCTCAATAACTGAAGCACGTAATAGAATCTTAACGCACATCGTTGAATCATGAAGTTCCCCAAATGAGACTTCGAGCATCGTATCAAGTTGTCAACTCACAAAGCCATTCATACGAACGTACCTACGTATCTACTTACCCTTCACGAGAATCATTGGAGTATTATCTCGTTCTCTCTACACAAACTTCGTGATAAGCCCGCAGAAACAGAGCTGTGACATGCGGTATGCAGTAATTCAACGTCACCACCATAACCCACTACTTGTTGGAGGTGAAACATCTGAAATTTGTCGTACACAGAGTGGACAGAATCAGATTATCATCTGTCAAATGTCAGTCATCAACCGATCACACTTTTCAATGTGCCCTCCCTGTACATGAATTGCGTCAACTCATGCAAAAACTACTAGTGTATCGAGAAAGCGATTGGATTTTCCAAAAAATGTCTTACGAGCCCTTGGAGCCCTTCCTATTGTATCCTCCTTTTTAGGGTTTTATCGTCGTGGGATGTTGAAAGCATCCTTAAGGGTCCAGAATGCAGGTCAGTGTCGACTGGGGATGCACCAGCAGCGTAGGGCAACTATCTGGATCAGGCGATAAACCAAGACAAATGGATATTTATGGGAGTTTGGGGATTATTGTAGAGACTAGGGATAGAAGCCAGGAAAACAATCTAACTCGATCTAATCCCTCTTCTACTTTGCACGTCACATTCGATTATAATAAAGGGGAATTCACGATTGAAGGACTACTCAAGAACTATTTTATTTATGTCAATCCATCCCGACCTGCAGAGGGGATCGATGTATCAGGTTTTCCACTTCTGGATTTTGTTCTTCATCACATAACCAATATCACATCTGAAGGAAACATCGATTTGACGTTAATAATATGATGAAAATCTGGCACCCAGACTAAGGTCCCTTTACTTCGGGCTCATGTAGAGATTCCAGAAATCATTGACTGGTTTGGAGTCAAATTAGCTAGAGTTACTATCTTGAATAGCCACTAATATTGGAACAGTGATGTTTTGCAACAATTTCTTCCTGGAATAATGTTTTCTCAAGCCATCGTCTTTGACTATTCCTGCATTACCTCAGTCTGAGTTAGATTATTTCTGCACCAGTTGAAGGTCCTCTCTTCTCTCTGCATATTATAGCTGTTCTGATTTTTTTTTGGAGCAACAGTTGGAAATACTCTTCCTATTATTAAGTTTTTCCTGTGTAGGAATGCAGTAGTGACGTGTTTGGTAAGACTTTCATGTGTTGGGATTGTCCTCTTTTTTTGTGATATCCAGGCATGTTACCATGAATGTTACTGCTGAGGTTATATACAAAAACAAAGGGTTTCTTACTGTGGTAAAAGAAAACAAGACAAACCTCAGGTATGGAGAAGATCAATGAAGATCCTCTTCAAATATAATGAAGAATCGGAATGAGGAGAGAGCGCTCTGTTCGAAATAGCGATGTTGATTTTCCTTTCCATGATAAACGGTGCAGTCATATTGTCGTTATTAAAACTCCAAAAACGCCCAATGTGCGATTTGGACGATTCCCATTTCCCCTGTTTCTTCGCTGACAAAAGACCCCTAGTAATTACACTGGCTTCTTTCATTCATCCCGAATATAACCATACCAGACATTTCATTTCAATTTGAGGTAATGCCAACTTTCCTTTTTAATTCCCCTGCACAAAAAGATCGTCCCTAATTACCACTTCGCTACCTTTCCGGAATCCGGGATGGTCCCGGATCTCTCCTGCCGCACCTGCTCTGCATGTCCCTAGCAGCAGTAACAAGCTGACACGTTCATCGGAGAGTCGACAGCAGGACGTGCATTGTGTTGAAATGGATGCGGACAGAGAACCGACGAATTTCCTCTTAACTGGATTACTATACCAGCTTGTTAGTGAAGGAGTTATGTAGAGTCGTCTGGTCATCTATTTCTTGGCACAGTTGAAGGGCTTCACCAAGGAAACTCAAGAAAAATCAGGCGATTTTCGCGAATTCTTAAAGAGAGTACTCTATAGAATATTTTGAGGCTTTTTGGATAAGCTATATTTTCAGCTAGTTTTGATGATTCTTCGAGAAATTATCATCAGATAAGCTGAAAAATTGAAAGAGTAATACTCAAATATCCACTTTTTTAGTTAGTGTGAGTTATGTTTCATATTAGTACAGCTTCTGAGTATTTTTTCAATGGTACTATCGTTGAAAGCTGCTCCCACTTGTATAGAGAGAAACATAATCTTCAGGGATCGTTATTTTAAAATTCTTGGGATTCTACTCCATGAAGATTCCGTTTTGGATAATGTTAAATTTGGTATTAAAGTACGAACATAAAATCCTAAAGATCGAAAATATAATTGATATCAATGTAATTCGTACTGTCTAGCTATATATTCAATCAGATTATTGTGTATAGATTCTGAAGACAAAGTTGAAACTAAGAAAGATGTAAAAACTATGGGACTACTAAGACGAAAGAGAAATCATAGTGAGGAAACTTTCAAGAACGTAAATAATTGCGGGCCTGAGCTCATTTGAATGATTTGTCACTTTATTTCTAGATAATTTCAGAAGAGACCTATCCTAAACGTAAAATTTGAACTATTGAAAGTTTTGAAGATCCGTTTTTTCACGAAACACATTAATAGCAACATGTTCCTCTCGCGAATCAAATTTTATTTTGTGGACAGGAAATAATCAACAAATATAGAATCCCACGCATGATACATTCATTCCTGTTATTCAGAGGTTGAAACGGTGCCACCTATTTTCTCGAAAGGAGTCAATACAATGATGCATCTTAGAACAGGCAAATTACATGTGTAGATACCTTCAAAACGCCATTTTTCGAAAAAAACTCACCAAAAAATGTCATGGTACCATTGGAAACAGAATTGAACGTCAGACAAAATGATGTGCCACTTGACCCCCCTTCTCGTTCGAAATTTTAAGGGTAACATCTACCCCTCCTAGAGGGTTGGATAATGAGGGCTACAAATAGTCCTCGAAAGAGTCCCCCTTGCAAATAAAGCCTGTTTCTCCGATTCTTCATATTGTTTACTGGAAGGAAGATATTGAGGGTGAGAAGTTTCCAAATTGACACCCAGTATAAGTCATTGATGATAACCCAGACCGATGATTTTTTGAACGAATGGTTGAAGCAATGAATGTTGATGAATGTATTCATATTCGTTATTTCCGATACGTGACCAAGAATTAATGAATAATCAACAAGGGCTAGCGTTCCTCAAGGAACCATTCTCAGACCACTATAATTTTTTTCATTGCTTTAATCCTCAATCTAACATGTATCATGCCTTCATCTATTCAGAATGAACCATGGTTTGTGGTTTGATTTGGTGTGATTCCATTTCTTCTTCTGACTTTTTCTTCTGACTCTCATCCATCGAATATTCAACTCCTTTTCCATCTCCAGGCTCACGAAAATTGCATATGCAACGCAATTATCGATCACCAGTCCAGTCAAAAGTCAGTAAAAAAGAAGATTGATGTTATTAGGTTGATAGCGAATACAGTGATCATTTGCCTCTGCACCCGCTTCGACCTCGATTATTTAATGCGTTTTTGTTGGACAAACAAGTCATGCAGGCGAGGCAGGAGCGAAGATACGCCATCAGAAAGTTCCGTAAAGTCCGGCTTCAAGGCAATCGATATCTCGTTGAAGCTCAAAGCTGAAATAATGAACACGAGGACAAAGTAAACAATTCGTCAGGACGGTCCAGAACGATCGTTGTCCGTTTTCGACGGTGGCATAGAGACAGCTATTGGCGAGATGATAATTTCCATAATGGAGGAATCTACTTATCAACTTTTCCAGAGTCGCCTGGTTAGCCAAGATAGTATTACTTCGACAAGTGTACTTGGGCTAGGGAAGCGCAAAGTTCTGATTAGCTTTATATTGATCTTTCTGGTCAGGATCAATGAGAGCAGGGATGCTGTTCAGGATGTCCACACGAAGACAGTGGGCTCCTTTTTCATTTGCAAAGATTTTTTATCGTATTTTAACGTTGTGATTTGATGATTCATCAGTTTCTTTGCATTGTAATCATCTCCCAACCATGTGACACCTTTTTCAAAAAAGATTTGAATCCTGTTTGATGATTGGTAAATTGTGTTTTCCAAATTTGGTGCTTTAATAATTGAAAAGATGATATAAAAATGCGTAGGAAGAGATATTTTGGGAGTCTCGATTATTATTCATGGATTCAAAATCATTCAATCAACATTTTCTTCATTCTACGTACGTACGATAGATAATGATTCTACTAGTAAGCTGTCAAGTTTGATACAATTTGGTTCGGGTCTACTTTGTTCCTTCTTTATCAATAAATTTCGATGCTGAAATTTCAGAATCATCTTCAGATGTGATTGAAAAGTAGGGTTAGATTACTGAAATTGGTGATGGTGAATGAACAACATGTGGTCATAGTCTTGATGTGTTACGATGAATATCTATGTGAAATGTTTGCATTGTTAAATGTCTAGCCTGATGGAAAATTTGAATTTTCTACAATATTAAATATTACCATGATCGAATATTACAATAAATTGATTCTCGTCATTTCCATACTTGTCCACAAATTTGTGTATCCATCATTTTATTAATCAAATACTATAATACAATTTCATGGGACGCCATCAAACATCAGCTGTAGTATAGGTAATAAAAAGTTTAATGTTTTCATGAACGCTATATAGCATAATAAAATATATAGCCAATAAACAAAAGTGATTTGGATATCTCTTAGTATCTTTTTATCATTTTCAATTTTCGTTAGGAACTTAAATTTTTTCTTGAAGTTTATATCAATATCACCATTGATATGGTGTTCGAAAATTCACTTAATTTGTGATGAAAATGGAGAACATACTGGATGACTAATTCATTATTATCTTTTCTTTTATACAAGGTGATTCAGTTCCAGTTCCTGCATACACGAATCTAAAAAACTTCAAAACTCTGGCACGTGGGAGACAATCAATCACTTTTTTCCAACCGAAAATGGTACCTTCATTTCAAAACTTTCCATAGGACGTAGATTTCATCATCCATCATGGAGTAGACGTGATTCCCTCGAGTCCCAGCTTCCCCCCAAATATGATTCTTCACCGTCATAGATTTCCATCAAACAGTAAGCAATGCTTGTGTACGTCTCGTAAAAGTAAAATATGCCACAATTTTAAATTCGATCACGTTCCAATTGAATACGAAACGAACATTTCCATAATAAATTCCGACAAGACGTGTTTGGACTTCGTCCGAGGTAGAGGACTTCAAACCGGGAATCAGCAGCTCGGTTTTGTGCTGGTTATCCTGTGGGATGTTTATACTTGCTGACTAAAAAAAAAATCATTCAGGGGTCATATCAGTGAGACACATATACAGGGTGATTCACATAAGAACCGACATAGAGCAGGGGCATATAGGGGGTCCTAAAATATAGGAATTTAACGCAACTTACCTCTATACCAAGTTGCTTCCCTAAGGAGTTATAGGCTTTGAAAGTGAAGTTATAAATTTTGAAAAAAATCAATATCTCCGATATTCTTGAACTTAAAGCAATCAAATTTGGTACACTTTGTGGATGTATTTAGGGCGTTACTTGACAGTAACTAGAGTTTATTTGAAATTTGTAAAGGGGGTATACCGGGTGGCGCACCATTAATATTCAACAGAATTTTGTTAACCCTTGATGGATTTCAAAAATCTTTGCTTTGTTTTGTGGGCAATTCAATTCTAAAACTTTTCTTACTCTAGTAATTTTTTGAAAAACATCATTTTCATCAAAAACTCGAATATCCTAAAACGCGCGCTCTAGGTGTGTTATTTAAAATCATCGAAAATTCAAGAGTTGGCTATGAAAATAAACGTCAAACTTGACAATGAAGCGAGTAAGTTGTTCAATTAAGTAATTGTTGTTTGAGTGTTTTTAAAATGAACGGAAAGTCTTCTTTTAACGAGCAAGTTGACAACTCCTTAGGGAAGCAACTTGGTATAGAGGTAAGTTGCGTTAAATTGCCATATTTTGGGACCCCCTACATGCCCCTGCTCTATGTCAGTTCTTATGTGAATCACCCTGTATATGATGAACGAGCATCATTTGAGAGAATGCATATGAAAAGACTTGTATGGTAAGTTCGCAACATCACCACCAGGTGGCGTCGAGATTCGTGTAAACACCACTAGTGAAATAATACAAAACAAAATAATATCATTCTTAGTTCTACATGGAATCAGATACGATGGAGATGCATCTAAAACATTACACGAATAACCATGTTGGAATTCTCAGCAGCAAACGAAACTAATTAATTTGAAATTTTGGAATAACACTGCGCAGAAACTTCCGTCATTTGAATATTATGTTTGCTCGGCAACTTCTAAACAACTATATAGTTTTAATGAAACTATTTTAGCTCAACTCGATCTCTGTGAAGAGACGGAAACAAAGATGACAAGAAACTTATATGGAATACATTTGCGATCCTTCTTCAAAATCCTATCTGGAAGGACTCTTTTAAGTCCCAAAAGGATAATTTTGTGCTAAAACTATTTCAAATCATTGGAGGAGGAACTTCTTTTCAATTTTTCTTTTTACCTTCACCTTGTATGAAATTAATTGTAATATTCTTTCACCACGCTTGCAGAGTGGGGTACAAATCTCCAGAGGACGACATGGAAACTGAAGTTATGTGATAACACACTGCCTGACGTTATGCACAGAAAGTTCTGACACTTTTCAACAGAGGTATTTCATTAAAATAATTCAGTTTATGTAATGCTCATAGCCGCAAACATGCCAGCGTCTAATTCATAGGTTTGTTTCGGCTTCACACCAATGAATTTACGATTCAGGAAACTCGAATGGGAATTGGAAGGTGGAATTTGTATTTTTGGGGGAGCCAAAGAAAATCATCGAAGAACTATTACCAAACAATGAAAGAACTAACTGAATCACACCAAGCAAACAACATTCTTTTTAGTTTCAGTAGGGATCAGAAAAAAATCTTTGATTATGGGGATTCAACTTTTGAAAGATATGAATATTTGATTTTCAATCAGTAATTGTACATTTAGTTCAAATGACCCAACTTTGGAGCTCCAAACGTCTTCATTTCATTTAGACACGAGTCAATGAGAAATTTATCATTGCATGATGTGGAAAATAACTTTCAATCGTTGCCAGTGTCTTCTAATCCATGAATCGATACTCAATTAACGATTTTCCAGGACTCCTTATCAATCATAGTCCTCCCTCCTCATCAGGATACCAGTTAAAACCACGTATTTATGAATTCTCGCAACGAATTCTCTACCAATCGAAGGAGCTCCCAATCAATTCACCACTATTATCCATTCACCTCATTTTCTCGAGAAATAAAACATTGGCATTAATTCAACGACCCCAATTTTCCAGGCAATTTGAAAGGTATGCGCTACCCCTCTATATCATCATCTGGAATTGCCTACCATTTTTATAAGGAAGATAGCTGTTCTCCATGTGAGAATTTCTTTCGTGACCATTCATATGCTGAAAGGCTCAATCGGCTCTGCAAAGATAGCCCAATGTCTGTCCGACCCATATCAGAAAATGAAAGGCAAATGGACTTTCCTCTGTGCAAATTTCTAGCCCATACAAATTGTGAATGGACACTAGGTCACTTTGCATTTAAGTGGACGGGATGCCTTGCTGATGTTTCAGTATAGAATGGGCAGTCATTTCCTGGTTGTTAGGGAAATATTCGTGGGAATATTTGCGATAGAAACTATCTTGGAAAGGCGTACAAGCCATTTCTTTATTGAAATTAGAGATATGTCTAAAACCCTGCAAGAACTAGGTAGTAGTAGGCAACAACAATGCTGAATTGGCTAGTCCGAGAAGGAGCTAGAGGTGCTCTAATTGATCCAGAACCTTTCTGTGGCTTAGCAAAGCACTGAGGAAAACATCAAACAGTACTTGGATCAACATGCAACAGTTTATTGAAGAACTATCGCCAAGAGTCCAAGAGTAGATCTCTGAGAAACACCACAATAAATACTAGCATTTTCCTTTCATCTTCTGCATCTGTCTTGGTGATCTTTCTGTATTTAAATGATACGAAACAAATCCTTCTATAGTTGTTCAAATCTGATCCAATCATCCGAGCATTCTTCAAAGCTAAAATGTTTACACAACGAGATCAAACACAAGTTTTATTCACGTTCACAGGTTCTATCTATATTGTCGTGTCATATCAAACGACAATGGCTGAAAATTCATGGAAACCTGGACCTGACGAATCGTTTGTCATTGATCCAATCTGTATTGTTCTGGAACTTCATTGAGTGAAGGTATGGAATGAATGCGGATAGATCCATTGTCTTTCATTGTAATAGTCAAATTGATCAGCATAGAATATACGAGAATTAAGGTTATTGGAAAAAACAGCACAAAGAGACTTGCATCTGACTGCACAACAGATATGGAGGATATGGGAGCTACAATAAAAACGATGACACGAAAAGGATGGAATAGAACTGAAGAATGTTCGTTCAACATATAGAGTGATGTTGTAAGAATCAATGCTCAAAAATCATGCCCAAAAATATTCGATATTACAAGATCTGAGGTCCGTAGGGCATCTTTTATGTAGATGGATAATCGAAAGACAATCAAAATTCCACTTAAAGCTTGAGCATGGAAGAAATTACTGTTGAAACTCAAGTGCTATGGGTTACTTCTGGTTTCTCACAATTTCAATTCGAAATTCTAAGTGACCATTTAATATCCATTTCCACATGACCCGACACAAATCACTTCCTATCAATATAAATGATCCTTCAAATTCCAGTTAGTATCAACAGCGAACAGAACTGATTCGAGGTGAGATAAAAAGACCATCACCGTCCTCCTACGACAAGTTAAAAAACAATAGATATAAAATGTGAGTGACATCAATCTTCAATAATGTCGCTTTTTTATCTGAGCCCGATGCGCCCCAGACACATTTTTACAAGGGAATATCAATTCTTTTATTAAATATCATTACTGCAACAAAGACCCGAAAGCTACGGCATCCATCTTCCAGATAACGGAGTTTTGATGTCCGCTATTAAAGGATGCTGGGGAACTTAGTCTCTCTATATTTCACCTCTTTCACTCATTTTTTGCGTTGCTGTCCCGTGAAAGGTGGAATTAAATTGAACGAGGTCGCTTTTCATCGATTTACCTGTTGAGATGAATAAAAAGACTCATCAGATCAGATTCAATATGCATGTCTGCGTGTGTACAGGGTGTCTGATAGCGGCAAACCACTACCATGGTTTCCATTGGTGTTCGATCAAAAAACCATAAGGAGAAAAACAATTAAAATCAACATCCTGTTTTCATTTAAGTTTCTAACTTGGTGGATAGAGGCACCTGGTGAATTATTTATTTCCATTCCTCCAGAATCAGCAATATAAAAGCATATAAACAGCCTTTTTTCCCATGTTCAGTGCTCCCAACTTATCAGAATGCTTCTCAAATATCTTATTAGTATTTTTACGACTAGTGCGACAAACGTATAAGTCGTTTCAACTATGGCTATAATAAAAGTACATAAAATGACTTATATGAGATTTTTTATCCTTCTTCATTGGCAAGTTACGACTGATTCCGGAAAATGGAGTATTTCTGGAAAGTGTGGAGATATCTTGGAAGTGTCGACGTACATGAACTTCTCTCGTCTTGCAGAGGCTGTTAACACATAAACATACTCATAAAACGGCATCAATCTGGAGTGTATTTCACTTGGTTTATTTCGGAACTTTTTGACACGACTATAGTGTGAAAGTGTTGCCAAGGTTCATCAATCTTTCATAATATTTTTGTCGTAAATCTAAAATTTCTCTAATTAGAAATAGTTATTCACCTAAAAAGGTCAGTTTGAAATCATCAAAGAGAAATATTATCAAAGGAATCAGTCTTAGAGCTTTTCCTGCCTATTCAGTAAACACTCTGTACGTTTTCTATAAACCACCTCTCCGATGATTTCTCTCCAGTGCTGGGAATTTTGAATTCTGATTGAGCAGTTTTTGGATTTTAGGTTAATAATGACGTCACATAGGCAAGAAGTGCGATGTAGCCGGATCATAAAGTAATTATTGAACTGAAATAATTCAGGGAAAAGAATGATTCGTATCAATAATATAGATAATAATGATATAATATAATAATAAATCACAAATATAATATAAATAATAACATAATAATAATCATACAAATATGGTGAGTCAGAAAGTAATTCCAATAGTAATTATTCATGATGTTAATTGAACATAAAATCAGAAAATTATCAGATTGAGATTATAAGAATAAAATTTGAATGCAGAAGAAGCCTTTTGTAAAATTTTTCGAATATTTTCAGAGGCAGAGAGAAATATGCATAGGAAACTCTGATACATTTATGGTGATTATAATATCGACAGTGATTTATTTATTCATTGAGGAAACAAAATTTTATGGAGCTATTGAACATTCAGCTAATTCAAATGTTTGTCAAAAGTAGATCTACCCAATTATTTTTTCCTGTAATGGGAGTATTTCACTTATTTTAGAGAGGAATTTGAGGAAACTATCAACCTGAAATGAATTATAGCTGAGTTTGGTGTTTTTCAAGGATAAAGCCAGCAGTTTCACAACCAAATCATGAACTGGGTTCCGCTTCATGAATAAGATTATTTTTGACCTTTGTGTAAAATTTGCATCTAGAAAATTATGGTTGGTGTTTGATCGTTTATTTCTTTTTAGTCGTGATGATAAGCTCGTTCACATCCAAGAGCAGCAGAAATATACCATTCATTTGATGACGTTCACTCCACTGTGTCACCTCCATTCACATCCGAATCAAGGATACTTGTTGATTCATGGTGCAGCAATTCTCAATTAGTGCTTAATGCTAAGGTTAATTGACAATGAATAGATATGTATAACATGGAGCTGGGCTATCCTTCTAGATAACCCATTACAATCATTCATACAGCCACTCGAAGCAGAAATATGGAGTTGTTTTGCACGACTAAGTATGACTAATCGGTTTTGTATCATGTTACCATTCGATATTCTCTATTCGTTACACAGAGGCGTGTCTATAATTGGACTCAATTAACCAGTTTCAATCGAGAAAAATATGCTTTTATATCAATCAATCACAGCATGAAATCATTTGACTTGACCATTGAACTTGCTACATTTTTTCTACTTTTCATTGTCAATAGCAGGATTGCAAGAATACATTGGTTTGGTTAGGTAATCATCAATGAAAATGAATCCATCATGTAACGCCCCTGCGATATTCTGCATGTTAATCGTCCATCAGTTGAGGAGCATGGATTGTAGAATTTCTCAATGACAAATGCAGAATTGATTCGTTTTCAATGTTGCTATTGAATTCTCTGTGACTGATTCAAGTAATTCGATTTTATCTCTTAAGTTACATAAGGAAACAGTCACTTTCAAACGTTCAACGATTATCAAGGCTAATGAGATTCGTTAGGGAATGCAAACACTGTTTTATGACAGCCAGTATCATGTACATGTCTACCAAACACTATTAGCAATTCAAGAATTTTCCTTCAATGGTATCAGTGCCAAAACACACTGAATACCCAAGTGATGTAGAAATCAATTAGAAAAACAACTGAAGCATATACCTTTGTTCTCGTTCAGCAGCGCCCTCAACGGTGCTTTGAGTTACCATAGAGCATCTGTGACGCGTCACAAAATGGGCGTGTCTTTCAGGTCTGGACGGTAAATAGCTTCAAACATTTCTGTATTGCGTTCGTTGGACGTTTAAATTGATAATTCGTGTTATATTTCACACTGTTTTCGTTCAAAATTCTGTTCTGAATGGCCTGTGAAATATTCAGATCCCTTGCTGATCCAGAAGGTTCAGACCATGATTCAATTTTCCCTAGGAATCTTTCCTCCAATTTGATTAATCTGAGGATTTTCGCGAGAATTATTATAAGAGGGTTGAGAGAAATTTGGCAAAGAATACAGCAACACGATGCATGTTTTCGTTACCGTACATTTTGATAAATTATTTCGTTTACCGGTAGATGATGGATGAGAGCGACCTTCATTATATATTTTCATTAACTCAGCAA
The DNA here is from genome assembly GCA_037013635.1 of Plagiodera versicolora. NCBI lineage: Eukaryota > Metazoa > Arthropoda > Insecta > Coleoptera > Chrysomelidae > Plagiodera > Plagiodera versicolora. The sequence continues at coordinate 3,942,289 of CM072990.1, forward strand.
AGCGATTAATTTGTAGCACACAGCGGGTTTTCCTGCTACAACGTTTTACACTCAGAAAAGATTCTTTATTTTTCCATCACGCGTCATATACCCTCCATTTATAGTCATGTTCCACGTAGCTATATCAGTGATACGGGATGATTTCAGTCGCGATATGGAGGCTTATTCATCCCCGTTTGAATGTTTGTCCATGTTGCGGAAAGAGCTTACTTCAACAGGTGAATAAATCTTGACGAAGCTGTGCCCCATTATGCCAGAATCTACCCAAGGATGTACAGCATGGGTTTTGTGAATTCAGTACGATGTGAAATAAGTTCTGCCTGAAAGGTAGCGTTCCATGTCAAATGCTTCAAATGTCACAATGATGTCCGTGATGTGTGGTGAGTTCTGAGTAAAATAGTGGCGAAGAAGACTGTTGACAGCTGAAGTACGATGTTTTTTCCAAAGCACTCTAGTCAAAACCGTGATATTGTGATACACAAATCGTTGAGAGAATCGAAAACGTTATCTGAGAATGTTGAAATTCAAGATGGCGTTCATGAGAAGAATCAAAGTTGTAATGGCATGGCCATACTTCAAAATTGACGCGTAAAACGCGGGATACAACCAAGAGGAGTAATTAATTGAAATCCCCGTTCGGATTAAACTAGTGTGAATGATGGTTCTGGGTCGAAAGAGACACATTAAGTAGCTTTGGGCCATGATAGAGGGTACATTGACGATCCTCATGAGATACACCCCTGCGTTTAACAAATGGGCCACCGAGTAGAAACGGAACATTTAGTGATTAGTTAGAGAAATGTGTTAGTGTTGAAATGTATGGTGTCATTTTCGAAACTCGAAATCTAATTTAGTTGAGAAAAAAAATCGAACGGATGTACTATAGGTAATCTTTCCAGATTCGAATATCTGTAACATTTTTTGGATATAAAATGAAACATTTGAGGATGCTATATTTGACTCTTATACTGTCACAAATTCCTCACGATGCTACAAGTTACGACTTGAATTTAATTCAAAACTGGATCTTAAGAATTGAACTCAACAAATCTGACGTAAAAAGAAGCTGAAAATGCGCCAATTATAATTCACAATTTTTATTATCATTCATTATGGTGAACGAAACATTGTTTGACGTATATATTCTTTAATCACCATAACATTTCAGGGGAGGAGAAACTTTTCAGGGGATTTGGATTCAGTCAGGACTTTTCTATACCGTTATATTGCGTCCATTAGACGTTTCGCTCATTGTTATGAGCTTTATCAATCATGTCAACAACAACATATGAGAATCTGTGATGACTTCCCATTTTTTTCTCATATCTTTTTGAAAAAAATATATTTTCATTTTAGCTCTATATCCTGTTTCCATATTTTCGATTTTTTTGGTGGAATAATTTATGCTCAAATGCATTCTGATTTATGATTTTCCACAATATTTTTCATGGTGGAGGTGATTTTTCCAGAAACATTCATGAATGTCAGCTGAAATCTCGATGCAGTTTGATTCATTGTTGCTTTGGAATCCTAATCATTCCAAAAATGTGATCCAAATGTTATCCTTTTTTGTAGAAGATGAGATCTTTATCGAATATTTCCACTCAAGTATTTCAAGCTTCATTGCACTAACAATAAATATATAATTTTAAGCTAACCACAAAGCTTTCAACTGCGACTTCCATACTCAATAAAATCGAAAACTTGACGTGATACGATGAAGTGAGATATGGATTCACGATCAGTGCAAAGAAATCACTGGAGGAATCGATAATATTCCTGAGAAATATCATTGGTCACTTTCATTTTGGTTTGTATATCTTGTCTGTAAATATCTAATTATCTAATTATTCCCTAAATCTCGGAATGATACATTGACGATAATTTGTGGGATGGAAATACTTGATAACTATAGTTGAAACTCTATCTTTTGTTTTAGTAATTGGAAGAAATTATCATTCTTGCTTTTATTGGGTCACTAGTGTATTCATGGGATGAAATCAATAGGTCACAATCCTGGAGGATATTGGTGATACTCCTTTTTCCTGCCCAAATTTTGAGGTGCATTTACCTCAAACCCACCAGAGTGGAGCTGAAAATCAGTCTACCTCCTTTGGGTTTTCGAATGGTTTTGAGATTTGGTTCACCCTGTACGTACCCTCAAACCCAAAAAAAATCCATGTTGCTTCTATCCTCAGTAGGAGAGCGTATCGGAACCGAACCCAGGATTGATTCGTCGAAAGCAATTTCCTGGAATGTTTCTGACATAAAGGCGGATGGCCCAACTACGTATAGGCTATGTACGCACTTTAATTCCACCCTGGAAATGAGGCAGCGCCCTTCGTCCTTTTTCTACGCGATTATATCCACGTCGAAGGCGACATTCTGAGAAGGAACTTTCCTTTTGAAGTTCCGATCTCGTCGTCGTAATCCGGAATTATGAGCTGTGGAATTTCGCGTGTGAAGTAGTGGCAATCTAGGGAACGCGATGCCGTTCACGTATAAGGGTTATTTTGGAGGGCTCGCTAATTGCTCGAGTGCGGACGAAAAAGTATTCCGCCTACGGCATGAAAGAAGTTTTCTTGTACCAAAGAAAACTCCTCTTCAGCAAATAATAATAAACCTACTCCGGGAGCGGGAAGATATTCGGATAATTAAATACAGGGTGTCGTTTATACAGTGCGGATGATGAGGGCACATATTTTTATTTCAAATGGGATGTTTTTCTTTTCAGCAAATCAATTATTTATTCTCAAACACATTTGGCATCGTTGTGAAGTCACTATGAACAGATACTTTCAGTTTCAAAAACATCAGGAATCTTGAATATCCGAGTAGTTTTCAATATCATCTCGGGTTTCATTTGACAACAAGAAATCTTGAAGAAATTTACAGAAATTATTGAATACTTTTGAATGCCTCATGAATTTCTTCAATAACGATAATTAATATAAATAAAGGATTCATCATGCATTCATTCTGAGGAAAATATTGTTAATGTGATGATTTCTTTCATAATACTATTATTGAAGTCATAATCGGAAATAAAAATCTCAAATCGTGCTGAACAGGAGTTAATTCAACCATTCATTGAACTGTCAATAAGCTGTCCAACGTCATTGTTCATGAACTCTTTGTTTACCAATATATATTCGGATAATTAAATACAGGGTGTCGTTTATACAGTGCGGATGATGAGTGCACACAACGAAAAAAAATTGTCATATCTTCCATATCCTTCCTTCCAATTCAATAGGTACCCCCCCAACTTTTTTGAATAGCAAAGAAGGACGTGCGATACATTTCGAAATACAATTCAAAAATTATCATTCTCTATTTTTCTCAAATGAAACGTAATGACGTGTCTTGTCGTCACCTAACCTAACCTGACCTAACCTAACCTAACCTAACCTAACCTAACCTAACCTAACCTAACCTAACCTAACCTAACCTAACCTAACCTAACCTAACCTTACCTAACCTAACCCAACCTAACCCAACCTAACCCAACCCAACCCAACCTAACCCAACCTAACCTAACCTAACTTAAACCAACCTAACCTAACCTAACCTGAAAGTTTTTATAGTATTTTCGATTATTTGAACACTCGAAATCAGCCACAACAAAAACCATATAAAGATACAAACGTACGTATACGACAATGATGATAATAATAAATTATCATGATTTCCACTCGATGGAGAACACGGGTCACTGAATGTGGAATAAATCTCGAAGGAAAGTGGCGTAGCAAAATACCCGAGAACCTTTTTGCGTAACAGTATCAATAACCCTGTCAGCCGCCATGTATAAATGTCAAAGATTGGAAAACAGTCTACAAGAAAAATACGAAGATCTTCAGAGTTTTCAATGCTTTTTCTGGGTTATAATACGATTTGGCCGACAGTGTCGAGCAGAATCATTTCACAGCAGATATTCGAAGTTTACGTCATCTGATATCCTCAAAGCCATCACCCAAAAGTAGGGAATTTGAAGGACGTTGTCGAAATATCAGGATAAAATAACGTAACAATAATTCGTTCAACGAATTATACTGTGCATGAGAGTAAAGATTATATTATTGTCATATTTCATGAATAGAAATGCAGAAACTCTTTCAAATAGCCAAAACTTTCAGCAAAATAAGTGTACCCAGTAAACAATTCTGGATTCATCAGTAATTTCTTCTGATTGTCACTGTCATTGTCAACGTTAGAAACAATTGAAAAACACTTGTTTGTCGATAGAAGCCGCAGATTCTTCTGACCAATTGCTAACGAGCTTGAAATGAATGCCTAGTATATATAATATATAGTATGTTTTCATGAACAGCAGCGATTAAAAATTGCTTCAAATTGCCGAAACTTCCAGCAGCGTAACGTATCCATCTTTCTTCCCAGTAGATCGTTCAATTCACAGTGCTGTGAGTGGTTGCTTCTATACGGCGTCGTATTAAAATTCAGGAGGCAATATGTCTGTCTCACTGTTAGCAGTAAATCCCTTCTTGAGTGCACATTTTTAATTCATAAGGTCAACTTGTGCATGCTTCCCGAGTGGATATTCTCAAGACGCAAAAAGTTCCTGTTTATTATCGTCGCCGCGCCTTCTCGACTGTTTTCCTAATAGGCCACACGAGAAATTTATCGACTGGTTGGATCACTACACCTGCTTCTCGAGTCGTGTAATGAAAGTGACGGAGATATTAGCAACGTCGAGAGGGAAAGTGGAGTTGTAGGATAATATTTTCATACGAGAAAACACAGTCGAACATTCTTCTCTTTGTTCTGGGATTATGATATCATACGATCTATATTTCGTTGGAAATGTCCCACCTAACATTGTCGAACAATGGAAAGCCTATATTTTGTATCGTTGCCATAGCAACAGGAACAATTACCGCCTAGAGATGAAAACCATGGAATTACACAATAGACTTTTTGACGTTCATAAGTTTGACGTAAAACATTGACAATAAGACAAACTATTGAATTCTTGATAACGTTCATTCATTAGAGCAAGATAATTGTGATAACTTGCCAGAAAATGCAGTGTTGCTACTTATATTTTTGTAAAAATAATACTCTGAAACAGAATTTCGAAAAGTATTTTCGATTCGAAAGATATATGTGAAATATGACCACAATAATCAACAAATTTTATCAGCAAATCGATTATTTATTTTCAAAAACATTTGGCATCGTTGTGAAGTCACTGTGAAGTGATACTTTCAGTTTCAAAAACACCAGAAATCCTGAATAGCCGAGTAGTTTAAATTTACAGAATTTATTGAATACTCTTGAATACCTCATGAATTCCTTCACTAACGCTAATTAATATAAATAAATGATTCATCATGCATTCATTCTGAGGAAAATTCCTTTCATAATACTATTATTGAACTAATAATCGAGAATGAAAATCCCAAATCGTGCTGAACTGGAGTTAATTCAACCATTCATTGAACTGTCATTAAGCTGTCCAACGTCATTGTTCATGAACTCTTTGTTCCCAATATACAAATTTGCAGAATAAAAGATACAAATTCTTAATCAATTTGACGATTATCTTACCACCTTTCCAGTTTGATTTTCTCCAGTCGTTTCTCAGAACTCCAAATTTCAATAATGCCTTTCATCAACGGGAAAACGATTTATTTCACCAACCACAGAAACCAATTTCCTTCCCTTTTAATTATACTGACAGCTCGATAACTCCTACAATGCAGCGGACAGAGTTCTATAAAAATATTTGTTGTGTGCTGAAAAGATCACTGGAGTTTTTTGAAGGTATGGTGTCTCAGGGAAAACAATATGAGTGGAATTATCTTTTATTGTAAGAATGCCCCATCATTCTTTCTTTTACAGAAATATCTGTTTGTTGACGACTATTTTGTAAAGCGTAGGATAATTGATCTTCTTCTCGTTATGAAATGTTGATATGTTTAGATAGAGTTGAAGTGAGCCCGATGAATGAAATATTTCATTATGGATGATTATTGCAAAGTTTCAGCTCTGTTATATTAATCAGATCAATAAACTGTCCGATGGAATATCCCCCATGTCGTTCACTTCGACAATAATGGACTCAGTCCAGCTTCGTGTACCCAATTTCAACTAATATTTCATTCCCGAGAGACGAACTGTGGAGTCTGGCGATGAGAGCACATCCTCCTAGATTATCGTCCCCGTCTTTCCAGACAACGTCTTTGACGAATCACTTTGCTCATTCACCTGAACTAATTCAATTCAGCCAGAGAACCACATTGCACCAAACTAATCTGTGTTCTTGCTGGCCTTGTTCCATATTTTCTTCTAAAGCACAGGGTGTCTGACCATATCGATCCGATTAATTTGAATTGGGTCTGTGGAGCATTCCTCCTACGATACGATGTTGGGTGAAGGAAGTCACCAGAGCAAGGCATTAACAATGAATAGAGTCGATATCGACGGACAATGCTGGTTGCGATAACTAGTTATCGTGTGAAGTCAGTGGTAAATTGCGGACCACCGATTCATTATAGGGTTTCGGAAAGCCATCGGAGAATTCATGAATAATTTGATATCGATACTCAGAGTGTCAGACAATTTCGTGTATAAAAGAGATCGTTGAAGTTATTTGAACTTGTGATAAAACAGACAAAAACGATAACTCATCTGTGCAACAACAGTTGCTACTTTATTCTACTTGTCAGGAGGAAGCTTATAATACGACGTTTATAAACTGAAAGATGGGAGATCGAGATAACAAAGAAGATGGATGATAGTGTCCCTTGCAAATTCATTTCAGCACTACCCAGATCATAAATCCTGTATAGGTGGCAAGGCATTTCTTCTCGAAATTGAACTTTCACTTTTCGCACGGTGAATCTGATTTGGCCTCTCGGATTCAAACTTTTATGTATTATGTCACTGGAGTTTTGATTCATAATGCTCGCTATAAGTTCCTGTGCGATAAGACCACAGCAAAAATCATTTCTCGACCAGAGAGATCGTTAGGTGGAATGTATTAATAAGTGTTTCTCTTGATGTTTATTTATTTATCATTTGATATCTCTCCCCATGATGATAACAACGTTACATTATTGTAGATTAATTCTTCTCCTACCTCCATGAAAACCATACAAACTTTTCATTTTCTAGCGAAATGTACGAGACTCATTTGTTTTCTCCAGATTCATTCTAACTGTTACAATTCCTGAAAGTCTCCATAATAAGTAGTTGTATCAATTAGTGATGGAATTCTGAAGTTTGTTTGCTTTGATTGTACCTGGACACAGTGACAACGAAATAGCTGACGAACTAGCTAGGGAGGGGTCAGCTACACCCTACTTTGGCCCGGAACCAGTACTTGGAGTACCCAAGAATCTACTTGGTAACTCCATCAAAAGACGAGTCAAAGAATTACAAAGAATAGTCTGAGATAACACACCAGGACAGGAATAGTAAACTTGTTATTCAGATAACAGGTGAAAAACTAACTGATAGGACACTTAGATTGAGTAGAGATCAGATAAGACTAGTGACAGGTCTCCTTACAGGACATGCTCCTGTTAGAACCCACCTACAAAAGATGGTGCTATATCAAGGTGACCAGACTTGTAGATTGTGCGGCTTAGAACCTGAGACTATTGAACACATTTTGTGCTATTGTGAGGCACTAAACTATGGAAGAGTAGTACAACTAGGAGAACCTGATTCAAACCTAGAGAATGTGGGAACCCTGAAACCTAGTGACCTTTGCAAAATAGTCAAAGGGACCAATAGGGAAAATACAATAAGCCTCAGGCTGCAGTATATCCTTTGGACCCCTGTAGTGAAATAAAAAAAAAGCTCCTTCAAAATTTCACACGAGTCCATTGAAAACAGTGTTGCATTTGCAGTAACAGACCAAATAATTCCCAAAGTTATTGATCTTTGTGACCACCTGGTCTTTACTGAATATAAGGAACTGGCACAAATTTTTAACAAATTCCCCAATCATATTTCCAACTCTGGAATTGCCCCTTATTCCGTCAACAATTAATTTCGTCTCCTGTTATTTCCCTCTCAAACTAATTGTTGACCAATTCCTTGACCAGCAGACGTTCCTCCGTCGCATACAAAACAAAAGATATATGTCCTGCTGCATTGTGAACAGGAGACTCCTGGCAAGCAGGCAGGCAGGATAGATGCACCGCAGGAATACAATTCATCGTGAATACAAAGAGTCAAAGTCCGCAGAGAAATCAGTGACGCACGGTTGCCGGATTTGCAAAGGCGACGAACAATGACCGTGTATAATGGAGGGAATTTTCGAGTCTAATAGTAGTTGGATGGGATGGCTTGGATTAGGGCTTTTTATCAGTTGCATGATTTTTTTTTTTCATTGAAGAGCTATTTTCATGTGCAGGTATATTCCTCAGATCTTTTAATCATTGAAATTGATAACGATGATGTATTCATGGGTGCCAGTTCATCATGACAACTCCAAAGTTCCTTGGGAGTTTTTATGGAAAATAATGATAATAGTGATGATAGTACATTCTTCAAAATACATCTATTATTAGGATTCACTTCGAACTTTTCCAATTGAGGTGGAAATTTTGCAGTGAAATAGTGAAACGGTTGTGTTATGATAGTGATAAGAATGGTTGGAAACCAACAGATTCCTCTTCTTCACCTGTTGATCAACTGTGAAATGATTGACACAAGTACAAAAATCTGAACAGCGAGATCGAACTTATTTATTTTTGATAAACTTGGCAACATAGTTCCGTAACAATAAAGAAGAATATCTATTCTCAAAAAGATACAAGCAAAAGTATTCCATCTCGGTTTGAATTTATAGCGCGAGGACGAATGTAGCTTCAAATAGAAAGGAGTAATAGTGAACGATAAATCACTTTGTGTTATATTCTTGAAATTCTGGAAATATTGGTAAGAGGCAAGACTGCGATCTTGAATGAGGAAGTTTCCAATATTGAGATTTTATTTTTTCCATAAAATATATGAAAAATTATTACACCCGTATTTTTTCTTTTTTTTTGTGCGATCGAATTTGACTCCAGAATTTCGTTTTGAAAAACTAGTTTTGGCTCCTCCACCATTCTGATGACGTACCAAGTGAAAAACCGGGTTCACACAGGAACAAATTGAGATTATGCGTGCGGAAGTACAGTGTTGCCCTGCTTCTAATTTATTCTAAATTTTCGGAAAAACTGACCAGAATATCTTGGTAAAATATGTCGTGGATTTTGCAATACCAAATCATGGATTGTTTACCTTTCTTGGTATAATATCATATATGTCTTATGAAATATAACTAGCACATAACATGCGAAAATATATGAATGCGATGATATAATCGAGGGCTATGGCTGAATAGAAAATAAATGAATGAATAGAATTTGTTCTTGAAGTGAATTATTTCAATATAATTTTGTGTTTGAATTTTCGGAACAGCTTTCAATTTATTTTCATGAAAATAGAAAGGTAGATCTGGCAATTGCGCAAATGCATTCGTAGATTTCGTCCGCGATCATCCGGATTACACCATAACATAACTTACGGTAGCTATATTCACTCTAAACTCACTAAGTACGTCACAGTTTCCCGCCTCAAAATTTATAAAATGGTTTATTTTGAGAATAGAATGGAGTTGAATGATTTGTATTGTCATTCTACAAAGTAGAGATATCAAACTAAATAGTAGAGTACTTATTTGATGAGAATTCGTTATAGGGAAACTTCCCCATTGAACGACTTGACTGAACTACGTTCAACGAAGAAGTAAAAAAGTTATTTGAAAAGCACCTACAATTAAGTCCTTGTCTGTGGTTTTATTCCTCAATCAGGTTTTTCCTTTATGACTTTTCATACTGCTCTTGATATTTCCTCAGAAAACTGATTTAATATTTTTGAGCCAATCGAAATTTCTCATACTTAGGGGACAAACTACGAATGCGACGTGACTCCAATGTTAGCTAAACATTTTCATGAATTACATGGCAAAGATACTTCGCTATTCTGGAACTATTCCTTGGTGTTCCCTTGGGACCTGTCCTTATTTTCTTTGATTTTATCTTTGCAGACGTTGTACCTATTTATTATAGTTTATTCTTCCGCTATGCAGAGAGTGGCTGCATAGGATAAATAAGAGAATGAAACATGCGAACGGATAGTTATTCGACTCATTTATATAAACAGTTATGGAAAAGGAAAACGAGTGAGTTTATTTGAATACGCTGAGCATGGGCTTGTTGGTATGGCATGAATATCAGTTTTCAATTTGATACAGTGATCCACATTCCATGAATTCCCCATAAAACACATAACAATAGGATAATTAAGTAGGAATTTCCGCGATAGCAGATCGTGTACAGAATTTATACCATCCATTTGTCTGCCATACTCTTATATTGTTGCCGTTGTCCTATAAAACATTTTTACGACAATACGCTCCAACGAACAAAATAAATGACTGTCTCGTTATTTTTATTCTAACTGAATAGATTGATGTTTTTGTCCCTCAGTCCAAAACTCGCCTTCCATTCAATTAATGCTTCTTCCTATCTCGTACCCCCTCTTGTCACATTTTTTCAATCGATTCGATTCGAAAGAGATGCGTTAGAAAAGAGGCAACCCTAACAGAAGATAAAACATGGACAGGACCGTCAGTTTGTTTAAAGCGAAATAATTGTCTTCGTTATCCACGAAATTATATCGATAGGATTCACTGTGACGTGTCAGTCTCTACATCTCACGAAAAGAAGTTGAGGTTATGTAGAATTTAAAATGATTTACATGGTTGGAGAAATCTGTGTCAAAATATGACTCCACGTATTTCAATGGATTTTTCATGAAAGACATAAAAATCATGACAGTGTGAAGATGGGCTAGATATTTTGTAGTTGACCCAGCTGGAGCTGATTGCTCTGATGCCTCAGTACCACTAATTGTAGATATCTCCAACAGGTTAACCAACTGTCTTCAACATCTTTTATATGCACCTCATGCTACAAGTGTTCGATCACACATCGCGTGCGATATACACTTACTCCATGCACTAGTGGCATAATTGACTTGTGCTCACCATACAATACGATTGGAGATCACTAAATCAAGAGAGATCACTACTTGTTGGTAGCCGTCTCGCTAGGAGTGAAACAGAAAAGTGTTGAGATAAGACAGGCTCTTAGCAGGTTCTCGTTCGAACAGTAATTGACAAATGGACAAAAGAGGAAATAGAATTAGTTACAAAAGCTTTGTGTGATTACTGCTGCTCCGTTAAATGGGATTTCGGCCACAATAAGCGTCAATTCAGGATGTTCTTTCGGCACTACCATTTTTATCTTTCTCTCACCGAAGAAAACTGTGACGATTGTTGAATTGATTTCGATTGTTCGTTTTGGTGTGATTCATGTTTGTGTTATTCAAAATAAACAATATTGCAATTCAGGAGTGGTCTGGAACCAGTTCAGGATTTCAATAGTGTTGTTGGGTTCAATCTTTTCCACAAAATATCGCAGAATTCTTCAGTTTTTGTTTATTCATCGATTTCTGATATAGAAGTGGGACACAATTTTTTTTATTGATTTCTGAAAAATGTCTGCATTCAAATGGAATTCACAATGTTGGACAAAAAAGCGATAAGAAATATTTTAATCTTGAAGTTCAAGATGATTTTGAAGGAGAATAGATTCATAAAGAATTTTGTAATGAATTTGAATAACGTAAAGTTCATTTTGTCGTGTATTGATCAGAAGATGATTTCTTCCATTTAGTACACTTTGAATTGAAAACCTCAGTCTGATTGATGCATGACAAAATAACGATCTGAGTCATTGAGGTCTCAATTCATACGACACGCAATCTAGCATGGATATGATATTTTTTTTGAATTATGAATAATAAATAACAGTTGTTTATTTATGCAATGGAATTTATTAGGTAAGAAGTCATGTTCTCATGAACAGTCGTAGGTTTATATTGATGTATATTCACAACCATTCATAACGCTTGTAGATATATATTTTACATTGTTTCACGTATTAAGCAACAAATCATTCATTGTTTAATGTATCAATTCGAACAGATTTGAGAAATTAATCATTCTCAGAGTCTTTCACCTTTTTCATTGCTCATTTTTTATCAGTAATTTTGCATCAAACTCACAAGACGATAGTATTTTGTAACGTTGTCATGATATCACACTTGTTTGCAGTCTTCTTCTTTCCAATGGCATCTGATCTATTAGGCAATTAGGTAGCACATTTTTTTATTTATATTTTATGTCTTATTTTTACGATTTACGACTTGATTTTCATTCAATTATATAAAGTAACATTCTTTCTAGCTTTGCTTTATCTAAATGTTTATCTACTGTTACATATTAGATTTAATAAGGTCATTGTGTCATTATTTCTTCGACGGAATTCAGGATTAATTAAAATTTCTTTATATAGATATAGGATTGTGAGCCGTTCCTCTCATTGCACACATTTTCCAATTTACGAGTCTAATTAGGAATTTGACTCACTGAGCGATTTCTCATTTTGAATTCTATTGTGTGTCACGATTTCGTGCAGAAAGAACAAGAAATGAACATTTATTTATTTGAATAAACATGATAACAAAATGGGTTGTTCAACTTTCTTCCTGTATCTTTTCAAAAACGTTCTGATGATCATATACATAAAATACCTTTTGTATTGGTTATGATTCGGAAAGAAATAAATATCATAATAATAATAATAATAATAATATTAATTTCTTTGGTTGAAGAGGACAGTTGAAAAAAGAACAATGCACAATAAACAAAGAAAATGTCAAGTTCAATTGCAAATATAAAAACGTACAAATGTAAAAGTCAGTCAAAATAATATAAACAGCACAATTACACAATCAGTCCAAAAGTAATGATAAACATCCACAAGTGAAAGAGGTAATAAAAGTATGAGTACTAGTGTAATCCACATTGTAACACAATCTGAAATTACAGTAGGAAAATTTGATTGCAAAACATTGCATAGGATCAGGTGGAATTAACTTTTATATCTACAGATATAGTTGAATTTATCAAATTAATCGGTCGCAGTATATTGGACATACAAATTCTTCCTTTCAGTTTGAAAACTTCAATGATTTGTTGAAAATCTTAGCAGCCATGTTATTTGGCCTTCATTTTTATTGAAATATGTTTCTATTCAGTATTCACTGTCTTCTTCCTTTTCTTTGCCACGTTCTCTATTTGTTATGAGAACACAGATGGGGATAATTTATTGAAAACACGAGTAAACATAAATATAAACGACACATACAGAAAAAATAAGTGAACCAAACACAATATATAATCAAAGATAACAGAGAATACATCTGTATATTTGCAGTGCTAGTTTATTAATTCTCTACACAATTAGCAATTGTTTACCCTCCAAAAGTTTTATATTCGATGCTGTGATTAGCTATGATTTGGATGTGACGTCAAGTGAATTCGCTCTCTTTAAATCGCAATACTGTTTCCGAAACAGTAGAGGAAAAGACTGTTTGGAATTTGATGCTGATGAAAGCATGAAGATTCTTCTCGAAATAGGAGTCATGCAATGAAAATGCTTACTGAATTTTCAGTATCTTGAGTAAGTCGTCTTTTATTTTTGGGCTCGCCATATCCTGCAATGATTTCTACTGAAATGTTTGGCTCTAGATATTCTCTTCGCGAGAATCAACTTATTATATAACTTCGATAGCAAGAATACCCTGAGCGTAAAATAATTCTCCCTCATACCTAGTGATGCCGAATGCTAACAAAAGCTGCTGAGTCATCATTCGATGTTGATAGCATCGAACAAAAGTCTGAGCTCGTTGAGAGTGAAATCAATTTCTGGCTAGTTGACGTAACAAAAAGATCATTGTCCTGGATATATTTTCTTCGCGGCAAATGGCATATTCTGCAGGGGAGCCGTTTCAATTTCCTCAGTAGGACGGATTGTGGATTGTGGCGAGCCGAAATGAATTAGGAGCTGATGTGAAACAGTGACATTCTTTGCCGAGATCGACGTAGAATGAATTTTAAATTCAGAATTATACTCTTTTCAATGGGATTTTGAGAATACTCGCTTATAATTCATTTCAGGATTCGGAGAATGCCCAAAGGGTGCTGAAAAATTATTTCTTAATTGAAAAATCACTTGAATGAAAATCTACAGGGATAAAAATTCTATTTATACCACGTTTTGTACCGAATAACTGTACTGATTATTGTACTGTTATTATTGTATATAATGTACTGATTATTATGATTGAACTGATTTGATTTGATTTGATTTGATTTCCAAATCATGACGCATAGTGTGTTTGAAATAATGACGAGCAACTTCAACATGGCTGATAGTAATATTTATTCCAGGTTCATGGATTTTTTTCCAGTATAAAACTAAGAAGAATACTCCATTTCATAATTTCTTCGGCATTTTTTAACAATTTACTGATTAGATAAAAAATCTGTGGAAATTTTTTGACAACGGAATTTTGCGTGAATTTATTCATTGATGCAGTTTGAACTAATTTGATTTTCAATACGTCAATTTGTTTATCTACCAGAAAAGGTTCAAGGAATAATAGGATTGGAACCAATACATGAAGTTTTTTTTGGCTTATGTGAAATGAGGAAGGTGATAATAGAGCTTTTACTACACCAAACAATATTGAGTATAAAAAGGATGCAAAAAGTGATCCATGAGATTTGGTGATTCAAGTTGAGTTCCCAGTATATATCGAATCACATATCGTGTTCTAGATTTATCTCAATGTTATTTGTTATAATTTTAATAAATCAGACGAATTCTTGAGGGATTTTTATATTGGTCATTCGAGAAATATGATGAATTTTTCATACTTTTGATTACATAATTTCTCATTGAGAATATTATTTTTTCCTCCTGCAAACTCTTTCAACGTATATTCATCTTATGGTTTCTCTATCGAATGATTCTTTAGGAGACTGCATATAGGGTGAACTAGAACAACTTGCCATGAAGTCTACAGAGTTAGTTGTCGAAAAACTTTTCCATATATACCTGATGATTGATTTGGTCATTGAAATATTGATGGAAAGAATAAAAATGGACTTCAATCCCTCGATACCCTTCGAATACACCACTGTTCGTTCGATATTTTATTCAATAAAGGTGGATAACTCAATATAGTTCGTCTCCAAGCTTGCTGTTCCAATGGTTGTTCCCTACCAGCTTACTTTCCGAAAAATAACACGCCGGAGAGAAGTGTTTTCTCTATAAATATTTTATGGACAATTCGAAATTGGGCTGGGTTTACGGTATTACCAGGAATCAATAAGACAGGTAAGCGAGAACGTTTCGAGAGATCTGCAAATACGACTTGAGTTGCTTTCCGATGGAATTGTCGAGCTACCTAATGGAGCAAACCATTACCATATAATGAGGGAACGTAGGATGGAACGCATTCAAACATGAGTAGAGGTTAGAAAACTCGTATCGTGGACTGGATTTCGTTTCAATTGAATAACTGTTCTAAACAGTTCTTTCCCTGAGTGTGTTTCTAGGCACACCAAGAGCTAATTCCAGACCAAGGTAAGGTGTAGCTGAGTCCACTCTAGCTGATTCATCAGCTATTTTATTGCTTTTCATTCCACTGTGTCCAGGTATCTAGATCAGTTCAACTTTATTTGACCTTGACAGTGATTGAAGTTCATCATTGATACAGTCCCAGATGAGATTTTGGGATCGCCTTCTCATCCCACAAAATATGGATTTCCTTGCTCTTTTTTCTTAATGCCCCTCCATTCTATGAAAAAATACATTCAAGGGTTTCTCAGAGAAAGATTTAGAGACCTGGTATCTCTTGGCATCTGTAGGATGCTGCCCCTATTGAAATCTAGAGAGATTTTTACCCAGGTACTCAGGAGAACTATGCAATGAGAAATATTTTTCCATGTACCAGACATCATTACATTGTTTAGAATCGTCAAACAAATAAACTGAGCCCTGAGCCATTATACATCAGTAGGTAAATACGAGTACGTGAACCGTCATTCCGCAAGATTAAATCGTTTGCATCAAATATTTTATAGCTTTTCAATACGCGAGCACGTAATATACTGCGAGCACACACAAATCGCCAGTAATTTACGATGAAATTTATTTATCATTTTCGTATGTTTTTTTTTGTTTTCTCGTGATATTCAACAGAAAGGGGATAATATATGGGTAGCTCGGTACGTGCACATTCATTTTCCATGACGTTCCCGAAATGGCGTATGATGAATACCCGTTGGAGTTTTCCGTTTTAGATTATTGCAACCAGTTGTATTTTTCAGCAGCTATTTGGCTTGGAAATGACGAAATATGGGACATTAAAAGAGACGAGTACATCGTAAATACGTCACTTTTATGGATGACATAAAAACTCTGCCAAGAAAATATCGGTACACCAGTCCACAGTACTGGTGACGTCATAATTCCTGACAAGCGCTGGCTTTAGTTATTCACGTACCAAGAAGTTCATTCATTGAAAACCAAGACCATGTCCTAGCATAGCTTCATAGGAATCTGAAGGACTTTATAATGGCCTTGGAGGATTTTGACGAATTTCGATCATCTTGACTGCTGGAAAATAGCAATATTTCTCAATCTTCACTATATGGTACTCAACAGACTTCGCTAACTATGGAAATAACATCGATAGAGTATTACAAAGCTGAAATATTCTTAGTTGAATATTTATTTGAGGTCCAACAATGACTATGAGTCCATAAAAAAAATTTAAAGAACATTCGTGAGCTTCACACCATAACTTGTGTACCAATTTCGAGCTGGTTCTCCTTAAGTTTGTAGGAGCCTTAAAGAAGATTTGTTCACTTGAGGCTATTCTCCTTCCATCGTCGATTCTGATCTCATAATCTCCCAAACAATTTTCAGATGTCAGGAGAATTCTGCTTGATATGAAAGGAACAAGCAATGGCTGCTTCAGATAAGGTCGTTATCTCTGCCTGAGTCATTAGTAAATTGTTTGACCCCTATCACTCAAATGGTGGTTCAACGTCTCACATATTAAACGCTTATTTGATGCTATCCAAGACTCCCCATTTAATGGTCTATCTTACTCACACCCATTGGCGTAGGTGACTCCAATATTCAACATTTCAAAATTGCATTGATGGTAATAAATTACAATGATGATAAGTCACAGTTTTTTTTTTTCGACTAGGTATTCGACAGTAATAGATGCAGTACATTTCATAGAAATATTGAGTTCATTGAAAGCCAAGTAACGGAATTTGAAGAGGATGTCAATTGATGTTAAGTTTGGCAAGTAATTGAACTTGTCCAATATATCCCGAATGGAGTAGGTGAAAGAGAACTGAACAGGGACTGAATGACAAACTGTTTGACATTTGGCAGTACATCCGAGAACTTATCTGATGATAGCAGACATGACACACGCCACTGTCCTGACCAGAGATCACAGATGAAGGGACACGTAGTTTTGCAATTTCTACTCACCAGGAAACAACATTACCAACATTGTTGTTAACTTTATTAAGTTGCGTCATTTTGGACGAGACGAGTATGTAGCGTTAAACCGAGAAGGGGAGTCGGAGGATGATTGAGGAGTTCATTATCTGTCAAAGCTTTGTGACCATCCTATACCTGGTTGATATTCTGTTTTTGTTTGATTAAGTTCATTATGAATTCGTGACCGTAATAATGCAAAGGGTTGAAATAATCGTGCCCTTGGTGAAATTGAGTTCTACAAATAAAAGAGTACAACAAAAATATGATTCAACTATTTGCATCGTTCTTCAACTGTCTATCAACTACCATCATATTGCAATAACTTTATTGAATTATGAATCAATAATATTGTAGATATCAACATTGATAAGCTGATTTCCAGATTGGAATTGCATAATTTAATTTGGAGTTACATCTTGCAGCGTCCTTGAAGGAACTTGAGAGCGCTTATATTCTTCAATGAATATCTTTGACTTCATAATCGAGTTTATTCTCTTTGGAAAAACTATGGCACAGTTATCAATAGCAGAATATCAGCAATTGCTTGTCAAGTTCTGGTATTATATGGATGATATCGTTTCTGCCTTTGGGACATCGACACCAGTAAATGCATTGTGACATTAAGGCAATATCGTATTGTTTAAAGTGGCTCTGGGGCCAATTCCTGCCAACCATTGTCGCCATATCCAATGGTGTTCTCACTATGTTCCACCTACAACGTGAAATTCTTTCCGTTTTCGCAAACATACCAGACAGTCCAGCGATTCGTAATCAAGCAATTTCGTTCCTCATATAAAATATTCCATTATATTTTCGAGCGACACTGAAAAGAAAAAAAGATGCGGCAAGCGACGAAATGTAATGCGAAGAATTTTGATGAAGGATTGGTTAATTTGTGTAAATTGAACCGGGGGCTAATGAAAATGTTTCAGAAATGTTATGAATAGAGCGAAACATTGCTCGTTTATTCCATTTGCCGTTATTTGCAATTATTTCACTCTTCTAGATAGCCCATTTTGTTTGGTACACTGCAGAAAAACGAATCCGGGACTCGTTCGTTTGTTTGGAATGGAACATTCATTAGGCTGCTGCAATTAGCGAACATTTGAAATTAAGATATTCAAACCATTATTTTGTGAATCCATGGAAACAGTAAGTAGTTTCGAAATATACACTTCTATTCATTCTGACGGCTTCTTTGTCAAGTCTGTTTGAATCAAAGGATTTGAATTTCAGTTGAGGACATCCAGAAAAAGAAGAAATATTTCCTTTGAACTGTTAGGAAGCTCATTAAACGTATGGTTGAAAACGAGATATTCAATCTGGATATATTCTTTCTAGTTCTTTTACTGTGAACTCAATTCTGAAGATTTAAATCAAGAGATCAGCTCATTGACTATCAGATGTACTACAGTTTTGTGACATCTGAAGATTTTGCTAGCCAATAATGTTCTCGAGAGTATATAAAAGTTCATTGTCCCATTTTTTTCTGAGGTTGCTTATAGAAAAGGTAAACAAACCCCATTTGCACAACATCAATATTTATATCTCACATAAAATCCCACAAACTCCATTTAGAATATCAAATTTTATTCGAAATACAATTACGATAAGAAGATTTCATGACAGCATATCCGACCTGCTTCGTGACTAAGAATTCAAGAAGCGGAACTCTGAGAAAAAAACCAGGGAATATTATAATAAAATGTGCATACCTTGAGCATTCCTGTCTCGTATCAGAGCTACTGCGGTTGAAAATTGCAGCCGAATAGCTTTCTTCGTATATGGCCCACCGTTTTGTGTTTCCCCAATATTGTTTATCTCGTTCTTTTATTTCATACGTGTATTCCAGCATCCGCATATCAGTATAACTTTGCGAATAGTGATGCCCTCACAAATGCAGGATCATTTATAATATGCCCTGTTATGTCTTGTTACGTCAGGAATAATATATGAGTTCTGAGTGGAACTGAGCAGCAAAATATTTTCTGATTCAATATCAGTAAACGTGTTCCTTTAGTGATGATATAGATATTGCATATGTTTTGAGTATTGTCAAGACAAGAGACAAGAGACAAGAGACAAGAGACAAGAGACAAGAGACAAGAGACAAGAGACAAGAGACAAGAGACAAGAGACAAGAGACAAGAGACAAGAGACAAGAGACAAGAGACAAGAGACAAGAGACAAGAGACAGGAGACAAGAGACAAGAGACAAGAGACAAGAGACAAGAGACAAGAGACAAGAGACAAGAGACAAGAGACAAGAGACAAGAGACAAGAGACAAGAGACAAGAGACAAGAGACAAGAGACAAGAGACAAGAGACAAGAGACAAGAGACAAGAGACAAGAGACAAGAGACAAGAGACAAGAGACAAGAGACAAGAGACAAGAGACAAGAGACAAGAGACAAGAGACAAGAGACAAGAGACAAGAGACAAGAGACAAGAGACAAGAGACAAGAGACAAGAGACAAGAGACAAGAGACAAGAGACAAGAGACAAGAGACAAGAGACAAGAGACAAGAGACAAGAGACAAGAGACAAGAGACAAGAGACAAGAGACAAGAGACAAGAGACAAGAGACAAGAGACAAGAGACAAGAGACAAGAGACAAGAGACAAGAGACAAGAGACAAGAGACAAGAGACAAGAGACAAGAGACAAGAGACAAGAGACAAGAGACAAGAGACAAGAGACAAGAGACAAGAGACAAGAGACAAGAGACAAGAGACAAGAGACAAGAGACAAGAGACAAGAGACAAGAGACAAGAGACAAGAGACAAGAGACAAGAGACAAGAGACAAGAGACAAGAGACAAGAGACAAGAGACAAGAGACAAGAAATTGTCCTTTGAATGATATTACTATGAACATTTCACTGCTTACAAAATATACTCATGAAAAATCTCGAGTCTTTTCCGAAACAATGAAAAAAGTGGAGTACTGAACATCAAAGTAGGCATTTTTGCAGCAATTAACGATGCTGAACAAACTAGGTCATCGATGGCCATTCACGCTTCAAAAGTATCGATTGACTAATCTAGCAAAGCCGTCCAATAATTTGCTTTTCTCTGATATAGAATTGTTTCCACAAATGAATTTAATGGGTTGTAAAGCACATCAAATTATTCAAATTTGACGTTGAATAAAACGAATCCTGAAAAATATTCCAGCGCTACGAATGTTGTTGTCGGTTTTCGATAACTGTACATTTAGGATTCGTTTGCAATTTGACAGGATAATTGAAATCGTCAGTTATATCGTCTATATATAGTCATGGGCAATTCTCTGATTGCGGTAACTTTGCCAGAATAGTATCGTTCGAATGATTTCACGGTGTGTAATTACATGAAATTATGTCGAAATTTCGTGCTTATAATCATTCAGTCGAAGGATTTTATATCAAATTTCCGATAGTTGATTAAATATTGAGAGCTGATTTGTTTTTTCTTGAATCACATATCCATTCGACGAGAATGGAAAATGATATGATGAAATAGGACACACAAAGGACATCAAAGTGCAATGTTCAAATATGCTGATATAATGCGATATTTCAAATTCCAAATACATACATAATGAATGCAATGGGCTAGATTGCACAAATTTTAGGAAATTCAATATCATCAGAGATATTTCAATACTATTGGAATTCCAACTATCGAATACAGGGTGTCTGAGAAAAGTATGAAATCTCTCGGAAATCACAAGGAACAAAATGAACAAAAGTGATCAGTGAGAACTCTTGAAATGCCAACCTACTATAGATCAGTACCTAATGACTTCACTGGATTCGATATGCGAGTGAGATTTTCGTGAGATTCTCCAGAATCCTGACGTGAAACCTAGTCTCAAGCTTGATGCATATAATCAGAACGACGATGCGACATTGTCGCATATCCTCAGGTTATATTTCACCAACACACGTAAAGCACAAGCTCCAGTAGGCAGTCTACGCTCTCTGATGCATTATGCATCGTAATGCATGTGTATCCTAAGATATTCGGTTTACAAAAATGCCGTGCTTCCTGCAAAAGGAAATGGAATGCATGTCAAAATCTTTGCCAGATGCATTCTCGATGAATTCGTTCGTTATATGACGAGTTCTGTCAGAAACACGTTGGATATTCAAGTATGAATAGTGAGTTCGATGTATATTATATAGTCCTCTGAATAATGTATCCCTACAAGTGTTCGAGAATTTCTGAATATTTCTTATACCAGGTTTATAAATCAACTTTTCGAATACAGTTACAATATTCAATCGACTCAACTTTCTTTTGGGGCCAAACAGCTTTGAAACAGGTTTCTTCAATCCTTAGGAGTGATGGAATAGCCTTCAGGTGGTCTGAGATTTCTTTCTTCCTCACAAATCAAAGAATTAACAAGGAACCAAATCATGACCAAAAAAAATTGAATGCATTATTTTCAGAAATTCTCAGTTTCATGAGACGAATCATTTCCAGGATATGGATTTGATCTTCAACTTTGAACTGGAATATGATATTTCGCCAAGTTTTGTTCTGCTCAGAATCATTCCCAGAATAAAAAAAATAATAGGAATGAAATCTCAAGTTTTTTGAATTCCCTATAATTATCCCCCTACGAACACTACAATTTCTCCACACCCTGTACAATTAATTTTTTTTCTCAACTTATCGATACAGACGAACGCCAGTCATCTGAATCAACACATCGCTGGCTGGCCAATCGCCCAATCGATCACATCTTTCGCAGGAAGCATTCTTTCTAATCGCCTTCAAAGCGTTGGGTAGCCAATAACGTGTCACCAAAAATTAATCGACGCTATAAATTCGACAGACGAAACAGAAAAACAATAGCCTGTCGCTGCATACACCTCGAGGACGAATCGAGAAGGCGCACCGGAAACACTTGGATGGCAACACACATCGTTTGGCAGGAAGTGACCTAGCCTGTCAGGAGTTTTTTCGACAGGTTCCAGTCTTCAACTGAAAGGGAAGCGATGAAAAGCAGCGGCGGGTGGGTTTATTAGATTCTGGATCTTTCTACTCCGGGAGATGAAATTTAGGAAACCAAAGAGAAGAATTGTTGCTTTGACAGATTCGCCCAATATACTGCGACAGTGATGCGGTGACAGACCCTCTTGTGGTGAATTGATTAAGCTTCTCACCGTTGTTATATCTTTGATGTTGGGATTCGTAATCTTTGCGCGAATCGTTATTTGTTCGAAAGGAAGAGCTTTAACGGCTCAGCGTTTCAATTTTGTAATGGACGTTCTTATTATTCTTCTTCCTACCTTGTTCATGGTTTGGCTATTTTATCATGAACACCAGTCGAAAGCGGTCTCTGTTATTTCGTTTCCGAAAATTCATTCTCTGAAATCTATATTTGAGGGGATATCATTAGATACAAAAGGATATTATTGCAGTCTATACGAACTCAGTTGAATACGTTCATGAAGAGACTTCGATTCGGAAGAAAATTGACGAAATATTCTTCAGGCTGCGAAATTTTTGGGGACCACTTGAGGACCTTGCTTGATTTCACATCCTATCATAGTCTCTGGTAATTCTTTATGTCATGAAAACACTAGATTTTTTAAATGATCATCCATTTCTTCTTTCAGGAAGAAAATAATTCATCGGACAATGATATTCTCAGAAATATCTTCCCATCATCATAATTTTCAGCTGGATTACTACCAATAACAAAAAACAACAACAAAAAATGTCAATAAAGGAGGTTTGAGAACTAATTATGGATAACCTTTCCAGTGTTCATGTGTAGTTTCTGACTTATTGCTAGTCGATCAATGATTCAAGGAATGATAGAAACACATTATAGATCTGTTAGATATTTGGTTTATTTCAAAACGCTGTTTTCCGGAAAAATTTCAATCCTAGTGAATGGGCAGATTCCTAGTGAACTTGGTTATGAGAGAATTCGCCCATTTTGGTTGATCCTGTGGCACCATATGACCAGCATTCCTAACGAGAACCTCTGTCAAATTACCAGCATACTTGACATACCCTGCCAGAACACCATCTTCATGCCACTGATATCTCTTGGCAACTTTATACTCCTCTGCCGAGCTGAATTTTAGGTTCTCCAAATAATCTACCATCATGGGATACGCCACGATAATATCGAACTGTCCATTATACAAGAGGACTCGGTAGTTACTGAGCAGCTCTGCTACCCAGCTGGTGATTGGCTTGGGTATGTCGTAGAGGAGATTACTGTGAACGTTTTCATCTCCAAAGGTGGTAGCACCAACGTGTAAGGCCCTTCGAACGTCTTCTCTTTGGAACAATTTCTCCATCTGGAGGTCACCGATGCCGTCATCAACGAGACTCGCGTAATTGTAGACGTTGTTGATGCCGGATACTACTGTGAAGAGGGAGTCTTCTTCACCGAAGTTTTTGTCCAATAGTTCACTTGCTTCGACGTAGTTTTCATTTCTGATGGCTTCACCAGCTGAAAGAATCATGATTCGATATTACATCAGCGATTTCCATGTATTCCAATTTTTGAGTGTCAGGAGTCAGAGTTAGTCATTAGTCAGTTATTATATCTCTTTGAACTACCATCAATTTTGAAATTCCTAACTCCTCACGAGTATGCTCCATGATCACGTTGAATAAATCAACAATGATGTAGCTAGAGATTGGAAAATCTGATGTCTGAAATGACAGGATGAAAATTTTCTATTACAAATATTGTTGCACCCACCTTTTTCTTCAATGGCAGCCATTGCAATTTTGGTGTTCGAATCAACCAAGCCATGTTGATTAGCATACTCCGAGTACCTGAATTGACGTTCCGGATCACTCAACCCATTACCAATCGCCAAACCTTTCAAATTGATTTCAACTCTTGCTTGTCCTCTTTGCTTCAATATCGTGTACCCTATAGCTGGCACGTATTTACCCCCATACGACTCCCCAGTGATGAAGAATTCATTCTGAACCAGCTCGGGAAAGAGCTCGAAGAATTGTTGCAGGGCTTCATGCAGATCTCTGCCAACTCTGGTCTGGTTAGTTGCGTAATCACCGTCGGTGAAACTCCAACCAGTACCCACAGGGCTGTCAATGTAGATAACTGAATGGTTCTTGGTCCAGTTTTCCTCCAGCAACCCTAGGGAGCCATCTGCTTGGAAGATGAAGGGACCATTCTCGAGGAAAACGGCGTACATGGATGGGGAGCCTGGTCCTCCTTGAAGCCATAGCAAAACTGGGTCGCTTTGGTAGTCATTCTGAGAAGGAAAGAACCAGAAGAAGAGATTGGAGCTGGTGAGCTCATTCACTGTGAGGTATCCAGAGAAACTTTTCACTCCTAGGAATTCTTCGAAATTTACTGTGGCTGCTGCTCGGGCTTCGTCTATTTTATTTGCTCTAATGAGTGGAGTCAGAATCAAAGGTTCTCCAGCATCTCCAATGAATGGAAGGCCAGTTTTTCTGTGCGATCTGGGTGTCAGAAGAGACGAACTCAGATGAAAGAGAGCGAGTGCGATGAGGATTTTGGAAATCATTTTCACTGCACAACTTTTACCTACGAAGTTCACCCAACGAGTTCAGCTCTGTAGGTGATCAGTTTCGGGATATTCTCACTTTTATATGGAACTTGCATCATTGTGAGATCATGGGGTCGAGATGGATTGCAAGATGTTCTGGAAGATTTATGGACGCCTAATCCAATGATCAAAGCTCAATTGATATAATGGTAGGAAATTATCGAATCAATAATGAATGATACTACATGAATATACAACATAAAAATAGATTGCCCCTTTTGAATTGTATATAAAAAGACATTTCAATTCAATATTATTAATTACTTTTTATAAAAGTTGGTCGATTTCTAAAACAATGGATTATCGATACCATGTAAGCTACAGTAGATTGTTAGAATGATTTGAATACAACAAGAGCGGATTTTGTTACTTTAGAACGTTTAGTAATTTACAGGTTTCTCGTTGTGCCTTTCGATTTACTTCAATATTTGATAGATAACTGAGTTTGAAACACCTAGTATACTGATTGTGTTCCATACCGAACATTCTTCCACATAATTTGAATAAAACATTGTTATTATTATCGCTAGACACCATTTATGGTTATTACTACCTTACTCTAGTTACCTAACTCGGGTGAAACAATTGAAGTAGCCCCAATTAAATAACCAGATCGTGCTTTTCCATTATAATCAGGAACAATCAAGTATTGTAAGTTGGATATCAAGCAATAGCAATCCACAAGTGGTTACTTGTTTGATTATAATTTATTATCGATCAATAATTACTATATTTAGGTTGTCTTGTCCTGTTTGTTCGAAACTCAAAAGCATTCTAGATAATGTCGGTATCTATATTATAGTCACGCACGGAGAGTGTGCTATTGAAATTATTATAATTCGAATTTGATTATTTGTTGTATCATTTTACAATGTTTCGAATTATGAAATCGAGATGATGAGCTATATATATCGACAATCAAAAGATTATGCAGCTTACCTGAGATCAATTGATCCTAAAGTGATTATTCTTCAATAAAATTACACTGTTGCAATCGTCCATGATCTAATATCTCGAATCTCTCCTAATCAGAATTCATATTATGATATTCAATATCTAGACTATATGATCGTTTAGGATACCTTATCTCAATGTAATACATTTTTTCTTTAACAGATCTAATACTCGTACTGACAATGGAAAAATATTTCCACAATTATGGATGTTGTTCAAGATATATCAAAAAAATTTCAGGAAGTAAACTAGAATATCGAACACCCTGTTGAATATTTTGAAATACTGATAGGATACTCCTTCACAGACATTTGTCCATCTATTCATCGGTCGAAATTTTTCGAAAAAATGGAATATCTGGAAAATAAATCATGACATGAATGCGATTCAGAATGGGAAAAGGAAACAGGAACAGGAAAATTCAATAATCAATAGGATGTTCTATTTGGAAAAACTCCTGAATTCCTTTAGCTCTAGCTGCAACCAAAATTTCAAATTTATATTTCAATTAGTGCTCCATTTACCTCTAATGAATCAGTTAGGTGAATCACCCTGTATATCTGGATTCCAAATTTATTGTGATTTTTTTGGTTCATATTTGTTCATATACTGTATTTCTGATTTCTTTGTTGTCATGTTGTCAAACATGGATAATATATCAGGGTTCATGGTCATAATTTCATTATAATTTCATGTTTTTTTCATCAATATTGATCAATGACTTTGATGTATAACATTCCTAGGATTGAGTTTCATATAGCAAGATTGTACATTGTCCAATTCTCTGGTTTTATTTTTTTTTGTGCGTTTCTGAGTCACATTTGTGTTGACTTTCAAGTGAGATTTTGTCTGTTGAATCATTTGGAATCAGCATTCTGAAACGTTGTTGAAAAAAAATATTAGGACTACACAATAGACAACACTGCATAGCATAGAAACTTTCCGAATGCAGTAGAACTATCAATAAAAAAATATTAAAAACGATTTCCTCTCTTGAAACTCCTCTTCATTTGAATAATTCAGGTAACATCGTGGACTCACAGAATTTAACCAACGCAGATTGCTGCTATGGAGACAAATTCATACAATGAAGTTAACGTTTGTGTTTATAATAGTTTCGGAAGTCCTATCCTCATCTCGCACGCGTTCCTCTTCGTTGAATTGCCCCGGAGGAAATACCTGCACGGTATCTGGTTGTGATGCTTCTGCCCTTGCAGCTAGTCTTTGTATTAAAATTGAAAATTTGAAGATCGTGAGTAGTTATTTCCATACCAAAGAAACGGAATGCAGAATATTCTTTCATTTATCAATGCATACTGCAACCATTGATAATGTAAGTTAGTGTAAGTTTTTTTACATAGTAGTAGGAACTTTGTTGAGGTGTAGCAACTTCTGAAAAGTTTGACATTTAATTTTATGAGGAATTATTCTTCCGACTAGAAGTTTCTACTTTCGATAGACAATAGAAGGATTTTTCAACAGATTAATGAAGTTAAATTGAGTGAAAATTGTCTTCATTGGGAACTCATGAGGTGAAGGTGTTGGATTGTGATATAACGTAGTAATTAACCTTCGTGCGCTTTAATTCAGCAGAAGCTTGACAAGAATTCTGCTAGCGATAGAGAATGTGTAGAGTTTATGAAGATCACCATTTCGTCTCCCTTATTATGTAGTTTTGTCTCGTAATTCACCGAACTTTGAACATTTTAATTTGATTCTTGACAAGCTTCCCTATTTCCCTGACAGTTTAGGTGTCATTAAACTTCGAATATATTGGGTAGATTGAACCAGTCTGGTTATACAGAGGATTCTCTATCGACTTTGTGTAGTGTTTCGTGAATATTTCTTTCGAATCGAATTATTTTCCATTTATTACATTACCTTTTTGGATGCTTCCATGGCATCGCATAAAATGTCCATAATTGTATGTTATTTCCGGAATATTTACCATTGTATCAACATTAATATCAATAAAAACTTCATCATAAATACGAGTAGCGATCTACGAAAGTAATAAATATTATTCAATGGGATATGAGAAAAAACAAACAGAAGAGAAGAAAGAAAGACGTCATCAGGGTAGAATCAGACAAAGGCGTAAAATCTACTTCTGGAATTGCTATTCAACCATTTGAAGAAGGAATTGAAATTATAAAACATGTATTCAAGACGTCAGTATTGAATCCAGAAACGAGCTTAGAACATAAAAACCTTAGACATACTATATGAAGTGAATAATCAGAACAATTTCAGATCATACCATTCAATTATTTCAGGAAGACATGATTGATTCAGAATTAAGTGATCTGAAGCATTAGATGTTGGAAAGACTTTTTCGTGTCTATGAACTTAACCTCAAATTGTCTGAAGTGGAATAATCAACAAAAAGAACTACTGGTTCTGAAGAGGACCTCAAGGAACATTTTACATACTGAACAACACATTCAGTCGACCCACCAAATTCTAAATTCATGGAGAGTTCTAATAGGTCAAATGTATAAGTTACGGCTTGCTGAACTGAAAATCCTCGCTATGGTTTGCATATAAAATTGGCACGTACTCCCGAAAGTTAGTTCCCATTCGAATAAATCCCTGATAATTTCATTTCATTATATTCAATATCCTATCTATATTTCCTCACAGGTCCTCTCGAATTCCATGTTATTTATCATTGGTTGAAACAGTAACTACTGTAATTGGGATCATTTTCAGGGTAAGGAATCTAAACATGATCGACCACAATTTGAAAAGATATCGCGGAACGTTTTAATGGATTGTTTGGTGTCGGCTTGTTGACTATCCATATAATAGATACTGAAAATCATAAAATGGAATGAAAAATCCTCTTTCATTGAGGTTATTAGTTATGGAAGTCTGAAAATTGACAAACGACAACCATCTTCACAGTCAAAATAAACGTTCTAATAGTATCAAATCATTCAGAACATGGCCTGAGGACAAACAAACACAGTCCTCAGAAAAACATTGGAGGAGATTATCACTTAATGCATGATTCACAATAAAAATTTCATGACTTCCAAACTCATAAACGGCCAGATATGAAATCGAGAAAAAAATTCCTGTGAAATTTGTCTGGAATAATTATATTATTGCCTACAGGGGGTGTTTTTGAGGGTCACCCCGGTCGCTTGGGTCGTACTCAGGAAATATAAATATAACTATTTTAATTACAGAATAAAATACCAAAGTAACGAATGATTCAATAACAATTTCGATGGTACATCCTTCAAGAAATATTTAATGATACAAACGAGAACAAATGAGAAAAATACAATTGCTTACCCCTAATACACAATAATATTGGAAACCCAGTCTTCAGGAGGAATGAGGGCAATCAAGAAGAATTGTAGCATAGGCGTCCAAACTATGCCTTCGGACGCCTACCTACCCTTCTAGACTAACTCAGGACTAAGTCAAGAATCTCCTTAGACTATGTCTTCAATTACTTTCATTCGTTTTGCTTGTTATGCGAACATGCCTTAGTGAGTTCAACGTGATTATTTTGCGTATTCTAACACGTCTGGTGATGAACTTGTGACCATGCCTTGTGGTGTTTGTGACAATATTATGAGGAACATACATATATAAACTCAGACCAAGAAATGTAAAATGAAGATCTTGTGTTGAAGTTTCTGAAGATCCACTAGTGACACACAGATTCAACTATTCCTTCCGTTTGCCATTTTCAAAAAATTACTTCTCTCATGGGCATAGCCGTCTACCGTCTGACGTCTAGAAATTACGGAATATGGATTGCTTCGATAAGTTTTTTGTCAGGGCAATGGGTTTCCGACTCACAGCTCCGACGGCATCCAGACGTGATTTATTGGCTACTCGCTTGACTCTGACGTAGCGCTGCCCCGTTATGGACATTAAACTTTCCGAAAACTATTTGTGATGCGCGTCTTGCAAATGATCTCTCACCCTCGTCGCGAGGGATGACGACTTTTGGCTCTGGCGTCACTCGAACTGATCGATGGAAGATTATTGGTCTCGAATGTGATTTATCACGTGCGATTCCAATGTACTTCCACGCGTAGCAAGAAGATTCCTAGTTTATTCACAATGTAACAGAGGCAGATATCATCTGAGCGTGATCATTTCTAACAAGAGGATGCAACTCTTATATCATAATATGGACCTCATCTGATGAATGAATGGCAACTGGTTTCCCTTCGAATGCAACACTGTTCTTGTCAACTGTCATCTATCAATCGAC
The DNA here is from genome assembly GCA_037013635.1 of Plagiodera versicolora. Taxonomy (NCBI): domain Eukaryota; kingdom Metazoa; phylum Arthropoda; class Insecta; order Coleoptera; family Chrysomelidae; genus Plagiodera; species Plagiodera versicolora. Next base: position 3,972,567 of record CM072990.1, read on the forward strand.
TACTATCAAATTTTGACCAAACTGTGGCATTCAGTTTCTGTTCAGGAGCTGTTGAAAGAAAACAACCTCATTTATACAAAGGAAATGGAAAAAGGCAAATCCAAATGCTGATTGAGCATTATTCAATATGCAAAACATGTCACTGAAACTGGGAAAGGAATCGATACCTATTGTGGGTATACTGCATCATTATTTTCACTAAACAAGAACTGGTGATGCTGAACATTCAGGTCCAGAGATGAGCTATGATTCAGAGGAAGTCTTCAAGATCATCAGTAATGTTCTGGGCCAATCAGCATCTTCCTCTTCATTACAATGGTATTCATTCAACTGAATACTTTTATGTATCAATCCAAGAAATGCATCCCCCACCATTTATGAAATTGTACCCAAGTGTGTATATTATCATTATTGAGAAGATGCTGAATTGATTGGTGAACTTCCTTTCTGGACAAATAATATGCCCTCTAACATTATTATTATTATCATTATTATCAATCCGACCTGTCCTGGAATACTGTTCCCATATTTGGAGCGCAGCACCTAAACATATCCTGAGCTGTTGGATTCTGTCCAGAAAAGGGCAGTTCGTCTCGTCGGTTATGCTTCGCTTACTAACTCGCTTACTTCTCTGGAACACCGTAGAAGGGTTGGCGATCTATCTCTATTCTATAGATATTTTCATGGGCGGTGCTCTTCTGAAATATCAACAATCGTTCCTCCTTTGGCGGTCTTTTCGAGGTTAACCCGTCAAGTCCAGTCTTCACATCCCTTTGTGGTTAATTTGGTGACCTGCAGAACATCTCTTTTCAAAGACTCGTTCATCCAACGAACAGCGCGGCTCTGCAACACATTGCCCAGGGAGGTGTTCCCCGAGGCATATGACCTTCATAAATTTAAAAAGAACACCAATTCCTACCTCATTTTCCTTAGTTCTCACGATGTCCTCTGAACATTACAGGATGTCTCCTTTCGTGAGAAGTTTTATATATAAAAAAAAGTCGTGACGTGTTTCTTTGAATAATCACTTCTGCTTCTGAAGAAGGTCTTCATAACCCTAACGTCTTTTCCATTTCTGAATCTCTCCATCCATGTCGTATTGGATATTATTCATAAATCGTCACTGAAAGTGTGGATAACTTCTTGCAGATCAACTGTGTCTGAACTGACAAAGAGAAAACTCTGGTGAAATCACGAGGATTTTCAGTGAGCACTGCTAAAATCCGCCTTCGTGTTCAGCCACAATATATTCATGCGTCTGCAAGAGAAAAGGAAATTCCACCCATGTTTTATCTCCAAGTGGACATAAACAGAAGTGTGTATGTTTGTCTGCGATAAAACAAAGCCCCCTGAATCGTGAAGTCTATTTTCAGTATTGCTCGACGGATTGTGGCACTTCTCGGCTGAAGATGGAATTGCACATCGACACGACTGGCGCTCTAAAATTTTATGGAGTTCCGCCTCGTGACCAAATTCAATCTAATGTCGGGCTCACGAACAATAAGTGAGAGATATAATGCGAGGGAATATGGTGCGGGGAGCGTTTCGAACAATGGGTTTGGATTGTACAACTTCTAACTCTCAACTTACGATGATATTCCGTTTGTGAATGATTCACTTATGTTCTCGTTTGAAGATTCTTACTGGAGTATGATAAGCCAACTTGGAAGGTGTTTTATGAATTGAACATACCTGATGATTGATGTTGTTTTAGAAGATAACGGCTAAGCTAGTGATAACTTTTTGGTGAATTTCATTGAAGTTTGAAAGGATCGTTTTATCGACTGCATTTGGTAATGTGAATTTGCAGAGAATCTGATCAAAGCAAGTCACAACCAGTGAACCACCAGGACTAGGAACCAGGATTTCTATTCGTGACCTCTCGATAGGGAGATGATAATTTGAAGAATCCAACATGGTTTGATGCAATTTCATATGATAATCAACAGTTGCTGAATTATTTCAAAATGAAATAACAAACTGCTGAAGATAAGGAATATATTCCACCTTGGCAAATAACAAAATGATCCTTTTATTATACCTGTATATCGCTCAAGTCTACAGAAAGTAAAATGACAGGGCAATTGCAGCTACATATATAGCTCGAGATTCCTCTAGGAAATATTCTCCCAACCTGTGAAAAAACCTACTGAATTTTATCAGGACTATTCCAGCATACCCAATTCTCTATTTTCCATAGCGAACATATACGCTAGCGACATAAAATTTTAGTAGAAATATACAATGTTTTTCAACGATATGAAAGGGACACGCAATGTGAGAAAATTTTGTTCAGTGGCTATATGATTTCCATCACTTCTGGAATGTACGGTTTGAAAACCTCACACGATTCGAAGGATATTGTAATAATCTCCAGATGAATATTGCATGGGATAACAATCAGAAATAATTACTGACAGATCCATGATTGTTCACTAGATGGTTCATTCTCGATTATTGAAATTATGATTCGGAGACTGGTATATCGGATTATTTTCTTAATCAAATGAGTCGAAGATGTTGAAGAATTGTCAGCAAACAGATTTCTACCTCGCTAAATCTCAGACAGGAGCGAAAACTCTGTTTATCGGTTTATTTACGTAATCTAAACAGCCATAATCAACTTCTATCGACCCTGTGTAACAGCTTCACTTTCTCATATCAAATTCATTACCGCATACAACAAAAACAACAAGACGAAGAGGCCCTTGATGAGTTATTAGTTTTTAATCAGGAAACATAATGCAATTAATATTCATAAGCTGTGTGGGAAGTCTCAGAGATCCTGAGCTTATTCAGCTGGCACAGTTTGAGTGTAAAAACTCGAGAGAGAATTAACTTTCACTATTATCTTGATCCTATTTATACCATTTTGGTAATTTTTTTTGTTTCCTTAACCGTAGTAGAAGTGTAAACTCTTGGAATTATTCCATGAAGAAATTAGTTTTTATATATTTTTTATCATTGCTGAAAGTATATTTTGTTAGTTTTTCGAAATATTTTGTAATATCCTGAAGACGAAGGTTCGTCCAGATTACTGATAGTCGTACAACCAAATATTATTTGTTGTCAAAATTGAGACTTTTTTTGCTATTGAATGAAATAATTCTTTCTAGTTTGATGTATATCCGATGATTCTACGAATATCTCAACACTGAATGATCATAGCACTACTACCATAGAACTTGTTATCCAAACTCAATCCAAGTCGCACTATTCCTTCTGCCAATTCCCATTCTCCTGTTTCCCTATTGTGACCTCTGCTCCTATAATGACCCATACACTCGAGGGACAATTCCGCTGTCCTCTCGCAAGCCTACCCTATGAAACTGAGTCGAATTCGAACTTTTTGCTCTGGTTTTTGCAGGCCCAGCTCAGCCGAGGTAATAAATAAATAGAGCCGTTTCCGAGGTAGGGTAATTTGGGTTTTGTAAGGAGGTTTTTGAATGTCTCGACCGATGTCCTGTCGGCCATTCGGCCAACGATTCGTCGACAATGCTTTACTTGCTCGACTTTTGTGCTTGGATCTTTGTTCTGACGGTAGGGTTTCGAAAATGAATTGTAGATGTGACAGGAGATCCATGTTTGTTGAACTTTCGTTAAGGTTTGTGAGGATAATACAAGAAATAATTGATTCAATTTGTTCTCGTGTGTTGATTTGTTGCATTCTTTGGTTCTCACTTGCTGAATGGCTCCGTCGTATTGTGTCTGGCATAGGGACGAGTGGGTCGGGTGGGGACAGTGGAAAGGAAGCAATCCATAAGAATACACTTACTCTCCTCGTTACTCTTGTAAATTCATTCCCATCTACCCAATAACTTCTTTCTGGTGCTGTATATGAGGCAAGTCCTCTCGAGTTCCATGTTGAATTCATTGAAATCTGTAGTTTATAGTACAACTGATAACGTGTATGAGCGACCTGATATATATAACATCTCCAGTGAGTTGAAGGCATATTAGGAGCACATAAGGTTAATTATAGCAGTGTTCCCTCGCGGAATCAGTCCTTTGAGAACAATCCAGATTGTTCATTAGATTCTGAACCAGGTAATATTCCATATATCGGAAACGATATTAGGCGTGTGACAACAAGAGCTGATGTATAGGTAGACAGTTTCGATAAAACCTACGAGAATGGGGCTCAGTCTACGGCTCACAACCAAAGCTCATCGAGTAAATAGGTTTACAGGAAACAAAAGATTCAACGATGTGAACAGCCGACTTACGGCAGGATTTGATAGGATTGTTTATCGAATGGTGAATAAATCGGTTGATCATCATCGATTTATACAGAGCTTTCATGAAATGAGGGATCAACTCGATCATGTTCAGGAAACAGCCACTTTTTGAATCTCAATTCACCATATTTTGCAGAGGAATTTGTCATAAATAGTAGTTGCCTATCGAGCAAAATACAAACATAATTTTCCATGACTATTTTGTGATTTATACTTTGAGACAGTGAAGAATTCAATCTATCTCTTCAGATTCCTGAAATCGATAATCAAAGAAAACGACAGGTTCTACTTTCCTTATAGAATGTAGTCAAACGAGGAATAAAACAAAGTATCAGCGAGAAAAGAATTAAGAAAGTTTATATTAGATTTGAATATTTGGTGGAATTCAACGTCGTAGAATTAGAATTTCAATTGAAGTGTTGAACGTTTCGCCATGTTTCCGTCTTGTTGGAAACTTTCAATACGATTTGATATTCAATTTCTATCTCTGGAACAACCGCTAGAAGTTCCTGTCGAACATTTTGTTTCAACGAAGTGAATAAAGTAGGAGAAGTTTGGTAAATATTTTGAATTATTATCTCTCAGAAACTCCACATTGCCACTTGAAATGAAACAGTGTGAACAATTTTGAGAGACTAAGTACGTCTATAAGTATTCCTGTTGGGACAGATACTCCAGTCAAGTCATCCAACTTAATGTTCCATGTTCGATAACTTGTCGTATAAATTATTCTCGAACTCTATCATTTGAATAGAGTTTAGAACATGCAATTCACATCAGAACAGGTGCAACATTTTCACTCACACTGTCGTGTGAAATCTATCTTCTTGTTAGGACTCGTTTCGGGCAATGCTGGACTACAGCTGGTCCAACTAAAGTTTCTTGAACATGCTCCAGTTGATTATTCCAGTCCTCCCAACTATCACACAACTAATCACAAGCTCTCAAAACCGCATCTATTCTAGTTCAGAGTCTGATTTCTGATTCACTTGTTCAGAAAGTTGTGGAAGAATGTAAATCTAGCTACGTTTCTCCAGAATTTGGAAACGAAATGTTCATATTCTGATATTGTGGTTTCATACAAGCCCAAAGAATAGCTTTAGTAGTAGTGAATAGTATTTGCATGAGTCTTCGGAAGAATAAAGTAACCCAAAGGCCAACATATAGGATGATTCGCTGTGCATGAGATAACAGATTTTTGTCTTTACTCAAGATATATTGATCGAAACTCCATTCACCTTAGTCTCTAGGAAGGATGATCCAACATTGAGCCAATTGATGGCCCAATTATAATGATGTTTCTCAGAAGACAAACTTTCTTCCGGAAATATCCTGGGATGCATTCCTCTGAACCTGTTTTGGAAGACACGATCCAGAAACGAAACGCCCCTTGATTTACATCTAGGTGTCGTAAATTAGGACATTACTGGAAATGGGTAGACAAATACTTACATGACAAGTTCCAATGAGTTATTGGGGTATTGGTGTGATTTATAGATCAGAGGATTTGATCTGGCAAGAAGTTAGTTGTGTTTTGTTGAACAGTTTCCAGAACATTGATGAATTATTGGATTATTACTTTCTGGGCATTCGAGATGACAGCTTAAGGGGCTTTATCAATGTGACCCATGAAAGATTAGGCGATGTTTGCGATCTTTTGTAGATGAAAGTACTCGATATGACCCTACTATCACAAGTTTTGAGAGTATAAACTATGGAATAAACCAAAGAATCGATTTTTTTTATTACACTATTCAACTGATACAAGATCCAATAACAGAATAGGAATATACAGTGTGAATCAATTTATACATCATTATATATTTACATTACTATTGAACAGAAAAATCAATTCTTTTTATCGAGGCCATACTGCAGCAAAAAATATCAATGTCAATGGTTTCAATCATTTTATCATATGTAGAGCACATCCTATAAACATATGCATTCAATGTGACATTAGTATGACAAAGTGGAAGGTAGAATGTGTTATTTCTGCGGGATGTTAGTCTAGGAAAATAAAAGTTTAAGATATCCAAAATGCAGCTGCAGTCAGAAAGTGTCACAATGCTATAGCCTCTTGTTCAAATAGACCTCTTCTGTGAGAGGTTATGGGCATTAAAGGGTTCTTCACTACCAACTGGAAATGTGGTTGATGATTACTCCATCATTTCCTTGGTATTTCCTGAACCAAAACAAAGAAAACGTGATGATGATGAGGTTATGTAAGATATAAAGATAGAGAAAATATTTTCTGAGATTTCACCCAATTAATGAGGTTGCATTGTTGAAACGAAAGCTTGAATTATTATTGATCAGTTGCATAGCAAGAAGATATCAAAGGAACTATAATAATCAATGGAGATTTGAGTAACCCTACGAAACTTTGCATCATCGGCCAGAAAAAAGGCGTGAAATCAGCAAAAAATCTGAATATAATGTGAATAATGGGTACTGTTTGAATATCTCTCTATTTCGGTTTGTTTCTGATGCTATGGAAGAAACCTCTTTTTCTATTCCATGTCGATATTTTGTATCGAATTATCTACCAGACGAAACATATTGCTTTGAATAAAAATGTCTACAACAGGATTCCATGATGAAAATTCTGAAATGCTGTATTGCACCCACCGATTCTTCTCCCAATTGCGTTTTGATTGATGACACTTTCTGCCAGCCCACAGCTCAGATAAACAGTTTTTGCGCAACGATGGAGGCAATGTCACGTGACCGGGCCCAGCAGATGTCATTAACTGCTCGTCAGTTGAGTTGGTCTCACAACAGGGGGTCATCGATCTCCCGACATCGGCATCCATCCTTCCACTTTGAATGCTGTTCCAGCCAATCAATTATCCCGTTTCGGCTAGGAATGGGTCGAGGTCGTATCCGATGATGGAAATTGGGATGAGGGAAAGCGAAAGAATTGACGACTATGTTAGGAGGTGATCTGGTGATTTGGGCACACTTAGAACACGGAAACACTTTATGCGGATTCATCTGTCCAACTGTAATGGGGAATGAGCTGAAAGATGGAGGTGCGACCTTGGATGTAATTCTTCGGAGTGATACAAGACAAATGACTCTGTTTCAGAAACAAAATAAGCTTTTAATGACCAAGAATTCTACCAAGTAGTTTTATAAAACTTCTTAAAAAAAATCAAATGATAGCTATGTTTTCAAATTGTTGCTGTTTTACGAATAATGATTTATACCATCCTGTAGAACTATTGATGATGCTGAATATATGATCAGTTTCTGGCAATAATTCTCGAAGCTTCTACTACCTGTCACAATGACGTATCTGAGGATAACCGTAGGTGAACAAGAACCAAAGCTGAACCTCTCAAGTCAGAATTCCGTGATTTTCTATGAACCTTTTGGTAATTTGGCACTTATCATGCGATCTGAATTTCTATGGAATTCATGTCGAGACTGACGTATTTTAACAATAAAAAACTAATATCGTAGGGGTATCAATACTTTCCGATATATTTCACTATAATGAATGATATTTTACTATCTTTTTAATGAACGTTTTCGTTCAGGATTGTACAACTTTTTGGGAAATTGAAAAAAGGTTTGTCATGTATTCATTTCCGGAATGCATCATTGAAAATGCAGCTTTTCCTTAGGAATTACAATATTTTCATGAATGAACTGGAATCTTTCAGGACACGATTTTTATTCGTATCAGACGCTGGACTGAAAAACTCGGATAGAATATTCAATTCAAGGAGTCTTTTAGCACTAGTCTTTTTTTATCATTCCATATTTTCCATGCATTCAAATTTTATATGCATTATACCGTTCACTTGAATCCAACTGTTTTAGAGATGATCATTTCTTCATCTGAACTGATATTTAAGGACTTTAGCCAAGGTGATCAATAGGTGACTCTGGGAATTTTATTGAGAATAGCAGTTCTCAAGTTTTTTATTCGTTGAGTATGAGAAGAAACTATAAAATGTGATCGTATGAAATATTGACAGAAATATACCTTCACAGATATTTGTGATATAACAAGATGCAAATGAATACATCAGTATCGCTGTCCTATATATTCTGAACCTTTTTCTGCTTGATATTCAGAACCTTTTTTTGCTTGATATTCAGAAACCTCGGTGATTGGAATAGCTGTGTAGATGGATAGAAAAAGATGTTAGAATTTAGTTATCTGATGAATGTGTGTTACTTTTGTATCACAATCTTAATGCATGAAATACCGTAAAATCAATAATGATAATAATATGTATTGGTATTATTTTCAATCCGAGGCAACAATAAGATTATTTTCAATTATCAAACACTGTAGAGGCACTCCTACCATGAAGTATTGGATTTTTTTGACACGCCCAATGATTCAGTAACGGTTTGATTGATATCAAATACAAGGAATTCCACGTACCTTTAAAATAATTCAAAAATATATCATAATCTTTTCAGTAGCTATATTTCAACTTCATTCCACAAAATCTAGCAGAACATCATCAGGTTCCAATAGAATATTTCTTCAAATCTAGATGAATATATTGAGTATTTTTCTTCGAAATGTATAGAATCGACAGAAAAATTATTGAAGCATGCTAGATCATCTGATTTTGAGCAATTTCTCCAGTCGAATCGAAATTGACAGTGTGTTTGTTTTGTTTGGGGCACCAATTGAGTGTACGGTAGAATTATTTCGTCACATCTACTGTCATTGTGTAAGCAAATTTTCACACCCTTGCCATCCCGATTCGATGAATAATTCGTAGAATATCCCATTGGTAGAATTGATGAGTAACAAAATCCAACCGAGCATAAGGTTTCTGGTGGGACAAAGCGTTTTGAAGGGGAAGCAATCATGTATCTTTGGATCATGCATCCTTATAATGAACATCGTCAAAGGCACTATCGTCCTTTGATTCCAATGATAGCTCGGTATTGTTCGAGATGAGTATCAAGAAAAATCGATAGCAGACTCTACAGAAAACTTCTATACAAAGCTTTGTATGCGGGATACGAGTATCACCATCGAAAATGGCTCAGTTTATCTCAGGAATAATCTCCAGGATTTCTTCTTCCTATTTGGATATCTAGTTCTTTAGAAAAGTTGTTACATTCTGAGTAGCTGATATGATTCATGAATCGCTGTTTCTTCGTGTCTTAGTGACACTCCCAACTTCATTCAAAACTTGCCCATTTCATATATTATCGATAGTGCAAACAATTTTCAAATATCGCTGAGGCTTGACAAGTTCTGGATATTGAATTTTACTTCAATTGTCTATAAGAATTATTTGTATTCCAGGAATTATAAAGAAAATCTTTCCTTCCATCTTATATAGCTCAGGATTCAAGACAGTAGAATTTGACGAACCCAATCTCCATATTTCCGATTGTACAGGGTGCCAAAAAGTGAAATATCATAATGATACATTTTTCAAAAAGAAAAAGCCCAAGGTTACCTTATAGTGATCCATGTAACCAAAATTTCATAGAGACCTAACCAAAATGAGCATTTTCGTTTTTTAAAGACACCTTCACACCTTCCATTTCTTGAAATGGTTAATGGAATTGCCTATGTAGAAACCAGTTTCAATAAATGGGATCAGAACAATAGTTGTTCTTCAATAACCTGAAAATATACTTCCATTGGAGAAAGAAAAGTGCTTGAAAGGGTACGCCATTTTATTTTGTCCACCATGTGATGACTTGTGTTGATAAAATTTAATTGAAACCATGATATACTCTGGTAAATCATTTTTATTGTGGAGCTGTCACGATGATCTCAGATGAACTGAGAATCAATACATTGAAAATATCGAACAGTGAAATGATATAAAAGGATTTTCAGTTAATTTTCGCCAATTTTTTACATATTGTCAGGAAGGATAATCACATGGTATTACCATTTTTTTCGATGAACAAGCTGAATCCTTCAAAGTCGAGCGAAAGAAATGGAAATTAAGAATCATTTCATTTTCCTCTTCTCATGAATTATAGTATCATCGAAATTACTGAGTCCGCTATATGATATAAATGAAATCTTTCTCCACTCATGGATTTGAAAACTTCAGGAGTGTGGACTACTGAGATTGTGAGAAATATTTATGTGATTTTCACATGTGAATCTAAATGTAAAGCCTCTCATATATGTATAAGTGTGACTAGTCTTAGTATTGAAAATTTATTGTGACGTACCTAAACAAAAACTGTTGTGTGCCTTTTGTAACATACTGTTTTCTGTAAAATTTTTTGGAGGTGAATAAATATCTTATCTTATCTTATCAATATATCGTTTGTTTTCTTATAGTAAGTATAACGGTATAACTATTTTGTTTATGAACAAGCTGAATCCTTCAAAGTCAAGTGAAATAAATGAAAATTGAGAATTATTCCATGTATTTATTTTCCTCTTTTCATGAATTATAGTATCATCGAAATTATCAATATATTGTTTGTTTTCTTATAATGAGTATAAGCGTTTGATTCATTCGTTCCATTCCTCCTGACTACATCCCAAACGACAGGGGTGAGTTCCAAAAACACCCCCAATACAGCGCCAGTTGCAAGTACCAGCCTCATGTTCGTTCTCATAATTAATATTCCACATATCTGATTTCATACTGCACGTGTCCACTGCCATACCACGTTGTGAAATCTGCGGGAGTTGATTTTGCTTCACCACATTTCATTCAGCTTCACGGCTGCTATCTGCGTACCTTTAATCACTGGCGCCGGCTCTAGCTGAAATATTTCCAGAATTTCCGCTCCGAAATGCACGAGCAGGATTGGGTACGAGGTTTTTCTTTCAGAGGACATCGGAACGCTTTGAAGTGACGCAGAGGTCGGAAGTTCTTGTCTGCCGCTTTGCCCACTGACCAACAACCAGAATATTATTTTATCCGCAGGATGGATCATTTTTATTCAGGTGTTTTTGTTATGTACAGGATGTGAGAACGACATTTGATTCCGAGTAACAGGATTGTCGTTTATTTTGAATTGTAAGAAGAGGGTGTACAGATTTGTAACACAACTGCCTCCTAAAAAACACCAAGCAATGATAGGCCATGTGAATGTAATACCCAATTCTCTCATCATCCAGGTCTCTAATTTCCAGTTTCATGTTCCATGTTGTGTGGCAGTGAGCCTGCTTCAGGTTTTATTTTCTTCTTGTTTTTGTATCTGATTCTAGTTCTGCTGGTTACTTCAATAATCCTTCAGAGGCTCCCAATTTTTGACTACTGTACTCCTGATTTCATCTGTGAATACCCAAGATTTACACAAGAATGTTAGTATATGTTTGTACATGGTCTAGAATATCGTTTGTTTCGTTATTGTGATCTTTCTCTCGTCAGTGAATTTTCCATTCATTGCATAGTACAACTTGATGGTCTTTCTATTATCTCAATGCTTTCTGCGTCTCGATTTTTCTTCTCATCCAATGCAACATCGAATATTCATATTGTTTTTTTTTTGTGTTGTTCTATCTTCTTGATTCTCTTCACTTACGGTTTGGTTTAATCTTAATCAATTTTCAATCTATTTTGTTTTTTTTTTATTTCGAATTATATTCTGCATTTATTCGATTTCAAACTGATGGAGATGAAAACGAAAATTCGCTTAAATTCAATTTATAAATGATATTGTACTCAATTCAGAAAGTCTGAAGAAACCTATAGCACCAATGTTGTGATTTCCAATTCACTGATTTCAAAAGAAAACAGACTATTGTCATGTTACCTTTTGTAAGTCAAATTATGAATATAATGATGGAAGCATTTCATTTTCATAGCTTGGAAACGCTTATTTTCATTTGTTTCCTTCAATACCGATCACCAAGTTTATTGATAGTTTTGCAGGATCGTTTTGTCTCATTCTTTGATTTCCTCAATGTAGCTGAGGGATACATTTTCCTAAAATAATTCAGTTTGGACGGAATCCTCGTTTTATCCTGAGTATATACAAGCTCAATTCTCTGAACAATGATGAATAGTTTCTAATTCATTTGAATTAGGGCGAAATAGTTTCAACAATTCGAATATGTGCATATGCAATACCTTTATTCATTCGGGAGATCATAAATTATGATATCAAACAAGTCTATATGTACATAGGAAACGGAGGTATCACGAATTTCAGGAATTGCAGAAAGCTAGCTCTACAAGGTAGTCTATAAAAGACCTTCCTTTGTAGGATTATGTTGTGAAGTTTTCCCAAGGGAAAATTCCCATTGAGATATCGGAAATGGGGTTAAATCAGTTATCTTGTGGAACTTTTAGAGTTCTTTCTTGGGCTCATTATTTTAAAAAAGTTCTACTTTTGGTTTCGATGTTACAAATCACAAAAGAGCTCTTCTTTTTCAAATATTGAGACAAAATTCGATCGTTAGGTTGAGTTAGCACCTGATCCAACTTTGATCCAGAACTTGCTGTAAATATTTAATTTCCCAATCAAGAACTGCATAATTGAACTAATAAGAACTCTGAAGGAAATATTGGAATCGATCAAATTGGTGCTGGCTCCAACTGAAGGTACGGTAACTCTGAGAGGTAATTTTTTTTTTCATTCTGCTGATCGAGCGACATCTAGCGACTGTCAACCGCAGGAAAGCTCCATTTCCTGACTAAATCAAACTACCTTGGAAGTCTCGATGAAGCAAAAGGATGGTATTGAAATTAGAGGGATTTTCCGGCGAATGCAAGAATTCGGGCAGGAAAAAGATCAAATGCTGCGAAATAATAGTATCCCCACCTAGAAGCTGTACGCATTCCCACTACGGCGCTTCGTCGCAGAATCGGGGCTTTCCACTGAACATTTCCCAGTCCGGATTTTCCTCCAGTGGAACGGTATCGCATGAAAGTTGAGAGATTTCGCGCACACGACCGATTTGACGAGATGAATTTCCCATGAGACACCCCATGATTTTGCTTGTCGGTTATGAAGAATAATTGTTCTTGTAGAAACATTCTCACCAACTCTGTCTTCTTGTGATTGTTCTATTCTTGCAGTGACGATTTCTACCTGTTTGGTAGTGAAGTTGGTGTTTTCAGAAACTAGATAGGATCTTTACTGTTCTGTGGAAGCTCACGAACTTTTTCTGTGGTTAGCAGGAATTGGAACTGGATCAATTAGGCAAGTTCCACATCTATCGCAGTTTTTCCTCTTCTCATTCATATCACTACTAACTCATCGAATAATTTGTTGATTTCCAGGATAAAATAACCAGATCATTATTTTAAGAACAGAAAATCGCAAAGCCTCTACAAAAGTTTTTTTTTTCCATAGTTTTCATCGATACAAAGATACATGAAAAGCAAAATTTACCAGAAAATGTTGGGTTCACAATGTTTATCCTACCGATTTCTTCATTTCTGAATGGTTGAAGTACCACTATGAACTGTAGGTTCCTCGTGTCTCTATTCTTCTTAAAATTCTTATCGAAAGTCATCGAATTATTCTCCTGATATTTCAAAAAATATACATATCTAATAATACAATACGATGACATTGACATGTGGCATCTTTTTTGAAAAGCCTCCAAGTTTATCAGAATGATCCTTAGTTGAATATCGAGTTCTAATCAATTCGATAATTTTGAAAAAAGGCTATTCTTGAAGAAACTGGAAATCATTCAGTATATCTGGTAGGATCTAAGCTGGTTTTAGAAAGAGTTTGACTCAAGACATTTTTTTTTGTTTTTTTCGATACAAAAAAAAGAGTTTTTCCATTTGTTGCGTAATTTATGAATATCACTGTATATTTTTGATGACATCTAGAGTATTAACGATCAATATTCAATTATATCATCAAACACCAATTCCCAAGGACTGTTTATGAAATATTCCCCCAAAATGAAATGTCACTGCTGAAACGGAATTCTAGCTTTACGAGTACCCTATAGAAACAATGATTCGCCTTGTATAAACTAACCTCAGAAGCTTCTCTTGGAAGGTCTGTAGCGTGAAAAAAATCAGACAACTAAAAGACTCAATGATAATGCAGTAGTCAACCGAGATAATATTGTTTACCCATCCTGTATATCGAGAAAATCGAGGTCAAGTTCGTGCTAGATGCACAGAATATCCACTCATTGTTAGCATCCAATGAAAGCTCCGTTGAATCGTGTCGTGAATGAATTTTTAAATTCCATGAAGGGTACATGAAATCTGAGCATTTGAAAACATCCTGCACAATCGATGACAAAACGAACACGGATTATCTCCAGTCGCAGAGAAATGCAGTTTTGAAGGATTACCGAACGACTGTAGTTGATCGTTCACAGCCAGGACGATCGTACCTGTCAATATGGTGTTGTATTGCAGATAATATTTGGGATTATACGTCTGGAGTTGGGTAGGGAAATGCCAAGATTTTTTTTATTATTACAGAAGTCCGAAGGATTTACTGCAGCCAGAGGTTCATTGTATTTTCCTTATCATTCCGATACCCTGAAAAATATAGGCCCCTTTGACTATTTCGCAAAGGTCACTAGGTTTCAGGGTTCCCACTTTCTCTAGGTTTAAATCAGGTTTCCCTAGTCGTACTACTCTTCTATAGTTTAGTGCCTCACAATAGCACAAAATGTGTTCAATAGTCTCAGGATCTAAGCCGCACAATCTACAAGTCTGGTCACCTTGATATAGCCCCATCTTTTGTAGGTGGGTTCTAACAGGAGCATGTCCTGTAAGAAGACCTGTTACTAGTCTTACCTGATCTCTACTCAATCTAAGCATCTCATCAGTTCGTTTTTCACTTGTTATCTGAATAACAAGTTTACTATATTCTTGTCCTGGTGTGTTATCCCAGGCTATTCTTTGTAATTCTTTGACTCGTCTTTCAATGGAGTTACCAAGTAGTTTCTTGGGCACTCCAAGTACTGGTTCCGGGCCAAAGTAGGGTGTAGCTGATTCCTCCCTAGCTAGTTCGTCAGCTATTTCGTTACTTTCTATTCCACTGTTTCAGATCAGTTTAACTTTGTTTAACCTTGCCATGGATTATAATTTATAAAATATGGTTTATGGAGTTATAGAGCATCTGCGGTGCCTCACCAAATGAGCGCTGGTATTTTACTGAATGTTTGGAAACTCACTTTATACACAATGAGTTGTTGTTTCAATTATGCTACAACTCCAAACTGTTTGTCACTCGATTGATATGATGGACTGTGATTGACTGTGACGTCAGGTGCAGATGCTCTATTTTGTCTGGCAAAAGGCGTAGCTTCCAAGCCTAACCTGAATAAAAAAAAACATTCTGAATAATCTTCATTCATTGCATTGACATCAACAATCATATAACTATTCAGTTCTCCTCAGAAGTTTCAGAATATAGCAATACATACAATGATTATTGATTATTCTGTATTGAATGAGGGATTTGTGAAATCTTACTCATATTTTCATTCATACAAACATGAGATATATCAGCTGATTAATATTTTCACTTTCTCTATGACTACCAAAACTTTCCCTTTTGGTATTGCAGATATTTTCTTTCATTCGTTGATTTTTAAAACTCGTCCACGTTATTACCTTTCAACCAACTTTCGATAAGGAACTGTAACTATTGTTCTGATGAGAACATCGCCATTTCGTATATAACTCTCGAAGATTTATTTCTCAGTAGAGACACATCCAAACTCTACTCCATCAACATTGTCACGGTTCAGCTCCCCAACTCACTCTAACGATTGCTCTATGACGCTTAGCAGCAATATATCCTTGTATAATTGTATCTGGTTCGCAGGAATGTCGTACCGAAAGCAACACACCGAATTACAATAGGTTACTGATTTCCTTGATGTGGTAGCGTGTCAATCATTGGAGTATAATTGGATATGCCATACCAGATTTCAACATTCGAATACGATACATTGTTCACTTTACATTTCAACTACAGGAATTGTTTATAGGTAGTGATAAATTTCATCATTGCTCCATGAATATTCAAGAATTTCATTCTTCACATGGTGGTAGAGCCTTGGGAATATTATTCATCGATCATCGAGGTGAAAGAACAACAAAATTCACATTCACACTGGTGAAATCATAATTCTGAGAGGAACAAAAATTGAAGTCCTACAGTATTCGTACTTTCTGGAATAATTTTCACTTTGAATCCTTCGTATCTGTGTGTGCATTTTTGCAATAATCATCACTCACAAACATGAACCGATAAAATTATTGGCCATTATCATATGTGACACGGAACCTGAAAAATTACCGAATAAAATAAACCCATCAGTCATGAGATTATACCCCATTCCATACATCACCATAAAAAACTGACACGACCGTGCATGAAACGAGTAAAAAATCATTCATCCTCCATATCAATCCATACTTGTCCCGGTTCATCCTATTATTTCGTCGATTTGGTTCAGTTTTCAATACGCCTGTGAGTGCAGAAATGTTTTTGTTAGGGGTTGTTCACCAGAGATGGATAGCAGTGAATAATTCCGGATCATTGATCAATACCACGGTGGTTGATAAAACTGCAACCAGTGCATCTTCAGCAAACTTCGAATAACGGTCATGGGATTCATTAGAAATGGTAATCACAATGTGCAGAAGGGGTGGGACAACCACAACTCCACTTTGGAGGCCCCTCTACCGAGGAAAGCTGAGATTTCCTCAGATTGAGTTGAAGGTAAATTTTTTGGGCATCCTTGGAAGCGCAGAATGCAAATGGTGTTTGGAATAAGAGGATTCAGCTACCCTCAAAGAGTACCTAGCAGTGATAGTAGTGAAAGAAATGCACCCCAAATATTTTTTTTGGCCCTGAAAGTATCAAAACATGTCAATTAATGTACATGTACATTTTGGATGTCCATTGACCATCCATAAACGTTCACATTCGAAACGAATGTCGCCTGTTATGTGGTTTGGGATTAAAAGCCGATCAGATATGTGAAAAATTTGCAGCGGTGTCAATGTTCGATCCGGACATGCATCTATCATCCGAATTAAAATGTTTCACACCACGTGAACCGATCACCAGAGGATATTAGCGTCGCGTCGTGCCTATCCTACGCCGTGGGGGATTAGATGGATTTTATCTCTGCAGATTCTGTGCCCAATGTTACACACATTGAGCCCGCTTCGGGAGTATCCAGAAAGCTCGTGGATTATTCAACAGTCCGATAGAATGCAAATGTGATCTGTGTTCGATACATTGAACTAGTCCAGCTTCGAGTTGGGAAATAATAAAAATAAATAAATACGACGACAATAACATGCGTGATCTGAAGGTATAGTTCTTCCATTATCAATTGCAGAACACAGTTATGCGAGGAGTAATCAATATTTAATATACGCCCTATATAAACGCATGGCACTCACGCTAAATTGAAAAACAAAAATAATAATTAGTACTCGTACGAAATCAGAGAAGCCGCCAGGGTCATCGTGGATTCGAGTTGTATGTGTCAACATCCCTTTCAACCAATGAAAACAGTGAATCAGGCAATGCATTGACACTTTGTTGGCCGAAGGGTTATGAACCCTCGGAAGATATAAATAATCTTTTTTACTCAACAGATTGGATTGTTTGGATATCAGTGTTGTGTGTTGAATTTAGAAATTTCATTAAATAAATCGAAATATGGCATTTTGGAGACCATGGGCCAATGAAAATAATTGAGTGCTGAATAACGGCGAAAACTTTCTCGTATATGATTTTTTATTTTTAAAAATAATAAATTCATGAAATAAGGTATCCTCGCCTATGGCAGATCAAACAAAATTGTCGGTAAGGGTTCGGAATGAGTTTTTATATTCTGCAATTGATAATGGAAGAACTATACATAGTTAGAAAAACACGTGGTGTTTTCGGTTTTCAGAAAAAGGATATTAGATACATTTAAAATAATGTAACATAGATCCTTCTGCTACTTCTTTTGTTCTATTGATCTTTCTCTTCGAGTTTTAGATTTACTCTTCAATCTATATTTTTTTTTTCAGTGCACTCAGGAAGCTCGGTATACGGTATTACTCCTTCCTCATATTCCTAGCAATTAGTATTGAAATAACATTATGTTCAATCAGTCTTTATGATAGATTCAAATAGTTTTATTGATACAAATCATAATAAGCTCATCATCTAATTACCCGTCATTACATCAAAGATTGCAGATTGCAAATTTAATATTGTCGCATTCTGGCATATTATATTTAATTAGAGACAAACGTTATAGTGAAGCAAAATGAAGAGTTTGATGCTGTTAGGTTGCCTCAGGTGAACCTTTAATTAATGTTTCATTTGAACCCCTTTATTTATCTACGTGTTCACATTCCTCGACTCAGGAACTGCAGGACCGTAATATGGTGGGGTAAGAAATATGGATACCACGAAAGTCAGATGAGAGAGGGGTTAATATTTCATCAAGGATCAGGATATCGATTCTTCTTCATTATAATAGAGCACCATGGATTCATCGTTCATCTTTCAATAACAGTCTTCCTCGTGAATGGCATCAACTCCGAATCATTTGTTGGTATGTTCTGATGATGATACTGATTGGTAGATTTATTCTTGTTTGTTTTTGGAGTTGCTTTTTGGATTCGGTGGTGGAGTAGCTACAAAAAGCTTCTCTGATTCTTTCTTGATTATTTCTTCATTTAATATAAAAATGACGATGCAGCCATTCTCATCTATGGGTAGTGGAACTGAGGACGAAGTATGAACCAGCACCAAAGAATCTCTGGATTGAATTGAACTCAACAATAATTTTTACATAAATCCCACCACTGTGGTGTTGAGCTTTCCAGATTAGTATCTGGATGCGACCCTGTCAACTATAGAAAATATATTACACAAATAAATGAGAGCTTAAATGTTTTTGTGTTGAATTTGTTAATTTGGTATAAAGCTCCCTGAACTTACTTTGTTCCTACTCCTTATTGATGTTGTACCAACTTCTGTAGGTAATTAAAATACTTTGAATGATTTATCATCTGTAGCTCTTCTCTTCCTTCGTGTAATTAGACCTTCTCGAGACCTGGCTCCTTCAGAATCTTCGATACAGTTCTCTTCTTAGGCAACTTTGTTTTTCTAATCTGAACGAAAACCATTCGGAAAGTATTTCGGAACTCTAATATCGTCAAACGAACAGATTGAGTGAATAAATTGTGTTCCACGCTCTTCGGATTTTGGAAATAAACGAGAAACAAAAGATGTAATTGGGAAATCGGATTCAGGACCAGGTTTGCGTTTGTTTACTTTGATACATTCGCCATATAAGTCGATACGATGCTACCAGTAATTTCTCAGAACTTTTATAAAAGACTTGAGAAATTGTGATATCCTTGATATTTGATAACTTTGTGATCCTCTTTGCCATGATTTGTACGATGTATTGAGAATATATATAAAATATCAGCCTCTGTGATTTCTGATCGAAAAATCGATGAAATGTCCAGGTCAAAGATATAATATACAGTGTGACGGACAGAACAGAGAAAAAATAAAGTGCATGAAGGGTTTCATTCAACCTCAGTAGAACTTTGTGACACTTTCACGGTTATATTTCTCTGAATAAATTGATTCCATTAGTTTCTTATTCCTCGATTCTTTCCAATGATGTACTAAATATTTTGGATTCGATACACTGTGTGTTCTTCAAACCATCAAATCGGCATTGTAAACATAGCAGTCTTTCCCTATCCTTCCCTAGGAATTAGTCAGATTCCCAATCTCTTGCGATTCTAGTAATAAGCGATGAGAATTCATACACAAGATTAATAGCTATAGTTTGTTCAAGAGTACTCGAACAAACATTGACAAACTTACGTCTGTTTGCGATGTTAAATTGCTGTGTATCGCAAATACGGCGACGGAACTTCCTCTCTTGATCTTCGATCGCAATCAAACGTTTGCCTGAGGACTCGGTTTGATGAATTTTTGCAGAAACGACGAAATTACATGCCAAAAGTATATTATTGGGGAGTAGATCCACTACGGGTCTTATAGTGCACGAAATGAGATTCTATTCATACAGTTCGAGAATGAAAAGATGCTTTTTCTGATGAATTCCCGCTATATTTTTGTATCTCGGATAAAACGAGGGTTTCAGCAACCAAGAATAAAGAAACTGATATATCCAGCTGGATGAGTTGATTTTCAAGATATACAAAACTATTTCTGAAGGATTATTTGTTGATAATGAATCTCCATGTATTATTCGAGAGAAGAATCAATATCTGAAGACGCTTTCCATTCAAGCTGTTCGGAAAGGTATACAAAGCAACCATGGAATAAATATTTCACATTAGCTTTTCCTGGAATTGGTTATAATACTTTCAGAGCTCCACTTGATCTATTCTCGAAATTTCTATAAAAAATCAGAATTGATAAGAATTATTTAATTATGAATATAGTTATTGGTGATATTGATTCTGCTAGAATATCTTTTAGAATCGATATCAATGATTCCAGCCTCTTACTATGTTGAAGAGGATAATAATAGCGATGACAATGACCAAAATGTTGGTAATCAGTAAAAATGATATCCACGAATTTTTAACTGTTGGGTCATTTTGAATGCTCAAAATGGATACAAGAACTGTATTGAAAACAATTATACTGGAATTATGAACCACTCGAACCAATGAGAAGTGTTTCACAATGTGGGGAAGTATAACAGCTGATGAAAATAATGGTTTATCCCAATATTACTTTCATGTGGTTATATTTTCTGACCATTTAAGATATGATTTGTTTAACGTATCCGCACAGAATCATCATCATATCCATTGTATGAAATATCAATATTAGTATAAACCCAATTCAATTTCAATTCAATCCGGAGCCAGCTTCAGCATAACATTCGAAATGATTCAGAAATTTCATCATATAATCTCCTGTACAGCATATATTGGAATACGTTTGAGTCTGCTCTTCAAAAATATCCTTCCATTCATGGAGTTTCTCTTTTTAAAAACGAGGCCAAATAATCTCACGTCCCTTCGCATGGATCAGCATGACTCTTGAATTTTCCTGTCCTTACACTATCACTATATAATCCATCATGTTTTCAACCCTGCGCTAGAATCAATAAGGCATAGAACTTTTTGCGATTAATATTTCATGTTACGAAGACTATATTTTCTTCCGGGAATCAAAATTTCGCAAGTCATATCAGTTACTTCAATTTATATTGAATATGATGAATTGATTTGGAAATATTGAATAGTTGCAAGATTTTTCACAAAGTAATGAGGAGAGTAAGTGTATTATAATCCCACTCTGCTCTTGAATTGCTTCCCTTCCACTGTCCCCACCCGACCCACTTGTCCCTATACCAAATACAATACGACGTGGAAGATCAAAGAGACTTTGCTGATTCATTCCAACCTGATGATTTCTTTTAAATGATTCTGTCTTTATATATTCTTGTTCCCGTTTTTTACTATCGTTTTTCATTCAATTCAGTTTGATTTGTTCATGACACCTTCCTGTAGATACTCCAGGCTGATGAAAAACCTCCGTCGACAAATTCCTTGCCAGTTTTGTCCGTGACAGACGAGAGGGGTCGTTGAAAAGAAGATTTTTTCTTTTTTCCTCTCGTAAAGAATAGAGACAAGAAGAAGAGAGAATATCGTTGTACAGCTTTCTAGTGCTTTTGTTATTGGCGATCCAGGTTTCAATCAATCCTGCCGCAATTTAAAAGGATATGTACCTTTTTGAATCGCGTATTCTGTTTTTTTCGGTCGAGGTTATATCCGTACAGGTCGGAGAATAGATTCTAGACGACAAGGTCATTTTATCCAGTAGGAAATTGAATATTTATGGGATATTTCATGTAGTTCAGAGGTAAATTGTTTACAGTTTTGTTTAGAATTTCAATACCACGACGTTTAAGTTGTGAGAGTTGACAATGAAATATGACAGTTTTATAACAAGTGAAATGCTGTCATTTAAAACTGGTATATTCAAGAAAAGTTGTTTGTACGTTCAGAAAACATAAATTAGTGATTAGTATTCAGTAAAAGAAAATTCATTAAAAAACAAATCATTCATCAATTCAAAAACTTTTCGATTTCCATAGCATAAAGGCACAGAAAATGTAGGAAGAACATTGCGTAACTTCAATGTGATTTTCATAAATAAACTGTCAGAGAATACGTCAAAGTAAGATGGTGTACATGTTTTTCAAGTGAAATTCATGATTTATGAACACTTCATCACTTCACGTTTCATTCATGTATTATATTTTCACAATTCTATTCGAGTGATCGGGTGAATGACTTAAAGATACGAAACGCAAACTAAATTCAACACTAACAAAGTCTGACTAACAAATGCGAACGAAAGTTGAACTTTAAACTCGATGTATACTCCATAATCTCAGAATATTCGCATATAAGATCCAAAGTTTTCAACTTTCAATTGCGAGACTGTCACTTCGTTTCGTTACTGATATTTCTCATGCAAGTACCTATAGAATGTCGAATATTCAATTTCCAGAAAGCTAGATTTGTAGCGAAGTTTTCTGGTATAATATAATAATCTCTCGATTCGAAAATGATGAATTCGAAAGTTTACACACTTAGGAGTTGAGTCTGAGCAATAACGATAGGGTATGCAACATTCTTCACATCTCAGCATAGTAGTTTCTGATGATGAAATATTGACCATGAGTAGTTCATTTGGTATTGATATTATTGTACAAGGAGAATATCTTTTGTATTTGTCATAACATTCTCCTGAAGCTCTCCCATGTCTGGATAACTGCAAATACTCTCAAATTATTCGATTGAGTTGAACCAAATTTTCGAATCCACAAAAACCATTATTGACTCTTCGATTGTGAACCAAATTATTCATTGCACACTGGATAGTTCCGAAACTGGTATTTTAATAATAAAACACAAAAAGTTGCGAATTCGGCTTGGGGGGTCTTGCTGTGCTAACATTTCTTTTTCAGAATCAACAAGCATTCGATGGACCAGAAAACTCTGATAATCAAACAAAGAGTGGAAATGGAAGTTTATGTTGGATCATAATACAACGATTCAAATGAAAAACCTTGTTTGCGTATGTACACGAGTATGTTGAAAGATCCACAAGAATGGTGAATGTACTCACATTGTATGATTTTCCATATCAAAAATGAATATTTGTTGAGACGAAATACGATGAATGAAAGCCAATTTCTAATTTCACAGGAAGAACCAAGTTATCATCAGTATATACAAACGTTTACAACAGTGATGTTTAGTGAAGAAAATTAGAATACATCATTGTATTGTAATGTTCACCAAACAGTTTGAAATTTGAAGTTAATTCTTCATTCGATGTTCATAGTTCAAAAGATGAAACCCAATGCAAAAATGCATGACCCCATCCCAGACTTCACAAAATAAATGGACGCTCAATGCGCATTTTCCATCACTCATAACCTTGAAGACATTGCCATTTCCAGTGGAAAATCCTCTACTCTCCAGACACGATGAAACGGCAATTTCTCATTCTCTTCAAAGGAACATATTCCTGGATAACCCGACCAATTGTCATCGACTCGACTACGTGATGGATTATACAAAGTGAAATCAAGGATCAATCTTGGTGATATAACAAAAGTTGCCACTCCTCTAATGACCGTCATACATTTCCTGCTCCATTGGAAATCCCAACTATTATCACACCACTCTCGGTCGGTCACTCTGTAGAGAGGACGAAGAGATATTTGTCACTTAACACAAAGAGAAATCTAGTCCTAACCACATCAAGTGCTTTGTTGTTTGAGCTCATCAGTGGGATGATGTGAACGAAATACCTGAGGGGAGACAACCATTGCTGTAAACATGTGGGGTTGGTTATTTGATCTAGATTGGTCCAGAATCATTATTGGGTTTACAATTATTTACTCGTCCATCCACTTCATCTTTTTAATCTTGAAAAGATGCACAATGACAACGGTTGCTTCCATAGTCAGGATCACAAAATGGTTTATTTATAGTAAAGTGAAGCAAAGTAAAGTTTATTGAACTACGTTACATCTTCGTATGTTTGTAGCAAGTCATAGGAGGAAAAAATAAGCTTATTGAAATTTAAAACGATAACACCCATAGCCAGCTTACAAATTGAAAAAAAAAAACGATCTCGACTATAATCAAATAAATATAATTGATATAATATTGCAGTGTGACAATTCAAAAACTCACAATGGGCTATATCTCACAAACGGAAAATGATATCGAAAAATGCTCAAAACCATTTCTAGTATAGAAAGGGGGGTTTCTATATTTGTTCTCATAACTTTCAGATATTAATTTAGTGATTATTGATACACCCTGTAAAATTATTATTTATACCATTGGAGAGCATTTTTTACAGGCTTTTCAATGATATGTCACGAGTAGTTGTATACAATTCAAACTTTTTCGGGTTTGAGCATTTTTTTAGTATATTAAAGTTTAAGTGATAAAAATGACTTTCAAACACCGTGCTGGAAAACTCGCGCGTGTTTCAACGACCAGATCCATGAATACTTCGCTATTTTTTTTATTGGTGCCCCATTTTACGTTTGAATAAAGATTTGCATTTGTCAGTTATATTTTATTTGATGTTCACAAGGTACTCCTGTCAGATCAATTATCAAACATTTGTCATTTCTACTTCACGTTTCTCGTTCCTTCATTGATATTGCCATGGGCACCAATGAAAAAATGGGTAAAATGGGACACCAATAAAAAAATTATCACATTTTGTTTGTGAGATATAATTGTAAATTTTGGCATATTGTGGAATTCTGCTTCCAGAATGTTTTTCTCCTACAATCTTTTGAATATATATTTTTCTAAAAAAAAAAAAAAAACAATTCTAGACGTTCATTTCGTCTAGACGGTGACTAAAAGGACCATTCACCTCTCCTTCTTAGTCCCCCCAATGTATCGTACGAAACAAGAGACGACCGCCCCCAGAGATCGAACCGGTGTCAACCGGCAATACACATTCATCGTCCAGTGCATTGTACATCCGGTCTCGTGTTGAATGTACATCATCCCCGGCGAGGGTTCACTTTGTAACGAACGAGGGTGGACGCAAGGGAATACAGTCCTTTTGTTTGTGAAATTGCAGGCATTCATAAATAATAGATTGGTCTTATTACTGCGCACAGGGCGAGAGAAAAGTGTTGGGAGATGGATGGCTTTGATGTGGAATGGATTCCTTTACTAACATGCATCCAGCGTTGATGGAGGTGAGCTCAGCTCTCTGGAAGTTTGAGGGAGCTACTTGTGAAATATTGAACAAACTTCCGTTGATAATTGATTCATATATTATTCAGTTGAGTTTAGTTAGTTAGCAACTTCCTAGAGAATCAGATTCTCACAATATCTGGAACACAAAAGGAGCCTCCTGGGAAGAACTTGTTGTAGTGCGAGTCTCTTGGATAGATTTCACTGAATCGAATATTGCATTCTGCAGAAATTCTGAAGGATGTGCCCGATTTCGAGAACGACTAAAGTGAACTCCTACAATGGTTCCCGTTTTCAATTTGCATCATTTCTATATACGAGACATTTTCGACTGGAAACTTCTGCTTTTAATTGGTGACCGGAAATCTCTGGGGAAAATGAATGGGTACAACTTCGAGATGCGTAAAAAGGCCTACACAACCCCATTTCCGCTTTTCCACCCATTACGGTCTCGCTGGAATGTCGCAATAAAAGCGGAAATACATTTAATTCGAGATGACGCTATGCGAGCTTTGAATTGGATGGACCAGTTGAGTCTGACACCTCTCTCAATTCAATTCCACATACGAAGATGACATTTGATGAGAATTCTGATATTGTTCGCTCGTTAATTTGATTTTTTTTGTTTGTTTTTTATAAGTTTCGTTTGTTTGTTTTTGTTTATTCATTCCTTGAGTTGATTTTTCGTTGGTTTGTATTCGTTTGTTCATTCTTTGTTTTTGTTTGCTTATTTTTCGTTGATTTTTCTTTTTGTTCTTTAATATTCTGTGAAAAACTGACGAAGAACTGTCAGATGAAAGGATGAACGATATAGGAGTACCTCAAGACAGAGTCTTGCAGCTATTCTATAAAGGATTGTTGATAACATCAAATGAAAGGAACAAAAACCTGTGACTAGGAGGCTATATTGATTATCAATATTTCAAATTGAATGTGAATGAATCTGGATCATTTGACTACTGTTTATATTCTGAACCAAAGTTAAATAGGACACTGTCCCATCATTATTACCATTTCTTTCATCTCAACGTTATCATTCTATATTCCAAGATATTCCAAATCTTTCGAAACAGAAATGATAATCGAGGTTGGTGGCTGTAATTCACATCAAATTCAAACAAAAAAACTATACTAAATGATGCGATTATTCCAGAGCAGGATTTCATATTTCGTACCAACGCATCCTTGTTAATCCCCGGATGAAAGGTCAGATATGCACGTTTAGGATTTCCAATATAATGTGCGTTATTACAGGCACACTATAACCTGGATATTGTACGAGAATTTTGTGCGGCTTTCAGGTTCACAGGAGTTTTTGAATTGAAACCATTTGTGACAAACTAAATCGAACGTATTTTGAAGCTCACATGATTGACTTGATGATGTTTTTTTTTAATTTCATTTCAAATTCAGATATCGTTAGTGAAACGTACATGTAAAATAAACCAATTCAGTATTTCACTCCTGAACACATTATAATTGGTGAATATAATCAACATTTATCTGATATAATGAAGGGACAACCTTCACATAGAATTGTTCCAGTTGCCTTGTTGAAATATCCTTTAACTACAATGGAAAACATTTAGCAATAATGCATTAAAGGTCTACAGTGGAAATGTTCACAACGCCATTGACTATGAAACGAAAAATAAATGAAATTGTTTTATGTAGCTACGTGCATCGATACAAAAAAATTGTTTTTTGGGACATACATACCCGGATTGAATTACCATTCTGGCATTGAGAGACACTAATCACTCTACACAAATAAAAAATAAATGCTTCTATCGAATCCAAATGCAAATTTTTGGAGGAGGTGATGAAAACTTTTGTATGTATGTCATCCATCCCAATTACAACTTTTTCCATTCTATCTGCGACTCTACCAAGATAATCATCATCAAACTTTAACAAAACTCAAATTGGCATGTAACTTATTTTCCAGTGAGGAGGCATGAAAGTTTTGTCGGTTCTTGGAGATGATAAGGAAGGCATGAACTCAACCGTAATGCATTTCCTGAGATGGTATTCACAATGCAGAATGTAGAAGAATAAAAAATCACGAATAGAAGATACATGGTAGATAACTAGAGAGGAATATACTTGGATCTCCTTAGGTATTTTCTTATTATTATATTCAGTCTAGACTTGTATCGTTTCCCGAATGAACGTTTCAAAATCCTCTTAAAATCATTTATATAAATAATAAACCAAAGTGGCTCTAATACACTACCTTGTAGCACCCCGATCGAACTAGGTGTTTTATCTTTGATCACCTGACCTCCTATTTCATCTGAAGGCATTGAGGTGGCTACGATGTTGAAGAAGGAAGAAAATATGAATCGAAAATGTTATTTTTCCTGGTGAATGAATCGAAACTCGATGAAAAACCTCCCTGCTCTTTATAGGTCGACGTAATGACTTCACGTCAACTCAACAAGGAATGATTTACTATTTCGGCATCCTGCAAATTCCACTCAACTCACATGACATCACTCATTCTTGTACTGGTGCTCTGGGGAATTTTATCACCGACTTCTATTGGGGTGGAAATATAGTTATGTTAGGTATAGTTCCCGCTCCCGTTTCAATGAGTCACCGATATGAAGGGATCTCTAGGGAAAGGTATAGGCTCAGAAATTCACCGAATTGAACAAATAAAAAATTAAGTATCTACTGTCAGGAGTTCGAAAGCAATTATGTCTCTTCAAATTAATATTGACAAAAGTTTTTTAATGAATAATCAGCAACTATAAGAAATAATATAGGGTGTCTGCGGCGATCAATTCTTTCGTGTACAATCACTAAAGTCCCATTGTTTTTTTGTTCCAAAATCAATGGATTCTAGAGGATATTTCAAACGAAGTTATCCCCTATCTGGAGGTTAGGTTCTTTATTCTTATGATATCGTGGTTACTATTTGCGGAAAAACACTATTTTCGTACTGAAGCAAAGAGCATTTTGGAATAATAAGCATGTGTTGCGCATGAAACATTCAAGATTCAAATTAAATATCTCTTTCACACAATTTTTTCGGTTCTCAATGATGTATCCGTCTTGAACAATCGGCATTGATACTATGAATTATGAATAAATGAAAGCAATTTCCGTTGAATTCCGTAAAGACACCACTACGAATATAATATTTCGCAAGATTTCCAACAGCATTGTTTTGTATATTGCAAGCTCGAATTGGAAGTATAAATTACATGGAAAAATATGTTTCGCGGAGCCTGATGTTTTTATCAATCTGCATTTTCTGTTGAACAGGACATTCATCATCCAGGGATTCTTGATGCGAGAATATCGAATTTATGTCTGAGCGAACGCTTTTGTTCTCAGCTCACTTTTTATACAAATGCGAGTGATTTTTTTGTACGATAGATTCATGAGGAAGCACCATCATTTTTCTTGTAGAGTAAGGTCGAGTTTATATTCAGCAATACAAGCAAGGTGCAATTCATGAGATCCAAGATTATTCGAATGTCTTCCATTTTCATTACTGATGAGGTCCAAAGGATAAACTGCAGCCTGCAGCCAGGAGCTTATTGTACTTCTCCTATTACACTGAGGACATTAGTTTCTTTGAGGTCACTAGGATTCAAGGTTCTTACGTTCTCTAGGTTTGAACCAGATCCTAGTTGCGTTACTCTCATGACTTAGTGCCTCACAACTGCACAAAATGTATTCAAAAGTCGTAGTCTTCAAGCCGCAATATGTGCTAATTTGATCTCCTTGGTAGAGCTCCTTCTTCTGTAAATATCGAATGCGAATAGTCTGTAGGGAGACCTGTTATTAATCTTATCTGATCCCTACTTGACATCACTATCCCAGAATCCTTTTTGTTTATTTCATGGTCGCTTATTCCTTTGTGTTCAAGTATCCAGATCAACTCTATTCGATCTTAACAGTGTCAGAAGTTTTTAC
Source organism: Plagiodera versicolora (assembly GCA_037013635.1). Lineage (NCBI taxonomy): Eukaryota > Metazoa > Arthropoda > Insecta > Coleoptera > Chrysomelidae > Plagiodera > Plagiodera versicolora. The sequence continues at coordinate 4,001,920 of CM072990.1, forward strand.
ATTCTCAGATAAGTCTGGACCTTACCTTGTACCCTGCAAGATCTCTTAGGCTAGCGTAACTCTTCGAATACATATGGATTTTCTTTTTGGGAAAGGCCTTCTCATCACGTAATTCTGAACATTGAAGAATTGCAAATATTCCTAAATGAACCACTGGACTTACTCCTTCTGAAAATCTCCATTTGGTCGTGAAAGAAAAATATTCCTAATATTGATATTGATTGATAGTTTTTATTGCATCCGAATGGTCCTGAAACTCCAAAGTCATACATAATATTAATTTTTTACTGCTTAGTCGTAATATGTCAGCAAAGAAGTTGAGATGATAGAAAAATCTCAGTGAAAATTTCATTATCTGCTTCTATCCAGACCTAGAGACTCGCAAGGAGATATGATATTAAATTCAAGAAGTTTCGTCAACCCAGCTCGAATCCAATCCAGAACAGCCCGTTGAGCATGAACGAAATTGAAATTAATATATTTGCGCTAATACTCGAATGTGCATGTAGTTAGTTCTGACGTCCCAATTGCTCTAGCTAGCGGAATGAAAGTGCAGACTTCACAGCAGCACATCCTCAGCCAACTTTATTTAATGATATCAACTCATAAACAGGCATTAATAATAATTCCATCCGTTTCGTCACACTCGGGTAATGCAATCATCTTTGAGTATGCATAATTCATCACGACTCTACAGCTTGATCTGTCAGAAAGAAAGACAGTTCGCAAGATGAAAGAGGCGGAAGTCGAAAGATTCAGCAGATAATGAAGTGACTGAATTTAATTAAATAACTTTCTATCAAGACAACACATTCCTGATGAAATATGAAATACTGAAAAGACAATCGTTTAGACGTTTGACGTGAAGACGGTTACTCTTTTCAACATTAAGAAGACGAGAACAATGATACCAACTTACCTAACCTGACACTTCACCAATTATAACGCTCATCACATCAATGATGCGGGCACAGATTCATTCATTGAGTTTTGTTGTGTATTACAATTGTCAGTACCCCAAGGATCAATTTTAGAACCCATCTTCTTTCTTCTATACATAAATGATCTTTCAACACTCAGTATTAAAGAATCATTCACGACATACGTATTCAAAGTACGAGGAAATTGTTGGTCTGGAGCGAAGTATTTCTCAGAATTTAGTGAAAGTTGAACAGTGGAGTCTTATTTAGATGATGAACAGACATTTTCATCCTCCTGATCAAATACTTCTTTTGTTGTTGATAGTATCAATATACTGGGAATTCTTTGAATATTTTTCCAGGAATATTTGATGAAAAATCTGTGCCGACACCTCTGGTGGAATGATGCATAGAAGACATACATATCAAACTTATGAAGATGTCTACAATATCATCCTTTATGACATCACAAAATGAGTGTGTTTTTCAGGTCTGGAAGGAAAACAACCTCGAACATTTCTGTTCTGTTGATTTGTATTGAGTGGATAATTCGTATTGTGTTTTCACTGCTTCATTGAATATTTGAAGAAACATTCCCTATACAGTTATTGAGCTATTGTTGTGATTGGCTGTAATTGGATGTGACGTCAGGTGCAGATGCTCTATGATTGATTGTAACTCATTGAAGAAACATTGGCAAAATCGCGATTATTCTCAGGAAGATGAAACCTATCCTTCAATTATACCATAACTGCATAAAACAACACCATTTCGAATGAACACTCAACTTCTTGAGACATAATTTATTCGCCAGCTCATTCAAGAGACTAATGCACTTCGCCGAGATGAAAGTCTTATTCGAACTTCACTGGACCGTATTTCCATATCGCAATTCTACGGGCTGATAAATTGGCTGTCTTTGCCTCGCGAGACAAAGTCGTAACTCACACGATTAATTCACTTAAGTTGTTCCAGAAATAACTCCATACAATGTCAGGAGATCTGGGAATCTACATTGAGTAATGAACCAGTCTTACTTCAGTTATTCTCGAGATGAGATGAAACTTCAGGAAGCATAAACATTCAGGAGTTGTGAGTACTCGACCTCAAATTGATGATGTGATGCATTTTCTACACAAAAACGAATGGAAGGCTTCTTCTTCAAAGAAATAAAAGAAAGGAATCAACTTCTGTGTCACCAAATTATATCTTTGAAGTTTATGAAAGAAAAATTTACAATGTCAATTTGCAATTTCTGATCAAAATATCATTGGTAACTTTTTTCAGCATCATTTTAAAACTATTCAATGACAAATAATCTCCAGTATCACTCTGTGTGGATCTCTTTGGATCCCTTCAGTGAAAGGAGAAAAAAAAACTTCACTCATTCTTGAAACTTCATCAAACATTGATCATAGGCCATCCTGTATATTCTATACCATGTGCCATTCAATCGATTCGATAACAAGAAATCAGACTGAAAACCACTCTCTTTGAGAAACTACTACACGACGAATTTTAGAATTAGTTTTCGAAAAAATTATCCACACTTCGGATGATTGCCAACTGCATTCTGACAGGAAACTGCCTTCAAGAGAGCAGGGTTATCTGTCTAGATGAAAAGAACTCGTATCTAGCGATTCGTTGGCAATTAATTTGGAAGTCCTACACAGATCCCTCAGTGCACTTGGTCAAGGCGTAGACTGAGCTCCAGACAAATGGATAACAACTCGCCGAACTAAATTTTGGAGAGGCCAACAATGGTCGTCTAAACGCTGGAGGAGATGATATGCTGGAATTTCTTAAATTAATCGACGTCTTGAGCAGTTTAGTCCTTAACATCGTTTGGGAGAAGGGACTGATGAAAGAGGAGCGGGTGCTTTGTCCATTATAGTGGACTGTAATTGGATCTCTGCCAAGACAACTGAATGTTGGGCATGATTCTTGAAGCAGATACAATTTTATGTAGTTTATGAAATGTCCATGTCATATTTCAAGACAACACTCCTTCGTAAATATTATGTGTCATTGAAAGTAATCAGGAATTGATGAACAGTTTTTATTTTTTTTGCATATTCTCCTTGGAGTTGTGATATTTCTATCGAAAATATTCGGAAGTTCACTTTCCTCTAACGATCCGTAGGAGTACTTCCTGGAATCTGACTGTTCATCATAAACACTGCTCATTAGTTTTTTCCTTCTTTCTGCCTTCATCGAATTACAGATGAACTTGAGTCTCCAGTTTACAAACCAATGACTTCAGAGGAATTCAGAAAATGAAGAAGAAAGAATGAACTCATAGTTGACATTTCATTTCAAGAAATTATAATGTATTTCAGAATCAAACATTGTGATAGCTATTTCAAGTACTGATGGAAGATAATGATAGTGAAGTAGACATCGGTGAATATAATTCTATTTTTATGGGAGTTGAAGAACAAACCTGGGTACAGTAATGAGGGATTTGTAGAGAGCTCCGAAATGAGATGCCAGACAGTCGCTTCAGGCGAATCCTGTTCATCTTGATAGATCACTCGCTCTCTTACACACGTTTTTCAGCTGAAAGTTCCCCGAGGCATTTCAATGACCTCGAAGATGTCTGGAAAAGGAAAACGTGAATCGCCTCATTTTCCTCAGACCGCATGAATTATGCTATTTAAGTATTTCTCTCAAGGGTAAATTGCTGTAAAAGTGAATGCTCTTCGCCGTGTTCTTGATGATGATAATTCGAGTTTGCGTAATAACGTGAAATGGGAAGTATTACCATATCAAATGGATATTTAGAACGAAAAGATGAATTGATCCTCGTTGTTTGAGATGATGAACCATATTATGCGAAGCTTTTCATGAGGCTAATGCAAGGAAGTTTCACAATTCCCCTCTCAACTGGAATAATTTCAAATCACATTTTCAAGAATCATGAATTGTTCACAAAATGACTCTTCAGGAGCATGTGCATTCAAACTTAGATATCAGAAGGGAATTTTAAATATTCTCACATTTGGAGCATCTTGAATACATCTAGTTTGAAATATCAAAAAGCTTTGGGATTTCTTCACAGAGATCTAAATGGACTTATAACTTGTCCAAATCTAATTGAACTCTTCAATTTGAATATCTGATGCAGAAGAATTTCAGAGTTGTTTACGATTCCCCATCACAGTACAAATTATGGCCAGAATGTATCGATCACAAGATTAGGAGAACTGGCGAATGAAATTGGTGATGAACATATTCATCCAGAATTCAACTGTAGTTCGGAGTGTTGAAAGAATCATCATTGATATTAGTTTCGAGATTCTATCACAGTCGAGGACACATCAAGATTTCACTGATTTCTAGCCAACGATTGAGAGTTTATTAAAAGTCACGAACGAACATCTGAACTTGCAGATTTTCTGCGTTATTTCATAAGAACTTAGTTTCTAGTATGGAATAAGTCTTCGTCACGTTCTTGATGCATGCTACGCCGTTCACGGATGGCATCTTGAATTTAAAAATGGTAAAGTGTTGTTTCATTTACCACTGTGAAATGTTTCGATTATTGAAAAAGTACGATAATGTTGATTTCTTTTCAAATATCCATAATCGACCTCACAGTAGATTGATTATTAGTTGAATGTTACATTTATTGTTGTTATATTTCAATGAAAACATTTTTGTTTTCTCATAAAAAGATCGATACAATCTTCTATTCGGGAATTGAGATTTAATTCTCAAATAATCAGACACTCTTGTATTCCCTAATCACCTGTTCTGGATCACCTACCTGCCTTCAATGAAGCACTCTCGAACACCATGCGAGGCTATCAAATCGAAACAAAGTGGAAAACTATTATATTATGTAAAACGCCTAACCCAAAACAAGGGACATCATTCACTGAAGGATAATCCCTTTGGGTTGGCATATGCAAAAACGGCAACGATGTTATAGCCGTGAACAAAAGGCGTAGTTGTTGGAGGTTAGAAGGCTAGACGTATAATGCTTGGAGAGATAGTTAAGATTAGATGCATAAATTACTCTAATTAAAATGCCCTTTCTGAGGGGTTTTGTTGATTAGGAAGTGAATAGGAGTTGATGAAATCTCACCAGAGAATGACATGTTTCATATGTATGAACCTCTGTGTTGTTTGGTTAGAATAAACAATGGTATTTCTTCATCAAAATGAACTTCGAAATGGATACTAATTAGGATTTATTAGTCGTCTTTCAACAGCGACAATGGTTGGATTACTTAATCCTTAGATGAGTACTGTGAGATCAAATCTCAAGATTTCAAAAATTCTGTCTTTCGTACTCTATCCTCTAACAGTTTCTAGTTTTGATTAATTTTTATCTATTTAGATGTAGTAATAATGTACTTATCCTTCTTGTATTTTTTTGACTTGTCTTATGTTGTGAAAATGACCTGTAGAGATTAATAAAGTATCCATCTATCTACTTTGTTATTCCGTCTCAATGAGTTTTGAAAACAATCGATAAACACCATCCAGAATCCAAAAAAAAATTGCTGATATGGAGTTTATCGACAACGTTCTTCGAGGAGACAGAGTCTAATGCAATAATTTGGACACAATACGATAAAATGCAGTAGGTACTTTCGATCGTTTATTTCCCACTACCACTTTTCAAGAAGCATGAGATATCTTCTTTGTCATCGTATTCTACGTTGAGCATTCCCAGTTTTCTCCTACCGAATGGCAGTCAGAAAGAAACTTGCTCCTCTATCGCTGAGCACTCAAGTTTATGACACCAAACGCTATCTCGAAGTTTCATGGATTGTGCTCTATTACGAACCAAATGTAAACTCTCGTATTCATATCAAAGTCATAAAGGTCGAAGGCGAGATATTCTTTGATGATGACATAACGTGCTGATTGTTCGGATACTTGGAACTTTCATGAGCTCTTCTTTTCAACACCTCCGACAGTGGTTGTTTGTAATGCGATGCAGAAGTGTCGATAGAAGAGTTGTTTCGTTTTATCTACTCACATCAACAGAGTTCGAGATGAAACAATATAATACAGTGGGCATTTCTTCTCTAGGAGTGTTCTGATAAGAATGCTCACGTTCAGTTTTGTGCATCTCTTTTTCTGATTACACATGTTAACAAAAATAAATTACTATCAATTGATCCTGAAAGTATCGACTTCTTCCCATTGTGCAAGATATTTTTATGTTTGTGGATAACCATCTCTTATATTGTTTGTAATTCATATAGTTGCTTGGAATTCTTATCCTTGGGAAACTTTGATAATTAATTTACTGAGACATGATGGCTCTCTGAATACATTGTAGAATTGTTTGATGATTCAATATTCTTGACCATAAACTCAATTTGAAGATCCAATTCTAATGGATGCACCTCCAGGAATTCTGCTTCTTGGAGTTTAATTCAATCTAGATTTATGAGGATTATGTACCAAAAATTATCCATCAGGGATAGGATACTCTTCATCTTCATAAATATTGGCAGTGAAATCTACCTCATCATCCTTGTTGAGTTCATTTCATGCATATTAAATCTATTATATCCATGGATAGCGTTCTTCGAAAAAAAAAACTTGTATTTGCTATAGCTCTCTAATATGCAGACTGATGCTCGAACCAAATCAAATAATTCGATCACCATTTATGAATTTCCCAGCTGTAACGAAAACGCAGTCGCTGCAGAGGAAAAAGCATTCGTTAGCCATGATAATAAAAAGACAACTCAACGATTCAATTGTTCAGATAGTTTGTGAAGTTGAACAGAGAATGGAGTATTTGATTTACCAGCCTTTCAACGTTTTTTTTTTCTGTTTTAATTCGATCTGATTCCAACAACTCTCTATATGAGAGAAACAGACGCGTCAGGATCGTGGACCAATAGGAAGCACAGTAATTAATGTTACGAGCAGGATAGTTCAGTTAGAGTTAAAGAATCAATACAATTCTGCTAAATGTGCACAGGATATTGGGATTGGATCAAAAAGAAATTAAGAATACTATGTTGGAAGAACTGTTGAAAAAAACTGCTGGATATTGGGAGAGAATTAATTACTTCTTCAATGACACGAAGAATGGATATCGTTCTTCGACGTAACTACACAGACAAAATCTTTTCAGCAGCTCTTGAGACTGCTTTTTGAGACATTGAATGAGGAATAATAACGATGTTTCCACATCAGATATTCAAACGAAGTGAATAATATCATCCTGTTCAGGTATTCATTCTTGAGTATAAAACAAACAAAACAAATTTTTTCTATCTCTCACAATGAAGAGGGAATAGACTATACTAAATCCATTCATTATTCAAGGTACCTTATTAGACATTTCGTTTTGGGAATGTGTAAATATTCCTTCACATTGAGGAACCAAATATTCATCCCCTGATACTTGAACAAACCAACAAAAACATTAGAGACTTACACAAAAGAGGTGGAGTATTAATTCAATTATTGCAGTTGAGAAGTCAAGGCTTCTTGGAGTGTTATTGTCTGTATCTGAAGGCATATCATTGAAGCATTCACAGCAGGCACAGACGCGCACCAAAGCTCGGTTTCGAGCAAAGCACAGCGATTACCCATTTTCTTTGAAAGACCACTGTATTGTTCTGGCTTACATCTATCTCATTATTCCAATTCAAGCGGCTCTGAGAAAGCACTGGCCCGAATTTATCGAACGTAATATCAAGCAATTCTGTCAGCAGTCGAATTGATAACGGAATTAATTGATCCTTCATTTGTTCACAGGCAGATTCATAATAAAAGGAATATTGAATAGGCTTGGTGAAATCACTGGGGAATCCTTTGGAATGTCACCAAATCTTCAATTTTCTCCGTTGGTGATCTTGGCTAGAAAAAAAATATCTCCAGTTTGTCCTCTTTGACATCTTGGTACTCAAAATTTTTATTTGTTTTCTATTCGTTTCTTTCATAACCTTTAATCACATCGAATATAACAACTGGGTTCATTTTTCTCCATCAAATATTGGACAAGTTACTGCTAGCTTAATGTTTGTACATCCCTTTGATATAACTTGATATTACCAGCAATTTAATTTTCTTCTACTCGAAACAATATACCAACCGTCTGATGTCAGAGGAGAGAATTTCAAAGGTTCCATGTCCACGTTTTCACCGTGCTTCCATAATACTGGAGGATAAGGTAAAAGAAATCCTGAAACGAGGAAAATAAAGGGTAGTGGCCGTATTCTCTCCACTTGACGTTTCACGTTTCAAAGCAAATCCACTTTTCTGTCCACAGTAAAATCTCGAGAGGTATTTATAAACAATATTGCTGAGAAATTGTTCGATAAATTCGTTGGGTGAAATAATTCGAGACAGAACTAACTCGATGTTGATGCCCATTCGATAACCCAAATGTATTGAGGAATAAGGATTAATCAGGATATCATTGTAGGATTTATTCATAAAACACTTAATCCTATTCTTCACGGAGAAATATCGTACACAATTGCAGAAAATTTTTGTATGGTGGCATTATATTTTAATCGATAAACCAAATTACTGTAGAGTACAAAAATATTCGTTGATTGGTCTTCGGAATAGTTCGCATTACTCTATTGTGAGATATTTCTGATTGCTTGGATCATTCAGTACGGTTATTTCAAATCCAATTGAGAGAGACTGGGTGAGTCTAGAAGATATAGCTTTCCTATTATACTTAGATGAATTCAGAATAAATATCTGAAAGAAAGTATCATCTAGCATAGAGCTATTGTTGAGATGATTTCCTTTTTATGATTATACATCAATCATTATCATTTCTGGTATTCACATGGTGAGGAATATGAGATAACATTTGCTGACAACATTGCAAGATGCAGTTCTCATACAATAATCCATTATTCTACGTCACCAAAACTATTTGTCACAGCAGGCAAGGTAAACGATATAAAGTGATACCATTGAATTTCCACAGCGGCTCTGGAATGACATATATTACAGATACATTATGCGTTGTAGGCTATAATCTAATGTATCAGTTCGGCTCATATTTTGAAATATGCCCCAGTTGACGTCACCGTGTTGTCGATTGTGAACGCGTAGCTCTTATCAGTTTCAACTAGGTTACCTCCATTCATGACAATACACTATATTGGTATAGAATATCGATGGGATATGAAAGGTGCATGGAAAAAACGAATGTACCATGAGTAAATTATGAATTGGTGTCTTTCATCTTCAGTAAAGCCCAACAAACATTTAAGTTTGGTTTTCCGATAAGAGGTGTTGTTCTGAATAGCCCGCTATTTCGGTAGATGTCACTTTTGAAGCTGTCATTTTTTGACATTTGACAAGTAGAAAGTACGCCATTAATAAAAATGAAACGATACACGATTAGATAACGCATTGAAATTATTAAAATTCACGATAAAAATGGTGAAAATTTGGCAGAGACTGTTCGTGAAACTCGAACATTTTTGGGTCGTCGTGAAGCACCTTGTCTGACCGCAACGAAGAATTTGCTGGAAAAATCGAGCTGTTGGTATAAGTTAGTGATGTGAAGAATAAAACCCGTGCACGTCGATCAAGAACAGCCGAGAATATTGCATTTCTCTTCGTTCTTTGGAATTAAGCATTCCACACACGTCATTACACCGTATTTTGCATAAAGATTTGAGTCTTGAGGCTTATAAAGTTCAGTAAACACAAGAACCCAAGCCGGCCGATCATAAACAACGTCGTGTCTTCGCTGATTGGGGGTAAACCTGCAGCATCTTTTGCGGGAAAATTCTCCATATAGTGTTATCTCTCGAAGAAGTGATCACAATTGGCCACCAAGATCTTGTGATTTAAACCTTGCGACTTCTTCTTTTGGGGCCACGTGAAAGAGAAGGTCTACGCCAATAGCCCAGCGTCGATTCAAGACCTCAAAGATGGAATTCGTGAGGCTATCGAGGACATAGGGCAGCCACTTTGCGATTTGGTTATGGAAAATTTCATTAAAAGGATATGGTCCTGTAAGCGTGGTCGTGGTGGTCATTTGCTTGATGTTATTTACCACTATTAACGGCATAGCTTCTTCTTTATAATGAAATAAACATCCGATTATTGAAAAAGGGCATTTTCTTTGAATATCAAAATAACATTTCTTATTGGAAAACTTTTTAGTATAGATTTATAGTTTATAATCATCGTGGATTCTTCCTAAGCACAAGATGATAACTATTAGAATGTGACAGTAAGACTTGGACTGATTTTTGTGCAAATTCATTAAATTATTTGTGGGACAAAGCGGTAACAGCATTGTCCCAAATCATGAGATGAAATTTATCACTCACGAGAACGGCACATATTTAGACGAAGTGAAACAATAAAAGTCTGGTCGACAGAAGAAATAGCGATTGGGGATGACTAATCGAAATAGCTGACAAAGCGGCTCCGCATTTTGTGGAGACAAAATAACAGAAAAGCATTGCCTCGGAAAAGGTGAAATATCGTCGTAGACCACATTCACACAGATGTTGGTGATATTTCGCTATAGGAGGTCCAGTCATTTCGAAAAGGATGTATTATATTTGACAACAATTTCAACAGTATCACGAAAATGGATTTCCATTTTGTCCAGTGGGATATGCATTAGATGCCCCGAATACTTTTGACACTCAATAAGTTGAGCAAAGTTCACAGTTTTTCTTTGGTGACATTTGAACATATTCTTGCAATGTTTCCATTCTTTTTTGATAGTGATTTCCCGAGTGGGCATTATCGATGTGCAAGAATAGGGAGAAGTCAGTCGGTGCCAAATCTGGAGAATGTAGTGGATGAAGAAACAATTTTCCTATTCCTGCAAGTTTGCCATCGTGTTCACCAACTTGTGATACGTCCCATTGTCCTGATAATAGTAGCGCCGTCTATGTATTGGCCTACAAACTTTTCAACCCAACCAAATTTCGAGTTCTCCATAATGTTACTATCTTTTCGGTTTCACTGATCGCCATAACATTCTGTATGTCTGTGACATTCCGAAATTATCAATAGTAAGCCATATTAAACCTATGAAAGGAAACCTTATTAAAAGCAAAATTATTAATTCGAACTTCGTCAAACATCTATAAACTCCATGTGGCAGCTTATATTTTCGATATTAACTCCGAAATGTCTATGAAACGATATCAAAACTGATCCAATATGCGAACGACGTGGTCTTTGCAATCCAAACATGTATCACGAAATTAATAGCTGGTGTATACGACTAGAACGGATATTTTGTTCATGCTTTGCTGAAGTGGATGTCGTCGGTAACATCGTAGTAATTTTCGATAACGAGAACTTTCCACTTTCAATATATGCTCCCCACGAACAAAATGACTTTTCATGAACAAGCAGCTTATGTGAAATTATGCTGCCTGATCGATATCATTTTCAATTAATCGAACAGTGTTTGTTAATCATTTGCTAGTTAGACTGAGTAATTGACAGTATAATTACTATTTGTGTTAAAGTCAATATCTAATAAACTATCAAATGTTCAGGTGAAATTGAATATTCGTGATGCAGTTGAATTTTTCAATGTCAACTCCTTTTCAATATATGAAAATATCATGAATGATTTATTCGTTCATTCATTTCCATTTGCATCTTCAATTGAAGAAATCAGGAATGATGATCTTTAGATTTTGATCTTTTATTTTTTAGCGATGTATCGTACGACCCCCTTAGTTAAAAACAATTGCGGGAAGCTATGACAATTTTTTTGGTTGAAGAACAACCCGTCTGTTATTAAAATTGACGTGTCCAAGCGTTCTTCAATTTTGTTTTCAGTAACAAAGATTGAAAGAGGGGCGTTAAGACTTCATTTGTACCATATTTTGTTGGATTGATTGAACATCATTTCATTTTTATACCGTTCGGGATCGATCAGATCTCACACTCATGGATGACATTTGAACAATGTTGAATTGATTTCAGGATGGTTTTCAGCCTGATGGGATAATTTGATGAATTGAGTTTGGTTCTTTCTGAAGACAAACAGGAAAGCAAATATAACTCGGAATTCTTATGTCGCGTAACACACACCGCCATTTTTAGTCGGCACAAGGAAGATAAATAATGTTATTATCCCCACAGGTGTCGTGAAGGCGGAAGTAGTGAAATTTTTTGCGGCTCCTCTCCTCCTGCGTTCTTGGAACTCTTCCAAAGCCATTCGTGAGGTTCTTCTGAATATATTCGACTAAACCGCTGTAAATATCATTGTACGAGAACTCGGAAAATTCCTATTAGTCGAAAAAAGTTTTTAAACTGATGTGGGACATCCAGATTATCCCACGTAATGCGATGATAATTTGTTGGAAGTATCTTCGGGCAGCGGTTTTGTGAAATGTTTTTCTCATTTGCTACTTCTTATTTCGGATTCGACTAACGGTCCGGGTAATCTGTTTGCTCCGACTTCGCTTTTGCACGAACATAAATTTTATATTAGATTTGTTCTTGTGACAATTATGGAAACTTTCTGGAATATCATTCGTTTTCCTGAAGATTAGACTCCCTTTCACTCTCGAAGGAAGAAGAATGGTATTTACATTTCTCATGCCGGTGAGATAGCCACCAGTTCCTGGCCAGATAAGTTCCGCGAATTGAATTCTGCGACGTGATGAGAGTGTTTCCTTTGGATTGTCTTCAAGATGATCATGGTTATAATGTAATCTTCAGGTCTTTGAAATATTGAATCTCCGAGTAATCACACATTGCAAACCAGCAACCGATAATAACATTTCAATACTGAGGAGTTCCAAACTTTGCAGCTCCCTAAAGCATCCAAATTACTCGGCTCTGGTTTATTCAGCTCTAATTCCATACAATGATTCACTCTAAATAATATTACACCCATTCTCAATAATGACGAAAATTAAATAAGACCAAAAACCCAAAAACAAGGAGAAGAACATGAAGGAGATGAGACGGAAGAGCCTGTGCCTCCAACGAATTATTGGAAAAGTACTTTCTTCATCCAAGATGCCTTAACATCGCAAGGTATTGATAAAAGCAGTAAAAAAATCCAACAAAATTACTGGTGCAAACGTCAAACGAAAATAAATCACGTAATATCACAGCCAATCCAGATTTTCAGATATTTTTCGCTATCTTGGATGATGATTTGACAGAGTTCTTCGATTTCTTCGTTTCCGATTCATTCTTCTGTGTATCATATTTCATGTTCCATTCACATTCAGCCTTCGATGTATTATGTTCTTATACACATACCCACACAATGAAAATGAAATCCCTCGTCTAGACAGATACGAAATACGAGACATAACCACATATATTCTATTCATCTATTCTATTTTCTCTGGAGAGTGAGATATTAGACGACCACGGACTTTGTCAATAAACACAGTGATTGTTCAATGCTTTATGCTTCTATTCGAATCAATTTCAGACAAAAATATTCAACAATCGAAAATAAGAATATTAGTTTTCAAACTGTAAGACATCACTCTGCATTTCCTGGATTCAATGAAGACATATTTCGATTTCTAACAACACCTGTTTTGAGTTTGTTAGGTGATATCCACGATTACTTAAGTTCTCCACGAGGCAATACAGTTTCAGATCATCAGCGCACAACAACAAATGTAGATTTATAACATCTGCTTCATCATCAATGAGAATATTGAAGAGCAGTGGTTCCATATTTGAACCTTGTGGAAGTGCTTCATCAGACTAACCCAAAATTGTTGATCTGGGCATATTGCTTTCGATTTCACAGATAGGAATAGGGCAGTTGAAGAAAAGGATAAACCAAAGTCTTCAAGTTTGTCAAAGGCATCAGAAGGGTCTGTGTGAATAATATCCGTTTGCTCTATCGTCTGTAGATTCAGCAATAAACTTTATATAGCTGAGAATAATTTCAGGTGGAAGTTCTCAAGGATAACAATATTCATTGTATTTGGAATATTTCTTTAATATTGATAAACAGTACACAGCAATACAGAAAAAAGCATGTATAGAAGTAGCACATGATGAACTCTCAAGACACCCATTGGCCTGCCAATTAGTTACATAAAACATCCAGCGAAGGTCCAATGAACACCTCTCTGGATGTTTTGGAGGTCATGTTGAACAAGTCGAGTAATTTTCGAAGCATATTTTTGGAAAAATGTAAATGAACTCCATCATGCAGGATTTCCCAACGATGTAATTGATTCACTGCGTAAAAGCAACTCCTTTTTATTCGTCGCAAACATCCAAGGAGTTGTCGTCAAGTCATGATCTGAATAGCGGACGGTGATTGATAGGCTGCTTTCGAACGATCCAGCGAGTTTTGTTGCTTTTCTTCGGGCGAATTTTGAAAGGACCTCTGTTGAATAATGGAGATGCGCCATTTGGGCAGCCTTACTTCTTTATTAGAATAACAAATATTTCTGCGACGACAGTCGACACCCCCCAAATTCAAATAAGGGTTAGAAAATGTTGTTTATTTGTAAATGAGGGAGGCTGCGATGAACGGTAGGGGGAGTTTAGGACATGATCACCGAAGGAGTCATAGCAGCTATAATGTTCACAATGTATGGTTGAATCGAATCAGAGAAAAAAAACAACCCAAATTCCCAAAATAGATTTTCATAACTCCATAGAAGAATTTTGAATTAAACATATTGAATTGAACATATTCTTGTGACAGTATATACAGGGTGTCGGTTTCAAAACTTACAACGGTTATATTTCGTGAACGAAGAAAGAGATAAAAAAAATTCAGAAACCATTTTCGAGGTGAATAAAAAAAATTACATGAGAAAAAATGCATCGCCATCAGGCCACCAACGAAAATTTATAGAGCAAATCTTTACTGGATACATCCTTGATTAGTCCATAGAAAACTATTTCCATTGGTCTCAGTCGAAATAATATAGGGTGTAAAAATGATGCAGAAAAATTCATTTCATTTGCTTCAAAAAGTGAAATTTCTCGCGAAAATGATGCCGAAAATTCAGATGAAATATGACAACTAAAACGTGAATTTCAGAGTTTCAAGACGAACGTAGGTATATTCGAAGCCATATTATCATTCTGAGTCAAAAAGTATAATCAAATAATTTGGTTCCAACTGGAATTTCAGTTGTTTAGTTATAAGATGAGATTGGCAAATTAAATTTCAAATATTATGATCTTTGATGTTGTTATGATCTACATGAATGTAGAAAAAAAAGATTTTTCCTACCATTTGATCAGTTGATTTTTGCAAAATAGATGATTCATCAGAAACTGTCAATAGACGAATCATTATATGAGTTGCGATTATTCAACATTGTTCCATTCGCGATTGATTTTCATGAACATCTTTCATCGATGAGTCGATAACAAACTGAAAGTTTGAATTATTGCCATGTCGTTTTTCCATCAGTCCTATCACGAATAACCTCCGTGAAATATTACTTGTGATTTTTTACCATTTCAATTCGAAAGTTATATATTCTCCCGGAAGATTCTGCTATAAAGCTTTTATTGGCTCCATTATAACTCAACAACTATCTGTCTGAGTGTTATCAGTAATGGGCAATTTATCGGTATCTGTTTAACTGTTACCCATTAATATTTAACAGTACTTTTCTTCGTTTCAGGTGAGGCATTGATTATGATTACTCAAACGTTGACGATCAGTGACTCATACCAAGGTAAGGACCTCAAATGGGATTTCATATCTCATATTGAAATCGAATAGGTATGATTTTTTAATCAAATTAAACTACCGTGTTACCAATTTCAGCTACTTTTTCTTCTCTACTTCTTATCATAAAGAAATTCGAATTTCTAAGCTGTCAATGATTGAAGAGGTAATTAATTTTCAATATTCTCATATTGGCATCTTATATTTGATCGGTTGCCTAACATTTATTTCATTTCACACATAATGGTTGACCACTGCTTTAACTTTTTTCAAACTGCAAAATTAAATGATAGCCAAATAGATACTCTTGCTTCAAATATTATTTCACAAAGTATGCATTGTATTCGGAATTCTTGGATTTCTATCAACTGTAAGTTGTTTTAAATCACTCATACTGTAGTGTATTGTGCGTTGCACTGCACGATCGCTTGACATATAACCCATGGACTTTTTTCAGGGTAGTACAGCTATTATTATATATATAAGATCTAAGGTCAAGTTCTTTCATGAATATGAATATGAATCCGACGAGTATGTATTTATAAAAATGTTTCCTGCACATCCCAAATTTGCTTTGTAGGAGTAGAAAAAGCGAGACGAAAGTATGAACATGCGAACTGACAGGGTGACTGTTTCCATAAGCATCCAACAATGACAATAGCAAAACTCATAATATATTATTCATCCTGAATTATATACCAACATCACACAAAAAAGCATCTCATTGGACGGAATACCAACTTCCTCCATTATTGTTGAAACTAAATCCATGTTTCATAAAGTCCACTAATACTATCGCTCCGGCTACCCACAGATGCAGTCTAATCTGCTATATCTCATAACAAAAACACCAAATGACCGATACATTTCGTGCGGAATGGTATATTAGAGGCGATCAGATTGGAATTCACTCGAGAAACGTGCTGCTTTCGACTTATCTGTGAGTCATGAAAGTTAACAACTTTCTTTCCGAGTTTCGCGATTGCCGTTTGGATTTGATGGGCATTCAACATTATCATTAGATTGAAGGATTCATGATGAAGCATTCTCGGTAGCTTTATCGTCATTATGAAAAAAATTGCAGCAATTGAAGAATATTTTCAATGTTATGAAAATAAGGATAGTATTTCATTCATCACAATGAATTTGTTATTTTTAATTCGTCTTTGTTTTGAAGATGTAAGTCATGAAATGAACGAATTTTCCTCAAGTCCATTGTTGAATAATCTTCAGTAACTTTTAAATGAGGAAATCTATTCTTAATTTCATTCAACCACAATTTATGGACGATATAATTTGAATTTCATACTACGCTGGCAGACTTCAGTTAATTAGGAACGAAAGTATAATGAATAGTCTTGATAGCTGCCTTACTTTTAAAATCCCTACATATTCTGCACAAAAATTCCTAAACTTTGTTTCTTAATGCTAACTGAAAGACATTCTTGCTTCGAAACATGCAACAAGAATTTTGATCCTCTCTATCCTATTGTCTATAAAATTATCTAGCAAATCCTGAAATACTATCGGATTAAAATTGCCACCTCACTAGTTGAGATCTTTGAAAAGGACTGTAAATAATAAAGGACTAAGATGTGAACCTTGCGGGAGTTGTTGCTATCAGTCAGCTTTTCATTTTAGCGTAATCAGTGTCCATGATTCACATCCATATGTCAATACAGATCTATATATAGTCTTGAATATTTTCCATTTTGTTCTTTTTGAGATTTTTATTTTGTTCATGAATTTGTTTTGAGTGCGTGATATAGTTTGATTGCTTTTTGGATTATATTGTTGCTTCTTGGTTTCATCCAGTGTTGTTCCTAAATATTTATGTTGCTGGATATGTTGTATTCTCACATCATTCATCTCAATATTTATTTTTGATTTCCCATTATGATGACCTTGGTTTCATATGTGTTTATTTCGTTTTCGGAAATTTCACGATAAATATTTACAGAATTTCTAGTACTGGTAATGCAAAAAACTACATGACAAACAGATGAAAATCAACGAATGGAAGCAGTTAAAAAAATTCATCCATTTCATTCAACATTCATACGATAAAAATATATCGTCCAATTGTATTTAATTGTGGATTTGTTTATCGTTCAACATCAATCACGTCATATTGCCAACACGTTCACAGTTACATTACAATGTGAAATCATTGGCGAATATCGAAATGGATCAATAGAAAAGTCCTCATAGAAATAAAGGGATAAAACAAAGCGGAGAATATACGGCGGCGGATGTTCGATGAAATAATTCATGTGTTCGTGTTGGCAGGATGTGGAATCTTTCCTCAGATGTCAGTTTTTGGCAGATTAATAAAACATCGCGCGATTCATCTAGAATGGATTAATGTTCGAACTAACCGCTGATGACTTCTTTTCAACTAGAACAAAGATATTACTTGTTTCCGTTGGTTTTATGAGGTAGGAAATGTCTTACAGGCTAAGAGTTTTTATATTAGTAGATATACTACGATGAAGTGAGGAGAAAAACTATAGATCAATAGTTCCAGTCGAGATAAATCGAAACCGTCATCAAAAATATCGAACTGCAGATAACCATTTTCGTGTTCAGTTACCAAAAATGTGTATTTTTATTGAGTTTATCTATCTCACCTGTCAAATGTCAGTTATCAACCAATCACACTCTCACTTCCTGTTCGACAAGACTAATCAACACTTATAAGCTGTCAACTGTTTTAACGATACATAATTGATATTTCTCAGACGCCACCTTATGTTGAAATCATAAACTTGACTCTCAAGTGATTCTATGTGTTGCTAGGGTAGCATTCAACAGATAGATTTTCGAATATTGTGTAAAGTTGTCTTGTTGACAGAATGTCCAGTTGGGTTGCTTCAGCTTAACTGATAGCTATTTAAATATGGTGATTAAATTTGTAGATTTTTGAAAAGAAGTAAGCAGAGAAACATCGAACATTTCCAAGTAAATTACAACATTTTTCCTAAGAAGGTCCAACAGAGAGTGTTGATAAAAAAGATACATGGATAAATGATCTGATATTTTCATCGACAACGATTTTGTATGTTGTGCGTGTTGTAAAAAGATATTTTTCTTGACTGAGTTGATCAGTTTGTGCGAACTACTTCCTTTTCGTTAATTTCGTATGCATTTTGCTGTCTTTCCGGTATTTCTAATATTACAGCGTTCGCTATTACATTCATTTAAGCCATTTTGTAGTGTTCGTCGTCTCGTTTCATTATTTAAGTCTGGCCTAGCCTCACGTACCAAGAATTTCCAACAACAACGGCTTCGCTATTAATTTCGGTGAAATGAAAGTCTTAAATTGTTTCCGTGTTGTGCCAATTGATGTATTATTCTCATTTTCAACACCGAATTCATTTTATGATAAATCCGCTAATGAAAATTCTAGTGAATTTTTTTGAGAATAGAGGAAGCTGTGCCATATATACACTGTCATTATCCAATTTTGATGTATTTATTTTATTATTCGTAAACATTTTTGAAGCCGAGCCGATTACCTGTTTTGGAATATCGTTGAAAAAATAGACCAGCGGCAACACTGCACTTTTTGGCGGGCTGTCAGAACTATTTCATTCGAATAAATAGACTGTACGAAAGTGAATGGCTTTACTTCAACAGAAGGAATGCTCACATTTGAATAAAAGCTTCGAGAATACTGGAAATTCAAAACGAACTTCATCGCATCCAGCTGACATTGCTCCCGTTCCTGGAAGAACTCTGGAAGGATAGAATAACAGAATACGGTAATTCCTAGTTCCTCTTATCGTAACCAGAGGTGAATCGAGCATATACTATTCATTCAAATAGTCTACTTCCGGAACTCTGGAATATTTTTCGCTACTCAAGTGTTCCCATTCAATTTTCCCCAATTCACAAGAGTATTTAGAGCTTAGGGTTACCATTCGATCGAAAGAAGAAGAGAACGGAGAAAGCTCCCCGAGAAAGCAACGTGGAAGATGGCAAATAAGCTTTTTATACCGACATCCAAATCTGATCGATTTTAATGATGTTGTGCAACTCCAGATAATCCCAGATTAGGACAGATTGCATCTATTACAAGACACAAAATGGTCGGGGGATTTACTATAGTGCTTATTTGCGAATGAGATAAGCTCAGATGCGACCCGTAACCTGATGGAACGGCGTTTTTTTTAATTTAACTTATTGAAATTTCCCAGTGTGACGTTTTGCTCGGGCTGAATGTGGGTCGACTCGGATATATTTATCGTTCTGTGGAATACTGGAGTCGGATTGGATTAGGAAAAGCTTTTAAAATATACAAATCTCTCGAGAACGGTTCGAGGTGGTGAGCTGAACTGGAAAATAGGACGTTGATTCCCTATACGCACGTTTTTTGATTCCTAATTTATTTATATACATTCAAATAATATTTCCTTTTCACATACTGAAATTTTGAAAGAGAATAAATTGGATAGGTGAGTGGCACGGTTTTGACGTTGACAGTGGTTGCTCATGGAAATTTATACGAAGAATGCTAAAAATTTAATCATTTTTGTGAGTGATGCATTCGAGACTTTGAGGAAAGTTAATAAACTTCGTGATGATCATACATCAATAGCGATTAGTTTCATCATGTCAACGATGAATGTGGTTTCACTTGAATATTTGTAGAATTATTAGTGAGGATTTCGTTGAAGAATTTCAATGAAGAAGACTCTTTCACGATTTGGCACACACTTTATTTCAATTTATTGGTCTGAATGTTGCTGTTATTATTTAATCATTGTCGATTTCCAATGTCATTCAAACTTTGGAAAGCATTTCTTCATCACAATATTTTTTTCATTCTGTACACTATCGACAGAAATAGGAAATATCATAAGTCTTTGAACAATACAATGAATCACTCATGTTATCATTTTTATGATACGTTTACAGATTTATTTGCTATGGATTTTCACCATCGCATTCGTATTGTTTAATTTCGACAAATATCACACTATGTTTGTTTGAATAATTCAATGAATTTTATATGATCCATAATTTCGTGTTGCAATTAACAATTTGATGGGACGTCTGAACAATCCAATTATTGCAATCATATTTTACCATTCCATAATCAAACAATGATTTAAATGTGTACAATGATTTTCCACAAATACTTCAATTAATGAATGTTGATGATTTAATTCCAATATTACTATCGACCTCCACACTGCCTTCTCTCCCAGGGCTCCAATACCAGCCCGCCAAATCAAAAACGAACGAGAAAGAAATATGGATTTGGCAACAATTCTCGAATGTGGATCCAAAAACTTAGTGGATTTCAATGCAAACAAAACACAAGCATGTCTTTCCTCCAAAAAAGCCGACCTCCCAATGCCCAACATAAGCTTATCAGAGGTGACCATACCTTTGAAGTCATCCATCTCGATGCTTGGTATAACTATCAGCAATAACCTTTCTCGGTAAAGTCATGTGAGATCAATTGCTAAAAGTGCATCCCAAAAACTTGGTTTTCTGTTTCGTGCCAGGAGCTATTTCACTTCCAGTCAGCTGCTTACGATCTATAAGGCACAAATCCGACCTGTCCTGGAATACTGTTCCCATATTTGGAGTGCAGCACCTAAACATATCCTGAAGCTGTATTCTGTCCGAAAAAGGGCAATTCGTCTCGTCGGTGATACTTCGCTTACTAACTCGCTTACTTCTCTGGAACACCGTAGAAGGGTTAGCGATCTGTCTCTATTCTATAGATATTTTCATGGGCGATGCTCCTCTGAAATGTCAACAATCGTTCCTCCTTTGGCGGTCTCTTCGAGGTTAACCCGTCAAGTCCAGTCTTCACACCCCTTTGTGGTTAATTTGGTGACCTGCAGAACATCTCTTTTCAAAGACTCGTTCATCCAACGAACAGCGATGCTCTGGAACACATTGCCCAGGGAGGTATTCCCCGAGGCATATGACCTTCAGAAATTTAAAAAGAACACCAATTCCTACCTCCTTTCCCTTGCTTCTCACGATGTTCTCTGAACAATACAGGATGTCTCCTTTCGTGAGAAGTTTTATATAAAAAAACCTGTTAAAGAAAGTATTGTTAATTATACGAATAGTATCCACAGTGATCGTTATGATATTCAGGAGATTGAATTTGAAAATGAAAAAGAAGCATACAATTGTGAAGTAATCTTCTTTCATCCGACTCGAACATATTTTTTCTGAGACAGAACAGAACTTTATTTCTAGTTTATCATCAATAAAACAAGCAATATCTGGACGAGTGACCACGAATTGAATTAAATCTGGTCAGAAAATCTACTTCGTTATAAAAAAGTGTGCACATTCTGGAACCTCCGCTGGTATTTCTTGAAGTCTATCGAAACCACGCTACCATTTTTCCAATTTACTGCTCTCCATGAATAGTTGGCGAGCCCTGGCTTTGAAGGAATCGTTTATTCATGAAACCGACGCGATCGCCGGATTTCTTCGATGTTTTCGATTCCGAAATGATTGAGAAAACAAGTGCCACTTCGCGTGGAAAATACCCGGCCCGGCCGTCTGGAATTCAATTGATTGCAATTCGCATAGACTCGGTTGCAGTGCCGCCCCACCCCACCTTTGTTGTGCGAATCGGAAGTTAGTATTGAATCGGAGGAATCACAAATTGTTATAAATACATTAATCGAAAAATAAAACCTTGGTGGAGTACAAGAATTGATTCATTCTATCGGAAGTTTTCGAGTCCATTTCTAAACGAAAGCAAACATCATGAACTGTTTAAATATAATTCTGGATGAGATCGCGTCGAATCTCAAGAAGTGTACAAAATATTCCATGAACTGAATCTGTAGCGTTGAACAATTAGTCAAAATGAATGTACACATTAATAAAATGAAAGTCTAAAAATAGTTCTCGATAAGTAATCGGTAACTTTAAAATAACTGAATATACGAAAATTGGCTGACTTGCAGAACACCTTGTATAGAAGAGTAGGATATTGATAAAACAATGTTCGATATACCTGCCATTCAGAGGAATTTGTAACAGAAATATTGAAAACAATGCTGTCTCGAAAAATGAACGAAATGGTGAAGTTCTGGAAAAAATATCGTTTTTGCCGTTTTTTCAATGCTAACTTGACAATTTTCAACTAATTAAAATATCATAGGTCATTGTTGCTTTCACAGGATATTCTCGAAAGTATCGAATGGGCAAAAACAATTGAGTTTTTAGTGGTAAGAAAATCACTCGGATCGGATATAATACGAATTGGATAGGTTCCAGAAACTGTGAGATGCTCTTTCCAATGAGACCATTTTTTTTTAATTAGTTGTATATTATCGGAGGTGTTCCCCGAGGCATATGACCTTCAGAAATTTAAAAAGAACACCAATTCCCACCTCCTTTCCCTTGCTTCTCACGATGTTCTCTGAACGTTACAGGATGTCTCCTTCCGTGAGAAGTTTTATATAAAAGAAAAAGTTACCTACAGCTGTTTATTTGAAAACCATTGTTTTCAAGAGACATCAATCTGCATTCGTATCTGGCCACCCTAAATATGAATTTTACTCCTACAAAATCATCTACTGTCTTACTTCCATCCTTATCATTCTTGCCTCACATATTCAACGCCTTTTATATCATGTTGTTTTTTTCCTGAATCGGAAGAATATGCCATTGATCATTTGGGAAATGAGCCTGGCACTTTCTCATAATGGATTTCGGAGGAAATATGGCTAAACCAAGTGGAATGTGATGTAAGCCATACGCACGTTTGCGATATCATGGCTGATCAACCGAAAATTTTCTTTAACCCTGAGCATAAGCAGATGAAAAATGTATCGAATGGAGATATTCACAGTGAACAGAACATGATGAAAGGAGGTAGAATAGAGTTTGAGGTATAACAGGCAGAGAAAAGTAGTAGTATATTGATATATTCAAAAAAGTATTACAAATTGTTGTAATAGTTGGGTAATCTGTCACTAGAGAAGATTCTGGTATAGTTTTTGATCTACAATTGGTAGATATTCTTAAGTTGATCTGAATTGAAATTATTTACTCTTCATCTCCTTCTTGAAAGTTCTACATTCTGATTGGAGGAAGTCTTGCAAATAACAAGATCCTATTCAGTCTATTATAGAAATCACATTGGTTAGTTTTTGATTGTTATGTAATTTTTTTCTACTTAATGAATGAATTCTTTCGATCATTCCACATTTATTCCATTCATATCAATCACTACTTTTTAACTATCTCATGTTTTACGATTCTATTGACTCATTTAACTTTGTTCAGTTTCTAGTGACCCTTTTGATTGAAACATGTTTTTCTTTTCACCTTGCTCTCAAACTGTGTCTATCTTTCAGGGATCCAAAGAATGACATGGAATTCACAACTGAACAAACTTTCAGAGTATGTATTTCGAATCAATCCATAACCCGAATCAGAAATCATGGAAATGCTTCCTTTCGATATCAACTCATAAATTCAAAAAGCCCCCAGGGATCAATTGGTGATCCAGCTCCTGATTTGGAAACAACCCACCGATACTCTGACGTAATTCCAAAACAACATCCACAATGCACACGAAATAATGATTGCCTCAAATGATTTACTCACATTATCAAAACAGGAAATGGAGCCATCCCTAATAGAACAAAATTAGTAATGGCATCAGCCAGAGTCCAATTTGGCATTAGAGATAATAAAACGATTCATCGAAATTGGAATCGAACTCGGTTCACTAGATCCAGTTTAGTTGAAAACTAACTCCGAATGGAATAGGTGTGTAGGGACTATGCGTTCGATAATTTGATCCATGTAATCATGGTGGTTTGGTAATAGTTCATTGCAGTATAAAAAGGAGATCTAATGTGATGGAATCCATTCTCAGTACAGTCAAAGTTGGGCGAAATGCTGTTTTCGAAAAACTGGACCAGCTAGCTTATTAATGTGTATATTGATGATTTAATTCCCATATTATTATCAGTTGACAGTTATGATTTTCAAGAGATTCAATTAGAAAATAAAATAGAAGCATAATAAAGTTGTGAAATAATCTTCTTCTATCGGACTCGATACAGAACAGAATTATATTTTAGTTTATCATCAATAAAACAAGCAATATCTAGACAAGTGACCACGAATTGGATTGAATCTGGTCAGAAAATCTACTTCGTTATAAAAAAAGTGTGCACATTGTGAAACATCCACTGGCATTTCTTGAAGTCTTCTAAAACTAGGCTACCATTTTTTCAATTTACTGCCCTCCATGATTTCAAAAAACTGGATTAGCTGGCTTCACATTTCAAGCAAGAGTTAACAGACAGATTATTCAGCTTCTCACAACAAAAAAAATATTGAAATTAGAACAATAATGTGAATCAGGACCTGTGAGGACACCAGATAATATTAGCTGGTGTTGGCTGATGAGAATGTTCTCAACTGCGTGGACTTTTCAAAGAAATTTGTACATTCAAGTCTAGCGTTGATCCCGGAATTTTGTTCGGTGGTGGACCGGAAAAGATGGGCTAGTGCCGTAGTCGAAAGTTTGCCGGAAGTTCCTCTAGGGCAGCAACTTCGAATCGGAAATACGGTTATGGCTGCGGATTCTGGGATAGTTTGGATTGGACACGACGCAATTACTGGGTTCACATGGCGCATATGGAGAGTGAAGATTACTGGACCATATTACACAATGTGGTAGTGCCCTGAACGAAGCTACTTGTCCGATGCAAACATACCGCATTCCACCTATTTTAGAATTGGAAATTGAAATGGCCTGTTTGGCTGGATTAACTCGACGCCATGGATTGGATCTGTTGCATAGGTACAAATTTAGTTGGCATTACAGTGAACATCCGCTTCAAGATCAAATATAATCATGAAAAATGGTGAACAGAAAAGTTTCAAAATGCTTCAGTAAATTTCTCAACATTCTGAATTCCCTCAATAAATTGAAAAATTTTAAATATGTCGATGTGACATACCCTGTAATATTGTTGTTTATGAAGTTGACTGCAATCTAGTCGGGTGTAAACGATTCCAATAGCTCGGAAAGATGACGGAGGACACTATCATTTCAAAATAAAGAGTTATGAACGAATCTTTCCAATGTTTCCGATACATAACCAAACGCCCATTTAAAGGATCATAAATTCCGATATGACCGCGAATACCAATAAAAACTTTATTCTGAATTTTTCTTGTTTTCGTTCAGATGGAAACACATAAAAACGGGAATTTTCTTGGATAAATATATCAACAATATCATAAAAAACGTAGGATATTTCTTTGGAGATGTGCTGAGACAGATTAATTCTTCAGAAAATCAAAATATATACATAGTGTCAATTTTGTGTGAGTTCTGAAATACACATATATAAAATGATAATAAATAATGATAGTAATGATAAAAAAAATGATGATAATGATCATAATAATGAAAATAATGATAATAATGATGATAATAATAATGATGATGATGATAATAATAATAATACTTTGAGCACACTAGAGACTTGCTTCCTATTATTCATTTTTTTTTTCTACTAAATAGAGCTCTTCAGGTGGACTATAAAGTTACGCCATCTTGGCCCAACCTAACCTGAATTATACATAATATATAATACTTGAAAAAAACTCAAGAAACATCAGCAGTAATCGAACTAAAACGTACAATAAAATTGATATAGAAATAAGACTATAGGAAAATTAATGTCACTTTCATAAAAGCGAGAGGTACTCTGAGGAACATTCTAGGGGAAGGAGGAATCAATAATAGTTGATACATTATTGAGACACATTGATGAATCAAGAAGGCAAAGGGGTCCTTCAACCTCAAAGTTTCATGATTCATCTTCACCTCTTCGAGTTTTGAAGATGTTATATTCAATGTTGTATTCAGTGTCAATTGTCATTGATGCTATCTGTGTAAACTTTAGATAAGAAGAAATATTTGGATTAATTGTAGATATCAGATGATCTTCATTCAAGAATGGATTTTCTATTCAAACATAATCGCACAATATGAGGAACATTCTAGAAATTTGAACCTGTGAAATTTCCATGTTCGCTTTGCATTAAATTATGCAGTATACTCTATGTTTACGTTGATAGTATAAGAGAGTATGAATAAAAGCACTTTGTGCATATGACACTCAACTCTGAAAAGCGATATTCTGTGGTAAACATCACATCAAACCGCAATAACATTTCCATAAATCCCGCATCCATTCATAGTCCCAATGTGACTATAAATTAGAAATTGCAATCCGAATGAGAAGCACAAATCACATTTCAAAGCTGTAAAGAGTCGCAACTAAAAGTTTGGAAATCGCGAATAGTCCAGGATATTATTAAATTCATCGTCTGATGGGGAAATGGCCGGCAAAATCCAATTTAATTTCTACTATCTGACTGGCAATGAACAAAAAGCGGATAACGTACAATGACTTTCCGAATGGGATGGCGAGAAAATTGGTTCAGTTGTGGTTGAATTGGTCTAATTCTTGCAGAGAAGATAACTGACATGGAGCTGATTCAATTGGGAGCGAAGCTGTTCGTTGTTCTGTTTTATTTTCACATTTTCGTACGAGCTTTTAACGCGTTTTTGTTCCAATACGTTTGAATACTCCAGGATTCGCTACGTTATTTATTGTTTCATCTATCAGGATACTTTGAATGAGATTCACAAGATTGAGATAATGGAATAGCTACTCGCATTGATGAGATTTTGGTACCAATCGAGACACATAACATTCCTCGAATTGGTTTGGACTGATCCAGATGATATTTCAAGACTATCAGCGAGATTCCTGATCATCAATCGACGATTGGAAGCACTAAATCGTCGAGTTTTTGGACGTAGTCTACGTCGGAAGACTTTGATAGTCGTCCAGAGCATGGTTCGTCTTCAATGCAGTCTTGGCTCTCTTTGAAATTGTGTCACTCTTTTTTGTGTCATAGTTTGATCACCAAAGGCCTTCCACAACTTGTTCAATGAGTCCGCAAAAGAATATGCATTCTGCAAACAAAATTCGTTGCAAGTTCTTTGCTTAACATTTTCCATTGTAAAAATTGAAAAATGAACACATGGTTTTTTACAAAAACATACAGAGATAATTGAACCTTTCAACAAACAGACGCTTGGCGAATGTTATAGACAGTTTTAACAACCTGGCAAAAAATAACCTGCCTTCATAATGCCTAGGAGTTTTGAATGACAATTCTACTCAACTTCTTGATCACATAAAATATTTGAATATTAATGAAGCAGGTTTATTGGACGCATTCTCCATGAACTAATCTTGAACACAGTGTATCGAAGTGATCAATTCAATGAAAGAACAATATTCATGGAACTGATATGGATTCAGAATCGGAAATGAGACGTTGAAATCATAGGATGCAATGAGAGCGTTTATGCAGAAATTCCATTTTATTCGAATATATTCCAAACGAATTTGGTTCACATATAATGAGTTTTCTGGAATTGCCGATGAAATTGAATTGCAGGTTCTTTTTATATTTCTCAATTATTGCTTCTGCTGATAAAACACCATTGGATTGGTTTGGTTTGATGAGATCAATTTCTTTAATGGAATTTGCTCATGATGGAAGTATAATCTTATAGATTAATCGCTATGGAGAGAGGAAGAGGAAAAGATATAACCTCTCGTTATGTGAAGACTGGTTAAATTCTGGGTTTTTATAACTAGATTTCGCACATACTCTGGAAAATAGTTATAAGAAATAAGTGGTTCGTACGATAATCCAGAGAAGTCACAACTACAGGATTAGATAGTATTATTGTCGTGAAGAAATAATAGTATGATAATAACCACATTACATTGGAGGAGAGATTCAGTAATACAAAGTGTTTCTAGAAGATGCTATAAAAATTTGCTGGGGCTAAGTGAATAATTCTGGAAATACTGTGTGTGGAAATTTAAAACATTTGTTCAATTTCTCAGTGAATTTCAGAATAACGATCCCTAGTTTCTTCACTTTGTTTCACATAATATACTCTTATTTCTATTATATCATCTAAGATAGGAGGAGACGAATAAAAAAATTTAATACAAGAAATGTCTGACCCACCTGGTATTTCCCGAGCACTTTGTATAATGTATTTTCGCCAATATTTCAAGGTAATTCTTTTATACCCATCGTCACTTTCGAGTCCTTATTACATCGCTCCGCTCTATGGTTATTCGATGAAGCTCAAAAAGTTTATCGGAAAGTTTGAAGAGATTTCAATACGTTCAACGAGTTTGATAGATGAGTATACTCGTGATTCATCATCCTCGCACTCCAAGGAAAGTTTCAATTTCACTGGATCCGTGTATCTGTTTAAAATACGTGCAGTATAATTTTGTTTTTGATGAATTGTATAGGAGATGCATCCCACCAATCAGAAATTCATATTGTATAGTTAATTTTGGTTGTGGCTTCAATGAAACATGACCAATTCTTTTTTAATATTTCGATTGGTAACTGATTAGTCTATGAAGAATTCTTTACGGAGAATTTATTTTCCACTTCAAAGTGTTCAACTAAAAACTAATCGAATGGCTGCTATTTGGGGAAACACCTGTTGATCCTGATTCAGGAACAGATTGAAAATGATATTACGTCGCCCTCAATGGGAAGTTGGTGGATCCTTTACACCTCATTTTTTCTATATCATGGAATTTATGATGTCCCAGGGATTTTGCAAGTTTCCAACCAGTAAAGGAAATTATATCTATTCGCATCAATATCCATGAAGATTATTTCTACATACCAAAAAAGATGATATTTCTAGAATTGTTCCTGATTTCTGAAAATGATGTCCACAAAGTAATATCTATCCATCTATACATTCGTTGTCTTGAAAAGTAGATGGAAGTAAATTCGTTGAATACTTCAATGGGAGCATTATTTTTTGGGAATCGTCCAATCAAAAATGTAATGTACAGTTAAAAATCAAAATTGATCCATGCAGTCACTGTTTCACTTTCAGATAGTAATGTATTGAATCAATTTCAATCTCTACATCCTTACTTTCATTTCCTCGCATAAATTTCTTTTCACTCGAACGAGCTTCATTCATTCATTAATTTTCTATCATTGTAACTACGCGTTTCCTTCTGTTATGGAACATTAGGAGCAGGAACAGTAATAAATTACAGGAATTACTTTAATTATAAGAAGAAGCATTACTACTACGTACCAGAGAAGATATGTCTAATCTCATTCTCGCAAAAACCGGTGATTTCACAAGATTAGCTCACTGATACGAATTCAAAGATGAAAGAATGGAAACATGAAGCATAGAGAACTACTGTGTCTATTTAAAACTGTCCCAACATGTTCTGATTTGAGACGTTGACAAAAAATATCCAAAATATATAAAACAGTAAATACAATAATTTAAAAATTCCTATTATGAATCCTTGCAAGGCTGATATAGTTTATAGCTCTGCATAGAAAATCAAACTTTCGTCTCGGGTCGTCCCAAAACAGACTATTATACACAATCTCAGTATCAAAGAACGAAAAAATCATTTCATTTGAATTCAATTATACCACGAAGACTTAACTGAGATGACCACTTCCCTATTTTCAGAGAAACACCATGATAAAACACCGCATTGGTACTCAGGACGATTAATGTGAAAAATACTGAGGATCAAAAGTAATCGTATTTGGCACAGTTGTGATTCCATGTGAATAAGTGAATGCATTGTTTTTCAGTTGATATCGCATTCCCATTGACCTATTCAGTGTCCAGTTTGAACTGCCAATAGTGGGATTTAAGCAACGAAGAGTTTTCAAATGTTACGAAACAGGTAAGAGACTGAGATAAGAGGCACTGGGTGTTATGAAAACAAATGGAAACATCATGAAGAATCCAATAAAAATATTTAGGAAATATGCATCGGTCATAACGAATCCAGAGAAATAGAAACAGCTGATGAAATGAAGAAATTGTGGATACTATCGAATGAAATAGAAGCAAGGAGATTGAAGAAGTGGCAAAATAAAAACGAATCTATAGAAAAAAAGAATTGGGAATCAAGGATATTGATATATTTGTTGAAAGAAGATAATTGGGATGATGGAGACATTTGCAGGAGACGGCAAATGGTGAGGAGAAGAACAGGAAACTCAAGAAAACATGGAATGATACAATTGGCATCAATATTACTGATAAACCAACGCCTATAGAGTGCGGAAAATATGCACGTATTCAATTCTCCAAAAAGTGAGTTTCGAAAAAGAATATCTTAAAGTAGACGGCAGCATTAGCGGACATTTTTCGCTACTTTGAACTCCTACACGTATGATAAATTAAATATAATCAACAGCGGAGTAGGTATTTCCTTTTCACTCATTCCTCACTAGACTATCCCAAGATCGCGCTCTCCAGTATCCAGAAGCAGAAAATGTTCATGCATATTTACGATAATGCTCCCGTATTCAGCCAGACGAATCTGGATATTTATTAATCCATTTTTCGCGTCCACGACATCACTATTACATGAATAATGTAGTGTACTTTGCACCAATTTGAGTTTTCGCTAGGCTACGTCGAGATAATGAAATTTATGAGAGGAATACATTAAAGCTACCGGCGCCTCTCTTTAAAGCGAACCTGACGAAATCGTTTTTTCATTCTGTTCATTAGCCCCGGATATAATTCAAGATTGGATACCCCGGAAAGAGGTAGAGAGATGAGCGGCAATGGAAATTGTGCGAGAAAATGTATCGGTGGGAGATATTGGAATGATTTTGTCGATGGATCTCGTTGGGCGTCAGCTAGAATGAGGATTCGACCAAAGAAGAACCGAAAAAATATGGACCAGTCCGAAATGGTTTACTAACATGAAATATTGGATTGGATCAATGGGATTCATTGAATTGGTTCTTCAATGAAGAATAAAAAGATTTATTCCATACGAGTTAAAAAACATGTTACCACATGGTTGAAAACACAGGATATTTTATTATTACGCTTGAAATAATAAAAATCGTTTTACTTCAGGATCTATTCCTCAAAAATCTGATGCGGCGTGAAAATGTTTGTGCATCGACTGAAAGCAAATTGAGAGATCAGAATTGTTAAGAATCCAAAAAAAATATATTTTTCTTGACAGATGCTCTGTTCTTGATTGAAATGATTAAATTTAAACTGTTTCAACCGTTTAATAATATATATCACTTTGTATCTTGAGAGTTGATACTTTTAGAACATACGTTTATAGGAAGTTTTTTCCTTAAAACGTGTCAAAGAATAATCCCTTCAAATATCAGCATGCCCTCAAGGAACACCTTGTATATGTATATAGAGACCTGCATATCACTCTCGTTTTTTATAGTTTATAGTTTCTAGTTATATAACATGATGACATACTTCCCCACAATAATTCTCATGGAATGCAATTGAAATAGGTTTATTGATATTCACAAGAATATCGAAAGAATCAATTTTGCACTACTAATTGAAGAATTAATGTTGAAAGAGAAACTATTTGGTGGATTGAATCAATCGACAAAAATCAGCACAGGATGTACAAAATCAAATGGCAAACATTTAAAATTTCATAGCACCATATTCTTCTCACTATCCTTCTTCAATGATATTTTTTTAGTGGCTTCAGAATCAAGATTCTTAGTATGATATAGTAGAGAAAAGAATAATCCTGCTCATAAATGCTCATTCGTAATATTACTGTTGACAATATTGGTTCCCGGAAAGCTACAAACGATGCATTCATCAAGATAAATGTGGTCATTTTATTCGCAAGAATTACACAGCACAGATAATTTATTGCAGGTGTTAGTGCACGGTCCCCGTTATTGCTGTTTTATTGTTATACCAGGACCCATATAGACGAAAGCGAGATAAAGCATATATCTTTCGTCCCGAAACTTTTTCACAAGAAACGCATTAGGCGAAAGGTTATTTAACTTCCGAAGTTGCGGGTATCCGAAAGAAGCTTTAGCATTATCAGATAATTTCCATCGAAATATTTCCCTCAGTTGAGCGTGCATGAGATGTGGAATACAATTACTTGGTAGGGGAATAATTAGAAAAACTTCGGGAAGCTATACTCTCGGAACTTTACACAGATATATAGTTTGGATGAAACTTTAATATATCTCCAGCCAGGCTAACAACTCCCAAGTAATTCTACTTACTGCAACCTGTTAAAATTATTTTGCTAGCATCGCTTACAATGTGGAAGCAATGTAGAAAGTTGAAACCAGTTTTTGGTTGATGTTTATCGTATATTTCCATTAAAGAAAATATCATGGGATATAGTCAGACTAGTACGATCAAATATTGAGTATCCTGTCTGACAGGTTTTACTGTTTTCTGGGAGTTTTATCAACCAAGTATGCAAATCAGTATACAAATCACGAGATCATGATACAGAGTGTTTGGTGTATTGAAAAATAAACTAAAGGAGATATAGTAGAGATATGAATTATTGTCCATTGACTCTTCTTGAAGACATATACATATAAACAATTGATCTGATGATATTGCAGTTTTATTGTTCAGAAATGTTCAACATTTATCTCAACCGACCTCATTTCAGTACTTGGTGAATGCGTCCCACTAGATTTCAATTGAAACAGATTCCAAGAGATACCATGTTTCCTGAATATATTTTTAAGGAACCCTCCAAGGTATTCATCTCGGATCCCGAAGTGGCATGAAGACCTTAATAGAGGAGAGCATCAACAATTCAGTTGGAAAAATAACTCATGGAGCTCCACAAGGAGCCGTGCTAAGATCATTGTTATTCATCACGTGATTTTAGTTAATTGTCGATTTGTCATGACGTACGAGCTTCATATTATCTTTAACCCTATGATTAATCTGTTTATCTCATAGATGAATTCTTGATTCAACACTACTTATACACAATTCAGCTTCTTTCTGAAGTTCTCTACCACCTAATTACGACGGAGTACATTGGGCAGTGAACATATATCTTGTGTCAACATTCTACACATAACTGTTCTGTGTGTTCATAGTTCACTGGAGATTCCGGTTTGAATTATTCGTGTAGTAATTATCTCGCTTCGATTAATCAAACTGATGCCTTGCTTTGTTGATGAATACTTCATAAAAAGTTCTCTTTGACTCCTGAGTAGAGTTTGTCTTAATTCTTGTGGTCGTCGAAGATAACGATCTTTGATAATAACCAGATTTTTTCTCAATGATCAACTTATTTGAGTGAGAGTGTTCGGTTCAGGAATGATATTCATCATTATAATACTAGACAAAAAAATCACGGGCAAATATTTGCTGCCAAACGAAATATATATGATAAAGGAATGACTGAATGAAATAACTTACCTGAATCGATTACATCGTCAGGAAATATTCACATATTAATTAATCAATTGAAAAAACATTTTTTGAATATTAGACATTACGAATTGTAACTAAAAACAAATCGAATCTACCCTACATATCTATTTAGATTTTTGTATTCATGATGTTTTTGTAGTGATCGTTGTTTTTAAATCTGTCGAAATAAGCTTTAGTGATATTTCGTACTTTCCCTTCCATTTGTATGTTAGCTCTCGACTAAATATATGATTTCTCTTTCTCTCCTTCTCAATAGTAGCAACGCAGACAGCAACTCATTCTGTGCATCGATCTAGAATTGGATATCAGTCAATAATTGATAATTTAAATACAATTATAATTACAGTGACTGTAATTCAATATTGCTAATCTATCTGATGAACGAAATCAGTAGAAAAATAAATGTTCAATGAAGAAATCATCGGATAACTGAGTAACGAGCTACATATCTTTTGATACTCTCCAGTGAAATTTATGGTGTTCCACCACTGCTAACAAGACAGTAATGAGAATTTGGTAATGCGTATAAATTAGAAAATTATCCAACGCTAAGAGGAATAGGGTTGGAAACAAAGGGACAAACTGGATTGTGATTTGAAGAAATTTACGACTTGATTTTGCTTTTGATGCGTTCATTGGGTTCATGGGTATGTTTGTGCTAAG
Source organism: Plagiodera versicolora (assembly GCA_037013635.1). Lineage (NCBI taxonomy): Eukaryota > Metazoa > Arthropoda > Insecta > Coleoptera > Chrysomelidae > Plagiodera > Plagiodera versicolora. The sequence goes on from CM072990.1 coordinate 4,036,484, forward strand.
ATTTATACGATTATCCTTGAGAAACAGAGGAGGTATTCTGTATTCCATTTCACAAAATACTGTCATTCAAGTTTCAAGTTTCTATTTTCGTTCTGGAATATTCAAGCTCCATGTTCTTAATTGAACACTCGATAAGGAGAAGAAACCAGGATTCAAGAATCAGAAGAATGACTGCTTAGCTAACTAGATCCAACTACATAAATTTGCCAAAACAAGTTTTTTTAAATTTTTTCTTGGATTTGGGCATGGAAATCTTAGTAAAGTCAGCATGTAGGTTTTCATAGACTGTAGAAAAGCTGTTGAGTAGATATTCATATTTTAGTCAAATCGAAGCTTCAAAAACAAAAAAAAATCCTTCTCTGGCATGAATTGCTGGAGGTGAAATTAATCATTTATTGTCTGTTCTCAAACTGAGCTCTTTCTGTCGGTCTTTAAGATCATCAGCGAAGAAAAAGTGATTCCTAACCTCAGAAATCTCCTTGAAGTCAGTTTCTTTTTACATGAGGATAAAGTATTCTGTATTTAATCGATGGTGAAATATGATCCAACTTCGAGAATTCTTGATGAGTAAATAATGTTGTATCTCTTCTCTAGATCGCAGAAAAGCTTTTTCATGACGCAGGAAATCAGCAACGCTTTCAGCATTTTTCAAGCTGAAAGCCATTAAATCTCCTTCAACTTCCACATCTTAGCAGATGTCGGATTTGAGGAACATTTTATAATTTGTTATACTGCAATATGTAGCCTCTTGCCAGCAGTTTTTGGGGTATTATCCTGAAATACTTCGCTTTTATACGTTCTCCGTGGAATTTGAACGAAAAGAGGTAGAGCAATAAGAATATATCGGAGGAAAGTCGTATACATACCTCACATTTCAGGAAAAATCTTGATGGAAACTCACATACACGTCATGGTATAACCATTTGATTCAAGCAAATTCATCTCAGTGAAAAGTTGATGAGTTGATTTGTCGTTCTTTCTTTTTTCATTAATTTTAGAATTGCTGAGATGTCATATTTCTAATTCCAAATGAACATTGAGATCTATGAAAGTCCCGAAAAACTATCATCCTCGTATCCGTTTCTTGGTTATACAAGGTGTTTGAGAAAGTAAAAATTGTCATTGAGTCTGGCTTGTCTCTAAACCAACTTATGCCCTATCAGAGATTTTCAGTATCAACAAGAATATATTCTTCGAAAAAAAAAATAACATTTTGGATGTAATTGAGAAAATAACCGATTCTCAACGTATTCTCCGACTTGTCTCAACCAAATACTTGATACACGATATTTGTAATTGATTGAAAAAATTCAAGGCATCGGTTGAGCTTCAACAAAGAAGTTCTTGAAGAATTTCATACAAAATGTTACTTATTTTTCCGAAACACGAAAACAAATTTTTCCTGATTTCGGCATTTATGATTTTTGACTTGAGTTGATGACAATTTTGATTTTTTCACTGATACAAGTTGAGCATTTTTCCATTTTTTCCGTACTCTATGAAAGTCACTGTACAATTTTTTCCACCGACAATTTTTTAACGACTTTACACTTTTTCCCAAACACCTCATGCTGGGCCACAATTTTGGGAGCACGCAATATTGATCCCGCGACGCTGAGCGACTTGTGCTGCCGCAGCAGCGTTAGCGGACGCCGCTCGAACCGTCTCCGTTCTCTGACGTCGACGACGCTCTTGGCATTTGGCTGCCGCTCGCGATCATGAGGATGCTCAAAGCTTGGAGACTGGCATGGAGAGCAGCATCTTCACAGACGCCACGATAAGGGATTGCTCGAGTCGCAGGCAGAGGTTGAGGGCAGTGGCATATATCGGGGTGGTATAGGCGTGAAAATATCTCGGGGTTGGATTTTGTACGGTCGTTGTTTTATTTTGTCTCGATTTTTTATACTACTCGAAAGTTGCGTTATGATTGAGAAATCCGGAAATATCGTGTCCTGGTTGAAATTTATTTGAATGGATTTCAATTGATGTGAAGCGGGTTTTTGAAATTTGAACCTCAAAAATGGGATCTCCGAAAACTATAAGAAAAACGAATATACTTGAATTCGAACAAATTTGTGAATTATACTCAATAGTAAACATCAAAACAAGAAGAAATAGATTATGTGCTTGTCATAGATAAAATTAAATAAAATGGAAAAAGAGTATCAGATTTATTTCGAATTATCAGCGATTTTTCATCATCTTCAGTGCAGAAGATGTTCGAAATTCTCTTTCATAAGAATTTAGAGACTCTACGACGACTTTGGCATTTAAAGAATAATATACAGGGTATTCCTTGACATGCTAATATTTCGAGGGGTGATTCTTTGACACATTCTGAGAATAAAAACTTTCCATAAACTTATGTCCTACAGGGTGATAGAATTCTGAAAAAAAATCAGTTGTTTAATAATAGCTGAGATTATATTTTAGACATCTTCAAAAAATTGGTACATGTCTTGTACACGTATTTTCACGCCGCATCAGATTTCTGAGGAATAGACCCTGAAGTAAAACGATTATCAGCTCTGCGATCTCAAGGCCATTTTCAGGTTCTCAACACAGATCACGTATAACAATCTTTCGGAATTTTATTTGGCGAGAACCATCAAAACGAAATAACAAGTTTATAAAAATGCTGCCTCAATCGACTCCAGTGATTTCAAAAACTGCTGCGATGCAGAAGTTTTCTGCCATAAATATTAATACGAAGAACGCCGAGTTCATATATTGAGGGACGTCAAACGGGTATTGTAGGGAATAAACGTATAAAATGAGGAAGATAGAAATTACAGAGAAATAAAGTGAAATAAACTGGAGTTCAAAAACTTCAAACTCACTCCTAGCAATAATCGAACTAGAAGAAAATTCTCAGTGTAAAAATTATTGAATTAATGTCACTATTTTCACTAGTGGGTACTTTGAATGACAATTTGAGAATGGGTAGAGTGAGAAATAAAAAATAAATTCGCATGTGCAAGTCAAAGACATCAAATGAGATCGAAACATCGTTGTGTCTTAAATATTTTCAAATCATTATTCTGATCGCCACTACCAAATTCATTTCAGGTGAAATCCCCACTTTTTCTGACCCATTCGAATACTCTCACATCATGTGAAATTCTGGGACACTACATCGTAAACGGAAGTGGGTCTACCAGCAATTCGAAGGGTCTTAGAAATTCGTAGAAGTTAGCGAGCGATTTGCTGATTCGAATAACTTGATTGACCGAATAATTCGAGTAGTTTCTTGTTGATATAAATAGCTATTCGCAGATGTCCATTCCAAATTCGATCGTTTAATCCAATTCATCAAGAAGTTAGCATATACTACACGCTTATGGTACAAACAATTTAACTGAAGAGTGTGAGGAATTTTACTTGAGAATTCATATCAAAATGAACGTGAAGTTGTCATGGATGCTTCAGAAGAATCACCAAGCAATCGAAAGTTTTTTTTTTTAAGAAGAGATAATTTACATTTCTTCACATGGTTTATATTAGCTTAACTTTGTCATATGATATCATCTATTGAACGAATTGAAAAATTTTTAAAATCCAGCACAGGTGTTATCCAATGACGATGGTTATGGTTACAGGTTTCTCTCAATTACCCTGCTGAACGTAACATTATGCGTTCACTGTTGGAAAAAATAATACTAACGAAAGGAAGATAGATATTGTTTGTGTAAACTGAGGAACATGCTTCATTGATGAACTAAGAAGGCTAACATAATTATCAGAATGGAATTGAATCAATTGAAAGAAACATTTTTATTGTACAAAAAGCATAGGGTGTTACAAAAATCAGTTCCAATAAAGCGCACTTTTTTCACAGTGGCAATATTTTTCTTGATTATTTTAATTTTATATTGATAATTATTTTCATCAGCAGATCATGTTTCCTAGTTTTCACAAACTATATTTATTTTGATGGTTGTATTATTCCTTGTAGAGTCACGTGACACTATTTACATAGTTACACCAAATCAAATCCCACTAAAATTTCTGTGCAAGAATAAATGAGGTATTTGCAACGTAAAGCTCCTGTACACAGCTCTCAACACATCCAGCGTCGATGAATTTATTCATCGAGATAAATCACATCCAGTGCATTCGTTCTCTTTGTGCTTCGTTCCGTTTTTGTGTTTTGCCGCATAAATCAGATACGGAACATTGTGCTCGCTGCCGGTTCATGTTTATGCCCAATCGATAACAATTTTGATTCAAGATTCACGAATATTCTCGCGAAATACAGGCTGGTATATGAGCGACATTATCATCCACTTTATGAATTTTTTTGGCTCATTTTATAGTCTCTACTTTGATAATCATATCTTTTATGCGATTGTCATACATATATATTCTTCTAAATTTTCCTAAAAAGAGGAGAGACGGCAACATTGCATTATCTGACAAGCTGTTACGACCTGCTCCCTTGAATAAAAATACTATGGCTAAATCAGATACACTCTCGGAAATAATTGCACTAATTTATGGGAGCAACAGAGAGAGCAAATTATATTCTCACATAATCAATAGAGACGCAAAGCTATTCTTATTCTTTTTCAAACTGTGCGAGGAAGAATGATAAGGCTCCCTGAATTTCCAAAAGACTTCTTTCATGCTGTCGTGAAATTAGAATACTGTTTATAAATTATTTTCAATGCTATGTAATTGGTGATTCTGTTTATTCTGTTCGAGAGGCTACAATCCAATTCAGACCCCAGCAAATCAATACCACAAATAATTCACCAACTCTGAATAGATCGGCAAATCTACCTCTTGACTATTCCATCAACGGTCTGCTGCTTTAATCGAAATCCGTCTTGATCCACACACCCTCGACTTACGGATTTCTGTCCCGTCTCGAGAGACACTAAGAATGATAATGACATTGGCAGCAGTAAATTCTGTCCCGGGAATTGAATCATTTCATTGGCAGAGTTACTGCAGCTAGCCGGTCTCTTCGAATCACCTGCAACGGAGGTAGGATAGGTCAAGAAGAAATCAACCGGGAAAGAGGAACTATCGGGGAATATTAACGAGATTCATGGAAATATCAGGGGGATTCTCAAGACAGGAGATGATTTGGAACATTTGATTCCATCAGGCAAACACTGGAGCAATGTCGTTATTGTAGTTGGTTCCTGATTAGGTGTTTTTTTTTCAGCCTATTTTGATTCTTTCAATTTTTTCCACAAGCTTTCGGTCAAATCATTCTGGTCAAAGAGAATCCTTATAAACTTTGTTCCAATGATTCTATTTCCGCCGGAATTATTGCAATTCGAATGTCGTTCTCATCACAAAAAAAATGGTTTTCAGATGATTACATAATTCCAAAAGTACTATTTCCACGAGAAATGCTAGAGAGGCATGAAATAGAACGGATAGATAAAATGTGATCATCGATGACGAAGAGTGTTGTTGAATTCACTTTCATTGGGGGTATAAGCAGAATTAATGATACTTTAAAATGATCCTAAATTGATGTTCCATTCCACATCATTTCTTTGTGAAGAATAAATAAATGAATCTTTCAATTTGAAAGGTTGGGTATGCATCTCCAGAAACATACCTCTTAGTGGAAAATATTCGTCAAAATTGAGTTTCAACACGAATACTAATCGATCTAGTTATATTCCATGAATTGAATAATTTCAATAGAAGCCAATCATGTATATTCAACCCTATGAGCTGATTTTCTCATTAGACAGGGTGTTTCTCAAAGACATGCTTATATTCAAAGGGTCCTAAAATGTCCTAAAAGTCTTAATTTTTGAGATACAGGTCACCCTATCACTAGAATTTAAAAAAAATCAGTTCTTTCATAATAACTGAGATAATATCTTTGGGAAATTTGGTACATGTCTTCTATGCATCAAGGCGAATTTTTTTGATGTACGAAATTTTTCATTTTTTCTACCAGTGGCGTCCGTACGGGTTTTGCATTGAATATTTTCGAAGAAGAATATACTACGCTACTGCTTACTTCCAAAGTAAAAATTATTCTTAAGATCCTCGTTCATCAAGGAGCAAAATCCCATGGATTTCCTTTGTCCGACGCATGGTTTTCGCTTGAAAAATAAAAACCATCTAACTTGAGGGTCTATTCCTCGAAAATCTGATGCGGCGTGAAAATGTTTGTTTTAAAAAATTGTTTGTTTTTATTCTATCACCCTGTATCTCAAAAGTTAGGACTTTTGGGACATACCGTTTTTTTTTCTCAAAATGTGTCGAAGAATCACCTCTTCAAATATAAGCATGTCTTTAAGTAACACCCTGTATACATGATTTTGTCTTTTGGGACATGTTCCTCATTCCCTGTTAACTTCATCTGTTCCCATAGAATCGGAATGTCATGACAATTGCCAACAACGACCATCACTCTGTTGAATTTGAATAATGCATGGATTTTTTGTTGTTGCAGGTGCCCCAAAGCGTAGGAGTTTGAAAAGTAAGAAAATGCACATGTCAGTAGTGTAGTAAAATAGCCTAATGATCACCCCATTAGCATTTATCAGTCAATTAAAGTGAACCCTCGACTAGAAATAAACATTCCGATGATTCGTTGGTATTGCACGTATATTCTCATGTAATTGTATTGATGAATTGAATGATAATTTTGTTGGTGCAATATTACATCAGAATAACAACATGGTACTCATTTATAGTCATCATTATATGATAGGAGACCCTTATGGTAGCATAACGAGTAGTGCATTAATTAGAGTTCTAATCACTATATTCGATAATGATTATCCTACTAGCTGCAAATGATTTTCAAATAATGAAGGATCATCACTGTGTGGGTTTATTTTACAATAAAGTATACGCGATTCTGAAAACATTAGCTTCCAGAGTTCATACCACTGCAAAAACTACTATATCCAAGTTTCACTTAGGAACTTTTGTGATAACATTTACAGGAATAGCTTGAGTGATAGTGAATCAAAATATTTCAATATATCAACTTCACTCCAAGTAGATTTGTTGAGAGGTTGATTCAAAAATGAAGTAGGAGTCATGCTTCAATCAGAAGGGCTGACCAAGTCATGAAATCTTCTAGAAGCTAGCAAGTCTTGATTATTCATTATCATTAAAGTTTTCGACTCATTTGAGTTAGACTGATTTATCTGGGAATAAACACTGGCTGAAGATAGTATTTCTTCATTGAGGAACATATAGTATAATAATTTCAAAACTCACATTGAATTGTAATTGAGTGGTGAAAACAACAAAACCTACTGATCTCTTACATTTGTGATATGTGATTCTAGACAGGTTCGTGATTAATTATCTGAAAAATGACAGAAACTGTATCAGCTGCAAATCCTCCGATAAATTGCTTGTTTTCTATCTTTAAATAGTATTAGCTTCAATTGCAGATACAGTAGCGTAATTCATAAATTGAGCTGAATAATTTTAATAAAGATCAACAACCAATTTAATATCGGTCTCTTGATTTCTCACATGTTGATTACGGTTGTATAGTCGATTAAGGATTATTCAGCGGCAGTGGTCATTTCCAAATACAAACCACTTCGACCAATGTTTGTTTTCAATTAACAGTGAATTAGTGGATTGACATTACGGGACTTTATATGAAGACCATACACCTGGGAGAAATAATTGTGTGTGTATTGAGTGTGAAGGAGGTTTTGAAATGAGAAGGAGGTATTCCATCGTATTTCCTTCATATCTAAAATCTCACTGAGAATAGTAGGAAACTGCTCATTTCCAGATTCGAATGTTCACAACATTTGGGAACTTTAACCAAACTATTCTCTTTTTTCTGCATGAGCTACACTGACTGCTCGTTTATTATCTTCTTCTAGTTAGGTCTGTAGATTTTCCAAGTCATTATTTTTTATTCCAACAGAACCATGATGAGTAGCAAGTTTTTGAAACATTTTGTTTCTGTTGTCAAGCAAAGCTCTATCTTCCAATTGAGTAATTATACAGGGTGATTCACCTAACTGGTTCATTAGAGGTTTATGGAGAACTGAAAGAGATATAAATTTGAAATTCTGGTGGATGCTACTACTCAATGTTTTCTATCTTCCTGAAATATTTTCAACACCCTGTTACTTCCGGTTGAAACGGAAGTGATATCAACTTTGTTTTTTCATATAAAACACCCTGTTTATTTTCACATTTTCGAATTCTACGTGGAATTCTAGATATGCTGCATTTTGAATTTTCTTCCTATCATAATTTGTTTTCAAGATATTCCATTTTTTCGAAAAAATTTTGCAGATGGACTGAAAAGTGAATTGAAATATCAAACACCCTGTTGAATATTTCGGAACACTATTGAAAATACCTGATAAAACACCCTTTCATTGATGTGTATGCGAGGATTGAACCTCAAATCTTGATAATTGAAGATAATATGGACATTTTAGTTAGTCAGTCCATCTGTCAGAATCTTTTGTATCAATGGAATATCTTAAAAACGAATCACGATAGGAAGAAAATTCAAAATGCAACAGGTCTAGATCCGGTTTAACCGGAAGTGACAGCGTTATGAAAATATTTTAGGAAGATAGATAATATCGAGCTGTAGCTGCTACCAGAATTTCAAGTTGATATCTCTGTCAGTTCTCCATAAACTTCTTTCGGTCACTTTATAATTATTTATATCTGATCTATTACGTATACTTTCATGGAATATTATGAAAAAAAAACATGAGGGACAATAAACCAGATCAATAATTCATTCAATGTATTTTTCTAATGAACATCACTCAAGAATCCTCCATTTTGATTCTCCGCATTATATCATGAGGACTCCTGAGGAAACTGCGCTGGTGACTAGTAAATTCAGTAGTCGTGTTCCATACTATTTCAATCAATATTACTGTGTTCCTTGCTGAAAGTTGGGTAATCAGTTTGATATTGGAGCAAGAGAAAGCACACAATATCTGTCACGATCGATTCACCTCCCCGCGAATCAACTGATAGTGGTGCCACCTACAACATTCCCCCATTCATCAAAAACACCAAAATTCCCCGATAATACGATTTAATTCAACACGTATACACGTCTGTGTAGCGGTTACCACCACGAGGGCTGAATTAAAGCCGAGCAGCGGCCCCGACATCAAACGGGATGTGTGCGGATATTTCGTTGGAACAGTTGAAAAATTAGGTTAGGTTTTGGGCGAAATGAGTGCATCGAATCGGATGAGTTGATTCGATTACTATTCTGGAATTGACTGGTTTCGATTCGGAAAAATTGACATCCTGCTAGTCAGGAATGTTTTTCGTCATTCTCCCAGCTGATGACGTTTACAACGCTGGAGCAACAGATAAAAATGTGAATTTTGTGATTCAATTGGTTGTTTGAGCTGTTGTCAACTGACTAATGAACAAAAAGCGCTTTCGATTCCATCACTTTTCTCTTATTGGTATTGTCACTACGTGTTTCGTTTGCAGTTGTTGTTCCTCATAAGGAGTTGTAGGAAAATATTGCTGTGGTTGTTATTTCGACAAAACGACGCCAAAGAGATGGAGATATACAGGACAGCAGTCATAAAAGCGGAGGCCACGAAAATAACGATGGTTGAAACCGTTGGGATATCAAGGATTTCCAAATACCTCGAGGTGATAACGAGGAATATAATGAAAAAGCTGTTCGTGGAGGATTTTTAGTCTGGTTTTTCACAATGAAACGATGTTATTGCTGCGAAATGGGATCATGAGTTTATCCATTCCTGAATCAATATCAAATATGGAAAGGTCTTCTAGTAATAATTATCAATAATAAATGGTATTTCAAGATAGTCAGCAAAATAAATAATGATAATAATGATGTTTATTCAGCAATATATAACTTACAAAATATACATATTACCTCAGGAAGAAACAAAAACAATCACTGAAACTGTTCACACAGCTAGTGTGTGATAAAGAAAAGTGAAAAATGTGATACAAAAGTATGAAATGACAGTGAAAGTACAATAAGTAACAGAAAAAAAACGATTTACACAAATAAAATGGAATGAAAATGAAATTGATTATTGAATTAATCAGAATGTCTCCAGTAAACTATTTTAACAATTTTCAACCAGTTTTTTAACTTAATTCTGTTGGCTTCAGAACACAGGAGTAGTTTCAATTCATCTGTCAAATCTAATTGATTCAAATTCAATAATATTTACTTTATTTTCTGGATTCACCTCAAACATAACATATTGCTCTTGAGCTTGATGTGTAATCTGCATGAGTTCTCAAAAATAACAGCCATTTATAGATATTTGTTGTTCTGCATTGTAATTGAGAATGACCGAACGTTTTCATAGAGCATCTGCACATGACGTCGTTAATCACAGCAAACGAAAGTCGAACGGTTTGAAGGTGAAAAACAATTGGAACAATAGTTCATTCTATAGGGAAACAATCAGTGCAAGAAAACAATAAAAATCTGTTGAAAGTAGACGTAAGTTAGTGGTTTTGGTTTTGTTTTGAACAGTATTAATGATATTTGTCTAATCGATGTAGTGATGATTATTCCAAAGTTGTCGTTCTCAGATATGGTAAAAATCCATCAGAAATAATGGGAATCATTTAAATTATACGGAATTATCCTTAGCTAGACGAGGATAAGTGTTGGAAGTGAATTGTGATTTGCTATCTCGATTCCATACTTCTCTTCCATTTAAATCCCCAAGATAAAGGATGCTGAATAAATCACACTCTTTATAGTGCATTGAATGCAGGGTAAGTTGATTTGTGAGCCTATATGAGAATTTAACTGTGCATCCTCGAGATCTTTTTCCAGTGAATGTCGAAGATTTATCACGGATTCTCCTTTTTCTCGGATTTTTATACGGAATAGATGAAAATGATCTTAATCGCTGCACGGATTCATTGAAACTTTATATCTCTGAGAAACTGGAGTTTTAAAGTACCCTTCGAGAAATTACTCGGAAACTTTATAGTCGTTTGAAAAACATGAAAGTTTCTTCGGTTGAAGGATGAGATTCGTGTGCCCTATTAACTTCTCAGGACCATTAGATTGTACATCGATGTGATACGGATATTCCGAATAAGATCAAGAATATTTACTATCGGCTTTGGTATTCACAATCAATCATTCACACACACGAAACTTCGGTCAGATCATCATGTGGATGAACAATAATTGCTTGAATTGTTCTATTCACTTCAAGATACAAGATATGTTGTCAACTTTATGGATGGAGTTATGGATCAAAGAAGATTCAGGAGTTATAATATTGGTGACAAACTACGTTTCGTAACCCTACGGAGTCTCACCTCCATTTTTTTCTGGGGTGTTTGTTCATAATATCTGATCAAAACAATCCTATATGTATACAAAGTGAACAATTATTCTCTTTCTACCATTGTATAAAGAGCTATATTCAATACAAACAGGTCCCTAGTGATTGTGAAGTTGAATGTATAGTGAGAAAAAAGGAAGAAGTTGTGCAATGGTGTAATGGTAAATGACAAGAATATATCTCTAGTGAAACTATGTTTACTTCACCAAGCTGCCAACGCGTTGCTTTAAATGTCCCAAAATTATTTTAAGCCACACCTTCTATTCCAGAGTACGTATTGGCTGGGCCTCATTTGCTTATCCTGGTATGATTTCTTCCATCATCTCTACATCAATATCTGCTTTATATATCATTGGTTCTCTGAGTTTTCAGCAAAATATCCAAATTTAACTTTATTAACCGTACCACACCATGACAAAACTCTAGTTGAATGGTCCAAACATCATTTCTTCTTCTGAATCTATCTGTATTTGCCCCCAAAATAACAAATGGCTAATTTCCGAGACTTCATACTGTTTTCAAATGAAGAAGACTTGATCAGACCCAATTCAGGATAAAAATACAATCAAAACTCAGTGACTACTAGTTTTATATGAAATCAAATTTTCGTTGAGCTGACCCAAACCATTTATCCGAAACTCAGTTTTCAGCATACCGAGATGACACTCAATGTTTTATTCATGCAGACACACTCACACATATATTAGATAAATTGAATAGCGATCATGCATGGTGGCAGGTGTGGCAGGGAAATATTCACCCATAACTCCTTAATCCGGGAGCAGGATTTGATTTAGAACCAGTTTGTGAACTCCATCGCATATTCCATTCGTAAAGATAGCGTTGTCGAAATAGAGAGAAATATTATTCGGAAGGTCACCAGGATTTATTCTCATACAGGGTGGACACATAAATGTGGTCTGATCTAGAGATGAAGTAGAAAAGCTTGATGGAAATGGCGCGAAAAAATTACTGGGAAAGTAAGAGACTTCCTGAAATTCAATTGAAGATATTTGGTGAATATGAGCTCCAGAATTCACAGTCGCTCATATTCTGTCTATTTATTTTCTATTGTTTCTCCTCATGTGTACTATTCGATTTGTCATCCTTTTTCTTTCTATCATAATTGAGTGTCAAGATTACTCTTAAGATCAGAAGCACAAAGGTACGATGCTTGTCTATCTGGTACCTAATTATTGATAATTGAATTCTACTTCATCGTTTCATATCACTGTGAACCATTATCAAGTAGTGTTTATTGATTCTATTGATCAGTGCATTATCAGATTCCTTCGAAGAATATCCATGATCATCCAAAAATAAACTTTACACCAACTCCAGTATCAATCTATTGATTGATTTTTCTGTATGTATGATCGAATTCAACTCCCTCGTAGATTGGGAGATATTTTATAGTTTGAACTCTCAGTTCATCATGACCATTCGCAATTCTGTTCATTAATGAAAAAGATTAGTAAGAATAAAGTCACACTGAATATATTTTTCGATACGAAGTTTCGATTTATGTCATTTTTAGATTCAAACAAGCTTTCATTCATAACAATGGAAGTCTATTTTATTTGAAAAAAATATATAAAGATAATCTTGGTTGTTTCATTGATGGAATGAAATAGATCAATTCGAGGTGATTTCCAATATACTTTTGAATATTTCATGATTGAAAAACTACTTTGCGTAAGACCGAAAAGTCCTTCGAGTGTTTCTGGATCTTAAGATGTGATTTTTCATGAAAGCTTTGAATTCTTAAATAATCCTCTTGAAAGGAGAACTATAGAGAAATGGCCCACTAGACCTTGCGATTTTTGGCACTACCAAAGCCACATTATTCATTCATAAATCCCCCACCGTGGTTCCTCTAGAGAGTTGACGGTTATATCGCGGAAATTTGACGTATCCCTTAGGGTCTTGAGAAAAAGGGATGCCAAGAATTCAAAACTTATGTATGTCAGCAATTCTTGGCGAACTGGAACAAGAGGAATATCAGGGAGAATATTGTTTCCTGTAAGATCCGCTCAAGAGCATGCTCTCACTTATCTTCGCTACAGTACCAAAGAGTGGTTTTCTAGTGACTTTCAATCAAAAATACCTCTGGGGTCATCTTTAGAAGGCATCAAGAATATATTGACTATTTGATTCATCATTATGGCATCATAAAACTTTCTGAATTGATAAAGGAGATCACAGGATGATTTTGAAGTATTCAAAGCATTTGGAGAAGCGAAACTAGTCATATTTTCTCTCCGACATTTTCCCACGATACTCGCTCAAAGGAGAGCTATGAACTTACATAATTCGAATTCCGAATGACAACCAAGTGTGACATTGTCACTAATTATTGTCTAAGGAAATACCAAACATACATTGACTTATTCCTCTGTCAACAAACATTTGTCATCCATTCTGAAGATATCTAAGCATGCGTAACCATACAGATGTTCAAGATATTGAAGATCATCATCTATCTGTTTCTATTTTCGAATATTTATGTCATCTTCACCCGTAGTACCACTTTCACCATGGTAATATCAGAAATGACTACAATTCAATCTTCTGATGTGCAAGAATAAGTTCATAATGTTAATGTTAATAAGTTCATAAGTTTGATAATGCAGCACTGCTTGTGTATGTAACAATGATTGGCCATCATTTCTGACTCAAAGTTTTGCGTCCAATTTTCAAACAATCGATTCCACTCGGAAATTCATTCGATTGATTGACAGTCTTGATCAAGTGTCCATAAGCCAACCACCAGAGTGCAGGATTGATTGTATATTTTATAAATACCCTACATGAGATGATCGCCTGTAAATTCCAGTAGTTCATTAACCAGAACATCCTGTATGGAAGACCACATTATATGTTGTTTGTTTGTTCAACGACAGGAAAACAAATGAGTTCCAGCAAATTAATTTTCTGTCATCGGCATATTTCTTGACCATTCAGATTTACTTACATTGTAAGTGCGTTTTTATCGACTAGAGAAAAAAATCAACCGCGCTGGATTCAAGGCGAGTCACATTCATAACTTATTTCAACGGGCCCCGGATTAAAATTAATAGAACATGCGGGCATCCAAACGAGCTGAGAATGTGGTCTCATTCCGCTTTATCAATTACGGCAGGGGCAGGTTACTTAGTCGAGGAGAACAGGGGACTTTTCGGTTTTAGAGGTCTTAGAGCGTATTTGAGTCCTGGTCATTAGGAATGAACTCCAGAAGTTCTCGTAAACTCCGGAAGTTTCACTAATTCGGCGAGAAGGTGGCGGTGCTTTCATGAGACCCTGATAATAGCTTGAGAGAAACTATTGGTGGTTGAATTCGCAGACGAAATTCTGGACATGGAGTTTGGGAGTCATTTCTTTGTTTTATAAAGTACGAAGTATGTTGAGAAGAAAAGCTGCACTTCGAATTTTCATGGGTATTTTTCATCCAGAATAAATGTGTATGATAGATTCAATTGAAAAAAAATTATCCCAAAGCATTGTGAATTATATTTCAAGATATTCTAAACGTGGTCATCAGTGTATTACTCTTTTTGAGATCTTGTTCGGGATCAAGTTTTCTATATTATTGAATTAGACTACTGATTGCGAATAAGACCAAGAGGAAGAAATAAAAAGATATACATACTACATCCATAATAATAATGAGGCCAAGAGGAAGAAATGAAAAGATATACATCATACATCCATATCAGAATGTGACTTTCGTATGGAAACGTAAACCAGGCACCGAAAAATTTACGAATAACGATGAGGACGGATATTTTATACGCGACAAACGAGTTCTATGTATTTTCCGACTTCAATTTGTACAAAACCTAGAAAATATGTCTACATGTCGAAAAAATAATAAACGAGATATATCTATTGATGTATAAAATTCCGATGGAACAAAAAGATGCGTTTCTCATGATATTTCAAGAGGCCAATGTTCCAATGAAGTTGACATTTTTTGCCTCATTGTCATTCTAGATATTTGAACTTTTCCCTTTAGTAGATAACGTTATCCTTTCTCGACTACTTATTCTTCCTCCTTTTCTTTGTTCTCCTCCTCTTCTCCTTTTCTTCACCTTCCTTCTCACTTCATTCTACTTCTCACTCTTCTTCCTCTTTTTCTTCCTTCTGCTTTTTCTTCTCCTTTATTTGACCTCTCTCTTTTTCCTCTCTTCTTCTTCCTTATCTTCTTCTTCTTTTTCCATATCCTCTACTTCTTCCACTTTTTCTATATCTTCTTTCTGTTATTTAAGACACACTCATATTACATTGAACCTACTGATATGCATGCAGATTGAATTACTCGAATGACCAATCCTGTATAATCATAATCTAATTGAATTGTCGTTAATCGTGTATACCGCAGGCATATGTCGATTGTTTGATTTTCCCCACGGAGATTGAATCGAATCGTTTCTGTGATGGGATGAACTGCTCTATAAGCTCTTTCCAGTTGCAACACTCTCATCATATGCCGGATGCAAGTTTCATTTGTTCGAGATATTTTTTTTCTGGCAGATTCAACGCCACTGGCCAGGATATTGCGTTCACGTATAATGTTGTCTAAAAAGGATTTAATTCATGTTATGTGGGGAATCAGTAATTTCATTGGGTTGTGTTTTTTTTTCCAAGAGCTGTCTATCAACTGTACTTTGATGTGAAATCGTAGTGATTTTTGTCGTCAATTCACATTCGTTGATGGATAGGAATTCAATTGTTGGAATATATATGGAAGAGAAACTTCAACGTCACTATGATTTCCAAAGAACGTGTAAATGTTCCAGAGAATAAACATAATCAATACATTTTCAATCAGTCATTTATTTTTCACCACTACAAATGGTTCTCAAATATCGAATCAGAAATGTCTTGTGATTATTGATATTTCTTCAATTAACAACCATTGGAGTGATGATATCTCAGTTGATTCTTCTTCTCTTCACTATCCTTGTTGAATATGTTAGGGTAGGATAAAATGCTGAAAACAACTTGAAAATATTATTATGTATGAAATTCGTCTGAATGAAGCTGATTTTTCTTAACAATACTAAAAATTACGCTGTACATTCGAATCTTTGAACTTGAGAATTATTCAGAGGAACTATTGAAAAAATACATTATAATATAACATATATTCGTTCTACATTAATATAATACGACTTGACTCAAATGCATGCAAATTTTCACATAATGTTCCTTTCGATTTTTTATTTCTATAAATAGTTTAGATTAACTTTCATAAGAAATATTCGAACTTGGAATATAAAACATTGTTTTTTTCACAAGAGGAAACTAGAATAAAGATTTATTCTTTATTTCGTACTCCGTGAAAGCAAAGTTAGATAGTGAAAGTCATGACACGAAAATACATCTAATCTCTTTCGTTATCGGTACTGGATCCTGTAATAATGTAAAATAAGTGGTACTTACAACAGGATCTTCGTGATAAACACACTTCAACATATCCCAAACTTTATCTTCGAGTGGGTAACTAGCAACTGAAAATTCGAAATATGTCTAAATGATGTATTTACTCCTGAAGTATAAAGGAGAAACTTCAAAATACAGTTTTTCAAATATTTGATAGTCATGAGATAGTTTTCTATCAATTTGTTACAATTTTATGTATATCTGAGTACTCACAATCAGTTCTCGCTTTTTCTGCGCATCCAACGATCATTTTGACTCCTTCACCAGCTTTAACATCTTTGGGAATGAAAGCTTCAAGTACTGCTTTATTCATATGCAATGTATTATCAGCCTAGAAATTCACAATTGTCTGTTAATTGAAATTGTTTAATTCATGTGAAACATACTTACGAATCCAGATTTCGTGAATAGACATGTGACATATTTCTGCAAAGAAAGTTTCGAGATGATCAACAATTCCTTCTTTTATTCAAATCATGTAAATTATTTTTTGATTGGAGATAAACATCAACTCACTTTCATTTCTTCATCGTTATCATCGAAAATACCATTTCTCGCATTCTGTCGTTCTAAATCACTGATTGGATGTAGTTCGAGGCAGTGACGGCGTACTTTGTTGATCAAATGGAGGTACGCGGGAGGCAACTCCTGAAAACAGAACACATTTCTATTCTTAGCACTTTGAAGTGCTCTTATACGATCGCAGCGCCGATACGGTAAGTGAGCAAACCATTTCAAAGTACTTTATCGCACTATTGTACCATTGTTCGTATGTTATCATTCATGTTCTCTATAATGTCTGTGAATTGAAGAAACTCGAATATTTTATTTTGATTGATGTTTTTTCTTTCAACTTGAAGTGGTTCCATAAGTTTTATTCAAGGGCTTCTTCATGGATGATTCGAATCCGATAGATTATCATTGGAATTATTCTTTATTCTGTTTAGAATCAATAAGAGGTGGATCACCATGAAGTATTCGCAACAACAGATGATCCTTTGCTTTGAAAGGATTCGCTTATGGATCCAAACAGTTTATTCAAGAATTGATGAAACCATCTGTTCAGTTGAAATCTATACTTCAACATTGAGTTTTCAATTTGGACTCTGTATGAGTATCATCAACTCACATGTTCTTCAAGATAGGCATCAGTCAACGTAACACCAATCACTACAAGTAGTACAATAACAATCTTCATCATAATGTCGACAGGGGATTCTGCAACAAAAACTGTTCGATGATTGAGGGAAATTTGAATACCAGAGTTTGGTATCAGTGACTCTTGTTCTAAGCCAGTTCTTCTCCAAAGTCTCAGTAGCAGTATCTTCAAATTATAAGCAGATTCGTAAATGATGTTGGCTAGAATTGATCCAACTTACCTTTATGAATTGTTAGCACCCGTTCAACTATTGTTTTGAGAATTGTATTATTGTGTATTTTCTTTTTTATAGCGATCATTAGTTGAGCAAAGTAATGAGTCTTTTATACTTAATGACTATAGACAATGGAGCGATAGTTTGTGCCATATTGTTATGATTGATGGCTGATATAGTGCCGAATATTCAACAACATGTCAATGCTCCATATAATTGATACTGTTCCATTATTCATAGATTGTGACATAATAGGTCTCAGATATTCATACAAATGTTTGATTTGGAGAAATAAACAAGAACGATATTTCAGAACATGGCAATTTTTGAATGACTTTTCTTGAATGTTACAATATATATATCAAATTGTTATTTTGTTGCTTAGAATATATCCAACGAACATAAACTGATTTGGAAAATTAATCTGGAATATTATCTTGAATTGATCAAGATTTGGGCAATAATTATTGGTAATTGGGTGACAATACCAGTTTTCCATCCAGAAAACTTGCAAAAGAAGTTCTGACATTGTTCATTCCAAGTTGAAAACCTGCAACTCACAATATCTTTAAAATAATGGATATTATTCATTCAAATTTAGTGTTTGACCAACTCATTCATAGTTTGTCTCATCTCAGACATTGAATCAAATTTCATGATTGTTATGGATGAGGATGCTTCATTCCACTGTCTACTTTTACGTTTCAATTCAAACGTTGACCTGATTTAGAGCCCGAAAATTACCGAATTACAAAAACTTTGGAGTTTGAATGTTCCTATAGCGAGTTCGAGTTTTATCCAAACGAGATGATATTCTCTAGAAGTTAGAAGTTTCCTCGGCGTTCTCAATGTAAGTATGCTGATTTGGCTGAGATTTCTACATGGCGTGACGAATACGTGATGAAGATTTCGCTGACTTCGTGAACGAATTTTCTATTGATATAATCACCGAGAAACGAATGGATATCAGAGGAATTGAAACTGTTGAATTCCTCATCTGAATTTGTTAAATAGATGTTTTATAGACATATGCACTTGATTGATCATTTCAGTTGGAATTTGTAGCATAACTGGGCAACCTGAAATCCCAATGAACTGATGTACAGGGTGATTGGTAAGTGCTGTCTCTCCGAAACTATTCGTCGTAGAGATTTTTAGTGATATTTTCGACTAGGTATTAGACAGGGACCATTTTGGTATTGTTCCACTACATTTTCATGAAGAGAGAGTCATAAAGATGTATTTGACATGATAGAGCAATCAATGCTCTTTCAAACGAGACTAGATTTGTTGAAATCCGTTGAGCCATGCAGGAATTATAGCTCATCATTAGAAAGAACTTTGAAATCCTCCCACCACTTGTATGGCGGAAATTATTCCAATGAATGTCATCTTCGAGATGTGAATATGTATTTGGTGAGTTTTCTAAGTATATTATGGTGTAAGATCACTTTGACAGTTTCAGATGACGATTACGCACCCTAGCGGCCATCCTAGAAATATGACAATAATCTCCAGAATTTTTTCTTGGCCACATTATTCATGAAAATTTTCACTACAAGTCTCTAAGTCGAATAGTTTCCGAGATAAAGCACTCGTCATTCCTGTCTGGCCACCATGCACATTCCATTTTTCTCTTCTTCTTCTAATTATGACCAGTTAGCCTAACACTAATTTCCTTCTCATAATTGGTGATCAACTAACATACTTATGCTAAGTAATAAGGCGTGAGTATGTTTGCATTATTCTTTGACAGTCTCGTTCATATATTGTGATCTATATTTGTTCGTCAAATATAACATCGCCCAATGCTGCAATGAAATCGATGAATACTATTACTTTCAGTAAGAAATGTTTACTGGGGTATCGAAAATATGTCGTTAACAGTGCTCTAATTGTTGAACTAAATATTTATGGAGACATAACAGGAAGTCAGCAACAAAAGTATCAGTTTGGCTCTGCATTTTCCTTATATTTTATTGTTATTAGAATTGTTTTCTCATTATTGCAGTTTTTCTTGATTTAAAAAATTTCATGTGAAACATTTGATAAATACATTTCTGCATGAACTAAGATATTATAGTAGTGTTTGATTCAAATGGATGGTAAATTTTTCAGACTATGCTTCATTTCAACGTTTTCAGTGAAATCATCTCGACGATTCAAGAAAATTAATGTCCATAGAAATGGAATCTTGAACAGCGAAGGAATGAAAGTGAAAGAAGCCAGTTGAGTCAAAAACTAACCTTACTTCCGTCGAGATAATTCGTTTTGAGAAATACGACTCTCCATAATTGAAGTTTTCGATCACTCAAGCAGAAGTTTAGAGAAGTATTCAAAGTGAAAAAGATCTTAGGATGATTTGAATAATGGAATATACATATTTAACGAGCATTAGGGAATGAATTGTAGCAGTTTTTCCCAATAACGAGAGAATTCTGGATAATTAAACAGTCAGATAAGTTTATACCGTTGCTGAGTTTGAAACGAATTGTTTTTCAATTGAGAGCTAACTGGTTTTTATTAGTTCTCTTGATTACTTCTGCTTGATCGAAAGAGCCGAACAAGTTCATAAAAAGGAAGTGCTAATGGATCCGAAATCTTCTTGAGAAATTTGCATACGGAAATGAGTTGGAAATATTCTTGGAATAACTGTAAGCCTAGAAGCAGGAAAATTTTTATTAGCATACAATAGAATAAATGGAGAAATATTGAGAAGTCTTTTTTCACCAAAAATCAAGAATGATACAATTCCAAAGAATATTGAGAAAAAGAGCTAGCCAACATGTGTTTTTTTTTGTAGTGTATCCAGTGAATCCAGAATTGAGATATATGATCGCTCTAAAATGCAAATACCTCATTCGAATCACCAGAGTTTCAAATTCCGAATCAGGATCCTTCACAACACAACACATATGAGACTGAAAACTTTCATCGTCAACCTCTTGAGTTACAATGAGGAAGATGAAATTTCCAGACCATAGATGGAAATCATAGTTAGGTTTTACTCAAGATTCCACTCAGACACTAACGAACGAATGTAGAGGAATTTGTATGCTGTACGGGATACTGAATTTGAGTTCAGTGTGGTGCAAATTCCCCTTTGAAATGAGTTTGAAGGCATTCCTCCATATCTTACTTCTATATATCCAGATAACCATTCAAGAATTTTCTATTGATTTGAATAAATGGAGATAGGAAACAAAACTTATTATGACAAGATATGTTGATTTCAAAATTGTTGAAAAATCTGTAGCTGTTAGTAAAAATGGATAAATTTCAATACTTAACCAATTGGATTTGTTCTCCAATTAACGTTATTTGTGAATGTGATTTATTCATCTTTCACTTTGTTGGTAGTTTTTGATAAGTTTCAAGTCACGTGGTGTACATGTTTGTTAGTCTTTTATCATCTGTCACTCGATGAAAAAAAGTTTATTAGCTATACTATCTTGGTGACACTTCTCTATTTGACTAACAACAATCTTTCCCTATCGGCCATTTTCCAAACTACCTACCTAATACGAACCCCTCCTCATGATATGCCAATGTCGGAGTTCGTGATACGAGGTGGATATCCGCCCCCAGATATACGAAATGCCACCCCCTGTCTAGCTGTTCCTTTGCATTATACAGTTATCCAACCAAGTAGATTCGCTGTCGACTCTAGAGACTGATGATAAATATATAAAGCGTCCCACGTAACTCATTATCTGGAGGAAACTAATTAACTCGGTAGCTAAACGCCAAGAAGAATTAGCTTCATTTCGAAGAAGCGAATGTGAAATATATCTTTTCTAATTGGTAGTCGATTCTGCTATCCGGTCCATAACTCATTCTCAGCTGGGTTAGATGAACTGGCGTTTTTAGCGATCTAGATCTAGGTATGATTGATGAGAGAACGCTCATACGATTGAGGTATGCTCAAGAAAAAACAATTCGTGATTTGGAATACTGTAGAGATGCTATGAGATACGGATTCTAGAGGTAGACATCGTTGTGTACGAGTTTTCTATGGATTATTTCGAAATATCCAAAACAATTCGAGTAATTCGATACTTATGACTTCTTTATCAGTATGTGAAGGTTTCGTTCATTTCTTGAATCCAAATTGATATTACAGATTGAATTTAATGGTACAATTGTACAATAATAATACAATATCGATTACAGGAGAAGTTCTAATTTATTCAAATATATAAATAAAAAAGTAAAAAAAAAATAAATACTGGATTTCCACAGATGGGTTATTTTGAATCCGTATTTCCATTTCGAAATTTCAGAATGATCTTAGTGACATTGTATATACATATTTTCCTGTCAGTTTACCGACACCACCCTCCTGGTTCTCCATTGGGATTAAATTTTTTTGTCGAGACTTGTTTGGTAGACTAACCCTACTGATTTCCCTGTAGGGCTATTAAGACCCCAACATGTCTTCGTCATATTCTGCCGTGGAAATGCTTATTATGTTCTTTAATTTTGCCACCGGACTCAATCCTGTCTCGTTCAATTTCAATGTAGGATAATTCAGGAGTGAGGAAAATTAAATTCAGAATCTTCCAGAGTATCTCTCGTAACATTTCAGCTTTTCAAACTTGAGATATATGAAGTATTAAACGTGACTCTAATTATTGAAGTATAATCACAATGGAAATTATTCTCTCCTCCAGAAATGAAATATAAAATTAATTACCAAAAAACTTACTAAGTTTCTTGGCATTGCAATGCCCCATTTGAATTTTCAGGACTCCTGAATTACTCTTCAATCCCTTCAAATCAAATCTGTTAAGTACTAATAAGAAGTAGAAGGATTTCTGTTAGTCCTTGGGAATTTGAATTATTCACAAATATACATAAGGAAACCCAACAGTGGGCTACATTTACTGATGAGGTAATCATAATGTTTTATGGAGAATATCCCAAAGCCTAGGATGAGCACTAAATCTTTGATTCCATCTGTTCTATTAGAGATGGTAGGTTCTAGTGAAGTTTCGATTCATGTATCATAAGGGAGTAGACGATTTCTCTTTCCGCTATACAGTATAGAATAGTCAAGAAAATAAATGAATTGCATTTACAAATTTATACAGTCATCAACTTTGGTCTTGCTGCTTTTTTATAGATGGCTTTCGCAAATAATTTCTTTCTGAGCCACCAAACTGATAAACAATCAATATCTTTGCAACGTTTTTGCTTCCTTTTCTTTTCCTCTGATCTCTGCAATGACCTGTAATCATAATCATCATGTATTCCGAAACAATTTCTGACTATACTTCCGTCATTCCCAATTATTTCGTCTCATTTCGAATGTCTCCATGACTCCTAGCTGATATGACTCATTTTCATTAATATCTGTTCAAAAGTGCAGTTATAGATGTGCTTCGCTATAGCTGCAATTAATTATGTCAGTTTTCAGGCCAGGTCGATATGGTTCGTTAGTATCATTACAAATTATTCGTTTATTAACAAGGGTGAATCACGTTCATAGCTTGAAGGAGCCGAACCATTTAATGAATCTCGGATATCTTCAAGTCAGGCAATTATCATGGTTAGAATTAAAAATTAAACTTTACTTGTTCTTAACAGTTATATATTATTTGCCATGAGGCACAATCAGTACAGACACGGATTCTTTCATGAATAATATTCATGGTTATGTATCAGGCTATGGGCACCGCGAGAGTGTGAATACGATACTTCTCATGCTCCTGCTCCTGCTACTAGCACAACCCTCTGAGCTGAAATATTGATATCATTCATCACCCACTGTCTTAGTTTCACTTCACAAGTACTGAGAGTTATATTGTTGGTCGAATCCGATGATTATAAAAGTATCCAAATTGATATACAACCTTCATTGTACATCGCTTTCCGGACAGAAAGTTTGAATTAAAAAAAAAGTCCGAACAAAGAACAAACCGAGTTAAATAGGAGCCGTTTGTCACATTTCCGGATGAAATCCTTTATGAAAAACTCTGGTCCATTATGATGATTCATCCATCTCGCTTTCCGAAACTCATATTCTCGACTCTAAAATAAACAATCTCGCACGAAGGACAAAGGGTCAAATGAAACGCAGTTCGAAGAGCTCATCATGGTGCTAGAATAAAAAGGAATATTGACCGTACAATCTTTTTTTTTCGGCCTCAGGGGAAATATGTGTTTTTGTTTTGTCTGCAACAAATGTCCTTCAACAGCAATGTGGCACTAGATTTATTTTAATGGATAATTGAGATGTTTAAACCTGTAGCTTATAATTGAGGAAAATTATATTTTTCAAATCCTCCTCTTCAAATTAATAGCCAGTAAAAATTCATCATCCAAACCCAAGATCTTCAATCTCCCTTTCCAGATATATCCAATCACTTCTGGAAAAGTATTGCTCAACAAAATTGGCCTCGAATTTGACGATAATTCGTTCAGTGAATATGTGAGATTCTTCTGAGACCAAGAAAATACATAGAACTCAAAATTGGACAACCACAAGACATAATTCCACTTTGTTATCTGAAGAGAGTGATTCTTGTTCATTGAATGCGGTGTTCTCATGAATAAGGGATGAAATACGTTCATGACGTCAGCAGCTCAACCCCAGAAAATAGTATTAGAAGATGTAAACTGCATCGTTTAGCTTACGGTTATGGCTGATACAAGAGAGTTTCGAATTGACGACTCCTTGTTAGTGTTGGTGATTTCTGGAAAATATAGTCACTTGGAATAAACTTCCATCGACAAATAAAGGAGCATGATTTCATTCATAACCTCTATAAAAGAGTTTCAAGTGACAATCATATATCTAGATTCAAGAGTATGGAATAGTGTCAATTCTCAATGGACCACCCAGTGTATCTCCTGGAGAAACAATGGAAGCAACAAATCAATAAATGTTTATCATCTATGCAGAGCATTCTGCATAGATGGGAAACATTTTTCAAATAATCAACTGCCAAGCTATACAATCTTCGAACGAACAATATGTTTTGATATTTACTCAGTTTCAACTTTCCCACACGAAATCACTTTCACAATCCTAGTTCAGACATCATTTTCTACTCGGAACACAATAAAATGTAAATCTATTCCTGAAAGAATTCGAGAACGAATTCGAGATCTCAAACAATAAAAACGTTTCCCTATAAAATTTGGTAGAACGAAATATGATATTTTATAAAGAGGATAGAAAGCTTATTTTTGGAGCTGAAATAGAGCATATTGGTAGGGGAGTTTGCATGTAACAAAGCTTAGAGTAATGATTTATCAATTAGATAGATGCTTTTCGAATCGTTCTCTGGCTATGAGTCTACAATATTTTATTGGTATCGTTTTTTGTTTTCCTTCAGATGGATCTCCAGCTCAACTCATTCAAAAAATTCCTGAGCATCAAATTTCCACTGTTCACCATAAATCTACATGAACCTCCCAATATCTCGTCTGGAATCACCTACCTTGAATGAAACTAATTTGAAATTCTACGGCACCAGTTCGAACAAAAACTGGCATTTGGATCGACCCGCTTCCAGAACTTGACGTGTTTATAAGAACAGATCAGCTCGATTTGCATACGCTGTCTTATCTTCGTGTATCCTGCTCATTTTAGCATATAGATTGAATGGTTCTGATGTGCTCTCTATGAACAGAGAGCTCTCAAATTAATATATCTCGAGAGCGATCGGCAGAGATGTCTATCATCCGTTTTGATGAGTAAACAGAGGCTGGATAATGGTGAGCGGGATCAGACACGAGTATGTCTAATACAAAACAAATTTTCGATGATTAGCTCAATATCATATGGTAATAGAATCTCACCTCTACTAGAGATGGCGTACCTAACCCTAACCTAACCTAACATTGACACATTGACATTGACACATTGACATTGACACATTGACATTGACACATTGACATTGACACATTGACATTGACACATTGACATTGACACATTGACATTGACACATTGACATTGACACATTGACATTGACACATTGACATTGACACATTGACATTGACACATTGACATTGACACATTGACATTGACACATTGACATTGACACATTGACATTGACACATTGACATTGACACATTGACATTGACACATTGACATTGACACATTGACATTGACACATTGACATTGACACATTGACATTGACACATTGACATTGACACATTGACATTGACACATTGACATTGACACATTGACATTGACACATTGACATTGACACATTGACATTGACACATTGACATTGACACATTGACATTGACACATTGACATTGACACATTGACATTGACACATTGACATTGACACATTGACATTGACACATTGACATTGACACATTGACATTGACACATTGACATTGACAAATTGACATTAACACATTGACATCAACACATTGACTTTGACCGATTTCTTGGTCAAATTACAATATACTATATTTTTCAATACTCTACAACCATTTGAAGTCGATTCATCCAACCAGGAGCTGTATAATCCTCAGATTTCTTCAATTTTGTCCAAAATATCAGGTACTTATTTAGAAGCAACAAAAAAATGGAACAAATCTGTATGAAATCATCAATGTGTGTCAAGCTATTACGATATGAAATATAGTCTCCATATTGATTATTTTCTATTGTAATGATCTCTGTTCCTTATTTGATGGATTCAATGCTAGCGAAGTCTCAGGAAAGAGCAAGCAGAATTCATAAAATGAAATATAAATGCAGGGTCTGTCTGGCGAAATCGATAGAAATCACCAGTGAATCGGTTTTTCAATAAATTATAGTATTTCACATATCCCTTGGCAGTCTGAAGTTGCTTTTATTCCAGAGTTCATAACCGTTCAACTTTCAAAATATTCATCTTCAGCTCTAGTCGATATGTGGAGTTGAACATAATCCCAAAGAAATACAATCAGTCAACCTCCAGAAGTTTTCCTACGAAACTTATTCTCTACATGACCTATACATACAGTTTACTGCTATCTCTTAGGAAACAAACATGTGCGTGTTTATTCGTGGCAAATGAATTACACCTGGGGATAATAATGCGCTAACAAAATCAACAGCACGAATCGAACGCTGAGAGCAACGCTCTGTCTACCTATTGTTTAACAATCGACAAACCAACATGTCACTTGATGTGAATTTGACACTTGTTGATTGGTATTTGATCAACGGGAGAATTCACGTTAATGCATGTAGGTATTGCCGCTGATTATCGATCAACATATAGGGTGGGCCATTATCATATCAAAGACAAACGACTATTCCAAATGAGAGGCACCTAATTTCATTTATAATATATCGGGTAGTTTGTTGAAATCAGGTTTTTCGGTTACTAGGATCTTCCTCAGATATTGGGCACTCATTTACATCATCACACTTTTTTTCCTAAAACTGAACAGGATCAATCAAATCAAGTTCCCGTCATTTATAATTTTGGTACTTTCAAAACTTTGATATCAGTTGAATAAGCCAACTCACAATTTTTTTGATGATCACAAAAGTGCTATCCAGAAAAAATATCCTGAAACATGAGGAATATCCGAACATTTTTGAACCCTTCTTGTAGTTTCAGGAACTTTTCATTGGCTATAAAAATGATCAAAAAATCGTGACCTATACGTTTTCCAGAGCTAAACCCTCTTTACTCTTCTTGGTGAGGCTAAATAACTGGAATTCACTTAATCTATCAATAATATTAGTGGTATTTTATTAGTATTTTTCATAGTTCCATCGGATGGTATTTATAACTGTGAAGGATGAAATGCAAACCATTTTTTTTACCTTCCCACTACAATAACTCGAAAATTATTGTATATATGAATATACAGTGTTTCCCGTTGAAACAACGATAAGGAGCTAAGAAGTTTTTTCGTTATCGTAATCAACGAAAAAATCTGAAGGTACTAGTGATAAGACTGAAAATGAAGAAGGATGTTGATATGTCAATGTTTTCATATCATTCGTTCTCCTGAAGAATTATAAAAACCTTTCTTCATATCAAACACTTCCTGATAATCGTCAATTGTATTTATCGATTCCAAAACAGTAAGACTTGAAAATTTCGGTTATGAATATTGCCTGAAGAATTAAAACAATGACATACGAGTGAATGATCAAACTACAATGGAGGTGATAATTTAGGACTATTCAACGTGTCGTCGATAATCGGATACAGGTGAAACAGTGGGTGTTTGGGTGTGTTGTGAATTTTTGGTTACGAAACAGCGATGCCCATTTTCATAATTTCCTTTGTTGAAATCGATATGAGTGGTGACATCATACAGGTAAATGTAAATGGCGAGCTTGATGATCTTTAAGCAGTCATTTTCTCATTTGATTGCGGCTATAAACAAACCAGGTGGATGGACGTGCCCACATATACCGAAATGTTAAGAGTGAGAGGTGTGCCATAGTGAATGTTTGATATTGTTGGTTTATTGGTGACTATCAGAAGGAAGATGCAACCTCGATAAAAAATAATTTGATGGATTTGCCAGCATTTTTATTTCCTTTTAGAAATTGAGTTCAAGATTCGTAATTTTGTTGATTCATTTATTTTCTCACCAATTTCAAGGAAGAACTATAGAATGATGAGTACATCATAAATTGAAACTAATGAACGAAGAGTCGTTTTGTTTTGTTATCCTCTTGCTACAATACTGATTCAGATATAAAATTTCGAAATTTTGCAATTCCCAATACTGAATTCTGTTCTCCAGTATCTAAAATTATTTATTTTCGAATTACTCACAGTCATTTAGGTCGTGAAAATTCAAAAATCCCTTGAATATTCAAATACAATGCTCTCTTCACAATATATGAGGTATAACTCTGAACGAAAATTTGTAAAAAATGGTCGAAAAAAAAGGAACTCTGGTCTAGAGCAGAACATAATTCAACCTACACAAGCAACTTTTGTTTTCATACTCGGTTGGTTTATACTCCATTTTTGCTAATGAAACGTTCTATTTCAGTTCCAGTCACCATTTCACATGCAATTTAGACCTCAATGTTTATGGAATAATTAGATTATTGAGAAAATTGTTGGTCAGAACGATGATGGCTCGATCCTATACAGTGGACAAAAGTTATACTTTCATTAATGAAATGGACCGTTGTATACTACAAATGAGAGTAGAACAAACAGGCACGGACGTAGCTTTCAAAGATAAAATATTTCTGATGCATTTGCTGAGATAGGAACAGGAGACGTGCATCGTGCAATTCAATTATATATTTTAGTGAAATGACTCGCAATATAGAGCTAGCAATATACTGGAAGGAAATATATCACTTATTTATTCAAGGAAAATGGTTCTGACATAGTTTGTTTTCCATAAATACCATTAGTCGACAACATATTTCGAAACAATTTGAATGATAAACCAAACCTAACTTTTTTTTTGAAGTATCTTTCACGTCCAAATAGACTATAGTAGATTTCGTTGCATCATTGACAATAGAAAATTGATCCGTGTATGTTTTGACATATTATGTACCGATTCCAGGAAAATATTGATTTTCTATCCTAAGAACCAATTGCTGTCATCCACAATTCTTAGGGTTCATACCCAAAATTGGGATGTGCTGATTATCAAGTTGTTTTCGAAACTAATCCCCATCGGAAGTCGATCGATAGATCTGTCCTTGACAGTTAATATTTATCGTATTAATAGCTGTAGAATAAATTATCTCCCTCTCGGACTTGGATGAATGGTAATCGGTTTTTTGAGTGTTCAATAAGTTTTTGATGAGTACTCGACGTTTTTTCTTCAGAATTCATGAATAAGTAATTACTTCCTGCTTATTCGAAAGGCAGCTATACTCAGTTCAAGAAATAATCTGAAAGACAATCATGAAAATAATGAAAAACAAACATTCTGGTGAAAATAATGACACATTATCAGTTAATGCCCAGTTCCTAGCTATATTTGAAGTTTGAAACTGATCTGAAAGCATTTTAAGACCACATACGAGAGAAAAACTTGAGACACCAATATACCCAGTGAAAGAGCATACAGGCTGGCCCAACGATAACGTACTGGAAGATTTTATCGAGGAACACTTGAAATACGTCAACTTTGTATATGAGGAGGACAACTTTTGACGCGAGAAGTATAGCCCAAACTTAACCCTCCTAAGAGGGGGTAGCATCCCCAAAATTTTTTCAAATGGGAATGGGGGTCAAATGATGCCGTTTTGATCCTCTATACATTGCTTTTTTATTTTTGGAATCCGTCTACTCGTTGCAAAGATATGGACCTTTGAAATCGCTAGTGCATTTCTCAAAAAATACAAAAAGTAAATCGATTTCGCTCAAAAAATAACCGTTTTGTTGAAGTATTGACAATATTTTCCTAAAAACAATTCGCTATTTTTCTGTTTATGTTGATTCCAGCTAGTTTCTCGATAAAATCTCTTCCTGATAGTTATACCTTCCGGTACGTTTTCGTTGCGCCACCCTGTATATTGATAAAAATATACAAACAAATCCATTCGCAGGAAATTATCAGCGATGTCAATGCCAATCCATCGATATCTTAGGAATATGAGAATACGTCAACCTTCAATATACTCGATGACTCAACATATGATCTTGAATTTCTCTCAGTGACCAGTTTCAAAACATTATGCCTAATAACTCAACTGATTATTATTATCGAAGAAGAGGAAGAATGCACATCCGATTGACTTTCTAGTACAATGTGCTGAAATAATCAGATAAATTGATACGTGATCCATAAACAGACGATCCCTCTTCTCTCCTTTTACCCTGTTCCTATCCTATTTTTCCTGGAATGACGTTCAGCTGAACGTGATTCGAGATGGTCGGAAGTCTTATTTCGAGATGCGGCCACAGAGTTGATTAACGAGACCTGCTTGAAGCAGGGACAGACGCACGTAGGGACGCCGCAACGCTACGCTATGCCATGCCTCACCACCATCAATCCTAATTAGATTGCTCTGCTTACCGATTTAACAGCGATACACTTTCGTCATGGGTGTCTACACAATGACAGGAAGAGATTAAAGTGTCATTGAATGATTTTGTGATCTCGTCTATTAAAGTAGTCACTATTTCGAAAAATATCTCTTTCTACTCTCCCTACAGAAAATGACAACATTTGTACAACTCGCCAAATATGTATCTGTCTATTTAAGCACTGGGCGACGTAAAACTGTACGATTCAACTTTACCGTAAGAAAAGAGCACGATCAACAACCAATACGGAAGCATCTGTAAAGCAAATCGCACGACATTTAACCAATAAGATAGAGCCTTCAGTAGTTGCCATGGAAACGAATAACAAGCCGCGTCGCCGATAACATATTGACGTTTCATAACTGCTATGAAAAATACACTACTTTTCATAGCAGTTGTAGGTAAACATACTTTCATTCAATGGAATCCAATTTTTTTATGGGAATGAATGCGGTCGTAGAAAAAGTATAGTATACAACTCGAGTTGTAAATTACGCACTTATAGAATTACTTACAACTTTTGTTATGTAATATAGAAAACGCATGCAACGTATCACAATCAATTCATGTAGAGTGATACGAGATGAATGAATTGTCGAGTGCAGACTCATAAAAAAGTTGAGAGAAATTGGCACTATCATCGCAAGAGAGCTAATATACAGCCACAAAATGCCCAAACAATATGGATATGAAGTTTCAGATAAGGTTAATTGACACTCCAGAAAGAAACAGAACAAATAAAATAAATAGATTCTCTTCTCAAAATAAACCTGAAGAACTGTTCACATCAGAAAATCCTAGTTATTTCAAATGACGAAGAAAAAACGATGATAAATGAAAAGCAGATCTACAGATCACATTCCCCAATGATCAGAGAAATGAAACTGCAATTCTTCACATCATTGGTACATCTCAATATACTTTTTATGTTTCCATAACTCTCTATATTCATATCTCCAACTGCATTTCCTCGTATCATATTTGCATTATTGAATTCCAGAAGGTTGGAAACATATTCGAATGGAACATATTTTGCATTATGAATTATACGATATATATTAGGAAGAATAAAGGAGCTCTTATATACTTACATTTCCTGAGAACTCCTCTATTTTTCAATAGAGAAAGACTCATAAAGCAGACACAATAGGTTTTCATTTATGAGCTGACATTCTGGAGAGCATTCCTTGGTTCTGCGTGTTATCGATGGTTCGGTGTTTTCTTTCAGTTACAAATACGTTGGCATTCATCTTGAAATGGAAATATTAAGAATAATCTAGTTGAACCAATCATTATGATCATTGAAGTATTCCATATAAAATTCCACATTCACTGGGGTGTAGTAATCAATGATAAGATCTTCTTCACAAGATTTATCATCATTGATTCATCATTTTATAGTTCCTCGATATCATTTCTCTCCACAGATATCATTTCAATGACTGGAAGATATCTGATTGGTAACCATGTTGAAATAGAAATAATATAATTCGAAAAATAAAACACGATAGAGGTAAGGGACCCCAATAGTTGCATTGCCATCGGCAATAATCGGAAGAAATTATAACTGATCGTCATCATCGCGAATTCGCAGCCTCATTCCAATATAGATCTGCAATAGTGAATTTATCTGAATCAGACAAGGAGTCCATTGAGCATTCCCAGCTATTAAAAGAATAAAACTGCAACAGCAGTCAGAAGTTTTTGATTTATGGTCGATCTGATTTCTGTTACCCGATTTCGTCCGAATTTTATACGAGTTTGATAAAACGATGGTCGATTGTAATTACCAGAGCCAATCTATCTGAGAATTGGGAAGATTGGGAATCCGGGAGCCACATTGTCCGGGGAATCGGAGTTTGAGTCGGGATTCGCTAAGTTATGTGCCTATAAACTTCGAAGGAAGTGAAAACAGAAAGACGAATATCCCATATCCCATATTCTTTCTAAATATTGATGAGCTCAGCTAAGTTTGGTTGAGCATCATCTATACAGGGTAGTCTTTGGGGACATCACAATATTCGAGGATGAGGAAAGGAAACCTTCTATGAACATGTCCTAAAACTTTTGAGATACAGGGTGATGAATATTTCAATCACACAATTTCAATTCAATCGTTTCAACCAAAAATAGGACATCTGTATATTTTATGAATATTCATCCAATAAGGAACAGATTTCCGCACTTTAGATCTTCAGTTGGTTGTGATGAAACGATTTCAATTTTCTTGAGCAAAAACACGGTTTGGTCTAAGAAAATTCAGGAGATTTCAAAAGTAATCTGAACTTAAAAAAAAATTCATTGGAAATGGAAGTCAAGACTTTTAAGACATACAAAACAATTGATATGTGATGTGTTGAAAAAATACATCTTTTTATCTAGAATAATGTAATAGATACCAGACTGGAGATGGAATTTCGATTTTTTTGGTGATTTCTCAACTAAAAGAATGAGAAATAATATGAATGATTATAAAAAGGGGGAGCCAGATATTTCAAATTTTTTATACCCCAAGTTGTTCGATATTTTTGATCATTGTTTTATGAAGGATATTATTCAGAGGCAAAATCAAATTTCTGTTACTTTTTTATATACTTTTTTTATTCTATTTCGAAAGTGAGGTAATATTTTTTCTCTCGTGATTTATTTATATGTTATCATTAATTCGAAATAAGTGTAGCTACAGTTATTTTATCTATCACTTACTCTAGTGATTATAGTTCTTTCGTAATACTTAATGGATACTTTTACTCTCAGATAGACGGTTTTAAACTCTGATAAAAAATGAATGTTAACATGCAAGAATGCACTCCTATCTTTTTTATTGACTCTTGATGAAAGTATGAACTTGAAGATTTACAGTTTCAATGTCATACCAAAGTGTTATATTACACTTTTAAATGTTCAGTTCTGTAGACGAATATATCAAAGCTGGTCCCTATCATTTGATCTTGATATAACTGGTTGAGAAATGTCAGCAACAGACTGTTGAAACCGTAGCTCTTTACATGAGCAGATATTATTGTAAATTGTGGGGAGAAAAATAACTCAGCTCACTGGGGTTAATCACAAACTCTGATACAATATTTGTACCATGTTTGGAAAAGAATATATTCAGATCACTGTTTCATGTATGAATGAAATTTCACTTGAGACAATTTTGAGAGATAGATGAATTCCTCTCAAGATTTTAACTGAGATAAACGATCCTCAACCATTTTGAAGAAGAAAACATCGTTTTCAGTATTGATGAGGCGACTACTTTCCCAAATATGAGCACCATTTGGATCCATACACTTTTTCCAATACCTTCTACAACTTTACTAATGTCATATTCTGTTTTTCCCAACTTGAGCGAGTCTCATCGCACAAAGGAGTGAAACTTATCGCATAAAATGTTATTGTAGCCGTATTATAGAAACAGCCCCTTTGTTTCATCATGGTTGGAATTATACAGAATGGAACTCTGTTTACGCACCTTTAAAATGTCGTTCAACGTAACAAATTACCAACCATAAAAGCTCGCGTAAAACTTTGACAAGGGAGTTTTGCGCCAACAAAGCTCCCACATTTTCTACACAAATAAAATGTACGTTTAGCTTATGATATTTTGATGAAGGAAAGATGTGTAGTTGTTAGTTCAAATGAGGCAGTGTATACTATCACGATCAGACGGAAACATACGTGTTCAGTCATTATTGTTTCAGAACAACTTGTACCGTTTTGTTGATTTTTTATTAACGCTTCATGATCTTGAAATGGACTCACTGAAAAGCTGATTATTATTAGTGACACAAAACCATTTTCAATAGAGCATCTGTACAGCCAATCACAGCATCGAATGTTAAACGCTTAGAGGGTAAACAATAACGGAAAACAATAGCTTATTGTCTGGAGAATGTTATTTTTAGACACACCCTTTCTGTGACATGCCATATATGCTCTATCAAGCCTATTTGGAAATTTAGAAACTCGCTGAAAACGAAACTACAGTCGTTCACGTCCAGTAGCGAATGTAGACACTGCTAGGTCAACCTTCGACTTGAAATTGTTATAGTAATTTTATACAAGGAACAGAAGACCCAACGTCTGTCAAATAAAATACTGGGTTGGAGCATATCGCTGACAGATGATATATATAAAAAGGGGCGTCAAGATGATATCCTCAGGGTTACCAACTGTTTGCGAAATATTTTCAGTGACGTAATGACCTCATAATCTGCCTCGCATTGAAATAAATCAACTGTCATATATAAACGAATTCATTTGCAACTTTCACTACTATTTAATCTACATCATCACATAATTTATATTATAAGAATATCAGTTGTCATTTGATTGGACCAATCAACCATTTGGTGATGATATCAGCACTATTTTCCCTATAAAACATTCTATAATGTTGGTTATTCTTTCGAATCATGGTAAATTCAAATCAGAAAGCAGATTGCCTGGAGAATTGCTCAATATAACCATCTATTCTCTGTCCTGCATATTTACAACGAGCTAGTGAATTGAAATCTGGATTCGAACTAAACACTGAGCTCGAAATTGATAGCCAACGGTGACTCATGGTTTGCTGAATTTGCTGATGATGGACTCGATGGTTCATGCCAAATGGAAGTTAGTGAACCCTGGAAAACAGATGTGTTCTGCTGGAATCAGGATTATAGGTGGATTAGATCGCATCGAACTAGTTTGATTTATAATTGGTCTCGTTAGATTTGTGTCCATGGATTTGAAGTAGCCCCTTGCTCTATAGGAATGAGATATAATGTTTTCTCAATATGGCAAGAACCATGAAAGCTTTATGTTTGCATCAATGGTTTACGAAGGAGGGGGTCTGGATCCTGGAACTTTATGTGCATAGAATTTATTCCAGACTCGACAAACTCCAAAAGTATTCATGAGATCTTGACTTGTTATGTTTAACATCATCTATTGAAAACTTCGGAACTGAAACTAGAAGATTTACGAGTATGTGGTATGTGAAAACAAAATAGTTTCATTGACAATATTATTGAACGTTTTTATTTTCATAAGCAAACTTGATAAGCAACATCAATATCATGGTATGTTTGGGCTTCATCGAATTATTATGAAGTTTTGAAGATATTACGAACTATATCAATATAAAGTAATCCTCAGCAAATCTATCTTCAATCTCTCAAATTCCTGAAAATATCTTGGACAATTCGGTTTGAAAACTTCTCTTCAACTTCTCATCTGAAGTTTTCTGATACTTATAGTCGTTTTTTGTGAGCTAAGTATTGAATTCTAGACTGATATGCCGTGTACACCTTGGGGTTTTTTAATTTTATTCGAAAACCAGTATTACATACCTCCTCTAATATAAAATTCCATATCATTAGGCATACTCGTCTAAATATAGAGGAACTGGTGACTACAATTACATTCATTGAATCGAGCCCTGGTAAAACTTGCCCATGGCGAGCATGATCAAGAAAACAGTTGGTGGAGAGGTGTAGAGTCAGTTGGTAGAAACAGGTCTTTTATACCTTCTGTTCCGGTTCATCGATTCACTTCTCTTTTCTTTATTATTTCGCAATTCAAACAGACGTTGGAATGACTTCAAAATCTGAGGACTGCATTTTCTTCAGAAATTACAGCGAAATGTTTATGGAACGTCTTAGACATGTTTCGGAAACATATCTACAAACATTGACTCGAAATAAGTCCTAAATGAATGCATGAATGATTATTTCCTCTTTCCCCTATTCAATCGTTTCAAGTGTTGGTATTGTGGCGAAGCTAATTTTATCAAGATACAACAATCATCTTTCGTTTAGATGAAAAAAAAAAAGGATTTTCTGTACAGCCTGGCCTTGACAGTTCGTACACTTAGAGATGAGATAGATTCTCATTTTTCAGGCTGAGTTCATGAATACGGCAAAGTAATTTCCTGCAACCTTGACAACCTAATTGGAAAATTGTGATCACAAAGCAAGTTCACCCTTTTTCGCTGCTGATGAAAATCGGGAGTTCATGAAAAGTCCTGTTTATGTCTCACCTTTTTTTCTGTTTGTAACTGACATGTCACTCCGTTTTACTTCGTACCTTGATAACCTGTTTCACCAAAAACAAAACAAAAAACAGTTAATGAGAGGATACCTTTTGTTTGGCAACATTCAGTGCAGAAATTGATGAAATCTGTAATGAGGTTTGGCATCTGAATAGAGTTCGTTTCAGGTAGAAAAATATTTGGCACAAATTACCTGTCTTTGATATGAGTACATACATACATCATGCATTTCCACGAGAGAAGTTACTCTGAAAAGAAATATTTGCTAAATATATTCAGCATAGATCACTATCCACCATTTCATTGGGATCCAATTCCTTGTATACCTAAGAATATAAATAAATGCGAATGCCTTCAATTGATTAAAAAAAATGCTTTACGATTCATCTCCCAACTTTGTTTGATGATTCACGATGAAGATGTTTTTTTTTTTAATAACGAAATATTGATATTGAAAGGAATTTCCATTTAACAAACTTTGTCTGTTCCTTAGTTGGATGGATAACTTTGTGAACTCCAATATAAAAAGGTGTATCTTTGAGGAGAAATATCGATTTTTCATTTCGAACTTCATATCTGAAGGTGAAATTGTGAAATTTTAGTAGAAAAACAACAGCAGTAAAAATGAAAGTGACTCTGATATATCAGAGATTATATCATTTCCAAATCTTTGTATAATCATACATTTCTTTATATGGGGTGGTTGATGAAGGATGGTGTACCACTTCGAAAATTGAGAAGATTCAAAATATTGCTATTGATACAGTGTTGCCACTCATACCAGAAACGTGATATTGGATTATCGAAACCTTCAATGAACTCCCTCGTTATTTGAAATTAATAATGATTTTTTATTGAGAAACACTGTCAATTTGAAAGGTATTCCTGTATGTATCAATTTCACCTAATTTGAATCAGAAATTAGCAATTATTGTATATTTATTCAAGCAAGATAGTTGTGACAGCTCATCAGAAAGTACGGTATTGCTACTCGTCTTATTTTTCAACGATACTTCGGAACAGGAAGTTAGGTTAAGTTTATTATTCGAATCATTTTGAAAAATGTTTCCGATCCATGAAATGTGTATACCTAAATTGGGGAAGTTTGTCCAATGTCTGTACAAACTAGAATTAACGAACTTCAATAGCGTGTCTCCTCAAATAAATTTGACATCGTTGTGAAGTCAATGTAAAGTGCTGCCATAAATATTCATACCTAAATGTTCCCAGCTATGTCTCAATTAATTAGAAGCTCAGTGGTAAGCTAAATACTCTTGCACTTATCGTATTGAAAGATAACAAAATCTGTCCAAACCATCTAATATTCACCTCCACAATCATCGTCGAGACTCAACGTAAAGTATTCAAACGAAAACACCGTCCGAAAGTAAAAGTATTCAATCTGAACTCTCCAATGAAACTTCGTTACATCCGGTACATCTCCCATAAATTTCATATAACTATAATGATCGGTCGCTCAACATTTATTGGTACGAAGTTTTTAATTTATTCTCGAATTTTCCGGTACGCATTTAGTCGTTCAAACCAGCTGACGCCATTCCACCTGCCATATCGACCGTCCCTTATTCATTCTCCCAAACATCTGCCGATTTTTCGCATGTGATTACTGCAACAATTTGTTATTCAATATCAATTGATCGTTTTTCATCGAGCATTCGAATATGCGGTGGTGTATAATCGGAACGGAATTGGACTTTTTTATTGGGAATAGTTTTTCGATAGCCGTGCTGGTTGTAATTTTAATGCTCTGCTCATGATTGGGTGTATCGATGGAAATTTAAAAACGTCGATGTCTAATTTTATGGTTTTTCTACGTGTCGAAAGGATCAGAACTTGGAAAACCACCTTCGGCATTTGCCAATGTCCAATGCGATTGGATAAACATTACAAATGTTTTTGGTGGTAGCCGGATGGGTACCTCTTCTCCTTCCTACCTACCACATTCTTTCAAACACCCTGACCAGAGCAGTGGCAATATTCAACATATTAAGATATAAATAAAATTGTAGTATCTATAATAATGGGTGATTCAT
The DNA here is from genome assembly GCA_037013635.1 of Plagiodera versicolora. Taxonomy (NCBI): domain Eukaryota; kingdom Metazoa; phylum Arthropoda; class Insecta; order Coleoptera; family Chrysomelidae; genus Plagiodera; species Plagiodera versicolora. Next base: position 4,075,697 of record CM072990.1, read on the forward strand.
TGGGAAATGGGCGTACTTTAAGGGTAGGTAGAGGTCGCCTAGCTGGTTCTGAAAAATCCCCATATGATGGGTCTAGCCCCCTGTATAAGCGAGATACTTACGATCCGCATCGTATGTTTCATTCATTTTCACAACATGAACTCATTATCTTGTATGCTACCGAATACCGAATGAATGAAACTAATAATCCAGGTACAAATTTGAAAAAATTAAAGGAACTTCATTGGTTCAATAGAACACCCTGTATGACGAAATTCCAAAAATTCGTTTGCAGATATGAAAAGAGCAGAAAAATTCCTGAACAAATGAGTTTGGTACTTCTGCATGCCTATTTATTTGAGTCAACATTATTTCTTTTCATGAAAAGGTGGTACGAAATTCAGAGGAATACCTCCTTTTTCGTCTCTGAATGCTAACTTCCACTTCAAATCAATCAAACTACCAACCATTTTATGATATCCTGAATTTTGGATCACACCCTTGATGTAAAATAAGTCGACAGGTCCTTATTTAGGACAAAGTGCTATTTCAATAACCCCGTATGTGTGATGAAGATCGCATTTATTCATCATGCTACACTGATGTATGATGATATGAAAAAAATAGAAAAAAGAAAGTGCTAAATGAGAGACAGAAATAGACAATAGCAAACGTAATATCTATGCTGTGCTATTCAAGTCTAAGCAATGGGAGTTTTTACGATACACCGCAAGAGCAATTTTCAAGACGAAATCTTTTTATTGTTATTTTGAATTATTTTGGTTCCAAAAGTTCAACTGATTTATCGAGAACATTCTATAGATTGAGATTAAAAGAATTTTGGTAGCCTTCAGTTAATCTGTGTCGTTGAAGAGTCAGCAAGTCTGCAGATCTGGTGTTGTGATTGTGTATGTTGGAGTCCTTTATGAATTCACTCTTGTCAATATGTACTTCCAACAGAACTGTGAATATATACAGGGTATGGAGTGGCATGATGCTCAGTTTGATGAAGGATTGTTGACATATATTCCCCGGAGAATAAATGCTCGATGAACACAAATGACCACTTATTCCTTATCCTATACACTAACTCTCGTTACAAAAAACCAAAATGTTCATCAAGTTGTAACATTTGCGGTGCACCAATACGAACAGCAACGTCGACATAAAAGAGGGTAACTCCATCGACGAAATGAACTTTCACTGAAACTCACCGGCAGCGTATAAATCCGTCGGTCTCATGGGACCAGTCGGGGCTCGACCATTCTTCAGGAACGTTCATCTCGAGTGCCGTAACTCTTTCTTGAGCTGAGTTATGAGGTCGTTTCATCGGCCAGCCATGTCCGATGCTCGGACACACCTGCTGCTGGTCGATTTGAATAACACCAGCTAATTTGGGTCTTTATGTATTCGTCTCATGTGGAGGTTAATTGGTCGAATATCTGATCGGGTAGACATCAATTCAGCAATGGTTGCTGTTACAGAAAGAAAAAGAAAGATACAGCAGGGGTCAAAAAGAGTTCTCGAGTTTTCTTCATTAATAAAAACGTTGAAACGTTGAAACCTTTCTGGAAATTTATAGCATTGATCATCATTTTGGAAACTATAAAACATATTTTTTTTAGTATAACAGGAATCCGAAGGATATACTGCAGCCGGAGGCTTATTGTATTCCCTCTATCATTCCGATACCCTAAAAAATATTGGTCCCCTTCACTATTTTGCAAAGGTCACTAGGTTTCAGGGTTCCCACATTCTCTAGGTTCAAATCAGGTTCCCCTAGTTGCACTACTCTTCTATGGTTTAGTGTTTCACAATAGCAAAAAATATGCTTGCTCAATAGTCTCAGGTTCTAAGCCGCACAATCTACAAGTCTGGTCACCTTAATATAGCCCATAGCCCTATATCTTTTGTAGGCGTGTTCTAACAGGAGCATGTCCTGTAAGGAAACCTGTTACTAGTCCTATCTGATCTCTCCTTAATCTAAGTATCTCATCAGTTCGTTTTTCACGTGTTATCTGAATAACAAGTTTACTATATTCTTGCCCTGGTGTGTTATTCCAGGCTATTCTTTGTAATTATTTGACTCGTCTTTCAATGGAGTTATCGAGTAGTTTCTTGGGTACTCCAAATACTGATTCCGAGCCAGTTTTTGGAATATTTAACTACTTAGTTAATTTTTTGACTTACGAATAACGTTTCAAAACATTCGATGAGAAATTCCTGGAAATCCTATATCATGTTCAACACTTTGAATAAGATAGAAATATCGTAGAGTATCTAAATAAATATATCTTGGGTATAGATCGAAATCTTTGGATGCAATGCTGTTTTCCTACTGCTGTTACCCTACTAGGCCAGTTACAACACATCATAGTAGCAACACAGACATCGACTCATTCTATGCTTCTAACGATAATTATATCCGCCCTTGAAGCTACACAATTAATTTGTGAAGGTCGTAGTTCAGATATTCCTAGAAGCATCAAAGCTCTATATTTATTAAACCTGATGGTGATTTTTTTTATGTTTTCTAAGTATCAAAATATGGATGAATCACAGGAGAGAATGAAAATGTTCGATTAATGTTTCAATTTTCCTTTAACAACTCCAGATGAAAGTTTCCCAGAGTTACAGAGAAGAATACCTAGACGTTTTGGTTCAGTTTTTCAATCAGGACTATCGCATTTCTACGTTCATTTTAAAATATATTCGGGTAGTGAAGATTAGCCTAAAAATACAGAAACTGGAGCAGAAAGAAACGAAACGAACCATATGAAATTTCTTTCATCGAGAACTGAAATTTACAAACACGATTTTCGATATACCAAACCATGTGGATATATATTCGCTAAATAAATCAAACATGCTATTGTTTTATGGAGTACAAAAGAAATTCATTTGGGAGAAAATCTAACGCATACAAAAGACTGTCGTGTAACTTCATGTTCGCACAACATAATGAGCCCACCCTTTGTGCTCGTGTCATGTTATAAAAACCCCCGACTCATACACAACAATTTTCCTATGGAAAGAATAATGCCCGGCTGATAAAGAGGTGTACGCTGCTAGATGAATATTTTGTCGAAACTGTGAATATAAATAACTTGATTTTGATGTGGCGCATGTCTTGTTACAAAGTAGGCACTATTCACAGCCAACGATGGTTTTCTCACGTATGTGTTGCCTGAAATGTCGCGTATGATATGAATTTTTCATGAGGTTTTCCGGATAAGGATCAGGAAATTCCAAGTGAACCGGACACAAACAAGTGCGAATTATGTTAACAATATTTGACATTTGTTTGTTACGTGCCATATAGGAAAGGGATAAATTCGAGAAGATTGCATAGCTGGGTCTTACATAAGTTTGTTACAGACAGTTGATCAAGATCTTATTGTTCCTGGAATAACTTTGTTCACATGTAGACAAGGCAATAAGAGTTGATCGATATTTGAATCACTCCAGAACGTCACAACTGCTAAAAGACCATAGAGAGCAATAGTCAGGTGGTTTTTTGATAGTTAGATAGTTAGATAGCGTAATTGGAAAACACCTGTAATTGAAAACCTTCCAATTATTTCAAAGATGACGCCACTCGCTGTCAGTTACATACAAACATACAGCTCAAACTATATAAATTATGTGATGACAATGTTCATCATTTCGTGCTGTTCATTTTATTCTGATTTCGCCTCGTAATTTGATGAAATCAACATGTTAGTATCTACGGATCATCCTGTATAAACAAAAGTCCTTGTTTTCCGACTCAAAGCGATACAATTTTGGATTCTGAACCCAGAAATAATTCGAGCACCCCGGTAAGCCTTCCTAACAAACAAGAAATAGGTACACGACGTATTACATGAACAAAGATCCCAGCAAAAGGGATGATATGGGTACAAAAACTCATCAATGTTGGATGCGAATGGGTTGACCGCGTATATCCCATCACTCATGTCCAGGAAACCGAAATAATGGGTCCACGTGAACTAATTGGGATAGTGGACTTTTATGGGAGACTATATCAAACTAACGCAACGTGAATTCGATTACATTTTGAAGTGATGAAAATGTTGAAATTTGCAAGTGTTCATGAACTGTTTTGGAATCTGAAAGTTTTTATGTTTGTTGATTGTAGTTTCTTCAAGTTCAATATCTTTATAAAGTTTATCTCTGTTATATCAAAACGTGGAGAGATTTTATAACCATTATTTTCAATTTATATTTGATCGAACCTCAGAAATATAAAAACTTGCTTGCCCATATCTCTAACAGACATGAAATACTATTTCATATCAAATCTCAACAATCATTTTCACTTTTCCCCACCTGTTCAGCTAAGAATGAAGGAAACAATTATTTTCCTGGAACGTGCGCTTTACAAACGTCTATAAATTCGAATTTCGAGCAGCCACGCCATTGGTCTGGATTCCCAGATGAAAGCCGAGAAAGAAAATAATCAAAGAATACTACGCTGGAAAATTGGATATTAAAAATGAATAAGCTTTCAGTTTTGCATTAATTTGGTTGCGGTTCCTATTGTATTCGCATCTCTTTGATATAAACTTCTTCCTAGAACTCGAAAACAGTTGTGGAATTTCGGAGATACGGAGCTCTGGACCAGAATTTTCCACCATTATTATCATTATCGACAGCCCATTGAAAAATAGTTTTATACAATATTACCCTGTTCTTCCTCATCGTACACTCCTACTCTAAAAACTTGAACGAAGTCTTTCAATAGTAAAGAGTACGATTATGTTGTATAATGAGATGTCAGAGAGAATCCGTTGAAAGTGTTTTCCTGGCGCCAAAGTGTTTATTAGCTCGAAAAAGAAAATGGAATTAGCGTAAATGTATATTTTAGTACTTCAGTGGTAAATCTCAGTCGTAAAAATACGATTTATGTGATGAATAAAAGCTTCTGTATTTACGTTGGCTTTCAATTCTTGGAAAAGCTAGTCGAATACGACATCAAATTATGGGGGTTTTCTCTCTAAGAATCCGTGATGGTTTCTGATGGTTTCTGATTCCGGATCGTACGCACTGTGACGTCAGTGTTCCAGCTTGAAAATCACTGATTCGTATTACAAACAGTTGGACGTTCCAGAGAATTTTTACGTTCGTAATAAGCATCTCAAATTTTTGGTATCAGCAGAAATTGTTTATTGAAGTCTACGAGTATCAAAAAAACTTCCTTCCATGAATTGGTTATTCCTTTCTTTATTCCTGAATGATTTCAAGGTCAACAAAGTATCCAACTCCAGATTGTTAATGGAAATTGTTTTGGGTTCTGAATGTTTGTTGATCCATCAGCTCATAATCGCCATGTTGTGACGTCATCTACCAGTCTATTTATCCAATTACGCAGATAATCCCATTCCGAATTGCATTTACCCAATACCTGTGTGGAAAATTCCCACATTCTGGAGTCCCATTCCACTCAGAAATCTAATACCTTCTGCTGACGTACATATTCATCACTACTCCGAATTCCTACCTACTTCAAACAGTTCCTGCATAAATTCTTTTCTCATTTCCCGGTTCTGCCAATCGAATAATCTTTATTGAAATTTCCAGACACTTTTCCGTGGATATATGGACTACATAAACCTTAATATGCGCTGAATACTATATTGACATTTCAGTTATGAGGATTTATGTGCTATCTGCAGTGGGCTGTGGAATGGTGGGGGTATATCCAGCGAGGAATATAATTTTGGATGAACAAAGGGTGTTATTAATAGAAAGCGTTCGCGGGGATATCTTGGATCCGGTTCCGGCCGAGTCTGGATGATGGATCAATCTATCGACAGCTATACATGAATATTTATTATGCAACATGCTTCCATGCATCACGTTCATTGGGGAATTCTGCACCAACCTGTTTGAACTATAGCAACTCCAAAGCGTTTTCCTTGAAGTGTATCAGGAATGATTAGATGATGACTACCTTCTTAAAGGTTAGCGATCTGTCTCTATTCTATAGATATCTTCATGGGCGATGCTCTTCTGAAATATCAACGATCGTTCCTCCTTTGGCGGTCTCTTCGAGGTTAACCCGTCCAGTCTTCACACCCCTTTGTGGTTGATTTGGTGACCTGCAGAACATCTCTTTTCGAATACTCGTTCATCCAACGAACAGCGAGGCTCTGGAACACATTGCCCAGGGAGGGGTTCCCTGAGGCATATGACCTTCAGAAATTTAAGAACACCAATTCCTACCTCCTTTCCCTTGCTTCTCACGATGTTCTCTGAACTTTACAGGATGTCTCCTTTCGTGGGAAGTTTTATAAAAAAAGGTTTTATTCAATGATTCCATAGCAATGATTCCATGAATTACTGATTGTTTTCTGTGTATTCTTACGTTCAACATTATTTTCTTTCGTCATTTTCCATATATTATATATGGATATTTTTTTATAGAAATAATACCAGGCAGGTCCTTCTTTCGAACAATTTCAGCAGATTTTCTCATTCTCACTCCTCTTGTGATTATATCTCATCTAAAATCCGCTGTCCCTCAAATATGTTTTTCGTGAATCGTTCATATAGCTGACCGATTTCAATGGAATTCCAGAAGTATGCAGGTTACCTAAACAACTACCAAAAACATATATAGCATGACATTCAAATGATACATCATTATGGAGTTCTATCTTTTCAGGAGACTATACGATTGAAAAAAACATTCATCCTTAAATAGATGAAGTCTGCAAATTGACAACATCCCAATTCAACCAATAATTGAGCTTCAAAGATTTGAAGCTGGATGTTGCCCAATCGAAATTCGAATAATTATAAATCAATTATCCCAGTCCGTAGGTGTAGTCTATGCAGCTGGAAGTTAACCAGAATGAAATATTGCTGCTTGTTTTTTATAACGTTAATCCAGAATGGAAAGTTGATTTTATCATTGAATTGTTTCTGAAATTATTATGATCCATTATATGTATACATCAAAATTGACAACTATTGACTGTAGATAACCGTTGAACAGTTTCTTCGATTTTCGTCAAAATTTCGACAAGAATTGACAAACTCCGTCAGCAGATCGGAGTTTTTTCTCCAAGTGAATTTGGCATCTTTGTGAAACCATTGCGGAATGTTGCCATAATTATTGATGCCTAAATGTTCCCAGTTATGTCTCAACTTATTAGAAGTTCTGTGGTGATCTAGATACTTTTCATTTTGCACTATTGGTATCAAAAGATAACCAAATCTTTCAGTTTTCTCGAATGAATCATCATCAAATTCTGATGATTTTGTGACTGTAGAAAATTCCGATGGCGCAACTATGCATATTCACCACAGCTGTGCGATAATATCCATAATATCCAAACAATTTGCACCTCAAAGTAGTTGCTATGGAACAATAAGTGGAAGTTGTAGATGAAAACAGAGATGCTAGCTGTCTATATCCCAAGTTGTCGGGAGTTAACAATAAGCAATACGACTACGCCGAAGTTGGTTGGGATTACTCTGGAACTAGTAAGCGGAAAGAAGAGCCGAAACATCCATTAGTTATGAAGCGACACTGTGGCACGGCTGTTCCAGAGTGGAATTGGGAATAAGGGATTCGAAAATGTTGGAATCCAATATTTATATATTCATACGAAAACACTGATATACGTCCCATTTTCTGAAATGAAAAATAGGCTATCATGCTAAATATTCATTGTCTGTTACAGGAAGTCATCAATCCTCAAATGATATATTCATAGCTATTGTACTGATAATAATTACCTACCTACCTAATTTCTCACGTGTATAAATGATATCTATAATAATAAATCCAATCATTTCATCGATTGATCTATAGCCCGAGACATTCATTCGAATAAATAATGATTCGAATAAGTAATTAAGCTACAATCAATTAACTAGAACAAAGACAATTTCGCACTCAGCATGTGGATGTAAATTTCAAGAGATAATATTATCGTGAGGAAATTAATACCTTTCGAAATATTCTCCACTGAAGTCCGAAATTACTTTTTCTTCTCATTAAAGTTCTCGAACGAAATTTCACAACTTTATTGCAGATTTTTTAGAATAGATCCATCGCTCTCATCACTATATTTGAATCATGAACATGAAAAATATATCCGATATTTGCAATGAATATTATGACAGTTTGACAGTTGACAATCAAATCAATAGTTCGTGAAACAATTATGTTTACATGCTTAAGAATCTGAGTATTCGAAAAATACTGTATAATCAAATTTCATAATATATCGAATTTTCAAGAGAAAGAAGGTTAAATTTCGAAATTCGTAGCTACCCACACAAATTCTTATGCAAATCCAGATCACATTGTATAAAATATAGTTCTATACATTAGCAATGTCAAACTCTTGACAACCTCCCACAATAACAGATAATACGGTTTCAGAAAAAAATATCATGGGTATGGACAGAAATCTATGGAAGTAACAAGGACAGCTAGTGTAATCAGGAGAGACGCAACACAATTCTGTTCTCAGCTTCAAAGCCACAGCTATTCGAAGCGGAATTATAATTATCTCTCAATTTTCAGTTAGCTATTCTTTTCGCTCAAATTGAATCACAATATTGGGGATGAATTATTATAACAGTATGAGTTAGGCTTCTTTCGTCACAGAACTGGAAGTAAAATTTGGCGATGGTTCTTCTTATATTTGGCGATTTATGGTTGGAAAGAGAAATGTTGAGGATGATGACTGTTTATTTCAATCTTGATCGATAAGTGTTGGTTTTATAGACAAAATCAGAAATTTCGAGTCGAGTTGTTATATTTTTCAGTATATCTTCTGAAACTACAGTTACAGATATTACTAGACCTGAACATAGTTTCCAAGTTGATCTGGAATTAAATGAGGTTAAAAAACTACACTCCTTTTTGTTGAATGAACGTCATAAATATTATTCGACTGTGTAAATAGTATATTAAAGTATAGTGCTCGAAATAAAGAAAGTGTTTTAAAGACCAGATCTACGAATACTTCACGCTATTTTTTTTTCATTGGTGCCACATTTTACGTTTGAATAAAGTTTTGCATCTGTCAGTTATATTTTATTTGACGTTCACAAAGTACTTCTGTCAGATCAATAATAAAAACTTTGTCATTTAAAACGCGCGTTTTTTAAAGTTCGATTTGAACACGCTCAGGCGTGCTTCAAATGGGTAAAATGGGGCACCAATAAAAAATAATATGAAGTGATGAAGTCTAAACGTCATTTATATCTTCTTACAAGAATAGATGTGGAGCGCCTAACCTAATATCTTCAATTTGCGATCACATGAATTGTATTCATTAAATTGAATCGCTGTTTTATACCGTATAATGCGAAACGATGACATTAAACCCGTATTATTATAATCCCACTCGCAAACCAGGCGTCAGTAGGCACTTCCAGGATATTTTGTATCCAGTCCAATGGGAATGCACGACGAAACGCGGCCATCAAATTTTCATCTCCTAATTTCGTCAACCGCATTTTTACAGACCCCATCAACTTTCCCGAATGATGCACATTGTCCTCGTTGCCAGCATCCCAAATGATTTGACAGGATGAATGCTTCGGATAATCTATGAGATAAATCAGATTGGCTGCACTGAAAATCTTTATGGGAGTAATTAGATAATATATGGGTTGTCGGTTCGATGGTTCCGGAATCTGAATGAGCTTGTAATAGGCACGAGTATGTTATTTCTCAGCGGTGTGGATCTAGTAGCTCCATAAATTTTGTATAGGACAACGTAAACGAATCTTTCATGACAGGCATATCACAGTTACGAAGGAAATTTTCGAGAAACACTGAATCATCTAGATCATTCATGAGATACAGAAGACAATTTCCAATCATTAGTCGAACCCTTGGTTCCAAAAAGACCAATTTCACAAAGTTTAGGAAAAGTCACTGGAAGAAATAGCATATAAATAAATGAAATTAAATGGAAAGAAATAGCATATAAATAAATAAAATTAAATGGAAAGGAATATAATTTTATTCAGCTCAAAAAAAGCTACTGAATGAATACTTCAATATATATATTCAACTATCAAGAGAAGCAATATTGATCCATAAATTGAAATACATTTAGACATACATCGTAGGTTGAATTCAAAACTCAATAAATATAAGTGAACATACATATAAATGGAATGAAAAATGTACGTTATCAATTATTGTCAAATTCCTGCAAACTATGAAAACAATTTTCCAACTAACAATTATATTTATTTATTTTTTTATTTATTCAATACACGGGATCAACCCTTTTAAATAATAGTACAAGCAGCAAAAATACGAAACTTCATGAATATACAGTTGAAACTAAGACTAAAAACTAAAAATAAAGTAAAAAAACAAAAAAAAATCATCTTCAATGAAATTTATAGAGTTTCATCTTATATTCAGTTTCCCATTCATGAAGACAACTTTCGATTGGGATAATCGCCATTTAGTGAAATTCGAATTTCAAACTAAATTTCATTCTCCTAACAATTTCAATATAGAACCTAACGAATAAAAATTCTGTAATGAGGAGAGTTCGATGAAACTTGATCCATGCGTTTCGATGATATTTTGAACTCCCAAACTAGGAAACTTCGTCACTGGAAATTTGATCGAATAATGCAACGAACATGATGCATATTTTCAATGCTACAATCTGAAAAAAAAACGGTGGAAATCAGTGGAAACATCTTATTATTTTCTCGGCAAGATTCTAATGACATTGTACTTGTTTATGATTTTATGAAATACAAACCGGTCCATATTATCCTCCAATAAAACTTGACGGAAGTTTAATTGATTGCCGGAATGGCTCAACAAATAAAAAAAAAGTTATTGTATTGGTTTTCTTGGGATTTCGCCTGATTGTAATTCAAATTGGAAAGTTATATTACTTTGGTTGAAGAAGTCAATTCGACTGGACTGAAATATACATATTTGGTGATTGATTGAGTATTCTTTGTATCCAGACAAATATAATGCAGTTCCAGATGTTCTCCCTGTTTTTACGAGAATTCGGGAAAGTATTGATCCATCTCTGATTGTTACAAACATTGATTCATTCAAGAAGAACAGTACGAAGGAAACATCGAAATCATTTCGAGAAATGGACCATTACCATTTTCAATCAACCAGTGCTACTTAAACTGATCTAGATGGGTAGAGAGAAAAAATGAATTTAATTACTGTTCGGAGTGTATATGTTTACAGATCCAAATATTCTTTTTACCGAGAATAAGGCAGAACATAAATAAAATAATACCGTGTTCCTGTTTCTGCCTATTTCCATATTTTGTTGCATGTAGCGTCACAAACTCCCACAGTAAATCAAGTCTGAGACGTAAAAAATATTCCACAGTAATAGAATGCTGTTTAGCATTCGGGCTTTGCCGTATAGAATCCAATATTCTTAATAATGATCATAAATCTTGGCTCCTCTAGGAGAATTTATATTTCATTTTTAAAGCCGAATCCAATTTTCTAGTTCGAGATAGGAGTTGTGTTCCGGGGTGCGGGGAGTTTCTGGCAGACAAATATCCATAGTGCGATGGATCAAGAACTCATACCATGCGTTGCGAAGTATCTGATCTGAATTTATTATAATTTTTACTCCGAATGAATGTTCTTCCTATTCCATCGAGTTTGTCAAGATTTTCTCGACATCAGGCCAAATGCTTTCACAGTTCTGCATCAGTCCGTTCTTTGAATATAAAAATGAAGATTTCTTTTACCAAGACGGTTTCAAGAGGAGTCATTAGTTTCAAATTTGATTACAGCTACTGAATATGTCTCAGAAAATATTGAGAAACGATTCAGAACAGAATACTGAATTGATTACAACTCTCTTCAAAGACCTGAAATATTCTGAGCTCTTGGTGCAATATTTGATTCACTTATCACAAGCTTGAAAAACTACACAGTGGTTTGAAGACTGAGTTTGTATCCTCCTCTCAATGGTCAAGAGTTTGTAAAGTATGTAGATCAACCTGTCAAACAGTGGAATGAATGTAAAAGATGAGTTATCTTTTTTGCCACAAGGATTTGAAATTCACTTAGTTTCAATTTGTTTTAAAAGATGGTACCCACAAAACAATGTATTTGCACAAAACTATGAATGAACTCAACAAAAGAAACTTAGTTCGAACATCACAAACTAGTTTACGACTCCTTGTCTCTTCTTGAAACTTTCCCGAATAGGAAGTAAGATCTATGTGAAAGTTTCAGGAAAAACAACTGCAACTGTAAAATAATTCGCTGCTATCACTTTATATGGCTACAATTTCGCAACCCTAGCGCTTCAAGGAGCACACAGATGAAACCAAAAAAAATCAATTTGATGTCATTATATTTGAATTCGTAGAATTCAGAAGAGTTGTCATTGTCTTTGTCTATTGTCTTTCTCCTCATGCTAATCATCTAGTAGAAGGCAAAAAAAACATTTATTCAGATAATGATGTAAAAGACCATGAAAATGAAAGATCGATGAGCACTATAGCAACTAATGTTTCAAACCAGTTTCGTAATTATATAGAATAGTCGTATACTAAGGGGACATTCGTCATCTTATTCCGAGGATTATACCCAACCTCATTATTATTCACATAATGATAAATAACAATCTCAGGAGCACACAATGTCTACATCTTTCCCTAATCTGGAATAGTGAATCATAGAGGTGTTACGACAGATCATTGACACATAAATATATAAGGAGATAAAATTGGTAATTAGAAATGGGTCTGAGCGGAAAGAGATATAAAAATTCTAGTTAATCTGTTTTTTATGTGAGAATATTTCATGAGGAGGGCATTTTTCACGACTGGATGATAGCATAGTTAAATATTCTGAGTCGAAGTCATTAGGACTAGAGAAACTCTTCTGGGAAGTGAAGATTTATTGAGTGTCCACAATTTCTAACGAATGAGCGTACAGAAAAAAATTTTTGGTTCAAGCATGACTGCATTACAACATGGTTTATATAAATCTAATGAAATCATATGATCATCATATATTCATTGATATGTTGATTTGAATTATTGAAATACATTAACGCTAAGTAATCAGCTAACACTTTTATTTGCAGAAAATATTACAAAAAATTATAGAACTGCTACATGGTATTATCTCATTGTATTTTTGGATATGTAATCGACACAATTCAGAGCTCAAACAATTCAAATCCACGAAGACTTATTTCCAAAAATGTCTCAAGATATTTGCTGTTGATCCTTCCTGAAATCGAACTCAGTTTTGAGAGACTCCAAATGAATGATTATGGATGCAAACATCCTACCTGATGAAAAATTATTCATCAAATGTATATTGTAACTTTGTGATCTGATGATCATTCAAGAAATATGGAATGATTCAGACATGTCACTTTCATCCCAACAATCTCAAAAGAAAAATTCCAATCTATTTGAAAGGATCCCCTAGACTTGACACGCAAACAATCAAAATAAGCGAACTTCTTCTCCGACCTGCCATTCCAGAACCGAAGAATCTTTCGTGACCCGTGTTTCGACCCATGTAATTGACTATTATGAATGAAAAACCTGCCGGCAGCCCAAACTCTGTACGGCACACAAAAACTACCATTTAAAGTTGCCGAGAAAAAGTAATAAAAAGTTTCTTTGTTGCCTGGTGGAGAGTAAATTGAGATAGCCGAGGCTGGGCACGCAAAGGAAGAATCAAATTGGGATTGTAGATGATGGTTTTGATTTTTCCTTTGATCGCTAGACTGTGAATTTCCCATGGAAAACTAATATCGCACGAGGAATTTTCTCCAGAGGTGAAAGAGGAGAACGCAAACATTACGGTGGATTTGGAATTGAATATAAAGCTTTCCAAACCCACTTTTCTTCTCAAAAAACAACGAATCGTATCAGGGTGGATTCCAATTATCTATCCGAAGTGATGAAGGCTCGTATTTTTCAAGTGTACTGTTCATTTTCATCATCTCAATTGTACTACAAAAAAAAAGAATTGTGAGCATAAACATTCATAGGTGAAAAGATCCCCTCTCATCTGGGAATGTTTAAACGATCTCCTAACACTGTCGAAGTCAAAAAGAGATCTGGGTACGTGGACACAGTAGAATGAAATAGCTGAAGAACTAGATCGGTCTGGAAGCAGCTCTTGGAGTGTTTGGAAGCTGCATCAAAAGACAGATCGAAATGCTTTAGAGAGTAACCTAGGATAACACACCAGGACAAGTGAAAAAAGATACTCAAGCAGAAGAGATCAGATGAGATTGGTAACAGGTCTTCGTACAGTAATTCAAAAAAAATTAACTCATTATGATTCTTACGTATTTTGACGCCATGATTCCGAATATATGGTCATTTGAACTCATAGAGCTTCAGAAACCTGAGAAAATCGCAGAAAATCGCGAGTATTTGCTACTTTTGGGACGTTTTGGAAGTTTCAAAATGAAATATCTCGTAAACTAAGCTAGACATTGAAAAACGGTTTTTAGCGCCTATAGACGAGTGTCAGGCAAATGATTTCTTGAACTATTTTAAAAAAATCAACAAAGGGGCTCTACCAAGGTGATCAAACTTGTAGATTGTGATTCAAACCCAGAGAACGTCAAACCCTTGAAACCTTATGACCTTACTAATCTACTTGAAGGGACTGATATCTTTCGAGATATCGGAGTGATAGGATGGTAGAAATGTCGTGAAATCCACTGGATGAAAGAAACATCAGCCATACAAACTATGAGACATAGTCCCTGATGATTTATTTCATCAACATAGACCTGTGTTATCTGAAGAAAATAATAGATTTCTGTGAATAAGAACACCCAGTGGAAATTCCGGCGTAGATTTCCATCAGGGAACAGAAGTGGACTGGGAGCGATTCTTTCGAACATTGAGATCGCTATCACAAATTACAGTTGGGAATATCGCGAATAGATAAGAATTTTCAGAGAATAAACAAGCCATTTTTCACCGCAGTCGTATTCCTTCATTCGTTATCACTGCGCCAGAACTATCAGCTTCCTTATTTTTCTTATTCACTAGGAAATGAGAGTTTTCTTGTTCGCTTTTTTTGTCATTTCGCTTTAATTACTCGGTTTTGTTCCAGTAATATCCGTTATCCGGATAGAAGGGGGAATTTGATGATACCTTCTAGACTATCATCACGATCTTTGTCTCAATTTTTATGAACCCTGGAATGATGATAGCAATAATAATAGTACTAATTAAGGGAATATCGTTGTTGGGAGTTTCATCACTTCTTTCCTTTACTTTTTGGCGAAGTTCTTTCCTCAAGACGATATTTGTTATGAAATATAAAAAGAAAGCGTTAATTCAACTGTCGCATCAATTTTTTCAGACTGGTTCGCAGACTTCATCTTATTTCCCTTCAATTTCCGTTACTTAAGACAAAATTGAAAACGCTCAGTCATTTCAAAAGTTCACCCCTTTCACACTTTTCCCTTGATAGATACCCCTCCGAAATTCTCATCAAATACTAAGATAATGAGAATCATTTTAAAAATAAAATTTAATAGCTATTGTTTTAATTTTTTTTATACGACAGAAATTGAAATACGTGAACGAAAAATATCTCATCAAAAGATTGCGAATAAAAAATATAAATCTTGATAAATATGGGATCTTTAGTCAGGAGACTAGAGTTAGCTCTTTTTTAACCATGTTGTGGGACACGTACCTTGCCTGAAATTGAAAAGCTTGGATCCTGGTGGATATTCCTAGAGGCTGCTCTCTGCAACTTGCATATTTCTTTGCGTTTATTTAATGAAAAGGAAAGCCAGATAACGGGTGAATTATATTTATGTTTACAAGGCATCCACCCAGAGTAGGTGAGGCGTATTATCAAGATATTGTGTCATAAATTCACGGATAAGCCGTTCACAATGTACGACTTTAATTTTCATCTTTTATATATAACTTGGGTAATTTCAAGCGGCTATATCGAATGCCTAAACGAATCAGAATATCTGATATTATCACGAACAGAAAAAAGTGGAAAACGGATATATAAACACAAATAACACAAAAATTTTTGCCTATTGAAATCTCCTGAATTATTGCTAATTCAACAGACACCCTGTATACAAAACGAGATTTCGACTCAGTTCAGACTTTCCAGACATCTTTCACATTCGAATGGGTATACTGACCCATAATCGATCAAACATTTTTTGATAGAATTCATAGTGCACTAATTTTCGTAAACTATTCGTTTTTTTGCGCTACTTTGAGAACGTCTCATTTCAAAGAAAAAAGAAAGATGGGACTAGATGCTGGGTGTCCAATTTGAAAAAAGTTAACTTAATGTTGTTTCGCCTAGGCTGAACACACTACATATTCTTAAATATTTTGAAATTGTGTATCTACGCAAATATAACAACTTTTTTTCGGTACACAATAATAGGCTACCCTGTATACAAAATTATGACCCTGGGATGAGATAAATATCAGATATTCCTTCCTTTCGACTTTCTACATCCCAAAACTGTCATCGGACACTTATTTCGAGAGAAAATAATCTGCTAACTCCTCATCTTTTTCCCACGACTGAAAATCGAATTACTGTCAGTCACTCTCACTGAAACAATGAAAACATACTCGAACCTCTTCCAGTCCCTTTGAGGTCTCCAAATGCCTTCGATCCCCGTCGAATTAAACGGGAAAACAGATAATCAGCAAGAAAAAAGAGATGAAATTGCGTCAGGAAAGATTGGGGGTCCAATTGAATTTGTGTCCCGAGAGCTTCAACTTCGAAATAGATCATTCGACGAAGAAGAAGTTTCGACTAGGGCACGCGTTGGATGTTCAAGTATGCGCTTAAAAGACCGAATTCGATGGAAGAATCCGTTAAACAAAGAAGTCCTCAAGGTATCCTCCTCTGACCAGAATATAAATTCGCTGGGAATGAATTCTCTCTGTTTGGATTTGTATGAAGCGTAACTTGGATTGGTTTGGAAAGTGGACCCCATGAATAGACCAACATTATCTGGAAAATCCCTCAGACGTGATGTATTTATCTAACTTTGGACCAATCAAGAGATAGGGTAGTCTCACTTCATTTAGAACGTTCATGCATTTCTGATCATCTTCGGTTCTGGACTGTTATTTTTCCATTGGCCAAAATCTTTTCTCTTGTCGCTTAAACATAAACATTGAGAAGTAATAGTTGAATTCACCCCAATCTTGTGCTTTCCAATGAGTGAAAGTATCAAAACATTGATTTAAGAATTGCATATAACTATAGGAAAAAGACCTCTGAGCAGACCGCGTATGCGCTGGAGGGACAATATAAAAGCAGATCTTACAGCAATGGGATTACCCTATGACACGAGTATGATGAACGACCGTACGACATGTAGGCAAGTGGTGCAGTCAGCCAAAACCCACCCAGGGTTGTAGAGCTAAAGAAGAAGAAGAATATAAGTAACTAATATTAACTTTCGATTAATCAATTATAAATAACCAAAAATCACTATGATGAACTACAATTAACTACAGTTATCTACAATCAACTATAATCATCTACAATTAACTATAATTGAGTATAATTAACTACAATTGAGTACATACAATTATATGCAACTCAACTTGATTGAAAAAGATATTGAAATAAAATATAAAGATATATTGACTAAATTCATTCACATTTTTGTTTGAATATCTCAATATTTCGTAAATCAAACTATACCTATTCCAAACCAATTTCTGTTTTTTTTTGTAGTATTGCTGGAAAAATCACGAACGGCAACAGAGCACATTCTGACAAGCTGTCACAACTCATACAGTCTGCAGTTACCCAGAATTGTGTTATTAAAGTTCATTGCCTCCATGTGCCCTGAACTTGAGTTGTTATTTTGATAATTTGTTGAATGAAAACATAATTTGAAAACAATTCGTGTTCTCTCCGTGAATTATGAAATCAATTATAGAAAATTATTCTGTAGTTGTAGACTGGCGCTAGAAGAATCGTAAGACAGCACAGTTGAAGCAACTTATTATCTAAATAATACTACTGGGAGTGTACGAGAACGTAGTTAAAAAGCAACAATAATTAGCTTTTGTGAGTTCACTAGATAAGGTCGGAAATATTGCATGAACTTTCCCTGAGAACAAGATCTTAGGGAAGATACATGCGATTAGTGTTAAATTATCATTACTTATTCCATGTGAATAGTCTGCCCCGCTTTATATGGTTTTTACCCATGAAAACTAATTATAACTTTCATTATTCTCGGTAGGAGTATGTTCTCTCACAAAATATAAGAGCCAGATTACGTACTTTTTAATTAATCATTAATGAACTAGCGTCGAATCGTTTTCCCATTTCGAGTTGGCTTTCCACGATTCTTTTTGCACCAGCGAGTTTCCATTTGTTAATCAGTTTTCGCGTCCATTTTTATTTCCAGCTTGGAATTCTCATGCTTATTACTTGAACAATTAGAACTTCGGATCATTCAGATATTCGAAATATTCATTCAAGGAAAATAAAATTCATGAAAGTTGACTAATTTGATGAGGAAATTTTCGTTCAAATTTTCCAGGTTGTTTTCAAAACGAAACCTCATATAATAATGATAATAATGGTATATTATCCACCAGCTATAACAATATTGGGATTATAAAAGTATAAATGTAAAAATCATCGTCAACAGCAGGTCCGGACTGAAACATCTTGCCATTCTTCCGAGGTGTAGGACAATGAATCTATTTTTAGAACCGTGCTGAATAAAATTCCGATGAAAGAGGAAGGAAAACAAATAAAACAAACTCAAACTGTGATTACGAGAGTTTAAAATCGTTTTCTAAGGCAGTTTTGGAGTTTTTTCGAGCAGAAATAATTTTTATTCCACAGTATTTCGTGAATTTTATTTTGTTATACGAGTTTTTTGAATTATACACAGAAATATCTGGCTCTTCCACATTCACCATACGAACTTCAAAACATTCAATGATGACATGAATGATAAATAATGGAAGAATGATGTGGAATTCAGAAATATGAGATTCAAATCAACGGGTTAATATGAATTCCTTTTCAACAAAAATTCCCAATGCAATTATTTATTTCTATATAAAAATCGTTTTTCTTGAATAACTTCTGGAATTATCGATGTTTCCTTTCATTAGGGTCATTAATGGAAACAACCAAGAAGCATATTTATTTCCATTATTTTGCTAATAAATAACTGGAGTATTGAAATCTTCAACATCCTGTACGATGGAGACCTGAGAAAAAATATCGATGTAAAAAGTCGATGAAAAGTGAAACGAATAAATGAATATTTTCATGAATCCCAATATTTGCTATCGAGATGAATATTATGAAGAAATTTTGTTACAGATTTCATGTGAGTTGTGATTGAACCATACAAGGAGGATGAGATCAACAGATTCCATATCAGGTAAGTTAATTCCAGAATCAATTAATACTTAATACACCCATGACTATATACATCAAATAGGCGAGAATGAGTAACTAATCATTATACCTTAACAGAATATATAATATTCGTTGTGAATCTACACATCAGTATTATTTATATACACAAATATTCACTTCAATATTGTGCCTTTTGATGAGTGAACGTATCGAATCGATGACTTTTGAAATAATGTTTCATCTTTCAAATCAATAAACTAAACATAAACTACTGAAATTACTCTCAATTAACTGCAAGTAACTGAAATTAACTCCAGTAAATTACAATTAACTACAATCAACTGAAATTAACTACAACTGACTGTAATCAACTAAAATCTACTACAAATGAATAAAATCAACAATTGATAAAAATTAACAATAATAAATTACAATTAATTATAATTAACTATAGAAATATCAACAATTAATTTCAACCAATCAACCATTATCAACTAAAATAATTATAATTAACTGCAATTAGCTATAATCAACTACAATTAACTGAAATATCTACAAATAATTATAATTGACTATAATTAACTACAATTAACCACATACAATTGAATGCAATTCACTACAATTATTAAATATGATTGAAAAATATATTGAAGTAGAATACATCGGTGTTAGTATTAAAACTTCTTGCATGATTAGTAATCAACTAAAATCAATTATAATCAACTAAAATTGGCTATCATCTACTACAATTAACTGAAATGTCCACAAATAACTATAATTGACTATAATTACCTACAATTAGCTACATAAAATTAAATTCAATTCAGTACAATTAACCATGATTGAAAAATAAGTTGAATACATCGGTGTTAGTATAAAAGCTTCTTGCCATATTAGGTTCAATTAAACTCGGAGAGCTCTGATACAAGAGTTCCCACCGGGATACTTGATGTTCGTGATTATTTTCCAGCCTGTTCCATGTTTCATAAACAATATGCCTGGTTGTTCTTCGTGAAGTTAATTGAGTCGAGTGTATCATTCTTTGATAATTCAATGAAATGTTGGAATAAAAACACGTGATGTTTTTATTTGGTTGAGTGCCTCTTCCAGGTGAAGAGGGTTGTTGAGAGATTAATTTCATCAATACTTTTCTTTGAAACCAGTGTAACCTCATTAATGAAGACTTTTATATGTGTATTCGCTCAATAAAGTTATCTGAGGATATATTTTACTAATCTATTGATTCATCAAGATTTATATATTTACATTTGAATTGCGACAATTTGAACAATCACCGAGCAACGATAATTCTTTGGAATATACTGAATATAACTGTAACTTTCGATTAATCAATGTTGCTTTCATGTATTGACGTCAAAAACTTTCACATCTCAATCAATTTAACTGTCAACAAATTATTGTTCATACCTTGAATTCGTAATTGGAATTTAATATGATGCTTCTTTCAAGAAAATTTGGATGACACTTAGACGAATAATTCATCGTTTGAAGTCGACTTCAAGTCAAGTCGAATATTAAAATATTCCCTTCGTTCACAATTTCATATCCTCATCTACTTTGTAGCAGTTAGGGAATAAAATTTTATTTTCTACACCTCCAGTATGAGAATATAATTTAATAAAGTTCTGCAGGAATATTTCCACGAAGCATGAAAATTCATTACTACACCAATGTAGGCGTTAGATATACTGAACTGGACTGAAAAAATTGGATGTCGCTATATTTTTCGCGAAATGAGGCTAGCTAGTCACAATATGTTTTTTTATGATCTGATCTGATTATTGAAACAGAATTTGAAGAATAATTCCGTATCTTCAGAATTAATTTTGTGTTTTACGAATTTTTTTTGTGTAATTTGGATTGCTACTTCAAAAATACCTGAACCTCTAGAACATCAGAGTCATCAAAGTTGTGTCTGTTTTTCATCTAACCTTACAATTTCAAATAAAAAATTGAGTCATTCAGAAGATGGAATTATCCGGAAAAATACTGGAATCAGTTCCTAAAACTAGTATACTTGAGATTTAGGAAGATTAAAAACTTTTTGTATTTGAGAATATTCATTATGGCGCATTGATTAATATTTCAGAAAGATAGTGGACTAAAACTCAGTAAATATCATGAGGGATGAAAACATTTTAACGAAAATATTTTACGTAGTCATTGTAGCATAAGTCTTCTCAGGAATTTATGGAACATCTAGAAAGAATCTCTGGTTTCATTTTATAGTTTCGTATTTCTTGACGCGTATTTATTCCCTTTTTTGACCCATGCATAAATGCATGATTTCATATTGGATCCCAATTCGATTCTCTGCGACCTCTGAGGAACTATTCAATAGTGACCTACATAATATATGACTTTCTAAGGTATTTTCCTCCCTCTTCTGACCCGATTCGTCCAATTTCCATTCAAATAGGAATACTCAGATCTCAATGGCTTGATTTATAGAAAATTTTCCATTTTAATTCCAGGAAGACTTCAATTCCATGAACTGCGTTTTCCATTCTCCTTATTCGGTTGAGTTATGAGAAATGGGACTCGCAACTCCCAATATTTTATAAACTCCGATCGAATGACTTCCATGATATAAACGGATTAATGTAGGACGTCTGGAGAATTCAGGATGCGTTCCAGACATTGTAACCAATTCAAATTGGAAATCAGTCGATCATTTCATCAATCAGTCAATTGATCGATCCATTAGATGAATTGAGCCTTAAGCGATTCCATGATTGTCAATAAAATATCACAAAAGCTCAGCCTGTATTGGCCAAAAAGGAAAAGGACTTTGGTTTTCACTCCTTGTCGTTGAAGGTGAGTCCTTGTCCAAACTCCATTGTGATGAAATGAAACATCTTTCATCTGAATTATTTGAGAAGAAGTTGAAATCTTTAGATGGTGATAGTGTCCTAAAACGAAATCGGAGGTTATTCTCCTGTAAAGTGCGGCTGGAGATAATTTCAAAGGTGACCTTGAATCCAAACAATTGCTACTATAATCGTCACAATTTTCAAGTGAGTGTTTTCACGGATCAACCATAAGATGGAAGAGATAGAACTAGCTGTGACGAAGATTTTATCGATCGATAAAATGAAGTGACTGTCTCTACTTGAAATAATCCTCATTATGCTTTGGTTTTAAGTTTATTTATAACAGATTGCTAGTCTGTGAGAATGATGTCTTCTCCATTGTTTCGTCGTTATATCTAAATCTACGTCATCAATATCGTTCTCCCCAGCTATTATAGCATACACACACAGTAGCAAACGACTTCACATCTGTCTTCACTAGAGTAAGAATTCCCAGTATGGGGGAATGCCTTCATCTAATAATAAATTGCTAGTATATAACAGACTAGCCGGCATCAGTAAACAGCTAGGAGCGACAAGAAAATATGTTAGCAGCAGAGAATATTTACACATCTCGTCAATTGCATATCGATTGGCAAATGTAACGAAACCTCACTGTTTTTTTGTCGATTTCGATTTCTCCTCTCTTATCCCCGTCGGTTTTCCTCGATACTGTTTAGTTTTTTCGGCTTCCTTTTCATCCCGTTTGTTGTCAGAGCCATATGGTTTCTTATGGTTATCGAATACCTATTGAAACCGAAGAGATTGGATGAAAAATTGTGTCTGGAACACCTATCGAGATCGATTCGTTCAAGAAAGGCCTGATGTCTTCGTCAAGTTGTTGATGCTGGAATAAATGAACAATGGAAAGTCGCACGGAGTGAAAATATAGTATATTCTTGCTCTGAAGAGTACCTGAATATAATAACAAAAATTTTTGACATACACAGATTGTCAATTTTGAGACTGAGGCTGTACCTCGTGAACGAAAAAATGCTATATTCAAGATATTCCTACGTATTATGAATGTGGGGTTGATTACTTCTAAAACATTATTCACTTGAGTGAAGTATTCGTTACAGTACTACTATCACAATCCAAATGAAACTTACAACCTCTGTAACGTCCTTGTATCATCTACCTAAATTAGAAATTTCCTGATCATCATTTATGACTATTTTCAATGTTCCAAAGTTCCATTTAAATAGTTGCTCGTCACGGTAACATCATTCTCTCTTAGCATGTCTGTCTGTGCATCGCCGACTGTCAGCTGCATAGTCAGGGCAGTAATATGATCATTAGACAGGCTCTACCACAACGTATTACAAGAAACGGGTTGTTATTTGAAATTTACATTCTGTAGACAACGTAAACAAAAATGTGATCGGTAGCAAACCGTGCTGCTTTCGCTTGTTATCTCAATCAGGCGTGCCGAAACAGCGTTCTGCAATTAGAGCGATCGATTTGGCCACCGAAGGTGGCATTCGAAGAGGCTGATAGTCCACTAGGACTATATTCGATATGGGAATATGGCGGAATGAGTGCGAAGTCAATAAAGCTTGATGGCTCGAGATCGTTAATCGACGTCGAAGCGAAACTAAACCTCACTAAATGGCCACAGATAGGTCTACTTTCGCACGAAAAGATTGAAAATATGTCTTTATGGAACTATAGAGTGTAGCACGACAGACTGAGTTTTAATGTTCATAGAATATTTGACGGTAAAAGTGCACGTATCAAGCGATCTGGGTTTTGATTTTTTTTGTCTGTTCCAAGAAACATGATTTTGATAATATTATCGTTGATAAATTGATATATTTCGAAATTTTCCACTTCAAAAACCGAAATTCTACATTCTCTTTTCGAAAGTTTTCGAAGATTGTACAGCTTTATTCATTGCGAATTTTTATCAACGAAAACATTTTATAAACTTACATTCCTGATGAAAAATTTCAAATATTCATACGGACATTGAATACTATACGACAACTTTGAATTATTCGAAAAAAAAAACACCTTCGTTCAATTTCGAGCAAAATTTCTAAAAATAAATTTCCCTGAAAACTCGTACCTAAGGTAGGAAGCGCAGAAAACGGTCGTGAAATCCGTTTTCCGCTATCTGGAATAATCCTCGAGTTATTTCATGTCTAAAATTCCCCACAACAGGTTTTTCAAAAAACAACCTATGAATAGTTTATGTCGATGCTCTGGAAGCCTTCATACGAGCATTGAAGACTACGACGACTTTGAATGTTTAGAAAAAATCCTGAAAACTCGTATCTTAAAATATATCCAAAATTCAACTTGAAATTGAATAACTTTCGTTATTCTCCAGAAAGGCACCCTGTATATGCATCGCTTCCAAAAGTCAATTTTTGTGTAGCAACCCAGTTGATTGAGGAATGGTATATTGTGCATTTGTTTGTTGTGGGCTGTTAGATGAATTCTCGAAAAAAATACCTTCTTTTGAATAGCTCGAGGTCGATGGGTCTATAGGGGTTAATACGTCATTCTACCAGTAACAGCGGTACAAGCAACGCATAGATTTGTGCATTTGAAATCAGTTGATTCTCCACATTACGTATGTTCTGGAATTTTCACTGTGAAATATTCTTTTTTAAAACTTTTCTACGAATTATAACCCCCTCCCCTCCATTGTATCGCTTTATGTTGGTATCGATAAACATTCGCTCACTGCAGCGAAGTCAATTTGATTAACACATTCGGATTGTGGAATGAAACGCTTCGCTGGAACATACCCATTTTCACTTTTTTTTTTAATGAGTACATGTTTTTGAAACTGCTGTATAATCCATAGTCGTGATTGTCTCGATTCGAACCCATTATATCCGATGCAATCAAGGATGCCTTCTCATTGCATAAAACATGCTGAATACATTTCGACACTATCCGAGCACAAAATAATAGATGAGCAGTCAATCGAAGCAGTTTTTCACAATGGGTCCGTGTTCGCTTTTCAATTACACGACAAAAGACAAAGAAGCAGATTTCCGCGATTTAAGATACTTCAGTGGCGCATCTGACGATTTACCATTCACACAAGTTTCTAAATCAAACAATAAATATAACAAAACAGAGATCGATTACTTCTATATCAACTCTCGGAATAGGTGCGTCGTGTGCATCGCCGACTGCCAGTAGCATAAGGAAGGCTGTATCTTTACTTTTTACTAAGAATTCATCGATTGTTTCTAAGTTTTCAAACAAGATGTTTCAGTTTAGAATCGTTCATAGTGTATGAAGTAAGATTTTTTCAACTTATGCAATAGTTACACTTGTATTGCTACTTAAAAAATATAACATTCAAACAATGTATTCATGATTGAAGTATCAAAACTGTTTTAGAATCTAGCATCGCTTACACAACACCCAGTATCAATTTCCGTTTCAGATCAATGATTATTATTCCTGAAAGCCGATATCTTTGTAAATCATTAGGCTTTGTTATTGACCAATTGCCTGAATAAACAACAAATACTGCTCAGAATCCGTCGAAGAGTTTATTTGATTACGAACACACTCAGAGATTATCCTGAAATTGTAAATAAATTGGTCATTTCAAAGACCCCGGAAGCTTTGTGGTACGAGAAAATATACATCGAACTATTTTCGCTGAGAATTCTGAACTCATTTACAGTGACCTATAAATAGAGAATTTATAACTGCAGTTATTGTTTTGGTTTATGTATGTTTATTTAGAACAATTTATCCATTTGTTGCTACTTTTGTGAACAGCATTAGTTGAGTAGTAGTAAATTCCAAAACACTAGTTGAGTACAGGGTGGAACATGCTTGAATGATTCAACATGTAATCAGATAGATCTCATAGCAGTACATTGATTTGAAAAGGAACAACTTTGGCACTTTTCTTTGTCTATTCCAATTCAAAATTCCATTCATTCCAATCATCTGTATTTGTAGTAATTTTGAATAACAATTTCCTAATACGGTACTGTCTATCAAGAACAAGTGCTTCATATGTTGATTCAATCTCCAAAGAGACGGATTTAATTAAGTTTTTTCATCTGTCACAAATAAAAGATTCATTCGCATTCGATTCGTTATTGAGTCAGTTCGTTTGAAGGTATGATATTTTTTAATGAATACATAATTAGCGCTTAATAATTAGAGCATCCTGGATATATTTATGCAGATGTATCCACCACACAAGTTTTTATGCAGATTCAAGCAGAATTAAATCATGCTTAGCGATTTTCATATTCATTCATATTCAGCTGCATCGCTGAAACTTGTTTAAGACCATATTTTGAAGTTTGTTAAAATTATCGAATACTGAAGAAATTCGGGGGTATGTACATGTTGATAAATAAAAATTCGGCATATACTCATCAAGACATTTGTTATAATTTTTGTTTTTTGTAAATAACCATAAACCATAGAAAATTGGCGATTATCGTGATGTTTTTCAAAAGTAGTAAACGATAGAATGTTTTGAAGTTTTGGTTCATTTTCAGCTATTTTTCAAGATTTATTTTCATAAAACAAGGTGCCAAAAAAACTATCGATAAGCCTCCGGCCGACTGAAAAAATAGAGAGGGTTATAAAGTTAGAGGTATGTTCTTTACAATGACTTACGATTCATGAAGAGTATAAAAAATTAAAAAGATGGCTCAGTTCTAAAGAAAGTGTGGTTTCAAAGGGTAGAAAAATACTTTTTTCAATACTAAATTGACAATTTTCAACCAATAAGAAAGGTCGTAGATGATTGTGAAGTGAATATATTCAAGAATACTCAGTTGCTCCAATTTGAAGTCGAACTCTCTTATGAAATCAGCAATTTTGAAAAAAAAATGTCGTTTCTCGAACTATTGAATGAGGCAAAAAAATATTTTTTGAAAGCGTCACGCTGGTAATATCTTTGAAACGTGTAAATTTTTTTCTCCAAGTAATGTTAAATTAGCTTTTCCTCTCATCGAAACAAAAATTGAGAATTATATAATAAAACATGTTTACTTTTCTGAGTTTAGAAAAAAAAAATCATATTATGTTTTGTCCATAAAATATTTGATCGGGAATCAACCAATTAGTGAAACAAATACATTTTGGAGGAGAATCAATATGGAGGCAATTTTTGTGTACCAAAATTGATCGAACCAGCAAGAAACAAGACCAGTTTATACAGGTAATCTGTTGCGATCAAACATCGTTTAATTGCATGTACACACACCTATGTGCACACACGACATCCCCGATGTGCACAAAGACGTAATTAAATTAATAACGACTCGTCCCTTCACAGTTCATCCTACCACGACCGACATCTGATAATCAAGATGCTTATTAGGCAACCTTTTCCGTCGATATAAAACCATTTCGTGATCTAGACGCACTGAAAACATGAAAACAGAAATACGACTCGAATAAACAGGCAGGACCGGCGTCGCCCTAAGTGTCGTACAGTTGTGTGTCGATAAAAATGTATTTAACGCAGAATTATTTTACAGGTCCTTTGAATTTTCTCTAAATCTAGTTCAACTTGCCCCAATTTCAAACACAGTCAAACTATGATATTAGATTGTTTGAGTTTATCATTATTTCGAAGCTTTCATCTATGTGATTGCTATGACAAAAACAATAATTTTTTTTTTATATCACGAAACAAAACTTCGATAGAGATAGTTCAATATCTTCAATAGTGAAGTACTAGATTCTTTACGATCTTCTTGAAATTCAATGTTTGACTTCATTTTATATAAAAAAGTTCACTTCGTTCCAATCTATTTGTAATTGAATTATATGAGGTGAAACTATAAGATACAGACAGTAATGAAATTAATATTTATCGCAGTTCTACGCCAGTTTATTTGTCATTTGTTTTCAAAACGATAGACAAGGAGAAGTTTGCTTCCTTAATTGCTGTCACTGGATAAGTGATTTCATCTTCTTCTGCGCTATCAGTAGATAATGATCATGATGTTCGACTTATTCTCCAAATATAACATAAATTAGCGTTAAAGATTCGCATCACCAATATGATTCCTCTTTCATTCAATATGTATGTTTTTTTTATATAATAAAACTTCTCACGAAAGGAGACATCCTGTAATGTTCAGAGAACATGGTGAGAAGCAAGGGAAAGGAGGTAGGAATTGGTGTTATTTTTAAATTTCTGGAGGTCATATGCCTCGGGGAACACCTCCCTGGGCAATGTGTTCCAGAGCCGCGCTGTTCGTTGGATGAACGAGTCTTTGAAAAGAGATGTTCTGCAGGTCACCAAATTAACCACAAAGGGGTGTGAAGACTGGACTTGACGGGTTAACCTCGAAGAGACCGCCAAAGGAGGAACGATTGTTGATATTTCAGAAGAGCACCGCCCATGAAAATATCTATAGAATAGAGACAGATCGCTAACCCTTCTACGGTGTTCCAGAGAAGTAAGCGAGTTAGTAAGCGAAGCATCACCGACGAGACGAATTGCCCTTTTTTGGACAGAATCCAACAGCTTCAGGATATGTTTAGGTGCTGCACTCCAAATATGGGAACAGTATGGGAACAGTTTATAATACTTTCATTGAACAAACTCCATTTGTCACACATCCAGGGATTTTCTTTTTGGAATAATCTTCATGACCAAGAAATATCCTTCTTTCATTGCACTTCTTGAAGCCTTACTGGTCGAAAAGTCTACTCTTTCAACACGGAGTATACCAAGAAACCAAAACCACATCACGAGGACAAGCTAAACGCCAGACTCGACTGACAATTGACAAGTGACAACCACTCAAAAACGCCTGTGGCTGTCTACGAGAGCATCACGAGGAGATCCTCCTCGAGTCCGGCCCTGTTGCTATTGCCCTGGTTCCTTCGACTACACGAACTTCCACTCATAATGATTCACCTGTTCTGACCCATTGTGCGACGGCTTCCGTTCTCAAGTACCTGTCTCCGCCCCTCCCCGCCGCCCCCTCGGCCCCCCCAAGGGCAGAGGTTACGTCTTGACTCGTGGGCCGTACAATCGTCACACTCCTCTGCTCCTGGTGTGAAAAAGTAAGAGTCCCACGATTGTCTCTCGCAGCCAAACAATGAACCATATAGATTATGTTTATGTATGAATCATTAGGGAAGAGACCGGAAAGTTACGGAGGATGTGAAAAGGCAGAAAAATAAGTAAACAGCAATCTCCAGCGACTAATAATCGTAAAGGATATACAGGTGTTACGGGCTAGATTGCCTCGTTTTTTGTTGTTTTCCTGCTGATTTTGCTCCTAATCGCAATCGTCAAGTGTGAAATTGAATGAGCTTGTTTCGCTGCTACATTACTCCCTCAGAGCCAGATGGCTTTCAATGAGGTACGTCGCTTGCCTTACCTTTATGTCTCCTCGTAATGAACTGTTCCGAATCCGTGTCGCCCCCTTGGGTATAGATCTGGAATCTGAAAAACAGGAAACCAGCACTGATGACTTTATGGTCCAAACTGATACAAACACTACAGCTAACAATATTGTAGTTATCATTATTATTATGAACCATTACTGGTAACCATCGCTTCCAAATTATTCCTGCAACCTACGTAATCTTGGTGTCAAATTAGTTGAAAAACTACGAGTTGACAATTTTCCTAAAGCTTCACGTCTGGAATATACTCTTGCAATAATAATCTTGATTTTCAATGCCTTTCTAGGTTCAGAAAGTTCAGGAGTCAATTGTTTATAACTTTCGAACAGTTTTTTCAATATCCTTGAAACTTTCAACTAGAATTAACAACTTCATCAGGGTTTCTAAGATTTCTCTCAGAATAATTTTAACATCGTTGTGAAGTCACTGTGATGTGTTGCCATAATTATTGGTGCCTAAATGTTCCCAGCTATGTCACAACCAATTAGAAGTTCAGTGGTTAGTTAGATACTCTTCATTTTGCACTATTGGTATTGAAAGATAACCAAATCTGTCAGAACTATCTTACTCAAATGAATGGATTATACTCGACAGTGTTTTCTGTAATCAGAAAAGGATATTCTCTTGATGGGTATAATAGAAATTACTACTGAAAATAGCTGTTCAATACATAATTTTAATATTTTTTGGTGGAATCACGAGTATATGTGATGCAGATAAAAATTTTATTTTGAACTTCTCTGTAGCACTGAAAAAATTATCTGTTATCAATGGTGATTACTATTACTTTGTCATGAAATGGTACGCATAAACGTTTTTTTTTGGTCCAACAAACTTCCAGAATATCAATTAGTGATCCAAAAGTTGTTTACTGAAGGTTCCGTACACCACTGTGTTATGACAAGTGACGTACCAACAATATTGAATATACACACAAGGAAAACAAAATCCGAGGTACTCAAAAAGTAACAAGAAGGGGCTGGAACTGATTGAAAAATTAGGCTTAAATGATGTTTGATAATCAAACCATCATAATCATTCTGTTGCTAGTTTATATCGATCGATGCACGAAATTAACTAAATGAAATTTTGTCACGTTTTTATACAAACTACATGGGAGGGAACAAACGATCACATTCATCAACCGTGACAGATTTTTAGCTTGATTAAAATGCGAAAATTGTGAACCGTTTGATTTCGACGATGAAAAATCAAACCTTGTTATTTTTCCATCAACTAAAATATTATCAACAAAATTCCTATCTCGATATGTCAACAACTAGGGAACGATAGCGGGCACCACAACGACTCGAATCGAACGGAAAACTCAATCAAAATTGATAATCAGCCTCGATTGCCATCGCCGTCATGAAGTTAATTAATGGATTGCATGACTGTCTGCACTAAATTGAATTTGCCAAATATTTAATGTATCTTTGTTTCTGGGAAATTAAACTGCTAGGGAACAAGAGAGCTCGGCGGCGTTAATTAAATTTAATTATGTCATCACATGCTCATCGATTGTGATTCTCGTCGGAACAGATTTGTCATTGACAGGGGGCCATTAATCATAAGAGCTCCCCTGATGGAAACATATTGCCAAACTTGGTTTACGTTCGTCGTTGAGTTATTGGACGCCCTATGTATCTTATGACAGCTGAGCATGCGTGGTGTTGATTTTGTTTTATTTTACAGTATGGTCGTTGCATCAGACATATTCTTTTCAGGGTGGTTGGTCCGTTAGTCACTTCCAAGGAATTGGCATTACCGCATGTTCGATAAGCTGTCAGAACCGTCCGAAAATGAATATTATTTATCTCTCAGGAATTCATTGGTAGGGAGAAGATTAAAAAAAATAGAGATTCACATAGCATCAAGGATTCTTTCAGAAAGACTGAGCAGTACTATTATGTCGAAAAAAAAACAGAGTATTTCGCATAAAAGCCCTTATGATTCTTCAATGAAATCGAGGATTTATTTTTAGAAAATTTCTGATTTGATTTCCTTATGAAAAATTTCCGAATTCAATCCTGATATGCAAAAAAGATATGTCATCGTTATTTTCATTCTATATTCACCCAACTTCAGCAAAAATTTTATGATATACAGTTTCGGAAAAATATATCTGTAGTATGGGCAAGAATCAATGAAAGAGTAACAAGGAGAGCAATAACATCACAGCCGATTACATAGCATATCAATAGCCCTTTTTCAATTTTCAGCAAGCCATTTCTCTCATTTTCATTGGACCACAATACTGTAGAGGAATTATTTCTTAAACTATTTGTGGTGTTCCATTAAAAAAATCATATTATGTGTCGTGATGATTTGGCTCCACATGAATTTATCCGAAAGCATTATCTAGAAACAAGTCTTTGTCAACTAGTGGTAACAGAACACGATTAAAAAAAAACTGAAAAACAAAACGTCGTCGGATGAAACATGGATACACACTTTCTTAACAAGGTACGGTGAACAACTTAACACAATGTACACTTCGTCACAGTTACTTTTTAGATCGCTGACTTGGGTATTTGGTATCATTTAAATTCAGGAACTACAGATTATTTTACCCGGTTGTTTCTCTTTGACATCTGATTGTTCTGTCGATAATTGGATCACAGAGTTAAGACGGAGAAACTAATGAATCTTGGATAAGTCTTTGTTTCAACTTCAACGACGCAATCAAATACCAGTCTCGATAGTTCGAAATATATCCGTATCATTCGAAACATCATGGATAATTTAATCAAAAATTCCAAAGCAAACATAGACTGGGGAATATTTATTCAAGCATCTTGAAATAAAACAAATTCATGTTCTTTGACGTCTAGTAGGACAAAAATTATTTGATAATTGAAAGAATTCGATTTTTCTACAATAATTCACTGATTTCAATCTCATAAAGAATATATAACCGAAAAAGAAGGTATGTAGTATTGTAAGATTCCATGACCTTTGAAATTAACCACAATGTCTGATGCTTCGTAAAGCGAATTGTCATTTGCAAAATAATGAATTATTTCAGTTTGTTATATTATTCATTGAATCGAAATATATATTAACGAATATCTTCGACCGAGGTTGAGGTTATTCTTCCTCTTCTTTTTCTTATTTGGCCTCTTTCTCCAGAATATCTCAATTTTGAGGTTATCGATGTTGAATTCATATACTACTATTGAAGATAGATGGTTTACTACAAAAATATCCAGAGGACAGATTTAATAATAATAATGAATAATAATTATTTATTTATTCATAAAAGTTTTGCATTGTTACAAAGGTATATTTAGAAGAAAAAAAAACGAGATCACTTTGATGAAAGGGCGAAGTTTAGCTCAAGCTGCTTCTCGACTTGACTTTTATTTTCGTTAGTTTTGTATACTCTTGTATATTACACGTAAAAAATCAGAAATATAACTCCGAACAACTTCTATTAATCTAGAATTCAGTAATATGTGATTTGAATAATAAGTGTGGAATTTACGATACCATTTTCAATATCTCAGTTTCGTAATCAAAACAAAAACTAATATGCATCTGTAAAGCTATAAAAGAACAACAACCATATCAGGACCGAAGCAAATGTGATACAATTCCAGATAATGTTGGTACCGTTCCTAAATTTATATCGCCTCATTTTACATATCAGTATTTGTTCAGTAGCATTCAGATTGCACTTGGTACAGAAACTTTCATGCAATATGTACATTATGAAAATTTGATAACAACTCGAGCAGGTCAAATAGCTGCTGGAAATTCGTTGCAAATTAAATCCTGCAGTGACTCTTCAACAATAAAATGTTATGTACACATTTTCTGAGTTTGGCAACAGCGAAGTGGGAAAATAATTGAAACAAATCATAACGGAATAGCTTCAAAGTTTGACAGGAAAGTGTCGTGTTAGGAGTTTCTTTCAATTGCATGTATGGTTATACAGTATCAGAAATTATTTATCTGTGGTATTGTGGTTTGATAATAACGGGAAGGATAACCTGCATATTAAAAAGAGAACGTTACGATGTCTCATCGGATAGCTCGAAGAAATGGTATCGTTATGGCATGCGATTGGCTGTGACGTGTTCATTTGACACTTGACAAGTTGGTGGGATCACAATAGCGTTGTCTCTCTCGATTGAAAAATGATTATCAGAGATCATCACGATAAATTATAATTGCAGGAAAGAATACATAAAATGTAGTTTCGAAAACTGGAATGGTCACGGTATTACAGAATTTTTGGTCTGTATTTCATTGAAAGAATAGCTAGATTGCCTGACATTCTCAAATTCACATTTATAAATCAGTAGGGATTTCTACGATGTTGAAAAATAAATACAGTTTGAATAGACGATTACAGTTTCCTCTGATATATGAATATTTATTGAACTTGAAAGGTACTCGAGATGACAATGTGGGTCTGTCATATTGGATAAAGTCTGCAGTTTTATGGTTCTATGAACCCGACCTGTCTTATTATGGCTTACGTTGTGGGCGCTTAAAAGTGAACAAATAACGGAAAACAACGATCATTTCCTTCTACAAATTAAAATGACTCATGTTTGTATCTTTTGTTTAAGCTACTGCGATCAGACTGATTATGTAGGTGCAATAGCGTTCAAAAATACAAATGAATATTGACTTTGTATACTATCATTGATGCCAATTTGAAATGCTTGAAGGGAAAAGCAACCAGTGAGTTGTCAGCTTTAAATTTGAAACATTCTTCAACCTGTACCCTGACGTTAATTTCATTAGCATCTTTCGGGAACATCCTGGAAGTGAAAAAACATAACCTCCTCTTCAAACTCAGTGAATCCGTCCAAGCTCACTGATGGTTCAAATTCAATTCATACAGGGTGTCTCAAAAAGTGCAGTCATTCCAAAATCGCCCCTGTTGGAAGGAGAAAAGATGAATGTGAATTTTCCAAGACGACGCCAGCTGAAGTTGATAATTTCATTTCATGCTTGGAATATCAATTACTCAACTGGTGTTCCAATGAATGAGTTGATTCGGCATCTACGATTGTGCCCATTATGGGCGCCGACAAACTGATAATACGAAAGAAAATAATCAGTCACCCAGGTAACTTTCGGTTCATCAAAAAACGGTAAACATAAAAGAGATTCAGGTTGATTTATCGGTGATTTCGGTACGGTCATTCTGATACAGTCCAGAAGCTTCGCTGAAAACTACTAGGTTCATTCTCTGACCGCAGTGATTCATTTATAATTTGACTGAGTCGATTACTCAATTGATTACACTCCAGTGGTGATTGAATTAACTTCTTGGGTCCATTTTCTAGAGGCAATTGACAGTAAGCTGCTTGTTTTTAGAAAAAACAGAAGTGGGATTAGTGATTGTGAACTCAAGAGGGTTCATTTTCAGGTGTTCATTTTCATAAGCAGAGTTTTTCGTTTCTTAAAAAACTCATACCCTGTGTGTTATCCATAAATAGGTAAATAGCGATGAACTGTTGGGAATAAAATGACTTTCCAAAGTCACCATTGGATTTTGAGTTACTTTCATGGTATTGCCTCATCACTGTATCATAATTTACATGTATTCCATATCATTTTATTCGAAATTGATCCTTTCTCGTCATATTTTCCTTTCAGAAATCCACAATTTGTGTTGACCAACGTCTATCTAATAAGTCACCCCTAAATATTTCTTCCTATTGCATTTGTTTTCCTACTACATTATTTCTCTTTCATGTTTTGTTTTGTATTTTTCTGTACCATTTTCTTATCCTTAGATGATAATAATAAAAAATAATCTACTCCACATCAGGGTCTGTTCAACTAATGTTCGTCTCATTCTTCTACATTTTCCCTTGTCCCATAAAAGCTCGAATAAAAACATCCAGTATATCGTGATAGAATTAAATGAAGCGAATCAGATGTTTAGACGAGGGATATGGACATGCGAGTATTGATTAGTACAAAAAACAGAAATATTGCTGGGCTCAGCAGAAAAAAACAGAGAATTGTGCTTATGTTTGCCTCATTTCACACATGTCACATAAAGTGTGCCATTATTTGATTGGCCTTCAATCTCCCTCTTTTGTTTTTTCTTGGATTTTATCAATTGAGTCTTATAACGGGACATTTCAAGATCATTTAATTCATCTAATCGTTTATGCGGAAGCTACTTATCAACATATCATCAACACCCTGAATATTCAATATGGAAATATCTTCATTCATAAAACCAACATCGATAAATGACACTTACGTCACCTCATACTCATCAATGTTTCTCACTTCACTAATTCATTTTTTATTCTTTTGTGGGTGGGTCCATTTTGTTTCATGGTTAATGGTTATGGGGTCATTCAGTGAGTTTTGTTGCGCACAGTTGAATTCGTTGAGAAGAAACATCTTCATCTACGCCCACTAGATGGTCCCACACCACTGTCAATTTCGTCATTTAATTTTATACGGCATGGGTCACTATAATAACTGGTCACCAAAAATATGGAAATGTCCAACATGAATATGTATGAATTTACTTATACTACACAAAACAGATTTTTTGCTGTGTTTCAGTTGTTGAATATTTATTATTTTAATGATTCGTGGACGTTTAGATGAAAATTTGTGTATAAATGATGTCGAATATCATTATGAATGGTCATAGCACCAGACAGATATGTTTTATTAGATATTGTACAAAATATCCATCGAATTCAGATTATTCATACAAATTGCTTCGAATAAACCTTCTGCGTATTATTTCAATATTGAAATCATATCCATTAATTTTCTTCCCAAATGAGCTCAGAAATGAATTCATTGATATAGTCTATCCATTTAAGGAAGGGAGTTATTATTTAGGCAACACTTCACAATGCTGTTGAAATATCATGCTCTTCCATATGATTCATTTATTGGAAATAAATTAGCAAATTATATTATTCAATTTGTTCTAGAGTAATTCAGTTCTTGTGTATGATTCCGAATGATTGACAAGAAAAAATTGGCAACAGTACAAATTCTGACAAGCTGTCAAAACTATATCTTTTGAATCCATAAATGATGTTGAACATATATCTTTCATTTCATTATCACTATTTTTGATAACATTTAAGATGGAATTAAAATGATGTCAGCACTTGTGACGATTTGAAGAAGAATAGGCATGATTTCGTGCCTTGTGGAATATCAAACGTTATGGTTCTCCCTTCAAATTTTTCTATTGATTCGAAGGGTATATTATTGAAAATTGGATTCATAATATTTGTAGAATCTGATTGTTGATGAAAAGCAAACTGGAGCATTCACAAACCAACATTTTATTGGTGTAAAATCCCATAGTAAATTAAAGAAAAACGTTTTATATGATGATTCCGGTATTTTGAACATCGCAACAATAGAGACGTGAAATTTGCATACGAGGCGACCAAAATTTCCTCTCGATACCCATATATCCATCCATCCCTTCAAGAGATTGTTTATTTTCACCAGAAAAAAATCATACTGTCTCGAGGTAGGTTGTTCTGTTTGTATTTATTTATGAGAAAACTGAATATGTTTTCGAATAGCGTGGGTCTTGTTTAGATACAGCCTTTTTTTCTTGGAACTTCCAGTGCTAACCATATGTTCATACATATTTTAGGGTACAGCATATTCTTACCCTGGGTCTCCGAGGTATATAAAGATGGATTCCAATCTGGGTGGGCGGTTTGAATTTTTCATGGTCTGTTTGTATTTTTGTTGAATGCTTATCATTTTCTGAATAGTTTTCTGTGATCTTATCTTCCGAAAAAAATTCAGAACACATTGTGTCAAATATCTCTACTAGTACAGTACATTTCTCTCTGTATATTTCTTTAGGAACCAAGTTGATAGAGATTTGGTTATGTTGACATTTCAATCCAATATTCCTAAGACATACACTGTGTCCATAAAGTATGGAACAAATTCATTTTTAGCTAAACAGGTCATTTTAATAAATAATCCTGAAACACGTCGATTTTTGATTTTAATTTACCGTATTTTAAAATAATAATGTAATATACAGGGTAAATTACGTTCGAGTAATGACGTCACCGTCATTTTTTTTAATGGAACACCCCATTTTGTCTCAATATTCGGATTACTCTAGCTGAGCTGATTCCAAAAATGTATCACATGTTGATTCCAATGTTGATTTCATATTCTGTCTGCTAGACCACGAGTACCAAACATGTTTGGAAACAGCTCATTTTTAGTACTCTAAACATGTAGCAAACTACGGGGTGTTACATTTAAACCAATTGCCGCTAGATAATAAGTATTTTTGATAATATTGTTAATTAACCTAATAAAGAATGTTACGCGTTACTTTATGAGCACACACAAAACTATTGTATTTTTGTCCGCCCTGTACCAATTGGAATCAACATGTGATACATTTTTGAAATCAGCTCAGCTTGAGTAATCCGAATATTGAGACAAAATGTGGGTGTTCCATTGAAAAAAAAATTACGGTGACGTCATTACTCGAACGTAATTCACCCTGTATATTATATTATTATTTTAAAATACGGTAAATTAAAATAAAAAATCGACGTGTTTCAGGATCATCTCTTAAAATGACCTGTTTAGCTGAAAATGAATTTGTTCCATACTTTACGGACACAGTGTATATCATTTCATAAATTCAATGTTATTTTATATTAATTCCTGACAAATATTGTTAAGGTAGAAAATTAGAAACACAGAATATACTGTTATCTGACTGATTTAATTCGTGTTCATGAATATATTCCTTTGTTTTGTTTTTATTTTTGTGAATAATGAACACTGGAAGAAACGTATTTATCTCACTGTACTTTGTCATCGAGATATTGATATGTTTCATTTATTTTGCTATTCCTCAAAAACATTATGGATTCTTGCTAATGCAACTTGTTGTAAGACCCTGTATAATCATAGACTCCTGAATATGCCAATATTTCCATGTAGCATTTCAATGGATATCGAAATTATTAATTAATTCGTCAAACAATTCTGAACCATTCAAATGGATTCAATTATGGTGATTTGCATGAATATTCATCAAAATAACAAACTATCTAGCGATGGTGTATTGCAGTCGATTTTAATAATGTATAATTATTAAACAGTTCCATCGAGTTGGTATTGTCCTTTCAGGACACGAATATTTAATTATTTGCTGTGCCCAATTGGTTATACGAATAAGGACATAATCAATTGGGGATATTGAGGAACTCTTGTTCGGTAAATATCAGAGAATAGTCACAAACAAATTGCTAATTAATTTCCTATCCCCAAATAATATAGAGTTGTACATGTGTGCGTCAATTTCATGTTTCAACTGAGGTCATCATCCGTTATTGCAATACTTTCACTGGAAATATTGATTTCAAATCACTCTCTGTCTGATTACTTTTCAACTCGATGAAAATAATTGCATTATTCTTATTGGTGATCCACCCACTACTGCAAATTTTCCATCAGTACGAATTTTGAGTGCTTCCGACACATTACGTCACAAAGTCATAGTCATTAGCTTTTTGGAATATTTTCCTTTGCCCCTACATGTATACATCCCGATCGAGTTGAGTTCACACATGTCGACAAAACAAAAAAAACATTGGTTTGTCACGTCTACAAAGGGAGTTTGTAGGGTTAAGTGGAAAAGGCCACAAAGGGATGAAAAACGAAAATGAAAATTGAATTAGGGTGCCTACTATTGCGAGGGGTGAATGTGATTTCTCAAATAGGAGGAATTATCAGATATACTTCATTTGTAACACTTCTGCAAATATTGGCATTGTTGTAAGAAGAAATTCACAGTAGAATAAAAATAAATCCCGAAAAAGAAATGAAATATTGAGAATTTTAAACATTTTCCACAAATTTCACTCTCGACTACTGTTCGAATTGATTCAGGGCATATATTTCCAGAATTATTTGATGGTTGTGCTGGAGAACCTCAAAATTTCATACCGATTTCCGTAGGCAACATTTTTTCATGCGAAAAAACATGTACCAGACGTACAGAGAGTGCTGTCACCTATCATCAGATTCATTAATTAATCCATAGCTGCAGATTTTGTTTTTTCGTTCCGTTTTTGGTGAACTACTGACAAAACTAGAAGCGTCTTTCTGATAATCATGGTAGATATAACAGACGATATAAACTTCCAAAATATATAATAATAACAGCTCTTTCATCTCGTGAGAACCGATCCAATAATAAATCAGTATTTTTCTCCGTTATTTCTTGTTTTGTTGTCAAACTCGGGATCCATAATTACAGATCTCAAAAGCCCACAGTTGGTCGATGCAACATTTCATTCGGATGTTTCAAAAAAGAATACACGAACGCTAAAAAGAATATTCCTTCAATTCTCTATATTCCAGCAATGATTTCATAAGCTTCAAAAATACACCTACAGCTGTATTTCGGAAAGTGTTGAATGTATTTCAGAATAGTCAAATGTATTTTATGATATGCCCAATATATTTCAGAATAATCAATTATTATTCCGAAAGGCCTAAAAGGAATTCCGAAAGCGTTTTTTTCTCAATAAATCGGGATAATATGAATATATTTGATTCCTCCCTTTTCATTCATCAATTCCTGTCTAAATGTTATCAATTTGTATGATTTCTGCCAAAATAACCTGATATTCTCCCTGATTGGCATAAGGAACAATTCTTTTCCTATCCATAAATGTGTGATTTTGGTTCTTTCTCCTTGTAATATTTTCATGTCCAGCATTTCAGGTGCAGCAAGTTAGGCTATCCGAACATTTAATATGGAAAATAAGGTTAACGGGTGTATCCTCAAAACTCTCTATCTGATTTCAATGTTTTATAAGATGAAAGTATCATTCAGTTTCACTTGACAATATTTTCAACTTCATTTAGAAATGTGAATTAAATTAGTTTTGGTAGAAAAACATTTTGGGAAATATTCATTGGACTGTTTTGGAGTATGTATAACGTTTTTTGAAATAATAATACATTTATTTTCAACAGGTATGCACCCAATAACAGAAAACAAAATCAAGGTACAATATAACTATAAGGTAGGTTACATTGAAAAAGTCAAATGAAAATAACAATCTTAATTCTGGTTACGCTTATGACTTAATAAAATGAAGTTAACGTCATCAAAATTTATACCACCCGACGTACAATTATCGTTGTAGATTTTACACATTGAAAAAATTGGTGACCTGAGGAGTACATTGGTGCAAGGAGCTGAATTGTAAAAAGTAATTTTTTGGCGGGAAACTAATCTTGGTACATGAAAACTGATCTCACTCAACAAATAGAGACAGTCTATTATGCCATTCAATAATTTATGAAGAGTGGTAATTGCCAAGCAGTCTCGTCTTTCTTGCAGATATTGAAAGTGAAAGGTATCCAGAAGGACTTGATGGGCATATCCTCTTTCGGAGTAATAGCCATAACATTTATAGAATGTATATTTGAGACATTTCCTCCGAACAGATTCTATACTGTCAATTGCGTTTTTATATAATGGTGACCAAACGACGTAAAATATTTCTGAAATACAATTATCACTTTCCAAGAAACATTTGACTATTCTGAAATACAT
The DNA here is from genome assembly GCA_037013635.1 of Plagiodera versicolora. Lineage (NCBI taxonomy): Eukaryota > Metazoa > Arthropoda > Insecta > Coleoptera > Chrysomelidae > Plagiodera > Plagiodera versicolora. Next base: position 4,116,903 of record CM072990.1, read on the forward strand.
TTGACACTTTCTGAAATACAAACAAAGACGGTCTAGTAATCGTCAACCAATTATCAATGAATAGTATCCAGTTTCACCGTTGAAGGAACTTCCTTCACACTCTGCTTGGAACAAATGAAGAAGGGCAGTCACCGAGAGGGAATTCCACTGTTGCCGGGTAAGATGAAATGAGCCTAAAAAGATAAGATCCTCTCTAAGGATCATCTAATGACCTGAGAAACACTCCGGGGAACAATCAATTTATCCAAACGAAACGAGCAATTAGAGCAAACTGAGAGTGGACTTTCGTTAATGAGCCCAAAAGAAGCCAATAATGTTTGTCATTATAACGTGGCTCTTCTGTTTTTAGGCAACATCATTTGGAATGTATGTTTACACATAGCCCACGTAACAAATAAAAAATTAATATAGTTCAAAAATACGCCTTGATGATGAACTAAAAAGGCAAAAGTAATTACTTAAGAGGTATAATATTTTCATTGGTAAAATGCGTTTTTATAAAGTGCTCCACATTTTTTTCTACAATGATAATATTTTTCTCCATCATCATTTCTATATCGATGAAAATTTTCGCCTTTTCAGTTCATTGAACCATGTTAGAAAAAAAACTTGATACGTGTTTGATTCTTATGAGAAAGAAGAGACCGAAGTTTTACAAAAGGTTGATTATATTCGAAGAGTATGTGGAAATATACAAGTGAAATTACAATTTTGTCATGATCTCTTAATTTGTTACGATGTAAAAAAAGATAAATCATTGGAATTCTCTCAAAAAAGTAAAAAAGTAACCACAAGAAAAGAAAATCATCATGAATAGAAGATTCAGGAGATTGGATTGGAAATACACAAAATTTAAAACCACACTTTATTTTCGACATGACTAATGATATTGTCTGTGGTGGTTTGTTTTCCATAGTTTTCTTCTCAATATTTCAGGATTTGCTGTCCTATTGAAGTATTCGATTTGGACAACCTGTATTATAGAGAATTGGTACTACATTTTACATCTGATTACATAAAAATCCATGGTCACAGTTTCAAATATGTCAATTCAAGCAAATGAAAAACTTGTTTCAACCGTTTGTTAAGATACAATACTGTGTATTGATGAAATGGTCGAAGTTTTCACGTTTTCGTTGAGATGATTCAGAACTGGGAATTCAGCAGGCCATCAATATCAACAATAAATACGAAGCAACAATGTTTATCGTGTTTCTATTGAAGAGAATACTGTTTGAACACGTAATCGTCATTCCTCTCAATAAAAAACAACTCTTTCAAATTACTATTCGTCGTTGAAACGGCATTCCAACCCTATGATCACGGTAGGATGTAGACAGGACACGTAACAAAATTCTCACCGATTTTCCACAGTGTAAAATCCATCAATAAACCCTTACAAGTATCCACCGCATCGTTAGATGCTTCTCGGGAATGGCAACGCTGTGATAATGAGGTTACAAGAAACAGGATTGGAGAAAAAAGAGACAACCGGATGCTGTCCAAGACCTGTTTCGTTTAATATCCAACGACTTCTTGCCTTCACAACGTGCCACGATAGTAGAACAGCGCAAGATATACTTATTGATATTCATGAGATGAAAACCCGATGGTATATAATTTTCACGTAAACGAGATACGAGAACGCCATCATTGCCACTAGGAATTGGTGTATGAGCTAGTAGAATATCGTTACAGTGCTTTCGTCGAATGACGTCAAGTATTATATCGAGAAAAAAAATTTCGACATCAATCGCCATAGAAATATACAAATAATAATATAATACGACGCCCGTTCAGAAGAAAATTTGTTCTTTTAATTTTCTTCGGTCGTGCACAATGTTTTTTTTTTCAATTTTCTCTAAGCCACTGAATTGACCAAAAAAAGGGACTGAAAAATGCAAAATTTATTTTCTCGTAACTTTACTTACAATTATGATAATCGTATGTGCAGAAAAGTCGAAAATTCTAACTTTTGTTCATAACTCTAGAACAAAAGACGATAGCCAACTTCCGTTTTCGCCAGTTATTTATCTTGACAAAAACTATAGAGGATGTGACCTCCATTTTTTCGTATTTCCTTTAGTTACCGAGCTGCCCTATACAAACATCGAAATTTGCCCACCCTGTACATTGGTAGTTTGTTGTTTACAACTGATAATGTTTGTTTTGTTTTTGTTTGCATTCAACTTTTGAAAAAAAATGGATCCAAAGGATGTGTGGTAAATTTTTCGTTGAAAATGTACCTCAATGCTCTTGAAATATTATCTGAGACTTTCGACAAGTCCACTTTGTCTCTAAAAAAGTGTTGATAAGATAAACGATAAGAGTGCTTTACATAAGGCCGAGAAGGTCGTCCTGGAAATACAACCACGTTAACAAGCAAAGGAAACATCGAAGAAGTGAAAAAAATCGCTGAATAACCACTAGGGAAGTTGCAGGAGTTACAGATCAATTGGATCATGCCATGCAATTCTCCCGAATGTTTTGGGTATTTCAGAAGTGCTTCGAGGATTGGAAGAAGCGTTGACATAATATTTGAGGGGGATTACTTTTGAGGGGACAACAATAAATAAATAATTCCCAAAAAAAAATCGAAATTTCTTCTCTTGAATAGACCTCCTACAGTATTTCATCCAAGAAAAAGAATTCAAAAGACACCCTGTACACAAAATTTCATGATGGTCGGTTGAGTAGTTTCAGCATGAAGGCCTATCAAACATTCTCATTTTCACATTCATAATACTCGATTAATTATCTGTTAAAAACAATCTAGATTTTTTGGTTATCTCGTGATTCAATCTCAATTTCGACAAAGCCTTTTAGTCTTTCCTACCAAGCACTCACTGAATAGCCAAATCATGATCCTTCATAAAGATATTTGTGTTGACTAGCGCCAATTAATTTGTGAGATCACATCGTTTCATGTTTAATTACGCCCATTCCAGATCAGATTCAGCACGCTCGTTGCTTAGTTTCATTAATTCACGAGATTAGATTCTTTTGTGCAAATAAATTCCTCTCAAATATTCTCTAATTAATGTCTGATACTTGCGAAATTTCTTGAATATTGCCGCAGTATTATCCACCGAATGATGAGTTATATTGTATGAGTGTGGGAAATGTTCAATAAAAATGCCAAGGCACGAATCGTTTCACTATATAAATAATTTTTTATCGCCTCAGCTACCGCGGAAAAAGGGCACACCTATTTTGAAATATGTGCGTTGCCAGGATATGAATAAGAAATGGGGGCTTGTTTTTTCTGCATGGGTTCCATGATATTGGCAACTGAAAGCAGTGAAATAACAGAGATTTATACAGAGTTTCTGGAGTTACGAAAAGAGAATATGAACGGAGCATTTATCATAATATCTATGCTTATTTTTTATGCATGATTATGTAGTTATCAATATCTTAAACTTGGGCAATAACTCATGTTCATATTATCTCCAATATATTCTTTCTTCTTCAAAAGTATACAATAAAATATCAAATGTAGGATTCGATTCTAGCAAGAATAAATATTTTTTGGTGATTGTCAGAACACGCGTTGAAATAATGCTTTCATTAGGAAGTTCTAATACGATGTCAATATCCATTGTATTTATTTTGTCCCCATAAGTCTGTTCAAGTGTCAATTATTCATATGTATGCGAAATAGTCATAGTTATTTTCCTGGAAACAACAACTTGTACTCTAATGATGCAAAACGTTCACATTATCTCAATTTTTTTCTTTCTCTGATGTATACTGGATGTCTGTTGAAATATAGGAAATCGGTTTCTTTTGGATAACTTATATATAATGCTCAAAATAATTGATGAAATCCAATGCATATTCAATAAGGAATACACTAATATGAACTCAGAATCGTGATAATAAACAAATCAGTTATTTTGAATTATTATTTTCTCAGACACCCTGTATATACTCGATTTTCATAAGTGAATATTCATATGAAATGTATCGAAGTTTGTATATGGTTTGCCAATTCGAATAAACAGGGCAATTATATTAATTGATAATCATCACTTATTAGACATATTTAATCACTAATGAAAATAGTCGTCGTAGGATATGACTAATCGGAAGTAGGTTATAATTAATACTGTCTTCATAACGTTTTTTTCGCTGAGCCATGAAAGCTCTAATTTCATTGTGAAACCAACCATGATAAGGGTGTCTTTTCTACAGTTACAGATATATTATAGAATATGGAAATAATCAAACTAAGTTCAGTGAAACGACAATAAATAAAATGGCAATGTTTGCTTTATGCATTATATTATTAATCTGGGTGATAGTTCCTGTAACAATTATAATATCGAGGTGTTTTTTCACAAAACGACTTGAGACACCCAATCAAATCATTGTATTTTCTAATTGTTTGGGATTACACTACTTTTTTGTGGATTCAAAACAGCACATATAAAATAAAACAATTAACATTTTTTCACGAGATGCATATCATTGATTGAATAAGTATAAACTTGTCACTTGTCATTTATGGGCTTGAGACTACTATGCATAAACCCGAAAATTTCTTGAGATTTATGATTGTGAGAGTGATTTAGAACTACGAGTATGATTATAACGCATAAATCGACATCAGATATTCTCTTTGTTGGTGTAAATCATTAATGAATTCATTTATCTTGAGTCATTATGGGAAAGTCGTGAGAAAAACTCCGTAAGAAACGGTTTATTTATATAATTTATATCATTACTTTGCTAATGGCAGCATTAAATATGGTAATTATAAATTCAAATTGAGTTTTTTTCACAATTCCCTCACTGTACTATTCGAAACCGGATCAAACTCACTAATGACCATTCGAGAGTAATATCACATTGATCATAGGAAATCGTGTGATGGGGATTGAATCAAATTCAGAAACGTTTAAGAAGCGTTTGATGAAAGAAATGTTTCCTTAAGGAAAGCAATCATTATCATCAATCATTATTATCATAGAGATTTCATTCGGTAAAGCAAGGAAAAAAGAGTCTACTATTTACATTCTTAGAATTATAACAATAATGAACAACTGATTGAGAAGTGATGTTCTCAAGAATATTCAATAAGTTTGGCAACAGTAGTGGGTATCGCCAACTTATGAGGGATCTGCGTGATGCATGATGCATAATTAATTATACACCAAATCTATCCTAGCTATTTTTCATGAATACATACACCATAACAAATCAACTGCGTCAACTAATCTCATCTTCAATTTTCTCTAACTCTCATTTATCGAGTAGGCGAAAAACTCTGTATGTTTGTCGTTATTCTAGTTTACACGAACAAACGGGCTTAATTCCATGAGAAACGCAGTAGGCGGATCTAATGAATGAAACCAAATGAATACACACTTCTCATATTATCATAAACCAGATACAGTGTTATGAACATATCAGAACATATCAGAATATATCGATATCTTTCAATTGTTATTGACCTGGATTCATCACGTACAACTTCTACAAGGTGGCCAACATAATTTTTTGATTATAATTATAGAGTAATCAAATATTAGTTCAACAATTTCAGAATGAAGCATTATACTTCATGTTGGCTAATTTCAGTTCAGAAAATACTATTCAATATTGGAAAGAATGGAAAGTTTTGATATTCTACCAATTGTTTATGGTAATAAATAAATTGATAGACAATGGAACTGAATGTTTAATTTCTTGGTCATTTCCACAAATATAATATAAAATAAAGTCTTGTCTACAAAATGTGATCTCGATGGATCGATCGATAGATATTCCTTTGATGTTCTGTGGTGTTCAGTCTAGTTTTCCTTCACACAAAGTTTTTCAAAGTCAATATTTGTGAACGTATAACTTATTTCTCGCCGCAACCCTAAGGGCAAAAGAGTTTGTATAGGCAGAGGAGGTTTACCCGACAGATGCTTGGATGATAATAAATTTTTCACACTTGATTTCATTGTAGGCGGTAGCAGGGTCTTATTAAATGTAATTTCATGATTAGACAATGCCGCCTGTTAGAGGAGTCGGCACCTTTAAAATGATGAAAGTTGCTATAAAATCAAGATGTATATTGACTCAACTTTCATTCATTACTGTGAGATACGAAGAGTACAATGAAAACTTACAATCGCTAAGTTCAAAGCTGGTTGTAGACAGTCGCCATTTTTATAATATACGATAGTGTGTCGGTACGGATTGTTTAATTTTTTCCAGAAAGCTGCTGATTCTATTCATTATTACTTTGCCCCAGAACAAACAGCGGCATGTTTGAACATTTCTTCAAAATTCAAATACTTCTTACGGTATTATTATAATAGGGGAAGTATAATGAGTCTTTACTGAGGTGCATTCTTTGGACCTGTTATAAAAAATGAAAAATACACTCCTAGCAGCCTTTCATATATTTTCCTCTTACGAAGAACCTAAGCCTATGTCCTGCATCAGCACAGTAAACAGGACGAAGGCTCCTGGTCTCTTGGTAGAACTCAAAAATTGTTGGGGTTTTCTAGTCTGAAATACTCGGTTTGACCTTGATTATTCGCCAGTTCTGTGGATCTCAGCAATATTCATATGTTGGTCTCCTAAATCCATTGGCATTGTTATGATTTCCTATGTTCAAGTAAAGTTTGGAGTTGACTCTACTGAAATTAATTGCTTCAATAGCTGTTGAACTGTTGGTTATATGAGTGATATTTTCTCTAGACTTTAGTTCAAGTTAATCTACTGAGAACCAAGGGAAAGGAGGTAGGAATTGGTGTTCTTTTTAAATTTCTGAAGGTCATATGCCTCGGGGAACACCTCCCTGGGCAATGTGTTCCAGAGCCTCGCTGTTCGTTGGATGAACGAGTCTTTGAGAAGAGATGTTCTGCAGGTCACCAAAGTGCATCGCCCATGAAGATATCCATAGAATAGAGACAGATCGCTAACCCTTCTACGGTGTTCCAGAGAAGTGAGCGAGTTAGTAAGCGAAGCATCACCGACGAGACGAATTGCCCTTTTTTGGACAGAATCCAACAGCTTCAGGACATGTTTAGGTGCCCACACCTAGCTTCATATTTCACTCTCTGTACAGCGCGTCTTCAAAATCTAATTTGTTCAACATGAGTTGAACTGTCATGGCCTTGAATTATTGTCAGCAGTCTTCATATTTATAATCGCATAGATCTTTCTGTGTACGCTCCCGAGCAAAGAAATAAACGAGAAATGAGAATTGTAATCTGAGCTCTACCATCGAACGAAATGATAAAACCATCCTCAATGAATTAAACGCGGATGCGAGAAAAACAACATTAATGAGTCGAAGATGTTGCGGACAAAAACAGCGAGCTTTGCAAGACGATATGAAACGAAATGAAATGAAGGTACGTGATATTTATTTTCTCACGAAACCTCGAGTGTGATTTAGTATCGCAGAAATATGAAACCGCATCTTAATGATTTATGGGTCCTCGTGGTAAATACGAAATGGAATAAGATTGTTGCAGAGAGAACTCACTGAAGTGTCAACAGGAGCTGCTGTTTATAACTGGATTAATGAGGTTGTTTTTTTGGGCAGTAAATTTCAAACTAGACTTGTACATGGAATTGCGGAAGAATACTGGGTGTCTGTCAATTTCTTAACCTCGGTCAATTACAAAGGATCCAACTGCATCAGCAACCTGAAATCTAACTTGGAATTGAATATTTCGTTGATGGAACTAACTAGCATTACGTGATTTCATCTCATCAGTTTGAGTTTCATTATCAATGGTATTCATTATGAAACGAAATGCCAAATGGAACTTGATCCCTGAGAGCTATCAAGAAAACTACGATAAGTGATATTGCTATAGAAACTGGAAATTATGAAGAATGAACGTGGCTTGAAAGAGGTAAACCTTGAAAATGAGTCCATTATTGAAGGATGAGAATTGTGACAGCTTGTCAGTACATGCGCTGTTGCCAGTTCTATGGGAATGACTGAAAAACAATTAATTCTCAATTCTCAATCCTCTTTAAATAAATCCCCATTTTCGTTGGTATTTCGATATTCATTTATTAGTATGTAGAGATTCTGCAAATGTACACTATTGTACGTCATTATATCTTCTACTGAGAGTTTTCTGAATCATCATCAGAAGTAGGGGATTTCCGTTGTTCTTTTCTTGTGAAATATGCAGCAATAAACATAGAAACAAATGGGAAAAGATCGTTCATGAATATTGGATGAATTTGGTATTGCTGTGAAGTATTGCCAACTCAAATATCCGTAGTGTTATTCCCTACATCTGTCACAACTATATCTTCATGCACAAACAAACGACATCGAATATCAAAATTGTGGAACGACCAATCGATCGAACTATGCATAAATTTAGTACGTCAATAACATCAGGAAGGCCATGCTCACATCCATAAACGCTTCAATCAAACGCTAAAACAGCTGAAATGAGATATTGATATATCCTGTAGGGCAATGTTTATATACCTTGATTGGGTCTGTACTAAAATACTAATTGGTATAGATTTGCTTGCAGCTCCCAATCGAAATTTCCAGGATTATAGCTCGCCTACACGGTATAAATTTGGCAGTCACGTGACAAAATATAATCCCGATGACCAAGATATTTCACGAATTCTGACAAGCAGGCCATGAACGTAACTGAGTACCTGCGGGGTAGGCTGTGATATGAGAATACTGAGCAAAATAATATGAAGAGGGTTGAAAGACAAAGCTTTTATGAATCCGTGATTTCAACTCACCGTGAGATTTAAATGAATACAGAGGGAGAAAAGTAACCGTTTCGGTTTTGTTTCCAATCGATTATTTGTTATTTTGGATATTGAATGATATTGAATATAAATCAGATTGGGCTAGTCAACTATCTGAAAAGACTGAAAATATCCACTGATTCTTCAGAAGAAGTTCAGGTTGGTGAATTTCAACTTTAATTCAGCTCAATTCAGAGTGACGTCATTGTTGCACTAAGTAAGACACCATATTTTGTCTTTGCATTTCTGAAATTACGCTACTGATACAGTTGGCAACACTGCACAATGATGCCAATTTAAAAAAACGAAAGTATTCAAAAAATAAGCAAGAAATCTATCAGTAGTTTTAATAAATAATGAATCCTAATCATAGTAGAGCCTTCAATTCACTATTCACGAATTTTCGATTATAAAAACTATATACATCCCTTCCCACTGATTCTATCACTCATTGATGCGTTTTTTGGCAACCTGTCAATCATAAATACCAAAGCATTTCGCTTATCAAGTGGCACTTTTCAGATGTTTCGTTTTTACAAGTGTGATAAAAAAGAGGGGAATTTTGGGGGTGCCATGGATTTAGCGCATCAGAGGGTGAATTCTGTTTTGTATGGAATTTTATTCGCAGCATCATACGCGCTGGTAATCCGATTTTGATAGATTCTTGGTGGATTCGCAATTTTCGGTGTAACGCTTCATTGTCAATATTTACTGTTTTCGAATTTCTATTTAGTCGGCTTCAGAAAACACAGGATGAAAAACAGTGATGGGTTATTTTGAATATAATACGGACGATCTGCTGTCATTTAGATTTATCTTCAACATTTCTTAAATTATTCAGTATTTAGATCAGACTTTGGTATTGGTCTTACAATTATAACAAATACGATACCTCTTTCATATACTTATTTTTATCATTTCATCTCTCAAATGAATTCACCATTTTGTTAAAAACAAAAACTCCACCTGAAGTAAGAAACACGAAATAGAATTATCATGGAAGGTGAAGCTGAAACTCTTGTATATTAAAATAACATGCTTCATTGATCGTCTGGGATTTATTTAAGCGTATTATAGTAATTCGAGAAAGTCATTGAACTAAAACGCTCATATTTGAAATAACATTCCCAAGTAATCCCATAGGATATTGACTTACAGGAAGGTAATATTTAATATACTGGGAAATAATTAAAAGCTATGCACAGCCGGCTAACTATCAGGTGTTCAAATAACATGCAAAATCAAGAAGTAGTACTTTCTCAGAGATTTTCTTTCAGGCACAATTTCTGCCGTCTGTGACGTGTGATCAGATATTAGTCACCTGCCAGCTATGAAGTGTTGCTTGTCAACTGTCATGTGTCGCTTGTCACCTCTCATTTTTCATCTATCGCTGGTCACATGTCATCATCTTATCTTATTCATCGAAGAAAAGAGTATTTCGTGGGTCGATTTGAACATTAAGAAGAAAAATTGCGAGATAATTCGCCTTTGTACTGGATTTCAAGCAATTTTAAAAACACTCGAGAGGGACGGTAATTGAACCACTTCTTGTAGTGACCTTCTCGATAATTATTCTCGATCTCGAAAGTTTCCATTAGATATGGCAAATCTGAGATAATGATGATAATGTTGGCAGCTTTGAATGAAATAAAAACACAACTGAATCGCAGTAGAATCACTAACGTTCGTGAATCGTTCACTCGATCTCCACCATATTTGTTCACGTTCTGTTCACGTCTTCAATGGTAGTTGACATTGCCGATTATGAAGACTCTTTATGAAATTGCACTCCCACATATTTGAATGAGTTTGCTGAAATGTCCCGCCTCTGTCAACACTGATCCTAACCCAACTAATCCAGTAAATGTATTTTGTTAAAGTGCACCATGTCGTTAAAATAGAAAGGGGTTGTGTCTTTCTTTGTCTCGTTTGCTCCACAGAGACTGATTCCGAGCCATTGAAAAACGGGATTTCGATGTCCTATAATTCTACCGGAAGAGGGGCAATGCAGAGAAATCGAAAACTTTCGAATATCTATTCGAATAGGATTCCAGATATCGTTACTATGGCGAACTGGAGCTACTATATGGTATGGATTCCGAGGATTCGATAAAACAGTTTATCTTATTGGAAGCCATTGTTATGAAAAGTATTGAAGGAATTGTGTGTGCTCCGAAAGCGAGGCAACCACAGGGGCGTAGAGTTCTCCCCAATAAAGAGTATTTCTAGTGGTTTTTCGTTGAAGGATCCATGATATCCTCAAAAATCGTTTCCTGGTGCATGGTTAATTATCGGAGGTCAAATTTATAGCTTGCTTGTTTGAAACATGAATATTTTTCTCTGAAGCTGAAAATTCCATATGTCCTCAGGAACAATCAATTTTGGAAAGTAATTTTTTAGAGCTGGGCAGTCAAGATAGACCATCCTCCAACCTGGGTAGCAGGCCATGCAGCTCACACTGTCCTGTACCGAATATTCTTTGAGAATAGCATCATTGATTTTTAAGTGTCGCACAATTTGATGCCAAGTGGGTCTGTACTCACTTTGGGAAAAGGTACAAAGGTAATGACTGTGGAGTTTCGTCAGTTGTGACTGTATTTTCTTATCGCAACCGTGAGGGGTGGGGTCAATCTTTATTCATGGTGTCAATAGTATATTTTTTTGTTATTTCTGATATTCAAAATTTGAATTTCCATTGGATCTTTCCTGTGTTGCGATCAATGTATATGTAATTATTCCTCCGAGATTGCATCGAATCATTCTCCCAAATTAGTCTCGTCTAATCAATTTCCACAAACTTTCCTCATTTACCGTTACATTACTAGAGTAACAAATTCGAGACGAAGGCAAATCGAATCAAAGCAACATTGTTTCGAATTTAATTAAAAATTTGCTCTCAGCTACTACTGGGTAGTTACCTATTTCGTGAATGGATCGAATTGAGTTTGTTTCAGGCATTGACTCGGCTCCAGTTCTTCAATTTGTAACTCTATACAAATCATCCAATTAAATCAGAGTATGTAAACCTTCATGCCCCTTTTCATTCATGTTTCTAGTCTCTAGTGTTTCGTTCAGCAACATCAATTCATCCATCAAAAATTCTGCTGGTCATCTTTCACCAAACCATCAAATTTTTCTGCAAATATTCAGTTCGGCTTTTTTTTAATAAATCAACACAAAAATTTTGGCTTCATTATGACTTTCACGATAATTTGGCCCGATTAAAATCTTCTGTGTATTTTTTGAACAATTTGCTACTATTTGTCATTTTTCAGTTCATGTTTTTGAGGATATGACGCCATCGGTAACACAGTGGCGTGTATATTGTCCGATCAACACAATCACAATAAATCATATTATTTATATTACATGTGAATACTGATAATGCATCGATATGTTTCACCTTCAGGATAATTTGACAAACATAGAACAACTGATATTTATCATCGCATAAAGTATAAATTATAATATCATGATTTTTTGTTCTCATTCGAATGGGTGTGCTGTGCCAACGTATCATTGTCGCGATATATATTTATTATGCAAATCAAGAAAATAACAATAATCTATACTTATGTAGTGCTATGAATTATGAACGATGGAATTACAGTATTTCGGATATGGTAATGATATAAGTAGCTTTCAGGTCTCGTGGAAAGCTTTAAGAAGAATTAATAAATTATACCTGCATCATTATAAAATGTTGAGCGAAAGGAATAACCAAGAATTACCACTTAATCAACTGTGGACACCAACAGAAGTGTCAATTTAAAATATTGAATACAAGGTGATCCTATATGTTCACGAAAAGATGTCATTTATTTTCTTCTCTATTCTTTGGTCACTGATGAATTTGAGAAAAATTAGGTATGATTGAAAACGTATTACTTTCCATTTCTTTGAATTTTTGTTTGGAGAAGTCTCAGAGGAATTGTTCAATAATGACTCGTATTCAAGTCAATGGAAGATGTGAAACAAGTGGATTGATAAACAGCCTCAAAAATTTCGAATGGAAGAAACTAAAAACGCGAGGTTGTTCATCTAAAAATCAGGGTGCAATAACAGTAAATCTATCATATAATTCAATTGATGTTTGAAATAACGAAACGAAAATAAAATGAAACATTGCGAGATGTTCAAAATCCTGCGAAATTATCTGCACAATAGATGGATAATATTTCAGAATTATTGAGCTTTCTCATATGTATAACCTGATGTTTCCTAACCTTTGTAATAATTAAATTCTAGAATGAGCAGTAACAGCATTGATTTCCTCAAACAACTTTTCACAATTTCCTTACGATTTAGTAGCTTTAAGATCCAAAATCTCATGATCAATGAACCAAGTATTACGTGAATGGTATCTTTATCGTAATACGTATACTCATATTTTCATTTCTACTAAGTACCTAGTTTGACTGACAGTTCCTGTTTGCTTTGAAATATGTAAATATAAACAGAACCAGGGGATTTCGTTGAAAACAGTGAGATGATGAAAATGATAGATGTAATATCCTGTTCTCGTTTCCAAAGAATCCAAAACATAATAAAGACAGTTCATACAGCGTAGGAGGAACAGTTATGACGTAGTAATGTAATAATTTGAAGGTTCTCGATGATTTTAACGATGTGGATTCCACAATTTCACTGACTGTATCCAACCGAAATTCAGTCAAGACATACTCAGAGTTTTATACTCAAAACTTCCAGCACATCCAGTATATCAAAGCCAATTTGTCGAAACGACGAATCTAATTGAATGATATTTGCCTTTATGCAACTACTATTTTCATCTTCTTCGATCAGCTCATAACCTCATTTATGATCACCAAGACCAATAAACTGTAGTCGATCATGACCTTCTTTGATACTCTACCTGTCGAGCAACAATATCGAGCGGATGTGACGTAACTCTCTTAGGAAATGCTCTCTTTTTTTAACTAGCTTGTTTGCGATGCGGGAGCTTGGTAGCAAGTTCATGTCTTTCCGATAAAGTGCTCTTATCGAGATTGGATAGTTAGTAAACTAGACGGAAATGAACTATTTTAGGTATGATTGGGAAGCATGCAAATTGTTTCAAGAAAAACAAATAATGGTGTGAGTTTTCCTGTTGTTATAAAAATGATATTCTAGTAGTGATAAATCGACCCCATGTCTGATTATACTGTGTTTTTGTTCAAAACGAAATTCAAAAGAAACGTCTGGATTGAACTTGACCAATTTGTAGAATGTCGTTGTTCAATTCAATTCTCAGAGTAATTCCAAATGGAAAAAAATCGGAAGGACAAACATAATGAGTGAGAGCCTCTTCTGTTTTTAGGTGAAAATGATGTCTACCATTTAGGTAACCTCACTCCAAATGAGTTCCTCTGAAAGAATTACAATAAATGTTCAAACATTTTTTGTCAGAATCATGTTCATTGAAGTGGTATACCAAATATAGTATGAAGGAACAGAGTTGATAATATGTTAGAATTTAGGGAATATTTGAAATCAGACCATGTATTGTTACTTGAAATCATATAATCATAAGTACTAATTGGTGAACTGTTGTGGGATTGTATTCGTATTCATGAGTTTCTACTTCAAGACTTCCTCCTGTGATTTCGATATCCACCTCAAAACCATTCAAAACTTCAAGGTAAAATTTTTGGTCTTCCTTTCCATTGCCAACTGATCTAGTTTTAAAAGTCGATAAATGTCTTATCTTATCTTATCTCAGTTGAACAAATTTCCTGATATGAATCACTCGGTATATTCAACCTCCATCTCCAACGTCAATATTCTTCTGACACGAAATTCAACAAAGTTTTCACTACTCCTTGGCCTAGACTCAGAACTTCAAACACTTCCACATGCACTGAAACTCCTCAGGAAAGACGGCGGAGAGACTCAGTCAATTACGACTCGCCTATTCTGCACTACACTTTTTAATTATACGAAGAATGAAATCTCATTCACAAAGATTTCCTAATCACTTTTCCTAATCACTTTACGGTTCCCGGTTTGAAATGCCATTCAATTAAAAACTACTCACGACGTTCCTTTCAGATTCGTAGGATCAATCAGCTATTGCATTAATCAAGGGCACGTCCTTGTTGAATTGATCGTGAATACGAGCATTAATTGAGAGATAATCGAAGCTTTTCCTTGAATGCGTTCGCACTAGACTTTAGCTTCAATAGGTTGCTGGAGGCTTTAAAGAAAAGGTGCAAAAGGTGGTGTGTTCAATTAAAAAACAATGATCCGTTCATTCATTTCCGCCAATTATACAATAAGGTATTGGTAACCCTGACAGAACAAGAACAACTTGACAACTTGACAGTTTGAGGTTAGCAAAAATATAGCGTCACACGATAGTGTCTTCATTGTCCAAAAATATGTCAAGAATAATTGAAGCTTGGTAGCCACAATTCCAAGATTCCATACGAAACATGGTCGAAATAGTGTTTCAACTTCGTTTTTTTTATATAAAACTTCTCACGAAAGTGAGACATCCTGTAATGTTCAGAGAACATCGTGAGGAAGGAATTGGTGTTCTTTTGAAATGTCTGAAGATCATATGCCTCGGGGAACACCTCCCTGGGCAATGAGTTCCAGAGCCTCGCTGTTCGTTGGATGAACGAGTCTTTGAAAAGAGATGTTCTGCAGGTCATCAAATTAACCACAAAGGGGTGTGAAGACTGGACTTGACGGGTTAACCTCGAAGAGACCGCCAAAGGAGGAACGATTGTTGATATTTCAGAAGAGCATCGCCCATGAAAATATCTTTATAATAGAGACAGATCGTTAACCCTTCTACGGTGTTCCAGAGAAGTGAGCGAGTTAGTAAGCGAAGCATCACCGACGAGACGAATTGCCCTTGTTTGGACAGAATCCAACAGCTTCAGGATATGTTTAGGTGCTGCACTCCAAACATGGAAACAGTATTCCAGGACAGGTCGGATTTGTGCCTTATAGATCGTAAGCAGCTGACTGGAAGGGAAATAGCTCCTGGCACGAAACAGAAAACCAAGTTTTAGGGATGCACTTTTAGCAATTGATCTCACGTGATTTTCTCAAGAAAGGTTATTGCTGATAGTTATACCAAGCATCGAGATGGATGACTTCAAAGGTATGGTCACCTCTGACAAGCTTATGTTGGGCATTGTGAGGTCGGCTTTTTTGGAGGAAAGACATGCTTGTGTTGAACTGTGAAGTGATTTAAAAACAAGCCATACAATATCGAAGCAATGCTTTAGAGTGTTAGTAACAATCCAGAAACATAAACTCACTAAAGGTCTGTGTCTACATGCTTACAAAATTCAATTGAAACAACAATTGGAGCCTTATGAACATGCACAGCGGAGATGGTTGGCAGAATGGATCATTGAGCATCAACAAATGGGTACTGATCTATTGAGCCAAATCATCCAATGCTACGAAGCATATTTTCACTTTGATCTATTTATTGATCCCCAAAACTGCCTCATCGGAAGTTCTGTGAACATGTGAACAAATGCATCCTCAACGTGTCACTGGTGTGTGTGGTTTTTGGAAATGGAGGCACGGTTGGACCATTCTAAAGACCTGGGACCGTTTTTTTGAAGTGTTCAGCATAATCTTCCAATAATTCATTCGATATTCCAATATCTCATCTCACAAAGAGCAATTGGGTTCAAGTTATTATCAGTCTAAGAACTGTATAATTTTTTCTTTGAAAAATCTCATACAACAATAATGTACACTATGCTGGTGAAGAAATCTGAGAAAATATAACACGGCATGCAAATGGTAGCACCAAGAGGAAGTAAACAATCATTATAATAGGTAGTTGGAGTTGAGAATATCTCGTAACGGTTTTGCTTGATGTGTATCGGGAAAATCTCCATCGATTTCACACCAGTACAATTGGATTATCATAAAATTTTACAGTATCTATAGTACTGCATGCAAGTAGTAGTTTCCCACAGATTCCATTGTTTTGACAGGGATACAATGAAATATCACCAAATCTCACCAGCTTCTGAGTTTGAAGCATATGTAAAGAGCTATGATATTTTGATGATGAAGTTGTCGCCCAAAGATTCACCCTATATACACATTATATACATAGAGATTGTTGGGATTCCAATTCGAAACATTCCTGATCGAATTAAAAATTCCTCAATTTTTGATATCCGGTTTGTAAGGCTTATATACCTCTTCCTACATTCATTTATCAAAGCTCATTTAGACATTTGAGTCTTAACGAATCCTCATCTTTCGTACCACAAAACTGCTGGGAGCTGAACGAATCCCATCAGATATGCACCTGCTCCTTCTTTTTTGTTTTTATTACATATTCGATCACGAACGTGCCGAAAGAAATTTATAGAGGTAGGTAGACAGGTATGGATGATGTTTTATCGTATACTATGGCTCGGTACGTATTCGTGACCGTACGTCAATTGTCTATGACGTCAGTGTGTGGGTGAAGGAGACCTAACCACATTGTTTGGACTCACTTAATGTTTTCATAACATCAAAGCAGTGTACGTAGTTTGCTGATTGTGAAAGTTACTAGAAGTTTGTAACGGATTTAAATTAATGTAACTATTAATAGAATTCAAGCACACACTTTTATTTTCAGTTGATATTGTTACACAAATAATTTGTGCTCGGTGAATTAAATTTGAGAAATATAATTTGTTAACAAGTTTTGATATGTGGATGGTACACAGAGCAGTATATACATATAGTTTCCTCAGAAAGTCATTTAGTACGATTTTAATAAACCAAATCAACTGATATTATATAAAATACGTGCTTTAATACTTTAATTGTAGAAAATAGTGCCTCACTTGATGGCAATTTCATTGTCTTGTTTTCATAACGATAATCAACTTCCTTTCATGAAATCTTGAATCTTTCTCAGATAGTTAGTTCATTTCAGTGACTGCTAATTGTCATGAACGTTTTATTTAATTGGTACATATACAGCTCACCTATTGATATTTCAATAGGAATTGAATTTCCGAAATGGTGGTGATTTTATTATTATGATGAATTGAAAATGAGACGAAGGAATTTTATAATATGTGTATAAGAGTGTTTTTTGAATATTTTCAGGAACTATTTTTCCGTATTGAATATGTCA
This sequence comes from Plagiodera versicolora, assembly GCA_037013635.1. Taxonomy (NCBI): domain Eukaryota; kingdom Metazoa; phylum Arthropoda; class Insecta; order Coleoptera; family Chrysomelidae; genus Plagiodera; species Plagiodera versicolora. The sequence goes on from CM072990.1 coordinate 4,134,769, forward strand.
AAAGTTGATATTTACATGCCAGTATTTAAAAAAAATAAACTCAATGCGATATCTTTATATATTTCATATAATATTGGTTAAATTTTCAATGAATATAAATGAAGTTCATGAACCAAGACCATGATTGGAATTCCTAATTTTGTAGTGATTGGTTACTTACGTCTTCAAATTGACTTCGTACACGATAGTTTCATTCCAATAAAAATAATAAGCTTGAATATCAACATAATAATTCGATTGACTATGAAACGGCAACTCTATCATTATCGTTGGATGAGTAAATTATGAATGAACATTGTTCAGGATCGTGTCCATTCACGGAATTATGCTAGACCCAACCTATTCGCGTAGTATTTTCGATTTCCTTGACCTCAGCATCATGTTGGAGTCAACAATCTTACTCGTGTATCCCAATGCAGGTTAAGAACAACACGCTTCAGGCATCCTTAAGTCCAAACCAGACCAACGTGTTGTAAATCAGGACCGTCTGCAGGTTCTCATACACGAAATCAATTAGTTTTTTATGTTTATCACTTTGGCTGAGTATAATTCACTCCAGAGCATCTATAAAGTCACTCTATACTATTTCCAAATTCTAGGTGTTATCCATGGAATGTGTAGCACGCAAAGAAGTGTGTTTGAATTCATCTTTTTCTTCATTATTTTTGTTTCAAGTTTGAATTATTATTGACAGAATAACTGGGAAGGCATTTTAAAATCCAAAATATAACATTATGAATGTTGAGTTTGAATCCAAAGTTCTGATGGTTGAAGAAAATATAGAATAGAAAGAAAACATACGATCCCAGAATCAAACTCAATATCCTACTAGACATCTTCATGAGATTCAATCAGAAAACAAAAATAGACTATTTTTCTTCCTCTCCGACTGCTCCAGGCATAATAAAAAGGAGAGAAATGCTGAGAAATTTCGATTTCCGGTTTGCGGATACGTTCAACGTATTCCGATTCGAATCGAATAGACCATTTTGCCTGCAATCGCTCCAGAGTTGCACGAAATTACGTGAATCGAACGAATCTCACACACCAACCTCATGCAATATTGAAAAATAAACTGCTAAACACGTGAAGTGATCTGTTTCTAGTACGAGAAGTTCCTAGTCCGAAGGTCACAACCGAGTCTATTAAAAAAAAATAAATATTAGCATATACAAGATCCTTCTATTCGGTGTAGATTTTTTCTAATGAGGATCAGAAAACAAACTTGAGTTTGACGATGTTCCATCTTGTTTCATGCCTCTAATAGAATTCTAATTGTTCATCAAGCTTCTGATCTGATCGAACATAGACAAAGTGAAGACCTCAACGATGTACTCAGGTACCTCGAAAGCTATTATTCTTGGCTCACAATCTGAATATATCAACTGCCAGTGACTAATACGTGAGGCAGATGTTCAGATGAACAGTTGAACACCTTTGATTCTCATGGCACTTGCTGCAGACTTCACCTGTTGCGTTTATGAGGTATAATTTCATGACATCTGGAGGTTTCTGAATTTTTTTTTGTTCATTTGGGTGAGAATGAAAGTCAGCGCCTAGGAAGGAATGAAACTGACTAGTTGTTTTTTCCAACCCCAAAAGGTACTTGAATTGTTCTAGTTCTACCTTTAATTGAAATTTTTTCGAGCACCATATTGTTTTCAGTGGAAAATCAGTTGGAACTGTGAGAAAAACAGTACAATCTAATGTGCTCAGTTTAGAATTTATTTCAATCCTCTTAAGGCAAGAAATGCCTACATACTTGTTTCGACAATAATAACTATATAGAACGTCTATGACGATGCTTCTGAGTTCTTATTTAAATACAGTCAAGACGTTATGACGACTTTTATGAAACAGCAAATTCTTTTACACGTTATTTGGAATTGTTTTTGAGCTACTCGCAGTTTTTCATCATCTGACATATTGAAAATATTCGAGCATTCTTCGATGTGGCTTCAAACCCACTTGGCATGAAATTGTGTAACACTTGAAAATGCCTAACAGTGTGAGAAATGATCGAAAACTTTCTGTTATCGATTTCTGAAACAAAACCTCTTCTTCTGTTTCGTTTTATAAATATTAATTCAATCGACATCTTCCGGTACAATGGAGACATCTCCAGGACCAAACAAAGCAGACGTAATTCCGGTCTTGAACCTGGAACGCCGTGGGTCCAGAGATGCTGCTCGTATCCGAAGAACTTTTCCTGCGCAGACGGCAAATTTGATTTGATTTACTTTTTCGAGAGTCGGCAATATATTCGCGAAAATAAATAGGATCGATTCAGCTGATTCCCAGTTCGTGTGACTGTTTTGTTGACATTACTTTTCCTGTTTATCGCCGTTATTTGTTTGTTGGTTCCATGATTTTCTGTCCAGTTGGGTATGTGGGTGTAAATTAATAGGACGTTGTGTTTGGCCTGTCTGGAAATTATTAATTGTTTGTAAGTTTGGTGGTGTTGCACACGTTCAAATGTTTTGTTACAATTCTAGTAAACTGGCTGAAATGTTTATGATTATATTGGACATCTGTTTCAGCAATTTGTGAACGAATTGACTCTCTATCGATAAACTGTATTGTTTAATAAACGAAACAGAGTTTGTTTATTCATCTGAATGTTCGGTAAAGGAGGTCAAGCTGTAATTCCTGCATAGGAAGTATTTTAATTGGATGTTTGCGAGAGATTATTGCGAAAACTTCATGCTTCATGAAGTGATCAGTGTTTTCTCTTTGTTGCTGATTTTTCTCCCTGGGTTTTCTGAAAATGCCAGCTCAATATTTGGTTACATCTATGCCCATTTTAAGGATTGCATTCCTTTGCAAATCGATGGTATTTCGGATATATTCCAAATTAGAATTGCAAAGAATATGAAGCCAAAATCTCACATTCTAAGTACTGGTATGGTACAAGGAAAATCAACAATTGAATACTATCATTAAGGTAGGCTCATCTAATTTCAATTCTTTCATACACAAAACGTTATTTCCATAAAAAATCACCTCAGATAAAGGCTATGAGAACGAAATAATTCTGCATTATGTTAAAAGAGGTAATACAAGGACAAAATGGAAAAAGAAATAGAAGAATTCGATCGAATATTGAAGTTTCAGTTTCATGGAAAGTTCTTAGGAAATCAATCAACCTGGATAATAAAATATAAATATAGTTTTGAAATAGTAAACACGCTCCAATGATGAACTTTGAGGGCAAAAATAATAATTATCAATGTGGAAATAAATTGATCAGGAAAAATATTGTTATTGTGAAAAAAGTGTGGGGCGCTTAATAAAAACTGATCTTTGTAACACCCCGCTTCAATATAAGGACAATATTTTTCCTAATCGATTTATTTCTATTCCAATAACCATTTTTGACTATTTAGTTCATCTCCAAAGCGTATTTTTCAGTTTGAACTATATTTATTTCATTTATGTCTGATATTCCTTTTCTACTGATTCATTTATTTATTTATTTGGAGATTTAGGTAACAGAATCGCACAGATTACAAATAATCAGTAGATTTAACCAGGACAAGACTATGCTATATTATATAATAGAATATTTTTATACAATATAAAAATAAGGAATAGTGTTCCAAATTGTGGAACAAATAGTTTTAGTTGTTCAGATGTAGGTGTTTGATTTTACAGAATGGAAAATGACATAATTCTCAAGAGAGTAAATAACAGTAGCAACGATGTTATTAATGAAAATAGAAAACGCATATCCTCAAAACATTAACTGAAAAATTCAGATATAAACTATACTCTGCAATATTGAGGAAACAAATGTATTAAACAACAAAAAAAAGAAAATGAAGATGGGAAAAATCAACAGTTATACAGCACATACTTCAGTTTTCTCTTGAAAATGATATAACTCATTTCATACATCTATATAGGGGTGAATTAGACATGGAATGGACTAATGTTATACAGAGAGTTTCACGGGTATATTACTCAACCAATCATTATAACACTTTGTCTACATATACTTGGAGGTATCAGGAATAACATGACATTATTTTTATCGAAAGAATATTCAAGGAATCTCAAAATCTAGCTACTTCGAAGCCATCTAGCATTTGAGTATTTATGTTAAAACCCTGATCCAGCGGACTTTCATAGCCGAATTTCAAGTCCATCAGCTGTCCATGTTGGAGACTTCACGAGTCGCCATTGCATTAAATCTCGCAATAATTGACGGGACCCACTCGAGAAAAGAGAAATCATCATCGAGAGAGCGCAATTAAAAGAACTTCCACAAAAAGCAGTCGCGTAGTAAACCTGAATTAGTGAATGGTATAAAATACGAACGGCGTCATGTGAAGTCATTAATAATCCCACGGACTTCCGTTCGAAACACATCGGCAAACGAAAGAATATCGATGGTCAGCGAACCCATGGATGTTGGTTCGGTGCTCTGAGGCCACTCGGACACCTAGAACTCGATGGGCGATTATGCAGTGGGACAAAATTAAAACGACCACACCAACCAGCTTATAAAACAACGTTGAATCAGAGCATGATTATTTCAATCGAGAACATGTCAGTTGAATATTGAAACAATTGAATTATCAGACTCCACAATGAGTGAAGATTGCGTTTATGAAAATTTCTGAAAATAATACAGATATCCTGAAGAAAAAACATTGAAAGTGAGACACACTGTACAACTGAACTATTATTTCCGAAAATAATTCATATGGTATAACAACGGATTCGTAATCTGAATAAACTCTTCTTGGTACTCATTCATTTGTCAGTATCTCATGGCAAAGTAGGATCCCACATATCCGGCATGAGCATTCTGGCGGCAAACAAACTGCTGATAATATATTTCCATGAAAGGGGTTCTCCTCTAACCCTGAGGGGTGTGATGTATTCTGCGCAATTTCACTTTCCTTTCAATGTAACATTCAAAATGGACAGTTGAATCACCACCATTCATAACGGAATATTCGAAAAGCACTCGGAAAGGGGGGTATGAAAGATATAAATTTGTTACATTGCGTTCAATCGACGATGCCATTAGGTGGTTATCACAACTTGGTTTGTGTGTTTCTGGAGGAAAAACAATGTTCAATAATGTGTGCTCGTTTGGATTTATTGTGGATAGAGGATTGTTCATACCAATCGAAGAACTACCACAATTATCAAGTCTGATCCTCTTCAATCGACATGGGAATCATTTTATTGGTATTTTTGAGTACCGCTAGGGGCGCTACACAACGTAAACAAATATGGCGTCAAACAAGTAAGCGTGTCACGAACATAAATTATTGCAGTGGCTTGGCTGTGTTCATTCATTTGGAGGCAACACAGAGAGGAAATAAGAATTTTGTTGAGGGCAGTCCGTATCACAGTTCACCATCTTTTTGTATTGGTGTGTTGTCCCAGACTATTTTTTTAGTCGTGAGCTAACTTTGGACCAAAGAAGCGTGTAGCCCTTTTCAGTTGGTTCATTAGTAACCTCATTGCCTTTTTTTCCACCTTAACCAGTTATGAAGATCAGTCCCTGTACAGTATCAGATACATTTCCAGCTGGATCTCTGATACCTTCCAAAAGCTTCCAGGCTAGTCAACAACTAAATAAATATGGATTCTCTTTCTCGTAGGGGCCTTACCATCATATATTCTGCACATTTTTTATTGAATTGCAAATGACTGGAAAACATATTCGATTACCTATTGGTTAAATCACCAAAACTGTCATCTGAATATTCGACGAGCCGCTTATGGTACGTACCCACGTCGTTCTAGAGCTCAAGATTAACATAATATCTATCTGCCTCCTGTCTTTCACTGTGGGAATCCACTTGTGAATGAACTTTTGAGGCCACTTTTAATTATCAACCAGTTATTAAATATTCCAAAGACGAGTGTAGGTATCGCAGCAGCAAGTGCGCGTAACGAGTTGGGATAAAATTGAACGAGTTGTCGATAAAAATGTCAAGCTTTTGATATCTGGTTGCACTCGATTCAGAAGTCGTGTCGGGGATACTCATTACTGTGTGTTCGTATCGCAAACAGATTATAATTTCATGAAGGCTACACATGAGTTGATCAACAACAGAGAGTGGCATCTGGTTTGTTGTAGGTATACTTTTCTCAAATGAGAAAATTGTGTACTGTGTAGGGTGTATTTTCCATAAGAATTATCTAGTAAAAAAGCCTTTTTCCTTCTGATTATCATAACTAGTATATGCTGTTTTATAATGCAATATCCATCAGAGATTCCGCGGAAAATTTAACAGTACAAAAAAGGTCATTTTTCGAAAAATCAACTCAGTCTCATTCTTTTTCATTTATAAGATATACAACAAGAGGAAAAAAATGGTTCCCTAGGTCTCTAGATCTCGCAAGTATGAACAAATTTCATGAGCATATTTCAAAAAGGAACTTCAGAAATCATCGTTGAAAATGGACAGGTGTAAGAGACATTCATTGTTCAATTTGAACATTGAAGTTAACTCTTTAAAGTGATATCTTTCCTAGAGTTTTTCAGTCTGAATATCTACATTTCTACTTTGAATACTCATTTCTCTGTAATTGAATAGATGTTCTTCGAATAAATATTTTGATACAGGTTGTAAAATGATACAGTGGTTAGAGCAACTTTATTATTTTGAATACAAGGGTCTGTACAATTTTAAAATCATTTGTTTTCAAACTGTTTTTTCCCTAACTAACCATGAATACTAGTTTCAATTGACACAAAAAGATCCTTACAGATGAGCAATGGGTTGGTTATTCAACAGAAGATTGCCATATTCACCAAGAATAGAGCCTGTTTATTTTTGTTATCTTCGTTTAGGGCACCATAAAACCCTTCGAAAGTAGACCTCACCACAACAATATGAAGGACACATGGGTTTCTAGGATTTTATTATTCTCGAAAGGGTCTCTGAAGTGTCGAAATCATCAGGAAAATACTTTGGTTTCAATCTTGTCAATGGTTCATTCTTATTATATTCAATAAATATCATTATTTAAGGAGACAAAGTATCGATTACAACAATGTTGTACAGCGAAGAAAGTAACAATTTGAATAATGTTGCTGAATGTTACAAAAAATACTGAACCAATTTGGACATTTCCAAAACGAGTGGTGGGGAAATGATTCGTCCATTATCAATGTGATCATCGGAATCATCGATAAATAACAATGTATTACATCTGTTATTGCTTCTATTAGCTCTGTTATTATTAAGGGGATTATGACCTCCCGGAAAGGCTTTGTGTTTATTTTGCTGTTCGTTCAAAGCGGCGCTGCATATCATAAAAGCATGTGTTTGTTTTTTGTAGCCTTTCTCTTTATATTTGTGTATTTATAAATAGCTCATGCTTCTTGCCAAGCTTATCGCATCGCAGATTTGATGTTATTCTATTCTATTTAATCTGCAACCAAAAGAGAAGGGTTAAGTTTTAAATGAAATGGAACACTGTTGAAATAGATGCTATGTAACGAATTGAATCAGAGATGAAAAAATTATGTTAGGAAAAACAACGATGAATGTTTTATTCATGCTTTCATTTTTTAGTACTTGTTCATACAACCTCTTCATTTCACCCATAATCATTTGATTTATTATTGATATCCTGATGGATTGAATAAATAAATTCTGCTACGCTTTTTCGTAACAATTTGACCGATTCTTAATCATGGATTTCTATGCGAACAAAAAGTTTTCAATTTTTTTTTCGAGATATTCTTTTTATTTTATGCTGGGTGAACAAATAAGCGAAGTAAAAATTGTTCATAATTCAATTCGTTCGATATTCGTTCAAGATCTTTGGTACCTATTTTTGTGTCCTTGTACTGATGATCTCCATGAAAATGCTCATTGTTGTTTGTTATTTCGAACAATGCATACAGATCGAGATTCATTTCTGTAATAATTTGAGACAGCTATAGTTTCCTGCACATTTTAAAACTTTTGTACTATTTTATGGATCTTTTTGGCAATATCATACTTGAAATCCTTCCAGAAAGAAGAAGAAACTGAGTAACCTGAGTTTTTAGTAGCTTTGAACTCTCGAAATCGATCGTTTTTCGATAATCATTTTCCTATACCTCTTCTGATGTTGAAATTGGAAGAAAATGACGAATCTGGTTCCTTTATAACTCTTTCGCTGAACTTCACAACATCTGAATTTGGTTCCTGACTCATATTTTGTAGTGAAGTATGCTAGTTTCTTCATTTAGAATCACAAAAGCTGATCTGAAGATGCCCATTGAGCGATATCATTCATATTTCTCCATTTATTCATACAATCTGGAGTTACCTGACACATTATTTAAAAGTATCCATCACGATGTAACTCCAACATGCCCCATTTGATTTCACCAAGAGTTCTTATAGGATAATTACGATAATTTCATCATTGATGTTCATGTTGTTATTTTTCAAATACCACTTGGAAATCAAGAATTACTTTTTGAATCACAACTTCCCTATCACTCAATCACCAATTCATTTAAGGATCAGTGCTGGTTTTCCTCATGATGGTCGTAGCGTATGAAATACGAATTTTCATACCCTTTTCAAACAATAACAAGCACTTCGCAGATTCCAATCCCATCGGATGCCACCAGAGAGAATGAAAACCTGCAAAAATCAACATAAGATAATTGGAATTTATGTGATTTCGATTGGATTGCGAGCGCGTTCAAACAAAGGTGGGTAAACAAATTAGTTGATGTATATCATCATCCATGTATGTCTACGGAATTACTGGCAATTCAGCATAAGGCAAAGGATGATGAGAAAACAAACTCGAGTCCCAAGATAACTAAAGGCGGGCTGCCTTCGAAAGAGGATTAACTCCGTCTAGAGAGGAGGTTGGCTTAGAAATAGTGTTATATTAGAGGTTTAACGAATGTAAACTATAAACCGTTTGTTGTTCATGGACGATTTGGTATCCTGAGTAGCTTCCTTACATTATTTTGATTTCGAGTAATGTCCACACAGCTAGCAAAACGAAGAATTCAGGTCTGTTTGTATTGAGAAGTTTGACCACTATATCTGAAACTATGGACCAATTCGTTGAAAGTGATCCACATTTAAACAGGAATTCAAAAGCAAGACGAAATATCATAAATGCTTCATCCCCTTCTAGCAAAACGGAAAAGTTAAACGCAAAACTACATAAGATGCAATCTCGACAAAAAGGCAGAAAATTGGGAACACAAAATAGATTGAACGATCTGATGAAAGACAGATATTCTTCAGTATCATACATTGCGGCAACTTCATTGTAGAAACATGTCCCCAACTCGAGACTAAATATATATTCCTTATCGTTCACAAGATAGTCAGCTCACAATGACCAACAGTGAATGAGGAAGTACCAAACATCCTGGAACAACACATCAGGACAACATAGTGAACTTACCATACGAGCACAACTTCTGTTCTTCTTCTCTTTAGTAAAAATCTGTGGCAAATAGACTTCCTTGGACAACATCGAACTGATTTTCTGAATCAGTTGAAGGGACTTTTGAAAAAGAAAAAGGAAAACACTCAACTCAAAATATTTATTAGCACCAAGACTTATTGAATGGCAACACCAATGGATCATTTTGACTTCTGTCTCTGGAATAGTGAGTTTTTGTATTCATCACGGTAACATTTTTGAGTTGTTATCATATAGATATATGCATTTCTTGATGACGATTGATTTATTTCCAAAATTCTTCTCCAGAACTCACTAATTCATTGAGTTTTTCGAGTTAACGAAGTAGCGAGATGGTTTGGTGAATTCGAATTGTTCTTCAAAAGTGTGATTCAATCGTATTGCCCCCAATTGATTTCCGTCCCATTTATTGACCTTGAAACCCAGTACCTGATGATATTTGCTCTCGAATTTCTATTTTCGACCAAAACAAGTTAATTATATGAGGGAGCGGTTTTATAGCTGTGATTTGAGGTGTACCCAACTCGCCATCACCGACGTTTTACTTATCTGTCACCTGACATCCAAGAAAACCTATTAATAAAGCGAGTCGTACGTTCTTTTTCCCATCAAACTAGTTATAAAACAAGCGCGAATCAATGAGGCGTTTTTACTCTTTCGGAATCAAATCCAATCGTTCGAACGTGAATATGTAATTTATATTAGTCGCGAACGGTATCTGGCAAACCGGTCGTCTTTAACGACGCGAGGACTTCCGGGCCTGAGGCTACTCGACTTGGACTACGTGAGATTGAAAGAGAGCGCGAAGGTAGATCTAGCTGATCTTGTAGGTCTTCTTTCGCTTGATGAATATACCCATGGTCAACTTCATTGAGAGGAAATTGGTATGGTTATGAATGAACACTAGTAAGATGGGATATACAGGGTAGCCCATTGGTACGTTAGAAATTACTGTTTTTCATCAAAATATTTTCCTTTTCAATCAATGTGGTGAATCAATACAGCTCTGGATGACTAGAATTGATTTTGTTGAATCGGACTCGTATCAAAATTTCAACTAAGAATATTTTCACTTGATGCTCAGAATTCTGACTCAGATTTTCAATTGTTGAATTGTTATTTGTAAATCGAAATTTGGCTTGTTGTCATAATAGATTCCTGAGTACTCTTCAGTCTCAAACTTCACCATGGAGTTTCAAGGTCTAATCAAAGACGATGAATATCATAGAATCAACTAATGAAAATATTTTCCGAATATGAGGATATATGTGGTACTATAATCTCATTTTTTAGAGAACACAGATGTGACAGTTTGTCAGAATTCTCATGGTTGGCTTTCGTTGTTTTTTGTCAGTGTTGTGTTCTGAGAAAATAAATCATTGGTGTTTACTGTGATTTAATTAATACCATATATAAATATATACCATAAATTGAATTACTGTTGGACAATTCGAATGAATGAATCGACTTATATGACCTGTGGCTCATTAAGAAATTCGCCAAGACAATCTTGTTCACTCTTGAATGAAACTATCAAGGTCAAAACTATGTTTTTCAGTTTCATTAAAGGTTACTTGTTTTCATTGAAAACCAGAAATGCCTCAAATGTACAAAATTCCGTCCAATCGGAACAGAAAAAAATAAAAATCAACCTTTGATGATGATGATTGTAAGAAAACTGATATTTTTTAAAAGAAACATCAAGCCATGAATAGTTGAGGTTTTTTCTTCAATTAAATTCATTCGAAAACGTGATCAAAATATGAATTTCGACTCGCGTTTCAGATTTTTGTACGAAAATGATATATTTCGATATAATTCCAAAACTTATACAGAGCTTCCATTTCGTCTTCCTCATTTTTTAAACGATTTGAGATTCTTGATATTCCCATTGGAAATAACCCTCAATAATTTCGAGCAATGTGAATAAATTATCCGAAACAACTGAAATATCAACGTCATATTTTCAATTTAGCTCGAAAAGTTCAGGAACTAGAAGATTTCTGATCTGTTACTAATGAAATTAAGATGAACCCTAGCGAATTATTAAAACAAGTTCGAAACAACTCGAGTTGTTAGAATGGAAATAAAGTGGATATTACGTGAAATTTGCTACGTTCGTCTGTAACAAAGCTGAAAACTTCCTAGGAAATAATAAAGGAAGAGTTCTTGACGAATTTTGAGTATGAAAGGTCTTGCTAATTTTCCAGAGACTTTGTGTGATGAATTTTTCATTGATAAACGTTGAATCAATGACTTCATCAAATCAATCCATGAGGAATTAATCTGTATGAAATTCTTGTAAATCCACGCGTTGTATCCAGATAAAAATAGCCGAAATATAAGTCCTAATCACGACTACCTTTGTAGTAAAGATCCATAACTTACATGGAAATGGCCTAATTCCTAATTCTTAACTCATACCTCATGCTAATTACTCAATAAATTGAGAAGGAGGACGTCACCGAATGTTTGTTTCATTTGTTTCTCCTACACAACATAAATTGGAATCATGTCTGACAGCAGCACTTTCGTTTTTCATAGCCAACTTGATCGTCCCATCGATATTTGGCATTGCCGGAAGGCTGAAGAGAATTGTTTAATTCCCTTTTCCATCGAAATTCTTACATTACACACAAAGTTTTCATTATGATTTGTATGGTATACTCGAAGGCAGATATATTGACATTTGTTCTCGATATATTTCGACAAGACAGTCAGTAAAAAACAGATTAACAAGCGATATTCATCTAGCAAACAAAAAATTTTACTTTGATTGAGTTCAATGCTTTGGAAACTGGAGATTTTTCTTTTTTATTTATCTGGTATCGTTATCGAGTCATTTTGAATTCTCAATTGTTTTTCAAGGCATGAAGTACAAAAGCACTAAAATATTCTTGAAAATCTCTAAGTACAATGGAAAATACATTGAATACAACACGAAAATGATCCCTTCACACTCCTTGCAATATTTGAAGACCCCATGGTGATATCTAGTTCAAATATATTTATATAAATATTGAGAATTGTGCTTGAAAAATTGTCCAATTTTCATCTCGAAAAAAAAATATTTTCATTAAACGTCAATGAGATTATTCGTGAATTGACAAAGAAATATGTTGAACATTAACGCTGTCAAAAGCCCCCCTTGCAATGTTGAATGTCATAAATTTCGAAATTGATACCACTCCCGAGCGAACACTCGGTAGATATAAAGAATAGTGTCGCGTCTCTTGTGGTTTGCCTCGTACTGGGTGTATTATCGAAAATAAACATTGTAACAAAGCAGGGGGCAGATCGACATCTGTTTCGCCAGGAGATTATCAAAATATCATGTTACGTTATCCACATATGTTTGCGACGACATATCAAAAAGTCTCACTGAGACCGGTGGAAAAACTCATTTCGCGAGTGGAATGACGAAAAAATCCAGACACAATAATGCTTTTTTCATACAGTGATGTATCCGTGTCTCAGGAGGCCATGCTAGCGAGTTGGAAGACACATTTGACAGCTCACTGTCATTATGAAGATATTTGTTCATGTATAACAAAAATTCTGTTCAATTTTATACCATTAGTTGATGGAAACATAATGAATCATCATAATTTGAACTTGAGATCTAAATGTCAATAATATGTCATAATTGTGATCATACAATACAGAGAAGATTAGATTAGCAGAATTGTTTCCTGGTAAAACTTTTTTTATAGTATCGTCTCTCCCATTTACTGTGTCTTTTTTTATTTTTAAGAATTTACTTTCATTTGTCTCAATTCAGATTATGAAATTATCCAATTTTATTGTGATGGGAGAGAAACCTTCGAATTTATTTCGTTGAGAAATCCCATAATTGAGTGATTTGTGTAATTTGAGTTTCATTGAGAGAAATTGCTTTGAAAATCGAAGTGTGTAATTACTTGATTCGATTTTGATCACAAGGTCATTTATTCAGAATCTGATTTCATATCTACTGATTGATTTCATTCAGAAATTTGAAAATGAAGAGTTTTATATAATCCGAAAACTTTATTTGGAGATATTGCTTCGATGATTGATATTAACTATTATTTGTTTTGATTTTGATACCAAGGTTACCCAATTTGATTCGAATAGGAAAGAGTCTCCAGGAGAATTGGCAAACAAAATTGTACCAGCCTTGTATCCCAGTTATCTTTCAAATCATAGGAGATCTGAAAATTGCTTCTTATATTATATATTACAATTTTCATAACATCTGTATATCTGCAAGTTTCAATATGGATGTGGTCAATAAACGACTTTGACATCTGAAATTTTTCTTGTTATGCTGTATTGAATCTTCTCTTCGCCACTGGACCAGAAGAAACAGAAGAAAGTGACCCAAGAATGTATCAGTTGTTTTACTTGTTTTTCCCTAACTTCACAAACAAACACGAAGTTGAAAAATCGTACTTTTGTTTACAACTGGAAAACAAAAGACGATAGCTAATTTTTGTTTCCGCTGAGATTATCCAATTTTATTATGATGGGAGAGAAACCTTTCAATTTATTTCATTGAGAAATTCCATAATTGTAAATGTGTAATTTGAGTTTTATTGAGAGACATTGCTTCGAAACTTAAAGTATATAATTATTTGATTTGATTTCGATTACAAGGTTATCTATTTAGAATCTGAAAGGAAACCATGTTTTTCGATTTTATTCAATTTGATTTGAATAGGAAAGAGTCTCCAGGAAGATTGGATATTTTTTGTGAAACTGAAACAAAATTTTATCTGCTTTGAATGCCAGCTATCTTTTAAATCATAGAGGAGATCTGAAAATCGCTTTTTATAAATTTTCATAACCTTTTCCTCAAATAAGAAGACTACACGAGTATATCTGTTCTATGGAGAGATACCGTAGGTAAATATTATTTGTTGCATATGAGATATAACAAATCCACAATTTAAATGTTTATATTCTGAAGTTTTTCGATTTTCATTTCGGTTACGATATGAATGAAATATCTACACACAGTTCATAAAGAGAACCAATTGCAAATAAATCATTGTATTCAAAACATTGATTATTCATCAAAATACAAGTGATTTCAAAGCATCATTTTTTCAATTATCTATGATGATGATCGTTAATGGAAATGTCGGCCCACACAAAAGCCATATTTGCATGAACACGAACATTCCCTGTCGCTGTTCCCACACAATATTATTTCAAAACTAGAAATAAACAGTTATGTCACTGACACTTTATGATTCGGTATAAAATCGGGAAAAGCTCGTAACTTATGGTAAAAAGTTTCACGACCCAATAGCTATTGTTGAAATATTTCTATAGGGCCAGTTTCATGTCATAGCAATGTAGCGGAAAATTCCATCATATAACAAATAGGACCAATAAATAATTCACCACTTACGTACTTTGCTTCACAGAAGTAGTTTCACATGAATGGAAATCGCCATCTCATTTATCATAGAACATTCTCATAGGAATTAATATTTGATATTGATGAAAGCATAGGCCTAACGAGGAGGGGTTATTGGGGTCGTAATGAAAAAGAGTTTGAGTAACAATTTGAAAACATAAAAATTTGAGTGAGTGTGGTTGAACTATTAGTCAACTCAAGTTACGTCAATGGATAAAAGTGGAGGTGACCCAAAGATATGTACCGGGTGAATTATACGTTTTTGGGACAAATTATTTCCTTATATTGAAGCATTCATAAGGGGAAGAAAAATTAGATGAAAAAGATGTCCTGTCAAAATGCAGAAACTTGAACTGTTTTTCAGATATTCGAGTTCTTGTTTAAAATTTTCAAGTTCATTATCACACTGTTGCAGTTAATTAGTTCGAGTGGTTTTTCTGCCATTTTCAACCGAGATTTTAAGAAATGGTAGGATTGGAAGGATATATCGTCATTATGGACTGTAAGTTTATTCATCAAATTATAGCGCGAAAATAATGAATAGCCTGATTAAGAACCAAGTTTTTGACTCACTTGTTAAAATAGAACCATATAATATAGAAGAATATTTAAATTATAACTGTTGAGAGATCTGCACAGCTCGATCTATTGCGTCTATGTTTTAGATATGTATGTCTAAATATTTTGTATACCTCCTTTCCCTTAGTTCTCATGATGTTCTCTGAACATTACAGGATGTCTCATTTCCTGGGGAAGTTTATTATAAAAAAAATACCTGCTGTGACCAGTATCTCACTTAATGTTGATTTACCTGTTCTCTGTGTATTTTAATGTTCCCTGGAATAAAATTTCCTTCATTATTATTATTATCATTATTATACTACAGAAATCTTGGCACACATTTTTGACCCACCCTGTATACAATATCTGGTTCAATTCATTTATGGTGTTGTGGTTCAATTACAGGTGCAAGGAATAAATATTTTCATTTATTTCAATGGGTCTCAACAAATTCACTAGATTCAATTCTGCAATTCTTCCAAAACTGCATCGAAACATCGAATTCCACTGCATAAAAATGAAAAATTGGTATGAATGCCGAAAGCAAAACGTTCCGATCCACCAAGCTGTGGGACGCTATTCATTTCGTGTTATTCCAGTAGTCTTCCGTTGCCAATCAACAAAACACGAGAATAAAAACTGAAAACAATAGCTTTCCGAAGAAAAAAATGGGTTAACACAACACAATGCACTCGAAACCGAGTGTCACTTATGTTTGTTTTGAATACGTATATATCCGGAATGAATAAATAAATCTATCGGGAAAATTTTCACAATGTTCGTCGTCGATATCGTTTTTCCAAACACAATAACTTCTTTTCGAATACTGAATTACTCTGGCGTTCGATTCTCAAAATAAAACGACGGTCTTCTTGGATCGCTCAACAAGGATATCAATAACAACAGTGAGGAATAATGAAAATGTTATTTTTCGGAGATTTCGCAAGATTTGGGTCAGTTTATTCAGAGAAAAAGTATGTTTCCATCTCGGATGTTTATAATTTCAATAAATCAATTATTGGGTCTCATGAATATTTCTGATTGGCATTTTCTATTTTGCCACGACGAAAAAATCTACAACGAATCTACAGTCCATGTGTCATCAGTTGAAATAATAATGAAATTTGTTGGTATGACTGGGAATCAGGACATAGTTGCTTGAAAAAATAGAAAGATCAAAAAGAACCGTGAACCCATTATTCATTGCAACTAGAGATTCATCAAGTCAAGTAGCTTGATATTCTGAGGAACTACTTGACTTGACTTGAAAATCAAGCTCGTGAAAATTTATATACTTGACTTGACTTGATTTGAGATATTCATCACTTAACTTGAAATCAAGCTACTTGATATCACTTGATCTTGATACGGACGTGTCGAACGGTATATATTTCTGCAAACTCGCGTGCGCTCAGACTTAATACGGGGGTTCCCCGACATCCGAGCTGACTGAATCCATTTTAAAATAGTTTATATTTCTGTTTTTTTTTATAAAATAAGTTTCATAAACAAGAGTCTCTTCCGAAACTTCCATTATCATTCCATTATTTATTGAAACATAATAAAACTGCTTAAAATCAAGTTACTTGATGGAAGTACTTGATTATTCAAGTACTTGATGAATACTTACTTGAACTTGACTTGATATCAAAAACTACAACTTGACTTGAAGTCAAGTCAAGTCGAGTAGCTTGAATATCAAGTCAAGCCGTGAATCTCTAATTGCAACTACGTGACTGGTTTTCAAATCATGACATGAACGAGTGATTTTTTCATGGATCTATCTTAATATTTTCACATATTTCTTCTGAAAACTGAAACTTCTCATCAAATACATGATACTTGACAAGTATCTCTCATTTTATCAATCAGAAATCATTTCAGATGAAATGTTTTGTTGATTGAAATGATTCAATTCATAATAATAACTGAATCGATTTTGTGATATCATCGATGGACTTCAACATTGAAAACACCCTGTATGGTTTTTCAACGTCACAATATAACAAACTGTAGAAAATTTATATAACCTGAAGAGGTCTCGAAAACAAAATGCACCTTCGGTCACGTAACGAACACACCAAAAGTCGATCCATCCTGTGGGCAAAAGAACCACCTGTTCTCGATGAAGAAGTAGAAGAAGAAGAAGAACCAACAGCCGCTGCAGGTGAACACGAATACGCAACAATAATTTAATTACAGTTTCGAGAGTCGAGTATCATCCGCTCTTCGAAACGAATTCGACAGCCAACGGAATTCCAACCTCAAACAAAATACGGGGTGTCTCCGAAAAAATGGTGTATCATTCTGTGTATTCATCAATCAACGCTAGTGTGTTTATTCAAGAGATTATTCCAGCACTTATTCATTGGGAGGTCCCATAAATATAAAAGTCGCCCTATCATAGGGCACAGCATACGATATGTGCCCTTTGGCTTCGCACTTTCCCTAGCCTAATTTGAATAATCAAGGAAAAACCAGTGAACAATTTTCTTTATCGAACGTAACAAACGGCTACGCCCTCTCAGTGCAACGAATCCGAGGGATCACAAGTGGCCTGGAACAGATATGGGTTAAGTGGATTCAATTATGCATACAACCAACTTGGCCCAAGTATTTTAATGTCACGTGATTTCGAGATAATTTCCCACCATGACTCCCTCTGAATGGAAAATTAATTGTCGGGCGACTAAAACGAGTTGAAGTCTGACGTTTATAATGATGGCGAAATTAAAATCTCGCTTTTGATGAAACCCTGTATTGTCGGTTCGGATGAGGATATCGGGTAAATGTCGATTGTGGTAGCTCGAAAAACCACAATGGTTCGAATTCCATTATTCGAGACCATGGCAGTTCATCTTCTCGAAGAAAATAAATTGTTTGAGGAATTAAAATTACCCTGGAACTGTTTGAATTCCATAGAGAAAAGTTTCAATATGCAAGTGGTCTATAAACGACTTTGACATTTGACATTTTTATTGTCACGGTGTATTAAATCTTTTCTACGCCACTGGGTCGAACAGAAGAAAGTGCCCCAAGAATGTAGCAGTTGTTTTTCCCTATTCACGAACAACCACGATATCGAAGTTGAAAAATCGAACTTTTGTTTACACCTCGTAAACAAGAGACGATAGCTAATTTTTGTTTCCGCCAGCGAACTCAACTCGAAAAAATAAATCGAGGATGCTTCTCCATTTTCTTATTTCTCCTATAGTTAGCGTGCTACCCTATGTAAACATCGAAATTTGTCCACCCTGTACAATCTTGATAGAAAATTTTCGAAAAAAAAATGAAAATTTCGAACTTTTCTACGCCACTGGGTCGAACAGAAGAAAGTGCCCCAAGAATGTAGCAGTTGTTTTTCCCTATTCACGAACAACCACGATATCGAAGTTGAAAAATCGAACTTTTGTTTACACCTCGTAAACAAGAGACGATAGCTAATTTTTGTTTCCGCCAGCGAACTCAACTCGAAAAAATAAATCGAGGATGCTTCTCCATTTTCTTATTTCTCCTATAGTTAGCGTGCTACCCTATGTAAACATCGAAATTTGTCCACCCTGTACAATCTTGATAGAAAATTTTCGAAAAAAAAATGAAAATTTCGAACTTAGGAGTGAAATATCTCGAAGAGTATTGATGTCTCCACCAAATTATTACCAAATTCGTGTTTTTGGGTCAAAATACGTGAGTACCCACAAAACTGAAACTCTCTCAGCAGTTTTTCAACTTGAAACAACTGAGACAACTTCTGTGATGATAAATTGATTCTCAGACTCGACATAGATGTCCCAGCCATTGGCTCATATACGTCCAAACCACCTGACTAGTCCAATAATTCATTTTATTCATTCCATTCACTGTAGCACCTGTACACTACAACTAGAGTCAGGTAGTAAAGGCATTCCTTCACCCTTTTCCACCACATTCAACTTCCCACCAGCCGAAGAACGACCAACTAACAGGTGATGGCATCCGAAGGCGTTCGGCTAAAGTCGACCGCCGCCGATGTAGATGGAGCACGTGAAAGAGTCAGTTCGTATCTGAGCTTGGTTGACGGTTGACGTAAAATTGCGCCCTGCGGTGATCCGTCCAGAAATCGCCGGGAAATAACGGGTGGATTTGGCGCCTATCTGTGATACGATCGTCTGTTGTTAACACCTCACGTCGTCTCCTGCTGATTTTCGGAAGCTGTCCTGACTGTTTGTGCACTCCATTGATACTCTACTGATAGTGTGAAAGTGCAGACCTTGGATGAAACGTATTGTGCCGTTAGATCTTGAATCCATTCATAAAAAGCGGGATGCTGGGACTGAAACAGAGTTCGCTTTGGAACAGTTGAACGCGATTTGCAAGTCATTTATGAAAGGGCACGTGGAGGAGTTTTACAATTTTGATGCCATTAAAAGGAATACATTAAAAAACGGCGGGAGTTTTTAGGGGGTGGACTTTTTGGAAGTGTTGTCTTTTGTCATAATTAAATGGTGATTTATTCTGAGATCGGGGACCATCGCGGATTGTGTGCAGTGCTGAAAGATTCAAACGACGCGTGAAGGGGATTTAGTGAGAGCACTCATTAAAATGTTTGTTTTTGTTATGGTTTAATTGTTTAAGTGATTTATTAAGTGATCTGTTCACGCTTCTGCACTTGGATTACTAGGTACTTGAACATGGAAATTGCTCGTTTCACGGCATGTAAGTTTACTGATTTTTTTTCTTATATATGTAGTTACAAAGTGTAATGTCACTCGATCCTGAGAGATAATTTGAAATCTGAAATTTCGAAAACCCAACAGCTAACTGTCCCCGTTTACATGAAATACATTTTTTCAAGAAATGAAATATATTAAATGACCTTTGAATCAAATGAAAAGTCCATGTATGTTGTATTTCTCAGTTCAAATATCGAAACACTACGTATTGAGAATCTACAAGAAAATATTAACTTTTCATAGGTTCAAAAATATTCACTATAGTATTCGAAAGTAAAAAATTCGTACAATAGACGAAAATAGTTTGGTCATTTGTGTATAAAAGTTGAGAAAACCGAATCGTATTTCCCATTTCGGTTATACCTGACAGACTTTTTTTATGCTCCTGAAACCACTGGATTGTCACAATTTCTATTGAAAACATGTCCAAATATTCCTGAAAAAAATCCTAGATATTGAGAAATACGTTCGAATCCATACGAAAGATTTGAGCTTGAGAAATTAGCCGAAAGTTCGTGAAGTCTGATATTCCTTTTTTGTTTTATCGAATAAATGAAGCTTTATTCAAACTAGAATCACATTACGTGCTCGTTGTCCGTAATCAAGTAATCTCCATCTGAAATAATCCAGTTTTCGTCTTGATATCTGATAAAGTTCAAAGCTCGACGTAGACCAGCTCCTGCCGTTTTAGACTACAGGTGCCCTCCAGTGGCGCACACTTGAAGCAGCGCTTCGCGCGTTGAATTACCGCTGAGAATTCGGGTTTTCAGAAACTCATTTCCGTTCTTTTTCACCTGCTCGCATATTGTCGGTTTCGAGAGACAGTTTTTTGATGGTTCACCCGTGGGTACATCCGATCAGACCCTCACCAGCTGTTGTCGAATGTTTTTTTGTCTAACGAAGAGATCAGGTGATAATTTCTTTCGTTGGAAATGTTTTACTTGGGATCCTTTGAGGGTTTTTTTGTGCTTGATGATGATGATTTGTTAGTGGGAGATGGTAAATAATCAGGCTGAGAATGGTAGTTGATTCATTTCGTGTTTCTGAATATTCCAAATTGTAATGAAATACACTCGGAAATACATATCTTTAGTTCTACGAAAAAAAATGAAAAATATTTTTAAATGAATGGAAACATAGCTGAGCCAGTTCCTTGTCTAAATCGACATGAAATTCTGAGATCCAAACAGCTCGAAAAAAGTTTTTGCTGCCAATCAATCACTTTTTATCTGTTCGGAGTCTCATAAAGCGCATATTACAGAAAGAATTCTTCATCTTCTCGAATCGAATGGGATCGAACGAGCTTCTTCCGGTAAAGGAAACCTTTACGGCCGCCATTTTATTCGAAACGCTTTACTGAGGGCGGTTTCTTTGATCGTATTATTTTTCATACGAGGAGTTAGGCCCGGAGTTGGGTCATTTCTGTCGAGATCTTTTATTTCTCACGATTCCACAACTTCATTTCGGGATTTTATTATTATTTGGAAGGCGTGGATTTATTTTGAGAAATGCCTCTGTTTTATTTACCGCGTACGATCCAACAAATTGCGGAATATTTTCAAGTCGTATTATTTTTTATCATCCACATTAAGTTATACTCATTCTTGAAAAAAAATATAAATATTGATCAATTGTGTCCGTAAGGAGGCCTAGAAAGGTGACATATATAAGACGTTGCCACATACTCAAAACTTTCTTAGGTATTGGGAATTTTTTTTTCAGAATAGTCCATATGTCACAGAAAAACTTGACTTTTTGCTGCAATCCTGATTCTCTGCAATTTTTTCTCGAACAATTCGAAAGAGGACTATTTAATATATATAACATATGTGATATTTGCGGTTTTTTGAAAATATTCGACAGAGTCATCATGTGAATTTTTTCTATCAGATTTCCGAACCATTTTTATGCGCCCTTTTTCCTGAGTTTCCAACTTGTGTACATTGTTCTTAAATTCGTATGGATTGGCTTTTCCTGAGCGACACATCAATATATTCTCGTTAAACATAGTAAAGTGACAGGCTGATCTCGTTCGTAGAAAACAAAACGATAAACAAGCAGAGGAATTATCCTGTTATTTACCAACCTCGACTAGCCACATAGGACTAAAGCTCCTAGAAGTTATTTCCTTTAATTTGTTATTCTGTTCCTGTTGGAAGGAAAGTAAGTTTATTTCTATTGCAAAGGACGTAACGAGATTGCAACGCAAAAGAGGAAAAACGAGCAGATAGGGAGTGGAAACTCGGGAGAAATTCACTAGAACCAATTTTTATTACGGCATCATTCTCTCACGTTGCCATACATGTTACGGAATTCAATGTAAACTTCGGATTTGAAATTTTAATTTTCGGTATTCAAGCCAAGTCGTTTTCCATGAAAATGTGTAGCATCGCTCGAAATGCATGATACTGAGATACGATAAAAAATAATGATGAAATGATTGTGAAACTTTTTTGGAAGATATCGTGAGAAGAAAACTTGCTAGCTGTACTATTCTTTGGTTTTTCTCGGCGTATTTCACTCAATTTTGTCCACAAAAAATGCATTGATTCATATGCACCAAAATTGTTTATAATGTTATCTATATATTTTATTGATCACGAATTGATATTTTTCAATTTTGGTATGCGTTATATTTGAATGCCTATTTGATTTCAGAATGCTATCTAACTATATACAGATCGAAACGACAACATTGCATCAAATATCTATTTCTATTGCTCTCATCAAAAAATCAAGTAACCATCGCAGATAGCTGTCGTTTCGCAGTAGTGACGTCACAACACTGTGCATTCTTCACGTGAAATTGCGTATGTTTTCTCGACATTACTGATCTTGCTCATTGGTTGATTTCGAAAGATAAAATCATGACAATAATTTGACAAGGCTACAATTGTATGCTTCGTTCTTCAGACGGTTTCGCGTGGGAATCAAGCCGTTAATTAGGTTAGTGATTGCAATATGACACCAAGGCATTGACACATAAAGTGTCAATATTTTGAAAGGAACCTGTTGCGAGCATTTTGCGTGGCACCTACAGATTCTACCCACTGGAATCGAACAGTCAATGGAAAGTAGGTAAAACGAGTTTTGAAACGCTGATACCCATGTTTACAATTCGACTCTTACAATAAGGAATGTAATATATAATAATATTTCATTAGGTACGTTATTGAAACAAGTTGGCGCCGACTTTTTTTGAACCGTTAATCTCCACAAATTATGACATATTTCGATAAAATTTTAGAGTTTCTAAAATCCTAAAAGATCACGATTACGTTTGAAATAATAGTTAGAATGTCCTTGTATATGCCATCAGATCAGGTTAGTTGCTAACGAGTTCGAAATGAACAATCAGTAATTTTCATTCCAGAACAGTCAGAATTTTTAGTAGGAAGGACATATTCGACGACGAAAGTAAATTCTGAATCATTAGTTTATCAGTTCCATTTGCTTTTATTCAATCAATTTGATGAAGACATTTTATATTCCTGTATTCTTCAATGTTGTAAAGAAAAAACAATGCAGCTATATATCTTTCTTGTTATGATCACAGTTGTCATGATTATCATTGTGTGCAGGGTTGGAATAAGTCATGACTTTTATAAAAAAGTCAAAAAAGTCAGACTTTTTGAAATAATTCGGACTTTTTTGAATTAATTCACTTTGAAATATTCAACTTTTATTTACCCAAACAAAAAATCTCAATCTCAATTTCTGCAAAACAATCTGAAACTATTGATTGAATAACGAATGATAAATACAAATGCAACTTATTACTTATTCAGAATCTTCATTAGAAAGGTCGGTATTTTCGGGATCCCTCTTTGTTTTCGGTATTTCGGTGATTCCCCGAACCCGACGCGCGGGCGCTTTGCATTGTATTGTGTTGTGGGCACTCCACGGTTGTCGGATGTTCATGGTGGTCAGGTTTCGATAATATCATCGGATTTTTCAAATCAAACTTAGTTTGAAATGTTTGAATTAAATGCGATTTTTCCCCATTGGAAAAAGTTTGAATTAATTCATTACTCTTTTAAAAAAGTCATTTGAATTAATTCACGAATTAAATCACTGACCTAATTCATATGAATTAATTCGTGCCAACCCTGATTGTGTGACGAATTGCACCTTTTTGAAGCTTTCATTCTTCCTCTAACGCTTCTCAGATTCAATCACACATATCGATGTTTCGCCATGAATCAAAACTTCAGACACTTCATCCCCGCCATCGTTCTGAAGCCTACTAAATCAAACCACCCGGGGCGTTTCCTTGGATATATGTGAGACAATAAAGAGGACAATCCCGCCCCTCTCTTGACTCGACAGTCGAAATTAATTTCGCGCCACAACGATACCTATTTTGTATACACATCTTGAGTGTGTTCTGTTCGTCTCGTTGTTTGTTATCGTCTGCTCTACTAGTTTTGTAATGGATTATCACTGCGTCGCTATGGAGTGCTTGATTAGTATCAGTAGCTGAC
Organism: Plagiodera versicolora; assembly: GCA_037013635.1. Classification (NCBI taxonomy): domain Eukaryota; kingdom Metazoa; phylum Arthropoda; class Insecta; order Coleoptera; family Chrysomelidae; genus Plagiodera; species Plagiodera versicolora. Next base: position 4,159,356 of record CM072990.1, read on the forward strand.
ATAATGATGTTAATGCTTTTCTGGATGCTTGCCAAGGAATCGGACACATCAATTTGTGTAATGAATATGAGGATGACGGTGATGAAGTGAATGACAAAGGACTCGTTTGTGATGTTTGTTGGGTATTGGATGACGATTGCGAACCAAGGAAATGGGATTCAGCTGAATACTTTGATTTTCGTTGTTAACTCATCTTGTCTGATTCGAAAGTATTGGGGCTAAGGCTTTTATGAGATGAAAAAATAGCCCGAGCTTGTAAACAAATCATTTATCAGATTAATTCGAATTTTTATCGTCACTGTTCTATAAACCTTTTTTTTTATTAGACCATGTACAGTACGAAAGAGTCCAAAAGATATCTATTATGTACGATAGGAATTCAATGGCAGGAAAATCTAGATGTAATTCAACGAATTAATTACCAACCCTACAATAAGTTCAGCTTTTTGGGCACACTGTGTATAACCGTTGAAGAAGATTGATGTTTAACACGTCTTGAGTTGAGTAGCTTTCGAATATATCTACAAAATATCCAAGTATCGTTTTTCGAGAAATAGGGTTATTTTATTATTAAAATGCTTATAAAAATTTTTTTCTATGTGAAAAAAAGTAACCTCGTGGATGAAATCATGGAAGATACACATGGAATGTTGCCCAAAAAGGTCTTTAACTGAGTTTCATGTTCAAAATTTAGTCACAAACTTTTCGACATAATAAATTTCCTTTCCCAAAATGTATGCCCCTGTATGTTTATCTTCGATGCCCAATTGAGAAACGATTCTTTCTGTAACTACAACTTAATCAAAATTTTTATTGCATGAAAATTCAATCAATTCTTACCATAAAAACAAACAAATCACCTTCGTATTTTCAAGAAAACAAAACTCACACACTATATATTCACAGTAACTTGAAAAGCAAGTTGATGAACGAGAAAATATTGAATTACCTGCTAATTTCACCGAACGCAATCGAAACTTTCGTTTACACCATTATTATTACCATAGCAACAGATTCGTCTATTATTATTACCATAGCAACAGATCGTCAATTTTTTCCCTTCATTTCAGTATACCTCCTGGCGACGTTGTGCGCATGCGCCGCCTACGCGCAACAACAGTACTTCCGAACGATGCCGAGAGACGTGAAGATCCAAGAAGGCGGCGAGGCGATGCTCGAATGCGAAGTCGCCAATCTGGCGGGTCAAGTGCAGTGGACCAAAGACGGATTTGCTCTAGGTAAGCCGCTAACGACCGTATATTAGCGGACCCCATCATTTATCGTTGACGGTGCGGCGCTACCAAAGTGAAATAATTGAATGAACGACGCCTAGTACAGCGTTGATCTTAATGCGTTGGACATTGATGTCGAATTAATTCGGTGCTAGGGTGGATGCTGTGGGAGATTTGACGGTGTAGCTATTGAGTTTTGAGATTTTATACAGCAATCAAATTGAAGAGAATAAAAAAATTAAATAAGATAGATAAAGATCAAAACTATTCAACTTGCGCATAAAAATGATGTTCGCGTGTTTTCAACAAAATTTTGACGACATCTCAATGCAAGCGTATATAGAAGACATATTTTGTTGAAATATCAAAAAATCGCAAAATTTTCCGAAGAGGCATATTAAACTTCTCCCTTTCAAGGAATTTTTGTGAGAGATTCAATTTATCATCATCATATTATTATCTATGATGATTATTTTCAGTGTGATATCTAAATGTCAGATCGTTTTTGTTGTTCATAACACGAATATCGGAAAATAGAATTCAGACGATTGATTGTTTTTCCGATTCATTATTTCACATCCAGGCAGTCACAACCAAACAATAACCAATTCAGTACGTTTTTACATTTTCATTAATCACACTTCAATTTCAATTATTATTCTTTTCAACATTCCAATCGTCTACGCCTTCAAATTGGATGTCAATTGGAGTTTTCCAAAAGTTTATAAATGCTGTTTCACTGTTACCAAAACGATCCAATTAGCTTGATCCAGAATTAAAAAAAAAACTCTAATTCTTCGAAGAATTCTTCTTCAACTTCTTTGGGCTGTGAGCAACTCTGAATGGCTTGAAGGTTGAAAAATTGTCCCAAGGCATTTCCAATATGAATTGAACACGAGATCATCGAAATATACCTTATAAATAACAGCAATCTCGTGAAACAGTTTTAATCGGTGAAATGATTGGTCTATCATTAAGTATCACTCAATATAACTGTGATTAATTTTATGCAGATCTGAATGTACTGTAATTATTGGAAATCATGTCCTCTAACTGTTTATCCAGTTGCCCTATTCTTCTTCGATATCGTTTCGCATGATTGACTGTTGCTGCTGTTTTGGAACAAAAAGAATTAACGCTTCAGTGAACGCCTCAATTTATGAAACAACTCGCCGAATAATAACTTTTTGTGGATACATCCACAATTGTTTCTCGTTTCTTTGGATAGTGGAGTAGATGAACCAAGTCCAAGGAAAAAATCTGTCCTTGAGGGTTCTCTCTCACATAGTCCAATAAAAGAGGGACATTTTCGAATGTTTTTCTCTAGATAAAAAAATAATTTTCAACCAGAACATTATGTTGATCAAATAGAATGGAAATGTTTTTTTTTCATATTGTCCAACATTTTATAAAAGAATTTCAGAGGACGCTGAAGGATTTATAAAATATTGTTCAAGATTTTTCCATTTTTGTACTGTTCATGTCCTGTAAACTTTGATATTGTTAATTTTTATTCGTCAATGCGATAAATTCTCGAACAAAACACCTTAATGAAGGATTTAAACAAAAAGTCATCAAAATCAATCGAGTTTCGGAGAATTTCTATCCACTAGCCGAAAAACAAATTATTTCAAGGTAAACGCTTCTGAAGTTTTTTTTTCCTTTTCGATTCAGATGTTAATATTTCCAGAATAATCGATCGCTATAACTTCTTTTCTACAGCTAATTTTGTCATTAGATATTGAGAGGGGATTCTTGACAATCGGCTTTCTGAAAATTATTAACTAGACACATTCCAAAATTTTGTGTCTGCATCTTGTAATATCGAAGGTAGGGTCACAAAAATTGTTTGAGTAAGAAATTGAAACCAATTTTATTTAGGTTTGATAGTAAAATATATTGTCACTTGAAAAAAAAAATATGGAAAATTAAATTTTCTATAGGATTCATAAAAAATGCAATTGGAATTATAGGAGGCGAAATACATATTTGCTACGAACTGGTTTTTGTGTCTGAACAAAAAATAGAATATCATTCCATCGAAATTGTCATCGCTATTTTTCGCAGGATTCTCGAACATCATTCCCGGATTTCCGCGTTACTCTGTCATCGGAGACCGACGTCACGGCGTCTACAATTTGCGAGTTAGTAACGCGTCTCTGGAAGACGACGCCGAGTACCAATGCCAAGTAGGACCTGCTCGTCTGCATAAAGCCATCCGTGCTAATGCCAGGCTCAACGTTATCTGTAAGTCCAACAATAACGATTTTTCTTTACTATAATTTTGAATAGTTTCAGCAAATTATGAAAAATAGTGTATTAAAGTATAAGTGGATAAAAAGGTCTTTAAAACACGCGCGAGTTTTCGAGCACGACGGCGCAGCCGAAGTGCTCGAAATAGAGCAAGTGTTTTTAAGACCAGTTATCCACGAATACTTTACGCTATTTTTTTTATTGGTGCACCATGAAATAATATATAATGGTATTATAACTACAAAGAATAGAAATGAAAACTATAATGCAAAATGGTTGACTTCGTGATGTGACATTAAGACACCTTTCGTTGTCATGGAAATTAGAAAAACAGATATTCATTCACAATTTTATGTTTATTGTTATCGCAGAGTTCAAAAATGAATTATTCCAATATCAATTCATTGAATAGTGAGGCAAAATCGAGGTTAATACCGGAAATATTCAGTGATATATATAAAAAAGAATATGACAAGTTCATCAAATGAAGCAAGAGGTATCAGAAATAAATGAACTAGTTGTGCTGGCTTACCTTCAGAAAATTTAGGAGCAGTACAAGGCGTCGACTATTATGTACAAAGTACTCCGTCAAATCAATAATCAATAATTTGTCACTTAGACGTCACGTTTCTCGTTTCTTTGTTGATGTTGCCATGGTAACTTTAAAAAACGCGCGTTTTTTAAAGTTCGATTTAAACACGCTGGGGCGTGCTTTAAATGGGTAAAAAGGGGCACCAATAAAAAATAAAATGAAATGTAAGCGCTGACTATACGCCGTCTTTTTCAAATATATGATCTGACATTCTTTTCCTATATGGAGTTCTTTGAAAATTTAGAAATTAGTTCTGATTCAAAGTTATTGTGAAAAAACAATTCCCGATTTCAAAACTCCGAAGAGTCACATAAAATGTCATAAATTATATTGAGAAGTTGTGTTTTTCGAACGGGAACTCAGGATCGCTCATATTAAAAAATCATCAACTATTAGAAAAAAATTTATGAGGATGTCTTATCAAAATCGAAATTTTACTAAAGAACTCCAGAACTATATAGTTTTGATATCAAAACTTCTCGAAACTATAAAAAATAATGGGTTCCAACTTCACACGAGTTTAGATTTAAAAAAATCGACTTGACCAATAAAATATTAGCTGAAATAATTGATGAGTTTTCTTAGTGTCAATAACCTTGGACGGTGACCTTGAGAGTTGTTTAGAAAAGGCCTACATCTTACATCAGTTCTTTTATGCAAAAAATATATATAAAAATTGGACAAATTCAGTGGCGAATATTTCCCGATCAAAAATATTAGTTGTGGTGCTTTCAAAATTGTTCACACTCAGTATCTTTGAATAAAATTTTCCCCTTTCCAATTTGGCCAAGTACTCACGTAGCACCCAGTATAAGTCTTTTTGATCTGTAATATGGAATCAAATTGTCAATTCACCGTCAAAATTTTATGGATTGATGGTCGAACATTGAAATATCCGTCGACTATACAGACTTTTGACGAACAGGATAAAGCGTATACGCTGGCGTATACATTTTCTGACAGTATTTTCATACGTTTTTCAGCAAATTACTTTCCGTTTGAGTATGCGAATGATAAAGGTAAGACAGCTACGCGAATTTCATCGTATTTATATTTTTCATGCGTCAGCTAAAACGTGAAATGGAAAGGGGAGTTGAGCGAAAATAAAACGGTTTCGCTTTGCCTCAGACGATTTTCCGTCTTTTGACTAAGAGATAAATTGATTCCGGGATGGAAAAACGCGGAAAAACTCCTTGGCGACGTTCGATGATAATTATATCTGCAAACAAACTGGTTTCTGAGGAAGACTTCTTCGTTCGAGTATGAAACTGTTTTCAAATTTACAGAATACTGTTGGAAAAATTACTCGTTTGAATTCAAGGAAAATTTGTTTAATCGAATAAATACTCCAAGTATATCAACACAATGTTTGCAGTTTTTTCATTACATCACAAGTAAATGTATCAATATTTGTTTTCAATGTAAAAAAATAATGCAATAATTCAGAATTTCACTGCAAATGGTATGTAATCTTCAAACTAGCAGAACCACTTTTGAATCTTCCAAATTTGCTTCGGGGATAATTAAAGGCTAATTTGACGCTAATTTATTACCGTATCATCGACTTTATTTCTACTTGTTTCATTGAGAAAATTCTCTCTAACATAGGATTCTTCCAACTTAAGACTATTTTGAGGTTTTATTTTAACCTATCACTGGATTTGCTAATCATTTATTTCAATTTGCTTTTTTCTTTAGTTCCCTAAGAGATGATCACAAGCTCTTTCCATAAACTCTGTTCATGAATTTTCCCTAATATTGAATCGTCTTCCTCTGATAAGGGTCATTATTCCGTCATCTGATTCTTGGATCTTTCTTTATTCGTCTAGAAAGAATTGCTGCTGATTTCTGTGAATAATTACTGACCAATTCGGTACACTCGACCAATAAAAACTTCACACTGGGAAAATTCTCGTAAAAAAGCTAAACCAAATGGAGTTCACCAACTTTGATCGACTGTTCAAATAACCATACAAATAAAACTTTTCACAGATGAAAAAATACTACGAATCCATGTGTATATTCACCTCTTCTCAACTTTCCATTTCATCCTAAACTTTGATTCAATATTGACTATTTAAGTAGCGAATTCACTTGTCGTTGAAATGAATGATTTCATTTCATGAGAACAAATTCGTTGCGATTGTGATATAGTCATTGGAAATAATCGCAAAAACGTTGAATTTCTTCTTGATCAACTCACCAGAATTCAAAAAGAACGCATATTCAACAAGCTTATGTAAGTTTCACTTGTATGATGGTAACTGGCTCTATGATCATGCGCATGCGCGTATTTCCTTATAGAGTTAGAGAACATTTGGAAATCCTTTGAAAAGTGTCTATTTAAGAACCGTCTTAGCTATGTCATATTTTTTCTCATGCAATTTTACTCATTGGAATTCGAATTGAACTTCCCCATATTCTAGAAAGTGTTGCATTAATTCTAAAACCAGGTTAAGGTCTTGTACCTTCCAACAAATCATAACGTTCCGCCCATGAATATTGATAAGCACTGAGGATAGATCGTTGGATTGAAAATCATCCGATACACGAGTCAAAGAGAATGTTTTATTACGTCTGTTGCTTTCGAAACATGCATCTCGATGAAAAATGATAATGACTTGAATGAGGGAGCTTTGAAGCCCTTTTGATACTCGCTGAAAGAATCACAACTTGGCTGCACGATATGAAACTCTTTGAACGCCGCAGTCCAGCCTGAATCGAGAAGTAGATCGACGATGAATAATGGAATCCTAAACCAACTCCTTTTTTTTCAGGATATTGCAAAAAATTGTGCTTTCAGGGGCTCCCCCGAAATTGCATATGCAATGGTTGCACCATAAATGAATGAATTTTTCCCTTTTTTGGATTGATAAATACTGATACACAATTCTAACACAGGGTGTTCGGCCTAGGCGAGGCAACATTCAGTTTGCTTTTAGAACACCCTGTATATTCGTTCACCATCGAATTCAGCATGGAATTTTGTATCCAGTCTCTTCTTTTATCAAAAAAATGCGACGTTGTCGAACTATAGTAAAGAAACGAAAATTTGGCGAAAATTGGTGCACTGTAAATGGTACAAAAAACCAATATAAATAAACACATTTGGTTGGTAAAAAGGGAAAAGATGACTGAAATGTCTGAACTGAGTGAAAGTCTCGTTTTGTATACAGGATGTTCTTTGGATAAGCTTCAATTCAGTAGATTTCAATTAGCAAAAACTTCATTTTCATCATTTTATGCCTTCGAATTATGTATCAATAACGTACTCTTTGAAATCGCCTGTTTTTGAGTGAATTGCATTTTTAATTTACGATTCGAAATTTCAGTCTTACTATTAATGTGAATTTCGTATATTCGAGATGTCTTCAATAATCGACGAACTATTAAGGTTGATATTCTTTAGTTCGTCCATATCATGACTGACTACAACTAATGTAGAATTTGCTACTATAATTCAATATCATACCTATGTCGATCAGTAATCGATGGAATGCTAGAGTACAAAGCAAACTTGGTAGGAAACAAAATTGAATATCGAGAATACAGAGGAACATTTCTGAAGTTAAACTCAAAGTTAACTGATGTAAGTTCAAAGAATATATTCGACGAAAATCCAATGTGGAAGTGCATATCTGGACCATATCAACATTAATCTAATAAATCAAATTCCGGTTAAGTAGCCTATCACCGAAATACCATTTGTCTATATCAACATGGCGCCCAATCAAACAACAATAAATTGCAAGATAATTTCATATTATAACTGTGTATGCATAATATCGAATTACTATAAATCCATACTATACCCATCGCTAATAAATTCATTATCGATGCCCTACAAAATCGAATGATTCATCGATTTCATTTGGGGATTACACTAAGTCGGCCATTTATTCTATAATAACGTTATTCTAATGGCTCCGAAATGGAATTATTCGTTTCGAATACGCGGAATATGCGTGTATTTCTATAACCTGATCAAAAATATATGCAGGATCACTGGATTATTCGATTATTATTATTATTGACTCGTTGGTGAATAAATGCATGTCGAGGACGCCATCTATAGGAAAGCAGAGTAGTAAACTTGATAGTAATATTGAATGACCTTGAATTAATGATATTCTGAGGAAATTTTCCTGTTCAGACTGTTTTTCATAATTTTCTTGACTTCTGATTCCTGATCGTTTTCATTTCACGATGTCGTTGGGAAATTATCGATTATTCCGATGTACTTCTAAATTGACTATACAGTTCAGCCATGTTTTGTTTATCAAGTGCAGTCTGGAGATTAGAATCGTGGTCTTTCCTTTCTTTCACCGAGCAATTTATAAAACTCGAGAGTTCTCTTAAGTACCTATACCTCTGTCACCAGAATGAGACTCTCGAATTTTAAGTAGGGTAAACAAAGTCAATGGCGTAGAGAAAACTACTTCTCGGGGAAATTGAGTGAATCGAAACATCTATTTCTGTTGATTAAGGCAACTACATCGAATGCACTGTATGAGAAGAGATATTTACTTATTCAGGTCTATCGAATTTGAAATCAACTCCCCATAAGAGTGAGATCTTCAGTTCATGGTGGGCTCTGAACCTTTCCTAAGAAATAATAACACGAAACAGTACGACTGAATTGACAGTATAATATATTACGAAACAGTACGAGACATCACATGAATTCAAGGTAGAAACAATACTATACAATATGAAGAAAATATTTGAGACAGTACGAATTCGTTCGGATTTTACTTCACATCTTACATACAATTTCAAACAGCTGATCGATTCATCTACATAACTTTCCTAGAATGAAATTATACTTGTTGAAATTGAAGAAACTCCTGGAAAAAAAACTCCGAAAGCTTTATTTCTTTATCAATAGAATGGTACAAATTATCATGAGGTAGCACGAAGCAGCACGATTATAAGGCTCTACGAAACAGTACACATCACGAAACAGTAAGTGTCATGTCAAGTGAATCCGTCATAATATTTTACAGTTCAGTTCATTAGGTGAACGTATGAAGGTACGACGAAAAAGTATGGCGAAACATTATGACGAAGCACTACGACGAAATGATATGACAAAGCAGTACGACGATACAGTACAAGACATCACATATCAATTCAAGGTAAAAACAATTTATGAAGAAAATGAATATTTAATTCGTCTGGAATGAGATGATGCTTGTTGAAATTGTATAAATTCCCGGAATAAAAGTCTCTACAATCTCTATTTCGATAGAAAACAGTACGAGACACTACGAAACAGTACAACATATCACGAAACAGTACGAGGCGTGACAAGTTGAACCGTCACAGCATAAACTGTTGAGTGCATGAGGTGAACGTAAGAAGGTACAACGAAACAGTATAACGAATCAGTACGACGAAACAGTATAACGAATCAGTTTGACGAAGTAGTACGACGAAACAGTACGAGGAAACCCTCGTAAATTTATTTTTCATCTCCGCCGCTGCTTTCCAACCACTTACGCCGTCGGGAAAACTCTGAATGCAGTATTGAATAATTTAACCGTACGTTCGTATCGCGTTTAAAACAATTGTGAGTGCTTGCTGCCGGTTGAAAACACGTCGCAGCGCCCATGACGGTATTGTGAACGTTTCCCTCGTGTTTGCTCCGGACCCGTTCCTCAAGACGCTCCATTATGCCCGCTGCCGAGCTCTTGGAGCTTTGCTGTTTGAGTTCCCCACGCTGAATGATTATGCTAAATCGACCATGTGTTCCAGCGAGTCGGGCCACGTAAATCCCTTATTTTGTTTGGCAGTTCAAACACTAGAAGTTCGACCCTTCGTTCAACTTCCAATCGCGATAGTTCCGTCTCGGTACTGGAAGCAGTCGAGTGATGGTAATGGCGAAGAAGCGATTTTCAACTTCGATATCATACTTTGAAAGAGACGTCTATGAAACTGATATCAAGTAACTCATAGATGGTGATAAAAATATCCTGATGCCAGCTTCATCCACAGATCAAATCCAAAGTATTTGAATGCCATTTCAAAGTTATCAAAAAGTAAAGAAATCAAGCGTTACAATGAAATAATCCGATGTGTTTTCAATTACTATTCATCAAAGACCGCCTCGTATTGTTTTTGGCATAGCGATGAGTGGATCGGGTGAGGACAGTGGAAGGGAAGCAATTGGAGTACAGCCATAGATTTCTCTTATTCATTTGGGATAAAAACCTTGCTCTTTTTTCTATCTTCTTTTTTCTTTCTAAGATAAATGTTTCGAAAACAAATTTATATAGGAAAGCGATTCAGAATGCAACAGATCCAGAATTTTACGTAATTCCCAAACGCTTAGTGTTCCTCTTGAAAACACAGAGTTAGTATCACTGTCTTCTTTATCTAAAGTAACAGCGAACTGCAAATAAATGTTTATAGTTTTTTTTTAATTCATGAAGAATGGGTAGATTAATTCGAATGTCCAAAAAGCATGCTCCAAAACTTAATGAAAAAAAAAATGAAAATAAGAAGCAGCGCCTAGTTTTTTGACTAATATACAGGGTGTTCCTTAAAGACATGCTAATATTTGAAGGGGTTATTCTTTGACTCATTTTGAGAAAAAAACTTTCAATGAACGCATGTCCTAAAAGTCTCAACTTTTGAGATACAGGGTGATAAAGTTTTGAAAAAAAAAAACAATTTTTTGATAATAACTGAGATAATATTCTAGAAATCTTTAGAAAATTTGGTACATATCTTCTATACATCTAGGTGCATTTTGGGATGTACGAAATTTTTCATTTACTCTACCAGTGGCGTCCGTACGGGTTTCGCATTGGATATTTTTGGAGAAAAAAATATTACGCCACAGCTTACTTTCGAAATAAAGAATACTTTCAAGATCCTCATTCATTATTGAGCAAAATTAGTCTCATGGATTTTCTTTGTCCGACTCATGGTTTTCGCTTAAAAAAATAAAAACGTTTTACTTCAGGGTCTATTCCTCAAAAATCTGATGCGGCGTGAAAATGTTTGTACATTGACTGAAAGCAAATCAAGAGATTTGCTTTGTTCCAAAATGAATGAAAATCCAAAAAAATATATTTTTCCTGTCAGATGCTCTGTTCTTGATAAAAATAATTATTAAAATTATCTAGTATCTTAAGAGTTAATACTTTTAGGACCTACGTTTATGGGTAGTTTTTTTTTTCAAAATGTGTCGAAGAATCACTCCTTCTAATATTATCATTTCTTCAAGGAACACCCTGTATTAAAAAAATTCAGACAGCTCAAATAAATCACGACACACTTGAAACAATTCGCGAGACCAGCATCACCTCATCCTGATTTATCTCCCGAGAGTCTACGGACTGTTCGAAAACTAAAGTTTCCATACGAATTCGCATCAGGCGCAATTCGGGAGTTCGAATGTCGACTGGAGCCGTGCCAAGCGCGGTCCAGCGGTCCAGTCACGTTCCCGGTCATCCGTAATGTCACAGCGTCCTCTTTATTAGCCATAACAAGCCATTGCAGGAGCCGAATGCATTCCAGATGCGAGATCTCGGTCGCCCATCGATGATTTTCTATTCTCCAAACAGGCGGAATCGTTTGAATTTATTAACGATTCGGTCGACGTCTAACTGTATCTGATCGCATCTACTTTTGTACATACGGGGTGATCCATGAGTGCGTGAAAACGAAAAACTTAGGGAAAAAATACGATTGAATAATTCAAACAAAAGTTGTTGTGCAGATACACATTTCCAAAATATTTCGAGATATACAGGGTGTTTAGTCCAAGACAGAAAATATGGAGATTAATTTACGATAATGATACACAATTGAGAAATTCTCAAAAAATTCCTGAAAACTCGTTAAATACATAAGTGGAGCTAAAAATGGTCTTGACCTCACTTTCCCTCAATTTGGAATAGTTCTCCATCATCGTCCAGGTCGAAAAACAACTAGATAACAAAAATATTCAATAATTGTCCTAATTGTCGTAAGAAGAAATGCATCCAGTATTTTCAACATTTTAAATATCTCTCACATTGAAATTAAAGTTTTCTTTTGTTTTTTTTTTTACATTTGTAAAATAAAATAATTTTTTTTTTAATGTTAATTTCACTCGATATTTATGAATGAATTCATAGAATTTCTGGATAATCAAAAAAACTAAAAATATACAGGGGGTTGATTTAAAATAAGGAAGTTGGTATCGGCCACACCCTATATAATTATTTTCCTTTGAAGAAAATACGCATCTAAGAATACAAATCGACGTGTTGAAGCGTTTTTCCCAACACGCTCTCATTTATTCGTTATCGAATTTATTCCATTTGACTGTTTCACACTGTATAAACATACAAAACTCCACGACGAGTTTTTTATAAGAGAAATTAAGAAAAAAATATACCAAAGATAATGAGAGCAGATTTATGTTTAGATAGCATATCATCAGCATATCTCTATAGCCCATGAAAAATTCTTAGTGAGCCTTCTGGTTGAAATTCGTGAGACAATGCGCTCTAAAATTGTACCCTCTTCGCCATCAAACCATACTTTATCATAAACTGTTTGATTAAAATACAGATTAATAATTATAACATGAACCTACAAGGTTTTGCTCCGAGAATACCGTCACATATTCCAGCGTTTCCTACTACGTTAACGAAGTTAGAGTCACGTGTAGTTTGTCGCATATTTCTGGGGTAACTCAAGTTTAACTGCCACTTACTGTTATGTCTCCATACTTCTAGCACTTGCATTGAATCCAAACCGAGTTCACAACAACTTCTTGAGTTGCTAGGATGATTTTTGATTCGTTGAAATTTTTTTTGCAAATGCGTGTAACTGTATTCGAAATGGAAAAACGAGACTACAAAACCATAAATTGGCTGCTTCAAGATCAAATGAAGCTTATGAATTTTTCAGAAAAATATTATGTACTGGAAATTAAAAACCTCCAACCTACTAGTTAGCAGCTGTGACGTCACAACACTGCGCGTTTTCGCGTAAATTCTGACAAAAAAATAAGAAACTGGTATTTTTCACAATGCTCTGCATGTCGTGGTGTTTTTTTTCACAAACTAGTGTTCTCGTCCATTGAAATCGAACTCCAATGTACTACATGGAGAAAATTACCATAACCAGCAGTATAATCAGTATCATAAGTCCTAGAATTGACAAGCTTCTGTGTAGTGAAACATACCACTGCGGTACTAGTGCTCACTAATAATCCATGTCTATCAGAAATGAATCATAGCATTCAAATCAACAATTGGCTGATAAGTCCATTGTGCTCAGAGTACACGTTGTGCTACCCTCCTGTATATCGATTGCATATGCAGCGTTTCCGCGTTCCATGATTATTTGAGGTTATGGTGTCGGAAACTGCTTATTAGATCGTTCCATTTATAGTTATGGTATACAACAAGCTCATACGAAAACCGAATTCGGAAGAGCCGAGGACTATGTAGGTGTTTGGAACGGTGTTACAATTTTATCTTTGTGTCTTGGTGCTTAGCATCATCCGAGGAAATAACGCGGATTAGGTATTCTGGGAGTATCATTTCGTGATCATATTCGTGAATGAATATATCCCGTAATATACAGGGTTTCCCAACTCCAAATGAGTCTGGGTGCCAAGCAACGAGGTGCCCTAATTGGTCCAGAACCTTTCTGCAGCTTTGCAAAAGACGTCCATGAAACTGGCACAGCCGTTCTAATAAGAATCGATCGATAATCTATGATAATGAAGATATTGACTAACAGGAAAGGCTCATTTCATTCCATTATAGGAAAACTGTGTAATGCAGTTATATGAAATAAGGAAAAAGTAAACAACACGAGAAGCGTTTTCGTCTTCTAATATTCCCTAACTCCAGCACAATCACCAATTCTGGCAAGATTTCGATTCATTATGATGGAAACTAACGTAGTACAGTATTTTTGAAATTTTTTATTTCACGAAACATGATAAACAGACCATACGAGAAACGATTTCGTCTTCTAATATTTTCTAACTCCAGAATAACTAAAGAATTCCAGAACTACATATTTTGATTTTCAAAAACATAATGAATCGAAATCTTCCAAAATAAGTGATTGTGATGGAGTTAGAAAATACTAGCAGACGAAAACGCTTCTCGTGTTTACTTTTTCCTGATTTCATATTTCTGTATTACACGGTTTTTCGAAACATTTACTTCAATGGAATAAAATGAACCTTTCCTGTTAATCTCTTCATTATCATAGATTGTTCATCAATTATTAGAAAACGTATTACCGAGATTTCATGAAATGTATGAAAGTTCGGCCCCCGTAGAATCTTCAAATTTGTTCAAAATCAAATTTTGTATATACCAGTCGAGAGTTATTAAAAATTTAGAAAATTGAGCATTTGAATCAACTTCGTAGCTACTTTGAGTAAAAAGTTACAACAAGGCTGTACTAGCTTTACGTGAAGCTGGCACAACCCCGTTTTTTCGAAAACCGTTTGAGTTAGAATTTTTTTTGTGTCAGAAAATAGTTATTAAATAGTTATTAAATACTGCATGATTTTCATTTGGTTGTGCCAAAACGACTGTGCCAGTTTTATGGACATATGCAAACGCACTGAGCAATACATCCAACAGTGCCTCGTAAATTGAGGAAAAATGCGCCGAGAATGAGACAAGCCAAAGAGTCCATCAATGAATCATCGAAGACATGTGAAGATTGCAATGTGGGGGATCCTACATGCACAAAGTCTCCATCTTATCTCGCTCAGTCGACAAAAATTCTTGCTGATGCGTCTATAATAAACATTATCTTTCTGTCTTTTTCCTTCTGTTGGTGGATTAATGAATGAATCTTAATCAAAGAAGACTAGTTTATCTAACGAAGAAAATGTTGATGTTTCCGGATCATTTGAGGTGAACTCGGTCGTTATCTGGATCGAATCTGGATATATGCGATCCGACCTGGGATGGAACGACCCAAGCACTGGAAAGCTCGCGTTTCCGGAAACATCCGAAACTCCTCAAACTTCCATGCATCACCCAGACTCCCATCTGAAGTCTCCTCAACTGCGAAAGGCTAATTTATCCGCGAGACCCAGAACAATTCCCGTCATTATGTCTGTGCCTAGTGCCTAGAAAGTCTCATTCCCTCCAAACTACTCTCTAAGAACATCTCGATATATTTTCCGGGGGAAGGAAGTCCCTCTGGACGCCTATTTATTCCGTTTAATCGGGATTTCCTTGGGAATGAAAAGCTGGCACCGCTAATATCGACACTACTTCGATCCGGAGTCTGTTATTGAAGTTTATGTATGATTGAGGGTCGCGTCTTGTTCGTGCCAGCACTTCTGAAACCAATATTATTCCATTCAGGAGTCGGGGACATTGGCTGTTCGGAACTCGACGGAAATTGAGCGCGGTCAGTAATAAAGCTTTTACTGTTCGCGAGACTTCTGTTACGGTAACGTTCGACACGTTGCTGAAGGCAATTTGCTGAATCCCATTCGACAAAACAAAAAGACTGGTTCATAAGCGTAAAGTTGTCGGAAACTTCCGATACAAGTTTGATGAAATCTACAGCGACTATAATTGTACTCACTTTCTCACTACTGGAAGACAGACAAAGTGCAAATGTCACAAAACTTTCGGCTCATTTTTTCCTCAAGATATCGTATAAAAAAAAAAACAAGAAGCAACTGTACATATTCTGACATCTACTTTGAATACATCAAGAATAACCTTCCACTTTTTCAGGCTGTTTGAAACTACTTGTAGTGATATTGCCAACTCCTTTTCTATTTTCTATATGACGAGAGCCTTCATTGGGTATTCATCGCTCTTGAAACGTTGAAACCACTCATGATATATCTTTTGACTTGAATCAGTCCACCATAAGCGACTAATTTCATGTTATAAACACAAATCAATCAATAGTGTTCACTTTTCACTTAGTTTCGACTCAGGGGGAGTTGGTTGAAATAAACTTTGAAAAGGTGAAAACTTTCACATTTATTTCGACTTTCGCACTAAAAACTCACAATAGGCGAGATCACAAAGTCATAAATTTGCTTCAAACCTGCTTCTGCTTCAAGATGTAATATTGGAAAATAGTGGATATAAAATTTTCCAGAAAAATATCATGTAATATCAAAAAAAAAACACTTCTAAACCTTTATATTCGATCTCACCAATTGAGGGAGCACCGCTCAATTCAAGTAGCAGCAGTGTGAACTCGACAAGACATGAGAAAGTTGTGACAGCCTATGAAATGTTTGATGAATCATTCACGCATTGAAAAGTATCAGGGGTTTCAATACATATCCCTGGGGAACTCTGCAATCTAGACAGTCTGTATCTATTAAAAAATTGAATAAAAAATATTGACTGATACCAGCGTAGATGTGGATTGCCTGATTCGAATTGGGGAAGTCAGCTTTGTGAAACCCTTCAAACCAGTTGACAGGGATTGATATTAGATATCTCTATGGGGGACTGAATTCGATCCAACATAATATACAATTTCTATTGATTCGGAGATGATGCCATGCGATTTACGTGAATACGTATTGCCTTCATAAGGGTACCTTGATGTGCTCTTGTTTATTGTTTCTTTTCGATTCCGATTAAATTTCTCAGCTGTTGGTGTCAAAGTGTGGAATTATTCTCAATCCTTCATCTCTGGTTTTAAAATTACTCATGTATTATTGTTTGAATTGAAGATTCAATAATCTTCTCGAATGTAACTGTACTATTATTATGACCACTTTGTATATCTAGTTTGTGGTCGTTTCCTGGGAGCTTGCGAGTCACTTGTCATAACATACCAATTATTTATTTCCATGGATTGAGAGATACTCTGGAAGTATCTCAATTTCTTGGCATAATAAATAATTACTCGTACTCGAACTTTATATAACTGGGACTCGCCTATATTGTGGGGCAAAGTATAACATCAAGAAATTCGAAATATTCGTAGTGAAAGACTGGTTACGTTGCATCTATATTGATAT
This sequence comes from Plagiodera versicolora, assembly GCA_037013635.1. NCBI lineage: Eukaryota > Metazoa > Arthropoda > Insecta > Coleoptera > Chrysomelidae > Plagiodera > Plagiodera versicolora. Next base: position 4,176,421 of record CM072990.1, read on the forward strand.
AGCTGTTCTCTATTCTCGTCTTTGCTGTGAGTTCATTTTCCACAATCCATTGTGCTTGAGATTAACACGGGTTCTCATCGCTGTGAAATTGGTGACTTCTATATTTAGAAAATACCAGATACAATTATTCTGCTCTCCATAGACGAATTTACATTTGAATTGTGTGAAAACAACGAGAATATCACTTGCCACCATCTCGTCAGATGGAGAAACATTATTGAAGCATATATTTTTTATGTCGTCACTAAAAATATTTCCAGAATGTCAAATCAATCGAGTTCTATGCGTACTAGTGCTTTTCAACCTCTCGAAAATAAAATGTGTACTATTGCTATACTAAGAATTGGTGGGTTCGTCAAGATTCCAAGTTTTGGCGAATGTTCTATAGTTTTCATGTAATAACAATTAGTTATATTCAGAGTGGAACAAAAATCTGGAAACGCTCAATTATCTTTCATCGATTAGTACCCTAATCGATGTCAAATTAACCACAGGGCACATTTTGAACATTTGCTTTAGTAGATTTAGTAGGATTTTTTTATAATTTTTTGGGTGTTTAGAATTCCGTTGAAACGTTTCCAAGTCGTCAGAAAATAAGCTATTTTCAGTATTTCTTCTTGAAATTTCCATGAATATAATAATTTCATGAGGTTCATTCTATCAACAAACCCAGATGAAAAGCGAATTTAATGGAAAAAGTTCATTTCAAGTACAACAAATAGATGAAAATAGCATTCAAGAAATTGTTATGAATGAAAATAAATAATACATATATGATTATGGCAAAAATTAATATCATTCTTTAAAACTAGCCAGGTTAGTATAAATTTACTGAACATCCTGTATGATTCAATTAAAATGGGCAGTATTCACCATGATTATCAATTTATAAATCTCAATTTCCAAAAGGAATAGGTTTGAAAAAAACAGTGTGTATAGTGATGAAAAGAAATCGAAATGTTTCATCGACTGTCAATTTTTATACTCTCCGGATCTTCCTTGATACTTCTTCAGCAATAATTCCATAGTTGAGCAAAATTGAAAACGTCGCGATTTAATTCTTTGGCGGATGAACATAATCCTCCTTTTCTAATTTTCCACATGATTAGGTTCCTCCATGGCCGTTCAGGGCATCCTGCCAGAACTTCGTAGACAGTTCTCTTTCCTATTATACCCGGGGCGGATTTATAACCCTGTTGTTTTGTTTATATCCTCCCGTCCCATTTTTATAAACGGGCATCGAGCAATCTCCGTTTTGGCTGTGCATTTTCTTTCATTCCGCTTCTTCGGATATCGAGATGGCGATCTTGTCATTTCGATGTCGGTATCTGTGTGCGGACCGATTGTTCAACTGCAACGTTGATGACACCAATTCAGTTTCGAAAGATAAAGATATTTATAGTCCGTCAGATATTCGGTGGACCAGAATTCCTAGAAATGACAGAGTCAATTACGTTTATTCTTGGGATTGGAATTTTCGTGAGAATTATTCGTATAACATTTTGGAAAAAAATTGGACTGAGAGCTACAAGAATTGATTTCATCATCAGCTGTTACGTTTTATCAATATATTCAACTGATTTGTTGATATTCACTGTGTCCAAAAATGATAACATAACACTAACTGAAATGAGAAAATTTCATTACAATTTTATTTAAAGAATCAAATTCAATTCGAATTGTAATCAAAATAATCAGAAGCGTTTTAAAACTTCAACACAAACAATTGTACAAATATTGCAACGTTGCCAAATCGATGTATCAAATATATCAAAACTTCAAGTCACGTCACTTTATACTTCTTGCGACCGATTTTTTTTACCGACACACATAAAATAACTAATATAACTGAATAAGTAACTGTTTCATCATACATTTCAATATATTTGCGATATACGGGTACTTTAATGAATATGTTGGTAATTACGTTGAAGTCTGCGCTAATGAAACTGATGAAAAATTTTCGAGCCTCATTTTATAATGATAATTCAACAACTGTCATAAAGGTACAGAAGGCACCTGTGTTGAATAATTCATAATCAAACTGTAAATGATAATTTTTATCCCGAGATCGGTTGACATTTATACGATTCTTTCAACGTTGGAAAATTTATTGATTATGTTACATTAGAAAGTTTATTTTATCCTTAATGAAAAGATGTATGCTACATAGTGCATCAAAAGCTTCTTTCCTATAAAAAAAGTGAAAATTCAAGAATAAACTTTGGAATCAATGGCCCTTCCTACAAAAATAGTTTTGATATGTATGAATGAATTTTTGTAAGACTAATATAATAATTTCAGTTGACTAAAGTAACATTTTTTCAGTTATTTGTATGGTGTGAGAAAAAATGGCTAGGAAATTGAAAGCGATAGTGTGGAAAAAATCTTGATGCGATAGTACAGATAAACTTCACAAAGCACTAGTGCGATAATGGAATCGAAAAGCACTAATAGTGCTAATTAATAAATCAGTTGTGCAGAAAATAACGAAATCACAGAGTTCGAGAAAAATAATCGAAATTCCAGAATCACTGATGCGATGATGAATTTCAGAAGCATTTGTGCCTATCACTGAATTAATTCAATAAAAGAATTTGGGAAACAAAATTTCCTAGTTCGAAACACATTCAAAAACAATAATGAATGATTTGATAATAAATTCTGAAAGCACCAGTATATTTATGAATTTAATTGGAATCAGAAAGTAAAGCATACATTCGATAAAAAATAAGAAATTCATAATACTTCTGAGGATAGCAGAATTATATTTTTATTTTAATAGCATCTAAAATGCACCAAGGTGAAAATACATTTGAATTTATAAAATACCATAAGAGTGGCTACCGTTAAAATGTATAAATATTGTTTGATTTCAAAGATATTTTGGAGCCAATCTTTGAATTTGCATTAAATTTTCTGAAAGGCTTTATCACTAAGAAAGAATCAAACAATCCTAGTGTAAAAATCAATTTAGAAATTACTTATGCGATACTTAATTTTAAGAACAATGGTGTTTAATACAATCACCATTGCCAAAAGATTCGAACAGCTCTTGTGCATTAATGAGTCTAAAAATCGACAATTTCGAATCTTCGAATCAAGGACCCATTCGTATTCATCACAATAATTTCCGATCGAGACAATTACCGACTGTGTGCCCAACGAAAATTCGCTTGGAAGGGAAACTAATTCCTTTTCAGTCCCGCCGTATTTCACTGGGTGCAAGAAACGCGAAATGAATTAGTCCTAGCTTTATATCTGAGAGGAAATAAGCAACGCCGCCCTTCCGCCCCTCGTTCCCTGGTTTGCCGCCCCGACCGAAAACGGCGTTCTCTCTATTTTCCCCGTCTAACAGACACAACCCTTATAAATTATTGTATCTTGTTGCTACATCGCAGGTCCTCTGTGTAGCGCGTTCCATTTAAATCTGTTCCATTCATATTACATAAGATAGGAGATGCTGGAGATTAAAACGTAATATAGGAAGCACAGCGACCGTACAGTCATTGGCAGCGGCGATGGGTAGGGGGCACAGGCTGGGGACGTGTCTTTCCCCAAAGCTGTCATTTATTCAGCGCTTCCTATCGTATACAGTTCTTAGCGTTATCAACATAATAATAATAATAATTCATTGTTGTATCGAAAGCCCAAGTCAAATTCAGAATTTCTCAGATAATGATGTTTTTTTTGTTGTTGAAAATTCTAGCTATGGTCTATTCAATCAAGCAAGATAGTTTTGGCAGCTCGCTAGAAAGTGCGACGTTGCTGCTTGTTAATTTTTTCAACGATACTCCGAAAAAGAAAGTTAGGTGGAATCAATTTCTCGACTTGTAAAATATATACACCAAAATTGGTCGGATCAACGGATCAAAGGTTCGTCTCCGAATAAGTTTGACATCGTTTTGAAGTCACTGTGAAGTGTTGCTATAATTATTGATGCCTAAATGTTCAGTGGTTGGCTAGATGCTTTTTATTTGGCTCAAATGGCATCTAAAGATAAACAAATCTTATTTTCCTCATATAAATGGACTATAGCAAGAAGCCGAGCTTATTATTCGATTCCATGGATATCAAGTCTGCCAATACTTACGAAAATAATTCATTATAAATTCAATTTTGGTGCGTTTCGTTTGAAAAAATGTCAAAAATCCCAAAATCAAGCTGCTTTAACGTCAGTCAAGTTTTGTGATGTTTTCGAACTACAATGAAGTAAATTTCAAGTTTTAATTTCGAAGAAATCATCACTTGCAACTCTTTTCAAGTTGTATTTTTCCAAAATTTCTCTGAATTAATGAGAATCACTTATGGTTTCAAAATTGAAAAGAAAAAAAAAAACATCGACAAACTCCTGTGGCGATGAGAAATAGTGAAATCGTATGAAATACCTAATTCCTGTGGCATTTAAGAGGAATCACCCTGTACATGATGAACAATATCATAATTGTTGAATATTTGATATGTTTTCATGCAAATCAATTGCATAGTTATCATACTCCAATTGTAGATTATGATAATAATTTTCAATTATTTATTTTCGAATAGTTGCATAGCAATGCATACCAATAACATATCAATAATACATTTAATGTTATAATTTTAATTTTATTAGCATATATCCAATTAGTCATAAAGTACCAAGCTCTCGAATATAAAATGAAAATTTAATTATTATTGGAATTTCACCATTTGAAGATGAAAATATGTTAACATTAAAATTTTTGACGTTTGAGTATCATCCTTTTTATATCCACAACAATCAAAATTATTATAGTTTCGATAATTCACACAACAAACTATTCAATCAGAACCAATTCATCAACTGAGAAGAAAGTGTATACAAGTTCATTTTGTATGAATGATGGTTGATACAATTTTTGTATTTGAAAAAATAGACAATTTATCTCATCACATTTTCACATGCCTTCCATCATGTCGCATTTTCTGCAAATGTGGTTTCACTACTATCGATCAATTTATAAACACGAGATTGATCATTTTAGCTTTAATATCAAAACGTTCAATTCTCCCATGAGTCGCAAACGCATCCGTCCTTATGTCAGCAAACACATAATATAATGCTGATAGCTGCATTACCTTTATCCCTAAATTAGTCAACATATTCCTGAGACAATGGGCTGTAGGGAACATTGTTCCTGCTGCCCTGCATCGTGTCCAGTAATGTCGGCATAATGACCAGGATGCTTACCAGATAATGTTCCTACAATGCTTCTACGCCATTGTGATTCTCCGTTCAGATTTCCGATACATTGAGGTCATTACGGACTTCCCATTGCTCTCCTACGACACCGAGATTACGGGAATATACGAGGTGTTTGGTGGTTTATTCATAAACGCACAATTAGCTGAAAAAGTTTACGTCCAACATATACGTAAAGGCCACTTCAAACCGAGGAAGAATGTCGATCAAAGGATAACCCACATGCTGTGACAAAATTCCCATTATAAAAGTCTTACCGTTTTTGATTTTTTTTAAATAATGAATTTTTCTCCTTTCAATAGTTTTGTCTTTACGGTTGGTAAAATTTTACACCTTTTTGGTTGATTTTTTTAAATATTTTAACGTTTACATTAAAAAAATTCTCCGAACATTTCAAAGGGGGACTGAGAGAAATATTTTTATTGGGAATTGTGGTAGTGGAATCTTTTGTTCATGAAATTTAGCCCGTCGTAGTGGAACCAAAACGTACTGAGCTACTGCTGCACATTACACCAAGAAATTCTCTATTTTATATTGATTTCTCACAGTCTTCCTCAAAAATTTCTGGAGATTCTTCAGCAATATTTTACTGAAAAAATTATACGAAAAGGTGTAAAATTGTACCAACCGTTCAGATAAAACTATTGAAAGGGGCAAAAATTCATTACTTGAAAAAAAATATCTCGAAAACGGTAAAACTTTTATTATGGGAATTTTGTCATAGCAGGTGGTTTATCCTTTGATCTACATCCTCCCTCGGTTTGACGTAGTCTTTACGGGACACCCTGTATAAATTGGTCGCAACATTAATCGAAAAATGGAGATATTACATCTTGAAAGTTGTAGGAAATCTGCTCTCATTTTCTTTGCTTTTTTCTAGACACTCTGTATGTTCGGAAGCAAATTGGGGTCTCGAAAATAAAAAATCAAATATGGCGAAACGTATACACACACAAATCGGGGTGCTGGGATTGCTTGAATTATTAATATCCAGGGAGAAAGTGAAAATTGGCTACACGGCAACCGAATAGAAAAGTATACATCTTCCTTCAGGAACCCTTGTCCCATTCATTGCCGAAATCTAAAACTGTCACTTTTTATATCTCACAAAGAACGTATACAATTCAATTCTCTGAAAATTTCAAATGTATTCGCCAGTTCGAAGGCATGCGAACAATTTCGTGAATATTCTGATTTTATTCGTATATCTCTGCTTTTTTCACGATATAGGGATGGAAACCTGCATATACGTGCTAATCATTCCAGTAAATTGTAATCTAACTGTAACTGTAATCAATATAATGAAAATTCTATGTTATAGATAACAAAAACAAATCATAATTAGTGGTAATATCATCCATCATCAATGGAAACCAATTTCTGCTTGAATCAGATTTGTACACATTCACATGAGGAGTTCAATAACGCCAGATCTGGTGACCGTGCTGGCCACTTCATTGAACGTTTGCACGCTTGACGATAATTTCAGTTACCAGTTATCACACCTAGAAACAAAATGAAAATAACTTTCGAACGATACATCAAAAATTCTTGTATCTGTATCACTAGAAGTAGATCAACATATCAGCCCCCTTTTTATTTGCATTTTATAGGAGGACCCTGTACATAAAGATATCCTTTCTCCACTTCTTTTCTTGCCTTAACTCAAAGTAGACGTAACACGTGTACATTTCCGAAGATCCTAACTAAATTAAGAAAATGGTGAGATGAAATATTCATGCCCAAGCATTTTTATTGGATATGATCTTGAAAAGGGTTGAAAAATTCATATGCTACATCTCCTAAAGTGTCGATATCCACTTTCAATATACGACACAGCTTTCCTGAAAGAGAGAAGACATCTGCTGTTCTCATCGATATCTTCCGATAGAAATTCATAGCAATATTCCAACTTCTACAAAGTATAGTTCATTTTAGAATGTCTGTCGAAAGTGCCGAGGAATATAATTTATTAAATTTCCCGCTTTTCATATATCTTTTCTTCAAGCAAGATACTTTGTAGGAAAACTATGAAGATGTATTCTCCTATGCTATTCCATGCCGTACCATATAGTGGATACGAAGTCTTTCGAGTAATGGCTCGTATTTTGAATTTTATAACTCTGTAGACGCTTAACTTGTAACTGCTAGAGCACAGTTGCTACGACTCCATTTTATCTTGAAGTTGGTTGAAAAATTGTTGCAATTCCATATGATTTATGAATGAGTTGCATCATAATGCTTTATTCATCGGCATTCCAGCACGGAGATAAAAAACTACACATTTGAGGGTATGAAAATAGATGATACTCTTGTTTACCCCAAAATGGAATGCATTTTGAGCAAGTCATCAAATAAAATGGCACTTTATAAAACAGAGCTTGTGTTATATATTTTGTTGACCCTATAAAAAGGGGCGCTGTTTAAAATTTTGGGATTGGGCTGATTATAGTTCTCTCTACCTGTATAACATTCATATCAATTTGAGCTCTTCTAACTTCTTTAGTTCCAGAGATATTTGCATTGAAAGTTCAAATTGACACCCTGTATATTAGATAAAAGGTAACGGATGAATGATCCATCGACAATTCTCAAAAATCTACACAATTTTTTAGTAAGAACATGCTATTTATATGGAAATCGAAAGGCATTGCGGAACACAAGAACCAATGTCTCGCTGTTCGAATCTTGTGGATGGTTATGAAAATTATATTAAATCATATTCAATATATCAATATTAATCTCCTTAATCAACAAAATTAAATGGCGATAGAATAGTATAATGGTTCTCCGATAAACCCCAACCGGATATTTCTATTTCGAGATAGAATTATGAAGTTCAATAAGGACCCATCAGCCTCGAGAGGATAGCTCACTCTCGCGGAAAATGGTTGTATATTTCCCCTAATATTGGATGAAACAAGTAAGTTTGGTATAATTAGGAAGAACTCATTACTGCTTTCCACGAAATTATATACTAGATCGAAATACTTACTCATCGGCAGTTTAAGTTTAGTATTACAATGGTTTACTTACCGTTAGTTAGGAGTTGTGTTCTCCGAGACAAACTGTCTCGGGTGTCCTTTGCCAACTTGATGAAAACTACAACCGGAATTAATGCAGTCTACAGGACCGTATCCAGAGTGTGAATTCCTCAAAAGATGCTTCCATTATTCCTGACTGAATTTTCGAACGACCGACCGATTCAAATGAAAAAAGTTGTTTCCTAGGTCTAAAGTGGATCAAGGTCATATTAAGGTCGGAAATACATTGTCGAATGTGCTCCTTTTCATTGAATTTCCAAATCTTTCAAACATCAATATATGCAAAGTTTGGGAAATATTTGTATTAGACTAGACCCTATATCGATAACCTCGTATAAAAATTTTTATATCACTATATTTTTTCTTTGATTTAACATACAAAACTCAGAAACCATAATTTTTCTCGTATTTGTTGATATTTCGGGATGAAATTTTGTTAACGAAGTCGAGTCCAGCTTCAAATTGAAACCGAAAATTCCAGTAACAACTGAAGCTCCATTTTGATACAATTTGGCGAATCCGGTCCTGTAATTTCACGAATTCGTTAGAACACTGGTGTTCAGTTTCTTAGGGAAATACAGAAACTCCTGCAGATATTAATATGCCGGCGTGATGTAGATACGTTATGATTCTCAGCATCTCACGAAACAAACACAGTTCAAACTTTCAGTTTCAGAGTTTATCTGTATGGTCGTTTTAATATTCCGAAGAAGTATCAGGAGGAAATGGCAACCCTGCGACAGCAGGTGCAGAATAAGCAGTTCATATTGAACTCAGGAAAACTCATACTGGGTTGAAGTGACTGCCTGGGTGATTTTCAAGATGATGGTAATTTTAAAATGGCCCCATTTAGGTTTTTTTAGAATTTAACCACCAACGAGAGTTAGATTCCGTTCAAATCGAGATTAATATCATCGCTCCTTCATTAATTCGCTTTTTCTAGGTGAAAGAGTTTCTTGGTAAACAAACGAACTGAAAATGTCATTTGACAGGAAGTAACATGACAACTGACAATGTCGATTATAATATTCATTATTGAATTTTCAAATGAATCGTTCAAAATGGGTTGTCCTTCTATTAAAAAAAAAAGTTCTTTGAATTACAAAAAAAAAATAAAAACTACCTTGTCTACTGATTCGGTATGAACGTCTCCCACTTCGATTAATTTTTTATTGAATTATTTGTCTACATAATACATAGCAGCATACAAAAACTCAGATATAATTCATTAATAACACATTTTTTGGTCGTAAAAATGTACCTATTTACTTCGATCAATTGGTGAACATTGGAAACGTCATTATAGTATTTAGTAACTATATCGTACTTCAGATGTTCGATGTTTTTTTTGTTTCTTCACTGTTCGATCGTTAATACTAAATGAAATTGTATGTTTATGGTAACCTCCATTTTTCATAGACACCTGATGTTCATGTGAATTTATCTGTTTTATGTAGATTAGATGGCTTCTCATTTCCTGAACAGAACTCGATCACTTTAAAACAGGAAACCACGAAGCTCCACAACTGCTTCAACAGTTGACACCATCACGTTAACTCGTTTTATTTTAAATATAAGCATGAGAAACATCGTTTTCGTTTTCAATATTAGTACCTCAGTTTTTACGTTCTTAATCTGATGAACAACTTTGCTTCTGTTTTTTTTTTCTTATCAGATTTTTCAGATGTTTTAAAACTCCTTTGCAGCTTTGTCTCAAGAGTTCAAGATCATTTGATGCTGCAGATTTTTCAACATGGAAAATAAAAAAAAATTGAGAGCTAGTCAATGAAAAAACACCCTATGTTTCGCGACCATCTTAATGTAATACTCTTCATGAACCATTTCCTAATTCATCCTCTGATATATTAATCTCCTTAATCAACGATTCGAATGAACAAACTCATCAAAACTCCAAATTAGTCGAACAGTGATTCAATCCTGAAATTCGTCAAATAATCCAAACACAAATAAATTAATCAGTTCCTTCACTGACACCTCCACGTTTGAAGGGCACATAAAACTCGTAAATAAATTTCGGGAGTTGAAAATTGGATTTCAGCGCCAGATCTGTCGTCGGGAAAATAGAAGAAGGTAGTTTTACATCGCCCTTCTACTGGCTTGCACTTTATAATTTCATTTGGCACGGTTGTAGACTTCAGCGGAATATTTCGTGTAAGTCTCGCGGAGTAGAAATGAGATATCTGTAACAGTGTGTCACTTTTCTATAGAGATCAGAAGCGAAGTTTCCTCGTCTGAGAGAAATCAGCATTTTCAGCGACAAGAAGTATGCAATAACTGAAATTAAACTGGTATAAACGAGAAATGTACTTTGAGATGAATTAATTCCGAATTCTTGTCATCTGGATCGTGATTCGAGAAGAAGCGTACAAAGATTACTCAGTAAATAGTGCATAAATAAAGGAATTGAATGTTTAAATAAGTTTTCTATCCATCAATGACATTTCCACAGTACAATGTATTTTCCAAAGCGTGATATAATGTGTGATACAGAGAATTAAAAGCTTCACATGAAAATATAGGATTTTAAATGACGTTTGAAACATAAAACAAAGTCAACAGGTGGTCCTTCGACATTTAGGAATCACTGAAAAGACAATGTCATATTGAGAAACTCAATGAAAAACTGCCCGAATAAAGTATCAGTTTAGAATGATCAGTACAATCAGTTCATCCAAAAAAAAATCGAAATGAAAATCGATTTTCTTTCAGGATATTTCCACAAACTTCAGAGATTTTCCCAGCTGATATCGTATCTCTTAAGATAAGCGAGATCCCCATAGTGGCACTCGAAAAACGGATAGTCTGTATAAGATTAGGACGTATTTTGTATAGTTTTTCCAATATCAATTGCAGAACACAGTTATGCGAGGAGTAATCAATATTTAATATACGCCCTATATAAACGCATGGCACTCACGCCAAATTAAGAAACAAAAATCATGATTAGTACTCGTATGAAGTCAAAGAAGCCGCCAGGGTCAACGTGGACTCGAGTTATATGTGTCAATATCCCTTTCGACCAATGAAAACAGTGAATCAGGCAAGCATTGGCATTTTATTGGTCGAAGGGTTATGGACACTCGGAAGCCATAAATCATTTTTTTTTAATCAACAGATTGGATTGTCTGGATATCAGTGGTGAAGTGTGGTGTGTTGAATTTAGAAATTTTATTAAATAAATCGAAATATGGCGTTTTGGAGACCATGGGCGAATGAAAATAATCGAGTGCTAAACAACGGCGTAATAATTATTCGATTGCCTTTTTAGTAAAACTTTCTCGCATATGATGTGGAACGTATTTATGAAAATAATAAATTCATAAAATAAGGTATCCCCGCCTATGACAGATCAAACAAAATTGTCGGCAAGGGTTCGGAATGAGTTTTTATATTCTGCAATTGATATTGGAAGAACTATACCAAGCTTTAGTACAGACACGTACAGGTGTTAGTTCTTAGAAGTTAACATCAACAATAGACTTAAAAACGACAATTTCGAAACTCAAACTCGTCTAGATCAATAAGTGATGAAAAAAAAAACACAAACGAAACAAAATTTTGCTGTCACCGCACACTGTTCTGTTGACTGGAGGATAGAACAAAAACCGCTCCAACTGATAACTTTCCGTCGATTTGAAATCGCCAGTAAAGTAATGCTATCGACATGCAGTCATTCGAGTTCGGGGAAATGAAAAAGAACAAGTTTTCAACTCGATGTTAGTCTTTCTCCGTACTTTTCACCTATCCTTCGAAACTTCCCGAAAAAACACGCGCAAACTGACAAAGTAGATCTGCTCGGTATTTGCGGCACGTCGCTTTACTTGCAGACAAAGGCATCTAAGACAAATATTCGTGGAAAAGAAAAGAAAATGTGACGCTGTCTTCGACACCGGGCTGCCTGGTGTGGAATTTGTTGGCTTGTTACGATTTTTCCAGTATTTCAGTTGGTGTTAAGCCAAAGCTCTTATACGATGCGGTGATCCGTGAAATTGTTTTAGATATGACACTTCAAACTTTTGCTAGCAATTACATTTGTATCAATTACTTTATCTTTCCCAAATATTCAACTTGTTTCTTAAACAATTCCGGACTTGAAACAATGGACTTAATCAGAATTATTTTCTCAACATCGTTAATGCTAATGGTTAATTTTCCTTTTCAAAAGACGATGATTTTTTTCAGCTTTTCTATTGACGTCAACACTCGAAAATAAAAAGAAAGCTGAAAATAACTAGTGACTTACTGTAAAGCTACGTACATCTATCAAATTTATTTAATTGAATTTCTCGACAAGATTCCTACAAAAAATCACCTTTTCTTCAATAGTATAGGTTTAGGTATAATTTTCCCTACGTGAGTCAATCAAAATTCCACAATATCCTCAATATTCATTATTCTTTGCTACAACTTTTCATTGAAGTGAAGTGGTCAAAACAGAAAATTGATTGTCTTCGAACCATTTCAAGCTCAGACTTGACACGTGACACATTAACTTCCAACTAATAGGAGCCCATTTAAGTGTGAGTCCAACGAGTCCATCTTGTTTTTCTGACCAAATACACCGTGCAGGAGATCAAGTAAGATTGGTGGCACTATGAGAGTACGTGACATGGTTCCAAAACTCATTTAGAACAACAAGAGAGTGAAGGAGTTGTCAGAGACTTTTTCTTCCGAAATTGTTTCAAGATCAGTATCAACTTTTTGGGAGTGAACATTGCAATGTAGTTATTTGAGCAATTATTCAGTGAGTGGAGCAAATTAGATGCCGTATTTTTGAAAAAAAAAAACAAATATACATTGAATATTACATATCAAACGTTCAGTTATGATAATTCAACTACTTGTTATAAATTGCTATAGATTCAACGAGTCACATGTAGAATCGAATTTTCTGTTAGTTACTTTTTGTTTCGAACTCCGAACCCGTTCATTCGCATTTCCGTACTTCAAAGAGCAACACAAAACATGCTTTTTCACTCTGATTTTTTTTTTCGTCGTGTTCTTCATTTACATCTACAGCTACGAAAACATTCACAGTAAACAACGGACTAATTACGAACATTCCTAATTGCAATCGATCCTAGAACTACAGTTTACTTTGATACTACATTACGAAAGAAAAGGGTAAAAGCCTACGTGAAAACAATGAACTACGTATATATTCGTATTTTTGAGTTTATTCCTGTATTCGTATGGTGCCTTAAAAATTCGTCAAAAGATTTCAAGCAAAAACTGAAAAACTCGACGATTATAGAGATCAAAGTGAGAATGACACCTTTCAAATGTCAAACATTCTAAGCGATGAAATGGAAACACCAGCGAATCTGAGAATACCACTCGTAACTGAATACATTCTAGGCCTCAGAACAGAGAAAATTCCACAAAGAGAATGCTTTGATTCCATTTAACGCATTTCACATCATCCTAGCTAAACACTTCAAGTCTGTCTTACAAATATGACGGCTAAAATATGCTCTTTGTACGTCTATCGCATTGTTATACGAACAAGAATGGAGTGCCTCGGTATATTTTTCTTCGACGCAAAAAGTTCCTCCACAAACATTTTCCCATTGATTTGTTCATCTCAATTGACGCCAATTTTCTTTTGTTTCAGCGGCTCCTTCGTCCGTCGAGATATTAGATCACTCACATAACTCGAAGATCGAAATAAAAGAGAATCAAGAGTTCCACTTGGAGTGCAGAGTGAGGAACGCTAAGCCTGCAGCCAAGATCGTTTGGTACAGAGCTAAAGTGGAAATTAATATACGTAAGTGGCATTTTTAAACCTCTTTGAACCGCAGCTAATGAAAAACAGGATTATGTACCAAGTGACCAAATAAAAATGTTAAGCACTGTATTCGTTGTAGAGATTTGCAATAAAAATGTCATGACTGAAGGTGTCGAAAGACGATCCTGGACAGTATTTTTAGTTTCAAAGTTCCTAAGAAAAATAATCTGAAATATTCAGTTACAGTCATGCAGTACGCGACAAATGGAATAATTTTTTTCAAAAATATATAAATTGTCATCAACTAAGGGTAGTCATAAAACCAACTGAACTGCTATTAGAAATACTCAGCGATTTTCGGTTTCTTCAGAAATCGCCTTTTTAAATATCAAAAAAATCTCTGAAAGTATATTTTTCGAAAAATAAGTATCATCTTCAATGGAATTCTTCAAGAATATCTTCGTTAGAGCTCATCAAACAATGCAAAGGTGGGGAATATTTGAATTTTTCGTAAAATTTCATCATAACTGAAGTTTCAAATCATTCAATTAATTAGTTACAGGAATTGATTTGAAAACTCTGTGATTTTTATAATGACCTCAGCAATGTAATGATGGACATAATCATTGAAAATTGTTGATTATTCCATGCATTTAATTTTTTTTCTCAATTCCATCCAAAATTATTTAAGATTTTTCCAATTGAAAAGAGCCATTTTAGAAGATACTGAAAATGACCAAGTATATCTGATAGGGGCTAAGTGTGTTTTAAGACGAGCCTGAGTTGTCGACATTTTTTTATTTTTTCGATTGACTACAAATAATTTTTCATTCAATTTGTTACATAACTTATGAATGTCACTGTACACTCTCACCCTGTACATGACCAGACAAAATTTCAATGTCATTACAGCCAATCGCGAGGACCAAACGATAGAAATCCCCGCGAAAAACGGCGACAAACGCATCACTCGCTACGACACCCATTCGAGAATAACTCTGAAACCCACGGCTGAAGACGACTACGCCGAATACACCTGCGAAGCTAGGCACGAAGCTTTATCCCAGGATTTCCCCATGCGGACCACCGTCCAACTCAGCGTTCTATACCCACCGGGCCTCCCTTACATAGAAGGTTACACGGAGGGGGAAACCATCAGGAGAGGCCAGAACATGGAGCTGGTATGCAGAAGCAGGGGTGGTAACCCTCCAGCTCAGCTGATCTGGTATAAAAACGGCGAACAGATTAGGATGGCGTATAGGACAGCCGGTAGAGTGTCTGAGAACGTCTACACTTTCACTGCTGATGCCAGCGATAACAAGGCTAGGTATAAATGCGAGGCTAGCAATGTGATGTCGAAAGCTCCCCTGAAAGCAGAGATTGATCTGAGCGTTTTATGTGAGTCTGCGTCTTCACAATGAAACTCTAGCTCAACACTATTATTTTTGCAGTTTCTCCGTCTCATGTCACGATTTCTGGTCCCACTGAAGCTAGAGTAGGTGATCCGGTACCACTGACTTGTACGACAGCCAATTCGAACCCCCCTGCCGAAATAAAATGGGTGGTAGGGGGTAAACCCATGCAGCCACGTAACGCGACTTCCAGAACCGTTGTTTCCCCTGAGGGTGGCTGGATAACTACCTCAAACATCACCGCGGTGGTGGAACCCAAAATAAGGAGCCTGGTCGTCATATGCCACGGCATCAACATGCAGCTGACCGAAAATGTTGTCTCGACTCACACCATCAACGTGTTGTGTAAGAAAAGCGAGACCTCGCTTCCGCACCAGTGCTGTGATTGCTCTGTTTATTCTAGATCCGCCCAGTTCTCCCTTCATCCACGGTTTCACTGACGGCTCCCACATTTCCGCAGGCACCGTTCAAAAAATCTCCTGCACCTCCTCCGGGGGTAACCCACTGGCAACCATGACTTGGTACAAGAACGATAAGAAAATCCACTCGACCGTCAAGACCACTGATAACTCTGTGACAGCCGAAATCACCATCCTGACTAATGTCACTGATAACGAGGCTAGGTACAGGTGTGAAGCTGCCAACTCGGCCACGGAGATTCCTCTCTTTGAAACCATCACCATGCGAGTGTTCTGTAAGCTACTTTTACCTACTTCCGTTAGGCTAGCAGAACCATTTTTGAAATTGCGAAATTTTCTTCAGTCTTAATTCAAGGCTAAATTATTACTCTGTTGTCGAGTTTATTGCTCTTTGTTTTAGAAGAAAAATCATGGGTTCTGCTAGCTTAACCGTTAAGCTAGCGAAACCACCTTTTATACATGAGATTTTTGCACCACAATTTAAGGCACTTTTGAGGCTCTCATTCTAGCCTATCGCCGAATTTTTTGCTCTTCGTTTTTTTAAGAAAATCCTGGGTTTTGCTAGCTTAACCGTCAAGCTAGCAGAACCCAACAGATACGAGGTAGTTTTTGGAAATTTTGAATATGCTATAATTTAAGGCTCTCAAAATCCAGTTTTTTTTAAACGAATAGCAAAAAATTTGGCGATAGACTAGAATTAGAGCCTTAAATTGTGGTATAATCAGATCTTGCAAAAATCTTATGTATAAAAGGTGGTTTCGCGAGCTTAACGGTTAAGCTAGCAGATCCTACGATTTTTCTTCTAAGACAAAGAGCAATAAATTCGGCGATAGGGTAATAAATTAGCCTTTAATTATGGCCAAAGAAAATTTTGAAAATTCGAAAGTGGTTCTGCTAGCTTAATGAAGGTCTTCAACGTGACACCTCGAACAGCGCGACTAACAATTCAATTTCAGTTCCTCCTGACCACGTGAAGATTCGCCAGGAGCCGGAAGAGTTGAAACCGAACGAAGAAGCCACGCTTATATGCGATTCAAGCTCGAGTAATCCACCGGCCAAGCTCTCGTGGTGGCGGGAAGGCATACCTGTGCCGGGGCTAATCAACACCACCAAACCGGGGCTGCACGGCGGCACAGTCTCCAGCATTGAAATGAAGATAAACGCGACGGAGCAGATGAACGGGATCGTTTATACCTGCCAGGCCAACAACGAGGTTCTGCAGAGATCCGTGCACGACGCTATAACCCTTCAAGTTTTATGTGAGTGACACTCGGAGCCCTTGGGCGACCTGTGCGAGCTCCACGATTTTTTTTGTTCCAGATAAGCCGGTGTTTGATACCAACAACGAGGTGTCTGTGACGGGCATCGAGGATGAACGCTTGATAGTGACGCTGAAAGCGGATGGTAATCCCCAGAACATCGCCTACACCTGGTCGAAGGACGGGCTGCCGATCACGCAAGCTTCTTCGGTGGTGGGAGTGGAGAGATTTTTCTCGGACGGTCCAGTGCTCAACATCACCAAACTGAGCAGGCTCGATGCTGGCACGTACAGTTGCGAGGCTTCAAACTCCCAGGGAAGCAGCGTGGCTGTCATCAACGTCACCGTGCAATGTAAGCTACCAAAAGCTGTGTAGGTCCAGGTGGTTACGCTGTTCGTTTCAGATTCAGCCTCCGTAGTGCAGACGAGCGGGAACGTGATCGCCAGTGCAAAGGAAGACGCTACCTTATCATGCACTGCGGATGGGAATCCGTTAGCGGACGATACAATCACGTGGAAGAGGGACGATTTCCCGGATTTCGCTGCTCGTACTTCTGTCATGTACGATAAAAACGGCACTTCCTACTTGAGGATATCGGGAGTCACCAGGGAGGACCTGGGGAACTTCGAGTGCGTTGCTAACAATGGCGTGGGCAATTCCAGCTCCAGAGAAGTCATGCTGATAGTCAAACGTGAGTATGAAGTGTTTCGCGCGCGCGAGGCTTTCACTCAGCCTGTCACCTGTCGTTTTATAGATAAACCCGAGATTGACGAGCAGCCGAGGTTTTTGAAATTCGCGAGCGATGCTGGGGATACTGGGAAGCTGATTTGTAGGAGTCAGTCGTCGCCGTTGGCTAGGTATACTTGGGCTAGAAACGGTTCGCCTATCAACTCGAACACGACAGGAAAATATTACAGCACTTACAAACAAGTGAGTACTTCCCAAGGCAAAATTTTTTGATAATATATCACGACAACCACAACTTTGAGAATCTCGAAAATTTTTTGCCTAAAAACAGCTTGAACGCAGTTACTAAAAGGCAAAAAAATTTAATGCTAAATTCTCGAAAAATTTCACATGCACGAAACATATTTTGTGGACTATTTCCCGAATAAAAAAAAAGCTAAAAGATGGATAACAACATTTTATTATACAGGGTGTTTCATTAATAAGGTGAAAAAATGAAACTGAGAGTAGAGAAGACCAAAATATGACGATTGAGCGCAGCATGATGGTTAAAAAGATACAGTGCGTTCAAAGTTAAAATTTCATTTGCAAATTTCTTAATAGCTTCGACAGTTTTTAATAATAAAAATAACTCAATAAATAAATGCCGTTTTATCAAGTGAATATCGCCTTTGTCACCTGCTAGCGTGCATATTTTCAGCGAAAATCTCCCTCTCCACCTTTTAGCGTGCAGATTGTCGCTGTAATCAGTGACAATTTTGTCATTTTAAATAGGAATTTTTACCTATGAGGAAAATAGTCGCCAGAATATATTCCCAAAGTTAGAGTGATATTACGTCACAAGTACTGCCGTAATCAAAAGTATTGAACATTTAATCTTGAAGTAGGTTTCAAGCAAATTTATGATTTTATGATATCGATCTTTTTATATTTCTCGAAGTAGAATCACCCCTGAAATACAGGGTGTAACTGAATTGGTCTAAAACATTCAAGATGGTGATTCCTCATCGAAAAAAAGATAGGATCTTTAATATAAAGAAACTCCATTGGAGCATCCTATGTTAAGACACAGCCCCTTGAAGATGGTAAGTAAAATTTGTTCAACAATTTAGTTACAGTATTGAAATTAACCTGACATTTTCTACTACTAAAAAGACAATTAGCCAGTAATTTATTTGGTTCACCCCATGGTTGTGAAAACGCAACCCCTCAAATTTATTCCCAATGTAACTTTTTGTCTTATTATTTGTTTTCCATTTTAAAATTTATTTCTGATAGTATGTTTCATTCTAAACAAAAAATGTCTCTTGAATTGTTTGCCCAAAATAAACCAGTTCGCAACAAAAAATATTTTACTACCTGCTTTAAATGATTAAAGGGGAATAAACAGAACTAATTTATTAATAACAAAACATTTACAACATGTAGAAACCATAGTAAATGTTCTACCTTCAGACATTACACATGCGTCTAGACGTCTTCGCATCGAGCCACGTACTCACTCAAATAAAGGGGCTATCTCAACATGGGATGCTCAAATGAAGTTTTTTTTTATATGAAAGATCCTATCTTTTTTTTTCGATGAGGAATCACCCCCTCATTGTGTCACGCCCTCTATAAAATCGTATTAATTTCAGATCGACCAACTCATATCGGAATCGACCCTGTACATAACCCACGTGACCTCTGCCGACTACGGCTTGTACGAATGCGTCGCCAGGAACGAACTAGGATTTTCCACAATCTCCCCGCGCCTCGAAGTCACCTCCGCTCCGGATACGCCGTCCTTGCTCACCGTCGTGAACGTCACCCACGACACGGTGGTGCTGACTTGGACGCCGGGATTCGACGGCGGCATGAAGTCTTCTTACAGGATCAGGTATCGCAAAGTGGACGAGGACGGCTACAAATATGAAGACGTCGTTGGCAGCAATGCGACTACGTACGTTGTGAAGGGTTTGGAGGTGAACACCCAGTATGTGTTCTCGATTATGGCGTCGAACAAGTTGGGGAACAGCAAGTTTATGCCTGATTTGTTGTCGGCGAAGACGTCGAGTGAGTATTTTTTGAGAGAGAGAGTGATATTTTCGGTGGTTGTGGAGTGGGTGTCTTGAAATCATGAGTCATAAATTGCCAATTTTTGCACCCATTGAACGTTACATAAAATTACATAATTATTGCATTATCATACAAGGGGTTCCATTTGAAAATCAAAAGTTGGGATCACTTCCAGTTAGACCGGAAGTGATGGAATACAATTTTTCTCTTCAAAAAATGACCAATATCATATAGTTGCTACCCACCAAATTTCAAATTTCGAATGATTCAGAAGTTACAGCTTTGGTCGATTTTTGTGCACACCTCATTTGGGCTATATTTCAACATTTTTTCTTTCACAAAAATATTGAAAAATAACGGAGTTATGTCTTTGTAAGTGTCACACTAGTGTACCCCTTAAATTGAAGTCCAGTGGAGGTCGGGTACTATGTGTTCATTTTGAAACTCGGCACTGCTGATGAAAGAACAAAAAACTCAAATCTAATAAAAAAAAAACACTTTTGGCAACTTGAATACTTGGACCAAACGATTTCAAGACAAAACGTCAACTTGTACTAATGGTGTGCATGTATTTTTTCACGCTTTCTTGCTACTAACGAACGAACAGGCAAAGTTCCAACATCCTACACATCTTCCAGTCTGGATGAGAAGAACTTGAAAAATTTCCCTGGCTTTCTAATAATATTGGGCACCATTGTCGGCGTTTTGCTGATTCTAATGAATGTTCTCATTGTCGGGTGTTGCTTGCATAAGAGATCGAAGAAAAGAGTGACAGGTAACTTATCTCCTTTTTTTGTTTTCTTTAGTGTTTGTTGGTGATCACGTCGAAAAGGTCATTCCTGAAGATTTGCTCGAAAAACAAGACCTACCCAGGATATTGATAATAAGCGTATCAGTTGTAGGAGTTATTCTTTTGTTCATAAACATTGGTTTAGTAGCTGGATGTATGCTCAAAAGGAGAGCAAAAAGAATGAGAGGTTTGTTTTCAGTTTATTTTTATTTAAACATACTTTTTTGGTCCGTGACGGAATTTTTCATCAATGACAGAAGCAAAATTTTTTGTTGAAATTCAATGCCAAAGTTTTCTTCAATTTGG
Organism: Plagiodera versicolora; assembly: GCA_037013635.1. Classification (NCBI taxonomy): domain Eukaryota; kingdom Metazoa; phylum Arthropoda; class Insecta; order Coleoptera; family Chrysomelidae; genus Plagiodera; species Plagiodera versicolora. Next base: position 4,197,366 of record CM072990.1, read on the forward strand.
AACAAATCAAATTCAGGGAATAATTCACAGGATGTCACAAAATAAGTGTGTCTTCTCGATAGTAGGTAATGTCACGTTCAATTTCAATTTTGTATCTTTTTTAGTCTTCGTGAAAATAATTTCGCCCTTTACTAGAGACTGTATCTTGACAAGGAATGCTTCAATAAAGTTTCTTGATATGAAGAGTTATCACCTTTTGAAATGTTTTACACTCATTTTGTTACACCTTGTATAACAAAAACGTAACCAAACTTCCTGAGTTCATATTTTTAATGTCAAATGCATAAGTAAAGAAATATGACTAGATGAAACCTACCTCGAAATTAAACGACGTGTGTTTATGGCTCCAAAATAATGTGTTCGCCTAGCGCAACATTTCACAGAAACGTGTCAAATCGCCAAGCTCAATGTAATTTTTGTCTTCGATATAGAACAAACCAATCAGACGTCAAAGTCGGCGACGATCGAAATGTACGCCCCGAGCAGTTACAATGACACCGTAACGGGGGAAACGTTGTCATCTGTCAGCGAAAAGAGCGAAACTTACAGCAACGAGGGTAGCAACGATTATGTGGTGAGTTTGCTTATCACCGCGTCGCTTTTAGTTTTCTCTTTCAGTAACAAAATGTTTTTTTTTCAATTCGCGAAAAATAACGTGCTCTTCCTGAAAAAGAAACGGAATTCTTTTTGAAATCCTGATATACGATATTTGTGTAGAAAAAAATTATATAATCGGTTATGATGAAATTTTAAGGTGGTTTTTGAAGAAACTGAAAATTACTCCATACAGGATGTTCCTGCCATGCTAATATATGAAGGTCTCAACTTTTGAGATACAGGGTGATAAAATTCTGAAAAAAAATCGCCACTGGTAGAGAAAATAAAAAATTTCTTACATCACAAATTGCACCTTGATGTATAGAAGACATGTACCAAATTTTCTAAAGATGTCTAGAATATTATCTCAGTTATCAAAAAACTGTTTATTTTGTTTTTCAAAATTTTATCACCCTGTATTTCGAAAATTAAGACTTCAAGGATATACGTTTATAGGAAGTTATTTTCCTCAAAATGTGTCAAAGAATCATCCCTACAAATATTAGCATGTCTTTAAGGAACACCCCGTATATCTGATAGAAGCTAAGTTGGTTTCAAGACAAGTCTAAGTTGATTTTTATTTTTTCGAAAAAATACGAATAATGTTTTTTTTTTCATTTGTTGCGTACTTTGTAAATGTCACTGTATTCGTTACTATTGTTCGTTTGCAACTTGAAATATTTGAATAAATTGTCACAATATATCTCAAATTCTAATTCGAAACAGGTTAGTCTATGTCTCTCATTCCAAAATCATTTTTCTCAATTCAATGATTAATCAACGATTTTGCAACATCGTACCCGTTGATGATGTAATGTAACTATCTATATAAAATAAAAAGACTATATCAAAGGCAATATATTGTAATAAGACAAAGAAGTAAATTAACCTCAAAATAATGACTAAAGGCTCCGAAAAATTCACACTGCAATATATATTTTTTTTATTTCAGGACGAGGGCAGGAAACCAGCTTCCAATTCCTATTTGATTGAACATCAACCGGATTACCCAGGTGCGTACACTGCGTACGAGATGCAGATGCCTCCTCCGACTGGCATGGCTCATAAAACTCACACATTACCCCATCCCCATCATCATCACCATCACCCGATGCATGATCAGAGGCCACGCGCCAGAGACGATCAGAGTCTCGGTTTTCATGGCGGCATGTCAGGTAACTAACACATTAATGCGTATTAATATTTTAAAATAATTATTTCATCGAGATGCACAAGCACGATGTTTACAATGACAGGTCAAGAAAGTTCACAATTTTACCACCAGACTGTTCACGATGAAGCTATTCGGTGAAAATGAAAATTAGCGCCTCCTGAGCTTGTTCTCGTAATATTTTGGTGCGATAAATTCGAATTTTGTTTATAGGTTGTGCTATGAGCATGTGGTGATGAATTTGCATAGTAATAATACTTGCATGTTTAGTATTAAATCAACTAATAATCAAAGGGACCAATATTTTACAATAAGCTGAATATTCGATATTATTGATCACGTTCATATGCTTTATTATCTTGTCCCGTAAAAACATGATTAATTTCTATTGTTTTCTTTTTAATTCTTGATTAAAATCCATGAATTACACGTTTTCTCAAATTGTTACAAAACGTTTCGTCTTTAGGTCGTCAGCAACCATTTTTTTTATTTTTTCTCTCAAATAATATATTCTATCATTACTTTTGCTGATAGAGAGAATATTATATCATATTGAAAAATATTTATTTACATACAATCTTTGGAGCAGAGAACGATTGTGGCAGTATTTCTTTTCTTCATAAATCACTACATAATAATATTGACGCTCCAAACATCCTGAACAGATTTTTTTTGCCGCAGTATAACTCACGTAGGAGTTTCACATTTTACGTTAACCAGTTCCCAAATGTGAATTTCAACTAGCCAATTAATTTCAACGAGACCTCTTTTCACTTTGATATTTTCAATAGCAACATGTCGGATATTGGTTGCTCGGCATGGTTTCTGCTTTCCTATATTAAATTTTTGATTAATTGTTACAAATTGTTATTATGAATTCATTTGTTTTTTCAGTTTTTTCTTTTTTCGACTTGCAGGACATTTTGTCATTGTTTAAATACAATTGTTGAAAGAAATATCTTCCATTAGTGAATATAAAAATTATGGTGAGAATTCATTACAATACGATGAAAAGTTTGCTTGAAATAAAAAAATCTAGAACCTCATTCATTCATTCCTATTATAAGAAAAACGTATTACTCAGCTTTTGAAAGGAGATTTGAATCTAGTGATCACCAAAAAAAATATGAGACGTCGTAACGAATCAACCAATCTCAGCACACCATTTTTGAACAACTGGAGGACTAAATAAATTTTTTCTTCCAGCAAAATCCTCTTACGTGAGCGCCCCAACACCAACCCCACCTGCCGACGGCTCGTACTACAACATGTCAGACCGCTACTTATCCTACCCCCCGCCCCTGGACTTCCAGTCCGTGCCCCCCATGTCCGCCCACACCCATCTAACGCACTCCCATCCCCCCATCACACCCCCGTTACCCTCCAACGGCTCCGCGTTGCGACATCAACGTGGGGTGCCGCCCCCTGACGTGCTGCACAACACCAGCCAGAACGCGCAGATCCTCCAAGCTCAGACGCTCGCTCAGAAACGAGAGCTGACCAGCTTCGGCAACGGTTACGGCGTCAATGAGCAAGAGGGGCATCTCGTCTGAGACGAGGAGGAGGTTTTGATTTTCTTGTAAGTCCTTCCGGCGGTGTTCCCGGGGGATAGACTGACAGTGTAGAATACTCAGTTCATATCGAGACTATAGTGAGCAATATGGTGGAGAAGTGAGAAGGGTTTGTCCACGTTTTTTCGTCTGACTGATAATCAGTTGAAAGTGATCTAGCGTTAATGTGATCTAAATATTGTACATTAATCATGATGTTGATTTGTGTTGTTAACCTGATGTTTTTAAGTTTTATGAAATGAACATTACTGTCTTGTACATAGTTTTTTAATGATACATATGTAAATATTTCGCGTAATAAGATTTGTTTTATGGAAAATAATTCACTAGTCCAATCAATCAACCAAAGCGTTTTTGTAAAAATAATTCTGTCAATGTTTTTTCGATTCTAGAGATTCCTTTTATTTTTCTTCAATAGGGAATTAGGCATTAATTTTGTTAATATATTATTTTGTATATTATTTTTTCTGACCATATTTGTAATAATTTCAAGAATAAATAGTTACGTTCTTCTATTTTCGTATCTTTTTTTATATTGAAAATGGATAAAAACTGTTGTACAATTATGCGCCCTCAGAGTTTCCAGAAATTTATTTGATTTATTCGAATAATCCGGAGAATAACAGAAAAAATAAATTTAATTCTATTTCAATATTGTTATACAGATATACGGGATCCAGAACAAAAATAAAATCTTTACATAAACATCAAATATCCCAAAAATGTTTGGCATTCTAACAGTTTTTATCCATTTAGCGGACAAATAGGGTATGAAACAGAGTAAATAAACATATACGTTTCGTAGTGTTGATCGAATCGCAATCAATTTTTGTTTTATTTCTTCTAAATAATAAGAACTGGAGCTTGAGATCTTCGACTTCAATATCCAAATCAGGTAGATAGATTTTGTATATAATTTAATGAATGTGAGTATATGAAAATGAACCTTCCATTATTACCAACGTAATTTTTAAAATGTGCCTTTGAGATTTGGAGCCCAGTCAACTGTTCTAATGAACATTATTCACTCCTCAATAGTTTTATGTTGCTGTTGAAATAACTTATAGCTAACGCTCAACATTGACTTGTCATGCTTCAATTCACAAATATTTATTTTTCAATAATATTGCACATCAGGGACTGAATGTATCAAATCTATAAACAGTTCTTTTAGTATCTCAACCTCATGACTGAATGTAAAATTTTATCTCTATGAATTATTGGCAAAGGTTCTCAATAATGTTTTGCCGTCATGAGTGAAATTTATGGTACTAGTAATTTCAGTAATACTGTTTGACTTTTCACTAAATGTTGTTCGCTGAAATATTATATAATTAAAGCTCACTGCATTTCAAAACCGAATACACAGAATCTATTCCATGTTCAAATGATTATAACATTAATCAATACGAGACAAATATCAGAGAATGTTGAAAATTTGCATCTGAAAAGTTTGAATATTATGATATTCTGTTTTAGTCTAAAACTTGTTCTGATTAATGACTAAATGAATGAAAAAATCTCCAAATGTTTTAAAAACTACATTTTTCCTAGAATATGACTGAGAAAGTTTTTGTTTGCACTTATAGACTTCCTAAATGCATTTTTTTCGTGAACCATACACTGGCATAAACGAGATGTTTTTAACACATGGGTTGAGTTGTCCAAACAATTGAACTAGTGCAATAAAAATGTCAAGAGTGGCGATCTGTAACGATATTTCTGACAAAAATAATGTAATATATTCGAATATCTTCTCAAACATCACCTCCCTATGTGTACTGTAGGCAAAAGAAGTGTATATAAACAGGTCCAATTTGTGATTTTGTAGAAAGTCACCTGACTTTTATTCCAATAAAAGGTGTTCAATTTTCACAGAATCATCAAATTGAAGCGACAATGTTCGTTGATCCATTTGTATTGTGAATGCTCATTGATTTTTATATGTACATAGGAAGATAACTGTTAATATGTCCTGTCAATATTACCTTGTATGTTTGTTTATCTCATAACATATTGTTGAAATTTATGAATAATAAATGCTCATTGATACCTAAACTACTGTTGATGTGTTCAACTACCCCACAATTTTCAAACATCCAAAATTATTAGCTGAGGAATGCATTATATAAAAAATCACAGCTTATTTTTATAGACTAAATCAACATATCATTTTAGAGTACAAAATAATGAATTAGGTTATCTAATTCTCTTTTGAATTTTGATATACATAAGACCTCTGGCATAGGACACGATCAAGGTGAAAACGGGAAATATAGCAATCTGATCTCCTCAGACATACGGGACAGACTCGTTGAATGCATAATTGATGCAAACTTGCATAATTCGAATGCACTGCGTATGATGCAACGTCCTTGCATGAACGTGAAGATGGACAAGTTAGGTCGAATGATAAAGATTAGGTTTGAGGTTGCATAATATAGAACATTCAGTAGAATAATATACAATGCTTGAATACAAGGTGTACTCAATTCAGTCAATGTTTGGAAGAGGAAATTGATGTTTTTGAGGGCGCCACTGGTGCTGCTTGCATTCATCTGTACAAGTTATGAAGTCAATGTTGTAACACTTCTATAACAGTGAGATCTTACAGCTCATTTTTTCTAAGTTATGTACCACAATAGACAGAATATCAGTGAATTTCATCTGATATGGAAATATCGTTTCCTATAATTACATTCTAAACTCAAGGAAATGTTGACCCATAGAATTTGCATGAGAATTGACCGCATATAACCTTACGTTGATCACGTTGGCTAGTCATTCTTGAACTTCACACTGCTTTTATATAACCTTCTTATTATTATAACTCACTATAATGCAAATAATTGATCGTCGAGGTCTCTCTACAAATATTCAAATTTGGTGAATGAATTGCTCCGAACGAACGTGATACACGGATTCAATAATGAAAGTCGAAAAAAGTGAATAATCATCGTATTATTTCTATCACTCCTGCAACATCGTTTTTTTTTTGGTTGAAAATAATATAATTCGACCAGAATGTCTGAAATTAAAAATCAGTTTGAAAATTAGCTTTCTCAATGCATCCTTCAGAATAGCTATCATAGATTTTCAGTTGAAATAATATTTACTATGAATTTTTTTTGTTGGAATTGTTCTAAAAATGAAAATTGCCCACGGATTTCTGGAAATATAATAGACATTACTGAGTTGACCTTTTGTTTTTCGAAGAATAGGAACACAAGCCTTCTATAAAATGTACCTTATCTATGAACATAAAAATGATTTGATACGGAATATTATTTGGCATTGCGTGTTAATACTGTTTCTTAGAAATCTCAATAGAAGGTTGAAATGAGCTTTTGAGGTCTTTATGGGATTACACCTGATATTTATCAAGTAGGTCACTGAAAAATTAAAATAGATTTCATGTTATCTCAGTTCATGGATTTCATTCCATTATAGAAAGAAATCTAAAGATTTTCTCTTTTGCTTGTATGTGTATTTTTTTCTTTCTCTTTCTCTTTCTCTTTCTCTTTCTCTTTCTCTTTCTCTTTCTCTTTCTCTTTCTCTTTCTCTTTCTCTTTCTCTTTCTCTTTCTCTTTCTCTTTCTCTTTCTCTTTCTCTTTCTCTTTCTCTTTCTCTTTCTCTTTCTCTTTCTCTTTCTCTTTCTCTTTCTCTTTCTCTTTCTCTTTCTCTTTCTCTTCTCTTTCTCTTTCTCTTTCTCTTTCTCTTTCTCTTTCTCTTTCTCTTTCTCTTTCTCTTTCTCTTTCTCTTTCTCTTTCTCTTTCTCTTTCTCTTTCTCTTTCTCTTTCTCTTTCTCTTTCTCTTTCTCTTTCTCTTTCTCTTTCTCTTTCTCTTTCTCTTTCTCTTTCTCTTTCTCTTTCTCTTTCTCTTTCTCTTTCTCTTTCTCTTTCTCTTTCTCTTTCTCTTTCTCTTTCTCTTTCTCTTTCTCTTTCTCTTTCTCTTTCTCTTTCTCTTTCTCTTTCTCTTTCTCTTTCTCTTTCTCTTTCTCTTTCTCTTTCTCTTTCTCTTTCTCTTTCTCTTTCTCTTTCTCTTTCTCTTTCTCTTTCTCTTTCTCTTTCTCTTTCTCTTTCTCTTTCTCTTTCTCTTTCTCTTTCTCTTTCTCTTTCTCTTTCTCTTTCTCTTTCTCTTTCTCTTTCTCTTTCTCTTTCTCTTCTCTTTCTCTTTCTCTTTCTCTTTCTCTTTCTCTTTCTCTTTCTCTTTCTCTTTCTCTTTCTCTTTCTCTTTCTCTTTCTCTTTCTCTTTCTCTTTCTCTTTCTCTTTCTCTTTCTCTTTCTCTTTCTCTTTCTCTTTCTCTTTCTCTTTCTCTTTCTCTTTCTCTTTCTCTTTCTCTTTCTCTTTCTCTTTCTCTTTCTCTTTCTCTTTCTCTTTCTCTTTCTCTTTCTCTTTCTCTTTCTCTTTCTCTTTCTCTTTCTCTTTCTCTTTCTCTTTCTCTTTCTCTTTCTCTTTCTCTTTCTCTTTCTCTTTCTCTTTCTCTTTCTCTTTCTCTTTCTCTTTCTCTTTTTCTCGAAGCTGAAAAACTCAATAAGTCAGATAAGATTCTCATTGCCGACAAGATCCGAAATTCTTTTTCCGGAAGATATTCGCTATTTCCTGACATGTAATTACCATAATAATCGACTATCGTGGTGGGCTACGCTTCGAACCTTGCTGAGGCACACCTTCCATTACACATTATTACAAATATTTACAATGCATACCCTGTGCATAGAGTCGAATGAGTAGTTGCATATTACATATTCTTTTCAAGATCGTGTATTTAATGTTTATTTGATATTCAAGTGAATTTGGGACCAAAGATCCAGGACGAATAAATACAAGCTGTTTCTACACATGCAACTAGATATACTACTGACTGATTTAGTTCAAATATTATATGAACACTGTATAAGAAACGTCATTGTAAATTTTTGTCTGTTGTTTTATGGAAAGACTTTGTTCAACTTCAGTCGGAAATGTTCAAAATAACGACATCAATATCGAATTGTTGTGAAGTGTAACTACTCGTCAAACATTACTTTAGCTAATCCAACCATACTTCCATTGCATATCTGAAAGAAAACAATGGCGACCGCCAAAACTAGACAAGGTCATCTCGACCAATATCACCATTGAATTTAAATGAATTCAAAAATACGACGATCAGCTACCCTTGAACGGGAGCACCACCAGATAGGAAGGGATATGACTAAGCTCGCTCATTTAATCTTTATATAAATGAAAACAGTTTTTTGCTCATACAAATTGTGCTCTCAACAGTTTAAGGGAATCCACATCTGACATAAATTTAGGGATCATTCTCTTAAAACAATTATTATTATTTATTTATCAATTCTCAAAAATCAAAGACAGTTCCTAATCTAAAAAACAATGGATATCATCAATATTATGTGCGTTATGTTCGTGATACTTTTCGAAATTGAAGCATTCAATAATTGTGAGTACTAATTTTATTGGATTCTGTTTGAATATCTTACTAAGCCCACCAATTGTTCTTGAAGAACCTGTCTTCATCCCAATATCCTTTTCTTTATAAAAATAGTTGCTGATGTCAATTGTGGAAGATCCAATACCGCTAGACGTTTCGGAAAGATCGTAGGAGGCAGGAACGCAGACAAAGGAGAGTTTCCATGGCTAGTGTCGATTACTAGAAGAGGAGGACACTTTTGCGGGGGAACAGTCATCACCAATAAGTTCGTTTTGACAGCAGGACATTGTCTATGCACGTGAGTAAAAATGGATTTGAGCTCCAGCCAATTCGATCTTGATTTGTATTTTTCATTGGATATGTGAATTAGGACTATTTCAGTAGGTCCTTCAATAATCGTTATGGTAAAATTTTCGAAAAATTACATTGGAGAGACTTCTTTCAGATCTTAAACATCACCAAAAACTATTCAATCAAAATTTCTTCAGAGGCATAGAACAAGACATGCTGCTACCCTCAAGCATCAAAATAACCATGGCCCAACACGACTTGTCTCAGAAAAACGGCGACGCCTACCAGATGGCGGTAGCCGCCGTCAAAGTGCACCCAGGCTACGAGTGTGACCGTCCCAGAGACGATATTGCGATTTTGGAAGTGGCTGGCACTATTAGATGGTCAGAAACTGTCCTACCAGCATGTCTGCCAGTCGAAGGAAACGAGGATTTCGCGAATCTTCTGGCTACAGTTGCCGGATGGGGTTGGACCAATGAGGACAGCACCAAAGGTAGGGTGGAATTTTGGCTTGATATTGATCCTTACAGCCTGGACCACTGATACTGCTCAAGTTGAGTTTGGTTTATGTTTTCGATCCATCATAAATGTTTTGCATTTCGTTTGCTCCATAACCTAAATCTTCATGATGCTCTTTCTTATCAAGCAATCAAAAATTGTTTTGTCCATCTGTGGTCTTAGTGTTCATCTTCCACATCTTAGGAATTGATTCCTCTTCTTGTTATTATAGTTGTTACATTTCAATTCCAAGACTCAATAGTATTAGTTCGATTGGTGAAGATAATTGAAAATTATATCCTGTTGAATAATCATATTTTTTATAGGTAAAAGGGCGAATTATCTGCAAAAAGCCAAAGTCAACGTTTTCGAAACAAACACCTGTAGAATCTGGTTCAAATCTCAAGGGAAGCAAACTAAAATCCAAGACACTCATATTTGTGCTGGACATGAAAATGGAGGAATTGATGCTTGTTGGGTAATATCTCATGAACATTGCTTTGGATGTAACAAAATGAATGTGAAAACAGACCTTTTTTGTAAGGAATGAAATAAGCCATTGTTGATGTATTTTAAGGTTTGCGTTTTCCACCACTTCATTTTTGTTTCTTGATATGAGAGATCCTCTCTTTTTTCTATACGGAATAACCCCCTGAAATTTTTCACAGTTATTTTGTAATATACTGTTTAAAGTTTGGGTGATATCATTCTGACAAAATTGTGCTATTATCTCTGTTTCCATTCTGAGCAGCGTAGCGTCTCTAACAACTTTTTGACATTATTTTATATAACTGCATCCCTTATTACACTTGAAAACTGCAGTCTATAGTACGAAAATAAGTTTCTAATTTAAGGACCCCCAATTTTGTTTCTAGGCTGACAGTGGAGGTCCTCTTATGGTGACTGCAAACGGACAAATCGACCAGATGATGGTAGTAGGTGTCGTTTCTACTGGAATCGGTTGTGCTAGGCCTTACCTGCCAGGCATCTATACGAGAGTATCCGATTACATACCTTGGATTAGACAAGTGATAGGGAAATAATCAACCAACACTTCTCACAAAACGTCTGGAAGGGTTGTCATGGAGGAACTGAAATCAGGAATTGAAAAGATTGGACTGATCTAAAAAAATGTCTCTGTAGTGAACGTGAAGATGATTAACTGTTTTGAAACACCAAATCATCGAGTTTTTAAGTGAGAATTGTTATTTATTGTATCGGATGAGATTGAGGAATGCATATTTCATATCCAGAACCTATTTAGAGTTCCTATCGAAAGATTTTATTCTTGTTATATCTTCATTTATCTAGTCACCGTGTATTTTTTATAGTGGAGTTTTTGACAGATTCATTTTTATCACTGTTATGTCAATATCCATATTTACTGTTTTGGATATTTTCAATTTGTTTATTATTTCAAATAATGAATATCATCATCATGGTTGTTTTATTATCATAGAATCCTGATAGTTGAAAATCATCAGAAAACATATTCAACAGGATGAAGTTTACAGCTGATGTCATGTTTAAATTACATAAGAATTATAGAGCATATTTAACGAAATAGCAAAAGAAAGAATCAGAATCATGAATGTATTCATTCATGTAATTGAAGTTTGCAATATTATCGGTAATGGCGATTAATTGACGTATTTCAATCACATGATGAATATATCCGATTAAAGACAATTGAAACTATTTCATTGTTGAGGTGATTAATATACGAAGAACGAGCTAAATATTTCAGAATTGTGTGAAACAATATGCAACAATAAAGATCCTCATTTTTAGTTAATGTTCAAACTTGAGAATATTTAACTGATAAAAACAAGGAATGATAGTGGTAGATAGTAATGAAGCAATTCCTATATTTATTATGTAAACTTTGTTACATGAATCGAAAGTGAATACTCTCTTATTTATGTTCAATGCGATCATATTTCTAAGAAAATTCAAACAATACCAATAATTTACATAGAAACATAAATCTATATAACCTCCAATTCGCAAAGCCATGCACGTAGATCCTTTAAGTCCGAATATGGTTTATGTGTGAGTAGAATAGCGTGAAAATTGTACTGAAATCTCCGATACTATTCACAAAACATGTTATGCACAGTGCTATAAATTCGCAGGTAATCGCTAGGATGAAAGGAAATTGTTGAAATTGATATTTACGGTGATTGTTGGATGTAGCACATTTTTTTCAATGCACGAGTTTTCTTTTTGTCATCGATCACGGTCCTCCAGTCGCCTGTCATGAAAACGAAGCAGTAGGTTGGCAGAATGCAATCATACAGTGTGCACACGACGATTCAATCATATAACAGGAGACAACTTTTGGGTATACTCTATCAAATGGCTCTATCAAAAATAGCTGTTACAATTTGAAAAAAATAAAGTTCGTGACGTAACATATAACATGACATCTTTGACGTAACTAAAACGTCAAAAGACGTCATTTTGACATATGACAAGTAAGGTATAATCCTTTGCAATGTCATACGTCAGAAGTGAAGTTGATTGATATAGATTCTGAAGTAAGGAAATCATTTTTTATTCCCTCGATTGTTTGTCATTCGTGAAAAGGAATTAATGATTATTCTTCACATTAAGTTGTTCTTCATTTTCGTACAGGTAAAACTTTCAACAAAAATTATCATTATTATTCACCTCTCAATCCTGTTTTGTGGAATGTGAAATGAAAAAATAGTGTATGTTTCAGATAAGAACAAATATTTGTTGCGTTAGATCAATACTAACTGACCTTTTTTGACGTCTCACTCGACTTATATAAACCCGTTCATCAATTTTTTTAATTGCTTTCACCTAGGTACCGATCCATGGCCCCATTCTACCCTCCGGTGGGATGTTGACACTGACTCAGAAACCGTCTTCAGAGTATCTTCGGTTACACAACTAGACCGATTGGCGATTAACAGTAATGACTGATATCATAGCCCGTACGTGCCAAACGATTCTTCAAGTCAATTACTTCATTACTTTATACGGATATTTCAGAGGCATTACTCGAATTTTTGCATAGACGTAGACAAGGGTTTCACCATATTTCAAGTTAGGTTTGATAAGAATACACCAAAGACAGATAAGTCTATGAATGCATCGTCTCCTCTTTGTCATTTGTCGAAAAAAAAGTCACTTGTCATGAAATTGTGTAACACTAAAAAATCAACCTCAGCTATACTCCTTCCTGAATATTTCAACTGAAATTTTCAGGATTAAACATATTTTCCAGTGCAAAAAATTAACAGTTGCATCGCTGGAAGCTTCAAAGACTTTTCCATTTATTTGTTATTAGTTATGATCAAAACATTGCTGCTGGTTGTGTATGATATTGGTGAAGCAGAATTATTTTTTATATAATCTATTTATTTAAGCAAGATAGTTGTGACAGTTCGTCAGAAAGTGTGGTAATGCTGCTAAATAAGAAGATAGGTTAAGTTTATCGTTCAAACCAATGTCTCAAACAATTGGAATTTCAGTGGTTAACTTGATATTTTTTATTTTGCACTGATGATACTTAAAGATGACCAAATCTGTCAGAGGTATGTTCTTTGAGTGAATAGACTATAATTTCACTCAAACACCCAACCATAAACATGAAAATATAAATAAATATTGAATTCACTATTTTATATTCATTCAATTCTATTTGTTTTGACTCAAATCAATCGAATTATTCTTTCGTGCTGAAAACATATCTTGAAATTTGTTTAGTAACGCCACTGTCTACACTCTTATCCCATGTCAACTACTCAAACCCAATTTCAATTTTTATTAGCAATCCAGCACTCTAAGAGAATAATTAATTATACCGACAGGTCTAAAATTCTGTCAGATTGGCGTAATAACACCAAGCCGACTATTTATCGTGATAGTTTTTATTGAGCAGTCATCGAAATTGAGAAACTTTTTATGAAACCGAACAATTATGCCCCATTCAGTGACAGCCATTAACAGTTGAATTACTTTCACGAACTATTGAACTCATTAATTCACTCACTTTGACCATTTTTAGTGTATATTTTCCATCAATATTGAATAAAGTTATCCACAATCTGATGTTTCATTTATTTCTCAACTTTAATTTGATGAATTTACCTGCACTGAGAAGTACGAAAATTTCTTTATTTTTTTACGAAGTACGAAGATGGTCAAACAGAAATAGTTTCACAATGATGTTATTAAAAACATGCCGTTAAAGTTGTTGCAGAAAAATCAGAAAAGAATCGACATTTTAGTAAAAACCGTTTGGCAATGCTTACCTTTATTCTTCATGGTTTTCAGTCGTCCAATGCTGAGGATGGAATCTGGATCACGAACTTGGGTTTACGGGTGTACGTGGACTCGCGTTATTCAACGATAATTTACGAATGGCAGAGGATATAAAGTAGAACTACATAACGTGATGAACGTTATGTTTCCTACGTTAACGTATCTGAGATTGCTTACGTACTGTGATTACTTCAATTATGTATTCTAGCATAATATTTCAAATATTGAATGGCGAATAATTAAACATATGACAGCTGTCAATCCAAAAGAAAATACCGTTTTCGGTTTCTCGCACGTACAGCTTTCTCTATTTGAACATTGCTGTAGATATGATGGGATCTAAGATTTCTTTACACGAAAGTTTGAGGAAAACCCCCAAAAATATGGTATCCAAAATGATTCACGTGAAATTTTAGGTTATGAGCAAAAATCGTTTGATCAGACATGAATTCATCAGTTCAACGTTTAGTAATATAAATTTTCGTAATCCATCTGAACGATTATGGAGTGTGAAGATCATCTGCTTCAATTATGTTTATGTTAATTCAGTGTCATTGAGAAAGAATGTTCTGTGCTTAGTTAGCAACAACATGGATTCACGTATGAATTTCTCTCTCACGTTTAATCACGACTTACAGAGACAAGATCAATTCAAGACATGTCGGTTCATTGGGATTTATCGATAGACATCGTTTTAGGAAGATCCTAAGATGGTATTGCGCAAATGCTCCACTTGCATTGAATTACGACTCAAGATGTCTGCACCAATGCATGAAATATATGTATCATCATGAAATGGAAGGATTCTTATCGCAGAATCTTCGAGAATATCGAATCGAATACTCTACCTGATCAACTTAAGGTGTCATCAGCTTTGTTTTATTCACGACCTGGTTAGACATCGAGAGCAGTGGAGCGAAGCAGTGTTGGAAATCAAAGTGACAAGACATTTGTCTGCAAATACACAAACAAATAAACTGGATTCGTTGAAAGTACATTCAGAAAGTCTACCCTATCACACCTTCTGTGTTATTTGACAAAAAATCGTAATGAACACATAATTTGGACCCTGTGAAAACTCAAAATGGTGAGGACAAATTCATTTTGGTGGAGAATAATTCATATTATCTTCCACTAACTAAATGAGGAACGACTTGAATCTAATTCTCAACCAATCAGAAGTTCAGTGGTTAGCTAGATACTTTTCATTTTGCACTATTGATATTAAAAAGATAACCAAATATTTTCCTTAAATAAAAAGACTATACAAACAGCATCAGAACACCAGTGAACTAGAAGTGGGAGAGGGTTCAGGCATGCAATGTTTATAGAATACAGCGTGTTATGTGATTAAGTGGCAAACTGTATTGACAAATCTTTTGACGATGAAAACACCAACCAACCTTAAGTGGTTCAGAAAGACCAAATAATAAATGCGACTACTGAATTGAAAGTTTATAAAATATATACCAGTAGGTATTAATTAATGATTTATTCAAAGAGGTCACCATACTAATTCGCACAATAATCGTTCAGAATATTTTTATTATCAATATGCACCACACTTTTGAGGATCAATGATTCATGACTTATTCTTGCTACCCAATCAAAGGTCAGGTTGAAATGGTAGATATGAATTAATAATCATCAACGAATATTCGAAAAAATCAGTGAATGAGCTCATGTGAGTTTTATGACTGCTCGATAATTATCTCTCTGAACTCATGCCATAAATTTTTAATCAATATGATCTAGAAGCCAATAATTATCATAAATTCCTTGATACGACTATTTTTGTATATGAATGGAGCTGAAACAGCACACTCTAATTGCGAAACTGCTACAAATGCATCGAAAGAAGATGCATCCCATGCAAAGTAAATAAATTTCAAATTAAATTATCGTCCAATCTGAAGCCATAAAAAACATAATGAGAACCTATTACTTTTCATAAATGGAAACGGTCGCTCAAAACAACACCAGCAATAAAGCCATCACTAGTACACTTGCAAAACGGTAACAAAAAAGGTCAGAAAGTGTAATAACATCAAAATTTTCTCTTATTGGTACAAGGATGATCTTGATGCGCGCTGAAAGTAAAATATTATGTTCAAGAGTCTTTCTAGTGTTCAACTTTTATGGTCTCACGGATTTCTATTGTTTGCAAATTGATCCAGATCACGAGAGTTCTAAAGATAATAAATTTCACGGAATTGCATCAGATGATTCAGTTGAAGAATAAGAGACGACAATATTTTCCGGATATACCAACTACAGATTCTGATTCACGGTCGTTTCTACGTCAAACGATAAAGTTTCGTCTATCAACGTTTAAACGTTCACTTGAAAAAATACATTGGTGTCAATAAAATGTGATCTAACCTGACATATTCTATCAATTATAGAAATATATTCTGATATATGAAAATACTGAATGAATGACGAGCGGAATAGGACCCTGTGGTACTCCAGATGAAGCTGATAGTTTGATTGAATTCAATTCATTATGTTGACCATATAATTTTTAACTTGGTTTCATGAGCCAGTCGATCAAATGTTCTAGATAAATTATTTATAAAAATATTTAGATGTCCACCATTGTCTGAGGAAGGTTCTCCTGAGAGTGTTTTGCCAGCATCATGAATATGAGTCAGATCATTAAGAAATTTATGCAAACACCATACTATTCAAGATGAAGTTCATAAATGTCTAAGATCAATAAAAGATATTGATGTTGATCACTTCATCTTTGATTGATATTGCAGAATGCATGACGGAATTTATGATGATATTGATATCATAATTCAAAATATCATTCTATAATGTGACACAATAGTAGCAAATGTATCTCGTGTGACATCACGTGTAACCTTGCTCTAATTATCGTTCAGGATGATACTCGCAAATGTTATATTGCCTAACGCCTTTTGCAGCACAAAGACGCACTCCACAATCTAGGATGCTTTGGATTTGACAGCTTTACGGTTCCGAAGTTAATAGTGTGCCAATGGTGTTTATTTCATGCTTTCAGAATACAAGCTGTTAGTTCACAGGTCCTTTCGATTATTTCATAGTACAGTCGTTATGGAAGAATAATAGTCTATCGATGAGTTGAATCTAGGATTTATGCCATTTGACCATTCAGTTGACGAGACAGATGACACATTGGGCTAGGATCCAGTATGTCAATTTGTGCTACTGATTTTCTGTTATCTAATCAGAATTCAACATTTTGACATCTAGTCAACGTCATTACATGAAGTATTCCGTTGATCCATATGTCATATTTCATCTGAGTCTTCACGAAAAATGTGTGCCAAAACTGTTATATTATGGCATAACAGGATGAGATAGGTTAGGTTAGATTGGTTCAAGTTAGGTTAGATTTGTTTAGGTTAGGTTATGTCAGGTTAGATCAGGTTAGGTTAAGCTGAGTTAGGTTGAGTAAGGTTAGGTTAGGTAAAGTTATCTGTCTTGGCCTGCACGTCATGGTTTCTTCTTTGCTCGTCGTGAAACACTTCAAGTTTGACATACCTGCATTTCATCACAGTATGCATGCTGAACTATCTTTGTTTTAGCAAAACCTTCAAATATTTGAGTTTATCAGTCCGATGTCATTCATGTGTTTGCTAATTATTAAATATTCTCTAGAACGTATAACTTTTCCTAATGATATAGCTAGCATGTGATTGTTCCGCAGAATAATTTTGACTTGACAATATTGACCGAACTAACAAGGAGAAGAAGGCACATTTCATTTCCGAATATTAAAACTACCAAAAAAATAACTACAAACAAAAATAAAGAATGCATGGTTATTGTAGCAATGATTTATTTCAAGACTCGAGATCATTTCCGAGTACAATTTACTCACATCACAACATCTAAGAGTTTGAATGATAATAACTTCGCTGCGGGAAACTCAGCAAGTTTGCATTTTTGCCAAACTTTTTTTATTTCGCGAGATATTCGCATTTACAGTTTTCGAATTTACACCTGGTATAGCCAGAATATTTGTACTATATCTAGATGTGACATTCATAATGTTCGTTTCAATGTGTTTTATATTTTGGGTTTGACGTATTCTACATAATTTTTTGATCTAAAAGAACTAATGAAAATGTAATTATTTCATTTAATTTATTTGAAGAAATCGCTCATTCGAAACAACGATGAAGTGTTTTGTTCGTGCTAATTCCAGGTAATTATCGACCATCGGAATCCAAAAGAGTGCATGGCATCTCGAAGAAGACACACTTTTACGATCGAAACGAATAAATTATCCAATTACACAGCGTGAAAGGTATCCGACGAAATTGTCAGCCCGTGTAATAGGCTGCAACAAGGATCACAATACCGTATTCCCCCGCAAAATACGATTAGCGATTATTGCAAAAAAATACGAAACGGTGGCTGTAGCTCAACCAAATGCATGGATGAGAATCACGATCTGGCTAGTATATAAACTAGGGTGATCTTCTTCGAATTCATTCAAACGTCAGCATCTTCTCGACATCTCGTGTGCATCTCCTATCCGTAGATAGGGGACTTTTTCACTGTTTTTGTCCAGTTGTGATTGGTTTTTATACTTCGGAAATATCCCAAAATGCATAAGGTAAGAGTTTTGTGGATCAAGCGGAATTTGTATTCTGAGAAAAAAAAGTCTGGTGTTCTACTAAAAAATCATTGATACTTAAAATTTGGAAAAACTCAATGAAAACTTGATTGATGATCAACGAAATTCAGTACAAGACATCACTGCTTCACACTGATGATATCCATTAAAATAATTGTTAAAGTTCATGAAATCAATTAAAAAACTAAAGAATTTCATGCCATCAGGCATTTTATTTTCTTCATCAGATCTCTGGATTTTTAATCCCTCATATTTTTTTATAACAGAGGTCTGAAGAGATTGAAGTATCCACCCATTCGTCTATTTACGTCGCTAAAGTTCAATATTTCATATTTCAAACTTTTCGATAGGAAATTCATTGGAATCAGCGATTTTTTCAATTAAAACTACATACATATTATCTTATGTCCGAAAATACACTTCTTCATCTACTATTTACATTAAAAAATATATTGAATTTCTGTCTTTATTAATGATTATATAACGCACCCTGTATATTCATTTTCCTTTGATAGGAATGAAAAAAATAGACATGTATACTTGTATACATGTATAACATAAATATAGATTATTCTGCCTGAACTCATTAACATAATAAATAAATGAATAAACAGTCAACATTTTTCAGTAATTAGATAATTATTTGATTTTACTGTACGTTCGGAATTATTTCAATAATCAGGAATCAATTATAAATGAAAAGATAATTGATGAAAATCATAAAAATGCTCAAGTTGTGGACTAATGAGTATGTAATTAGATATTAATTCTCCCAGAGTATATGGACGGATTTTTTTGTTACAGATATTACCATTCTTGTTAGTAATAACTATATCACTGGTTAGCTCAGAACCACCAGTGAACTCCTATTTACCACCAACTAGTAAGTATCTGAACTCCATTGATTTATATCCACCCGATTCTACAAATTATTTGAAATGAACCAAACTCTTTATGTGTTGATGAATGACCCGTTCGATTTTTATTATTCCATTCAATTTCTCTATTGATAGAATACTTCATAACATTTTTCAATAGTTCAAGTTGATTTTTGGTTGTTACTGTTCCTGAATTGTGTAAGAAGAATAGCAAGATGGAAACAATATTGATTTCCCTGAGAAGAATTCGATTCACGTAACTCTATCGTATATTGTCTTCATTCAATGCTACTTTTAATTGTAACACCGAGTTATTAAAGATCACCCGATATACATATCGACTAATAATTAGTATAATTATGCATGCTGTATGACCGGAATTTCAGATCGACCATATAATCTGTAAACATATAACCTGTATTATGATACCAAAACAATGATGTCCCGAGAAATTTTTATAGTACTTCTGCATCATGACGTGTGTTTTGAATTTCGACCAGTTGCTTTATTGCCTTATCCGTTCAGTTTTTTCCCGATATTTGGCTATCAAAAACTTGGGAATTGTCTTTGAAGTCTTCAGTTCCTTTTGTTATTCTAAATTTTCTGAATGACATTTGACTGACCCTAATTTTGTACTCGTGAATACTGAATTCATGAATTTTTGGAGAAATGTCAATTCGATCATCCTGTAGGTAATGGAAATGGTAACGGCAATGGATCTCCACCAGGAGTAGTCTATGGCCCACCTTCAAACGGAAACGGAAATGGATACAGTAATGGTAATGGTAATGGAGTAGGTAAGAAATTAGATAATATCACTTTGGATTTCATAAAACTCATCTGACGCATTTTTCTCAGGAACCAATGGTTACAATACTGATAGTGACCAACTTCCAGGAACTAGTTATCTCCCACCTTCGAATGGTAACGGTAATGGTAATGGAAACGGTTATGGTAATAGAGAAGGAAAACATGGAGAGTATCGTAATGAGTATTGAATTTCTTCATTTTCAGCTAATGGAAATGGCAGACCTAGCTCAACGTATGGTGTACCAAGTAACGGTAATGGCAATGGAAATGGCAATGGAAACGGTAATGAAATTGATATAAAATTATTTGAGATTTGTAATGATGAATGATCACTGCAGGTCGACCAAGTGCTTCATATTTACCTCCCACCAATGGAAATGGTAACGGTAATGGTAACGGTGCTCCAGCACCCATGTATGGCCCACCTACTAATGGAGATGGTAACGGTAACGGCAATGGCAATGGTCGACCAGGATCATCCTATTTACCTCCATCCAACGGTAATGGAAACGGTAACGGAAACGGTTACAGCAATGGAAGTCCAGCTCCAGTATACGGCCCACCAGCTAACGGAAACGGTAACGGAAATGGCAATGGAAACGGCAATGGTCGTCCAGGTGCATCCTATTTACCTCCAACAAACGGTAATGGCAACGGTAACGGCAACGGACGTCCAGCCCCTATATACGGTCCACCTACCAACGGAAACGGCAATGGAAACGGCAATGGAAAACCAGCACCAGTATATGGCCCACCTACCAACGGCAATGGCAATGGAAACGGCAACGGAAGGCCTGCTCCCGTATACGGCCCACCAGCCAACGGCAATGGCAATGGAAACGGCAACGGAAGGCCTGCTCCCGTATACGGCCCACCAGCCAACGGCAACGGCAATGGCAACGGAAACGGCAACGGAAGGCCTGCTCCCGTATACGGCCCACCAGCCAACGGCAACGGCAATGGCAACGGAAACGGCAACGGAAGGCCTGCTCCCGTATACGGCCCACCAGCTAACGGCAATGGCAATGGAAACGGCAACGGAAGGCCTGCTCCCGTATACGGCCCACCAGCCAACGGCAACGGCAATGGCAACGGAAACGGCAACGGAAGGCCTGCTCCCGTATACGGCCCACCAGCCAACGGCAACGGCAATGGCAACGGAAACGGCAACGGAAGGCCTGCTCCCGTATACGGCCCACCAGCTAACGGCAATGGCAATGGAAACGGCAACGGAAGGCCTGCTCCCGTATACGGCCCACCAGCCAACGGCAACGGCAATGGCAACGGAAACGGCAACGGAAACGGCAACGGAAACGGCAACGGAAACAGCAACGGAAGACCTGCTCCCGTATATGGCCCACCCAAAAACGGCAATGGCAATGGAAATGGCAATGGCAACGGTAATGGGAATGGTGGATATAACATAAAATTATATGTGAACATGTCATTATATTGAATTCATATTTTCAGGTCGTCCAGGAGCATCTTATTTACCTCCAACAAACGGCAATGGAAACGGCAACGGCAACGGTTACAGCAACGGTCGTCCAGCCCCTGTATATGGTCCTCCAGCTAACGGAAACGGCAATGGAACACCTGCTCCTGTTTATGGTCCACCAACCAACGGAAATGGCAATGGAAACGGCAATGGAAAACCAGCTCCTGTTTACGGTCCACCGACCAATGGAAACGGCAATGGAAATGGCAATGGAAACGGCAATGGCAATGGTAAAATATCAGAGGATATCAGAGACATTTGATAACATCAACTCTGTTATTCAAGGTCGGCCAGGTGCTTCCTATCTACCTCCAGTGAATGGAAATGGAAACGGCAATGGAAACGGAAACGGTTACAGCAACGGCCGTCCAGCCCCTGTATATGGTCCCCCAGCTAACGGAAATGGCAATGGAAACGGCAATGGAAGACCAGCTCCTGCATACGGCCCACCCACCAATGGTAACGGCAATGGTTACACCAATGGAAATGGCAACGGAAGTCCTGCACCTGTTTATGGTCCACCTACCAACGGCAATGGCAATGGCAACGGCAATGGATATCCCAGCGGTGGACCCAATGGTGCAGAAGAAGAAAATGGGGCAAGTAGAAATAATATAACGTGTCGGTTAGACTAGCAAAGCTATAATTCCAAACTCGGTAGTATGTACTCGAAGCAAATCTGAAATCTCTCAAGTCTTCCTCAGTTCTTTCAAAGTCTATGTGGTCGCACCAATAGGTTGCTTTAGTGGGTCATCGTTCAGTATGAGCATCGCCGTTATAATGACAGTAGTTTTAATGGTGTTATCAATATATTTCTCCTGTGACAGGCACCAGCTCAATACGAATTCGAATATGAAGTCGATGACGCCGAAAGCGGCAACCAATTTGGACACAAGGAGCAAAGAGATGGAGACCTAACCACAGGCGAGTACCACGTACTTCTGCCAGATGGCAAGAGGCAGCTTGTGCAATATGAAGCGGACACAGAGGGTTACAAACCAAAGATTAGTTACGAAGAAGGTAGAACGAATGGTTATCAATGCGTTTCGCTTGCCGCTATCATATTGCACACTAACCTTTTGGATTCGTCGTGATCCTGACGGGTCGAGATGAATTCATTGAATGACTTCGCCTGCCAAGCATAATTCCAACTGGAGGTTTTTTGTTTCTCAACAGCATTAACTATGATAATGAATTAAATACTGATTTGATATTAGGTACTAGTAACTTGTTCAGTTATGCATTAATCTTCTTAAAGAATGCTTCATTATTACTCATGAGGATGAAGGTAAACATACCCATCAATATCTGGAAATGTACCTGGTATATTCTTTTGACATTCAATCGTGAAATAACGATTTAGTATTTGAATGTGAAAAAACTATTGTACCTTAAGAAATGTCTAATCAATTCGAATATCATTTTCAGTAGGTAACGGAAATGGAAACGGTGGATACCCAAGCGGTGCACCCAATGGTAACGGCAATGGGGGTTACCCTTCTAACGGCAACGGCAATGGAGGTTACCCATCCAATGGCAACGGCAATGGGGGTTACCCATCCAATGGCAATGGTGGGAGTTCTGATAATGGAGGATATAGATATTAATTGTTCGAATTTAGAGTTATTTTCAGATAAAATACTTGATTTAATCAAAGAAATAGGCTTGTGTGAAAAAGTTTTGGAGGTGTGATTCAAGATTCTCACACTGAATAATGGTTTTATTTGGTGAAATGAAGATGCTACGCTTATAAATATTGTTAGGGAATGTTTCGTGCTGAAGTTTTGAAATTTATAGAATTTTTAGAAGGACTGATGGAGCTCAAATCACTTTGTATATAGTATTATTTATTATTATAGCTACTTCAGATTCCAATCCATTTAATGTAGGGTTGATTATAGTATTTGAACTGTTGACGACTGCACTGTATTAGGAAATGTACCAATTATTCGAATGTTATTTTGTATATTTTCAAATCTGATAAATACAATTTCATAAATATACTCATCGCTCTTTGATTTTTAAAATACCCAAGTTCATCGATAGAAAAATCTCTAATTGTTTTACGCTTCATGATCAATTTTATTCCTGCAATAAATAAATACAATTCAATTGATTTTCACAAAAACACATTGGACAATCACCATTCATCAAGTATTATTGAGTAACATTGAAAAACGTTACCGGATCAAGATATCAAATATGTCTTTTATGGCTGAAACAATCTGAATTCAGATTGAATTGGTATTTTTCGTTCATAAATCAGTAAGTTCGATATTGAAAGTATCCTTATATTAGTATTTTCATATATTCTATACTTCCAGCACAACAAGAAAAATATAATTTGGAAACAAGTGAACTTTAGAACTGATAAGTTCTTTGATAACCTTGGGGTGTCATGTTTACGTCCATTTTTTGATCTGAATGTCCTGAATTCTTCATAGAACATCTTTTTTCTTTTAAAGGTCCAGAAACGCGTTCAGGAGTGGGCCTAATATTTACATTCCGAAAATATATCTTTATTTTTATATTCAATATAGAAGTACATAATCTCGAGTGAAATTCGCTCTGTAGGCTACACTACACTCCACAATGTTGTAATGTTGGTAATCTAACTGTAAATTCGTTAATTCGTTCTACATTTTAACAAACTTCATTTGATGTTGATCAATTCATGTTCAAGTAAATACTGAATTGAATGATACTTGAGTGAACATTTTCATCACTAGTTGTTCGAATTTTCTTTTACATTCTAGAACAATAATAATTTATATATCAAATCCATATTTCAATGGTCTTGGGGTGAAGAAGGGTGGGCCCTACAGTTTATAGTGGAATCCGAACCACTTCGGGGGGAATTGAAATGTATATTCACTGGTGAGGTTGTCAGAAACCCAACAACTGGTGGAGATATTATGTTTAGACGTCACGGCATGGGCCATGAATAATTTCCATTGCGATTCCGTGTAAGAGTTTTTAATTGCTGAATTAATTCAATTTTATTTGTCGGAGAGAGGTGCTCTTAATAGTAATTGCAATAATTTTTCAACCGTTATATTATTAAAATTCAGTAGGTGGTTTCTTTTGATCAACATAATCTTTATTTCCATTTCCCTATAATATAGACTAGTTAGTTGAATGAAAGACAAAAAAACAGTGATAGGAAAATATCGAGTTCTCTCAACGTACTTACAATTAGATATCTCCGATATATAGCGTTGTTCTATTAATGTGACAATTTTCATGGAAACGTCTAACGTTTAGAAACAAACAATGATGTGAGCGATAATCGTAATTTATAATCTCTGGTAATGATAGTTTCATTCATAATCTGATTCAGGTCTTGATGTTTTTATTACTGGTAATAACAGTTCAATTTGTCTACATATACTTATATTATAGGTTTGAGAATGATCAATTTTGGATGTTATCCCACACGAAGAAAACGAGTTGTTCTGAATGTTATTGTTCTCAAAGCGTGAAATATTTTTGATTGCCGTGGTAATTGAGAAGTCATTGTTGTGGCAACAAAAACCATCTACCCTTTTCTCGTGTTATTACTTAATACAATTGCCGATAACTTTTATGATGCTGATCTTTCATAATATTACAAAAACCCAATTCTTCATGAAGATGGGAAGTTTTTAATAAATATTATTCATGAAAATGAAAATATAATCAGCAATTTCCATGAAAATCCAATATAAATGACAAGAGCCAGGAATAATTTAAACAATGTGAAAATATTCATCTTTTTCGGGGATGGACTGAGTGTTCTTTTTTTCTTTGGTAAATTTTTCGAGCGATTCCTTTCAACAGATTTCTATACGCGTGATGGAAATTTAAGTTGATTTCCAATGGCGTCCTGCAGGATCCCATGTTTCCGAAAAGGGTTTATATAGAGATTAGTTCTGAAGATCACTTCTCTGAATGTTATACAACGAGAAAACAGTTAATATTTGGTAAAATAATATGAATTTGACGTTGCGCTACTGTAATACAAAGACAATGGCCTCGTTAGCAATATTACCATGTTAACACATTATGAATAGACGTACAAACATATCTATTGTTATTCGTGGTAAATGTAACACGGATTGTGCAGTTGAATTATATAATTTTCCATTCGATTAAAGCTGTTATCATACCAAGATTTATATCGTGCGGGAAATGTTTTTGTCAATTAAATCAACAACAATACCATTTATCCAACATGGAAATACAAAATGAAGTATCTTTCGCTGATTAGCATAATACTATTACGCAAAATAATATTGTTATTTTTTATACAGCATAGGAAAGTCATGGGCAGAAATCTATAAGTGTGACAAAGAAAGCAAGGGTGTTTAATCTCACGAAATCATGAGAGACTCAAAGCTATCCTCATCCTACTTTTCAAGTGTCATGTCACAGCCTCTTAGGGATTTTCCTAAAGAAATTATTTTTAGCATGCTATTCTTTTCGCTCTCATTTCACCGCAATACTGTGTATGAATTATTTCCCAAACTGAATGGCCCCAAACTATCCCCAGAAGGTTTCTTTAAGGATTTGTAAATGGGTCAATGTGTGCTGAAAGTTTACTTGATGGGATATAATTGATGAGATTGAACTTCTGACGTCTTCAAAGACCTCGAAAATTGGAGAATATTATGCTATTGATAATTAATTCCTGAAGAAATATGGAATAATAAAAAATTACCTTGGCTAAATTAATATACCCATTATTTTAAATTATTTTTTCAGCAAGGAAATTTAGGGGATTGGAAACATTTATGATATTCAAATGGCGTTGGAGAAACCGATACAGAATATTATATGCTTGTTATATAAATTTAACTTCGAAAGTAAAAACTGTAATTAAGATACATCACTGGTAAACAAACTCAATAATTTCGAATTCTGCAATCAAGATGATCTAGAAATTCGGATAATTATGCAAGATTCCGTTTGTTGTTTATCTGAAAAGAGTTCTCAATTAATGTCAGTGGTAATGGGTATTCATATACAAGGTGTATCACCAGCAAAATCAATTCTAGTAAGGAATGATCTATACAATATATTGTTTATCGTCATTTCCTCAACAATTTTACCTCTAAAAATGCATCAGCCTGATGTTTATTTTTCTCAAAAATCCAACTCTGGGAAATGTGAATTCTGCAATGTTGCCAAGACATCAAATTTTTCTGCAATTACTAGATTTCAAATTGACTCTCGAAGAAAATAATTCTTTTGGTAGCTATGGTGGAACTTCAGTAAGAAGCTTCCAAATAATTTCAAAATGGGGTTATTACTGTCCAAAACTATTCAGACTGTCCACTTCCGGATACGTTTCATTATGCAATGCTTGTTAAATATTTAAACTGGAAAGTAACAAAATGCATCAAAATTAATTGAGTTAATTTAGTATACTCGGTTGTGAAATTATCGAATCTAATTCAGATGAGATGTTCATGAATACGCAATATCACTTCGAGATATGATTGTTATGCATCGTGAATTCATGAAATTCATGAGCCATAGCGAATTATAGCAGTAAATTATTGTCCTATCGCAACTATATCGCGATGTACAATGAATCGATGCTGCCACTGCTCAATATTCTACCACTCCAAACTATTTCAGATAGAAAATGGTGGAGAATATCTATACAGTAGGTCCTATAATAGAACAACGTGTCATTGATTCTACAGGCAATACAAGAAAATCGAATCGAAAATGCATCGTCGTTCTTTGGTCAAGAAATAAATAATTTTCAGTTCTATAAAATGAAGCCAAATGGTCAATAGCAGTTCTTCCTTTTCGAGACAATATTTTTTATGCCTCTCCATCTTCATATGTTATCTTATTTCATGAACTATATCGAGAGCTATAGTTATAAATCCCGTGTATTGATTGACACGTTTGGAAATTGCATGAAATCAAAGAGGTATCTTTGAGTTTGTTCTCTTCAGAATATTGGATCTACTTTCAAGATGTCACTACAAACAACTTCAAGCAATTTTCAAGATTTCATCTATCTATACAGCCTCATCAAAAGAAATATTGAGGTGATAAATAATAAATGAAATGCATTAACTGTTTCCAGACATAAAAAAACTTAGTCAACGTATCATCTTCACACTTCAGTAAGTCCGATGCTACAGACCATGATAATTGGATAACTCAATCGTAATACATCACTATCAATTTCCTTTTCCCATGGTTTATGCTGATAGAATTCCATCGAGAGTCAAATGCATTATTATTTCTATTTCAACACTGGTTGAATCCAATGCTATTCCATTCATCATTTCTTCCATATCGTAATTTTCGGACTCGCGGATGCCAATCGTATTTTTCAAATGTCACAACTCTAGTCGGATGGGGAATAATATATAAAAAAAACAAGAGATATACAACTCCTTCAAATCTATCAATCATAAATGATATTGATATATCGTCTCGTAGTACTGTCAGCTCTTGTATTTGAAGTTCTTTTACTGAAAATTGGTGATGATGGATATTTACAGATATTCTTGAAGCAATTTATATGGAAGTGGAATAGAGATTTATTTGAGTTGAATTATCAAAATGTGATGAAGACATTATTTCGAAATATAAGATCTTCACCTTTCTTTATGCCTTCTTGGATTTGGCAAAGCAGATAAACCATAACCTTACTATCATCCAAGCTGAATTATATTGAAGTTGTACCCAAAAATAATTCAGAATAAGACCGCCTATACAATGCGTTTGTTGAATTTATTAATACTCCTATTAACTATTAATAAAATCAAAATACGTCTTTCAAACACATCAATCAAATTTGAGTGAATGCTTCCAAGTCAATTAAAATCAACAGGTACGAGCATTAATCCTGAAAATAAGCACACTATCGAATGACCATCGACATTCCTGAGTTCCTTGGTAGAAACCTCGAAAATGAAAGCAAAGAATCTCACTGGAAACTAAGCTCCTGTATTTCAAAACAGTTTTGTAGATCGTGAAAGACTTCAAGATGACGCTTTCGAATATTCAGTGTAATGAATGTCCGCTCCATAGTGCCATAACTGTAACTTGAATATTTTAATTTACGTCGCGTGCCTTTGATATCTCGCGAGCTTCTTCGAATGGAGCTCCCGACTCCGTCTCTTGTAGATAAAATCTCACCGCATAAATTATTCGAAATGCAGCCTTTTATGCAACCAATCAATTACCATATCGGAATCAGAAATATAACCCATACAATAAACCATCGTTTTGGATAAGTATTATTATGAACCATCATGAAATCCGTGTATGATGATCACAAGATAGTTCATTTAATTGAGGAAAAGAGTTGACACAGATCTCGTGTGAAACAAAAAGTATTTATTTGGGCGACAATTGAGTCACATATCGAACATGTGACGTAGTAAACCCTATAGTTGAAAATAAAATCAAAGTATAAAATTGATGTACACTAATACTAGATATCATGAATTTGACATAAAATACTCTCAGAGTTTTGTTAGTAGTTTAATAATCTGGTTTTAAGCTATTGATGTTGAAATGGCAAGTTGCAACATCCATTTATTGACGAGCTGTCGTAGATCCTTTTCTTGAATCAATATTGGCGACTGACGATGTGAAAAATCATGAAGAGAATAATTCAAAACTATCACAATAGTTTTCCAGTATCGTTGATATATTACAGAAAAAACAGCTGAGATTTTAGTGTGTCCCCCAAAACTTACTGTCAAAACGTAAAACATGTAATATTGATTAGTTTACATGCTAGATGGTTATCAAGTCACATTTGGAAAGAAAATTCCAATTATCTGGAGTATCACTGACAATCAACAACAACAACAACAAACGAATATGTGCTACATATTTTTAAAGATCGTTAAGATTCACACTGTATAACCAAATTTTTTTGCTAATAAATCAGCAGAACCACTTCTTTGATTCATTTTGTAATATAAATGTTGCAAGAAAGTCTACAAGCCATAAAATCAACATAAGCAATATTTTATATTCATAAAATTTTGAGCAAATCAATCATTGATCATACATATTTCAAACATAGAATCAGTCTAAAACATCACATACTAAAATTATAGTATCAGATAGTAGCATTGCCACTATGGCAAAAAAAAATCATTCAAGTTTCTTGTAATCGACAACTTGTTTATCGTGTTGAGAAAATGTGTTAAATAAGGTTGAATAACGTAATTTTACAGTTCTTTTTAATTGTACCAATTGATGAATTTAGCAAAAACGATTCACATTCACATCAATTAACTCAATACTATTAAAAGTTCCGTTTAGGCTCAGTTCTTCGTATAAGCATGCTCAAAAACAAATTCCATCGTAATTAGTTGATGATCGATTGATTATATAAATTGAGGAGTAGCAATTATTGTTATTACGAAACTGTTCCAGTTCGTACGATGTGCGTTAGATCACTTTGGGAATGGATATCATCGTTTAGATTCTTCTCGTTCTTCAGGATTATTTGATTCGCGTTTACCTGATTAATTACCAAGCAAATTGACGATTCAAGGTAATTGAAAAAGTAGGCATTAACTAGAGGATATTCTACCAGAATACATCGATAAAAAGTAATATCTGATTGAGAATCAATATCAATATTTCACAGTGGAAATCTCTGTGAAACTTGCACCATTTCTTAGGTTCAATTGAATGAAATAACTATTTAGAAAATCAACCAATTGTAAAATACACGTGGTGTTGCCCCTGTATAAAAACCTTGTTTATTGTTCATCAGTGATTCAAGAAGTATCTATCATATCAATGATCGATTTATCTTCGATCCTCGAGTGTAAAAAAGTTCTAATATTGACAGTTTATTGAAGATAACGTATCTACATAAAATATCGGAATTATTAGAATGCTATCTCGATGTCAATCTACAAATAATGGATTGACTAATGAATATAAAATAGGAGAGTTGTCTAATTTACTGAAGATCCTAGATCCAGAAACATGCAGTTGATAATTGCTCCATTGATTTTACTGTTCCACCTGAGTTTCGGGGTAAAAACATCAGGCATTCCAAATATTCGATGTTGACTTTTTTTTTTCTTGAAACAGAATGCTGAGCAAACCCCTATAGTAACTTTACCAAGTGGGCAAATCAGAGGGGAAATTCACCAAACGTATAGACAGACATTATCCTTCTACGCCTTTTTGGGGATTCCATATGCAGCACCACCAGTTGGGAAATTCAGATTCCAGGTGAGATAACAAGATAACCAACTTCACAGAAGCTGATCTTGCATTTCCATCATCCTTTCAGCCTCCCCAACCTGTAGAAAGTTGGACTGGCGTCCTGGAAACTAATTCAAACTCCAAAATATGCTACCAAACAGCAGGAGAGAATCCAAACGCTTCAGAGGACTGTCTCTATTTGAACGTCTATTCTCCAGTGGTAATTATGAATCTGCAGCAATATTCACATTTGAATGATCCTATGATGTAACAGATTGTACCCAACATAACAAATGCTTTTTTGTAGGCTCCTGGTAGTGAAGCCACTTTACCTGTGATTTTGAACATCCATGGAGGAACTTTCAGATCTGGCTCAGCTTATTTAGGTTTCTACGCTCCTCAGTTCATGGTGGAGCAAAATGTAATAGTGGTTACCATCAACTACAGGCTTGGACCATTTGGTAAATAAACTTGTAACCACCTAGAGTTATTCTATAAGAAATAATATCATCTCCAAAGGTTTCTTGTCAACTGGAGATGAAGTTATGCCAGGAAACATGGGGCTGAAGGACCAACAGTATGCGCTAAAATGGGTACAACAAAACATCAATCTCTTCGGTGGGGATCCTAATAAAGTTATCGTTATGGGGGAGAGCGCAGGATCGGCCTCAGTAACTTATCAGCTGATAAGTAGTTCATCTGCAGGTGAGCCATCCAATCAGGAACCAATCATCTACATATTCTCTACAAATTTGAGCGAAAACAATCACCAGACTTCGTAATTCCTCGTTTTGGACATACTCGTACAGAATTACATTCATATAACATGGATCACACTGTTTATCAAAAAACAATGCGAATTATCTACATGTTCTAGGATTATTCAGAGGAGCAATAGGTCTAAGTGGCGCTGCTCTAAATACCTGGGCGTATGATGCAGATGCTGTGGAAAAAACATACGGAATAGCAGCACAAATAGATCCAAGTTTCAGTAGAGATTCAACGACACAAAAACTCATGGATTTCCTACAAAGTGTCGACGCTAAAAGCATACATGCAACCGCCTCCAATGCAAGCTATAGGGTGAGTAGAATTAGCAGAATTGAACAGTTCACCTTAGGGTATCTGTTGAAAAATTTTTCCATTTCATAAATTTGTAGCTGTTTTATTCTGGACTGCAATTCTTTTTTCAGTCATTTGCTCCTGTTATTGAGGTAGAGCACGAGGGTGCCATGATCACCGAGTCCATGTTTCAATCAGCTAAAGAAGGAAGGATCAACAGGGTACCCTATCTAGCTGGTATATGTTCAGAAGAAGCCATAATATTAGCGTCAGGTGATCTCCTCCTCTTATTCAATGGATAAGTGGAGTTCAATGTTTAGCAATTTTTTCCAGATAAGCATTGGAAGATGATTGCTGGAACTTATGACAAGGACATGAAGACATTAGTGGATTCTGACTTCCATATCACAGATGAAACAGTTTTGGAGCAGGCTGCAGCAGATATTAAAGCGATCTATACAACTGACACTTGGAGAGGTGATATTGATGCCTTCACTAAGGTAATTAACAGGGAAGATTTCGTAGTACCAACCCTGGTCAATATTATACCCAGCCCTTATTGATGCAAAAAAATCAACAACAAGAAACTCTCACAAAAAATATAGGGTCAGTACTCACAGGAATGTTTTCTCATCATTTTCAGTACTTTGGAGATAACCGTTATATGAGAGCACCAATCAAATATGCTGAACTACATTCGCAATATGCTGATGTGTACTTCTATCAATTTTCATATCTGGGAAAAATGGGAGTACAGGATGGTGAGTATTCTATTTCATTTCACAATTACATCACACATTCATTCCCGTCCTATAGTTTTTTCTTCGAATATTTTCGAGTTTTTATAAAATATATTCTGTTTTTAGGACTCAAGGGAGTCGGTCATGGACAAGACCTCCGCTACTTGTGGGCATATTACACAAATTACGATGCCTTCCCTGAAGCTGATATGAAAACCCTTGACCGTTACGTTGGTTTGATAACAAACTTCGCGAAATTCTTGTGAGTCTACAGTCCCAGAATCATTTCAAATCTAACTGTTTCCTTCTTATTTTCAGAAATCCCACACCTGAGGCTTCTCAACTGTTCAATAATGTCATATGGCCCAAAGTCACCAACGGTCACTACTATTATCTGGACATTGATCAAGAACTTGTTGTGAAGGAGAATCCACGGGAGTTTTCTTACAAAAAATGGGGAGATATTTACGATAAATATGCTATCAAACCATTGATTACTTATTAATTATACATGATGAAATAAACAGAACGATATTTGAAGAGTTATTCAATGATATATATTATCCATAAATTTAGGCTAGTCTGTCTCAAAGGCAAATTCGTATTCATGTATTTTGTTATGAAAGAATATTCTATATTAAGGAACTATATACGTCCCCCTGGCCAAATATACATGAAATTCCTCAAAATCAACGAGGCTGATAATAGTAATGACTTAAATAATGTTACAATACCAAAATGGGAATTAGCAATCAAACCATTGAAGGAATTTATGCTCAAGAAAGTTGAAGCACATCTCATTATGATTGAAGATCAACGTTGTGCAATCGAGAATGTTGAATAATACTAATCTTTCCTAAGTACTGCTTTCAAAAAATGTCTAGCCGACTGAGAATGATATAATGTTGGTCAGTACACGAGGCAAAAAAGTGAAAGAAGCCTATTTATTTGACTGGTGATCTGTCAGCCGATATACATCAATTTATGAATGATATATGTTTCTTAGGATCAATTGCCAATTTAGGTTAATGGCCATGAGATGATTCACAATTTAAACAAAGTACAGTGCTTTGATTTTGTTTTATGGAAAGGTGAAATCAGAATCTGCAATGGTGAATAATAATGGTTTTATCTCATTGTTCTACATTATTTAATCGAAGATGCAGATAGCTAATCATTTATTTATTTAATTGTAGTTGCAGAAAAATTTCATGCCGAATATTATACGACGTATTTTTTGTATGATTTCAATCAATCATGTTGTGTCTATCAGAATTAAAGAGATAACTGAACTAACTACAAAAAAAAAAGAATAATCAATCATCTCGTTATCGAGAATCATTAATAAATGAGAGATTGTAATATGATACCTGTCTTCATGGCAGAATAATTGAAATATGAATTTCTTACTAGACATAATGGGGAGGTCCTTATCCATCAGCCTCATAATTTGTTTCCATGATAAAACGTGATGTAGATCATTTTATTATTATATTATATATCATTTAATTCTATTCGAAATTTCTGAAAATATCGAAAATAATGTTCGATCATTACCAATATAGTTATTAAATTTTGAGTATATGTTTTCATAATCGAATACATTTCTGAACACAATTTGAAATATTCAATCAATCAATCAATTCAATGATATCTCATTTATACGTTCCAGATTAGAATCGCTCAGTAAATTAACCGTTTTGAAAGATGATTATCACTGACTTGTTATTTGAGTTGTATTTGAATGATAACATATGATATTGTGGTGTGAATTCAAGTTCAAACCGAATATAAAACTGAAAATATGCTGCGGATTATACCTTCTTTGGTTCTTTTGTGCTGTTTGGGATTAGGAGTAAGATATCTCTTGACCATAATATATCACGATTTCTCATTTCGTATTCATTGAAAATAGGATTCCAAATCAACGCCAGTGGTGACGCTGCCAGATGGAAGAATCAGAGGCGAAATTCATCATACTTATCGGACAAACCTTCCTTTCTACGCATTTTTAGGGATACCATACGCTGCTCCTCCAACAGGCAAATACAGATTTCGTGTAAGTATCCCCCCAATCAGTTCAACCAACTGTTGAATCTCATTTCTGAACTTTCTAGCCTCCCCAACCAGTAAAGAAATGGTCTGGAATCTTAGAGACGAAATCAAACTCCAAAATATGCTACCAGACAGGAATAGAACATGCACACGCTTCAGAGGATTGTCTTTATCTTAACGTTTATTCTCCAGTGGTAATTATTGTTGCAAAGTATACTAATTGCTGTATGTGTTAACGAACGGATAGTAATCGTTTCATTAGCGGTGGAATAAGAGCATCTGATTAGGTACATGAATCACGTAGGACCATTCCACATGGAGAGAGTTATATTTCTGCTATTTCAATGACATAACCTAACTTTTCATTTACGGAGTTTGTGAATCTTACTATTGGTTTTCGTAATACAGTGAAGAATGTTCTCCAAAGATATCAATTCACAGTTTCGATCGGCCACATACATGAGTAGATATTAAATATCATGTACTATCCTGAGAAAGTTTATGATATACTCAATGTAACATACAAAAATACAAAAAAAAGGAACTTGTCATCATTTTTGCCATTCTTTCCTGTGGGTTGAACAAGTCCTGTTGATTAGAATTGAGTGGTGAAGAACCAAATTGCAAATCTTCTGAGTTCTCCCATTTATTTTTTATGTCTCAGAAACGACTCAAGATATTTTTTCATTACTAGCAATGACTATCCCTTTTTTTCTTTAGCCCATGCATTTTTTGATCGTTTGATCGAAATCCCTATCTTTTTTCTGAACTTCCTCAGGTACCTGGCAGCGAAGCTTCCTTACCAGTTATGTTGAACATTCATGGAGGTACTTTCATAAGAGGCTCAGCTTCTTCCGGTTTTTATGGTCCTCAGTTCATGGTGGAACACAATGTTGTTGTGGTTACAATAAATTATAGACTGGGTCCATTTGGTAACAAACTTCAACACCATTACACCCCACTTAGTTTATAAAACCTTTTCGAATCTAGGTTTCCTGTCTACTGGAGACGAAGTCATGCCAGGAAATATGGGGTTGAAGGACCAACAGTACGCCCTGAAGTGGGTCCAACAAAACATTCATCTTTTTGGTGGGGATCCTAAGAAAGTAACCGTTATGGGTCAAAGCGCTGGGTCAGCTTCAGTGACCTACCAGCTCATCAGTCCCTCATCTGCAGGTCAGAAAATCTCAAATAATTCATTAAATGGGGTGATTCTTTGGGTGTGTTGGGTGTTGGGTAATTCAAGAACAAGAAAGGAAAAATTTTACGACCAACTAACGTTCTCATTGGCAATAACGCTCATTCAACTTTGTGGGTAGATTCGTTCGATAACATAGTAAAGTATGGAAATTCAATGTATTCAATAAATTCTATTTGAGACCTACAGGATTATTCCGAGCAGCAATAGGTCTAAGTGGTTCTGCTCTCAATACCTGGGCGTATGATCCAAACGCTGTTAACAAAGCATATGGAATTGCAGCTGAAATCGATGCAAGTTTCAGTAGAAATGCTACAACGCAAGAACTGATGAATTTTCTACAAAGTGTTGATGGTAAAAGCATCCATGCCACTAGTACCAATCACAAATATTCTGTGAGTAAATAAAGGCGAAGCTGAATATTTACAAATTGTAATTCTAGACGATATGCTTCAATATGTTGCCAAATCAATAATATTTTGCTTGTCCAAATAGTACGGATGTTTTAGTCTTTCGCACCTGTAATTGAAGTGGAACATGAAGGGGCCATGATAACAGAGTCTATGTATAAATCAGTAGCAGAAGGAAGAGTCAATAAGGTACCTTATTTAGCTGGTATATGTTCAGAAGAAGGGATCCTAACAGCAGCAGGTAATTTGCTTCTTTCTCCATTTCGTTCACGATGAAACTATTCAATCACTTCAAATATGGAATGGGATACGAGAATTTTTTATTTGTATAGGCAAAAATTGGAAAGAAACTGCTGCTGACTATGACAAGAATCTGCATAAGTTGGTGGATCCGGATATGTACGTTACAGATGAGACGATTTTAGAAGATGCTTCTAGAGATATAAAAGCTATCTATACCAATCGTACTTTTCAGGAAGACATCGGAGCTTTCACTCAGGTAACAATAACATATTTCGGGAGTTTTTATCATGAGAAGTGTTCATTAAGATTCACATACATTCACGAAGTGCCCAAAAATAACACGAGATAACGATATTAGATTTTCTCCTCATTCTACTGGATGAATTCGTTAGAGCCACATTCTCTAGATGTGATAAACTGTGCTAGAATGATATTTTATTATTTTTCAATTATATGTGATCATAATTTTCAGTATTATGGTGACAATAGGTACATGAGAGCTCCTATAAAATATGCCCATTTATATTCCCAACATGCTGATGTATATTTCTACCAGTTTTCATACCATGGTGAAATGGGAAACAACAATTATCATATTGATGGTCAGTATCGAAGACGAGTATGGATATATCTTTATCATCAGATTATGGTCTGTTATATATTTTGATTACCAGTTCTCAAGAAAGAAGAAAATACATTTATAAACTCTCAAGATGCACTTGAATATAATATGAGAGTTTTATACAATGCACTTAAAAAATTGTTAGCCTCAGTATGAATGTGGCTCCTTTAATGTTCAGCATCATCCACTAATCACATAATATTCATATTATATATAACATAGAAGAAGATACGAGCAAAAAACTTGGATCATTTGGATACTCTGTATAAAAGAAGATCAAAATCGCAGTGAATCTGTTTTTTTAGGTATCGGTAGAGTTGGTCATGGAGAAGACATGAACTATTTATGGGCAACACATAACAACTACGATTCATTTCCAGAATCAGATTTAAAAACTCTTGATCGTTATGTTGGACTTCTGACGAACTTCGCTAAATTACTGTGAGTTTTCAATATATTCGAAAATGAAATCGACAATCTCCTCCATCATTTCAGGAATCCCACACCTGATAAAATTGAGCTGTTTGAAAATATTATTTGGCCCATAGTCACCAAGGACAATTATTATTACTTGGATATAGATCAAAATCTAGCTATACGAGAAAATCCAAGGGAATTTTCGTTTGGAAAATGGGAAAAGGTTTACGATGCTTATGCTACGAAACCATTGATTTCTTTTTGAAGTTTGAAAATTGATTCTCCTGGGTTATCTATACAAAATGTTTGTATAATCAATCAATAGAATGTGTAATAAACGTAAAGACTAAAGTATTCCAAATGGTCTGGTTTTTCAATGAAATAACCTCGTTTGCTTCAACTAAAACATCTTCAAGGGGAAAGAAAATATTGCATCATTTTTGGTCCATTTTCGTGGTCTCTTATATCCTTTGATTCTTTTCAAGCCTCGAACTCTGTCTTAATCACTACTTGGTCTATTCAGACACGGTTCGGCAATCAATTTCTCTGCTAACGTAGTTAGGTACGTCGTTGCATCATTCGAGATGAGAGATACAGTCAGCATCTCGCGACCTTGAATCTTGTTACAGTTAAAATATCCTTTTGAGGAGTTTCCCAGGTCGAGTACATCAGAGGCGGATTCATACAAATTCAATCAGGTCGAACATTCATAGATGCAGTCAATATTTTTATGAATATGTAAGAGAAAATTTGAAGATATATGACTGCAGTATTTGGTGATGCCAAATGAAATAGCAGCAATTTTGTTCCAATAATATAAAACGTGGTTTTGAGCACACAAGATCGGCATGAAAGAAATCCATATATACTCTAAAATCAACATAACTCAATCCAAGCCTTTTTCAATCGAGAAAAACTTATGTGAGTTCGATATATAGATGATGTAAATAGTAGGTATTCTGAAATCAGTATACCCCTATCGTTTGTAGACGACATTTTGTAGTGACGTAATAGGTACTGAAGATAAACTCTTTAATGTCTTCCGAAAAAAAAAATAGTAACTAGCGATAAAAATATAACGAAAAAGACTAACTCAGTTAAAATATAAAATTGCATTCAAATCTCCTTCTAATTATTTGAACAAGCCATTCTATTTTGATATGACAATGCTATCATTGATAGAATATGACAGTTGTCCAATTCCTGTCAGAATACTTTGGCATTTGACATATGACAAGTAGTGGTATCCATACTGTGTACTGAGCTTTTGAATGTTACTTGACCTCAATATAAGTACAATTCTACCTAATGAATCCTTATACAACGATACAATGAAAATTTAGACTTTTCAAACCCATTTCCAATGACATCAAACAATTTATAAGCGAGTCCACCAACATACGCCAATGCGAGTCGTCATCGTTGACAGATGAAAGGAGAATAGTGAGAGTAATTTCGCAACACGCCGCATCGTTGTTTCTGGAGTACCCACTTGATATTGAAGTAAACGATGCGTTGCGTTCAGCTCTCATCATGGTATGCGCTTGATTTATGAACCAGGATACTATCATAGGCGGGGTGACGAAAACGGGCATTCTTCGTGCTCTATTTATTGTTAGGTGGCTAGGGAAGATAACGACTATAAAGGGATGATTCATGTTCAAAAGTTACCGAACCTATGTCTCATGTGTAATTCTATGGAAGAAAATTGAAAAATGTCCTCGGAAATCAGCAAATTCTTTTGGTCTTTTCCAAAGGTGACATTCTGACGGTGTAAGATCAATGGACTTTGCTGGTCAATGAATAGAGCCTCGATTTCAAGGCTATTGTTTCCCCAATTGTTCTTGAAATTGATTCAAAAATTACAGTGATATTTCCAAATATTGCACCACTACAGAACTTTTATTCAAAGAAATGTAAAGGCCCTGATGTTCTGACACTACCAAATTATAGAATTCAATTTTTTGAAATCTCTATCATTGCTGCCAACGTTGCCAAACCAGTAAAAGTCTAGACTAAGTTGTGAGTCATTTGCCTACACATTTAGTTGGGTTCCAATTCTTCAGGATACGTAAATAAGTAGTTTTTGGAACATCTACTAGGTTAGTTCCTGGAAAATTGAAGGAGTAGTTAAATTATCAAACGACCTTCGTATGAAAGAACAAAAATTCACCCTGAGCAAATAGGAATTCTCTCACAGCAGATCTGCTAATATGGCTAACAACATTGACCAATATCAGCTGTAGCCAATCGAGTGTACTACTTCTTCTTATTCTCATATTCAATATATCTGTTTGTGTTCCTCAAGAGCACACACACCCATTTTGGATGTGGATCGAAGAATCTCATGAGGTAATATCCGAGTAAAAAGCTGTTTAATTAATGATGTACCTTGATGCTAATAGATATTGCGCGTAAATTATGTTCATCTAGATTGGTTATTGTTGTTGAAATGTGTTATAAACCGAGATGAATGATTAATGATGGTATCATCATTCAACACGCCATGAAAATTCAGTGGGTACTCCTGGAACTTGATCTTAAGATTGATAACGATCATGAAAACAAATGAGTACCTGCTTCTCTTGTTTGTGTGTTGAGGTTTTTAACATGATCAATCAATCAACATCACGGATGAATGTTTTCGAGTATTGAAATTGGTAGAGGCACTGAATACACGAAATCTATTGAACACCAAAAAAATACGTGTAATTGAGATTGAAGACAATGCTAGTGTAGAATCCTAGATGACATTTGTGTACTCGGTAAAAAAATACTATCCGAGTACAATGACAGTTTTTTTGTCGTTGTTTATGTCATTTCCATTGAGATCTTCAAAATGTTTGGAATTTTAAACCTAACGGTTTCTTTAAGAAAAATACAATGAACGTATTCAACAAACAACTTTTCTCAAACGTACATTGGTACGTACATCTAGGCCAAATACAGTTTTCTGAATTGAATCAATGGAAGATTTGGAAATACTCCATTCAATCCAGCTGATTATTTCTCGATGTCATAATCGCAATGGATCTTTCGATATCTCTTTGCAATAGCTCTAGATAAAAATTCCCCGGAGCGCAAGCAGAATTATTTCAATGTTTCACCGCATTTGACCATCGGTAGACAACGTTCATCACCCAAACAATGAATTAGTAGGGGAGATAACGCTGAAATTGAATTCAAAATCGATAAAATCGTTCTATTAATTCCTGATAGATGTTTGATAATTATATAGAAATATTTCGTTAGCTAATGAGCTTTTTCATTGCATATCATTACTTCTACAAGATGTTTGAAGAAAAAATTATGAGAAATATTCTACCGTCTCCCCTACTAACAATTGAAACTGTTAGAAAGAATACCGAATTGCATAAGATCAAGACGGCCTTGTTTGCGGGTGGCAGTTTGAAACTGGTGCGAAACGTGATCGTGATGCCTCACTTCGGATTGTGGTCTTCAAGTACCTATTATGAGATGTATTAACAGGGTGACCAAATCAAGTATCTCGATCACCTCAAGGAAAGTTAGGCCATCTATTTTTCGAAGGCCATTATGGAAATCTAGCTTACTTGAGATGTATGATTTGTACCCAAGGATGAACTGAAATGAAATTTGGAATGTCTCCAGCAGTACCAAAAATGCCTGTAAAAATCTTGAATTTCCGATTTTTTTAATGATGAGCTAATCTTTCTGAATATTTGCTAATAGAACAATATTCAGGCATATTTTATGATGTAGAATTCGAATATGACAATGAAGAATGTTTCGTTTTTTCATCTGTGAATTTAATTTCGCAAGCATCGGATCAAGAGACATTCAACTGTTTCGATCAATCCTGTATGAATTTTCGATCCAATAATTGAAATATCATTGTTGTAGTTTTGAGCAATATTGACAATATTTCCATTCTAATTGAAACGAGATCGTAGATGCGTGATTGTTTAATTCATGACCGCGTCCAAGAAACGCTTTGTGAAGATCGCTGTTCAGAGAAAATAGTCTTGACAGCAAAGAGTTATGAGAACGCATTAAGTAACAATGATTTATTGTTTCTCGGATGAGCCGAGAAAAATGTGATCTGTTTTCTGTTATGGACATGAATGTATCATGACAAGAATGTGGCAATTTGAATAAATAAGTACATACTCGAAAGATGATTCTATTCGAAAAAACAAACAAGGATACTGAGAAAAAGGAATCCTCAACCACAAAATCACTCGTTGTGAAATACAGCTGCGATTTGTAATGCAGAATTTGAACAACAGAAACGATATAATATCGCAATTATACAGGGTGTCACTCGAACGTGAAAAAAAAAAAGAACTCAAAATTGATACATAGTTATTCCAGATTAATCTACAGAGTGTTAAGTTAGTGCATAGCCAAACCAAAGGTCTGATGTCAATGAATACAGGATGTTAACAAATCCAGTGGCGTCCGCTGGGCACTTCGACCATTATTTTTGGGCAGCCCACCATTCTTGCATTCTGTCAAATTTCATCAAAACTTTCCATATTCTTGATATTATTCAATTTTTCACTTTTGGTTTATGCAATGTGATTCAGGTGATTGGCAAATGGTAACAGAATTTACAAGGATTCTACCTATTAAATTAGTTGAACTTTCAAATTACCCATCATTATTCAGTAATTACATTTTAATGTTATAGGCCAAAAGTGGATTTCACTGCATAGCAGACTACCTATCTAGATAAGGAAGAGTAGCACTACAACCTGATATTATCATAATTATCATATGTTTAGTTATTATATCGATACTTGCAACGAGGAACAAATTCTGCACGAATTTGGTATTTTTTTAATGAAATGAGTATATATCAGTTGACTGATAGGTCAGGATGGTGTGAGTTTTCGTAATTTACTTGAAACATGCCTCTTAATATGTCCAAACTAACAATGAGGAAGTCTCAATTTTCTATACTGTCAATCAGAGTTTTTGATTCATTTGGTGATGGAAAATTCAAGTTTTTACTGAGTATTCTCAACCTATTCCTATATTTCTTCTTATTTTCACTAATCTACACGTAATGTTTAACGACAAGTTTGTGCAATCGAAAATGAAATATAACTTTCATTTTATCCCGTATAGAATTATTAATTCCTCAAATACCACTGAGCATAAGAAAAGTGATGTGAATTTCATTCTGGATCTGATTGGTCAACAATCC
Source organism: Plagiodera versicolora (assembly GCA_037013635.1). Classification (NCBI taxonomy): domain Eukaryota; kingdom Metazoa; phylum Arthropoda; class Insecta; order Coleoptera; family Chrysomelidae; genus Plagiodera; species Plagiodera versicolora. The sequence goes on from CM072990.1 coordinate 4,240,182, forward strand.
AAATAAAAACAATTGTATCTATTATTTCAATGGTTGTTTTTCAATGTCCTTTCTCATATAATTCGATATTGGAATTTGTTGAATTTTTTTGAAATATTGTCCATTTTGAAAAATACATTTTAATATCAACAATATACATGAAATTGCCACAGGCCATTATAGCAAAAATTAGTCGAAATGTCCCCAATTGCTCGTGATTTGATACTGAATTATTATCACCATTTTTGTAATGTATGTAATGTATTGTGTAATTTAAAAAAGTAAGTTGATTGATACTGCCTCAGAAATATTTCAGCTTTCTTCCTTCCACTAATATTTTGATCTATAAAATTTCCGAGATTTCAAGAAATTCAATTGAATCAGTATTATCTATTCAAGGTGTTTCACCGATTATCAAAAACGAATATTATGAATTCACTCATTCCTGATTGTTTTAAAAAATGTAGCATTACTAATACTCCATCAAATTCTTGAAACACTAACTTTATGTAACTTCAGCCAATGCTCATTATTTCACTCCACGTTGAATTAATTTGATTCGTAATGATTATTCCACTTTTGTCAACGTACTGTGATTTCAATAATAATTAAAATATTTCAGTGGACACAATAAAGACTGATCCACGATGGCCATCACATACCTCAAAGAGGAAAGCCATGTACCTGTTTAGGAAACCAACGTCTTTTACGTCTAATTGTAAGAAACAGATGGCCAGCGAAAAATTCATTGTTACATTTCCATTTAACTTTCAGTACAGCTCAATAATGATTAAAAAATTCATTCGAATGTCCTTCAATGACCCAAGAGTACATATTTACTAGTCATTTGTGACACTATCAATACTAACACTAATTCAAATTGACCAAGAAGCAATCATACTCTCAGAATGTCTTTCATAATCATTCGAAAATATTACCTAGGCTATTCTTACGAATATGTCTTTCATCTTCTGGAATCTTTCTGAACGGGAATTTTTAAATATTTCCAACCAATGCATACGTTCTGGTATGTAACAGTAACTGTTACACTGTCTTGTGATCGACTTAACAGCTTATTATCACTTTTTGAGGACTTTGAAGCTTCACTGATGTAGCAACTTGAGAAAATCCAAATTCACTATTATCTAAACATGAAGAAAACTCGCTATGGACAGAACAATGGCGTCTATAAAAGTCGTGAGATTCACAAATGGATCTGGAGTGAATGTTTCATGTATCATTCATGATTTCATCTCATATTGCAAGTGCGACTACATACATATATCCTCAGCACCTCTTCATCGATAGAATCTCAACAAAATATGATAATCATCGACAACAAATCACCTGATTCAATGATCTAGGCATTTCCAAATATGCCTTTAGGAGTTCTAGATTTATCGCATTCAAATGTTCTACGAAGAATTTATTTACATTCTGAAGAAACACCGGAGGACAGTTGGTTGAAAAGGAATGAGAAGGTTCTAATAGACGCATAGATATATGCATAGAATGTAATACCATTGATCACAGATGAGCATTATGTATTTCTAGAAGCCTATCCTCTGTCTAGACCCTTCCTTGTAATGAAACTCCATATGTCTAGGTCTTTCATGTATTGAAAATATTAGTGTTTTCTCTTAGTTGGACAGACAGTAGTTTTTATAGGAATTCCAGAAACTCTCTTGCCAAACGAAAACTGCAGTTACTAGAGATTTTGAGTAAATTTAGCTCAAATTAGAAAATGCTTCCTAGAGCCTTTTGAAGAAAACGTCTATATATGAGGTTTCTTCAACTTGGTATGATCAATAAATACTGTATCCGACATCGAATTTGTAAATTTCGAGATGATTTTCATAAAAATGTTCTCTTCTTCCAAATTGATATCATAAACCATCTTCAAGAAAAAATAATTTGAAATTTTTGGTGTTTCTCTTATAAAATCATGTTGGATTATAAAATCTATAAAAGTGTATAAAATGACTTATTCAAAGGGCTGTAGCTTGCCTAGGAAGCATTCAGGATCAAGGTAATTTTGAACTAAATCGACTTAAAATCTCATCTAGTAACTGCAGGTTCCGTTTGACAGGAGAGTTTCTGGGCACCCTGTATGCGCATCAAAATCTGAACCCTCCCTAACTACTTATTTGCCTTCTATTCCACTGTGCCCAGTTACCCAGATTAGATGTGATCCAGTATACACTGTGTGTAAATTATGGTGAGATTGACTGGCTCCACTTTTCAACATTCTAAATATTGGTTTTCCATCAAAAACCGTTGGAATTTGCCCCAGTCTTTTCGCCACACCCATTTAAAGGGTTCTATTCGAATTCGGTTCATCAAGAACAATAATATTAAAAATTGATTTTCTGATTCGTTGTCTGAAAGAACAATAATGTAGATTTGATTCTGAAAGGAATGAATCAGTGATGATTATTTTAGGACTAACAATATATTTCATATCCGCTTTCTTCGAGAATTCAAAATCTCGTACGTAGTCCAGTTTCTAATTATCGACTGTTGAAATAATGCCGTCATAAGCGAAAATGTGGTTTTAGGACGGAAGTGAAAATATGGGCTCACCTAATAACATTTGAGATAACAGAGCAATTACATCATTAATTATAAAATGTTTTATATCCATCTATCTGCCCAACGAGATCGACATAATCAATAAAAAATAGCCGCATATCAAACAAATATTCGTTCTAAATGATTTAATTCCGGAATAAATTAAGATACTAACGTGCCGGTTGATTTTGAATGAACGAGTGAAAGATTTCTTTGGACATAAGAATTTCAATATGATGTTAAAAATTTACGATACGATACAAAGCGATGGAAAACACTACCAATCATCAAAGCATTATCATTGCTATTTTCATGCCCAAATCTATACAACGAAATGAAGTACGTCTACTTTGTTAGGGACTATGACGTCATAACACCTGTCACTTTTTTTTTTCATCGAATATACTGGCCTCAAACTGTCATGAAATATAGTGTTCTGAATTGGGTATTGCGTGAAATTTTTTTATTTTGAAATCAACGCAATGATACCTATATCTATTAAACTGATAAATCTCCTCTAAGGTAATCGAATGCAGTTTCTCACAACGACTTTCGAAATAAGTTAGGAATTCCAACATTTTTCAATGGCCAAGTAGTCCATAAAAATGCGATTTATCAATTTTATTGGAGTCATCTGCAATCATCGATTGGCGTTCGATTATTTGACTCATTCAACTTGTCCAAATATGGAACCATATGTGAATTCACATCGGATACATTTTTCTAAACAATGAAAAAAACGTCCTAGAATCGCTGAGAAACAAGTATTTTTCCACTATTCTCATTTTTTTCTGAATACGATCTTACATCGAATAGGGTTAATTCGTCAGCTTATTTCACGAAGGAAAGTATCATGAATAAACATAAACGCTTCGTTACATGTCTACAGGGTGTTGAAATATCTAGATGAAAGTATTTCTCAGTAATCTGTCACTACGGAAAACAAGTTAATCTGAAGCTGACTAGACCGTTTCGCAAATGTTTATTTCTTTCAGCTGAAAACAGAAAAAACCTCATTATTTTGTTTGAGGAGAATTAAAAAAGTCCATATAAGTTGGAAAAAGATTAAGGAATTTCAAGAAGATATTTCGATGTAGATTTCGTGAAGGAATGAAAAGGTAAAGAGAGAAAAAACAACAACAAAAAAGTGAAATCTGAACCGAATGTCGCAGATCTCAATTTGAAAAAACTTTTCAATACACAATTATATTCATTATATTCGAAAATTCCTTGTATTTTCTAAAGATTTCAAAGAAATCCATGGAAAATATCGAGGTAGTAGGCCATTGTTGTATCTACATAACTAATACTACGAATCACATGTAACAATTTTTCTACTGTTTCTCCAAAGTATCCTATACGAGCAGGATAATGAAAGCATCGAGAAGGCTGTGCAAGTCACATCTCGTAGATTAGCGCTGAGAGAGAGATAGCGAGGTGAGAGGGGCAATGATGAGCAGGTAGGGTGAGATGGTTTTCCGAGAGTGATGGCAGCAAGGTTTTGGGATGAAAGTGAAATAATTTCGTGAATTTACACCCACTATTCACACTTTTCGAGTATATAAGCTTCTGGCCGAGCTGCTAACATCACATCAACCTGATTCACATTCGAGTGAAGTAGTTCAGTATTCATTTGTTTACATCGGTTTACTTCGATTAATCTTACAACATGAAGGTAAGATAAACTAAATAGAATAAACAAATATTGAAAATAATCACGAATTATTTATATTTCGATTGAAGTATTCTTTACTTTTCAATATCTTCAACCTCAACAATCAAAACAGATCATTGGTTAGTCAAATATTTTACTATCCATTTAATCTAGATTTTCTTTTTCACTTTGGCATTTAATGAGAATCAGAATGACAGCAAAAGAATCCAGAAACAACCAAATGGAATATTTATAATAAGACTAAACAGGAATATCAGAATAAAGAGTTTCATTATCGTCTTCAATTTTACAATTCGATTAAGTGATCATGATAAATCTTGACTTCAGTGGAATTACGTGAATATGCACATTTTTTGCAATACCGATTATGTAGGAAGACTTATACACAGTTACATAATGAGTGAACAGATTTTTTTTATTTGGGTTCAATGGGTTGATTATGGAAATTCGAATATCATTACTCATTACCTACATTACCTACCTCTCACAAGATTTACAATTACATTGAACTGAAATTCATAAAAAACTTTGGTTATGCAAACCCGATAAATGTATGAATATTTTCTCGCAATAATGCGGATGCCTAAATATTCATAGTCAAGATAAATACATGACTGACTTTATAACTGACCATACCACTCCGTTTACTGTCCGTATTCTTCATACTCCAATAAATCTAATCAATAATGCATAAAAGTTAATAAAATGAAAGTCGAAGCTGAATAAAATTGGCAAAAAAATACATAATGAGCAAACAGAATCAAGATACACTATTTCGCAAAGAATATAGGGTGTTCCTTAAAGATATTCGAAGTGGTGATTCTTTGACACATTTTGAGAAAAAAACTTTTTGTAAACATATGTCCTAAAAGAGAGATACAGGGTGATCAGTTTTTTAATGATAACTGAGATAATATATATTTCATAAATCTTTAAAAACTTTGGTGCATGTTTCCTATGCATTGAGGTGCATTTTGTGATGTACGAAATTTTCCAATTTCTCTACCAGTGGCGTCCGTACGAATTTTGCATTGAATATTTTTGGGGAAAATATACTACGCCACTGCTTACTTAAAGAATAAAAATTACTATCAAGATCTTCATTCATAATTGAGCAAAATTAAACGATTTTCTTTGTCCGAAGCATGGTTTTCGCCTGAAAAAATAAAATATTGTTTCTTTTGTCAGATGCTCTGTTCTTCATTAAAATAATAAAATTAAAATTGCTTCATGTCACAGTACCAACCGTTTAATAATCTATATCACTCTTATAGGAACTTTTTTTCTTAAAATGTGTCAAAGAATCACCCCTTTCAAATATTAGCATGTTTTTATGGAACACCCTGTTTACACCAGCATTTATTTTCCAGGTCATCATCCTCACTGTAGCAACCCTTGCTGTCGTTCTCGCTGAGCCTCCAGTACCCAGCAGCCAATACCTTCCTTCCAACAAATACGGACCACCGGCTCAGACGGAAGCCGTTCTGAGACCTAGCTCCACCTACGGTGTCCCTAGCAACTCTTACGGTCCCCCACCCAGCAGCTCCTACGGTCCCCCCAGCAACACATACGGTCCCCCCAGCAACGCTTATGGACCCCCCAACGGTGGATATGCAGGAAGCACCGAGGAAGCAACGGTGAGATGCTTAGATTGGAATGATTTGGTAATATCGAATAAATGTGTTCTAAGAAGCATTGAAGGTTTTGAAAATCGATGATCTAGTTGGCTGAAATGTCATGTGTTGCAGTTTCTAACGTAGTTTATACTGAGAAAAAAAACAGTTGTCAAAACTAATCATACATTTAAGACTAAATATTTATCACTTCGATTATTTGTGTAACAAAATTCAATTAATGCTTCTTCTTCAGTGTGATTAAAGAAATTTGCATTGTAATGATTCGTCATTCTACTGTTTTTTTGTCGAAACAAACATGGCCTTTCGAAGCGATGTCATATTTGTTGCAGTCAGAGAAGTCACAAATTAAAAATCAGAATAATAAAATTAGTATCAAAGTATCAACTTTTTAAATGGAAACCGATAGTGCTTAGAATATATTGTATCTTCTCAAATTCATATCGAATCAAATCCATAATGAAAGGATGACTAATAGGTATATCTTCTGTTCACGGTGTGAAGATGAATTATACGAGCTACTTCTACATAGCTCCTGATTTCACGGTTTGAGAGAGATTTATTGCATGCGGTGAAATGTATAGCCTTCAAGAGGAATTTATTATTATTAACACAACGATAATACTATCTGATCCGCTGTGGAACCACACAGTATTACGATAAGGCAACAGTTATTCTGGAAAAGCTGATATATGTTGATATGTATGGTCATGGAAACTAAAATGAAATGCAATTTATCATTACTACACAAAATCCTTTCTATTTTACAACTTGAATGAAAACACAGGTCATTTCTTCCACTTGAAGCTGTCACAACTTGATTTTAAATAAATAGACTATCGTAAAATAACTAGATAAATGAGATATTGCACTTACCTATGATCACTGAACAAAACAGCCCAAAACACGCAAGACAGCCTCAATTTCATTTATCAATCTTTTTGCACAAAAATACAGTTTACATTTCAAAAGTTTGAAACATTAGAAATTTAAAGAAATGGGTTATGATCGTACAATCGCTCCACAGCGTTGTCATGGCAACAGTCAAAGTTGCCATGGCAATCCAAATAAGACAAACTGGCAATTATTTTCGATTGGCAAAAACAACTCATGCTTTCATAGCAAGTGATATTTGGTATGCATCAGGCGTTCTGATTTAGTTTTCTTTGGAAATATATAAATTTTTTATGTATTGCAGGAACCTGCCAGCTATCAGTTCGAATACCACGTACAAGACGCTGAGTCCGGTAACGATTTCGGACACGAAGAACAAAGAGAAGGCGATGTAGCCCAAGGAAAATACTTCGTTCTCCTTCCCGACGGTCGTATCCAAACTGTTGAATACACTGCCGATCAAGACGGTTACAAACCCAAAATCACCTACGAACAGACCCAGAACGGTGCCAACGGCGGTTACCCATCTGGAGGACCAGCCAACGGTGGATACCCATCGGGAGGACCAGGAAACGGAGGATACCAGTACTAAAGTCGGTTAGGTTAGTGTTAAGGAGTGTTCGAAAATAGTGCTTGGTAATTTTCACTTTCAAAGAATCTCGTTTAACTGTCACTGATTTTTTTTTCGATCCATCATACTTCACCATCTCAGCTGACTCTTCACCTAATTTCCATATTTTCTTTTTGACTGTATGTGATCTCTACATCTTTAGGGCATAAGTATAGATTATGAATCCTAGTTTATAAGAAGTTACCAAGTGTATTTGAAGATGCTCTCAATGGCCAGAAAAATAATTTTAATTCATGTATACGACTTATTAGTAATGACAACGCAGAATACGATCATACCAAATGGTGTAAATGTATATTTATTGAGTAGGTATATGCCATAATATATTTATATATATCTATATCTAGGTAGTATGTAGATGATGTATATTGTATATTTTTTATAAAATCAAACGAAAGATAAATATATTTTGCAATTTTTACATGAGATCGTTTCAATCCATGCACATCTATTGATCTATTATTGATTCTGAAAAATCGGAATTGGTTTTTGACTAAAAAATCCAATAGCAATTAGAAGTTTATTTACATTAAATAATTCTTGACTCAATGAAATAAATACAAAACTATACATTTCAAAAATTGTACACCGGTTACAACCATATAGAAGCTTAATCAGTTATAAGCTAGTTCGAAAATACAACAACTATCTACCCTGATGATTAATTTTTAACACACAACATTTTTATAACCAAATTCTTGAAAAAACAATATCATGTTATTCAAATAGTTACGAAATTCAAAGTACCAGACCAACTTAATTATATCGACTCATGTTTGAATGATATACAATTATAAACATGTCATCACCAGTAAAAAATGGCCTTACTGATAGTGACTTGAATCATCTGATAGGCAGTAAAAAACTCAAAATCCCGATAACATTTGCTGAACTCATTCATATTTTCCAAATATGGCAGTTTCAAGTTCGTCAATTGCATGACATATATGAATATGTGAGAAGAATGAGGAAATGTCAAGTTTGTCGATTTCGAAATGATAGGTCTTGAAGCGAGAATTACCATCGTGTTTATTTTTTACCTAATACTAGATTCATTCATTTTCAATATCAGTGTGAACATTAAATAACCCCCATCACAAAATATTAATAACGAGAAGGTTAAACTTACACAGTCAGCAAAATATATTTCTTCGAAACATTTATCATGATTCAGTATCTGCCAATAAGCAATTGTAAACTACGATCACAACAAACATGATACTTTTTACAGACTTCAATTTTAGATTAGATGTCAGTTCGAATGTCAAATTTATTTATTTTCTATTTTTTGTCAACAGCTCTGTCAGTGTCACTCAAAATTTGGCACCGATCCAAAGTTGAAAACTGCAATTAATTATGTATTAATTCACCTCAATTAATATTTAAAACGAAAGTTATACAAGTTGTCGACTATAAGGAATTAGTTAAGTTTTCCTCAGTCTTTTTTCAAATAAAAGTCTCAAAATGTTAGCTTAGTTAGTATTTTAGTAACAAATTCTTGAATTAAAATAATCTACTTGCATTAATTTCATGTGGTAACTGATTTATGTCTCGACACATTGATATGATGGGATTTGTGTTGAGGTTAAGATTTCAAATGGCGTCCATAGAAATTGTCAATGACTTGATAATTGTAATCGTACATCCTGCAGCAAAATCGTCATTTTATTTCAATTATCTTTAAACCAACTACGCTGAAAATTATTCATGGTTTCTTCAATCTACTACCGCCATAACAAAAGAAAAAAACAGGTTGTATACGCATAATGACTGGCGACGTCACATCTGTCATTTTGTTGGGGAAGGTCATAGCCACTGAATCCAAACAAAGTAATCGTTTATGGCGTTTTGCATTGGTGTTATTTTCGAGCTTTTCAAAATCATCCTTCGTTTTTGATACCCTGTTGGTCTGGACATTATTGTTTTCATCTTCAATAATCGATTGTTTCCAAAGGGAATAATATATTCGTCAAATACAGGTGAATACCAATTAAAAAATCTATGAACATCATTTACAATGCACTTATGTTTTGTTGTTTGCTACTAAAAACGGAAGATATAATTGAAATCACCAAAATTAACTCACCACAATGCAAAAAAAATTGTTTGGATTCAGTTAGGTGACCTACCCCAAATCTGACGTCACACTAATGCAGCGTATTGAAAATACAAGAATTTTAATTTTCAGTTAAAGTGGTCTTTGATTTTTCAAAATGATCTGGTGATGTAATGAAATACTAATTATAGAAGGTGAACTAATTGATATTGCACTACCAGCTGGTTACAGTCAGAATTTTCATTAATTCGGGCGAATACACTAATTATTTACAATATCTAATGGCAAAGATAGGTAATTATCATCACATAACGTATTACTCATGATTACTATGTACATTATCATGGAGAAGAGAAAAAACTTCTAGAAATATTATAGCGAAAAAATTAACAACCCTTCATTTACATAAATATACAACCAAAAATAAATAAATTAAAGATTATTTGAGGTTGGCAATTATGACACACTTGGTGAATGTCACTATAGTGACATTCTTATGTTTCATTGCCAATTTAAGCCGAATATTTTCATCTATAGTGAATCATATGGATTAGTTCTTATTACATTTATTTCAGAAAGATTATCTTTGCATAATTCATGTTTCTAATGTGAATAAATTAAGAAAATTCGATTCATTATGAAATTTGTATTCTAAAGAATTGCCATATACGACAATAGGCAAAAATCACGTTACTGTCAACCTCAAATAAATATACTATATTTCCTTATGAAAGGAAATAATTTTGTGGAGAAAACCTAGAAGCTAGAGGTCAACCAAAACATCTACTTAACCGGAGTTCATAAATAAAATATCACAAAAAGCACCGTCTCGTTCAAATTTCGAGGATAAAACTACCAAACTTATGGGAATCACGTAATATGAGACTTAGGATATAACACAATTGCTATCCTTCGCAGGTAATTCGATTTGAGAAACGTCCTTCTCGATTATTTCGTCATCCTCGATGCTGCAATATGAGAGATCAATAACACTGGCGCCATTTCAAACTTATTCACTTACGCTTTTTCCTCATTGTGTAAATGATGCACTAGTTCATCACGCTTATTCACGGTTTGTACCAGTTCTTCCAACAGTTCTTGTTCTCTATTCCGTTGCTCTTCCGTCTTTCTCCATTCTTCAATGGATGCGATTTTCTGTAACTCGACATTCAACATCTTGTACTTTGTCTCCAGGTCTGCTTCTTTCTCCCTAAAAAAAAAGAATCATAAATTAACGACATGAATAACCAATCTTTCGTTTATTTTTGCTTACAATATATTGAGTTGCATTTGCCTCCTAAGTAGCGCGTTCTTCTTGTTGACGAGAAGGAACCATTGCGTCATTAACGTTTCTTCTTCTTCTCCATTACTGTCTTTCGATTCCATGACAGCTCTCAGTTGTTTTTCTAAGACGGCTGCCTGCTCGTCGATAGCTTTTTGCTCCCTCTCGAGATCTTCATTTTCTTGATCTATCCACGAGTTGACGTCTATACCCATCTACAACAATACCGAAAGTTAAATTTTTTGTACTACTTAAATAGCTAGAGTTATGTATAATATAATGTTTTCAGCTTTGACTTGGTCCACTTGGTCTTCAAAACAAAATTTATATTATTGAAATGTAGAATTAACAGTTTAAACAATCTTGAAATCAGTGAAAATTATGTTGAAACCCATAGTAGTTCAAACGTACTTCTTTCAAACCCAGCTGTTCTGGTAACTTATCTGGAGTTATCCTGTCTCTGATGAAATCATTTGAAATAGATTTAACAGAAACATCTTCCGAATTATTCACAATATTCCCGTTCTTCTCAGATCCTGCAATAATAAAATTTAGTTGAGAATTTCAATTCGATTGATCGATCGTACCATTCTGTCTTTCCGAAATTTGCATTTCGTTATTTAAATACTTCAGTTTATCTCCGGCCTCTAAGTAGGCGTTAACAGATTCAGGACTTATTCTGATTATTTCAATAGTGGTACCCGAACCCCTACGTGCTCCTTCGAGAATTCTTCTGGCTCTTTCTCGAAGTTGAGCTTGTCTTTCTTCTTCAGACTAAAAATACAAATGCTCATCAAAATCGTGACAAAAATTCGATATTGGTTTGTATTAGAATTATTCCACTGTGTATTTTATAATTTTATCAACAATAAACCACCATAATGTCTCAGGTCATGTCAATTGTCTATTGTCAAATGTCTATTTTATCACCATCTTTGCCTTACGTACCCTGGTAGGTGAAGTGGGACTGGATCCATCTTTTTTGGCCTGTTCCAATAACATTCTAGCCCTTTCCCTTTGTTCTGAGTGCCTCATGAGTATTTGCTGAACACACGTAATTTTTTTTATTACAAACCAAACCCTCACACCACATCGTTAGTGAACATTTTGGCAATTCTTTATTATTTACTAAACAAAAGCAAACTTACCGCATTCGGCTTTGGTAATTCAGAGAAAATAGTGTCTTTCTTTTCAGTAAGATCATCAGAATCGGGACTATGACTGCCGTCACCATTCGCCAGATGATTTTTACTACTATCCACTTTGGTTTCCGGTTTATTATCGTTAGGAGGTAAATCTTCTTCATCGTCTGACCCGAAAGGATCTGTCAGTTCCCTTCGTGTCATGAGTATTGGTTTCACGGGTTCCGCTTTCTTTTCGTCTTGCTTTTTCTGTTGTTGTTCTTGCTTGTCTCTTCCGGGAGAGGATATAACCTAAAAAATTGCAACGGTATGATTTACAAGACTGAAAATTAGCGAAATGTGATTCACTGACTTTACTCATGATGTTCTTCGAACTGTTCAAAATAATATCTTTAACATCCTTTACGATCGTAGGCGATTTTTCTTTGCTCTCCTTCACTGCCTCGGGCTCGCTGATTATTTTCAAAGACAATCTCAGTTTGGAAGCGTCTCCTTTCTGATCGCTCAGAGTGGATTTATTTACCAAATTCATTTCTTTTTCTTTCTGATTCTCCTGTCGCTTGTGAAGTTTTGCTTTACGGAAGTTGCTTATTTCCTGTCCGAAAACCTGTGATGAAATTACGGAATCTTAAGTTCAGCAAAACAGTCCATTTTTTTAAGGAGTTCAATATGTTTTATGTCACATTTGGGATCGTTGTGGAACAAACTAGATAAATAAAGTTCCGAATTTGAGGACCAACGAAAGATATTCAAGTTCAATAACATCAAGAAAGTAACTCCTAGGATTTCTGAAATCGTCAACATTGGAACAAGATTTTTTGTTTCATTTATCTCTTATAACTAACTAAAAAAATTAGAATTTATACAGGGTGATTCACGACGAATTGTACATAGACCATCCATAAGTGGTATGGACTGAGACCATTCCATATCTGGTATTAAAAAAATGTTGTGGTTTTGAGGAACATACAGGATGATATTTGAAAATATGTGAATTATTCACTTTTAGACATATTCAACGTAAAATAATTCACATATTTTCAAATATCATCGTGTATATCCGTCAAAAACGCAACAATGCATTTTTTTATACCACTTATGGATGGTCTATGTACAATTCGTCGTGAATCACCCTGTATAATACTCTACATGTACGTGAAATGAAGCTATTCTTTTCGCTCTCATTAAATTCTTATATGAAACTTCCTGATCGATATTGAATATACCTGTTTGGAGATATCCGTGTCTTTATCAGTGCTGAACCTCCCAATAACATAGTTGCTTTCCTCCACCGTTTTACCAATTTGCTGCACCTCCAACTGGTGTCCAGTAAAATGAGCCCTAAGCTGATGAAGGTAGGTCATAACGGCCAGTTTATCGGGAACTACGATAGTAAAATTAGCGTCATCAATGAATCACTCAAATCTCACGAAACTTACTTGCCAACATGTCCATATCGGACGGTTCGATCACTCTGGGTATACCGAGCTTCTCTCCCGCATCGAAGGCTTTCTTGCAATTACCTTTGACATCGTGCGGGGTCAAGGACTCGAAGTTGCTGAAAATGCATAGGCTAACAGTAGGTTTGTTCCAACAAACGTTTCTGTATGTTTCGAAACTGTTTTGTGGCCGTTTCGGTTTCGTTTAATCGCCTAGTTTCGTGACGGTACAAAAACACCTACGTTCTACAAGATTGAGGTTATTGTTGTCTTGTTTTAGAATAATCTTTGGTTACAATAATAAAAATATTATAAAATGGAACATTCTACGATTTGTGGCCCTCGTTTGATTGCACGGAATATAAAAATCGTTTTCACTTGTTTCGTATAAATTATCAGTATCTCATATTTGATTTTTCTTATTTGATTCGAACGGAAGAAATTATCATCAACACAAATGAAAGTAAATAAATACCCAAACAAAAAGCTAGGTTAGCTAACCTATTCTTTTAGCAAACAGTTTCTTAGTGCACATTTCAATACTCATGAAACAGTTTTCAATTTTGAGCATGTACCGAAATTACCATCCTGAGTTTGGTTGGAACAAAAAGATGATGGTCAGATTACGATCACTTCTCGGTTGGAACAGATTAAATCAATTGCGCATGAGCGTGACCATATTGTGACGGTTTTAAGACGTGTTGGAACGAACCTTTTAGCGAAAAGGTCGATGGAAAGTTGAATTGCATTGAACTTACATCAAGTCAGGTTGGAAATGATGGATGAGGGCACAAAATGCCATACCGTTCCTCCAGCTTGTCGACAGATTGGTAACCATCACCCCTGGGTAGCTTTTCGTCATTTCCTTGCACCATTCCAGCAAATCTTGGCCTTGAGAGGAAAAACATTGGTAGTGAGAGAAAAAGTTGAAACTTCAGAGGATTGTTTTACCTGGGGTCGCCAATTTCTGCTGTACTTTCGGCGTTTCGATAGCATCCTTCAAATTCAACGGTAACTTCAAGTGCGCGCTTTTGTTCGAACCCTTTCCGCTGGTCGCCTCGCCCTTAGCAATTCCGCCTACGATTCGAGCCGAATCGCCGTCACCGTTGTCCATGGAAGTATCCAAATTGTCCAACACTTCCATGCACTCCTCCGAATAAATGTCGTTCGCGCTGGTCGCGAAATCCGATTCTCTCGGAGGCGGCACCGACGGTTTCGCCGGTTTGGCGGGATCGTTCAACGGCGAAAACATGTCGGCTGTCGGTGTTCTGTCATCGGAAGGGATACTGGCCACTGAAACAATACGTTTTCACATTGGATCATCTTCGAAAGGAACACACCAATATTGTCATTTTTTGACAGCTGCCAACTGTCTAAATTGCTTACTTACCGCTTATAGGTGTACTGGCGAAATCCGAACCTGACAAACTATTCGTCATCTGTTGCAAATGTTGAGTCACTTCATGTATGCTGTTTTTCATGGCATTATCGCTCAGAGAAAAATCGTCATCTTCTACATCTTCTAGGGGCGCTATGTCATCCCCGTTATTGTTGACAGACATCAAAGACGCCATGGACTGCATATCTTCATCGCTAAACACAAAACAATTATTATAACCGAATTGTCACATATAATAAACATATAAGAAATCTGCTGATATACTTTCAATGTCAAATGTCAAAAATTCGAACTTACGTGGCTCTTCCTTCCCTGAGAAAAACACAGGAAAGTGTACAGTCCAATTTAGCGCCTGTAATTTTTTTGGTTGTTGGCTTGAAGTTGATTTGCATTTCAGTTTGAGAGGATTCCACGCTAGCATATTTTCGCATGTTCACATGCGCAATAGCCAGTTGTCTTCTTTTTCCATTTGTTGGAACCTAGAGGATGTCAAAATGTTAATATTATTTTCATTTCCTAACTATTCGGGAGGTATTCTGAAAGTTATGTAAACATGACATCACCAGAACAATGAAATACTTGTAACTAGTCCAATTAGTGGATAATGATCACACATGTTAATTATGATAAAAACGGACTTCATAAACGTATTTTCGATATTATAACACTGACAAATATTGAGGCATTCATGAATACATAATAGGTGCAGTCTTCAAAACCTTTGAACATACAGTGTGTTCTTTTTATTAAATGCCAAGTAAATTATCACGATTCAAGATATTATTCACCCGGTATATTGTCATTCATAATAAGGTGAACTATGAACCCAACACATCAAAACAATATAATGGTTACATTTGAATAAAAATGGAATGTGATTGGTAATTATTTTTTGAAAAGAAAATGTAGAATCATGGTATACCTGGAAATTTGTTTTGAATGATTTTGCAATAATCCTCAGTTATCCTCAGTTATCAAAATTATTGTTTTGAATGGAAAGTTTTCTCAGTTATACAGAGTATCCGAATAATGTCGCGGTCGTCGAAACAATAAAAATTGAATTTCAATATTCCACATCATTGAGTATTTATTGAAGATCCGTCATTATTTGGATTCTTTGTATGAAAAAGTCGTTGTCTATAGTATTTTATTTTGCGTTCCATGCAAAAACTATGTTTACCAATTTTGAAATATTGTAATAAGCTTTGAAGAATAATATTGAGCAAATTGAACTATAGTCATCACATTAAGTGGAATTAATGAATGAACAATTAGAAAACTCATTAAACACTTGCATTGTAAACTATTTTGAAAATGTATTGCAGATACAAATTTCCTAGAAACATTACAGATGATATTGCCAATTGATTGTCAATATTGAATCAGGTATCAGTTTTCAGAATTTTATGAGTACATGGTAAAACCTTATTATGCAAAAATACTAGCGCAACATCATTTGGGAATAGTGTTCACTTGTCTCAGACTTTATTTATTTATTTAGCGTATGGCATACATAAAAGGAAAGGATAAAAAAATACCTGATCGTAAACAAAACAAAAAAAATCAATTAAAAACAACACGCAGACAATGAATAAAATGTAGATATAAAAAAAAAAATGTAAATAGGACTAAACATAACACAGTAAAAGAAACACTATGTCAAACATTGATGTCCAAGGTCTCGATCCAGCGCACTGCCTCTGGAGTTGCCTGAAGAATATCCGGCCAGGGGCCCGGGTATGCTCGAAGGGGACATTCGGATGTGATATGGTGCATTGTTTGGCGATCATGGCCACAGTCACATTGCGGGGAAGGGACTATGCCCCATTTGCTGAGAACATCCGCACATTTACCGTATCCCGAGCGAACTCTGTTCAGTGATACCCAGGTCTTACGTTTCAGCTGAAATCCTGGGATGGGCTGATTTGGTTGAAGAGAGTTATGAATGTGTGGATGAGTACTTTCATTCCACCTCTCCCTCCATTCCGCTTTACAGTCGAAATTATTTGCCAGTAGTGATCGGGATGTTATCAAGGGAGGCTTCCTGGACTTCAATCTGCCCCTTCCTACATCCAGGATGTCCTGGTGTATTGGAAGATTTGGGTTACTATCGATCTTTTGGTGTTCCTTGAGTAAGGCACTTTTACGGCGAAGGTCAGGTGGAGTTATTCCGCTTAAAATTGGCAGCCAGTGAAGTGGAGTACATCTTAGGGAGCCAGATATCGTTCTCATGGCATCGTGAAGCTGCATATCAATATAACGCACATAGGGACTATTTATCCACACAGGGGAACAGTATTCCGCCGCCGAGTACACTAATCCAAGAGCTGAGCTACGAAGGGTTGTGGCTGATGTCTCAGACTTAAACTTGACAAGTAAGGAAATACAATAAATAGATAATCACTGGTATTCATACTTAGAATGTAGTATCTATAGATCATCATAGACAAGGTTTGCAACACTTCTGATTATACGAAATTCACATCAAGTTATAGCCCAATGCATAACATGATAATAACACATTAGATTCGAGATAAGATTACTCCCAATTGAAATAATAATCAATATTACATGAAATTGGTGTGATTGAATGAACTTACATCTTCGATGATGAATGACCAATCTTTATCCTCCAATTCATTGGTTCTCGGATCTTTGAAGAGGGTGACTGCCACTTGATGGTTCTCTGGAACTGGCCATACCACCAAACCCTTGTAGGGATTTTGTAGGGTTCGTTCCCAGGACATGGGAACCGACGTTACCCGCCTTGATCTCCGCGACCATACCAGCAACAATTTGTGAGGTTCCCTTTAATACAATTCCATACATTCTAATAATTGTATTCAAGAGTTTCGACTTATTGATTTGTTAACTATGGAGTGCAAGTTTTGGTAGGGAATAATATTCCTGTAAAGACACATCCATTTTGTCTGTAAAGGCTTCAAATTTTGATGAAAAATTAAAGCTCAAACAGCCAAAAATAGGCAATCAAACAAAATGGGAAGGAAGCAATAGTGTGTCTGATTTTGTTGCAGTTTTATATTCATGAAATATTATCGAAAATGAGTGGACACAATGAGTAGGTGTCAATGAATATTCAGTGGCAAATTTATCACATGTTTTGGTATGCCAATTTATATCATCAAAGTGATACTGAAACTGGCAATAACATTAGCAGATAGATGAAAAAACTCGAGAAGACAAGGTTTTTCAATTATAGGTGAATGAAAAGTAATGTAATTGGAATTTTTCAGCATCATTAAACTTATTGAAATTCTGCTTTGTATTTCATCAATATCAAGAATATTCTTTGAATAAACCAAATCCATATCAAAGGAAATTACATTGGAACTTGTAAATGTAACTATGAAAATAAATATCATCATTTTTGAATACCACACAATCCATAATCTGACAAGCATTTATGAAACAATGATGATATTGTATCATTAAAATACTCTTTGTTCCCTTCTGTAATCAACTTCCTCCAAATAAACAAAATTCCCCATGCATTTCCTCTCACTTCCTGTATAAATATATCATGTGTTGAACTGATAGCTAGTGTTACATCCTGAATATATAATTGGGACTTTTAGAAGGTATTTTGTAATGAATGTTATACATGGTGTTTCAAGTAATTAACTTCTCAGATATTCATTAATATAACCAGAAATAATTTAAAAGTCAAGGTAAAATGGTGAAATATATACACATAACATTAGCATTTATTTCTACAAAGATCAATATAGCTAACAATTAATGGAAGTAAACAATGTTAATGTTTCAATTTCAAGAAGTCATTAAAGCATATATATTTTTTTTTGTTGATGATTTTTTATATTGACATGTGTTACATTGGTCAATTCAATTGATTTAACAAATTATAGTTTCTATTGAAAAGTAACAAATGATAAGTCAAGGATTTTCTGTTAAAAATTAACTGAATCTCTAATGCATTTGGGGATGATTTCAAGAAACATGTAAATATTATGACAAAATAATCTAGGAGATGAAGATAACATGGTTTCTGTCCATGATTGTTATAATTAGAGTCAGATTCAAGTGAGTACTTTGAATGTCACTATGTAGATAACCTTCATATTATTGATATATTGATTCATTTGAAAAAGGATATTGAGATAACTTACCATCTTGAGGTGAAGTCTACAGACAGCTGGTGATAAGACACAGTAAATTGGAATTTGGCAGCCCTCTTATTTACTCTTTGGAGTCTCTTCCATACTGATCCCATTGTGGAAGTATCAACCCCAACGCAGGACTGCATGATTTTATTATTCATCAAAGGACATTCAGCAGGAAACCAAAAAATCTACACTACACATGCTAGCAAACAACATCTTCTGAAACATGCACACACAGGATATAATTATCAGTCTTATCACTAACTGTGGCCAGCATGACATTGGTATCATAATCACAGCATTCACAAGGGTGAAAATATCAGCCTTTAATTCAAATTTGAGCTAGCAGGAAGCGTAATCAATTAAAGTCAATAACACATTCTTGAAATAAATCAACCCTGTATGAATCATTGACAGAATGGTCAGCTCAAGGCGAAGGCAGTTTTACATTACAATTTTTGTAGTTTGCACTTTTCCTCATGCAGTCACATACCTTTCCACTCTCACAACACTTAATTACGCATTTCGTTTAAGATACAGTTCAGATAGTTCAATACATCAATATAGTTATTTATAACTTGTGATCCTAACAAATAGCAACACTTCACAGCAAAGCAAATCACTAAAATCATCACATCAGTACGACGATTGTCATCAGTCAATTGCCAAGAAGACTGCCAATTTACAGGAAACTGTTAATATGATGGACGAATCGAACAGAAAACTGCTACTTCAATCCTTCATCCCATTATAAGGAAATATCACGTACCCCGAGATGGCGCTGCGAATGACAAAATGTCGGATTGAGGTGTGAACAATAATAGCACAAGTTCGTTTTGGAAATTTGAAATTCGTGTTTTCGTACCGAAATACATAAAATATCAACAAAAATTTTCAGTCGCATGATGGATATCGATTTAGCGAAGCCCTAGAGGCATCTTTGAATCAGTCAGAAGAGTCCGAGTTCTGACAATCTCCTAATATAGGCAGCAGAATTTAACTTGAAAATATTTCAATCATCCTGTACACACATTTCGGTATCACAGAGATGACTAGTTTCAATTATGCAACCCTATTAATCATGCGTAAAGGAATTGGCAGACTGATAAGACGACACATATTACTCAGTCGATTTTAAACCTCCGTTGGCTTCGGACGTGCGTGACGAAAAGACTTTCTCGTGCGGTGGAAAGTTTTCGCGAGTGTGTTTCCAATTATCCCGTGTGTGATTCCAGTGATCTCGTGTGTGTTTCCAGTGATTTCGTGTGTGTGTGTGTGTGCTTCAAGGACAGTTTGAGAAAAAATAATGGGTGAGTTTTTTTTGCATGTCCCTTTACACAACTGAACGATTTCGAAATTTTCCAACATGATACTTCGGGTTTTTTTGTTGAAATTTGCTGATTTCTTGGTGAAATTGTTTTCAATGTTTTCTCATGATGAATACTTGATAAATGAACCCTTTCTTGATATTTAAAAAAAGATGCAATAAAATAAGGTATGCAATTTTATAGATTCATTTTTAATTTTGTTATAGATGGCATGTGACGTCTGGAAAACAAAGAACTAGGATATAAGGTGTAACTACTACTACCAATCGGTGAGTGATTTTTTGACTCCTGTAACTTTTACAACCTCACATTCAGCTTTTGTCTCCTCACTTTCAAATATTTCACATTCCACTTCTGAGCTCCTCATAAAACCTATTTCTAACTTACTGACTTTCTTTTTATTGTATCGATTTGTTAGGTTTAATTTTTTTTCTTTCAATTTGTGTAATCAATGGGCAGAAGGGCTTAGGTCGATGGCCTATTGGATCAGTGTAAATTGTTTCAATAATGGACATTTATTATTATTATTGAAATTTTCCATTATATGATTTTTCGAATTCAGATATTTATTCTTGAGATTTAATGAATTTTTTTTTGTTGTCTTGATGTAGGTAGAAATTCGCTTTTCGACCCACCGCATTTGAATTTCGATGGAACTTCTAGCTGTGAATCACTTGACGGCATGCTCGATTTCTTCAAGCGCATTTTCGATTGTAGTTTTGATTTGTACCATCGCACTGGATACGACTGTTACTTTTGCTACTGCGATGTTGAGGATTTCAACTCGAAAATGAACATTCTTTTCAGTATTTTGATGTACTGTCTGTTAAACGACTTGTTACTTGAAACACTTTTTCATGAAAAAGAAAATAGGCCTGACGATTAAGATGATATAAGTTTTCAAATGAAGTGCATTTCATTTCAGGAATTATTTTATTTCAGAAATCATTCTCTTTCAGAAATTATTTTATTTCAGAAATCATTCTCTTTCAGGAATTATTTTATTTCAGGAATTATTTTATTTCAGGAATTATTTTATTTCAGGAATTATTTCATTTCAGAAATTATTTTATTTCAGGAATTATTCTCTTTCAGGAATTATTTTATATCAGGAATTATTCTCTTTCAGGAATTATTTTATTTCAGGAATTATTCTCTTTCAGGGATTATTTCATTTCAGGAATTATTCTTTTTCAGGAATTATTCTTTCTCAGGAATTATTCTTTCTCAGGAATTACTTTATTTCAGGAATCACTTCATTTCAGGAATTGATTTACATCAGGTAATAATTCATTTCAGGATTTATTTTTTTCAGGAGTTATTTATTTCAGATATTAAACAATAGAAAGTGCATTTTGCAATTTTGTATAAATGCCAGTAAACGAATTTCAGAAATTATTTTATTTCTGGAAGGGGTAAATGCAGTGAAATAACTGTAAAACGTGAAATAGGAATAGAAATAAGAATTTTCAGACACGAAATCTGAAACAATTAAGTGCGAGTGCATTTTGCAATTTTGTACAAATGCCAATAAACGAATTTCAGGAATTGATTTCAATTTCTGGAAGGGGTAAATGCTGTTCGACTATCATCTGGTTAATTCATTCAGATGATCAGTCCTTAGTGAAATAAGTGAAATCGTGAAATAAGTGCCGCGTAGACTTTTCAGAAACGTAATCTGAAACAACATATTATAAAGTGCATTTTGCGAATTCGTACAAATGCCAATAAACGAATTTCAGGAATTAATTTTAATTTCTGGAAGGGGTAAATATTTTCCACATTCATGGTTTGTAGGCCTACTGGGGATGCTTCCATTAAAAAAAGCAACGCATTGAGAACTCTACCTCTTGGGTGATGAAGGAAACGAGTTCAAATGTATTTTATTTTGCAGACGCTTAAATACAATTTTCAGATAGTACATAATCAACTGATTGATTTGAAAATGTGTTTGAGGAGAATGAGTACCTTCAAGATGATTTGTCCTCGCAACAACCTGCACATTTCTTATCAACAATTCAGTGAAATAACCTCACTATTCAGTACGATTCTTCAAATCACTGAAATAAATCAGGTATAGATTTTCCTATCTTCAAGATTGTCTGCCATTTCTTAACTGCCTTGGGAGGGAAATTTGTGTAAAGAGGTATCTGAAGTACCATATATGATGAGCATTGAGGAACAGATCACACTTCACCCGTAGAAATACACACAAGTCAGTTTTTTGGTCACACCTCGAGTATTTCAAACGATTCAAAGTAGATGTCGCCCACTCCGAGATTCTTCCTCATATCTGGTTATATTATACGTCAATGGATGTCGAATAAAATACTTTCAAAATGATAAAAGAGAATAACATTAAGTTAAAAATATATCATTTATTATAGTATTAGGTCATTATAAAATCATTACAAATGGTTGATAAAGGTTGAGAATGGTAAAAACATATATAAAGATAAAATATAGTTGATATATGTATATAAGCAATAAAAATGGTTCAACTTTCAGAAACTAATTCCATATGCATTTCATCTTTGAAGAAATTAGTGATGTCATCAATTACCTTTTTGTTCAAACGAGGGTTAGCAGTAAGCAATCTTACAACACTGTCAGCATTGGTAATATTAATGTCTTCCTGTAGATAACGAACTTTCTCGAGAAGTGTTTCTTTTTCAGAATCTTTGAGGTCATTCCTTATCATTTCAGCCACAGATTTTACTGATTCTGCAGGCGTTGTAGTAGCCATAAAAGAATCTGGGAACATATTTAAAGAGTTATGAATGTGTAGAATAATGTTTTGATGTTAATTAGTAATTTGATAGTAATATCAACTATACTAGTATATTCACCTGTTTGGTGATGTAACGACTACATTATTAATTCTGCTCATGAGTTTATATCCTACCTACTAAAATGCTTCTTCTTGCTGCAATGAGAGACCCAAAAAACGCCCCACATCCAAGAGCAGGAGCAGGTGCCTTACTAATTTCATTTTTCACTTTTACTTTCAAATCTGACTCTTGGGCTAGATTTGCACAAACTTCCAAAATTATTTGAGATTTGCTAGACATATTTACAATTTTTGAATATTCTATTGATGTCGTCTATTTAATTCTGATTCTGAATAATGATATCTCGATTCACGTTCTAATGTTTTTTCCCATTTTTTTTTGGTTCAGTTTTTAGATTTTGTTTCCTGTGAACTAAGAGTTGCCAGATCTGAAATTTATAGCTAGATTTCAATCCACTCCATCATAGCAAATAAAAGTTATAAAATTTTTTGGATTGAATAAAAATCTTGTTGGGTGATTTTTAACATCGTATTAAGATTATGTTATTATGATAGTGAAAAATCTATAAGGTTTTGCTAATTAAATGTTGAAGCTATTTAATTTCGGCTACATTTTCAGAGATTTATGTCATATGCAACGAACATCAGTTCACGTATCTATCAGAAGATGGCAGCATATGTTTCAAAAAACGAATATTGAACTTCAAGAGTTGAGTTCAAAGTAATCAATTTTGTAGACATACAGGGGAAGAGAATATTCTGGCCATTTTTACATTCAGATATAATCATTTATTTAAAAAATACATTATGACATAAACATATCATCAAATATAACACATAAATGTAAAACAGTCAAAATATTTTTTGTTGAAACATTATTCAAAAGAGGATTCATTTCATTTTGGATTGTACATAATTGGCTATTTCTCTAATCACTTCTTTCTTTAGACAAGCGTTTGCACTGATCGTTGTTACTAGTGCCTGTGCGTTGGTTACGTTAACTCCTTTCATCAGATCTTTCACGGCTTGAGCGAGTTCTTTTCTCTGCGAATCTGTCAGGTCGAATCTTATTATATCAACGACGGATTTGAAATTGTTACAAACGGTCATAGCAGCAGCACTCGCCAATGCAGCACCTTCAAATGAAAATCAATTATTTCCTGGCAACAACGCATACCTACAGTATGTATTGAGAAATTAAATATTGACAGGTGTTGGTTTTGACATGAAAATGGCGTTATTTTATTGCTGAAGAAATTCAGACATCTTCGATTACATCATTGAAAACATTTTTGAGTGAATAATTATTTTAGAGCCCCTTTTTTATATTTCAAACCTGATGCTCCAAACATGTTGCTCGTACTCACCTGCTATTAAACCTGCTCTCCCTCCGAGTAGAGCCCCAAAAAAAGATCCAGCTCCAATCATGGCGGCTCCACCAGCGGCTTGTTTGACAGTTACTTTCATGTTTTCCTTTTCAGCAATTAGTGAACAAGCTTGCAAGATTATATCCAACTTCTCAGACACATTTATCTCTGTGGTTTGCTGCTTTACACCGACGAATGCTTTAATTTCTTCCATTTTTCGCTCTACAATGTTGCAGCTCTTGAAAATGTTCTAATGCTTCTTCTTTAATTAACCGATATTGACTATGACAAGTCTGATCTGTCTCTGAACTTCACCCAAAATTAATTTATTTACGTGCCCGAATGATATGGTTAAGCTATCTGGACAGGGTGGTCAATACAACAATAAACAAACGTTTTCGTATTTTTTATTCGAGAAAGTGATATGGTCCAATCAACAAACTACTCTCATAGATCTTCATTTTCTAGAAATAATGAATTTCAAGAACTTATTTTTGTGTGATACATTGTTTGCACATGAAGAAATGTTTAACTCATTTTTATATTTATATATTTAAGCTCCTCTGTATGGTCTTCTTCTGTTTTTTTACTTCCAGCATAGAAAGCAAAATAAACCAACCTGATTGTTACTTTTTTTTCTGTTTATCTATGCATTATCTTTTTATCTCTGTATTAATCCCGAATCAAAATGGACTTGTCATGAATTTATTTCATACAAATATGATAAGATATATCCATCTGCATCTATCCAAACCAACAAAAATAATACCTAACTTTAAGCCAAAAATTACCAAATCCTAAATCTTGATATGCCACAAGAATCCAAACAATATTGTGTAATTTGTGTCACAGCACAATTTTCAAGGGTAATAATTGATGAAAACATGTTATTATCATATATTAATTTATTATCAACATACATAGGTAATACTAGCAATTAATACATCAGGAAATAATTTTCTACAATATATAATAACCATCAACAAATAATATAGACTTTCTTATATATAAAATATTCTTAACACAATTTCGATACCAAAGGAAGTCATATTATGCGAAACACTTATATGGTTACTTTATTTTTACATTAAAAGCCTAGTATAATATAACACGTTTATCATTCTTGATCATTAATATCAATTCAATTATTGTAACATCACATATATCTCAGAAATCTACTGTTTTTTCGAAGTACTTATATGTTCGCCTTCATTCAGGCAGAAGAAAAAACAATCAACTGCATGAAATACAAATAATATATTATTTTTATATAACTCTCAACTCGAGAAACAAACAAACGTTCATGATGAGATCTTTGGTAGCCTAGGTAACAAAGATTAAGTTTCAATGCAATAGGAGGGAGTACAATTATCAATAGTCTTCTCTCAGAGACAGTGGCGTAGCGGGCTTTGGAGAGACTATGTATCAAAAAACTAGTTAGGGCTCTCCTGAGATCAAGTGACATGGTGGATAACATTTCACCAATTTTGCTTACACATGTAGCCCGGGGGTCTCGTATAATTGTTACAGTAGCTACGTCTCTGCTCAGAGAGTGTTGGCGAATATAAAAAACCTAGAAGGTTTCAGAACTCCCCTAACTCCGAAGGAAGTTATCATGCAATGTATTTAGATTTGAATATTATCATAAGTATATTTACAAATACTTCTAGAATGTACAAAAGGGGATCAATCTCACAACTATGAACTCTCACAAATAATGAATTTACCCAGGTTTTATGTTCGTAGTAGTAATTTTCAATGTAGTTTCAATGACCTCATAGTTTTGAGATTCGTTAGACTCGGGTGGGATTGTTGAATGCCATATTATTTAAAGTACATGAGTCTGTAAATGAAATGAAAATTCTACATTACATTCTGAAATGATTCTTATAGAGCATAGAGTATTGTTGGTTGCCTACACTTCAGGTCTGAAAATCATATTCGAGGTTAGGAACATTCTTTCATAAATGTTAATTTTGTGGACTCAGAAGTTATCATGTCAATGGGGTGTTTCAAACCAGGTATTTATGAGATTATCAACATTTTGATTTATACTACGCTTCAGCTTTTCACGTGACGTAATCTATTTGATTGCAAAATCTTCAATGCGATTCGATTTGCTCTCAAAGTTTATATGAAATCGGCTAGAGAAGCTACGATTTAGATGATTTTTGGGGCATTTGAAAACTCATCAATCCCAACCGAACCAACATTGACATCTCCCATTCTATTTACAATTCAGCGTGATCTAAATCATAGGTCTGGTAGAAGTAGTCATTCCCGATTCTACCATCCCTCTTCGGGAAAACATGGTCGTAGTACCTCTCGTGCTCGTACTGCAACGGCTTGGGCCTCGGCCTTTCTTTTTTCGCGTACCTCTTACTCACAGACTTTCTCGCGTATTTGTTATCGACAGGCATCGAGGTACCCATGACCAGCGTCGAGGAGTACGACCAATTGTCTCTCGATTTCGGTGTGGCGTATCGGCTAAAGCTATAACTTTTGTCCTGGCGATCGCACTCCGCGTCATTGTCGGAGTCGTAGAAGGCGTCGGAAAAGGATTTCGGTCTGTCTGTGTAGACTTTTTCGTCCTTTGGTTTACTTTCTCTCGAGCTACTTCTACCATTGAATGTAAGTGTGGTGGGAAGTGGTCGATGCTATATGTACAGCAGTATGTTAGATTCGTGTTAGTTTTTGTCTACGATTTCGAGTTGGAAACGATTTTTTTTACTGGAGGAATGATGAAATCGCATTGTAAAGTCATGGAACACTAGATATTTCAATAGCTGAGTGCTACAAGAACAGTTTCAGTCGAATGTTTCAATAATTATGTTAATGATGCTTAAAGGAAATATCCAATTCGAAAAATCATGCAGATTTGCATTATATCGTACTGAAACATCTCAATTTGAATTACATTGAAGAACCACATTTTTCATTGTTCGATTTCTGAAAACAAAGTCCGATTATTATCATCGAATATTTTGTATTTGACGTTGGCAATTTTAAATTATTATTTCTGGTTAAAAGTATCGAGTACTCGATGATTAGGAAGATGAATTAGCGAATGTAAAACATTCAAATTGAAGCATTATTTTCAATCAAAGCTGAGAGGACAGAATATTCGAAATTCCACTCAAAAATATTCACTTCCTCTGTGAAATAGCAAAATGAAATCATCAAATCCTTACACAAGAGTGCTTCAATCAGCTTATTTTCATAGCTTTCAATATCCGTTTCGATTGTCATTTCATGGAAAGTTGTTAAAGAGCTTTGAAAAGGAATTTTCGTTGTCCAACATGATTGAATTTTTAAATTTCTATGATTTCACAACAATCGTTAGCAATATATGTATTTCATTTGAAGAGTTGATCGAATATAAATCGCTTCCAACTCTTCCGACACATAATATACAATACATGGTGTGTTAAAAAAAGCTGGAGATACATTCGAATTTTCCCTGAACATATCGGGTGACAGTCATATATGTCATAATTAGGTGATGAAAGATATTAGAGAACCTGATAGTTAACATCGATTTCCTCATTCATTAAAATTTCAGAAAGGAACAACGTAGATACCTGTCAAAAGATTACTTCAAATGTCATCGCTGTCAACACACAACAAGTGTTCGTGATTTTGAATGACAGATCACATTGTAATTGGTCCTGGGTAATGAAATAAATATTACTTGAAATTGGCGTATGATTATTTCTTCTACTGGAAGAAGTCTACAGTTTTCAAATCATTTTTAAGTACACCCAGTACGTTAATAGTTTGTTCTCAATATTTTGACGAGCTTTTTGGACAATCCAACGAATAATACGGCACAATTCCTACACAAATTTGAATTTGAAGTCCAAACATTTGACGTCAAAACCCACCCTGTATACGAAAAATGTATATCCAGATCGAAATTTGACAGGCATCTACGTGTTTCGTTTTAGTCTCATAACGGCAGGTTCTGTAATCTGTGATGATAGGATGGTAAGCTAAAAGTGTTAGACATAAATGCGATGTGATTGGCAGACAGCTGATCCTTTCGATTGGTGGCGGCCTCAGGAGATTAAAATCAAGTGAGGTGGTTTGAGAATGTGCTCAGGACTGGAGTCTGCATGTGGAAAATCAGTGTCAGTGTGCAAATAGTGTATGTACAGGTAATGGTTAGTTTAATTTTGGTCCATGGTGATGAAAATGAACTTGACAGAAGTGTGACAAGAGGCTGTGCACTTGAGAGGATCTCTGTAATTATCACGTTCATTTTCTTCAGATGGATCATCTACCAACTTTTTCCCACTTTGAATTTATTGAAAGGAGGAAATGGAATGGAATCAGGAAAATATTGATGATTAAATTAGGACAGCTAATGTTTAATTGAGTTCATTATACCCACTCGACTGAAATGGAATCATTCATTTTCTCACAAGTAACAAAAAAGTTGCTGATTTGATCACACAATATGTGAATTGTCAAGAATTAGTTGCCAGGGAAGGATATGTAAGGAAAAATCAGGAATCAAATGACAGGCAATTAAACTGGCGATGAGTTCATTTGCCAAAATGTTTCAACTACATTTCTGAATTTTGGATTCGAGAATTTCATGTATCTTCATTGGTTTAATGAATTATCTTTTACATCTGCTGTCTGTCATAAAATCTTTTTGTATATCTGAACATTTGTGAGACAAATATGAAAGAAATTCGATTGATATTCAATTGAAATTTTCTGTGTTTGATGAAGATTATTGATCAGTCAGTTATCGAATCGGAACGTTTTCGAATTACAATTGTTTTTTTTACAATTTCCCTATTTTCTCTCAACACGTATCTTTAATGATCCCACAGATAAAGTACTGAAGTGGGAAATGTCACATATATTGCATTATAAGATTCATCATTTTAAAATAATAATTCCAGTTATAGAAGTTTGGAACACGAATCAAATTTTCCGAGATTATACTTCCATTTACTTTTCTTGTGACGATTCAATATCGAAATTGTAGAGTTTCATCGTGAACTGGAAATTGGGTGGATGAATTTGAAACGTAACCAAATATAATCATCTGAAATAAATGGCAATCAATTTTCTGTATAAGCCAGAACTCGAATGATATCAATTTTCAATTTCATATAATTCTTACAGTGTGATTTCAGGGAAACCATGAAAAGTTATCGTACCCAATTCTTTCCTGAAATGAACATGATATTTATCATCACTATACAAAGTGTCCTATAACCTTATAACTGAAACTACCATGTCAATATCTCTGAAAATAATTTTTATTTTGTTCTCAACTACAGAAAATGTACCAATTCAATCAAGTGATGATTTATATCTTGATAATTAATGGAATTAAAGGTTGGAAATGAGGGTTGGAAATGAAGCTGAATGATATCCCAAGCGAGTTTTTCAGGGTTACTGTTATTAAAACTCGGCCGAACATTCTTTGGTGAGAGGACACGTAACAAAGCTACTTGTGTTATTTGTGCATGTGCAATATATACATGGTGCAATAGTGCTGGTGATGTTGAGTCAATATAACACGCTAAAAATATTTACAATTCTAATTCATTGGGTGAAAGATATGGAAAGAGAGATCTCTGACTTTGAAATTAAGTACATTCAGTTGATTTTTATTGTCGATCATGCACATTATATATACATAATGGGTTGAAACATATCTCTGTTTTTTCAAAAACAATTTGTTCGTTTTATTGAAAACTTAAATTGTATAGCTACTTGGTCTATTCAATCATTCTCACGATGATACTGTAGTGCTTTTGAATTGAACATTGTACGTTAGGCTACTAAGCAGATTCTAGTTATTTTCAGTTCAGATAAACATACATATATTTTTCGATTTTTATGTTTTCAAATCCAAATTTGTGGAAGTGAACCAGAAGAAAAGGATGATGTCTTAAATATCGAGCTTATTCAGTAGATAATCAAATACTTTTTTGAAAAATTATTGAAACTCAAAAGACTATTTCGTTTCGTAGAAAATAACTCAATAATATTTATAATAAGCTGACTTCGACCATTGTGAAAAAGTTTGGATCCAATTATTGATATTCTCATATTCAATCTCAGGTTTGACATGTCATAAGCTTGTCACATTTCAATATTTGTAGGAGAAATTGTGAAAGATTCACTGGTGTGAATAAATATTTGTTATCGTTTTTTATTTTTGTGCTACTCATTTGTGAATATTTTATTTCTTTGTTAACAATAAAACATTATGAACTTCTGAATGGCTTAACATAGCTGGGAAAATTTGGGTTTAAAAAATTATGTCTCGACACTTCACAGTGACTTTATAACGATGCCATTTTCGTCAGTCAATTTGAAAAAAGTTCCTCAATGATAAACAAAATGTCTTATAAAACCCCTTTTGCTTCTCGAAACACAGTAATTAACAGAATATCTGAACTGATGATGAAGCTAATACGGAAACAACGGAACTCTAACGTATACAATAAAAACAAACAATCAAAATTTCGGAGTGAATTCATGAAATGAGTGCTCGCACACAGTGCCAAATAAACAGTCTGCCTGTTTGTGACAGTTGTTCTGAAACTTTCTCATCTTGTTACTGACTTTCCCGGAATTCCACGAGGATTTGTCCCACTTTTTTCAGCGACAGCTTGAAGATGCGAATTCGAAATTCTCGGGAGACTCAAAAATAGGTTCGGTTGTCAGGGAATCGACGGAATTACAAACTGACGATTATCGAATTCGATCAATCACATCGGATTACGGCGGGCTTTAGAATTGGGAATTATTCATTTTTGAGAGATACGTCATCATCACATCTCGTCTTATCAATCATCGCAATTCGTTTCGATCTCTGGATTCGGATATGATGATGATCTGTCGACAATTTCAATATTTGCCACGAATTAATCATAAAACAAACACTTTCATGAAAGCTTTGACCTATTCTAATCATTGAAAACGATTTTGAGACTACAAAATTTCATACATTGGTATATTTTTCTATCAATAACAAAAGTTGAAACGATCAATAGGATATCACGTTTTCAAATTCATAACCAAAACAACATTCTGTTGAAGTAACACCAAATATATTCATACTTTTTCGAATTCTACTTCTGATTATGGGTATTTTTCATATAACTGACCCCATATCAGAGTACAAATATTCTCGATATGGTGACATTGGAAAAATGGGAACTTAATTTCATAAATCTGGACGAAATGAGATTAAATAACTTATATCAAACTGTCAATATCTCGAAAATAGTTCTTCATTAGACGAAAGTACGTTATATGATAAATTAATATAGTCAAATTTGATAAAATCTGAGAGAATGTTGAGAGCTTTTAGATGAATGCCAGAAAAAAAGGTGAATTGTAAACAATTCTACAAGATGCTATACTTGAAAATGTGCTATGGGTTATTTTTTGACTGATTTCAAGAAAAAAAAAATATTTTCCTATTTAGACATTTTATAGAAATTTGATTTTATACGTTATGGTTAGTTTTTTATATATGTATTCTTTTATTCAATTTTTGACCAGTGGCTTTTGTACCATTTTTACCCCCTGTTTGTGTTCTTCAAAATTAAGATTGTTTTGAGACAGATCTCATAGTTCCCAGGATAGAAAACTCTTATGAACGAAAACCGCCAATTCCTGAGGTTGAACAGTTAATGAAATGCAATTCACCCCATCCGATGAAACCCCACTGAATCGAAATTATACGCAGGTGTCACCGTAACACCACAGGTATGCAATAATTGTCATATGTCAAGGACGCATGCCAAGAGCCTTTGGCCTTGAGGACCATTCGATCCACCATAATATGGTTAATCAACATGATCTGATGTTAAATTGATCGCACGAATGTTGAATATCGGTTAGCACAATGATCTTGAATATAATCATGCTTAATCACGTGTTACGATCTGATGAACATGGAGATAACATGGATGATGGACACGTTCCAATATGCTGTGTGTTCATACTGTTATTAGGATAATTTCGTGATTTGGATAGTACGAAAAAATACTGTTTGTAATTTGAAAATTCTGAATTGGTGCACATACTTTGCATTTAGCCTGATTCTCGTCATCTGTCAAACTGTCAAAAATGTTCAATGTTTTTTCGATAGAATAAACGAAAACGATAAGTATTTCTCATGTCGTGAAAATCCACACGAAATACAAATTGGATATACTGAAATCATTTCATATTTAAAAGTAATTTGGTATCCAATAATGTTATTTTTTATCATCACCCACTATTGGAATTGTGGCCGTTGATTCGTAGAAAATTCGAAATTTAATTGCTTTATCTCAAACCGAATTCGAAACCATCAGTGAGTAACCATCTTCAGACACTCCTCTACGAATCGCTGGTGGAATAATCAGAGCGCCCTGTACATATTTTTTTGATTTTTCAAAATTTTTTTCGACTTCCCGAGCGAAAAGAGAGAAAGTTCCTCGACCAACCATCAACATTTGTATTCGATGACCGCGGAGGCGGGCCTGCCGCTCCCCAAGAGCGGCAAGCCGCCCCTGGAAGGCGGCCTGAGCGTGCAGTGCTACACTCTAGTGGGTGGTTGCAGCACCATAGCGGCGAGACGTACCTTCATGGCTTCCGGGCTATTGCCACCCCCAAGGTGGTGGTTGTGACCGCCTCCACGAGGCGTCGTCGTGTAGATGGCGTCTGCCGGTATTCCGCCGGGGCCGGTCGCAGTTTTTTCAATGTCCAGTTTTTGCCTGAACGGAAATCGAAACATGTTCAATGTTGCCAGTAAACGATCATGGATTCGTCAGTGATGTTTTCAGATTGTCAGAATGTTGACAGTTGACAGCTTAGATAATATCAATGATTCACAGATAGGCGTTTTGTGGCTTATCCTAAGAATATTCCTTTGTATTTTTATTGATTTGCGAAGATATCGATGGCCAAAAACATAAAAACTGGGACACAGTATATAATGGGAAAGGCCACTAATTGTAAGTGATAAAATACTTCCAAACCTCTCTTAATCGATGAATGATGATATTGGTTCAGTGTGCATCCAATGTCAAGGTTCGAATTCAAAGCAAATAGATTCTACAGCGTTCTGAAATCAGCATTTTCATTGGAAATTCAAAAAAACGCCAGAAACAAATGGGCGGTGCTATGAGCGTATAACGTGCTACACCCTAAGTCTATCTTTGTCTGTTTCTTTATATTTTTCGGTCACACCATGTGCAATGTTGTCAAGTTTACTTGTGGATGACTCTTTATTCCTTTGATATATTTTCTCAAAAACGTATCGATAAGTGATAACTATATAATTTTATGATGATTTGTGAGAAAAAAATTATATATATTGTATTCTTTCACATCTTTTATTCCGAAAATAAGTTGTGGTATTTTGGTGCGGCAACATAGCAATATTTACCATGGAACAATTATCTATGATTGGTCAGCTCAAGGTCGATGGGCGTGTCGGGTTAAGCACGTCACACTACGTTACACCAATGAGAGCAACCTTTGAAAATGGCGCATGAAAATGTATGTTTGGAATCAATTCCGTTTATTTTATTATTTTATTCATGATAAAGACCGTACAAAAAATTATGAGATTTAATGAATAGTAGTTTTTGGACATTCAGAACACGATTATGAACGCGTTAATAATGTTTCTTTATATTGAGAGGAATCAAATTAACATTGCACCAACGATCCTGCATAGTTTGAAATCATCTGCAAATATCAAACAACAACTGTGGACCTAGATGGGATCCCTGGAGAACCCCAAATGTTACAGGAATTTTCAACAACACACAACTATAGTATATTCGACGAATTGGATTTTATCTCCAAAGTATGATCCGATCCAGATCTTTGTGTATACATATTTTCAGAATAATACGTCATTCTAATATAATTCACATGTTCGATAGTATTGACTTCATTGAACAATCGACACTTCGCCATATCTCAATTATAGGCATTAATGCTGAATCCCCGACTCAATTATGGTTAATGGAATTTCGAAATATCAACACACTCGTCATCCATCAAGTTCATCATGAACACGTTTTCGTTATTTACACAGTTGCTACCCTTAGGAAGCGTTCGAAAGGACCGTGTTTTCATCTCAAGTCGCCGGAACTTTGGAGTACCCGGAGTTTACTGGCCATTCCATCGCCTCTCCTAATGCCCCTTCATCTTGAGAACAAACATTTCTCGGTGTTGATTATGTAAACTTGGCGTCCGAACTATGCGTTAGTCTCCTCTACCGAAAACAAATTTCACTTTCCTGATGAGGTCCCAAGCGATGTTATCCGGGAATTCGGAACGAGACAAATCCAGGAGTTCAGGAATGGAAGAAGAAATCAGAGGATGGAAATTGCTTCTTTCATTCGGTCGAGGGATTCGAACTTTCGGTTCGGCCAAGTTGACTTGTCACCCCAGAATAAAGGAATTCCAGCTATCACCTTAAACACTTTATTAAGGGGATAGGAATTATGTCTGGCACTAATTCAACCGAGACAGTTTGCCTGTGAATTAATTCTGCTCCGGTTATCAACGTCTGCGAAATTTAAATGGCAATTTATTTTATATAGCTCTCTTTTTCGCGCCTCTTTCGAAATGGCACCAAGAAATGAGTTTTCTTAACGATACCTTGATCTATGTTCTCAATGGGCGAGATTACTAATTTATTGCAAATATTCCACGACATTCAGAATAGTTCCGCAATAATAATTTCCCAGAATTTGGGTGCGTTTAGAAATCACTCGGATTTGTATTTTTAGATGCCCTTGTTTTTTCAGAAAAAAAATTATATAGTGTCATGTGACAGTGGCCGATACCAACTTTCTTATTTTGGATACAATCCCCTGTATATTATTAGTTCTTTGGATTCTTCAGAAACTTCTAGACATAATTTATGTACAATGTCCCATACCTATCTTCAACTTCAAAAAAGAAAAACAAAAAAACATTAATTCTGATGTAAGAGATGTTCAAAATGTTTGTTTTTCACAATATTTGTGAAATAAGATAATTTTTTTGATGTTAATTTTTGTAAAAAATCTGAAATTACTCAATATTTCCGAAACAGTTAGGTATGGGACATTGTACATGAATAATGTCTAGAATTTTCTGAAGAATCCAAAAAACTAATAATATACAGGGAATTGTATTTAAAATAGGAAAGTTGGTATCGGCCACTGTCACATGACACACCCTATATAATTATTTTTTCTGGAAAAAATGCGCATCTAAAAATACAAATCGACGTATCCAAACATTTTTCCCAACTTGCTTTCATTTATTCGTTATCAAATTCATTCCATTTGGCTGTTCCACACTGTATAAGCGTTGGACATGTTGCCAGAATTATATTTTACAGTGTTGCCAAGGGAGGTTTGAAATGAAGTTTTTCTGGAGATATTACTCAATATTTTTTAGGGAAATTCTATATCTACCATTTATCATCCTTATATTTGATATTGGAGCAGGATTGAGCAATTTTATGATTTTGTGATCTGGCCTTTTCTTTTGTTTGCCAAAAATCTGGGAACCACAGAATCAAAATCGCTTATTTTTAACAAGCTCAAACTGTCTGTTTTGATTATATGACTCATAAATTGACAGCCCATGCGTTATTTTGGTATAGATTTCAGGAAGCATAGGAATATAATACCCCCCTATCGAATATCAATATAGACGCACGTCGTTCACTTTTCATCGTGATGAAAGTTGCTATTACAAAAATGGCTGAGGCGTTGAATCTGCCCTACGAACAAAGACAACGTTTTAACAGATTGCTCGTAAAGTTGATGCCATTCGGATATCATCACCAAATGGAGACGCACTACTTTCTTGTCATTGTATTGTGTGATCTGGAATTCTTTTATCCCACATAATCCGCTGATGAATGCTTGAGAAAATGAGGAAAAGCCTGAAAATCACTAAGAACAAATAGTCGATTTTTCACGCTTTCTTCAGGTTTCGAATACAGTATCGAAAGAATATAACTGTGGTATAGGCCAAACTCTATATGAGTAACTAGGAAAGCAAGATAGTTTGATTAACTCTGACTCGTGGCTTTGTATGCATTGAAGATTTCTTTTAGCAATTTTGTCCTGAATTATGACTTATAATTAAGAATTGTGTTAGTATCTACATATTTTGGCCAATAAACATGAATTTAGTAATATCATTATAGGAAAATGAAAACTTTTCGATACAATCCACTAACACATTCTATGTTGAAAAAGGTGCTACATCATTCATTCAATTCAGTTTCGATCTTCTTCAACTTCCTAATTCAGGAGTTGATCATACAGAAATCTTGTTCCCATTTTGATTCTATAGTATATAAACCATGGAGAGAACCGACTATGTGTTCAATCATTGATATGACTGGCTCACTGTCAACTGGGTGTAAACGACAGTCTACAGCCGTACGAATGATGTTTGGTTAGTATGTAGTTGACAATTGCTCAAAAAAATTAAGGTCTGAATGATTCCAAAAATACAACGTTCTCAATATTTTCTCATGAAGAATACATGATGAACCCTTTTCTAACATATAATGTGGCACATTATTAAAGAAATTAGCCAGTAAGTTAATACAATTTTGTTCGAAAACGTTCAAGAAAAGAAGGTGTGATTTCAACTTTAAATATTTCGGAAAGTAGTGATAATATTATCAACGAGTGTTTTTGAATCAAAACACGAAACTTCTCTTGGCTGTCACCAGTCTGAAATACAGGGTGATTTACCAAACTAATTCATCAGAGGTTTATGGAGAACTGAAAGAGATATCAACTTGTAAGCTACAGCTACAGCTACAGCTCAAAGTGATCTATTTCCCTGAAATATTTTCAATACGCTGTTCCGGGTAAATAGGAAGTGATATCAACTTTGTTAAAAAAAACACCTTATTCATTTACATTCTCGAATTCTGCGTTAAATTCTGGATCGGTTGCATTTTGAATCGTTCCTTTATCGTTTTATTGATTTTCGAGATATTCCATTTTTTCTAAAAATTCTGACAGATGGACTGACTAACTAAAATGTCTGTATCATCTACAACTCTCAAGATAGAGAGTTCAATATCTGTATACACAAGAGTATCCTATCAGGTATTCTTAACAGTTTTACAAAATATTCATCTGGGTGTTCGATATTTCAGTTAAGTTTCTAGAAATGTCAAATCCCAATGACTCCCTTATCTAATGAAATGTCCATAAAATGTTTGCGCTAAATTTCATTTCCTATCGATTCGTACGGGCATACCACATTGCTAAAATAAATATTTACAGAGATACCAACAAAGATGTGGAAATACGCTCTACGCTGTGTGCTTTGGATGGTTCTAAATTTCATATTCAACGAATAATGTGAATCCAAGCAAGTTGAAAATAAACTCATCACAAAGATTCCATACATGCGTCTGGCAATCGACTATAATGAAAATGTAGCATGCCTCACTGCATTGAATCATTCCAACTAGAAATCCGCAACACTTTTATGCGCGATAAATCAAGGAGGCGATAAACACATTCAGAACAAAACAAGATCGTATACAAAGTAGTGAAATAGGTCAGCCCCGGTTAGGATACATCACACTCTTCCATCCGTTTCAAAATTCGAAATTATTATTTGTCCGGGTTCCGTTCCCAATAACGACCATTTGTGTGTAACTTCCAGTGGCAATTCGAATTTATTCCATGCCCGGGCCGTAACATACGCTTCAGGTGAATTAAATTCCCATAGAGCCTTTGTGTTCGATGATACAAGCATTTCTACTTTGTGCCATACGAACAATAGCAGAAGACTTCTATAATGAAATTCAATAGGAAATAATACTTTGGTGGTCCACCTTGTATATTCCTGGGAAACTTTTGTTTTTCCTAGGAGACCGAGAAAAGATAAGAATTCCCTTTTATTTTGCAGACGCCTCAACTCTGCTTCGCCGTCAAAAGTAAATCAACTTTGAAACAATATCTTCGCCTCTGAAAATCCAGTTTTCCATTATTTTCAGATATTCAGGGATGATTTAGCGTCACGCCATGCAAAATATCTTTGTTTCAATACCGGATAGCTCATTTGAAATATATTGAGGTTTGTAAAGGAATATTTCGAAGATGAAAAGTGTATCTGATATCATTTCCTGTTTTTATACATATAAGCTTTATGTTTGAAGGTAAAGATTCGTTTTGGTATATCTTTACGAAAAACTCATCATAAACAGCGTATTTTTTTCATCACTGTTGGGTCATTCAACTGAATCTATGTTTGTGAATTTGGGAATTCGCTGTCTGAAATGGCAACAGTTGAATACTTTGACGATTTTCTTTTGAGGTCTATTTTGCATGAACTAGAATGGTCTAGTTTCGTTTGAATTTCATGAATTGAAACACTAATTTCGACTTCCCATTATTGCATAACTTTTAAGGGGCTTTTTTCTCAAAATTGCTAAAATCATAACACAAAGGGAAAGTGGCAGATTCACTTCAAACTGAAACTAAATATTATTGAATATATTTACTTTACAATGACCTACGACCAATGACCGAAAAAACGAGTTATTTTTTCAGAACTACACCATTCCGGTATTTCTTGATATTTCTCAAGAATATTCGGTCATTGTATAGGAGATCCCTTCAACTCCAATAATCTTTTAGATTTTTTGTGTTTTAGCTACTCATTCCGCCGGAATCATGTGGGGAACTTTTTTTGGCACCTCCGTAGATAGGATAAAACTCATTTTTCGATATTTCTGGACTATTCTATTGCTTCTTTTTTGTGTACATCCTTCTGTGGAATGACAAATGCGATATGAAATCCAATAAATAAGATTCGACAAATTTCGTTGTATCCGAACGGAATGAAAAGATCGATACGTTCAGGATACATTCACATTCGAAATGTTACACATCCATAAATAATGGATATATATATATATGTATAGAAAATTTGTATCGAGTATAGGCACAAAAAAGTATTATTTATTTCCGTAACATGGGTTATTTCCACGAATCAAGTTTTTCTTTCCAGTTCCGATATTCAATTGGATAACTGTCAGGCTGATTTTATTAATGTTTTTTTGGGAATTCAGTTCTATGATCTGTCAATACCAATATGCAAATAATATACAGGGTGGTCCAACGAAAACGTACCGGAAGGTATAACTACCAGGAAGAGATTTTATCGAGGAAAACCTGCAACACGTTTACTTTGTATATGAGGTGGACAACTTTTGACGCAAAAAGTATAGCCCAAACTTTACCCTCCTAAGCGGGGGTAGCATCCCCTAAATTTTTTCAAACGGGAATGGGGGTCAAATGATATCCTTGAAAAGCCCGTTTGATTATCTACACATTGCTTTTTTATTTTCGAAATTCCGTCTACTCGTTGCAAAGTTATGGACCTTTGAAATGTCGCTAGTGCATTTCTCAAAAAAACAAAAAGTAAATTGATTTCGCTTAAGCTTTAAAACTCACCGTTTTGTTAAAGTAGATGTTGAGATTATTTTCCTAGAAAAAATTCGCATTTTTTCTGTTTTTGTTGATTCCAGCTAGTTTCTCGATAAAATCTCTTCCTGCTTCCTATTCAGCTACAATAATTCTCCATCATTCCATTTCTGAGACATTTTCAATGCATCAAATTGAATACCAAAGAATGTGTTTTTCAGATTGAAAGATTGAAACCACCAGTACCATGTTCATCAAAAATACTATCCTATAGTTCAGTAGGATATATCGGTAAACCTGCAGCAAAGGGAAGCAACTCAAAAAAAGTATGTTAGAGGTGTTTCCGCGGAAAAATTCTTTTCACTGGGTGTTTATATTAGTGTTCCCAAGCTTCTGTGTAAATTTCATCAGAATCGGAGTTGCTTCCCTTTGCTGCAGGTTTTCCGATGTATTTTTCTTACTTTGCATTTTGGACCCTCAGAAGGCTCAGTAGACACTACAACTCACCCTGTATGTATATAGATACTTTCTCGTTCTTATGTATCAACTATTTATACCCGCCTTGTAGTCTCGATACCAATATAAAAAGTAAAATGGTACGAAAGTTTCCGAGGCCAGAAACAATAAGACTGCATGAAGCACGATAGCCACAGAGCATGACAGGAAGCCATAAATATGGCGTAATTCCGGAAGTAATTAGTAAATCATCGCAATCAGCCCTAATTACCAGCAATCACTTATCGATTGCTCCGGTGTACCGGATCGGTATTACCCACAGCGGACTAAGTTGGGCGTTAAACGAGGGTTTGAACTGTCATATTATCTCACCGAGAAACAATAGCGACGTGATGATGTGTAATTTTGATCAATAATTTATCAACATTCGATCACATTTTCTTGAAATATACGGGGCAAA
Source organism: Plagiodera versicolora (assembly GCA_037013635.1). Lineage (NCBI taxonomy): Eukaryota > Metazoa > Arthropoda > Insecta > Coleoptera > Chrysomelidae > Plagiodera > Plagiodera versicolora. The sequence continues at coordinate 4,280,880 of CM072990.1, forward strand.
ACGTCTAACCCGAATAAATGCTTTCTATTTATTTCGTACTATTGGGGCTATATGTCATTTGTCAGTCCTTTTCTGGAAAGTTATAATTTCTCTGAATTGTGAAAAAATACAAAAGGATATCAATTCAATGTAATTCGACACAACAAAAAGCACTCGACAATGCATAGAAAGAATTCTTGCTTTCAATTTCTTGCTTTATTTCTCAAATGGATCTTGATGTATCCGAAAACTCCTAGTTTTATCATCGTCAATTCGAAAAATTTTGGTCCTTGCCATATCATTTGTTTCTTCATTCAACTGCTTCTAAATGATGCTAGATCATATGTTCATCTTATAGTTTGGATACCAGAGATAGCAGAAAGCACGACCAAAATCCACGTTAGGAAGAAATGAAATTAAATGATATCTCAGCAAAAAATATCACGTCAAAGAGCTGGAATTGAAAGAGGAAATTGCGGAATCAACAAACGAATCTGACCCCAAGCCATTGAGTAATGTGTTATCTACAAAAGGAAATTATGTTCTAAATTAGCTCCTCGAGAAGAAAAGAAAATGTTATGAAAAATGTATACACTACAAAATAAGGATAGGCTTGAAAAAGACAATGTAGAAAAATCAATTGTAAAGTTTATACTGATATGTACTATCTAGTCTGATCCATCATAAATACAGGATTGCTTTTTAAAATTCCATATAATCAATGAATTAAAAACAAAAATTTTAATTTATTTCGAACCTTAGTTCCGCGAATAATCCAATATCCCATTTTTTTGTCCAAATTGCTTCAACGCTAGGAGAGCAAACGAGTAACGAGCATCGACCACAAAATAATTACGGCGGAGCCCATTTTAATTAACAATGATGCCTGCTCTGCTGATTCCATTAGGTTCGAATAAATGGTGCTGAATTATCGAAAATTATACCATAAATGTACTCACCCATCTATCTCTGAAGGCTTGAAGTCACCCTTTCCTGAAAAATACAGGATCATTGATTATTACTTTCGTCAACTATTGAATAATTGATTGTAATACGTGACCATCTGTCATTTATATATTATTCATTGTACCAATAGACAAGGTATAAGTATAATTTATTTATTTGGGAAAGTTTGGTGTCCTGTGTTCTGTGTCTTCACCAAAAAACAACGTATTTTATCATTCAGATTGTCTTGCTAACCGAAAGCTTTTCTTAGTTTTGGGCACCCCTTGATTCCTTTTGCAGACATGTGTCTTTTGTCATCTGTCATCTGTCCATCAACTATGAGGCCCATAAGCCTTCTGTCTTGTCCCCACTGTCAACTCTCTTTGCACTGCGTATACATCTGTCATTCTAGTCACATGTCTTACCCTTTTCTCTTCTCCACTTACTATTCACGATGCTTTTAATATGATTGGGTGTTCTATCTTTCAGTAATTCTCAATATGCAACAACGATTTCAAATGCATTTTGGATAGAAATCTTTGATCCTCTATTATAGAAATTGAAAATACTGGTCGGAAACAAATTCTGTTTCGGAGTATCGTTGACAAAAAAGACAAGCAGCAACATCGCAATTTCTAGCGAGGTGTCACAACTTTTTTGCTTGAATCAATAGACAATAGATGTTCTCGGTGGATTAATCAACACATAAAACTCTTCTGGGCAATTTTGAGTCAATGAAAAACCATGATGAAGTTCTGACACAGTGATTATTCTAGAATCCTTTATATTCTTAAATCGCAGATCTCAGTACATTATGAGCTCGTTTTATTATGTCACAATGAAAAGATTGAGTAATTATCGTTCACGTAGACTATCCCATGAATACTTTGTGCAATGTTTTTGTCACTTTCGAACTACTATATCTCTGACCGCCCGTGTACCACGGAAATTACATATTTCTCTGTCCATTATATCCCAGTGGAAAGTTTCACGGAAAACAATGGGACTATGTTTTGTTCATTAAACTCGTCAGTGATGGATACAATTTTGACTACACGATAACGGATTGGTTGAGGAGGATGTATGGGTTTGCACGGTTCCACTTTCATCTGCGATCAGTTCAGTAATTAAAAAAAAATAATATGTTTAACATCCTCTTCAATGAACACTTCTTCCTGGTCTTGTCATTTCACCACCAGATCATTGTTTCAACCCTTCGAAATCTTCCAGGAAGGATCGATGGATCCTTCTGTCGATTTCCGTTATCATCAGGAAGAAAAAGAGCAAATAAACTCCCCAAAACTCCCATTTTAAGTCACTGTGCTCTCCGAGCAGTATGTTTTGCGTCTGTTCGCTCCTGAGGAAAAGGGAGAACTCGATAGGGAACGATATCTTATGCTGATAAACCGTCTAATTCTGTTTATTTTCGGGGCGGTTTTTTTACGACCTTTTTTGTCGAGCTTTTTGTTTTCCAAACCGTTTCATTGATCTCAGCTTGTGGATAGCTGGATCAGATGCGATCCTTATGTGTCTGTAGTGATTACCGGAAGATGAAGATGTTTTATTTAATTGGTTTCTTTTCGACATCAACGAGTCTTCGACCTCAAATAAAAACAAGTTCATTCATTGGAAATATCCTAGGCGAACAGATTGATTTATATTTCAATATAGAGGATGAAATATTTGTATTCCATGTCGTTATTGAGATTCAGCTACATTTGAAAATGAGCTGACATGGCTTAATGATCTATATAATAACCAATCAAATATGGATCATTAATAAATGTTGGAAAACATGTTTTGTTATTTTTTAATAATTCGATGAAAATTAGTATGTATTTGTTTCATATTGATTCTTGTGAGTGTAAAATCTTTCACAACAAAAATAGTCTATAAGTATCGAATCCGGAGGCTTAGGAGGCCATTAATTAGCTGATATGTGTTAAAATCGCCACAAAGAATATCAGAGGAAATCATATCTTTCAGATGTACCTTTCAGAGTCAAATATTTCTTCAGGATCCTGCTAAATATTCAGAATTATTGATCAAAATAGTTTTATTTTCATAGAGTGATATTCATAAAGTAAACAACTATATTTTCAAAAAAAAATTATTAACCATTGTTGAAAGTTATCGACCACGAATGCCCAATTAAAAATATCAAATATTAAAGTAATTTTCTTTATTTTTGACCCATGGTGACTGCAGCGTACTACACAATGTAATACCATCACTCTGTAATTACTTCAGGAATTCGTCTAGCGTAACCTCATATACGTTAAGTGAATTAAAGCAGTCGTTCTTTATTATGTGAGGCAGCAGAGGGTCACAAATGGTCCAGAGAGAGTATTAATATACATAATTCTTGTTCTCATGAAGCTAAACAAAAAAATATGTGACCGCATAAAAGACCTCTAGAAACCCTGCGACCCAGAATAAGGCAATAAAAAGAAAAGGTGTTAAGTATTCTATGTCGTCAGAGGCGTCAGTTAATTCCGCCCAAAGAACGTACTCAGATATTTCATTTTCTCATCATTCTTTGTGAATCAAATGCATCATTATTTGAATCACAATATGGAGTTATGTTTGAGATTCAATGTAATAATGTTGGTATTAACAAAAATATAGGCAGTAACTTCAGTAGGCCTGTAACAAATTGTTATCAACGAATATTTCCAAGCCAAAAAACATATCTGAATGAATTGATGCATGGCTTATCATTACTACCATCTAGAAAATTTACTGGAAACATACTGATTGTCATTTCCTTGGATCTTCAAAAACAAACAATCGTTACAATTCATTTGATTTCTCTGAACTATTCGAACATAATCGTTATATTCTGTTCCAGGATTTTTAACGAGGAGAGATTTCAGGTTCAAATGTAGAGATTTTATACTCCATTGACAGATATAAGGCATATGTCCCATTCCAATACCTATGCTCAGTGTTTATTGACGGTATGAATATGGGATGTCAAGTTTATTATTGGTCAATGTCATCTTACACCTCTATGACAGATTTTGACATTGGAAAATCAACTGAAATTCAGCCAATATTCGAGAGAATTGGTGATTCCTATACACTCTACGTTTATCTCAATTTTAATCCTCGTAATTAGCTATTGATAGACTTCAAGTATTAAATTTGCTTTTTTATGTTTGAATAATCTTCCATTATAAATATTTTCTGACGAAATGATTTGTTACATGTTATTTCAAGATAATCTGAATGACTGTTTCGTAGGTTCTGGGGGAATTTACTACATCCCTCTCGAATAACTCCTAACTAACTCCTATATTGTTGAGAGTTGACTTACGGGCGAAACAGCATTTCTCCGCTCTGACTGCGTAAACGCATGCGCAGACAAACAGCAGGAAGGCCACGAGTAAAGCTCCTGTTAAGCTGACCAATGTGCTCATCTGCAGGGGCTCTACAACAAAACAGGGAATGTCGATTCAGTGATAGCAAGCACTGAAATTTATGGAAGATATTATGTGAAAATGGTGTAGCATATAAGACGAAAATGGTGTAGGCTGTTAAGGAATTTAGATTACAGTTACAACAATACATTACAGAATGATATCTACAAATACAAGCTTATCCATTGGACGAGATATATGACTCAAATATCGTTTTTATCGCTCATCTTTCAGTTTAATTATATTTTTGAAACTTGAATTTACAGAAATGGAAAATGCAATTAACCATAAATCAACTTCCTGTATGGGGATATTAACATTAAGGAATCGAAAAAGGAACATTAATCGATGAAAAATAATTTTTGGACAGAATTTTGAGCGCATTTTCATTAGTGTAAATGCTCAAATTTTCAGGATTATGGATTTGTGCAATGAAAACTTCGAATCCAAGCAAAAATATGTTTGCCATAGTCATGAACAACTGATGACATTTCCACATACAATTTCTATTCGTGTAATAGCAACCCAAAACTCAAAGGAATTCGTGAACTTTCCACGATATCACATTTCTACAGCCAGAAGCAATCAGAGTAATGAAAAAATTCTACTCTCTTAGGTAAAGAAAAACTATTTTGTGAATCGATGCTAGAAATTCACTTCTGCAAAAGGGATTTCACTCTTGATGATATGCTGCAAGAATTTTTATCACTTCATCATTATAATATATTTTCAATTTAACAGAGGAAACTAGTTGATGATACGATATTGATATGTCTCACAACAGACCTTAGCTATCAGTATTTTGTGACAATACTGAATATGCAGCAAATATGATGAGATTAAATTATGGAATGTCAAATAGAAGCAGTATAACAAAGAAAGATGGAGTAAAATTTTATGCTGACAAACATCATTATGTTTACCATTTTATTAGTAACTCTGACACCTATCCCACTAAGTTCCAATCATATCACAACTAATAATAATACTAAATACTAGTAATACTATTTCTACTAACAGTAATACTAAAAATGAGAATAATGAAAAACATACACATAATACATACCGTTAACATATAATTGGACTGCATGCCTGTCAGTTCCTCTGTCATTTTCAACTGCTAGATAGTAGGCTCTGGAATCAGTCGATGCTGCATCTTTAATATGAAGCGTCGCCAAATAACAGTCCTCTCGTTCTTCTTGTGTTACTTCATCCACTTTGTATTTGCCTAATATAACAGGAGATCATTATGAAAAAAAAACGAATATGATAGACATATATGAATTTTTCTCGCACCAAGTGTAATAACTCTTTTTTTATTTTATATTAATAGAAGCTGGAGAAGGAAGTATTTTCGAATTTATGTAATGATAAAACAACAAAAACAAGTCTGAAAGAGTTTTTAGGTTACATGAGATATATGTTCACCCATCCTAGGTTCGAGATGATATAGAATTGTGCTGATAGTTTCCTTTGGATAATCTTTGTATCATGCAAGCACATCGTTAAAGGAAAATGACCGTTTCATCATCTGCAACATGCGAAATCCATTAGGACTTCATTCATTAAACAAGTTTAGTTTCCATGCTATCACGAATGAGATTATCAACCAAGAATAGTTTTCATTAAGGTATTGTTTTCAAACTCTCATTAACAATATACTTCATTTCTTGCTATACTTTGTGTTAGTGATTGAAACTGTATCAAGGAAGAGATAGAAACGAAGATATTAGTTTGAGAAATGCCACGTGAATATTGTTTTTCTATTAGGTGGATAAAAAAATGTGGGAGTTGTTCACGAAATGATCCTCTTTGAAATCATAGGAAATTTCAATTGCGTCTCTCGAAGATAAGAGTTTGTGATTTTTCTTCCGAATCTTATGATAGTATGAAACATCAGTAGAACACTTTTTTGGACACGATTTTAGTTCTTTCAAATTCGATTGCCACATGATGAAAATAAAACAATGATAACCATAGTTATTCATACTGAACAAAATAGAATACGACTCATAATAATTTCCGCAATGTGTATTATTTGTATTATATTCTGGACTTTACGCAGTTTATCCCGGTAATCCTGTGTTATACTGTTGGTTTAACTTAATCCCTGATATGAATCCCTAGGATACATACAAACGAATCTCCATATTATATCAGCGAGTAGAATTGATATACAGACAAAAACTGTAGTCTCTGTTAAGTATAGGTGATAAACCCAGCTACAAAATGAAATTGTATTTGTTTTGTCGATGATATAACAATGGAGAAAATACGATGAAATATATTTGTTCACCAAGAGATGAAAGTTGATTCTTCTAAACATGATCTCAAAGAATAATTCTACATATCATTCAATGATAATTCCACAGAATACACTCTGGAATATATCATAGAATATATAACATAGAACTCAATTAATAAAATTAATTCAGATCAGTAATCTGAAACATTATCAAGAGAAAAGGAAATAATAATCGTCAATAAGTCTGCTTTTGTGACCAATTGCGAAGATCTGTCAAGGTCAAGGTTTTCTTGGACAGAGAAAAAACAATCACAACTCTCCCAATACATTAAGGAGCTAAGATTGGGCCTATGGAATCTCGTTACAAGTTGAGGACTAGACATAAAACTACATCAATCTCAGTATTAATTCTGCTTCAAACTTCTCATTACTAATGAGTTGAATCATATTAACATTCATTCAGGAGTGACATGTTATTTTTCGTTTCAATTCCTGGTGCCATGTTTCATTTTCTTCAATACTGGCATCGACCATTCTGGCAAGATGAAGCTGATAACAATGCAGGTCAGTATTTTTTATGACTAATGAAACTCCAGCTCTATTTATGTGTGTTGGAATGCGACTGATATAAAACGAGACCCTTACGGTCGAATGAAGATGAGCAATAAACATTTCTGGATCCGAAAAGCCTTTTGGGAGGTGATTTCGAGGACTGCGGCATTCTCGAATAGTGGCAAATATGATATTATCCTCACACATGCTTCTTGCTTTTCGGAGATGCTACAGAGCAGGAAACTGCTTTCACTTTTATTGGAAGGATATACACCGCAATCAGATATTTTTCACGTTCTTTTCTTTTTCTCAGAAATGAAGGAAGACCCTAACTGATTGCTGCAGATTGAGAAAATAAGAACTATATTGATGAATCAACTGAACTCCATGCCAAATTCCGGAAAACACTCATTACAAGTGTTCTTTCAACATCTGTGACAATATGAGCAAGCACTTCTGGTTTTCATCGACTGACTTATAGAAGAAGAAATGTTGAGATTTTGTGAAATAATGAAATGATGAATAAACTGTGGGCTCTTTGTTCAATGTTCCCTACAATTTTGTTTCAAGTTCTTTCTGCTAATATAAAATCTTCATCAAAAATGACGACCAATGACGAGTTCCATATCTGTGGTTATCTGTGTTATGTTTTCTATATAGGAACAGCAATTTTAACATCAAATGGAAACTTCAAATGCCATCATCACCATATTATTATTATGTCAAAAGAGAATATCGTAGAGCAAAATAGTGTGATCAAAGACAACTTACCCATCTCAGCACCAGCTTCCAATCGTAGAGAGCCCCATTCCCAGGCAACGAATCTTGGTCTAGGATCAGCACACACAACCATGCTGAGATCTGCTTCTTGGCCGCTTTCAACTACGACTTCAGGGGTTGCTGAGTGCCTCAGAACTTGTGGAGCTCCTGGAATGGAATCATCGATGAATTTCAATGTCTAATACTTCAAAAATTCGACTGGAAGAGAATCAGGGACACGATATTTCCTGATCTTTGATAAATTCTCTCTCAGAGGAATATAAAGTTATACTCCATTTATCTTAATGAATGTTCATTGAGTTATTGAAATGATTATTTTTGTAATTATTTTATCATCAAAATATCAATGGTGTTATGAAAAAGATCTTGAGTTTGCTCTCAATTATTTTTCTCGAAAACTTCTTCAGATTTTTGAATATTTGAATTTGTTTTCAACTCATCAGAAAGCCTTCCTTTCAGGCATATGTAACATCATGACTCATTCAAGCACTCATTGGTCTATCAACTAGTCTCAAGAAAATACAAAGGAAAATCACATACTACCTCAAGTATGACACTGGATTACAAAAATATCACGCTGTTAAACCTTGAAGAGTACCGAATTGAAAGTTTTGGAGAAGAAAAATTATATTTTTCGTGCTCTTGACACAGGGTGGTGCATTTCAGGGGCATTCAGTTGTCACGTTTTCAACTGCGTAAAAGCCTTCAAATACGTTTAATACTATTTTATAAGTGATGTTATTCGAGAATACTCTAAAACCGATTGACAAAACAATGCGAACCATTTTTGTTATTCCTGTAAATGCAAGAGACATATCGATATCGAATTCAGTGGGAGAACAGTAGTTAGTATAGGTAGAAATGCCGCAGGCTTATCAACTACCTCGCATAAATTACCAGAGTCGGATAGAATCAACACAAGAGTATGCGGATTTGAAGCTAAATTACAATATGGATAACAGTTTAGTTTAATTATGCATTCTGTAAGCTAGGGTATAATAATCATACTCGTATGTGCACAATATGTATCCAAAGTTTTTGATAGATTAGGATATTGTGGTCATGATTTCAAGAAGAATTGATAAATTCAACAAATTCCATGATTGTTGTTGACTTCGTACTAATCGAATATCAATGTCAAATCTGACATTTTCAAAATGGTAAACATTGAAGAAACGATAGATGTGAAAGTGACAGCTGTCAACCCCGAATCTCAATTCGTATGGAATGAATAATCTCAGCTCCAGTGAATCATATTACCAATAAATCCACTCTCGATTACATCATCGTCTCATATACGCCTACATATAGTTCCTCATTTTATGGACTGCTGAACAGTAATGGTACACATAATTCCCGTTTTCCATGCGTATGACCATAAAGAATTTAGTATATCATCTCTCTAGTTTAGTTGATCCATTTGGGAGCATCATCAAAGTGAATGGAAATGAAAAACGAGGGAGTATAAAAATGTAAGGTTGAATTATGAATGAAACTGTTTCAGTATTTGTTCCAATGATTAACTCAATATACTTCCAAAAAATTTTTTAATCAATTTAATCAAAGCTTCAGTGATGAATTTCAATTAGAACTTAATTGGTAATATTCGAACCACTTTGGCGGGAATAATAAGTGAAATGTGAAAAATCATCTCCCTGCCTTCACTTATCCCACTTCTGATAGTTTTAGTGCAGGCCGTCAACTGCCTGCGCAATAGATCTGCCTTATTATGGGATGATGGAACTGTATTAGCAATTCCTTTTATTATTATGAATTAAAATACATCAATTGAAATACAGACCTGGTTTTCAAAGCTACAAAAAAATAATAACGTCAAAAACAATCTAACGAATGGTCCTGTGATGACTTTGTATAGCTGTTTTCGTTCGTGAGCATACCTGGGGATTACCTGTAATTATTCTTTCAATGAAACATTCCCGAAGCATATAATCGCAGAATTAACTGGACAAACAAAATGGATACCGATCGAACAATACCAGAGAAATATATAGCAGCAGAGCAAATTCTATAGGACTTGTGTTCTCGCTGTAGCAGAACAATTAACTAATCCTAATTACAGGGTTGTATCATTACTTGTGAATCGAAAAATCCTAATGAAGAGCACACATATTATATATAGAAGATCACAATCGTTTACTGAATATGGAGTAAAAATTTGACCTCCTAATAATTCATCGTGAGCTATGTAGAGTGATACAGAATAGAACTCCTCCTGATTAGTCTCTATCCAAATTTTTTCTCTAGTTTTCCTCATGACATCATTGACATCTTGAATAACGAAACTGTGATTGATACTAAAAATATTTGATCTTATTGAAATCATTCATTTCACACAAATAGATATTTCTTTTAAAAAAATCTTCGCCTCTGAATATTTTGAAGAGCACATCATACTCAATGAAATCATCTATGTGTAAAACACATTCACGATATCAAGAAGTACCATAAATTCTTTATTTTTTGATGGGTTTTCACAAGTTAAATGAGCTACGAGAAATTTGAAATTAAATTTTGGAATCACTAAATTGATACGTGAACAATAAATTGCAATGAATCCTGGAAGAGTTTGGAGGAGTTTTTTAGTTGAGAAGGAGTTGAAACGAGTTGAGAGGAATTTTGCAGGAGTAAGAAGAAGTTGAAAGGAGTTTTTTAGGAGTTGGAGAGAGTTTTTAAAGAGTTGAAAGCGTTGTAAATAGTTGAGCATAGTTTTGAAAGAATTGGAAGGATTCAAATGGAGTTGGGAGAGGTAAGAAGAAGTTGAGAGGAGTTTTGCAGAAGTTCCAAGGAAATAGAAAGAGTTTTGAAGGAGTTCGAAGAACGAGGAAGTAGTTGCATTGGGTGTAGTTTGTTATGTTTTATTATGTTTCAGTAGGTTTTATCATTTTTTATCACGTTTCATTATGTTTTATTCTGTTTTAATTTGTTCTCTTATGTTTCATTATGTTTTATTATATTTTATTACGTTTTATTATATTTTATTATGTTTTTTGATACGTTTCATCAAGTTTTATTATGTATGTAAGTGTGTATGAACAAGTGTATATTAAAATGTCATTTATCTTCGTAATGTAGTTATTTTAGAGGTTGTCTATACAGTGCGTTCATAAAGTGTGGAAACGATCCATTATCTTACGATATAATTATTTTCAGAGGTAAAGCTCGGACAGGTCGATTTTGTATTTCAGTCTTCCATCTTTTTTTACAAAAAAATAATTTTTTCCCCCACCACCTTACAAGATATGACGTCATCGATATTTTTTTTAAATTGAAAGGGTATATTTTTATATCAAAAATTTAAAGCCCATATTTTTCTGAGTTCAACCATCACAAACGTCATATCTTACACTTCAAGTTACAGTATACTGAGTATAAAAGAAACCAGTGTTCATATTTCTCAACATTCATTCAATTATTTATTTTGCAATGGAAACCTGAGAATTATTCAGTAGTTAGTACGAGTATATTTGCCATAAATATTTGTTTATTTTCACAACTTTTCATGATATTTTCATTGCAAAATAAATAATTAAATGAATGTTGAGAAATATGAACACTGGTTTCTTTTATACTCAGTATACTTTAACTTGAAGTGTAAGATATGACGTATGTGGTATGGCTGAAAAATATGGGCTTTCAATTTTTGATAGAAAAATATACCCTTTCAATTAAAAAAAAATATCGATGACGTCATATCTTGTAAGGGGGTGGGGAAAAATTATTTTTTTGTAAAAAAAGATGGAAGACTGAAATACAAAATCGACCTGTCCGAGCTTTACCTCTGAAAATAATTATATCGTAAGATAATGGAGCGTTTCCACACTTTATGAACGCACTGTATATTTATGATTTGAGCAGAAATATCCGATACAATTTTTTTTTGTGATTGTGTCTTCTACTCTTCTAAGATTAGATAACAAATTGAATAACTCACCATGCACTTGCAAAATAATTGGTTCGCTAATTTCACTACGCTCCTCGCCCTTGATGACGTTGGTGACCTTGCAGCGATACTCCCCCTGGAAGTCGTAAGTCACGTTGGCGATGTAGAGCTTGGCGTCCCTGCCGCGCTCGACGCTCGCTTCGGAGGGCGACGGCCGCCGTTGTAACCACCTGTAGGTGGGGGGTGGATTGCCCTCCCCCAAGCACTCGAAGTTCGCCGAAGAGAAGAGCGTCGCCGTCTTGACGCGCTCCCTGCCGATGCTGACGATCTTTGGTGGATCTGAAAAAAAAAATATAGTGTGGAGGAGGCCAGGAAATGTGGCATGACCTTTGACGATTTCGACGTTTGACACTTGACGTTTGACGTTTTTGACACTTGACGTTTGACGTTTTTGACACTTGACGTTTGACGTTTTTGACACTTGACGTTTGACACTTGATGTTTTTCTGACGTTTGACGCTTGACGATTGACTTTTTTGACGTTTGACACTTAACGTTTCGTCAATATTGACGTTTCATTGTGCAAGTGGACCACCCTTCCCGGGCTCCAACAGACCTACACCCAATCACAAAAAATGTACAGACAAAAATATACAAAATAGAGTAATCACATCAAGAGCCAGAAGAAAAAATCAATGAAGAATATCATCAGAAAGAAAAACAATAGGTTTGAATCTCGTGGGAATAAACTTAAAAAATATAAATTATGGAACTATAATTGATATAATACAGTTGACAGATTGAATTGAAATTTTCACATATCATTGATACAGGTACCTCGAGAGATTAATTTGTTTTAACTAGATAAACAAGAAATTTCTCAAACCAAAACATTCATTCTGTGATAAACACAAATATTTTTCCTTTGTGCTGCTCCTCTACAAAATTTATTATTTGCTTATTGTTCCTCAAATAACTACGATCATTTTCAGAATTACTACGTGCATTTTTCTCTCTCTGATGCCTTCCATCCAGATAGATACCATAAAATATGCATAATTCTCTTCTTGCTGCATGAAACAAACGAGAGAAATTTCCGTGAAAGTAGGAAAATTCCAAAGATGAAAATTCAGGGAATTTGGTTTTGGAATGTAGTAGTTTATAATTACTGGGATTTGGAGTTTTTGAGTCGAATATTAAATACACCAAGAGGTAAGGAAGATACTGCCAGCATCAGCTCTATGAATTTTGCATCACCATTCTACCCATGGCAAAATTCATTTAACGTTCCATTGTATCAGAAAATGACGTTGGAAAGTTCACCTTCGTAAATAATTGCATGAAATCCTTGGGAAATATAACGTCATTCCGAACATACCATCATATGGGTCACATTTTTGTCACTTCTAATCACTTATTTACTGCACATGATCTAGGTATGGAATAAATGGAAACTGAACACGAAATACTGTGAATCCAACACATGTTGTCAATATAACAGAAACATATGCTTCCATTCCAAAATGCAATATAGTTGAGTTCATCGGAAGTAAATACATTACCTCCCATGCAACGATGAATTTACGATAGACAAATATTCTCGAGAATGGTTCTACATGAATTTATCCAATGAATGGAAGAATGAAGAAATACAGGTTTCTTTATTCCAACACCACGTTCACCATTATCGCTTTTTGTCAGACTGGGATTCCTGGTGAATAGAAAGCAAACTATTTGGTCCAAAAGGGTGCAAGATTGAACTGAAACCAATACTAGAAGTTCAGATATCAAGCAACTGGCCTGAGAACATCGAAACTCTACTTGTATTTTCTGGAGAATAAATGAATGATGAGAATATTGGGCTGCCTCTTCCACCCAAATTATAAACGAATCAACCAAATAAATTGAGTTCCGAAACCGAAGCCCTCTGGGGCTGGCGAAAATTTATTCCGAATCACACTTTCGAATACTCGTATACCGTTATTTATTCAATATTCATCAGAGGAATCTCATCAGGCGGCGTACAGATGTGCCCGATTGATCCGAAAAACGAATTTTCTCCAAGTCATTAAACCACCTGCTTCAGTCTAGTTTAGATAAACTTGATACGCTTTCAAGCGCCCAAACATAAACCCATTAACTGAAGTAGGAAAATCAATGAGGGGTATCGGAATGAAAATAAAGAGCGCGCCAATCCAATTACCAGATAGTACACTTTGGGGGAAAACGATGTACTGGGTTTGGTGATTTTAAGCAAATACGGTTTCGCACAGGTTTGTGCTCTCCAATTTTTGTATTGTTCGAATTCAAAAACAGTTTCCTAATAGAAGTCAGTGGTTGGTTTTCCAAATCTCAAAATCCAAAAAATAGCTTAAGATCTAAATATCGATATAATAGTTGAATGAATTCCTATTAGTCTGAAGAACTATATTTAAAGAAATCCTAATTGTAACTCACACTTGGCCAACTCGAAAAACATGTCCTTATAATTTTGTGTTCACTGAAATGAAGATGGTGAGAGCGAATTCTGAAAATATCGAGACACTACTGAACTGATTCATGTATTATAACTTCATGGACTTCAACGTCTCAAAGGTCTAGCAGAAAAATAAGTTGTACTACATGTAGTCGTATTTTGGTAGATGATTTTTTTCTTGAATGAACTGCAATTTGCACAGTAGCTTTCCTTCAACTCAAAGCTGCATGGAATGAAGCAATATTCGTGTCACATTTCAGCATCTGCAACTCCTTATCGATTTCTCGTCTGTTTACACTTCAGTAATCCAAACTTACTCCATTCCTAATATGAGTTGGATTAAACGTTCAGTAGTGATAGATTTGTTGATCTGTAATAATGTTTCTGATAATTCAGAAGAGTGAGGAATTCGATTTCAAATGAAAGTGAGCATTTCACTTTCGAACGATTCTCATACATTTCGAAATATTTGAGACCACTAGTAGATGGTTTGCTAAACTATCTGAATGATAGAATAAATTAATTAGACCACAACAAGAGAATAAAAATATAAATAAAAATATGAGCTATAGACTATAGAACGATAGGAATAATAATAACATTGCAGGATGTCTCCTTTCGTTGGAAGTTAAATATAAAAAAAGAAGCGAGAGATAATTCTACCAGAAAAATATCGGTAGGATAACAATACACCGATTTTGAACACCAAAACTTTCGAACAACTACCGTGTTAATACCCTACTAGTCCCTCAACTCAATATTTTTCGAAAGATTAGCCGATGTTTTGTGATCCTTGCTATTCATGTCGAAGTTATTTCACCGCAAATACAGAACAAACAAGTCCGGCTATTGTATATTTGGTATGAAAACAAAAAGAGATGATATCCAAGGGGCCTCTACCTCGGAAAATCAATGTTGATGTTTTGCTTTGTCGAAACAGTATTCCGTTCTGTTTTTCTATCAATGAATCGCAGTGTAGTCTGCATGATCACAAAACATTGATTTCAACATGACGTGAAAGATATATTTTGAATTATTTCATGATTTACTGCTCCCAACTCAAGAGGAACTTAACTACTATACAGAAGTAACAAAAAGCACCGAAACAGGCAGATTTCATTTTAATCGCAGCTTATATCATTAGGTTAGGCTCTTATGCTTGTGCAACACCTTGAAATTCACACTGGTAGGCAGAGAGAATGAAAGGAACATTCAGTATAGCTTAGAAACTCCACCGCACGGTAAACCCCGTATTCATCGTCATGTTTCCCACGGATAAAACTATCCGACACTTTATCTAACCGCCCTTTCCATACCATTTCCCTAAACGCCACCATTCCCGATTTCGTTCGTCACCCAAGGGGCAATTTGCGCTTGATGGACGGGCATCATCTATGAATATCAAACAACCGCGAGGCTTATAACATCAACCGAGTTTCTAAGTTGGTGGCTGGCATCGCATCGCTGCAGGACTTAATCTTTGGACGACGAGTTTGGCCACGATTCGGTTCCATCGTGAAGGATAAACACGTTAGAAATCACTTGTACTTGACGCCTCTAGATGCTAAACCGAATGCGTAACGGACGGCTGGACCAGTGTTGAATTCACTGCAATTAATCAGCACACGATATGGTTGTACTCCTGAAGTTGAAGTTGTGGTGGTGCCTCATCTGCGATATCAAATGTCCTTAGTACGATTTCATGTGTATTTGAGGAATGAAATCATTATGCACATGGCAATGTGAGTTGTAACATAATCAAAAGTTCCATTAGGTACTCTTTTATATTTTCTGAAAGGGCCCAAAGGATTCATTGCTGCCAAAGGCTTATTGTACTTTTCCTATAACTCTGATACTTTTATTGAGACATTAGTCCCTTTGGGTAGTCACAAAAATCACTAGGTTTCAAGATTCCTACGTTTCCTAGATTTGATTCCCCTAGTTTAGTGCATATTTGGACCAAATTAGGGTGTAGCTGACCCCGTTAGTTCATCACCTATTCCTTATAATATATCTCAGGTGCGCGAGATTCGATAAATTGGCGATTTTATATCATCTTATACAGGGTGATTCATTGGGAAATGGGTGAACTGTGAGGGTAGGTAGAGGTCGCCTAGCTGGATCTTAAAAACCCCTATATGATGGGTCTAGGGCCCTGTATAAGCGAGATGTATTTCTCCTATTTCTTCAATGACCCATAACTTACGATCCGCATTGTATATTTCATTCATTTTCACAACATGAACTCATTATCGTGTGTGCTACCGAATACCAAATGAAGGAAATTAATGATTCAGGTACGGACTTGAAAAAATTAAAGGAATTTCATCAGTTCAATACAACACCTTGTATGACGAAATTTCGAAAACTCGTTTGCAGATATGAAAAGAGCAGAAAAAAAATTCCTAATAAAATTAATTTAGTATTTCCGTATGTCATTCTTGTACCTGTTAATTTGAGTCAAAATTAACTTTTTCGATGAAAAGGTGGTACGAAATTCAGAAAAATACCCTTTTCGTTTCTAAATGCTCCTCTTTCACTTTCAATCATTCAAATTACTAACCATTTCATGATATCCTGGATTTTTGGATCACAACCTTGATGTCAAATAAGTCGACAGGTCCTTATTTAGGACAAAGTGCTATTTCAATAACCAGTTACAAACACCCCGTATGTGTGATGAAGATTGCATTTATTTATCATGCTATACTATACAAATGATAAAATGAGAAGAAATCACATTCCGAAAAAGTATGACTTTTTTTAAGAAACACAAACTTTGTAAAATTGTATTCATTTTAAAAAGAACGAAAATAGAAAACAGAATAAATTTCATCCATTTCAAATTATTTAATTATTTCTTTTATTATAGCTTCTTGCAATCATTGCAAACGAATGTGCGACTTCTACCTACCCTTACAGTTTGCCTATTTCCTTATGAATCACCCTGTACATCGAATAGGTCCAAAAAAAAAAACGAAATATTCGGCGAATCACCTGTTTTGACAATATAAGTTCGGGAGAATGATTTCGAAATTTTCCTCAGAATCATAAGAAATCTTTGGTAGAATTCGAGCGAATTCTCGAAAAATAGATTTGCTTGAAAACTCATATTGATGTAAGAAATCCATGATTCTCCAAAAATACCCACTACATTCGATAAATCACCTGTGTTGTCATATAGGATTACAAATTTCTTTTGATGAAGTCGTGACGTCAGTTACTATATGCCAAAAAAAAAAACATCGAAGAGTTTTAGAGTAGATTCGACTTTGAGAGAAATTCTGAGACTCCATCAACCATAGGAAAAGTAGTTGACTAATACATCTCAACGAAGATGTCAATGGATAATCATTCTCAATAGTAACCATGACACACAAAATTAATGATACCAAATTAGGCTAACCCAAATAAATGGAAAATAGAGGTACGTACAACCTCCGCAACACGAAAATAATAGAGAGCAAACTAAATTTCTATCAACGTGACCAACATGAATCTTAGTCGAAACCTCTCCTAATAAGGAAAACTTCGAATTCCATTCATAGTTGATAAGTAATTCAATCTGATAATCACCGAGCATTGTCGCAGAGTTCCACCTATTTCAACCCTCTTCGAACATTTCAACTCACCCCATCTCATAGTCACGTCAGTCTTAATTGATTCAATTAATGAAATTTCGATATTAGAGCGAATTCAAGCCCTGCAGAATGTGCCAATATACTTGCGGAACTCCCATTGAGCGCTCCTTGATGAGTTTGAGTTTGATTCTATTGAAAACGGTGTAATTCGACGAGTTCTTCGAATCCATTCGCCGATGAAAATCCTGTTGTAGATTTGTTTCATGGAAATTGAATTCCATTGTTTATTTTTTAGTGATTGATCTAGTTGTCTCTATCACAAACGAGTTTCATTCAGCTTCAGTTGGATGCATTTCACTCAGTGGAAGTTTCCGTTTCATGGAAAAACGGAATTGGATTTTGGAAAAAATTATCACACAATGAATCGATAGATAATAATGTGCGACCTTCACATCCCACCATACGAACTGCATTTTCGAATCATACGAGTATATCCTGATGAGAGTTTATAACTAATTAAAAGCCAGCTGTTCGTGAAGAAGTTCTTGGTTAACTGTGCTTGTGACAGCTGTTACAAGGTTACCTATACAAGGCAAGTTTATAGGAGAGAAATTACATAGTTTGTGAATCTCATATCGTGGTCTTGTTTTGATACCTTGTCACTGTACGGAATTGCAAGCATGCTTCAAGTGACACCAATTTAATTGGAACTTGGTTTCTTGGAATATTAACTTATCATTTCATTGATTTTCCATTCGTTACTGATACTTTAAAGTGTTTGTTTGCGATTCATTTCAAACACATTAAATTGAGTAAATTCAACGTTCAAGGATTTTCAAACTATGACAGTGTGCATTTTGAATATTTCTGGTATTTTTTGCATGGATTTGCATCTGTCATTCAACATATACTGAAACTTCCATGTTCGATGTCATTATCATATTCTACGACTAGTAAATCTAAAACTAAAAAATTGTGATCGAAGCTCAACCAAAATGCTTTTGGAAAATGAATACTCCATTTGATTCCTCAATGAAAGCCTGTTTCTTTATCATTTTGAGAACTGCAGAACTTTCAATATATCTGATTCCATGTGATGAATTTTCAGTTTGTCACTTGTCTTGGTACGTCACAAGTTATTGGCACAGTGATTCAGTACTATGATCATGATTAAAGATATTGAAAACAAGCTCTAATATTAATAGGAACTACGTTTGCCTGGTGGATTATTCCAAAATGAATTATTTCAATAAATACATGATGGTCTAGAATTGTTTTTGAGAATAAAAAATTCTAAAAAAAAGTATATGATATTCATTCATTAATTTCTTATGAACACGTTCTCTCTCCTTATTTCTCATTGTCTTCTTGATATGAATACTATCGATGTTTGTAAAATTCTTGAATATCCACTCAGTTCAAAACACCCTGTAGATCACCGTGAAACCCATCCAATCACCCTCGTAGGAAAAACTCGTCAATTGAAGGTGTTTCCATGAGAAATACGACAAAGGAGAATTTTTCAATTGGACAAACCGAAATCTCCGCCAAGTATTTATTGGATGCCATCACCGTCAACTCAAAGACAAAGCCATGTAACCGTGTCGGTTTTCGCAGAAGAGAACTTGCATCGAACGTCTGTCGAACGTGTAGCGATGATGACAGTGAATGTGTACCGCGTGCTCAGCTTCCTAATTGGATTCAGACCACGAAGAAGTTGTCAGTACTGATGCTGAGATTCAACAGGGCTACAGAATGGAAGATCTCCCTCGAGGAGTGAAATGGTCTTTATTGTTTTCTCAAAATCCTTCTGATTAGCACATCATTCATGAGTCAAAGTCACTTATGGTGCTCAATTCTAATCTGATCTAATTCAATCTTCATGAAACTATGAACAGGAATCAATCGACCAAGTTGTGGAAATAAAGAAATTCCAACAGCTCGAAGAGTTATTGAAGCTATTGAAGACTTGGGTGGACTACGAATGATCATCAATTGAGCAAGAGGAGATTACGACCAGGACAATTGAAAGAAGATAAGATCGTAAACGTGAGATCCATGACGACCTAGTTGATAACCATCAATTCCTTTAGAAACTGCTCAAAGATTATCTAGAGCTGTAAATTTTGATGTTAATTCAACCCCAATAATTCAAATGGCATATTTCCGATCTTTTATCCGGTCCACCTCTTATCCTAATAATCTGATAAGATATTCGCCTTGTGCTCTTTCTGCTTCCGTTCGATGAGAAACTTGTTTTGGAATAACCAATAGATTTAGTTCTGTCCATCCATAAATCTGCCTGAATTATTTCGATCTGAGACCACAACAACAAGATTTACGTTATCCATTGAAACAGTCGAGCGCCTCCCAGAGTGCATCCGAACTGCATTCGAACTATTGATATTTTTGGTGGTTGTTCTATGCGGAAGTTTCATTTGAATGGAAACTCAGGAGGAGCTGGCTAATTTATCGTGGGATTCACGGTTGATGTGATGTAAGAGAGTGTCTGCAATAAACGTGGTAAAGTTATGACGCAAACCGAGAGCTAGTATATTGAAATATGGAGATATAATTCACGATTCTAACGGAAGACAATGGATATTCCATTTCTTGAAATCGTCGTTTGTAATAAGAGTATATTCAAACGATTAGTTTGTGTCTAGCTGAAACTGTTCAACTGTACATTAATCGAAAATCAATACAACTTCACAGAACGTACAATGTTGTAATCGGGATATTACTCAGCCTTGTCATTATTTATCAAAAGCTTCGTGTTACAAACGGAAGTATGATATTAAATTGCATTTTGTACAAGTATTAATTTGAAACAAATGTCACCATAGTCACGAATTTCCCATTTCATTTTATAGCGCAGATTTTACGCTGGAATTTCTTTCAGCTACCTAGGCAATGTTCATTTCTCCGGTCTGAACTCACTTTGAAGTTTAAAGGCCCTAATAAGATCATAATCAGTGCTTTTCCAGGTAGAAAATGTATCGGTTCATATAAAATGAGCTAGACTGGATGTACGTGAGATATCAGTATTGTTTTTCATCATTTGGTTGAGATATGGTCCTTTGTAAAATAAACTCGAATCAAATCCTTAAAACTCAAAAAAACATTTTCCTCAGGAAGGACTTGAATATTTTCATAATCCATGTCAGTATCGCCTGAAAAAAATCTTTCATGAGTCGAGATTCGTCCATCTACTTAGTATTTTTATTTACATTCACTTCCTTCACCTCTGGAGGACATCACAAGTAAAATAGGCTATATTATCTTTTTCTATAGACTCTTTCATGGTTTATGTTTATCAATATTACCTCTTGACGTCTATGAAACTCTATACAATCAATATATGCTAGTGAAACGATGATGGATAATTGAACATTGAGTTGAGTTATCAATTCCACTCCCAAAGGAATATTGTTCAAGCATTTGGTGTTGCAAACACGTTTCTATACTAAGAATGGTAATTTGGTTGATAGACATTTCTAACCCCATTAATATCCTTCACGAATTGGATCATGGAAGAAGGGTTGCAGACCAAATGACATTTCAATAGCCAATGTTACAGATATAAAAGCTACAATTTCACTGACCAGATCTGACCAAAGAGATTGGAAGCTGATTAGTCATCCTTACCCTTACCCAGCTGAAACTTGAAACAAATAAGAAGGTTCACTCACATTTGACGTCGACTTGCACCCGTATGGGTTGAGAATCTCCAGCTTTGTTTCGCGCATGACACGTGTACAATCCAGAGTGTTGTCTGATGGCTGGGCTAAATTGCAGCAGCTCCTGCAGACTCGCTGGTTGGTTCTGGCCTTCTCGACGCCACACCACCGAAGCTTTGGGGTTGGCAGTCGCCAGACACCTTATGGAGATGCTGTCCTTCAGGTCCTCTACGTCTGATGTGGGGATGCCTACTAATCTGGTTTCTGGAACGTCTGGAAATGATACAGGTACATCAATTGATTGTTTTTTCGATATATCATACATGAGGAAACCATGATGAAATTGATCCATGTAGGTTTTTGGTCATAGCTATTTTGTGAACGTAGTTACGAACATTCAAATTCGAAAGTCATGTGGATTATCCCCGAATGTTTTTGAGATGAGACCAAGATAAACCACCAAAATTTTCATCCTCATCTTGATATTCTGTATCCCTGATCTTCCTCTTCAGGAACAATATTCGAATCTACTTTCCGAACAAATAAAATATCCACTCCAAGCAAAAAAAAATCACTGAAAAGTTCCAAGTAGACACTACAGAAACTGGATCCCAGAAAACGCCGACCTTTCGACTGTATTTTATCTGGTTATCAACTGTTTTCATCTCCTTTCTCACGTCCGGACCGAATATAAAATACTGAATCTGCAAATCAAAATCGGAGAAGCAGCCACCCGTTTCCGATCGAGGGTGGCAAGAAAACAATTGGCGATCTCTGCAGCAGATGTTTGTCGAACGGATTCGTTTTGTTCAAGTTGTTAGGGGTGACATTGGAAACGGGAGGTTTTTGCATATCAGAGTGAAGAGGTGATGAACATGACAGTTTCTGGGGCAGTTATTTTTGAAATATTTTGTGGAAAGTGGCGATATGGACAACTCATATTCAGTTGTCAATCAATTTTGATGAAACTTCACAAATTTATTCGAATTCATCATAATTCTCAGATTAATAACCCATAAATATGATGAATTTTTGTGTAATATGTTTTTATATGTATAAACAGTGAATAATTATATGTATTTATAATTTCGTGTTCATGAAAAATAGTCATCACAAAAGCTCTCGTGCTGAATTTGTTCGTGATGAATTATTTAATTAAACGACCTAAGATTCCAGAACATTATTTTTTAATTGTGGATATACATAATATAACAGGAAGCACAATTTCCTCAAAACATAACCTATATGTAGATTTCATCTGAGATGACAATCTAGGTTGATTCCAAAGATACTCTATTTGTGTTACAAAGTGACGGTACTCTCTTTTTTTGACACATGGCGTACATGACAGTGAGTGAGAGATAAAAAGGAGGATTTATCGATTATATTATCAATCTCTACTTTTATGGAATACTACTTCGAAGTTGGTCATTTTGTCTCTCGTTGAAAGAGTTGAGAGAAATTGTTGTAAATGGAGAATAGGATTGGCATCAAAATTGTTCCTTGGGGAACCCCAAATTTCATGGTCAGAAGTTCAGGAATATATTTTGTATTCCGATATTTTCTGAATTAATTTTCCTTTCTCGAACACAAACTACTTAATGGAATTCCTATACTGGGTCAACTGATATCGTTTAGAATGAAGACAAAGTGTGATTTTTTTATAGCCAATTTTCCTCTTCTTCTGCAAATGACTAGGACTTCAAATGAGTTGGGATTGAGTCGAAATCTTCGAATCCTCATCAAAGTTATTGATTATGGATTTGGAAGCTCAAGGAAAGGATGGAAAGGGTGGAAAGGGTGGAAATAATCTCAACTTTTCGTTAATGGTTAATAAATATGAATAAATTTTAGACAAGCTCACAGATTATCAATTTTATTTTTTTTCGAGCATGCATAAAAGAATCGTGTAGAAACAAAGCGTATGGCCAATTCAGCTCGATTGAATAAAATTCGCACGATAAACCATCAACCATTAATGTTTCAAACGGTATTCTCTCAATCGTTTCTGTCGTCGATTTCATTCCGAAATTCACACTGAAACCGTAAAATAAAAAATAAAATAGATGTATCGGAATCGTTATAAACGAGCTTGGTTTGTTCGGTAATTTTTGCAAAAATTGATGATTATTGTTTTCACAGTGAACAAAAAAGAACATACACGAAACAATGGAGGTGATAATTCTTCATACATCGACATGGATAATTGGGGATATTGATAAATGTGAAAATTTTCATGAATACAACATTCATCAGTGATAAAAACTACTCATATCGAATTTTCATTTGAGTTCTATGAGTTGGAAACTCTGACTGATACACCGAGTGTCTATGAGTATAGTAAAAGTGATAGTTCAACAAATAAATTATTTTCGTTGGATAATTGTGTCTTCTAGCCGTAAAAATAATTCTCTACTGATGGTGGCTTCAATCCTAAAGAATCTAGTCAGAAGGGTAGCAAAAATACGACATGAAAACATCTGGACCAACTGAGAATGTTACTAATTAGGAAAAGTTACGAGAAAATTCTGCGAGAAATCAGAATTTCCGCCATATAATGTGATAAAGATAGTCTAAACGAAGTGTTGAAGTTTTTATAAGCTAGAAGAGAGCGTAAAAGTTCGGGAGAAGTTGGGAAGAAGTTTGTTTCAATTGAATATGCTTTCCCGAGAAGTTTCCAGCGCTTGTAAACACCTGTAAGTGCCCAAATCGACGCACATATTTTAGCTTCTGCTATGTAATTCCAGAAAATATGAATTTTTTTGTCTGCTTATCTCGTTCAGAAGGTCAAATGATCATGAGATGGTTGATGGAAAAGGATCTGCAGGAACACGAATGCTTGTTCAAAAGGGTCAGAATACATTTTCTCGAATCTTTGCGAGGTCAGAGGTTGGACATTTCTCATTTCACAGTTCTCATTATTATTTAAGGTTATTGAACTGCAACATCTATTGTTAGTGATGTCATTCAAGAAAGATATTTTTCATGTACAATTTTAATGAATGATTGATTCCTTACTTGATAATACCCAGGACGTCATTCTCATGTCGTGTCATCTTTTCTCATCCGGTTGCTTCACGCTTCTAATATTACTCAGCCGTAACTCTTTCAGAAACCTTTTTAATTTTCGTCTATTATTTGAGAATTTCATTCTCCTTAACGATCAATTTCAAAATTTCTACTGTAATTCAAGTTGTTGAATGCAATTTTCAGCTATATCCATCCTTCAAGGTGGTAGGAATCTCATCCATAAATATGAGGTTAGGTTGAGTTCCATTAGATCAGCCTACTTAGACTTATCAGTTGCACTAGATCGGTATATCAACTGTCATATAGGGGACAATAATGAGAAATGACACTTTTCTCATCCAGAATAGGTTTTTATAGAATATGTGTTGAAAGATACTAGTTCCTGAGTATTTTGTCGATGAAGAATGGAAAACATGCTTTGAATTTTCATAATATTAGTTTTCGATGATAAATGAGGTTATATTTGCTACACAATATACCCAAATTATTCAACAATAAATCGAGTCCTTATGATTTTTTTTATATAAAACTTCCCACGAAAGGAAACATCCTGTAATGTTCAGAGAACATCGTGAGAACCATAGGAATTGGTGTTCTTCTTAAATTTCTGAAGGTCATATGCCTGGAGTCTATTTCAACCCATTTATGGTCTGTGAAGTTGTGCGTTGAAACAAAATAACCTCCATATAAAAGGGTCAAGCTCATAACACCCCATTTTCATGCAGGAGGTCCAAAAACAGGACCGAAATATCTCAAATGGCTCTAAAAATTAACACAAGCGAGCATGCAAATACACGCCTTCCATTCGACTCGTTGTGGTAGGCGATCCAGACTGTTGTTTTCAACGGGACTCTGTTGTTTCGAGATCGAACAGACCGCCCGGTCTTTTTCCGGTAATAATTCAGTCTTCGGATATTTTTCACGTCCTCATTTGCAAATGCACGACTCCCCATCCTGTGTAGGGAGGCGATCCGGTTTTGCGGAAACGGGTTCTGCTCTTGTGAGATTGTTTCCGGGATATGTGAATAATGAGGTCGAAGAAGTATGCAATGCATATTGCTGGAATTTGGAATGTATGAAGATAATTGGATGGCAGGAATGAGAGGGTCTGGGGATTTTGTATACTTTTTCGTTATGACGATGTGTCACCAGCGAAGAATTCATGGAAACAATTTTTAGATACGTCATGTCGTGATTTGTTCCGTTAACAAAATCAAAATTCTGAATATTCCAGACATAGTGACTAGTGAGAAAGAAACCTATATCACTTCTTCAACTCCAATAGCATTTGGGCAAAATGAGACATGAGAACAGATTCTTGAAACGACTGTTGAAGGCAAACTATCAGATAGATATTGTCACAAACACTACAAGACATGGTCCGAGAATAATAATCACTCACTATAACTAAAGAAACTCATGTTAGGCCTCATTATGTGCGGTAATGTTGATATGACCTAAATGTGAGTTTTTTTTTCACTACAGGGGTTCAAAGGATATACTGCAGCCGGAGGCTTATTGTATTTCCCCTATCATTCCGATACCCTGAAATATATGGGTCCCTTTGACTATTTTGCAAAGGTCACTAGGTTTCAGGGTTCCCACATTCTCTAGGTTCAAATCAGGTTGCCCTAGTTGCACTACTATTCCATAGTTTAGTGCCTCACAATAGCACAAAATGTGTTCAATAGTCTCACAATCTACAAGTCTGGTCACCTTGATATAGCCCCATCTTTTGTAGGTGTGTTCTGACAGGAGCATGTCCTGTAAGGAGACCTGTTACTAGTCTTATCTGATTTCTACTTAATCTAAGTATCTCATCAGTTCGTTTTTCACCTGTTATCTGAATAACAAATTTACTATATTCTTGTCCTGGTGTGTTATCCCAGGCTATTATTTGTAATTCTTTGACTCGTCTTTCAATGAAGTTATCAAGAAGTTTCTTGGGCACTTCAAGTACTGGTTCCGGGCCAAAGTAGGGTGTAGTTGACCCCTCCCTAGCTAGTTCGTCAGCTATTTCATTACCTTCCGAATGTGAAGTTCATTATCAAACGTTTTTTAACGATACGTGAATAGTCACGTTGAACTAAGTCATGTTCGCATAGCAAGCAAAACTAATAGAAGTAATTGAAGACAATGATATTCTTGACTTCAGAGAATCCTAAGTTAGTCTAGAAGGGTACTTTGGACGCCTATGCTACAATTCTTCTTGATTCAATACTCCACCAAAAGTCACCTGGTGATCCTATTCATCTTCAAAAGTATACAAATTTTTTATTTGAACAACTGCTTATTGTCTCGCCTCTTTCTTGAAATTGAAACTATGTACTTGTACCTCATGCTGACAAGGATATCATTTTTCAGTTTTATGTTTTCCTACTTACACATGACATCCAATCTGACCTCGATGCTACTGGATTTGGTCGAATAAGACTCATGGACTGCGACGCATCTCAAAGTCCGGCCATGGTTGTCTTTGGCGATGGTCAATTCAAGTACAGACAAAGCTAACCAAGTTCGGGGGTTGTCCAATTCTGTTGTATTGGTTTGTCTTCTGGTCGGGGTTATCTCTGTTTGATCTGGAAATAACAGAATTCAGATTGAAATTCAAATGACTTGTGATGATTGAGGAAGTTGCAAATATGGTACAACTAGAGTTGATTGAAAGAATGTATTGGTCATTCATAATCAAAATAAGTAACAAGGTGATAAATTGATCTTCTGAAAACCCGTTTTGGTGTCTTTGGACCAAATTTCAACCAATTATTTATATGATTCCAATTGATTTGATTGTTATTTTGAATTAGCAGCTTTGTGTATCAATATTCCTAATTGAAATTGATATTTCTAAATGATATTGAAACTGGTATTTTCCTTTCTATTTTATTCAAAATAACCATACTTTTGATGACCTATTGAAGGTTTTCGAATTCCTATTCCTCCTGGTTTACCGCTGGACAAAGCAAACATCGACC
Source organism: Plagiodera versicolora (assembly GCA_037013635.1). Lineage (NCBI taxonomy): Eukaryota > Metazoa > Arthropoda > Insecta > Coleoptera > Chrysomelidae > Plagiodera > Plagiodera versicolora. The sequence goes on from CM072990.1 coordinate 4,308,446, forward strand.
AACATCTTATCGTAAGAAACAACTGCCCAATTAGTGTTTAATCCTGCGTTGTGAATGGACAAACAGACCGAATTGGAAACCCGTCTTATTCCCATTACGTTTTCAGCTTATCAACACATTGTTGAAACTGAAGGAGTGTTTTCCTAGGACTGTGTATGCATTTCATTCGAGTAGTATTGGGAAATTTGTCATCTTGGTCATCTACAATAGATGTGGCAGTAATAATAATATTTGCGATTGGATGTTTGAATTTTTGGGTCGTTATTGATTTGCATGATTCACAACAAGTAATGGTTTAGGGTTAGTTGAATAATGATGACAAAAATGATAAAAACGATAATCTCCACTCAGTAATAGGATGCAAGAATGAAAAGTGGAACTAAAACTAACTAGATCAATACCTATATATCAAGATGATAAGAATCATTTTCAAAACATTTTGATATTATGGACCATATTCTCAGTAATTTCAGTAGTATTATTTTAGAAACGGGGTGAAAAATATTTCTGGCAAAATCCAAAAAAAAAATCAAATTCATTCGTCAGGAAGACACATTTTCATATATTCTTGTCTATGTCTAGTATTGAGGACTATTTTATTTGGAAATATCGTTTCTATTCTAGAAAGGATAGTTCAGTACTGAAAAATGAGATCATCGAATATCTCAAGGACAAACTATTCACCTAACCTCAATCAATGAAGAAGAATCATTGTTATTTTTCATTATTTCCACATTATGAGGGTGAAATATTCTGGCTCGGTCATTGTGCATGACCTTGACATTAAAAAAATTAACTTTTCTCCTCAATATTCCACTCGAAATGTCATCATTACGTTGGGGTTATTTGCATAGTTATTTCCCAAGAGCACGTCGTTGCAAGTTTCCATATTTTATGTTTATGGAGTTGGTTGATATTATTGACATTTCACGTTTGTTCAGGAGTTTACTAGAAGTGGTAGGGAATGAAACACATTCAGCTGATCAAAATTCATTTATATTATATCAAAAGTAAACCTACGTTCTCATTTTAAGAAAAAAACAAAAAACTATTGTTTTTGTTTTAAGTATCGATTGATTATTCTGATCAATTCATTCGAGATTATAATTTTTTTATGAAAAATTCAGAGTGTATTCCATTGAATTACCAACCGTACTAACCAAAGATCTGTAGATGGCGCCATGATCGATTCTGTCAATAAAAATGACGTATCAGTATGAGACTATTCATGGTTTATTCGACTGTTTATATTGTGATGTTATTTATTATATTTGTAATTCACAACTGATGAATTAGGTGAAAATTAACATACGTCAACGATCAATGACTTTATTTATGGACCACAGATCACTCGATTTGCAGTAAACGAATATGTAAAATACAATAAATATCTAGAACACCGAAATGCAGAGCTAGGGATCGTTGAAGACATTAAAAAATGAAGCAACAAATCATATTCGCTTTCAGACTCAGACTATATGAAAGCAAAATGTGAAATTAATTCCAAGAAGTCGAGAAGTCGGAGAAAATTTAATAAAACCAAATGAAATACATCAACTTGTTATGCAAAGCGGAGTATCCACCATTTTCCGGTATTAAAGTTCAGCGAAATATTTCTCGAAATATGTACATATAGTCAAAGTTAGTACACGAGGGGTGAAGTTTGTGAAATGAATCGAATTTATCTGGTTGTTTGGCCCAATATGAAAGTGATAAACTCTAACAACCGCAGAGTTTCAGGCACGGGAATGTCATATTGTTAGTGTAAAGGCATCCGATGGGGATGTTTAGCTAAACATGAATAGTCTAATACCCACTTATATGTGCCGGGGAAATTGAGATTGCGAATATCTTGGTGCCATTTAACCCTCTTTGTTTCAATATGAACAATTCATAATGAATTATATTTTACCCAAACCGATTTTCCAATTCAACTTTGGAAAACGAGGAAACATTTTATATTACCTACTGAGATATCGAATACTATCGCATATGGATCATTTAGCTTTATACAGGGTGAAGAAATGGAATAACTCACTTCAGAACAAGAATACATAAATTGTTACAAATGTGCTGATAAAAATTCCTAAGATATTCAAAGGTTCACATTGATTCAACCTTTTTTCAATGGGACACCCTGTATATTCGTTCACCATTGACTTCAGCGTAGAAATTTGCATCTCGTTATTCTTTCGTGTTTATAAAACAATTCATCGTTTTTGAGTATGATAAGTTATTTTGATTAATTGGCAAACCAAGTTTGGAGGTTTTCTCACTACCACCACCCTGTATAAATAATGTATTTACGTTCTATTCGACAACTGATAGAGAGCATTGACAAACTTTTTATCCACAATTATTTGCAGAATATGAGGTGATTATCATATTGAGAAGCAATTCAAGGTTTCCACTGAATTGATATTGATATTTCTTAATGACATTTCGTTAGTTCTTTTTGATTCATTGAGTTATATAATCGTCACTTTTCACCATTTCATTCATAAATTTGGCAAGTGACCGTTCTTCCAGACTTTTTTGTTAGAGTTTTTTTTTGAAAAATGCGATTTTACAATATTTCCTTGATTTCAGACATCTCATCCGACCTTAGATAGAATTTTCATGTGAATTTGCTCATGGTATCTCGAAATGATTCGAGAAAAACAACAGTGTTTCCTTGAAACTCGTAATTATTTTCAGAAATATGTTATTTTTTCATATTTTTTGAGTCTCCTCCAATCCTAGCAAATTCATGCAATAGAATTTTCATTTTCATGTAAATTTGCTCATGGTATCTTGAATTAATCGAAAGAACCTTAGTTGACATTAGTTTCCTCAAGACCCATTTTTTTATGTTTATTCTTTGAAAACACATCAAATATTGGGATATTCTTTCAAACGAATGAATATCAATAGGGAGTTGTCTAATTGAATATGGATATTTGAGGGGGTAAGTCTTGGGTCTATTTTGGAAAAATTATTTGATGAACGTATGACTCATAATGAGTGTTACAGTTTTTATGTGATGTGACACTTCAGATATTTAAGTGGGATTCGATAATTTGTATTATATTATAATTTTCCTGAAAAAATCCTCCATTTGGATTGGATCCGTGCTCCGGGTGAATTAATACAATTCATCGAAGAAAAATCTGTCATTTTCAGTCAACATGAGATCACTTTTGAACTCAACCCTAGTTCTCAGCGATTTCGAACTCATACACCAAACAAATGCGCTCGTACTCAGATCTCGGTTAATCTCATAACACCTCACATCCATCCTCGTCGACCTGGTATCTATCTCCCTACGAAATCGAACGAACAAACTTACCCAAAAACCATTTGAGGACCGGCGGTGGATTCCCATAGTGGGAGACACACTTAATAACTGCCACTTCCCCATGAAGGGTCGTTAGGTTGTGTCCAGGCAATACTTGGGTGCCATTGTACTCCACCCGGGGCCTTTGCGGAGGAACTGGAAGGAGAAGGAATAATTAGTTGCTAGACGATGAAGTTTTCATCTCGGTTATGTCGCTGTGATGAGGGTATGATGGTGTTGTTATGAATTGAAAGCCATTTATTTCATTCATTCGTATCATGATTGAGAAATGTGAAGGAATTTAGTATGACAGATCGGGATTTATAGGAAAAATATTCAAAACGAAGTCTCAAGGTCATCCTCCATCCTTTGGTATCATAGTAGGATACTAGAGTTATAGTTAATTAGTAAAATTAAATATTCCATAATATATTTCAAACCTTTTATTTATTATCGAAGCCAGCCATTGGCTTATTGTACTTCTCCTATCACACTAAAAATTAAAATTATATTCATCATATAATTGAAGTCCACTCTGGGGTACCACAGGGAAGTCACTGTGGTCCCTTGCTATACAATCTGTTTGTGAACGATATTAGTGAAACTATTAGTGATTCACACTTCTTACTCTTTGTTTATGATTTGAAAATATACAAAGTCATAAAAATAAAGAAGACTGTCTTATGCTTCAAAATTATCTTGATGGCATTGTACGTTGGTGTAACCTAAATGATATTTACTTCAAAAGATCCCACAATAACTTGAGCTTTCCTTATTCCATTGATAAAATGGACTCAACAAGGGTGAATGACATAAAGAATCTTGGTATTCTTATGAACAGTAAACTTACTTTCTCCCAACATATGATAAATATTTCAATGCAATCTAGAAAACTATTCGGATATGTCCAGAGAACTACAGAAGATGTATCTTCAATGTCATTAAGAATCATTTATTGTGCAATTGTTCGTTCAAATATGGAATATGCATCAATTGTTTGGAATCCCCGTTATAACATTTATATAAATATGCTTGAAACAACACAGCACAAATTTTTGAGATATTCAGCTCATAAACTAAATATTCCCATAGTCAATTACCACGTGGACTACACAAATTTATGCTCCAAGATAAATATTGCAGCACTTGAAATTAGGAGAACACGAGCGGACTTTTGTTTTTTGTACAAGTTGCTGTCTGGTGAAATTATTTGCCCTGATCTTGTGCACAATGTTGGTCTGAAAGTGGAGCCTTTTGGAACAAGATCAATTGCTACAGAAATTATGGTCTAAACAGCCCGTTAACACGTGTAATGAGGAATGCAAATAGTACAAATGTGGATATTTTTAACTCATCTCTCAGTAGCTTTAAGGAATCATTAGTCAATCATTAGTCCATCTGGACAAATAAGTGATGTGTTTCCATTTTTGTTTGTTACATATATTCATTTCGAACAGTTTTGTCAAACTTTGTAATTAGAGTGAAAATTGTAATCAGTGTAGTAGTTAATTTTTTTAATGATTTTCAATTTTATTCTAAATTTAGTACTTTTGCTGTAAAAAAATTGTATTTTACTAATATTGAGGTTTTTTCTCGTAGAATGAATAAATAAACAAATAACTAAATAGATACCTCAAAAGATATTAGTCCCTTTGAGTAATTTACAAAAGTCACTAGTCACTAGCTAGCTCATCAGCTATTTTCATTGCCTTCTATTCCCAGACCATTTCGACTCCATTTGACCTCAACAGTGTCAGAAGTTCTTTGATATATTCCCAGATAAGTCTGGACTCTATCTTGCACTCTGCCAGACTAGCTTGAATATCCGAATGAAAATCTCGCAAGCATTTCTGTGTGGACACTGACGGTTCACCAAGCGAATAGAAATGTTTCTATTTCAGAAGGGGAACTACATCCTTGCTCGGTCCTTGCTCTGTCTGATCAGTTAACCTTACTTTTCTCTACTGAGGTCTTCGTGCTACTTCTTCCGATTAGAATTAGAATCTGTCTTCTTCCGAAGTGATCTGAGTCAGCGATTTTGGACAAAGCATATCGATATTGAACGCAAGAAAAATGTATTCAGATGTGTGCAGATATTGTTTTGGGGCTATAATTAAAGCTGAAAATGAGAAACTTTAGATATGGTATGTAACAATAGCTTCCAGGTAAACTGCTGAATGGGAAACTGATTCTGGAGCAACTTCGAGAAGAGAAAGTATTCCTGTTGATTCCAAACTGGATAGAAACTGCTGTGGAGAAATCTTCAACCCCTCGTTTCATCAACGCAACAAAGGGGTGAAGTGTAAGAATGAGTCGATGAGCCTAAGAAATCGCCGGCGAGGGAAGAAACGTGTATTAATTAACCAAATTAAAAACGATAACGACGAGGAAGCTCGAAAACAAAAACGTGAGAAGAATAGACTTTGGTTTAATGGGCGGTGTAGTAGGACCGACTACGTGCTTCCAATTTTGACTTGTTTTCCTTTGGTTTCTGTCGAAACCGCAAGAAGTGAACGGTAATTGATCGTTAAAAGAACAGAGAATTGATTTTGTTTTCTCGGAAGTTACATTGAATGACGCCGGAGTCGATATTTGACACTCTTTAGAAATTACAATGGAGATGAAACAAAATCAACTGAAAAAATCGAAGAAGAATTTGTATTGCAAAGAAAAACATTTCGGTTATCTAAAATGTTGATATCAAAACGAAATGAAACAATTGTCTATAGAGTTCATGCACTAATTGCTTCATATCGATATATATCAATTATTTAAAACATATTTTGAGTTGCTTCCATTTTCAAGCTTCGATTGTCACCCCCTTTTATCTGCCTGTCAACAGAATAAAGTTATTATCGATGAACAAATTTCCTGAGCAAATTCTCAGATCATTAACGATCATTAATCGTGGTTCTCTTTGCTCTAATCCAGTTCGAAATAAACTACCGACATTTTCTTGCGCTAAGAGCTTATTTGAATATCTCGCGAAGTTGTACATTTTAATCCCGCTGAGTAGCAATCCTAGCAATAGAGAGAACGTAATGTTTCAATTATTTATATTACGGAAACAAGGAGGGTGATTCCTGTTAACGATCAACATAAGCGATATGGCAGTGTGGATTCCAACTGAATTTGGTCTCGTTATTTCAAACAGCTCCATTAGAAAGAGACTGGTTGATGTGCGAATGGAAATTGAAGGATCAAGAAAATGGAACAGTGAAACAAAATGTTCTTACATAACGCTTTCTCGACAGATCTTCGTGGAGTGAAATCATCAAATTAAAATCGTCCAACTGTGCAGTTTAAACTCTCTGGTGGACCAAAACTGTCAAAATAATCACTAATGAATCCGTAGTAATATTCCTGAAGTAATCAGCTGCCAATATCACTCGAAAATAAACCAAGAAGACCTCCTGCTCCTGCTAGACGCTGAACAGGCTGCTGAATCCTCTGGAAAATTTCTCTTCATTATGGTTCGAATAACTCCCGACCCTGTCTTGCCAAACTCCAAAGGTGAAGTCGGAGAACTAGCTTGCTCTCGAGACAGGCATAACCTGATGGCGATAAATTGCCGTTCTCGCGCTATAAATTCCACAGAGGCACTTGTTTAATGTCGGATGTATTTATTCATAAAATATGCAGTAGTCAGTCATGCTCTGGAAAGCGAGCTTGTAATTTCGTAAATGATGTCGACAAATAGCGAAGTATGGTTGGTAGATAATGGAAAAATTGTGTGCTATACTGTGGGGGTGTAATCAATCATAGGAAGTGAGGCAAGACACAGATGTTTGGAATACGGAGATAGGGACAAGATCATTTTTTAGATGGTGTCTGCGAAAGACATCGTCAGGCACTTCTAGAACTCTTAACAAAAGAAGGAAACCTTGGATAGTAGAACATGATTTTTTTTTGTACAGGCCAGGATGTCAACAATTCATTCACGAAAAATAAAATAGGAGGAAAATATTGAAAGAATAGTGAGGATCTGATTTTAATCAAAAGATCATTGAACAGAGACGTATCTATAAAAATTATTCAGAAATATGAATTGAGTAAGATGACATTTGGATGAAATTCAACGAAAGTTTGAAAGGTAGACTCTGAATATATTGAAACAATTCTAATATTTCATTGGTGATATTGGTAGGCAAATTGAAGATAAGGAAGTATTTTACTCAGACGCCTCACCATAAATGATGTTGACTCATATATGTATAAACTCAGATGAGAGATTTGAAAACATGATTGATTAAGTGGAAGGTGATTTTTCCCAGAATTGTAATCTTGTAATCTTGAAATATCAAAAAATCCCTGATTGAATTATCCTACAGTTCAATCTCTCTCCAGAGATATTTTTCTGACACTGTTATTGACCCAAATTATTTTCATATAGTGTTTTCTCTTCCTCTTGATGGAATCTGTAAGTTTTCAGTAAATCAAGGGAAGAAGTATAGTTTTTTTGATGAGGAACCATTTTCATAGATATCAATGTTAATCTTCTCCATCATGAAATGGTTCATTGAATGTATGAAGCTGGTTATTACAAGCTCAAGATTTTAATTTTAATGAGTAGTATTACTCACAAAATTAGGTTCTTCATTTAAATTACGGAAATTTGTCGAATAACTCTTGGTTATGATTATTATTAAGGAGATTATCAAAATGTGTGTTGAAGTTGTTCATATAACTCCTGAGGAATGACATTTGCTGAATTTTAGCGATAACAGATTTTGATGCTCCATTTATTATATACAGTATGTAGACAGCCCACTATCCAGTTGAACCGGAAGTTGATGTCTTGTCATGTATCATTTTAGTTTCAGATTATATGAAAAATTATAGACTTATTCTATGCAAAACGTCCTCTACTTGAATTGACTCCGTAAGAAATATGTTTCAAGTGAAAAATTGTGTCAGCAGGACCAACAAACTTCAGATTCAGATTGATATCTAAAAAAAAATTGTGAATCAAAATGAAGAAAGATTTTTTCGAAGGACACATCGTCTAACGTACTCATATAATAATGTTAACGATAGTTCATCAGAGGAGAAACTCTACATGAAATGTCAAATTCCCGTGGAAGGCGTCATTTCCTCGATGCTTTCGACGGAAATACCGCTAGAGCTACTTAACTGAGATAGCATTTCGATTCGAATAGTTGCGCTAGAGGGCAAAGTTGGTAGGCAGACTGGCAGACATTGTCCGAAGTTTGAACAGGTTTAAATCGGATTCGACATTCATTGCCATTGTTCAACGTTTGTTGCTTGGAAAGATGTGCTCGCAAGATGCCAGTTCCTGTTGGGGAACAGAATGATCGATCTCAGTTTGGAGAAGTCATGAGCAAAGCTATTATGCACGAGATAAATCACGTGGATTTGGTTCAATGAGTTTTTCCCAATGGAATTATTGTCAGGTTTCCAAAAGAATTCGAGAAATGAGAAGTATTTTCTTCAGCATTGAAAATTCAACTTGCTTTGGCCACGTTGAAAGAAAAAAAATCTATAAACGTATGTCCTGAAAGTCTCAATACAGTGATGATGATATTTTTTCGAAGCAGTTTTTCGATAATATCTGAGATAATTTTGCATACATTTTCATAAAATTTTATACTCTTCTTTAATGCATCAAGGTGTATCTTTCGATCTTATGAATTGATGGAAGTTACTTTTGAGGAACTCATTTATTTTCTACCAAAATTATTCATTTGATTTCGGAATATGTCTTGATGAAGAATGTTTCACTTTGGGACAATTCCTTGAAAATCTGATGTGGAGTGAAAATGTTGGTGCATCAACTGAAAGTAAATTAAGAGAGTAGATTCTTCTCAAAATGAATGAAGATCCAAAAATTATATCCTTCCTCTCAGACGCTCTATTCTTGATAAAAATAATGGTATTGAATTGAACTGCTCCTGATCGGACTACCTATCGATTGATAATCGTTATCACTCTGTATCTTCAAGGTTGGTACTTTTAGGATATACGTTCATAGGAAGTTTTTCTTTTAATGAATCAACTCTTTAAATATCAGCATGTCTTTCTATATATTGTGACAAGCTGTCATAATTTTTCACTTCTAGTAAGTGTACTCTTCATTTGCTAGGAGGATGAAAGGATTTTATCAGGTTTTTGAGATCGATCAACAAGACAGCAGTACTGGTTGTTGAGTCCCAGAATAAAAAGTCCCATTCTTGTAAAAATCTATTGCACTCTTTGGTTCCGGACATGTTGAAAACCTCTACGTACTCTGTTTACTCATCCATGATTTATACTAACGGTGTCCTTTATGCAAGTTTCGACGAGTTCTAGAAGTGGACAATAACGCAGTCTTCGAAGCAGTCGACCTCCTTACCGCAATAATCCTTTTATTTTCTTTTGTATCTTCTCCTTGTTGAAGCCCGAAAATACCCTTACTTGGCGTTCTACGAACTTTTAAGTAGTTCCATAAATTTATGCTGATTATTTCTCCCAACTTGTATTCTGAACGCCTTCGAATCAAGGCTTTATTTTAATCTCTTCAAATTTCTCAAGTGAAACTTTCCTGAATACCTTAAAGGGGTGTACACGATATATTCATAGAACTTTATTGCTGAGGAATTATGTTATGGAAAAAATGGCAGTTAATACTCAACAATGTGATACACAGTGAAACAATTTCGGAGAAGTTAATTAAATCTTTCAAACTCCATGATATCCGATTCCTCATTTGTTGCGTCGAATCAAATCAAGAAAAGATTTCACCTTTTGAAAGCAAAATTCTAAATGGATATTTGATCACCAAAAATAGGTTCAAGAAATAGTTTTCATAAAAATTATTTGCTCGAAAAGATCCAGACCACATTCTACTGAAATGAAATATCTCGCTGACAATGGAAAAAATTATTCACTCGTTGAAAGATTTATTATAGAAAAATCAGATGAACATCAGATTGAAAACAGCCTTCAGTAGATGAAGCTTTTTCAGTATATGAAAAATATTCCACCCTTTTATTTTTGATTAATTTTTAATGAAAGTGCAGGCCAACGTACTTCACAACAAACTCATTTACTTCCAATGACTAGACAGACCAATCGAACTGTCAAAACAAAACAAAAGAATACTGTTTTTTCTCAAAGCACTACTTGCAAAAAATGAAAAATTTGATTCTTGATAAAACCGTAATATTGTACCATCATCTATGATACATCGCTGTGAGAAGAATGAAAAACGTTATAAGAATGTTGAAATTCGAAATGGCGGCATGAGAAATAACAAAGTTGACAGATGTTTCGCCGTCATTTTGAGAGTAATTGAAAAGGCAATTCCGTATTCAGATTCTCCATGAAAAAGTAGCTGAACGAAGTTTTGGTCAAAACTTTCCAGTACGATTATCAAAAAAAAATGAAAATGAAAATCAGAAAATTTCTCTTCGTTTTTTCTAATACTCATCCGAAACTATCGAAAATATTCCCGATTTCTTTTTCGATTACTATTCAGCACAAAAATGCGCAACTATTTGACCAAATTTAAGTGACTTCGTATCTCTTGAGATAAGTGTGGTTCCCAACGGACATCCTGTATATTCACTAGTGGAATATACTCAATAAAACCTTCTCAAATATGCAGTATAGTCCCGTAGCTATATCTAACCGGAACAAAAGACCAGATGCTGAGATGGTGAGAAACGTTCATGACAGTGATAAAGTATAACTTTTGGCCAATTGATTTTGCAATCAAGCCTAATCTCTCCTCGCTGACCCCATTGTCCTTAATTACACGTCAAAAACTTATAATGGGCCCTAAGCTTTCCTTCCTGTGCTACTATATGGGAAAATTATTATTCGGAAACGTACTAAGAGAATATTGGGCTATAATTCGACTCGATTAATGATTTCTAAGTACTCGTTGATAGTTTCCTGTTCTGCTCTCGACATTCAACGAATGGCCACTGATATAGCTTGTACGATATTGGTTGAATCGAAATTAACAAAAGCCCGATCCCCAACTTTCTGGATATTAACAATATTTGGTCCCCAAATTGGATCAATTCCAGTAAACAGCACCTTGCTGGTCATATTTGTGGAACATTCATTATGAATTATCAAGAACATAATCGTGAAAATAGAGATGCATAATTATAGAGAACTATATTTCAAGGATATTCCGGAAATATCACATGATTGCCTCCGTAATTTCCCAGAATTTCGGCTATCCAAATGACTGTTCTGCTAACAACTATAATATATTTATTGGAAAAGACAAATACTACATTATTAGAGTATTATCTGTATTGAGTGTATTGCAGAAAGTTTGCTCATTAATCAATTATAAATTGATTGACGAACATAAAACGCAGTAAGTATCCTCTTTGAAAAAATTCACATGTCTTGTCAGGTATTTATTTGAAAAAATTACACATATCCCCCCTTTCCTTTATTATTACCCCTTAATTTTTTTCAAATATCAAGGTGATATTTATCTTTATAAGGATCAACGAACTGGACAACTTATTGTAATTAACAACAATTACTGTGAAAGATGTTCAAAAAACATTTCCTGGTGTGGGTTCATTGGGTAGCCACCAGAATAACCAGATCTGACTCTCATGGATTTCTTCCTAAGGAGTTTCTTTGTATACGAAGTGTGTGCGGGCCAGTTGACACTTGAGTCGAAGAATATTCGAAGATTGCAACAGGATAAGCAGATCCTACCAAGAATTAGGGAGGAAACCAAACACAGAATCTACTCTTGCCTATTTTCTCCATGTTTGTTGTGCAAAAATGTCCATTCATGATATTATGAAGGACGTCAAGTAGTATTTTGAATTCGAAGTATATACAAGGTAATAGATTTTCACAGGTTGAACCTAACAAAGATCCAAAATGAAAAACTCTGCTCATTCACTTCAATATCTGATTTTTTTCGATTGTGCAAATAATTGAAAATCTACTGACGTGAAAGTTCTAGGTAACCTCAATAATTATTATTTCACATAAACTCCTCACATTGAGAAGCTATATCGATTGAAAAAATCTTCAGAAAAACCAGCTGAGAACAAAACTTCTTCAACATCTATAACGTCTGATATAATCCATACAAAGTTATTTTTCGAATACAAGTTTGCTCAACTCATGAATCTATCAGCAAATGCCTCTGGTAGATTATTCCATCACATCGCCATTATATATACGAAATGGAAATTGACAAAAGTTTCCGATGACGTTATGTACGAAGAACGAACATATTGCGATGGGATGTTTTATTCACCTTGTTTGTGACATTTTCGTAGACATATTGTTTGCAAACACGAAGACAAGCGAATGGGAGCAAATAAAGACGTGACTAAATATATTTATATAGCGTTAGTGATCGAATTTATCGAAATTTTATGCTACGAATACTGAATAAAGAGCGAATAAAGAAAAAAATCTCAGTAATTGGTCCAGTGACAATTTTTTCTTTCCTTTCTTACAATGTAGGTATCATATTCCAGGTTGTTTTAGAGTTCAGTTCTTCTTCCAATAAAAAATAATATTCCACCCTAAATATGGTGTAACTTATTATGGAATCATCCTTAACAATAATTGAAATTTGTTTAATTCGATTTGTCAACTGTCAAAGTCAAAAAGCGTGCGGAATTAAAGAGGAAGACGTTCAATGAATCTTCAGTCATCTTTGAAGAATAAGCTGTTGAAAGTATATCAAGATGGAGTTCAATCAATAGTGTTGTATTCGAAATGTGTTTTCCATAATTCACACACGATATTGAGTTCATTTTTCATTTGAAGGGTGTATGTGATATCTTTGAATGATTAACAAGCCTTCCGGTGTTTCTACGATACTAATCTGAGCTTAGTGGACTGTCATATCATTAATTAATCATAACCCTTTTTCCATTCGACCATTAATTTTTCTGACATAATCGATAAAATGTTAGATTCAATGCATACTCAGGACTATAACATTTCAAGACGTTTTAATCCACTAGGCATTAAAGCGATATTAGAAGTTGCAAAAGAGAGTTATCGATATTTTTATAATTCCTCTTGCCTTTTAGAGCTGAAAGTCTCTCAGGAGACTCAAGAAAGAAAAAAGTATGTATGTACGTTTGAGCAATACGATCAACTTCGACATTTTAGCTTGAAGTCGAAAAAGTCGAGTAACTTCGATGTGGATTTCTGTTGGAAACAATTTTATTCGATATATTTATGGTTGTAAGAGGATCATAAGACTAGTTAGACTCAGAGTATATACTTGTATGTGTATGATGAGAAATATTTAATGTTTATTCCGAGAACTTTTTAGCGAAACCATGGAAAATAAATAATATTTCATCATCCGAGTCTCCATAATAATATCTTCAGTCATATTATCAGTCATTATACACTTCATATGAGTGGAAATGATCACGAATAACACTACCCTATGTAAAACTTTCGACTTGAAATTGCAAGTAGACTAAATGGCATTATTTATATTTATTTAGTCATTTTATTTTATTTATTTATTTTTTTTTTGTTATTTGCACAAACAGATGTTTGCATCTAGGTGAATTTATAATTTATATCACACAATGAATAAGACTAAATTAACAAAAATTTGTTAATGGAAAGAGAGAAATAATAAACAATTGAACCAATATTATATCTTGAGATACTCTCAATCAATCGTTACGGTAGTAAAATCAAAATTTGTTATGAGAACAACATTTTTGAGTAGTTACTAGTTGAGACATATCAGTAACGTGACATCTATCGAAGCATTTTCGAATACTTGTCTGCGTATAAACATGCAACCCATGAAAATTCGGATTTCCAAAAATAACTGCTCTTATCTATTTTACATTTATTCGAACATTAGGGATCGTAGTTAACATATTCATTGTTAATGACCCTACTGTTATTTCAATTTTGTCCAGGTGAAATGAATGAATATATTTCATTAAACCCAACTCCAGAAAGCAATTGGATGAACCCTTCTGAACAGTCATTCCCTCTTTCATTCAGCCTAAAGGAAACTTCACCAAAACTCAAAACCTACTTGTATCGAGTTGGAATTTGAATTTTCCCATTTTATCTCGCCATTTCCCTCTACAGTACCGTTTCATTTGCATTTGGGTCATTATTCCACCACTTCGACACTGGAGATTTTGAATTTGGTATTTTATTCTACTTGAGAATCGCGAATTAGAAATGGCTATTGTCCTCTCATGATAAAGTCATTACAAAAGTTAGAACATAATTTTTTTCGATAAATTATGTTTCATTGAGATGTATCAACGTTGAGAATGATAATCTATTGAAATTACAATGATAAGAAATGATAATCAGAAGTAATAACATAAAATGTCTCCTTTTGTTTTTGTATAGCCAGACTCTCTTCATAAGAAAATTTCTTTCACCAGATGTCTATAACTCTCCGTTATATGACTAGTATATATTAACTCCCATTATATTAACGGCAAAGTCCATAATTTGCTCTATCAATCTTAGCGTTCTCTGTGAAAGAGTCAACCCCACAATCATTTCGTTTTTATGGAGTTCCATGCTGGGTCCATTACCTTTTTCCATTTGGCTCCATTTCTGCGAAAATATGTATCACAGAGTTTTTACACTGAAGTAAAAGAAAAACCTAATGGATTGTTCGATAAAAGAGACTGAATGAACCTAGATTCGATAGTAGTAAACTATTAATGTATCTATCTGCAGTAACTCAAAAAATTGTACCAAAAACATGAGTTTTCGTAGATAAACTTCATCGATGAAGTGATACATTGAATACTAATGACGGATTCATCCTGGCTTTCCCATCCATCATAATATCTTGTACATATCTATCAACTCCACTATCACTTTTTCTGAATAGTTTCAACTGGAAAAAGCTCCATTTGAGTATTGCTTGCACAATCAACAATATTTTGTAAATGTCTTCTCACAGGCGCATGGCCTGTAAGGACCAAGGTCATAGTGTGTTATCCTAGGCAACTTTTTGTAGTATTTTGATTATGAGAATGTTGCTTGAGAGCATTTACTAAGAGGTGACTTGCTATGCACCAAGTGTCTGTACTGAGAGCAATCTGTTGAATATTACAAAGAAAATGTCTACAATTTTCCCTTTTTTTTTCGTAACGTTCGCTGCCAGTTGTCAGCGCAATATGTCTGCAACTATTCACTTTATATTCTCAAAATATAATACCAAGCTCTCATTAACGATAAGTAAATAATTGTGAAACGTTTCAGTGTGTAGATGTTAGAACGATAATTGGACAGATATCGTTTCACGATCATTGCTAACAACTCCACTCCCCAAATACGACCGAAGTGAACTGCAGACTTGGCTTTTAGTTCTCGTGCTGACGTAGTATGAGTGCATCTAATACATTACTCTTGAATTCCTATGTTGAAGACAGTTCGTAGATTGAGAAAAGTAATCAATCAGTCCCAATTTCGCTGCCACGAAGACATCAGACTCCAAGCAATATATTATGTTTCAACTCCACTCATCTGCTTCTAGTTATTACTCGATCCTGGATTCTACCATGTCGTATAAGTCTCAAGAATGTGGAGTCATTGATTTAGGTATACTAAATTTGCTGGAATTTCATCCGGGACTCATTGGAGTATCAAATTCCTCTGGAGTATATTTGAGATCTAGTCGGGATCTTGAAATGAAGAGGTTTGAAACTACAGTAAACTACTCAATTTATCTAGAAGGGTAGATTTCACATAAAAATGTATCATAATTTCACGAAATGGCTCATGTTTACTACCTCAAATAATTCCTACCATTGACTTTGTCAAGAGTTTCGAAAATGCTGAATGCTTTTCAGTTTAGCAAACAAATAGTAAATAGCAAAAAAAAAACTACTCAGTTCTAGTCCCATACGATTATTATTATTAATTTTTTGACCTCATCAACATTATAATCAGTTGTTTCATCTTTCATCGGTTGAATCCAATGCACAGAATCAAGAGAAGTAATCACAGACAAATGAAAAAATAATATTCGTGTTTTCAATATTTCGTTCATGTGGTTCCAGAACTGACGGATGAATAACAAAACATGTGAATAACAACAAGAAACATGAATATCTTCTTCTGAAATCTATGGTGCCTAAGGATACTTCAAGAAATAGGGAACATTCTATACAATGAAATTTTTTCCTTGCTCTCGATTCTCTCTATATGAAAACGTATTTTCCAGGAAATGCCCAATGGAGCTCATGAAAGGCAGTGCACATTTCACAGAAAATGTCTCCGCCATTGTGTAGTACATTTAATCAAAATATTACTCGTATTTTCCGTGTTTTTCGACCACACAGAAATGGAGTCTTTGTGAGTTAGAAATGGGATAAGAGCGTTCATCGATAAGTGCACGAAATGGATTGAAAAAGGCATCGCCACTTATCTGGGGAATTGTACAGTTATTGGAACAGTTTGATACAGAAGGACTGACTCATAGAAAGTTTCGATGAAGGAATGTCATTAAATGTAAAGCTTTCTGCAAGATCTTTTATATTCTGCGTACGAAGTGACTGTCATATTCACTTGTTTTCGAAATAGAATTAGAATCGAAGGATTATTTCTGACAAAAATTAGAGAAGACAACATTTTCAGACTGATCAATCATTCTTCGAATGTAAAGTTGTGTCTTACAGATTGGAAACTAGTTTCCCAATTTTTGACACCATATTATACCAAGCACGTACAGTCACTCTATATCAATAGTGGCAACAAAAAAGTTTCAAACACCATAGTGAAGGAAACAAAAATAAAATATACAATATTTCGATATTACAAGACATACATCACGAAAAAAATGGTACTTTTACTTTAATACAATGTAACAAAGTGATAACACGGATATGTCAAATGAATCAACAGAGGGACAGTTTATGTGGGGCAATGATTTCAATTCCGAATCATAGATTCCAATCATCCATAACAGTAATCGGAATTGGGATCATTAAAACACTTTATCATTACGTTAATTTCACCAGAATGCATTACTGAAAATTCAATTAATTTTTTGGAACATTCTGTTATAAATCATAGGCTCAGTTTAGGTCAATCCATTTAAAATATAGAAAATTATTTATGTGATTTTATTTCTATTCATTTGGATAGATGATTCAAATTATTGATGCATTATACACTTCCTATCGAATCGTTGCATTTTTGTTGGGAGGATTTTGTTATTTTTTATCTCTGAAATGCAGCCTTTAGTTTTTCACGTCAAAGTAGAATTGCAGTTCATAATACGTCGATAGCGGCCTGTTGTATTTTTTTTTAATATAATTAGTTCTTCGTCGATGAATATTGTTGTTCTATACAGGGTGTTCCTTAAAGACTGCTGATATCTGAAGGGGTTATTCTTTGAACATGTCTTCTTTTTTTGTGATGTACGGAATTTTTCATTTTATCTACCAGTGGCGTCTGTGCGGGTGTTGCAATAAATATTTCTGGAGAAAAAAATACAACGCCATTGCTTATTTCCAGAAAATCACTTTTGAGATTCTCATTCATTATTCTTATTTCAAATTTGATTTCGTGTATTTTCTTTGTCCGACGCAAGGTTTTCACTTAAAAAAAAATAAAAATCGTTGTACTTCAGGGTCAATTCCTCAAAAATCTGATACGGCCTGAAAATGTTTGTGCATCGACTGAAAGCAAATCAAGAGATCAGATTCTTTCCAAAATGAATGGGAATCGAAAATAAATATTTTTCTCGTCTGATGCTCTATTCTTGATTAAGATAATTCAATTAAAATTGCTTCATATCGCAGTACCAACCGTTTAATAATCTATATCACCCTGTATCTCAAAAGTAAAGACTTTAAGAACATACGTTTATAGGAAGTTTTTTCTCTAAATATGTCAAAGAATTACCCCTTCAAATATCAGCATGTCCCTAAGGAACACCCTGTATATACTTCGAAGTTTGGGCCTCCGTGAGTGGTGAATCCCAAAGACTGAACCTATGTGTTGATAGCTTGATTTCTTCAACACACTTTTACTCAATTCCGTTCCCCCAAAGTTCCCCGCGAAGTTCTATCACGACAATAATTCAATCCGAGGGAATGGCGAATTTCCTGTGCGTATACCTACTTCACAATCTATGAACTTCCAACAAGTTGAATTCCTTTTGTGCATAGGCATACCGTGGGAGAGGCGTAATTCATAAATGAACTCGAAACACTCCGCCAAACTATTGAAACTGGCAGAAAGTCGACAAAGTAGCAAGACGCTAACTTCAGACATGTTTGTATTGTGGAATTGTGTCAAAACTTCTTCCAAGTTTGCGCTTCTCATACGGAATCGAGGCTTCGGGTAGGTACGGAGAGAGAGATAGAGAGTTCGATAGTAATTATTATCATCAGGTGGTGTCAGAGCTCGTGCTTTACATGAATTTCCGAGTTATGGAAGTTGTCAAGTGTTGACAGGCCATTTTCGGTAATGAAACTGTCATCGACTCTTCTGGTAGCAAAAAATATTTCTTGACGAAGTTTGTTACTCTTTCATCTACAAGAGTATTTTGTTATCTTGTACATATAATAATAATAATAATATTAATAATATTAATAATAATAATGATATTCATAATAATAATAATAATTTGATCTATATGTCGATGACGTGCTCATATTTTACTACGTTATCTTTTCATATTTCAACTAATTGTTGATTCAAACGATGTATTCGCATATTTCATTTGTTTTTTTTTATGTATCTGCTTTTTTTATCCATCTCTCACAATTCTGTATTTTTTGATACCATCTGTATTTGAATATTCCATTTATTTTTTAATTTCTTCAATTTGAGCAATATTCAACCTATTCGAATAAGTCAATCATAATTGAGAATAGCCCCAGAACAATTTATTCCCAATATACATACCCCTAATGGTTCTTCTAATAGAAAAGAAACGAACAGTTTTCGTAGATTCAATTTAATGATAAGAGAGGGTATTTTACAGAGTCCAGTGGTGGTGAACAGTTTTTCAATAGATGTGACATAAATATCAACAAATACTTCACTTTCGTATTGTGGTCCGAAAGCACGATTTTGATAAGATTGTTTTGCATTGTTATCGATATGAGTCACTATGAAGTTCGAAATTATACCTCATTCCAGTCCAGATTTGGAGGATGATAATTTCATTACTATCATACCACACTATGATAGTGGTTTTCTACAGAAGTGGTTCGGATTCCTCTACTCACTGAAGGGCTCGCTCTTCTTCTCGCTCTCACATGAGTTCCGACTTTTCCAACTTCGGGAAACAAGTGGAGAAATGAGGAAAAATCGTTCCAATAGTTTTCTTTCGACTGTGTCCAACATGAAGCCTTGAAAATTGACTATTCATTTGAAGAATAACAATGTCAACATATAAAACCTTGATATATTATGCAATTTCTCCCTCCGTTTCCAGTCACCTCAATTTTTCACTCACGTGCCCTCATAATCCATCTTCCATTCGAGTCAGTCGTATATATTTTCATTTCCAATCCCACGACACAGAATTCGCTGAAAAGACTTTTGGCCTGAGGGGTCTTTGCAAGAGGTGGAGAATGGTGAAGACCGACAGGAAAATAACAGATGTTGTACGCGCACTGCAGACAAAAGGTTTTGTAGCAAATCTAATAATTGTCTGACAACTTCGTCAACAATACAAAAGCATACGCCAAATCCAATTTGTTGGTGGTTGGTCTGCACTAGTCTTTGCAGATTCACTCCATAATCATCTTATATTAATCGACAGTACCGAAGAAAACAACATCCATCATAAACTCCGATATATAGTCGGAAACTAAATGAGTTTTCGGTTGATAAATTCAACAATAATCAACGCCCAAAGAACTCACAACTAAAATTATAACTAAACATATAGAAGTCTCATTTGCTGTCGCTCTTTTCGATGTTAGTTTAATTTTCACATGCTTCCTTAGCTTGAGTCGTATGTATGTATGTAACTTTTCTTCGGACTGCCAGCGAGTGACGCCATCTTTCGAACGAATTGAAAAGTTGTCCACCACAGGTGTCTTCCAATGACATTGGTAATGGTGACACATCTCTAATCCGCTAATAATCGTTATTTGAAACGTTACGTCATGCGTTTACTTGTCACTCAACTGACACTGGCCTAATCAAGGGGTCATGACAACGGTATTTCGTCATTCAAAGCTGGACCAACACGAAACTTCGGAGTATTTGGGTGTTGGTTCGAATCCCGTCCAACGCCGAAAAAATAAAACTTAAGAAATGGGACATAAATATAGTCTGGAAAAAGAAAAATGAACATGCTTCAATTTCGAACTGAGAAGACGAGAATGATTATAAATATATAATCAAATCAATCAAGAGAAACAATGTTATTGTAAAAAAGTGTCACAAAGATCAGTTTTAATTGAGCGCAACAGAAATCATGAAAAAATACTACTTTCCGAAAAAATTAAACTGCAATAAATAATATTCAATTGCGTAGATTATCTGTAATAGACAAATTCTTCAATAAATCACCAGATATAGCCTGATGCAAAGTTTATCTTTGTCTGTTCGAAAATTTTATATTTTTACAAACACAATAAACTTCTAAGTACTAATTCCATAGTCACGAGTTTGTTTTCCGTATGAATCTCATCAGAGTTGAAAGCAAAGGGTCAATTGATAAACCAAGCTAACGATTTAGATCCGAAGAGATATCGATATCGTGATGATGGCGACATATAAGTGATTATTTGTACTAGATTCCAATCGCTTTCGTTTTTATGTTGGAAGTTATTGCCGACCGACTACTAATACTACCGATTTAATACAATTTCGTTACACGCAACGATGTTATAGCCACTATCAGAGTTATTATGTGTCGATGTTATTCTTTTAATACTATGTAAATTATACTCAGGCGAGTCAGTTTTCCACAGAATATTTCAAACTTCGTGTTATTGGAGAAGCAAATTCCACTAACACTAAAAAGGATGAAATTCATTGAAAATGGCAAATGATACAACCATAGTTCATGCCCGAAATATTTATCTATAGGTACGATAATTCAAAAAGCTTGCCTAGTTTATTCATTTGAAAAAGATGGTTCTGACAGATTTGGTTATTTTTCGAAACCATTGAACTCCTAACTGGTTGAGACATGGACGTATTAGAATATTTAGGCATCAATAATCATGGCAACATTTCACAACAATGCCAATTTCATTGTTGGTCAAATATTTTGCACAATTATTTTGCTGAAATAAGCAGATTAAATCATCGCATCATTTTTTGATCCAGGAAGAAATTTTTCTAGCAACATTTCCTCTCATCAGAATTCTATGCTCATTTTTATAGTTTTTTGAAATGATTCATATGCAAATTCTTCATAGAAAAAAACTGATCTAGTTGGATTGTGTGAATCAAAAATCGAAATGTTTCAACTCTCAGTACTGTTCTTCGAGATGCCGTGTTGATCTGGACAACAAAACTGAAATCATCTGGTGTATGAAGATATAGATATCACAGAACAACTCGGGATATTCAACGTATCACACCAGTAATGCATTCTATGCATTATAACGCCCTCTTAGAACTTCTTTTATGCCATGCAGAATGTCTTGATGGACGACAAAGTTTCCTGAAGCTCTATTTCAGGACTCGGAAGTCATCTAATGCATTCTAACGTTCTTATTCACTCAAGTACTCTGACAAGATGTATCGCAGAAACTTTCGTATTGTTTCACTACGTCGTATGATATTCCATATCAACCGAATCTGTACGGGTAAAGTACCTGTTTTGTGGTGAGATGGAGAAAACACAAATGGAATTGAAAATTCAGGTATATCGGCTTAAAGGTCTCACTTCGAGACCTGTCAGTATCAGAATTATCCAATAACTGATTCCACAGAATCAGAGATCAAAATTTTGAAGCACTTATGACATTAAGGAGACTTCCAATTGGTCGGAAAAGTTAGGATTGAAATGTTCCATAAAATCAGTTGTGATTTTTTTTTCATTATTCATTTCTGAATCTCCAGAGGAGAGAAGGTGTGTATTATTTCATGATGAGGAAAAAACTATTTAGGAAGAGCCGTAAATCAAAATCGATGGTGCCGACTCAGCAATAATTCAATAA
The DNA here is from genome assembly GCA_037013635.1 of Plagiodera versicolora. Taxonomy (NCBI): domain Eukaryota; kingdom Metazoa; phylum Arthropoda; class Insecta; order Coleoptera; family Chrysomelidae; genus Plagiodera; species Plagiodera versicolora. The sequence goes on from CM072990.1 coordinate 4,330,865, forward strand.
CTATCACCATAATTGAATTCTCTGTTTACGAAGCGAATGTTCTATGACCGAAATATTGTAATGTTCTCTTGAGTATTGCTATTCACGTGTAAATTATTGAACGGCATATTATAGAGGATGTAATATAGACCTAATGATAGTTGGATGGGTTGAGATCACTATTCGACATAACGTAATATACTAGTATTGGTCAAATATTCAATTTCCGCTTTAATATATGTATTGAATGTGTCGTAACCATGATGGAAAGGGGGAATGGAAACATACGTATACTTGGCGTATGATTGGTCATATAATGGCAACTCCGATCTCTGTATTAGATTGAAATAATACAACATTAATCCATTCGTTTGGGTAGAGAATTGTTGCTGGTATGGGCTCTCTAATGTGAACTCGAAAGCGTAAATGATGAATTCAACTATATGACGTAAATAAACCTCCACTTTGGATCCATCATGCATCATTAAAAGAAAATTCTACGTTTTTGCAATGGAAAATGAGGCAAGAGAAATATTATATTTTCCCTGTTCAACATATCACTTTCAAGTAACTAGATTCTCTAAATTACTCTGGAGAAACTGACCGTTCATCATTTTAACTATGTTCATGATTTTTCTCATTGAAACAAGTAATTTGATACATTTTTGTACATTCCACTCAATGAGAATGGATGAAGAAAGAAAAATGAGTCACGCAATGTGAACATTCATTTTGGAATAATGGGGCATTCCAAGGATGAACTAGTAGTGAATTAACTTGAAATTGTTGGTGATTAAATATCTGTTTTTTTTTTAAACTTACAGTATTACATCTTTGACAAACCTAATTATTTTTTTCTCGCGTACAAAAGGACATCCTTTCAATAAATGTCTTTCATCTAGAACACTCTGTGTAACAGTTAACACAAGAATCGATGGATCGGGTATATAAATAAAACTGTGAAGAGTGTCTGGCTATAAATAAGAGATAAATTGTTTAATGGTTCAAGCTGTGAGGGCTCTTCCAAATGTGATTCCAATTGAATATATATCGATGAAACTAGCAAGATTACTTCCTATGGAAGGGATAATAAAATAAATAACAGTCACCGAGTGTATTTGATTACAATACAATCTGCCTATCACTTGGTCATACCCTACATGTGTTCAAATCGGTAATCATTTAACAGTTATGAACCAAAGATAAACAAATTTCAAATTATTGAAATCGAAATTGAAATAATCAGGGTTGTTTTTATATTCTTAAGCATCTTGAATATTAAACATTGACTCGTATACGAGGTGTTTGAATGTTTCAATACAGGAATCGATTTCATAGATCTTCTTTTATATCAGACACAAGAACAGTCTATTTATAGTAACATGAAAAATTCGGAATGATCAATTCATCATATTCAAAAAGTCACAAGTTTTTAAGAACTCTCTCCAACTATATTAATGTTGATGAAGACTTAAAAATGCTGAATAACTAATTGGCTCATAATTTCCAGAATAACAGTCTACTCATTATCTTCGATGGAATTCGTATTCAGCTTTATGAATTTATAACGGAAATGAATTTTCTTGAGTGCTACATGTATTTCCACAGATACGCAAAATAAATTACTCTAGGGAAATTTTATAGCTTATAATTTCCTGTGAATTATATACCTTCAATTTGGGTATACAGAGTGGGCTTGAAGGATCCTTCAGAATATCCATGAGTCATTCTTTGAGACAAAGTGATTCAATTTAATTAAAATTCACTCAGTAAAGAGAATTCATAAGAGATTATTATGTGATTTTTATAAGGATTGTATTGCTTCAAAAGATGAAAATGTACAGGGAAAACCTTGTTGGATCCTCATCAGGGAATATCATTCTTCATACTAAAATGAATATGTAATTACATAGTAGTTTCGAGCCGAAATTCACTTGTAATTGTTAAATGAATGAAGACGCCTTAAATAAATTTTGAATTTGACATCCTAACATTTCAGATATTCACAAATACAAAAACGCAATTAAATGGGTGCGAAATTTCTTCCAGAGCTGTAACTTCATGACGTAGTGATTATTGTTGAGACTTTAATACTCTCTTTTTGAAAACTATGATGTTTGAACGATTCTCTTTCAGCTGAACGTCTAGAATGAAATCATCCTTTGAATGTGGTTGGTGTTCAACGTACTTGAATGCAGCCTTTAAGAAACTGCTTGAAGCTACACAATACATTATGTAAGACTCAGCTGGAAAGCAATATAGCTCATCTCGAAAGAATCTATTATGACTTGTAGATACCAGGGTACACAATCATACTCGTAATTCATACGAAAACAATGAACTACTCGTTGAAAGAGATTGAAAGGGAAGACGTTGTACACAAATAAATCAGAGAAGAGTCCAGTAGGTAAAGTCAACATATTGGAGAAAATCATAGGAAAGGTGTGTTTGATATAGTTAAATGGAAATGGATTGTTCACTTCCAATGATCGAATTTTCAAATAATTGCAATTCAAATCAATGAGTTTTGCTTGATTTATTCAAATTCATACTGATTAGCACTTCGATCTGAATGAAGTTGATGATTATTCCACTTCGACTATTTTCTTCTATCAGGAAAGTGTAACGAATCAAATATGAATTGCTTGTAATTATACTATATGGTCCATTTCACGTTCGCCCTGAATTCCACTACAAGCATATCGTTTGCCTGTTGCCTGTCGGCATAACAAGCTGTCAGTTAGAGAGCTTGTATTGGATCGTAAATTATGTGCAGATGGGGTACCCAACACAGATGATCCCTTTAATGGATCCATATTGGATTATTGTATTCGTTTATCAACCATTCGTTTATCAACGAATAGGTGTTAAGCGGATGGAATTTCAGTCAAGTTGATTGTTGAAATCAACTTATATTCTTCATCTTCATTTTGAACCAGTAGGTATCCAATTTGGATTGATTATCCCAGCTAAAACAGTATAAAAGAAGACTCTTCTTCAACGTAAGCTACATTTTCAATTTCTTGATGAAGTGTTCTTTCAATCCAATTATGTACACTTCCAGAATCAAAAACATACTCATTTATGTATTCGTTTTCCTCAAATCGTAATACTTTCCATCAATAGTTTCATAGAACGATCAGAGGATATGCCCAAGAACTGTCTGTTTATTCATTTAGGTATGAAAAAAGTTGATATTCGATGTTCAATCGCTCGAGAAAGTTCTCGATTCCAACGAACCATTATGTTCAATACGGGATAAGTATTTCATCTCTACTGATAAAAAACCATAGAGATCGTTTCAGATATCGTTGGAGGACCATTAAAATCAGGAATATCTAGAAGAGGAAGTCGAACTCCGGAAGATTCGATTGATCCGAGTAGATGTAGAGGAATTCACTGAATGAGAATCTTCGTCAATACCCAGACAAAAATATAACCTTATTTCATTGTTACAATTCAGTACAATAATTCAACGTCAGAAATCATTGGCAAATCATCATTAATATCATGAAAATTTTACAATTATGAGCCTTCAAGAAATGAAGAACTATAAATAGCAGTAACAGTGATACATTTTCCGCGATATTATATTTATTTTTTCTGTTGAGGAATTGAAGTAATTACTGAAGGGAAATGCTACGAGGCAATTCGCAACTGATAAATTTGGTTGGAAAATTCAAATGCAATTAGTTCTGAACTGGGGTCTGTGCGGACCTAGTTATCACGTAATTTGCGGTCGCTCTAGATTCGATAGATGCTCACGTCAGTTTATTCAATTACCCGGCTAATATCTAATATGACCTGAAATTGGCTGATTAGCAGTTGCCAAGCTAGAACGTTCGTTCTGTATGAAATTATTCGACCTCAAGATGAGCACTGTTCAGCGATGCGTCTGAAAATCTGTACACTTTCCTTGTTGTCCTAACAATATCATCGTTTCCTCGACAAAATTAAATATTTCAGCACGTGAGAAGTGAAGCTCGTTTTTGAAAACACGATGAAACTTTGTTGAAAGAATTATATAAGAATCAGAATATTTGCACATATATATTCAACCATAATGTTGTGCCTTTTGCGATATAGCATCCATTTGCAAAACCAAATTCAGATTCCTTGCTTCTTGCATAACCGATGGAAGAATTTCTGAAGTCTTTCATCGAATATTCAGATTTTCGTCAACTTAAATGGAAGTTTGAGTCCTACAATGGAGTGAATGTTAGAAAGTACATATAAAATTCTTTGAGGTAGGGCGTTAATATGTATATTTCGAATCCTTCGAATGAACCACAAACAAAATGTAAACGAAGCAAAAAGTATAGAATATATCAAGAAATTGAAATGAAATTTGTTTGTTCCAATTACTGCCACATTGAAAATGAATATAAAAATTTACAACCAGAGCATTCATTGAAAATAACCCAGGAATAGATTGGACGAGGTTCTAGAGGATTTTTCAAAGAGATTGAAAGTCTGAATGTTATTTATCTCTACAGAGTTTTTAATTGAATAGCACTCGTTTCCTCAGCAAATAAGAAATTAACGATTAAATTACCTGATATTATATGAAAACATTTTTGAAACACTCATGATTTTATTACTACTGTGAAATTGTGTAGATATAAAGTCGATCATAGTCAAATGGAAAGATATGTGTTTGGAATTCTTCTACAAACATTGTAATCGATTTTTTTTTTGCAATTCTAATATAATCAATGATTATCTGATGATACAACATACAACTTGGGGTACACTTTATTCATGCGAAATATATTCTCAAAAAACGTTATGCTTTTCCTTATTCCGAATTATCCATGAAATTAATTTATAGTTTCGACCGTCATCGCTTCATTGATATGATAACGCTGAAAAATAGTAGCGATTGAATTATCCTTCACCAAGAGATCTTCATTCCAAAATTGGATGTGGTGATAACAATCTCCAGACCACCCGATTCAAACTAATCCTCTCATTCGTTACTCTCTATCGACCATCCCGATCTACCGGGTGATGCACAACTAGGGAACATGCGAGGACGATCATGCATCAACGAACCCATCAATATCACTATCTCGAGCACGTTTGGATATGGGCCGTCTAGACCACACCTAGCGTTTCCTGCAATTTGCCCTCCACCCATTATATCCGCCCTGCTCAGTTAGCTCTGTGCTGAATTGATACATTTCATCGCTTCATTATGTTTTGTGTTCGAAGCCATCCACAATGTGTACTTTACTAATGTAAATAACGACAGAACGTTTGAGTTATTGGGTGATTGAATTTATCGCTGATGAGTTAGAAGTGATGCATTTGGGTCATCGGTCAATGTTTTTGTGTATTCAACCGAATATGTACAGAGTTGTCCGAGTCTTCCATATCAAAACACTGGATTTTTTCGTCGAATCCATTCAGAACATCAGAACATAAAATATGAGGCATGTTTACAAAGTAATTTCCGTTTGGTTATATGAAGAAAACGTGTATAGATACTGAAAAAATATTTATTGTACATGAATCTACAACTCCTTAACTCATTGTTCATGTAGTTTCCAAAATGTTGTAGGCACATGTCATAGTGTAGCACCAGTTTTTGTATGCCTTCTTCATAGTAGGTAGCTGCCTGTGTTTTCAACCACATGGTAACATGTACTTTCAGCTCGTCATTATCGTTGAAGTGTTCATCACCAGAAATTCCATAGTGAGAGCAGTAATTGTGAACTTACGATTTTTCTAAAGCTTCTCGTCAAAGGCGTCAAGTCATCAGTAACAACACGTTCGTCCATAAAACTCGCAGATTTGCCGATCAACTTCAGTTAATTTAACTCCTTTTGCATTTAAAAAACGATCCTCTTTCTGATTTCATAATCAACGACATTTTCAATTGAGGCGGACATTTTGAAGACTCACTAAAACAACACGTTAGCGATCTAAAAATGGCGTAGTTTTGTTGTTTTTGAGTCAGAGTAACTGCTGCGGATACGCGGAACTGCGATTGCAGAGCTACCGCGCATAGAAATAGAAACGGAACTTACTTTGTGGACATGCCTCGTATATTAAATCCAAAGACCATCTTTAAAGTAGCAAACAACATCATAAAGGCTAAGAAGTTTGTAGGTTGAGAAATAGATGCCACTAGTATCAAATATATTCTATTTTTAATCTAATTCCAAATGGAACGAAAATAAATCTAGAAGATGTCGTACTTCAAGTCATTAAGCATTTTGAGTAGATCATATTCTGTTAGTTTGCAAAAATAAAAAAAGGAATATCATATTCTTTTCAGTGGAGAACAGAAACTATCTTATCTGAGACTTCTCACGAAGAAAATCAAATATTGAGGTGTGGTTTGCTGATTTATATGAGACCAAATAAGAGTCGAGGACACATCAAGAAAATACAAGAAACGTTCTCGGACGATCGGGAAGTGAATTTGATATAAAGAGTATGTCAAAACTTACAATCAAGACAATGCAAATAATTCTAGAGGAGATTGAATACCCATTACAAGATGTCCACTACCCTCGATTATGGATAAGGATTCATTCCTGATTTTCCTGATCGCATTTACTGGGATTATATTGTTCAGCCATGGCCCAGAATCAAAGTAATATCTCTGAGTGACAGAGCTGCAAGGTGATTCGGAATTTTGTGCATTTCCAATCCAATTATTGTGCCTGAAGAGTCTTTCCTCATGTATAAAAAGTGACTATTATAGTTTTTATTTGAAATAAAGCTGTCATTCAATAAACAGCTTACGACATGATCGACATGATTGTTTAAAAAATTATAATGGTGATTGAACGTCAATTATTCCTCTGAAAATAACGAATAAAAGTTCTGCGTTTGAGAAATTAATCATCGAAGTAGATACAAAAAAGAACTCCTCATTGCACATGGACACGTATCGTTCAGTATTCTAATCATACAGTTGATTTCATCCAGTTAATCTCCTTTCATTAACTCCACATTCTCCAGAGGAAACTGGAGAGAAATCATTCGCCAGTAGGTTAAAAGCGAAATCTTCAACGTTATACGGCTGACTGCGCCGTGAGGTGGAGCAATGTATCAAACCACTCAACCGGGAGAATATCCATCTTCAACTACCGTTGGTTTCCTTGCTATCCTCTGTCGTCAAAGACGGATCCTTTTTTCGTAGATTCCTTCCTGGGTTCTTTATATTTTATTCTTGGGATTAATTCAGTGTGCAAGAGAGAAATGAATTTGTGTAGAATTGAGCTTGAGTTTTCTTGCTATTATATCACTTTATGTGAAGATGAAGTTGATTGAGGCAAGTAAGGAGGAATATTTTTATGGTGGTTATAACGGAAGTGATATGCTTATCTCGAATGAAATACTTCATACCCGTATGTGAAAATTTCACGATCTCCATGGAATTCTTTATGTATTATACTCAATTCTTTTCATTTGAAATTGACGTTAGCAGGTTCGAAAACAACCTAAAATATTCTCTATATGGAAGTATCGATTATTCAACTGATAGTAATTTCTCATTGAAGGGGAGATCAGAATTCTATATCAGATATTTCTATTGAGAGACTCATTCAAACCATAATTAGTTTTGCAAAAAGAAATATCACTATTTCTATTTCTTTTTACGTTTACTGAGAGAGGAGTGAGCTCAAGATAGATACAATTACAAACTTCCCGATCTACTAGATTTTACAAAAGTTGATTCATCTCAAAAGTATGAAACTCAAGTCCACTTGAAAGTGTATTTTATGATACATCGATCGTCTCAATACGTCATGGGACACTCTGTCTTAAGTAAAAGTTTTTTGGCGATCTAACGTTTTGAAAGTTTTACGATTCCAACTGAATCGTGTTCATATTCTTCGAGGAATCCTTCATAAGAAAAAGAAAAAAATACAAAAACCTCAAAGATTGTTAATTTGTATGCCTATTTTCGACCTTTTCATCAATTGTTCCAGTGTAAATTTTTATAGTCTCCTGAAATGAACATAATCAGAACAAAAAAAAACTGCTAATGGAGTTCAAATTGAATGAACAGAATTTTGTCCATTGTAACGGAGTTACGAGACCACTTCCACAAAAAATACTCCATATAAATTCATTCAAAGCGACCATTTTCTGAATTCCGATCAGTTGATCAAATTTTCAGAATTGATGATTTCGGCTAACATAAACGGCGAATAATATTGTGAAAGGATGAAGTAATTGAATTGGAAAGCATGCTCTTTATGGGGGAAATGTTTCAGTGGTTATTGTCGTGATGATATTTCAAATATTCGATATCCATTCATCAGATTAAAATTCAATTAAGGTAGAAATCATTGATTCAAATATTAATAATTGATAAGGAATTTGATTCTCTATGAAATAAAATGTTGAAATAATTCTGCGGTGTTTTGTGAGTGTAGTAATGATGAATGTAATTGATAAAACCCAAGTCAACTGCTTTACAATCTCTTTAATCTGTATGAATTTTTTCATTTACTATAAAAATATCAATTAGTTTTGCTTCTGTAATCAAATTGATCGTACTTAGTGTGAGGATAGCAATAAATTTCTCGTTTGGAATTAATGATCCCTATCTGAAAGATATTTTTATTTATACAATCATTATTTATTTTATAAACCTGTTATTGAGATATGTCGTGAATTTAGTATAGATGAGGAGTTGAAACGAGTCTTATTTTCCTGGGTTTATATTCAATTTCAGGGAGCATGAGGCACTTTATCACTGTTGTGTATGATATTCTATTCAGGAATGATATATTGCCTAGCCCCTGGCTCTGCAGGATAATTTCTGCGTATCTGTATTAAATATTACCTCTACAATGTCCGAATTCTCACCTCGTTTATATTAAGCATGATAGATGATATGAGACTCATTAGATGCTAGAAATCGAATACGAAGAAGAAAAGATGTTTCATCAAACATTTATATTTATATTTTCATAATATATGGACTTTTGTTCAATGCATTGAATAATCTCATCATCATTGAGGAATGATGTATTGATTTTTGCATAGTAATACAAGGTCACCCCTTTCATTTTCAATTTTTCATTATTCATTTCGCAATTCTCCTCTCAAATCTCTTGATAACTTGGGAAAGTTGGATTAGAGACAATGCTACGAAATAATCCATGAAAGCTGTGCAATCCTTCACCTGGATTGACTTCCTAATACCAGATTAACTGAAACTCCTTTTCAGAAGCCGTACCAGAAAAAACATTGATTATTCATAAACCTAAATAAATTGGAAAAATCCCTTGTAAATTCCACCTTGGCAGAATCAGAATCGACGTTCAGACAAAAACGAATTCTCTACAACATTACTCTCAGTTGCCAACCGACGTATAATGTACCCGCAAATTTATTCCCGAAGGCATTATTGACCATAAAAAATGGGTTCACCAAAATTCCGCATTGCGATCACATAGTATTGTTCTGTTGGAATACGTGTTTTATCACTGCTTTGGTACTCCGTTCGATAGCCAAGTATTAAACCGAATTATTTTTGCTTATACAGAGTCTTTTCAACGTTTTTTTTTTGTAGCCCCGGCAGAACAGATTTTATTATCTCTCCAATCATGTCGAAACAGCGTCTTTTTGAGTTTGCTGGAAAGCCAGAAGTCACACGGAGCCAAATCAGGCGAAAACAGTGGTTGTGGAATGATGTGACTCGAGTTTTTGACATGAAAAGTTGCAAAGAACCGATGCAGTAACACATACTGCATCCTCGTGAAAGAACCAAGAGTTGTTGGCCCGAAACTTGAGGCGTTTGGGACATGAAACATGGTTTCGGCTAAACCCAACATCATCAGTATTATCTCTACTTGTCAACTGATGATTTTCAAGCACCAAGACTTTGGTTTTTTGGACGTGGTTTGTCTTCAACGCGTTATGAGCCCTCTTTGAACTCGTTGTACCACTTATAAACGTTGTTTGTGTCATAGTTTGACCACCAAACGCCTTCTGCAACATTTTCAACGTGCCACACAAGAATATTCGTTTCAAAAATGAAATTTTATATGGATTATTAGATTTTTCGAGATCCGTATCACATCATAAACCAGTTGAGAGCGAAACGATTTGGAATTCAAGTTATCCAAGCTTCCATCAAACTGGAGATCATCATTCGAATAAATTCATCAAAGAACATAAACAAACAGGTCTCAACTGTTTGCGAACTCAGTGAATAACAGAGCAGCCAATCCTCGTTTGATAACATGATCCATTTTCATGACTGCCCTCAGGGCACTTGCTTGACAAACAATAATCAAGCTATATAAACCTCATGATATGCAGCGAATAATTCCTTCTATTCCAACATCTCCGGCGTACTTTGAGACTCAGGAACGAATTTGTTCAGCTTATTAACTCGCTAATGGATTCATCGAGTCAGTGGGATGGAATATAAATAATGCTTTTCCACAAGTACGCTGAAGTAAGGTAGTTTCCTCAGGATATTTGATCATGTAGAGCTGACGATCCACCATGAATATACGGGCTGTCCATTCCTCAAGTGAGATGTAGATTAGATTAGAATGGAGTCTATGTTTTGGGTCTAGATCTATATTTGTATCTCTATTCTACCGGGAATGTTGAGGTTTTTCTTATCCCTATATGAAAAAACTAAGCATTGACATACCTTCGCCATAGGACAGAATGTGTGCTGAGATTTCCTCGTCTTCTTGAAAGAACCAACGAATGTTTGAGTGTGGAAGTCCGCTATTGTGTTTGTTGAGCCCATAATGCCTTGTCAGGAGCTCTACCATTTTTCTGATTGTTTACATATATATTCCAACCACCAAGTGCTGAAGCATAATATATTTTTCATCTCCCTACGGTTGAGAAGAATCAGGTTCATTTTTTTATTATGGAAAAAGTTTTATGAATGCACTGCAGAGGCTTATTGTACTTTCTATTCCAAAATAATACATCCAACACAAAAAGATCACTAAATTTCAGGTTTCCAGGTTCCTCTATTTGCATTACTCTTCACAAGTCACACAATTTTCACATTTGGTCACCTCGATGAAGTCCTTTCTTATGTAGTGGTGTTTTTTCAGGCGCATAGCCTTTTCGAATTCGTTTTCTAGTTTTATCTGATGTTTTAGCAACATAAGTATCTCATCAGTTCGTTTTTTCTACTTATTGCATTTATTATAAGTTCACTGTTGATGAATCTTAGTTCTCTTCGAAACAAACTGAATAATCCATCTTCGTTAACTCCATCTAATATTTTTCATATTATGGTGTGCATGTTCCTATTCATTCCGGTACATCCATCAGATTGGTTCATAGATGAACACATCCGATAATTTCACAACAAATTTCGTTCTCACCTCCGACAATCGCCATTTGTATTCAGCCAATAAATCTATGCAATGTGTGACGCCGTCGTCCGTTACCGTTCCAGAAACGAATTTGCAACGAGCAATAACAATGGTTCGAATCATCAGGAAACTGGATGATTTATAAGATAAACACCGAAAGCGAGCTACCGGACACATCCGACGAACGTATAACTAACAGACAAAAGCGTATCTAGAGGTGAAATGTGTTTCTATTTCCAGGTCAACGGAAAGTTTTCGACTTTTCTCAACTCAATTAGTCTTCAACACTAGATTGTAGTTGAAGCGAAAAGAAATACAATAGGGAATCAAAAAGATACGAACAACATGGAACTCTTGGATACTCAGGAAATTGAACTGATCATTTATTTTATTTGTTCAATATCAGTCATCACAATTTTACTTACTGACTATACAGTCTTGCTGTTCTGTCAAAGTAGACCCAATTCCATCATTTCTCGTAGGGTTACTAAGCAAATCACTTCACTGAACTCCAGGTAATTCATTCAAGTTGAGCTCAATCGCCATATTTTATTGTATAGTATATCCAGTTCACAGATTGCCCATTTCTGATGAATAACTTTGTATAACCATTGGAATGCTAACCTTCAGTGTAATGTTACATTGAATTATGAAATTCAAACTCGCTGATCAACTACACAGTTCCTCATTAAACTTTCAGTCTATATCAATAGATCATTCTCGATTGACCAATCAGTACTTACCAGTGAATATGTCGAATAGGAACAGATTAGTAGAATCACATAATCGATTTACCAAGTTCAATTCATAAGACGAGTAAAGAGAGAATTTTATCAGAAATCGGGAAGAAAATGTCGAAGTATTGTTATGACTTGTTCATCAGCTTCATAACATTGGTCAAGAAAATGAGTGCCAATAAAGATATTTCACGTACGATAAATATTTCACGTTCAGTTTCTGATTCGAAAATACATATTGATTCCCGACAAAAGTGCAATGGATGAAGTGAAGGATGCATGAGCCAGAATGTAACAAAGTGAAAGGATAAATTTGGAAGATGCAGACATAGCCTCTCGGTTCTGGTTTCTTCTCGCTGATGATAATAATGATTGGATATAAAAGGACCTATTTGTATTAGACAGTTTGGTTTTCATCAGAAAGTACTTGAGGTTAATTCTTCAGAAAATCCTTGAAGGCATAAAAGGCACAGTGATTGTTGCAATAAAATGGATACTCAATGACATCTCTTGAAAATATTTTTTTCTACTCCCCCTACAAAAAATGAAGAAATTTGTACAACTCACCAACTATGTAACTGTCTATTTAAGCACCGGGCAACGTAAAACTGTACGATTCAACTTTACCGTAAAAAGAAAGCACGATCAACAACCAATACAGAAGCATCTGTTAAGGAAATCGCACGACATAACCAATAAGATAGAGCCTTCAGTAGTTGCCATGGAAACGAATAACAAACCGCGTCACTGATAACATTTTGACGTTTCATAACTGCTATGAAAAATACGCTACTTCTCATGACAGTTGTAGGAAAACATGATTTCACTAAATGGAATCTCAATTTTTGATGGAAACGAATACGGTCGTAGAAAAAGTATAGTACACAACTCAAGTTGTAAGACAATAACGCACTTATAGAATTACTTTTTCTAGTCGTGCGTAATATGCTTCTAACAACTCTTGTTATGTAATATACTATTACTTACATATGCAACGTTGCCAATTCATTTATAAAACCATCTGATTCAACGGAAAACAATGCAGTGAACTTCCTGCCTTATCGGAACGACCCGATACGCCAATGCAAGGAAATGTCTCAGCAACAGAAAATACGATTTGTTCGGCAATGTTCTCGGCAGCAGTTGAAAAATGGAACTCTGTATTGCCAACGATTGTCGGTAGTGTTTGGCGACGCCTTGTTTTTGTTTTATTTGGTAGTTTTCGCTCGAGAAATCCAAACAGTTAGTCAAGGATTCACAGAATGGGGTATATGTCGAGTACAGGGTTCTTCAAGATGGGTTGAGTCGATATGTATTTACAGTGGATTTATTCGAAATAAATGGACATGAAATTGTTGTAGTTATTGTCAATATTTCAAGTCACCTAGATTTTTTTTGTTTTTTTTTTAATAATCATGTTGATATCCAGAATCTCTTTTCAGATCAGGTTAAAATATTTTTCCTTCAGTATTCTGGGAATATGTGCTGCAGTGAACAAGAATCTTCATGAAATACAAAATTTTCACACTCGAATATTTCACAGAAATAAACGAGAATAGAATCTATTGGAATTTTCAACAATCCAAACAACAAGAAACGTTGTTCGATTTGCTCTTTATAATGATTTCATTAATAACAGCTACCGATATATTGTTCCGCATTCAAATTGTGTTGTTATACAGATGAAGGGTTTGACTTTATGAGAGTCAATAAATAAATAAACAGATCCATCAGTGAATTACGAGTTGACAACGTTGGTAAGAACCAAACACAACTTAAATTTTTCAATATGTTAGCACTTTACACACAATATCAAGAAGTTATTGACAAGCAGGATAAAAAATATTGATTCTCTTATAAATGTTTTTTTTTCAATTATTTGGTTTTGATTAGTTTATACAACCCCCTGAACTATTTTGTGAGTATTATAGTCGATTGTTACCTGTGTATACCCCTGTATTGTAAATAAATGAATATACAGGGTGATTCACATAAGAACCGACATAGAGCAGGGGCATATAGGGGATTCCAAAATATGGCAATTTAACGCAACTTACCTCTATACCAAGTTGCTTCCCTAAGGAGTTATAGGCTTTGAAAGTGAAGTTGTAAATTATCTGTACTTACTGTATTTTGTTACGTATCTAAATAATAATTTGCCAGCCAATTCCTACTGATCACATTAAATGACCTACTTTGAAAGTGAAGTTATGAATTTTGAAAAAAATTAATATCTCCGTTATTCTTGAACTTAAAGCACCAAATTTGGTACACTTTTTGGATGTATTTAGGGCGTTACTTGACAGTAACTAGAGTTTAATTGAAATTTGTAAAGGGGGTATACCGGGTGGCGCACCATTAATATTCAACAGAATTTTGTTAACCCTTGCTTCATTTTGTGGGAAATTCAATTCTAAAACTTCTCTTACTGTAGTAATTTTTCGAAAAACCTCATCATTTTCATCAAAAACTCGAATAACTTGCGCGCTCTAGGTGTGTTATTTAAAATAATCGAAAATTCAAGATTTGGCTATGCAAATAAACGTCAAACAAGAAAGTAGGTCATTTAATGTGATCAGTAGGAATTGGCTGGCAAATTATTATTCAGATACGTAACAAAATGCTTAAAGTAAGTACAGATAATTTACAACTTCACTTTCAAAGCATATAACTCCTTGGGGAAGCAACTTGGTATAGAGGTAAGTTGCGTTAAATTGCCATATTTTGAGACCCCCTATATGTCGGTTCTTATGTGAATCACCCTGTATATCACGACGGTAGGGTTTGAAATTTCTGAATCATTTTCTCGTCTGAAAAACCTTCTCTCAATTGACCTCTCTTTCGTGGACCACCACTGGATTAGATAGTGCCAACAGCTCACTTGTCGCCTATTTAAACGGTATACAGCCTTTTCTGGTCAATATTTATCGGTCTGTGGAGTGCACTTCTACATGACGAAGGTATTTTGTTATGTATTTACGGAGGCCGAGAGAGCTGTTCGTCATAGCGCAGCGAGAGACAAATAATTTTGGCATCGCTATTCCCCTGCTGTTGGAAATTAGTAGAGAACGATATGGTTTCACTGATAAGATGAAATATAGTGAGATGTGCTTTTGCTATGGAATGGAATATAGTTCATTTATTCTGGGTAGATAGTTTCTGTCAAATCGCCAGATGAGCCGTGTTGCCAGATGTTTTTCACTTTTTCAGCGATACTCCGAATAAAAAACATGTGTTAGGTTGACCGTTTGTTTTGAAAGTGTTTTCGAATGATGAAATATATTCATCATATTTGGATCACTATCGATTGTGGATAACTGTTGAATGGTTCAAATAAAAAATTGGATTGTTCTCATGCTAGGAATCGAATATTCAAAAGAAATACACAATAACTATAGGCAATGAAGTGATGTTTATCTTTCAACATTATATCTGTTGTAAACTCTCATTCTCATTTGATGGTTCTTTATTTCAGCCAATTTGAATAGGTATGTTCCAGAAATAATTCAGAAGTTATAAATTGATTTATTTGTGGGAAAAAATAGTGGTGCATCTGCTCATATGGAAGAATTCCATATGATACATGAGAACATAAGGAAAACCCACAAAAACTCATGTAACCACCATATATCAGTACATTTCAACAAAAATTACAATATAGATTGAAATTCAAATGTATCTTAATTCATTTTGTTTGTCTTCTGCTGCTTATGTATCCTCTGGAACTGAAAACTAACAACTCGACATTTATTATGTTGAAAAATATCATAATTGAAACCAACCCTTCTTCTTCTCGATGACTTCTTTTTACTCCAAATGATGATGCTGCCTTCTCTGAGGTATGACTCCTGTTGATTAATCTCATCAATATCATCCATTTACATAAGAATAAAATGTATAATTTATAATTTTCAATACATAATATAATGTTCAATACCTTACCTGATGAACAAATTATAATTATCTCGCCAATTTTTCTTATAAATGACAAATGATAAATTTTTCTTCCTCGACTTTCTGGCTGCTGATGCTTTTTCTGAACCTCATATTCCTTGCTGTTCATATGACCTGGAAAAAATATTCGATCAAGCATGTAATATGAAAATCCAAATTCCCCAAACAGAACTAACTGTTCCTCTTCTACCTTCTTATGCTAATCTATTTTATGTTATAATTTCGAATTGAATACTATATAAATGTTTTTAATATTCATTTCCTACAATTTCATCAACTTTCACATTCTGACTCTTCTCTCCGTATTAGTTCATATGGTAATCTTCATCAGCAGTTTTAGAAGAAAAAACTAATTCTGCTCCAGGAATGAAACCATTTGAACAACCATCATGCAGAACAATGAATCTAATATACAACACAAATCCAGTACACCATCTAACCCAAATACAAACTATAAATACCTAGAACCTCCTACTTTATTTTTTTTTCACACTTTTGACACTAGAATCTTGCCAGGAATGTCCTATAGTTCCATTCTGGAAGATCCAGGTCTCATCAAGAAACACAAATTGCCTCAAACCTTCATTTTTGAATTGAATATACTGTTGGAGGAATTTTATACGTTTCATAGCAATGTTAGGTAACTCCATCATTCCTCGCCGTGGATCATCTTTTCTAAATCTGAAGCCAATGTTTTTCAATACCTTCCATAAAGATGAGAGGCAACCATTGAAAAGAAAACGTTGAGCAAGCTTATCATTCAATGTTTTTAATGTTATGTGTTCCTCTGCAATTAGGAATGTTCATTATTCAATTATACGTGAATGGCACTGAATACTCACTGTTCTTATACATATCGTAAATACAATTTCTTATTTCGGACTCCTGAGATTCTTCAATATCAACAATTGGTTTTTTCTTTTCTTTAGATGTCCTGGGACCGTTCAATTCTTCACCCTCTGTTGATTTTGCTGATATTCTCCACACAGTAGCAATACTTATATTCAGTGCAGCAGCCACTCTCTGTAATGATCATATTTTATATAACCTATTGAATTATCATAAACTCATCGTGGTAAATAAATATTCCATAGGATTCCTCACTTACCTTTCCGATAGAATTCAAAGGAAGTAAGGGACCTCCGTTATCCTTTTCTCGTTGAAAATATTCCAACAAACTTGCAACCATTTGTTGGGCATCTCCACTCAACCCTTTCGGCATTTTTATAAAAATATGATGAAATTAAGCTCTCATCAAAAGAACAAATTCACAAAAATCGCATGAAAAGCACAATTCGAATGTAAACAAACGATTGTAAGGATTCGCTACAAACAATTTGGCATCGTTGTGAAGGTAACGATGCCAAATTGTTTGGTCTCACAATGGTTCAACGGTTTTTATGAAATATGATTATATACCCAGCTATATACATTCGGAGTTAATTCGGAGCATCGCTGAAAAAGTGAAATACATGTGGCAACACGGCTCAATCTGGCGATTTGACAGAAACTATCTACCCAGAATAAATGAACTATAGTTGATTCACTACGTTGCGTACATTGCTCACATTTGTAGTCAGCAAACCAAATCAAAATAAAGTAGAATTTGTTTATTTATTTGAGATTACTAGTTACATCACACTGAATGTATTTTCTATTCATGTAACAATTTCAATTGAAATATTCGAGTTTTATATATCAGAAATGATGATAATATGTAATTCCTCAAAATCTTGGTTGGAAAAGTGATATTATAACTAAGCAGAAAAACCACATGAAGAAATGAAGCGTGATAACGTTGTTGACATAAACGTCAAAATTCAAAACAAAACTGGTCATGGCCTTCTCAATTATCGTTACCGATGAATTTCGCGATGAGTTTACATCGAATAACTACAAGAAATTTCGAAAACAGTTCAATTCTATGTATCTGACAAGAGTATCTTCATCATGCCATTTTCTCTCTTTTAACGAATCACAACTCACCCAACCAACATTAATGCAGACAATTTCAGTCTGGATCTAATTTTACCATCTTTGGAAGAATATATATATATATATATATATATATATATATAAAAAGGTAATTCATCAAACTATACTTTTTTTAATAAAACATCACCAGTAGAAAGCTCTGTGTACATTTTGACTCGCCCTGTATACAATCGAAAACATCACTTCCAACATTTAAACATGATGATATGAAAGAACACGACTTTGTCATCTACGCCACTGAAAATCACATCTTTTGACAGGGTTCACTCATTCAATTCAATTTCCTCTACAATTGTGCTTTATTTCTGCACTCGAGTGCCCTTATTTTCCGCCGCAGATTGAAAATTACAGTGTCTGTCGCTTGAAAAGCCAGATATTTATGATTTCTGTTTGAACGCCTTCCCTTTGCCGTAAACACAATTCCGATACTTCCGAATGAGCTTTATGGGTCGAAAAGGCAGCGAAATCGCTCGGAAGTATTCCTTTATCTGTGGAAGCTATTTTTGACAAACAAATTATGAGGACGCTTAATCGATAATGAGTGCGAGACGGTTCGATTGAGAAAAGAAATAGGGTTGGGACGATGATTTTCACAAATTTTCTAGAAGCATAAAAAACTATTATGATCCATTGAAACTCAAGGAATATATTGAATATACATCGAAGAATGTATTCAAGAAATTTCATGAAACTTATATTGCTTGTCAAATATGCCCCATCAGAATATTTCGATGGCAGTATAAATATATATAAAAGAATTCTGCATTTCTGGAAATTGTAATTCCGACTTCTTTGAACTGTATCAATGCAGTGCAAAATTCATGTAAAGCACTATCAATAATTTGCGATTGAGCTCAACATATGGATTTCCAACTAAATAGACAAAAAGACTACAACGGAGATCGAGGAATAGGAATCAGTCTGGACCAACTTTGAATCCCTAGAGATTCCATTGCCGCCATTCGTGAGAGGCTCATTTAGTATTGATGAGCGTATTGCTCAATAGGAAATCATCTCACCAGCATAGAATATGGATTGGAATCCAAGCCAAAACACATTTTTCCATACGTTCAAACTTGCCAAAGTTTGATTAGCCCAACCTATTGGTCGAGATCTTGAAAAAATTTATTGAAACATTCAATTCCTACAATCCCAAATGAACAATGAGAATTACTGGATTGAAAAAATAGCAGCCTATATAAAGGCATTCGATTCTATGAACACTCCAGAATCATGGAAATCACATATCAAGTTATTTTCTCTAATTATGCAGGTATATTTCGTTTTGCATTCTAAGAGATGAATTCTGAATATTCTGCTAGCTTTTACCATTTTATGTTCCCCTTTTATTGGACTCATCATCCGACCATGTTACAGTAATTTGCATCAATTTACTTATGAGTGGATCAGAATAATGAGAGATGAATACACAAGTCATATCTTGAATAATCCTGAAGCAATTGACTGGTATAGAAACAAAACATTTCAGTTAATGAGGAATTGATTACAAATCGATAGATTCGAAAATGGAACGATAGGAATACATAATCTATATCGAACTCAAGCATTCAAATATTATCTTAACTTTTTTCCGGTAGACGTCACTTGTGTCCACTTCCAGAATTTCATCATACAGGGCACTCATAAGCAGCGTATAATTCTGATATATCAAAACAGCTCAAATGAATGAATTCGAACTGAAGTCACTCTGGTGCATACTAACCTCTAACAACCAGATGAACCGGATGACTGGTCAAAGCATCCTGCGTGTGAAAATCACTAGCTGTCACTTGACACTCCCAGTTGCCGTCGTCGAATTCCAACTGAGCCGCACGAACCCATATCGAGCAATCCCCATTCTCTTGGTTGCTTGAAGCCCATTCGTATTTGTGAGGGTACATCCCCATGGGCTGCAAAAAATAAAATGCGTGGATTTTAACAAATCTTTGGAGCATAGATAATTCCTTATGGTAAGTTTGGTGATCCAAAAATTATATTCTTCAATTGGTATTGGTGGGACTGGGATCAATATCGTTAAAGAAAAACTATTGTTTCTTTGCCAACGTTTCGAATTTTAATAAATTCATCATCAGGGCTCAAAAATCAGCTTTTTCGAGTAAAAATATTAAAATACAACATGGAAACAGACATTATAGATACATGCTTACAGGACAACAATTCAACATCGAGCACGAGACAAATGAATACTGTATTGTATTTCAATATTTTTACTCGGAAAAACTGATTTTTGAGCCCTGATGATGAATTTATCAAAAATCGAAACGTTGGCAAAGAAACAATAGTTTTTCTTTAACGATATTGATCCCAGTCCCACCAATACCAATTGAAGAATATAGATAATTCCATTGGAAAGAAAAAAAACTAAATTTTTTGAGAGGTTGGTGCAAGATAACTACAGTATTATAGTATATTTTATTTTGAATGATAAAATAAGCTTCAACAGTGTTTTTTTTTTTCACCAAAATATTGAAGATCCATTGTAGAGTACTCTGATTCAGTGAATAGATTCCTCATGGAGCCAAGAATTTTCTAAAGCAAAATATTTTCTAGTGAGTAATAATTTATGAATGAGGAATTCTGCGAATTCAAGGTTGAACATTGTCTGAGAAGATTATTGATTGATAAAAATCATCTATCTTTTGTAAATCATCACTATCACAGAAACAATGGTAAAGTTTGTTATATTTGATGAATCTTGATGCATACTTGATTAAAAAAATTATCGAAGATTGGATACCAGGTTGCTCAATAAAAGTTATCATAAATTCTGGAAAAATCCTTCATAACTAACTCCAATTCTGGCCAAAAATTATTCTTCTTAAGACGTCGTCTTCAACTCATCATAGCAGTTGTTTTTCAGGTTATATCTTTCCCGACTAATTTTTGAAAAGTCTTGATCTTCATATTGCGTCAAAAAATACACGTAACTGTTCCAGACTTATCAGAAAAATCATCAATATCCTTTTGAGACTGCTGGTTCGAAATAGGAACCTATTCTTCCAATTCATATTCAATTCTTGAGGAAATGATTCTTCGAACCTATTGTCGAAGTCTTCTCAACTTATAATTGAAACTTATTTCCGGATTTTATTTTTATTCGTCATCCAAGAACTGAATCCAAAATAGTTGGAGTTACAAAAATGCATGAGAGCATGAGTAACTCCTGTTAAGAATCCTGGAAAATGCAAATTTTTTGCAGCGAGACGACTAATGAATGGAAGCGTATATTTAACATAACGCTAATTCATAATTTCGTCAACGCGTCTCTACTCTCTACGTGAAATCATATTAGGCATGGTTCTAAAATGGGGCGTATGCTGAAACATCGCATCCATTTGCATATATTTTCCACACAAAGTGGTGCGTCGGTATGGAAAAGAAACGACCCTACTCAGGAAGTAGCAGAAACGACATCAACGTAAATGCTGGAAACTATTTCGCTTTCCAAATCGTCCATTAAAGCTTTGTACTCCAGGGAAACGGCTCATCTTCTTGACTTTAATTATTGGGATTCACCGCTCTCTTTGAAGTTGATCCACATCTCAATACTTTTAGATACTTGTGGAGAAGCTGATGTCAATGCAGAAACTACCTTTGATCACTCAAAAGTTACTTCAATCGGAATAAAAAGTACGTGATAACCGTGAGTAGACCAAAACTACACCAAAACATCATTCAGATTGATTCAGATTGTAGTATGGAAGTAAAATCACTCAGGAATGAGAATACAGAAAAAAAGCGGGACAACATCAAGTTCTCTTTTTTTTCAGTATATTCATTTGACATCAAAATCAGCGAAAAATTTTGCATCCAGTCCCATCTAATTTTTTCTATAAATTGTGACGTCAAATTAGAGCCAAAAGGAAAATTTCTCACCAAAAAATTTTCATCACTGATAAGTTAAAGAATCCATTCGGTGTTTTTTGGATAAGCATCAATTCAGGAGATTTAAATTGGCAAAAATGTAATTTTTTTAATGGATCACCCACTATATCATTGCATCATCTCGTGCAACTATTTTATGCCTTCAAAGTATGTACTCATAATGTACTCTCTGAATCAAAATTCAGCCTTCCCAGTCATACGAGTGCCTCAACATTCCTACTTCATAATTCTGTATTTATGCATGTATACTCTGTATCAAGAGATTGATATCTGATCTCTAGAGTGCATTTCATTCGGACCTGCAAGGTCAGTCGATATGAATCTGGGCTTTCTAATTCAATTTCATTTCAAATGGGAACAATAACGAATATATATCACCGTACACCCTGCTATATTGGCAAAAATGTCATGAATTCGTAAAACATATATATTTATAGGCGAACTGTTCCATAGGAAACAAACAAAATCAATTTGCTATTGATGAATTGTATTGAAACCTGTTAGTTCCTTCCATTTTGTAGCAATTTATAGCCGGTCATTTACTTTTTCCGAAATAGGAAGAACAGACATGGATGGCAATAAATTTACATTACCTAAAAGCTCTCCTTATCCAATTCCTTACAGCAAGGAAGACTGTCGTATATATTTGAATACCATTCACATTTACCCTCAACGCTGACAGATGACTGAGATTCGATCTGAAATTTCACGAATCGACGATGTTTTATCATCGATCAATTTCAATTGTACCAATATCATTTGAAACTCAGCACAACAAATACAGTTTTTTTTGATTACACAATTTTAGATATTGGATGTATTTGAAACGGAGTTTCCAAAAGTTGTTCCAAATTATCAATCGTTATGCGTTGAATTTTGTAAGCCTGGGCCTGTGGAATCCTAAATCAACTCGGGGTATCCTCAAGTATCAGTTCTTGAACCATATTCTTTCGCTATTTTCACCAATTTTAAGTTTTCCAAAATTAAAGTTATTTAGGATTCAAGTTTTCCATATTTTCAATCCTGAAATCTTCAGAAAGCTCATGTTTCCAGAGTATGTGTTATAATCTCAAGTATATCTTGTCTAAGAATAAAATAGATGTTTAATCGTAATGCAACTCCATTGAAGATTCAATTTCCTGAAAAAATATATCACGGGCTTATTTAGAGTACCACATTATAACTACTGAAGAATCTTCATGAAGAGTGCGAGTTTAGAGCTTTACTTTCAAGCTTCATTCAATGGTTCAAACTGAACTAAAAAATAATCAGTGCAATCCCCACTCTTGCCAAGAGACTCATCTGCATCTTACAAAGAAATCATCATTCGCACAACCAAACCCTTGAATGCAAGCTCACCCCAAAGACCCATCTCGAACATAAACAATACACTATTAACGGGATAATTGGGGATGCTAGATTTCCCGAGGGTCATAGCCGACGCATATCTCTTTCATCATCAGTATAATAATACCTGGTGCTTGACTGATTAGTATCCAACTCCCTGCGGAAGTATTCGCTCACTAGAGACAGAGTTTGCATCCTCTTTCACCTGACCTGTTTGCGTTCATAAAGATGCAGCCAGTGTATTCTTAGAATGGAAGTTCAGTGTGAAAACAGTTGAAACAATGAGTTATGTTGGGGGACTAGACACTGTTTCAGACTTATTTATCAGAAAATGTGAGTTTATTCACCAAAATTATAATGCTACATAACAGAGATTCCGTCTGCAATAAAAACTATGATCGAATTTGGTTCCAAATAACCAGATATATGATTTATGAAATAATATAATAACTGCAGGCCCAATACTGATCCTTGCGGAACACCTGATGCTGTTCTGATCGACACGAACCTTAATCAACTATAATATAGAATTGAGAATAATATATATACTTATTCTTATCTATTATAATGAAGACTATCACGAATTCAATATTCAACCCTATACTCCATCATTAACATAAATTAACTCAACCCTACCAGTTAGGTTAACTTCTGTAGTTGCGTGAAAATGGGGTCCGTAAACTCTCGTCTATAACCAAACTTCACAGTTCGAATTAGAGCAAAAAATATCTCCTCGAATTACCATTAATTTCATATTCGGTTCAACCTCATGAAGGTTATTCCTTTGTTCTTCTAATCGATCCTACCCTTCATTATTTCTCCAAGAAGATACATTCAAGATCAAATTTATGAAGTGAGATGAACGCTTATACTGCGAAGGCGAAAGTTGATTTGGGCAGTCTCATTGTAATCCTAAAGAAGAAGAAATTTCACACGCATAAAATTTATTATCTATAATAATTCTAGAACCATTCACAATTCCATAACTCAGTAGGTCTATACGTGAGGATCCTGAAACTGGAAAGAAATATTCTAGAGAGGTTTCTTTCAAGGCAGTTGAATCATTTATTTTTAATTTCATGATGAGCTTCATGAGCAATCTCATTTTCTGGAAGCTATCATTTATTGGCATCCTGAAATATTCAGTATTCGCAGTCTAATTCATTTTCCTCGATATTTTATAAAGTGTAAACGCAGATGCCACGAAAAACGATATTTCTTCAGTACATATTGAAATTTCCCCTAATACCATCATAACTCTTCTCAGTTTCACTTCGAACTCAACTTTAATACATTTTCTTCCATTCAGAGGGAAATCTCTGGCTTCTCCTGGGTTTTATACTAATAATATTCGATTCGTGCCACTGAATTGATGGTCTTCAATATATCTCACGATCCTTGAGGTGGAAATGTCAAGTAATTCATGATCTACTGTTGAAAAGTTTCAGATCTTCGACCCAGATTCATTAAATTTTGCATTCTTTTTCCTCACTTAATCACCATCAATTTGATTTTTCGATTCGTTGCAAGAAGTGAGAGTGGTAAATCATATGAAAGAGATTATTTCGCTAATGAAATTCATTTTGATACCGAAAAAATTATAATCTTTCATGAACTGGTCAAAGTTATGATTCCAATATATTCCTATATCTCCCTTGGGAGATTGATCCTTTCTCCACTGATTCCTATTGATCTTTAAAATTGATTTGTGGCAAGATATACGTAAAAATATACATACATACATACATTATTATATATTGTTCAAAAAGTATTTTGAATCAATCCACGAAAATAAAGGATGATTTCAACCTAACTGAAGATATCTTGTTCATTTTCAATTACCTCGATGCAAGTTATTTTGCACTACTGACATATTCGTTTTCATGAATGCTGAATACTTTCTACTGACCTATGTAATTGTCTGCACCATTTCATACTTTGTACTTCAACTATTCCTTCATTTCAATCGTCCTTTTCTTCCCATTCTTCCTGTCATTTTATGACTCATCAGCTGAGTGCTCTTTCGTTTCTTCTCATTTATCTCAAGAAAAACCAATAAGAATGACGAAATAACGAATTAAGAATATAAAGTGAGGAAGTCCAAAGGAGAATTTAACCAATTAATGTCCTGGCAATCAACCCTTATCAACAGGTTCATTTTGAATTGTTCATGTCATCAATCATTTCCTCGTTGAAGATCTATCATGAATAAATCAGAGGAAAAATATTGTTGGATTGTCCTCTGTTTTTCTACCATGAATTTGAAGGTATCATTTTATACAGTTTATTTAATTATTTATTCATTTACGAATATGCCAATACAGCAATACATGAAATAAGGAAAGTAAACAGTATATATACTCAACTCTACTTACATCTATTTGAACCTAAAGAAAAAAGAAAAAAAAAAGGAAAAAGCAGTCGGCAATCATGCAGTGCAGTAAATTGTTACAGTGGGCATCCATCAAGTGTACATGCTCAGTGTGTAGTGCTCAGTAATGTACAGTATTCCTTTTGAAGGAAGATGGAGATGAATCAAACAGGTCAATATCACCCTGATAAATATTGGCAGTTCTTTGAAGTCATAGGCTCATTGCACCCGTAGTTTGTTGAATGAAATAGCACCCTAAACAATTCAGGATTACGTGTTCTTCTATCATTTACATCAAGACTCACTAATTCTATTAACTGTTGAGAGTTGATCATTCCATTCAGTAATTTGTAGAAGAAGTTTAAGTCTGATTCAACTCTACGACATTCAAGCGACCTAAGACCCATATCTGATTGCAATACATCATAATTATAATCACTCCTTAGGTTTGAAGGCAACGTAACTCAAGAATCTTTTCTGAACCTTTTCTATTGCATCTTGGCATCTTCTTTTCGAGGTATACAATGATGATTCCAGTCTATTCAACTTATATCTTGGACATGATTCTCTGAATCAAACACAATAAAACATCGAATAATCCCCATAAAGGTTCTGAGCAATGACAAACCGCGAAATCCCAACAGCGAAAACATCTGAGAAACTCGAGAAACCACAGCAACATCCTCGAATAAATCTGTAAACACGCGTCCCTTCAACAACGAAACTCCCATCAAACAAAACTTCCATCGTGGAGTAGGAAATAAGCAGAACTCAGAGATCTCATAATTCAAGGAGGCCGAAAAGTCCGACTGGCAGAAATCGTTCAGCGGTGCTGAAAGCGAGCGGTAGGGAATACTAATGACCTCTGGCGGGCCCATCTCACACCCATACGTTGGTGTATGTTCAACCACTCCACTGAATCGGCTGCGGAATATTCAATAAGGTTTACGAGAGCCTTCGTCGTCGCATCCTCGTAAACAATGTGCAAGTTGTGGAGATATTTTTCACTCGTTCGAACAATAGGGGGATTACAATTTCGAACACAAGACGAATAGGTGAAGGATACAGGGTGTTTTTAACTCAGTGGCGTTTGGTTATATAAAAAAAACGTGCATAGATACTGAAAAAATATTTATTGTACAAAAATCTACTCTTGAACAAATTTTCTACATAGTTTTCAAGATTTTGTAGGCACTTGTCATAGCGTGGCACAAGTTTGTGTATGCCTTCTTCATAGAAAGTTTCCACCTGTGTTTTCAACCATGTGGTAACATTTTCTTTCAGCTCGTCATCATTGTTGAGGTGTTGACCACCTAAAATTCCTTAGTGAGAGCGATAATTGTAAACTAACGGGTCTTCTTAAGCTTCTCTCCTCATTGTTCTTCATTGTGCAATTGATCACTTCCTTCATTGAGTTCAGTTTGTCCTGAAACCTTGCAGATTTGCCGATCAACTTCAATTGGTTTAATTTTCTTCACATTTAAAAAACGAATCACTTTTCTGATTTCACAAGCAGCGGCATTTTCAATTGATGCTGACATTTCTGTCTTGAAACAACACATCAACAGGAGCGATCTGAAAATGGCGTAGTTTTGTTGACCTTGAGTCAAAGTAAATGCCGCGCATGCACGGAACTGCAATCGCATAGAAATAGAGATAATATGCCTCGTATTTCACTCTTGGTTGTCCAGGAGAACTGTTCCGGGTTTGCAATATAAAACAAATGTTATTCTCCCACCAATGCATAACTATGAAATACACATGATTTCATAATGCTATTGACGGTGCTATATTGAAAATAAACAGTGAAAGAATAACCCTAGAATCGATAGTGGAGTCGTAGAAATATCCAACAAACTTCTGATCAAACGAACTGAAAACTATTCACAGAAGAATAAATGTAGAGTGGATTCAATGTGCCAGGAAACACCTCGTATTTCAAAGCTTTTCTCAGTATTTGACAAACATATGATATTCTAGAAATATATTTGTCTACGCTACATATTTCGCGATTTTCGACTAACTGATAAAATATGGAGAAACCAATGCAATCATTTTTATTCAATGAGAAATATTTCCACATAGGAAATTGAATTGTTCATATTGTTATTGTTTATTGTAAGAGTCTAATTTTCTCCTGTTCTTTATCGTTCGTTGTTGCTTCAAGATAATGAGCAGAGTCTTCAACTTAAATTGGGGTTTTTGTGAGCTCAATCCAACCCAATTAACCTTCATATTCTGAAACTCCATTGAATGAATAAATCTCTGAATTGTACTCCTCTTAAAAAGACCTCATTTGGCATTCTATTTCAAGAGCATCATTCTTCTCTTCGTTTTGCTGTCGTGATATAAAGCGAAATACGACAAATGGTATGTGGAATAGTTCTGTATTTGATTGGGCTATATCGTCTTATTGACAGATGTTGAAACCTATAATTTGACCAACGACCTAGGTTTGAATTATTTATAGCCAACCGCTTATGTAAAGGAAAATATATCTGTGTAATGTATCGTCCGATACATTTTTCGGTAGTATGAATTCGTTCGATCGAATGTGAACTCAACCGTATGAAGCTCGCATGAATAAATCCAAATATCGTGGTATGATAATCAGCATCCATTCATCTCCATACATAAACTGAAGTTGAATGCAGATCGCAGATATATCCAAATTATCAAGGATGGATGAGCATGTTATTATTGAACGGAGTCAGTCGTTTTAATGAAGAGTTCAGCAGCGGAATTCATGAAACTGGAATACTGACAAACTGGACAAACGGTCAATAGGAAGTACTATTTGGGCGTACTAAGGCTTTTGTGTGAGAAAATCCGTCAAAAACAGCCAGAATTATGAAAGAACAGCTCTTGGACTTTACACGATGAATTTGAAGTCAAATACGTGATAAATACAATCGAACAACCACCATATTCACCTGATTTAGCTCTATGTGACTTTTTTGTTCTCCAAATTCAAATAGCCACTCCGTGGAAACCGTTTCGAATTTATTGAATCTATAAAACAAAATTTGTGTAAGGAACTGAAGTCCATAGCAGAAAGTGTCCATAAAAGATGTTTCAAAGGCTGCAAAAAACGTCGACATATGTGTGATTGCATTCAATTGAGATTACTTTGGAGGTAACAAAATAATTTTCGATGATCTAATGTGGAATTTGTGTTTTATTTAAGAATCTTCGGTACTTTTTTGAAAGGATGTATCAAGCTGTCACATGTCGAATAGATTATTTCATGAAGTCAAGTCAAGTCATCATCCTGTAAGATAATAAAAATACAATAAATGTAACCTATTTTGCTTCTGTCCCACTCATCTTTCGTATTTTACTTGGTCATGGTCTGATGAAAAAAAACTCGATAAATCATTCTTCAGAAAATGAATTCCGATTGTGTATTGTATTGTTGTCATTCTGAAACAGATTACATGTCGTCGTAATAATACAGCCTGTATATTTCTCACGTTTCCTTTCCCCTCTCAATTCCAATTCGTAATACGTCCCTGCTTCTAGATATTCCCTTTCTAGTATTATATGACTTGTGAATATAATTATTCAGTGTTCTACGATACATGTTTGGGAAATTTCGACATCACTTATTTGCATTTACATGAACAGACAGACAACAATGAAGGCATTCTAACAAGATATTATACCTCCAGCAGACCTAGCCAGACTTGTCATCTTGTGTTGAAAATAAAGAAGTCTCACTGCCACCGAATCATGCAAACGACGTAGTGGAGTGTAATAAAGAGTTGTTGGTTCGCTGAATAAATAAAATCTTATGAGGAGGTGTCACATGGCAGTATTTCATGTAACACGTCAGAGGATTCTGAAAGATAAAAAAACCCACGAGTTCGATAATAAAACCTCAATTTATCCCTTTTTATATCATTATCTCTAGAGAGTGGAACCCTCTTGATTATGCATGGAAAAAACATAAAATTTCGAATGTATGTTTAATCTTGTGGAAACGATTCACTTCAAACTGTTTGACCACAATTTATTAATCATAAAGCTGTATCTGTATACGCATATATAAGAGTAGATGACAATCAGATGGTTGTATAAAAAATAAATGTCATGAGGTTTTTATATTATCCTCAGATGAAATACTCCCATTCTGCTCCTTCATAATTGAATGTTTAAATGTGGTTTCAAACTCACTTTGTGTGAATAGTGGTAATTCCCAAAAATATAGAAATGTTTTCACGATGTTTCAATTGTGTACATTCACAATCGTCTTCAGTTAAGAATCAACAAATATGTTCAGTGTATTCAGGTTAACAACGCTTTCCAGAAATTTTGAATCAAGAAGTTTTGTCATTCACATCATATAGGCAGTTTATTTGAATTTCCTCCGTTAGCAGCGTTCTTCTTTTTGGATAACATGTGCTTCTAACCATTCGATACAAAGAATGTAAACGATATCGAATTGAAATCCTTGTCTTGATATTGTTCCAATATTCTGAACGATGCAAATCATGATTGACAACATAATATTCGAGCACGAGAGCTTTACGCTCGTCGGTGAACATGTGAATGTTAACGGTGTGTAAAATACCTCTTCATCGAAAATCAATCAGACGTCGACAAGTCAGTCTATAGCAAACTCTCGCTCGAATCATTGACTGGAAATAGAATCTGACAGGAGCCGTTTGGAGTACTTTCAACAACGGATCACTCAAAAATTGTATAAACTGTTTGATGAATTCTTTTAATACAACTGAAATAATTTAGATTATGTGGGATCACTACTTTTAACTGAGAAGAACAACATATGCATTTATTTTCTATCAACTTCGCCTGACAATTTCTCATTTTGTTCCCTGCAGTTTTTTTGAATAAATTAACATGGAACAGATGAATTCTATTTCTCGTCTGAAATTTCGTTTCGAGTTAGTTGAAAAATTTTCTGATCATAAACAAGGGTAATATTTGTTGAATTTTTCCAGATCACCATTATACGGTGTGTTGAACATTTGAGGCTCAAATTATCTTCTGGCAAACTCAGAAAGGTGAGTATGGTTCAACGACTAGATGGTGTTTTTCATATCGAAGTGGATAATATTTTTATAAAAAGTGGTTATTTTATTTCTATAGGTTGTATTCGACCCTGTACATACAAGCAGCTCGTTGTGGAATATTTTGTTACGATACACTTCTAAAAAGATGTATAATTGTTGAACATCTGAAAATTCATCATGATGTCTACAATTACTTGAACTGCGTATCAAGACCTTGATATGCATCAGAGATCTCTATTTCAAATCGATTCTACTTGCTCACTGGTATGAAAACAAATCAATCACTATCTCTTCTCTTTCCCCGGTAAATGTAAACTCGTCTGCACAATCATCTCCAGCAATCTCGCGAGATATATTTTCCAGAAAGGACAAATCGATTCTACAATTTCAATGGAGCAGAAAATAATTTTCGTTCCATTTAAATGTGTCAACTGCTGTACGGTGCGAATATTTCTGAATTCAATCAATTCGTTGTCGATTAATATCCAACCTTATAAACAGCGTCATATGAGCGCCTTCTTGCGGATATTCCATCACACTAAATCGTTGGCATTGAAGTAAAAGTTGTTTGGTATTCTTCGTAATTGATTATCGATTGAATAGGGTTTTTCTGTAGCTGAAAAAACGAGTCCAAGTGGAGAAATAATTGTGACAAACACCCCCAAATATTCATTTCTCGATGACATGTTCTCAGTTCAAATATTCATGCAAAGCACTGACTATCTGAATAGCTAAAATGTTTTTTCTTCATTTTATATTCACACGCATGAAAAAACTAGGGGAAGGAGGGCTAACGATATGCTCTGTGATTGGTTGTGACGTGCTCACACAACGAGTTGTTGATTTTGATGTTCTCTAGCGTTTCGTCTCTCATTATGTCAGTTCCACTTATTCTCTTTGTTATTCTCATAGATTTCTATAGTGTTTTCAGCAAAAGTTTGTAAGGCACTTTCGACTTGGGATTGTCAAGGACATTGAGTCATGGGACATCCTGTGTATGACAAATTCAACTGTTTGGAGCATGATTTCTTTGGTGGCTTTCTATTCGAGATTCGGAGTTGTTGAACTCAATAATTCATGGGGATGAACAAATTATGGAAATGTCTGATGACAATTCATCAATTCATCAGTATAGTTACGTAAAACGAAAATTAATCTCATCTCCTAGATTCGTCCTAGGCGTTCACATATTGATTAAAATCCTGAAAAATACGAAAAATAATGATAAATAAGAAAAAATGCAAGTCTATTATGGAAAACCCATTCGGTTCCACGACTTCTTATACATCGAGACTCCATTAGATTTCATCCATACTCTAAGATCCTATCATCCACTTGCAGAGATGACATACGTCCTTCCTGATGGTGGTTATCTGAAGCAGCGGAGATTGTAGGTCGAAAGGGAATCGAGATTTCTTCGGAGAGGGGTTGGTTCCTCGGTCAATATCGTTTATCACTGGCGATTATAGTCTTCGGTTGGCGATAGATGTAATTGTCGATATATTTTCGGATGACGCCTTGACGTGACAGGATCTTATGGGTATGATGAATGTTTTCCTGCGAGAAAACCACTCTACTGGACCAAACATTGGAAAATGGCCCCCGATTAATAGGCTGAAACTTTTTTTCTTCAAAATCCCTACTCCAAAGTTTTCAAGAAGGTGTGAAATAAGAATTTTGCGTTAAGAATATTAATGAGATGGATGTAAACCTACTTCCGAATTTTAGTAATTTGTTTCATGGCATCATTTCTATAACACACTTGATGCATAGATTTTATCAGCTCCTCTATAATATAGTGTCAAATATTAAACGTGATCCCCATAAGATGATGATTTCCTTTTGTAAATTACATAATCAAAATCTTCGTTCATCTTGGCCATTAATCAAAAACACTCAGTACATCATATTTCCTGTTCAATTTCTATAGAATGTAGAAATCATTCACCTTATGGAAATCATGAAATCAGCAAAATCATGTTATCGGATATTTTCGATGCGAGTCTCCGAACAAGTCGTAGGTAAATTGCTGATTAAGCATTTAGATTTGTATAAATATCGGGAATCATTCATTCAGAGTCATTAGAAAATTAGTAATTAGAATTTTAGCATTATTCAGAATATTAGCGTTATTATCATTCGATTAGTTCACTTCTCAAGAACTGCGACTTGGTCGGAAGCCCTGCCTCACGACGATGGTTTTCACCCCCTTTTCGGCTTGGTTGGCCATTATGTAAGTTATCACGGTAATGTTGTCTTTTTATATTATTTTTCATATATTTTTATGTTTTCTTATGTTTAATCCTAAACCCTCGTTTTTTTTGATATTAATAAATGTGTTTTTGAGTATAATAGCGAGTACTTTATTTGAAAATACATGTAATTGGGTGATTAGATAAAACTAAAAACCCCCTCGTATTGCCAAGCGAGTCAGAGTTGCGACATGTGGTGGAGGCGCCAGCTTCGATTCTTTTTAAAAAATGCAAAATCATCCAATTACAATTTTCAGAAAAGAAAAAAGAGGAAAAAAAAAACAAAATTTCACCTTAATAAAACTGTAAATTCCTAATACAAATTCTATTTACGTGGCCATCATTAATAAATAAGTTTAGTTTCAAGTACTTTAATTTTCTTTCAATCTCGAATTATATCCAATATAATTTCTAATATCTGTTCATCAGCTTAGAAATATATTGACAGATTTGGTAAATCATAACGAATATCTGTTCATCAGCTCATTATGATTTCCAAATTGAAAATTTGAGCATTTTGTTTTTCTCTTTTCGAATTACAAACAATATAATTTCTAATATCTGATCATCAGCTTAGAAATATATTGATAGATTTGGTAAATCATAACGAATATCTGTTCATCAGCTCATTATTATTTCCAAATTGAAAATTTGAGCATTTTGTTTTTCTCTTTTCGAATTACAAACAATATAATTTCTAATATCTGTTCATCAGCTTAGAAATATATTGATAGATTTGGTAAATCATAACGAATATCTGTTCATCAGCTCATTATGATTTCTGAATTAGTAATTCGAGTTATCTATCCTTCTTTTTTCAAATTATAAACAATATAATTTCTAATATCTGTCCACCAGCTTGGAAATATATTGTTAAGTTCAGCTCATCATGCAGAATATCTGTTTCATCAGCTTCTCATGATTACGGAATGAATAATTTGAAAATTTCAAACGTCATCCAATTGTGACAATAGGAATGATATATTTCCCAATATCTGTTCATCAGCTTGGGTAGGTGTATTATCTTGATTGCATAATTACAACGAATATCTGTTCATCAGCTCGTTTAATTAGTAATCATACTGTTGAACAATTATTAAGATTCATTTATATTTCCACATATTTTATTTTTTTGATGATGGCACGTAAAAATCCAAAACGTCGGCAACGCCTGAAACAAACAAGAGATATGGAATATGGTGTGGGTTAAAAATTTTGGAGATTTCATTTTATCAACTTAGAATTAGGATGGTAATCTTAAGTAAATATAGAGTAGCAAAGGGTTCACGAACTAAACAAAAAAAAATATAGATATTGATTATGAAAAAAAAAAACAAAAAAAAAAATTTGCAAAAAATATATGAATATTTTTTCAATAAACAGAATATTCAAGAATTGACACACCTTCGAGAAGGAAAATGCATGATAATCAATAATAAGTATGAGTTTCATAATATAACATTTTTTAACATGGAAATGATAGTCAGAATTTTTGAAAAATGAATAAAGATAAAGGGAAATAAATATGATAATGATGAAGATATATTATTAGTAGAAGTGATAGAGAGGTTGTTTCACGAATGAATATTCACGAATGTAAATTATCGGCTAGGAGAGCGTGGAGGATGCCAGAATTCACTGGTGAACGCTTACCCTTCGGCCAAAGTTTAATTTACAAAAGAGTTGAGATATAAGAGTTGAGTTTCATATTGTTTTATCGGCTAGGAGAGCGTGGAGGATGCTAGAATTCACTAGTGAACGCTTACCCTTCGGTCAAGGTATAATTTATGAAGAGTTGAGATATTAGAATTGAGTTGTATTGTGAAATGTGTGCACATAGTACACTAAAGACAGATGAAAACGCAAAGGGAGGACGCTCCTTAAATCGCGATTCATAGGTCGAAATGATGAGATAATTCTCAGAACGTGTAGAGAGTATACTACACGCTGTTGCTTGTCTTAGAAGACAAGATAGGTCTTGTGAAATGAGAAGAGATTTTATTGAGAATACGTTTCTAGAAGAGACGAACGTTGGTATAATGTTGTAAGGAGTTCGTGATTGAGAATGATGATGAGTTCGTGAAAATAATGTATCAGTTATCTTATCTTATCTGTACAAATAAGTACAATGTGATTCTTCGTCAGGAAAATATTTATTTCCAAAAATCTTGATGATTATTTATCAGATTTAAATCAATGTTCGTCGATAGGCCTTAGCCAGGAAAGTAGTTGTTTTCTGATAAATATGAAAGTAATAGTGTGAGAAGTTTAAATTTGATTTTTTTTTATAATTATACTCATTGAACAGCTACTACTGAGAGAATACGGGTGTGTCTTTTCAAATGATTTATGTATTGTTTATCAAAATGATTATCAGAAAATATACTGAAATAATGTTATAAAATTATTCATTTGTAATTAGTTATTGTTAATGAATGAAATGCTTCATCATGGACTTAATGCATAGGATTGATAATTGTTCATTAAATATAATTTAGGAATCAGTAATATGATAATTATAATAGGTTATATCAAATAGTTGAACTTACTGCCGAATATATCTCTGTTGTTTCATGTGAGAGAACCATTCTACTCCAAGGCACAATGCACCACTACTGAGTCAAAACACTGAGCCATCCATTATTTCATCACTCCATCTATGGTCACCCACATCAGAAGGCATCTGGAAAGCAGGATCTGAATGATTGTGTTATGGAAAATGTGTTGAAAATATGAAGACAAAAAGGATAGAACTTACCTTGCCAAATACGAAGTTGTTCCTTGAAATCGATTGGCATAACAGAAATAGCTCCATTTTCTGGACAATGGACTTACAGTCATCTGAAGACCAATGGTTTTTACGAAGAAACTTCATCAAAGTGAGGCCGTTTATGCAACTTACCAAACCACGAAGGATGTCACCAAAAAGTAACCCCTACTAGATGCATCCACAATCCACCGAAACAAACACAGGCTGTTTCACGATGGCGCAACGATATACTACGCCCAAAGAACAACCGACTCAGCAAATATTACTGAGTTTTCAAATGTGTTTCAAATTCCGCAACTCGTCTTCTCAACGATTCCATTAGTACATAACACAAACAGTACACAAGCAGATTACACCAGAGCCATTGCCCCATCACGGCATCGCCTTCCCACCAGACCCGTACTTTGGATCAACCGACCACAAGCATCTAAGATCTGGTACGAGAAGTACCTATGAAGTATCCGACCCACAGACAATGCGTTCTTTATGTTGTGATGAAACTAGAGACAAGAACTGACCTAGGAGTGTACAAGTGGCAGAAACATAGTAACTATCAGGTTTCGGTCAAAACAAATCAGTGAAATTAAAAAATGAAATCAGTGTGGTGACATAAACAAAGTGAAGTGCTGGACTCGATAAAGAATTAATGACTCATTCGTTTAAAACAGATTGAACTGATAATTAGATACGCAGTAGATATACAGAACTATAAACTTTTAGGTGTTGACAATGAACTGAGTTGTATAATTATATATTTGTAATCATTTTTCTGAATTTTATATGTAACTATGTCTTCCTCGTTTTTTATGAACTTATTTTCAAAAGATAAAGCTGGGGGCCAGCTTTGCTTAAAGGGGGGAGATATGTCAAATATTAAACGTGATCCCCATAAGATGATGATTTCCTTTTGTAAATTACATAATCAAAATCTTCGTTCATCTTGGCCATTAATCAAAAACACTCAGTACATCATATTTCCTGTTCAATTTCTATAGAATGTAGAAATCATTCACCTTATGGAAATCATGAAATCAGCAAAATCATGTTATCGGATATTTTCGATGCGAGTCTCCGAACAAGTCGTAGGTAAATTGCTGATTAAGCATTTAGATTTGTATAAATATCGGGAATCATTCATTCAGAGTCATTAGAAAATTAGTAATTAGAATTTTAGCATTATTCAGAATATTAGCGTTATTATCATTCGATTAGTTCACTTCTCAAGAACTGCGACTTGGTCGGAAGCCCTGCCTCACGACGATGGTTTTCACCCCCTTTTCGGCTTGGTTGGCCATTATGTAAGTTATCACGGTAATGTTGTCTTTTTATATTATTTTTCATATATTTTTATGTTTTCTTATGTTTAATCCTAAACCCTCGTTTTTTTTGATATTAATAAATGTGTTTTTGAGTATAATAGCGAGTACTTTATTTGAAAATACATGTAATTGGGTGATTAGATAAAACTAAAAACCCCCTCGTATTGCCAAGCGAGTCAGAGTTGCGACAATAGTATCAAGTTATCCAAATGAATTCATGGAGTGTGGCAACAAAGGACTTGTTTGTTTTAGCAAGCAAGCACTCGAAGTAATTGAAAAACTCAATCATTCGAAATTAATTGAATCGTCTGTTCAAAATACTGTTAAAATATTGATGAAGTTGGCACAATGTTTGATATGCATCCAACAGTGATCGTTTTTATAATACCCCGCTTATTTATACTGTTATAACTAAATATATAATATGTCAGCACATTATTTGACAGTATTTATACAATCACAGTTCAATGCACAGTTAATTCGTTATAGTTATTATAATATATATTTTGGGGGAAAGGACTTGCCTATTGGATCAGTGTAATTTGGTCCAATAAAGGAATCTTCGAAGTATGACAGCTGTCACTTACGTGTCAATGTTCTATTACAAAACTAGTAAAAAGAAATCACATCACTAAATTGGTGAGTAGTAATACTTACTTCCCATCTCTGCCAAATCAACTGATTAGATTATTCCAATTGTCATAAAATAATTGGAGATTGAAGATACCAAATTGAAAAAATATATCATTTGTCGATGTAAAATGGCCTCTTCTCATGGGTCGATCGATCAACCCATTCATACGTGTGAAACCATTAATCATTGAGGAATTTCATGATCAAATAATCTTTCCAGCATCCGTAGATCATCATTTGTTGGCGTTATGTGAAAGAATCGTGATCGATAATTCAACGGTAAATGAAAATATCTTGCTATCGAGTTCGAAAAACACCAACAAAGGATATTGAAAAAGCAATATATTATATACTGGGTGTTGTATCTAGACAAATACCTCGGGAATATATCTGTCTCGTAACTACACAATCTACACATCTCTTTCAAATGGAAAAAACTTCACAGATTTTCGTCTCCAATAGAAATTAAACCACTCTGTACAAAAAATGATAAGTCAGCAGTAATATTATAACCTTTTTATGGTTGTTTTGAAGCCTGTCCCTAGCTATAAGACCAATAAATAACATCGACATGGTCTTTTAGATATATAAAAGCATACATTTGGTATGCTTTGTATTCCGTTATAGCCGATATTCCGATTTAACCATCGATAAAGAGCCTATAACAATTATCTCTACCATGCTCCCATATTACCATCGCATATAAAGGGATAACTTTTTCTTTGAAGTTATTATGAATTCGAAAAATCACTCGAGGCCATCCATTAAATCCGGCTGAATCGTAAAACTTCGGCAATATCATATCGACAAAAGGACTGAACATCAATCATCGACGGAAAAAAATAAAATCATATGATGGCCTAATGGATATTTCATAGAGGTGAATGGGAACATCGGTACTCGAAGTGATTCAGTTCGATGCTGAAAAAATAACAGTGCGATTTTGCCCAATTTCATTAGCAAAGTTGGACGGCAGTTGCAAAACTTCCGGACTGATTGATACATCATTGTTCGAGAAAGGCCGGCAAAGTTATAAGAGTGAGTGAAGAGACTTTTATTGGGTGATTTATTGTTGGGTTGTCAATTGGGGAAAAAGTCCAAGCGTGGGGTGCGAAGCTTACGATAAGATAGTCCTCTTGAAAGACTGCGTGATAGAAAAAATCAGAATTGATAGAACTCATCGTCTCAAGAAGTACTCATTCGTTCAAGATTAAATATATCTCAGGTATAGTTTATTTTTTCAAGAAATATAGTTATGGCAGATATTTCAATACCATAAGAGCAAAATAAAAAGTATTCAGCTAACCACTAACCTTTTGATTGGATTACAATAATGGACAATAAAGAACAGGGTTGCCTGTATAAGTGGCGGTACGAGTGTGACATTTGTCAACCTTGAATAACTAGACTAGAAAAACGTCTTCAGTCGATATAACGAAATCATCAGTTTCAATATCAATGATTCCACCACTAATATACAATAAGTATTGTAGTTTTTACATGAATCATAAAGATATTGATAAATCTGGAGCGCCTCCTTATTGCCCCCGAAAGAAAATATCGATTTCGTCCTCATACGAAGCATTTTTTGCGAAAGTTATTCCTTACCATAAACTTGGATAATAAAAGAAAAACACTCCGGTACAACACACACACTTCCAATAACAAAATACATTTGTTTTTATAGCAACATCGAATTGTTACGGCCAACAACGGCTCGCTATTGACTAGACGTAGGTAAAGGGGGGATGATCACCCCAAAAATAATAACCAACATGAAGTGATCATGAAATGGAATGTAGATAAACATAAACCATCAAATTTGGCGTCGAAATGCGAGTCATTTATTTCTTGAAAATACAAAGAGTATTAGTGTTGATTTAATCATTTCCAGTTTCCAGGACTTCAAATACCCAAAGAATACACACATTAATATTAAACAACAATCAGAAATTGAGACTGGCAACATATTCTATATAGTTGTCAATATTTGTTCAAGTCCCGAAGTTGAAATGAGAGCATCAAATTGGTTATCTGTTATCTCATACAGAAATTTGACGAACCAAAAATATACTTTTTAATGATGTTCAAAATATAACCTCGATACATGTGATTCTGTGATTCATAGTATGGATTGGTTATCAATTTTGTAGAGATCTACAATAAATTCTAAGGGCCTTCTTTCAAGCAATGCAGTTGAACATCGATGAGAGTTCATGAAATAAATCGTAATAATACTCATGTCGAGCATGTAACTAGACCTGTCTAATTGAAATCCGAATGTATGTTCTTAGCGTGCATTAGGGCGGAATATGGGCGCAATTACCACATCGCCTGACATGACCAACTTCAGCCTCAACTGCACGGATATTTTATTTTTGATGCATCACGAGTGCTCAAAATTAAAATATTCTCCTTCCATCTAGTACCTTTGAAACGATTTTGTATTATTCGTAGGGAAATACAATCGACGATGTTCAAGTGGCTATCACACCAGTGTGACACTTGCGAAAAATATATTTTTTTGGGTCACTCGATAGTTTATATTTTCGAAAATATCCTGTGAAAGGAGCAAGGTCGTCTCTTGAATAGTTTTCGAACAGCAGTTTTCTAAAGAGCGACCGCTCGCAGATTTAAATCGATAGTTGAAACTTTAGTTTTCCTCAAAATAGCTGACACCATAACTCAACAAAAAAATTACCGATCGACTTCAAACTGAGTATGTATTTTTGAATATATTCATTATACGATGACCCATAATAATTCCGATTGTTTGAAAATTGTCAATTTGACATTGAGAAAAACATGATTACATTACCCCAAAAAATCACACTTCTTTAAATATTCATTTTGTGGATTTTTGCTATTTTTTCAAAAACCTCAAGTCATTGTTTAAGAAATACCTTCAACTTCAACAACTTTTGTTTTTTTTTTGTTCCAGGTACTCACTCACACACAAATATATTTTATTACGTCCAAAAATCTTGAATCTTTGAACCAAAATTTGCGAAAATCGCCCAATTATCGATAAAATACTGTTCGAATGACGTAACCAAAATCCTACTCCACTCGTTGAATTCAGTTTATAAAATAGTCTCAAAGTGATTCAAAATCTGAATCGACAAACACATTTCTTCTCTGATACGTCTGTATCTTTAAAAAAAAAACCTATTGGAAATAAGAAACAAGACCATCAAAACCATACCTAAACCCAACCTGACCGAGCATTTTCCTGTGTCAAATTCAGAAAGCCATGAAGATTATCTTCACGACTAGACTACGTGCCAGAAATCGTATAAGTCATTACCAAATCACGTCAATTATTAATTATGGCGCGGACATGTGCTATAATTAGCTCTATCCTCCCGTAAACTGCCATCATGAAATTCTGCGCAATTTAATATCATCTGACATGTGTGAGGAATCACTTCAATCCAGATTATACATGCAACTAAAAGGGGACCGGATCTTTTCTTCCTCAGATGATTGTTCATTCGGAAAATCATTCGACGGGTAACGGAAATGGGAAGTTTCACTAATAGCAATCAATTAAATTCCGTCGACCTCTTTAACTCATGTTCGATAATTGTTCACCATATTGTTTAATCATTTGCTATGCTTGATCCTATCGTCTATGTATTTGGCATTAGAACGTATACCTCGAGGATATTATTCTCATTATTGTCAAGTTTCATCAATTTTTTATGAATTGATTCCATTGGAAATAATGCAAATTTGAAATGTTAATGAAGTATTCCAGATACTTTGGTGAAACATTCGAAACGTTGAAAAATACTATTGTCATCATCAGGTGATCTTTTGTGTATTGGAATTTTGATGAAAGATGCATCAGACATGATTCGTTCAGAAATGTCAACTAAGAAGACGCATTCAATTGACAATCTCTCAATAGATTTTGAAAATACAATAAAACATAGGGTGTTTCATTGAAAAACTTTCCTCACAAAAATGGTGAGCTGGGCAGTATGACGAACCAATATAATTTCATCAAAATTTAGTGAGGAACCGCGTGTTGATACTATAAATCATTTATCGGATTGAATGGAACATATATAGACCTCATGAAGTATTCAGAATGATCCGAAGAGGTGATGACGTTACTCTAAATACATCGCACTATCATCAACATAGACGATATTGTGTCTCAAAATTAACGAAACTAGTATATTCAGGTCGAGCGTTCGATTCACGATAATGCAGGACAGTTTATGATTTAGGCATGAAATTTCGAATTCAGAATCCACCTCATAATTATTTGATAGGATTCCTGATGACCAATCCCAAAGTTATTCATGGTATATATCAAATGACTCAATCCAGATGGCTTGAAGGTACGGTATCTCTAAGGAAATAGATTTCAGATAAACGGATGAGCGGTATTGAGAAAAATCCTAGGATGAAGTCATACACTTTGACAAATTTTGAGCAGTTTGACAAAAACCTGGGCCGAACACGGCATTGGACTCCGTTTTCCTTTAATGAATTGGATGGATGGGATGAATGGAATTTTTTTCTCGAATACAAACATGTTTAAATACAGTTCGGATACATTTTTTTCTAAAGAATAATTCTCATGTTGAGAAGTGTAGTTCGATTTGAGTTTTTTCTTACATACAAATAAGCAATTGCACTATACGTATAAGTTAGCGATCTGTCTCTATTCTATAGATATTTTCATGGGCGTGCTCTTCTGAAATATCAACAATCGTTCCTCCTTTGGCGGTCTCTTCGAGGTTAACCCGTCAGGTCCAGTCTTCACACCCCTTTGTGGTTAATTTGGTGACCTGCAGAACATCTCTTTTCAAAGACTCGTTCATCCAACGAACAGCGAGGCTCTGGAACACATTGCCCAGGGAGGTGTTCTCCGAGGCATATGACCTTCAGAAATTTGAAAAGAGCACCAACTCCTACCTCCTCTCCCTTGCTTCTCACGATGTTCTCTGAACATTACAGGATGTCTCCTTTACGTGGGAAGTTTAATATAAAAAAAAGCAGTAATCGATGTTAAAATCGTTAAGAGATAAGTACCCATAAAAATAACATATTCTGGTAGACAAGTGAATAATAACACAAAATTTTGTCTGATGCAGCTGTAAATTCAATATATCTTTCTTGATCTGATTTGATTCTCAAGTAATCCCATCACCTGCTTAGTCAAAAAACTTCAAAATAAAAAAAATGGAAATTATCGCTCCTAAATTGACCATGAAAATGCCTTATACGAAAGATAAAGTAATGTGTTATAGCACTGTGATAAAAAAATGAGGTTAAATTGTAGTTCAAAAGAAGTTCATTAAGAAGATAGTTAGAGTTTTTCCTAGGTTGTTAGGACTGTCTATAACATTTTTCAATAGTGAATTTTTCAAAAATTGCAATTAAAGATTCTATTATTGAGTATACGACAAAAGTAAACTGTTATACCAGCTGAGTCTTTCGTATCTCATGAGCAATTGCACGATTTTTGGGAGAGGAATGGGGGATAAAATCACTAGTGAATATCCAAAATCCAATCGGTAAGTGTTTTTTTCAAATGGGAAGAGTAATATTCTGATGGGAGCCCACTGTTTCCGAAATAAATCCTGGTTGTGTCGAAGCGCTATTAGTTTGACTCAGCTGCGTAAGTGTCGAATATTTTTTCGACGAAAACACACAATTCAACCCGTACATCCAGCACTTCCGCGTGTTTGGTTTTCAGTTCGCGATATAACGAACGCAATATTTCACGTTCACCGTTGGCGTAAGTCGAAAATAAAATTGATTTAAAACCGCACTCTGCCATGCAGGCAGCTGCCCTTTCGGGAGTGCGTATGTTATCTTCATTATATCATCCTCGTGAACGGTATCTGTTTGCCAACAAATGGAGGGACGATATGAAATGTTGCTGCTTGTTTATGAGCGGGTCCATCATAATTTTGACCCGATTCGGCGATAGGCAGAGTGGGCTGATACGTGTAATAAAAAAAAAATCAATAAATTGCATATATAGGCTACCGAAAAATATTCCACCATTATCTTCCGTCCGTACAACAAAACTACGAAAATTAGTGTCATAATCCCCCACCTGATCATTAATTCTACGGCTATATCTCAACATAAAAATATCTCTTCAGCTTCTGACTATTCATTCATAAGGAAGTCCAAACAAAAGTTCAGCCACCCTTTTCTCACCACCAAAATACTCTTCCGGACAATTTGTTCCTTCAACTTTTGATATGAAATGGAAGCTTGCTCGAAAGAGACACGTCGTCTTGAAAAAATAAATTCGGAAAATATATAACCCCGTTTTACTGACATTTGCCAATAAAGAGCCGAAAGGCATATCTTCTTTATCCCGAATAAATCTCGGAAGATAAATGTCGACCGGCAACAATTTGAAACCCTTTTCCTAGACTTTCTGACTTAGCGTTTCACCTTTTGC
The DNA here is from genome assembly GCA_037013635.1 of Plagiodera versicolora. Classification (NCBI taxonomy): domain Eukaryota; kingdom Metazoa; phylum Arthropoda; class Insecta; order Coleoptera; family Chrysomelidae; genus Plagiodera; species Plagiodera versicolora. Next base: position 4,374,930 of record CM072990.1, read on the forward strand.
GAAAATAATATTTATAGAACCTGCTGACATATGCAAAGACGTCAAAGGAAGGGAGCGAATTTTATTAAGTGAATGCTGGTGTATCTGAGACTCTCGAGAGAAGAGTAACCAGTTTTTTTATCTCAGTTCATTGAGATATCTTCTACAACAAATGGATTAATTCGATAGTAGCTATTTTTAACAAAACCCTGTGATACGTTGCATTATATTTCCGGAAACACTTCCATTATATAATTAAAAGAAAATTCACTTTTTTCCGCTTTCATTATTTCAATCAGCCAATCTGATTTTGAATTCGATTCATATGTCATGAAAAACTGATGAGTTGTCCAAATAGTCTTTCGTGGACTCATTGAGTATACTGAATATTTTTTAAAATGGAAATGACCTCTGAATCACCGTTACTTAATTGACAGGTAATGTCAAATGATATGCACAACACATATTCATGAACACCTATCTTTTAGATGAGATGAGATTCAAGGCAAATCCTTCTATGGTAATTTCTTGCAATGTCAACTTTTGCAGAGGAAGAAGAGATAGAAAAAGTGGTGAAGATTTCAGTTCTTTGTCAATTTTGTAGGATAGTATTTCCACTTCAAACATAGGATATAGGATAAGTCTTCCTTTTCCTTAGCAGCCTTCAAAAATTGTTCATAAATGCTGTCTAACTCGAATATAAATTCTAGTGGAGACTACGCATCTATTCGAATTCGTTGTGATCAAGAGGATATCTCGAAAAGAAAATGGAATCATTACAATATTACAGAATTATACCATCTTATGGCTAGGTCATTCACAAAGTGATATTCCCAGGTAGAAATTGAATCGAATGCAATCAGCTAGGTGTGAGGACATTACAGATCGGGCACCTTATCAACATACAAAGGGAAACCCATCCACATCGTCCTACATTTTCCCGCTCGGATAACGGCTTCTATGCGACTGCCCGAAAAATCGAACGAACTGAATTGATCTGGAACGAGAAACCGCTTCTATCACTTTTATCTTGTCCTCTTGTGAGGAGGTAAGGAATGCCGAGACTCCGTAGGTAATTCAGAACGCTCTTATACCCGCTGAAAAAACATCCCGTTTCCTCTACTCGATCACGTTTTACGACTCGTGTGGCGGAACACTATCTGCGAAATTGACAGGAAAAACGAACACTCGTCAAGAAAGCGAGAACCGATATTGGTTTCTCCGGAATCATAATATCCGACATTGGCGAGCGGTTCCATCCGAATACCGACATCATCATTGGCGTTTCTTGGCCAACCATATGGTTGAGGTTCATTATTCTCCTATGAAATTCACTAGTGCTGCAGTTACTTGAGAATGGCTCAAAAATAGTGATTAGTTTTTTCATCTAGCATACGAAAACTAGTTGCTTAATATCTCCAGAAAGTCCTCAAAAGGTCTATTCGAAGGAAAATATGAATTTAAAATTTTCTCAAGCTGTATACATTCGATCATCAATTTTTTTTATGTTGATATACATATTCTCATCATATGTCAGCATCATCTGCCAATTTGGATTAGTAATTTCTCGTTGACACCTAGAAAGGTCGTCACGTTCTATGTCTTCTTCGATTTATGACATCTGAAATAAATCAGCATCAACAAAGAATATGTATTGAATTTTGCGTTGAAAAAAGTATTCCAAAGCTCTTTAAATGTTGTCTGTGGAATTTGGCGAGTCCATTTTGTCTCAAAAGAATGGTACAAGGGCTTCACAAAAGTCCTGGAAGATGTTGATGACAATGAACGTCAATCAAACACCGTAATTATGCCTCAACCATCTAATCCACCAGATTTGGCTCCCTACGATTTTTTCCTATTGCTGGTGAGACCATTGGCAGAAAAGCGTTTAGCCACAATTGAGGAGGTCAAACCAATCGCATCATTTATGTTAAGACGAGATCTCCGATATTCCTTTGATAAATCTAGTTGATTATATCCAAGGTCAAAGAGTAAAGAAAAAAAACTATGGAAAGTAGTATCCAATGCAAATATCTTCTGAATAATTACAATAATCGATGAATATCATGAAAAGTTTGGGCTGACAAGCTCTCATAGACTCACCCTGCACAACAGAAATGTACTGAAAACGAAAAATTACAACCCCCTTTGTGAAACTATTGAACTGATGATGTACGTCATTGCTACATTGATAAATCTCTTGCCATTTTTTGTTGTCTTGACCAAAACCTTCTAGCTATCTGGAGAAATATTATTCCAATACTTCTTGTCTCTGGCCGCTTATCTCTAGAATGTCTCCCACATTTGCTGGAGAATGTAATAATGCGTTATCGTTATAGTTTTTATGGCGATTTTAAGTAACAATTTTCGGAAAGATACGACTCGAATAAGACTGATAACAGGATTGATAGTGCAGATAAAAAGTCATTTTCCAGTTTCTGTTATGCAGCACTGTACGTCTTGATAATCTTCAACAATGTCACTTATTCTAATCTAACAATTCTATTGGAGTTGAGTTTTCCATCGACTTCTTCCTTGTTGTCAATTTGTGTTATCACAAAGGTTTCTATAGGCTAGACTTTTCGGTTTTCCACAACAGGAGAGAAAATACCAAAACCTATAGAGTCTCAGCCTAGACAGATCTTGCAGTAAAGAGACTGCCAGAAGCACATGAGCTCCATACTGATCTATAATTCATTATCATTTCACAGTGATGAATTGATGAACTCACCTTATTATCTTTCTGCCATGAACAAGATCCTCTTTTGTTGAACACTTTGCAAACCAGCAATGCATCTTGGCCTGGATTAACTTCTGTGTAAATAGGCTGTTGTTCAAACTTTTGAACAGATGACGATCCTGAAATGAAATATACGTATTGAAACTAGTTCTTTTTCAAAATTAGCTATTCATTTTCATTAATTTTATAATCGTCAGGGTTGTTGAGTCTAATTCATATTTGAATAACTGGAGTCAAAGGAAGAATATGAGCTATTCCAGCAAAATAAAGAGTATAATATGAGCAGCATTTGCCACGGTTTTCGCATCCATGTTATGATAACGGAAATAAAAAGTATATTATCATGAGAGGAAAACTCCATGCAAAAATGGACCACATAGAAAGAGTAGAGTTTCATGAATTCCACTGCATGATGAATTTGTCAACGCATTTATTGCACATTTGAGTAATAAACAAAAAATTGTTTCACCATGATTTTTAGACATTCTATCCCCTTTTTATTGAAGAAGATAGTTTCGACAGATTTGGTTATCTCTCGATACCATCGTAAAAAAGTATTCAGCTGATAACTAAACTGAATTAGTTGAGACTTAGACATAATCAATAAGTTATTTCTCTTGGTGTATATATTTCATGAATGAAAAATTTTTCAAAACAATTTGATAACCAAACTCAACCTAACTTTCTGTTTCTGAGTATGGTTGAAGAAAAAGACATGCAGCAACACAGCAGTTTCTGGAGAGCTTTCACAACTATCTTATCCAAATAAATAGACTATAGTTGCACTTTTATTGAAGGGAGGAAATGATCCCCAAACAAAAAAACATAACCTCAAAGATAAGAATGCAAAAACGAACCGAAACTTTATATTTTCATTTTTGAATTCTTTGAGAAGTTTTTTGTTTGAAGTTTGTCGTAGGTACTCAAAATGAAAAGTTTCTAAGATACCATTATTAAAATCATTGATTTTTCATCGGATAATTCGAATTTATGCGATTATCAGAGATGGTCAATAAAATAACCTTGTATGTATTTCAAGCTTGGTTTGTCATAACTGGATATCCAATATTGAAAATGTTCTGCTTCATATTCATCCACGAGGGTTTTTGTATATGTGAGATATTTAATTTAATTCGTGTTATCGCCAGAGCAAGGGTTCTCCGTGAAACATTTCATCCTGGTCTGCCGCGGATTTTCATTATTTCAATTCGACCCGCCACATAGAATGCCCGGACTGGACCTTTCACCTGCCCTTCTGCTCTCATTTGTTGTCGAACCTTGGCAAACCCGAAATGTTGTTCGAAAACCCCGAATAGTTTCTGCTGATGAATCAGACATTTCTCTCGGAATTGAGGAAACAGTCCGTTGTGAAAAATTATTGGGCGGCTTGGTATGTTTCCGAAGTTTGATGCAATGGAATTCTCGAATGAAGGGGTGAATGCGTGTTACTGGAAAGAAGGGACCATGGTTTCGAATGAAGAATAGAAATACCATTATACGATAATGAAAGATTATTCGAATAGCTTTAAACAATATTGAATTCGGGATACCTCTAACAGAATCGACCTCCAAGATTACCGGACCCAACCATTGAGAATTTCATTACTAAAACGACAAATAATAACATCATAAGAAGATTGAAAAAATCTCAAAAACAAAGATTTTTTCATGGAATTTACTCACAGAAATATTTTATTCCTTCGAAAATGTCGATGATATAGAGTTCATTCCTGACTACCCTGTATACTTCAGACGATCTCCCAAAAGGGAAACAATCGAAATGATTCATCAGTAATTGAATTCGACATGAAAAAGTTTGTGGTCATTCAATGTTCAAAATATTGTTCAAATGATGGGATTTGTTATGGAAATTCTTCAAGAGTCACCAAAAATCAAAATCTCATATTACCATCTCAACCTGACTCAACTTTTGAGAAACTCATTATTCATTCAGTAGTTAGGAAATACTTTGTACTTCACATAACCTGCAATTGTTTTGGCAAGTGTAGAGTCCCTTCTAAAAACGAATGAAAACAGGGAACTTATCATCAACAATGTCTGAAAAAACTTTCCGGAATTCCTTGTCGACTCTGTATGTACAGTTCGACCTTTAGGTAATAGCACATCGAAACTTTCAGGAAATAGCGCTCACGGAATTTTTGCATCGACAATTTGAATCTCTCACACGACAATTAGGAAAGTTTTCTAATTATCCTGGATTTCCTGTACCCCAAACTACCCTAATCAATGGGGAAGGTGTGTTCGATAGGACTGAATAGTGGAATTTTGCCAGTTGAACTCATCGTGTATTCAGAGTGAAGCTGAAAAGAGGCCAATGGAGTGATCCAACGAATGCCATGTATCGTATAGTCGCATTTGGTTTTTCGTTGTTTCATTTCATTGTTCTGGATCATGTTCAACAAAGTACCTTTAAACGAACTGGATATGATGAATTCACACCCATGTGGAATATTGACTGGAAATTGATGATAATAAGTGATGTCATTGAATTTTTTGATTGTCAACTTATACAGTGACTTTCAGCAACAATTTAAGCTATCCCACAGAACAATCATTGATAAAATTTCTCAATTACGTTAAGATATGACCTTCACAACATAGAACATAGAACTTATAACATCAAAAAGTAAAACATAGAACCTCAGAACATAGAACACAAGACGAGAAACATATTACATGGAACACTTTTCTTCTTCTCTTTCAATCTCTACATCAACGTTTGAATCTGTCAACCATTTTTAAATTCACCAATGACCTGGAGTGTGTCCTAGAGAGAACGTTCGAGAAAATTCATCGGCGTCAATTTCGCCCCTCTGAATATTATTCGATAGCAGGAATTCAAGTACGTGAAAATAATAAAGTACAGGCACCGGCGGAGCTCTGTCATCTGCAACAGTGTTTGTATTCACTCTAATCCCTTTAACATCGGTGCGATAAGGCTCTTAAAACCTCTCGCGTGTGCCTATAATACTCGAGAAACTTCCGAAGACTGTTCTCCGTTTTTCCCAGATGGAAATTAGATGGAAATTCTCGAGCCCTGCTCCTGCATCAGAATTTTAAACTATGCATCAGCAGCCTCCCAGAGATTTCGCAGGTTTGTTTGTACATACGTTCCATCGGTATTCATGGAGGGTTATGAGATTACCGAATGTCTTATTCATGATCCTCTTGATATCGATGCTTTTATTCCATACTTCCACGCCCATTGTCGATTTGTTAACGATATCAGAATGAAGAGGCTGGTGGATTTGCATCAAATGAATGACTAAAATGTGAATGAATTCACGTTGTTAAAAAATGGTCACCAAAATATAAATTATCAACTTTGGACGAATATATCTTTCTTGGCATTCATTTTGGTCCACAAGTTTATTTATCAAACTATACTTTTTTTCATTTTACCAGCACCCCCAGTAAACTGAGTACACATTTCTTAATCGCCTTGTATATGATTCAGAATAATTGTATTTTGATTTGAAGAAAAATAATTACAAACCCTAGAAGATTGTTATCTGAGAAACTATGAATAATTTATTTGTAATCCTATCTCATATTGAGTTTGAAAATATCAATTTACAAGACTCAAAAACTGGTCAATATTGATCAACCTCACACAGGATGATTCAGTTATTTCCACTGAGAATGAATGAACTTATAGCTTTAATATGCTTAAGGAATGTTTTCGATGAGATATAACCTCAAACATGTGAGCAGTACTCAAGAAATATGAGCTTTGCAGAGTGCTGGATTTTTTCGTGGGATGAAATATATCTCAAAGGAAAAGGAAAATCCCTGCTTTTGTGAAGCTTTCGTCGCTATGTTGGCAACGCGTACATGCCAAGGCATACTGAGATTGCTAGGTCCAGCATTAAAATTATCAACTCCTGATTGGTGTCTGAAATATCATTCTTTGCTTTCTCACTGAACATCTCGTATCTATATATGGTTATAAGCTGGTATGAAATACGAATATCAAATTGCAAGAAGTCTGATGAAATCTACCATATTCACTGAACCCATGATGACAATCATGTTATAAGATATCTGCAATAAGGAATTGAAATTTGAGGACGGCTGAATTGAATCGTTTCCAGATTCCAGCATTCGGAAAACTGGAACGACATGCGCTCGCTTATAGTGGAATAAATTTCCCACTAGAACGATTGGATCAGAAAAATTCATGTCTGTAGAAAGATTCAGTGAGAAACGAAACACAACATTGCTTTTTGTGATAAACCCTCTGGAAGCCAAATCGTACGAGACACTAAATTACGCAGCTTGTCAGGTTTCCATGTGGCGAATTCATCACCATGACAGATATTGCACCTGGAATATCCTTATCTGGGGAAGGGCTTAGAGCAAGTCAAGCCATCAGACGACAACATTTGTCTTTTTCCTGACTGAATGATTTCATCACCAGTCTTTCTCTGGAGTTATGGGCCATAGTATTTTCTCAAATGAGTTCCTCTTGAATACTACGTCACCCATTCATCACAATAAATAAAATATCACGACTTTCAAACATTATTTCCATCAGCTGCTTCAATGAATTGACAGGGATCTCTATCCATTTCTATCGAAGATAAACAATTTCCATCATGATGATCATCTTTGCAGCAAATTGATGGTTCCTAAGGAGCAATACTAACACATATTCGTAATCCCAATCACGAAGCTTTCGGTTCAAACAGTAAACCCTAGAAGGCTGAGGAGAAAGTCTACATCACAACTGCAGAAATGAACAAAATTCTTCTGCTTTAGATTCTGTTACATATCAGAATAATATCTCCATTTCAATTACTTGGATTGATAATCCTGAACCAAAATGAAAGAAGAATAAGAACGAGGAATCTAAGGTCATGGATAACATCTAGCTAGAGTTCAGGTTAGATAATATTTGTTTCTAATGGTACATAACCTCGCATTGAATTAATGACGTGCCACAAATTTTTTCATTCAACCACATTGAGCTGATCCAAATGTTGTTCCTATTTTCTACGTCTGAAGTGAAAAATTTATATTTACTATATATCTAATAATAAGCAATTCATAATCATTACTTCTCGTTAGATAATCCCATAAAAAAACAAAACAGTAGCTGACGATATATTCGAGAATGAATTGAAACTTATCGCCAACATAAAATAATCATATATTTCAATTATTTATTTCCATTGAGATCACGCACGTACGGTATAGTCGGGAACTGCACAGCATGAACGTTGCCATAAAATCTTTCCGAAACACTCAACAAAAAATGTGAATTATGGAAATGGGCCTATGGTGTGCCACACGTAAATTTATGGAAAAATTTATTCCGACAACTTTGATGCGAGTTTGAAGACGTTTCGTGCTGCAGAATTAGGTGGAGATTTAAATAAAAGATATGAACGACTGTGTATGTTTTTTGTCGTGTATCCGCTTATTTTTTGTCATCTCTATTTATAGCGATATTGGGGTTATTAACAATTCATATTTGGTTCATCGCAAAATTACGAATTTTCATCTTCCAACTTGTATATTTTATTTGCACAAGCGCGACATCTGCTTTCTTGTTTTTCAACAGAATATTCCAATAAATCCTCATTCATGTTCTCTTAGAGTGGATCTTCTGAAGATGGCACTTTTCAAATCTGTCCAAAACCTCAAGAACTACAATTAAAATTTGACAAGCTAATTATGAATCAGCTCGTAGTGCATAAGAAATATTCAGTTTTGCATGTAGGCATCAACATTTCGATATCTATTGGTCTAGGATTCCACAATTGTCAACTTGACATGACAGTTTACATACCTTATCTTCTTCCACTCTGAATTCCTGCTGGAACTCGAGATTCTGATGCGAATTTTGTGGAATTGTCTCATTGAATATTGAGCGTATATCGGGATTTCATCAGACTCATGAATAATAGTTGTATCTGTAATATATTCAACGACTTTTTTAATTTCCTGACACCCCCCATTGTAATTTCGTATCAGAAGCGCTACTGGCATCACATATTGCCGATATTGGTTTTCGATTAATTCCATAGGGGTTTTGGCATGAATTTAATAATCGCGTACGCTCTTACCTCACCTGATCGCTCATATCGATACTTGGATATTCGATATGGAGCTGATTTGAATACCGCTACACCAGATCGTGGCATCTTTGTAAAATTCTTCTACTTCGCCGGTGTGTTCGGGAATTCAAACTAATCTACACGGCTATGCATACATTAAGCTTACGAGCTGATTAGTTTGGTGGAATATTGTGCATAAAACAAAAAAGAGATGAACCAACACCCAACAAACTACTAGTGAAGTCTATTCATTGAATCCATCCGAAGTGACTGTCTATTGTGTTATATGTCATAATTTTGGTTCATGCATTCTGTGTTTTTTGACATTTTTTCTATTTATATATCCTTGTGAATATGTTGAATGGTGAAAGGATAAAGTATCTATATATCTATCAATATTTCGTGTATATATTCTATAAATGTATCATATATTTCGAAACAATTCGAATGACACCTAACCAAACTTTGTGTTTCGGATTATCATTGAAAAATGAAACAAACAGCAACACCGCATTTTCTGGTGAGCTGTCACACCTATCTTGCTTGAGTAAATAGACTATAGAGGACAGATCTTGAAAGGGGTGGTGCCATCTATGTGGAAACAATTGATACCCTGATATAGTCAATCATATCATTATTATTATTATTATTATTATTATTATTATAATTTCCTTAATGACTCATTTCTTTCATTTCACAAAACTGTTGAGAGTAGGCTGACGTTTAATTATGTAATGAGTACAACCATTAATTTTAAACATTTTCCCTTCATGCCTCTATTATTTAGCAATCATAATAAATTATGCGCCCTAGAGGGAGCCTCTAGACGTCGAGACACGACCACGAATTCGCGTATATCGCGCTATATCTCTGCTCGGAAATTCAACTTTCAGTTTAGTCTGACGTTTATTGCCATCAAATGAATATTTTATTAAAACTTTGACTTTGATTCCTCAAGTTTCTAATACAATTATCCTATACAGAAAAAAATATAGTTTTCCTCTACATATACGATATACAAACAGCAGTCAACAGTATTTTCTGAAATCAACAAAAGAAATTCTGTAACGATATCAAATGGATTTATTACAAATGCTTACGTCATTTCATTATCATCATTATTAAACCTATCTATGGAATTATCACATTAGAAATCTATATTCCTTGTATATTAGAATTCAGGATTCGAATTAATAAACCAGACAATATTTATTCGGTATATCTGCAATAGTTCAGGTTAATTTTCAATTTTTTTTTTCGAAAAAAGAAAGCTGTAACGTATTTGGTGTCATCAATACCATAATTGACATTTCATGGTCTTCATGGTCCTGTATGTTCAAGAATTATTTTTAGAATTAACTAAAGATAACCTTCTTTCGTGTCCTAACTCATGCATTCCAATGGCATATAATCTTAGTTTTAAGACCGATATACCATTCCACTGTATCCATTCTCAGTGAACTGTCATTATTTTCGCGTGCGTTACGTATTCGTAAATTATCTGCTACACATACGTATTAAATTTTAGTAGACCATTTCGAATCACAAAGAAAATTGAATATCGAACCACTACTATTAAAATATTTCACTTCGTGTTCCAGGTCAGGGCTTCGTGGAAACACTCCGATTCTAGTGTAAAGCTGTAATTTGTATTTGGGAAGTCCTAATTCTGTTTCGATAAAGGGCAGAACTCAGGGATGATTATCATTTTCAGTGTGCACCATTCAATTACTGGTTTGTTTTCATTATCTGATTGAATTTGGTTAATCCGTTTAACTTAATTCAGTCTGCAATCTATTTTCGAACAATAAGAAGATTATTATCCATTTCAATTTTCTAAAGCTCAGGTTTTTGCTAAGTTATTCGTTACCCAATAATGTACCCTTATACAGGGTGAACTGAATGTTCAAAATCGAATCGAGAGATATCGTTACTGATTTACATTATATTTTGTGACTTTTCTGTAGTTTCCTTCTCCTGCATGTACTACGATTTATTGAAAGATATATTATAAGAAGAATGATTTCTCGAATATCTCGAAAAGTGTATCTTTCAACGGCAACCTTCATTTTAAATGGTGTATTTTTTTGCAAAGATATATTTTTTGCACATGTACATTGGAAACTCCATTATGTTTTTGAAACAGATACGTTGATCGATGAAATGTTCAGACGCAAAGTTTGGGAACGACTCATGTAGAATACAGTTCGTAAATTCTGTGAAATGTTCAAAATTTATCGATTCGTAATACAGGCATTTCATGGTATATGGATCATTAAACATAATTCGCAAACCTTTGAGGGGATATTTGTTTAATACTGTAGTAGACATAACAGCAAATAAGCCAGCTTTGTGGAATACATTCGAGAGTGCAACATTTTAGTTATGTATTTGTTTCATCTTCTGTTGCTATGACGTCATTGAGAACATGTCATGTTATATAAAATATACACGAGTTACTAACTATGAACGAATACAGTAGATTATGATATCTGCAGTTTATGTGGAATTGATTAATTGTTCAACATTTTACCTTGAGAAATAAAACTCGAAAGATCTTTGACATACAGATGCATCTGTTCCATTTTCTTCAGAGAACTTTCAGACCTATAAACCAGGGTAATCAAATTCGGCGAAATGTTCGTTCATAATTTTACAACCGTGGTGCACACGTATTTCGCTATTAATTTGCCCATTTCCAAATCCGATTCTATAGAACTCGCCAAGATTTCAATCTAACTTTGACCATCAGTTAAGTTCCGAAGTGATCTTAATTGCTCTTGAATGTTCGACTTCTAGTACCATAACTGTGAAATATGAAATTCAGAAACGTGTCGAAATTAAATGAATGAGTTTATTTGACCACCAATTCCAATTTTTATGGAACGTGAAAATATTATTCTTCTGGGGAAATTGTAGAGAAATTCTCACTTTACTAGCTGAAATTCTAGTTATTTCTTCACAATTCTGTTTCGGAAATTGATATAATAACATCGAGAGGTTTATTGAAATTCCTCGAACTGTTATCAACTAAAAAAAAATACTCATCATTCGACAATAAAATCACACCTATAGCATTCTCGAATAGCAATGTAGAATTTTTATTTCATACCTACCTTCTGCAAAGAAAAACAATTTCAGCCATCGAATTATCTTCGAGAACTAAGTTAATTAACTCTGGAATTTTAGATTGCAGTGAATTCTTTCTGAGTTATAGCTTACTGGTTCGCCAGGTTTTCCATTATCGAAAAGTTATTGTCATCTCAGTAAATCCCTGATTTTTTTTATAGATTCTCATTTCCAGTCAGTAGCAACAGCATTCTGATGAATGTTCGGGAGTAGTTCGGAAAGTCACAACATTCTGTATTCAGAGTGCATCTGTTTCAAAATATATTTGAAGAATTCAAAACAGAATAATAAAACGAAAATTATAACTTGGTTCGGTTTCATTTCCATGAAAAATCTGATTTAATAATCAATGAACATATAATCATATTCAATACTTAATTTTATATTCATCTCTTCTTGATTTTATATTCATCTTTTCACATTACGTTCTTCATTGATAGAACGTATCTCTGCGTTAAGTGAAGTCTTATTATATTCAAATGGCCTAATTTCTGCAGATAGGGAATCCAAAAATTCAGAACCAACTAAGAAAAACAAGGTTCTCGATTGGAAACAAAGTTGTCAAATTCGATGAAATTGGTGATTTCGAACAAGTATAGATCCTGTGTTAGTTCAATCTATATTCCATTAACGACCCAAGCTATAAGAAAATGTCAATTCCATTCGATGATTAAATATACTCGAATAGTACTCAACAAGTCCATGAAAAGATTTCCATTTCCAACGTCCTTTCATACCAAGTCTCGAGACAAAATGCAAACAATGATATTACTGTGATAAATTGTATTGTTCGCGATGTTTTCTGAAGTTATTAAGAGCGATGCTATTAATAGTCGCTTCTAATTCAGCGTTTTCGTTCTCACAGGACTGCTAGGAAGGCTTTGTGGTGCTGAAAAATATTCCTATCTCTTTCTTCTGAAGAGGAAGACTGGGAGAGACTTAAGATTGTCACACAAAAGGAATTGATGGGGCTAGTGCTCACTCAATGTCCATAGAATAAAATAATCCAAGCCATTGTTCGTAGTCTTTATTATGATGATATTAATTCACTTGAATTCAGTTATCTTCCGGATTTTTTATTATAAAAAGTCTTGTTGTTTCAAGAACTGGATATCCACTGCAGAAATACAAAGAGGGGAATAATCACAAAATAAAAAAAAATCATGGGCCGATCAGTAGGAGAGAAAATTTTAATGTATACAATTTTGTTTAGTGATTATTCGAAGGATCTTTAAAACAGGAGAAGATAATCTGAAAAAAATAGCGTACAAGGATAAAGTCAATGAGAATATTTTCTATAGGATAATTTCGAAATCAAGATGATCAGAGTTTTTTAGAAATTTCAAATTCAGAAAATTTACCAAAGTTGCTAATCAATTGAAACATATTTGAGTCTTCTATTCCAAGAGAGCTCAGGATTGAAATATATATAAACGTAAATATGTGCATGCCCTCTCATATGGTGTTTATACAATATCAGAAATATATCTTAGGTATTGCAATAATTTGATGGAGCACAAAGAATAGCTAGTCGAATTTTGGAAAGGTATTACAATTTCTCCTCGAAGTGGAGGATCACATGATCACTCAAGGATAACCATAGAAAACAACGATAAAAATTCACCCATTATTTGATGACTCGTAAAGTTGATTTCCTTTCTTCAACATTATCTTTCATTCAAGAATTATTTAGTACATGGGACGAAAATAAGGAAAACGTTTTTCGTTCTGGTGAATAAATAACATGAAGGGGTGTTTTTAACTTGAGGTCACGCATATAACGTGTATCTTCTGTAAGTAATTACCAAATCAATATAACTATTATTCATGTAGTTTTTATGTCAAACCTTTTGAGAGGATGATAAAATTAATTGGATGATGGGATATTATAAATTCACGACATGCTATGTCAAACTGGAGATCCACATTATTTTATCTCGTTTATTTGAGTTGACATTTCCATGAAAAATGTGGCAACAGTGACATATGATCGAATTCGTGACAGATACATAATAAGCCAAGTATTAATTTTAAAGAATCTTATCATTCATCTGATAAATTCCAAGCTCAGCTACTTCAGCTGATCAACATTAAATTCCTGGAATGTTATGAGCGTCACTATGTATCTCATTACTTTTCAATTTGTGAATTTCGAGTTTTAATTAAATACTCTGAAGTCCCCTTTCTATACGACGGAAAAATTGATGCATACTCCAGTCAAGAGGCTCCACCGATTTCAATAAATTATTCAGCCAGGTGTGGAATGCTGTATTTCAATTGTCCTTTCTATCTTCGATATTGGGATATGGAAAAAGTTTCAGGCAGTTGGATGAGAATCCTGAAGGATTCTTCAGAAGGTGTGAAATTATATCAGTGATAATTAATATTGAAATTCAATAAGCCTACACAGAATAGGACTGATTGAGAGATATCACCTAATATGTCTGCAAATTCTCACTATTATTTTTAATCATCACGGAATTCTACAATTAGCCAAATATCTTGCAGAACTTATTGAAATTGCTTGCAAATTCAGCCCCAATTAATTCCAAATGCAACAAGTTGTGACAATGAATCGCCTTCTATATTTCATGTTTTAATGAAATAGTTCTTCTTGATCGTCTAGAAGGGTGGAAATTAAAAGACATTAGGCATTACTTTCCGCTATTTTCCGCCTTCCTTTTCGTCGTTTGTCCCGATTATCACCCCAAAGAACATTCACAATGCTTTCAAAACTCCACATGAAAGCTGCCAAGACTGATACACGAGAAGAAATCGGTTCTTTTCATCAAACTTGAATGCTAGTCGCTCGTAACAAATACTGTGTTGTTTTCTTGAGGTCTTTTGTCTACTTCGTCCCACGTATTTCTACGCCATTAGCACAAATATAGCGAATCAACTGGGAGAATGACCTATTTCGATACAGGAGAGAAAAAGTTTCGCGAGAACTAATGAAATATTGGAAGTTACGGAATTGGATCCACTGCGATTGTGGTTGTTGATCAAAAGACAATTCATTGTTTGTTATTTCAAAAATAATAGTTAGTGCTCGGCAGCCTAATCTGGAATTGCCTGGAGTAATTAAATTAATTCTATTACGATGTCAAAAGTCTCTAAGTCTGTGAGCTTTTTTCTCACTGAGATTTTTCGGCTCACACACGTCATTACGCAATGTCATTTATTTTCGTTGTACACGTTTTTCGTTTTTTGTGTGTGTTCTTTTTTTTTTCAATTTTACATATTTTATATCTACACAGAATGCTTGCTTCTTTCCATTCTGTAATAGACTTCAGCTGTTGAATGGTGTATTTAAATAAATGAATAAATTAGCGTCAAGATCTTTGAAATTGCCAGTAATTGATTTTTTCAAATTGAGCTTCTTGTTCAAGATACCAAAAATTCATTTATGTTTAAAGATGAAAATAAATTTAATAGTGAGCTGATAAATAATTCCTTTCGGCAGTTGCCCTGCCATTTGTAGTAAACAATATTCTTGGAAAATGACAAATAGACCCAGAGAACTCTCTTATCTCGCAAATGAACTCGTGAAAATAAACATGAATGCAAATCGAATTAGCCTGTTGGAGAGCAATGTTGAGTGAAGATGAGATTCGTCGAGTCGAGGCAAAGTTGTCGTTTGAAGTGAATTAATGAAGTGTTGGTAGTGAGTGAGCTTTCCAGAATTTTGTCTGGATGTTTCGAGATTGCGACTGACTGATGCGAGATTTATGGTAGCAAAGCTCAGATGGAAGAGAAGTTTCAAAGACGTAAGTAATATCTACGTTCGAGAAATATTACTTGCATCTATGGAGTCATCAATTACTGGAAAGAGTTAAATGATCTATCGAACAAATAATAATTTCTCAAATTTGTCGAAACATATACGAAAGTAATGGCATTTCCAAAGAGGCCACTTAGAGATTAGAAATGAAGAATATACAGTGCTTATCAATGAAATGGTATAGATTTCTCTTCTTTTCAGTTCCTTTCTCACTGTTTGGATAACATCAATATTGAAATAATATTTATAGATCAGTTGAAACGTATTTACAAATCCATATTTACATAAACTCTCAGTCATAATATGAGCTGTCATTTCTATTCCATATTCGGGAATACTTTACATTTCAATGCGAACCAACAACAAAAAAAAATTCACTAGAAGCGGTAAGCTATCACAACAAGGACAGAATTGTTCTGAATAAAGTCCATAAATCAGCATCGATATTCTATGAAGCGCCACCTGAACACAATATGCTTAATGGAATTGCTGTCGTTTCATTGAAGTTAACCAGCCAATTGCTGATCGGTTCATTTCAAGCTCATTACCCTCTTCAGATGCCATTATCGAATATGGATGGCCTGAGACCCTATTATGAATGTCTTAATTGGTATCAATTATTGACACACGCAGTCTGTTTCAGTGGGATCATTCTAATTGTTCCAGGAATTCTGTATTCAAGCAGAAGCAGTCAAATTCAATAGAGACAGAAACCGACCAAGCTGTCACTGTCTTGACAGCTAGACCTCTAAGAATATTGTAATTGTACATCGAAGGATTTCATATATTCTGCTTGAATGACTTATTGCATTTCCCCTATCATTCCGATACCCTAGGAGATATTGGTCCCTTTGACTATTTTGCAAAAATCACTAGGTTGCAGGGTTCCCACATTCTCTAGGTTTGAATCAGGTTCCCCTAGTTGTACTACTCTTCTATAGTTTAGTGCCTCACAATAGCACAAAATGTGTTCAATAGTCTCAGGTTCTAAGCCGCACAATCTACAAGTCTGGTCACCTTGATATAGCCCCATCTTTTGTAGGTGTGTTCTGACAGGAGCATGTCCTGTGAGGAGACCTGTTACTAGTCTCATCTGATCTGTACTTAATCTAAGTACCTCATCAGTTCGTTTTTCACCTGTTATCTGAATAACAAGTTCACGATATTCTTGTCCTGGTGTGTTATCCCAGGCTATTCTTTGAAGTTCTTTGACTCGTCTTTCAATGGAGTTACCAAGTAGTTTCTTGGGCACTCCAAGTACTAGTTCCGGGCCAAAGTAGGGTGTAGCTGACCCCTCCCTAGCTAGTTCGTCAGCTATGATTATACTGATATTACGATAGTTATGAAAGAGTAGACCATTTGGTCAGAAGAAGTGCAAATGGATTCAGACGGAAAATGAATATTCTTCTACCCAACGTTTTTTCTCTTTGAATATCGATTATAAGAGAGTACATTTCACTGATACCAAATGTAAAATCCATGAGGGATGAGGCATTTGCAATTATCATAATCAACATGTTTCATGGTCTCTTTCTTCCATATTAACGATAAAAAACGCTTAAAAACAGGACCTAGGTATGATCTTTCATCTTGAGTGTATATCACTAGAAATAAAGCTTCAACAGAAGAAGGCATGAGAAGATTTCCCCACGAAATATCTGAGCGCTGCTCCACTGTTTCTTCGCAACATCATAGATGACCTCTTCTGCTTCAACTATTCACCAGACACCAGAAAATGGAAGATCAAACATCTCCACATGCAAACTGCGGTCAATATGGGACGCGTCCAAGTGATATTCCAATTGATAAGCAAACACGAAACAGACACACAGCAACGCGTTCACTGAAGTATATCGTTCATTACGTAATGCTGCTCTCATCGTTCATGCCCTTTGTGCTCTGGCAAGGGTGGAGATGAAAGAGATACCAGACAAATAGATGATATTGCTCGACACTGTGGAGTGTGGGGTAGTATAACGAATATCGATGGATGAGCGGATTGGTATAAACAGAATAAATGAGATCCTGATACGGTGTCACGAATGATTAGGAAGAGACGAGGATCAGGAATTGGAAACATGAAATGGCATTTTTAATACAGTGGGAATACCGAGGTGGCTGCACTGCAATAAATGTGTTGATGGATGAGAAATTAGCTGAAAGGGTAAAGAAGGAGTTTATTTGTAACTTCTGGAATGAAAAATGGTGCAGTATTTTATCATCAATTCGTTATCACATCGGCCGATTCCTTGGAATTTAGTAGGGTGAAAAAACCAGTTCTGTGAGCTTTTTTTAAAAATTTCGGCACCTTCTCTTTGTTCAAACTATAATATCAGTTATTGTTTTTCTGCTCCTATGAATTCAACAACGTGGAGAATTTATTCACGCAAGTCGATGGTGAAATAGATTCGTATATTCCTCTGATATTCATTATTCATTCTTAGCTAAGCAGAATAATTATTGCCATAACTATATGACAGGATTGATCATAACCATCACGAGAAAAATCTGAAAAAAAATCTATTCCATGCAGTTTGAAAATTATGGGCATTTTAAGAAAAAACTAGGAATTTGATAATTTTGCCTCAAAATCAAAAACCTACTCAGAGCTTGTGTGAATAAAAAACATTTTAACTGAGAGCGAAAATCGGGTTACTCAAGTTTTTTTTTGCTCTTTTTTATTGTATGGAACTAACAAGTTTTGTACCATTTTAGAATTTTTATTAAATGCGCCAACTTTTAATGCTACTCGCCAAAGCACTCTAGTACATTTTTTAAAGGAGGGCCTGTCAAAGTCGACGAATCTTGAAAATTTCAAATTCGTAGTTTGACAAATAGTCTCAATTTTCGGAAACTTGAGGTAATTGTTTCATTATTTCTTATTGGGATTCTAGGAATGTTATTTAGGATCACGTTTCCGAAGTTCAAATCAACAAAAATAAAAAAGAATAATCGCAATTACCAACAAATGGTACAGTTTGATCAAATTTCTAGATTTCTCTCAAAATGCCCATAATTTTCAAACTGCATGGGATAGATTTTTTTTTCAGATTTTTCTCGTGATGGTTATGATCAATCCTGTCGTACCGTTTGGCTTGACGTTGAGTTCTGGGACACCCTGTATATTGTATCATTGCACCAAATTAGATCATAACTACAATTGACACAGATGGTACAAACCATTTTGACATCAAAGTTGAAGAAACATAGCCCAACCTAACCTGTCAGATCTGAATAAGTTCAAATAAAATATTGTGTTCCACAGAACTTTGCATCAAATTGGTCCAGAGTGTGCATTTGTCACCTAAAAACCGTCTGGCAAAAATGAAATGAATTACCAGACTACCAACGAATTGAATGTGAACGAATACGATTTTTGATTTGGCTCCAAGGATGCAATGAAATACGTGCCAGTATCCGATATACGTCTCGTTAACAAGTTCACGTTTCCAATTTGCCTAAAATAAATCGCTAGTATGAGAGATTTATGATGGAAATATAAGTATATAGGTACAACGCATGTGCATACATCTCACAAAATAGATCTGTAAAGATCACAGTGTGGAGGCTTACAGCAACACTCAAGGGGGTATTCTGGTCTAGAGCACTACTTTTTGGGTAGTTTTCAAACTAGGATAAAAAAAAATAAAAACATCTTCACTATCAATTTTTTTTGTATAATGTTTATTGATCCTTTATGTATGTATAAAAAAATTCAGGAGAAAGAAATGTCAAAAATTCGTCAAATGACAGGCCGGTGAAGTGGGGGCTGCCAATCAAACAGGGCTCCCTGGTTGATATGATTCCAGCCCTTTTAGTCATCCAAATCGAACAAACAAAAAAAATTCTTAATTAGTAAAGATGTCGCTATCGTTCGAACTAAAGCCGAAAAAAAATAATGAAAATTCACAAAATGGCGTCTACTTGAAAAAAAAAACATTCATTTTTACCCCCGTTTTTCGACCTTTACGAATTTTAAAAATACTTCGAATTGAAATTTTTCATAAAGAGATGTATGGAGAAGATTCTCACAAAATTTCAAAGGAATTGGTCAGATAGAACTTGAGATATCGTGTCAACCACCTCAACAAAAGTAGTTTTGAGAAAAACGCGTTTGAAGTTTGAGAAAGATTTCCAGTTTCGTGTCTACTTAGCTCCAAGATCGAGACTAAACTGAACAGTTCCAGGTATATTGGGTACGTACTGGTAGTCAGGTATATATAAAAACTCAATTAAAAGGGTGTACTACGAGCTCAAGTCGGATACAAAAAAATTCCGGGAAAACATCTGCCATTCATTGTGTGATCACTCCGCTCGGCCGGTTTAAGTGCCGCGTCACAAAATCCACTGTATCTCTCAAAATAATTCGAATTTTGAAGAATCCTTCGGGGAACATATTTTTGAAAGTCCAAGCTTTGGAAATATGCAAGGAAAAAAATTATTTTTTCAATTTTCTAGACCAGAATACCCCCTTAATCTAATTTACACTCAGCCCAATTGGACTGGGATTAATATTCAATGTTTCAGGTTGGAATTCAATTCTCGAGTAGAACAACTGAAACACCATCAATCATTCAAGGAATATTCAACTACGGAGCAGTTTCAGCAGACAGAAAAAAGTTAGAATCAGATACGTGTAATTCAGTTCTTGGAAGCACCACCAGGGGGATTCGGATTCATACAAAACCGGACAGCTTTATCAGAGTTTTGATGAATTGTGCTCAACAGAAACGTACATACATACGTTAATCAAAACTCCGCTGGCAAACTTTTCTTTCCATTGAATATAAACCCGACAACGTTCATTCATAAAAACAATATCCATAGAAAGGACTGAGATAAGTGGAGTACAAAACCGAATAATAGCGGTCCCGTGCAGTTCGGTAAACATCACAATTAATCCGTTGAATGCGTTGCGAAAGACAGACCGTATTTATACGAAGCGAAGGATTCCCTAACAGAATGTGTCTTAATCTATTCTATTCTCGGCGGCCGAGAATTTGCACACTAAGACACATTGCTAAATCTCCCTGAATAATATTAATTAGCTTTGTAACGAGGTGTTCCGATGGAAGTCTACGGAAGACGCTGATAGAGATATATGAGCTCACGCCAGCCACAAAACCATTGAAAGTTTACGAAGTAGCTTGGAGTGGGTGTGTATGAGTTGGAATAGAATAGGTGAGTCTCGTTTACATGATGGATAAGTTCATTCTGTAGTGATATTGTTAATGAACTGGTTTGTGTCAGACTCGGCTTTATGTTACTGTCAATGCTAAAAACAACCAACGACTAAGAGTTCACCGAAGTGATTTTCTCCCACGAAGAAGCAAATGGTTTCAGAAAGGATCTGAGCTGAGCAAAAGCGAAGTTCATTTTGTCTTCAATTTCAGAAAAAATAAATGTTTTTTCTTTGCTGCATTCTCGTGTTCACATTTGTTACACGACTGTATGACAGTCATCAAAACCAAGTCCATTTCTTCAATATTTTCAGAATATATCGAAGAATAATGTTGATAAAATATTCTTCTCCTGATTATCTCTATATTTTCAATTCCAATTATCGATCTTTCTCTCTTGGTAAGTTTTTCAATGAATATTTGTTCAAATCTAATTAAAATTTCTCCATCCAAATATTGTCTTCATTAATTTTATCATATCTATGATTTTGAATCAGCATCAGCAAAATTGCATTAGTTATTCTCTTCCTGTGATAACACACTTTTCATAATATAATTTCTACTGACCTTCTTTCATCATTCAACAGAAATGATTGGTTTATAACAATAATGAAATTGAATTAAGAACATAATTATACTTTGTGTTTTACTAAATTGGATTCTGAAAAATGTATATCTTGAAAATATAAAATACATGCAGTTATCATATCTGAGCTTTCAAGTGCAAATAAAGATTGTTCTAACCATAGATAGCGAAATTGATAGAAGGGGAGACACATGATCTAAGCTCCGCCCTCATTGGCAGGAAGTTCATCAGCTCAACTTTGTGACATCTACAGTCACTCACATTCGCACAACTCAAAAGAATTATAATTTTATTAACAAAGAGAACACATTTGGCGATGAAATCTTTCTTAGAAGATGAAATATTTTTGTATTTCTGACAACTTGTAAGACATCTTCAGAAATATACACTAGTTCAAATATCTGTTTTGGAAAAAACAAACGTCACTTATGAAGATTCCTCCAATCCATCTGTACAGCCTTAGGTACAGCAAGATCTCACCACGATTCATTTTATTTTAGAACAAACGGATTTTAGATAATAAGTTTCGATGGAATCACCGTTTATACTCTGTAATGAAAGAATAATATGAAAACTTCGAATGGTGCTAAATTCTTTTATATACTCCCATATTAATTTTGCCTTGTTTTGCCAATTGTTGCTATAGCAACGCGCTAGAAGGAGAGGGGATCATGAAGCTTCACAACAGTACTCCGTCTATCATTATACTTCCGTGGCTCTAAAACTGTTTCTGTTTTTGTCTTCCTTCTTCAACCAATATTTTTACTCCCGAATTGACTGAAGGTTAACAATAAATTTGTAAATATCCAAATAATTTTTCGAGAGGAAAAAAATAGAAACTAGTCCACTCACCTGGTTATTCATGATGTTAATAAAAAAATTCCGGAACAAAAACAAAAATAATGTCATCTGGAAAACAATAGGAGTGATAATGATGATCGAAAAATGCCATAATAAAATGCCATAATATAACAGGGAATGAAAGTAATGCATCTTGGACTTCTTTCGAAAATTATATTAGGAGAAAATACGAATGAATCTTCAGAATCTCCTCGCAGCTTTCCCAACATCATATTGTGATAATTGAGGTAAATCAAACCTGAACTCAAATATACTTTCAACAAGCAATAAATACCTCAATTGGATATGTTGCATCCTCAATTCCATTTTATTGTTATCGATTCATACACACAATAATACCAATCAATTTATACAATGACTCCGTATTATCCCACATTATTCATTTATATTGTATATTTGCAACGATTTAAAATAACGAACAAACCATTAGTGGAAATTTCCGAAAGATGCTCCCATTCACCGAATCCAAATTCAATTCGTTAACCGCCATCTCATTCTCCGAAGAATTTGGTTTTCTAATGAGCTCGAGTAGCGATATAAATTTGACATTCATAAGGAATCTCTACTTCTAACAGTTCGAATCAATAATCAGATCCAACTCGAACTTTGTTCGGAATCCCATCGAGATTTTCCAATGAATTCAGTTTTACCAATGAGAAAATATCTTGGAAAACTTGGGAAATTAATTCAGGTGGCGTAATGATTCGTGAACATTCCTCAATTCGACAAGCGAGAAATGGCCGGATTGTCGATTTCCCTCGTCCAGAATACTCCTCGATATAATCTTTCCAATTACTTTTTCTCGAAGTCTAGGCCTATTCGGAGATGGGAAGTTTTTTTTCTTGCTTTTCTCATTTCTTTCTTTGGATATTATTAACGAAAAACTAGAACGATCTGCTGAATCTTGGGTTGAGTTGGTTTTGAACTGATGATGCCAATAAATAAAAAGTTAGTTTTGAACTCCTTCTCGTTTCCACCACACGAAAGCTGTTTCGTATTTGACAACTTATATTCCAAAAACACATTAAAATTAATCATCAATTTGTCATTGAAATGGTTGTCATTATTGAGGAGAAAACTAATTTAACCTTATCAAAAAATTGACTTCCTCTTCACATGAATTCCAAGTTTTACTTCTCAAGAATATGAATTGGAAGTTTCAAAGCGAAATTAGTATTACTGAGAATGCTATAGCTGTTTTTCGTGTATTTTTTAAATAAAGAGGAAGCATTCGGAGACTGTTTGACCTCGAAGGGTACATTATTCATGTTTTGAAATACTTCTTCACATAAAATACTTTTTGGAATTGTTCAACTCGTCGCCTTTTCCATCTAAGAATGAGGTTGAGATTTTGCAACATCAATATTTATGTTCAATATTGTACTTCCTACATTGTATATCATTCATTTTGAGAAAGTCGTGACCTGTAAATGAATAAATAAATAAAAATCACAAGAATACTCATATAAATCCCATATAAACAATCCTCACAGATTACGTTGTTGTTGTTTCAAAACAAAACCAACATTTCAGAGGGATATTTCATGAAATATAAATTGAGAAAACCTGCTAAGATGAAATCCGTATTCGGAGTTGTCTAGCTCGAAGGGATACATGAAAATCTTGGCATTCTGGACACGTTGCAACATTTTCAGTCACTTAGAATTAGAGAGAATTCTCGCAATATAGTCGCTTTCGCCATTACCTGCCTTGCTCGAAGCTCACTTCAAAATTGCAGACCGTGCAACAAAATCTTCGTCTCCTCAATACCAAGTAGGTGTCTGTGTTATCCCTTTTTTCAGTGGTTCCAAGTTTGACACCAATATTTGAGGTTATTTCGCATCAAATCTGCCATCTAGAATATAATGTATGAACTCAAATGATAAAGAGGTGAGTAAACTCATGTTGACATTTGACATCTGACATTTCAGATGTCAAATGACATTTTGCATGAATAATTTGAATGATGAACTTAAGCTTACTTTCTGTGTCGGAGTATCGTTGAAAAAAAGACAAGCAGGAACACTGCACTATTATTGTCCAAATAAGTAGACCATACTTACATTGAATTTTTGTCTTTTCGTGTGTTTATTCCTATATTTTTGTTATATCAACCACAGCAAATATTAATCTACTACGAGTTTGTACATTCTGTACCTCATTACAATAAACTAACAATGTTTCCAATTAGTAGCCGATGCTGAGACATTACTCAAAATTTAATTATCGTAGTTGCTCAGTAGTGAGAATGAACAATAAATCACTTAAAGAGGAGTTAGCATAACTCCAAAGTTATAGGAGAAAATTAAATTTGCAGGAAACTTCAGTCTACGAAGCTGAATTTGTTACACCTTTCAGAAGTTGAAGGAAATAATAATTATGAATTAACGAGTCACCAGGAAATATTCAAACGCTGTTGCGTTGAAATTGCATCATTAGATAATCAATCTCCAATTGAAGCGATGAAATGATGAGCTATACTATATTGTATCCATTCATGGCAGTGGTAACGTTGGCAATTACAACAGTTATTGTTGTAGTTACTCTAATTGGTGCAACCTCGTCAACTCCCAATTCCACTATGAGCACATGATATAAACGGAATTCTGAACAGAATGCCAACAATGTGAACGTGACTTCAGGTAACTGTCAAATTTGATATTCTTGATGAATGCTCGTGTGATTCCTCAGCTGTAATATTCTTGATGGTAACGTACTCAAGAATCTCTGAAACACATATCTCTGAAGCACCAGAAACTTAAAAAATGTATTTCAATGGTGAAGACAACAGAATAACTGCACTGCTTCAGTTTTGAAGTTGAGTAGTTGAATAGTTATGTTTGTCCTTTCCTAAATAATTAAGCACCGATGTTGATATCGAAATTGCTCTTGAATAAAACTGTTGAATTCTCTAGAAACGATCCAACATATTCAATGCAATTTATACTTGCAATATTATATGAAGTGGAGGGACAATGAAATGAATTAACATCAATGAATGATCGAATATTGCTTTGAATTTGCCGGCCGAATGTTTATTGGTGTCACGATAAGTGGCTTCAATTTCGTTATAAGTGAATAATAGTAGGTTCACTATTGAATTCCCATTATCATCGTGATCGAGGAGTGTCGAATTGATTTTTTTTATAATAATCACCAAGCTATTGAAAGTAATGCAAGCTAGCAAAAACTCCTTCACTTTCCATCAACTCATGCTTATTCATGTTGGCCCAGAATCGTTAACGAGTTACTGGATAAGCTTTCAGGGGGTGATTTAAAATTCCATTTCGACTTGAAAGCCTACTCTCCGAATATTATGCTTGACGAGATACGAGACCTTGAAACATCACACACGCCAAAAATAAATGTATTCTAAGATAACGCAAATATGCCGACACAAAGACGCATAATGAAGTGTTTCATGTGAAGAGAAAAAGCTCGTTCACTGAGACGAAGTATGTAAAAACAATGACAAAAGTCGTTGTTGGCATGCAGCGAGATTATAAAAAAGTATTCTTGAAGTGCCTTTTACTGAGCGATGTATTGATGAGGTTCTCAATCATTGCACATTCCAAAGAAAACTAACCCTTCTGTGAGCTATTTGTCTACGAATTTTGCGATCATTTCAGTATAATCTCAAGGCCATTCTTTATTTTCTCTGACTGTGCGTTGCCGACTGCCAGGGCCGTGAAAAAGTCATTGTGTTCTGGGAAACTCGCTTTATATTATGTTCACCTTTACCTAGCGGTGTTCAAGAATATCTCTTAATGTAGCCACTTCGGAAGAAATTATTCTCGTTTCGGTACCCAGTCGATCTTTGTTGATATCGACGTCTAAATGGAAAAGCGAGAGAAACCGTAATGTAAGATGGAAACCGTGCCATTCGGAACGGAGAACTGGGATTCGAATTCGTTTTTGATGTTTTCGGTCGTATATGCCAGGAGAATATTTTTCTAGATCGTGTTTTCCATCGCGAAATCGGCGTATTGTGCGATAAATATATCATTCAACTGGAGTGTTCACTTATTGTGATATAATATTCATGAGGACTGATGTCAAACGTCATGTTACACAAGTAGCGGCACTGAAGAATATTCCGTTCGAGGATTATCTATTCAGCTCCATGTCTTCTGGTTTCGTTACCTCTTCAGTTTAATAACTTCTTCTTATTTTTCACCAAATGATTCCTTGAAGAAATCTATGTTTCCCTGCAGGCACTTTTAGAAATTCATTCCAAAATAAACAGGAATCAATTGCAACCAGGTCCAGCTTCAGAAAATAATAACTCCTGCCCAATATACGTCATAACATCGATATAAAAATCATCATTTTGTGATGTAAATCGAACAAGCAACATATTTGCAGATAAACAGAACGCGTGAAATGAAATATTCTCAGAAGAAGACATAACAAACTTTTTCTACTCCCCTACAGAAAATGACAAAATTTGTACAACTCGCCAACTATGTAACTGTCTATTTAAGCACTGAGCGACGTAAAACTGTACGATTTAACTTTACCGTAAAAAGAGAGCACGCTCAACAACCAATACGGTAGCATCTGTAAAGTAAATCGCACGATATATAACCAATAAGATAGAGCCTTGAGTAGTTGCCATGGAAACGAATAACAAACCGCGTCGCCGATAACATTTTGACGTTTAATAATTGCTATGAAAATTACGCTACTTTTCATATTAGTTGTAGGAAAACATGTTTTCACTTAATGGAATCCTAATTTTTGATGGGAATGAATGCGGTCGTAGAAAAAGTATAGTACACAACTCGAGTTGTAAGACAATTACGCACTTATAGAATTATTTTTTCTAGTCTACTATTACACTACTTTCACACTAGATAGTTTTCCTTTATCTTATTCAATATGCGAATGGTTGAATTCCTATTGAAAACAAGTCAGATTTTTACAAGAAAATAACAAATGGAGTCGTCATGATCGTACTAAATCTCATTTTCCTCACAATGGAGTGCATTTCACTTCTCGTTTCGTACAACTCAATCGATTCTCGTTTGAAACAAGATACACTCACGGTTTGGATGGATTCGCTATCAGTTCGCAAGAATTCTGTTCGGGAATGGTATATGGAGAAAATTTATGGAGTGTTTGGGTGAGGCGTACTACCATCGCATCGCGAGGAGTATTTATAGTTTTCAGACTACTCTGTGACAACTTTCATTCGTTCTACATGTATTCAGGTAGGTAGATAGGATTTTCGTGTTCTTGCATACGAATTCTACAATGGCTTTATAATTGTATCCGTTCTCGTCTTAATTGATTTCAAAGAAAATATCTTACGAACCTCTACTTGTGAGATAAAGTAGCATTGAATATATACAGGGTGTTTCGGAATTGCACGGCAATATTTCAGATACGTATTCTCTAGTACGAATTAAGGAAAAAGTTTCTAAGGAAATGTGTCCGATCTCGATTATTAGTGAAGTTACAGGGTGTTGAAAGTAAAAAAAAATGTTTTCTATTTCATTGTGCTTGATCTACTGCAGATTTTGACTGAGTATCAAGTGAAAGGTGCTGCTTAATATGAAAGTAAATGTTTTCCAAATACCATACAGGATGTTGCATTTTCCGAGGTCTCAATTCATAAAAGCCTTAAGAAAAACTTGATCGTACACCACTAGTGAATTTCAATATTTTCTTCAAGTTCTTCAACCTATTACCTAAATTATATTCTTCAAGACTTTCGGTTGAATTCCGTTCAGATTCCTCAGAAATTAATTAAATTGTAAATTGGCTCAAAGTTACATACTCTGACATGTTCAAACTATTTTGTTATTTGATATAAATTGAAGCCTCAAAATCAAATAAAAAATCAATTATTACCAAATGTTTAGAGGAATTGTTCAAAGTGTCTTCCGTTTCGTTGAATGCAACATTGATCACGACGAATCCATGATTCCTTGGCACTTCGTTTCAACACCCTGTAACTCCGCTAATAATCGAAATCGGACACATTTTCTCAAGAACTGTTCTCCTTTTTTTGTACTGCCGTGCAATTCTGAAGCATCCAGTATACTTTTATCTAGTAATATAATTAAGCAGAAAAATCACACGAACTGCAACAACGCTGTTGATATAAACGTCAAAGTTTAGAACAGAATTGATTATGGTCTTCTAAAATATCGTCACCGATGAATTTCGTGATGAATTGTCATCCTGTAACTACAAAAATACATCATTCCATGTAATTCTCTTTCCCCCATCGAATCGAAAGTTTTCATCGACATATTCACTCCCCTGAATACAAAAAAATTCACGGAAGCATCCAAGAACGAACAGAGAATATGCAATCGAAATAATCTCTTCGAACATCGAATTATAATCCGTGGATTGAAATCTTTCATTTGCCGATCAATACACGTGATCCCGAATCGTTGATACCCACATTTCCAGCGAAATATAAAATCCCTCTGTATTACCATAGTCTCGAAACTGCTGACAATCACAAATCCATCGGGACGCTATTGTGATAGGGAGAGTACATGATATCCGTCTACTTGATGAGGTGATTCATACAGAAAACAGAAACAAATGGAATATTGCGTTAGCTGGTACTTCCATTCCTTATAGGTTATTGGTGGAAGATCCGGAAATGAAATAGAATCCAAATGTCTGCATTCCGTAAGAAATGTTCTAGACATTCATACAAGTACGATAACAATATGAGTATGGAATCTAGAGAGGAAATCATCACAACTCGCCCTATAAAAATACCCTTTATAGGACTGTAGAAGTGTATCCAAGAAATGTTTTTCAAAAACAAGAATTCATGCATAAAATTTCAATCTGCTGGATTTGACCGTTTAATTTTATCAAGTTCGGAAGGATCTTCCTTGGAAAACTTGATACACATTTTTGACTCACCCTGTGTAGTGATATCTAGTATTGTTCTTCAGAAAATCTCCTTGATTGTTACACAAAAATATCATTTGTTCGTGAATAGTAAAATAATCTCTGGCTTTTCAACCTCCATTTCAGAATATTCCATTTCGACATTCACGAGAGAACATCATGAAGTTTAGATTATTCCATCAGAGGAATTTGCATTATAATCATGTTGGATTTATTTGTGTAAATAATGAATCAAAAAGAACACTCATGCAATTATTTGGTTTCGATGCATATGTTGGAATTTAGATTGCAAGGTTCATACATTGATGCATATTCAACATTATTATTATTTCCAATTGTGCATTATGAAATGTCAAAAAATGTATTTACTCAGTAGTGGTTCATCTCCATAATTTTTCCGGTGCTATAAAACAATGGAAATATTCACATATACAGGGTGGCCCATTAGAATATGGTAGTAAAATAACTCAGGAATGCAGGTACAAAGAAAGTATCGAATGAAAGTTAGGACAGATACTTAAACCTGAAATATTTCGAGATACTCAGGGTGTTCAGCATAGGCGAGGCACTTTTTCAAATATGACACCCTGTATATTCGTTCACCTTTGGCATAAAATTCACAATCCAATCCCATTTTTATTTTTTTATAAAATGCTTCATTCTCAAACTAGAGATGCACTGATCGGAAGTATCGTTTTGTATACAGGGGGTTTTCTTGATAAGCATCAATTCAGGAGATTTCAATTAACATCCAGTATATTTCATTTCAAGCCTTGAAATTATGTACTCTCTAAGATTTATTGTTATCGAAAAAGTAACATTTTTAGTAGTTACAACAATTCGGAAATTTCAACAAGCAATTATCGTCACATTCTCCTTTTTTTTTCAATCCCATTTCATGGAAGAGAGGAAGATGTTATGCTGAAAAAATATTGAGGATATTTCATCGAAAAAACTGAACCTACTGTTGTCTGAACACCCTGGATATCTTTGAATATTGCAGCAATGTGTGATGATTCTCATCCTTCATTATTTTATTTCCACACTCTGATGGGCAACCCTTTACGAATGAAGTACATAGATGTGCAGTTTATTTATGTTTCAACCGTGTTCCATCGTTTTTACTAGATGAAGAAGAAAAAGGAGGAAGGAAGCAACTAGTTGATGTACGGTGAAATATTATAATTCCATTTGATCATTTCATCATATTATATACTAATAAACTCCATCTCCGAAACTCCATTTTGTCATCAGTGTATTAATTGGCTTAGAGGCTTCTTTAAGTCTGTTGACAACATCATAATACATGTATCATGTAATCCCATCTTCTTTGAAAGCGATTAGCCTTCTATTGTGTTTGCATCATCGCAGACAGTTTCCCAAGTATATTCGAGTTTTTGATGCAATAATACCAATTTAATTATCGAATGAAGGCAGCGTTACAGTCTCGCTAACGAACTGTGATTATGTCTTGTATCTTGAATGGGGCCGTTTGTTCATACAAATTGCGACAGCATACAATTTGGACCCTTTCCCGATCCAATGGCTCTACCAGAATAAGGCCAGCACCCACCTGGTTGGGATCCTGTCCTTTGTAGATCTCCAGTTGATTAGTTGGATATATTTCCAATAATACCATTCATAAATAACGATCTAGTTGCATTATATAGAAGCAAAAACACATGTCTTCTTGCTTGTGGGTCAAATGAATGTTCAGTGTTCTTGCCTTCATGGCTTCAACATGGCCCTAGGATAGAATCTTGTGGGACTACAGATGTATTCGCAATATTCTTAAAGCTTGCTGTTGTCTGTTTCGTGGATCATTCTTCTATTCATCCTTCATTTTCCTCGATAGTTATAGTTTCGTAGGATTGGAATAATATTACTTTGGGATGTTCATGCTTTCCATGAATTAATTATCATGGCATCACCAGTTAAGACAGCTCAGCGTATGACCAGATGATCTTATCATCACATTCTTCTTACAGCAAATCCAAATTCATACTATGAAGAAGCATTCTATTGACTCATTTTTAAATAATATGATAAACGACAGTTTTTAAACAGACTGACTCTCAATGAAGTCGGATGTGTTGAATCCATTGAAAGCTTTACCTTCTTCAAGAATCTTATGACAACATTTCTTTTCAATCTGTTGATATTTTCTCAGGCGAAGTAATTTTATATTTTTGGGCCAATCCAAATTCAACCTACTTTGAGATGAAATCCAAATCATCAGGAAGCATTGCGCATGTCACAAACTAAGAATTCTCACAAAATATGTCAGACACTACAACAGTTTTCAACTAAATTTGACCAACAACTATATTCATTACTGGCTTGAAGTTGCTCGTGTTTAAATCGTGGTCATTATTGCCATTACCCATGCTTTCATTCGTAAAGTTCAGAAAATAGTTCGAGCACGTATAACGAAATGAAAAAGAACAACAACTTTTCTCTGAAAGCTTCAGATGACACATTAGCTTTAGATGCAACGACCATCTAAAAGCTTCCAGTGGACATGGTGTAGACGTCATCGCAATCATAACATACACTTTTAACCCTTCATCGATTCTGTGGCAAATGTCAGATAGTAGTTTCCACGATATGTTTTCGGCTCAGACATTTTGTTCATTCGGTAATACAGGTAAGGTGTCTACATAATGGTGAAACCACTCTTCAATTGTTTGTGGGTCCAAAGTGTCGATAGGAATTTTATGGAACACATCCTAGACGGATACTTATGGAATCGTCGTGAGATGGCGACACAATCGTGTTCGATAAGATTGTTTTCTTCCACGTCAGTCAGAACTGGCGGGAAATCCAAACTTCTCTAGTTCATTAACCTACTCTTGAATTTGTAGTCGTTTATTTTTTTGCTGTGTGGTGTTTTTTAGTTAAAATGAAGTTTCGTATAGTTTGTGAACAAGCAGAAACCGTCTCTCATCATCTTTATGGAATTCCGAAGGTAATTTGTTTGTTTTTGGAGTCAATAATTTACTTTTTCATTACTCACATAGGACGAAACCGTTTGGAAACAATGGATTCTCGCATTGGGAAAACATTCACAAGTATTTTGAAAACATCTTTTATTCAATTTTTCGACTGTATGTATATTTAGGAATCAATAAAAGATAATATTTTCACGAGAATGTATCATTTCTTAATCTGATTGACAACTAAACTGACAAACATTAGAAGTCAGGGGTGCCGCTTCTAAAATAAATGATTCACTTTTCTGTGCAAAACAAATGGTCGCTTCCAACAAATCCAAAGTTATATTTCTTCTTCAAAATACAATTCTACGTTCTTTTATCCCCACAGGTTCGTGAAATACTGTCGAATCAAAACTTTGTAGACAAACTACTGGTGTATTTCATCAACAATTAGCAACGTTGCATTTTGCATTATCTAAAGCTGTTTTTTTCCTCTACTTGGGATTGACTGTTTCTATTTATTATCTCTTTTTCTGGAATGGGAATTGGTCATTTCGACTTGAAGCGCCTATTTCCAGATTTCCAGTAGAAAAAACCACTCGATGTGCTTTCTGGAGATTTAAGAGACATGTTAACTAAAGAACAACCCCCTGAAAATTATTGTATTATTATTATGAATGGCTTCATTGACTTGCAAAGTTATCTGATCATCGAATACACCGAAAATGACAATCGATTATTGAATTATTTTGGTTGCTGGGTCCCTTTTCGAATCCGATTTCGCAATCAGTATTTATCATTCACCGATTATAATAGGCATGTTTTTAATTCCAATCAGCTCATTGGTCGGTTCCCCATGGATCCTATCAAAGAATGTTTGCGTTGCATATTTTCCACAGAGAGAATAAACTGATTACCTAACCGGTCGCCATCAAATTTGTTTGATTGGTTCCATTATTATGCCATTTCCCTAGTCTGGATTTATCTCATCTGATACGCAACGATGGATCTGATCCAATGGCTGCACGATATTCGCCCGTTTCATACGAATCGCCTGAGAAGAGATGATGAGAATGAATCAAGGTGGATGATTTTATGATGATCCTGACCTTATGAGATGGATTTGTGGGATGAACCTTAGGAAACTCCACATATTATTCATTGTAAATACTTCACTCTGAATGAATTATTGTTTTTTTTTACAAATTCTATCGAATAAATGAGAATGGTATCAAGAATAATCATGCCTAGTTTTCATTTGTTGGATAAACAAAAAATACAGTGGAAAATCGATGAAATCGTACTACTTTATATTTCCAGATGATGATACTGAAGTAATTTTTCTGTAATTTGATTTGAAATAACTCTAGATTACACCAATAGTATATTGGAATTCTACTAACACGAAAAACGTTTGGCTTTTTTGCCATTTTTGACATGCCTTAGCATGAGTCAAGATCGATTGTTAACTCGAATATACAGGGCGGCCCAACGAAAACTACTGGAAGGTATAACTACCAGAAAGAGATTTTATCGAGAAGCTAGCTAGAATCAACAAAAACAGGAAAAAATGCGAATTGTTCTCAGGACAATATTCTCAATATTAACTTTAACAAAACGGTAAGTTTTTTAAGCGAAATCGATTTACTTTTTGTATTTTTGAGAAATGCACTAGCGACATTTCAAAGGTCCATATCTTTGCAATGAGAAGACGGAATTTCAAGAATAAAAAAGCAATTCATAGGGATTCAAAGAGGTATCATTTGACCCCCATTCCCATTTGAAAAAAAAATAGGTGATGCTACCCCCGCTTAGAAGGATAAAGTTTGGGCTGAACTTTTTGCGCCAAAAGTTGTCTTCCCCATATACAAAGTTGACGTGTTTCAGGTTTTTCTCGATAAAATCTCTTCCTGGTAGTTATACCTTCCGGTACGTTTTTGTTGGGCCTGTATAGAACAAAAGTTTGACTGAATGTTTCCATTTATGAAGCATTTGATAGCAGATCTGAGGAAATTAACCAGTTCTGAAATGAATTAGTGTTGTTATTTGAGTCAAAATAGTAATTTCAATTGGATACATGAAAATATGAGTGTGAAAAAAGTTCCATATATTTTTCAAATTTTTGATATTGGATGTGACTAAGTGTAAAATTTCGCAAATGATGAAGTTATTAGTAATATTTTTGGAAATTTCAACGCATAACTGTTATCAGTACAGAGCATTCTCAACTTCGTTTTCAATATTTTTTATGATGTGAAACCATATTTGAATCAGTGTAGTATTCATTTTCTCAGTTGGATTCAAGACCATATGTTATATCTGATTTACAGTTTCAAATATTCTAGCATTATTTAAGTGCTCTACATTTTTACTATAACAAGAGATAATTAAGGTTTATGAATTCCATATTGAAAATAACCCCAGATGTTTCACATTCAAGCTGAATTATCTCCCCTTCTGGTGTAGTATAAATTATAAAATGGCTGACGTCGATGCATATTTCCTCCTAATCAGAGCGCCTTATAATTCTGAATACTCTGGAATAAAGCAAAGGTAATCATTTTACAATATATTCATGTCACAGCATTCGAAGCATAAAGCGGGTAGTATATGGATTTCGATTTTTCCTATTGACAACGATACAGATCCAATTAAACTTTTTGTGTGACGTGCACAAAAGATATCGGAAAGTTGGAAATCTGCTTTGATAATGTAATGATTTCAAACAATAAAGCAACGGTTTTGTTATCGACATGATTGAAGAGGGATTAATTTTTAACGATGATCAACCATTTTGATGAATGTTCAATTCACAAGTTATGTCAGTGTTCGGCAAATAACAATGACTAGTTAGTTAAATGCTATTTCATTCATGAGTTTGGATTTCTTTTCATGTCACACCAATTTTGTTCACACGTCACTCAAAAAGCCTCTCTCCAAAGAAACCATAACTTAGATCAGCTCAAATCTCTTCAATTTCTCTAACAGTACAAATTAAACTATCAAGACTATTCATCGAAATTTCTAACCTACTATAGTCTATTCATACAAGGAAGATAGTTCTGACAGATTCGGTTATCTTTTAATACCATTAGTGCAAAATAAAAAGTATCTAGCTAACCACTGAACGTCTGAATGACTTTGCAATGATGCCAAATCCATCTGCTCATGAAGTTAGTTAAATCTAATACAAATGTTTACGAATATTGAAAAAACTGTTATCCTCAGTCACCTATCATCCAAAATCATCATATCATCTGATATAATAAATATTATAATAACAAAATAATTCGAATAAAAAGCTCAACTTGATCTTTCATTTCGGAGTATATTTTTCAAATTAATAGACTATATATGTCTCGCTTACTCAGCTGTTAAAATCGCGAAAACATTGTTAGGTAGAAAATAACAACGAAACAATCATGTATAAAATGTCCCTGAATCGTTAGTTCACTGACAGGTCATGAAATATGGATCCATGTCGAATTCGAACCAAGCGTTATACGTCAATGCAGACGTATGCAAAATTATGCTTCCGGAATAAGGACAGTGACACTTTTATTGAGTGAAATGTAAACAAATTTCTTTCGATGTTCCCTCGACTATTAGATAAGTCACGTTCCGTATACTCAGCGTCTGGAGCGTCTCTGGAATATGTATTTCGGATTGTTGGATGAGCGAAATGCGAGAGAATATATCATCCTAAGAAATATGAGTATGTATATTGATTTTGTCACAGTCTACCACTATGGCTATTGCAACGTTTTGAATATCATGAAATAGTACTTTTATCTATTTTTACACGATAACATCAATATTAGAATGTCTCATCAATTCATCATTGTACAGGGTGTCACAAAAAAAGATATATCCTTTCAGAAGATAAATATTTGTTGTTGAACTACATTTTTCAAATACACTTCCACATTTCTGATATAAAGAGTGGTTTCAAAGAGTTAGTTATGATTTTCTGGGGACAACTTATCTCGTTGTATTCTTCGTGATCAAAAAATAGAAGCATTCGATAGAGAGGAGAAAATCACATGAAAAAGATGGTCTAGTCGAAATTCAAAAAATGTAACCGTTTTCAAAATTTATTTTGGAACCATAACCATAACCAATTTCGTTCGTTTCGTATATAATTATTTGTGTGGTGCGCTGAATAATGTTTCACCTGATGAAGTGAAAGCATTGAGAAATATTATCTTATAATCCCAATTACATTGATACATTCGTGAATTCATGTATCCATACTTTTATCAATTTATTCCTTTGTTTTTTT
This sequence comes from Plagiodera versicolora, assembly GCA_037013635.1. Classification (NCBI taxonomy): domain Eukaryota; kingdom Metazoa; phylum Arthropoda; class Insecta; order Coleoptera; family Chrysomelidae; genus Plagiodera; species Plagiodera versicolora. The sequence continues at coordinate 4,411,372 of CM072990.1, forward strand.
TATATAGCTTTATGGTTGGGGTTCATTTTTAGGATATTAATTTCAATTTAATCGTTTTCATTAATATTTCGAAAACACCAAACCGATTTCTAAGTGGAATAGAGCAAAATACCGAAATTCAATGTAGATAATTCAAAGACATATTGCTGGTAGAATAGAACTTTTGTTTGAATGAATTTGTTTCAGAAAATACACTCCCTTCAAGTTATAGTCACTGTTTATTATGACATAAGAAATGAAAATTTGCAATTGTGAACGATAACGAATGGATTTTTTTGATAATTGACAACCTTTTTTCCATCAGATACAATAAAATTTTAGCCTTAGAATTCAAGACAACCCAGTTCTTTAATAAAATATTAGTTCAAAAAGTATAATCAAGAACTATTATATTATCATTTCTTCGTACAATCATCCGTTATGTCATTACATAATAATTTTTACAAACCACAATGTTTTTCTCAAAAAAAGTGCGAATAAAAATCAGAAGAAATCATGAATGAATAAATTCTGAGGCGAAGTGAATAATCCACGAAAGTCAAAACCATCCTGTATGTCTTTTAAGAAATCAACATGTAGTTTTTGGGAATTGATTTCCCAAAAGGAATAGTGACCAATGGTGTTTTTCACAACATGGTTCATTTTGTACCAACCTTTACACAAAATGATTGGGGCCTGTGAGTGTTCATGAATTCAGAATCAATTCAAAACATCTGGAAAAATCATTAGCTGGCTGAACGTTCACTTATTATATGCATCCAGAGACTAGCGTAAAGTAATCTTGTCACTCAAGATTACGGAAGGAAAACGGCATGAATGAATTGGAGTCATATTCGATTGCGAATGATAGAGCAGAGCAAAAGAAAATCTCGTGGAGAGCTAGCAGTAGATTCTCGACGTTGAAAAAGTGAAGCGTATAACCTCGAAGAGCCCGTCTCTTCCAATTTCACACCGAATGGCTCAAAACTCGGTGCACCTGGCCGTTTACTCACACACATATCGGAAAGTCTCGTCTTTTTCGATCGTTGCCATCAATCCGGATTTTCCATATAATCGTTTCCATATAATCCCTCGACTGGTTTGGGATATTCAGAAGTTTCTTCAGATGTCACTTTAACCTTCTGAGTTCGCATGACTTCCTGAATTCTACTCAATAAAAATGGAAAATATCCCAACAGAAATATTAGGTATTTCAGCAATAAAACTGAGCTGCCAATAGCTATTAGTGAATTAAAAGCGGAAAGTAATAATTTGCGGCAGTACAATTTCTTCTCGAATTGCAGTATTTTTCAACAATCATCATCATCAAGGTTGAATTTTGTAAATTTTCGGATTTTTCGCCAAAATAAGTCTTCAATACATCCTGCGAATATTTTTCAATTTTCTTTGAGCAGCACCAACCCATAGAATTTTTATATTTACCTCTAGATACAGTTGGTAGAAGATTAGGAGTAATATATTTAGTCTGTTATATCTGGAAGTGTGCTCACAAATTTGCTGTCACTTTATATTTTTTCAATAGCTATTTATGAACAGAGAACTTCTTTATAAACTATTGATGAAATAATTACGTTTCAAAGATTTAATAGTCTATTATTCGCAATTACGATCGCATCTGAATGTATAATGTAAAATAGTGTAATCATATAAAATACTGTTCAATTTCTTTCGAAATATCTCTAACATCAAAATTTCAACTGAAATATCCATACTGCCCTACATTCTGTTTCATTATACCTATTTTCCACTATCTTTCTTTAGTTTATTTTGAATGAAAACAGGTGACCGGAAAAGTACGCTCTAGATGTCAAATTATTACATAAAAAAAATTAACATTGCGATTAGATTTCAGTGTGTAAGAGCCTACTTTGGGTAGTGATCGTAGAAAAAATACATACAGGCATCAGACTAGTCTGGAAATCTGGAAATCAGGAAAAAATTACCTACTGTAGATGAAGTTATACCAGTAACAGCTCTTGTGAGATCGGTCACCAATAAAATAATCTGTTGATCAGTAAGAATAAATAAGCTTGGAAGTCAGATAGAAATAAAAATATGTCCATAGGGTCTATGTTTTCTCCAAAAAGTACATTGAAACAATAAGGAAAGATTGGATGAAGGAAATCGAGTACCTTGAGAATCAATCAATCAAGCGAAGAAAATCTTAGTAAGAAAACGTAAATTCGACTATTCAAGACAACAAAGATGAAAAAGATACCTATAGAGCTGAAACGAGTTCAATAAAGAAAGAAGAATATTGACTGGCGATTTTTTGAAAGACTATGTGAGAAATTCAAAATCAGAAAACTCTTAGAGGAATGATGAAAAACATAATAAATGAAAGAGGCACAGTGTGAAATGAGAATCTAAAAGAATTGCAATGAGAGAGTTGAAAGAGAACCCACAAAAATTTAGACCAAGGCAAAGCGTATGGTATCAGTCCAGGTTGATATATTCAACGGAAACCCTTGTTCACTTTGCATGAATTCACGATGCGTTAGAAACGAGAAATGGAATTTACAATCCATTTGACAAAAACTTCACAGTTCATCACCACAGGAATCACGCATTGCTTCAGGGTAAGTTACATATCACCGTGTTCTTTTTTGTCGCAGCAAAGCGACTGCAGAATTTTCACACAAGATTGCCCAACTAACTGAATTTTTGACGTAACGATGCAACTGATACGTTTCGGTTGTGCCTGGAAAACGTGTGAAATATTATTGATTGAACATTACCCGCTGGTCGTTTCGTTTCATCGACGAAGTTCTACATCATGTGGAAATACTTCCTACAGTATAGCCGAGAATGAAAATGTGCAATTTCCAAACGAAAAACACGTCATCAGATGGGAACATTTCCGTTTTACATTAAGTTACAGAAGTTGGAAAAGTGGCGGATGCGCCCAATCTATTTTTTGGTGGATGCGAATCAGAATTTAAATAATAATTCATAATTCATTGAAAACTTCTTAATCTGTGAAACATCCTGAGACATTCAATTGATCCACATATTTGAAGTATGCAGACAATCTCAAGATACCGCCTAAACAATTCTAAAGTCATTTTCAAAATAAAAAGAGCACATTTTCACACAATCAGCTTCACTCTTTGATCTTCGGCAACGGATGATTACAGAATGTGCTTTCATTCCAAAAGAAGTGTTTCAAAATGTAAGAGATGAGTTCGAAAATAGATTTGTTCAGCCCAAAATACAAATTATTCTAGGCATCTAATTAAAATTAAATAAAATAGCATTGAGTTTATTTTATTTGACTTTATATATCTTTTTTGACCCTGTATAAAATTCAGGAAAAATTCTTGTGCAAGTGCAAATCACTCTTCATTCGAGTTATCACGAAAAGAGAGCTGCCATTTGAAATTTTGGGATGTGAACGTAGAGAACTACCCACTACTTTTTTAATTTCGGAGATATCTGGTATTGAAAGTTTTCAAATTGACACCCTGTATAAGAATGAAACAACAACTATAGATCCCTTTTCCAGATCATATTTACAATGAATCAGACTAATTCGCTTCCCTAGAGTTTGGAGGATATTGAAAACTGTAATTTTGATATGAACAAGCAAATTTTGAGTTTAAAGTATTCTTCTTATCTTCTTGGTTCAAAAGAGATGGCTTGAATCATATTTGAACTCATCAATAAATAAAACATTGTGATCTTCAGTAAAAAAATTGTGGGCTGTATAAAATTGATTTCGAAAAAGTATGTTCTCTTAAAATTGGTCTGGAGAGGAGAGTTTATATGATGATCATAATATTATTTTTTTTTTTTCAGAAAAAGCTTATGTGGGATTTCTTGAATGCCAAACTTTCATATTTCTAAGATCATTTATTCGAAGCACAATTCCCCCAATTGTTCTAATTCAGTCTGGAGGAGTGAATTCTGACGATGGCTTATGGAAGTAATAAAACGTCGAATAAATTCGAGTGGTAAATAAAAATAAATCTTGCGTGAGACGATGCTCGGGATCTGATGGAAAAACTTCCTCGAACACGAACAAAACTGTGAACACGGCCAAAGTTTGCCGTTCCAGGAGTTGCCTCTGGAAGGACCAACGTGGGCGTATCCTGGGGGATTTAGAAGTTGCGCTTTTATGAATTCTCCTACGAAATAAATGTAGTTATAAATGAGAAATGGATGTGATGCTCGGAAAATAACATCGAAATATCCGAGAAAATTCACAACTTCCACATTTATTTCGCTATATAAATTGAGGGGTAGCAGACTCAGCTCCTGTAAGCTACACAGTCCATAAAATTCAATTGAGTTACATCATAGCTCGCAGAAATCCGAAAAACTTTTCATGTGTTAAAATATTTATTGAAGAAAAACTATAGACATCGATCGATCCTCACATCAATCAACATTCACAAAGATTACCAATAAGAACACATGGATCATCTTCTCTTTTCCATCCATCACATATTCCATTCCCTCCCAAATCATAAAAAAGCATGACTGTGTGCAAATAATCTTGATATAACCTCAAAAATAAGCGAGATCAATGATTTCTGGAAAAAATACCATCACATCTAAAACGTTGAGAAACTCTCCAGTGTTTTCGTACTTCTCGCAATACTTTAGCCTGAATTAGTTTCCCAAAATCAGACAGCGTTCAGAAATCACGCAGAAATCATGCAGAGTTGTGACGTCACCGCAAACAGCGATTTTTATTATTATCATTATTATTTTTCGACTACTGGTTGACTGCGAAGATAGCTGGTGGCTTTAATCGGAGATCTCCTCCCAAAATGTCAGGATGCTCCTGATGATGCCTTCCTCGCATTGGAATCCCTGTGGATCTGGGTCGTCAAGGTAAAAGCGCCTTTTTCTATCAGACAGCGATAGTTATCATAGATTTTTTGATGAGAGCAGAAGAGATATGGCAATATTGTCGTTTCGATATATTGATAGACACCACGTTCGTTATATTTCTATTTTGAAAGTACATAACATGAAAAATAATTATAGGTTATGACTACCGATCCTTAGTCATTATTTTTCATCGCACAGCATACCAAAGAACATTGACATAACACTTTTACAATTGGTTTTGCTTCTGGATGTATATTCCCAAGAAAGATGGATTGGGAGAAATGGTACAATACTTTGGCCAGCTCGTTCACCAGATATAACCCCTTTGAATATTTTTCTTTGGCGATATTTGAAAGGATTAGTGTATGTTACAGCTCCTACCGATGTAGATGATTTGAAAAACAGAATTAGGACAGCTTGCCAATCTGTTACCCCAGAAATTATTCAAGCAGCATGCACAAGAAATTTACTTAGAAGATTTGAATGTTGCGTTACTGATGAAAATGGAAATCAATTTGAGCATAAACTATTGTAAAAATCTCATTTTATTCCAAATATTTCATGTTTCTAAGCCATCTTTGTTCTTCAAATAAGAAACCTACACAAAATTGTGTTTATCGTTTCGGATCTACGAAAAAAAAAGGTTTTTTTATACATATAAGTTCCCACGAAAGGAGACATCCTGTAATGTTCAGAGAACATCGTGAGAAGCAAGGGAAAGGAGGTAGGAATTGGAATTTCTGAAGGTCATATGGCTGGATGAGCATAAGAAGGACTTTAACAAGAGTGAAAAAATATACAGGGTGTCCCATGGAGAATTCTAAAGATCATACCACGTGATCCAAAATGTGACGTTGCAACAACGTTGCAGCTTGCTTAAAATGTGTAATATTACCAACGGTATATAACTGCCAGATTTCAATATCGTTTTCCAAATAGTTCTCGAGTTTTCTCACTCATAACGGAATCTTTGAACACGTCAGAATGTGGAATTTTCATGTTAATAAATTCTGTCACAAATCATGTGATTTTCCTGAGAAGCACCAGAAATGGTACTACTAATAGCAACTTTGTTAAGCGCGTAATATTAGCATTTCTGACGCCACGAAGAGTGTCGTTTGAATTCTCTCCAAACCAGGGTTTCAAACTGAAGGTTTTCCTCAATTTCACATGATATTGTTCATCAATAGACTGGTTTAAAGAAAATGTATGATTTTGTCACTCGTGGCTTCATCTCTGAACGCAAAGCAAAATATTCAGATTCTGCGTCTCTCAGATGGTGGAACGTAACAAACAAAACGTAAAAAGTTGGATTGTCAACTATGCCCCACATTTTCAGAGAGGTTCAAACAGAATTCACTTCTGCTGAAATAGATGACTAATTAGTATATGTAGATATCTATCGAACTAATAATGTGCCTCATTTTTGGTGGTTACGCCCATGAAAACCCCACCTTTTGGCGGTCGCACCACTACACCCACAAATCCGAGCCTAATTGCCGAATAAAAGCATCGTTTGGCAGAAGAAAAACCCCGTTCCGCAATGACCACCGTCTTCGTAAACGTTACAGGAGAAAAAGATTGCCTGTACTCACGCAAGAACTCTCGTATTTCCAACTCCGATTCGGATGTCGATAATGTCGAACTCCCAGTCGAATAATGTGTCTCGTTCACTAACGAAGTCGTCTCGTGTTCATGAAGATTTTGTATTTCTGAAGTTTGGATCTCACACATTAATTACTCGATAGATCCGATGTTTGTTTCATCGTTGTCTGATTTTAATGTGTAGAATTAAGTTAGGTTAGGTTGAATCACGGATGCCAGCAGTTTATTCCATCATCTTTCGATTTATGATCTCCTCATCCCTTGAGAATACATACTTGGTAAAAGTCTAGATATTAGGGGGGAAGCATTTTGATGAATTTCTCTTGGACTCGCGTGTTTTGGTCCAAAAAATACGAATTTCACAATATTATCGTGGGGAAATTACTTCTCTAGATATTTTACTTTGAAATCCGAAACAACACCTGCTTTTCTTGAACATATCCGTACGAGATTGTACAGCTTCCTGGCAAATTTCTTCATCAACGAGAAACATAACATGCACAGAGATCACTTCTTCATTTGAGTTGGATTGAGGTTAAAAATTGCGTCATCGTATTAACGAGTGTGAAGTTGCCGTTTTTTGGAAAGGACTATTAGACCAACCCTCGTGATGGGAACGTGTCTAATGATCCGATTGTTCGACATAACCATACAAATAAAGTATCTATATAAAGGTTATTTGTTAAAAGTTCACATATTGAGCGATCTGGATTTTGATTAAACTGTCTTTGAAACACAAATTTGGCAATATCATCTTGAATATCAATGAGACACATAACATATTGAGAAAGGTTTTACCATGCTGTCATTTACAGCTGAACATTGAAAGTGTAATATTTTCCATATTCTAAACGTGCACGTCCAATCCATACGACATTTATTGTGGTTTTTACAGTTGACGATCAACTAATGGTTAACGAAATGATAATGTTTACATGCTGTCTAGTCTGAATATTCGAAAAACACTGCATTTTCAATGTTTCTTTAGGATGAATACATGATAAACCCTTTCCTAACATATAACATGTCACGTTATTGGAGAAATTGGCTAAAAAGCTGTACAATCCTGTCCAAAAAGTGACATGGAAAAGAAGGTGAAATTCCAATTCCGAAATGGATTATCTCGAAAAGTAATCATTGTCCCACGATAATATTGCCTAATGTTTTTGTTCACGTTCGTTCTCATGTCTTTTCAATAATTTCAGCATTAAATAAAGCAAGATAGGAGTTCGTTGGCTCAGGAAACGTTAAATGCTGATAGAAAGGAAGTGCAAATTTGAACGGAGATCAAAGAAAACCCGATTGGTCACTTGAGCAATATCGAAGGAGGAGCTTTGTTTAAGAAACACTACGTCTGATTGGTCTGCTTGTGAACCGTCAAAGCACTCAAAATAAATAGATATAACTGACGAGCCACACAGATACTCGACTGATTGCGATGGACATGAAAACAAAACGATTCAGGATATGAAATTATTTATCGATAAATTGTGACACAATCGTAATTAACTATGTAGTTCACATTCATTAGGGAATATTGTAGCTAATCATTTCAAACAATAGTATGCATTTACAATGAACACAGTATATTCTGTGGTTCGATTCACAGCAGAGAATTTCATTCAGTGTTGGAAGAGAAAAAACATGGCTCCGCCAGTGTTGTATTTCAATTAAATATGAATTTTCACAGACTAATGAAATTCAACCATTCCAAATATTGCAATGGGCATTCCGTGTAGCATTTTGTAGCGGGTTCGAATTGCTTCACCAATACAGTAAAAATAAATCTCAGAAAGGTTACCATTGTCAATGCATGAACCATGAATAAAGCATGAATTTCGTAGGATACAATTGAAGAAATGTCCACATTTCATGATATCAAAATATCGTAGACATGTCTCCCATATTTTAAATTCAAATTGAGTCCGACCCTGATTTATAAGCTATGGAGAGTCCAATTGTAAATAACTTATAGAAATCCTCAAAGTCTTGTTTATACTGTCGATATTTATATTATTTATACATATTTTCCTCTCAACAATGAAAATTGAAAAGATATTCAGTAAGTGAGACCTGACTGACTCTTTCATATACTGAGTGATCAATAATATATTTGATTATTTTTGGTCAATAAAAATTCAATTCATATGTCTCTGTTGTCAACGTGAAATCAGCGGAATGTGGTAAATTTTTGTCAATTTCATAAACCAATAATTTCAATAATTCATTTCAATATCAGTGAATTGAACGTAATACTTCGGTGAAACAATTAAAATTGTAGCATTCAGTCCCTAGTGAATACTGTATAAACATTCAATATCGAAATGTTCTCTCGCATACTTCAATAATTTGTCAATCGACTCGTTGAAAAATTAAAATTCCTGCATCAGCATCCACACAGCTCCATTTTATTTGATTACAAGTTAGCAGATCGATGATCACGATAAAACTCCGTTAATAATGACATTGAAGCAAACAAGCGAATATAATTAGTAAATCATTGGATTTGACATCGATTGTATGAGGTTCTGTTCATGAATCAACGAAGTGTGAAAATAATCAATGATGAGCAGTTGCTGTTTGTGATACGACCATCATTGATAATTACCCATAACTGAAATGTTATTCATATACAAAGTGTTTCATGAACACAGTGGAAGTCAATCAATGGCCTACCAAAAAAATTACCAACCAATCATATAACTCTGAGTATGTACAAAGAGTCTTGATTGTTGAACTGGAGATTCAGTTTTCACCATTAGTAATGTCACTACTCCAATTAAAGTTTAATAACCTATCAGAATTCAATTTGTAACGTTCTGTGGACCAATCCAATTAGATATCTCTCGAGAGATAGCAAACGCGGATTTGGAAATCCCATCCCTCGAGATCGGGATTTACCTTATATTGCATGCAAGATTACGGAAGCTTGTCAATCGAATTTAATTACTGTTATTTGCATTAAGCTTCAGTTGGTATCCTTGTAAGATCTTGTGGTTGAGTTTATCTCGCTGGACTACTGACAATGTAGTCAAACGAGATATTTACAACGACCACTGTACAGTCTGTGCCGTTTTCGATTAACACTTTATATTAGTTTCACTTTTGACGCTGACAAGGTTAAACAGAATTAAACTGATCTGGGTGCCTGGGCACAGTAGAATAGCAGGCAACGAAATAGCTGATGAACTAGCTAGAGAGGGGTCAGCTACACCCTACTTTGGCCCGGAACCAGTACTTGGAGTGCCCAAGAAACTACTTGGTAACTCCATTAAAAGACGAGTCGAAGAAATACAAGGAATAGCCTGAGATAACACACCAGGACAAGGATATAGTAAACTTGTTATTCAGATAACAGGTAAAAAACGAACTGATGAGATACTTAGATTAAGAACAGATCAGATAAGACTCCTTACAGGACATGCTCCTGTTAGAACACACCTACAAAATATGGGGCTATATCAAGGTGACCAGACTTGTAGATTGTGCGGCCTAGAACTTGAGACTATTGAACACATTTTGTGCTATTGTGAGGCATCAAACTATAGAAGAGTAGTGCAACTAGGGGAACCTGATTTAAACCTAGAGAATGTGGGAACCCTGAAACCTAGTGACCTTTGCAAAATAGTCAAAGGGACCAATATCTTTTAGGGTAGTATATCCTTCGGACACCTGTAATAATGAAAAAAATACGAAAGTAGTAGTCCATACTCAAAGTGGAAGAACACGACTTCGTGAGTTTTTTCGATAATAAAAAATTAAAAATTAGTTTCACTTGTACGTTTGCTTGTAACCAACTTTTTGGTATCGATTTTGTCTTGCCTAAAGTGATCAGATTTGTTTCAAATTCATAATTCAAAGTTTCTCAAGAATTTCGAGACTAGATACACGCCATCAAAGTAAAAAAATAGCTAAAAAATGAGAAATGCGCTTTCTGCAATAAACTTGAAAGTAGGAAATGATGTTCAGAATGAGAATGACATATAACATCCTCGAACTATGCTTCGGAATGAAATTATCAAAATATTATATCGAGCACCTCACGAAACCTCAAACAAAATTTCCAAAGCCTGCTTGGTTCTTGAGATACAGAGTTACTTTGAAATTATTGTTTTGGCGTCCTTTTTCTTTCTCGGCCATCTTTATACCGAACAAAAATTAATCAGTTCCTTCTATAGTTCCCTGTTTCTAAGGTATTAAGGTATTTTTTCTCGCATTTTCTACTTCTGAATAAATTCACAATTCCGAAATGTTTTAAAATGTATTCGATCAGATTCTCGTACACGATTTTATCTATCGAAATGGTTTTTTTCTATGATAGAATCCTATAACTATCTACCTTACACTCTGATCGTTCAAAGCTATCAACCACCATGGGGGTATTTATCTATCAATAGACATAATCTGCCTGCATTCGCAGATTTGCATTACAAATCACAATTCTGCCTATTCATAGATAATTAGTCGGCTTTGTTCGAAGATATTGATTCGAGATAACTATGATTGCAATTCAATTACTTCTGGTGTTGAATCACATAGTTTCAACGTAATCAGCAATTCATTTTATTGTTAAATTTGACTTATATATTTGGATCTGCCCACAGCATATTCAACTTCATTATTATTAAAATAACAGAAAACACAAATAAATTTCAGTCGAGTCACTGAGGGACTGGAAATTGAAATTTCAAAATAATAATTTCCGAGTATAATACTTTTATTATTGCATACCAAAATTGAACCACCATCTGATTTCTTTTGAAAAGAAATATGGCGAGAATATCGCAAGATCGCAAGAAAAAAAATTATTTTTTTGATATTTCACGAAAACTTCATTTCCATTTCAAAGATGACGTGGTATGTGGAAACGATGGAAAACCACTCTCCATGTATTCACACTCATTCGAATCTTCACCAAAAACCACGATAACAATGCTTTACCATTTATAAGTCTGAATAAACCCAACAGAGTGGTCGAAACACTTTCAGGTTGAAATAAAATGACAAATTACGCTGACATTAATTGAAACAAACTGGGGATATTCATCGGAAGAGTTTCCAGGAATTCCACATCTCAAGCTCACTTCACAAGTGATCACAATCCAGACGTCCAAAACTATCAGAAACTATCAGAGATTCCTAGAAGGACCAACCTTAGTGAACATAACTTGGCAAGATCTCATTAATTCTACCGGATCGTGTACAAGTTTTCATTGCCAATAACACTTAAAATTTCAATGCCGATATATGGTTTCAATCTAGACACACATAATCATTAGATCCGGAGAGAAACAACTGATGTAGGATTCCCAGCAACATTGTGGAATATACCGAATGCAATCAGTTGGATTTACATAATAGTGGCCCGACCGCTCGTTCTAGTTATTTGTCTTTGGACTCTTCGATCGTGGTGAATATTTACCAGGATCTTCGAGAAGATCCTGTAACGGAGGATGCCATGTTCGTGGTTTCATTTGCATTATCGATATTGAGATGAGAATGGATTTGCATCGGGCGTCTCTACAAAAGAAGTGTTCTGCGTAGGCTCGAAATGGAGTTGTAAATATTCATGACCAATTATTGAAATGTCATTAAAAATCTTCAGAAATGCGAATAATCGGTATGCGAGGGATCCTCCTTCAGTTCACCTTCTCTTTCATCGACATCCAGAAAATATATAATTCTATACTCAGGGTGTTTGTTCTTATATGATAGATAACTAAGATTTTTCATATTTTATCTCAAGAAGCAATCTGATTTAGATATATCTATGTAGTGAACTCTCATCCTTAAGAGTAGGAAAGAGTTGTCAATAATTTTTCTAGAAGTTCGACAATGATCATTCTATATATTATAAGATGAAAAAACCAAAAATAATCCTTCACTAGTCTGAAGAATTACATCATGATGGAAATGTATTTAAAAAATTATTTCAATTTTTTTCACAGTTTGTTTTCGGTATGTGAGATTTGTGATGGAAATAATAATAGCAGAAAAAAAAAACAAAAAAAACTACCCATCGTTCGAATAACTCAATTCAATTCAATTTTGTTCTCTCTGATCATAAGTAATTGAATTTTTCGATCTGTTTCGAGAAATGATTGTGAATGACTTCATATCTGATGGCCTCGTTCAATGAATTTAATCATTATCACTATCTTCGAATTATATCGTATGGAAGGAGATGAGAAAATATATTTTTCTCTCTTACAAATTTCGAGACAGCGCAATTCGATTATAATTTTTTCGGTAGCTCGTTTGTTATGTTATGCACATTAACTGAAATGTCTTGCATATCACATATCCATCTATAGAAGAAAAAAATACTGTATATGAAGACTGAAACGAAACATTACTAATGAAACACCTTAGATGAGAATCATAACGATCAAATTCCTTGCACAGTGAGAAACAACAATGATGATGAGTCTACTTCAAGACCATCAGAATCAGCCAACCAAGCACAGGGTGAGTAATAGTGATAGGAAGAAGGAAACCAAACAACGTAGACCGGAAGTAAGTGAGTTAGGCCTACGAGATAACTCCCACAAGGAATTTATTCGTTTTAGAGAAAATAGAGTAGAATGAGCTGATTCCAAAGTGCTTCTAATGAAGGTAAGGTGAAAATAATCAACGGAGCAATCAAACGGATGGAGCATTGCTCATTCCAGGATAGTTTCTGTAGAAGTAAATAAATATAATGTGATCAATTCATTCTTGAAATTCACTTCATTTCTTCAATAAATAAAAAGTAGAAACATGACTATATTCAAGAGATTGATTCATTCTATGACAAAGACTTTCGATGAACACATCCAATCTTGATTTACAAAGATATAGAGATTTAAGAAAAAAACTCATTATAATAATCAATAGATTCAAGCTGGTCATTCAATCTTATGTACTCTCATAAGATACAAGCTGAAATTCATATATTTTGAAAAGAATCTGTTCTCAGTTGATGCACAAACATTTCCAAACCTCACCAGATGTTCAAGAAATTTTTAAGAAGATCAAATTGCTCAAAAATTGAACGAGGATCTCAAAAGTTAAGACTCTACATAACATCACCATGTATTTAATATTCGCTGCATTTTCTCCTTCATAATCTCTGCTCAAGTGTTGAATGTTTTCTGAACCAGAAACATGAATAATGAGTTTCTCAAAAATGCAGAACTTCTCGCTTCTATTCAAAGCACGTTCATATAAAACTTTTTCAAAGACTCATGAAATCTTCCGAGTACTAAGTTATATTGGATCGACTAGTTTCTTTATTTTTTGATAACAGAAGACTGAGGAAGTTACTTATTGCAAACATAAAACTGTACCACGAGATTAATTTTATATGTATGCCTAGCAGGTAATATGATATACTTGGAGGTACGATATTCTCTTTTTCATTTGTTTGGATATCGAAAAAATTGCTCTGACTTGGCCTCATGTAGAATTGAGTCAATATTCATCAATAATGTAATGGAATTCTTGGAAAACTGCGCATCTAACTGGCTGTTCATTTTCTGTTCCTAGAAGTTATGAAATTCTGATGAGGTATTCCTAGTATTGTAGATAATTCCACTCTATTGATTCTGGGGGAATGTCAGTTTATCATTATACTTCCACCCACATTTATATCAGTATCTTATGATACATCAATGATTTAATTAAATTATAAAAGCTTATGTGTTTCGAATTGCATGATAATTCGAAAAGTTTCCAGAAAATAGAAACAAACATTTTACAAACAAAATAGTTGAATATTTGACCCCTGAGGTACACCATATGTAGATCCATGACCACAAAAGTAATCGGGATAGGACTGGAATGAAGATATATTATTTTAGGTTAGTCCAAAGAACGAGACCATGGAATCCTTTTGAAATGAACATCAGTAATTATTATTATCTAAGGTTGATTATTATCAATTATCTAGGATTGAAGATAAAAGTTTCTACAGTTTTTATGCTGATTATTTTGTTTGAAAACCTAAATTCATGCTCTTTTGTGCCGTTTCTAATGAATGAGAAAAAAATCAGCAATGCTATTCAAAAGTATTTTATTTGAATACAGTGAAGTGAAGTACTAGTTTGTATTTATTGTTTATATTCAGTACATAATTACAAAATCAAAAGTATTTTGTATTTAGAATAGGAAATCAGAAAAGTATTCTCTTTTAGAATTCGTTTTTGAAAATATCTCGAAGTAGTATTTTTGAGAATAAGATGATGGTAGAAAATTTTAAGGAGGAAAATCAGGTTAGTATATTCCACAGGCCTCACACAATGGATCAGTAGGTTCATTGTTTCGCCACATGGTGGCGTCCAGACTTTCAGAGTCACCGATAGCTCATGTGCCTTCAGTACGTCGAACAAGCTAGAGTAATTTATTTTCGTCCAGGAAATATATGGCTGCAGCTGAGATAAGATTCTGTAGATTCTGATTGCATTTAATTTTGTTGCGAGGCAACTTTCAACCGGAAACTCGAAATTGTCCCTTGTTCTAGAATTTACAGCTTAACTTAATTTATCGAACAACTTTTGCAAACCCTGTAAAACGTACGTCCGTATACTCAACTTTTAATATGGAGTTTTCAAGAACTCTCGAAACCGACGCTGCTAAATTAATTCCAGGATGTTCAAGGGTAGAAGTTTTAGCTGATTTTTTCATTAAATTTTCATAGAGCATCGATTCTGGAAGCTGTTCGTTTATGTGTAGCCTAACGGTAAGTATATGGCCGATGCACTATGCAGATGTGGAAAATGCGCGTATTTCAGTTGTAAAGTACCAGGTTGTGTCAAACTAATTGAAAAAGTTCGTAACATTCGGTATTGGATAAAAGGTCAATAGTAATAATTGCCCAAAGGTAACTGGTTCCGAATCAACGAGTAGGTTGGTAGATATTCAATAATTGCTTAACTTTTTCAAGGAAATACATCAGTATCGAGATATTCTACAAAATATATTGATTCCTGGATTCCTAGTGTGAATTGATTCGATTAAGTTCCAGAAATCATTTTTTATGCCATCTCTCTACAAAATGAGAATCACAAAATCTTTGTACAACGTTTCGTTCAAAAATAACCATCAACTCGGTTCTTATGACAAAAAATGTGTACCTTCCATTTCTCATTGCAAATGTGACTTGAGTCGAAGGGCATCACAGGTCTGCAACATAAAAGGTGTTGAGATGTTTTCAACTTATTCCGATGTACATATTCATGTCAGAAAATTTCAGAACGTTAGGTTATTTTACAAAACGCAAATTTTCACTAAAGGAAGAGTTTTTTGGGATAACTAAATTCCCTTGCTTTCGTGTCCATAGTGTCCAATAGTAGAGACCGACCAAATCACTGGACCAGAAAAAGTCACTTACAAAGGTATTGAAGTATCCAGGCCTCTCTGAGGCAAAGTTGAAAGATGCTGTTTTCATTGGACCAGATATTAGCCATAAGCTGATCCATAATTCACCACACCCATGACGGACCCTCAAAGAAAAGGGTGGATTGCCTTCAAGGAAGTCATAGAGTAATTTTAAGGCGATAACAAAGATCCTAAATACAAGCAAATCGTCAAAAAAATTTGAAAGCATTTGACCACTTTCCAGAAAATTTAGGGTATATGAGTGAAGATCTAGAAACTAGATGAACGATTTCGCCAGGATATCAAGAAGATAGAAAAAAGATACCAGGTGAGACGGAACGTCTCAATGATGGCAAGCTACTGTTGGTTGCTTCAAGGAGATTTTTAAGATGGTGCCTACAAGCGAAAGTGTACCAAAAGGAGTCTCATTGGGAAAAATAAATGGCTTTAGTCTCTTCTTTTCCTTTCTGTATCGTCAATGACTTATTGCAAAACTAGGTATCTTTTTTTTTTTCACAGAGATTTATGTTGGGAGAGCACAAAAACTATGGATTGCCAACTAAAACAATAACAACAACAACATTGAAATACTCATTCAAGAAAACAATTATTCATAGAAATTCATGTATTTTCATTATTTCCTATTGAAACCCTGATGACCATGATGACAGTAGTAAAGACATTTTTTTATCCAGCTGAACTTCTATCGGACATCATGGATACATTTCTCCTGGTTGAACATCGAGAGTTGCAATTTCGTAATTCTCATTCCTGACTAGTTACTCGATTTCCCAGTTCCCTTTCGACTCTACCTGCTATACGTTGCACATACATTGACGAGATTGACGTGTTAGCTCAAAAACACGGTTCGTTATGTGGAAAGTGATGAGCTGTTGAGGTAGGAATTGGATATGTAGCTTGGCTCATAAATATTTGGAAACCAAATGAGATTGAAGTGGATTCATCAAATATGAGCCTTTGCGTGTAGTTGAAACACTTTTTGGATTATTTACATTCCAGTTACCTATTTGATATTCCATTTGGAAACTGCAAATATGCGTTTAGTAATTTTCATAGAAACAACAAAATTCTATGTTTGATGAGGTTCAAATGTTACTCATATGTTCAAAGAAGGTTTCGTTCAATCTGAATCAGGTGAAACCATCCAGAATATTCGAGTGAAACACTTTTCCATCAGATATTCGGTTCATAGTGATATCCTCCAGTGAATGATGGCCCAATAAATCCTTGTTGTTATTGGTGAGTTTAATGAAAGTCCATAAATTGCTATAATATACTGCACTTCACACAAATGATTTAGAATAACATATTTGGACATCGATCAATGATGAATTGAAATGATGTGCACTATTTCAGCTACAAATCGGCATTGAAGAGGCATGATTTTCTCAGTGTAGACTGATTTCAGGTCTCTGTTCATTATTTTATAACGAGGATAAACAATGACAATTACATACCAGCAATTCAATTAGTATCCTCCAAAGAGGTTTTCTTGAGATTTATCACGATAGGGTTCCATGGAACACTCTTGTCTATTCATCTCTACGATCTTGGTTTCTACCTCTAACCAGTTTTGAATCTAGATCCAAAATTCTAACATCCTGACATCAAAAGTTTCTATTAAGTCATTCGAAATTTTCAGCAGTTTCATCCTTTTTTCAAACCGTCATTTTTATCATTCATCGCATGCGTAAATTCATTGTCTTTCATCAGAAATCTCTTATTAAACCTAGAGAACGTATACTGCAGTGCATCTTTCAAATCTCTTTAGTAAAATCAAAATACACTTTTGAAATCAGATGAATGAATTCACATTTATACAGGGTGACATGCTAATATTTAAAGGGTTTATTGTTCGGAATATTTCAAGAAAAAAACTTCCTATGAACGTATAAACTTTTGAGATACAGGGTGATGAAATTTTAGTTCAATTATTTTGATCAAGAACAGAGCATCTGACAAGAAAAATATATTTTTTGGATTCTCATTCATTTTGGACCAAATCTGATCTCTCAATTTGTTTTCAGTCGATGCACAAACATTTTCACGCCGCATCAGATTTTTGAGGAATAGACCCTGAAGTAAAGCAATTTTTATTTTTTTAAGCGAAAACCACGCGTCGGACAAAGAAAATCCATGAGATTCGTTTTACTCAATAATGAATGAGGATCTTGAAAGTAATTTTTATTTTGGAAGTAAGCAGTGACGTAGTAATTTTTCTCCAAAAGTATTCAATGCAAAACCCGTGCGGACGCCACTGGTAGAGAAAATGGAAAACTTCGTATATTACAAAATGCACCTCGATGCATAGAAGACATGTACAATTTTATTTGAAGATATCTAAAATATTATCCCAGTTATTATTAAAAAACCGATTTTTTTCCAATATTTTATCACCCTGTATCTCAAAAGTTAAGACTTTCAGGACATACGTTTCTCAAAATGTGTCGAAGAATCAGTCCTTCAAATATTAGCATGTCCTTTAGGAACACCCTGTATACAGAAAAATTGAGTTCCCATTAGTAGAAACAGTACGTCTTCCATAGATAGAATCCTTAAGGGATTCCAAAGTTTAAACAATGACCAATAGATCCCAAGGGCATCCGACACAACCGGCTTCCATTTCCGCCGACAAGCGCCGACGTGTTTGCGGACAATCTCTCAATTAAAGTAACCGCAAAATCTTCGAATTTATGGGCATCCAGGGCGTTCCTATAATGAATAAGTATTGCCGGCTTCCTGGGTTTGTTTACATCGAAATGCATAATTTATGAGACTGGTATGTACTCTCCGAGAAGGTTCAGAGTCTCCTTAAGCGTTTCTCTCTAGCCGGATTCTCTCGACATTTGTTATGGCTTCCAGGGGGTCATTAGAAGAGATGGTGACTGGACGCCACTCGAAGAAAAACTGAAAATTGATTAACAAAGTCAAGGAATTGGAATAATTTCAATAACACAGATCTGGGGAATCGTTAAACTGTAAAAGCTAGTTATTTTTTAGGTAGTTCAATTAAACCAAAATTCAGTAAAAATGTTTTGC
Source organism: Plagiodera versicolora (assembly GCA_037013635.1). Lineage (NCBI taxonomy): Eukaryota > Metazoa > Arthropoda > Insecta > Coleoptera > Chrysomelidae > Plagiodera > Plagiodera versicolora. The sequence continues at coordinate 4,430,233 of CM072990.1, forward strand.
ACCCATCATGCAACCAAAATTTGTAGGAAAAGATGCTGCTGGTACTTAAAAGTGAAATATTCCGAAAAGTATTGATTTCCTTACAGTGATATCATCAAATTTGTGTTTCTTCGCCAAAAATACCCAAATTCCAACAAAAAATTTCAAAAAAAAATTATGGTCGCATGATTAGTGCACTTTTACCAAAATTCTACATCTTAGACAAAAGGGGCATTTCAAATCTGTTTTGTTATATGATTTCATCCTCCAGATTCTGAAAATGACAGTTGCTACTTCAAGTCAATTGTCAATGTCATGTCATTGTCAGTCTGGAGCATAACAAATTATTACGAATGTCTTTGTATATCACAAGGAAAAATAGTGTGATTTATATGACGGATGTTTAATACTAACAATTATAAGTTCAAAAGGTGAAAGTTTAGCAATAAATTAATCAGAGATATGTATCTATCTATAGCAGAATGATAAACATTCCGAACAACTCCTGGAATGAAATGTCCTGAGTTTGTTAGTTTCAGATAGTCATTATTTCAAATTCAAGTAATGAAATCCCTAAAATCAATCGAAGTATATGAGAACCAGATATCTATGCATATCATATCGTCCCACTCTGAATGAAAAACATACATTTTCCATGTACAAAAAACTTCATTAAGCTACCAAATGTGTGTTGCTTTAGCAAATGTGAAATATCAAGCGTGTAGACAAAGCACTGAGCGTAAATATTTTTGCTTTCACTTTGCAACATAGGAATCGTTTGACAGTCTCTAGGGAGATTCATATATGCACAGAATTATTCATGAGCAAAGAGGAAGACAAAATCTGGATTAAGTGAGAAAAAACTGTGCACAAAGGCAACGAAAAATGTGGACCAAAACTATTTTGTCATGTGCCCATGCAACAAATTGGCTTTGAGTATAAAATAATGCATTACAGACATGATTTCATGTCCATTAATACATGAGAGTGCTTCTTCAGTTTCTCAAGATGAAGAATGAATAGTTTTCATCATTAAACTATGATGCAACAGATAGATATTATTCTGGCTCTTACCTTCACTTCTTCTTTCTGTTCATTTATTGTCCGATTTCAATACAATCTGTTATTATTTTCACAACATTATATTCGCGTCAAACTCAAAATGGTTGAAACTATATATTCATATTATTTTCTATATATATTATTGTTCCTAATTACATTGATGATTATTCTTCTGAGAATAGAAGACTATTTTCCTTGTGAATTTGAAGCAATAATTCTCAGTAAAGATCCTTACAGAAAGAAATTTCAACTCCAAATCCAAATGACCACATGGTTAATCCGTAAACAGACAGGTCTCAATCCGTTCAGAAGAAGACTTATCAACGGAAATAATAAAGAAATGTTTGAATGAAAGCGGAAAACCGATTATCTACGAAGCGATAAACATCGAAGTGGAGAAAAGAGTTTCCCGGGAGCATTACCTAGAACGGTCATGACAACTTTCAATTCCCATGTGTTCTGCCAACAACAGTCAGTTCTCGCTGTGCTTTTTTCTATTTTCAGAGGAATTCGTCCATCTCCGAAGTCGTATGAAATGGCGGGGTTTCCAGTTGCCAATAGATGATGAATAAGACAATGCTCAAGGATTAGAATGATACTCAGTTAATACTCTTGATACCAGAAGTATTATTGTTGATTATAACGACTGGACACTTTGAGAATATGGGAAAAATCTGCACATGGTAATTAACTGTTGAATCCCAAAAGAGCCTATTTCACTTAGTGGTCTAAATTTCATCTCAGTGCCTGAAATTTTCAATACTCAAAGTCGACAACTGCATTCACAAAGTTGAACAAGATAACTCCTTCAACATAATTACAATATCCACAAAAATTTTTGATTCATCTACTAGCAAATACATGCATCTTTGATTCCAATAAAATATTTGAACAACCAAATGAATTGATAGATAATTAATGAAATAATTCCTAAGGGTCTTTGAGTTCTTCCTACATCAAAAGCACTGCTAATTATCTTCTTTTCAGTTGTCCACTCCCGCATATGATCCTCGCGAATCCTGAGACGGAATCCTTGCCTTGAAATCGTCGCCCCAAAATTTGCATTTAGCTGGATAGAGCCATTCTCACGTTTTTTCTCCTTATCCCTAACTTTCCTCATTAGTTCACTGAGTTGTGACCCCTCTTCTCTTTGAATTAAGACTTTTATTACCTTTGTAACTCTTTCTGATTCAAGAATCGTGATATAAAAAGTAGATTTCTTGCTGCCACCTTTTCATTTCGAATGTTTGAAAGATATAATTAGTTTATATTCCGCGGATGAAATAAGGGATGGAATAATTGAGGCCCTTGTATTCATGGAGTTTTCAAAGTTATTCGAGACTAAGGCAATTGGATATGACATGGGTTTGAATTTTGTTCTGAAGTATTGTGTCACTGTTGACCTATTCATAATCGAATACATTGCTTTGGCTAGTACCATTTTCCAGGTTTCCTACAAAAACAAGCTCACATTGCACATGATGTCAATTTTAAAACTAACAATTCCCATCACATGAGCGGAAAGATGAGAGCAACAAATACATCATTTCCAGATAAAGAATATGACTTCTTCTACCTACAAAAACGTGAATGGTACCCCAAGTTTTCAAACTACTTATCATGTGTCGTCTGTCAACAGAATCCAGCTTGTCAATTCGCTTGAAAACTATTGTAGTGACTTAGAGAACTATCTGAGTAGTTTGTGTTTGTGTGAAATAACTTCAGATTGGCCGACATATGTGATTTCAGTTTCACCAAGAAAATGTCCACTGCTATATGAATCCAGTTTATATTTCTTTTCAGACATGCGCAGTTGGTCGATCCAAATATTGGTTTCAAACCTTTTCATGCACTTATAAAACTATTCAGAAACTCTTGAAGAAATACTTTCCGATGGTATAAGTGATAATTACCAACAGTATAGTGGTAATGCGAAAAATAAGATGACAGATACATGAAACCTAGACTAGAAGACAATTCTTTTCCCCTATTATGAATGATAAATTCATATCACCCACGATTTAATTATTCTCATGCCGAGGAATGATGAAGAATAAAATTTATTTCAATTCATCTAATTCAGTAACAAAATTTTTCCTCCAAATAATACAAAAAAATTTCGAGAACTAAAGCGATCTTATAAAATATCATTTTCCATTAGATGTGAGAAATGAGTTTTGATATTGTTCATTCATGGTTTATTTTTTTGAGGTGTTCATGTTCATTTCAAAAAACCACCAATGAAATACATCGAGACTATTTATAGACTTGTATCTACTTGTACCTACGCTTTTCAGAAAGTTTCAATTCGCTTTCACTGATACTGTATCTTTAATCTGTTCCTGAAATTTCACGGGAATACTCCAAAATAGCACATACCACTGAAGAAGTAACCGTCGTCAATATAGCCTTGGGAATCACGTTCAGGATATTAGAAGTTTTCGTATTAAACTTTCTCACCTGAAACAAAAATAAATATCAGTTATCGAATAATCCTCCCTGCCAGAACTTGCTATCGTTATAACAGTTTCACGTGTTTGTATCAGATTAAAAACTGAATCAGCCTAACGCGAATTTAAGGTACCGAGACACAAATTTTAATTAACATTCTGTATACCAGATATCTGATTAAACTTCTGTTCTAGATAGGGTTTTTTGAATAAGCTTCTCTTCATTTCAATATTGACAATGATAAATCAGATCAATGTTGCATGTCTACAGATGAATTTCGAACTACATAGTTACAGATTTCTTCTCATAGAATTGTGACGTCAGTTAATATTTACGGAAAGTAATTTTGATGCCTCAAAAGTTAGGTTAGATGTGGTTACCTTTTTTATACCTGTTATATTATTATTATTACCGCCATTTCAATAAATCTAAACAGATTCTTGACAAAATTTTGCTGATATTACTCATCATTGGTAAAAGGAAATGAAGTCGTTTTTCCAAGCAATCATCTATGTCATGCGAAGAATGTCATTCTGCTAAAAGCATTTTTGGGTTTAGTAGTCATATACCAGATAAAATGGATCAGTTTTATTGGGTCTTGTGATTTACGTTATGATAATTCTATTCGCACTGATATGTGCGGATCCATCCGATTCTATTGGACGAAATCGATCCATATTTTCGAAGGAAAAATATCAAATATGTTCTTAGATTCAGGAAACGAGATAGATCAGATTTCTCTGTGATTCAATACGGTCTGAATCGAATATTTATTCAGCAATTAAAGCCTCATCTGCACCACACAATACAAGCAATTTGAAAAATAAATTAATGAACGAATAACGAATTATCCATTTTTTCGAAATGAATAAATTGAGATAGAAGTTTATAAATTTTTATTCGAATCTTCACCTCAAGATTCAAGAAATAAGATTTAGTACTTTTTCAGCAAAACACTCTTAGTCTTCTAGTTTTGATTTTCAGAAGAAAAGCCACTATTTAACAAACTTCATAGATACAAAGTTTTTTATTTCTATTCAGGTGATTTTGAAGAGATATACGATGAGAATTGTTCCATAAAAAAAACGATGCACAACGATACATCCTGTATATATATCAATTATATAAATGAATACACTTTCATTCGATATTTCTTTACATTCTGAGTCTTTTATGAAATTGTACATCATTCAATTTTTTGGCGGATTCGCCATGAAATCCTTCGCCATTTATTGAAAGCGCTTTTTTGAATGAACCTTGAAATTCCATTCTACCTATTTTGAGAGAACGGTACGGGAGAGACACAGCAACAAATAACTTCAGTTTCTCCTGAAATAGACCGGTTTACTCGAATGCACTTTTCATACACACAAAGATGTAGGTATTGCCGTTCATTCTGAAAGTTCATGATTACGGACTACTGGCATAGACCTCCACATGTGTTCTGCTATTTATAACTACGTCAGTGTGTAGTGTATTTATGAATGATAAATAAAAGAAACATATTCATCGGCTGGTTTAAGTTGGGGAAGTTTCGGCTTTCATATGCTCTGAGAATTGATATGTGAACACGAAATTATAGTGTTTTTTATGAAGTATGATGATTGTTGACATTACACATTTGTTATATGAAAACTCAAGTTCAACCCAAGTTAGCTAGACGATGGAAATAAAAACAGATTGTTTAAAGAATTGTTATTCAACTTTGACATTCATTTATTTATGATTGATAACATTCTTATAATTATCGAGACGTGATATAGTCAAAGAAAAAGATTTTGTCAGACAAAGAAATTCATGGAAACGTATCCGCCACATTTTTCCAATGTTTCGATTCGAAATGTACACAGAAATAGTAATAAACCTGTCAATTCCACGTCAAGTAAATAAAATCATCCTGTTTGAGATCCATTTTGAAAACATTTCCATAAAATAGATCCCTTGACCACAGCAACTTCATAATATGTATGTATTAGAACCATAATTAAAAATCAAAATATACAACGTGTTATGTATGTGTTTATTGAAATATCTTCATTCAAATACACTAGTCAATAATTGTACAAATCTTATGCCTTTTTCTGGGAATTCCTTTTCCATCATGTTGAACAACCTTATATTCATATTTTTGTTTACATTTTTTCAGCTGAAAAACTGTCGTGCGAATACGAAAAAGTTGTTTTAGTGACAAGAACATACGATTGTTCTTACATGTAAGCTAATCTTCAACTTTTCACGTGACTGAATCAATTATCATGGAGATTACTATTGCGTGACATCATCAAGCGCTAAATGGTATATTCATAAAGCCATGCTCTAATAATGAAAAAGAATTCAATCATGATTGCACGATACGAAGTCTAAAAAAAGTCGAACTCCTGAATGCTACTACACGCATGAAGTATTCTTCTTTACCCACTGTGTATGCGTTTCCTTCTACCAATCTGATACAGGAACACTAAACAATAATCACAAAGTCTGAGTAATCATTAGCTCGAAAATTGGCATGCAAGGCGTGGAATGTATAGTGGCCAGCAAGGTAATTGCTAGTTCCCAACATATTCGATGAGAAAAATCAAGATGGTTGACAATTCATGGTGAAATTCACTTCAGCACCAAATAAGAACAGTAGAACAATGATCAACAGGTTTCACGTAGGTTAGAAGAAAAGGTCGTTAAATCCCTATGCTAAAATGTGATCTTGTTGAATGACGTCACCGAGTTGATTGTCAATTTTCATACGTACGTTGATTAAAGTTATTTTTTGTTATCTCGTATTCAAGATTCGTATTATAGACTTCTTTGTCATTTCGCTAATAAAAAAGACTTTTATCTTTCTTAACTATATCTACCTTTTACTTGAGAAATAATTTGATGGAAATACTGACAGATATAATTCCTCCTACTCTCAATCAATCATTTCAACATAGCTATAGATTTCATATTCCGTTAATACTAGAATACCATTCATTAACTTTCCTATTCTTCAAACTTCGAATTTTCATCGAGAAATGAATCAAAGAAATGCTAATGAAATAATTCAATTCCTTCAATATCACAACCCAGACCGCCATTTCCTTTGGCTAATTAAATCGAAATTGGTCGTCACAGTTATTACTTTATTATAGGATCTCTATCTCCATCGTGTTTTTTTTTCTTGTTGGCATGATAGTGCTGATTATAGCTAGGCATGATTTCATTTACATTCTTAGATAGCAGATTTGATGGACACGCCATAATTGGTAATAACGAAGGAAAAATTGCTCTTATCTATCCAAACTTGTCAGACGATAATTTTTTGTAAGTAAAGCTTTCATGTCCCTTGTTTATTAATACTTTCTTCATGCGTATGCCCACCATTTTGATCAGGACAGATTGGTTTGAAACTGACATTGGCAAGATTGTGGGTTTTACAGAATACTTCTTCTGGGATTTTCATTTCAGTATCGAAAACTTGAGCAAGAGACCGGACATATTTCCAGGAATGAATAGGTTCTGGTCCGAACGTAATATTCACAGTATTATGAATTAGGGAATTCCATTACCGTCACTTCTTCTCTTAGCTTATTGATTTTTTGATCCAATAGCTATTAGTGTGAATTCATTGTGAAAATGTTCTTCATATAAATTTTCAAATTTTGGGGGGGAATTTTCTTGGAATTTGGACTCAGTCAAGGTCAAACTCTCTATACTGTAATATTTCTTTATATTTTAATATTTCTTTGTATACATAGAATATATATTATAATTCATTTATGAATTCCAAAAAATTTTCCTCTAAAAGTTGAAATAAAGCAAGGATTCAAGATATTATAGGGAATATATAAATTTCCGAATGTATTGTATGCAAAATTTATGTTAATTTCGTTTTATTACTTGACTAATGAATTCAAAGTGTTAATTTCCTAAAGGTGATTAGTAATGTCACGATATTCAACATTTTTTTATGTATATATGTTTATTAATTGATGAATCCCAAGAAAATTTTTCCACAAGAGTTGAAAGATAGCAAGGATTCAAGAAATTATAGGAAATATATAAATCAGATGTATCGTATGCAAAATTTATATCAATTTCGTTTTATTATTTGACCAATGAATTCGAAGTGTTCATTTCCTGAACGTGATTAGTAATGTCACGATATTCAACAATTCTTTTATCACCAATACGATTGTCTTAAATACCCTTGAATAAATCTCAATCTTCATCTTCAATGCAAAGATAAACACATCCTTGTTTGATTATTTATGAAACGATTCAGGAGTATGACAATTGTTTATATCATTTAGGATACCTCCACAAATTGCAATCATTAATATTTGCCGCTCTGTAGTAATTATTTATTCATCATAGTCCCAATTTCATTCTGATTCCCATATGATAATATGAATAATGTGACAGTCAGCATAAATATTATCGGTAATATTCGAACACCAGTGAATATATTCGGCTGATCCCAATTTTTCAAATCCTTTGCTAGAATACCAAGGGAAATTTTTTGATGTAACGCTCATGTAACCCATGTTGAACTAGTGACTTGTTAGATACATACCGTGAAACTTATTCTAGCATGAATCCGTTTCTCTCGAGGTATCCCCACTAATGTGAAGGAAATAAACGATTTCACTTTGTAAACGAATCAATATGAGGTATAAAAGTTCATAGAACCTTACTTACAATTATTGTAAATGACTTGACAGAAAACTATATCAAATTCTTGATCAGGCCCTTTTGGATATTTTTATATTATCTCACTCCAAAGTGAACTCGAGTTTCGATAACCATTTGAATACATTTCATTCCTAATATTAGTGAGAATATTTCAAATAAGTGTATAGAAAATCACTTTCCTTTCAGAATATACCTCTGCTATGATACTTTTCCTAGTATTGAAAAATAGGCATATAAAATACAGTAGGAATGAAAAAAAATTAAAAGAACGTATCGTAAGTTGTTCAACGTTATGAGATCAGAAGTTTTTGAAGACCAAGAATCAAATCAATTGCCAACAAACAGCAAACAATTTGGAAAAGAAAAACTTTGAATTTTGAGGAAGAATAGCGGAATTAAATTCGTATTGACAGCAAAGAACTCAAAATAAAATTCACAATCCATTGTTCAGTTGTTTGAGACATCAAATGAATTTTCTATATATTATTTTTCTCTTCCTTCGATTGCGCAATTGAGCACCTAAATTACATCTAGTAAAGTCAGTAGACTCGGGATGAACACGAGGGAAATAACAGAAACGCAAATATTTGAATTTGGAAATGGTTGTCTAGATAGAATTTAATGAAATTTGCCCTCGATTGCAAACTGAACAATGCAAACAAATTAAAAGTATCAAGGGTTTGCTCTTGACGAAACTCTAAACTCCTCAGCAAATGTCAACAGGAGTTTCATAATAGTTCCGAATCCAGCCAGACCAACAATACGAAAATTTCATTACAACTTCCGACCTCCAATATGTTTTCATTTCATTTATAAACTCATTTTCAAGTACGCTCGAGAAAAAATTACTGAAATTCGCCGCGGGATATTGCACGGTAAATTATTATCTCGGTGGAGATGAAGTTGAAATTGAAAATCTACACTAGACACAAATAGAAAATCTCACAACTGAATTGATTCCACACGTAATATTTTTCGAACCATGATGAATTTTTTGACAAAATTCAGGGTCGCTGATATGTATAGAAACGGTCGATTATTTCCTGAAATATTATGTTAGGATACAAAAGTTCAAGAGTTTTTCGAAATCTAACTATAACACTAAATAAAAATTAAGAATACAGTCAAATGACTAAATTTGCTGTTTCTTCAACAGAATACCTGCTATATATTTCCATATTTAAAATCTGCTCAAAATTGATCATTTCCCGAATTCGTTTTCGAATTTTGAAAATGACTCTTTCCTCACATAATTTTAGATATGCTTACAACGCTTGTTCAACGAGTTCACTTCTGTCAGGAGATAACACTTTGAGCACCCAATTAAATAGAATTTCAAATAATTGTTTTGAATTTGTTGTTTATCAAAACTTTTCTTCTCCTGGTATACCTATTGTTTTCCTAAAATTCCTGGAAATTCATCGAAAAATACCTTTTATCGTTTCATGCATTTTCTTTCACTCTGGGATATGATACGTTCTTTCATTTTCTGTGAAAAATATTAATAAATTATATAAATAATATCCACATACTCCACCTTGTGTGAATTTCATAAATTTCGTGATTTTATTTTTATCAAACGGAGACTACTAAAAAGTTATTTTCGGAATTCGATACCTTGAAAATGGTTCGCTTTGGAGTAGAAATTCGCAGTGATATCAACCAACACAATAACTATCAATCACAGCAGTAAATAAAACTGAACGACACCTCCAGAACGCTTCAGAATAATCCAATATAAACGCTTATAAATCCGTTATGACTCGCCAACGTTTTTGCAACGACATAATAATTCCAGATAGCTATAATTGGTTTTCATTACTGAAACGATTTTTCAAATTTCTCGAGCTCAAGTCGAGTATTACGACCGCATTTGCATCGAAAGCACCTCTAGATCTTTCTGAAATTAAATAGCAAGGGTATGAGTGCGATATAAAACATGTACTGTAACGGCTAATTTGGTTTCGTTTATCATGTCACGCAATATCTATAAAGGGCTCACTATGGGAGCTCATTTCTCTGTTCACCAGAAACAGCAAAATACCAATATATTGCCCATATTATTTTTTTCATAGTGTTGACCCAAAGATCCAATTATTTCGACAATTGGTAAAGTCTATTTATTTGGGGAAGAAACTTCCGGCAGATTTGGTTATCTTTCAATACCAAGTTCGAAATAAAAAGCATCTAGGCAACCACACTGATCTTCTGATTGATTGAGACATAGATGGGAACATTCAAGTATCAATATTTATGGCAACAATTCACTGTCAACTCACAAAGAAGCCAAACTAAAAATTCTATCATATCCCAGGCAGCAAGCTGACGTAATTTTAACGTCATTTTTTCGACACCAGACACGTCCTGCTGACGAGAAGAATGACGCCATAAAGACGGTAGGATGACGTGATTATGTCACAGACCAAAGACGTCATTCTGTAACGTCATTATGACGTTATATTTCGACGTTAATGGGCCGTCCCTATTTATTATATATATATTGATATTGGTTCAAAATTATTTGTATTCACTTGCTAGTCTCAAGCTCATATTATTTGGATGTTAGTGCATATACAAATCAATATCCTATCTATGATGTTATAAGGTCTGTAAATAAAATCACAATTAGAGAACGAAAATCTATATGTTCCATCGGCATCAAAGGATATAATGAAGATATAATGAAATATAATATATATTCATATTATATATATAAAATAACAGTTTGAGTAGAGGAAGTTATTTTTTTGAACTATTACAATTATCAAGAGTAAAATTGTTAACTCAGAACATTTGAATTAAACCAAAAATTGATTATCTCATTAGGAAGAAAAAATGCCAAATTTTATTGTGAATAGTTGATGTAGGGGTACTTGTTCCACTTGTTGGGGATGTGAGAAGAGTAGAAATCCCCAAGGCACAGGAACTTTCTAGAAATAAAAAATTATTGTTTAAAAATATATATAATTTAATGGTTAATGACCAATAGATGAATGAGAACTCTACTATTATTCACAAACTATTAAAACAACAAATTTCAAAAATATACAGATGTGATAGTATTTTAAAAATTTCATTTGGTCGAACAAATTGTTGAAAGTTCTGTCTTCTAGATTACCACCAGTTATAACAGATATGTAGGAAAAAACCATTGGAAAAGTAAGAAAGAAAGAAGTTCCTTGAGTTGTCTGAACAGAAAGTTATTTGTGCAGACTCATCTCAAGATCTTTCATAGCTTAGAAGAGTCGACTCTATTTATTATACAGTTAAGCAAAATAAGTGAATTGTGTATATATAACTAAGATTCTTTCTTTTTCTATAGGTAGATTCACTGATAAGAAGCTTCTTTTCACCAGTATTGACACATTAATTTGGACTCTCATCATATGTTTCTTGATTTTTCATCAAATTATTTCAGTATCTCGACAAAAAATCCTAGTGAGTTTAATCAGCACACTAACCTTAAGGATACAATTATTTTCACAAAAAGGAAAAAGCCTTAAAATAACGTAGCATCATGATATAGGTACAGGAATCATGGTAAGTGGTGAGTACATGACATCAAATCCAATACATGCAATAGACCAAATATTAAACTTACCTTACAAATCACTAGTAAAGGAAATGCACAATTCACAACCGACGGTCGGAAATCGATAATCATGTAATAATTCTGTAATCAATAGGAAATTTCTCTCGAAATCGAATACATAACAACCTCAAAATTTTTGTGATAATGGCGTGTGGCCGTGTGCACTGTGCGTCGTCAACGTTGCGTGTTGGCTTGTGGCCGAACTTGTCCGATACCGATAACTCCGGAGATTGCCGAACGCCAAACAAATAATGAACGTTTTGTTTTGAAGCGCCAAATTCAAATTGTTTTTCAATGAGTTGATAATCATACGAACCTCATAAAAGATGGGCTGTGGTTGAATAATAATACCTATATTGCGTCTGTTCATTCGCTTAAAGAGAAATTTGATTCCATTATTTACCTACAATGTACACTTGCCTATACACACTTTAAGGTATCTATGGTAAACTTTCGTTTAACTTTTGCATTTCGATGAAAAATATTTAGGAACCTATAAGGATCATTGGAATAATCATCAAAATGCAAAAATATAAAACAATGAGTTAACGTTTTATAATGACGTAAAAATATCGTCAAACTAACGTCCTGGTTATGACGTCTACAGTACATTCAAAAAATGACGTCAGTATTCACGTCATTTTTTGGTAATATGACGTTGCGGACCAATAAATACCAAAAAGAAACGTCATTATGACGTCAGCTTGCTGCCTGGGATGCACTAATCCACAGTTTATTGGTTTCTATAAATCGAAAGCATTTTTCAAAACAAATCTTTCAGTTGGAAGATCCAGCATTGTTGGCTTAAATAGTGTTGGTTGCTTCTAGTTGACCATTTGCTTGAAACCTGCTTTAAGTTCAAATATAACAACACAGCTTATACCTATTCAAGATACAGTTGGCCCTTTGTATTTTCACCACATTTCGAGTCGTACCAGAAGAGCTGTTTCAGTGATAGATTGATAAATGCTCATTATCGTTATATTATAATTAGATATTGATCAATCTTAATTGTTTGGAAAACAGTATTTTTATATCGATTCAGTTCGTGAGGCTTGCTATTTTTTGAAGCCGAACCTGGTGTCATTTGAATTCGTGAAAATTTCACATTGGCGGGAAAGCTCATTATTGCCAGAACGATGACTCACAGATCTGCGCAAGGTTGGAAGCGCAGTGCTGTTATAAAAAATTAGTTTTATGACCACAGCAAGTGACACTACTGTATGTTTACTTATACTGTGGTAATGTTATGCTGTTCACAGAAATCATTAACCATCTTCATTATGAATCAAGTTTGATAGAAAGAACCAACTCGAATCACATCTTCAATGAAAACTTGTCACTTCTTCCTGTTTTTCCTAAAACGCTGTAGCTCTCCAATATCAACTATGACAGTTGTTTCAGTCTCATCATGGAATCCCTGTTGAAAGCATGTCAAAGTACAAGTTTCCTCCTCGAACAATTCAAGTAGTTAACTTCAATTACCGAATTTTTCACAAGAAATGTTGAACTCGTCTCAAAGTTACCGGAACTGCGACAGAAATGTCTACTCAGGGAACATCCTTCGATATATTAAGGTGTGTCCCTGTGGACGCTGAATTTTAGAACACGTCGAAAGGGTAATGTTCATTCCCGAAGGACCGGTTAGACGTCATACTCGTCATGCCTGGATCATGAAATTTAAAGACCTACATAATATCTCATGACGTGAACGATTCTTTCAAATTTGGGACGAATCCACATTTTGGTCGACCAATCACTTTTCAAGCTGAAATTTGGAGCATCGAATATAAATCATTCTATATCCAATAACTATCTATTGAGAAAATCAATTTGTATCAACTCAACTTGAAACTGGCACAGATCTTCATGCAAAGCAGACATTATTTAAATTTTTTTTATTGATATTCCAAATCATTTCAAGGCGTCGACTGCTGCTAGTCTCAATTAAGGGGTTATACAGGGTGTTCCTTAAAGACATGATAATATTTGAAGGGGCGACTCTTTGACACATTTTGAGAAAAAAACTTCCAATAAACGTATGTCCTAAAAGTTTTGAATTTTGAAAAAAAAAACAGTTTTTTGATAATAACTGAGATAATATTCTAGACATCTTTAAAAAATTTGGAACATGTCTTCTATGCATCAAGGTGCATTTTGTGATGTACGAAATTTTTCATTTTCTCTACCAGTGGCGATTTTTTTTTCAAAATTTTATCACCCTGTATGTCAAAAGTTAAGATTTTCAGGACAAACGTTTATGGGAAGTTTTTTTCTTAAAATGTGTCAAAGAATAACCCCTTAGAATATTAGCATGTCTTTACTGCCTGTATACAGTTCGCAGAATTTTCAAAGAATTTTTTCCATTGTATTTTTTCAATGTACATATATTTAAGAATACACTCAGAAAATTTCATATCGTTCCGGTGAATATTTTCGAAGTTACACGCAAATTTGAAAATGCGTTTTTCTCAAAATTGTGTTTTCAAAGTCGTTGACCAACATTGCTCAAAACGGCTAAACCGATTAGTCTCAAATTTTGACACGAGCTTCTTGAATATATTTTCCAGTAATTCTTCGAAGATTTTTCTCACCGATGAATATTTTTTCTATTAACAATTCAAGGCCAAAATTTTGGTCAAAAATCTATTTTTTTCTTTGAGAAACCGCCATTTTATGAAAAAGAAATTAATTTTGCCTATTCCTTCGATCAATTACTAAATTTCACATTACTTTAATCAAATCTGTTCGGTTATTTAATTTCAGATGATCCAGTTCAGAGATATAGTGATCACCACAAAACGTATTTTTCGAGAGGAGCTCCCGGAGCTCAGCTGTAGCTACTTTTCGAATAAATATTTTTACTAATCCTGTTTTAAAGTACTATTGAAAGATACCATAATATGTGTACAAATAATTAGATCAATAATTTCAAAAGTTTTCTCAGAAAAAATTCTGGAAAATTCGCTTTATTTCGGCCTTCTAACTGTATATAACCGCTAAGTTTATTTTTATTAATCTGTAGTGGTTATTAGATGGTAAAAATATATGGTAAATACATATTATTGTTATTATCATGATTATTATTATTATGATTATCATTATTATTATTATTATCATTATCATTATAATTATTAAAAATCATTGTATACTCAGGAATATTCCAATCACCACCTATAAAATTCCTTTTGTGAGTGACGTATGTCGAGTACTCGTTAGTAAAATTCCGAGATAAACCCCGATAAGAAAAGCATACGTTGGGTATTGGTGACCCTACTTAGTACGGTAAAAAATGAGAAAAAGTCGAGATCAAACTGACGCTGTGGATCCCGCATAGGGGTCATGTGTGCTAATCAGATTCTCACCTGCGAAAAAGGTCTTTCCAGGGTTCGCCAGCACGTAATCTGGCAATCTGGATATCTCGGACGTCACTCGAATATTTGCCTAAATGTTCTGACGTGGGGAAATAGAGGAGGGATGTTAGCAGCCCCGCCGTTTTTGAAGGGATGGAGAACTCCCAATTTTGGGCGTTTTTTTTTGGGTCAAAGATCGTGGAGTTCAATAATGTCAGTAGCGCACCTTAGGAGATCAAACTGGATTCAAAGGTTGATCTACTTACTAATTACTTCTGATTCATTTCTCCTATGATAATAGCCAAAATCCTCAAAAATAGACAACGAAAAATTTATCATATTCATAATAATAGTAATAATAATAATCATAATAATATTTATTTCTACAAACAGAACTTATTTTTGACAGTTATTGATGTAAACAATTCGTTCGTGGAGTAGAAATAAATGGGAAAAGGACCCCTTAAGCAAGCTTGTGTGGGGCTTTACAGATATATTTCAAATATATATTAAGGCACTATGAGAATATAATATGGCAAAAGTTTGAGATATAGAAGAAATTATCTATAAATGACAAAAATTACTAATGTAAAGAAACTCAAAATATAAAATGGAAGAAATATAAATCATCAAAATTTTAATAACAGACTTACGTTCTGTTTCGTACATATTTAATGTCTTCTTCATTCTAATGAATTTGTTTTAATCCATTTTGATTTTTATTTTTATTTAAATAAATAATTCTAATTCATTTTGATTTTTATTTTTATTTAAATAAATAAAAATCAAAATGAATTAGAACAAAATCATTAGAATGAAGAAGATATTAAATATGTACGAAACAGAAAGTAAGGTTAAGTCTGTTATTCAAATCATTTCGAAAATTGTTTCCGATTCATAAAAGACATGCAACAAAATTGGATATTTATTTACTGTGGATGAAAATTTCGACTAGAAGTAAGCAATTTCATTAGTGGATCGAAGATTTTTCTCCAAATAAATGTGGCATCGTTGTGAAGTCAATATGACTAATGTTGCAATTCTCAGTTATGTCTAAACCAATTAGAAGCTCAGGGATTAGCTGAATACTCTTTATTTCGCGTTAATGGTATTGAAAATAATTAACCAATTTCTCTTGAATAAGTGTGATAGCTACAGTAAGGTAGACAGAAACTATTTCGAAACTTCCACAACAGAGGTTAATGATATTCCTCGATTCACGTTTCAACTCAACCACTCCATTTACATGAATCTTTATTTGATTCGAGTAAATCAACTTCTCAGTCGACATTTCGAACCCTTCTCAAAACAAGCAAAGTAAACAAGTTATTCCTATAGATATATCAACGGAGCTATCGAACAATCATCTGTCATCCCTTCATTCCCAACTCACATCAGAGGAATTCGAACTACCCGAAAGGCTCAATCTTTGACGTTTTTTTCTTCATTTTTGGATGGACACACGATGTCCGAGGACGGAGAGCGGTCACTTTTCGCAACACCGACAAAAACCCACTTTATATGCATTTGATAAAAGGATTATGCGAGGGTTTCCAATTTTCAAGGGAGCAAACTTAGTCGTATTATGAACGCTGTACGAGCTGTGGAGTTTTTGTACTTGTGGTTGGCTTTTTCTGGCGAAATGTCCATCCTTTTTCACATGAGGAGCGTAGAAATACTGACGGATTACTTTGGGAAGTCAGGACGTGCAGTTATTTTGCTCTTAGTTGGTGCAAAAAGTTCATGACGTTTCAATGTCAACCAAATGTTCGAATTTCACACATTAAAGAGTATGACGGTCATTACTGAACATTCAGGAGTACATTTTCGTCTTTATTTTTTCAAATGTTTAGTTTGAATTCATCATACAGTGTGGAACAGCCAAATGGAATAAATTCAATAACAAATAAATGAGAGCGTGTTGGGAAAAACACTCTGATGCGTCGATTTGCATTTTTAGATGCGCATTTTATTCAAGAAAAATAATTATATAGGGTGTGTTATGTGACAGTGGCCGATACCAACTTTCCTATTTTAAATACAACCCTCTGTATATTCCGGAAATATCAAGTGTTTTCAGATGTATTACAAAAATCACCATTGAAAAAAGAAAATTATTTTATTTCACAAATAACGTAAAAAAACCATTTTGAACATCTCTCAGATTGAAATTAATGTTCTTTTTTTAACATTATTTTTATAATACATCTGAAAACACCCAATATTTCCGAAACAGTTGATGGTGGGTATGGGAACATTGTACATGAATCATGTCTAGAATTTCCTGAAGCGTTATCAAATTTATTCCATTTGGCTGTTCCACACTGTATGTATATCAAAGTATGGTTAATCAGCATTGCTATAATGATTTATCAATATTTGGAAATCGTGAACCGAAAGCTAAAACGCATATTACAACTATTGATGTTTCGTATGATAAATATATTCACAGGGAAAATAATTATTATTTGCAAAGACAGCGAATAATGTTGAATAGTAGATAAATTATTTTATACAGGGTTATGATAAAGTAATGCACAAAATTCATAGAACGTTACAAAAATAACACGTCAAAGTTGTCAAAGTTATGACGTCATCAACAAATTTCTTTAATGGGAAGCTTAGATTTTTATCACATTATGTGATAGAGCTTGTGTTTTTACACACGAGAAAAATAGTTGCAGTAGGGCTCACATAGGAAAAAAAAAACGAGAAAAGGAATAAAAAACTAAATAACATAACTAATTATAAAAGAGGTCAAATTTACACTTATCTAGTAAGAACATTTATTCTTATGAATTTTTTCAATTGTTTTACTAAAACAACAGATTGTCAGTGTCAGTCGTACAATTCGTGTCACTACAGTTTTATTATTATGGCTCGTTTAACCGAAAGAGAAAGGATAGAAATTCTAATGATGGTAGGTGGAACTATTTTTCCCGTGTGTAAAAACACAAGCTCTATCACATAATGTGATAAAAATCTTAGCTTCCCATTAAAAAAATTTGTTGATGACGTCATAACTTTGACAAATTTGACGTGTTATTTTTGTAACTTATGTCAAAAGATGCTGAATAAAAAGAACAGTTTGACGTGTTTTTGCATTTTTTTCAAAAGTGATCGTTGTACGTTTTATGAATTTTGTGCATTACTTTATCATAACCCTGTATAATTGAATTATAGTTTCAAAATGAGCATCAGTTAATTTTTTTTCAAAAATATTGAAACTCCTGTGGAACACTTCAGTGTTAGAAAAAAAAATGGAAATGTCATAAAATGTTCTCATGCACATAATGATCTGATGTAAATAGTGCTAAAAGTATGAAAATACTCAATTTTGATGTTCTCTAGTATACCTGAAATTAATATTCAAAAAAAACACCAGAATGATATGATGAAACACCTTCGGCGGTGCTATTATGCATTATGTTGGACCTGGACACCTGTTTTTATTCTAATGAGAACATCCAAACTTCTATTGAACTTGTAACGTGAATCATCCTTTTTATCGAGGAAGTTCAAAGAATATACAAAATTTAGAAATCAACTAATATTGAAGAAGCATCAAAACCAATAAATCTTGAAAGCTTTAGTGAAAAAAGTATAACAGTTTTGAGTACTCATTACAAATGATAGTTTGTAGCAAAAATGCCACCTTGTTTCGTTATCTTTATAGAGCATGCTCGTTTGGCAAACAGATACGAAATAATGAATGGAGAGAGACAGATTTTGTAAATTTTATGCGAAATGAGAAAATTGATGTTCGCGAGAAAAGTGCCACAAAGAATGTCTACTAGAGGCCATAAAGCAACGTTATTTCGAAAAAGAATGTGTGATAGATACATTGTGTGAAGTATAGGTTGCATTTTAAAGCATTTATTATAATTGAAATTTCGATACAGATGATTAATATCCAGAATATCTCAATAAGGACATCAGGACGAAGTCATGAAATAATTTCATTGTCGTCGTCCCATGATGTGTCAGCAACTTTTCAAATGATTTGATGAAAAATATTCTCTATTTATTTGAGCTAGACAGTTGGGTCAGCTTGACAGAAAATGCAGTGTCTTTTCCAAATAAAAACTCCGAAACAAAAAGTTAGGTTTATCATTCC
This sequence comes from Plagiodera versicolora, assembly GCA_037013635.1. Lineage (NCBI taxonomy): Eukaryota > Metazoa > Arthropoda > Insecta > Coleoptera > Chrysomelidae > Plagiodera > Plagiodera versicolora. Next base: position 4,449,458 of record CM072990.1, read on the forward strand.
AATCGTTTTAAAGAATGTTTTCGATTCACAAATACACCAAAATTGAGTAACTATTTACTGTGGATAACCGTTTAACAGTTTTTTCGTTATTTGTAAAAGAATCGACTAGAATTAACAAGCTTTAGAAGCGGTTCAAAGATTTCTCCCCAAGTAAATTTGGCATCGTTGTGAAGTCACTGTGACGTGTTGCCAGTGGTTGAACTAATGCCCAAATGTTCCCAGCTATGTCTCAACCAATTAGAAGTTCAGATAAACAAAAGATAACCATATCTGTCTTAACTATCTTCCTGTTGATATTGAAGCAACTCTCCGACAATGAACTGACTCAAGTTATCCTTTGTTCAAAGTTGAAACACCATGAGTGCATAAACGAAGGATTCGCGAGCTATCCCTTTAGAAAAATACCCAGAGATTCCGATAAAAATAAAGCCACGCCAGCCGGGAGGCAGCCAGAAGAAGAAGTAGGTACATCAAAAACGTTTCTACAAAAGCTCCTCGCAGCTCTGAGGCGCTATTGAATAATATGTAAATAGGAATGTGCAAGTGCATGCTAGGCTCTTAGAGACTCCTCAACTCTTTTCCATCTGTTGTCTGCTCTCACGTCTAATTATTGTAAAAAGGCGCATCCGTTCAGTCTTCTTTTCCTCCGCCGACTGTTCTTTTTTTCTCTCGGCTTCGTTCCAGATGTTTTTTAAATGTCGCTGTTTTGTTCCCAGAAACAAACACGTCCACTCATTTCGAATACTAATTTGGTGTCTCGTGATCTGTACAGTTCTAAATTAAACGAGGCGTTTCGGTATTATACTGTTGTTCGACATGTAAAGAAGAAATGTGTATTTCAGAGGAGACTCGCCAACTTTGAAACCAGCGTGAATGAATGAATTATTTTTCATTCAGCAGCATTTTGGCCAGTGGTTGCAAAGTGTGAATAATATTAAATATTCAGGTTTCGAGATCATAAAGTCATAAATTCACTACAAACCTGCATCTAGATTGATAGTGTCATTATGACACTAGTGATAAGGATATATCGGGTGTATCACCCCCCGTATATCCGTCAGTTTTAAAGGTAATAGATTGAAATTTGAGATATCCCATATACATAATGAGCAGCACTTTTTTGATTTATAAATGATTATTTTTTACCTCCGGTTTCGCCGGAAGTGATACCAACTTATTCAATTTTTAGTTTTCCATTTAAGTATCCTATGATGGTTCAGATTTATCCCAATTAACCCGTCTAATAGTAGAAAACTCGAAACCCCGTCAAAAATACTAAATTGTGTTTTCTCAACGTAATAGTTTTTGGGGCAAAACTCAATTTTATCAAATGGAACCATATTGATACCGTGGTACCATTTATTATTATCATTAATGAGGAATGTATCCATACCTAGTAATAAAATGTGCGATCAATACAATCAAAATTACAGCTAAAAGAAAATAAGAAATATAACTTCAATACTAAGAAGTTACTAAGGAAGGGAAAAAAATCATTCATAGAACAAAAATTGCCGCTTATTATGTTTATGAGAAATCCTAAATTTCAATTACATTTAAAATAACGGAGATACGGGGGGTACGTGTTCCTGTTACACCCGGTATAGCCTGTGTGTTTTTTTTATTTGGAGCGAAATGAAGAAGAACGTTGTGTCGAGTACGGACATGTATAAATAGTCGTTCTTTGTCAAAATGTCAAATTGTCCTCCATCGATTTATTTCAATTTTCATCAGTGGCTGATGATTCAATATGGCGCTCATTTATATGCACCAAACGAATCAGAGTGTTAGAATCTAACTATGAATAGTTCGATCCCAATTGCTTTCTCCAGCCAAGTTGGCTCCAAATTTGTCTGGAATTTCTCAAAAATTCCCCAGGAGCTTGGTAGTTAAAATAGACTATCTCCAGCTTGGGTTCCAGGCTACAAAAGCAACCAAGAGAAAGAATTATGCGTTAGCCCATCAAGGACCACTAGGTACCTTGATTGGTCCAGAAACTTCCTGTAGCTCAGCGTAAGCACTGACTAAAACTTCCGATAGTGTTTGGGTCAAAAAGCAATCTCGTGAATGGTGTAATATTTTTCCAGAAGTGATCTCGCCCATGAAGAGATTCAATTGATTGAAGATATAACTTTGGAATGACAATTCGATTATTCTATTTCACCACCCCAATCCCAAGAATGATACACAGGATGTTTCATTTAGGCTATTTTATCGGCAAAAAGGCGTGAAATTAGTGACTTTTGACTTCCTGTTTTATCGCCGAATTGTCCAAAGCCTACTTGTTCAAAGTTTGCGTTCTAAAGTCTACCTAATCAAATAAAAAACCTAAAAGCCGTATTACAAAGATTTCTTGAGCAAAACATCGAGTGTGCTATATTTTTGGACTGGTAATTTCAAGTTCTACTGAAATATGAAGGAATATACAGGTTGTCCCATTTGAAAAAATGATTTTTCTATGAATAAATGTATGATTTGAAAAAATTAATGAGTCAAACGTAAAAAAAGTGCTCCGAAAATTTCTTCATAGAAACAAAGAATTTTCAACAGGAGAGAAATCACAGCAACTTTTCGAAAATGAACATTTTCGAAAAACATGCTGTAACTCAGAAACGGTTATAGATATCGATATGCAGTTCTCACCATGAAGTTTGTATAAAAATTGATCGTCAGACACTGCCATAGTTTTCATTAGTATAGAAACAGAACTTTCTCTTCAAAAGTGTCCAATTTGGCCCACCCTCTACCTATTATATATGTATAATTAGTATGTGACTTTAGATATTACTCGTTTTTGTGAAAAAAAGAACAATGAATCAATATTTTCCATAACCAGAAGTTTCAGAATATAATATAATCATACAATATCAAAATATTGAAAATGAAATATTTTCTTCACTCAATTCCCGCGAACATAAAATATATGAACTGATTATTTTCTTCGATTTTTTTTTATTAGTGACCACTAGACCTTCCTATTCATTTGGTATTTGTTTCAACCTAATTTATTGTTCACATAACCTTCCTTCTAACTACGAATACAAAATACGTCCTCATATAGAGGAACACGTGAAATCGTAATCTACATTCACAGAATAAAAATGGCGATGAAACATAAACAACGAAAGGGCCGTCAGTGACGTCAGGAACACCCGCCCCTCTTGTCCCTCCCGCCGCGAAATTTGCCGACATTACGTCTCATAGAAAGGAACCACCCTGTTCTGTCTCTAATCCTTGCCCCAATCACGCACTCGGTTCAAGAAATTCCGTAACATTCATCCAAGCGATATTCTGGTTCTGTTCCGACCGTACCTCGTGAGATACGAGTCAAACAATTTTGGCGCATAACTCGGGGAACTCCCAAAGTTTGTACAGCGGGTAGCTAGTCTGCGGTCAAAGTGCAACATGCAGAATTCATGTGGGAGATGGTGGCGGTCGGCCGCCGCCTTCCCCCGTCTGCCCTGACCGCGACCCTTAATTAGAAGTGATTGGGCGGGTGTCCGCTGCAAACTTCGGGAGCTCCGGACACCGCATTCCCGTTCCCGATCCTCGGCGATGCCGGCAGGCACCGTGAGAGCTTTATGGAAGAAGGAGTTTCAATTATGTTATTATTGAATAATTCAGTCGTATGGAAATGCAGATTTACATGAAATAACATGGAGGAAAACGTGGGAATTTTGTTTCGACACAATTGCCAGAATAGACAAGGCAGGTTAAACATAACCTCACTTTTGTTCCCATTTGTTTGAACAATCCCAACTTCTATGAACTTCTCAAGCTCTCTTCAATGTAGAGAATATTCAATTCACTATGCAATCGCTTAAAGCAAAATGTAATTTCTTATTTTTCAAATCACTAAAATCACTATAAAAATTGATTAAGTCGAGTATCATTCAATTATGTGTTTAAAAAAAAATGTTTGACGCTTTGTTCAACGCTTATCCACAATCAATTGTTATCCAATTTTGGTGTATTCGTTCAATAAATTGAAAACATTTTCCAAAACAATTTGAATAACAAACTTAACCTTTCTTTCTGTTTCGGAGTTTCGTTGAAAAAAAGACAAGCGGCAACACTGCATTTTCTGGCGAGCTGTCACAGCTATCTTATTTAGAGGGCTATACTAGTGTGACACTTGAAAAAATTAATTTCTTTTCGACTCATTCGATAGTTTTTACTTTCAAATATATCCTGTGAAGGCGGCTAGGTCGTGTCTTGAATATTTTTTGAATAGCAGCGATCTAAAAAGCGACCCCTCGTGTAGGTATAAACCGATAGTTGAAACCTCAAAACCTTTTCTTGAAACGATATTTTTCATAATTTCATCATAACATAAGAGAAATCAACCGATTGACTTCAAATCCAAACTGGGTATTCTTGAATATACAGGGTGTTTCGTTAATATGGTAAAAAAAGTAAACTGAGAGTAGAGAGGAGCAAAATATGAAGATTGAGCGCAAAATCGCTCATACGAATGTTGATGGTTGAAAAGATACAGGGCGTTCAAAGTTAAAATTTTATTTGCAAATTTCTTGATAGCTTCGACAGTTTTCAAGATATCGGTTTAAAAATTGGTACATGGGGGGTTTTTTGGACGGCAAACAAGAATATTTCATCAGTGTTAACGTAGTCCTTAGAGGGCGCTACTTACCTGCTTACAATTATTTAAAAATACGCACAACTTCTTTGTCTGTCAAAAATCAACATTCTCGATCTAACATTAATTAAACCACGTTATCTTTCGAACAAAAAAGTATTCTTGGAAAAAGTCACAAATAAATTCGAAAAATTTTATCGAGAAAAAGAAGTAGGTTGCTGTCAGATAAGCAAATAGTAAGTTTTATGCTTCAACAATGATTTATTTCAGATTTGTTAAAAAGTTATATAAATTGTTGGAAATGCCCACTGTCGAAACTATAACATTTTGTTAGTTTTTAAAAATTTTCGAATATCGTACGTCATTGTATGGGAAATAGCTTCAACTTCAATAACCTTTTTGAATTTTCATTTTATTTTTCGTGGTTTCGAATGATGATCACAATATGCAATCAAACTAATAGAGACCAAAACAAAATACAGGAGAATAGTAATGGAAAGGGAATAACCCCAAAAAGTTTCGATACATCCAAACTTCCAGTATATCCAACATGAAACATTGTCAACAAATGTTTCACCACAGTTCTATACGTCTCGTTATATTCCCAACATATGTATCGAACCACCTGTTCACCGTAGGCAGATTACACATAGATAGCATGGGAATTAGGGGGTTGACACACATACACACACACTGATGGTGAAATGTACACACACTAGCAACACTCTCGAAGCAGGCCGAACAAAATGGGGTGATATATAATATCGACAGAGAAACGGCGTATTTGCGCTGAGCCGTAATCCTCTGTTTCCCAAACGAAACAGGGGTTCATTGTATGTTTCCGTCCGTGATGCATTTTCCTACAGGAGTTTTTTTTTTGTAAATGGTGAATAGGAAAATGTTGTTTTTTCACCTTCTATTCGAAAAGGAATCTGATATCGATTATGCGGGATGGTTTACATTACTGTATTTCAGAAGCGGAATCTTGAATATATCTGAAAATGTAGAATTGGCGTGAAGAATATATAGGTACGTGAATTATCCAAGACGATTTTATAACTTTTCGTTTAGTTTTAGAGATGTTTTTTTCTTAATATTAACCAAGAAAAATAAGTTTTAATCATGAATTTTGAAACATATCAATGTCATTATTTTTTCGACTGTGTCGATAAAAGAAACCTAAAACCTCGAATTTAAAAACACCGTAAATTAGACGATAAAAAATTTGTCAAATGTGCCTTAATTCTTTCTAAAAAATGCAAACAAAATAGACGTCGGAATAATAATAATGATAATAGATAGCAATTAATCAAATACAGGATGTTATTAAATGAGTGTAAAACATTTGAGGGGGTGATTCCTCATCAATAAATATGTTTTGTTTATTCCCCTCTAATCATTTAATGCAGGTATTGAAATAGTTTTTTTGCTGCGAACTTGTTTATTTTGGGCAAACAATTCAAGGGTAATTTTTTGTTTAGAATGAAACATGCTATTGAAAATAAATTTTCGAATGGTAAACAAATAATAAGACAAAAAGTTACATTGGAAATTAATTTCAGGGGCTGCGTTTTCCACCCCTTACAACCATGGGGTAAACCAAATAAATTACTGGCTAAGTGTATTTTTGGTTGTTTGTAAAAAATGTTAGGTTAATTTCAATGCGGTAACTTCTTTAGTGCTTGTGAATTGTTGAACAAATTTTATCTACCCCCTTCAACTGGCTGTATCTTAATAAGGGATGTCCTAATGATGTTCATTTATATCAAAGATACTTTATTTTTTTCGATGAGGAATCACCCCCTCAAATGTTCTAAACTCATTTAGTTACACCCAGTATATTAATGAATATAAAAATAATCATGAAAGATAATAATAAAAAATAAGTTCATTAAATAAGCATTCATAGATATATATGACACGAAATCAATTAAAATTTCTAAAATATTAATTAGCAACTCATTGCATCTTCTGAAAATTCTCACTGTAGTAATACCATCAAAAAGTAGAGCCCATTGACTTTTTTCAAAAACATATTTTGAGGCGAGAAATTTCGATTGAAAATTATAGCGTTTTATTGATATTGAATCAAAATATAGTGAAAAAATTAATATTTCTAATAAAAAACTCATAGTGTGTTTGGGACATTATAAAGCGAGTTCTCACCATATTTTGTGATAAAAAATTAAGGTTGAAAAAACTATGAATACGAAAGTTGTAAATCTTACAATCACCTACAATGCAACCCCTTTCACTTTTTGCTTTATATCGCCAATACATTATTTTTGCTTTCAATTTGATTGAATTATTTTCTCTTTTCATTTAATTTTTTTACTGTCGTCTATTGTTGAAGGCTTCAGCCCTGGTCCACAGAAACATTATGTTTCTTCATGAAACATCCCTTTCACCAAGTGTATGCATTTAACGAAGTGTTCTGTTTCACCATATCATCCATCTATGCCCTAAGTTACAGCCCTATTTTCTGTGAATATTTCGCAAGTTGCTATACTGAAAGAAAATAGTCATCAGCATATTTTTCTCCACAAGGGAAATAGCGTGACAGAAAGTGGTACACGATAGTATCTGAGTTGTAGTAGTAAAAAAATCAAGTCGTGCAATTTTTCAACATGACACTGGTAATTGCTCGATTTAATTTATGTTTCTAAGCAATTATTAGGGTGTAAATGGTCTAGTAATCGTCTTCCAACAAATCATGGCTTTGCGTAAGAAGTGTATAAGGGTCCACATGGTTTTATTTATTAATGCTAAGCCACAAGAATCTATACAAGGTGTTTCTAAATTAATTTAAAATGAGGTTGAAATCAATGGACGAGAATTGTTTTCATGATAATTAAAAAAAGTTGAATTTGATTAATTCGATTTTGATATAGTAAATTGAACTAAATCATTTCCATTTTCGAATTAGAGAGTTATTTCAGACAATTCATCCAGTAGTCCTTTGAGAGAAAACGTTGGAATGATTTTGCAAAAAAAAATATGAAAAACGGTTGGTTCTGAAAAACCCCCATATGATGGGTCTCCCCCCCTGTATAAGCGAGATACAGAGTGTTTTATTTCTTCATAATAACTTACGATCCGCATTGTATATTTTACTCATTTTCACAACATAAACTCATTATCCTGTATGCTACCAAATTCCGAATGAATGAAACTAATAATCCAGGTACAGACTTGAAAAAAATACCTTTCTCGTCTCTAAGATCTATTCTTTCACTTTAAATCAATCAAATTATTAACCATTTCATAATATCCTGAATTTTGGATCACAACCTTTATGTAAAGTAAGTCGACAGGTCCTTATTTAGGACAGAGTGTTATTTCGATAACCAGTTACAAACACCCCGTATGTGTGATGAAGATTGCATTTATTTATCATGCTACACTATACAAATAATAAAATAAGAAAATCACATTCCGAAAAAGTATGACTGACTGGTGCCTTAGATCAACATTTTTTCAATACTAAAATACCAAATTCTCGGCAATTTCACGACTATTTACAATTGCCTCGAAATCAGAGTTTCAAACTGACTCAAAATTCGTAACAGTGAGTCGAAAAACATGCGTCCGACATACAGAAAACTTCTTTTGTGTGTGGTGGTACAATTTTTATTGAAATTCTCAAATAACCCTTGTTGGTGGGGTGAAATGACATACAAATACCCCCGTACATAACCTACAAAACCACCAACGAGTCTTCCAAGCCATTAAAGATATTCCTCGTCTTGAGATTGCCGGGGAATGGCGAAACACGATTCATTTTTCTCATTAAATAAGAACATTGTGTAACTAATTGTGAAAATTGTTAATTCTGATCAAATACGGGTGTAGGTAAATCGCCTTTAGGCGAGCAGACAGTCTCGCAGAATATTCCGAACGGGCCTGCTTTAATTGCAGGAAGCACGCTTGCTGGATATAGGGGACCCGCCGACGAAACACAGGACCGTACTTACACCCAAGAAATATAATTTCGAAACAGTTTTGTTTGTTAACGTATGAATTTTTCTCGAGATCGAAATGTTGACTCACTATGAATTATTAGTTTGATAGAAAAGAAATACTAGGCAACAATAAATTTCCCAAACCATCACAATTTTCAATGTTAACAACTCCAATTATTTTGTTTAAGCTGCCTAATTCCCAAGTTGTTTGGGCTTTTCGATATTGCTAACTCTTTCTGACTTTGACAGGAGTCTTCATTTAGTAATTTTTGTAATTTATAAGCTTCGAAAATTATCGATCTTTGCAAAATCAGCGTTATTGAAGCAGTTGAACCACTTGTTCAATTTATATTTGATTGAAGACCTTGTATAGAAGTGAAAAAACATTTATAAAACTGAAGGTATCTCTATCTGGATCTTATTATTAAGATTTCTAACATAATTGAACAAAAACATTCGTCCTTCGAAATCAAACTGAAATGAAGTCCATGGAATGTCTAAGATTGGAGAGATTTCAATAACATTGAGATATGGAAGAAAATGTCCAATAATGAATTCCAAAGATGAAAAAAATGCGCATCTAAAAATACAAATCGACGTATCCAGGCGTGTTTCCCAACACGCTCTCATTTATTCGTTATCGAATTTATTCCATTTGGCTGTTCCACACTGTATGTATACCGAGTTTTATCACTACCAAATAGGCTGAGACGGTTCTGAAGTATAGACGCGTGCTCAGTCAGGTAATCAACTCTTTGTTAACGAATATGCGGTCGGCATATCCAAATCACGAATCATATCAACCTACAATCCACTTGGGATGAAAATATCGGACACAATACCTATGTAGTGTCTCAAGTACGTAGATTACGTATACAGTGAGCACGAAAAGGTTGTATTTTGTCATTATCATTTTTTTTATGGCAATACCCTTTTTCGATAATACCCTCAAAAAGAATGCATTTTACTGTGTATAACCAACTGTATACCAAAAATGAAAAATAAATGGTGTATAAAAGGATCATGTGAAATTTTCCGGAAAATAGTTTCTTTTGACCAGTCTGTAAAATTTATGACAAAGAACGTCTCTGACTGAAGAGACTCATCCAGAAAACTCATATTGTCGAATTCGAAAGAGGTATAATAAAATAAACTGTATCTGAGATCAAATCCAATGAAATCGAAATGGAACCAATGTATGAATGAATTGAAATCATGTATATATAATAAAATCAAAAAGAATGTGAATTTGTTCATCGTGAAATTTAAAAACACTACTAATGGGATAGAAATCAAAATTTCTTACCATCGGTTGATATTTTTCTTATCTAATGGAAAAATTGTCAGAAATAAATCATTTTTCATAGTCTAGTATTGCAATATTATGAAAATTAGTGCCATAACAATTTTGTTTCAGGAGGATATATCAATGAGAATACTGAATTACATTTTTTTCTAATCATTATTGAAATCTTAGTGATTTTTATTTTTTTTTCATTTCGAATAATGCCCATTAGAGGACATATTAGGGGCTTCTGGGGTGCATAGAAATGTAGTTCTACAACGTCCTCTATATTGCAACCAATGAGGTGTAGGTGAAATTTCGTCGTCATAATTTAGGAGTGGCATTTAATATGACTGCAAAAAATCCTACCTTTTACTAAACAGCAAAAAACAAATCCGCAAATAATTACAAACAACCCCATGATTATATTTCCGTCACAGAAACTCCTCCACTCAGTCTCAGAATATCAAATCACATTTAAAAAAAAGTCGAAAAACGCGTCAACGCATTTTACAGCAAAAGTCCATCGACTTCAAATTCTGCAATCCAAACACCGCACGAGTCCCGCATGAAATATCCCGAAACCCAAAAGATATGCAGAGTTGAGAGTTTCGCGTTCCAAAAACTTTCAAAGTTTCCGCGCGTATTTCCCAGAATCCAAATAGAGCGGGGTAGAACTACCCTCTACTTTGAATGCTAGCGCGCAACTGAAATTACCAAGCAGGCTGTGATAAGCGCGGATGGTCGCTTGCTTCTCCGCGTTGTGCTCTTCAATTGTTGAAGGCGTTCGGCTGATTTCGACTCGACTCGTCGGAAACCGACAATTTGTTCGCGTACGGATTTTTCGTGAGATATGTTGAAAATCACGATTCGATGTTGTTTGTTGAAAGGCATGGAAGACCGATTGTTTGTTGTTCATAAACGTGGAAAAGCGCGAAATCGCAAATAGGCATGTATCAAAAAAAGCCATTACATGACTTCACAAAACAATTCTAGTTTGGTTGGTTCATCAGGTACGAAGTCGATAATTATACAGGGTGACATAAATATGTGATATTTTACCGGTTCTTGACATTCAGATTGAATGAAAACAACAGTACAGTCTTGATTTGGAGTATGACATTATTGTGCTGTTGGCAAATCTTGACTCCCAAGAGGTTGGCAACAATGCACGAGAAAACCACAAATGAGTGAAATGAGTGGGATTGTTTCGAGTGAAGGAGGTTTTTGTATACTAACTATTAGGTGGGTAGAATAGAATATACGCGCTGTGCTCGCACTTAACCTACACAGAACATATGAAGTTGTGGAGTAGTTGGGAGAAAGAGAGTCCTTAGAGAGCCCTGACGGTGATCCCGTGTCGGTCGACTTCTCCATTTGTCGTAATGAAATACATGCGTCGTTACTATGACGAAGTGGAATAATAGGTAGGAAAATTAATGTAGGGAACTGAAAGTAATGTTGGTTGAGAATTTCATGCAATTATCCAGATTTCAAATGTGGTCGATTTCTGAAGGAATCAAAGTATTTTTCCCAACTCCCGCAACTTTTCAAACTCGTCAAATCACCAAATTGGTGAATGTATAATGTATTTTTTCAAAATTGTGTTCAAGATTTTAGTCTCAACAAAAAAAAATTCAAATATATCTCCTGAATCGCGATGATTTCATCACTAATGAACTCCAACACAAAGATTGATGTTTTTAAATTTTGTCGTATTAACGACATCTACTAGTAGTTCTTGGAACTAAATTACTTTCTCAGTGGCGGTTATGTCGTCTAGTTTTCTACAAAATTTCCAATCATATCGAACTGTCAAATGTTATTTGTCATAAGTCACGGGATTGATAATTCTGAAAATCCCCATTACATTTCAATTTTCAAACAATATTAACACACACATGGCTAATTGTTGATAGCGTTGTGAATTAATTCTGAATATGACTGAATAATGTCCTTAGGTACTCATGCTAAAGTAGGAATAGGCTGGTAAGTTGAGTTGATACAAGTAATCCAATAGTATTCAGTGTGAACGATTTTTCGATCTATATACTTCATAACCTCAATATTGATTTCAGGACATTGGTTTCTATTACTGGGATATATTCGTTCTATTTGGCTAAAACTAGCGTTGATAAGAGGCGGTATGAGAATATGAAAATAAGAGAACACATGAGACAATCAAATATTGGAGAATACGAGCCTAGTTATCGAAAATTCTCGACTTCCCCTTCTAAGAATTAATTCATTATAAAATAATAAACAAAATCATTCTAAAATGTCTCAAAAAGAAGTTCAAAATATGCAAATGATCCAGGAGTTGGAAATTGAAATGATGGCTGATATGTACAACCGTTTGACTGCTGCTTGTCATAAAAAATGCATACCTCCTGTGTATGGTGATGCTGAAATAGCCAAAGGAGAAGCAGTGTGTATTGATAGATGTGTTGCCAAGTTCCTAGATATACATGAAAGAATAGGCAAGAAACTAGGACAGTTATCCATGCAGGATGAAGCCTTGTTGAAAAAGTGATCCTTTTCATTACATCAGGCAGACTTGTGCACATCACTAAGTATATTTCTAATCCTCAGGGAATGTCATTTTTGTTATAATTTTATATGACTTAGTCGCAAAGCATTATATAATATTTTGTCATGTTCATTGTCATTAAAGAATTGTTAGTTTTGTTGAACAAAGTCATGATGATCAAACTGAAATTATGTCTGCACATGAAAACAGTGACGAATCCACTAGGGAAAAATAGTGAATCTTTTAAAGCAATGAAATAGTGATGTGCAAAGAATCCTACATTAGTCTTATTAGTTTTGTTGTTTTCTAATATGTAGAAATATTGTTACAATAAAGAGACTTGTATTGAAATATTTTTATTCCATAACAATATATACATTAATATATAAATCAACACTTATTCTATATTGAAAGTACTTTTTCTTGACTTTTTCACTTCCTCATTTTGATTAAAGTGATCAGCAGTTCTTTTTCTAATCTCTTCAACACCTTCTTCATTTGCTGCCCATTCCAAAACCAAACGGCGACCAAAAAGATGGGTACTTTGAGATAAAGCATCAAAAGCTGTCTTGGCATCAGATGGTGTCGTATAATCAACAAAAGCAAATCCACGGTGAGAGTCCGCACCTGTTGTCATTTTTTTGGGCAACCTCAAAGCCTTTATTTCACCAAAAGTCCTAGATCAAAAACCAATCAGTTATCTTTTCATATCATCGGGAGATTCAAACATACCCAAAGAGTTCCTGTATTTCCTTCTTATTTGCTTGGAATGGTATGTTCCTAACCAATATTTTCGTACCCGTTTGGTTGGTCTTTTTGGCGACTTTTCTCTCAGCATGCACTTCATTTCTGAAAAATATTGACAATGAACACTACTTCACAAAGTCAGGGATGAAATCTTACTTTAGTGTCCTTTCTGATCTCTTCAATTCCAAAGATTTGCCATCCAAAACACTTTGCTGCAATGTTTTCAAAGCCTTATCTGAAGAGGATTTATGCATAAACCTAACAAAGCCGTAACCCATGGACAACTTGTTCTGAGGGTCGTTTTTATCCTTCTTTGTAGCCACATTGGCATAGAATATTTTGCCACAACCAGAAAAGTGCTGCAATGAATTGTTGAATTATATGGTCTGAAGAAAATTGGGAAGATAATCGAACATTACCTTTTTCAAGTCTTCGTCAGTTGTTTTGAAATTCAAGTTCTTGACAAATAACGTGGTATCATCTTCAGGTTCTTCATCTTCTTCAGCATTGTCATCATTAGTAACTTCAGCAGCAGTTTCTGCTAATGTATTCGTTTGCATAATAGTCTCCTTTGTTTTATCTGTCTTCTCTTTTGGCACATCCATCAAACTATTGTCTGGTGCCCATTCAAGATATAAAGGAACATTTTTGAATTTGGAGTATGCCAACCTGGTGAATGCTTTTCTGGCTTCAGAAGGTTCCAAAAATTCAACAATAGCTAAAAAGACAGTTGTGTTAGATGTGGAAATCTATATCAGCTAATATATTACCAGTTATGCCACTAGGAGGTAGAATTACTCGCCCCACCTCACCGTGTTTCTCAAATAATTCTCTTATTACTTTGGGTTCAGTTCTTGAGGGTAAATTTTTCACTAGTATAATAGTTTTTGATCTTTTCACAGAGGCCTAAAAATTAATGAATAAATAAAAACCTTTCATGAAATTCACAGACCTTCTACAGTCACAATAAAATCTTACATTGTTGAATGAATCTAAGACAACACCCTCTTCTTCAAGATACTTCCGAGTCTGGGCAACAATTTGAGTTTCACCCAGTGCAAGCCTGACAGCAGCACTTCCTTGCCCCTCAGGACCTATAACTGCTTCCTTGGTAGTTCCATAGGTGTCTGCTATAACTTCAGCAACAGCATCATGTCCCAGGAACAATGAATTCCAATTGTGGGATGATCCTGCTTTTGATTTTTGTTTTGCTGCTTTTTTCTTTTTGTAGTCAGATGATTCTAAAAATCAAACAGTTTTATAACTTCTGTTTGGTTCAATATTGTCAATAGTAATTACCTTCTATTAAATCTTCTTCTTTAGTATCTTTGCTCTTTGCTGGTAAAATATGGAGCATTCTGCCTTGCAAAACAGACCCATCAAGTTCTGTATATGCTTTCACAGCGTGTTCTGGCATCAGAAAGGTAACTGTACCAAACCCTTTCATTTTCTTTGTTGTACTGTCAACAGGCAAATTCACCTCTGCAAGGGGGCCTACAAAAATTTGAAAAATATGATTCAATAGTTTGCAGTGGGCAAGTCAAGACAAAGGTTATCATGTATAGATTTACTCAAAGGAAAAAATGTGAAATATGTATATTATTACCATATTTAGAGAACAATGTCTCAATGTCTGTTTCAGTTACTGAGTAAGGTAGGTTCCTCAGAAATACCCTACCGGATTCAGCAATATCTTCTTCATTTTTAAGATTCTCTTCTTGACTCTTCCATTTTGAATTTTTCGGGTTCTTAGTTTCTTCTTCTTGAAAGTCTTTTTCATTGGTATACTTCATAACAGATATTCTCTTCCCATCTTATGAAAAAAAAAATATGTCAAAAGAAGTTGAGATAAAAAAAATATTTCTTACTTATGAAACTTCTATTTTTGATCAGTGCTTTGTTGAAAAGCTTTTCAGTGGTGAAACCAGCATAGGCTATCCCATGAATATTTCTTGGTATTCGGATACTATAACATTTAGATGGTTTGAAGAAATCTTTGATATCTTTCTTTTTGATAGTATAAGGAAGATCTTTCAGTTTAACAGTGAATAATTGAATCTTTTCTTTTACTTTCTTTTCCATTTTTTGCCTTGGCTTCCTTTCACCATCAGATTTCATTAAACGTTTCATATATTCCATATCTGAAATCTGCTCATTAGCTAATTTTTCATCATCAGACTGATCTTCATCATCTTTTTCAATATCTTCAGCTGTATCTTCTTCATCTGATTTTTCATTTGAACAGTTATTATTGCTTTCTGCTGTTTTTAGTTCTTGCAGTTTTTTCACTTCATTTGGAGCATGGATTTGAAGGAATTCTTCAAAAAGTGGATCATCTTTGTACTATGAAATCAAAAGATTTGTTGTTATTCATCAATGTCATTAATAAAATAAGAAAACACATACCTTTGCCAGAACTGCTGCTATTTCATCAACTTTTTCTGTGTCCTTGGGCTTCTCATTTTCTGTTATATCTTTTTTCATTTTGGACATAGTTATTTTTTTCAATACATTGTCTGCAGCATATTTACTCCAAGCTTTGGGTTTATTTTCGTCTCCTAAAGAGCTACATTTTTCAACAGAAATTTTACTAGTATTGATGAATGTATTATTCAATGATTTGATTGCCTCCTCTGCTTCATGTTCATGTTGATACCCTATAAAGGCAAATTTACGAAATACACCCTCCGGCGTATATTTCAGTTGTATGTCTGTAACAGTGCCTTTCTCTCCAAACAGGTCTCGCAGAGACTTCTCATTTACCTTGAATCAAGAAATAAAATGTAGATATTGATGAAAAATATAATAGAAAAACAAACCTTTTTCGGTAGATTTTTTACTATGAGACGAGACATGCTGTCTATTATTATTTTAATCACACAAATTATCCTATAAACTTTCAGAAGATGGGAAAACAGCCGTTCATTTGTGCGAGGAAACTACCCTCATGTCTCTATTTATTATGATTAAAAGTTGAGGTTATTTTCAAAACTGTCATTCAAAGCTAAGATATATAACACAGAATGCACAGAACAACTATACTTCAATTCAACAATGAATAAATAAAAAGTGAAGAATGAGACTTTTCTAGGTTATGTGCTTTATTATGTTTTTGTTTTTACAAACGGCAGTAGCATTTGTTTCTTGTGTAATGTTGAAGTAATTTGAAAATATTGTTTTAATCAACATGTTTTCAATATGTAAACAGACCCATCCTGCTACTGGGATTGAACACTCTATCGCTTGCTATTTTTTTAATAAAGTAGAAAAATGTTTGGTGACAGCAGGAGCCAACATCTTGAAAGTTTACAGACTCATTCCAGATATAGATAGTAAAAGTAAACATGAGCGATATTCTGGTAAAACTTACGACCCAATCATGTAAATAGATATCTCAAGGAATATATTTTTCAGAGTTCTATCCTCCAAAATCAAAATTAGAATGTATATCCCAATATACACTATTTGGAAATATAATGTCTGTACAAAGAGTATCTTTTACAAATAGTCAAAGAGATGCTTTACTTCTGGCTTTTGCCGATGCTAAGCTATCAGTTGTGGAATATGATCCAGAAAATCATGATCTGAGAACATTAAGTTTGCATTACTTTGAAGAAGAAGATATGAAGGTAATATATTGAAAATAAAGAATGTAAATTCATCTTCTTGAGACTCAGAAGTCAAACCTACAACATCTTGACCAAATGACCTCAATTGATATTACATTACTTCTAAAGAAATATTATTATACCTTCTAATTTGTTGTCATTTAGATTGTTGCAAGATAATAATCTTTAATGTTTAGGATGGGTGGACTCATCATCACCATGTACCATTAGTAAGAGTCGATCCAGAAAACAGATGTGCTGTAATGACAGTCTTTGGTAGAAAATTAGTTGTGTTACCATTTAGGCGTGAAACATCAATTGATGATAATGATGCAGACATAAAACCTATGTCAAGTGGATCAGGAAACAACAGAGCTCCTATTCTTGCATCATACATGATACCTTTGAAAGATTTTAGTGATAAAATCGATAACATCATCGATATACAATTTTTACATGGGTATTATGAGCCTACACTTTTGATTCTCCATGAACCATTGAAAACTTTTGCTGGGTAAGACCAAAATTCAAGAGCATATAAGGTGGGCAAATGTAGATATTTGTATAGATGGAAAAGAATTATATTCTACACTTGTTTTTGTCAACTATGAAAATTAATTCATAGACCCAATATTTAATATATTCTATTCTATCAAAACATCCCCATTTGTCTACCCAGTATGAGTATTCTGGTTCCTAAACAGCTGTTTCATACTCCTTTGTAATTTTCCATAGACGAGTTGCTGTAAGACCAGATACCTGTGCAATGGCTGCAATATCGTTAAACTTGCAACAAAAAGTCCATCCAATCATCTGGAGTGTTTCAAACTTACCATTTGATTGTGTTAAAGCAGTTCCTATTAAGAAACCAATTGGTGGTACCTTAATCATGTCTGTAAATGCTCTCATTTATCTCAATCAGAGTGTACCACCTTATGGTGTGTCACTGAATAGCATAGCTGAGGCATCTTCAAGTTTTCCACTGAGTAAGAAACAAGAGATGATAATATCAACAATACTTACATCTTATGTTTTTCAGAGCCACAAGAAGATATCAAAATAACTTTGGATTGTGCTCAAGTTGGATTTTTAGAAGATGATACTCTGGTTTTGTCTCTCAAGGGTGGGGAACTTTATGTTCTGACACTTTTGGCTGACAGTATGAGGTGCATCAGGAATTTCCACTTTGAAAAAGCTGCTGCTAGTGTTTTAACAACTTGTGTAAGATGATAGTAAATTGAAATCAATCCCTGACCTCATTCATACATTTTTTAGATTTGCATTTTTGAAAACAACTTCTTGTTCTTGGGGTCTCGCCTCGGGAATTCATTACTCCTGAGATTCACCGAGAAAGCTAATGAGGTGATAACTCTAGAAGATAACGATGAACCTAGTACAAAACGATCTAGGTCTAGCCCAACCGAACTAGGTGACAAAGTCCTGGATTCTTTAAACGACTGCATGGCAAGTGACGTATTGGACATCAGAGACCCAGAAGAACTAGAAGTATACGGTAACCAGAGACAAACAGACAGCATACAAATCACCAGCTATGTATTCGAAGTGTGCGATACTCTAGTAAACATCGGCCCTTGCGGCAATGTTTCCATTGGCGAACCGGCATTTCTCAGCGAAGAATTCAATAACACTCTCGATTTGGATTTGGAACTGGTTACGACTTCGGGGTATGGGAAAAACGGGGCACTTTGTGTCTTGCAAAAGACTATCAGGCCTCAGATCGTTACCACCTTTACTTTGCCGGGATGTTCTAATATGTGGACGGTGAAGAATGGGGATGACAAACATGCCTTCTTGATACTAAGTCAAGAAGAAAGCACGATGGTCAGTATGAATTGAGGTTTTCGTCATTTGAACTACCGCCGAGGGTGCAGCAATATATAAACAAATATTAATGTTTCTGAAGCTTTCACCTGTCAGCGTCCAAATTTGTTCGCGTCCGCAGCGCCCCCAGCGGTACTTGGAATCGCCAAACACGTTATTTTCATTCACTGATGAGTAAATTCACTAAAGGTGCTTCAAACCGGGCATGAGATAAACGAGATCGACAACACCGGTTTCGCAACCCACGGCCCCACGGTGTTCGCTGGCAACTTGGGTAACGGCAAATACATCGTTCAAGTGACCACCGTGGCGGTGAGGCTTCTTCAAGGCATCAATCAACTCCAACACGTGCCCATGGACCTCGGTTCTCCGTTGGTCCACGTATCCAGCGCCGATCCCTATTTGTCTCTCATGACCATCGACGGGCAAGTCATCACGTTGATGTTGAGAGAAGGAAAAGGAAATGCCAAGTTGGTGGTTAGCAAGTCCACTTTAGCTAACGTGAGTCAGATTTTTTTCAAAGCGCGGTTTATAATCGAAACTACAAAAAAATTCTATGTATATATAGGGTCACTCACGGTCGATGGTAGGTAGGTAAGACGTATATGGAGAACGGGACGTAGGATTATTCTGAAAATTTGGTTTCTCGAGTAATCAGTTTTGTTCCATCGATCTAAAATATTTTCAGCGTTGCGGCGTTGATGCTTCTATCGAAAAGTAGCAACAACTTTGTTATTTTGGATGGAACACCCTCTATTTTATTCCATTTTTTGTTTCTCTAATACTTTTCAATTATTTCCATCTGATACTTCCCTATACCTATCTCAAAAGGTTTTCGAGAAATTAATTGATTTCCTTATTTTTCGTGCAAAACAGCTTCAATTAAATGTTTATTACTGCGTATTTGGATTCGTAGAATGTTGTAATTTTGGGTGTAATTTACCAATGTCCTGTGTATCAATTATGTTTGAGAAAATGTGTTCTCCATTGTACAGGGCCGTTATTATTTGATGACTTTGATGAAAATGCATTTTTTCAAATAGAATACCCTGTATATTATTATCTATATTCTGAAAGACAATTGAAGTTCCTTCCAAATGATATTATGTTCCCATACCTGAATAGTCAGGTTTTCGAAAAAAAAAATCAAGATTATAGTAAATGAACGCGCGAACGTTTTCAATCTCAATAATGACAATATGGCAAAATTTTTATATTTCAATTATGAATTCCAGAATCCACCCATATCAACCATATGCATGTACAAAGACACTTCGGGGCTGTTCACCAACAAGATCCCCGAAGAGTTCACTCAAATACCTCAACACATCATCTCGGAAGATTTGAAACCCGACATTGAAAACGAAGACGACCTTTTGTACGGCGATGATGACTTCAAAATGCCATCTCTCAATCCTCCAACTCCTAAACCGAAGGTTTACTATAACTGGTGGAAGAAGTATTTGACTCCTAATAAGCCAACCTATTGGTTATTCGTCGTCAGAGATAATTCTAACTTGGAGATTTATTCCATTCCCGATTTCAAACTTAGTTTTTACGTGAATAACCTTTGTTTTGGTTACAAGGTAAGAAAAATTCACACCTAATGATGAGTCAGTATTGAAACATCGAGCACCAGAAATATTTTGAGTTCACATAATGTCAAACTTCTAGGTATTAGTCGACAGTTTAGAATCGGTAACTCTGAACCCGGCTAATCCTTCTAACGAATCTCAAATCCAAGAACACCACCAAGTCAAAGAACTTCTGATGGTTGGGCTGGGTAACAACGGTTCCAGGCCCCTCCTTCTCGTCAGATTGGATCAAGACTTGTACGCCTACGAAGTTTTCAGATTTACTCGGGGTAACCTCAAACTGAGGTTCAAGAAGATCAGGCACAACATCATTTATTCGCCGAATCTGAAAGGCAGGCTCGAAACTGAGAATTCCGATTTCTTTTCTCTGCAAGAGAAGATTCAAAGGATGAGGTACTTTGAAAATATAGCCGGTAAGATATTGAGCTTTTATCATGAGGAACATGATAACAAAATGACTTTTATTCAGGTTATAATGGGGTGTTCATATGTGGTTCTAACCCCCAATGGTTGTTTCTAACTTTTCGTGGTGAATTCAGATCTCATGCCATGGTGATTGATGGAGAAGTAATCAGTTTTGCTCCTTTCAATAATGTCAATTGTCCACAAGGGTTCCTGTATTTCAACAAAAAAGTTAGTCTGACGCCTCAAGGTGAAAATAGTAGATATATTGAATAATATTATTTATTTTCAGTCTGAATTGAGAATCGGTGTTTTACCTACACATCTTAGCTACGATTCGGCGTGGCCAATTAGAAAAGTCCCTCTTCGGTGTACGCCTCATTTTGTCTCCTACCATTTAGAATCCAAAACATACTGTCTCGTCACGAGTATCGCAGAACCTTCCATTCAGTATTACAAATTCAATGGCGAAGACAAGGAACTTTCCATCGAAGACAAAGGAGATAGGTAAGCAATGGTTGCTTTTGACATTAATTCAGAAAATACTTGGAAAAACACTGTTTTAGGTTTCCCTATCCTCCTCAAGAGCTATTTAGCTTGTGTCTATTCTCGCCGGTCTCATGGGATATCATTCCCAATACAAAGTTGGACTTGGACGAATGGGAACACGTCAACTGCTTGAAAAATGTGTCTTTGGCCTACGAAGGTACTAGATCTGGTCTCAAAGGTTATATAGCGGTCGGTACGAATTACAATTACGGTGAAGACATCACATCTAGAGGACGGGTAACACAAGTCGAACGATGGCGGCTTGGAGTTCTGGTTTCAATTTAATTTTCAGATTCTCATTTTTGATATCATCGAAGTAGTACCCGAGCCCGGTCAACCTTTGACGAAGAATAAATTCAAAGAAATCTACGCGAAGGATCAAAAAGGTCCTGTTACAGCTCTTTCACAGGTCAAAGGATTTTTAGTATCAGCAGTTGGACAAAAGGTAAGTTTCGTACTTGAAATGCTGTGAACATAACTCAATTATTTCCGATTTGGATAAAAAATGGAAGATATCGATTATAAGACTTATTATTCATTTCCCTACAAATTATTATCAAATTCGTGATTTTTGGACGAAAATACACCAAAATTTTAGTCGAGTGATTTGTGCAATTTCACCATGATGCTTTCAGATATACATCTGGCAGTTGAAGGACAATGATTTGATAGGTGTCGCTTTCATCGATACACAAGTTTATACCCACCAAATAATAGTAATAAAAAGTATGCTGCTGATAGCTGATGTATACAAATCCATTGCACTATTGAGGTTTCAAGAAGAGTGCCGAACTTTGTCTCTAGTATCTAGGGTAACAACTCATCATTATTTACGATTCCACGTTCAGTTCACCATTATCGTTTCAGGATTATAAACCATGTGAAGTATATTCTATTGAATATATGATAGATAACACTAGTGTAGGATTTCTGGTGTCAGATAGGGAGAAAAATTTGGTCCTGTATATGTATCAACCAGAAGCAAGAGAGTCATTTGGAGGTTTGTGAAACAAAAAAAAATGCGACTTACGACAAGCCAAAATATTATTTCAACGTGTTATTTTCAGGGCAAAGGCTATTGAGGAAAGCAGATTTCCACCTTGGTCAAGCTGTGAATACGTTCTTTAAAATTAGGTGTAAATTAGGAGAGTTAGGTGAAGACAAGAAACATTTTTCAGGTGCTGATAGCAAGTTCATCTCAATGTTCGGTTGGTACGAATGATTTTATAAATGAATTGTGTGATTTTTTCGATTTATTTCAGCTACGCTTGACGGAGGATTGGGATATATTATGCCAATTCAAGAAAAATCATACAGGCGACTACTTATGTTACAAAATGTAATGATATCTCAAGGAGCTCATATAGCTGGATTGAATCCAAAAGCTTTTAGGTTAGTCATTGATGATATTTTGTTCTGTGTTCATTGATATTACGTTAATTTCCAGGACTTATAAGTGTTGGAGGAAATTGCAGTACAATCCTTGTAGGGGTATTATTGATGGTGATCTTATTTGGAATTTTTTACACCTCTCCATAACAGAGAAAATAGAGGTAATTTCACTAGGATAATTGTTGAGATCATAGGTTAATAATTTCATAATGTTCTAGGTTTCCAAAAAAATTGGAACAAGAGTAGAAGAACTTGTGGACGATCTTACAGATATTCAAAGACTTACAAATCACTTCTGAAATGTGATTCATCTTGTCGCTAGAACATTTTTATTCATGATGCGATTATGTTGAGGAATAAAATGAATCACGCTATATGCCTTATTTATTGTAGAAAATAAATCACAGTTTAAGGACGACAAAGAATATATAAATATTCACAAAGTAGCAGAATATACACTAATGTAAATTTGTTACTAAAAAAATCTATTGCACACTAAGAGTTAACGATGGTAATTCATTTGCATTTGATATGGAATAATAATAATTATTTCCTGATAACATGGACAATCTGTAATACAAAAGGATCGGATGTGCTGACATGTCACTTTCTCAGTAATAATTTAAGATAAAACAATACAACCCCCATTCATGAAAATAATAAAGTCAACAAAATTGGAATGATCTGAAACAACTAAACTCATATATAGTTCTATAAAATCAATAAATAATAATATAATGAAGATAGTTTACCCAAAAAACTCTAGATAGGAATGATTAAAAAAATATGAATGAGTATATTGTTAGCGGAAACTACAATTACCTGTTTGATTTTCTCAAAGCATTCACAGAATTCATCACTAGAACCATTTAGGGTTGCAAAAAAAATTCAATATATATAATAAACTATAATAGAAATTAGGTCAGTAGGAAAACATCGTCATCAAATCACGAAATTGACAATAAATATAAGAGGGATGATTTTCTTATCCAATTTCAAGTCGGGTACCCGTTTACTTCTTAACCATTCCACCCTTCTAAAATATTTTGTCGATTTCTTTTGTATTCTATGAATATCCCTGACTGCATCATTTCAAATTGAATGAAGTGAAATGTCATGAAATATGCAACAAATAAAGAAAATTTATATGTACCAGTCTCAATGAGAAATGTATAGTAATAATACTACATATTTTAATTATTTATTATTCAGTCCTCACCCCCTAAGCCTGTAATTTCTTCTAAGAGGTGTACTTTTTGATTTCTTCAGTGGTAAATGTGATTTTCTCTTCTGAGTGGCTGAAAAAATAATGAGGTCATGAAAAAACTCTTGTATTCTACAGATGAAGAAACTGTACAAAGTGATACTTACAAAGTTGTTGAGATTTTGATCTAGATATTCTCCTCTTCAATGGAGATACTGATTTCTTCAATCTTTTTCCATTAGATCTCTTTTTCACTATTGACTTCCTCTCACTTTTTTCACTGTCACATTCAAGTTCCAAACGTTCCATAATTCTATTGTGGACACTCATCATTGCAGGTGTGTAGCCTTCAATATTATCTGCTGCTATACTGAAAACAGAAAATGTTGATTTAAAAATAAGATATAAGAAATGAAAAAGGTTGTTTGATTTTTATATACCTGTCAAACTTATATTTTGGTGATCCTTCTCTCTCTCTAAATTTATTGAATACCTCAAGCATTGCATAGGTAGGGTTCAACTTTTCGATATCTGAATATGTCAAAGTTGATGTCTCTGGATCACTGCCCTCAGTATTTCTTCTCTCTCTACCTTGTTTGATAATAGTCTCAGGGTCAGTAAGAATTTTTGACCAATTCATCATACTATCATTAACCATATTGTTCTTCACTTTTTTCCTAAGTTTTGGGCGTTTAAAGACTATATTTGAATTGATTGGTAAAAGAGGGCTAGTATTCAGAAAAGTGTTACAGGTGATTATCTTTCCATTGTTTTTCTTGGATTTCATTTGTTTACATCCCCAACCTTCTGAATTATCAAAATCAAGTACTGCATTGTCTTTATAACCATATAGTTTCATATTGTTTTGGAACAATTTCCTACAATAGTCATAGTTTGGGGTTTCCTGCAAAAAATATTTTTGAAGCAGGAGTGCATCTATAATATTACCAAAAATTGCAGTTTATTGCTTTTTCAAGATACTATATGTTGAAGCAACACAAATATCAAGAGAAAAAAATCAACTTACCTCAAACTCTAAGCTATTTACATATTCAAAATACAGTTGCACAAAATTTGGTACATCACTTCTCTGAAATGACAATTCCAGAAAACTGTTCAAGTTTCTAGAACATCTTATTTTCTTTTTCTCTACCTCTAAAGGTTGATCCAAATCATCAATCCAAGGTAAACTTCCTGTTAACCAATACAACATGTTATAAGCCAAAATTTCCAAGTCAGATCTCCTGGAAGGTATCCCTTTATGTGCATCTCTAGAGCAAAATAGAACAGTACCAGCATGAGCCTTTCTCTGATCTGTGCAATATTTTTTATGGTCACCATTGGACAACAAATATTTTGAAGCCAGTCCATAGTCTAACAAAAAAACATGATCGGATGAAGTGTTGTTATTTTTGATTTCAGAAGCAATTTCTTTGCTCAGTCTTATATTTTTGAGTTTTTGCTCATGTTTTTCCAGCATTTCATCCAAATATGGTATGTCATCTATATAATTCACTTTCCTAGTTCTCCTCAAATTTCTTTTACATTCTGTAGATTTTGGGATGATTGGTTCTCTTGAAGTATATTTTAACCTAGGACATCTTCTCATCCTTGAGTTTAAAGTAACAGATTCCTTGATTGTTCCTAGCATTATGTTCGATGCCTTGATATCTGAATGAATGTAGCCTTTGCTATGTATGTACTCCAACACATTGAGAATTTGAATACAAATAATTGATACAGTTTTGATATTGAAAAGCTTTTTATCTTGAAAAACTTGTTCTAGGTCTTGTTTATACTTTGGCAATACAAGGAAACGATACTTTTCATCATTGTAGTGATGAGATCCAGATGCTACATAATAAGGCATGCCAAGAAACTTCAGGTTGTGTTGTCTCTTCCACTCTTCAACTTGAAATAAAATAAAATCAATATTTGTTTTGTAACAAAAGTTTTGGATGCTTACTAGTTGTCAATTTTCCAATCCTCAGGTAACAATTTATTTCTACAAACAGAGGACCACTTGAATGTCGCTCTATCTTTGCAACATGAGAACTATTTGAGTTTGATTTCTCAGAGTCTATTTCTGTTGCTTCATAAATTTCTCCAAAACCTCCAATTCCAATTGGTTTACCTAGTTTCCAATTATGGTGAGTTAAATCAGTAATAACTTCACCTTCTTTCAATTGTACACTGTTCAGAATTCCATTTGAGCTTTTCTTTTTAGGAATTTCATTTTCAGAAGTGGCCTGTTCGTAACATCTCCTAGGCATTTTGATGTGTGTGAAGTTAACCTAACCGAAGTAAATATTGTTACATATTGATAATTTCTTTTATACGTCAGTAGATATTTGAAAATTAACGTACCTGGAGAATACCCTGTTGGGATCAATAAACTAATGTTAACTGCTAAATAAGGCGTGAATGATAAGATGGTACATCTATTATTTGAATAGTATGGTGAGATTACATTCTTACATTCAAATAAAGATAACTGAAGAATTGAACAATCAGAACTATAAAGTTATCAGTTGAGACAAATGAAACACTAGATAACTCAGTTTAGCAGCCATCTTCAGATAAAAATATAAATTTTTAATTTTGTAGCGCACGCGCAATACCAGCGTACATATACACAGAGCACAGAGTATACATATACTCTGTGGTACATAAACATAACTGTAGAAATATGACTGACAAGCACTTAACTGATATTGAGCATCTGCGGGTGTCACAAAAGGGGCGTTTCTTTAATAGATCTTATGTAAACATTTCTGTTCTATCAATTTGTATTGTGTTAGTGAACGAGACGTTCAATTTGATATTCTTCGTATCGTGTTTCGCATTGGTAGTTAAATGTTCGAAAAACTGTCCTCTCCACAATGAGCTTTTGTGTCAGTTGCTCTATGGTCTAAGTACTAAAATCTCCGCATACGCATTTTTAGACTTTTACTCTTACGTTACCACGTACGTTACATATGTGGTTTACGGGTACGTGGACGAAAGATTTTGAAATCAAACCGTGAATGTCAACTAAAAATTTTAGAAGTCGAATGGAAAATGTAAAATATGAGATGTGCAGAAAGATAGTTGAAAGCTGTTTGCTTGACATTATTTCTCTTCGATATGACAAAACGGAACAATAATGAATCAAAAACACGAATTTAGTAACCAACTTTATTAAATAACAAAAACTTTTGATTACAAAAATTTTCAACTATTATTATACAAAAAAATTTGATTATATCAAAAAAATATAAAATATAGCACTTCTATAAACAGCAACATGCAAAATTTGGTATGTGAATTATTGCAAGAACGTACCAGTTTCTATGATTCTCGAAAATACAGATATTGTCCCGAACGAAAAGCCTCCAATCCAAATAGACGATGATAAAAAAGTTACAAAATAAACTCATCGTAAATCCGGCAAGAGACGATATTTTATTCAGAATAAATACCAATATTCTGAATTCAATAAGGTATCCAGTAAACAGTAGGCTCGGTAATATCAAAATATTACTCAACAAGAGTTATTCAGTTCAAATTGAGAGAGATAAAATCATTATAGGACAGTACTTGCCTCTAATGCAGTTGTATTAATAATAATAGGTCAACTATTACCACAACAACCTCTTTCAATTTGAAGCATACTTTCCCACACATTTTTTTTACAATTTTATTAATATAATAAATAATAGCAACAACTATATCAAAGCTGCAAAATTATACGACGACGCCGTACTGCAATAATTTTTGATTCCTCTGAGGAACTTCCAAACCCTGGATACTTCATTTCACTAATAAGACTAGCTGAAAATGCATGTTGCTCAACAATTTAGGAAAACAACTTCGAAAAAATAACTACACAATTTCGCTACCTTATTCACGAACTAACGTTCAAGATCTACAGTAGAAATAAACTATAAATTAGTTATTTCTGGCGGGGCCTTGTCTCCCGACGCCTCAGACTCTTCGATTTGTTTTTTCTCAATTTCAGCCTTGAAATTTTCTATATCTTCTTGGCTGAAACAAATATCATAATATGCTAGCACTGGAAATGAAAATATGCCAAATATTAAAAGTATTTTTGGAATCAAGTGATATGACAATCGACAATAGGCTTAGAGATTCAATTTGTCCAACATAATAATCTAAACAAATTGAAATAAATATAACTTCTCAATTAATTATTTGTAAATCAAAGTTTCTTTGTGGATTTAATTCAGGGAATTCAGATGTTACCTGATCTGGACAAACAAGATGCCATTGATCACATTGAGCATGTCCAAAACAGACACCATAGACGGAGGTTGAATCTGAATGGGTGGCAGGGATGCCCCATTTTTGCCGGTATAAATTTCGTTCATTTTCTTCTGAAGAACAACCGCCTGCTGGGTGAGATGCTTGAGACATTCGGAAGATTCCTTAGTTTTTTCGTGATTTTCCCCAAGCTGTTGTTTGTAGATGGCGTAAGCCTCCTTTTCGTTGGTCAGTGCTGACCTGAAGTTGCCCATGCAACTTTGCGTCCTCGACACCAGATGGTAGCTTACGGCGACTTTGAGAGATTTGGCACCGTAGTATTTTATATTCAGTGCCAGAGCTTTTTCTAGGAACTTCAACGACAAGTCGTACTCTCCCACCGCATGAAGAATCAAACTTATATTGCTCTGAAACGTATGAAAGTATCCGTATAGGGCAACAGCAGAAACTACGTCAAATCAAAGTGTTATCATTTTCTGTACCGATCGATCGAATTTTTCAGTGGTTCTTTACCTTTACTTTACTTGTTCAATCAGCATCAATTTTCAAGTATCCAATTAAAGAAAAGACTGAAACGTTCATATAATATAATTCATAGCATTATCAACTGCTGATTCTATATACTTGCTATATTTCTGATATTCACTTCATCTTTCACCATCACCGAATGTGTCT
The DNA here is from genome assembly GCA_037013635.1 of Plagiodera versicolora. Classification (NCBI taxonomy): domain Eukaryota; kingdom Metazoa; phylum Arthropoda; class Insecta; order Coleoptera; family Chrysomelidae; genus Plagiodera; species Plagiodera versicolora. The sequence continues at coordinate 4,478,109 of CM072990.1, forward strand.
TTACTGTATCTACTTAAAAAGAGATGTATTGTCATGTGTCTTATGAAATGTAATCAGTAAAACTGAACGATTTCCTGTGATTTTATAGGTATCGTTCTTTGTACTCACTCATACTGTTATCATTTTGTTATTGTTCTTAACCAGGGCTGGTTCCCTTGAAAAATATTAGATAAAACTTCAATAATATACCTGTATCCCCTGTGAGATTTTGTAACAATAGAAAGAAATGAAAGATGGACACGGACAAGTTCTTCAATGAACTTAAGTGAGTTGATACTTCCATACAGTAAGTAGAAATCATATTTTATATTTTGTAATTAATATTCCATAATTTGTATTTTTATGTTTTATATTATATATATTATATATTAAAAAAAAAGAACTTACGTCAAGTAGAGCGACCTCTGGGTGGTTTTCACTGCACACAAGAACTGCTAGGTACCTTGCTCTGTAAAGTAACTTCAGTGCAGTACTGACCTGGCTATTGGCAAAACAATAAAGTGCCAGATGTGCCTAAAATGATGAAATGAATTTTGTCAATTCTAGTCGAATTTCTCACAAATACTGAAAAAACAAGCAGCAACACTGCACTTTCTAGCAAGCTGTCACAACTATCTTGCATAGATAGAATACAGATATTTATCTAAAATGAATAAAACAATTTTCTTACATATTCAGTGATTGTATAAGGATGGTCTATCCCATTCACCCTCTCCGACATCAAAACCGCTTTCTGCTGATACGCCATAGCCTCGCCATGTTCCCCCATTATGTAATTCAACCTCGCTATCATCCTAAGGCACTGCGCAATCTCAGGATGCATAGCGCCGTACACGTTATTAAGCAAATTCAGCGCTTCGCTGATCAGCTCGTAGCCGTCCTTCAAATACCCTTGTTGGATCTTGTTTTGGCCAGTGGTGTAGAAATTGTAGGCATCAGTCGCTCTAGGGTTGATGTGCTTGACAATAGGGAATATACAGAGGATGTCTTCTTCGTAGAAGATGAGTTTACTTCTTGTGTCAAAGTTGTAATCTCTGGAAGAAATGGGAAATAGATAGAAATCTGTGAATTGTGACATCCGCATTGTGTGCACTTCTAAACTCAAAAATCGCTGATTTCCATGACGAGAAATTAGGTGTTCCAGTGCGTTTAAAACTCGTTAGCTACTAGTCAAGATCCTGTTGCATACCTGAGAAGAATTTGGATGCCGGTTTTTAAGCAAAACGACCTCAGTAGAGAGATTTTTTGCAGGGAATACATTTCAAGAGTAGAATCGATGTCATTGGATTGCAATTCGTAGTCGAAGTATGATTTCAGTTCAGATTTCAGTTGGTTCCATAGAGACTTCGCCGTTAGATTCGCCCATTCGTTGTTGTCATTGCAGGCTAACGGATTCGTTCTACCTCGTCTCTTGTTTCTCTTCTTATTGTTTTTACTCTGAAACTTCATTTGCATTGAAACGCCAAGCACTTACATGAGGACTTTTTTTACCTCATCCTGTCCTTGCAAAGGATTAGAAATCGTCCCTGAATACAACAAACAATTCAGGAAATGTGAAACAGCTACCGATAAATTCATCATTTCGCAGCCCTAAAAGACAAGAATATATTTACGATAGGGTAGGTTTTGGGCGATTTTCAGCGTACCTGTAGGTAGATTGTGAAAATATGCTTGGCAGAACGCATTATTAGCTCGGAAACAGAGATACTATGAAGATATTCTAGCTGTTTCACTTTGGCTAATAAATTCGTGACTTTGCCGAGATATCTAATGTTAATTCCTCTGTTATGCATTGCTTCTGAAAGAGTTACACCATCCATAGGAGCTGAAGAATGATCCAAACAATCCCGAATCTAGAAAAAATAGATACAGAATTGGTAAAATCAATCGGTAACTCAGTAACAATAAGAAATTCGATTAAAATATTGGTAACGCTCTGTCTTTTTTTTTCTTTGCAGTTAATTGATAAACAAAACTTTGAGTTCTTGCTTCTTGATATACAATTTTACATTTTCTAGATGCTTTTTTCTGTATAATTCAGAATTGTTAAAATCCAAATCAAAGGAAATGGTGAAATTATGAACTTGCAATTGTCAGTTTTGAAAATAACGTAGTAGTATGATTAAAAAATATCATATCCTTACAAATGTCGGGATTTGTACTGTCAGCAAAAACTCTGCAGCGTCCTTGACGAGCTGGCGTTGTTTAGCAATCGGCGGGTCGGAATTCTCACAATGTTTGAGTCCCGGTGAATAGACGTCAGGATTGAATCTGATGTCAAATTCTGTGTCTTTCAAAGATCCCACAGCCATCGATGCCGTCTTTACGATATTCTTCGTGCTCTCTTCTACTATAAAAATATTGGTAAGACAAAGAAATATATCACTAAAAAGAAAAACAAAATATAAAACTTTTGGTATTGTAGATTAATTCAATTTCATCATTATTCGTCATTATTAACGTATTAGGAATGTTTAAAAATGTTCCTTATTCAACAGGGATTGGTTTCCTTATAGAATCGGATAGGCGATATTGAACTATGTTGAAATTTTGATAATCAATCAATAAAGGTTTGTCAAATAATGAAAAATTACAATAAAACTATAACATAAACTGAATATTGCATCAAATATCAGGAAATGTAATGTATATTGAATATTACTCACGTTCCAGTTTACTACCATCAGTGATGCTCTCGACAATTTTCTTGGCCTCAGCATCTTCAATTTGACTCTTGCTCTTGTCCTTGTTTTCGTTCTCAGGCTGTATATCTTTGCTGTTCTCTTCCGCCTCTTTGTTATCTTCGATCTTACTTTCGTCGATTGCCGGTAGATTCTCGGCTGCCTTCTTCTTCTCTTCTGACTTCCGCAAATTCAATTGCTGCAGATGATACGCGGCGTACTTTATGAACATCATGTAACGAGAATCGACGAAACTGTCGATCAATTCCTGTCTCAAACAGCACAGTTTGAGTTTGTGCTCGATGGGGAAACCCAACAGTTTCACTTCTCTGCTCAAGTCTTCTTCCACTACAACAAAAATGTTAATAAATTACAACAAATCACAAATCTTCATGTGAAGTTTAATCCAACGCGCCATCTGGTAGCAAAAGTTCATTAAAACTATGCTTTCTAGTTTTAATTTTTACTCACAAGTTAAGAAATTGACATCAGGAGGAAAGGTACGAATCAAATCCAAGATATAATATCTGCCATCATTTCCAATGATTCCTTTGCATTCAACACTTGAACACAGTTCAATTGATTCTTCTTTATCGTTTATAACATGATGAGGTAGAATTTTCAGTTGCTGACCTGCCTTGTTCAACTAAAACGATAAATCGATAAGACAATAAACAACCAAGAAAATGATGGACAACTCACCAAATCCAAATACTTTGGATGAGTCAAAACGGTTTTTCCAAAATCTATAGAACCGTACACAACGGATTGTTCTTGTTCACGTTCCAGAATTCCAGGAATAATGGATTGTGCCGTCACTCTGTATCCTCTATAATCGATCACAACAGTACCAAGAGTGTATAAGCCTGGTAAATCAACTGCACTGTAAACTCTGACACCTTGCAGATCGTTCCGCTATAAATTAAGTGAAAAAAGTAAGTTAAATTTCATTTTCTTTGAATAAATCAGTCAAACAAGAACAAAACACGAGATGGTTTTCCGTCTTTCTTGAGATATTTTACTCACAGGAGCAACAAAAGCAGCAGCATCCCCTCCCAATTCCTTATAGTGATCGCGCACATCGAATCCCAGCGAGAAAAAGATATTGTTCCATATGAACATCTGCATTTTCGCTTCCTCGCCGGGATTGATGGCCATCACGTTACCGTCGATAACGGCCATAGCGCCTCTGGTGGCGGCCGCGACAAAGTCGCTGTGCACTTTGAAGATCGCGCGCTCGCGCAACAGTCTTTCGGGCAACGTTTTTCGTGGCAATTCACGCGTAGTTTGCAATTCTTCGTTCCAGTCCCTCGTCTGGCCGGGGATGTGTTCTTCGTAACCCAGCTTTGAAGAGAACGCTAGAAACGATAGAATAGCATGCGTGAATATCTTGGATCACCTGTAATCGATTGCAAACGCAAAGACATGCTTCGGTTAATTTCGATTCACTTACTATCTTCAGCCCTGATGGCATCCAAGGTATGATCCATGGTAGGAGCGGTCCAGGCGTAGAGTTGATAAGGAGTTGCTACCCTTTCGAACGGATGGCGTTGGCTTCTTTTTCTTTGCAACATTGCGAAGTTTCTTTTGAATTGGGGTGATATTTGATTTAGTAGTTCTATTAGTGAATGGCACAAGTGACTAGGAGAAGCTGGTTTAGGATTGAAGTCTTCAGCGGCAGATCTGTAAGGAATATTGCCGGTGAAGTGGATTCATGACAAATCAACTAAATTAGCTCGGATTCATGCAACTTCGAGAATATGAAGTATCATTGCATGTAATATCAAGATATAGTCTTTCCAATGTAAAAACATTTCAGTTTCAATAAAAATACTTACTGGTTTATGTAGAAACCACGAGAGCATGCAGATATGTGATAGTGTTTGTCCTCCAAAGTAACGACATATAAATACATCAGGTCCCCATGGATTTTCCTATGGCCTGGAGGTGGATTCCAGGCTGAGGTAGTCAATACTTTGACGCATTGAGGCATCTTTAGGTCTTTCATTTGCGGCTGCAGAGCTGTCAATGGGCGTTCCTTGCTGTCAGGCATTATATAGTCGGGGGGCGTACAGTCAACACTTTCTGGTCTCATCTTTTTCTTCTCTAATTAAATTGAAAAACATCATTCACATATGAACTTGTCAATCAGATCAATGCTTTGAAGCAGTTGGCTATACCTAAAATGTCCCCTTGAGTGACAGTATTCAAGAAACTGAGAGAACTGCATTCTAGTCCATTGTAGGCATCGCTAGGGTCCAAAGATTTCAGCAGATCCCTGATGTGTCTCACGTGAATACGAGCCTCGCGCATGGTATAGGGTTCCTCCACAACTTTTATAGTAGACCCTTCTTGCAAGCCCTCAATATTCTTGAATTCCGCAAAGTTGTCTAAAGTGTTGCCTTCCAGTTGCAAGGAAAAACATGTCCTGTGACAGGTGTCCTCACGGTCCATGAGCAGTTGATGAATTTCTTGAACTAGCTCCATACTTGATACCTGTGAGAGTTACGAATTATATTTTTAGCACTGTAAATTCATGAATTACCTAAACATACCTGAATATCAAAAGATTCAGCACCAGGACTCATAATTTTTACAGAAAATCCAACATCTTGCATAAAAACTACTTCATCTTTGGTCTTGTTATCTTCGGCTTCATCTTTTTCTTTTTCTTCTTCATCTTTGGTGAGTTTATTTTCTACGAGAAAGGTATTCCAGGTTTGAAAAGATCAAAACATATTAAAAGACTATATTACCATTTTCTATGTTACCATTCTGCAAGGCAGTGTGTTCATTATCTTTTTCATTTTCTGAAAGTTATAAAATTGTTTTCAAGAACGTTTCGATTGATGTTTTGTACTTAATATCATCGATATATACCTATTACACTGCATTTGATAATCATTAGCAAATTGCAAGCATGAAAAGATTCTTTTCATAATTAGATGGCATCACTTCAATAACTCGTTTTACATAATTTATTAATTGAAAATGAATGAGTCATTTCTTTCATTTGAATTGTCAAACAGTAATTCAATGTTTATATTTTTCAATATTGTTTGAATCAAACCATACATTTCTCAGAATCATGAACTCACACAACTTTTTTCGGAGAATCGCTGAAAAAAACATTGAACGGCAACATTGCTTCTTATTATGAAAAGTTAACTGACGGTAATGTTTATTGTGATATTCAAGCTATACATTGTGGAGAGGGGAGATTTTATACCTCATACATGTAAACGATTTATTTTCATTAAAAAATCATATAAGACTCAACCACGTGAATATAAAATTTAAAAACTCTTTCAATTTCATTTCATTTTTTATAATATATGATTGTTATTTTGAAGTGTCTTGCATGAGTATTTCATGACTGTCAGTATAAATTGATTCTTGGACAAAATAGTTCCAAAAAGTGCTTGCATAAATCATTCAACTATAATTCATGCTCCTCATTGATATACCCGTATCTGAAGATGTTACCTTCTCATGGAATGTTAATAAGCTGGAGGAAATAAGTAAACAATATGAATATTTGTTTTATGGGTTTGACTCTTCAAATGCTGTTGGGTAAACAGATTACCATCAGATTACTTTGCTCTCTCATTTTCTCATAAAAAGAAGCATATATCAAGTTGAATTATTCCTGACTGGTATTTCAGATCAACAGATCCAAAGTCCATTTCAATTTTTCATCAAATCAGATATATCTATTTTTATAACATAATACTATTAGAATGTAACATTAGAGAGAGTTGATATTTTCTTCAATGTAAAGAGTACAACCAAAGTTTTTTATCTAAATACACATTCTATTGATAGATTTTCGTTCTTTAAATAATTTTTAGTCGATTTAAAATGGGAAAATTGAAATAAAAATATGTGAAATATCATGTTATTGCTATGTTTTATGATCAAAAAATTCTCATAATTGAATCATGTGTACAATATTATCAAGATAAATTGTATTATCATAACCAAAATTACTGATTTTGAAGGTGATGAAGGAAGTTGAAGTTACGTAACAAAAAACTTCATAACTATTGGATGCACCGGATGAAATACTATATTAGATACCACTTCAACACTGACCTGCTATATTAGCTTCTTCCTTTGGAATTTTCTTCGTCAATTCAGTAGGATCATTCTGTTTTAAGTCACCATTAGTTTCAGTATCATGCACAGATGCACCTAGAGCCATTATAATTCAAAGAAATCAAGTCCCGTTTACAATCAATACGAATTCTTGTTTCAGTAACTTTAAATTCTTATCACTTGATACTTCACGGAGCAACTTGCAATGTTTTCAGATTATTTCGGTTGAACTTATATTACATTTTCAGTTTTCACCAATAAACACGTGCTTTTACGTATTCCTAAAATAACCCCCTCACAACCCAAAGAATCCATCAGTCATTGCGTTTGTATTTTGTAATTTTGAATATGTCACTAGTCCATTGAAATTATGTCATTGTGACGGATGAAAACTACAAGCGTATCATTTTATCTTTGTTTATATCACACAACGACAAAGGACAGTATACGAGAAGACATAATCGAACGGAACCACAGTCGAAACAGCTCATTGGCGTACCTATGAAAATTTTTCTGGAATTACTATTTTATAGGTGTATAATGAAATAATCGTGATTTGAAATTGAAACGTAAAATTACTTTTGAAATTTTTAATATTCACAATCAAGTCAAATTCAAGGAGTCTTTCTGGATAACTAAGGATTTCAGTAAAGATGAACACGAAAATCGTATGGGTGCCATCGTATGTATAGGTCCTTCCAAATACTGAAAAATAAATTGCTATAGAATGAAGTTGTTCGAGAAACACTAAAACTCACTTTTTTTATTGTCTTATGACCAGAATCCTTCTGGAATTCGTGTCTAATGGGCTTAATACTTGACGTCATATTAACTCTTGTGTTTGGAGGTATTAAACTCAACACAGAATGTTCATATTCTTCTTCTAAAGTGAACTCAGGGAAAGTTTTATTGCTACTGAGGCAATATAATTCCTGCAAATATGATAATTATGTAACAGGAAAAAATTAAAAATATGGTTAATATCCACATATTAGGTGATATGGATTTTGATGTATAATGTTTTTGTACCTATGGTTTTTGGTCCAAGAAATACGACAAATTGGAGTATCCCGAAAAGTATTACTTTTATCTTCACGATAATATTACCGAATTCGTGTTTCTTGGACCAAAATATGTAGGTAAAAAAAAATCACCAAAATCCAGATGTGGACTTTTACCAAAAAAATGTGTCATACCTTCTCTGAAGAAATGAAATATATAGATGACCTTTCATACCAATTCAATCTTGAATCATTAATCTGCCTACTAGGAATGAAACTTGCAGTCAATATATTACTGAACTGTTTCAACAAATTTTCACACTCATATTTTGGTTCCGAGTCTTCTGGTGAAAATACGAAAACTGAAATAAAGAAGAAATATCTGTAATCAAACTTAAACCTGATCAAACCAACCTGATCAGACTAAAAATTGATCATAAATTTTGTACCTTTCCGATCTTGTGTAATAACTGCCATGTTAGCTGATAAAGGATCAAATATTAGTGAAAAGACTGCAACTGGAACAGTCCACATCATAGACAATGTCAAAATATTCCAAACACTCAGCTGATTATCACCAGCACTAACTAACAGATGACAGTTGTTTCCATATCCAAATTGCACCCATTTCAGTTTATCTTTGTAAAGTGGATGAATCAATGAACACTTCAATTCACAGGAGTCTGGAACCCATGTGGTTAAAATTTGGCCAAATCCTATTGCAATTAATGACCCGTCCATGGAAAATGAGAGGGTTGAACAGGATAGATCCCTATAGAAACCAACACCATAGCATTTCCAGGCCAAGCTTTTCTCTGAAAAAAAAAACAAATTCGATTTTGCTTCAATTTCCTACTTCATTGACAATAATAGTCAATAAATATCAGAAAAGAACAGCATTACAGTTTCAATAAAATTAATTAATATATAGACAATTTTGTATCCTTAATTTGTACTAGAGAGTCTAAGGAGAGTATTCTGGATTTACAAAAATATACTTACTATAAACTGTAGAGCAATCTACAACTTGCCATATCTTGAATTTTGTATCATTTCCAACAGTTACACAGCGCAAACTCTCATCTTTCATTGTAGGTTGAAACAGTATACAATTTATAGAGCTATCATGAGGGTATTCTATGGAAGTATTCAAGGCAAACCTAAAAACACTCAGCATTATAAATGAAATCAAGATTAAATTATCCTTCATACATTTGTTTTGTCTCATCAAAATTCCAAAACTTCAGTCTAATCTCATTATGGAATTCTAGATCTTTTCTCTCTTCAACAGTAGCCAGCCATAAACCACTTTTGCTTATAGCCACTTTGGTTATCTCTGTATTTATTATGACAGTTTCTCGTTCATTAGTAACCTTATTTTGTCCAACTATATCAACCTGAAAATTATTAGAGTTACAGATTCATTGTAACTATGCATCAATCCTACTCACACTATATAAGAGTGACATGTCTTCTGGTGCATAAAATTGTATTTGTCCTTTATTTCCATTCATAATCAGAGCTTTTGTTCTAGGATCATAAATGATCCCACTGTCGAAATGTTGCCCAAGTACTAAATGTTGTATTAAAGTTACTTGATTCAAGGTTGAATCAAATATTCTGATTGCATTATCCTGGGTAGCAACAGCAACATACAAATTATTATTGGCAACATTAATTTGACTTATTTCTGCAGCTAAACGTGGCACAAATCTTCTTTCATTTACATTTTCCAACTGCCATTTCACCAAAACACATTCTTCTCCTCCACTATAAAAATAGCTTCCGGATTGTGAAAAGCAGACTGTCTGTACAGGTAATGTATGCCAATGAAAAACAGTTTGTGTTTTTTCTTTTGAGAATAAGTTTTGCCATATTAAAATTCTTCCTGAAGTATCACCTGTTAGCACCATTTCCTCTGTAGGATGACAAGCAATGCAAGTGAAATTTCGACTGTCATTTATAATGGTCCTGAAATTTTAAAGAAAATAATGAAAAACAAGAACTTTATTATAATTTTGATCTGTTACCTTGATAAAGAAGTGTAGTCTCTCAGACTAACAAAATTAAGGCAGTTTGCATATGCCACGGAAAAATACTCATTACTACTAATACCCACATAATATTTGTTCTCATATGGTATGTGCAACTTAATTTTCCTAGAAGTTTTTTCAAGGATATCTGCTACAGCAAATTGTATGTTCTCTTTATTTTTATAGGATACCAATGCTTTGAAATTTGAAGTAGTAGAGGAAATAATATCAAAAGTCCTAACAATTTTGAATGGCAGTTGCTGAAAAATTACTGTTAAAATATGATTCTATATAACAACATCATTTTAAACCTTTTCCAGAATTTTGGTATGAGTGCCAATTTTCCATGTAATTGTTTTACCATTTTCTGAACACACTGTCAGGCACTGGTTGGACTCAAATATGTGATAGTTGATTCCTATAATGTTTGCTGACAGTCCCTTGTATTCATAAATGAGTTTTCCTGTTTTAGTACTGTACTCCAATACAGTATTCTTCGAACACACAAAAACACTTCTGTAATCAAAAAAAAATCAAATAAGTAAGTTATGCCCTATTAAACTCAGTTGAAATATCATGAACTCACTCGCCATCGCAAGAGAATATAGGACCAATTTTCACAAATGATCCTCCTCCCTTGTAAATAACAGACACATCCATTTCTTTCTGTATTCCCATGTTTGACTCAAAAAATGTTGCGACTAATCAAACTGCTAGCATATCACATATGATTAAATCACCTAGGGCAGGCACATTGGTACCACATACCAATCATAAATGTGGATTATTACAAGCTAGGAAGCTAGGTTATAATCTGAGGTCCCCTATTTTTCAAGTTTCGGATCCTTTCCGTCACCAATTTTGTAACGTTATGTCACACAGGACCATAGAGCAGATAGATAGGGTAGGACCACGGGTAGGACTTTCATAGGGAGAGATCACGTACCGCGAGATGGCGCTGTGAATAACAAAATGTCGGATTGAGGTGTGAATAGCAGGAACACAAATCGTTCAGCAGTTTCATATGGTTCTTATGTGTTTTTGTAGTGGTTGTTTATATTCGATATTTTGTGTAAAGAGGTTTATTGTTTAGTTTTGTCTCTGCCGTTTTTCTTTCAGGGTTTCAGGATCAATATTAGCTGTATGGAGATGTTATCAACCACTCATGTGGAGTGTTGTTGGAAAAAGGCAAAATCAAATGCCAAAGAAATGTACAAACCACCGCCTATAAGTGAATATCCTTGTTTATAATAAAAAGTCGGATAAAACCAGTTAGAGAACTGACAGAAGAGGAAATAAAACATTGCTTGAAGTTTGTCATATAAAATCTGTACCTAAGAGTAATATAAATAAACATTAGTATGTATATATAATACCAAGCACAATAAATTATTATCACATGCCTTTCGTTCATCAATTTCTTCGATAATTCCCATTTTGTTGGTTACATATATACTTCAATTTTATTTTCTGTTTCACCCAATAACACAACAATTGGCGTTTTTATTTGTTTTATTACCTTCAGACATTTTATAATTGGATTTGAAATCGAAATAACTTTACAAATCACACACGGATAGCGAAACAAAACAAAGAAACATTAAGCGTTTCGGAAAGTTCACATATTATATGGCCGCTATATAGAGTTGCATAAAGTTGTGTTTTGCTCAATACAGAAAAGGTTCGTTTTGGAAATTTTTTAATTCTTATTTTCGTACCGAAATACACCTAAGTACTAACAAATATTTTCATTAAAGTTGGTCGCATGATGAATGTAATTTAATCGATTTAGCGAAGCCTTAGGCATCTTTCAATCAGTCAGAGGAGTCCGAGTTCTGACATTCTCCTAATATAGCCAGCAGAATGTAATTTGAAAATATTTCAATCATCCTGTACACACATTTCGGTATCGCAGAGATGACTAACTTTCAATTATTCAACCCTATTAATCATACATAAAGGATTTGGCAGACTGATATAAGACGGCACAAATTAATCATTCGATTTTAAACCTCCGTTGGGTTCGGACGTGTGTGACAGAAAGACTTTCTCGTGTGGTGGAAAGTTTTCGCGAGTGTTTTCAGTGATCTCGAGTGTGTATGTGTATTGTGTATATGTGATACAATTCCAGTGGGTGTGCTTCAAGGACAGTTTGAGAGTGGGCATGTTGAGAAAAATTGATGGGTGAGTTTTATTTTCATGTCCCTTCACACAACTGAACGATTTCGAAATAAGGACTTAAGTCGATAGCCTATTGGATCAGTATATAAATTGGTTCAATAAAGGACATTTATTATTATTATTGAAATTGTCCATTATAATTTTTCGGATTCAGATATTTATTCTTGAGATTTAATGATTTAATATTCCGTTTTTACAGATGGTACGTAGTTTCTTCTAGAAAAATGTAAGTGATTTTTTGATTATGCATGACTTTTTGCACGAATTTCAGCGGGTGCACCCACAATATTCCGACGAACTATAGAATTCGTAGGATTATAGAGAATCCTTATAGCCGGATATACGTTCAGTATGTCCAAATTGCGTCATTTTCCAAATTACACCTTTTTTTTTCCATGAAAAAGTGTTTTCAAGTGACAGGTCGTTTAACATACAGTACAGCAGGATACTGAACATAATGTTTATTTTCGAATTGAAATCTTTGACATTGCTACTATAGTAGCAAAAGTAACAGTCATCTTCAGTGTGATGATACAAATCAAATCTACAATCAGAATCAGAAAATGACCATTCCATTCAGTATTTTGATGTACTGTCTGTTAAACGACTTGTTGAAACACTTTTTTATGAAAAAGAAGGACGTATAGGCCTGACGATTTGAGATGACAAGTTTCCAAATGAAATGCATTTTGCAATTCCTGTAAAAATGCCAATAAATGAATTTCAGGAATTAATTTATTTCAGGTACTAATTCATTTCAGCAATAAATTTATTTCAAGAATTATTTTATTTCAGGAATCATTTTATTTCAGGAATTATTCTTTTTCAGGAATTATTTTTTTCAGGAATTATTTCAGAAAAGGGTTTATGGTGTTCGAGTAAGTATTTATATATTCAGATATTTATTCTTGAAATTTACATTAAAGATATAAAAAATTGAACGAATTCGTTTTATTTTGAGCTTGAATATTTTTTTATGAATGGTTCTTCGTGGATTTTTAGACACACACATAATCTGAAAATATGAAGTGCATTTTGCAATTTTGTACAAATGCCAATAAACGAATTTCAGAAATTATTTTATTTCTGGAAGGGGTAAATGCAGTGAAATAATTGAAAAATGTGAAATAAGTGCCGCGTAGACTTTTCAGAGACGTAATCTGGAACAATATATGAAGTGTAGTTTGCAATTTTGTGAAAATGCCATTGATCGAATTTCAGGAATTAATTTTAATTTCTGGAAGGGGTAAATGCGGTTCGAGTATAGGTATCATCTGGTGATTTCGTTCAGATGAACTATTCTTAGTGAAATAAGTGAAAACAAATGAAATAAGCGCGGTTTATACTTTTCAGGTACACAATTTAAGACAATATGAAGTGCATTTTGCTATTTTGTATAAATGACAATAAACGAATTTCAGAAATTATTATTATTTCTGGAAAGGGTAAATGCAGTGAAATAATTGAATAACCTGAAGAAATAAGTGCCGCGTGACTTTTCAGAGATGTAATCTGCTGAAACAATAATATATATGAAGTCCATTTTGCAATTTTGTAAAAATGCCATTGAACGAATTTCAGGAATTGATTTAAATTTCTGGAAGGGGTAAATATGTGAATATTTTGAAAAACATGGTTTGTAGGCCTACTGGGGATGCTTCCATTGAAAAAAGCAACGCATTGAGAACTCTACCTCTTGGGTAATGACGGAAACGAGTTCAAATGTATTTTATTTTGCAGACGCCTAAATATCATTTTTAGATAGTACATAATCAGCAGAATTTTTTGAAATGTGTTTGAGGTGAATGAGTACCTGCATGATGATTTGTCCCGCCGCAACAACCTGCACATTTCTTATCAACAAATAATATAAATTCAGTGAAATAACCTCACTATTTTGTACGATTCTTCAAATCACTGAAATCAGGTCAATAAATAGGTTTTCCTATCTTCTAGATTGTCTGCCATTTCCTCACTGCCTTGGGATTTAAAGGAAATTTGTGTAAAGAGCTATATCTGAAGTACACCATATAATGGGCATTGAGGAACAGAACACATTTTTCGTGATCTCATATCCACGATACCTCTTCCAATCCACTGCATTTTCAGATGGTATAAAGTTTGTTTCAAACAGTTGTTCATTAAATATGATCCAAATATATAACTTTCAATACAAAAATTGCCCAAAATAACACACACACAGGTTGGTTTATTGGTCACACCTCGAGTATTTCAAACAATTAAAAGTAGATGTCGCCCACTCCGAGATTCTTCCCTATGTTTTGTTTTTAGGTTATGTGAAGGATTCTGTTGGATTCTGTGTACTCGTTCTGCAATGCTCATCTGAAGAGTAATGGTGTAATTATTTTGAATTTTAATTTCCAGAATGGCTCAATCACTACCAACAGATTTAAATGATGCTGTTTTGAAGAAAACCACAAATTTATCACATTTGAGAGACAGAGTAACGGGCTACAACTGGAATCAAGAATTTGATTATGATAAATTACTGAAAAGTTATTTACACACTGGTTTTCAAGCCACCAACTTTGGATTGGCTGTTGATGAAATCAATAAGATGATACATTGTCGACAACAGCCAATTCCTGGAGAAAAATTCATCGATAATGACGACGAATTCACAGTTGTTAAAAATAACTGTACAATATTCCTAGGTTACACATCTAATCTAATTTCCAGTGGTTTGCGAGAAACTATCAAATTTCTGGTGGAACATAAACAGGTACTGGTCAGTTTTATGTTATATATTCAGTTATTGTGTGAGGAATCTTTAGGTAGATTGTATTGTAACTACTGCTGGAGGCATAGAAGAAGATTTCATCAAATGTCTTGCTCCAACTTTCCTTGGAGACTTTCACTTGGATGGGAAAAGCCTTCGAGATTGTGGTATAAACAGAATAGGAAACTTACTAGTCCCAAATGATAACTATTGCAGTTTTGAGAATTGGATAATGCCAATATTAGATCAACTGTTGAAAGAACAAAAAGATGGAGTACTTTGGACTCCTAGTAAAGTTATTGAGAGACTTGGAAAAGAAATTAATAATGAAAATAGTATCTATTATTGGGCATCTAAAAATAAAATCCCAGTATTTTGCCCAGCTCTTACAGATGGTAGCATAGGAGATATGATGTTTATGCATTCTTTCAGAAATCCTGGATTGGTTGTAGATATAGTAGCAGGTAAAAAAATACAAAATGGATGATAGTTTCAATTTCTTTCACAATAATCACTCAAATTATTTGTAGATTTGAGAAGAATCAACTTGATGGCAATGAAATCTGTGAATACTGGCATGATAATAGTAGGTGGTGGACTGATAAAACATCATATTTGCAATGCAAACCTTATGGTGAGTTCTTTCATTTCGTTCAGGATGCAAAAACTTGAACATAATATATTTCAGAGAAATGGTGCTGAGTATTCAGTTTATTTGAATACTTCTTCTGAATATGATGGTAGCGATTCAGGTGCAAGGCCAGATGAAGCAAAGTCCTGGGGTAAAATAAAGAAAGACGCTTCCCCAGTTAAAATTTATGCTGAAGCTACCTTGATTTTTCCATTATTGGTAGCCCAAACTTTTGCGAAAACAGTCTCTGCTAATAAGCAACATTGACATTCAATCAAATCAGTATAATTTTTTCAATGACAAACATACTTTGTTCCTATAATTGATTATAAAATAAGTTTTTCAGTTTGAGAATTTTTATTTATATAAATGATTTTCAATAAAAATTTTTGAAAAATATAAGTTTCAATTAAATATTTTGGTACACAAAATAATATCTCATGGAATAGAGCAAAATAACATGTTATAAAAATCGAGTAATATAAAAAATAATAAAACTAGAATATTTTTTTCCTAGATAATTCAACAGCTTTTGATAATATGATTTGTACGTCCATTGGAGGAAAATTTTGCAATAATTTCAAATTGGACGGAAAATCTCCATGAATTAGTTGATTTCGTAATATTCTGAAAAATGATCAGTATAATATTAATTGTTCAAAAAAATATTCATAACTTACATAATCATTGCACAGCAAACTTGAATAAGAAAATCGAACCTATTTCTGTCAGAAAATAATGAATCCCATATTCTCAAGACATCAGGAAGAGGAAATTCTTGTGATAAAAGGAGTGTAAGCCACCTGTAAAGGAGTGATATTGACACAAGACTAATTGTTTTCTATTCGCTAATATGCACCTGAAACTATAATATTGGGGCCTCAGTTCTAGTTGTTGAAACCTCAGCCAAATATCTAAATCATAATTTTTCAACTGAACCAACATTTTGTTCATCAGTTTGTTGATTCCATTCTCGGATTCATCCAAACTTTTGATGAAAAAATCTCTAATTTCAGACATCAAATTCGTGAAACAGAAAAAACAGTCAGCCTCAGCATACTCTGAAATGAAAAACAATCTCTAACAATAGGATATAACAGAAATTTGAGTTCATTACTTCTGAATTCCTCATTAGGATCACAGGCGAAAGTGTAATAGATGGGCCCAACTATCTCATTCATGCCTTGAACATACCCTTGTCCAGGATTTAATTTTGCATACAGAAATAATATTCTTTCCACCACTTCCCAATGAGCTTCTGCTCCCTCTGCCATTGGGGCATAGTCTTCATTTGCTTTCTTTATTGATAATGCAATCTGTAATAACAAAAATGATCAATATTTGAATCTGTAGTTATAAACAATATTCATTCCCCCAAAAGATATCAAAATGTAGTACAATACCTGCTACTAAAAATAATCCTATTGTAGAACTGTTGATGAAATGAGAAAATTAATTAGAGCAGAAAAAACTGCAGTTACATTTTGTTCATACCTTTGTGATTCCCAATCCTTTTCTTTCAACATTAGCACACTTCAATACTTGTCGTTGTACTCTTGTATGCAATCTCTTTACGTCATTGCTATTAACTATGTCAGAACAAGGAAACTCAGTAGGTTGTTGGAAAAATGATATATCAGGACATAATCTACGTACATCCTTATCTATTTGTAAGAGAACTTCATTGTCCTTGAAAAAGATTTGCCATTCACTATCAGGATTTATACTCAAGGGATGATCACTGAAGGTAACATCCCCATCTGATTCTCTTTCTCCTGGTATAACTATCATTTCTTCTGGAATCATAAAGAAGCCATTAACACTGGAGTCATATCATTGCATCCTCAGAAATTCATACTTATGAACTGTTTATATAAATTCCGTTGATCCTGTAGATATGTATGCCATTTTGCTCTTTCTGTTGGAAGAAAATTGAGAAGCAATCTCCAACAGATAGCTCTCTTTCCTTGATCATCTGGTATGCCTAGAAATAATGTTTAGAGGGAGGACATTGTTGAGCTGTGGTTGATGATATTATCTCAAATAACCTCTTACCATGAAATGAAATTTCCTTTAATGCGTTGATATCAATATCTTCCTCATCAAGAATATCATCAAATTCTTTCAATCTACAATGCAATTATTATAACTGAAATATTAACAATTCAATTGAAGAATAATCGCTTACCTTGCCTTATAAGCCATTTGAATTGACTCCGACAGCAAGAAAGAACCTGATGCGAATATTATCTATTAGGCAAATATAATAACATTGATGACAACAGAAAACAGATGCAAAAGTAATGTTTTTGGATTTTACCAGTTAACATGACATGATCAGTCAGATTATCTCGCGATACCAGTGGCATAGCTTGTAATGTCAAATAGAGTGAAAAGGAATTTCAGTCACTTTCAGTACAGTTAATTAAATCTTGTTTATATTCATGAATTGTACTAGAAGAGTTCATAAATATAAATAAATATATTTCGTGACAACTTATTTTTGTATCTAGATGATTCAGGTAAAAATAAACAAGCAGTATTCGTATATATTTTTTTTTCATTCTTAATAAGGAATGAATTGACGAAAATAAATCACTGTTTTATTCCTTTCGATTATGATGGAAAACGAAAGAGGTATCTGTGAAATATATCCAATCACTTAATTCAATATATAGCATGTTTTGTAATTATAACATCTCTTATACAATCTGAATACATATGCACCTTTTTCGTGGTAGAAGCAGAAGATAGATGTCGAGTTTATGGATGAACATAAGTGATGAATCCAGTTGTATAATAATTCATCGTTGATGAGAATTTCAAGCTCCGAGTGAATTAATTTCACGGATGGTTGTTGTTTGAATATGCCGCTATAGTGTACATCGCTCTGATTGGTCCATCGAGATGAAACTTCACCTTCACCTGTGCCATTCAGTCACATACCTCTGATCGCAATGTTGCCTTATTTCAAATAATTGAGAATTGCTACAACAAAGTTATATTCATACAAATTCATGCATGCTGTATCAAATTTCCAAGAAAGTTGAGTTTAATAGTAAACAAGTTAATGAAATTGATTTGAATAGTATGATTTCATGCAATAAATAAAAATGTATGTACTGTTATTAGAAACGCAACATCGCAAAGAGAAATGTCTATAAAATGTGAAATTTTCTGTCAATGTTGCCCAACAATAATAAAGATACCACTGGAAGACTTATTTATATCTCTTATCACCTAATTTTTCACTGAATCTAAAAAACAGCTGAATTTTATTGAAAACATCATAGGAAAGTGTTAAACATAAATGAGGTCATCTATAGAGAGTTTTGGAGGAAATGGTACTGTACCTACCTGATTCAATAACACAAAAAGGTATACCATACCCAAGTGATTCATTTTGTATATCGAGAAAATTTTTAGATGCTTCAAAGTAAATGTCGTCATTCCAATGCATTACCCTCTGAGATGTGTGCGTTCTGCAATAATGGTGCACCTGAATCTCTGGTGGATATATGTTTTAATTATATCAACAAACATTTAAAAACTGTTTGCGAGTATAATTTGATATCTGGAGATTTGCAACTGATGAATGGCTTGGCCTTACCAGTGGAATTATGTGAAAGACTTCTAAATGTCAGATGCAATAGCTTAACTCCAGTTAATTCCAAATTCATCAACATATTCAAAAATACAGATTCTACCAGAATAAGACGTGTTAAACTAAGAAAATCTGAAATTAATGACAAAGATTTGGAGATTTTGCTGAAACATAGGTTGACCGAATTAGACATATCTCATAACCCTGGCCTCACAGAAAATTGCATTAAGTATATTACAGAATACGGAGGTAATTTAGTTTCTTTGGGTATAGGTGAGAACATGGAAATATTCTCTCCTAAACAATTTGAAAAGTGGAACAAAGAAAATTATGATGGTGGTTTCATAATTTACACACCAAATCTAAAGAGACTATCACTTAGGAGCTTGACTTCTATGCAGCAAGAATTCTATATGGTCTTATTGAATCCATTAACAAATCTGACACATTTAGACTTATCCAATTGTAGTGATTTAAATAATTTTTCCTATACAAAGCATCTAACAAACCTACATTCATTGATTCTATATAATGTAAAAGAGATTGATACAAAAGTACCTGCTATTTGCAAGCTCACAAATTTGAGACATTTGGATATATCTCAATCTAAAGAAGAAAACGGTAGTTATGAAAAAGGAACTAAGATACTCAAAGCAATTGTAGAAAGTCTCCCCCTGTTGACATCACTAGATATATCAGGGACAAATCTAGCAGGAAGAGGAGTAGCTGAAACACTGTATGGTTGTGTGTCAGACATCCCTGGTTTGAACTCCAGAGTAAAGAATCCATTTCAGTATCTGGGGCTTTATGAAACTTCTCATGATGCCTGCTTGAGACATGACATCCCAGCAAAATTAGTAATTCACACTACTATTACATATATTTTCTTAATAACTTGGCAACATTTCAGATTGCAGGAAACGCTAATGAAGAACAGATTTTGGTAGCAGCTTTAGCTTATTTAGACAGAACAGAAATGCTGCAAAAAGTTATGAATGAGCTTTTTCACTTATTCCGTTTTGAGAATATTGAATATATAGGACAGGCACTCAATATTGTACTTGAAGCAATGAATCGTCACATAGATGAAAGACATATTCAAATTTCTGGAAGGTTAGTACTATTAATTATTGAATAGATATTTTGGGGAATTTTATTCATATTTCCATTTTATCTAAAGAGAAATTTATGAATCGACAAATCATTCAAAAGCTTTCATTTCATTTTCGTCATAGTCCAAAATTGTCAATAAACTTGCAATAATTGAAATGACTTTCTTTACAGTGCTACCTTGTTTTACATAGTAAAAGGTACTGGTAGAGAACTACATGACGATGTCAATGCAAAAAGAAAAATAATCACTACTCTTCTTAATGGCATGAGTGCTCACAAGAGAGACGATACTATGATGAGAAACGGTTGCTTAACACTGTGCCAATTCAAAATACCAATGGATGTGGTAATGTTGAAACTAACAAATCAGCACAATGTTTCTTCATTATCATATCTTTCAGTTGTTCGACTATGAAAGACTTGTGAACATCCTCCTTCATTCTGTCGATGGAATGACACAAGAGAGTTTTGTTCAGAGAATAGGCATATACCTGCTGAATTCGTTAGCTTGTCAGGTGGACGGAGACCAAAAGGTTAAATTGGGAGAACTAGGAGCGATAGAAGTAAGTCATCAAACTTTAAAATGTCAATTCAGGAACACATTGGAATTTCCAGAAAATGATTTGGTTGATACGAGATAGATTGGATAGAGGAATGTGTGATGATGTCTTGGAAGTTGCTTGGTCTACAATGTGGAATGTCACTGATGAAACACCAGAAAATTGTATGAAATTCTTGGAACATATGGGTATGCAACATTTTCTGCTATGTCTGGAGGTAAATACAACATTTATTGAACTGTTCAAGTAACCCCCTTTGATGAAACCTCAGAAATAATTAATTAACAATGATAAATTCTTGCAGAAGTTTCCTGACAAAGAAGAACTACTTCGTAATATGATGGGTTTGTTGGGAAATGTTGCTGAGGTGAAGGAACTGAGAGACTATTTGCAAACTTCAGAATATCTATCCGTATTTTCAACACTGTTGGACTCGGAAAGTGATGGAATAGGTAAATATATTTGGAAAATTGTTCTGACAGATTTGGTTATCTTTCAATACCAGTAGTTCAAAATGAAAAGTATCTATCTAGCCAATGAACTTCTGATTGGTCAAGACACATAGCCGGGAATATCAAGGCATCACTTGACAGTGAGAACGATTCCGAATTTATTTGAAGAGGAATCTTATAAAGCTTGTTGATTCTAGTGCAAATTTATAGAAATATTGAAAATACTGTCCTTAGTCGATAGTTGTTATTCAGTTTTGGCACTTTCTGCGAGCTGTCAAAATTATCTTGCTTAAATAAACAACTATCTGAATACGATTGATGAATATTGATCAAGATGCACACATATTTAATATTAATATCTTTTGAGATTATGATTAAAATATTTGGATATTACTCTTGTAAATAAAAAACTAATTGAATGAATAATAATACGTTATTATTGTAGAAGTGAGTTATAACGCAGCAGGCGTTATATCTCATATAGCTTCGGACGGTCTCGAATCTTGGACAGTTTCATCTCCCTCCAGGAAATTCGTCTTGGATAAGATGGTCTCGGCCATCGACAGGTGGGATTTGGACTCGCCAAGGAACATCAATTACAGATCGTTCGAGCCGATTTTACACTTGGTGCAAGTCTATCACACGCCCGAGTGCCAGCAATGGGCTGTCTGGGCGTTGGCTAATCTAACGAAAGTTTACCGTAAGTTTTGAGAAATCGTAAGGTAATCATCAGAGTTGAAGTAATCACCGTACATGTAAAATTGAATTGAAGTAGGGTAAAGGTTATTAAGCGATCTGCGATCCGGATTTTGTTGAAGTATTTCTTCTCATTTAAATCAAAATCAAATTTCCGGAACTCAATTTGTCTTATTCCTTGAACTTCGATTAGATGAATATATCGGTACTCTTGCTTTTGTGATTCCACACATGTTCTTAATTTCAAACTATTTCAGCTGAGAAGTACTGTTTATTGGTTGAGAAGGAAGGTGGACTGCAATTGCTCCAGGAACTTTTAATACATCCTCTACCTCCACTGCGCGTAAAAAATTTAGCAGCAGTCGTTATTGAAAATTGTCGGAATTGTTGGAAGGACTTTCACGTGGGATCACTGGATGGATAATTCAGCTATTTATTTCTTCTTCGATTTCTCTTTATTTATTTATACTCATAAGAGCATTATAAAATCTGTTTTGTCATTATTTTGATGCATGAAATTATTGACACTACTAACTGTCATTATGATGGATTATATGGACTGTTAATTATTATTTGTGTAAATATTTTTATTTTTGAGATTTATCTCTCTAATTGAATCTTGCTTTATTTTATGTTGTAGGCTTATTTGTGATTTTAATTTATATTATATATATATTTGTTACTATATCTTTTCTTTCTATATGGACGAGAATATAGACATTTTGAACACCTTTCAAGTTCGTAATCACTGGATTGGGTCATTATTGGATCAACTAATATTTTGATAATTAACAGTAACAAAACGAGCATATCCTGTGAAGAATAAAACCAAAAAATCTTATGAGGTGTTTTTTTTCACTGATTTTATCTGGAGGAAATTGGATCAATAGTCAATGTTCAATTTGTTCACATGAATAGAATATCCTATTTCTTTTATGAACTTGGATTGTTTTTATTATGAGCTTAGCTGAAATTATGGAATTTCATTCCAGTACAAGTTTTGGAAACAACTTTCATGTCATAAGTCACCTATATACGTATATCTGTTGAGGTAACACAACTTGACAATAGTAAAAGGAAAAAAAATACAATAAATTGAGTTGGACACATGTTTGAATAAATTACAATATTAGGACAAAAACTTGTTTATAAACAATTCCATTGTAAAACCATCTTTGGTAATAATCAAGTGAAGTTTCAATCAGGCATTAAAATATGTTCACCAAATGATATTTTCTCACAGTTCATTAAATTGAGACTCAGGTACGAGATTCTTTCAAAGTGATATTAGTATTGATCTTTTTGAGACTTTTAATTCTATGACTGCAATAGATTCTCAACAATATGCTCAAAAATACTAATAAAAGCCCAATGATACCCAAAGAATTGACTGCATGATGGTAGATGATACAGCTTAGTAAGACAGAGAAACCCTGTCTTACGGTGCTTATTATAACAAAAACTAGAGGCCCAAATGTCGCCACAGTGCTGAATATGAATAATTGACCGGCAGCACTACAAAGTGACAGAAGCATTGTATCAATTACAAAATTTGGGTATTCCATCATGAAATTAATACTAGCTAGAAAGTCTCCTTGTTGAACCAGAGATACAGCTGTGAAAATACAAGAAAAGAAATTAACAAAGCACATCATTTGCAAGGGTTTCATTTCATATTTTTTGAATAAAGTACCTTGCCAATTGGCAGTAAAGCTATCAAAAGCTATGTAAGAACATAACAGAATAACTCCAGAAAATGTGGTCACTGTAGATGTTGATCTATCATTGCCAGTATCTATCATAAAGAGTAACATACCTAAAGAAAGTATAACTGCAGTTACATATTCATAATATTCATACTTTGATCGGGACACAATTTTTCCCATAATCATCACTGGTATGGTCTTACTAGCTTTTGCAAGTACCTGGTGTGGAAAAGATACATACTTCAGAGCTTCATATTGACACCAGGAACTCATTATGTTTGAGAATGAGCAAAACACATATTTGTACAAAGGACATCTATGCCTTGGCTGACGTTTGCAGAACAAAATAGCACCAGACATGAGAAAAGCCAATATTCTATTCACAAATACCAGGAACTGAGAGTCTTTGAAGTATTTAATCTCCTTTGAAGAATTTTCATAGGGTTGAGTCATTACTTTTTCTTGCAGAACTCCCCATGACAAGTATGAGATCTGCAATCCAAAAAAGAAAAAGACCAGCAGAAATCCATCCTGAAGTGGAGTCCTTTCTGTTGTAGAATGGTGAGAGCTTGAACCAACTGGCAAAAAATCATCTTCACCAAAGCAGGTTCTTATAACACCGCCAATGAGTCCTCGTCCACTTTTGTTTATATAGTTGGTATCCACCACATATTTATAAACTAAATAACCTGGTAGGAAAAGAGTACTGTATCCAAGAATGTTGCGAATCCCATGAACAATCCAGCTATAATCGTCAGGAGGATTTTGAACTAACTCTGTGTTTAAAATCAATCTGTTCAGAAAGCATAAGGCACCTACTGAAATTATAACTATCAAGCAGATGAATATTTCTGTATTTTTCGCCATGTCACCATAATAATATTCTGTTTCTGTTCTAGATTTTGGGGCTACATACTTTTAGAAACATTAGATTCAACGATTGATCAAAATATCTGTCAGTCTTTCTGTTGGAATGAATTCGGTATAACATTGGAAAACGAAGATTAAACTCGAAAACCAGAAATAATTTCCAACAAGATAAGTATAAATTATACGTCAATGTTAAAATTTGGAAATATTTTTCATCGTGGTTTTGAAATCAACCACTAGATAGAGCTAGTGTCTTTGCATCCCATACTTCATCAGTCATCCATTACGTGTTACGTTAACATCAGTTAAAAGTCTTTGCGTATTGCGTTGACTATAAAGGTGTGCCTGTGCTATCATACGAAGACGAACACAACACAAACCACAGAAGAATCAGAACACAGTCAGAACACTTCAACACAAGTGAACTGGTGGCACAATCAAATCGTTAAAAGTTTAACCACAGAGTATATGTGAACTCGGTGATTTAATAATGAATTTCAGATAGAAACTATTCACGCTATAGTTATTGTCAACATGCAAATAAGTTTGTACATTTCATGATTCTTCAATTTTGTTTGAATATCGTAGGTCGCTAAGTTTCCATCTATGAGCCATTCTCATGTCACAATCAGAATTGATAATATTGAAATCATGCTACTCAAGATATTCTCTCAAAAATATATTATTCAATATTATTTCCCAAAATATTACCAAATATCACTATTTCAGTTTCCTTAATTCTTGTTGGTCTTTTATGGGGTGCCACAAATCCTTTGATTAAAAGAAGATCCAAGGGTTTACCCAAAGTCACTGCCCAATCCAAACTAATGCAATTTTTTCTAGAAGCAAAAAATTTGGTAACTCATTCTGAAGTGTGTAAGATTTTCTTGCAACAACCATTGAAACTTCTAAAATTTGCAATTGTTTCTAGTACTTGGTACCAATCTCATTGAATCAGCTTGGATCTATTTTATACTTTATTACCTTGCAAAATGTTGACCTGACATTATCTGTTCCTGTTGCGAATTCTCTTACTTTCGTTTTTACTGCAATATCTGGATGGATTTTGGGTGAAGGGTTACCAAAGAAAAGTATGTTGGTTCTGTTGAGTTAATTATTGTATTGTTTGTTGATATTTTCATTATAAGTATAGTAAGCATATTTCCAAAAATTAATTTTCATCCTGATAAACAAAAATATCAATTTAAATTGATTCATTTATTTTTTTACAGGTACGATTTTTGGAATTTTCTTAGTTATATTAGGCACAATTTTCTGTTGCATAGATAAATATGATCATAATTCAGTTGGCTAATTATAGTTCAATTATAGGAATTGTTTATGTATTCCTCAAAATGTGTTCATATATTGTGAATAAACAGTATAAATAGTAGCATTTCTATACAATAATCATTAGATTTTGTAATTAGCTAAAATATTTACAGCATTTTCTATAAATACCCTAAGTGTGTAGATATTTTAGTGTAAAAATTAGTTCATTTAAATGTATACCTATATATCTAAAATGTATGGCACATTTTGAAAAATTTTTGTTTTCCTATAAAATTATCACACAAATTCATATAAATCCTCCAAAAATATTCATTTCTATACCTATACTTTAATTTTCCTTATTGCTGAAGTATATTCAGATTTCAGTGCTATGGCTGATATCAACTATTATCATTCAGGATTTTCACATTTCTCTATTTCAACTTCAATAAGGTACCTTGGTCGAAAATTGCCGAATTCTCAATACTGCTAGCAATAATGTCAGTTATTTTATCACATTCTTTTGTAACTTCGAAAATTCATAAAATAAAGTTAATTGTACTTCAAATAATGTTAGACATAACTAAGTAGAAGTAGATTCTGAATGACTAGTAAAACGTTATTTCTCGAAAACTAATAATTCTTTTTCATTTCTATTTCAAGGCTTTCGAAGTTCTGTTTGAGTATCACTGTTATTCAGTTGTGATTGCAATAGAAGTTTGTTCTGAGATGACAATTCATCAATTCTAGATCTCAACTCTTCAATTTCTGAAGCAAGTTTGTTTATTTGTTTTCCCTGTTGTACTGGATCAAACAATTCACTCTTAGCTGCCTTCTTTGCTGTAGCCTCTGTTATTACCAAACTGCGATTTTGTTGTTCCTCACCATTTTGTTTCTGTAAACTCGAAACAATGGGCTGATTCTCAATTGACTTCTTTCCACTATATTGATCATTGTTTAGTGCATATTGTGTTTGTCCTTCAAAACCTGTACCAGAATCATTGTCGCGTTGTTCATTTTGGTAATCCACGTTGTGACCAAAAGCTACCAAAGTGGGTAGAGATGGTGCTGATTCTGGGATATATCCAAAGAATGCAGTAGGCTTTGAAGTAGTAGGTTGTTCGCTTAGGGGAGGACAGTTATGAGCCACACCGTATATTCGAGTATGATTAATTTCCATTATTGACATTATGTCAGGTAGAGCAGCATCACATAGAATTGGGTTATCTGAAAAAGAGTATAGTCAATGTAGGGGCTAGAATATGGAATATCTGGATACCTTACCTTCTAAATAGATTTTTAAGGTATCCCATGTTCCTTCATGTACTCCATGTTCGACTGTACACCGTGTTTTTGCCACCAAATCCTTCCCCAAAGCGACTATTTGGTTATTAGACAAATCTGCATGACAAAGTACAGGTAAACCGTGAAAGTCTCTTTCTAATATCCTGAGGTAATTGTGATTTGCTTTCAATTCGGATAATCTTGGCAGATATGTCTGAAATTAAACGAGAAAAAGTTGGGAGAATCCGAATCCTGTCAATTTTAAATATTGCAGTATTACATCGATAAAATTATAGAAATTAAAAATTCCTAATAATGTTCGTTAGTGAAACTTTCACTTGTCATCCTCCATATTTGTTTACGTTTCGCAGCGCCCTCCACGATACTTGAATTCAGCAGTAACGACAATGGCCAAATTTTTCGCAAATAAAAACCGTTACTCTAACACTATAATAATATACTTGCAAACAAAACATTGTATATTATCATTTCTCGATATTTGACTTACTTTACTGGTTTCCTCCAAAGTAGTCAAATGATTATGTGAAATATCGAGAAGTCTCAGTTGTTCCAAGCCAATCAGATCTTCGGGGGATATTTTT
Source organism: Plagiodera versicolora (assembly GCA_037013635.1). Lineage (NCBI taxonomy): Eukaryota > Metazoa > Arthropoda > Insecta > Coleoptera > Chrysomelidae > Plagiodera > Plagiodera versicolora. Next base: position 4,505,633 of record CM072990.1, read on the forward strand.
GAGAGCCTATTGTAGCTCAAATTGAGTCTCAGAAGTTCAGATAAGCCGGATAGAGCCCCGTTCAACGTCTCAAGACTATTGTGGTCCAACTTGATCTCAGTTAATTTGCTATTCCAATCCACCAAATTCTGAAAGTACTGTAACAGGTGAGTAATATGGTAGCAGCAAAGGAAAACGGCAGTATTTGGTGAGTTTAATATACTCCAATAATTATTTCTATTGTCATGGCACAAGGAAAAGTATAATAAGAGAATTTGGGTTTGAAATATTTCTGATTATGGAATTTTTTTTTTTCAATTGTGTAATTGTCAGGTATAGGAAATAGTAAAAATCTAGACATACTACGTGAATAAAAATATAATCATCTACTTACTGTTGCTGGTCCAGTCAGAGTGTCAATTTGGTTGTTTGAAAGATCGATGCTTCTAAGCTCTCGTAAATCGGCGATTTCTTGAAATGAGAATTCCGTGAGGCGGTTGAAGGCTAGGTTAAGAAAATTTAGTTTTCTGAGTGTCAACAGTGAATTATTCAAAGATGATATTTGATTGTGACCCAGTAGGAGGGACTCCAATGATAGGGTTTCTATGAACTCATCTCCAGCTAACTGAAAATAGAAATATTCTGTTATTTAGTTTTTGTCTTCATTTGAATCATAAGATTAGATTTGAAAGAAATCTAAGAAGTTTGTTAATTCTATTCGAATTTTTTGCAAATATTGGAAAAACTTTTCAACGGTTAGCCACAGTCAATAGTCATCCAATTTTGATGTATATATTTAATAAATTGAAAACATTTTCTAAACAATTTGAATGATAAACTTAACCTAACTTTTTATTTCGGAGTATCAATCAAAAAAATGACAAGCAGCACTTTCTGTCACAACTTACCATATTGATTTCGTTATGCTCCAGAATAGCCCTTTTCAAATTGTTGGCCCTCGAAATGGCCCCATTCAGCGATTTCAGCTTATTATTCTGGAAAAATATGGAATGCAGCAGAGGATAATTCTTCAGTTCGTGCGGCAATTTTTCGATGAAATTGTGAGAAGCGTGAATCCATTTGAAGTTTGGCGCGATGCGAGGCAACTGGTTGTCCAAACTGGTCAGCTTGTTGCTATTTACGAACAACCATGTCAATTCGGAGAGGTTCCTCAGGGTACCATTCAGGTCTTCTATCAAGTTGCGACCGATGTGGACCCTTTGCACTTGGTGGGGTATGGAGTTGGCTTCCATCGTTGTAATTTGGTTACCGGGAAGCACCACGCATTCTAGATGCCTGAGGTCCTAATTAAATTTCATGATTAGGTTCAAATTGAAATAGCATTGAAGACTTATTCATTATTAGTTCGGTAATCGTTAAAAAATCTTGGGTTTGATAGCATCAATTCGTTTATTCAGTGCATTTTTTTAAACAAAATATTTTCCGTTCTTTCATCACATCCAGGAACACAACACAACATGTATATATACAGGGTGAGAAACAACATATCACATTGAATGAAATGAAATACTCCCGAGAAGTAAAGTCATTGCTTTTCGAAACTTACAGTTGGGAAAACTTTGAGGGAGTTGAATGGAGTTTTAAAGAGGTTGGAAGGAGTTTTTTAGGAGTTGGAAGTGGTTTTGAGGTAGTTGAAAAGAGTTGAGAAGAGTTAGCAGTAGTTTTTCTGGAGTTGACAGGAATTTTGTGAAGAGCTGAGGAGTCATAAGGAGTTGAGAGAGATTTTGAAGGAGTTGAAAGGAATTGGGAAGAGTTTCGAAGAAGTTGGGAGAGTTTTTCAGGATTTGAAAGGAATTTTGATGAAGATGGGAGAAGACTTACCAAAAAGCTGTCTGTTGAGATTGTTTTGATTTTAGCTCTTCCCAAATCAAGAGTATTGATGTTGGGAATTTCTCTCCACAGTTGCTTCGGTACTTCTTCCAGCGCATTGTCTGCTAGACTGAGATAATTCACTTTAGTCAGACCAGCAAAAGTCTCTGGTGTCAAACGTCTGAAAAACGATAATTCATCGTGATTCCATTTTTATTTTCTAACAGTTGAGACGTGTATCACTCGAATCAGAATTGAATTTTGGATGTTTCAAATTGATATTAATTAATCATTTCAATGTTACGTCCGATTAATATAACGTAGAAATTGGAATTGAATACGAAATTTAACGAATTCGATGTAACCCTAAGTCATAGTTACTCAGTCATGTCTTCGATCATCATGACGTTTTTCTGAGAGTTGTGTTAACCATTCCAACAACTTCAAGTGGTGTCATTTCAGGAACATGAACTGGCCACTCCATTGTATTTCACAGAAAACATACAACTACCATCAATTAACAAAGAATCGGAAGTGAAAGTCGGGCTCCACGAGTCTATCAGTCTGTATTTTTTGCACATATACCTACGATACGCGTCAATTAGTATTGCTAGTTGTCGAAGGTAGAAAAAAATGAACAACCGAACAGGCGCCATCTTCCCAGGCGCCACCTAGATGGAACGTTGACCTCCTAAGAATAATTTCTACACTACTATAAAAATAAATTGATTTCATATAATTGGGTGTACTAGACGTGGTAAATGTCGGGTATTTAACACCTTAATAATCAGGTTTATACTACACTTTCTCAAGAGGATATTTCTATTGGAAATTTTGGGTTAATTTCTCCACACTAATTATGGCTAATTGTGCCAAAGCACCTAGTTTCATATAATTAAATGTAAATAAATATTAAAAAAACAGTGAAAAAAAATATTAATTTTTCTCTTCCGATGAAATTGAACTAATATTTTCAGTAGGTCCAGATAAAGTATTGAAGTTGCTATGGCAACATCAACCAACCGAGAAATTTGAAGTCTACCAACTATATTAAGTTAATTTCTGTGCACTCTTACACTTTGTAATAATAATCAACCAAAGGAATACTATAACACATGTAATGATTCATCGTACTGTAATATTTCGAAAAAAAATAGAAATTTTTATCTTCCGATGAATTGATTGATGTTTAAATATCACTTTGGAATTGAACTAATATTTTCAGTAGGTCCAGATAAAATTGAAAGACGCATTGAAGTTGCCATAGCAACATCAACAGACCGAGAAATTTGAAGTCTACCACTCTTTCATTTTGAAACAATCAACCAAAAAAATAATAAAACACATGTAACGATTCATCGTACTGTACGTTGGATTGCAGATAATGAAGAAAATCGTGAATCTTGCAATACAATCAATTTATGTACATTTTGATGTTACGGTTATAGTTTATACAACAAATAAGTAATAAAATAAAATAAGAATGCACTAATTGAATCATATATTTCATTCAAATCTTAACGAATTCAGTGGTGCATCCTTTTTAAATTTTATTTCTTATTTGCTGTATAAACTAACCATTAATGCTGCAGTTTCGATGGATATCGTACTGCTAGCTGTATGATAAATCGTTCCGTGTGCAGGCTGTTCAAGCATCCTTTTCAAAACATTTTGTCAACTGATCTTTGGAATTTTCTAAAGAACGCACTGTATACGAATTCCATCGTGTTCAATGAATGTAATTGATCGATAACTTCGTCTGCTGGTTTGATGAGGTGTTAAAACGGAAACCCCAATATGCATCGAGCGGATAATTATTGGCAATAAATCATTGCACACGTTATCGCATGATCTTATTGAATTTCCATCCAATCATTGCGTCTGCTCTTACTGCTAGTGTTCGAAATATCAGTGGCGTAACTATGTATTTTGAGACAATTTAATGAACATTATGAAACTAATAAAAGTTATTCAAATTATTCTACAGTTAATTATTTTTTTCGATATTTTTAGAAGTACTATATCTAACTGAAAACTAGTCGTCTTTACTATTTAAATGAAAATCAGTCTATAATACACCGTTTTGTGATCAAGCGTTAAAATCGACGTCATTATTAGTTCATTTGACGTCATCAATACTGCAATAATAATATTTCATTTCAATACTCTAGAATTAGGAAGACGTGAGTAGATATATGATCAATGGTATATTCAAAGTTTCAAGTGACTTTGTTTCTAACACATCAATTATTAACTTTCTTATTACACTAGTCGTGCGAATTACGCTTTTCATTCACTTTGCGTGCAATAACCATTTATTTTTTGCACTTATTCTATATTTGTGATAGCTTCAAACAATCACAGAATGTTGATGGAAAATATATATTTATCTGACTATAAAATATGTATGTTGGACTGGCTGTGTGTAATTTATTATTAAATTTAATTCATTTATCACACTTTCAATGTTTCATGAGATTATTCATCAATATCTTCATCAACAACATTGGTGATACCATTGACGCGAATTTATTGTTGTTTGCGGACGTTTTGAAATTATGTGGCGGTGTGGGTCAGATTAGGAACTGTCAACAATCAACTGATAACCTAGATAGTGTCAAATTGATAGATCAGAACCATATGCTCATATAATCACATATCTCTCAGAAACCTCAAATATTCGAAGATCTTGGTATTATATTCGATCTATCTATATCGTTAATTGAAATCGTTGACTTGCTCCTGAACCCTGCATATCAAGCGTATGGATTTATGGATCGTAATTGTCGTGCCATCTGACGGAAAACTTCACTGATGTCACGTGAGCAGCACTGATATGACGTATATCAACACTTGCTGTCAAAAAAATATATTTTCATCAGAAAAACACCGCGAAAAATTAAGACTATGTATGCATTATTTCCATATGTAAACTGTTGAACAGTGTATAGATGAATAAATGAATAAAATGATACAAACTCCAAAAACAGCTACATTTTTGTGTGGGTCATATCAAAAAGGATTTCGATTATTTTTTTGCAAGAAAGATACTAATTTGAACTCATAATTTCACAATTAAATTTTAATGAAATTGAGGAAGTTACTTTTCAGAAATTTCTCTAACACGTGATATTGATTTAATATCATTGCTATACAGTGTGGAACAGCCAAATAGAATAAATTCGATAACGAATAAATGAGAGCGTGTTGGGAAAAACGCTTGGACACGTCGATTTGTATTTTTAGATGCGCATTTAAAAAAAAAATATGTAGGGTGTGTCATGTGACAGTGACCGATACCAACTTTCTTATTTTAAATACAACCCCAACCCCTGTATATTATTATTATTTTTTTTTTATTCCTCAGAAAATTCTAGACATAATTCATGTACAATGTCCCACACATTTCTTTTGTTTCTAAAATATTAAGTGTTTTCAGATATATTACAAAAATTAACATCAAAAAAATTGAAATTATTTTATTTCACCATTTGGCTGTTCCACATTGTATATTCCATAAACTTTACAAAATCTCGTGTTTGTAACAACTCTTAAATGTATTTGTAATTATGGACGAAGTGTTATGGCGTCAAATAATTAATTGATAATTTCATATTCGATTTTCTACGGGTCAATTATGACAACTATTATCGCGAATAAACTGTTTTAATTCGATAACATTTTACGCCAACGTAGATTTCGATAACAAACATGGCGCCATCGCCTATAGACATTTTCTATCGCTGATTATGGTCCATACTATACAGAGGCGTCAATTTTCTATGCACTCCTAGACAATTTATTGATAGGAAATATATTTTTCCTCAGTGCCAGATGAATAATGAACACCAAGCTACAGAAATCATTACTATCATAGCATGTATAAAATGAACTATTTTCAAAATAGGTAATGAGTCCAAAATTTATTTAGTCCAAATAATAAAATCGAAAGTACTTGATAGCCACAGAGAATATAAAATCAATTATGCATTCTGGAATTCATACTCAAGCATTTGAAAAACAAAATGTGGTTTTGAATTTTGTGAATTTTCAACACACTCCGTATTTTTTTCTGTGACAGATTCCTTCGGAAACTTCTTAAGAAGAATTCAGTTGTGTAACTATTTTTTTTATTGGTTTAAACATTATGTTACGAAATTCCTTAAGGAGCAGACATATTATTATAGAAAATTTCTTCTTCTTATTTTATTGGTGTTTTCAAATTATTCCAGGCGAATAATGAAAAACTTGGCGTGTCATAGTAAAAAAAAAAATAATTTAGTAAACAGCTAATACTGTCAATTGGATCACCTTGAGTATAACGAATATCTTGTACAACACTCATAATGTTACTCTTTATTGCGCTGCTTGGTAATTTTTTTGTTTCCTTGAAACTCAAAACATTCTCTCATTCACGAAAACAGTACAAACGGAACATCACAATTAGCGTTGTTTACGTAGGTATTTAATTCGTTAATTTAGTCCAGAAGCATTGCAACGATTTTGTAATCATACACATTTATTCATGCGTATAAGAGTGATCTTTCTCAGAAACATATATCCTTCCTGATCAGGATAAAACCAGAATTATGATACAGGACGGAGAATTGAGTGGATAGTTTTATATCTGGACGATTTCAGATCACTCAATGGAATATAGTAGGTATTAGTATTTTCGGATTTCAAAATAGAAAATTTTTGATTGAAAGGAACCTCTAAGAATTATTGTATTTATTCGACCAATAATATCATATATGTTCCCGCATTGAGGATTTCTTAATTGTTTATAATTGATGAGTTTTATCAGACCAATTATAACACATGAGTTAATCATCTCAAACCAGTAGAAATAAAACTTATATCGTTAGGACATCCCACTTCGGCCATTTTTATAATCAAGGTAGATCAATCATTTAACCAGAAATTTCTTCCATTTCTTACAAAAACAAGCCGTAATATCGTTATGAATTTCTAAAAATTTGTGAATTATTGCAAAAGCTCCAACTGAAATAGACATTTATTTTATGAATTAATTCGTTGTCAAATGGTTTTTTTTTACCAATTAGAAAAAAATTCGACACTGCATAATGGTCCACTTGTTTCAGGATTTTTTTCAATACAAGTAGTATAAATATAGATATTTATTTTAAAATGCTATATCATCGTCTTTAATGCAAAAATTGTACATATTCTGGATCAACATCAATGGTATCATTGTGAAACAGGTACAGTTGATTTATTTAAGCAAGGTAGTTGTGACGCTCATCAGGAAGTACGGTGTTGCCTCTTGTCTTATTTTTTCAACGATACTCCGAAACAGAAACTTAGGTTAGGTTTATCATTCAAAATGTTCAGAAAAATGTTCTCGAATTATGTAATATATACACAAAAATTGGATAACTATTAGCTATGGGTAAACGTTGAATAGTTTTTACAATATCTGTAAAAATCTCGACTAGAATTATCAAACATCATTAGTGAGTGGATCAAAGATTACTGTTCAAATAAATTTGGCATCGTTGTGAAGTGTTGCCATAATGATTGATGCCTAAATGTTCCCAGCTATATCTCAACCAATTAGAAGTTCTGTGGTTAGTTGGATACTTTTCATTATGTACTTATGGTATTGATAGATGACCAAATTTGTCAGAACTATCTGAGTTTTTTCTTCTCCTCCACCTATAATCTGTTCAATTTATCTAATATCGTGCATGTTTGCGATTTATGCTATCAATTGCTGAAAGCTCAGATCCTGATTGATTTATTGACATCGATAGACGCACCTACATATTATGTCTAGTATCGAATTATTATGCTTACGTTTCATCGTGAACGAAGCGATAATTAACCTTGATGACAAATGAATACATAAGGTTAAATAGTAAATAGGGTAAATTGACTACCGGGTAGATGACGGAATATTCCTTTGTGTCCGTATATCTGTGCTCTTCATACGTCTATTGTTCGGGTCTCCTTTCAAAAAAATCTCAACGACGACTAGATTGTCCTTCAGATTGTTTATGTCTGTTTGGCGAATGAAAAACATTCGTCTGCTGTTTATTCACAAGTTTTGGTGGCAAAACTACTCGAATTCATTGGGAAAAGAAACTTTTACTCGTGGCAATTCTCACAACAACCAAAAGAAAGGGATGGATTCAAGAAATTCACAAGAAATGAGCAAATTCTTAACATATTGTACAAATGTCATACTGACATCACGACTTGAGACCATGAGAAGAAATCTGTAATAACATAGTTGTCATATGCCAAAATTCATCTGTAGACTCCAGAACATTTTTGAAAATGAAAATTGATGTGTTTGATCAGTTATAATCATTGGCTTTCTTCAAAGTAAGACAAACATTACATTACACTTTCTGACAAGCTGTCAAAACTCTCTCCTTCGAATAAATATACCTTAACATATCTCGCCTGATGAACGATAATTGTTTTATCCGACTCACCCTATGTAATCTCGGTTGAGCTTCAAATTCTCGATGGTCAGATTGAGTTCTTTGAACGACCATCGTTCTAAATCCTTCAGATTCGAGGACGACAATTTGAGCGCCACTCTGTCCAAAGGATGGAAGTGCCCTCTCAGTAAATTCTCCACCTGTTCGAATGACGTCATATTGTCACAATCGATCGACGTGAATTCTTTGGTGTCATCGAGTCTGCAGGTGCAGGGGGCTATATCCTGCCATATGGGACAGTGCTGGGTGGTAAATGCCGCTCCCAGGATGGACAGCAGCAGGGCTGAGGTCAAGGCGATGTAGGTCGGGTACATCTGGGGGATGAGACTGCTATACTGGAAAGGATAATTGACGATTTCACGAGCGAATTATCGATGATTTCATGTGATAACTTGTTACTTTGGGTGGTACAAAAAATAGTAAAAAATCTATGACTGATTTGGATATTTTTCAATATCACTATAGGACATCATTCAAATTTTTTGAATACAGGTAGTTTCTTTAAGAGATAACGTGAAATTGACACTGAATGAGGTGTGGTGAATCCAACTGTCATATTTTATTCAACCATAAGTTTTGAATTCTGCCTATGATTTCAATTAAATTTTATGCAATATTCTATATATCTAAAATTAACCGTTTCTGAGTTAGTCAAGGTTTTCTTAAACAAGTGACAGTCCATCAAATATATGTCATTTAAATGTGGATACCGATTTTTGGAGATATGCATCAATCGATTCATAATACATTGAAGGTTGAATAAACATCTTGCAACAATCACATTTTCTGAAGTATCCACAGGGTGTACGAAAAAGTCGGTTCAATGTATGTATGAGAAACATTGCAAAACCCCTTTTTTTATTTCATCAAATGGAAACCCCATTTTAGAATACATAAAAATAAACCTGGATTCTACTTCACTTCCATATATTGAGAGTTCATAAATCCGGAGATATTCCATAATATCACTCAATAACTTGTTTTTAAACGTATGCTGAAAAATTTCAACACTACTTGAAAAATCATTTCACCTTCGTTAAATGATTTTAATTGAAATTCGAATTTTTTTCAGATTGAAATAAAAAATAAAACAATTTATTGAATAACGTAATGTTAATATTCAGAGCTTTGACCAACAAAATTTTAAGAATTTAAGTCAAAGAATTAACCACCCAAATGAATATCGTAATTATTTCAGAATTTAAATTCGAGTACTTACTTCTACTGAAGTTTGTATTTTTCATGTATGCTTACAGTGTCGTATAATTTTCAATCCTCGAATTCAGTATTTATTTCGAGAATATTCTTTTTAATACTAAATTACTTTCAATTATGAAGTTCAAAGTGTAGTTCTGCAATAGTCAATCAGCTATAAGCAAAATAGGAGCGCATTTTATTTGAATTTATAAATTTTGATTCATTATTTGGAATTCAATATTTTCCCAAAAATAAATTTTATTCTTTCAAAATTATTTTAAGATGAAAAACCGTTCAGGAACAGTTTGTTAACTTTCAGTTTCAATCTTTGGATTGAAAATTGAGTTGATAAATTTCAAGTTTATAGTAGAAATAAGACTGAAGTATAAGCAAGTTTGCTTCAATTTCGAAAAGTTTGGAAAATGCCGCACAGAAACAGTGAACTTTCTTGGTCGAATCCAGATTCAGGTTGAAAATTTCGAATTATTTTGAAAACCAGATTATTTCATTGCGAAAAACGTGGAAAAGAACAATACCTGTGAAAAACTAAACTGCTCAACAAATCGTCGTAACCACTGCACTAATCAACCGATTCTCGGCACATTAACACCGTGTAGGTGATTTTTTGGTCGCGATAATTTTCCAGTCCAGATCGAACCGGAGTGCACTGTAGGTCGAGAACGACTGTGGCTCACTGAGACTGTCCGTGAAACTGGCCCATGAATTTTCTTGAGCGGCGCGTGACGAGATGCTGATGCGGCCGCCTGGACACCGGCCACGGGATACGGGAAAGCTTCTTTCTCTATGTCTATTCGACGCGGTTAGCGCCAATGAAATTGCCTCTACGACAGATATCAGGAACTCTTTCTTTCCAATTGATTAAAATAATAGACAAAATTCATGGCTTTTTTGCAATGAATACGTGAGAAACGAATACAAACCAAATTATTTCATATAATGATCAGCATGGCGAACAAGAACGAACGGACGAATGAACGAACGAATGAACGAACGAAAGAATGAATGCACTAGCGATTGAACGAAGAAATAAAAGAACGAACGAATAAACGATAAAAGAAGGAATAAACGAAAGAATGGAGAAATGAAAGAACGAATAAACGAAAAAAGAAAGAATTAACGAAAGAATGAATGCACTAGCAATTTAAAGAACGGAGAAATAAAAGAACGAATGAATAAAGGACAAACGAACGAATGAACGAACGAAAGAATGAATGCACTAGCGATTGAACGAAGAAATAAAAGAACGAACGAATAAACGATAAAAGAAGGAATAAACGAAAGAATGGAGAAATAAAAGAACGAAAAAACGAAAAAAGAAATAATGAACGAAAGAATGAATGCACTAGCAATTTAACGAACGGAGAAATCAAAGAACGAACGAATAAACGATAAAAGAAGGAATAAACGAAATAATGGAGAAATAAAAGAACGAATAAACGAAAAAAGAAAGAATGAACGAAAGAATGAATGCACTAGCAATTTAACGAACGGAGAAATAAAAGAACGAAAGAATAAACCATATAAACGAACGAATGAACGAACGAATAAACGAACGAAAGAATGAATGCACTAGCGATTGAACGAAGAAATAAAAGAACGAACGAATAAACGATAAAAGAAGGAATAAACGAAATAATGGAGAAATAAAAGAACGAATAAACGAAAAAAGAAAGAATGAACGAAAGAATGAATGCACTAGCAATTTAACGAATGGAGAAATAAAAGAACAAATGAATAAACGACAAATAAACGGGTGAATAAACGAACGAATGAACTAGCGATCAACTGAAAAAGTAATGAATGATTCAAATAACAAATGAATAAACGAAAAAATCGAATAACAAACCAATGAATGAATCAAATAATTACAAATAATAAATGATATGATTAAACAAACGGAAGAACTGACAAATGGAATGAACGGGTGATTGAACGAACAAATGAATAAACAAATGAACGAATAAACGGATCAATAAACGAACGAATGACTGAATTGTAAATACGTATTTCATACGTAAATAAGTATACGAAGTAATACTTGAATGATTCAAACAACGAGAGAAGAAACGAAAGAACAAATGACAGCTTGAAATAAGAAATCAATCAATGAATAAATAAACAGCGAACGAATAAAAGGCCACTGGCGAACGAATAAACGAGCGATTGAACGAACGACTGAATAATAAATTGAAAATATATTTATTGAAATAGAAATAGACATTCTAATATACAGACATATGTAATATTTATAGGCTACTGCTTAATGTTAGTAACAACTTATACAAGATATTGTTCCAACAATGAACAACAATTGAATCCATCATAAATATGGCTTGAATAATACCAAGAAGGAGCAGAAACAAAAAAAAACGAATAACATTTAACATTTATGGCAATGGAAAAATATATGAAGATGAAAATAACAACAATGAAAAAATTAATGATACGAATCAACGAATCAAAGAGTAAACGACAGAAAGAACGAATTAATAAACGGATAACATACCAATTAATGAAGGGACCAAATAATCACAAGAAACGAAGAACGAAATAACCAAAAAACAAAAAATAATGGACCAATTGAAGAATGGACCAAAGAATGAACCCAACATTGAAAAAATTACCCAAAATGGACGCGAACGATCGAATAAACCAAAGAATTGATAAACGAATGAATCATTATAAAAAACTCTCGAAGTGTTCTTCCTCTACATTCCTGTCACGCATTCCTTCCACAACATGAATGAATGGAGAAGAAACGGGAGCCGTTGACGTTGTCGTTCCATTCATTAGAGTTAGACGCCAACCAAACGAGGCGATTCGATCATCCCATCTGGACGGACGGAAAACTGAACGTCGCGTCTTCGCGAACGAACATCATCGCAGGCGGCGTAGCGTGGCATTCTCGTTCGGCTCGGCTCCTTCTAGATCCGTATCGTCCTGGCGCCTGGCGCCTCGAGGAAAGCGGATTTCAGCCGTCGTCGAGAAGATTACGCAAGCTTGCTTTATCCGATCGACATTGGCGCGCGAAGAATGTTGACGCACAACGCCGTTTCCTTGTCCGACGATCGAGAATGGGTTTTTTTCAGGCGCCACGCATATATTTCAGTGTTTCACAGTTTGATCTATTCGATAGTTGTGACAGTTCGCCTGAAAGTGCGGCGTTGCTGTCAAAAAGTTAGGTTAAGTTTTCCATTCAAATTGTTCGAAGAATATTTTCGATTTACAAAATATATACACTTGAATTGGATAACTATCGACAATGTAGTACTTTTGAGTAGGTTTTTTTCAATATTTGTGAAAATTTGGACGATTGTTAACAAATTTTGTTAGCGGATCAAATATTTCTCTCCCATTGACATCAAGTCATTGTGAAGTGTTGCCATAGTTACTGATGTCTAAATGTTTCCAGCTATGACTCAACCAATTGAAAGTTCTGTAGTCAGCTAGATACTTTTTATTTTGCACTAATGGTATTGAGAGATAACTAAACCTGTTAAAACTATATTCCTCAAAATGAATAAACTATAGGCTTTGAATGGTAAGAGAAATAAAAAAACTACCGAATATGTACCTGGAAGAAAACACAATAGACATAATCTCATAAAAATATGCATTGACATTTTCACTGCCCTTTTCCTTTTCAGAGTCACGTACAAAGTCAGGATCCTTTCGTTTAAAAAATTACATAATCCATAGGGTGGTCAAATAAATAACGACAGTAGTTTATGAGATTTTCTTCTGATCTAGATTTATTTGTATCTGGAAGAGACAAGAAATATTTTTATACAAATGAACGTGATATGTCAAATGTAAGAATGTGGATAAGAAACCAAATCATTTGTGGAATATTTTTCATGTGGTAATATATTCGGATTACAGCGAGAATCCAACAAATCATCGAAGCTTCCTCTTGGGAAAAAGGCTCTTTAACATTCGCGAGATTCCTCAATATTCCAGGGGCGTCTTCAGCTTATTCATTTGTTCATGAATATTTTCCACGTAAACAGATCTTTATTATATAGGATGTAGACAATTTCAGCAATGAAGTATGAAATTTACATACCCCTCTGATTGATTAAGAAGCAAGGCTACTATGATATAAAATTATAATAATTTCCTCAAAGGTTGTTCGAAAAATGAAAACAATTGTCAGTGGCGTCCTTCTCGAGCCCATATCTTCAGTAAACTGAAAATGATTTCCTATATATTATCCTGGACATCCTTTATACCTCATTGCATTTTTGAATGTTCGGCAAAATAAAAATAGAAGAGGTACTATTTAAAAACACGAGAATAAATGATTTATCATGGCACCATAACTTTATATTCATTCATCACATGATCCGTTATTATTAGTTCCACGTAAAATCTACGTAAGAAAAATATAGCGAATAGAATTCAATTAGCTAGGAATTTCATTGATAATATCAAGTTAAAGTAGATTTATGAATGGAAACGAAGTGATTTTATGAATTCATTTTGATGGTAGCGTGGTATCTGAAATATTGAGCTACTAACTGTAGTATTAAAGTCGAAAACAAGATATTTTCCCTATAAATTAGTAGGTATACTTATTTAATGAAATGAGATTATTCTACAATAACGCACAATGAAAATATCCAGTGTAGAAGAAAAATTCTGACAAAAATGTCTATATCTTTCTTCGTCAGTAGAAATGAAGAAACACGGTCTTGATTATTATCGATAACCGTTCGAAATTTTGGCGGAGGCGCCCCATTTTCTTTCAGCTCGTTCTCCAAATTTGACACTTTTATAACTCAGCCGTTTTTGATATTTATAAAAGGGGGAATTGAAAATTGGAGCAAAACAATAAAACAGTGTTAAGATGAAAATAGATTACAATGAGAAGTTGATATTCGAGTTGAAATAAAATAAAAATGTTCCACTCAAAGTCACTTACAACGACTGAAAATCAACATTTTAGGTTAGAATGAATCGATAAAATGGAAAGGTGAAGCTTTCATAAAGTTTAATTTTATTATATCTTTATTTATTCACTTTGACAGGTGTATACAATTTGTGACATAATCGTTCGATATAAAATATTGAAAAAATATATGAATCCATTCATTTATCTTAGTTTTTCGACACAGAGGCACAGTGAAAACAAGGAATTCGCATATTTTCATCAATGTGTCCTACTTTCAGAACGAAAATATGGATTTTGTCGTTGCCCCTGAAAAAAATGATAATGACGCCCCTGCGACGTTCTGGCTCTGAAATATTTGGTATTTAGATGTACGAAACGTAAACATAAATGTAAATCATTGATAATCTCATACCGGAATGCGAAGAATCCTCTCAGAAAGTATGTGCAAATATTTTAATATCCCTAATAATTCATTACTGCAACGCTGGATATTCGTGTGGTGGAGATATTCATTTTGAAGTACCAACTGAGTGATTCCACGTGAATTCCAAATTTAATTTCGGTTTCGTCATAGCATCGATTATTACAGTACTTTCAAAATAAATGTGGTGAGACGATACCATCTATAATAGAATTAATACATAATCATACTTCCTCCAACTCATGTAAGTGTAAGAAAACACGCAATATCTACACATTTGTATAAAGTTGTCATCATAGTAAAGTGTTGCCAACACCTTCATTTCGCACTAATGGTATTCAAATATAACCAAATCTGTCACAACTCAAATGCATCCTGAAATATTATTCATTACTTTATACTCGAATTGCATTTGTTTCACAATGAATTGATTCAAGAATGAACTTCGCCCGTATAGTTTTCCTATCATAGATCATATTATAGTCAAAATATAATAAAATCTTCAGTTCGATAGCGTCAAGTAACCCATCACAAGAATACCATAAATTAAATTTTAGGGTTTTTTAGGAGCCAGAGAAGATTTTATGGGTCTAGTGGCACCGATGTGTTGATTTACATTAATTGATAAACTGTTTGATAACAATGATGGTAATAAAAATGTGTATAGACAGATTGAACTCATTCATTAATGTTGAAGTACAATGCACACCTTTCCTATTTATCACTTTCATGGTTGATATACCCCATCTAGCGTGTATATTCTTGTTGTATGTTAGATCAAGAACGGCAACACTGTTCTAGATAGTGTGTCAAGTGTCAAGTAGTAAGTAATTATAATAAATAGAAGAAGTCATGTTCTTGTATGTTTCTTGTGAAATAAAAGCAAAGAAGGAAATAGGAGTTTTAATGGTAGTAGAGAAGAATATAAAAGATTAAGAAATATCAACAGTGGTAGCAGAGCGTGGTTTAAAATTATAAGCATATACGAGAATGTCGAATCTACGAGAAAGATTCCCAATTGTACCATTCGCCGGCGTGGACTTCAGCACGTGGTCGTTTAGGATAAAAAGTATACTAAAAGAAAATGGAGCGTTAAAAGCAATTGAAGATGAAACATATAGTGCGGATGCTCAGAACTCGAAGGACGAGGCGAAAGCCCAGGCGATATTGATAGCTGGTGTGGCAGATAGCCATATTGAATATTTGAAAAAGGAATCCGCATTTAAGATGTTTAAGAACCTGGAGGAAAATTTCATGAAGAAGGGAGTACGTTCCAAGTTGTTTCTACGCCGAAAATTATCGGAGATGAAATATTCAGAAAATTGTTCACTGATTGAACATTTTATAAATGTTGAAAGAATTTTCACAGAGTTGAAAGAAGCTGATACAGAATTGGGTGAAGAAGAGAAGGTTAACTATATATTATTGTCCATGCCTCAGTCATATGACGGCATTATAACAGCGTTGGAAACGATGGAGAACTTAAAACTAGATTTTGTGAAGAATAGATTACTTGGAGAAGAAGAAAAGAGAAAGAGAGATTTGAATGGACTTGGTGTCAGATCACACACAACTGCTTTCTCATGTTTTGTGTGTGGTAAACCTGGCCACAAGAAATTCCAATGTACTATGAGAGACAGAAGTCAATCACAAGAAAATTATCAAAGGGGTCCTGGAAATTATCAAGGGCTAGAACGTGGGCACTATAGAGGCTTTAGACAAGGAAGAGAACAGAGTCGAGGATATGGACGAGGACAGATACAAGGATATGGACGAGGACAGAGTCAAGGATATAGACGAGGACAGAGTCAAGGATATGGACGAGGACAAAGTCAAGGATATGAAAGAGGACGAAGTCAAGGATATGGACAAGAAAGAAGACATCAGTCATATGCAGCGGAGAACTGTGAGTCACAAGATATTGCTTTTTTATGTGAAAAAAATTTAAACGAAGCACACAATTGTAATGATATTTTCAACAAAAATTGTCTGATATGGTACATAGACTCTGGATGCTCTGATCATCTGGTAAACAATAAAGATATTTTTATAGATTATATAGAACTCAAAATACCTAAAAATATAGCTGCTGCCAAAGAAGGTGTAATGTTGAAAGCAGTAGGAATTGGTAATATTAAAGCGAAATGTTGTGTAGGCAAACATATTACTAACTGTACTATTAAAAATGTTTATTATGTACCAGATCTTAGAAAAAACTTATTATCAGTACCTAAAATGGAATCTAATGGATTGAAAGTTACTTTCTATAGAGGTAAAGTTAAAATTTATAATAATGATCAAATAATAATGATAGGTAGTGCAAATGGTAATTTGTATACTATTGAAATGGAAGTAGATGAACAAAGTTGTAGCTATCATGTAACAAAAAATTGTAACACATCACAGTTATGGCATAGACGCTTCGGTCACTTGGGAATGAAAAATATTAATATTCTAGTGCAGAAGAACCTAGTGAATGGCATACATGATTTTCAAAACAATGAAACAGATAATACATTATGTGAACCATGTTTATTAGGAAAAATGACAAGACAACCTTTCAATAAGCCTGGATATAGGGCAAATAAACCGCTAGAGTTGGTGCATACAGACATTTGTGGGCCGATTACCCCAATCAGTAGAGAAGGTCATAAATATTTGTTAACATTCATTGATGATTACTCTCATTTTGTTATAGTATATTTGATAACACAAAAATCAGAAGTTTTCGAAAAATTTAAAGATTATTACTTTTATGCAACTAAACATTTCAATACAAATCTGTTGAAACTTCGTTCAGATAATGGTGGGGAATATGTGTCAGGGGAATTTCAAAGATTTTGTTCTCAAGAAGGGATATTATTGCAATATACAGTACCATATAATCCAGAGATGAACGGTGTAGCCGAACGTATGAACCGAACTTTAATTGAGAAAGCCAGAACAATATTACTAGAGTCAGATCTAGGAAAAGAATTTTGGGGAGATGCTGTATTATATTCTGCCTATGTTACAAATAGAAGTCCCTCAGCTGGGAGAGAGGTAACAGCAAGTGAATTATGGGCCGGAAGAAAACCAGATGTTTCAAATATGAGAGTTTTTGGTTGTATCGCATATAATCATGTACCTAAAGAACAAAGACAAAAATTAGACAATCCTGGTAAGAAAATGATTATGATAGGGTACAGTTCTTCAGGATACAGACTTTTTGATACAGAAACCAATAGGGTAGTAAATGCAAGAAATGTTGTATTTGATGAGAGATTGAAAGATCAAATTAAATATTTTGCGAGTAGTGAAGAAACCTCTACACAAGAAGTGAGAACTGAACAAGACGAGGTAAAGCAAAGAACAGAAGAGCACGAAATTGAGAGAATAGAAAATGAAGTACCTAAAAATATTCTAAGAGAGCCAGTATTAGATGAACAGGCTGAAGGGAGACAGAAGAGAAAAACTAGGAAACCAAAATGGCAAGAAGATTATGAAATAAATTTCAGTGAGGAAAGTGATGAAGCTTTATTTGCACTGTTTACTAACCAAGATGTACCATTGAATTATCAAGATATAGAAGAAAGAGCAGACAAACATGATTGGAAAAAGGCAGTAAATGAAGAACTTGAAATTCTAGAAGAGAGTCACACTTGGAAAATTGTGACGAAACCGGAAAAGGAAAAATTATTGGATAGCAAATGGGTTTTCACAAAGAAAAATATAAGAGAGGAAGAAATATGTAAAGCTAGACTAGTAGTACGTGGATATCAGCAGAAAGAACATTTGGGAAATATTTATTCACCTGTTTTAAAATTAGAAACTTTAAGAGTACTTTTATCCGTGGCTGCTCACAGAGGATACCATATTCACCAAATGGACGTGAAGGGAGCATTCTTATACGGTGAAATAAATGAAATTGTGTATCTTAAACCACCGGACGGATTAGAATTACCGGAAGGTCAAGTTTTAAAATTAAATAAATCATTATACGGGTTAAAAAAATCTCCCAAGTATTGGTATGAAAAATTTAATAGCACTATAACAGGATATGGGTTTAAAAGATCAGAAAATGACTATTGTCTTTATAGTTTAAGGGATATGTACTTATCACTATATGTTGATGACCTCTTAATACTAGGAAATGACTTGAAGGAAATAAATAAGGTTAAAATATTTTTATCAACAA
This sequence comes from Plagiodera versicolora, assembly GCA_037013635.1. Classification (NCBI taxonomy): domain Eukaryota; kingdom Metazoa; phylum Arthropoda; class Insecta; order Coleoptera; family Chrysomelidae; genus Plagiodera; species Plagiodera versicolora. Next base: position 4,524,625 of record CM072990.1, read on the forward strand.
AATTTAGGATGAAAGACATGGGTTGTGAAAATTTAACGTATTTGGGGATTTCAATTATTCAACAGCCAGGACAAATTCACATCAATCAAACAAAATATCTGCAAAGTATTTTGAAAAAATATAATATGGAAAATTGTAATGGTAGTAATACTCCAATGGATGTAAACTTCAAATTAGATGAAAAGTCAGTAATTGATATGAAATATGAATTGCAATGTAGATCACTGATAGGGTCTTTAATGTATGCTACAGTAGGTTCAAGGCCAGATTTAGCTACTTCTGTATGTTATTTAAGCAGATACCAATCAAACCCAAGTGACGATTTGTGGAAAGCGTTGAAGCGAATACTCAGATATGTAAAACAAACCATTAATTATTCTTTGATATATTCTAAGACTTATGATAATACATTATCACCATTGATAGGATATGCTGATGCCGACTGGGCTAGAGATAATGATAGGAAGTCTACTAGTGGATATGTATTTAAATTGTATAATAATACTATAGCATGGAGATCTAAGAAACAAACAACTGTAGCACTTAGTACAACTGAGGCTGAATTGATCTCTTTGTGTGAATCTGTTGTAGAAGCATGTTGGTTAGTTAAATTACTGTTAGATTTGAATGTAAATGTTAAAAATGTAACTGTTTATGAAGATAACCAGAGTACTATTAAAACTGTACAGAACCCAGATCAAAAGAGACTGAAACATATGGATATTAAGTTTAATTTTGTGAAACAAAAGGTAGAAGAAGGTTTAATTAATGTAGAGTATATTAATACTAAATCTCAGTTAGCTGATATGTTCACAAAGCCTTTATCTAAAAATCAGTTGTTACCGTATACATTAGAATTAGGTTTGAAAGATGTGCATTGAGGGAGAGTGTTGAAGTACAATGCACACCTTTCCTATTTATCACTTTCATGGTTGATATACCCCATCTAGCGTGTATATTCTTGTTGTATGTTAGATCAAGAACGGCAACACTGTTCTAGATAGTGTGTCAAGTGTCAAGTAGTAAGTAATTATAATAAATAGAAGAAGTCATGTTCTTGTATGTTTCTTGTGAAATAAAAGCAAAGAAGGAAATAGGAGTTTTAATGGTAGTAGAGAAGAATATAAAAGATTAAGAAATATCAACAATTAATGAACATCATGATCAATATAAAAGTAGACTTTCTATCCCCTAAATATTCTGTTGATTTTTCATTTGTCGGGCGGATTTATATTCCTCAATTCGTAATCAACTCAAAACGATAACAAATTGAACGTCTCAAAAATGTTCTTGATGGTCGGTAAGAATTGAAGCTTTGCTATATCAGTTCTCTGCGATGTTTTCATATGCTTATGATTCCATTCATCCCCAGATTCCTCGTAACCTCCTGCGAAGTTTTATTGAATTTTGAAACACTCTTAGTCTGAATATCAATATCTAAGGAGAAGATTGCAATTAAAAGCAACATTTCAACAGTCAAATTTGAAATCAATGTTTATTGAATTCGTTATTCATAAATGTTGCCTTATATCGAATTTTTCGAAATACTCACACGCAAATGTGTCGCCACAATGGCCGACAAGCGGTGAAAATAACTTATTGGCAGTAAAATCCTGTAGGTATGTAACCTACGCCGCATTTTTGAAATTCTGGAGTGTATTAGTTGACGTCTTTGTATGTGGAAGAATATTTATTGGAATTTATTTGTGTAGGACAAATCATGATTGCGTGGGTTATTCAAGATATTTTTGATTACAAACCGTTATTTTTATTTCGTATGTTTGTAAGGATCATAACGATCACAATGAGTGTCTCAAAATAAACTTGAACGTAGGTAAAATACTTTTATTTTGTTCAAGTATTCATATTTTGGTTTCATAAGTTGAATGGTCCTTTGTTCTATACTTATTTATACTAAAATAATCACAATTACCTACATTATTAATCTTACAAAATGAATTCAAAATAAATATTTTTCTTCGATAGATATGTTTGAATGGGCCTATACCATCAATTCTTCAAACATTCTTTTACTATTTGTAATAATGATGTTGGATATCAAAAATTCAAATATATGCCACAATTTAAGAAGTATAATAGATGTTTGTAATTTGTTGCAAAAAAAACAAATGTAAGTCATAACACATTATTTATTGATTATAGTTTTCAAAATCAATTAATATATTATCTACAAGTAAAAAAAATAAGTAACATTCATAAATCCTACTACATCAAAGAGGACATATTCTTCATGATTTTTCCGTTTGTATTTATCAAGAACAGCATAATTGAAGGAAAAGTAGCTAGAATGGCAGGCAGCAACTTATTCGTCACTGTACTGTGTATATCACAAACTCTCATAAGGTTGTCGAGAAATCACATTGGAGCTGTACTGGGTGTACTGTTGATACTGAGGATGGAAATTGTGAATAGCATCTGTCATAATGTCCTTGGGGTTCATGGTTTCTTTCAAGCTGCTGGAGATGCTTTGCATTGTCACAGATCTTCCTCTAGAGTCAGTTATACATCCATGAGCATAAATTCTGTATGGGAAAGCATATCTCAGGCATATAGCAGCTGCAAACATTTCTATGCATATCAAGAAATTCTGAAAGCCAGCTGAAACAATACCACTAGAGGGTGTACCATCACTATCTATAATTGGTGTGATTAATTCAGCTTTTTCTAAAATGGCAAGGCCAACTCCTTGCCAGAATGGCAGGAAAATAACAGATTTCACTGTGGAGAACTTCAATACGGGATCATATGGTGTCAGCAGATCACGAGTAGCAACATAGAATAGGAATAATCCATACAAGGAAAGGGACACTGAGATATTGTTGATGATTGTGATGTAGAGGTAGCCACCATCTGGACTCCAATCACCATCTCTATAGTGTCCAAACAATTGCAGGAAAATAATAATGAAAGCCATTATTGGTTTCACCAAACAAAATTGCAGAGTGGCCTGCTTGCAAAAGCGTAGAAATCCAATGGTATATGTTTTGCCACTCAAGCAACATGTTCCATATAAACAACTGGATTTGATTGGTTTTTCTCTGATTTCAGACATTATATTTCCCTCGCCTCCAAGATATTCATAACAGAGTGACAAGAAATTGTAAATAACAAATGCTTCATAGCAGTCTCGAACTGTGAAAATATACACATAGTAGCTCTCAGAGTTGAAGAATAAAAGACTTATCCATGAGTAAGTAGCATAAATAGGTACAATGAATAATATTCTTACTATCCACCTTTGCTCTTTTGGATTTGTATACCATCTAAGATGATGATAAATCTGGGTACAAGTTAAGAAAAGTGCTGCCCATACAAACAACCCAGATATTGTTTGACATAGCTTGGTTTGCAGAAATATTGGCTCAGACGCGAGGGTCGTGCCGTCCTTGATACCCATTAAGGAACTTGTTGATGATGAATCGTTCAATAGTGATGCAGGAGTTGCAGATGTAGTAACTGCGTTATCCACCATACTCGATGACATATGCTTTGTTTTTATTTTATCTGGACCACGAAGTTATTGATTTGTAGCAGTTGATTACGAGTTTTGATAATTCTATTACATTACTAACATATTGAAGTTATCATTCACTACCCCACTAAGTGGTGCAACTAATTATTTCTGGTAGAAATGGTATTTCTTCTTAAAACAGGTGTAATTTTAAGTAACTTTCTCAATATTAGTTGATACAGATAATTTGACGTCTTGACATCTGACAATAAGTGACATCGACCTTATAAATTTAGTGCAAAAATGCTTTTTGCGGAGTTGTTAAAATATAAGAAGACGACTCGTAGACTGACCAAATAAGAATGTAACCTATCTTATTTTATATCATAGTGTCAGAAACTAAAAAAAAAAGAAGAAGAAGTAGATATCAGTTAGAATCGGAAAAAAATAAGAAGAGAACCAATAAAATCAGTCAAAAACACCGTGTCAAAAATACCAAAAAGGGGAGGGGATGAGACGTACATATATATACCACAACACTTCTCAAAATTTTTAGAAACACGTGTTTTGAATCAAGTTATTTTATAGTCTATAAAAATGTCTGACGCTGAGATGGATTCATCAAATGTTGATGATATTGAAAGTGATGAGGAAATGGCAGATACAAATGAAGATGAAGTCGATGGAGATAAAGTCAATGAAGATGAACTCGTAGAAGGACTAAAGGAAGTTTATTTGCCAGGCCGACCCTTAGACGAAGGAGAAGAACTCGTTTGTGATCAGACTGCATATGTTATGTACCATCAAGCCCAAACAAGTGCACCTTGTCTCAGTTTTGATATATTAAAAGATGATTTGGGTTATAACCGGGAAAGTTATCCATTGACTGCTTATATAGTAGCCGGTACACAAGCCGCTCAAACTCAAGCTAATCATGTTATTGTTATGAAGCTGTCGAATTTAAATAAAAATAAGACAGAACCTGAAGATGAAGGGTCTGATGATGAAGATAATGACAATAACCCAAAAATGGCTGCTGCTCTGATAAAACACCAAGGATGTGTGAATAGGATAAGGGTAAGTAATTGTATTCTTGTTATATATGCATTTTATACAGTCTAGATGTGTTTCAGTCTACCAATATCAATGGTACTACTGTAGCTGCTTCCTGGAGTGAACTTGGAAGAGTAAATATTTGGGATTTATCGTTACAATTACAAACAGTAGAAGATGATCAGTTGGTGTCAAAGTATAATAAAGATAACATGCAGAACTCTATCACTCCATTATTTACATTCAGTGGACACCAAAAAGAAGGGTTTGGATTAGACTGGAGTCCTACAATGCCAGGAGTAAGTCATTATGTCCTTATGAATATACATTTTTTTTGTATTGTATATGTGAAAAACTGAAAAAAAAATCATATCATGTGTCACTTGAATAAAATATGCACTCTTATTATCATTCATTCATTGTTATCATTATTTTGATTCACATAAATTGTTCAACAGTTTCTAGCTTCTGGCGATTGCAATAGGAACATCCATATATGGCAACCAGATCAAGCTGGTAGTTGGGCAGTAGACCAGAGACCATTATTGGGACACACAAATTCTGTAGAAGATATCCAGTGGTCCCCCAATGAAAGGAATGTCCTGGCATCCTGTTCTGTTGATAAAAGCATCAGGATATGGGATTCAAGGGCTAATCCATCTAAAGCCTGTATGCTAGTTGCAGATGATGCTCATCAAACAGATGTCAATGTGATAAGTTGGAATAAAAATGAACCTTTCATTGTGAGCGGAGGAGATGATGGATATCTGCACATTTGGGATTTGAGGAAGTTCCAGACTAAAACACCTCTTGCCACTTTTAAGCATCATACGGAATCAATTGCTTCTGTGGAGTGGCATCAAACAGATGCAGCTGTCTTTGCATCTGCAGGATCAGATAATCAGATAGCTTTGTGGGATTTATCAGTTGAGAAAGATGCTGAAGATGATGGTGAAGATATAGAGGTAAAACTTGTGTGTAAAATTGTTGTTTTCTATATTTTAATTATTTTTCTTCACAGGATGTACCACCACAATTATTGTTTATTCATCAAGGTCAAAATAATATCAAGGAGCTGCATTGGCATGCACAACTTCCAGGAGTAATCATCAGCACAGCAGAAAGTGGTTTTAATATATTCAGGACGATAAGTGTGTAAATTTTTTATAATCAGAATAAAGTGTAAGTGTTGAATGTTTCAATGATCAATATACAAATTATCACAGTAAAAATAGTTGATCCAACTCCAAGATAAAAATAATGCTCTAATAGCATGGAATGCGTCACGAGTTTCAATCGGGACGCCTCTGAGCCATCAATACATGAATTTACACTCTTATAGCATTGATAGTCACACTCTTGAGGCGCCGATGAATGCGCTGTAACTATACCAACATAAAATACGCGGATAGAAAGGAGCGCTCCCTTGAATTCCAAGTTTTATTATGCTTGTTATCAGTCAATTATAATAAATAGGGGTCTTGCTAAAATACAAATCATTCACTAGAATTGATCAGATCCAAGTTTATCAAATGCCTCATAGTTGGCCTTCCATGTGGGCAATTCTGAAAGAAAAAGTTTTACTTTTACAGAGATTCAATTCGCATTCAAATCAATAAGTTTTGCAATATTCTGAATTCAAAAGGTTCTCACCCACGGTTTTTCAATTTCTCCCATATGGTCTATCAGTCGCCTCATATCTGATTTGGACAGGTGTTGGCCTATCATAACAGATTTTCTACAAGCTCTTGACGCAAACATTGCTCTTACCCTAGAAGGTCTATACATGGTGTGACTTGAATCCTAGAAATGCGAGTTGAATTATTTTTCATATTGAAGATGAAGAATCAGAATTGAATTTGTTCTCATCTGTTTTTATAGTTCATGAATTGAGCATACCTGTAGCATGAATAATAGTTCATCAATTTCATCTTTACCAAAAATGCAATTTTTGCTCATTGGGATGCCAGTCAACATTACTCTTTTGGTATAAGGAGCTACAAAGTATAACAGTGATAATTTATTGTAGTAATTTGGAGTTATGATTGATTTACTGAACCTGTTTCATCTATGCTAAAGCTGAAACCATTTTTTCTGAAGATTTCGATATTTTCAATCAATAAAATCTCATTTCCGGCCGTTAATTGTAGAGGTTTAGGGCTAAAAAATTCAAACCAATATTTCTAATCTCCCGTTAAAAAAAACTAGGAGAAATATAGCTGAAGATCTAAATCCCAGAAATAATTTTCCTTTAAAATAATAGTTTTACTTACTTGACTAAAACCTGTTTCTCGATCACAGTGTTCTGTTGGAGTTGCTCAAAATTGTATATTTCGTCGGTAGCATGTTGATCTACAATAAACAAATCGTTTTTCAATTTGGCAATGATGAAGCCCAAGTTGAACTGTCCTATAATATCCATTTTTTTGAAATCTTGTTTATGGAATTGTCTTTGCAATTCTTCTTCAGCCAACTTATTACTTGCAGGTGTGATATCTGACCTGAATTTGATCTTGATATCATCTTTTGTGTCAATATTTGCATTCAACACCTCTCTAATTTGATCTAATGATATGTTGAATGGTATAGATTTATTTTTCAATTTTCTGTCCTCTTTACTTTCATCAAATCTTACCTCTAGATCATCTATAGTAGTATCTGGTTCATTCTGAACCTCAATAACATTTTCCTCCTTATCTTCTTTTGTTAATTCACAGGCTAATCCTATTAGCATTTCTAATTGATCTTCTGCTTCTTTTTCAACATCACTATCAAGTACCTGATTTGGCATTTCTTGTGTTTCTATTTTAGTTTCCTTGTCATTAGTTATTTTTCTGCTGGGTGAAACAACAAAACTTGACATATCAAAGGACTTGGATCTACTACCCTCTGTTTTTGATTTTTTCTTGAAAGTTTCTAAAATACTTCTTTTTTTCACAAAGGTATCCTCAGTGAAACTTCTTTTGATTCCTCTATCAGTGTTTCCATTTTTACAGAATGATTGGGAGATATCTAAATTCTGCATTTTGAATGTTGAAGGAAATGAATTGAATGATTCTTGTAAAGATGCCTTGATAGTCCCTAATAAGATTTTTTCATTTTCAATATATATTGATCTTTTATCAGGAGTTACATTCACATCAACTTGAAGAGACTTTGTTTTTATATTGAGGTACACAAAAGGGTACTGATTGGAGTTGAACTGTCTATACACTTCATTCACCAGTTTCATCAATTTTGTAGGTTCACAAGGCCTTGAGTTTATATAATAAAATTGTCTATCTGTGGTACTTCTGCCACTACCATGAATTACACTGGATATGAGAAATTCAAATGAGAATGGGAGGCCATTTTCCTTGGGTACTACAAATCCAAATTCAGTAGAAATTGTTTCATCAGGTATGATCTCATGAATGTCTATCAGACTAGAAATTTGTTTTGTTCCAAAGATATTTATAATATTTTCTCTCACTGTGTCTTTTCCATTTGTAGCTACTACACCATTTTTGGAACCACTACTTGTTATGTTTGTACAATTAAATTTAATTCCCTTTGAAACTAAACAGTAAGCATAAAGTAGTTGGCACATTTTGTTGAATTCTCTTTTGATGTGTTTTATAAATTCTTTTCTTCTAACAGGTAATGTTGAGAATAAATTTCCCAGTGTTACTGTTGTGCCACATTCTCTTGCCAGAGGAATTTGACTCATCACTTTTCCATTAGAGTCATAAGTTATTTTGGTAGCTAACATTTGTGAATGGTGTCTTGTTGTTATTGTCAAATTTGATAAAGCACACAAAGAACTGAGTGCTTCACCTCTAAACCCCAATGTCTCGATATTCTCCAAATCACTGAAATTTCTTATTTTTGATGTGAAATGTTTTAGTGCTGCAAGGAAACTAAATTAGAGAAAGTTAAGAAACTTGTTAAGCTTGAATACTTAGTGCTTCAAAATTTTCAGGTAAAACACCAGAACCATTGTCAGAAACTTCAACAAGTTCAGAGCCATATTCTTTCAAAGTTATGTTTATTATAGTAGCACCAGCGTCCAATGAATTTTCTACTAATTCTTTAACTGCTATTCCTAGACTCAGTACTACCTATGAAGGGATTCATTGGGTAGATCATTTGTTATTTCACACAAATTAGTCACAATTGAAATAATACCTTATCTTACTGTTTTCATTTGTTTCTATGAACATGTCAAGAAATAGTCTTTGTTTACCTGCCCTGAACATATCCGATGTACAGTATTTCCGCTAAGAGGTTTTATTAAATCTTTAGAATTCTCCATCTCTGATAATTGATTTTGACTTGTATCCATATCGAAATGTAAGTAATAATAAACAAGTTCGATCACATCGGAAATTTCATAACAATCATAACCATAACCCAACTTTTACGTCTTCTCAGGAGTTTCAACAATGATAAAACTTCGAATTTCGTTTGAGAATCGTCCATTCTGCCATAATCAATTTAATATTATAATATTAGATTTTTAATCAAATATAATAACATTATAAAACGCTTTATTTCAGCTGGTTTCAAATAAATCATCAAACGGCGAGCTTAAAATTTTATTTCTAATAGTGTAATTAAATAAGTATTGATATTAGAGAATTTACAATATTGAAAAAATCAATAAAAAAGCACAATATTTCACAATTTATGTGTTAGTTGCCTGTATGCATATAGAATATTTATCTATAACCGCCTCTCCCTCTATGATAGTTAGACCTTCCGGAGCCTCCCCTGGAACCTCTGCTCCCTCTTTGGTGGTACTGCTGATTATGCTCTCTCTCCTGGACATACTGATCCGCATAGCTGGATTTATTAGCTTGGAAGGAATCATAGGTTTTTACTCTTTTGGTTTGTTGAAAATCCTGAGAGCTATTACCACCGCCACTGTCTCTCCTATTGTCATAGCCTCTACCGTTATCACTGTACCTTTCATCATTCGAATTTCTGTTACCACCATAGTTCGAGGAATTTTGACTGCTCCTGAAGTCATCTTGGTTGTAAGATTTATATCCCCCTCTATTGTAATCACTTGAGTTATTATAGCTTCTCGAGACATTATAGCTACCAGCACTATCAAAGCTTTGGCTACTATTGTTATCACCTCCATCACTTGTCTGATAATTAGATCTACCAGGTTCTCCTCTAGAGTAATTATTTCCTCCTCTGGAGTAATTGTTTCCTCCTCTTGAGTAATTATTTCCTCCCCTTGAAAAGTTACCACCCCCTCGTCCTCCAGTTGCTGGGCCTGCAGAACGTTGCATCCAAGTTGGCATTTCTGGAGGAGGAGGAGCTATTTCAGAAGTTCTTCCACCTCTATCAGGTACCTATCAAGTAATGATATCAAATTAGATGAGTTAGTTGCATTGGGGGCTTTTTGAACTTACTTGGCCAATGATGACTTTATTAAGCTGTGTTCTAGTGTTTTTTCTCACTGATGAACTACTTGTCTTTTCAATGATGGCAATATCCGTTCTTGCAGCCAATAAATCAGATACATCAACATCAGGTTCTACTTTCAGCAGTTTTCTCTTGTCATAGTAGATTTTCTCAAATAAATCCTCCTTACCTTTTGTTTTATCAGACCACTGTAATAGAAATTCAATTCAATATGAATTTTGTGATGTCCTTTGCAGAATAGTACCTACCTGGAAGGACTGAATTGTTACATCTAATCTTGTCAAGAGCATTTCACGTCGGATTTTATAATCTTTGTTCAGATCATCTTGTACATTGTTCAAAATTTCCCATTGTTTTTCAGAGAGTAAACCATTGAAAATCCCATTTCCAACTATATCAGCTCCAGCTTTCTTAAGTACAATCGGAATTGTTGGTATGAGTTTGTGAAATAGTGTTTGTATGGATATATTAGCTGGAGGTTTGGGAAAACGTAAAGTTTGTAGTATAAGTCTCATATCCTTTCCCTCTGATGTTTCTTGCTAGAATAATAATTGCATTCATTTCATAATTACTTCATTGCTGTTGTATTTTGAGAGACAGGAACATGAACTTACCAATTTGAGTTCAAGTTTTTTGTCAGGCTTTTTCTCACATAAAATACGTGCACTCATCAACTCTGTCAATAAATAATCCAACAGTAACAGCTTATCTGAGGTTTGTTGTAGGCGTTCAGATACATGACCATGAGTGAGTGACTGGTATGGACAATCTGTAAGAACAATTTTTTTTTATGATTTCAATATATGAATATGATATCAGCAACTCAATGAGAATCAGAATGGAAAATTGGATTCACAACAACTGCTCACTCAATTCCTTCAAAAAAGAAGTAATTTCCATTATGAATGCCACATTGTCTTCTGGTGTTGAAATGGCATTCACTTCTTCATCTATACCAAGCATTATTCGAATTTCATTTGTAAGGAACTTTACTAGGGCAGTATATTCAACAGTTTTTGGCCCTCCATCTACAGCCTTCTGAAAGTTGGATTTTTGCAGCAAGATTCCATTGTACCTTGATAATGAAAAACAGAATTATTTTGGTAGAATTTTTCATTAAAAGACTATATCGTTACCCAATCGTTTCTAGTGCATTTAATATCTTTTCCTCTAATTTACTCATGTCGGTTAGAATTGTCGAATCTGATTTCCTAGTGCATAACCTTATTTCTTATTAGGCAATCCAAACCACGTGACATCCAATGTGGCGGCTTGGGGCACACAATGCGATACCTTGGCTAGTAAACAGTGAATTTTATTTATTTTCGGAGTTTTTTGGTGTTTCAAAACGGTATTCAGATGGAGAGGGAATATTTGAAGACATTGATGTTGAATAGCAGAGACGTTGGTGAAAAGTATGCTTGGAACTATTCATTCAGTTCATTCTTGCAGAGATAAGCTATAACTTATTGTAACTTATCTCTGATTCTTGTCACAGCATTCGTTTTCGATATTAAATGAAGTTGGGATTAATTAATAATCTAGATCCTTTCACATTGGATACTGATGCTGATTTAGATTATTCAATTGATGCTGTTCTTCTTGTAATATTCTGGTCAAAAAAAATGTCTACTGCAGACTCTCTGATACATCAGTTTGGAGTCAGTGAGATCATATCTCTTGATCGCAGCTAACCATAGGGCCCTTCGCTTCCTAGTTAAATCGTTCTTACTCTATAACTGCTCTATAAGAACCTGTGATTAGTAACCGTAGAAACCGATTACATGCCGACTTTATTTCGGTTAGTACGAGATCTACAGCCAACCACAATGCATGTGATAGGCCTTTTCTTTAGTAAAAGAGTAAATAATTAGCCACAATTAAAAAAACACATAAAAAACGCACTAGAAATAACTAAATGTAACAGTTTTCAACTCAAGTCACATATGTAAACACCAAGTGTGTGCCCCAAGCCGCCACATTGGTTTTTCGCTCTGACAGATCGCTGGATTGCCTAATTTATAGTTGTCACCAGGTTGTCATTTTTACCCATTGACATGAGTAATATAGATCTTTTCGAGTTCGCATTTTTTTAATCATATATTACAGCTGAAATTGAGTATTTCATCACGTATCACAATGAATTTAGGCTGTGCAAGTTGATTAATTATGTTGAATTTTTTTTTTCATAATATACAACTAATGAAAAATCGCTTATTCATCAGCTGTTTCATAGTTGACGCGTGATTGAGTCTGTGTTTCAGTTGGCAGTGCTGTACTAAAGTCAAACAGTGTTTTCTAGTAGATTTTTCTTGTACAATATGCTCCTTTGTAGTTTGTTCAGATTATTGAAGCAATTTTTCGAGTGTATTTAGTAGGAATATAACTAATCTTAAAGATTCTGAGTGATAAATATTTGTGATCAATAAGAATACAAAGGACAACTCATGGATTGGATGCCTCAAAACCATTCTCGTTCCTTCTCGTCTCGAGTTGATTTAGCAAGAGCAAGTAAGTAAATACTGTAATTATGAGTATGTCGATCATTTTAACATGTTTTTCAGCTCACGCAAGCGAATTCGTGCCTCGAGTTGTGAATTCAAGAACATCAGCTTCACCAAATTTCTTGAATTCAGTTTCCTCAGTGCCCAACTCTCCTGCTTTTCATCCGATCACCAAAAAGTTCGATGATAATGATCTATCAAACCGCCTTACTCCAGAATCTATATCACCACCACTTGTAAATAGTTCACCCCATATCAACAATTCACCTTTCATCAGTAACTCACCTCACTTGAACAATTCTCCTCTTGTCACTCACTCATCCCATATCAACAACTCATCTCACATCAGTAACTCATCTCTGGTTAGTGACTCACCTATTGGGAATAGTTCACCTCATGTCTTACATCCAGAAAAAATAATCAGCAGTCCATCAATACCTGCATACCAAGAAAATGTAGGAGGCACCACTTATTTTTATCAGTATCAAACTCCACCAGAAAATTGTCAGCAAAATGGAACCCCCTTGAATACTTCTCTGCCACCTGCTCTACCTGATTTTAATGTTTTTGCTGTGAAGAAGGAATCATCATATTTCATGTCTGAGGACCTCAGAAATGATATTCTACACAGGAATGTTTTGAGTCTCTTGCAAGCTGATCCACAACAATATCCTGATCTTCCTCAAGAAGTTGATAGCTACCATGAGCTGGTTCCAATTGAAGCCATATCTAATACATTGCACAAAGCTCATATGGGCTACCAAGCATCAATGTACAAAGCAACTCATATTAAGACAGGTGCACACTATTGCTTAAGAAGAATTCATGGTTTTCGTTTATCCAATACTAAGTGTATGGGATTTGTGGAGCTGTGGAAGAAACTAAATCATTCCAATATAGTTCAGTTGAAGGAAGTTTTTACTACAAAAGCATTTGGTGATACCTCCATGATATTCGTCTATGATTATTATCCAGGGTCAGAGACTTTATTGAACAAACATTTCTCACCCGACCAAACTGGCTATTGTGATCCATTTATAAATGATGCCTCCACACCTCGACCATACAGCTATCAGAAGAACAATTTGCTGAGACATACACAGAACAACAAACTGCCTGAACCTCTTATTTGGAACTACATCATTCAGTTGACCTCGGCTCTCAGAATTATACATACTAATTCCTTGGCCTGCAGAAGTTTGGATCCAACCAAAATCATCATCAACTCTCGCAATAGGTAATGACTTTTTTACTTGGTATCTTAAATTCTTTCATTATAACAGCAATGGAAAATAAGTTCATCAAGTATGGCATTTCATTTCAACAACATTATCATTCACATATATATAACTCAAAGGCCACAAAACAGTATCTGAAAAGCAATTAATTGTTCGTGTCCATGCCATCTAGGCCAAGAAACATCATTACATGTAGCTACATAAATCGCATTTGCGATGTCATTACTGATGGTTTATTTGGCGAGCGTGTTATTTGAGCGACAAAAACAATCAACGGAAGTACTTCCGTCTGTACAAGAAATAGTCGCGCCACGAGCATTGCCAAGCCCTAATTTTCGGCAGAAGAATTCTTCACATTCTAATTAATTTCTATTGTATCTTTCAATTCCACAAAAATCGTGTCTTTTTTTCGCTTTAAAAATACGCTCTCCGTGTCAAAACACTTTTTTGTGGCCTAGTCATAACAGAAAACCTACCACTTGTGAGTGTACTATGAATATCAATGTTCCCTATGCTTTCGAATAAAAATGTTTTTGTAACGATCTTTAAGGAGCACCTGATTGATAACAGTGAAGGTCTTAATCACTTTATCACTACCCCAGGTTGAGACTGAGCTGTTTGGGAGTGATGGACGTGGTGCTCCAAGAAACCAACTCGACCATCAATCAGATAGCTCTCGTCCAGCACTACCAGCAAGAAGATCTCACCGCCCTAGGCAAACTAGTGCTCGCCCTGGCTTGCAAGTCGACCATGGCTGTACAACGGGAAAACATGTCCACAGCCCTGGACATGGTCACTCGTTCCTACACAGCCGATCTGCGGAATCTCATAATGTACTTGTTGGCCACTCAGCAAAGGAGGAGCGTCACTGACTTAATGCCTATGATCGGTGCAAGGTTTTACACTCAACTCGACAATTTACACAACCACATTGAGATTCTCGATCACGAGTTATCTAAAGAATTGCAAAATGGTAGGCTATTTAGAATCATGTCGAAGCTGGCGACTATAAACGAGAGGCCGGATTTCAACTTGGAGAGCACCTGGGCAGAAACTGGTGACAGGTGATTTTTTTTACATATTGATTCGAAAATGATTCATTTCCCATATAGGAATTCAATGAGAACGAGAAAAATAGCCTACATAAAATTGAGAAAGCATATGGGTAATGTATTTTATATTAAGAAATATTTCTAAACAAATTTGAAAAACAAAGTTTATTAACGAAATATTTGAAAAAGAAAAATTTGTACTCACAAAAATTCTCATTTTCTGCAATTCATAAACATTTTCCAGATACATGTTGAAGCTGTTTCGAGATTACGTGTTCCATCAAGTGACGGAAGACGGCGCACCTTGGCTGGACATGGCGCACATTGTTCACTGTCTAAACAAACTGGACGTTGGTGTACCAGAAAAGATCAGCCTCGTTTCAAGGGACGAACAAAGTGTGCTGGTGGTATCCTACGCTGAACTCAAGCACTGCCTCGAACAGTCCTTCAACGAGCTTTCGATTCAATCTCACGATCTTTCTGGTCTGGAGAAGTTGCAATAATTTGTCCGCGGTGCTTTCGATCGAAGAGGCGAATGTCGTGATTGCAATGAGACTAGAAAATACCAGTTACAACACGAAACATTTCTAATTGAATTAGATTGCCATCTTCATTAGGTGAGAAAACTCAACTTTTCGCAGTCAACCACTGCGACGATTCTATGCTGAATAATTTACATATCATTTCATTATCGAATGATTCGGTTCAATGATACTCCTCAATTCCCTTTAAAATTATTATTATTATCAAGGAGAGAAGTGAAAAAATTTAGTTTTTTTTGTTTTTATCTAAAATTTTCATTAGCTCCATTGACTACCCATTTCATATCAATTCCAGCGTGAACAGAAAATATTTAATTTTTTTAAAACCATTTTTTTTTTCTCGCATTATAACCATGACAGCCAAATGTGGTTTTCCTTTTTGTTCATTAATTTTTTTCTTAAGTTCGGAAAATGTTATTTTTGCACTGATGAACATTAGTGGAAATTAACAACGAATTAGTATCTAGTCTCTATTCGGAGTATTAAAAAATCAGCAAATAGGATGCGAGGAGCCCGTAAATTTTTGTCATTTTATTGATGTGATAGTAAAATAGTGTAGCTATTTTATAAGAATGGTAAGTAGAATTGTAGCGTAAGTCATGTAGAAGATTATTGAGGAGAAAAATAAACAAAGTGATTATTTGAAGCGAATTCAATATCACACAGCAAATTTACTTGCTGGTTGAAAGATTCTGAATTCGCTTACTGTAATTGAGCCGTTAGAAATAGAATAATTTTTTGTTCTTTCCTGTTATTTAGTGAGTAATATTAGCTTCTTTATAGATTGATAATAAAAAGTATCAAACAAACTTGGTATAAATCTATTCAAACAATTGACTAGCAAATTATTTTGATATGAAAATAATCAAGTGTGAAGAAAAAATAGCCGGACTACATACCTCGTTTTTTTCATTTCTTTGACCGTACTTGGTTACTAGATGGATAACGATTTATTTTTGCTACTCATGTCAATTCTGGCATCAGTACATTTTTATATCTTGGTATTTCTGTTCATGCTCTAACATTTTCCACACTGATGTTTTATTGTTTTGACAGATCTCAAAAATAATTTCCTAGTATTTCAAATATTCCAACAATGAACGAATATGCAATTGCAATGCTACTGCTCAATCTGGAGATCAACTTTTGAAGATGGTAATTTGCTGCGAAAATTCGTGATAACATTTTTTTTAATATACTCGTGGGCTTAAGGTATTTTTTGGTCTTGTGGTAGCCTGCAACCCAGAAGGAACAAAGAGCTGTACTTTCCGATTTTAATTTGCCAGGTGAAAATATACGAGATGTATCTTTAGTTCGACGCTGCTGTTTATTGTGAGGGGTGAGACAAATTTTAACTTTCCATGAAGTTCAGACACGTCTTTTTAGAATCACCTCAGAAGTGGAAATTGGGCACTTTGTTTTTTTTTGTTTGGGACTAAAGGCCTAGAATGTACGTTGTGTTGTGTGGGCAGATTTGTACAATGGTGGTGTAACAATAGTGATTGTTTACCAAAAATATTGTTTTCAATAATATTCTGAATTGTTCGTTTTCAAAATTCTACGCCTTTTTTCATAATTTGTACTATTTTAATGAACAATATGATATTATTGATAACAGTTCCATTCTCAAATGCTGGATAAATATTTTTTCCATGTAAGTTATATTTTTCTTTACAAAAAATGTATTAAAGGTGAAAAATAAAAAGTTAAAAATATTTCTGATCAATTTCATTTTTCTTTCATTCATAATAATACATTGTTCTACTACAATAACGTTATCTCATTTCAACGTTTGGGTGAATAATATATAATACAACTGAGGTTCTATGATTTTATAATTTAAGATTAACATAAAATATAATTATAAACGATAGGCACTATACAAATAGGCATTTATTATTTCAGACTAATACATCACATTTGAAATATAGTAGTTCCTGTGATAAAAATATAATTTCAAGTCTATAATAAACAATATAATATAATAGGTCATGATCACACATATTTGAATGTTCAGATAGAATCATCTGAAACAAAAATAAATAGAAAAAAAAACTAACAAAGTATTGAAAAACTCACCATGATACCACCAATTGGTTTTCTTAGGATTCTTACTACATGTTTTCACATAAAAATTGTTATCAGCGGGTCGTATCTACAAAAAATATATCGTTTCACTAATAATATCCAGTTCAATGGTAAATGTACTAACCTTTTCTTTGCAGCTACTCAACATGGAAACTATGGAAAGACAGACAGATTGAACAGATAATGCCGGGGACCAATCTTCAGTTAAAATTGACAGGCAAATGTGACCATTACTATACACATGTGGATGAACTGGAATGTTACCAATGAAAGTCACCTGAAACAGTGAAATAAATATTATCACACAAATATGAGGATTGTTACATGAGTCAATTGGCTGCCAATTTCCCAAAATCATCTATGGTCAAATTGTTACCTTGACAACCAAGGGTTTTAATTTCATTATATCTCATGGTAATTTGTGAATTGAATTGTACATGTTGTTTCCTAATTATATCCACATTACCTCAGGTGAATCAAAAGGATATTTATTGTTGAATTTAAACTGTAGTTGAAAGCTTTCCCCTTCATAAAGTGTTCCAACTGCACCCTCCATACTAATGACCCAGCTGGAATAAATTGAAAAGTATTAATACATGATGGAATAGGAATATCTTGACATCTTAAAATGGGATGGATCAATAAATGGAATTTATTGGTATTTCTTGTTAATCAAACAATAACACTTCAAAACAGGTTGTTATCAAAAACAACTTAATGACATATCATAACTGAATCATCTAAATGAATGAGGAGTTAATTGAAACAAAATGAGAAATAAAAATTAGAGACACATGTTGATACAGGCAACTAAAATGGAATGAGATTGTGACAACTACCCTCGTTCTAGATTATTATTTAAATGCTTGCTTACTGTAGAAGTTTTTTTATAATTTCTGGTCAATTCAGCAAAAAATGAGATACTCACTGTAGTAAATTTTGCTCAACCAAGTCTGCATTCACTGATACTCCTGGAGGAGGATCTTTTATCAAAGACATCAGCTCTTTTTGGAGTCTTCGCTAAACAAATGATATGGTCATTATATTATGCAAACAGCTATGGTCCAGTAGATTGGACATAAAATAATCATAAAGATTTACCTCGGATGGTGACATTCCTGCCATTTGGGATATTTGATAATTTTATTACACTCACATTAATACTTGTTTAGAGGAAAATGAAATTTCTCTCTAGTCAAAACGATTAACAAATGGAATGTAGTCACAAACACTTATTTTGATTTTGTGATGATTGATAATATAAATAGTCAAATATAGACAATAGAAGTAAAATAAACATTCAGCATAGTATTATAATGTTGTCTGTAAAGTAGACAGTAAATAGACAGTTCACACTTCACTTTGTTCTTCGTTCTAACGTCAATTCTACAAGCTTATTTAAAAAAAAAGTCTGGTGACAAAATAACCCTCTATTCTGATCATTTCTATTGTGTTCGTTGGACGTTCAAGTTGAAAATTTATATTGAGTTTCGCACTGGTAGTTTATTGCATGTTTCAAGATCAGTTATAAGTTACTTCCAAACCGTATGCCATTCGATTGTTGTAATTGGCTATGACGTCAGATGCAGATGGTTCAAAGTAATTTTTATTTTTAACTAAAAACATGTTAAATCAAATATTTTTTATATTCCGTTATATTGAGCAGCCTTTTTATTCACAAGTCGTTACGATAACAAAATTCGCCCTAACTGTGGTATTGATAATTCACAAAAACTGTCACGACTGTCGTAAATTCATATTAACATTTTGATTTGCGATCTATGATTTTAATATTGTTTCTGTTGAGTTAACTTTTGAAAATGGAAATAATTCATCTAGAATTTTATATATCCAAACTGTCTTTCTCTTACTGCCAATAATAATTCAATATGCATTTCGGTAGAAGTATACATTTCAACAAACCTGGAATATGCATACTAGGAGCTGTAGTACTCGTTTTCATATTGTATTCTATATCATCTTCAAAATCTGCAGAGAAAGAGACTAGAAATGTGAACCTTCAAGAATTGCTTAAAATAGCAATCGAGGCAGCTGAGAAAGGTGGAGAACAAGTTGTAAATTCAGTAGATCATGTGGATGTAAAAAGCAAAGGCACAACAAAAGAAGGACTCATAGATAGTATAACTAATGCAGATGTCTCTTCACATTGTGCTATGATACAAACTATTAACCGTTCCTACCCGATGCTCACAGTCATATCTGAAGAAGCAATTACTACCTGTAAAAATCAATCAATATCTTCTAATAAAATTTCTATTCCCAAGAACACACCGGATGTTTTTATCCCTGAGGAAGATATAGCCATTTGGATTGATCCATTGGATGCAACATATGAATATACAGGTAAATTCCACCTTTAAAGAATGAAAATAATGCAATAGTTTATTGCAGAAAAATTGTATAAATATGTTACAACAATGGTATGTGTCAGTGTGAAAGGAAAACCAGTGATTGGAGTTATCCACAAACCTTTTGATAAAACCACATCTTGGGCATGGGTTGGCAAAGTGAGATCTATAGATTTAGAGGTGGGACTGAACAAAAACAAGTTAAGAACAGGCAATAAAGTGATAATATCTAGGTCTCATAGGGGAGAGATAGAAAAAGTTTTGAAGGAAAACTACCAAGAACCTATTGAGACAGTTATAGCTGCAGGTGCAGGTAGGATTATTTATATTCATAGAACAATAACAAATATTTTCTAACTTTCATTTTTTATTTGAAAAAGAATATAGATCTTAGCTGATATTCCAAAAATTGTCTGTATTTCTTTTAAGAAATGATTTAACCACAGAGTATATCTATGAATATCAACTTTACCTAGCCCTGTTAATTACATTCTCAATGACAGATTCAAATTAATATAGGTTACAAAGCATTAGAAGTAGCAAAAGGTGATGTTGATGCCTATCTGCATATGACCCTCATCAAGAAGTGGGATATTTGTGCAGGGAATGCTATAATCAATGCAGTTGGAGGAAGAATTACTACTAAGTATAACAAGGAAATTGACTATTCAGATGGAAAACATTTTCTGAATGACGAGGGCCTTATTGCATCTGTTTGGAATCATGAAAAATTCTTGGGAATATTAAAATAGTATATTCCGGTTTGCTGACTGAAAATTAATTCGACTAGCATTTGATGTGTAGTTTAAGATACTCATAGTTTTTTTAATGTATCGAAGTGTTCAATATATGAATGAAATTATTCTATCATTTCCTAATTACCTTCTTCATTATTCCCATCCTCGAGTCATTTCTCATGTAATTGACATTTTCTTCGCGTATGTATCATTCGAGATGCAGATGTTCCAGAATATAAATATGCGGGTAGAACACCCGGTATGGGGGGAAGTACTAGATTTCAGTAGGTAATGGATTTAGAATGTGAAAGTAGGCGTGGCTTACGTTACAGAACACTTGGTTTGGAAGAAAGTACTAGATCTCTGTAAATAAACTTTGTAACTGTATCAAAAAAACATATCACCACTGGTTTAACTAATCCAAAAAAAATATTGATAACAGTCAATTAGTTTAATTTTATACTTGTCATCGAAGTATACATCGCGAAGAAATTCAACATAATATATACGAACGAAACGAAATCCTGCCGCCACTGGTTCATCTGAGTTTTTTATTTGACAGCTACAAATTAAGCAACTCATTTAATGTCAGATCTCAGCTTTTGTGGCCATCTTGAATATTGATATTATTTTGCGTCATATGAGGAACAGAATTTTTTATAGAATAATTTTGAGAACATTCTGGAATTCATATAAATTTGTTTATGTTGTAAAGTTCTGGTGACATTGAAAGTTGTAGTGATAATAGGAAAGTACATTAGTTACTCAATTCTGTTGAGCTCCTCCATTATCTTCTGGATGTGCATGATTATTATTCCAATTTTGTTCATCATAGGCTAAACACGATGATTGAACTCACAGTGAAAACGTTAGATTCACAAAATCACCAATTCTCCGTAGAAGATGACGTAAGTATTCAATTAACACTATTTTCAATGTTTTTAACCTTGCTTTTTTTAGATAACTGTAGAACAGTTCAAAACCAAAATTGCTGATACTGTTAATGTCCCAGCTGACACCCAACGTATTATCTATTGTGGAAGAGTTTTACAAGATAGTTCAAAACTAGCTGACTATGGTATTTCAAATAGTTTTTTCTCACATGTTCAAGTCTATAGCTATTCTGTTCCAGATCTCAATGGCAAAGTTGTCCACTTGGTCCAAAGAGCACCTCCTAGTAGCAACCCAAGACCCAACAATAGATCTTCTCCACAACCACAGAGAAGAGGGTTTAGAGGATTTAGAGGACTGGATCAAGGTAATGCCATGTATTTGGGTTCTATGGCTTTTCCTGCAAACTTGATGGATACACAAGGGATAATCCCTCCACCTCCAACCTATAGTTTATCAGGCAGCCGTTTAAATGTTGCAAGAAGAATGTTGAGACGTGCAGAGATAGCAATACAACTTTTGGAAAATCCATCAGCAAGGAATGTAGATCAAATCAATCCCGATGAGAATCAAGATGAAGAGGAAGTAACACCTGTAATTGAAGCCAGAGTCATAGTTCCTAATTCTGTTGAACCAATTGATCAAGTTCTAAATGCTGTTCAAGATTCATTATTCAATGCTACTACGAATAATATGTAAGTAGAAATATTTGTTAGTTGATTGAAAATTGTTAATCAAATTAATCTTCAGACCAGTAGTTGGGTTAGCTGGGCAAAGTAGTGGAATTTCCCAGGGTGCAACAACAAGTGCACCAAGATCCTCCAGTCAGTCAGAGAATTCCACTCCAGGTGGTACCACACCTAGATCTTCATCTTCTGAAAATTTGAACTCTGAATCAAGACCTGAAAATCCAATGTCTCTACCAGAGTAAGTAAAATCTTTTGTAGAGGACAGGTCTAAGCATAACAGCATTATTATTGGTGGAATATTAGAATATATTGTCTGGGCACAATTCACAATCCTTGTACACAAATTAATATCATTCTTGGAACTCTGAATATGTGTCATAGTCTGTTTATCTTGAAATGTACACATATCTACACAATCTACAATACTAAATTCTTTGTAAAATGTGTACATTGTTCTATTTATATGTACAATGAATATTGCTAGCATTATGGATTCAAAAATACATGAGGTCATCCTATTGTGAAATGATAATCGATTGATAAAAATGTTCTAAGAAACGGGGAGATACGTTGAATTGCAACGATAAAATTTCTGTTGGATATTATAGGTTTGTTCCAACACGTTTTAAAACCGTCACGTTATCGTCATGCTCATGCGCAATTGATTTAATCTGTTCCAACCGAGAAGTGATCATAATCTGACCATCATCTCTTTGTTCCAACCAAACTCGTGACCGTCCGCAGTATGGTTTCAGGACGGTAATTTCGGTACATGCTCAAAATTGAAAACTGTTTCGAATCATGAGTATTGACATGCGCATTTAGAAACTCTTCTCCAAAAGAATAGGTTAGCTAACCAAGCTTTTTGTTAGGGTATTTATTCACGTTCATTTGTGTTCCGTTCGAATCAAATAAGAAAAAATAAATATGAGTGACGATAGATTGTTTATACGAAACAAGTGAAGACGATTTTGATTTTCAGTACAATGAAACTAGGGTCAAAATTCGTTGAATGTTCCATTTTCATGTTATTCAAATTATTATAACGAAAGATTATTCTTGAACAAAAGAATAATAAAAACTCCATCTTGTGTAGAACGTGGGTAGCCAAAAATCGTCAATAAAACCGATCCAACCCTCGAATGTTTTTGTACCGTCGCGCATGCGAACTAAACGAAACCGAAACGGCCACAAAACAGTTTCGAGACCATACAGAAATGTTTGTTGGAACAAACCTAATAATATTCGATGGCAAATTGAAAACTATTAACAAATTATAATGATATTACCATTTATCAACAGGAAAACCCTATTCCAAAAAAATACAACAAAAACATAAACAATAAATAACATATACCAACTGACCTAACTTTGTTGAATTCTTCAGAGAGAAAGAAATATCTCTGATAGTTCAATGAAATTTGACTGCTATATTGTAATGTTTATTTCTTGTAGAAGTGCTACAAGAACTTTAGAAATGGCTTCCCTTCTGACAATGTTGGGCCAATTGCAGACTAGGTTTGCACCATTTCTAACGCAGTACCATAACTTCATGAGGGATGATCCTGAAGTTGCTGTTGAGGTTAATATCAAATCATTCCCTAGAGCTAATACCTTCCTATTGCTTAAACCCTTTTCCTTATTAATTTTATAATTTTCTCCTCCACAGAACCATCGACAAACACAAACCATGTTGAATAGAGTGTCCGAAGTTTTTCACTATCTTGGTCACGCCTACCACTCCTTGAGTGACGTCATAATAAGAGTTAGAACTCCACCTCCGAGACCTCTTCTGTGCCGTCCGATTTTGATCCAGCATTCTGCAGTAGTTCAAACTGGAATCCCAATCCAAGTAGAGGTAGGGTTTATTTCGCATTGTTTTGTAATACGGTTTTCAGTGTACCGTAAATTCCAGGCGCAAATCAATTTATCAGCTGATCGCCCTCCACCGAATACCAGTCAAAATGCTTCTGTGGAAACTTCGACGAGTGCCCCCACAACTTCGGTTCCCTCTACTACCGCCACCTCGACTTCTGAAGGCGGCGGCGCCACAGCTTCACTTCAACCGGGATTCATCGGTTTGCCAAACTTGCCGACTGGTGCTTCGATGAGGGTGCTCTCGTTCCCTGTCGAAGTTCGCGCTATGAGGTCTGCCGCTGCTGCGGCGAGGCCGCAAAACAACTCGGTATAAACTCGTTTGTTGATCAAAACTAATGCACTTGATGAGAAAATTCGAGGATTATTTCGTTAGCACCCTTGTTGAAAAATCGTAACACTTCTATGTTACCATCAATATCAATTTATTCTATTCGTAATCTATCTGTAATCATTATAAATGCTATTATGATTGTAATTATCTACACCAGGCAAATACGAACACTGCTTCATCGGCTGCTGAAAATCTTTCGTCTTCGACTGCAAACGCTGCACCTACCCCTCCATCGGCTGCCTCTTCAGAAACGCCTACTCCTGGCAACGCAGATGGCGCTGCTTCAAACAATCCCAACGTCGAGTTCTTCATGGAGGTCACGCCAGAAGGTATAACAATTGATTCTATGGAGACTACGCTTGTTGGTTCTAATCAAGCAAATGATTGTAAGTGTTGTTGTGATGTCTTGCTAATTTCATGTGCATATTCTCTCTCTCCCTCTTTGAATCGTCTTCATTTCCTGCAATGTTAAGAAATATGCCAACTGCTCCGGGTCAATGTTACGTTGAAATCTGCCTATGGTTGTAAATGTTACATGTGTTACTATCAGTTTTGAACACTTTATTCATTTTTGGAAGATACTTTTTACAGATTTGGTTGAGAATTTCAAAAGTGTTGATTCAACTGTTCAACATTGATCCACAGTCAATAGTTATCCAATTTTGGTTATATGTTCTATTAATCGAAATTATTTTTAGTAAATATCTCAATAGCAGAAATCAGAAGAATCTTGAACATAATAGATTCAAGTTTTTTTCTATTGATGCAAACAGTCTATATGTCATGACACCTGTATTCTGGAAAATATATTAGTTGTGTCAATTCAGTAATAGTAAATATTTATCAAAATTTTTGAAAATTCCTGGTTATTATAAAAAAGAAAATCGAAAAGGCCAGTGTGGTTTTTGAAGCAAATACTTGAAATAGGCACCAGAAAATTCAACAATTTCGTGAAATTTTTGACATTTGAAACAGTACATTTGATGTCAAGCATCACATTGCAGTGACATTTAATCACCAAATTATCAATTTCTGCTCCTCAAAATGAACGACAACTCCTCTAAACTGTCATTACCCAACCCCTCCTTATTTTTTCAGTACTAAGAGGTGCCATGAACATCCCACCACCGGAATTCCTGTATTCCCTCATGCAGATGGCGGGTCACTGGATCAACCGAAACATGACACAGCTGACGAGCGGAACGACGACCCCCTCCACCTCCGATCCTGCGGGCTCCGCCCAAACGGCAAGTGCGTCAACGGGTGCTGCCCAATCGCAGAACGCGCAGCCTGCCGCCGGCTCTGCTGGGCGTACCTCGACGGCGAGAGGCGACACGCAAACTAATCCCACTACTGCGACTCATACGAGGGTTACGCCCAGGCCGCACGTTCATCTCGCCCAGCAGGCCATGCAAGGTATGTGACAGGAGTCTGTGACATTTGTGACATCTGTCTGGTGACACTAGAGAATAACTTCACATCTTGACATAGTTCATCTCCAATCCAGTATAGTTCTGTGGGGCACCTTAATGGATTGATTATTTGAATTTGCCATTTCAATCAATTATATCTTGGTGCAGCTTGGAACTTTAAAAAAATCATCAACTAATCCACCTACATCTTTATTATTAGCAAATTAACATAAGCGATAGGCCACCTGGTGGCACTAAAAATAACTAGACGTGCAGAAATAGTTCTTGTGTTTTGTATTATGTTTTGTTGATTTTATACTGAATTTGAATATTTGAAAGATTGTAAAACTCTGAATTGGTAAAATCAAAATTCCAATATTAATTCCCATGCTTTTCTACAAGCTGGTGATATAAATATCATGTGTAGATAGAAATATGAAAACACATACACATGGATACCCTAGCTCACTACAAAGGTCTGAAATGTCTTTATTTTAATTATAAACTCACACTTTATTAACGAAAAAACACATATAACTCAATGCAATTAAACTATCCAATGTCTGCATGTGTGGTTTTGTGACTGCCGAGTGTGGCGCTGCAATCTTAAATTCATTCGCCTATAGACCAATATAATTTTATTTAAAGGTGGTTTCGATCCATTCCTGCCTTGCAACTCGCACCATATTGTCAGACGCCGTATTATCCATCACGTGCATCCAGCTAATGTGGCCGGTGCACAAGCAAACTCGTCTTCCAGTGACGGTCAACAAGCCAACGCTAGGGGCGCTGCGACCACCAGTCAGGAAGCCGGCGCTGGCAACACTGCGCGTATCACGAGCATCCTCAATTCGTTGGGAATGGTGAACAGGTAAATAATGTTTGAAAACTAGTTGAATTTTATTATTGTAAACTAAAGACGGATAGTGGAGCTTTCAATTGTGGTTTAAATTCGTATTTTATTGATATTTCAATGTGTTGTCATCGTGGAATCATTGAAATCCATGAACATAAAAAGTTTGAATTGATGGTATTCAGAATACTTACTGTATGAATATTTAGCTATTCATTGCTCGGAATGTCCAATGATTGGTCCTTAATTGTATTATATTTGATAGGCACATGAGAAGATCTCAGAATCCTTCAGGTGCGCCGGAAGAGGCGGTACCGAACGCTAGTGCTGGGGACGGTATCGGAGACATACCGAATTTGGCGTCGATAGCTTCTTTGTTTGCCGACTTTCAAGGAGCAGGAGTGAGTACATTGATACCGATTGACATAAGGGAGTATTTCTCCCACGTGATGTTTGATTAGAACTCAGATACATATAACCTCTTTTTTTTTTTCTTTTATTATATAATCGTTCTAGCTTGAGCTGTATGTGTATGCAACGGAATATTTCAGATTTAGAAACATTTGATGAGAAATATATTATGAGTTGATATTATGATTGAGAAATCATCTTGATTTCTTATTATTCCAGAATGTACCAGATTTTATACGTCAGTGGCCAACATTAGACCAACTACTGCAAGATGATCAATACGTACCAGGTTCCAGTATTATAACAGATTTAATAATGCTTTTGAGCAGAAATCTAACTTTTGTGTAAGTTAATCTGCAAAATAATGAAATTATAACTTTACTTCCCATTTGCCAAATTTCAAAGATAGCATCCGTTTCATTTCAAAGAGATTTACTTTATTCAGTACTTACTAATTTAATCATCAACAGGGACCTATTTATGCTGAATAGTGGAAATCTTGAGCCAATTAACCGAAACGTCGACGATCTTCAGAATTTCTTCAGAACCAGAATATGCGATGGAGACGTCACCACTGCCGGTATAGATAGAGGCGTCGAGAGACTGATTACAGAAATGCAACCATTCCTACAGAGTTTCGTAAGTCACGTTTCAATGTTCATCTTGTTTAAAATCTTGTTTGAGTAGGCGAAGCTATTCATTGTCATTCTGAGATCATTAAAGTGAAAGATTGTGGTTAGAGGACCAGACACAACAGCCAAATAATCAATAAGCTGTTAATTTTTCGGTGGTTATAATAATGTAAAATTAAGTACATTATTAGTATGTTAGTTTTTAGTAACCAATAGAGAATTCAGTGAAATTTGTTCTTCCAGAGTGAAATGACTGTTCGAGGCAATATAGATATGGTGAGATCTGCAGAACAATTGTTCAGGCAAAGGTTACCGAATATCGTCAGCATAGCTGTCAATCTAAACCCTAATAACTTAAGGCTGTGGCTCAATCAGTGTCTGACAACATCTAAGCAACTATTGGCTTTGATCGCCATGGCAAGTTCTGAGGGCGATGAAGGTGTGGAGCATATTTTAACGCAATTTATGGTGAGTCTTTATAAACGCATTATGGTTGCGGGTCGACAATTATTTGTTAATTTTGCAGAATCGTTTCATGCAACAAGATATTCCTCAAGACATACTGAACTGGACCTTAAGGACTGGTCGTGTCCATATTAGGAATATTCTTAGCAATTTGAGCATTCCTGACAGCATATTGCAACCCTACATTGTCCATCAAAGAGTTGTGGTCGAGTCTAGAGACAACGAAAGTAGATCGAATGAAGTTAGCAGTAATGATGTTGTTGCTAGTGCTCCTATACAACTAGTTGAGGTATTTCTATGTTGAATATCACCTATTTTTACACCATGTTCATTTCATCAAAAGGAAATTTGAAATATTCAATTTTGTACTATTCAATTGCAGGAAATTTCAGATTCAAATTGAGAAAATTTGATCTGTAATTTTTAATGGTCCTTTCGAAATTGTTAGCGCGTTGAACACCAAAGGAAATTATGAATCTCACTCTGTTCATATCTGGATTTTTTCTAACCTATAAGAAAATCGCTTGGGTAAGCGTAGGAGAATATATACGCCAAATATCAAAAACTCATATGTAGTTCTACTTTAACGAAATGAGGACGATAATTTACGAATGGCACAGGAAAGATGAACGACATGAAACAGCATAGAAAAAATATTGAAATACACCCTGCCTAGGCTAGTTCCGTGCTAACGTGATGAACTACTACATCGTGAACGTTATATTTCCTACGTTAACTATTCTAGGACGTTAAATTATCTCAGTCTACGTACACCCGTAAACCCACAACACGAAAACGTAAAAAACTTGAGAAATGCGCATGCCTAGAGGTCAGATTGAATTCTAACGTTAACGTTCCTGAAACAACTTCAACCCTCTAGTATATTCAGAACCATTGTTAAATAACTACGGTTTCCCATTGCACCACCCTGAATATTCAATTTTCACCAACAGACAATGGAAGTGGATGATCAAGAACTGGATAGCGAAATTACGGCTCCAGCAGAAGAATCTGAATCTTTACCAAATGTTGTGTTGGGATCAGAGCCTTGGCATGGACAAGTTCCTGAGGTAAGAATTGAGGACTAAAATGGAGAAATTGAGGTTATCCTAGAATAAGATATCATGAGAAAGATTCAATGTAAAGTTTCCATGCACGATGTATTTCACAGCAATAGCTGATATTAATCGTAATATCTGCTAGTATAGAGTAAATATAGCTTAGTTATTGTTAATGGATCTAGAACTTTTGAACTTAAAGATGATCTGTAACTTTGTTACCTTAAAACTCTTATTGGTAAAAAAAATATTGATCACCAAGAAATAAAGATATAATTTTATTCTAAATTTGCTTGAAAAAAAAAAAAGAATGATACAAAGAAATGTGTATATGCACTCCTATTCACCAAAATATAGTTGATATATGCACTTGGGGCGTTTTTAAAATGCGTTTTATTGTTAGTACATACTTGAATATTGGCTTAGTTGATAATTAACATTGAATGTACTAGAAATTTGTAATATTTCAGGATTGGGTACCCATCATTGCCCGAGATACTCAACGTCAAAGAAGACAGAACTCGCAGGGTCCTTTTAGCGATGCGTATCTGTCTGGTATGCCTAGTAAAAGAAGGAAAATCGTCAATAGTTCCAAACCCCAGGGTAGCCTCCC
The DNA here is from genome assembly GCA_037013635.1 of Plagiodera versicolora. NCBI lineage: Eukaryota > Metazoa > Arthropoda > Insecta > Coleoptera > Chrysomelidae > Plagiodera > Plagiodera versicolora. The sequence goes on from CM072990.1 coordinate 4,554,331, forward strand.
ACAAGTTATTGCTGGTGAATATACAGTGTATTACCTTGAAAACTCACGAATACCAATAATTTACATAAAAAATACTTTCAAAAATAGTTTTTCCATAAACACACATTTCAAAATTATGTTTATCATCGAAAACTAATGCTAATGGTTATACAGATGGCGTACGACAAGCAGTAAGTACGACCGGTTTGGCGTCCGTTGCACCCTTAGAAACGGTGGCCCAAGCTGCCGGCAATTCCACGGAAATTCAGACTGCCTATAGGAATTTACTTAGATCTACAGTACAGCCAAGCTTGAGAGAAAACGAGGATTTCATACCGGAACGATATCCCAACATTCAAAATTATTTCAACAACGGTACACAGTAGTAAACTTTCATTATGTCAAATTTTTTGTCGTCAAATGTCAAAGTGTCCGTTCTGACAAACTTGTTTCAGTCGGCGGTCATTCAAAGATTTTATTTAATTGCGGGATGATTCAATTGGAGAATATATAACCTAATCAACGTTGTAGCGGTTTTTATTAGTCTAACGCAACTTTTTTTCAGGGTGTCCCTAAATAAGGATGTTTCTGTTCATTTTATGAGAAAAATTCAAACTAATCAGTCATCAGAGGGTGCACTTTTACAAAATCGTTATGGTTGTGTTTTCTTATCACATGATACTCTGTAGGTTTACTCGATAAAGAAAAGTTTGCTACTATTCAGGAGAATTCATGTCATTGAGCTTCGTAGCTTGTAGAACAATTTTCAATTTTTCGATTAGTAATATTGCAAGCATTTCTTTCTCGGACATATTAGTGTTCTCACAACTTATTATTGAGGAACCTACAACATTATGAATAATTTTTGTTTGTTCATCAAACCTCAATGCATACAAACATCGGAAACTAGAATTGTTCATGATGCAATCATCTCGTAATTTTAAACGTTTTCGTGTTACTGCTGCCTGATTTATTTATTCTTTAATTTTTCATCAATTTTGAAACTTGAACAATCTGAAAGATATTATTGAAATTTCAGTTAAACATCACCCAATTCGAGATACTTGATTTTTATTAATGTGTAAATAAAACGCTTATTGTTTTCCGGACATGAAATTTCAATATTAATAAACTAATATACTTATATATATTCTGTATATACAATACATTGATAATTTGTGATTAAGGGATCCTTATCTTATTTTATTGATATAGGTATTTTCAAATTTATTAGTCAGTTATGCTATACAAACTATTCTCCAATGTAATTTATTTTCCATCTTTTGTATAACTCTCATGTATTATGACTCATAATATGCATTGTTTGTTATATCTCATTTTTTTAAGTATATTGTTCATCAATTAGATTCCATTTTTCTTCTCTCAAACCCACAGTCCATAAAGAAAAAATTAAATGACATTTGAAATTATGGTTGAAGATAATAATAATAATTAATATAACAACTGCGCAAACGATTTCCACACTGCACTGAATGTTTTTCAGAAATACCGATTATTTATTTCTACAATATTTATAGTTATACAATAAATACGAATCTTTAAAAACATCACAAATTGAAAATTACTACGAAAAATACTTACGATTTCAAACATATATAAAGATTGCTGCTGGAGCAAACCTATCGTTAATTTCAAGACAGAATTTTCAATGTGAGCAAAGAAATCAGTTTTTTTCGGGTGCAATTTGATATCTAACATCGCAGGATGACAAAGGTAAATTTTCAGCGATTCATAATTTAAATATCCATGTAACGTCCATTACCAAACAACCAATCCAGTGACAAGGTTGTTTCGATTGGATAGGGAATCGCATATCTGCAAAGCTGGTCATTCTAAATTCTTGTACATCTCGTCGTCACAATTCACATGGGGTGCGTTCCATTAAGTGCTCACAACGCCCAAAACACTCATTCAGACGTTCCACATGGCGACCACGATCGTTGGGGTGGTGGCGAAAATGTCATGAATGACGTCATGATTCATGCTCACGACGACCCATCTCAATAGGTGGGTCGGCGTGAGCTTTTCGATGACGCACAGAACCAAGTGGAACGACAAAATTCGTGGTCGTGAGCGTGATCGTTGTGAGCGCTTAATGGAACGCACCCATGGTCGATAAGGGGTGCGTTCCATTAAGCGCTCACAACGATCACGCTCACGACCACGAATTTTGTCGTTCCACTTGGTTCTGTGCGTCATCGAAACGCTCACGCCGACCCACCTATTGAGATGGGTCGTCGTGAGCATGAATCATGACGTCATTCATGACATTTTCGCCACGACCCCAACGATCGTGGTCGCCATGTGGAACGTCTGAATGAGTGTTTTGGGCGTTGTGAGCGCTTAATGGAACGCACCCAAGACTTTATTAAGTGTCAGACATGTCAGATTTTGTTATTGTTGTTTAAGTTTGACTTTTTTACATTGATTACTGATTAGGAAAGATGAAACTTTGCTGAAATCAACAATTTTACATTAAATCAGGATAAAATATCATGGCATCATGTATAATATATTGATAGGATTTTTATACTTATCATTTCAAATTTTAATTGATGGTAATTAATTTTCTCAACGGGACTATTTTCTTCTAATAAAATTTAATCCATAGGAAAAAATTTCACTGAGGTAACTCAAGTATTTGTCTCTATTGGACAAAATCTAACAATACCATGCCCTGTTCACGAAACAAGAGACGTTATGTGGGTAAGAGAGGGCCGAGAAGATCATCAACATTCTCGAATGATTGTACAGGAAGACGGATCTTTGTTCATAACCCAAGTTAACCAAAATGATTCTGGTGTTTATACGTGTACTCAAGTGAATGATATTAAAACAAGAAATCAAGTGAATGTGAGAAGTGAGTTATGACTAATATCTTATTGTAAATAATTTAACCATAAGTAAATGAAAAGGGATCTACTTATCTATTTTGAATCATTATCACACTTGTTTCAACTATGGGTTAGTAGGGTGGTAATGATTTTCTATGATTCAGTAAATATTCTACTTCCTCTGTAACATTTACTGCTTCATATTTCACCAATGGGTAAACTTTTCTAGCTCCTCCACCAGCATTAGTAAATGTGGTAGTGAGACCAAGTACCATACTATGTCTTCTCTTATGGGAGGTTGGGGGCAATGGTGGTTATCCCATCATAAATTTCACTGCTCAATATCGGTTAGCCTTTACTAATGATAGTTGGATACCAATATCGCCTAATCACATTACCCCTAATTCTGTAAGTTGCATGAGTAATTTCAGTAATGCTTTTTGCTTTCATGTTTATATGATGCAATGTTACTTGAATACTTCTATTTTCACACTAAATCTTATGATTGCACTATTTATTTATTTATTTATTTATTACGGGGGATCACCCCTTTAATAATAGTACAAGCGACAAAAAATATAAAACTTTAAAAATATACAGTTGAAATTAAGAATGAAAACTAAAAATAAAGTTAATTAATTAAATTTCATTGAATATCAAATGTATTATTCACACAGATATCTTTGAGATATGATTCAATGCATGAATGGAATTTCTATGTGTTTTTTTCTATATCTTGCATGAATATTCCAGAATTGTAGCTGAAAAGGCAATATTTTATAATTCCATGCATCTACTCATCACCAATCATCACATACTCTTACTTCTGATATAAGTTTATGAACGGAATTAGTCCCTTTTTTATTTAATTACATAAAACATGTGAATATCAAGAACCACTTAACAAGTTATGTATATATATATATATATATATATATATATATATATATATATAACACAAATTCATTAATCTGGAACTTCATTACATTATCTCTGTTCTTGAAGTTAATTCATTGGGTGATTTTCAGAGACAAATTGAAATTTATAAGTTGACACCCAATACCACATACCAATTCAGAATATGGGCAACAAATCAGCTTGGTAGAGGTGTCATAACAGAGGTACATGGCACAACATTGGATGTTTATAAGGAACAAGGTATCTCATGTTCATAATGAAACGAATATTGTATATAATTCATTACATAACAGTATTATTTTCGGAAGTGACTTAAGAATCTCTCATTTTATAATAATCATGTTCATTACCACTAATAAAATCCCACCAGATAATATTTTAAGAAATGTGGACACGTAATGAATCAATACTGGTAGATTTCAGTCAATAGAAAGAATATATTTTTTTTTAGAATTGGCTAGGCATTTGCTAGATGGAGCAGATAGATTTGACACTAGAGTATGGGCAGTAGCAGTGGGTATTGTAATGGGAACACTAATTTTACTAGGCTTGGGTACTTGTTTTCTGCTTTACCAAGAATGTACAGTACCAGGTGGTGAGTATTTTATAATAAATGAACTTGTTTTCAAATCGAAACTGATTTGGATTATGGAACAGTTACAAAGCTAAATTGCTTATCAAATCACAATTTCAATGATGTGTCAAACTTGATACTTCCCGAATTTGAATTGGTAAAAGTGATGCTATTATTAGTTACTTTTTCCTATAGTAATATTTGTGGAAGCTGAAATTGAAACTACATGCGTTGTTTAATGAATATTTTTTAGCTGTAGAGGAACAAGAGATAATAGAATTGGTTCCAAACATAATTCTGAATCCTGGGTTCGACCCTAACAACACTGACCAATTGCCCGATGAAAATTCCAACAATGAAAACCCAGTTCGACTAAATAATAATACTGTGGTTCAACCGATGATTGCTTGAAATTGGTAAAATATTTATAGCAAAACATTTACATCTGGTCTCATTTCAAGTTTACCTTCTCATTCACACATCATTAATTCTTTCATAACTGTACTGCCTGATAAAGTTTGTCTCGAACTTTTGACATGGATTAAATATATTTCCATAATTTATACAAGGGACATAAGGTGTTATAAACTTGGAATAAGACAGTACATGTTTATTAATAATTTGACTTTTATGTGATCTTTATTCCAGTGATATTTTTTATATTTGTTTATGATTATTTTATATGTTGACGATTTATTTTTTCGATTGTTATATGTTTTTGTTTCATTTCAAAACACCAATTTCTATTATTTGGTAAATTGGAAAATCTGATATTATGTCCATGTAATAACTATTGAATTTCGATTAGAACTAATATTATATTGCCATATCAAAACACAGTAGATGCAGCATTTTACTACAAAATCAAACATATTCTCTCTATAGCAAATAACCATTAATGTATAATGTAATAATTTTTTATAAAGAAAATAAGAAGTATTCATGATAATGCAGATTTTGGACATTACTATTATAACAGGGTAAATGTGTTTTAATTGAGAATCCATGCTCGCAAGTTTTAACTAATTGATGATCTTCCAAATGAAGGATTTGAAAGAATATCGAGTGATCCTGACAAATGAAGTCACTTAATTATTAGTCAACTGAGTAGTGTACCCAAGTGTTTGGGTCTGTTATTGAATCACTATTTTTGTTCATTCGACATTTTCATTCAAAAATGTTAATTTGAACTACTCAGAGTTGTGAGGTTGTTTCCTTGTCCCAAGGCTGCCAGAGTGAGATAAAAGGTTGATTAATCGTGTGTTCATATAGTTCCTTTCTGTAGATCTCTGCTTAGACATTTGAAATGTAGTTGCATCTAGCTTAAGAAAAATTAAAGCTGTTTCTGCAATCTGTTAGGTAATGTTCAACTTTTGTAATATGAAACCAAGTGAAATTTTCTAACTTGAGGTTTTCTTCTAATTTTGATAGCTGTTCTTCCAATTCATGAAAATTGTTCATCCACATTGTCTTTGAAGTCGCATATAAGCGTTTTACATTTCCTAACAGAAATGTATGGAGTGAGATTTATTAATTTTTAGAGGTTTGAAGAATCTGACTTCTCACTTGTCAAAATTAGAAACATAATTATTTGCTTTATGAAACTATTGAAATATTGTGAAATATTATCAGTGCCTATAGTAGTTTGATAAATAATTGATAGCTATTGCGAAGCTAGATATAATTAGTCCATAGAGTGAATTTGCTTTCGATTGTTTTTTAATGAGATTAACAATGTACCATAGAATCGATGATAGTAAATCTGAAATTTATAATTCTGCATGTACTGCCACGTCATAATTTAATTTACTAGCTATATCTCACCAAACAATTTTTTTGTCGAACTATAAGATCATTCCTTCGTTCAAAAATAATATTATATTTGTTTTTGCTGAAAATTATTGCATAAGAATAATCATACCATAGAGTACTTGAATTTTCAGCGTAGCAGTACGAAAGTAGTTTTATTAATTTTGGAATTTTCAAAAACCTAACATTCCTCTCATAAATAATCTCCAGAATAATGATACAGAACAATGCAAAAGTTAATTTAATCAACTGATATCGACTTGAAGATTGTCAAAATATTCACTTTATGTATCGTATGGTTCCAAATATTTCAATAACAAAGACGCACCCATTTTTGCATTGCTGCAAATATTTTGTAAAACGTTTAAAATGACGAATGAGTATGTGTCAATTGGTCATAAGTGAATGTAATGTGTAATGTGCTTTTTTATACCAAAATTATATGTGTATTGTCATATCATTAAACGTGTTTCATAAAAAAATATTTGAGGGCTTTCTGTCGAATAAATGCGAATATATAATTTTTATACGTGATCGGTAATATTCAATGTATATAGGCCTATAATAATATTTATTTATACTGGTGTAATCTCATTAACTTCCTATGAATTATTGCTTCGCTAAGCTTATAGCTTGAGTTCTTCCACATTTTTTAGTTCTTTCATATATTCTTGTCAAAGTTTGCTTTGGTTTTATTAATTTTTATCATATTCATAGATATCTCCTCTGTATGTCAACCAATGTTACAATATGTTGAAATCAGGCCATAAGTTGATAACACATTATTGATTTGGTATCAGTGTCATTGAAAATAAATTGTCCTTGGTTGATGTATGAAGGTTTACGTTTAGAACACTAATAGATTTCGATGAAGGTGCTACATTAGAACTTGAGGATTTTTGTTCAGAATTAAGTTTATTTTTCAATTCTATTGAATACCTTTAGATTGGAATAAACTGAGAAGGATACATAATATATTATATTTGAAGGTATGCAGAATGTATATGATCTATAAAACAATTTGAAATGAATTATAACAAGCGAGAATCACATTGGCATCTCTCAATTTTTGATGTGCTAGCTTGGACATTATTGAATCATTTATTATCTGCATATGTCCAAATCATGCATCGTAAAAGGTTGTGAAATTACCTGATTTAGTTTAGATCATATAAACTACTTATATTTACATCGCAATACTCGTTTTAATTATACAAATAACATCTTGATTTTTACTTGATGCAATATAGTATACACCATATAGCCACATGGCCTTTAATATTGATTCTGATTCTTTTTTCGAACAACTATTTTTAGATGGTTTTGTAATATGACAAAGATTGTCTGATAATAGTATTGCACCATATTAAACTACGCAAATAATGTGTAACATAGTATGAATACACAAATGCCGAAATTTCAATAACATTTCAAGATCGTTGTTCGAAATAATTTAACGCAATAATGTTAGCAATAGGATAATAAATTAATACTTTTGTTTTCAATTTCACATTTTGTATTATATTTGCAATATGTAAGTTCAACAGGCGATATAAAATAAATTATACTCTCATCAACTAGTGTTTTTTTCTTCATCATACGAGTCATAGACAATAGATTTTCAATAATACAATGAGTATTGGATGTATTGGATTTTCTGTTTACTTTCCGCCTAAAAGATATTGACTTGTTCAAGACCTCATAAAGTATATCAGTGATATATTTTTCTGCAAAAATAATCGGTGATGAATATTCCTCATTTAATTTCTCGAGTAAACAAGAAAATAAATATTTGATAGTGTATAATCAGTGGTCATATTATTGATGATTATGTGCTCAATTTATTTTATGAAAAGATTTGTTGAATGGACCTATTTCTATCCATGAATTTGAAATTTTATTGAATGGTTTGTCCTAAACTAAAACATACATGTTAGCTAATGTGAAAAAAATCCGTTCACACTATGTGACGTCTGCCTTGCGTCTGCCTTCCACAATATCAAGGTCATGTCCTGTTTGTTAGTCAATCATTATTTGTTTTGATTTGATATGAATATTTTCGATTTTCATTTGCGTGGTGTAAAAATCGTTTTTACGTAAAATATCTTCGAGTGAATCAACATGTTGGAGTATTTCTTTTATCTTGAAGACTTTACGTTCTTAACAATGATGCCTCTACGATGAATCAACCACGATTAATATAAGAAATTGATAAAAAGAGGACAGTGGACCATCACACCATTATTATCGGTGAGTGAAAAACATTCAATATTTATTTGTGATTATTAGTAACATTTTTTTGTTCGTTAGGATTGTCATTCTATTTTAACGTGAGGTGATTAGAAGAATGAGAATATTCTTGGAATTACATATACTCTCAGTATTATTCACCTCCTCTTTTTCGATATTGAACCCTGTGATATTAGTGCCAGGAGATGGAGGATGCCAACTTGAAGCCAAGATAAATAAAACCAATGTTGTTCATTATATTTGTGAAAAATCAACAGCAGATTACTTCAATATTTGGCTCAATCTGGAACTATTAGTACCCCTGGTGATAGACTGCTGGATTGATAATATAAAATTAATCTATGACAACCAAACAAGAACTACTAGAAACAATGATGGAGTGGATATAAGAGTACCTGGATGGGGGCTGACAGAAACCGTAGAGTGGTTGGATCCTAGTCATGCTTCCACTGGGTCATATTTCAAAGATGTGGTGAATACCCTGGTAGGACTTGGGCATGTTAGAAATCATACAATCAGAGGAGCTCCTTATGACTTCAGAAAAGCACCAAGTAAGTTTTAATTGTGGAATCCATCAAATTGAGTTATGCAATCAATTTATTACAGATGAGAACAAGGACTATTTTGTTCAATTGAAATATCTCATTGAACAAACATATGAGGCAAATAATGAAACTCCTGTTATCTTAGTAGCTCACTCTATGGGGGGAGCCATGTCTTTGGTGTTCCTGCATTCACAGTCACAGTCCTGGAAGGACAAATATATCAGAAGTTTGGTAACTCTGAGTGGAGTTTGGGGAGGTTCCATGAAAGCAATGAAAGTATATGCTATTGGTAATAGCTCTATCACTTGTACCTTTCAATTATTAAGTTGAGAGAATATACTTACACAATGACTTTATAATGAATGCAACAATCATGTTCATATATTCTTCCCAAAAATATATTGAATTGTTAGTCAGACTTGAATACATAATTCTCGTTAGGGTTGTTGAAGCAAAGATAGAAAAATTCTCATCAATAATTTGAGCAATTTTTGTTTCAGGTGACAATCTTGGCTCTTATGTTCTACGAGAGAGTGTTCTGAAAGTTGAACAGATTTCTTCTCCCAGTTTATCATGGCTGATGCCATCAAAATTATTCTGGAAGCCTAATGAAGTTCTGGTACAGACAGAAAAAAAGAACTACACTATAAATGATCTTCAGGAATTTTTCACGTAAATACCTTTTTTTCAATCAGCATGAATTTCAACACATACTTCACTGAATTAATATTTATTGATAAAGAATATGAAGTCAGGAATAAGTGGTTATTATCATGAAGTATTCTATTTCAGTGGTATAGGATTTCCTGTGGGTTGGGAGATGAGAAAAGATACTGAACTTTATCAACAGAATTTTAAACCTCCTGGTGTAGAAGTTCATTGTTTGTATGGTACTGGAGTTCAAACAGTAGAAAAGTGAGTTTATATTCTTGTTTCTGTATTTTAGAACATTTGAAATAACGACGTTTGTACTCACTTCCGGTCTAACCGGAAATGCTACATTTGGCGATATTTCACACCAATGGTTTGTGTTAACATGAATAGGTTTTGGAGAATTTTATAAGGAACATAAGAAATAATTCATTTTCACTTGATTGCAGGTTATTTTATAAACCAGGTACGTTTTTGGATGGATATCCGACGCTCATTTATGGTGATGGAGATGGAACAGTGAATCGAAGGTCTTTGGAAGGCTGTCTTCATTGGAGAACACTCCAAAAACAGAAAGTTTTTGTTAAAGAATTGAAGAAAACTGACCATTTACAGATTTTGCATGACAAAAGTACCCAAGAGTACATTTCTAGTCTCATTAAAAAATATTCAAAAATTAGAGTGTTGTAAAAAATATGTATTAGTTAGAGTTGATATTACTATTGAAATTATTTTAATTGACATATTTTTCGTAGATATTCAGTGTAATCTTCCCTAACGAATATGATTCATGTTTTGAGCTAATACTAATTTGGTGATTTTGAAGTTTGCTTTATTTGAAAAAAAAAATGCGTTTTACTCTAATCTATTGTTATTACGAATGTTTAATTGAAACATAATCTCACATCTGTGATAAAATTCAGATTTTTTATTTTTGTGTATAAAAAAAATTCCAAGAACCTATCCGCGAAAATTTATAGCTGATACGATTATACGTATATATATTAGCTATTTGTCAAAAATATTCTGATTCACATTCTAATAGAACACCCTAAATACAATTTCATTTCCTGTGGTTACGTAAAGTTTGTTCAATATGTACCCAAAATCCAACTAAACTTTCTAAAACTTTGTTGATTGTTAACGATTACATAATCACTTATGTAGGATTATTTTTAAAATTATCAAAGCAAAATCAAGGCTCCTTTATTTTATTTAAAGTGATTTTATAAACGGGAAACCAATATCTTCACCCTATTATAAGTGAATGGCACGGTTATATTTTTTGTATGACAGAATAGTCTATCTGTATTCTGTGTACAGGGCAGGGTCTGCGTGTGGTCTGCGGGTCTGACTTCCGCCCTTTCCTATTTCTCGTCACCCAATGCAACGCGATGAAATGGCAACACTGTTAATGAGAAATAGTGTCTACGATACCATTAGCTCGTGAAGAAATAATCACTGAAAATAAAAGAATAATTCATTGATCTTGGGTAGTTTGCATCTCAGCAGTAATATTATTTTATTTTGATACTATTGCTGCTACTGAGTGTCTGGTTATGTGGAAAGATTTTGTTTGCGAATTTCAAGTATGAATATTTGTATGGATCCGACACCGGATATGCAGACACTCTTGTAAGGATTGTTAATTTTGGTAAATGTGAAATACTTGAAATGCTGTAGTGAAATAATTACTTATATATCTTTACAATGTGTTTAAACGAAAGTATAATTGGGATACGATTATATCACCACTCAATTAATTCACATGTTCTACAATAAAATAATACAAGTGAAAAGAATGCGATGCATTCAACATTCTTGGTGGGGGAGTTATGACAAAAATGGCTACGGAAGGTTTTCATTGAATTTGCATGTACTTAAATTATTTATATAATGCAGCATTGATCGGCAATTTTAAAGGTGAATGTGATGACTTGTTTGTTGATAGTTTCGTGTAATATAAATTGAATGTAGTGAAATGCAGTGAATGAGTTATAAATGTTGTTTATTTATATAGGTTAATCTTCCGTATTCTTGGTAATTATCTTTTATATCTACAAATAACTATCCATATTCTGCAGATTATAATATTGAAAATACGTTCAATTCGTTTGTTTTGTTCGTTTAGGATTCGTTCACGATTTAATGAAAATGTTTCGCCTTTGAGTCATACCTATATGATGAATCTTTTGACATTTTGTCTTTAAAATTACTTCGTTTGTTGTTATATTTTGCAACATGGAAGTTTATTCAATTGTAATTATGCAAATTACTTGTGTATTTATGTTCTTGTATCTTTGTGAACAAATTATCCTGATTTTATGTAGATTCACATAATATATGATTGAATGTCACTCATAGGGAGTTCCTTATTCAGTTTTTAGCTAATAAATATTATCTCTAATCTCTCTTTCAATATAGATAAGATTTCTATTTTTTCTTTTCTTTGAAATGTTATTTTCATTTGATTTTCTGTATGCACATATTATGCTTTCATTCGGATTTTTGAGTAGTTTTTATTATAAATGAATATGTTTTAGGTGCTAATGATATATGCAAATGAGTGAAATGAGTGTGGGAGCCATGCAGGGTGCTCCTGGGGAACGTCGGCTCAAGCAACTTGAGCTACTGTTCCTTGGGGGGCCCATGGCAACAAAGGAACAGAGCTTCAGTATAGAAGCTCTCATTGATGTACTACTTGTGCTCTATGATGAATGCTGTAATTCTAGTTTACGAAAAGAAAAAACAGTATCTGATTTCATTGAAAATGGTAAACATATTTGGTTATTGCTCTCACAATACCAACTCATTTTGTTTTCCAGTAAAACCTGTAGCCAGTACTGTGAAAACCTTGAGGTTGACAAGGGAAGATTTTGAAATTGTTAAAGTTATTGGTCGTGGTGCTTTTGGAGAAGTGTGTGTTGTTAAATTCAAGGGCACTGATAAAGTATTTGCTATGAAAATCCTGAATAAATGGGAAATGCTGAAAAGGGCTGAAACTGCTTGTTTCAAAGAAGAGAGGGATGTTTTAGTCTATGGTGATAGAAGATGGATAACCCATCTTCATTATGCATTTCAAGTATGTTTACTTTTAACTTTATTTTTCCTTGGTTGTCTTTCAAACTTCAATTGTTTAATAAGGTTTATTTTATTGTACACTCATTCTAGAACAAAATGACACCTATTTCAATGTTTCAGTAGCATTACTTCTTGCATTTTTATAAGGGTTTCATAATATGGTGGGATATTTGGTTTTCAGGATGAATCCAATTTATATTTAGTGATGGACTATTACTGTGGAGGAGATTTATTAACATTATTGAGCAAATTTGAAGACCGTCTTCCTGAAGAAATGGCAAGGTTTTACATAGCTGAAATGGTATTAGCTATAGACTCCATACATAACTTGAAATATGTACATAGGTAACTAATAATCCACCTTATGAAAATTCAAAACCTCAATCAATGATATTTTTGCAGAGATATCAAACCAGATAATGTTTTACTAGATGCAAATGGGCATATTAGGTTAGCTGACTTTGGTAGTTGCTTGAAATTGAATGATGATGGCATGGTGCAATCGAATGTAGCTGTAGGAACACCAGACTATATTTCACCAGAAATACTTAGGGTAGGTACTGAAAACTAGTTTCCTAACAGCTTTATGATTCCTAAATCATTTCACAGGCTATGGAAGATGGTCAAGGCAGATATGGTCCAGAATGTGATTGGTGGTCACTTGGTAAGTTAGATAGTAGTTTTAAGAGGCTATGTAAGTGTCACCCATGAAAAATTTTTTGACCATAAAAGATTTTTTTCTACAAAAATTATGTGCTGTCTTCAGAGGTGCCAAAATAATTCCGGCCAAATAACTAGCTAAAACAAAAAACAGGTTATTAAAGTTGGAGGTATTTACTCTACAATGACCCATGATTTTCACAAAACATCAAAAATTAACAAAATGGTGTTGTTCTGAACAAAATGTGTCGTTTTTTGGGGCAAAAAATGATATTTTTTTGAATGCCAAAACATTGTATAGTAAATATATTCAAGAATAGTCAGTTTCAATTTGAAGTCGTTTGGTCAATTTCTCTTTGAGCTATGGTGCCAGCAATTTTGAAAAATGTCGTTTCAAGAAAAACGCGTTTAAAGTTTCAAGTAGCGGTTCATACATGCGACCGCTCGCTCTTTAGAACGCAGCCATTCAAAAACTATTCAATAAACGACCTTGCCGTTTTCACAGAATATTTTTGAAAGTATGAACTATCGAATATTCCCCAAAAAATCGATTTTTAAGTGTCACACTGGTATAGCCGCTAACTACTTTCAAATTTCAGGTGTGTGTATGTACGAAATGCTTTTTGGCGAAACACCTTTTTATGCCGAGAGTTTGGTGGAGACTTACGGAAAAATAATGAACCACAAAAACTGCTTCGATTTCCCATCTGACGTCGAAGTAACAGACGCTGCAAAAGATTTAATAAAAAAATTAATATGCAGCCAAGAGTTTCGTTTGGGACAAAACGGAATCGAAGATTTCAAGGTTAAAAATGTTCATTTCCATTTATTTGTTATTGTTAAACTTAGTTATTTGCCTGTGATGATGAAGTCTATATGAAAACAAAAACTCAGCTTGCCTTTGTAATCTTGGTAGGAAGAGGTTAGAAACTTTTTACTGTAAAACCAAAGGTACATAACAGTGTTTCTAGAAATTTCCCTTTGTGGTAGTTTCTCAATAGATCATTGAGACTGGTCTGATTTTGTGAAGTTGAAAAATCGGATATCTTTGCAATGACACATTCATATAAGCTGGTCAGAACATTTTTTTTTCAATATGATTCTCATATTTCTTGCATTCAATACATGATATGTTAATTTGTTGAAAAAAAAAAAGTTCATATATCAGTTTTTTCAATAGCAATGAGTTTGATAATGACATTTCTTTAGTAATCTGAGGCAAATAACAAAACAATGTCTTCATCTGGTCCTCAATTTATAAGTGGGGTTTCTTAATATCCTCAATTTCAGAGTCACCCCTGGTTTGAAAACGTTGATTGGAATGGGATTCGCGACAGCAACGCCCCATACATACCTGAAGTTTCAAGTCCTACTGATACTTCGAACTTTGATGTGGACGATGCAGATATTCGAATATCTGACGCCATGCCACCAACTGCCAATAATGCCTTTACAGGTTTACACTTACCGTTCGTTGGGTTTTCATTTACCCAAGGAAGGTGAGTAACCAGTGTTGCATCAGTAATTCAAAACTGAAAAATAATGCAATTAAAATTCACAAGTAACTTTTCATAAAGTTTGAAATGAAGTGAAGAAAATTATACTATTTTTTCAGCTGTATATGTGATTTGAGTAACTTGAGTGTTTACATAAATTCTGACTTCACCGAGAAACAGAATCAACGAAACAAGGGTGATATAATAGACATAAATGTACAAGAAAAAGAAATGGATAGAAAGATGTCACCGGACGGTACAAGAAAATTACAAGATGAAATTAATACCCTAACAAAAAGGAATTGCGAATTAGAATCTCAATTGCGTAGCCTTGAGGCTGGTAACTCAAAGGAAATACATATGGATTGCCTTGATGGTACTGAAAATGGTAAAACCTCTTGTAAATTTTATATTAGTTTTCAATGTATATCTATTTTTTTTAGCAAAACTTAAAGAAATGGAGAGGATCATTCGAATTCTCAAACAAGAAAAAGAAGAAGTTCTAAAAGACAAGCAGGAATTACTGGAAAAATTCAAGTTCCAAGATATTGAGTTGAAAGATGCTTTATCTCAAAAGAAATTGGCAATGACCGAGTATACTGAAGTATCAGATAAACTGGCAGAACTCAGGCAACAAAAGCAGAAATTCTCCAGACAAGTAAGTCACTGAATTATATACTTTATTCTGCATATTGACAAAAAATACATACATACATTTTAGGTGAGAGATAAGGAAGAAGAATTGGAGACTGTCATGCAAAAGGTTGATTCTCTGAGAAATGACATAAGGAGAGCTGAAAAACTGAGGAGGGAACTTGAGTCTAGAGTGGAAGAGGCTCAGGCTGAGGCCATCAAAGAGAGGAAGCTCAGAGAGAGATCAGAGGAGTATTGTAGACAAATGCAAGCAGAATCAGACAGATTGAGGGTGCGTACAGAACATACGCCAAGAGATCAACAAGATTCGCTGAGACTCAAAGCTGAATTGGAAAAATTGGAGGTACTTATGATTTGATGATCCAAAGATTCATTAATTTTTTCATTTGATTTTTGTCTTTGATTGATTTTTGACTTTCATAGGTCCAGTACAATGAGAGTTTATCTCAACAACAGGCTAGATACAATATGGAACTCTCTTCTCTTAGAGATCAATTACATGAAGCTGAAACACACAGGGAATTACTGAAAAGAGAAGTAAGCATATTCTGAAACTTGTAATATATTTTGTTTTGTTTGGTGCATGTTTTATTCTTTGTTGAATTTTTCGTATTAGGTACATTTCTCAAAAGAAAAACTGGAAAAGTCTCGTACCGAGGCTGTGTCGGATTCTGAACAAATCACGGCAGAACTAAATCGTAGATATGAAAGAGAAAAACAAATGTTGACTGAAGAAAACAAAAAACTATCTGCAAACGTAGAATTTGTGAGTTTTTATTTTAGTTTTATGGTGGAGTGAATCTATTGTTTAAAATTGAAAATGTTTGTGGGTAAAACATTCTAGATAACTTCCAAGATATCTGAGTTATCTGTGGTTTGATCTAGTTGAACTTTCATAAGTTCAAATCCTTGTTTTTGATTCAAGAAATTCTCAAATCTTTCAATGACATTTTATTGTATTTACGGTTATCCCAAAAAAGTGACATCATTGATATTAATCATTTCTTTTTTTTAGTTCTACATTTGATCTTAATTATATTTCTTATCAGTAATTTTTTTATATTTAACATTGAACTGGTTTACTTATTGATCACAGCTTTTATTATTTTTTGTCAAAAATATATGTTTTCGACAGCATTAAATGGTATATTGCTCAGCTTTAAATATCAATATCGAGAGAGTATAGTATAGTAAAATTGAAGCTGTTCTTTTAGAATTCCAGTTGGGTATTATTGGTAAATCAACAGAATATTCCCTCTCCACAGGAATTGGAGTTCTGAATAACAACATTCTTAAATTCACTCTACTAGTCTTTAATTTTCGTTAACTTTAACCCAACAAAAATGTTTTTGCTCCGCTGAAAAATGTTGTTTTTGTTTCAGTTGACTGATTCAATGAATCGGTTGCAATCAGAACGCTCTAACTTAGAGACAGAGTATGAAGAGCTCCACAGTAAACAAGAAGCTTTAGGCCAATGGGAGTCGCAACTTACTGAAATTATTCAGTGGGTGAATGATGAAAAAGATGCTAGAGCCTATTTGCAAGCTTTGACGACTAAAATGTCTGAAGAAATGGATTACCTGAAAGGATCAGGTGACTGATATGTTTTTCTGTGTATATCCACAAGAATCTTAGATATTGTTGAATGAATACAAATAACTAGTCAAATTTGGAATTTTGATGAACTATAAAATCATAAGGAATATTTCTATTCTTCGATTCAGGTGTTTCAACTGTTGTTCCTGGCACAGAAAAGAACTGGAGGAACAGAAGATCCCAGAAGCTTGACAAAATGGAGCTGCTCAATCTGCAAAGTTCCTTGCAGAGTGAAATTCAGGCCAAACAAGCCATCAGTGAAGATCTTAGTAAAACTAGGGAAGCATTGCTTGCTGCGCAAAAGTAATTATTATTTAGTTCCTACGAATTCGATGTATAGTTTGGGGTTTTCAGAGACCTCAGGGAATTTCGAAAACAAAACGAAGCTTTATCCATGGATCTCAAGAGGAAGGAAAAGCAGATCAAAGATTTCCAGAATCGCCTCGATTCAGAAGGATGTGAGTTTCTATTTATCCTTCATTTAATTAAAGTTTTTTCTTATTATTAGTCATATGATTTTGAACAATTCACACTCGAGAAATCTTACTTTTATTAGTTTAACTAACATTGCAGCCAATAAAAACTTCTTTATCTTGATTGATGTACAGAGTGCTGCTAAAATCTTGCACTAGTCAAATATTCAGTATATTAGTTCGTATTTTTGTATAACTGACAAAAAGACAATTTACGTGTTTGTAACATACATGGATGACGAACTCATCATATCACAATATGTGGAATGATTCATATGTACTTTTCGTCAGTTGTACGATGATTTAATCATCGAAAACGATTCTTAGTTAATGTACCGTTTCAGTAGAATAGGTAGTTTTTTGGCTGCAGTGTATATTAGCACTTCCAGGCGGGTGGTAATTTTTCTGTATGTGTATCTAGTCGGTTCTTGGCTGAAGCAAGTGCCCTTGGTGATTGGAATAACGTCATGCTTCTGGGGAATTATGTTGCTCTACATGCGGCTTTATGGTTGAATAAGAAACAAACAATTCTAAACTTTTAGTAGCATTTCCCTTTTCAATAATATTGAATTTGTGAAAAACATTTGTTGTTCATGTCATGTCATTTCATGTTTGTAAGCATCAGGAATTTAATTCTTCAAACAAATCTAAAAAATGTTGACTGACTGACTATTTTCATTTTCATACCTCAAAGAAGAACCCATTTGAATTTCACACATTGGTCGGTTGGTTTTTGTAGGTGCTTATAATTATTTGAAGAATTTTAAATGTAATAGAGTAAGAAATTGCGATCAGCCTTTGACGCTAAGTTGCACACACGTCAAAGAAAAGAGAAATGTCCATTTTCCGCCAGAATAAAAAGTTCGTTGATCTTATCGCCACATTTAGTGTTGGTATTATAATTAAAATTTCCGATCATAAATATACAATTGCATATTGTATGTTTTGCTTTTTGGACTGTAGATTTAGAAGTGGCGATGAGAGTTTTTTACACACACACAAATACACAGAATACGTGATATTTTTTAGATTTGTTTTTCTAATAATTTTATTAGTTACTATCATTATAATCCTCTGTTAAGTTTGTTCAAAATTTTATCCTAATAAATAATTGAAAAAATACTGTTTACTCCATAAATCTATTCGAATCATGTGAAGAATTGTGAATGTTTACATGCAGCGAGTGTTGGGATTTCGACATTCTTCAAACGTCACGTTAAGGGTTAGTCTCAGCATATTTTAGCTCTAGCCTAATATGCAATTGCTTGCGATTGCTTATACATTTTTCCTATTGGTTACTGCTTGGAGTGCTAATATATTGTTTTGTCTTTGTCATCTGGCAGAAGCATTCTACCCATTTTTCAAGTACTAAACATGATTTTGTAATGGTAATTTCACACTCATCACCTTATCTATAGGCCAATACATTTATTGAGTATGATGACATTGTATATTGAATCATAAATAAGTGCTGTGACTGAAGAAATACCTCCTTTTAATTATGGTTATTGAATCTAACACGTTGTTATATATTTCTGATGATAAAATATGTCTATCAATACCCAAATGACTTGTAGATCACTTGATAAGTGAAAAATTACTTCAAATCTTTTACAGCACATTTTCCTGTTGTTGGAGTTGTTTGAATAGTTAACGGTGTGTTCCTATTAATATCTTTATTGTTGCCCGTTGAAGCGATGACGATTTTTAACTAACAAAAATTCCATTTCCAGTCTTGGACAGGCCTTCTTCACAGTTGTCTTACCTCGAAAATTTCTTGAAAGAATCGAATTCTCCCCAAGTGAATACATACGATAATATTCCTGCCCAAAATCTGCTTTATAAAGGTGGATCCATCGAATCGGAGGAAGGAGATATAGAAGATAACAGAGCGCTGAGCATGACGAGTTCCAAGAGTAATTTATCTGAAATCAGTATGGTAGGTACATTGCGTTATGTTTTATACCACATTTGCATGAAATGTGAAATTACTTGAATAACAAGCGAATTCAATATTTCAATTGATATTCTTTCAATTATTTTTATTGAAGCAGCATGAATCTCAATCTCCGATGAAGTTCAAAGCGCATCAATTTCTGGTACGAACCTTCTCCAGTCCGACCAAATGCAGTCATTGTACCTCTCTCATGGTGGGCCTGATGAGACAGGGTATGGTCTGCGAAATTTGTGGTTTCACCTGTCATACGTCATGCTGCTCTCATGTGCCGGCTGTATGTCCTGTACCGCCAGACCAAAGTAAGTGAATCATTGCAATTACGATGTTTTTAGAAAACGTATAAAATATTTTCTCTCAGATTTTTCGTCATACTTTATAATCGATATATTCGTAGAATATGTAAATACAACTATAATCTCAATTTCACAATCAGGAAACGTCGAGATTTTTTAAATCACCAACTTGTGCTATGCGGTGTAGAAGATAGTTTGTTCTTATTCAGGTCCAGACGTAATGCTTTTGTTATGTTATAGCAAAAAGACCTCTGGGCATAGATCCAACTAGAGGAATAGGAACAGCATACGAAGGATACGTCAAAGTTCCCAAACAAGGAGGTGTCAAAAAAGGTAAGATATTTTTGAACAATTTTTGTTTTTTGTTTAATCATCCCTTTTTTAGGTTGGGTCAGACAATTCGTCGTTGTTTGTGACTTCAAACTATTTTTGTATGACATAACGGCAGATCGTAATGCTTTACCGAGTGTACATGTTGCTCAAGTATTAGACATGAGGGATCCTCAGTTCAGTGTGTCAAGTGTCAAAGATTCGGATGTTATTCATGCCAACAAAAAGGACATTCCTTGCATTTTCAGGGTAGGTATTTTTCCTAATGATTTCAGCTAATAAAAATGTTCTGGGTATATCAAGGATTGTGGTATGCAGGGTGGGACAATAGACACTTTTCACCCTAACTAAATTTTCATTTGAAAATCAAGTGTGGTTTTACAGAAGGAAGATTAAAATTGAATCTTTCAATTCACTTTTGAAAATATCGATTTTGGTATTGGGTAAACTGATTGAAATGTTTTGATAATAGTTCAAACGTTTTGGTCCAGACTATTAATTTTTCATGCATTTTTTTTTCGATAATTCATGATTGAAAGGGTTCGCTACACATGTGTGTGTTACCTATCATATTAATTATTCATTGAACTGTAAATTGTAACTCTGGGTATTTCGTAGATAACCACATCGTTGATGGAACCGCCTGGACCTCGACACTCCACCCTTATGTTGGCCGACACAGAAGCAGAAAAGAACAAATGGGTGGTAGCACTGGCTGAACTGCATAGAATAATGAAACGAAACAACTTACCTAACACCACGGTTCTCGTGGCTAGAGATTTGATTGATACGTCGTTAGGTTTACTCCGTAGTACGATCAGCGCCGCCATCATTGATCCCGATCGAATCGTTTTGGGAACCGAGGATGGCATGTTTTGTTTGGATCTGGATAGAGCAGAGGTGAGACAACGTCGCTTTAAAAAAAGGTCTAGTCCTTGTGGTGGTTTGACGATCTTCTCTCAAAAAATAACTGTACAACTTTTTGTCCTTTGCGAATGACGAATTTCTTTTTTATGTATTATCAAATTAGTGATGATAAAACTGCTAGAAATGCTTGACAATAACGCTCGGATATGCAAAGTGTACAAACGATCAGAAGAAGAATGAAGTATCACTATTTTCTAGAATTCATTCGCGATGTATAAATACACTATTTGATATAGTTGAAGTCCAATAGAAATTTCGATGAGTCGAGATTGTTCTTTTCATTTTCTATCAATCTTTTGATTTTATGAATGACAAATTAATTCTTCTATACCAATAGATGGCAAAAATTGGCGAAAGCAAGAAAGTATTCCAGCTTGAGTACATCAGCGAAGAGCATCTGTTGGTGGTCGTTAGCGGAAAGCAGCGCCAGGTTAGGCTTGTACCGATACGAGCCTTAGATGGCGACGATGTCGAATGGATTAAGGTCACAGAGAGTAAGGGTTGTTCTGTGTTGACAGTGGGACCTGTATTGAGGGCTCCCTTGACTTTCTGTCTGTGCGTGTCTATCAGAAAACAGGTATAATCAACAAATGATTCAGTATCGTAATAAAATTAAGTTTGGTGTTTTTCGTGATGTATTATATAAGGAATGATCTAATATTTCTTTATTTCAGCAGAATTCTTCCGGTATAATAATATACGAGATTACTCGAACTAAAACGAGGCACCACAAAGTTCGTGAAATAAGTCTACCAGTAAATGTTCAGTCTCTACAGTTACTTTCTGATGGGCGTTTGTGTGTTGGATCTCCATCTTGTTTCACTATTTATGACATACAGAGTGGCGATCAACAACTAATATGTAAGCACAAACACTTTGGCATATAACTTATAAATGTTTTTGTACATATCTTGTAACACACATTGAGAAGAAATCTCAATTTCTTTGCTCAATTACATCGATAAGAAAACGAATCAGTTGATGAGTCAAGATATCTTCAATCATATCTTAGATGTGTTGGAATAAATTTGCATATGTTGGTCATGTTGGTGAACAATAATTTTGAATGGGGAAGACCAAGAAATCCTTCCAAACCAATCTTAATCAATGAATAATGATATTGGTTCAGTTTATATCCAATATCAAGGATCAAAATTAAAGCAAATAGATTCTCCAGTTTTATGTAAAAAAAACACCCTAAGTCTATCTCTGTCCGTTTCTAATGCTCACGCCATGTGTAATTTTGTCAAGTTTACTTGTGGATGACTCCTTATTCCTTTGATATATTTTCTCAAAAACGTATCGATAAGTGATAACTATAATCATTTCATGATAATTTGTGGAAAAAATAACACTTATATTATATTCTTTTACATCTTTTATTCCGAGAATAAGTGGTATTTTGGTGCGGCAACACAGCAAGATTTACCATGGAATAATTATCTATGATTGGTCAGCTCAAGGTCGATGAGCTTGTAGGGCTAGCACGTCACACTGCGTTACACCAATGAGAGCAACCTTTGAAAATGATGCATTAAATTATATGTTCGAAATCAATTCCGTTTATTTTATTATTTTATTCATGATATAGACCGAATGCAGTTTTGAAAAATTAGTGGTCTCCCCAATTAATAGTAATGGTAATTGTCATTTGTCGGTTTTGTTTTTGATTTTGGTCAAATATAATGAAGATCCAAGAAATTAACTTGTATTCCCCACAATAAACTACTACTCTGTATATTTCTTCTTGTTAATCAAATCATGAAAGAGATATTGGAGTTCTTTGGATAAGATTTATTTTCGTGCTCATATAATATTGTAATTTTCCAGCTCTTTTACATCCAGACAATCCACTATACTCGACTATCATGTGTAGTGCAGTGGAAGCTTTGCGGGTCATTGAACTTCCGAGACACGAGTACCTGCTAGTTTTTGGAACTTTAGCCGCTTATGTTGATAGGCATGGTAGAAGGTCGAGAGACAGAGAGATTATGTACCCCGCAGTACCAACGGCGATAGGTGGGTCATAAAACCGCAGCTTTTCCATGTATCTTTCACAGATTCTAAAAGCGCAAAGCAATTAAATTTTTTTTGCTCTTTTGACAGATGACACCTCTTGAAATTTCTTGATTTCGTATGTTTTCCAGGTTACAGAGACGGTCATCTGATCGTATATAGTGAAACGCATATCGATCTTTTCAACTGCGCAACAGGTGAATGGATACAGACAGTGAATATCAAGAAAGCAAAGCCTCTGAATGAAAGTGGTAGCTTATCTTTGTGTCTGTTACACGATCTGGCGCATCTACTTTATCTTTCCAACATACATCAAAGTGAGTTTATTAATCTATAAAGAACAGCAAGTACTTACTTCACCTTGCATTTTCAGGAGAACTAATTAATATGGACAACATCGTAACACTCGACAGAGAAGGTAGAACGGTTCAAAAAACAAAGCGGAGATTTTCACTGAGAGAAGGAAATAGGACACAAAGAATGTAAGTCAATGACTCAATATCGTGTACATAATTGTTAATTCAGAAGGTTGTTGGTCCACTTGCAATGATATCGGTAACTCCCTTTGACATTGACATGAGTCTTCTACAACCCTGATCTACAGTCCCTGGTCTGGCCAGACATATTTCATTTTTAAACGTTCATTTGACACATTTCTAAATGAGCTAGCAACTTGTGCTCCCTACTACCCTCCTGAAATTTTATTGGCTATTGATTTATGAAATTGAATTTCATCCTTAAGTCCATAAAAAGATTGATTTGAGGATATGAAAAAAGTACACTCTATTCTACTGTCCTCGGGTCTGGCCAGACCCCTATACATTTTATGTAGAATATAATGGATTTTTATAATTCTACCTGTGTATTTTTAATTTTTTTATAATATATTCCATTCCAAAAGCCCTATATGTTCGCTTTTGTCATCATTTGTCATCAACAGAGGAAGCGATAAAAAGGATGCGAGACATAAATTTTTGGATACGCTAACCAAAACATTAGTTGTTCCGAATATCGAAAATCGAATGAACAACATTCATGTTATTTCACAATTCGAAACTCGTTTGGCTATTGAAGCATTTTTTTTGTAGAAAGATTAGTCTTCCAGCAAATGAAGTGGTTGCTTAAAGAAGCGACGCCGATGTACTTGCAAACGAAACTGTTTTTTTTTTTTTTGCTCTAAATGCACTAATCCAGGATGTTCTCTAAACATTACAGGATGTCTCCTTTCGTGAGAAGTTTTATATGAAAAAAAAATGCCAACAACACTCAAAAGTCACCTATACTTGCTTTTCTTGCACTTCCACGAATCCATGAGAGAGTGCGCATTATATTTTATCATAAAATTCATTAGTATTTCATTCCTTTTTTGTTCAAATAACAATTTAAAACAATCCAAAACCCTTTCATATGCCAAATCGCAATAGAGAGGTAAAAAATTAAAATGATTCACCAACATATAGTACAAAATGAGCTGGCACACATCGCTTATACCCATACAAATGTAAGGTTTTGAAACAGCACTGTAGACAGGGTTAAGCAACTCCTCTGATGCTCTTGGAGCGTTGAAATTATCAGATATATCTTTCCACCATAGCAGCTTCTTCAATTTTCTAAACATAAAAAAATTAATGCTGACAGCTGATAGTATGAAATTTTAATTTGAGAATAAGTATATGGCCGGAATCTCTGTCTCTGTGTTTACTTAATATATTCATGTTTTCAGGAGTACTGATAGGCGGTCAAAACTTATATCAGCGCCGACCAATTTCAATCATATCAGTCATATGGGTCCAGGAGACGGAATCCAACGTCAAAGATTAATAGACTTGACTCCGACTACTGCTGATCCATCACCGGATCACTCAACGCTAGGAGGTAGCATCACACCACAACCAAGAGTAAGTATTTCTCTCGATATTCAGCAAGATATAATTCACATCTTTTGGGTTTTTTATTCATCAATCATAATGGAATACTGATCATGACATTTTGTCCTCGAAGGTACCCACCAAGATGGCGCCTTTGCCGCCCAAGCACGGAGAGCGTAAACGACCGGAAATATCGAATCCGACGCCTATCCGGCCGTCGTTTCCGGCGTACAACGGAGCCAAACGAGCGGCGCCTCCACGGCCCAGAGACCTACCGCCCGCCCTACCACGCCCCTCCGATACTTCCCCTTCACCGGACCCAGCGAGTATTGGCAGTATGTCGTCTCTACATGAAATGATCAAGGTGAGTATCATCCGTGTGTTTTTTTTTTCACCCATAGCGGAGGTTTTTAATTTTTCCAAACACCAAAAATACCTTACTTATTCAAAGTTGATAATTATATTGTGTGAGTGAATAAAATTTATTATTATTGATATGATTAATATATTATCTTGGCGATTAATGCATTTTGGTCGAATGTTTTGGACGTGACTAAATAATTTTGGTGATGAGATAATTTGTCCGTCGTAATAATGTATTTAGAAATTCTTTGGAAAAAAATTATGAACACTAAGATTATTCAATAATCCCGAGGAAATTATGCAAAAATCAATAATAATCGAATAATAATTCATTCGATTTAGTAGTGAAAAATATTTATAATGAAATGGAACAATATTTTAAATTTTCATTTAGTGCAAGTGATTTCTTAATATTTTGAAATTGATCAAGTATATACAACTTTTTGTCATTTTTTTTTCACAATAATGAATAATATGACGAGATGAGAATCAAGATTTTTATTTTATTTATCATTGAAAATTTCAAGTTGATATTGCCTTTCGATTCGTCAATGAGCTCTATAGTTTATACAGCGAATAAGAACAAGAATGAATAAGAATAAACCGATGAAATCACACGTATTTCTTACTAATTGACATGACATCCTTTATAGTGATAACGATAATGTTTGTGAATATATTGTGACGAGAATGAAAAACATGGGTGAACACCATTCTATATTCCATTTATAAATTTATACATTCAATAGTAATTCGTGCAATTATCAATCCTTTCCGGAAAATAATCAGTGATAGCAAAACCATCAACATCCACACAATAGAACAGATTCTTCTGCTTCAAAATAATATCCTGTACTGGATCGTAATTGCCGTATCCAGTACACCGCAACTGCTGGCCATACATTTTGCTATCCCTGGCGCAGTTGCAATTCAAATTACCGATATCCAAACTGGAATCACTCTGCCAAGTCCCGATTTTGGTACCGTCTCTCCACGTACAATACGCTATACCGCCGGAGATGTTGTACGCCCCATAAGCACCGTCGCCGTCACACAATCGCATCCCCAGGTTAACGTAATCCACCCCATGAGTTTTCAAGGTGTTGGTAATTTTGGTGATGGCGAACTGATGGCTCTCGCATTGCCTGAGGTACTGGCTGCCCACGGTGGTGCTATCGTAACACGGCAGCTTGGGCATTGCTTTTTCAGGCACCACGGCGGAAAGTAGATCCCCCGTTTTCGGTTCGACGCACCAGCATAACCCGCTGTCGCACTGCAGCTTCTCGAAGTTGCCCATGCTGTCGCAGTGAAACGACACGTACGGTCTGCCCGATTCCACGAGCTCGGCTCTCCTTCGGCTGCAAGCGCACGTCATGTCGCCTGCCTTCTGGTACAGAGCTTGCCCGAACAGTTTCTGCCCGTTGCGGTCGTAGCAGTAGCATTTGCCGCTCACCCCGCCTTTGCATTGCTTGCTCTCCCAATCGCCGTCGTTCGTGCACGACGGTTTGAATTTCAGGGCGCTGTACTCTTTGTTTCGAAAGTCCGTGGTGTTTGCGTGATATCTCATGCAGGTGCTTTCACCTAAGACGCACATATTGACGCACGTTGCTCGTAGTGCCCCAGCGTTAGTGCAATCTTGGTTGGTTTCACACGGGATGTTGGCGTTTTCTTTGGAACGGCTGCATCTTTTCGTACAGGTGTAGGCGGGTGGGCAGGGACATGTGTCGCGGAAGTGGCCCTCGGCTTTGTATTTCTTACAGTTGGGAAGACAACTTTGTTTTTCGTCCAGTGAGTAGTAGAAAGTGTCGCTGATGGTTTCTAACGCGATACAATCACTTTGCGAAAAGTCGGTCACTAAAATGTCGTCACAAGATTCGAGTGAATCGTGAAAAATTGCTAAAGAAAACAACAAGAAATTCGACAGAAGTTTCATTGTCGTGGGTTATCTTATTAATATCGTCGCTATATAAGTAGAAATCTTGTTTATCTTTCTAAGAAAATCGGATATAGCTCACTTATCAGTATTGATTAGATTAGATTTGACGTGAAGAACATCATATTTAAGCTAATTCCTGAATCAAATCATCTTATCTGAAACTATGTGTTGTTTTTTTGTCATATTAGTCACACTTGCTGATCACGTATCCGTGCATTTTCTTTCCATCAGATAGCGTATTGCATAGCTTTAAATATCAATATATTCGTGAAACCATAGTTTATTTTATTTATTCAAGCAAGTTCGCCAGAAAGAGCGGTGTTCCTGCCTGTTTTTTTCTTCAACGATATTAAACAGAAAGTTTGGTTAAGTTTAATATTCAAATTGTTTTGAAAAATGTTGTCGATTCATAAAATATATGCACCAAAATTTGCACCACTATCGACTGTGGATAACAATTTTTTCAACATTTGTTGAAATTACTTAATTTCATTAGCAGATGAAATATTTCTTTCCAAATAAAGGTGGCATCGTTGTGAAGTCACTGTGAAATGTTGCCATAATTATTAATGCCTTAATGTTCCCAGCTATCTCTCAACCAATCAGTTGTTAGCTAGATACTTTTTATTTTTATTAATGGTATTGAAAGATAACCTACATAATCTTCCTCAATTCACATCTCGCAGCACCCTTTAAGTAGCTTCGACTTATTGTGGATTTTGTTTTAGGGTACAGAAGCTCGAAGCAGCCCAAGGCATTCAATAGCGAGCAACAACAGTTCAAACTTATCCACACCTCCTTCTCCGCATGCCGAACATCACAACAGCTCCAGCTACGACAGCTAGGAGCTTAATTTGGAGTTTTCCATCTGAAAGCCGGATATCACTGTTCGTATGTAAGATGTTCGGATGATCGTTGATATTCCGTATTGATAAGAGTTCAGAATTTTTTCGATATATTCATTATTTTCCATATTGGACACGTTACGTACCTAGGACTGATTAGTTACCTCAAGTTTGAAAATAATGGAGACGCGATATTAAACAAACATATATATAGAACTTAAAGTGGCACTGTACTTATTTTTATGTACATTTAATTTTTTTTTGTTTATATGTTTTTATTTTTATTCGAGTACCAAGTGTAAGATAATACCAGTCAATTAAGTGTTGTAAAATTATTTTGAAATTATATTATGTCTGTAATTTTTAGGTTATACAACAATTTTTATTTATGAAATGTTGTGCAACCTGAATACTCATATATATTTATATCTATTTATTTGTCTTGTTTCAACATTTTCACCAAGATTAATAATAGCGGAGGTTACATTTTATTAATTATAGGAAGAAAGTATTTAAATATTCATATATTTATCATTATTATTATATACCCATGTTTTAGTACAATTTATTTTATATCAACAAATAATATCGAGACAATATAGTATTTGTGATGAGTGACTAAAAAATTAATTATTCACAATTAGCTTTTGTACGTATCCATTTATTCATTAGAAAATATCAGTCACCTTTACAAATACCATAAAATTGCAATCTTCATAACATTTTCCACTATGCAGAAAAATCAAAACTCAAGAAACTCCAATAGAAAGTGTTTTATTGAAAGTGATACTAAGTGTTGGAGGTTCATTATTTTTTCCCACGTTCATTAATTTGAAAAAAGTACAATTCCTGTCATATCTTATGAAAGATGAAATAAACTGCGATTTTAAGACAAATATGAAAATGCACTGTATACACGAATGGGTAACTGAAATCATCTCAAAAATATGTATCCACTAACACTTTCCATAAGATGCTTAATTTAACGAACTATAAATCTTACACATCCTCTACAACTGTTACCTTTTATATACATAGTGGAAAATTCTTTCGTTGGATCGCTTTCATATTCATATACTTATTCTTGCTTTAAATTTCAACCTGAGTCGGTAAACAGAATTTCGTTTAACCCAACGTCAGATGGAAATATCCATCAACTTTTCAATTCAAAATTTATGACAATGAATGTTGGGAGGAATTTTCAAAATAAAAATAGTTTTGACTATCCCTGTTTCCTTCAGTTAAACACTGTTCACTCGTTTGTTTGAAAATATTCTATTGTATCAATTTTTGTGAGTATAATATGTTTTTCCCATTCTCATCTGATGAGATTTTAGATAAAGGAAATAATTAAGGTATATAAAAAAAAAAGTTTGATGGGTACGTGCTCATTTGAAGTTGAGATTGAAAATATTAATGTTACTCAGATATCTTAGTAACTTCATCTGCTGATTTATCTTGAAAACGATTCAACGAAACTTTATACAACAAACCTAAATGCTTTTTTTTCAGGTTCTAAGTGAATGATAATGATTTAAATCGAGTATAATACATTAACCGTTCATAGTTTTTCTACATTTCAGTTGAAGACTACTCCAGCTAAAATATGGAATCTGCAAGTAATGTTTTAGAAATGTTCAATTAATACGAGTCATACAGAAAACGATTACTTGTTTCAATATAGTAGCTTCAAAACCTAAACAAGAATACCTCATGCTTGAAAATTTTACCATCATTTATATGAAGCAAAATTGATATTTGGGAACTTCGGCAAAAAGTGGTGGGTACTAAATAAAAGACAATCCGTTTCAAATGTCAATTACTTACATTATAATTATAAAACTACTTGAAGTAACATGTGCACTTTTCCCGATACTTGTAATTTATATACAACAAAAATTATCATTATATTCTTTGGTGTGTGAAGAACTACTTCACATCAAAATTTCCAAAGGACGATATTTTCCATTTGATTTTACTCGAATTTTATACAAATAGATATTGGATAGACTATACACTGACAAATCAAGTCAATAATTAAACAAATTAATGGGGAAGACCACTAAGAAATGAGAACCTGCCAAACTTTTGTGGTATGACTCACAACTCCTAACCATATCTGCCTTTGTTTTCATCGAATAATCATATATGTTTATAAAAGTATAGCATAACCATAATAATTTCCGTGAAAATACATCATTTTATGCGACAGACGTGTTAATTAACGTGGTAAGTTGCGTGTTCCATGTGTGCGGAGGATTGTAATCGCACCTAACTTCAACATCGCTTTAACTTTGTTCGACACAGAGCCACGAATATACTACGATAAAAAAACAGTCGGATGTTCATGTAGGGGTTAACTCGTCATACTACATTATAAATTGTTTGAAACTATTACATTTTTCTCACTCCATATGGAACATTAAAACATGATATTATGTTATACGGATGTAGAGTGGTTATCCCAATGAATCTGTCACAGATAACTTAATAGTGATTAAACTAAAGTAAACGTTAATACGATTGACTATACAAACTACAAAGTTGATTTCAAACAAGAGCTTCACTCAATTTTCTCTTGCGATTTTTTTTACTCGTCTGTGGCTCCTCAAAAATATTTTTCAAAGATTCAGAAATGGTCTTGCTCGTATGGACTGTACATTTCCGTTTGGATCTTTTAACAGTCTCACCTGCAAGTTTATGTTTTCTACTCCTGATCAAAGGTTCTGGCATTTTCATTTCGTTGAGATCGAAAGATATACGATTTTCATCAGGGAACCTATATCTCTTAAATGGTATCTCAGGTAAAAAACCAAATTCTCTCTTCCGGTCTAGGTCTTGCTGCGGCAGATTCATGTAACACTTCGATAAAATTCTTTTCATTCGAGGTTTCATGCTGGATTTGTGTACCTTTGTAGAGGAACGAGGTACTTGATTAGATGAACCAGCAGTGGCCGCTAAATAATTGTCTTTAGCTTGGATCAATTCAACCAATAGGATTTTGCATTTCTCATCCCATAATCTCAGGTGCTTTTTAATTTCAGTTAAAGTTGCTTGTTGTGCCCGTATTCTAGCGTTTTGTTCCTCGATTGTTTTGTTGTTTTTCCGTATTTTTCTCCATTGTTTTCTCAAAATATCATCCTGTCTTTTGCTCTGGAATGAATAAAAACAATATGAGAATCATATAATCAAGTTATTATATACGGGTTATAAATGCATCCAATAGTTACAACTTATTAAAATACGTATTAGCACGAAATCAACAGTTTCCACTTATTTCCAATCATGATGAGTATTTTCTGATGAAACTTGTCATTTTTGAAATCACGTTTCAATGAATATTCTTAGTTACAATATACATAATCATAAGTTATTACATGATCGACTAACGTGGCGATGTCTTGTGATATTTCCAAAATGCACTGCCATTGACCCTGGATTTCGGTTTTGACTGATTCAATTTCATTTCTAAGGACGTGTTGAGTTCTCCTAGGAATCGAAGATGTCTTCTGAGAGCTTACGGACCAACGGATATCTGAAACTTTCAAAATCGCAATTGTTTCCTTCATTGTCACACATTGCTGCCTATACAATATCTACTTTCAGCGTATCTGCAGTTCCTCAGAAATGGTTCGAATTTGACTATAAACTGTAGAGCCCACATAGTTAGCTCTCAACAAAGGATGCAAAAATAATTATGTGAGAATTACCTGTTTTTCGTTGAAGTTCTGGCATAACAATGGGTAAAATTTCTTTAGTAAAGTGTTCGATGGCCATAGTGCTAAGATCCCGAAATTCTTGCATCAACATACTACATTTCAACGATGGCTTGAACATTTCCACCGTATTCAAAACGTTTTTCATTTCATCAAGAACCTACAATGCAAGAGTGATGATTCATATGCTTTTAAAATACATTAATCATATTGTGCCATTAATATTCGATAAGAATATTACCAATCATTAAGCAATTCTTCAAAATAATGAAAACTATACTAGGAGAGTTACTAGTAGAATGGGCGACTGGGTTAACTTTCCATTATATTTTAAGCATTCAACGGCTAGTGTCACATTACGATAGCGTTACGTGAAGGTAACGGTGATTTTTTTCAAAATAAACAACTTTTTTCGATAGTATCATCTTGTTTTCGTTGAATATCTACTTAAATATCTGCCGAATTGATACCTATTCGTAATAAAATTCAAGAAAGCAAATTAAATACTAGTTCATTCGTTCATTGTACAAATAAACAAATTGGCATCAATTATAGCCAACACAGGTAATCATTTTGAAAAATCTAGTGCGAACATGAATTTACCTTGCCAGGAATGAAACAAACTATATTGGAGTCAATAAACTTCTTATAGTTCATATTCAGCATGCTCATCCTGGTCTCAAAGGCCTGCATGGTTTCAAAATGCCTTGAGAGTTCGTGTCCTCTCCTTTCCGATTCCCTTCGAGGCAATTTAGACAAGAGGTTTTTCGTAATTAGTTCACTTCTTTTTTCAATCTGGACGAACCCTCTTGTTAGGAGGTTGCTGCCAATATTATTGAATTTCCTACATACCTTGAATCAATTTAGATTAAAGAAGATTATTATATTCATATTTTAGGAAAGGAATATTCAATACAAGGCATTTATGTGCAAACAGTTATTTGAATGTGAATGGTTTTGTAGGTAGAGGGACTAACAAACTCAAGATGTAATAGATTTATTATAACTATTATACCTATATCATCAAAACAATATAAAATTAAATAAATATGATTTATTGAATAATCGTAAATTTCAAAACAGCATTGTCTCTAATTCAAAATTAGCTCTCTGGTACTAAGAGATTGATGTTGGCATCAGTAACAACAGAGTTGGTGAATTTTTGCTCTCCACCTCTTATTGACAGGCTGTGTCCTGCAGTGACTAATTTCTCTTTCATCATCCCAGTTTTTTCCCATTTCCCACTACCACAATTAGTACAAGGTCTAGTAGGTACAATTTCAAGACTGACAGTCCTGTTACCACAATTTCCGCATTTGAAGAATCTCTTCATTGCGTCAAATACTCGAAGTGGGTGTTTTTCTGCTTTGCATAAATCCGATGCTGAGAAACTGGTATATTTGCATTTGAGGCATTTTACAGCTTTGCAGGCTACCTTGAATGTATTGGTCATCTTTTCCTCCATTCGTTCTTTGACTTCCAATTTATTGAAATATTTTTCTTTGGCTTCTTCATCCCTGGCTTCTAATAAATCCATGTGGCTGGATGTCATTGCCATCATTTTTTTAAAGCGGTCTGAGATGAACTCACTGTCAGCCAGTTTACTTTTCTTAGCACTTCCATTATCTAATATGTCCTCCATAGTCCTTTTTTTGCCTGTTCCTCTGGTATTATTAGGATCAGTCTTTTTGATTGGGCCACTTTTTTGTATCAACCTTATGGCATTCAATTTTGCTCTGTCCATTTGTTTTGTTGATGGTTTATTCAAGTCTATCATCTTTCCTGCCTCAAATCCAGTCAATTTAGGAAAGCTGGGAGTAGAAGAGCCATTAAATATAAATGTTGGTTTGATAGATTCTACAGGAGTCTCAAGTGAACATTTTTCATTAGGAGGTGGTAGGGTGATATCTTTTTTAGAGGTTACACTTGTATTCTGTTTTGAATGTGCTAAAGAATCATCATCATTATCATGATAAGTCAAAGTCTCAAACTCCTCATCCATGTTGAATAAATCAGATGGATTTTCGTCAAAGGAACCAATTTTATTTTTTGTTCCTAATTTATTATCAGCAGAATTCAACATTTGAGTGTTAGTTATTTTTGTTTCTTTTGAATTTGCCAAATTTTTTGATTCTCTATTACTTTTGCTTGTTTCTTCTAATGGGGTTTTTTGAGCTTTCAGTTTACTAATCACAGATTTAGCCAAGTTCTTAGATTCTTCAAGGGTTATATCAGAGGAGCGGCTCCCAGAAAATTTATTTTTATTCTCAAGGTCTATAGAACCTCCTAATTTTCTCAATAGTTCTATATCTTTTATTCTCTGTGCCTGGGATACTTCTAATTTAGCAGCTGCTTGTCTTTTTTTAGGAATTGATTTGGTATTTGATTGGATACCAGTAATTCCACCATTTTTACCATTCAAACCTTTGAGGCGATTCTTATCCATATCATCCATTTTTTTACTTTTTTTGGCAGGTATAGCCATGTAAGACTTACCAGCATAAAAAACTTCGTTTTTACCCAATACCTTATTTCTGAGTGCTGTCAAACCTCTGCCAGCAAAATTAGATTGTAATTCTGATCTTTGACTGCATTTCTGATATTCTTGTTTGATGTGATACAAGCAGAAATCACAACGACTTTTATTCACAATGGCTGTACACTTCTCACCATTTTTCTTCATGCTCCTACAAAGCCCAAAATCTTTTGATTGGCCAAATATCATCACTTTCTGGTGAGTGTCAATACTGAGACATGCCTGAAAACAAAGATATAAAAATTAAATATAAATGTTAGTACATATTGCTCAATGAGAACATTATAACTGATGAAGTGTGATCAGAAAAATAATTATCAGTTACTTCAATATCATAATTTTCTAATATTTCTGAAGATTATGATCACTAGTAACTGACATTATACAGCTCAAGGATAATCACTAACAGAACTGAAATATTTGCAAAATGCTTTCAAATTTGTCCTCAAAAATATATTTTGAAAATTTTCAGACTACATATGATAATGCACTCACTTCATCTTTTGTTCCATCTCTTCTATCCAGAACATTTGGATTGAGAATACCAATTACTGTACCAACACTGGTTTTCCATAGTTGACTGTAGGCACTACTAAATAAAAAGAGGCATACTGTTTTTATATCATCTTTCAGATCAGTTAGAGTCCAAATAGAATACTGACCACCTTTCTTGGTAGTTTTCACAGCACTTTTATTTACTACAACACCAGCTATGGCCCAATCTTTCTCTTTGCTCTTCATTTGTAAAAATAGACCAATTCTATTGAAATTAACAGCTTCACGACCCAACATCCTTTCTTGAAGCAAGGTTGATGATATCAAAGGATTTATGATTCTAATTCCAAATACAGGATCAGTGTAGACATCTATTTTTTCTACTGGTAATGGCAATGTTTTTGTTCCAGTGGAACTTTTAGTCCATGAATTACTCTGAATACTAGGTTTACTAGACAATGAAGGTGGTTTTCTCCAATATGAAGTTCTTTGTTTACTTTTGTTTTCATTATCCAGATTGCTACTAAGGAAATGTTTAATGTCTTGCCCACATTCATTATATTTTCTTGCTTCAATATTTCTGTTACTTTCATCATCTGAAGAATCAGTGTCTCCACTATGTATGATACTGTTTTTTGTTGTAGGATTTGATGGGAGAGTCTCATTTTCGTCATCGATGTTTTCTCCAAATAAATCTATTTCTGTCAAAACTTTGTTTTTATTTCCACCATTTGCATTGCCTAATTCATCTGAAGCTGCTGATAGCAATATATCCAAAAGATCTTCTTGAGTTTCCCCCATTATTTCAATAATAGCAATATAATAGTAAAAATGATAATCACAGCACTTTTAGAGTGCACGTATTACATCTCAACAATAAATATATAACCACACCTGATGAACAATGATTGACTGTAATTTTGGCGCCTTTTTTATAAATAAAACTTAGGTATCCCCTCCACTTGCTGAGAGTACCAAAACATCTGATCTGTCAACCATCTGATTGTCAAGTTTTTACATTGAAATGTTAATTAACACGAACAACTTTTTCCAACATTATTTTGTATTGGTATATATATGTATATAAATAAACAAACACATAAGAAAAAAGTATACGTACGACTCTGTTCTTTGCAATCTCATCATAACTTAAGAAGGAAAGTATATGTTCTAGTGCAATGTCAGGCAAATGAATGAGGGATAATCCGCTCATTTTGGCACGTTTTTCTTCAGGATACAAAATCAGATATATTTTCTGCTTTGAAATTAACTGACAACAAATCTTTGAGAATTATGAATAAATACTTTTTTAATGTCCACTACTCACAGACTATTTTCTAAAGAATCCACAGAGACGAACATATTCTTTGACAGAACTGTCGAGGCAATGAAAGGAGAACTGTCAGAGTTACCTCAAATTACGAATATGGCAACGATTCTTGGGTTAGATCAGCTCAATTTTATGATCCCAAATATGTGATCTCACCTATATTCGTTTTTATGTTTAGTAGAAGCGAATACGATCATCCTATCTTACGGTAACCCAAGAGAACTCCCAGTCGCATGGAGTTTATACAGCGAAAAAATAATATATTTGTTACGATTTGATGCATTCTTATTATATTTCATTGGATGAACTCTATATAAAAAAAGGGTAGGTTAAAGGAGTTGGGTAGTTGACAGTTCGTTATGTAGGAGGAATGATACAATAAAGGACAAACATTTTTAATTATATTTCACACATGAAAATATTTCGTTAAGAAAAATATGATTGTTACCTTGTGATCTACATTTCCATAAAATAACATTGATTCTACTTGTTATAACTTTTATATTGCATCAGCTCATCTAAGTGAAATCCCCTCTTACAAATCAAATAATAATCATGAAAAGTCCTGCTGTTCATCTAAACGAAATATCAATAATTTAAATCACAATCTCCCATTAGACAGTCCGTTAAAACTGCAGTTGAAACGATTTCAACACAAGTTATATTTCACATATGGTACTTCGACGTCCTCCCCTTCAGCGTCGTTACAGCACAGCTCGAACACCAGAGACTTCACGTGCGGCTCGAGTTTCTTCTTGGAAACTCTCTTCACCACCTCGGACATGCTCAGCCCGAGTCGCTCCTGGGCCTTCGCTTTCGCCATGAAAAACGAGTACAGCATGCAGACGCCTTGCGACAGCATGGTGATCTCGAGGTTATGCTTCTCCTTGAAGTACGCCAAGAACTCGCTCAACGTCATCTCGCCCTGGACCTCGAAGCGGTCCCAAAGGGTCCACTGGTTGCCGCAATATTCCATTTTTGGGGCGGCAATGGGTTCGGAGAAGCCGAAGAACGGGAGAGCCAAGTTGACGAAGCCGTTCTTGAAGGGCTCCAGGCTCTTCATGCTTCTGGTCAGCTTGTAAAGCTCAAGGCACACGAGACCGGCAACCACGGATGTTGTGGTAGCAATAGCTGGGATGATTTTGCCTGCAAAAATTATGGAAACCCTCTAAACCGGAAGTCCTCAAACTGCTGGATTCAAAAGATTCACTACGATTTATTTACGTTCTGTTTGACAACTGAATTCATCCTAAAAACACTTTTCACCAGAACTGAAATTACTATTGCGTAAGAAAGCAATTAGATCTCATATTTTTACTCGATTCATAATTTGCAGTGAAATTTTAACGTGTAAACCTTCAATTATTACCTGCGATAAGTTTAGACTTATGTCTATCGGCCGGTGGTATCTTGTAGTTGGCAGCTCTGAGATTAGAAGCTGCCACAATAAAGTCCATGTGGAAGTTAGAGTCGTCGTCTTTCTCGAATTCCATCGGTGTCAATTTGAGGCCGTTCAACTCCTCCATCGAGGGCAGTTCCTCTCTTATCTGAGATACACGATCTAAATCGACATTGTTGCCGTTCATTGCCATTTGAGAATCGGTGACGGCGATTTTGACGCCAGATTTTGGCGTGAATTCCGGTACCTGGAAATTCGGTAGCGATTTTGACACCATAATCAATATTGCAAGAATTCGTTCTGATATGATAGTTCATTTGAAATTAGAGTTTATACATTTAGGCAAGATTGTGACAGCTCGCCAGAAAGTGTGAGAGTGCCAAATCTGTCTGAACTACCTTATAGCTATTATTACAACTAGGGAAATATGAACAGTATATTTCCCGAGGTTGTCAAAGTTACATCCCGAGAGCGGAGCCCGAGGGATGTATAGACAACTGAGGAAAATATATTCATATTTCCCGTGGTGTAATCAATAGTTTTTTTCTGATTGAAATAATCTGATATGGGAAAATAAAATATGATTTGACGTTTTGAAAGAAATATAATTTGACGTTTGACGATATGGAACGTCAGTTCATATTTCCCTAGGGAAATATGAGTGTGTTATGACACATGGTAACTAAGGCGATATAGCTCAATATTGGTTCGATCAGAAAAAAAAAATTACTACAGCACAATGTTTACTAAAAGGAATTTTATAGTTTCAAAACCTTATGACGCTTGACGATTATTTTTGAGATGAAGGTTGAAGGCTAATAGTTTTGTTTGTAGCCATATTTATGGAGCTGCTTTTATGTTATCAGCATGTGTCATGTTTAAAAACTTCAATATGTTATGAATGTGTGTTGATGAATGTTATCCGAATAAAGTATTACTCACCACAACTTTGCCGGTAACCTCAGCAATGTGCCGACGATCTCTGTTAGTAGGTATACCGTAAACCTGTGCTTTCAAATTAGCACCGGCCACGACATAATCTAAATGCAAAGTATTATTAATATCGAAAGTCAACGGCTCTGGACAACGTTTCGGCCCGGACCAGAACAACTGTCCAGTACTGGTCAACTGATCCGGCGGGAAATTGAACAGCAACTGCTTAATCTGATTAGCGTACTGCTCCTCCCAATGATTCCTGGCCCAAGCGACGCAATCCTCGAAATTCTTCGGTCTCTCGTCGATCAACGCAGATTTAACAGACTCCAAAACTTCCAGAGGTTGCACACCAGGTAACTTCAAAGTGCGATCCATGAATTCCGAGTCGGTGAGATAGAGCGAAGCGTTCTCCGCGTTTTGCTTGAACAGTCCCTCGAAATTGTCCCTGGCCCATTGCAGAGTGTGCTCGATGGCGTTCGGGAAGTTTTTGAGCGTGCAGATGGGTATGCTCTTCTCCGGAGGGTCTTGCGAGGAGCTGTAGGACTCTGATAAGAACGGCACGACGACCTGAGTGTTGCCTTTGGTGCCGAGAGTGCCCGATTCTAGTAGGGGCTTGCGATAGTAGACGCATCTGCGGTCCATGTAGATCCTGGCGTCGACGTTGTCTAGAGCGTTTGCTACGCCATCTAAGTTTTCGAAAAAGTCGTCGTTGTAGATGCTCTCGGTTTCGGGACCGACGCGGTTTTCGTGAGCTACCACGTTGATTTCGGGGTTCATTTTTTTGATGACCTAAACAAACGGGGAAATACTATCAATATCTTTTTGATATACAGTTGTATCTCGGTATAAGAGTGCCCCGATAAACGAGTTTTTTGAGATACTTGAAGCCGATCGACCGATATTTTGCATTGAGATGAGAGATAGATTCAAAACACTGGGAATAACACACTACACTATCTAACAGTTTCTCCCAAACTGGTATGTTGAAGTAACAATATACTCTCAAAAAAATAGTCCTACTTTATTTCAATTCTTATAAAATTATCAGAAAATTCTGGTGTTTTAGAGCCATTAACAAACAAACCTTTGCAGCAGTAACAGACTTGGCTTGTTGAACATTTTGAGGCCTGAAAAGGAACTGTCTATTCAAGTTGGACTTCTCAATCAAATCCATATCAGTTACAGTGATTTGTCCTTGAGTTCCCAATCCAATCATGGCAAAGTTCTTCAGTAATTCACAACCAATTGCTCCTGCTCCCACAACAAAATACTTCAATGCACCTGAAAATGAAAATTTCAAACATGAATAACATTCAGAGAAACATTTTTATCAAAAATTTATTCAGAGTGATCCAGTTGGAATTTTAGTCTGGAAGAAATTCACATGTCAAACTTGATAACTTACTTATTTTCTTTTGGAACTCTCTACCAAAAACAGCAACTTGACCATCATATCTGCTTCCTGTGGGGGCAGCCAGTTCTTCAGTAATTTCAGAGCGGTCTTGAGGTAAACATTCAATAGCATCAAAGTACAGCCATTGATAAATTGGATGGAACTTTCCTGAACAAGCTTTCATTACTTCTTGAGCCACAATTCCACCAATAGTGGCATTTATAGGATTCAAATCTCCAGCCGATACTTTTGCAAATGTTTCTAATAAACTAACATTAACCTCTGTATCATTTGATCCATCAACAGCAAGGGATTTCACCAGAGCTACAAATTCATTAGCATCATCACTGTTCCATGGTCTGGGCACTCTGTTGTTCTTCTCAATATATTTATGAAGGGCAGTGTATGCAAGATGCAACTGTTGTGGGTGATCAAACTTTGCAAAATCAGTTACCACAAACTCTGGGTTTTGGAGAGCCTCCTTCAAGGGTTTGAAGTGCAACTCTTTTGGCATTTTCACTTGTGACACATTTCCTCCACGTTCATATTTTTTGAAATCAGTTGTGTCACCTATACTAAATGTATATGGACCTAACACCTTAATTTTTATTGGCTCACAATTATTCAGTTCAGTCATTCCCTGTACTTCTGAAAAAGTGACATAGTCTCCATCTTCCATACCATGCCTGGTATCATCTATGCAAGTTACAATAGCTTCTTTGTCGGTGGAGACATCAGCAATCATAGTGGATACTGTAGATTCACCAGTGGTGTCAACTACAGTGAATGAATCTCCAAAATCACAAAACACCTGCGCAAAAAGACCTCTAGTGTCTGCTATAATGAGGGCAATATTGTTAGCATGAGTTATTTCACTGATACGCAATTGTTCTGCTCTAGAACTAGAAGTAAGGACCACAACTCTGAATTTCCTGATGAAATCTTCCTCCAGAGGTTGAGTGTAAGATTTAGTGGGGACATAAGTATTGAGCTCAGATAGAGATTTGCAGCAAGCCTCCGCTCGGTTTTTACCGATATCTGATTCAGTAAAATAAAACTGAGAAGATAAATCGGCGATAGAACAATTAGCTTCGTCATGTAGAGTGACTGATTTGACTCCACCGAGAATTACATTTTTCGCAACTTCGACACCTAATCCACCTAGACCCGATATAAGAACGTCACTCGTGGCCATACGGCGCATTGCATCGTGTCCGAGCACATATAGTTGACGAGAATAGAGACCTTCGTCGATTTCTCCAACTTGAGATGATCCTGAACCTGAAGCTTCATTGTTCGCCATTTCGGGGGTTGTAGTACTTGAAGTAAGCTTCCGTTTCTTGGCTGGGGGATCGACGGAGGTGTCCGCAATTATATCACTAGACATCGGACACAAAAGCACACAGTTGATAAGTCTGTTTCTACAAATTAACGCTCGAGAAAACTCATTCAGTGATTTTTGTTCTACCGGCACGACAGAATATGACAAATTGAAGTATATGGCATATATGGTGGATAAATGAATAGACAAAGAACTATAAAGCGCAGGCGGTCATGCGCTTATTGTGATAGTCAACGTCAGATGTGTTCACTTGAATTTTAATTAATTCACTTTACTATGCCACTTTCATCAGTTCTATATCAATACTGTCATCATTGTCAATACTGTCATCAGTCTTCAAACTCAAATGTCATGAAACCGAAAGTCTTTTTCAGTGTGGGAATGGTAGGATGAGTTTGCATTTTGACTTTGAGCTGATACATCAATTATTATAAATTGTATTTTCGTTTCACAAACCCACCTGATTTCACGTAGATAAGGAATGTGGTTATGGGTTCATTTAAATTATACATTATATACTCTTTTATTTCGTACTCTGAAAAATATATTATGTTCTTGCAATAAATCCTCTGTAATACCAACGTAAACACTATATTATCCATATACATTACTAAAGTATATGTTATCGTGATACATTTTGCAAAACATAAATGACTCATAAGTGGTTTCTTTAATTCAATTCGTCATCATCTGTTAACGAAATGACACTACCAAATATTTCTGGCTTCTTGATCATTGATGGGTTTGCTACGGAAAATCGTCTCTGAAGATCTTTTTCTGATTCATGGGAATCTGTACCATTTCTACAAATAATAATGTCTTGTAACCACCAAATATCAGACCAAATAATCCAGCTGAAGGCAGAAATTGCCTACAGTGGTCAAGAGTTACCTTTGCGTATTGTTATCAGTGGAATCTGAAGTCTTCATTCGAACTTTTCGAGTTACATTGGTGTTATCTTCTAAAGAATTCGGCCTTCGATTGTTTTTTATGCCATAGTT
The DNA here is from genome assembly GCA_037013635.1 of Plagiodera versicolora. Lineage (NCBI taxonomy): Eukaryota > Metazoa > Arthropoda > Insecta > Coleoptera > Chrysomelidae > Plagiodera > Plagiodera versicolora. The sequence goes on from CM072990.1 coordinate 4,596,555, forward strand.
TCTATAACACAATTTAATTTAGTTTATATTTATAAATCTGTTGTAGTTCTTACCCATTTCCTATTTGCCTTTTATCCAGTTCTTTCTTTATGTAATCTGGAATTTGTTTGGAACTATTCACCTAGAATCACAAAAAATCTCTGTGATTAAATGTCCTGAGAATAACTCATCGTACCTTTTTTGTTACTTTCAGTTTTATTTAATGAAATTAATAAAATGGTGAACAATTGTCAAAATCACAGCATTCGCCAGATTCAAATATTTTGATATCCTAAAATTCACCAATTCTACACTTAAATTTTTTGAACTTGCATTGAAGATGAGATTTTAATGATGCTTGAATATACAGGGTGGTGTATTCGATAAAAACAAAGTTACAAATAGTTGTTGAGTTTAATAATAATTGACACATTGCAAATGTCAAACCTGGAAACTACCTACCCTGAAATAGGACAAGCAACTGTGTACACAGGGAGTATGAAATATTCTTATTACCAAATAAAACACAAGTATATAAAATATTCAAAATCTTGAAGATGTCTTGTGAGGACAGAGAAAACTATTCTTGTGTACTTACAGGAGATTTATCTGACACAGGATTCGTCCATATATTCGCACCCTGGTCATTATCCCCACTCAAAATATCCGCAGAAAAAGCCGGTCTTGCTGGGATAAGGGGCGACCTACAACATATCCTAAAATGAATATTGTATAGAGCTTCGTTTCGGTCGTCGCCTACGAATTGACTTCCTCCAATTTTTTCAACAGCCTTTCGTTCTCCCTACAAACAATCTCGTGGTCCCTCTGTAGTAGGTCTCTGGAACTAAACAGTTCTTCGTTGTCTTTTCGAAGCGCTTCGTTTTCTTGCATGTACAGCCGCACGAGGTCGGCTAGTTGAGGTCCTTCTAGATTCGCTAGTTCTTCTAGGTCCACTTGAGGTGGAGAAGAAGGTATTTTACGATCTGAAAAGGAAAGGTTTTGTCAAAGTTGAGACTGTTTAGATAGAAATGACATGACTGGCAGCAGAATCAAAAGTTATGCCAGATTGTACGAAGCATATGTTATATAAGGAGCAGTGTTTATTTGATTGTATATTATATGAGGTAGTATACCGAGTGTACCAGGATCATGAACAAAAAATTTCAAACTTGTGACATCCAAATGATTTTTTTTTTCATTTCCGGTGTCCCATTCAAAAATCGAAAGTAACAGGTACTTCCGGCGAAACCGCAAGTGAAAAAAAATATTTGGATGTCAAATGTTGTTGATTAAAACATGTAAAGGATACCTTGAGTTTGAAATTTTTAGTTTGGAAACTAAAGGAGAAAAGTGGGGTATACCATGATCCTGTTACACACATACAGCTTAGGAAAAAAATTCATCCTTCAATTCAATTTTCCACCACTATAAAAAGACCGCCTCTTTCCCATTATTATTGTGTCTGGTTTAGGGACGAGTGGGTTGAGTGGGGATAGTGGAAGGGAAGCATTTCAATAGAAGAGCGATGTGTCTTTGTTTATGTAGGATTATAATACACTTGATCTCCTTGTTACTCTTATAGATTTCTCCCATAACCCAATGAAGTATTTCCGAAGCTGCGTGTTTTGATATTCCAACGAATATCTTCTAATAAATGGTTAGGATAAACGATAAAACACGAGATACCATTTTTGTAGAGCGTTCAATTTCCCCAAAAAAATAATGGAAGCTCAATTGTCAATAATTATCGGTAAGTGAAGTACAATATTCTAAAAAATGCTTCTTTACCTTGACCTTGAATATCTCTAAAAAGTTAAGATTTCCGAAAAAATCACGAGAGATCATTTTTGTAAATTACTAGAAATATTAACTATCCGTTGATATATCACAATTTTCATATGACACTAAGCTGAAAGTAGAAATTTATGATAAAAACAATCTTGTCGTTAATATTGAGAGCCAATCATTGGTGAGTAATTTCTAGATATTTTTATATGAATTGTGTAATACTAGTACTAATGGTACCATTCTTACTTATAGATATTCGTCACTTGTTGACCTCCAGTCAACGCTAATTCCATTCATCATTGATACCATGACAATTTTAAATCGAATCGAAACAAATTTAAAAAATTTGGTAGTACCTCTGGTGGGACTCGAACCCACAATCCTCGGCTTAGGAGGCCGATGCCTTATCCATTGGGCCACAGAGGCTTGTGATTCACAAGCGCGTAAAGCAGTTCACACGATAAACGTCTAATAATAATTATAAATAAACATTAGAAACGTGGAGTAGGCGGCCGAGTGAATAACGGATGTGATCCAAGGCACACCGCGATCGTACCGCGGCCACAGAACAGCTCACAGTCGCGAGGTAACTCTCGGATGGAAAACCGTTACGCGGATACGGAACTCACCTGTTGATTTGTCCACAGTCGTTGATTGCGAATGAACGTTCAAGGCAGATCGAAGGTGTTCGTTTTCGCTTTGCAGTACAGCTACCTCTCGTTTTAAACTTAGGATTAGAGCTTCACGTGGATCCTACGATAAATTGGGGATTTGGCTCGCAAAATATCATGATCTTACTAGGTTTCATAGTCATTTGAAATTGTTTAGATAGTTACCATCAAAACTATTGGTTTCGTTCTGATTCTTTTCGTCCTAGCAGCATATCGCAGGGTGTTCAAAGTTTCGTGAATATTTGATTTTGCCGGGGAAATACAAGCGATCTAAAAAAAGTTGAAAATTGATACAGATTGAATTTTTGGTGGATTCCCAAACTGAAATTTTGGTGAATGCACTTGTTGAACGTACAAAATATAATATCTACAGGGTGTTTTATTAATATGGTAAAAAATTTAACTGATAGTTAAGGGGACCAAAATATGACGATTGAGTGCAACATCGCTTTTACAAATGTTGATGGTTAAAAAGATACAGTGCGTTCAAAGTTGAATTTTTTTTGCAAATTTCTTAATAGCTTCGCCAGTTTTTATGATATCGGTTTCTCTGACGCTAACTATTTGCTTGTCTGACAGCAACCTACTTGTTTTTTCTTGATAAAATTATTTGAATTTATTCGTAACTTCAATACTTAAAATCGGGTTTATCGTAAAAACGGTAAGGTTTTTCGACATTTTCCAACAAAACTTTCTGGTTCAAAATATAACGTAGTTTAATAAATGTTTAATCAAAAATGTCCTCTAAACCCTCTAAGGACTACATTAATACTGATAAAATATTCTTGTTTGCCGTCCAAAAAACCCCCAATGTACCAATTTTCATAAAACTGTCGAAGCTATTTTTGAACGCATTGTATCTTTTTAGCCATCAACATTTGTATATGTGATGTTGCGCTCAATCATCATATTTTGGTTCTCTCTACTCTCACTATCATTTTTTCACCATATTAATGAAACACCCTGTATAAGAACATTTAGGCAATAAATATGGCTATGGCTAAGTGAAAACTTCGATCCACCGATAAAGTTTGTATATTCAATTTCTCTACAAATATTGAAAAACAGTTCAACGATTATGCAAATTCAATAGTTATTGAATTTTGGTGTGTATGTTCTATATAAATAGCATAACAATGTATGTTTGAAGAATAAAATTGGACAATAATTACCATTAGTGTCACTCCATTTCCTGCCAATGAATCGGCTAGTAATTTCGTCAATTTCGAATCGCGATAAGGAATGTGAGATCCTTTCCTTTTGGAGTCGCTCAACGAAGAAATACAATATCCTAAAATTAAATAAATTTTTCCAAAATGCCCATGAGAACACGATATTATTCGTGTACTCCAATATACAGGGTGTCTGGAAACAATTTCTATGTCATTTTGACTTTCAATTCTGATAAAAATAATAATAGCAACACTGACAGACGTCTAGGTTGACCATTTTTTGACTTTCGTACGAAAAACCGAAAATTGAACGAGCACCGAGCAATACAAGTAGCAGCGGCAGGAGCATGAGAAGTATAGTGTTCACACTCTACTGTAATGAATGATGTATTATTCAACTGTTTTGGGGACTTTTGACGTTCGTGTATTTAGGATTAGCACTCACCCAGAAATCTTATCTGTGAAATCGTGAACGTCGGAAGACACCGTACGTAATTTCTTCGAAAAACTGAACATTATTAATGAACTATTTGTGACTAATAGTAGGTACCAATGCGTGTAATCGTATCAGAACGAGTAATGTAGGTCAATATCTCCTCCCGGTTAGTGATGGGTGAAAAGGTCTCTGCTTTATTATGAATAGAAATCCGATTTGATCGGCAAGTTTTCATCGAATTTTCATCGAGGCCATTCCCGGTTGAAAGCTAGTCGATACCAATTTATTCGGTGGGATTTATCAAGTACAATGAACTATGGAACTCGTTTCGTTAGAATTATTTCTGTCGCTCATTTTCATCTCAATTAGTGATTCAATATTCGATTTTTATTCTATCAAGAGCATTTTAAATTGATTCGTGCATCAGAGATGAGTGTGAATTACAAAATAGATTCGAAATCGATATGAAATTGGTAACAAATTTGATAGTAGATTTCTATTTCTTAAAATTCAGTCTGATGGAGTGAAAAGAGAATATATTGAAAATATAAAAACCATTTATGTGAACATTAATATGACGAAACTACGAAACTGTGAGGATTTATAGGAATATCTGGGAAAAAAATTGGAAAAATTATTTAAAATTCTCATCTGATATTTTCTTTCCACAATAATTTCAAGATTATTCTCTTTTTGACAGTAATGGCGTTTTTGAATCGCTGCTATCAAATACTGATTAAATTAAATCGAAAATATTAAATTTGTGACTGTTAATCTTCGAAAAAAAAATGAGGGTGGTTTGTAGGGGGTTATTTTTTGACAAAGTGGATTCTCCTGTACTGAATGAAAAGACTTGTAATAAATATTTTGTTCTTTACTCTCGCAAATAACCGAAAAATCTGCTGGCTTCAAATATCTAGGACACCCAGTACATCCGTTTTCAATATTCAACGATATTTTCCTGTAAATAATGAAATCAAAACGTGTAGAAACTCACTTATATCCTAGATTTTTTTCATTGAAAAACTCACCTAGAACCATGAGACTTTTATTGATATTATTGGCTTCTTCTAACGTTTTCCCTTCACTTTGTGTTTTCTTCGTCATCTCACTACCAGCCAAATCGACGAAATTAATTTTACCAGTTCTCGATATAAAAACTCCACCTTCAGCAGGTTGTTCCGAAGTTATATGAACTGTCAATATAGTATGACTTCGGCTACGAAAACAAAAATAGATCCATGAACCTAAGTGACAATTTGACATATACTCTTCTACGGTTATGCCAAAAAACGAGAAATCATTAAGTGATAAATTTCATAACAGATCAGTTATAGTTCTTGCCTTTGAAAATTATCTTTCACGTATTGGGAGATCGCAAATATTTTTTCCAATATTGATTCAAAGCATGGTACTGCTTGCTATATTTATTGGTTATGCCATTTCTTAGAATTTCTGGTTAAGCAGACATAGACATAAAGAAATATAGAAGAAGAAGAAGAATTGATAAGTACTTCTTCATGTGGCATTCCGGAACATGTTGAAAAAGCAGATTTGAATGGCAATGACAGGCATATCAAAGAACATGTTAGTTGGCTTTATTTTATACAGTGTGCCCATTTTTAACGGAAACACCCCCCTAAAATTTGAAGTAGACAGATTTTAATAATTTTTTTGAATGTCAAGTACTAAAAGGTCCACCTTGGGACAAAATTTGAAATGTTTATTCCAATTTTCAGGGCATACAATGATATTTCTTCTTAGTCGAAAATCGAGATTTTTCATTAGCGATTTTTTTATTAAAGAAATCACTACGCCACTGGATTCAGAGTGCCTCTAAACAGGTGTTACCAAAATTTCATGAAAAAATATTCATTAATAACAAAGTTATGACAACTCAAAAATTCGAAAACTCACCCAGCTAACAGTCAGAAAAAACACCCTATAGATATCAACAGATATAGTCATGAGAATATTTTTTTATGATATCAACAATAAAGTACCGCCAGATAAAAAAAAAAAAACAAATAGCATAAATTTTTTCTAATAAAACATTTCAATAATTAGTTTTCATAGTTACGTTAATTAAAATTTTTTCCTTCATTATTTGGTGAATCGTGTGATTGTAATTCCGTTATTTTTATTTCATTTTTGGAACCAGCAACATTTTCTATAGAAAAAAAATCTGGTTCAAAGCTTCAAAATAAATGATTTTCATGAAGAAAAATACAGAAAAAAAGTTTGCATGGCCCTCCTTTTCTAATCAATGTTGAACCAACACTGTATTTTGTAACATCCTGTATTGTAAGAAATTATTTCAATGTATGTTTTTTCATTTCATAGCAATTCTTGTTCAGTACTGACCTTGAGAAATCGTTCATATTGTGCCTACCGACAGCTCTATTTCTCATCCCTTCTTCAAGAACCGCGATCAAGTCATCAAGTTCTTCGCAATCAACCGTGAATAAGTTTTCCACGAAAAATCCGCGTGCTTTCTTGCTCCATCGAACCGCCAATGGTTTCCTAGTTGTGCCCGGATTCAGCAAATCTATCACCTGTTATTGGTCTTCTTTAGCACCGACTGTCTTACGAATAATGTTACTCACTTTCTCGTTGTATATTTCCAAAAAACTCGCTTTCAGCACGAATTGCATATCCGATTTGTCGCGCAACTTTTGGAAAAGGTACATGAAGGAGCGAAATACCAGACCGTGTTTGTCGCTGTATGGAGCAATTTTTAAACCGAACTGAAAAAAAAATGTTTCTTTGGTGTTTGGTGATGTAATAGCCAACATTTTGTTCAGACCTGAGACTGAATATCTTTAGAAACAATTTTTAGCGCCATTTCAATATGTGAACTAGGTGTTAATAACTCACCAAACCTGGTGGACCTGTCAGAGTGTGGGTTTTTCCACTTCCGGTTTGCCCGTAGCAAAAACAAGTGCACCGGAAGCCCTCGACGGCCATTTCTATGAGCCTTTTCATGCCTGAGAATTGGAGAACGTCTTCTTGAGTAGCTGCTTCTTCGAATACCACGTTGTAGGAAAATAATTTTGGTTTTTGTCCGCCACTTGGACCTCCTGGTATTCCATCAACCTAATTTTGAATAGGAATTGTATTCTTTGTTTTTTTGATTGTCATGAAAACTACACTTTGTTTTGTGGGTGTTTTTTTGTTCAGGGTTGAAAAAGCTACTTTATTTGAATATAACTGGCAACTTCTAACGTACTGTGTCAATAAATAACATACATATTCATTTCATAGAAAACAAATTGTAATAATGTTCGAACTGTGTTTAAAATATGTTCAAACAAATCAACGATTGCATTTGAGTGAAACATTACATCAAGAAATGGGCGAAAGTGATACAGGATGGATTTATCTACGAAACATTCGATATTGAACTTACCATTATTTGCCCATCTCCTGGAAATTGTAGAACCGAATAATCTCCAGCTTTCGTTTCTTTATTGTTGAGTGGTCTCACCCTGGAAAATAGTGTCGATATTTCTTCGATCTCAGGTTGAGAATTTCAAATTATTTTCGAATGATGAGATAAATAATCAAAATAATATAAAAAAACAATTGCTTTTGGTTGTTGTTTATCAAAGCGATTGTAATTAAAAGAATTGAATAGGAGGAAACGAGGTCTTATTATTTAACTCACCTCACCACAACATTGATATTATCTTCATGTTCTTCGGATTTCGTTATGATCCTTTGGAAATTATTATCCTCATCCAATCTTTCAATACTGCCAGATCTGAAAATTGATGACTATACAGGGTGTTCCTTAAAGACATGCTAATATTTGAAGGGGATATTCTTTGACACATTTTAAGAAAATAACTTTCTATAAACGTATGTCCTAAAAGTCTTAACTTTGGAGACACAGAGTGATATAGATTATTGAACGGTTGGTACTGCGATATGAAGTAATTTTAATTTGATTGGATTCTCATTCATTTTGGAATGAATCTGATCTCTTGATTTGCTTTCAGTCGATGCACAAACATGCACGCCGCCTCAGATTTTTGAGGTATAGACCCTGAAGTAAAACGATTTTTATTTTTTTTTAAGCGAAAACCATGCGTCGGACAAAGAAAATCACGATAGTATAGTCATACCTTCCGGTACGTTTTCGTTGGGCCACCCTGTATAATATAAAGAGAATAGAGAATTGAATTTACGCCTAAAAAATACCAATCCCAATAAAACATTCAGTTATTTAGACAGTATGTGACAGAAACCTTCCTAGAAACGTTGTTTGAAATGCAACTAATTTAAATTATCTTCAAGTAATTTAAATTATCTTCAATAGCTTTTGTGACGAACTATTAGTGTATTGTTCTTTTGAATTTGGGTTTTTAAGTACGAGGAAGCACAATGAAGACTTGACTACATAATTTCATTTCGAAAAGTCCCTAAAGAATACATTATCCGACAACATCTAAGGACACATTCCTATCACGAAGGAAAGGCCTTGAATGACAAGTGACATGTAAATCCTTTTTTGATTTGTGCAACCTCTTGAAATATCCTTACTCTCATTATTATACAAAATATCATCTAATGAAATGGTAAAATAGTCAAGAATTTGTTCAATAAGGACAAAGGAATCATAAAAAAAGGAATTAACCAATCAATATATCATTAACCATGAAAACTGGTAGGTGTATTCGTTTATTGATGAATACTTTGTCTCACAAATTCTCAGTTCTGTGAAGTAAATATGGATTTATTGTTGACGTCAGCGTCTGAAACAGTCATCAAAAAGGTTCAAGGACGATTATGCAGACACACAAATTCAACAGAACTTGAGAAATAATATCATAATCTTTATCAACTTGGTTCTACTGTTTCGATTATCTCTTTTAAGGCTTGCTTTTCAACTTTCATATTCTACATCGTAGGTATAATTAAGGCATTTTTCATGTTGTTGAGTTTGACGTTGTTCAATATTCAAATAACTTTTGTTTTCATACCTTTTTCCGTTATCCTTGTCCTTGACCTCATAATATCAAAGATCATTTATGTGAATTCTTCCATTTCCTGGAAATATCGATCCAGCAAGAAAGCACCCGATTGGTTAGAAAACATAAGTGTGAAATTTCATAATATACACTTCTTTTGATGTATTCTCTCGAAAGAAAATGCCTGTTATTTCGTGAATAGCCGACCTTCGTGGAAAATTAAATGATTTATCGCTCGTGGACTCCCTCCGACTACTTTCACTATGCCTTTTCCTCAAAGGTTAAAAACACTGACCTCGCATCGCATGCTGTAGGCCAGAAATCGAAATGCTTTTATGATAATCAGAATGACCTGAACTTCTAGACCGCGTATTCCACACGCAAGAATTTTCTTATGAAGCAATCCCACAGTACATCGATCAGCTTCCACTAATATAAGGTGCAATTATGAATTTACAGGATTTTACAGAATTCTTATCTAGTTTCCCCATTCCTATGAGATTTTTGACTATACTTCAGTTCCGTTTTTTTAAATTTTTATGACATTCTGACATATAACAGTTTAGGGCTACTCTGAAAAAAATTGCTTTTTGGTTTATAATATCAAAACATTGTGGTTAATAAATTGTTTATACGTTGATACATCAATTGTTCATTAATGCAATGAAACAATCTTGAACAATTATATTATTAACCTACTTCATGAATATGTTATATGTTGATATTATGATTTTTTTTAAATAAAATATAGTACATCTTTACCTTTATTGAATCACCCGGTACACCGAAATAATCATCATTAATTGAAGACGCTATTCACTGATATTATTAACATGCTTTCCTTATTATATTATTTATTATATTCAAAAAATATATTCATCCTTCATTAAACTCATTAATTTCTCAAAGTTCGAAGAAATATTTCACTAAGTATATTGAAGAATAAAACGGAATATTTTGGTAGTCTGTCACATCACGTTTCACATATTTATCGATTATAAATTACTTATCTCTCGAATAAGATATAAAAGTTTTTTATATCTTATTCGAGTGATTAATATTGAAACACCCCAAATATCACAACACTAAGCATTTATTTTTATTTATTTTTTCCCCACCATCACATTTTTGAGGGCCATATTCTGAATTTATTTCCATTTATACAGGGTGTAGCATTGAATCGTGTCAGCCGACTTTTCGATTTCTATGATTGCCTTGTGATTATGTTCATAAAATATGAATATGACGAAAATTGTTGTGGTCAAATGTCCACATTTCCAGCAATTCTATTCCGATATACTTCGCAGTCACGAACTATTTGTTTTACATGAAAAGGCAGTAGTTTCATGGAAAGTATACGCAGAGAAAATATTATCGTCTACGGTTATTACATGAAACTATTCTGTTATCATTCCAACGATGTCACATGAAAAGCGTTCTAGTACAGCTCTTCCAGGGGCGATGTATACAGGGCGTGAATATCTGCGAAGACTTTTTCAACTTGTAACTCCGCCAAAATTTAAATTCGCGACTACGCCAAAGTTTCAACTTGCGACTCCACCAAAATTTCAACCTCGCATGCACCAAAACTTAAAAACTTAAAAATACTCAACTTACCAGAACTTTGTTTTGTGTGTGGATAATCAGGTATGGATTTTGGAAACACTATCTAATGAATGATTAAATTTACTCACTCACTACCTCGAGATCCAGTCCTCTCCTTACGGATTTTGAGCGGACTAGTCCTACGAGTCTTATCCTCAACATTTTCCTTCCTTCTGTCAGGACTCTGACCTTTCCTAAAGGACGTCCTCAACGGCGACTTCCTGAAGGTGTTGGGTGACGATTGAGGCGTAGCTCGGCTCCCAGTGGAACCCCTGGAAGGGCTGGGGCCCCTCGAACCGGGAGGGGTTCGGTAGGGGCTATCCGAAGGTCGCTTCACCATGGTGGACGATGTGGACCGTTTCATGTGGGATCTTTTGAGTTATTTCGCATCGTTCATGAAACCTGGCGGGACGTGATATTTGGTAGTTGACACATGGAGTACTGTGTTTGTTAGTGGAAGATTTTTTTTATGAAGGAGTAGCTTCAGTGACCTCATTTATTCTTTTATATCTAGGGAGTAGATGATTATCTATGATTCATGGATGTATTTATATGTTTGACCATCGTTGTAATCCACACGAGATCTCATACAAAATACAACTCGCTCATATCAACGAAATTAATGACACGTTTGGCTGTTTTTAGTTGTATACAGTGTGTACCAGCCAAATGGAGTTGATTCGATGATTAAATGAACGGAGACATGTTAAAAAAATGCTGTATACGTCAATTGATATTATCATTGCTATTAGAGTTCTTTTGTTTAATTTTTTTCTCTCTCAGAATTGCATGATAAGGAAAAAAGTTATTACATTAGCGGAGTTACAGGGTGTTGGGAGTAAAAAAAGGTTTTTATTTTATTTTGCTTGATTTACTGCAGACAGAGCTTGCAAATTTTGTATGAGTATCAAGTAATAGGTGCTGCTTGATATGAAAGTGAATATTCTCCAAATACCGTACAGGGCGTTGCATTTTCCCAGGTCTCAATCCATATAAGCCTTAAGAAAAACTTGCTCGTACGCCACTGGTGAATGTCAATATTTTTATTGAGTTCTTCAATCCATTACCTAAATTTTGTCCCTCTTGACTTTTTGTCGAATTCCGTTCAGTTTCCTCAGAAATTAATCAATTTGTAAATTGACTTGAAGTTACTCTGAAATGTTTATACTATTTCGATATTTGATATTAATTGAAGCATCAAAATTAAATAGAAAAGAAATTTATTTACAAATGTTTAGAGGAATTGTTCAAAGTGGACTACGTTTTGTTGAATGCAATATTGAGTACGACGAATCCATGATTCCTTATTGGCACTTCGTATCAATATCCTGTAACTCAGCTAATAATCAAGATCGGACACATTTTCATAGAAACTTTTTTCTTTACTTTGTACCAGAGAATACGTACCTGAAATATTGTAATGCAATTCTGAAACACCCTGTATGTTGATTCCAATTTTAAGAGTTTGTTATCGATTTTTAAATAAACAGAAATTTTTGAGATATTATGATTTGAAATCTTCATTCTTCGATATTTTGGACTCTGAATGAGATATCGAGATACGGTTTTCACTAGAGCATTTTTGTATTATTTGATATAATGTTGCATTTGAAGGTGTATAAGAAAGTGAAGTCTCTCGAAAACAAACATTCAGTTTAGTACAAGATGTTATAAGGAAATGAGAGAATCGTTATTGAACATTTATACATGAACACCCTGTTGAAAAAAATCACTTCGAAAATACCAATCAACTGTTATGTTTGCTTTATCGAATTTCATTTGGCTGCTACAAACTGTGTATTGATGTTATCATGACAGCTTGTTATAACACGAAATCAGTGAAAACCGTTCCAATTATGACATTTCCATCGTTATTTTTTCAATCGCTTTTATGGGACAGATTTTAACTAGTTCACAAGCCACATGCATGTCACAATATTTCCCCAGTGAACTGATAGTTTATCTAGACTAATTGTTGAGTAATTGCTGTGATAATAAACTTTTTTGAATGTTATGGAGAAACATGAAACTGCACTAGTTAAGTGAGAAAGTAAGATATAGAATCAAAATAACAACATTTTTCAAAATAACAATGTTGTTTAGATTTTGAACGTACCAAAATAGAACACAAATACATGTTGTTCACCTGAGAACCTCATTTTGAATTCATAATAAGTAAGCTGATGATAAATCAATCGTTGTGAAATATTCAATTTATAATGACGAAAGTGGAGATGATGAAAATCGACAAATGATGAATGTCATAAGTTTACATTGCTTTTTTTTCTGAACAGAAGCACGTCACACCAATTGAACATTGCTAGGTATTTAAGAGGATAGTTTTTTGGGTTCTCGAACTCATTGAGACGTTGTAAATTATGTTAAATTTATCTCATTTCCGAACCTGCTATTAAAAGACACTATAAACACCTTTTTAAAGGGCTATGAAAACTCTCAAAGCATTGAAACAAAATTTGTTGACATCACAACTACAAACATCCAACGTGTTCAAAAATAGATACGAAATAGCTGAATACTTTGTATACATTGAGCACTAGGTTTACCTACTTTATATGGAAAAAACAATTTCGGGAAAATATTTCTGATTGATGTCTGATACTGTTGTCTCTGATATATGAACGAAAGAGTACCCAAAACAATAGCCTCATTGCTAAAAACTGCTTCCCATCCTTTTAAAACAATGTTGATTCTTAACCATACAACTAATCAGAGGGTATACAGGGTATTACGAATATCACGATACAGAAATGTAAATAAATTAGAAGTAAATAGGCATCAAATATCCGAGATATCTCACATATTTTCTGAAACATCCTGATAAAACTGAATATAATCGGTTTGTTATCAATCGATAACTCAACAAATATTCCTGAAAGTGTTTTGAAACTTGATACATACATATGAAATTTTAAAACGAGAACTTTAGGTAGAGTCAATAATAAAACAGATAGAAAGACAAAAATTCTTCGTTCTCCATGTGAGAATGACAGGCGAAAAAAAATCAAAAAAATAATTGCGGTGAGTTTAATCGACTTGAAAACAATAAAAAACAAACCAAGAAAACATCAGAATCTAAGGTGGAAGAAGAAGAAGTAAAAAAGAAAGTATTTAACAGTACATAAGAATCTATGATTTACGTTAATTTATGAACATATGAACATAGTATTGAGCATTGACGCAAAATTTGTGTACAGGTAGAGAAAATGTTTTAGAATAACATAGGACTGGAGTTGCTGAATTGAATGGAATGGAATATTTTATCAGTTTTCCATATTTTCATATTGCAAAAACAATTTAAAGAAAAAGTATCGTGAGTTGTGCAACATACCGATCAAATCGTGACGATCTATCCAAAAGCCACCCCTTGCAGTAGCACTTACCACCCTCGGTGGTGGGTTGACCGAAACTAAACCCTATCCAATTATTCAACCAACCACTTTGTCGTCATTGGAACGTCGCTACGCAGTATACCTTAAATACAAACATACTGTAGGTAACGCACAGTAATTTCAATACTGACACTGGCTGGTCAAATAAACATGCTTTCCGATAGAGTTCATTCAATAATCAAAGCTTTGTCACAACGAATTCATCAATTCATCAATTATGCAGTCCGTGATTTTATTTGATTCCATGATAAAGTGTATTCGTTGAGGATTATTCGATTTTTTCATCATTTTTATTTCTCACACAATTTACTGTTGTTATCCAAATCGTTGTCAATATCCGGCTTCATTGACATATAGTTGGATATCTACTGGACGTCTACTGGATATCTTTTATACGCCCATAAGACGTCCTTAAGACAAATTCGAAAGTCCATGAGAATCTAGAGCAGTAATTTCAATCGCTGCCTCCATTAACGTATATTTGGACATCCTCTGAACGTTCGACGTTCTTCATGCAAATAAAAACGTATATTATGATCCAGAGCATCAATTTCAGTTCACTGGACATCTGTAGGATATCCTTTGTACGTCCATCAGACGTCCTTCGGACAAACAAGTATGTTTATTAAGATCCAGAGCATCAAATTCAGTCTCCGCTACTATTCACGTTCATTTTGACATCCACTGGACATTTGTAGGATATCCTTTATACGTCCTTCGGGCAAATATGATCCAGAGCAGTAACTTCAGTCTCCGCTACTATTCACGTTCATTTTGACATCCACTGGACATTTGTAGGATATCCTTCATACGTCCTTCGGGCAAATATGATCCAGAGCATTAACTTCAGTCTCCGCTACTATTCACGTTCATTTTGACATCCACTGGACATTTGTAGGATATCCTTCATACGTCCTTCGGGCAAATATGATCCAGAGCATCAACTTCAGTCTCCGCTACTATTCACGTCCATTTTGACATCCACTGGACATTTGTAGGATATCCTTCATACGTCCTTCGGGCAAATATGATTCAGAGCATTAACATCAGTCTCCGCTACTATTCACGTTCATTTTGACATCCACTGGACATTTGTAGGATATCCTTTATACGTCCTTCGGGCAAATATGATCCAGAGCATTAACTTCAGTCTCTGCCACTATTCACGTTCATTTGGACATCCACTGGACATCAGTAGGATATCCTTTATACGTCCATCAGACGTCCTTCGGACAAATAAGAACGTATATGAAGATTCAGAGCATTAACTTCAGTCTCCGCTACTATTCACGTTCATTTGGACATCCACTGGACATCTGTAGGATATCCTGTACACGTCCATGAGACGTCCCATAGAGAAGTTCGAACTTCCGCAGATATCCAGAGCACGGACTTCAACCTCCGCCGCTGCGAACGCATTTTCGCGGCCCGCACGTGAGTGCCATGAACCCACCATCCAAGAATACCCGACCGACAAGAACGATGTAGAGATATCTAGCTGCGGGCCGGCCTGTCTCGCCTTTGCTTTTCGCTGGTTATTCATCGCCGACATTCATTCGGTTTGGGCTTAGCGGTGAAACGTTGCGTGACAAAAAAGAAGCACGTGCCCTTTGGTTTCCTATTTACCCTTGCGGAAATTTGACATTTAGGTGCTTTCCGGCCGGCGTTGGACTAGTTTGAATTTTCGGAGTTGATGGACTGTTGTTAGTTAGTGTGACGAGTCTGTGCATTCGTACTTATGTGGGTTGGTTTTGGCGGTTTGATAAGACAGGTGAGGACAAACCTGATTGAAATTAATTCTTCGTGTATTTGAACTCTCAAACATTGCTTTGATTGCTGTGTCAACGAATCATACTGAAGTTTCCTTATTTTTTGTAAAAAATATATCTTCAATTTCTTATCTGACCTTCATATAACATCGAGTTCTAACATTATTTTCTTCAATAACTACACAGAACTGTATCAATGATACAGTGAGTGAGGTATATCAGAATCCTCATTGAATTCACTTTCAAAAAGTATATGTCAATCTCAAAAACTATCTGAATTTTTAAAAACATTCCATGATGTATTCATGAAATATCTTCTAAATTACATTTTCTTTAATTCTAGAACTATGTTTGATGGATGCAATAAAAAGTTTTTCAACTGTGAATTTTAAAAACTAAGGAAAAATGTAATTATAATGATGACTCATGATTCTACCTTATCTGGTCTGAAGATTTCTTCGGGATGTTCTCATAACAATTTTTTAATTTTTTCTCTTGGTGCCTTCTTTATCATCTCTCCGTTATGTTTTTAATGTTGTCAATTATCACAGTTATAGTGTCAAGTACCGTTCCAAAATGTATTACGAGTTATTGAAAGTTCAAAGATATCCATTCACTTTTTTTTACTTCTTGAATTCACCTGTCACACTTTATATTTTTTGAATAGCTGAGAAACTATTTATACGATAAACTATGGTAGTCATTATATTTACAAAAATTTTTCATTTTGAAAATATCACATTTGTATTGAGAATTTTTATTTTCAATACATTTGAGTAAAATTAAATTTTTTTGTTTACAAATGATGGTAAGCCTCGTTAGTTAAATTGAATAAAGATATACAAAATTCAACGCGATAGATAGTACTTGAATAGTTCGATACACAAACAATACGAAATCTAGAAATTGTGATATGACAAGTGATTATGTAGTCGAAAATTATTGGATTGATTCAAAAAGTAGATGATTAGACATGCATATTTTATGTTTACTATTTTCAAAACAATGCAATCCGTACGTTGTCTTGATCATAAGCATTAAGCTTGAATTTTGTGCAGTTCAAGGTCATATTTTAAAACTAGGATAAAAATCGTGAGGTTTGATTAAAATATTATATGTATTTCAATGAAATCATTTATAGATCATATATTCATAAAAATATGACTTGGGAGAAAGAATACGAAATATTCATGATTATGACGAATGGTTATTAATACAATACATACGACAAATATTTGAAAAGAGTTCAAAGATGGTGGGTGTTGATCAAATCACAAATGCAAATGAATGACAAATCAAGACACCAGTCTAATCATTGAGTCATCTGTTTTCCTCACGAAATCATCAAGGTCAAATTATGGATCAACAAGTAAAGGGAAACACTTGACTGATACTATTTTTATTCTTATGATCTCTTTGTTCAGAAAAATGCCTTCAACATATTTCCCTTTTACAAAACTCATTAAAATTCTGTTATTAGACAGTTCAACAAATAGGCTGCGAAGCTGAATTCGAGTTTTTGATTCTTAATGATGAAGTTTGGAGGCCAAAGCAAAAGCATTAATAATTCCAACACTCAATCTCAAAATATCCCTTCGTTTTCACAAAATGTTAAGGAGCACCTTGTATTCATGAAAGTATATCTCCTGTATGTCATAACGAAATGGTACGATGAATACATTGCCCAACATTAATAACTATAGCGTATGAGCAGTAATCGCATGCCTACTTTGATAATCATTAAATTTATATGATATAAGTAATGAGTTTCATCATAATGATTAGGTAAAATCAATTACAAGCGATCAATATGATGTAAATATATAGATTTTATGTCATAACGTCAATCACGAACGTGAACGAAATCAATCAACTGTAGAGTGGATGCACATCAGGTATACAAATAACAGATAAAAATGAGTACACAAATATCACTCAGGCACCAAAATGTTCATTACAATGTTCGTTTTCCATAAAAAATTTCTTCGAATTTGCTGTTTTCGAGAAAATGTAGGATATCTTAAAAAATAAGATAAGAGACAAGTTTTTAGAAAAATATTTCCTAGAGGCATCCTTAATTCCTTTAGAGCCCATATTTTCCCGAACACCCTATATATATAGAAAACATTTCTCATCATGAGATTGCCTAGATCCATTCTGACAACAGTTGCAGAATCTGTTAGAGAATCAATGTACAATTAAAAATACTGTACGTTGATCGTACTGAGAACAGTAAGTGTTCCACGTTTTCAAAACTTCCACTGTATGCCTTCATAATATGGAAGTCTGAAGGTGCCAGCTCTGGTTATCTTGCTGGCCAGGGTGTGTCATTATGAGTGTCAATTCATTTTTATGGAAATCACTCACAGTATCCAATGGTAAATTTTCCAATGCATATAGAGTAGGATACGATTTATTTGGAGGTATAAAATCAGTTATTTTTGGAAAATAGCCAACATGATATAAAAGCTCTTCTACGAAAAAGTCTTTATCGTAAAAAATTCTTCTTCTTCAAATAATCTGTAATATCAAGCTGAAACAAACCTATTATTGATTCCGGGTAGCTGAAAAAAACTTTCGGTCGCACATATTTCGACTCGACAATATATGACGCACTTTTTCTATATTCGTATGCATTAGGTATGTATGAATCATTCCTTCAATGTTAATCCGATAATCAACAAAATATTACGAGTATGATGACCTCACTTGGTTCAGAGAGAAATGTATGTATATGGAAAGATTAATTATTATCTTATCTTTCAATAGAATGGTTGCAAGTGAAAAACTATTGTTTTCGTATTGTTGTCACGTTATAGAATTGTACCCGGTAAATATATACTATATGATTTTTGTAAGATGCAAATAGTTTGCATAACTCATTAATACAAGATGACAACTTGGTGGTTCCATATACATCCAGATTTATTGCGCATTATTTTAGTTTCAATTCGTATGAAAATAATCATAATAACCCAATTTTATAAGAATACGTTTTTTAAAAAGGAGCTGTCTATCATCTTTGTTGATGAAACAGCAGAAAATTATGAATAATTTATTATCGAAGAAGACAATCAATCGTGAACAACGTTTCATAAAAATCCTTCGAAATGAAAATCACCAAAATTCTGTTGCTATACCTGTATCTTGGAATTCTTTGGATGAATTTGAGTGAAATCATTGTTAATTTATTTTTAGAATATACTATATGTACGGTTTGAATAAACCTATTTTACTAATGATGATTATGCAACGACAATCAAAAAACGAATGCGTACTTTGAAAATATAGTTCTCATTTTTGCGACTCCTTTAGTAGGAGTAAAATCATAGATTAAAGAATATTTCCAGTAAAATAACCTATGAAATATATCCGTTGATTTAATCTGTAATCTGTAATTAAATTCTCCTTTGTAATATTCCTGATTTAATGAGATTGGAGTTCGTCCTTTATACATGTGAAAAACGATTAGATAATATCTTTTTGAGGGTATCAATATGGGATTTTTTTATCTATATCGATTTGTCATATAAATTGAATTATACCGCATAATTGATAATACATTATTCCTTTCTTATCTATCACAATCATGTAAAAATGAAGAGCATACTTTGAATCCTTTTAACTACACATAATACTATAAGATCATTTTACTTGTTTTTCGTTGTATTTCCCATAAATAATTTAGACGGAGATTGTTGTCGAGGGCTATGACGATTTACGTCTCGTACTACAGGGTGATACTTTTTTCGAGCTCGATTTTTGTGAGGAATCAGATTCCGAAAACATTCGGGAGGTACACAGGGTGTTTTTGTGCAGTTTTAAGCCACTGCAATTATTATTTATCAATTTTCGTCCAGGCAAAAACTGGTTTGGAAATTATGATATAAAGTTCGGATATCCACCAGATTTATTGTAAACTGAGGAAATTCAATTAGGAGCAATACTTTATTTTTCAAACAAAACACATCACCTCGCCTGATATTATAAAAAGCGAATGAATTATTGAAGCATTTGGTGAACAAGAACATATTTCTCAGCACAAGACAACGCCGATGTATATGGATTTAACCCGTTTCTTTATTGTTCTTGTTCTGGGTCAAGAGCAAACAACCTCCTTTATACGATATATCACCTGACAACTCGACAAAAAAGAATGACTTTCGATACCCACCGTTCAAAAGTATGAATCATCACCAAAAGATTATTTATTCAACCTAAAACGTTTGAATCAACTGTTAAATTCGAACATTTTATATGAAGTCATTTAACCTGAAATCTTCAAATTCATAAATCCTAATAAAAAGAATTGGTTAATTCTTATTGATCCAAACATGTCATGATTCATAGGGTAGTACAACGAAAGAAATTGCACCCTGTATAAAAAAGTTTTGTTGTGGAATATAGAATGAAAAAAAAATCACGTGACAGTTTAAGGAAATATGAAGCACCTTATAATTGATGACATAAATAAGAGTAAGTCTCATTGCTTCATAACATCTATTAATTCTGTCAATAAAAGAGCACCATTTCTACAATAATTATAAGATTATAGTTATCAGGTTAACGATGCAATTAGTATATAACCATGCAAACAGTACTGAAACAAGGTGGTGATATAATGACATGGAATATTCATGAAAAACAATGGCAACGCCATAAACTCTGATATGAAGTTTCTTAAACGGTCACGATATTTCCAACTTATAGAAAAGGGAGAAAGAAGAAAATAGAAAAGCATCCAATAAACAAAATAAATTAATATTTGCATCAAACGTCATGTGGTAGTGGAATATTCAATGTCCTGACTAGGATTATGAGGATGAAAAAATAAAATGACGCATACACAAACAGTCATGTATTATATCAGTGTTCAATTTTCCGTCCAACTTATATCTTCAAGTGCAAAATATGATCAAAATCTTAAACAACAAACATGTTCTAGCACTAGACCGTATCAATAACTTCAAAGCAATTCATAAAGCGTTATTTATTTAATCAAGATAGTTATGACAGCTCGACAGAAAGTGCGATGTTGCTGCTTGTCTTTTTTTTTCAAGGATACACCGGAACAAAAGTTAGGTTATCAAGTTTATCATTTAAATTGTTTTGGAAACTATTGACCATGGATAACCATTGTACAGTTTTTTCAATATTTGTAAAAATTTCGACTAGAAGTAACGAATTTTATAAGCGGATCAAAGGTTTCTATTCAAATAAATTTGGCTTAGTAGTGAAGTCGCTATGAAGTTCTGTAGTGAGCTAGATACTTTTTATTTTGCACTATTGGTATTGAAATAACCAAATCTGTCAAAACTTGGAGCTGAGTGTTTCTGATTTTAAATAGAAACAAGTTCAATGATTTAATTGGGTGAGAGAAGAACAGTTGATAATGGCGATTGTTCTGTAAATAAGAATGAATTATGAAACTTTTACTCCCTATATGATCAATAGGGAAATCACAATATAACTCTTTTCTCATATTTATTCTTGCTTGTACAGAGAAAAACTTTCACTTCAGCTGCTCTCATCTATAATTAAACAGATTTGCGTCGTTGAGAATTTGAATGCAGAAGGTACTGAGAACAAAACTGAACTTTCACATTAGTACAATACGATTATAATACAAGTTGGTGCATTGTTGACTATAACAGTTGGCAAGAAGAAATTATTTCTAGACAACATCAAGCATATAGACATTTTGAATAAATATACACTACGCTGTTTATTTGCTTGGTGTATACGAAAAAAAATTATGCAGTATCGAACAGAAAATATCATTTCCTCACAAAACAAAGACAATATAAGAAATATCAACTTCCTTGAGATAAATGATAGATGCTATTCGAAATATCAAATGATTGAAATTGAAATTAAATATACTTTCATATAATTCACTTTCTTTCGTGTATCTATCTTTAGTAGAGCTATTTTGAAATCAAGTTCATCCTGTAGAGTTTAGATACATGAGTTCCTGCTTGTACCTCAACTATAATTGATTAAGTTTGCCACTTCAACAAGTTACAACAGAATGACAAAATTGAAACCGATTTTATTCAATTCTATAATTTCTGTCGATTAGAAAACCCAGAGAATCATTTAGTTTGCAGTAAATAATTTTTTACTTTCAGAGAGATCTCACATTTTGAAAAACGGATCGATAGTTCGAATTCTTAATCTGAATACTTATTTGATCGCCAACAAATGAATTATGCCATAACCAGTGACGTCAGCGAGTGATAAGCCTCTGATAATCGATCTTATCGGCCCTTGAAACCGCAATTTAGTTCAGTCAGTGAGTGACGGTGGTGAAGTTAGGTTGAACTGCAAAAAGTTTGTGTGTTATCTTTTCAGTATCAATACAAGCAGTGCGAATAATCGGTATGACAAATGACAATCTTACGACACAATCTCAATGTATGCCTTCCTCATTCGAGAATGTAATTCGTTTATCATCGTTTCCATTTAAGTTACGAACTCATTTTATTTCGTAGTCAGTATTATCGTTAATAGCAGATGCAGAAAGCAACATTTTTCATTTTTGTGACGTCACGGGTGTTACTTATCTCAAATGGCATATCTCCGTGAAAAATTAAGAATACAGGAGAATTGATAATTGACCTTATTCAACGGCCTCTGCAGCCTCCAGATCTGAGTTTTCTTTTTATGAAACTGTTCAAAAATCAAAATATGATAGTTTGTAGACTACACTTCCCTAATTTCCAATTAAAAAATAATTTCATAATTTAATAATGGTTAATTCACTGAAATTCAAGAAGTGTTAATTTAATATTGTTCTGATAAATAACTCGCACATTTGAAGTTCGATTGTTTTTGAGAAAATAATTATAAGAATTAAGTATAATATTTTGCTAATCTGACCACTATCATTATTTTGGATAACACTGTATATGTTTATTTTGGAATAATATAACAAGTGATATTATCATTCAAATAGTCTCAAATACATTCAGGAACTTCCACAAGAACTACCATGAGTCATATTACTGTAATAACGATGTTTTGTTAAAGTAGAGGAGACACTTATCTTATAACATGAGTCAGTGAAATAAGGAAATAAACTTGTTGTCGTTTATAGTCATTATCATATTATCGAACATACATCTTTTGGACTGCGCCACTTGGTTGATTTCTCTGTCAAATTGTATATAAAATTCACTCACTGAAAAACTACGGAGAAAACTGATTTTGTTTCATTAGAAAAATGAAATGAATGAAAATATCACACAAAAATACCTCATTGGGAATAAATTTTAGGTACATAATTTCAGAAAAATTGTTCATTCACCCGTTTGTTATATGTTATATGACTTAATTATCAGCAACAATAAAAATATTCTGTTCAGATATTCATAAATCATTGTCCCCAATCGTCTCCAAAATATAATTAGCAGAATCAACAGAAATGTTTCATTTTTACACAGAATCCCGACGAACAAACATATTTTTCATAAAATTCAATAGGAATAAGTCGACTTTGTTGTTTTAATCAGTGATAACTAATATCTTTATTACTGATTCAGGACGTTTTGTTCACTACAGCTGATAAGATAAAGCAATAAATGGATCAATTGAAAAATATTGAACTTAATCAGAGGCTAAATCACAATCATCCAAAATTATCATTTTTGGAAAGAAGATAACCACTTGCCTTTATTTTAATCTGATTGTGAGCCTAAAAATCAACCCAAGAAAATCATTTTGGGTATACAAATTGTTCGAAAAAATTGTGTCTCAAAACGTAATGTTTTTTAGAAGTTTGATTCTCTATTTAGGATTTATTATTTTTTACGATATTCGAATAAATGTTTTATATGTTCGTAACACAAAACTGCTTTATTTTTCTGAGCAACCTATATGAAAGGTGCATTTTCATGTCAGACGTATTATTTTCATTTAGGTACTTTGGAATTATCATTTGACCTAACAAAGTAAATAAGTAAATTCTCATTTGAATTGAGATTAACTTGAAATTTCGTGTATTCCAAATTATTTTCTCATTATTTTTCTATTCATATTTAGTGTTGAATCCTTGAAATAATCGATTATATCACCTCCTCATACTAATGAGATACAGTGTGAATAATGAATCATCTGACCAAATTGAGTCAGTGATTAACCGATTATTTGGTAGAAGTTTGTAACATTAAAATGGATTTGATTAGCTTTCGTCACATAATATGGACTGTAATCCTTTTGTGACACTTCCTTTAATTTGAAAATAAACAATCTGCAATCACATGCGAATGAATTTGGCCCACTTGAAATGTATTCGTTCATTATCAGCATTTTCGTTGATACTCCATTTTGATAGTTGCAAAGGAAAATTAAAATTGATTAATAACATTGAATAACATCATATGGACCGGCATTATTGCATTAATTGAATCATTCCATTTTACGATTATTAACAATATCGATAAATCACGATATTGTTATCGATATCTACTATAATGTGTAATGCTTCGAAATATTAATTAAATTATGTACAATGAATATCTCTGGATTTTTCTTTACTGGACCTTGAGATAAGTTTCTTCAATATAACGTCATGTTTCAAGAGCTAAATTATACACACGAAGATCATTTAATTTTGTTATCTATCGATGTGCATTACAAACCGCAGGTCATACCACAGATGCGGGATATTTTCATCTCTGTATAATGTTAGCAAAACCCCTCACCAGAAAATAGATAAAACATGCTCCAATAGCAATAAATGTCATCGATATCAATTTAGCAGTGTCATCGAAATAAATGGATAAATTGATTCAAAATGTTTTTTTTTTCATCTGAGAATTGTGAAGTTAATGTAAACTACCCTTGGTTTAAATATTTCGGACTATTTGTTTCAAGGCACCTTCCTTTGTTTTAGATAAACAATGGAACATCTCCTTCATGACAGAGATAGGGTGGGGGTACAAGATGCAGTTCTTCTGGAAAATTACACAAGTGAGGAAGCATTCGTAGAGAATTTGAATAAAAGATTCAAGGAAAATGTGATATACGTACGTATGAATATATGACGATTTTTAATATAGAAGAATCATGATACAATTAGTTGCATATGCTATAAAGAACTATTATAGTTATATAACAGTTGAGAACAAAAAATTGATAAATGTCAACAGCAGAAAATACAGTTTAGAAGTCATGAGAGAATAATTATGAAACAAAATTATGCAAACTGAAAATTTAATTCACTTCTAAAAAGATCCACAAGTACAAGAGATACCAAGTTGAAGAAATTATTTTTGTTTCAGACTTATATTGGCCCAGTATTGATATCGGTCAATCCGTACAGAGAACTAGATATTTACGATTCAAAAACAGTGAAACAATATGACAATAAACATTTCTTCGAAGTTCCTCCTCACGTGTGAGTACTTAAATAACAAATGATTGTTAATTGTTAATTACATTCATTTGTCCAGTTTATTTATTTTCCAAGATTTATTTCAATTTTATTTGCGTATTTATTTTTATTTGTATTGAAAAAAAATAATAAAAGTGATGATTTTTGAAATCTCTTTCATTGATGTATCGCTATTTAAAAAATTGAGTTTTAAAACACTCCGTTCGAAATAAAGATTGAGATGTCCGAGCGTTCTTAAATTTTTTCTTATAATAACGAAAATTAAAGGGGGTTAAGACTCATCATTTGCACTGTATATGGTGATATTTAGAAATTATTATAATTTCAGTATAATACCCATTTTTTCAGATTTGCAGTCACCGATACCGCCTATAGATTACTCAAAGAAGAAAACAGGGAACAATGTATACTAATTTCGGGTAAATAAATCTTCATTTTCAAATTAACTACCTACTTGCCATTACATACTTTCACGATATCGTTCGGTTTTACATTTCATCAATTTCTGTTTCAGGCGAATCTGGTTCTGGTAAAACTGAAGCATCCAAGAAAGTCCTTCATTACATCGCAGAAATAACAGACCACAAGGGAGACGTAGAAAAAGTCAAAGACAAACTCTTATTTTCAAACCCGATTCTGGAAGCGTTTGGAAATGCGAAAACAAATCGAAACGACAACTCGAGTCGTTTTGGAAAATACATGGATATCCAATTCAACTTCGAAGGAAACCCAGTAGGGGGTAACATTTTGAATTATTTACTAGAAAAATCCAGAGTTATAAGTCAAGCACCTGGTGAAAGGAATTTCCACATTTTCTATCAACTATTGACTGGAGCCGATGAAACATTGCTAGATCAATTCAACTTGAAGAGGAATATGTCTTCCTATTACTACTTGTCGAATGGGGTAAATTATTCCTGACTCTAAAGCATAAATAACCGTTAATTGAATTCATTTTCTCAGGCAAAGAGCAATGTAGAAGTGATTAATGACCAAAAAGACTTCGCAGAAGTGAGAAAGGCCTTGTCTACTCTAGAATTCTCTGATGGAGAACAAACTGATATGTTTTCTATTGTTTCCGCCATATTGCACTTGGGTAATGTTGGCTTTTCTGAGGAAGAAGGAGTCTCAACAATTATCAAACCCGATATTGTTGATATCGTCAGCAAAGTTAGTCAATAAAACAATTTGATGATCAAGAGAATTACCTCGAAATTTGTTTGACGAATCCATTAATCTAAAATTTGTTATTTTCAGCTCCTAAGTTGTAGTTCAGAAGATCTCAAGTTGGCTCTGAAACAAAGAACGATCGAGACTATTCGTGACGTGGTAACGACTCCTTTGAACAGAGAACTCTCGATTTATGCAAGAGATGCTCTGGCTAAGGCTATCTATGACAGATTATTCACTTGGTTGGTTCGAAGAATCAACAGCTCGTTGCAACCGGATACAGAAAGACAAAATGTCGTCATGGGCATTTTGGATATTTATGGATTTGAAATCTTCGAGAAGAATAGGTAAAAAATCTGAAGTAAATAACTGTGGAAATATTTCAGCAAAAGTTTCGTTACCGTATTTTTAAATTAATTGAAATTTTCATATATATATTTTTTTCAGTTTTGAACAACTCTGCATAAACTATTGCAACGAGAAACTTCAGCAATTATTTATCGATTTAACATTGAAATCTGAGCAAAACGAGTACGAGAAAGAAGGAATCGTCTGGGAACACATCGAATATGTCGACAATAAAGAAATATGTGACCTCATTGAGAAAAAACATGACTGTGAGTCGTTCCTCCATGTCTAACAAAATCTTTCAGCACTGTATTATTTCAGGTTTGATTTCATATCTGGACGAGGAATGTCTAAGACCAGGAGATCCTAACGACATCACTCTTCTTGCGAAACTAGATACGAAACTGTCAAAATATCCAAATTATATAAGCCACAAGAAAGCTGATATAAAATTGCAAAAAATCATGGGAAGAGATGTGAGACGAAGCTAGCACATCAATCCAAACAGCAATTATCGAAATTATTTTTCAGGAGTTCAGACTGATTCACTATGCAGGAGCTGTAACGTACAATGTGAAAACGTTTATTGAAAAAAACAACGACCTTCTCTTCAGAGATTTGCGAGAAGTTATGGTTGCCTCACGAAACAGTATTATCAATTCAGTATTCTTGGAATCTGAGCAGAAAAATAAGAAGAGACCGGAGACTGCAATTACACAATTCAAAACATCTGTCAACAATCTTATGAGTATTTTAAGAGATAAGGAGCCATCTTACATCAGGTGCATCAAACCCAATGATTCTAAAAGAGCTGGTGAGTTTGGTACATTCATAGGGTCAATTTATGCATCATCGTTATACAGTTTCGGAAATAATATATCTACAGTATTTAGATTTAATAAGAGCGAAGAGGATGGCCTGCCAAAAACCGAGAGAGCCATAGGATAAGAATAGCGTTGCGTCTCTCTTGACTATGACTATTTTTTTTCGCACTCATTAAATCACAATACTGTATACAGGGTGGCCCATTAGTATGTGGAAGTAAAATTACTCACTTAGGAACGAGAATACAAAAAAATACTTCGACTAAATATTTGCTCAGATATACAATCCTAAAATATTTTGAGATATACAGGATGATCAGCCAGAGTGGGACATTATGAAGTTTGCTTTTCTCAAATAGAATACTCTATACACACACACTCACTAATGGACCACCCTGTATATGTATATATAAATGTATTCACCACTCGAATCTAATAATTTTCATTTCAAAAATGTTTTAGCCAACTTCGACTCTGAGCTTGTTTCCAATCAGGTAAAATATCTGGGACTGATGGAAAACTTACGAGTCAGAAGGGCAGGGTTCGCGTATCGTCGTACATATGAACAATTTTTGAAGAGATATAAATGTTTATCGAAAAACACTTGGCCAAATTTCAACGGAAACGCCAAAGATGGCGTTCAAGTTTTGGTTGGTGCTTTAGGCTATGGGCAAGAAGAATACCAAATGGGAAAGTGAGTGCAAATTCAACAGCAACTTCTTGGAAAATTTATCAAATATCAGTACACAAAAAGGTCTCATGTTTGAGATCTTACATAAAAAGTATTTTGAGTGGTTTAAAGAAAATCTGACTAATTGTGTGAATCATTACAAAAAAGCCAAGATCAATGAATCAAATATTTATAGTTGGTTAAAAGTTACTTAGTATACTCAGTGTTTCTTTGAGTATTTAAAAATTATTGTAAATAACATCAGATTGTTTTGAAATTTCACAGGTAATTTTTAAGAATACCACGACTTTTTTGATTTTTATTAAATATCTGTTTCAGGACCAAAATCTTTATTCGACACCCCAAAACTCTTTTCGATACAGAAGACGCTTTCCAAGTGAAAAAACATGACATTGCAGCTATCATTCAAGCTGCTTGGAAAGGTTTGGTGCAAAGAAGAAAGTATCGTAAAATGAAGGAATCTGCTATCATTATTCAAAAATATACAAGAAGAGTTCTAGCTATTCGTCAAGCTGAAGTTAGACGAAAAGCAACCCAAGCTATCAGAAGGTAAAATACATGCTGATCCAATTTCAACTTTCTTCCTAAATTTTTCCTATATATGAGAAAATAAAAACAAATTTCAATCATTCCAGGTTCATTAAAGGATTCATCACAAGAAATGGCGAACCAACTGAAGAAAACAAAAAATTCCTGCACCTGGCGAAAATCCAGTGGCTGCATCGGCTATCGAAAAGTCTTCCTCGTGACCTCCTTCACAGAACACCTTGGCCTCACAGCCCCCACGTGTGCAGGGAAGCATCCGGCCACCTTGAAAGGATGTATGGGGCGCACCTCTCCAGGCGGTACCGTCTGAAGCTGACACCGGAAAGAAAGAGACAGTTCGAACTCAAAGTTCTCGCCGAAAAGTTATTGAAAGGTAGCACATCCTGGAAAGCAACAAAACGAAGTTTAATTTGCAATGTTTTCAGATAAAAAGAAGACTTATAAGGATAGTATGCCTAATCCGTTTGTGTTCGACAGGGTGAATGAGAATAGTTTTGCGTTGAAAGAAATGTACACTGCACAATTAAATGGCGACAAAGAAGTTGTAAGCTCGCGATATTCCAGTGATTTGAAGATAATTTTTTTCTATGTGCTCATTATTTTCCAGTACTCAACGAGTGTGACAAAATATGACAGGCATGGCTACAAACCGAGGGAAAGAGTCATGTTGATAAGTAAACAGAACTTGCATATTTTAGAATGCAAAGGGTCAGTGAAACAAAAACACTGTTTGCCACTGAAGCAATTGAATTTCGTCATTACTCCAGAAAATGATCACATGCTATTGATTCAAATTCCTATGGACCTTGTGAAAAAAGACAAGGGAGATCTTATATTACAGGTGCCTAATTTGGTAGAAGCTATCACGATGATAATTGATACTACAAAGAATCCGGATATGTTGAAAATCATTGATAAATCACAGTGAGTTATCCTTCAATGAGGTTTAGATCATGTGTATCATCCATTACTATTTTTCAGTATTGAGCATAATATGAAAGGAAAACATGGTACAATCGATATCCAGCATGGAACTGTCCCTAAAATTCACAAAGATAAAAGTGGTCACCTTCTTATTGTAAGTTGTTATTTTCACAGGAGTAATTTATTTTAATTCTTTTATTTTTCAGGTTGTTTCTCCTTGATATGACATAGTCTAGCTATGTGGTGTTCCAGTGCCATTTGCTTTTATATATACTATTTATAAAAAACTATACATTATACAAGATTGACTAATATTAAATGTTTGATAATATTATTTTATTTATAAAATGGGTTGTGTTCATTAAAATTTCAACTTGTTATCAATGACATGTTTCAAATTAATCAAAACTAGATTTGTGATGATATTAACCAGTCTCTAAGTGATAACTTATCAATAACACTTTTCCATAATTTTTTTAACAGGTTGATACAAGATATGGAATAAAGTTTTCTGTTGTCAATTTTATATAAGTTGCATAATATAACAGAATTCTAACAAGCACAAAAAAACATGTTGATTGCTCAAATATGACTCAAGATTTCTAGTTATAACAAAAATAAAATTCAATACAGAAACTAAAACTATATATTATTCTTGAGACTATAAAATACCAAACAAATCTGGAACTTTTCAGTCTATGATAGCTCTTTGAATGGTACTATGATGAAGATTCTGTATTTGGTTTCTTATTATGTTGTGCTACGATCTGTTGGGCTTTAGATAAGTTTTTCTGTCCTCTACTTGCTCTGACACGTAGTTCATCTTCTGCTGCTTTATTTACAGATTTACTGATGATTTGTTTTATTTTCTGTGTTTCTTGGTGCAGTTTCTTCTTGGGTTGGATTGGTCGATCTGTTGAAGATCAGATAATCAGCAATATTATGAGAAAAATTAACGATGTTTCATTAGATTTGGCGGTACTTACTAGATCGTTTCGTTGCCGCATTTCCCTTCGATTTTTTGGCTTTTAAGTTTTCAGGAAGTTTGGATTTCACTTTCAACTTTCCTTGAGGCATCGTAATAAGTATTATTATTTCAGACTTGGTAAATATAAACAAACCATAACCTAATATAAAAATGAAGCATGCTCGACACTTGACTTCATATCTATGCTCGATTCAAGCTAACGATTCCATTGGTTCTTTCGGCACTCGGCACAGAATTTCTTGTTTCAATTTTAACAAGTATCAAGTTACCAAATATAAACTCTGTGATCTAGAATTTACTCATCTTGTCCTGTTTAATTTTTCATTTTAATATCAAAAGGATTACGCTCTTAATTAAAAAACTCTAAATGCTGTCATCACTCCTATGCTGATGACGTAACTACATGGTCTTGAATCCATGGTAAGATATGAAGTCTTGTTCAACGTTTTGAGGTTGTCGACTTGTCAACTTGTCAAGTTGCCACAAACAGCACTTTATATTTTTCCTGTTCTCTCTCTTATAAGTGAAATGGCACCTACGTAAGTTGAATTAATTTTTGTTTTAGTTTTTCTGCATTCATCCGCTTCATTTTCAAATATTTAGTTTAATTTCGAATTCCATCGTAATGTTTCATCACATTTTAATGTTTTAATGCGAATATTGTTGGACTTGGATTTTCCAATCATCGATAACGTACATAACCTTCTGTTTACCATTCAACATTTTCACATTGCAGAGCCGAAAAGAAGACCAAAACAGTCAAGGGACTGCCAGCAGTACCCGAATCTGTGCTTAAACATCGCAAAAGGCGTGAGGCATCCCGAGCCAAACAAGCCCAAAATGCCATCAAAAAGAAGTCTGAGCACATCAAGAAGCGTAAAGATATTTTCAAAAGGGCCGAACAGTATGTCAAAGAATACAGGCTGAAAGAAAGGGATGAAATTAGGTTGATCCGTCAAGCTAAAACTAGAGGAAATTTCTATGTTCCTGGTGAAGCCAAGTTGGCATTTGTTATTCGTATCAAGGGGTGAGTATCTTAAGTTATGTATCAATATTTTGTGTTAGACAGGTTCATAGTAATGATTGTTATCCGATATCGCTACTTTCCATGCTGTCTTAAAGCAAATAGATGTATCTGTTGTTATTCTTGAATCATTGTGAAAGAATAACATGGATGTTTCTAACAATCTTGATATAATTGGAAATCATTCTGAGTCTATTTTGACCATCATAAACACCTTCTCACCTATTATTTTTTCCAGTATCAACAAAGTTGCACCCAAAGTACGTAAAGTTCTCCAACTGTTCCGTCTGCTCCAGATCAACAATGGAGTATTTGTTAAACTTAACAAAGCCACAATCAACATGTTAAGAATATGTGAACCCTATATCACCTGGGGTTACCCTAATCTGAAATCTGTTAGAGAATTGATCTACAAGAGAGGATTTGCCAAAGTGAATGGACAACGTATTCCAATCACTAGCAATCAGATCATTGAAGACAGGTTGGGAAGAGCAGGTGTAATTTGTGTTGAAGATTTGATCCACGAAGTCTTCACAGTTGGACCCAAGTTCAAATATGCCTCCAACTTTTTGTGGCCCTTCAAGGTAAATATCAATTTTATAAAATTCTAAATGAAAGTTCATTTGAAGTTGATAATATGTCATTAAAACATTCACTTTTTTTAGCTAAATACTCCCACTGGAGGATGGCGCAAGAAGACAAACCATTATGTAGAGGGAGGTGACTTTGGAAACCGAGAGGACAAAATCAATGAACTTCTTAGGAGGATGGTCTAAGTTATTTCTTGATGCTAATAAATGTTAAGGAGTAACAATTTGTAGTTTGTGTATTTCCCTTCATCATTCTTTTACACTTTCATTTGCTTGGAATTAACCGAATTGATGATTGAAACAATTTTTTTAAAGTGGCGTAAAGGTGCGACATCTATCGGTGACTAAGAATTAAAATAGTTTGACAAGCTGATGATTGAACTGTCTCCATGGACAGCCTAAATCTTGACGTCACGAGCTCAAAAACCTTTCCAAACAAAGCGTTCATTTCACGTTTTTGCTTTTTTCAGTTGAAACTAGGAATACAATTGTTTGTAAATGAATGGAACCTTTCAGTTCTATCGTGAATATTTATTGGTGTGTTGGACCTGGTTGGACATCTCTAAAGTTTCTAAAACGAAATATTTTATGGGTTCTGCCCATGATATAAGAATCATGGGTTCTGCCCATTTTGACGTCAACTTAGGCTGTCCATTGAAATCTAAAAGTCTAATCTCGTGAACGGGTTAATTTAATTAATCTCTATAATTTATGATCTACTAATTGGAAAATGGAATTACAAGATGTAATAAATGAAAGTAAACAAGTTTTCATATCTGTGATCACACCTCGTAGTAAAAGTATTTGATATGTAGGTGTAAGCAGGATATTTCTTCAGAATGAAAATATTTGGGTAAATGTTTGTTTACTAATAATTGCTATAGAAGAAAATTGCATAGTTGCTTATATGATGATTACTTTCTTGTTTTTATTTCAGACGATACTGGAAGAATAGATTATGCTTTTTGGTTATAATTATAGCAACATTTATATTTTTTATTGAATGTGTTTCCTACTACTTGAACAGTTTGAACTGGTACAATTTGGATTGCCAAGATGAACACAAATGTACCAAAATCCTTTTAGTAGCTGATCCACAAATAATTGGAAATAATGAAGAGCTAATACATTTTCTTACACCATTTACAATTTTTGATAGTGATAGGTGAGCTTAATTTTTTTTTATATCTATCATATCACCAACAATATATCTATACCATATAAAACAAGAAGTTGTATAAGCTAGCAAATTAGAAGTACAAGATATGGGTCAGCTACAGCCATCTCCAAATAAACCATGTTACAGTACTCAACATTTTGTTAGATCTCTTTTCCACAGGGATTTGCTTTCAAGTAGAACTTCCTCATTCTTTTCCATTGGAACCAATAAAATTATTTTTATTTTAGATATTTGAAGAAAACCTATTTACTGGCACATGACTTTGTTAAACCAGATGTAGTTATATTTTTGGGTGATTTAATGGATGAAGCTCATAAGGCATCTGATCAGGAATTTCATCAATATGTTAGGAGATTATTCAACATATTTCTCAATTATGAAAGTGTTTCATTTATAAGGGTAAATAATATTCAGTTGATTTGAACATAATATATTATGATTATTTTTTGTTTCAGCATATCTGGCTCCCAGGTGATAATGATATTGGAGGAGAAGATACTCTGGTTACAAAAGAAAAAATCAAAAGATTTGATCATGCATTTTCGCAACCAAATCTCATAACTATAAAAAACATAACCTTCTTCAAAATCAACAGACTAATTTCTGATATACCAGTATTCAAAGATAATAGAGAATTTTATGATTCTAGCAAGATATTTGTAGGATTGAGCCATTTACCCATGATGTTCAAGCCATCTACTTTTGTAGACAAGGTAAATAATGAGATCAATATAAAATTGATTGACATTTCTTGGTTTGAAGGTTTTTGATAAAATGAAGCCTCATGTGGTTTTCACTGCTCATGAACACAAATCAATGATCATCAGCACCAATGCTCTGCTAAAACAAGATTTCCATATCATCCCTCTTACTCCAGATAATAATAAAATTTTCGAATATGACCTAGCAATGACTGATATGTATGAAATTATGATTCCAACATGTTCTTATCGTATGGGCACTGATAAAATTGGATATGGATATGCTGTGATAGGTAAGTGGCTGAGTACTACTGAAAAAATGTCTTTCAACTGAGAGATTATCAAAAATATATACAATGTTCCCACATTTATATACTAAGAACTTTGGAATTGACTATAAATCTCAAAGAGATACTAAAATTGTATTGGTTATATACACAATAATTTCATGGCTATTAGGCATTCCAAATCACGTGACATTCAATATGGCGAGAGTAGGCACACAGCTGTTTGAAGTGACGTCATTACGGCATTATTTCCGAAGTTGTGTGAGTTTGTTGTTGATGATAGAAGTTTTAAGATGCAGAGTGTATATTTAAGGACATTCTTGTTGGAAAATCCAGATATTGGTGAAAGGTAAGCTGAAAACCCAATTTGTTTTTTGTTTACACAACATTTTGTTTACTATATGTGAAGTGGAATGTTTATTTACAGATGTAGACCCTTTTACATTGAACATCCAAGAATTGGATAGTTCAATTCATGGAATTCCACCTATTACAAATATAGATATTGTTTCGTATTTAGTGCTGACCCATAGCTATTACACCAAAGAACAAATGAAGGCCTACAAAAGCTTGCATTCATTCAAGTATTTTGAGTCAGGCTTTATGTGAATGTGGGGACAAAAGTGGTGAATGGTTTCTACATTGTAGTGGGAAAGGTAAGGTTTGTTCATTTCTATTGACTTTTGTTTATTCAGCAATCTTTTAGGTCAAACGTTCTCAGAGAGGAAATGAGAAACCATTCGACGTTTGGTGCATTGTGGCCAAAGAAGAAAGTGTATTAACAGCACATTGCCCATGAAAGGCTGGACACAGTGAAGTTTGCAGTCATGTGGGTGCACTTTTATTTGCAGCTGAATAAAATGTACAATGTAAATACAATAAAAGTTATAAAAGGTTTACTGCAGACTCTCTGATTTTTTAGTATCAATTCAGTAAGATCGTCCTTCTTAATTGCTGCTATCCATAGCCTTTCAGACAATTTGTTTTTATCCGTTAGATACCTGTGGCTTAAAACCGCAGGCACTAAAAAGAATTTTACATCATCCTTGGAACGACTTCCACAGTTGACTAAAAGGCATGTAACAGGCATTTTTTAGTGAGAATACCACTAATAAGCTCTAAACAATATAAAAATTCATTTGCTGCAGTCACGAAAACAAAAATCTCACAACTTTTAGATCAATTTATAACATAACAATATGTAAACAAAGCATTGTGTGCCTACTCCCACCATATTGAATTTGTTTTGACAGGTCGTTGGAATGCCCTATTTTGAATCTGTTCACATTGATTCAAATACTTCTTCTTTTACAGAAAACGGTAATCTCCGCTTCACTGTGTTGTGGTCACCATCTCGATTTTTTCAACTGGCCCTCTATGGAGTTCTAATTGTATTAATATTTTTTGTTTCCACTTTCTACATGTGCTATGCTTGTATCTACAAAAGATTACAGAAGATGTCTGGAAAGTATATAAATAATCATTGCCATTATCGAATTGTTAAACCATAATTTTTATATGAAATATTTTTTATAAACAATTGTAAATAATGTTACATAAAACAATGTTTAAAATGATGTTAAGTTCTTTATTTATAGTATAAAGTTGATTAACACTCTTCAATTAAGAATAAAAATACAAATTCAACTCTTTACATAAATTTCTATTCAGTCAAAAATAATATATGATTGATATCAATGACATAGGTAATAATACTAATCCTATATAACAAGAATAATCAAACTCATAATAATACCATATCACGTTCCTCCAAAACACATTCAAATTGTCAGGAAAATATTATGTTTATAGAGATAAATAGAAATGGAGACCCAGAGGAAAGTGCCCCACAAATTCATAAATAGAAAAGTTGCATGAGTGTCCTGTGTGGGTTTCCAACCGAATGGGAAAGTGTTTTTGAATAAATCATGGCCCAAGTACAGGAGGATCGCGTTCATTCCTGGGTAAAATAGTGGTCTGCCTCCCCATTTCTTCAATATATCAACAAATAAGAATAGATATGCTTGGATGATGAATGCCATTCCGGCCGTAACAAGTGTGAATGAGAGAGACCATAATTGCTTGTTCAGAGGAATCGGACCATCATCTCTTTTGAACATGCATAGTATTCCACCTATGAGACCCTGAAAATGTTCAAATTTTCACTAATAGTATAATCCTTCTCTTCAAGAAGTGTGTGAGTGGCTTTTCAATGGAAGAATTCAAAAAATTGGAAAACAGAAACCTTTAGTTGAAAAACTCTGACCATCTTTTTAGACATGAAAAATTGATTACTTACAATACTTATGCCCCAGATATTCCATCTAATCATTTTAGATTTCACATTTTGGTAGGTGTTTGAGATTCTTCCAGCTTGTACTCCAAAATATACTGTGAGAATTGAGGTTAACGTTCCTAGAATACCTGAAAAAATATATCAAATTTGATTTGCAAATCATTCTACCCACATACTACAAACATATTTTGAACATTTCCATTATCACTTTATTTCTTGTTTAAAACTCAAGATGAATAATATTTGTTTTGTCTTCATACATATCTATAATCACTTATCATGTTTTGACAATGTTTTAATATGAAACAACTCATACATCTTGATATATAAGACATTGAACTAAGAGAAGAGTAAACATACTTTATTTTTTAATTTATATATGATAACTCATACCTTCTGGATCATAGAATTGTACATTTTCATATACTTTTTGGCAAGCAGGATGTTTGTACATATGATTCCCAAATACTGTGCGATCAATATACCCTGCCACACCCCCTGTGCAATTGAAATATTGACCATTCATATCCTGTCCCCCTGGCCCCAAATAGCCTTCTGGACATCCTGGCACTTTAGCCATGAATGTAACAAAAGTATGGATGATCGTTAGTGAAATTACAACAATCCATTGCTGCCAAGAAGATTTGATGTCTTGAAATAGGGATATATCCTGAAAACATTCAACAATAATTTCAATGGGACAGTTTAGTATGAACATTTACCTCAACTTCTGTTCTCTTTGTGAATATCACTTCTAGAAGACCAACTACAAGATAGGTCAGTCCCAAACGCTGTAAAACTCCTGGAAATCTGAGGTCAGCTATAGTAGACATGTTTTTGTTTGAATTTAATATCAAGCCAAGTAAGATCAATATCACAGATCTACGAATAACTTGGAATATCATGAGGCGTCTGGGAACAAGACTTCTGAGTTTATTTTGGATTGATACTGTCAGAGATAATCCCATCAACCATAAAAACCTATTGGAATCAATAACCTTAATTAAATTTAGTTCCATACTGATCTGTTGTGTATTTACCATGGAAAGACAAGATCAGCAATTGTAATCCCATTCCATGTAGAATGCTTGAAAAACCAGTATTGCCCACCTCCATAATTTACAAATATCATAAGAGTTATGCAAAGGCCCCTGAAGATATCAATAGATTTTATACGATGAGGATGTTTTCTTAGTAGTATTGGCTGTCTTTCAAAAACCAGAGGTGTACCTGATGTAGAAGTACCTAAATCCTGAAAAGGAATCAATATGAATGAATTTTTATTACTAAATTCATAGAACTTACATGTTCAATCTCAGAATTCCACATAACAAACCTCCTCAGTCTTTCACTGTTTCTGTACACAAACTTGATCAAGTACCAAACTGTTCCAAACAAGAAGAGAATGACAAAAGCCATCAGAATTGCTGAAAAAGAATATATACATGACCAGGAGCCAAATGTGTTTTTCATGGAACTTACGCAAATAAGCATTGTCTGCAGGTTCTTTAATGTAAATTGGTGAGCAATCTGGAGTAACATTCCATGCATAACGATAATGTTCATAAAATAGTTGCTGATAGCTTGAAGAAAAGAATTATGAAACATAAGTACATCTCTATGATTCTAAAACTCACGAGCACTGGCCATTATCCTTTGTGTAATTGAATTCCACAGTTGAAGTTGTTTTTGCAACTATAGAAGTTGACTTATTTGGTTCAATTGTTGTTAATGGTTGGAAATTACACATGTGGCATTCACTATATTGATAGTATATAGTAATATTTTGTTTGAGATGATTGAAAATATCAACACAAGCTTCATCATATGAGAGTTTGGGATTTTTTTGTAAACACTTATTCAAATTATCAAACAACATTTTGGATACTTTTTTGTTTCGAAAATACTTTCTGAATTCACAATCACAAAAATGTACAATGGATACTTATCTGTAGCAAGAGAATAAACATTTCTTTTTTGTTATCAAAAATTATGAATAATAAATATCCCCTGAAATCAGTAAAATCATCTATGATGACATTCGAATGACAAATGACAATCTGACTTCTTGGAACTTGAACTATCGTAAAATCACAGAGCAGTTCATGTTTTGCAGGGTTGCCGAAGCTACTCCATTCGGAGTAGATCTACTCCCTTTCATCACATTCTACTCCGCTACTCCAAATGATTGATTTATACTCCGGTTGAATGTACGGATATTTAGTTCGAAAGGGACAGTTGCCGATTCTTCTGATTAGTGTTTGGCGCATGCGTAAAAGATGTTGACTGAATATGTACTAAATACTACTCCGCTTTGATGTGTATCTACTCCACTTTCAATCTCCAATCTACTACTATTTTTTAGCCTGGTGCGGCAACAGTGGTTTTGCCGAACATATCTGATCCACGGTCATCTCAGTGGTGTTATGATTCTGAAATAGGTTATGATTCCGGCGATTGAAACGTGATTGAAACTACATTTGTGCTTTTGAATTTTGGACATATATGTATAAAGTTTTGGGTGTACTTTGTGTGAGTGAAGATGTCTATCCATAAAGGTAATCAATTTGAAAATATTGCTTCTTCATCCATTCTAATAAATCTTTTCTTTCAGAAATATTATGTATCTTGAATAATAATCAGGAACCAATTCATAAGCGAATCAAAATAGCTGATAATGCGTTCAATTCTTCTGAATTGCCTGCACAATGTAAAGCTCTGTTATTGAAATGGATACTGGAAAACAATGAAATTCAAATTGATACTTGGAAGGGTCTGAATGCTTGGGTTAATTCCAGTTATTTCAAAGAACTGAGTAGGAATGAAATAGATAATAAGGACATTGGAAAACTAATTAAAGTAGGTAGGAATGAGTTTTTCAACTTCATCTTCTAATTATGTATTTTTCAGCTTCTAGAAAAAAAGATTGTCCTTTTAGACTCACTTGACAATGATCTAATCAATATTATCATCAATACAACTACAGCATTTTTTGATAA
Organism: Plagiodera versicolora; assembly: GCA_037013635.1. NCBI lineage: Eukaryota > Metazoa > Arthropoda > Insecta > Coleoptera > Chrysomelidae > Plagiodera > Plagiodera versicolora. The sequence continues at coordinate 4,636,323 of CM072990.1, forward strand.
TAGAATATTTCATCAATATGTCAAATTTGATGTAGGTTTATTTTGTTGCATATTGAACAGTATATTGATGAAAGTTGATTGTTCAAATGATATGATGAATTGTATGAAGAGCAATTTATTCCATCAAAAAAATATAATTGCACATGACCACTTTTGTGCAAATTTCCTCCAGATTGTTTTACCTACATTAGTAAAACATCTTGATGAACATTATAATGAAGACATATTTCTTCAGATCTCAAGAAGCATACAAAAGGTTGGTATCTCACAAAATTTTCTCATCATAATTCAATGAAAAATTTTTTCAGTGCATATTCTACAACAACCATCGGAACTTTGGGAATTTCATCAATAAATTCTTTGATGAAGCAGATTGTGAAGATTACTCAACTCCAACAACATTATTTAATTATATTTCAAACATAACAACAGAAAATCCATATGCAAATATTAGTTGCAAACTAATTTTCCATTCATTTGCTTCATCATATGAAAATGATTTTGAACTGACTTTCAAGTTTTTTATTGTCTTACTTTATATAATTGGTTTTGATGAAGATAACAAAACAATTTCACACCAATTAGAAGTACTCGATTCATTGAAAACATCAGTATCTATGGAAAATCCTCAAGATATTATTTTAGAAATACTAAATGTATTAGGAGAAACCAAGTACGACCTGAGTTGTAAAGTAAATGACATTACTTTAACATCATACTTGAATGATGTGATGAAATACATATTCAAAAATGAACCTTCTAGCACAAACTATAAGATAATCTCAAAAATTATTAAGATTGACCCTTTGATAGTACAGTCTTTGGCAGAACAAATCATAATTTATTTATTTATGGTTGACATTGAAAATCACATGAAAGAATATGAGGAGCTTATGATAATGATGTTCAGCACATATTCCAAATTACATAGAATAGAAAATTTTCTATCTAAACTAGTTGGAACTTTGAATAATATTATCGATGGAACCATCTGGGAAAAAGAAGAATATGCATTTGCAAGAAAGGATAGACTACAACTGATAACTATAGATACTTTTACTGAGAAAATATTAATGACATTTAGTGCATGCATTGGAAGTCTGGCAAGCTGGCAAGTCATAAATATTTTCAAGACCCTATTATTCTCTCTCAGAAGGGTTTTGCAAGCAATAGAAGACACCCAAGGAAGTATGTATTGTTTCTAATAAATTAAACCAGTTGTAACATGTTTTCATTCCAGGTAACTCATTATATATCATCAATATCTACATCCTTACTGAATTGATTGGTACCTTCCTATCAAGTATTAGAATTGCTGAGCATACAGTGACTGCTACTGTTGTAGAGAAGTCAAAAAAATGTCTTCAAGAATTACAAGAGCTGTTGATATTATTTGCCAATAACGTCTTGAATAGAGAACATGTAAGACAACAATTTCAAGATGAGGTTCATTTCATTATAATTTACTTTTACAGAATCATGTAATGATGAGATCATTTTTAAAAGTAGCTTATAACTGGGCAGAAGTAACCATGGTTTTGAAATACTACTCACCTGATGAGGACAGGACAATTGGGACCCCAGATAATAATTCTGCCCCATACAATTTGACGTTTTTACATCCATATTTAACTATTAAACAATGGTGTTTGATATCAGAGAGGATCAACAATTTTGGAGAACCACCTTGCAAACAACTTTTGGTGAGTTTTCATTTTTAATTTGCCATCTCTATTTCTGAACAAACTTTGTTCATTTCAGTACAAAATGTATTTACAAAAATTGCGAGGCTTCCATCTTTTTACACATGGATTGAATGATGATATGAAAACAGATTTAGTAAAAAGTATTAGCAATGATTTGGAATATTGTTGGAAATTTATACTAGAGGACAAATTTCTCATCACAATTCTATTGCCTGCAATGGAAGCATCCACTATAATATGTTTGGTTGAGAAAATGATGGATGATAAAGAGACTATAGCAGAATTCCAAAAAAATCAGCGATTCTCTAATTCTCCCATTATTTTTAATGCAATTGTTTTCATTTGCATCAAGAAGATCAATAAATTGATTTCAAGAAGAAAAAGAAAGCATAATGAAGATGGCTTTGCAGACAAACTGAGTGCTAAAATTTGGGATACTCTTGATGAAAATATCATTTTGTGTGAGAGTAACGAGGACTACATTGAGAAAGCTGTGAAAATTTATAATTCATCTAAAAACAGAAAAAAGCTTCAAGGAGAAATCAGGACCAATGAAGAGAAAATTATGAATATTTTTGAAATCCTTACTAAATTTCCAGTTATTTTCTGTTCTGAAAATATACACAAAATTTGTTTGCTATACTTCTCCTCTTTAAATGAGGATTTATCAACTAATTTTAATAGAGGAGAATATAACTTGCTTCGAGGGAGTCTCGAAAATATTATTATTGGTGAGTAATTTAAGAAATCAAATATTATTTTTATTTTTGTACTTGAATGGTGAATTCAACTTGAAGTCTCTCATTTATTTGTTATACCTGTGAAAGTTTTGAAAGCATAAAGCATCAGCTTGTGAAAATATTTTTTACTTTCAATACTCGATAACCAGTATTTTATTTTCATTTGATTTTAGGTTTCTTGCAACATTGCAAATTCAAATTAACAGATATATTTGATATGGGGATTATCGCCTCGGATATATTGAATACTTTTGTGAGTTGGGAAGACGCGATTTCTCAATTGATTGAGAATATGTATAAACAAAAAGATTTTGTTACATCGTGCGAAACTCTTACTTCAAAAGTAATAAATCAATTATATCAACCGTCTTACATGGATTGCAGTATTATTATCATGAATGCTTTGAGCAAGGTAAGTACTTTTATTTATAAAATTGATGCATTTTTCAAATAATATTTCATTTCAGTTGAAAAAATCTAAGATACCTAAAGAAATAAAAGTTGCTGGAGAGAATTTGAAGAACACTGTATGTGATAAGATTTTGGAATTGATTTCTAAGGAAACACCAAATTTCACATTACTTGCAGGTTATGCTTATATTTTCAAGCATTATTTGTCACAAAACGATGAGGCCAAAATAAATGAGATGGCGAATAAGCTTGAATCTTATTTGGATTTAATTTGGACAAGTAAGAACTGTTTTAGACAGTTTGGAAGTTTGTCATTGTTGACAACGATCTTACAAAACAAGTCCAAATTGAAGAATATCAGCGATGATTATTCTTTAAAAATATGGAATGCGTGTAAAGAAGATGATTCTGTATATTACAGATTTGAGGAGTATTCTCAATTGATTTTACTAATAGTTGGGCATATTCCTAATGAACAGTTTGAGGCTTTCATGAAGGATTTATCGAACATATCGGTAAGGAGAATCGTGGTATTGTCGAGTAAGGAATAATTTGGATTTATATTTCAGGATAAGTTGCTGGCTCAAAAAGATTTTGATACTTTCGGAAAACATCTTTTGACCTGGGAATCGGTCATAACTATCAATCTAAATCCTACTAAAACAAAAATCTTACAGCATTCTCTGGAAGAATTGTTGTACAAAATAATGAACATACTGAAATCTGCGGAATATGATGAAGTGTTATTTGAAAATATGTTGAACCTTCAGAAATCCATCATGAAGGCAAATCATGTAAGTGAATTCAATTCTTTGTTGGAATATGGATTTTTTTTTACTCTCAATATGATTTTATGGATTTTATTTTTTCAGTTACATATCACCCCTCCTATGATTGACACCCTCCTCATAAATTCGACTGCAATAATGGATAGACCAGGCCTTGATTTCCAAATTACGTGCAGCCTTTCAATTTCCATGTTGTCCAGTTTATTGAAGTATCGCAAACCGCTGGTTATGGATCGTTTGCCCCCCTATCTCCAACAGTACAGGAAAATACTTGGTCGCATGTGCAACCAAAGTAACTCCGATTTGAAGGCTGATGAAGAAGCTGTCAAACGTCTTGCAGATTGTGCCCATCAACTCGAGAAATTGACCAGAAGTCTGGTTCTGTTTCAGAAAGATATGGGAAGGATCGCCATGTATTTGATAATGGATATTTTGGTGCAGTACGAGCAAATCACTTTATATCCGAATGTCAAGGTATGTCTTCCCTCTAGTTTCGTTGAATTATTTTGTTAGTAATATATTTTTTTTCAGATTCATTTGAACAATTGTATATACAGTCTAATATCTATCTGTGATCAACACGCCGTGTCTTATTTGATGAGAGTTTTATCGACGGCTTCAACAGAAATGTTCAAAATGTTGTATGAAAGTTACAAGAAATATTATAGATTTACTGGAAAAGTGTAAAAGTTGTATATATTTTTTATTGTTCGAATAAATGTTTATACTTGTTTGATTTTGTCAAGTTTTATTATTTTTCGAATATAATATACAGAGGTGTGCACAAAAATCGGCCAGAGCTGTAACTTCTGAATCATTCGAGATCGAAATTTGGTGGGTAGCAACTATATGATATTGTTCATTTTGTGAAGAGAAAAATTGTATTCCATCACTTCCGGTCTAACCGGACCCCAACTTTTGATTTTAAAATGGAACCTCCTGTATTTTTTTCCCATATTCTGGGTATCATTTTACATACACCAGTAGTTTTTCCGGATCATTTTGTGTAAAACAGAAAGAACAACAAAATGAACTCCACATCAATCTTTATTATTTTCAGTAGCATAGAAAGAGCGGCGATAAAAAATTAATTACCCATACCCAAATTGACTCCCATTTTGTGCAATGCATTGTTGACACCTTCTAGCTACACTAAAAGTTGCATTGTGTAAAAATGCTTGGGATATAAATTAATGGGCACCCTGTTAAAACATATTGAGGAAATTTTTTCGACATTTTGATCCGGAAAAACTACTGGAGTATGTAAAATGATACCCTGAAAAATATACAGGGGGTTCGATTTGAAAATCAAAAGTTAGGGTCACTTCCGGTCTAACCAGAAAATACAATTTTTCTCTTAAAAAAAAAATATCATATAGTTGCTACCCGCCAAATTTCAAATCTCGAATGATTCAGAAGTTACAGCTCTGGCCGATTTTTGTGCACACCTCTGTATAATTGACAAGATCACAAAATAATAAATTTGTTTCCAACCTGCTCCAAGATCAAATAATGTGATGTGAATATCTGATAAAACTCCAATTTACTTCCACATTATGGTTCATTCAGATGGGAGCACAGAAACTTTTTCACCCAGAGGAAAAAAAAAACTGGTACAATAATAGAACAGAATGGAATAAAAATTTTATTAATCTAGAACAGACTTGAAAAAATAGTGCAATGTATTATATGAACTATTGAAACTTAGCTGTCATTGAGATAAAATAAATAAAGTTAACAACGATCAAGTATTAAATACCTTTCATTTATATATAAAATCCCTTATATACGTTACAAGAAGGCACCTAAACAAGCCATATGAATGCTCTTATACATCCTCTAGTACATAATTATAACAATGGATACGAATCCTAGGCAGCACATTCAAAGCAACACGTCCCTCCTGGCCAAGCTTACTGTACCAAGATCTCGTACTCAGGGAAAGACAGCTCCTGCCCACCATACGGAATGTAACACACCCCGTGGCTGGGCTGTACCTTCCCCACCGTCAGGGCTCCATCATGGACGACCCTTCCGACGTACAGGGGCTCGCCCTCTTCGCTTTGGCCTGCCGTCAGCGCGTTGGGCGGTACGTTACCCCCAGAGCACGCGAGCCACTGCCCGGGGAAGTCGCAGAGGACCTCGTAGTCGCCCACGGCGTTTTCTTGTCCGCCCCACGGAACGTAGCAGGCCCCGTGGCTAGGGACGAGTTTGCCGGGGATCAGACCGCCGTTCAGCTGGGCTCGAATGACGTAGACGGGTTCGCCGTTGTCTTCGCCGCCGGTGAAGGCTCGCGGTGGTACGGAACCGCCGCTAGCTGGGGCCCAGCATACGGCGGACATTTGGGTCAAGTTGGAAGGGGCGGATGGGTAGCCGTAACCTGGAAAAAACATAACCATAGTTCCAGGGAACGAGTGACAAGACTAATTCGGTTTGAAAGAGAAAAATAATCGTTGGGGTTTATTTCTTACCTTGATTGGCACCACCAGCTCTTGGGGGCTCGATAACCCACGACCCATTAGCCCCCCACCCGGTGCAGACTCCCACATACTCAATAGGAATCTGTTCGTTATCAGTCCAGCTGATGAAAGGCGGAATCTCGTTCTCTCTGCCGACGGAGATGGTGCCGTTCTGCCAGCGTAACCAGAAGCCCCTGAACTCGTTGGCGTTGAGGATACCGGGTGTTGGTATCTCGGCCACCTCGGGCTTGGTCCTGTTTTTGCGGATGATCGATTTGGAATTGCCCCACCCGCCGATGAAGATCTCGTACATGGGATCGACCTCGGCAGCGGCCGTCGTCAGCGCCAGATGGGCGTCGTTGGCTGCGCGGACGCGGAACTGGAGGAAGCCAGAGTTGTTGGGGAAGAAGTTGTACTCGAGGCGGTCCTCGGTTTCCAATTCTGCAAAAAGATCCAGCGATTGTTTTCAACAGTTGTTTTCGAACGCTTTGATAGCATAGTTTGACACTACTTTTGATTATTCTTGATAAATTAACTCCTGTATAAAATGTGTCATTTAAAGACGCCATTTTTTTTTTTCATTTTGACAGCGATCACTTGACCTTCGGTCTCGCGATTTTGTCATGTCAGTTTTTCTCGTAAAATTACTGATTGGCAAAATTATTTCGTTACAAAAAGAAATTTATCCGATAAAAAGAAGCTCTTGTGTTTTTACTGTTGACAAATATCACTCAATTTTTATCTCCACATCCTTTTCGTACATTTCTAATGATTTCTTCGTTGACAGTTGATGTCAACCTTCTTAAGATTGAGTTTCAATATTCAAGGCGCAGTTTCATTAAAATAATAATCCAGAGAATAACGACAATAAAAACTGTCTCCAATGGACAGCCTAAGTCTTGACGTCACAAGCTTTAAAACCTTTCCAAACAAAGCGTTTTTTCACGTTTTTGCTTCTGTCAAACTGTTTGTATATGGTGATATTGAGTTCTTCTAAAAGTCATTCTATTAAAACCCTCATGGAGAAAACAATTCAATATTGCTTTGTTTGGAAAGGTTTTTTGGGCTCCGCCCATTTTGACGTCACACTTAGGTAGTCCATTGGGTTATGTTTTATTCGTTGCTAAATTTCATATCAGTTCGGCTGTGATCGGCTATTACCGGAGCGATAATACCGCTCTTTGAGTGTAGGAATACCTCGTAACGTGGAGATAATCAAAACTGCATATGCTCAGGCACAGATTAATACAACATAAGTTATTCATCTGTGGCTCAGGTGTCATAAGATACGTTCACGAATGTTGTCGATATGCAGCCTTTATTCCTTCAGCATGAAGCATGAACACTCCCATTACATAATAGTGATTCAAGACTCTGATGATGCATGAATTGACGTTTTCGATAACATAACATAGTTGCGTATGGAAACTTGTTTTACGTCGTAAAAATAAATTATGGTATCAGAAAGCATAGTCAATATTCTTGTTACTCAAACATCTAGTTTATGCTACTTAGATAACCACACCCTAGAATTTGTGGCCTACTTTATTTCAGTTAACAGAATATAATCGATCCAACGGAAGATATAAAAATAGTTATGGGTAGAGTGCTCAGTCGATTCCTCCTATTTTTGAAACATTCATCGTCTTGGTGGAAATAAAAAAAATAAAAAAAAAACAGTCTATTTTTAAACCGAAGAAAATTCCTTCAAATGTCTGTAAGTTTATTTCTACGTCCTTGGATGCACAACTGATGATATCGAAGCTATTGCATGATTGTAATATTCGAAGCGTGTATTGGAAATTGAAAATCACCGACAGCTATTCACTCAACGCGCATTTCAGCGAGCTGAATAGGTATACCCACCTTCAAAATTGAGATGTTAGACACAGACAGACAGAGGCGGGTCTTGGGGGAATTTTTAGGGGTTGTCACATGAATGACGTATTTCAACGATTTTTGAAAGTTGATAGAGAAAAACTAGTAACAGTTGATATATCCCAATAAACCTATCATTACAATATGAGTGTTTCTTGTATTTTTCTGTAGCATAAAATTAACATCCACAAATTTATAACACTAAACATAATAATATTGAATCAAGAAAAGGCGGGGCAAGTTTCTGTGTACCCCTTAGATACGACACTGGATTTATTTCAGCAAGATAGTGAGAAATTCAAGACATGCGATTTGTGAATAAACATAATCGAACTGTCTAGGGAATTTTGAGGCGTTTGCTCAATCATGAATTATTGAATGATGAGCACATTCCAGTAAGTAATGGAATTTCAACAATTCTTTCCAAGAACCAAAATAAAAACTTCTACGTACTCTATATCTGTATACAGTTAAAATGTATACTCTGTGTAAGATATGGCTATAGATAAAATTATATTGTCAGTCTCTTTTACGTATAGCTTTGCTAATGTATGCAAACTGCATTTACAAAAAACACCGTTTTACCTTCTGGTAAAAATTTTCTTAATAGATTTATATTTTAATTTTTGATTCTCGGGTTTTCTACGTATATGAATTATATGGTATCGAAAACCACTATAGGAGAGACGTGAATCCATCTTCTGTATTTTACTCATTAGTGCGTAAGAGTTTATGAATGTAAATGCTTATAGACAGAAATAATTACTACATTTTATGGCATTATCAAGAAAAAATGCTTGAACAATGTTTTCAATATCTAATTGTTTACTTTCGATTTGAAAAGAAGGTGGGATATAATTATCGAAACGATAATGACATTAGCATAAGCAATAGATTTAGTAAATGATAGTAGGCTGTGGACGGAGCACCAGAGATCATTGGCAATCACGAAACCGAGGGAATCTGGAGGAAAAGAGGTCGCTGAATAATCGATCTAGTCTTCTCGACCGTGATTACGTCATCGCTACAGAAGTATTATACATATTCGTAGGTGACCCAAAGACGCCAAACTGAACAGTGACGTAGACAGTATCACTTCAAGGGTTTTCAAAAATATCTAATAACTTGCTAAACGAAGATACAATTCAGAACGAACTAATAATATTGTGTTAATGACAAATACCGACTGAAAACAATAGTGATAGCTTTATGCGAGGTTATAACAGTGTCTCAACTATCGCTATAATGATGAAGCACAGTTAAGTGGCACACCTCAACATGAATGGAATAGTCAATTTAAATTCGACAGTCATTATGCAGTCGAGGAAGCTCCGATTATAACGTTAACCATTCCTAATTTGGCCTCAATAACTTGTAGAGTTCGTACATTTTAGTTTTTGATATAGAGACAATATTTCATTACACGTATACCTACAATCAGTAACCGGTATTTGATAAATATTTATATTCTTACGCCGCTTATGATGCGACTATGACCTCGGGATTCACTTGACCAATTCAATCTGTTGTGTTATGGTGTCGTAATGTAAACAGCTATTTTTAGATCTGTTGTCATATTCGAGTAATTCGTTGTCATTTAGAAGAATGTAACAAACTACATATACCAAGAAAAGTCGCATGATATTATCTTTAGTACCTTGGTTATATATATGTGTATCAAAAGTTTCAAATAGCAAAAGGTCTGGTCCCTACCATGATAAAATATAATCTAAACTACAGTATTTTTGTTTAAAACATGAATTATTCGTTAAACTGAAAGATTATAACGGCGTTTGTTGAATGGCTCATTCTAAAACTTTGCTTACGTTTACTTCCAAAAACCGTGTAAAAGTGAGTTAATTGTTACTGCAATTGAATATATAATGATTATAAATAATTGTTAATTTGTAGAAAAGTACTCAACATTTTAGAAGTATTACCTTCAGAAAAAAAATTAGTAACTCTAATCTGTTCGATATTTTTTACCGGTAAAAAACGAATCACTCAAAGTTACCACACAGTCATTTTTTCTATATTCAAGTGTTATGGTGTTTCAGGTAACACTGAACATAATTCTATGTCAAAAAATTGTATTACTTACGGATAACACTCATGTTAACAATTTATATTCCAAACAAATCCAGCAGCTTGAAGAAACAACACTTCGAAGTTCGTTCGAACTGAATGGTTTCTTCCACACCAAACTATAAATGTTCCACGTTTGCGCGTATTTCTATCAGAGGCGGCTCCACGAAAAGGGCACCCACATGATGGGGATAATTTGAAACATATTTTAATCAATCGTATTTCTGGTAATTTGTGAATTATAATGAAATGCTGCCACATGCGTATTTTCAATTAACACTCACTAATGGATCCGAAACAAAAATGTTAAGATCGTCAATTTGAGTGTATTTACCGAATCCATTAGGTCCATTCTATACTAAGTAGTAGTAGAATTTTACGCCGGAGAAATTATCACATCCTTTCATTTTATAATATCTAACTTATTAAGATAATTCATATTTTCATGTACCAAAATAATTAATATAGTTTGGAGTTAGTGGTAGTGATTATTTCTTCAGTGTTAATAAACGTGTCGTAAAAATGTTGAGCTATAATAAAATTTCAATTTATGAACATGAAATTCGTTCATTTGAATCCAATTTATCTGGGGTACATCAATGAAACAAACTATTTTCATTATGTTGTAAGATTTCTATGTCGAACCTCATGATGATATCATTATAATTATTACTTCTATTGAGTTTGACATACTTTTGTTTCGTATCATTTTGTGAAATCGTATTCTTATTAATAAATTTTATGATAAAACTAAATAAATAATTATTCATATAATTGAAAATCAATTTTTTCTAATGTTCATTGTTCTTCATTCTTCTTCATTGCATCATCAAGGTAAGTATCATTGATAATTGGACATTTCCATTCTTTCTTTTTAATAATGCATATATCAGGAATCTGCAGACCTAACCATGAATTTCTGTCAAGGCAATTCATAACAGCTTATGCATAGTTGTTTGTTTCACCTATAATATTTATATTTGTTCCTTTTACTACTTGTTTGTTGATCGAAATAATTTGGGATGTTTGGTATAATTAATGTAAACTAAGATAGGCTGTCGTGTATTACGCCATCGCTTACAGTTTATGAAATATCCATAACTCCCTTCTCAGACATACTGTTTGAATTTTAAAATGAAATGAAAAAGATTCAACACAGTTGTAGTTGGAATACATTCTTTCAATTACTGAAGAAAACAAATATATTTTTCTCGTAAGGGGCTATAAATACTAAGTACCTCCCTGTCTATTTGGGGGGCCTCTAGTTGACTGAGCATAGCCGGTGCAAAACTGAAAGAGGGGGAATTGTTAACGTGGAATGTTCTCTCATCATTTCTAAATACGTTGCAGTTAGATATTCTTTTGGAGTAGTGTGACTTATCAAGTGAGTCATATTCATTATGACTAATGATATCAAAACTATTCATCAATTGATTGGTTCCTCAAAAATCATACGAGATTGTTCTGGAATGAGGATTAGAAAATAAGGATATTCTTTAAGAAGCAGGTGCGCATTCAAGGAAAATTCAGGGTATGCAGATGAAAAAGTCAGGACAATTTTATTCAGAATATGGCACTTAGCTCAGTCGTACTTTATCTGGAACCAAAAATGTTCCTTTTTCGATGGAAATAATGCTTTCGAGTCTTTTTCTACAGGGTATTTCTTAAAGATATGGTAATATTTGAAGGGGTGATTCTTTGACACATTTTGAGAAAGAAACTTCCCATAAACGTATGTCCTAAAAGTCTTAACTTTGAGGAATAGACCCTGAAGTACAACGATTTTTATTTTTTTTAGAGAAAACCATATGTCGGACAAAGAAAATCCATGAGATCAAATTTGCTCAATAATGAAAGCGAATCTCAAAAGTGATTTTTATTTTGGAAATGAGCAGTGGCGTAGTATTTTTTTCTCCAAAAATATTCAATGCAAAACCCGCACGGAGTAGAGAAAATAGTTAATTCTAATTAAGTTTCACGAAGAAGAAATCGTAAAAAAGCGCAAAATATATGTTTATTATAAAATGACTTGTACAAACTATATTTCGATAATTATAATATAATAATAATGATAAAAAATTCGTGAATATTGTTTCCTCATCACTCTTCTTCGCCGATAACTTCAACTTTGGCAGTTCCCGTGATATCCAACAGTTCTCTGGATGAAAACGTCGCTACCAGCGTCTGTTCCCCCTCAACTTTTGGAACTATGCTGACGTTCACTTTGACCACCGCTCCCGGTTTCACATCTGGATGCGGGATTATCTGATTCCTCAACAAACCCGGTCCTGATACGTGGAAATCGCATTTGGTCAGAGTTTTCTTCAAGGGGTTCACGAATCTGAGAGTGATCATGTTGGATCTTTTGTTGAGAACTTGGTGTGGTAGCTGAAATCCAAAATGATAGATTAGTGCTGGTATGAAGACTCTTCGTACCACAGGAATTGTAAAAGAGAGCGTTCAAAATGTTGAAAATCACTGACCCTTACACACAGTTCCAGCGCATTCCAAACTCGTTAGCAACTAGTCAGAAGAATTCGCGATTTATTAAAACAACTCGTTACGATCCTCAACCAGTAAGGATTTCGATCTTTTGATCTTTATACGGGCGTATGTAAACGGCAATACTATACAGGGTGTTCCACAGTGGATGGAACATTAGAAGTATCTGGAGAACAGAAAGACAGATCATTTCGAAAATTTGTGGGCGTGGATAATAAAATTTGCTCTATCCGTGATTTCATGAGAAGCTATAAGTATCAAAGTCTAACATGTGTGTATTAATAAATCTAGAAAGATTTCAAAAACATTTCAAAATTTCTCTTCAATTAAATGCATTTTATCGAATTCATTCGAGGTAAATCACTATATGTTTTATGCTGATATTCTTGTTACATTGGCCATAAATGATGAATGAATTTTACATTGATGCAACTTGAATACAGGATGACATTGAAGCCTTATCATGTTAGTTTTCTGTCAAAATGAAGTTCATAGGCTACTATCTTAAGCACTATCCAATATTTATTTTATTGAAAACCAATTCATAACATAAGTGATCATAACTAACAAACTGTACGAGATATAGGTATAGGGAAAGTATACCCAATTAAAATGAAAAATGTTATAGCTTTTTGAATAAGTGATAACATAAAGGGTGTTTCATTTAAAAAAACGGAGTTTCAGTAATTTTCAGTTCCCGAAGGCCTCCCTGTATGCTGAAACTGAGATCCAGTTAACCGACGGAATACCTAATGATCTTATGCAGCTATAACCCAAATTGCAATATTTTGTAAATTTGCATTGGCAGAAAATTGATATTTTCCATGGGCAGGTTTTGCACAAAAATTGGACAAAATAATTTTCATCTCGGAAATCGTCACGGATAGGTATGGGGATTATGTGAGAATATATACGAGGTGTTTCATTTGAAATAACAAAGTAGCTACTATTTTCTTACACAAGCGGCAATACTGTATTGATGAAAATATTTTAGACGGATAGAGCAAGTTTGATTATCCACGCCCACATATTTTCGAAATGATCTGACTTTCTGTTCTCCAGATACTTTTAATATTCCATCCACTGTGAAACACCCGGTATTACATAACAAGAGTTGTAAGAAGCATATTACGCACGACTAGAAAAAGTTACTATACTTTTTCTACGACCGTATTCATTCCCATCAAAATAAATTAGGATTCCATTAAAAGTGAAAATATGTTTTCCTAAATTTGCTATGAAAAGTAGCGTATTTTTCATAGCAGTTATGAAACGTCAAAATGTTATCGGCGACGCGGCTTGTTGTTCGTTTCCATGGCAACTACTGAAGGCTCTATCTTATTGGTTATATGTCGTGCGATTTACTTTACAGATGCTACCGTATTGGTTGTTGATCGTGCGATTTACTTTACGGTAAAGTTGAATCGTACAGTTTTACGTCGCCAAGTGCTTAAATAGACAGTTACGTAGTTGGCAAGTTGTACAAATTTCGTAATTTTCTGTAGGGGGAGTAGAAAAAACATTTTTTTTGTGTGATTTGAAGTGGGAAGGAACAAAGTTAATCTGTCTTAATCAAATCAGAATTGTCCAGCGTCCAGCGTAAAATCTCTGACAAATTAGGAATTTCCTGTTCTAGCAATCAAAAATAATCACTGACGAATCCATAATTCTTTAGGGGGAATATCTGTATAATTGACTCACCCTGATATCAATGTTTGGTTTGATAACCTGGAAGTCATCTTCGTCTGCCCAGGTCTGGTTTGTTTCTGTAACAGTGGCGATTGCGTTAATTTTCATGTTGCAGTACTCTACTAGTTTGTCCAAGTACTCATCGGCTTTGACAATCAACTTCATTTCGCTACCTAGAATAAAAAACAGAAAAGAATTTACATGGAATTGAGTAATGAGAGGTTAAGAATTTACTTGTATTTGGTTTCATATCGAATTCTCCTTCTTGTCTGGTGATCTGTTTTGCCTTCACGCCGGTGTAATATACGCTACCAGCTGATAGAACGCATTTGATGTGTCTACTTTTGTCACTTTTATTGTTTATTTTCACCACAATGCTGAAGGTTTCTCCAATTTTTATTTTATCCAGATCCTGAAACAAATGACAATTGAACACCTTTTGACGAATAATATATTTCAGTCTATTCATTTGACAAAATAGAAAATGCGGTGTTGCTGCGTCTTTTTTTCAACGTTACTCCGAAACAGAATATTGGGTTATGTTTGTCATTCGAATAGTTCCGAGAAATGTTATCGACTTATAATATACAGGGTGATTCGCCTAACTGGTTCATTGGAGGTTTATGGAGAACTGATAGGGATACCAACTTGAAATTTTGGTGGTTGCTACTACTCAATGTGTTCTATCTTTCCAAAATATTTTCAATACGCTGTTACTTACGGTTAAACCAGAAGTGATCTCAGCTTTGTTTTTTCGAATGAAACACCCTGTTTATTTTAAGATTTTCGAATTCTACGAAAAATTCTGGACCTGTTACATTTTGAATTCTCTTCCTATCGTTTTATATTTGTTTTCAAGATATTCAATTTTAACGAAAAATTTTGACAGTTGGACCGACTAACTAAAATGTCCATATCATCTTCAATTTTCAAGATTTGAGGTTCAATCTCCGTATACACATCATTGAAAGCGTGTTCTATCAGGTATCCTTCGAAATGTTTCAAAATCTTCAACAGGATGTTTGATATTTCAGTTCACTTTTTGGAAATTTCAAATCGCAATAACTTCCTGAATTCAATAAGAATGACCATGAAATTT
The DNA here is from genome assembly GCA_037013635.1 of Plagiodera versicolora. Lineage (NCBI taxonomy): Eukaryota > Metazoa > Arthropoda > Insecta > Coleoptera > Chrysomelidae > Plagiodera > Plagiodera versicolora. The sequence goes on from CM072990.1 coordinate 4,651,680, forward strand.
TCACATTATCCGACGCAAAATTTCATTTCCTATCGATTTGTATGAGCATACCATATCGCTAAAATTGATATTTACAGAGATATCAACAAAAATGTGGAAATACGCTCATTCGTCTCATGTGTATTTTCACAAGTGTGCTTTGGATGGTTCAAAATTTCATATACGACGAATAATATGAACATTAATCTATTGAGAAGTGACTATTTCCATAAATAGAATGGAACACCCTGTTTAAATAAACAGGGTGTTCCATTTGAAAAGCAAAGTTGATAGCATTTCCGGTTCAACCGGAAGTAACAGCGTGTTGAAAACATTTTAGGAAAATAGAACACATTGAGTAGTAGCATCCACCAAAATTTCAAATTTATATCTCCGTTCTCCATAAACCTCTAATGAACAAGTTAGGTGAACCCTGTAACACGATTGAAAAACTGTTGACTGTGGAAAACAGTTGCACAGTTTTTTCCATATATTCGTAAAAAAATTACTAGAATTGATAATCTTCATTGAAAGATCAAAGATCTCTCAGCAAATGAATTTGGCATCGTTGTGAAGTCACTGTGAAGTGTTGCCATAATGAATGATTGAGTCATACTTCATTCACGAGTATATTCTCATACTTCGAAATTCTGCAACTAGGTGACGATGGTATCGTGTCATGTGAATTTTTCTTACCAATAGATCGAATTCTACATCTTCCATTTCTGCATCAGGTAGCTCGTAGAATAATCTGGCAGTTTCAGTACATCTGACGGCGTTAAGTAAAGCCAGCCTCTCTGCCTTGGTACCTTCTCTATTTTTATAGTAGGAAGTTATATCTTGTTTATCTTTGTCACCATTGTAATCGAACATGAAAGGCTGTTTGGTCAAAATGAATCGTCCAATGCTGTAAGAAAAATACTAGATTTAGAGAAAATAACACCATATTAGAGTTTATGAGAGCGAAAAGAATATCATTATGAAAATTGAGACATTTTGACATGATTTGCAGAAAAATGAGTTTTTGAACATTGACGAGATAAAATGGCACTTATTCATGAGATCAAAAGCAAAAATACCATTTGAAGAAACAAGGTTATATAGTTTTTGTCTCAAGAATTTCTTTTATCAAATGTTCGGACAAACCACCAATTTAGGCCAAACAATAATCGAATCTGTTTGACAATTCAGTTCTGGTATCCACGAAGGTGATTTGGTGTTACCTTAGAACACAACTGAATAATTCCTTGTCTCAGTGTATCAAAATTATTTGGGGATATGCACTTTCTCTGCGGTTTGGCATAGGGAGGACTGACGAGTCACTCGGGTGGGGACAGTGGAAGCGAAGCAATTTTGGAGAAGAGCAAAATATGTATCTCTTGAATATGTGAGATTATACAGTAGCTTTCCTTGTTGTTGAATGCTGGTTTTGAAACCAATACATGAGACTGAAAATTCGAGTACTCACTGATATTTATTGCAGTAGATTCTCGAATATCCGAGAACATTAGAGCTGTCGACTTTCCAACGTATCAAATCAGCATTTACCGATGCAATCATGAACGCCACATCGTAGTTGAAGCCTACCATACCCTTCTTGATTGCCTCCAAAGAGGTGGGGCCGCACTGGTAGAACCCATCAGAAGTTTCTTGTGGGGTCGCGTCTATTGCTTGCCATCCACCATAGCCTGAATAAAAAAGTCACCACATCTGAACACAAAGACAAATATAAGGCACAACTTGAATCTATTCCAGGTACAGATCAAGTCAGACCAGGCAGGTTCTATATGTTTTGAATAGTACAAAAGAGGTGAAAGCTTAAGAAAGTATTTCAATGGAATCCAGCAATATCATGATGGGTGCATCGGAAACTGGCGAACTTGAAAAATCCCCCTATATCGCATGTTTCCACCTAAATCTCGATTGTATTGGAAGAACTCGAATGTTCGGGAATAGAAGAAGATGGAAAATCCTGTGAGCAGTCTGACGAAGAGAGATGAGAAGATGTGACAGAAGACTGACAGTTCTAGAACACTCCAGAACAAATGTTAAAACATATGAATATCTAGCTTACAAACAACGTAAATGAATTGAAGGATAGAACGAGACCGAATAACATCGTTGTCAATATAAATAGTCAAAATAAATAGTGTTCGTTAGTGTTTATACGTGAAAATAAATAATTCATCAGTTAGAAATCAGTCTGTTATTTACTGGAACTCACGAATAACGTAAAACTATGTAATCAGATATTGATCAATTTTCATATACCTGTCGGTAGATCTGGTCTCGCCATGTAAACGTCATTCCAAACGTGATAATTCCAAACCGAGTCTTCTCCTAATTTGTTGTTGGGATCATACCGCAGTTCCTCATTTTTTTCATTAAAATATTTGTCGACGGTGAGGGTTGAATTTGCATCGTGAGCTGACACTAAATTCGAAACTACTCTCGAAGGAATACCCAAAGCTCTGCAAACTGCAAAGAGATAAAATGTGAATATATTCATGAGCACCAGCCGACATCTTTAAGATGACATCATAGATGATCGGAAATGGGATATTTTTGAATGTATCTAGTGTATGTTTATACAGGGTGGCCCATTAGTATGTAGAAGTAGAATTACTCATTTAGGAATGGGAGTACAAAAAAATACTTCGAATGAATGATATTGTATTTGCGCAAATATACCATCCTAAAATATTTTGAGATATACAGGATGATCAGCTAGAGCAGGGCAACATAAAGTTTGCTTTTTTCAAATAGAACACCCCATATATGAAAACACCCTATATCAAAAACTGGACTTCTACTGCATTCAGACATTCCAACCATCCTTTATCTTCGTAACCACCAAATATGGGAACCCATTCATTACTGTGAACGTTTTTTTGACACCATTTATAGTGCACAAATTTTGGCCGAATTTTTATAAATTTCGTCCTAGTTTGACAACGTCACGAATCATTGAAAAAACAAAGATGATATTGGGTACAGAATTTTACGCTGAGTTTAATGGTGAACAAATATATATAATGTTCTATTTTAAGAAAGCAAACTTTATGTTGCCCTGCTCTAGCTGATCATCCTGTAGATCTCAAAATATTTTAGGGTTGTATATCTGCGCAAATACAATAATATTTATTCGAAGTTTTTTTTGTATTCACATTCCTAAGTGAGTAATTCTACTTCCACACACTAATGGGCCACCCTGTATAAGGTGCAAATCAAAAGTTCCAGAATAAATGACAATTTCTTTATATAATCATTGGTTTCGAAATGATGTCCTTCAAAAATACAGCAATTTGCACATCTAAAGGTGACTTTTTTAACAGGTAAACCACTTCTATGGAATAGACAATCATCAATTTAAATTGGTAAAAGTTTAAACGAGTTCAACACAACAAACTGTCACATTTAACTAGCTATTTGCTATACATCTGAATGCCATAAAAATTGGACACAATAATACTGCATGATAGAGAATTGAACAACTGACATTTCAAAGAAATGGTGCAACTAGAATATGGGAAATTTTTAAGAGTTCTGGAACTTTGGAATTGTTTCTATAACTCGTATAACTGTTGAAGAAACTCACTTGTTGTGACGACTCCAGAAAATACCCAGCACTGGCCATATGGGACAGGTGATTGACTCTCCAGAAACTCCCTAAGGATTGGTACAGAGCCTGTCCAAGAAGATGGTGCAGTACCATCGTCGTATTCCCCATCCCATCTGCCCACCAAAATACCATCGTCATCGTTGCTATTCACCATTTTTGAAATAGTTCTAGTCATTTTTATCGGATCACCACGGCTACAAAGCAGAAAAAATAATAATCTTGATCTAGAGAATTTATTCCAAATTCAGAAAAGTGACTTTGTGAATTATTTCTTACCTAGCATGTGCTAACTTGGATCTATCGAACATCAATTCAATGGCCGGTAAAACACAATCGTCGAATTGTCCAAACACCCATTCTCTACCTTTACAGGATCCCAATGGACCTACCCAAATTTTTCCAACGTCTGTTAAAACGTATTCTTCCAAGAGTCTTTCTTCTGGCATGTAAACTAAATCATCTGAAAATCATAGTTCATTTTGAATGCATCGATTGTCGAAAGAAATGTAACACGTTTTTGTGGAATAAGTCGAGAATTTAATTCTCTTTACGTCAATTGCTAATTACAAAATTTTTACTCTATTATTTAGGTATACAGGGTGTTTCATTAATATGGGTAAAAGATCAAACTGAGAGTAGAGAGGACCAAAATATGACGATTGAGCGCAACATCGCTTATACAAATATTGATGGTTAAAAAGATACAGTGCGTTCAAATTAAAAATTTTATTTGCAAATTTCTCAATAGCTTTGACAGTTTTCATGATATCGGTTAAAAAATTGGTACATTGGCGATTTTTAGGACGGCAAACAAGAATATTTTATCAGTATTAAGGTAGTTCTTAGAGGGCGCCACTTACCCGCTTACAATTATTAAAAAATACGCACAACATTTTTGTCCGTCAAAAATCAACATTTTCGAATGAACATTTATGAAAATACATTATCTTTTGCCTTTTTTACGAATAAACTCGATTTAAAGCATTGAAGTCACAAATCAATTCAAATAATTTTATCAAGAAAAAACAAGTAGGTTGCTGTCAGAAAAGCAAATAGTTAGTTTTTCAGTGTCAGAGAAACCGATATCATAAAAACTGTCGAATTTATCAAATGTTTTTTATTTGTTGTTATTTGAATTATTTGTTTCATTGTAAATCGTGAAATGTTTGATTTTCTTTCAGAAATAAAAACATTACGAAATCCAATATTATGTTCAATGTCATCTGCATAGAACTACCGAAAAACTACAATGAACATAAACATTTTTTTGTATTAGTGTCATAACAACTTACGACAATTCCAAGGATTACAAATGAAGTAAATGATGTTATCGTAGTCATATACTGCTACTTCTCCAGATGAATTTGACAAAGAAGTAAGCACTTGTAGTCCCCACATTCCTACAGGAATACTTGGTGGGGAAAATATCTACGGAATATGAAATGATATGAAATAAATCAAAAACACTAAATCAACTGGACGGCAATTTCAAATTTTTATGTCCAAGTCCAGTATGGGTCATTTGAACTTTGATCAAGTCAATAAGAAAATCATAAAAATGATCGAAAATTAATATTTACATTTTGTGAATTCATATTACTTTTCTCAATGTAAAAAATCATTTATCAAGAGGAAAGGAGAATATGTGAGTGTATACAGATTCGGAAATAATTCATCAGGTAGGAAGGGAGAACGTGTAATATTCTCCTAAATTGCTTCCCTTCCATTGTCCCCACCCTACCCACTCGTCAGACACGACGGGAAAAATTAAAGAAGTGGTCTCTGATCGACAGTGGTGTCGAAAACATTGGTAAATGCAGGTTATTTTTTTCATTCCCATAAAATTTTTGTATGGAAGATAAATTCTTTCCGAAGCTGTATATCGTTGCGAGAATCAAATTTTAGTTTCGAACCGTAAAATTCACTCCATTCCATTAACTTTCATAAATAAACTGAATCAAACTTCGTAAGCTGTATTCAAAATGTGGAATTCATAACTATTCAAAGAATTCTAAATTTCATACCTCCATAGTTAGAGTATCTCCTGCATCATGCAAGACATTCGCAAACCAAAATTTTTGTTCGCTGTCTCCAAATGTTTTTTTGCTAGGATCAACTTTGATAATTGATTTGGTACCCTTGATAGTGTTGGGATTTGGCCCTGTAATAATCGATAAAATGCAAATCATGGTGCAATCATCATTTATTCGCAATAAAGTATAATGATGAAAAGAATCCAAATTTCATAGGATTTCGAATTCACTTGTGGACTGAAAAATTGATAGACGAAACATTATATATTTAATTATTCAAATAATTTGATTCCAATAATGCATTAGTGCAAATTGGGATAGTCATAGTTTCGAAATCTTCTGGAGAGCTGTCAACTGTGAAAAATTTCGAAAAAGTAAGATATCGAGCTGGTTTCTGGATCAATGAATATTGGGTAGATCAAAGTTCCTCACCGTAATTGAAAGCCAAACTGAGATCATCTCGATCAGAATCGAAAGATCTGTTGAGAAATCGCAAAGCTACAGTGAACTTTTGACCTCGACGAAGAACTGAGACAGGATTTTCTTCATCTTGGACTAACTCATATTTGTCCGTTTTGTGCAATTTGGCATTTTCCATCGGATACAAATAAACCATCTCCACTTCCAACGCCATTTTGGAAGGACTTCTGGAAACTATCTTCGAATATTAGAAGGTAGAAGTTCAAATTATTTTTTGTAAATAATTGGGATTTTGACGACAATGATTTTGAAATCCAAAATGTTGAGTTTGTTTGTTATTAATGGATACGCTTTAAAATAAAAATACAGGAGTTGGTTCAACTATATCATGAAATTATATACATTCAAACAGAGTATATTTTTAGTGCGTGGCTAACCAAAGTTAATTTTTTTATATTATTTGAATTTGTTGATATAGGACTTATCCATATTGTGTATTCAATTACAATTTTTGATATTTTCGAATATTTGCAATTACCCAATCATATAAAGTCAATAATTGTAATAGTAATCAATATTTACCTCACTTTAGATACACAAAACAGAACTTTCACTCACTGATTCCACAGGGTGTTTGGAAATTCGCATTGCTCACTACTTCTTATAAACTAACTGTTATCAGTTTCTTACTAAACAGACGCTCGCCGTTTTTTTAATTATTTCCTGCCCTGTCCGACTTTCCTGTAACTGCAAACCACATATCGATCTATTTACTCCTGGTGTGAAATCAGAACGAATTAAAAAGCCTAAGATTATCAATAAATACTTCCCACATGTTTTGCCCTCAATAAACTCATTGTACTAATTGTACTTTTTATCTGTAAAATAATTACTTCTGCGTAGGTGGAACTACACGTCTACTGTTGTTGTTTTCTTGAGAAAAAAATTGTGTTTTGAATCAACTCAGTACAAAACCCGACACAATTCAAAATATGGCGTTAGAAACTGTTATTAAACTCAAATATAAATACTCATCAAAAAGGTCAATTGAAAACGTTAAAAATTTCCAAATTCAATATGTGTATAGGACAAGGTATTTATAATTCATATATATCATATAGGTTCCAGAACACTACCCTGAGGAACTCTAATTTTATTTACGAGGCCCAATGTGTTCACTGTTATTGCCAGTTGTTTTCTATGAATTGAATTGATAGCTAATTGTGAAAATTAATTCAATTTGCGAATTCTCAAACCCTATTTAGATTCAATTAACGATGACAAATAAGTATTTGTAATCAGTATGTGAACATGGTGTTAGTATTGCTAATAAGCATTCGAGTGAATTGAAAAAAAAATATACTTCTGTCACTGCCATTATCTTATTTATTCACTCATAAGTTCTCGGTTTTTCTACCGAATATAGGTCAACAAGAAATCACAAATGAAAAACCTCAAGAATTGTATCATTGAGGTTATAAAATGTATTTTTTGTAGTTGATATGTTATTCAGGGTTTTCTATATTCTATAAATTGTATGATTGATTCAAGTGATAAATAAAGTATTGTATTGCATTTATACTCTAATGTAATTGGTGGATTTAATCCCATAAAACAGACACAAAGGAATCGTTCTCTTCAACTCCACGTCTGGTATACAGCAATGGTATAATAATTCATCTTATTGTGGTTTTATGAGAGCGAAAAAAATAGGCTAGGCTATAAGAATTGAGAGAGCATAACAATTATTCCTCGAAGGCTTGACAAATTGGTAGAATAAAAATAGCGTTCGTCTGTCTTGGTTATGTGGGATTATAATACACTTGCTTTCCTTGTTACTCTTATAGATTTTCACCTATACCCCAGATATATTCTCTACGAAACTGTGTGTAAGAGTGTAAATACAAGAGCTAGAATTATGCAAGAATACTGCCAAAAAGTCTTTGATCCTCTATCCCTGGATTATATACGGTTATTTTACTCTTCATCAGGCGGTCATTTGATTATATTTGACAAGTCTGATTTATTTCTTAGGAATAAGATTGTGGTTATATTCACTCATTTCAATTGTAATTCCCATTTTATTATCGTCGCCTATGAGGAGAAAATGAGAAACAGCAGTGATATTCAAGTATTACACAATTTCATGCCAAGTGCCACTTCGAAGAAAGGTACAGAGGCGGAGTCACAGCATCAGTGGTTGTCTCTCCTTATCTCAATTGTAAGGAAATTTATCAGTCTCTATTCTGGGTACGGATGTATAGGTATCCTGCCTAGACACACACTTTGGAGTCGTAGATAGTAGAGGTATCATTACTCATTCTTCTGATAACTTGCTCTACTCGTTAATGGTCATTTACACAAATAGTTATTTAAACGAACGCTCAGTAGAATAGAGCAGTGAGTAGGTGTGATACTGAAAAACAAGCATTCGATTTGAGATTTTTATTAGAAAGTTTTATCGGTAGTACGACCTTTACATAACAATGCACGCCTGTAAATTCTCATATATTTTTTCAAAAATTATTTACAATATCGTAAAAGAAGAATACTTATATATAGGTTAGGTACTATGGGATACTATGAGGAGGAGATACTTGGCTAAACAGTAACATCAAAACAAATGAGAAATTCGAAATGAATTATTAGCAATATGATATACATATACTGCATGGTCCAATTCTCACAAATTGTAATTTTAAAGATAATGGTACACGCACAGATCCAAAGAATTCATGATCATATCTTCGAAATTATAAAGAAAAACATACAAATATATGTATAGAGTATGAATAAGAAACAATATTAACATTTCCAATACATAACAAGTATTAATCTATGTAAATGAATATATATTGGGTATATATTGGACAATTCGTAACATATTTATTAAAATCAGTAATTTCGTGTCAATATTGTCGAGCATGTTGAATTTGAAATTCATAAACCAAACCATTGATTATAGATAGGTAGTAGGAGTTTTGGTACTGTTTCCAATTTCACGTCATCAAATAAATCATTGATTCGTAGTTATTGCCACTTTTCCATTCGTGGTTGATATGTGACCCCCACTGAACCAAAAATCACCTAGTATATACATTACAGACCATGCTGTGGACCAGAAAATCTAAAATATAAGAAAATGGTCTCATTCTAGAGTATACCTCTATGTGTTATAAAATTGTTATTTCATTGAATATATTAAATTCGATTGCCACTATATTGTTGAACAATTAATCAGTACTTCAAATATGTACAAGACAGTCAAAATATACTCCTCAGTGCGATGCGCCACGAACATTAACGTAAAGATACAATCTGACATCTACGCATGCGCATTTCTCGGGTTTTCATGTTCACATTGCGGTTACGGGGGTAACGTTCTCTAGTGAGTGTTATAAAAATACTGCGTTATCGAGAGACAACGAAATAAAAACAATAAGTTACGATTGGAACAAGTAGGAACATAACGTGGCTCTCATATTATTTATAGCTCCTATTGTGTAGCGTTTTTCATGGACATATTGAATTGACGTTGACGTGTACAGCCTAGCCTGTGATACGTGATGAAACAAACGTTGTATGTGAATAGCGAATGTAATCCAACCTCAACGTAGTAAACTGTGTAAACTATATACCTTACATATTTATGTAATACTGGAAGAAATACTGATGATTCACAAAATATCGGATTTTTTGAGACGAGAAAACCCATTTGAATTTTTATGAAGTTGACGAAAGATCTGAGAATTCAACGTATATTCAACTTCTTAAAATATCAACAAACTAATTTCGAAATTCAGATTCCCCATTTGAATGTTTCAAGAACGAATTTAAAATTTTTTTGTGACAATTGATTGGTTTTTTGTTAAAACTCTGTCGTATGATTTATTTATTCAAAGAACGATTTGTGACAGCTTGACAGAATGTGTACTGTTGCTGTTCATCTGTTTTTTTCAACGATACTTTGAATATTTATTAAGCGTCACTGGGAAGTATTGTCAACTGAAAGATGACAAAATCAGTCACAACAATCTGCCTCAAATAAATCGGCTACATTAATTTTGATAACCTGAAATCGATAAAGTGATTATATTAGACGTTTTATCTTTGAAATAGCAACACTGAAACATAATTTTTATATTTCTTATGGGTACATCAATGAAACCGGTAATATTCTTCATAAAACTCAACATTCTTACATCTTATATAAATTTCTCAGTATAAACACACGAACACCTCAATATTATAACACATCATCTATATATAAATCTCGGAATTATTCTAAAACGATAACCCAGAAAAAATTAAATAGACAATTTAACTTCAAAATTAAATTAAAGTTAAATTGTCTATTTTGGATGATAACAATACCACTGGATTTCCTTTGCAGATATAGAAATAAAAATTAAACAATCGCTCCAAACATACATCAATGTTCAATTCTAAACTAGTTTAGTGACCATTCGCGTTCCTAGTATAAAAAATGTCCTTCGCGAGACACAAAATCCTAAATTTTCAATTATAATTCGAGCACGTCATGTATTTGGATACCTATATAGCTGGTATTTTCCCTGATAAGATGGTTTGGCACACGAGAACTTCTAGAGTGGCCAGCTAGTTCTTCTGATCTAACCTCACTAGATTTTTGTCCATATGGAGCACAATCCGTTCTATCGTTCAGAGTTCTCTTTCGGTTCTGAAATCTACTGTAAATCCTTTGTTTTCTAATTGAACATGAGCTGTTTGGCGAGTTTCATTTCTATATTTCCAACAAGACAGTGATGTCTTCATCATCCGATATACAAACTGTATTACACTAATTGCGATATATTTAAAAAAGCATTTCGGTATGTTCCAGACAATACAAAACACTAAAACAGTCTTTTCAAAATCAGGGAAGCACCATTGATAAAATCTTTGGCACAATGAAAAAGATACTGTTCAGATCACATGATTGGTTACTTGAATTGTGAGATCTCATATAGTGGAAGTTGATAGAAAGATTGAAAATTCAATTTTCACTATTTGCTTAGCTTGCTCCCAAAATTTAGAGGTGACTTATTCATCACCCCGTACATTGTTTGATATCGGTCGATAGTTACTTTCAAATACACTTTGGCATTCAGGCTTGATAGTAGGAATTCAAACAGCAAAATAAAATAATATTGTTGTTTCATTTTCTTCTTCTTGGTTAAGTAGATTCAAAAAAATTTAAATAATTCTTAAAAATAATTACTAAACTAAATCTCTAAAGCGGTTTCCTGTTATGAAAACTCACAGCCAAATTATATCACAGAATATAGTTAGAATTATGATTAAGCTAAAACATTACTTTTAAAATGTAACTGAGATAATGGAACAAATATATTATTCAAAATTGAGTAAGCTTTTTTTCTGAATCAAAATCAGAATTCAAATAGGAAGTTTATAGAAAATGTGTTTTCCTTTCCTGTTACCCAACTCAACAGTCAATTGACTAGGTCACTATGGCAGCTTCAGCAAGGATGATCATTGTAGCAACTAGTGATGAGATATTCGAGTTTTTTCAGTTCCATTTCGAATTTCTGCACATGAGGTTTAATACGAGTTCGGGTACTGATGAGAATAGATTCTAGGTTGAGTACCTCATCACTAGTAGCAACGCAGACAGCGACTCATTTTATGCTTCGAATGTCAATTCGAGCTAATGAACCATGCGCTTTGTGTTGTTTCTTAATATGCCAAAATGTTTTGAGGAAACCTCGACTTAATAATTCATCATAAACATTACATTGTCGAACAACCATTTTTATCGAAAAAACATCCATCGATGATATAAAAACCACTATAATTAAGTTGAATAGTTCGACTGACCATCACATTGATCAAGATCAAAATGAAGCGTTTCATATCGAAGCCCTGTGATTGGGGTAAATGGCGGGCGGGGGCACCACCTGACCTTGGGGTAAGTGGAGCTCGTGCATCGGCAACACTGGAAGCAAGTGCCGAATCTGAGTCGGCGACCTTCTAACAGTAAATCTGCAAAAAAAAAATGAAAAAATTATGTTTTGACAGAAAATCAGATTCAGTTATCTTTTATGCCATTTTAGTTGCCCCTTTCTCCTAGAAACAGTTTGATATCATCTTTCGCTTGTGAGATATAGCCCATTGTAAGTTTTCAAATTGTCACAGGGTATAATTTTTTATTTACATAAAATGATTCGTCCAGTCTTGTGGTTGATGGTTACATCACATAAGAAACAGGTGTAATGTTGACAGATGATAAATTACTCATTGTTGATTATGAAAACTAGACTTTTCTGTATTGAATGAACATCTCAGTTTCATGGAAATATCCATTTTATACAGGGTGTCCCATAAAGATCACGTCAAACCGAGGGAGAATGTAGATCAAGGGATGACCCACTTACTATGACAAAATTCCCATTATAAAAGTCTTGCCGTTTTCGAAATATTTTGTTTTTTGAAAATAATGAATTGTTGCCCCTTTCAATAGTTTTGTCTTTACGGTTGGTACAATTGCACACCTTTTCGGTTAACTTTTTCAGTAAAATATTGCCGAAGAATGATTTCAACGTTTACATTGAAAACATTCTCCGAACCTTTTATAGGGACTTCTTTTTATCACTGTAAAATAGACTATTCATTAATGTAATGTGCAGCAAAAGCTCAGTACATTTTGGTTCCACCACCAAATTCTCAATGAAAATATTTCTCACAGCCCCCCTTTAAAATGTTCCAAGAATGTTTTTAATGTAAACGTTAAAATGAGACATCAGCAATATTTTACTGAAAAAATGAACCAAAAAGGTGTAAAATTGTACCAACCATAAGACAAGACTATTGAAAGGGGCAAAAAATTATTATTTTCGAAAAAAAAAATATCTCGAAAACGGTAAGACTTTTATAATGGGAATTTTGTCATAGTAGGTGCAACGATGAATGAGAATATCTCTGAAATAAATTTTAACAATTCAACAAAATTATTGTTCGTAATTCGAACGTTCAATAATACATTGTATCCATAGGAGATCCACATAAAAATCGTATTATTTCTCTTCATATTTCTAGTAATAAATATCATAAAATGAACAATTAAAATGTGTAAGAGAAAATTGAGAAAAATGCAGATATTCTGTCGGGATATATAAAACTATTTATCAAAGTGTTTTGCAATATTTTTTTGTTGTTGAAATTGAAAATATCGAGCCATCCAATGAATGCATTTCATGTTTTCAAAATCAAGATTTTGTTGACGAAATCAGGTGAAACAAAAATTGGTACCCTTTTCGAGGTACTAGCCGTGGTACTCACCTATGCCTGGTATTCGTCGGCAAGCAACCACAAGGACAAGAACACACTGAGGTATCATCTGGGTCTAAGGAAGTCGTTTCGGTGCAGTGGTGCCCTAATTGACCGCTTAAAATAGAGCCGTTGGCCGTTATGACGTCACCTTCTAACCTCACTGCTCCAGCTAAAGCCTGGAAAAATCAGGCTTTATTTAAGATGGTGCTCTACCATGATAACTTCAAAAGTATTCAGTTTATCTACTTATACATTCAAAGTTATTGACACGTTATTGAGTCCTCAAAGTTCTGAATAATAATAATAATAATAATATTTATTCGCAGAATGAACAGAAAATAACAAATTAATCAGTAATGAACATTTCAAAATCATACTGCAAAACAGGAATGACAGGCAGTAAAACTGATACGAGTGCCATTCCTGGAGACTAGCATAAAGAAAATGCATATAGGTCGCATGTGAAAATGAATTTGGCAAAATTACTCAATTTTCAATTCAATCATTTGCTTGAAACAGCATATCCCTGTAACTATTCCTGAATTTAGTAACTGACAGTGCTTTGAAATCTGTAGGAGCCCGGCCGTAAAACTGGTAAACTGTGTAGGTAAAGGACCTTTCAAATATGGAAGTTCGATGAAAAGGTGGAGATATGGATTCCCTAAATCGAGTATTTACATTATGAACATCACATCTGAAGGTTATTTTATCATGAAGATATGGAGGTGTTTTGTATGATAATATTTTGTGACATAAAGTTATTGTATGCAGTTGTCTTCTCGCAGACATATTGAACCATTTTATTTCTTTCAACTTGTATGTTATGTTTTCATATTTCCTTATCCCATGAATGTACCGAAGACACGATTTCTGAACCCGTTGAATGCGATTAATCTCGTTAATTGTAAGGCAAGGGCCATATACAACATCACAGTAATTGAAATGCGATAGTACCAAACAATCAGTGAGATGGATTTTGGTGGATTTCTCTAAGACATGTAAGATATGTAAGACATTTATTTATGTGAGATTCAAAACGCAGATCTGTATCCAATTCTAAGCCCAAATTTCTTGCAACTTTGACACATGATATATCATTATCACCAATTTTAATTTCAATATCCATTTCAATTTGAGTTTTATTTTTACCGAAAATAACTTCAAAACCCTCTGTACTATGACAAACTAGGCCACCTTCTCCATTGACTCTTCCATCAATGGAAACATTAAGTGTGTGTGTGTATGTGTGTGGAGACTTTCCAGAACGATAACCCCACTTGCCTGCATGGCTTGCGCTTCATCTCTCCTCTCATCCTCGGTATTCATCGTGACGAAACGAAGGACCAGCAAGTTCAACGACGCCGCCACGATAGCCAGGCCGAACAAGATGAAGATCAGAGCGAACATCACGTACTCTGGTTTCTGGCTCAGAGCATTGTCCTTCTGAAGTGCCACCTAGAAATGCATGGGAAAGCGTTGCGAATAAACGATGATGTTTGCTGGTTCATTAACCCGGCCAGAAAAACGTAATTGACTTTGTTTTCTGGTGTGTGATGTTTTTGGAATGTTGGTTTGGTAATTTGAGGTCGTTAAGGCCACATCTACCCTCGGTTATATTCTGGTAGTTCGAGTTGTTTGGATACAAGTAAAGTCTTTGTACTGAGTTGGTATACTTTAATTACGTCTAGCACAGTCGTGTTCTTTATTTAATATGTCTGGCGGAGAGGTTATGCATGAAATAATATGAAAAACAGAATAAGGAATTGAGAATGTCTCCATGTGAATGTTTCTATAACAAGAAGACGATCAGCTATCATCAACTTGTTTTATTTTTGTAACCCATTCGAAATGAACTTGCACCGGAAATCATGATTTATGATAGTTTTATTAATTCAAGGATGGACAACAGGAATTTAATCAAATCAGTAAATATTATTGTATTTCAACCTTTTCAAATTAGTCACCCATATAAATCTGAATTTCTTTTCTATTATTCTCAACTTAGTGCATTGTATCTAATATTTGTTGTATAAACTTCACTTACTTTTGCCAAATTCTCGAAATGTCACTATTATGTCATATTTCTCTATCCAATTGATTCATGCATATCCTGTCCTTTTTATTTCTGAAGCGCCAAGAAGTTTCGAAAGTTTACTGTATCGTTAAGAACAGAGGAATACATAATTCATGGCCAACTGGTTTCAATCAATTTTGCGATCATTCAAAACATTAAACAATTCTTTGGACTGAAAGAACCCGATCACTTACCATATCTCCGAATCCGATGGTGGTGAGCGTGATAAAACAATAGTAGACAGAGTCGAAGTAACTCCAGCCTTCGTATCGAGAAAAAGCTGCAGCTCCTCCTGCTATCGTGAGCGAACTCAAAAACGTCACGACACATATGAGGTCCAGCTCGGACGCTGTCGTCTGTCTGCAGTGCAAGGAAGACTTCACGGATCGGATGATCACACTGAAGAAATAACAAGGAAATTGGTGAATGTGAAACTCCTGTGTTTTTTTGTTGTGTTTGTCAAGTTTCTTGTCATTCATTTTGTATAGTTCATAAGTTCAATTTGATGAATACAGGAAGAGTCTGTATATGACATTTGACAGTTGGCGTCCTCACCTGCTCAGCCTATTCACTCTTTCCCCGATACTTTGGAACATGACCAGCCCCAAAGGAATTCCGATAATGGCGTAGAACATGGTGAACAACTTTCCGGAAATGGTGCTCGGAGTAGAATGACCATACCCAATGGTTGTTAGAACCGTTGTGGCGTAGTAAAAGGCACCAGTAAACTTCCATTGCTGGCCGGCCCTGTGCGGTTCCGACTTCATCACGATTGTCTCCATGATACGAAAGTCCTCGGTGGTTATGTTGTACTTGCGTCTGATAATCGTTTGAATCTCTAGGAGAATGAAGAAGAGTGTTATTAGTGATTCCAAAAATCTCGACGCCATCTGGTGTTAAGACCGTAAACTTGCGCCGTTTTCAAGAGGGACACAGATATTGAGCGTAAATTCATCAAAACAAAACCGAAATTATATCTCAAAAACATGGAATCGAATTTTAACTGAAAATTTGATCTTAGAAAAATTCTCTCCACGAAACGAAAATCACATTTCAACCATCTACCACTCCTGACATGGCTCTGTATGACTATTTTTTTTGTTCCCACTTCATTTGGCCATAAATAGAAACGTTATACTAATGTTGATGCCATTCTCAACGTTGTACTGAAAAGTGAGCTAGAAAAGTCGTGAGATAACCTTCTTGCACGTGCGAATTGCTGTATTCAATCAATAAGAGATTAGTTTAAAACCAATGTTTCAAAATAAGTTTCTATTTCATTCGAACCGTCTTAGAACTTCTGAATTGCAAATTACTTTTTCGAAATAAAATCAGATCAAAGATATATTCGGTAATTTAATGTGTGTAAATAATTGCCTTGCAAATGAAAAAAATAGTATATTAAAGTATGAGTGGATAAAAAGGTATTTAAAACACGCGCGAGTTTTCGAGCCGTTGACGTTTACAAGGTACTCCTGTCAGATCAATAATAAAAAATTTGCCATTTAGACTTCACATTTCTCGTTCCTTCGTTGATATTGCCATGGTAACTTTAAAAACGTGCGTTAAACACGCTCAGGCGTGCTTTAAATGGGTAAAACGGGTCACTAATAAATAAATATAATAGTTATAACAACTACTCCTACCTTGCAGTACGATTTTTCGTTGATTTTCGGTTTTGGACTCTAAAGCGTCGAACACAGCGGCGCCTATGAGTAAATAGGTGAAGGTGCACACGATCAGAGATAAGGTGCGAACGTTTTGCTTCTTCATTCTCTAGCGCGCCACATGCTGGGGCTGGGGGGCTCCCGCGCCGCTATCTGCCCCCCCAACGAGTTATCCGTCGCCACATTACTTCTCCTGGAACACGAAACACATACATTTTCGCAAAAAAAAATCGTCAACTAAAAGACGTCAAGACATTATGACATAAAAAACTGTTCAACGATTATCCATAGTCAATAGTTGACAAATCTTGGTGTATATATTATAAATTGAAAACATTTTTCAAAACATTGAATGATAAACTCAACCTAACTTTCTTTTTCGGAGTATCGTTGAAAAATAGACAAACAGCAACCGGCTGTGCTGGCGTCACAACTAGATTGCCTATAAATGAACTAAATGAAATCGGCAACATCGCATATTCTTACAAGCTGTCACAGCACTATGCTGTGATTTATTGAAATAGTGGGTTGATTGAAATATTGAAAACACGGTGATTATGTACCTATCAGGTGTAAAAAGGAGGACGTCGTAAGAAATCGTCGTATTATTGAAGCCTAACAATATTTAATTTGGGAAGCTTAAACTCCAAAAAGATACCCTCGTTTATGCCGATACATTGATACGTTTGAATGTTTTCTTTTCAATAAAACAATTGAGATAAATATGAGCATGGTAATCAAGCACACTTTTCCAAAAAATCTATATTCTATTCACGCATCACCTACGATAACAATCCAATATACAAATCTGAATGCCCTATCAGGATCAGGTATCGAATAATTTTATAGATATACAGGGTGTTTCAGAATTGCACGGCAATATCTCAGGAACGTATTCTCTGATACAAAATAAGGAAAAAAGTTCCCACGAACACGTGTTCGATCTCGATTATTAGCAGAGTTACAGGGTGTTGAAATAAAAAAAAAGGTTTTTATTTTATTGTGCTTGATCTACCGCAGATAGAGCTTTTAAATTTTGAATGAGTAACAAGCAATAGGTGCTGCCTAATATGAAAGTAAATGTTTTCCAAATTCCATATAGGGAGTTGTATTTTCCGAGGTCTCAGTCCATAAAAGCCTTAAGAGAAACTTGCTCGTACGCCACTGGTGAATTTTAATATTTTTTCAAGTTCTTCAACCTATACCTAAATTTTGTCCCTCCTGACTTTCAGTCGAATTCCGTTCAGTTTCCTCAGAAGTTAATTAATTTTTAAATTTGCTCAAAGTTACATACTCAGAAATATTTATACTATTTCGATATTTGATATTAATTGAAGCATCAAAATAATAAAAAAAGAAATTAATCAACAAATATTCAGAGGAATTGTTCAAAGTGGCCTCCGATTTGTTGAATGCAACATTGAGCACGACGAATACGCATGATTCCTTGACACTTCGTATCAACACCCTGTAACGCTAATAATCGAGATCGGACACACGTTCATAGAAACTTTTTTCATTATTTTGTACCAGACGATACGTACCTGAAATATTGCCGAGCAATTCTGAAACACTCTGTGAATGTGCTACCCTGGCATGGAGTATGCACCAAATTCAAGGTACGAGTGGATTCTGCAGTTATTTGGATTCCCAGTTTTTTGCTAGTAGACAGGCTTATGTTTATGTAACTCTATGTTATTGAGTGATATTCAAACGAAATAACTTTATATGTTCATACATTTATCCGTTTCAAACGAGATGCTGCTACATCGTATTTTTTTTACTTTGACTCTGACGTAGGTAATTCATTTTTCATCTACCTTTTATATATGTTTCCTGTGAAAGGGTACAGCTTTCGAGCTAGAAATACCCGTTGGTTTCTAATTACATAGGTATATTAAACTGTATATTATCAAAATATTATCTCTAGTTAAATTATGTTGGTATAGCAGCTCTGGAATTTCACTCTTCAACCTCAATTCCTATAGCTTCAACGTGCCCTACCTCGTTGGACCACTTTGCATATTGGCTAGGCATGCTGAAATCACTGTAGGTTTATGGAATATTCTCTAGAGTTGTCTATTATGGTATGAACGCCTTGTCAAGTCTAAATTCTTCTTATTATACCACAATAATGGATAACTCTTTTATACAACTTAATGAAAAGTTCAGAAGAAGAGAAATCTGAGAAGTTCTCAAAGAGATACTTAAAATTTCATTCGTTCACAAAGCCCTATTTCCGACAGTTATCCACTTAATTTTTACCCGTCTTTTTAGTCGCTGAGGTCGGTATATCGTCGAGAATTGAATGTCAAATTATTAATAATGGAGAATGCACCAATAAGTGTTTGGCATCACGGTTTACGTGAAGAAACATTAATTTTGAGGGATATTGCCATCGTAAATCTGCGAGGTCGTTATAACCGAATAAATCAATCGACGATGAAATATTGAAATTCGAATTGAGTACATGGAGATACGTAGCCTGAATAAATTTATAGGATTTTTCTTTCGGCGGCAAACTCGCAGCTATTGCAAAAAATCGAAATATCTCATTAATTTAGTGAAATTGAGTTATATATACAGGGTGGGGCACCCCATACGACACGGTCTCAGTAAACCAAACTTGATTTTTTCGAAAATTTCTTCTTTTCATTATTCGTATATTCGTTGAGTTTGCGAAAGGAAATTATTTTACACTGTAGACTCTACAGGGTGGCTCAAAAACACAACTTTTCTTAGCTGAGGGTGCCACACCCTGTATAGAGTTATCCAAATTAAATATTCATCATTCTAGAGTTTCAATGAAACACCCTGTATATTTATGTATTAATTATATTGAAAATATCTCCTTTATAGAAAGGTTCTGATAACATCATTGTAATGAATATCGAAAGGTGATTGTTGGATATATGACAAATAATATGATATCATGAATACACAAATTGAATTGATGTTTACACATATTGGACTCATTGGTAAATTCATTAGAGTTACGAATAATTCATTAATTACTAACGTCCTTATTTTTATCGGAAATTCAGGCAGACAGCAGTCATCCAATAATATTCTATTGATTATTATTAATTATCAACAATATATTTGTTCTATATTTCCTTGATATTGGTATTAAAAAATGAACTACAAAACTTCTGATATCCTAAAATTTGTGGTTTTTAATGTGTTTTCAATATAGCTAAAATGTATTCTGAATGAAAGCGATTATTAATAAATCAGACTGATTTATTAATATAAAACTAAATACTTCAGTTAACTATATAGAAACATTTCTAATATGAATGAAAACAAGATGACCAGGAATTAATGTTAAGAATTTAATTGAATCAGTAGTCCGAATATATTTTCTTTTCAAATGCAGAAATAGAAATTCACACAAACTACCCCTTTTTTATCATTCAAAGAGACGAGATTATACATTTTGATGCAATATAGAAGGTGTCCTATTTTGGGAGTGCCAAAATATTCAAACTGAGCATCAGCTTTCGTCACTGCCAAAAATTCAAAATTTTATTTTCCAAAAAATCGATTGTCGCAGTTCAGTTGGGCCACCCTGTATACTTGTCCACTGTTTCATTATTATCAATTACTTTCAATGCAATTTTATGTGCCAAAAAAGAATTTGCGATAAATCATATTTTGATTTCGACTGTGAACGAAAGCCTCAAAACTGTTTTTTTCATTTCTCATGCAAAAACAAATGAGTTCAAATGGCGTTTCAGAAGCTATGATTTTTCCCGATTAGTACATACTTGTAGCCTATTCAGCCCTTTCAAAACGTTCTAGGAGTATATTATGTCGAAAATCATCCGTAATATAGAGGTGTTAATCAAATTTACCTACCGCACCAAAACATCTACCCTTTGACACCTCCTCCCCAAAAAAAATCACTCACAACCACCCACCGATCGTCTATTCATTTCTCGTACCGCGCGGTTCACACAATGCACCCAATTTAATAATTCAGTCGAAATTTTCAGCTCATCCTATCTGGAGCTTTCGGAAGCTTTCTGCCCTTCTCCCCAAGTCGCTGCACTCTACACACGCGGTTGGAATCCGAAAATGATCGATAACGACGTCGCAGTGACGTCACGAGATGGTTAATTGAAAGCTCTAGCAGCTTTCGGGGTAGCGATGCCAGCCGAGAATAAACGAAGAGGATCGGGATGAACGTCATCGTGGTTAACTTGAGGGAACGTGTGTTCTGAGATAAGGGGTTAAAAAGGAGCAACAGGTATTGAAAAAAACACCGGGTACTTTTCAAACAATGCACCTTTGCAAGGTTTTTTTCAAATTATAGTGTGGGAAATCCAAAATCATACAATATTCATGCAATCAATATATTCTATGTACTGATATGGAAATTCATTCTAACATTTGTTCTTGAATAATATTAGAAACATTAATTTGCACTACATATTTCCAACGTCAAAAAGTCTATCGAAGCATAAATTAAATTACATAAATTGTCCATTTGATTACGCTCATTAACGTATGCGATGAAAAGTTTATTCTAAGGGTTTGAATTAACAGACAAATCATTGTATGAAGTCGTGATACGATAAAAATTTTGAATGGAAGAACGAAGGGGGCAAGTCTTCAAGAATATTTCGATGAAGAATCATAAAAAAGGATCCTCCACAAACGCACTCAAGGATGAAATAAAAACAATGATGCAATTCACATTGGTACCTTTATTCAATGAAAGATTATAAGAACAATAACCTGACCTGTTATTTCAAATAAAAGAAAATGACGCATGTTTTGAGTTGTTGAAGATGTGGTAATAGTCTAAAAAAATTAAAGGTCTGAAAACGATTGTAGTTACACTCATGTATTTCTCCACTTTATTTCATATTATTTCTATCATACACTTTATTTCATTCTATTCACATCATATCTTAATAAGTTTGATTTACTGAAAATCAAATATCAGTATCTTATGTAATGACAATTCAGTCCACTAATTTGTGAAGAGAAAAAGATCACAGGAAGTTGATATCATTTCATTTTCCATGCTTTGAGGAATAATATTTGACCCCATCAATCTTTGAAGCTCTTGCATGTTTTGCCAAAAGTGCATTCACATCCATTTTCTCACTAGCTAAACGTCTGAAAAACATTTTTTATAATAATTATACTAAAATGAAGTTTATTTGATCTTACTTTATATAAGGAGATATTTCTGGCACACTCCATTTTTCCTTCAGTTCAAACAAAGTCTTGAATCTCTCATTGATGTTCTCAGGTAAAGTGGCTTCATCAAATGCAAAAATAACATTTGGATTAGATTTTCTATCAATAACTGCTATGCCATACAGCATTTCTTCATCACAGCTCATGCCTTCTGGGACAGAATCACTCCAAGCTTGCAGAAACTCATTGAATTTGAACCTACCAGTACCATGTAGCAGAACTTGTGCAAAAAATTTACAAACAACATCTTCCTTGTATTGATAGAGCTGTAAACTGTCTATGATCTTTGATTCTTCAGTGTATTTTTCAAATAAACAGCAAAGTACTTCTCTTGGAGCTAAATCACTTAGAGTTTCTACAGTTTCATCAAAATCTACCTCATCTGACTGCCAAGAATTTTCTTCAACCAATTTCAACATTAGGGATAATATCCTGAAATGGTATTCAAAGTCTAATAATCTCACTTTGTCATCCAAGTTCAAGACAGTCATTGATTTTAAAGCTTCATTAAGCTCTTTGTTTGAAGCTTGAATTATTTTACTGAGTTGTTCAAATGTCAACAAACTATTCTGATCTACTTCATATTCATGTTCTGGGCCTTTATAAATTGATTTATTTAGTATTTCATGTAACTTTTTCAAATGGGGTTTACCAACAACAGCTTCCAAATAATCATAAAATATGCTGCTAACCATCACATGATTTATCCTCGAGCCGTCAGTTTCTTCAATGTCTTTGTTGAATCTCAAATTTTTCACAAGCAATAAGCTGTTAGATGTTTCTGCTTCTGTGACATGAAAGGTTTGTGTTTCTGAACAAATTACAACTTCATCATCATCACTTCCTTTGATGTATAAGGTATTACCTTCTTTTATATCATTCATAAGATTTGAATCTAATTGTAATAATTTGAAATTGTTGACATGAATATTTTCTGGAGCGAAAGTAAGTGTTTGTGCTAGCGGTTTAACATCGTTGGCACTAAGTTTTGCAAATGTTAGAATTTCGTTGATATCTTCTATTTTTCTCCTGAAATAATAACAATTAAATTCAATATCAATCTCGTATAATCGATTGAATACTCACACATTTTGTCCATCCATTTCATTACAAATGAATCAGAGCAAAAATTCAAAACCAAGATGATGGGTTAAACTGATCTTCTTCTTTATTGATCGTTTTCAAATCATAGCAAGCATACCATTAAATAACGTGAAGTGAGCGTAAACGATTTTCGAATTGATCGATTTTGAATTCTCTAGTGTATTATTGTGACATATGTTTGCAGATTTCAAAAATACAGATTGAATAAAAAATACATGCTTGTTCATAGATTTCGTGTAATGATTGAACATATCCTTAGTCAGAATAGATTAATTTGGCGACTCGAGACCAAAACAAAAATATTTGAATGTTTATAAAACATAGTGGAAGTTGAAAATATCTAAGAAAAATTTAAACTCTCCATATCAATTGATAATTATTATGATTATTTCGAAACATTCCATAATATAAGTTGTAAATATACATTATACGATGACTCGTCAGGTCTCAATAAATACGACTTTAGTTGTTATCGTTGCTACTTTTGTTTATTCATATATTTCCTTCTCGAAATTAGTATAAAAAATAATTCAGTCATTATATTGAATAAGAAAATAATCAGTCCGGTCCAAGAAACAATTTATTAATATACGCTCGCACATTCTTGACGGTGACGTACTGTAACTACAGTCTCTCCAAAAAATATTTGTTTGGTATCGGTAGAAGAATAGATCCTCTGCTTTTGTTTCTATACAATATATATATATATTTGTTTCGTGCGTTTCGAACCTTGGTAGCCATTGGTACGTATATTTGACTGCCGGTCTGGCCATTTAGATATCCACCTTAACTTAGTATCAAACTTTCATTTCAATTAACCGCTCTTGAATGCGCAGTGATATATTTCTTGTCAGCCAGTACACACAGTGCCGGATTCAGCAGTTAATAAGGCCCAATCAAACAACTTGACTTATTGTTCTAGGATTATTAGTCATAATCTGAACCATTAAATCATAATAATCCCCTCATTAAAGATAACTAACTCCGTGGAAGATAATAAACACATAGAGCAACAACAAAATGTATATTTTTCTGCAACACACACGAAAATACTTTTTCGTAGAACTTAGGTGAATATTAACGAATATGAAGAGGATAATAGTAGATATGGACATTGGTACCGATGATTATTTGGCTTTGCTGCTATTACTGAGGGCCGAAAAAGATGAACGACTGAAAATTGAGGCCATTAACTGTTCTGCCGGCAACACCTCCTTAGAAAATGTGGTCAATAATTTAGCAAGACTTCTTCACATTGTAGGAAGAACAGATGTAAGTATTATACCTTTAGCAATTATAAAATTAAATATTTCCCTGTCTTACACTAGATGGCGCATCATTCAATCTATTTATTTATTTTCAGATCCCCGTTTTCAAAGGAGCCAAACAGCAGCTGTTAATATTCAAGGAAAAAGTACCGATTTACCATGGCCACGACGGTTTCGGTGACTTGAATTTGGACCCGTCAGACACATCATTTGTTAAGGAACAACCAGCTTCCTTGGCCCTCTACAATTTAGTGAACAACAATCCAGGAGAACTCACAGTCGTCTGTCTCGGGCCGCTGACCAATTTGGCTTTGGCCATTAAATTGTATGACGATATAACGACGAAGATCAAGGATGTTTGGATTATGGGGGGCAATCATTCAGGTAACAACTGATAACCATTGATAAAGTGTCCGTAAAAAACTTTAATTAGTACTACATATTAAGCACCGAGGCTTCTTTAAATCCAACCGTGTTATAAAGTTACCATGGCAACGTAAACAACTCGAGAAACGTCACCTTATCAATTGTTGATCTGACAGGAGTGTTTTGTGATTTGTTTCCCTCCCTATTAATCGCAATTTTGCACGGTGACAATTGTTATTTCAACTTTTTTAGGAGTTGGGAATACGACTTGTGCAGCTGAATTCAACTTCTATACAGATCCAGAAGCAGCTTACATTGCACTGGAGTGTTTGAAATGTCCGATTTTCATATTGCCATGGGAACCGTGCCAGCAACAGTGCATGTCTTGGGTGAGTCTCGATGTTTCATTATTTATTGGAATCCAGTCACGATTTTTTGGAGGACTTATGAAATTTTCATTAAAAATAAAAAAAAAATACATTCCTCATGACATGATATCGGTTTCCAAATCATTTTTACTGTATTTAATAAAATTACACTAAACTACCAGACTAAAATTTATTTGAAAATTTCTGGAAGGTGGAATTTCAACAAAAATCTTGATCAAAACTTCAGTCGAGTGATGAGTGCAATTTTACCCTGTATTTTAATAACAAATAATAAATTCAAAATCGATTAATCTAGAATTCAGTGTTAAACATAAACCCTTTATTGTTAATGAATTCAAACCAACTGTCAGTTTCTGAATATGTAAATATCCCAATAAAATATGAATTATCGATTTTTTCTCAAGAGAACAAATAATCCAAACTTTCATGAAATCTTGATTTATTTTCAGGATTGGCGAATGAATGTATTAGGCAGCTCAACCCCCGAGCTAGATTTATTAACTAAAGCTGAGAAATCGATTTTAGCGACATATAACGGGGATGAGGAATGGATGCCTTGCGATGCCATCTTAGCATTCTGCGTTTTGAAACCCGAAAGTAATATCGTGAAGGAAACGGTTCATCATGCAACTATTGAGTTGCATGGATGCCTCACTAGAGGACAAGTCGTTTTGGATCATCTGAAAAACAAAGAGCCTAATGTTACAATTATTGAAAGATTCGATGTGGAGTTATTTAAGGAAGAGCTTTTGAAACTTCACGAACCGTTATGATTACATATCCTCCTATATAGGTTCCTCCTATCCATACATTTCCCAATTATAAAAACAAAACAAATTATTGTGCATTCGATGTGGGCTAGTGATGACAATCCAGCATTGTTATTAATCCTGCAGAAGTTTTGGTGGATTAATTAATCAGTTTGAATCAATTCATTTTGATTTTCACAAACTTTTGAACGTCATGCTGAACGTCATTTCATGCTTTTGCGGGATACTGAAATCTCATTGTAATTTCTGACGTTTGACAGAATTGTTGATCAAAAAATAAAAAGACATAAGACTATGATCAAAATTATACAACTGAAGATAATGAATAAACCCTCTACTACATGAATAAAAAATGTTGTTTTGATGATGTTTAATTATTGTTTCCTCTTTTCCCCATTATTTTCTTCCACCAAGAATTGTTTCCAAATATTTTGAACTACTATACGTCGTATATGTAAATTCAATTATTTATGATTCATTATTTTCAAATCTACCATGCATGAAATAGTTATCTATAAACTTTCAATTTTTATCTGCGGTATTTAAGTGACCTAGCTTTATTTGTTCATAAAAATCGCCTTGATAACAGCGATAAACAAAAACGGAAACCAATTCCATAATCTCCAGTGGCAGATATTGATTGTCTTACGTGACTTTTTCTTTGAACGATTAACATGAAGAAAGTAATAATAGATGTGGACGGTGGAACGGATGATTTTCTTGCATTGTTGTGGCTATTGAAAGCAGAAGAATGGAGTGAAATTAAAATAGAAGGTATAATATGCACAATGGGCAATACCACACTCGAAAATGTCGAAAAAAATACCGTCAGATTATTAGAATCTCTCAAAAGAACAGATGTAAGTACGTGGACCTATCATTAAAAGTGTAACTCAGTGTTCCAAACGATGTTAACCAAGGTGAATTTCCTATTCAAGATCCCAATATTTAGGGGAACCAAACATCAACTCATTCTACCTACTGGTGAAGTGAACAGGAGTCATGGCAATGATGGATTCGGAGACTTGAAATGGGACAAAGAACCAGACACTTCTATAATATCCGATACACCAGCTAGTGTGGCCATATACAATATGGTCAACAAAAATCCCAATGAAATTTCCATAATCTGTATCGGACCGCTCACCAACCTAGCTCTGGCTATCAAACTATACGATGACATTATACCGAAAATAAAGGATGTGTGGATTATGGGTGGAAATATTACAGGTGAAATATATCGCATAGTGTTAAACGAAGTTGAATAATTGAAGTTCGTTTCAATTGCAGGCAGAGGAAACGTCACTCAATCAGCAGAACACAATTTTCATGTTGATCCAGAAGCAGCTTTTATAGTGCTTGAGTGCATCAAATCCCCAATCTATATACTTCCCTGGGAACCATGTCTAGAACCAAGAATATCGACAGTAAGTAGGATTGACAATATCATCGATATCATCGAAAATGAAACAGATTTTCAAAAAAACGATAAGAAACTACTTCTAAGCTTACTTCCTTTGAAAATTATCGTATTTATATAGGAATGGAGATACCTACAACTAGGAGACTCGACGCCAGAGCTGAAGATGTTGACTAAAGCAGAACTGACTCTACCTAGATCCAAAAACCCCATGTGGATATCTTGCGATACAGTCCTCGTATTCTGTTTTCTAAACCCAGAAAAACACATTACGAAAAAGACTAAGTATTATGCAACAGTTGAACTTCATGGTAACTTCACTAGAGGTCAAATGGTTTTGGATCATCTGAGGAAAAACGAACCTAATGTCGTCATCATTGAGGATGTCCCTAATGAGTTGTTGAAAGAATCACTACTGAAATTGAAATAGATTTGTGGGGATAACTAATGTTTATGTTTATTTATTCCTGTTGATTGGCCCCTAGAAAGTAAAACAAATTAAGGAAAATGTCATAATGTTTCACAATTCTAATGAAATTTTCAACGTTAACGATAACGCATACTCGTGCATAAATAAATTATTATAAAATATATTGATGGTGCGGGTAACTTATGAGGT
This sequence comes from Plagiodera versicolora, assembly GCA_037013635.1. Classification (NCBI taxonomy): domain Eukaryota; kingdom Metazoa; phylum Arthropoda; class Insecta; order Coleoptera; family Chrysomelidae; genus Plagiodera; species Plagiodera versicolora. The sequence goes on from CM072990.1 coordinate 4,679,933, forward strand.
CGAATTTAATAATCTATTACGACGTGGATGAAGTAAATCGAACAACGATCAATTGAAAATCATCGTTTACTAATATAAATCGCATTTATTCATAGGCACTCTGAATAACAATATCATCAGTTTTTAAAAAAACTCACAAATCTACAAATTATTCAAAAATATTGTCAGTAAAAGTTAAAATAATGCGTTTGAATTTTCATGCTCCCAATGGAGAAATGAACAATTCATAAGGCACTAGATAAAAATGTACAATTAAAGATAGATTAAAACTTATTTGTTGTTAATATTTGAAGTCTGCAGTAACGCTTTTTTGATCTCCCTACCAAGAGCCGCACCCAATGGAGGTGGTACAGCATTTCCTACCTGTCGATGTTTATCCAAGATATTGCCGAAAAATGTGTATTTGTCCGGGAAACCTTGAGAGCGGGCACATTCTCGAACACTCACAACCCTATTCTGATCCGGGTGCAAAACTAAAATGAATCATTCAAAACAATTGATATCTAATGAATGAGTATAGAAATATGCACTATAATCTGTATTTCAAAACAATATATTTGGAATTTTTCTACGCTCTTATTAAACTACAATACCCAAAATGAATCATTCCTTGTATGATTCTATGACAAGTGACAAGCCAACATGTCTACAATTTATGAAAAAAATCAATCAATATGCACTGATATAATTGTTTTTCCGATAAGGTAAAATGAGACGTCTCTAAGGTAAAAAATGATCGAGAACGTCGTACAAAATATCGCTTACCTCTTCCTTGTTTCCCCATAGGTTCTGGATTGGTAATAGTGGTGCCAAAGTACCCTTCCCATTCTAATCGACCGTACAATCCAGCCCAATGATTGTGTCTGTCGGCAGTATGCGGTAAACACCAGGGAATCAGTGTATTCAATTGTTTATCTGCCGGGTCACAAGGACCTCCTTTGGCACACTGGCATACACCTCTGAGAGGCTTTTCCTCCTTTTGCTTCTTAGATCTGCAATACACGATGCGTCAATGGTATTATTCGCGATTGGCGACTTCTAGACGCCATCAGATGGTACGATTGTAAACCTAGTAGGTTGCGAGTGCATCGTTGTTTACTGTGCCCGTAAAGTATGGAAGAAATTAATTTTTAGCTAAAAAGTTCATTTTAATATTATAAAAAATCCTGAAACGTTCAAGTAATGACGTCACCGACATTTTTTTTTTAAATGGAACACCCCCATTTTGTCTCAATTTTCGGATTACTCTAGCTGAGCTAGTTCCAAAAATATATCACATGTTGATTCCAATTGGTACCATTCTTTATTAGGTAAAGTAACAATATTATCAAATATACTATACATGACAGAAATGTTCGAACTGCAGCCCTTGCTGTATTTGACAGTAACCCAAACGGTGTACAAATTCTTGTTGAACCTTGTGTATGGTTTCTTGCGTAATATTGTTTATTTCTGTTCGAATTTTCACTTGTACATCTTCAATATTTGCTGGTTTCGTTTTATAAATAACATTCTTCAGATGGCCCCACAAAAAATAATCCAAAGGATTTTAATCTGGTGAACTCGCTGGCCAGTGGGTCCACGTCTACCAATCCACCTATTCGGAAAAATTTCATCTATGTACCTTCTAGCATCTACAGCATAATGTGGAGGTGCACCATCCTTTTGAAACCATAAACTTTCATCAAAACCTCCAGGATTTTAGACAATAAGTATTTTTAATAATATTGTTAATTTGCCTAATAAAGAATGTTACGCGTTACTTTATTAGCACACACACAACTATTGTATTTTTGTCCACCCTGTACCAATTGGAATCAACATATGATACATTTTCGGAATCAGCTCTGCTAGAGTAACCCGAAAATTGGGACAAAATGGGGGTGTTCCATTAAAAAAAAAACACGGTGACGTCATTACTCGAACGTAATTCACCCTGTATATTGGATTACTATTTTAAAATACATGGTGTTGCACGATTATTTCTTGAAATGACCTGAAGTGATGTTATTTTCTCTACAGGGTCCCTAATATATTTGACAACTTACTTGTAAGGATATCTCAAAATGTTGCTGTTGGTATTATCGGCCAATCTGACGGACATATTTGGCAAATCTCTCCAATCGGCACCCGGATATATGGGTATGTGTGTCATTCTTGCCTCGACTAGCGCTGACATTTCCTTACAAATATGATCGTGAACCAGCACGGTGAAATCGTTACCTCTCATTATTTTTTGAAAATGGGATACTGGATCTCCATCGTACGGCATTTCCGTTTTGTTCCAACCGTTTTTTATTTCTGGGAGATCGGACATGGCATCTCTTACGCATATCGTCCGGTATGGGGCTGATTCGGTCCATTCACAACCTTTAACAACATCCAAATTACTTTTCCGTAAAGAGAAAAAGGGAATTCGTGATTAGTTGCTCACAAAATAATGCAAATAGCCCAATTTTGGCTTAATAAACAACGAAATCGATAGATCCATGAGGAAAACCCACAAAAATTGAAACATCATTACAATTTGACAAAATTACATGTTTAAATGTTTAATGACTCACTCCATTGATTATACACATAAAAGTCGATGAAAATTCGCATAGATCAGTTGATCGTAAGGAAATTGTTTGAAAAATGCCGAATACGTTTGGTATCGTCGTGAATTGTTGCCAAATGTGTTGCTAAAATGGGGTGTAACTGATTTATCATTTCGTGAATCATATGATGATAAATGAACTTCATTATTATTATTATTATTATTATAGCTGGGTTGACAAATTGTTGGTGTCAAAATTTGTACAAATAGCAAAGAAAAACATACCGTTGGAGTACCGTCTCCCATCAACGGTGAATGATAACTGACACACCCTCTTGTTGAAAACATGAAGAGGTTCTGGGTATTTCGGTAAAATATATCCGGGAGCAGCCGCCATGATGATCAATCTCCTTCTTGTTTGAGGTATACCGTAATGACCAGCTTGCAGTATACCAAAAGTAACCTGATACCCCATTGCCAGAAGACAACGTAAAGTCAGTTTCAAGACCATGCTCCTCTTGAATGACACGAAGTTTCTTACATTCTCGAGTATAAAGTATTTTGGCCTAAACAAAATAATATCATCGAAATGATGAAAGTTCTTGCAATAAGAGTATATCTTGGGTGTAGACAATAATCCATGAGTAACAAGAAATTCATTTATATTACTAGGAATTCAAGAGAGACGCATGTCGATTTCCTTTCTGTGATTCATTCGAGAAGAAATGTTAATGCCTTCTCAACATCCAGCTATTCTTATAATATTATATAATGTTTGGAAATAATTTCTCAGTGTGGAATTTTTATTACTTTGAAAACATAATGTTCATTCATTTCATCGAATTTCTAATTTATTTCATTGAATTTCCCTTATTATTTTTTGTCAAAATCTAAAAGGAGGGTAGCTCTAGATTATATCATAAAAAGTAAGTAGTAAGTTGGCATTAACTGATGGTATTTTAAATCAGTTATTGCATTAACTTCAGAAGTACGTGTAACATTATTTTCCTTTGTGTATCAATTGTATCGGTAAATATTAAACCCGCAACCCAATATTAATACCGGCCATCTCAACTTCCATTAATTTTTCAAATGCACCGAAAAATTGCGATTATTTTCATACAAAGTTCTAGGTTTCTTGACTAAATTAAAGGCAAACTTCTACATAGATTTTAATATACACAAATCAATCACTTACCTGTAGTATTCACAGTAGCTAAGGTAAGAAACCACGAGGGAGTTTTTGAAAAGGGAATACTGTCCAGCATTAAACCGGTTCATGCCCGAAAATCCTTGGCAAGGTGGACCACCCACCAGTATCTCTACGTCTCCTTTACAGGGCAGGCCTTTTTCTTTGCCTTCGCCGCTAAGAACGCTTTTCAGTATTTCGTTGCAATCATCCGAAAAAACTTTGCAATCTGGATTGTTCAATCTGTAGGCGTTGGCAGCAGGGATATCCTTCTCGATCTGAAAACAAAATAATTCGTTCAAAAGTATCCTCCATGAATTTTCTTCATACAAGATATGTTATATTCCAACAAGATAAATTATGGCAGAAGAGTAAAGAAAACATACCGCCCATTTTGGTTCTGCAATTCCGGATTGATGAAGTCCTTCCGATAATCCTCCGCATCCAGCAAAAACATCCATGCATCTAAGAGGCTTATCGAGAGGTTCCCATTCTGGAGGTAAATCTGGTAACTCAATTTTAACTTTGGATTTTCCCTTTCCTCCTGAAAATCCAAATGTTTCATCAAGTTTCGATATTTAAAAAAATTATTACTCAAAAGGTAATATCCTATCCTAGAAGGATTATTTATGCATAATTTTTTCAAATATTTTTTTTTTAATATTGTTTATAAACCTCGTTTTTCAGGTATTATTAATATGAACTTTTTTATTATTCATCTATTGCACAATTTCAAATGACAAAATTCTTGAAATTAATAAATTAACTATCTTCAATCCTAATATCAATAACCATTATTAAAACATTGTAATTGCAACGATACCTTTTCCTTTGCCCAATGATCCAATATTCTTAGCTCGCATAGGTACTTCATCATATTTATGAGTTTTAGGATCATACGACTCGTTGAAATAAAATCTGAATGGTCCTTTTTTGGACCAGTCACTAGGACTTTGATGGTTTTCACCGAAAGACAAATAACATTTTCCTATGACACTATCAAAGGAAATCCAAATCACTAAAAGCATACGAGTAAAAAAAAAACACAAATATATTCATTGAGGACAAACCTTCTTCAGTATAGTAGAGAAAGTTTAAATCGTGTACGTGCGCTGACGGTAATGAACCGGGGGTGTTTTCAGGGCGGAAAAATATTCTCACTTTGATTTTCTTGTCGTTTTTTTGTTTGAATAATTCTTCTATAAGTCCTATCACGAAAGATTCCGACGTATCATTGTTAGAACCTTTTATACTATCGGTTTTTTTCCTGTAGAATTCTGGATATAATAATTGATCAATAGCTCTCTGAAACACATTACAATCAAAAAAATATCTTCAAATGCAAATTGCTGATACTCACTGGAGCCGTAGATTCTGCTTTGACGATATTTTCGAATGTATATACAGTGGGATTCAGAAAAACGCTCGTGCCAACTTTATATTTTTCGTTTTTCCATTCTATGTAATTGTCACCACAGAATGGCGTTTCATATTTCTTTTGTTCTGATTTTCGTCTACAAACAAAATTCACCTTTCATGGAAAATCATTTCTCACTCAGAGACTATATCAACAATAGCTTGACAAAATACCTGCATGATTCACATTCTCCTTTCCAGTTTTCTGGATCAAAATCAACATCAACAAATCTATTTTCATCGTATCTTTTACTGTAAAAAAACGTTTTGCCGTCATCCTCTTGAGTTTCCTCAAGATTCATATCTCCGCCAAGACTAGACCAATTCTTAGGTGTTTTCTTATATTCAACCTAAAATCTTTCACTTTACCATCAACATTCTGTAGTGAAACCATGTAAATCACCTCCGCATTTCGTACAATGCTCCCGAGTGGTAAATCGTCACAGTCATCTACGAAAAATAACTCTCTGGGATCGGCGGTTTCCCCAAGAATTGTGTCTGTACCGCGACAAAAAAAATGCCCATGGAACATGAATCTTTGGGGCAGTTGATCGTACATGAACACAACTTGAGCAACACATAATGGTTCATTGGGGTTCTCTGGCTTGAGCATCACATAGTCTCCTGGTTTTACAATTAAATCACCTACCAAAATACGAAAAAAATGTAGAATTGCATAAGAACCAGTACAAGTTTTCAGTCGAACAATCAAGCAATAAAAAAATGACCTCTCTATACTTTGAGAGCTTTTTATACCTACGATTGCTGAAGAATAACATTCATTTCCTTTATATTTTGTATCTGATTTTTCTTCCCACTTCACATTATGCAATATTCTTTTTGAAAACTGTTTAAATTTCCCTTTTTTAGGTTCATCTTTTGTAGTATCAGTCTCTTCTTCATTGTCAGATAATTCAGCATCCAAAATCGCCATGTTGGGACATCTATTTTCAACAGTAAACATTGAGCACTTGTTAATGAAACCAAACAATTATCTGTTACCTTCTATTTTTGCATGCCTGTTTGGATTTTCCAGTTCCTCCGAATTTCAACATATCTTTACAATGATTGCATTCTCCACAATCAGGTGACTGACATGCCTCACAAATGCCACATCTTTTTTTCTTGGGACCTTTGTTTTCATCCTTTTTATCCAGTTGGTCAGGAAAAAAACTTTGGAAAACATCTGCGACCAGTTTTGTTGTAACAGCCTTACTCCAGTTAGGGCCTTTCTTAATTTGAATACCCTGAAAAAAACTATAGTACTGATACTTGAAATGTGAATTTATGGATGTACATACTTTGCCTTCTGTCTTTCTCACTTTTTTACGCTTCTGGAATGTTACACCAGCTATTTTGACTAAAGATCTCATGCATGGTAGAGAAATGAATGGTTTTTCATCTTCAGCAGAAGCCTGATCATAACTGAGCACCTAGAGAGAAAAATATTTCTCATAAGTAAACCAACAAAGTATTTCTATAGTCTACTGATTTGAAAAGCAGTAGTTTGAGGTACAATATAATACTCAACTTTGTATCTCAGAAACAAGTTTTCATTCTCCTAAATGAAAATATTATATTACCTGATCACAAATGAATTGAGCATTTTGTAGAATAACATCCTCAACATTAGTATACAGTCCAGAACTCTCAACTTGCTGCACCAAATCTTCATAAATGGGGTTTTCCCAAGCTTTGTCAAGGAGATACTCAATAATAATCTTGGACAATTGTATTTTCTCCTTGAGCTTATTGAATATGGATTCGTAGTCTGCAGAGGGGTCCATAAGAAAATAATTGGCATATTCCGTTGAGAAGCCAATTCGAAGCTTTTCTCCACCATCATAACCAGCTGTCCACCACTCATTGATGGGTCCCAGTCCATATGCTGGGATACCATCATCGGGTGTGGGATTTTCTTCATAAACAGGCTTCAAATACCCTGAAGAGAACAGTCTGACATTTTTCTCTATCAGTCCAGAATCTAAAGAACAAAGATGCCCCTTTTCATCATAAAAACTGAAGTATGTTATCTGAAACAAGTAGAATATTCCATATTAGAATTCAAACCTATACTTTTAATTGACTGAATTTATGTCATAAATTTTATATATTCAAAGGCAATTTACCTGATGTGTAGGTATTTCATCACTCTCGTGAATATTTTCTTCAGTTCCTGTAAAGAGGGAAAGCTTTTCATCTGTCAATGCTATGAATTCCTCATTAGAATTGTTTGGGTGTCCGTTATATAAAGGAACATTGTCCAGAAATTGCTTGCAATAAGTACATCTTTCAATGTTGTCATTTGCTGGTATAGCAAAGGATCCAACTTTTACTACATCTTCATTATTATTCGTCAGGGTTTCTGCCTTTATCTTTTTGCTCACTTGTTCGTCTTCAATTTCAGATATTTTTGAACAAACCATGACGAAAAAACATATGTCTCTTTTGAATGAATCCAAAATTCAAATCAAAATCAGAAGTAGTTTATATGATAGCTTGGGGTCTCAATGGATTCACTTTATTAAATTGCATTCGATTTGGTTATATAGCAGTAGAAAAATTTCGTATTAACCACTCGATATACTAAACATTGAAAACGGCGGGAAGAATATAACTTGATAGATGGAACGGAACAATAAATGTTACCGACTTTTACTGACAAATTGACACAGCGAATGATTGAACACTACATTGCTGCCAACAACATTTCTCATTGAGAAACATGACAACACCTTCACATCAAATTCCCCTCTATTTTTCACTGACTACTTACTACTGACAAATTCTACATATTTTGTCCCTCATTTCAGATGTGTGCTTACTGCATTTCCTAATTTTATAAATATATTTTTAGATGTAGAGAAAAAATAAACGATTCAAGATGTCATAATGTCACTCTACCCTGTCAGGCTGTCAAATATTGTTGTTTTTTTTTTCATATGACATTTCTCCAGGGTTACTTTCACACGTCACTATATTTTTCATTCATATTCACACGTCAACGTCTGCAATTGTAATGATTGGGTGTAATGTGTAATGTTTTAATAAACTAATTAAATGACAAATTGCTATTGAGATTATTATTCCTATAATATTCAATCATGGTAAATATACTATAATCCAATATTAAACCGAAAACAGAGGTTTCAATTAGTGCTGGTTTGTTGATACGTACATCTTATTTTCAGGTGCTCATAGCAGCAGCAGTTTGCACTAAAGCAGGCAAAAGTATGTTGTGTAAAAGGATATTATCTACTTTATAAATCATAATTTTTCAGCTATTGTATCACGGCAGTTTGTTGAAATGACCAAAGCAAGAATTGAGGGTCTGCTTGCTGCCTTTCCCAAACTTATACCAACAGGAACTCAACATACTTTTGTTGAAACAGATTCTGTGCGTTATGTCTATCAGCCTCTGGAGAGACTCTACATGCTATTGATAACCACAAAAGCTAGTAACATATTAGAAGACTTGGAAACTCTTAGATTATTTGCTAGAGTGGTAAGTCAATCTCTGTATATATCAATTAGGACATAACATTATTACAAGTTAGAAACTGAAATATCAGTGTCACTTCTAGATTATATGTTTATGAGCAGTATCTACATGTTTATAAGTATCTATATGTTTATAAGCAGTATCTACAAATCATGAACATCTGTTTTTGTCATTAGAATTGGCTTACAGGTTTCACCTACTTATTCATATCTTAAAGTCTAGGAAGACTGATGATATTCCAATTTGCTTTTAAATTGTTAGAGATATAAAAAGTCATGAAATTTTGAACAAATTCTGTTATATTCGAATTTGTTGAATTAGTGATTGAAATGATATTATAATATTTCAGTTATGAGTTCCTAGGATTATACCCTAATCATTTTTGATTTATTTTTATATCACAGTCCAAATTTATGATTATTTATTCAAATATTTAGTAGTCTATTTCTGAATTCACCATTGATGTTTTTTTTTCATTTAATAACTGAAAGTACAGCTTATTCTACTCGTTCATTATAGTGACTAACTGTATTTTTTATGCATGATTGCACATATTTGAACATTTTCTATATTTGTGTCTTTGTCATTGAAAATAGCAATTTTTTTTTCAATAATATATCCCTTACCTAATGCATTCAATTTCCATCAACATTTCAAGTTATCCTCTCAATTTCACAGAATCTGAGATCAACTTTGTTGTAATAGTAATGCACATTTTTCAAAAAAATAATTACTTGTTGATTTCAGAACTTTTTGTTTTGCAGATTCCTGAATATTGTAGATCTCTAGAAGAAAGTGAAATCGCGGAAAATGCCTTTTCTCTAATTTTTGCATTTGATGAGATTGTAGCACTTGGTTATAGAGAAAGCGTTAATTTGTCACAGATCCGTACTTTTGTTGAGATGGATTCACATGAAGAAAAAGTTTATCAAGCCGTCAGACAGGTTAGAGTTTCAATTTATTGTTAGGAAACCTCAATCTTACTATTGCTTTCTTAGACTCAAGAAAGGGAAGCTAAAAATAAAATGAGAGAAAAAGCTAAAGAGTTGCAACGCCAGAAAATGGAAGCTGCTAAAAAAGGCATCAAAAGTTCTATTGGAAAAAGTGGTGGCTTTGGTAGTTCTACAGGATATACTCCTGTACCATCTGTAGGAGATGTTGCCAATGTATCCAATGACAGTAAACCAGCTTCATATACAACAGCTCCCGTCCAGTTAGTATCTGTACTTATTTCGCCAGTCTGAATATTAATTTTGTTTTGTAGGAAAGCAAAGGGTATGAAACTGGGCGGAAAGGGACGTGATGTTGAATCATTTGTAGATCAATTGAAATCTGAAGGTGAAAATGTGATAACTCCAGTGAAGAACAGTATTTCTCAACCAGGCTCCAAAACTCCAGCTATCAAAACTGATATTGATAGGTATGCTCTTTTACAAAATATATCTACAGTATTTCATTTAGGTAGAAGAACCTTAAAAAAGTAATTTAGTTGTTTATTTCTGGCACATCTGAAATGTTTCTATAGAGTAGATATCACTACTATACTATGTTTGAAAAATTTTCAGTGTCCATTTGAGATTGGAAGAAAAGTTGGTAGTGAAATTGGGTCGTGATGGAGGAGTCCAACAGTTTGAATTGTTGGGTCTTGTGACGTTGCATATAGGAGACGAGAGGTGGGGTCGAATACGTGTGCAACTAGAAAATCAGAATGCTCACGGAGTGCAGCTTCAGACACATCCGAATGTCGACAAGGAACTATTCAAAATGCGTTCTCAGGTAAATTCATAATTGAGAATTCTTGATTTTTTTCAATGTAAACCACTGTTCAGCCCTAAATTTCTCCTTTTTCTTGTCGATTTTCGATCAAGATTGTATGTACAGCTTCCTCGCAAATTTCTTCCCTATCGTGACACGTTATACAGTGGCATTAATAAAGTACGCAATAAATGGAATAAAAGTTTTTTATATTCTTTCAAAAAAAATAAAAGTGTCAACTCAAAAATCAAGAAACGAATAATCAATCATTGGAATAAAAATATCAGTTTCTCCGCTGATTTCAGATCGGACTCAAGCAACCATCCAAGCCGTTTCCGTTGCACACCGATGTCGGAGTGTTGAAATGGCGGCTGCAAAGTACGGACGAGTCTTTGGTACCGTTGCTCATAAATTGTTGGCCCTCCGAAGCCGGAGATGGCAGTTGCGATGTCAACATCGAGTACGAACTTGCCCACACTAACTTAGAACTCATCGATGTCAATATCACGATTCCATTACCGTAAGTCAAATGATTCATCTCTCCTGACAAGCCGAATTGTTTTCTTGTTTGTCATCGCATATTCATTGAGTTTGTTTCTTAAAAATTTCATCTAAATTGTTAATACGATCTGTTTATTGTTGCACATTGTGTAATTATTGGTAGAACTTGTGGCAAAGCGCGATGAGATGAATAAATGTGTTATTTTTTTTCAGAATTGGTTGTTCTCCTGTTATTGGTGATTGCGATGGGACTTACACTCATGAATCGAGACGAAATCAACTCGTTTGGAATCTACCCCTGGTTGATGGGAACAATAAAACTGGTTCATTGGAATTCAATGCTCCAAGAGCAATTCCCGATGATTTTTTCCCTCTTTTAGTAACTTTCACCTCGAAATCTTCTTACGCCAATATCAAGGTATGTGGCAACATTTACTTGTCATCTGTCATATCACAATCCGTGGAATTGGAACAGATATACAAAAATTGTCGATTGAATTTCAATGTTGTTTCGTTTCAGATTACAGAAGTTGTACACGTGGATGACGATTCTCCAGTTAAATATTCTGTTGAAACCGTATTGTATCCAGATAAGTATGAGATAGTATAGAGGATTCAAAAATTTGAAATCACTTGTAAAGAGAATAATATTCAAGTAATTCCCTATTCATTATTTAGTGTTGCTTTTTGTACAAAAATGTTATGGAATTTTATCTTTATTTTTATCTAATAAATGAAGTAAGAATACAACAATTACATCTTGTTTACTTTATTCGAGATTTATATAACATTTCTCATTTGAAATTAGTCTATTGTTTTTTGGATTATACCCAATTAGCTTCAATAAAATTGAATTTTTTCATTTTTTTTTTTATTTACCATGAACCCTATCGTCAGCTATATTAGTTGTTTTTTTATTTGTCAATGTTTCTGGAAGAAAATGTTAGTGTTTTTTACATTACATTTTCGAAAAAGTTCCAGAAATATTCCTGTTAATCATTCGAAATACTGATTTTTTTGAGGAAACTAGGAAAAATACAAGATTGTATACTGCAGCAAAACATTTTAATTAATAGACCTATTTTATAGGTAATAAAAATAAATAAAAAGAAAGAATAAATAAACGCTCACATATTTTTGCTGCCCCAAAATATAAAACGAATTATATTTCGAAACATAAAAATGGTGAAGTTTCGAGTCCCCATTACAAATTCTTAGTGAATTCGAAAATCAGGCGAGTAATTTCCAGTCTTTTATTCTTTGGACATTAAAGAAACGAAAATAATGTATGTTATATCGTGAATTTTGTAATTTTTCGTTATATAAAAATATTTCTCAGAAAAGTTCAAGACAAAATCATAGTTTGGGAATTGAATAATATGAGAACATAATACGTGGCAGATACAATAAAACTTTTGGAGTTTTTTCATGACGAAAATAGTTTATTATTTAGCAAATTATCCGCTGTTGATAAGCGTCGATGTTTTCATTGAATTCAAAAATTATACTTTGTTACTTTGTGCAGCACTGCCCTTGCACTCTGTATTCATGTTTGGTATTAGGTTTTCTGTAGTACAAATTATACCTAAAGGCTGTGATTCTAGCATGACATCATGAACTGATAAATGCCAACTACACATGTCATTCAAATTACATTAAGACAATTATCTTCCAAATTATGCGATTAATACCATATCAAGATAATGCTGCACATGTGAAAAACACTATAAAATGTATTTTGAATTGACCATGATTTTAGGAACCTCTTGTCATAACATAGCTCTGGTATGGAATAATCTTGATTAAAACAGAATCAGTATTCAAATTACAAACAATAAAAACCAGTAACTCTCAAATATCTCAAGGAGGCAATGTTGTACCTTGTTGGTTTTGAGAAAATCCTAAATCTACATTAAAATTAATCTCCAAACACTATAACTAAGAAAATTGTGAATTTCATTTGGGTACTTGCATAGATAATGTAGACAAGAGATGAATTGGCATGAAAAATAAAATATATATGTTCAAAAAATTAAAACACTATCACTCACTTAAAATTCTGTACTGAGTGATAATGCAGAATAATAGCCATGCAAGTACCATATTCTATTGTCAAGATATCTGAAATAAGTAATTATATTCATTCATTATATAATGTAACCAGGTTAAAACATTGGCATTTTAATATGGTGTTGAGGCTTCAGAACATGTTGAATCTTGATGACAGCTCAATGAGTGTTGCAATGCCATAGGCATAAGCCACTCTTTTGGTAAGCATCTTTCAAGAAATGGGACCCAGCTACTAAAGTATGCTAGACGATTGACCCATGATGGAATATCTTGTCCACATAAAATCTAAACAAGAAATATATTCAACAACAACATTGAAAGTAATGAACTTGCAAACCTTCGTGAATGCTCCGGAAAAATGGTTGCAATTGTTATTCATAAGATGGTATCTATTTCCTTTAAACTCTTTTCCTAGTTCATTCACTATTCTGTTGACATCACTTTCAGTGAAATCTGTGTATCCAATTTGTACTGTTTGCCTGGAATACATATTGAATAACTTATTTTTCATTGAACCAAAAGAGAATCTGGGCTATTACCTGAATCTAAACTGCTCCCCCAATTCCTGTTCATTTCTGGGAGAAATTTCAAATATTCCTGTGAAAGAATATCTGTGTCCACCATATGCATACTCTGTTCCATACACTTCTACTCCTGAATGAAAAACTCCTAGGCCTATGTTACTAGTATACTCATTCATTTTATACATGTCATAGACATTCAGCAGAATTGGTTCCCTGAACATCTTGTTAGAAAGAAGTTCATCAGAACCCGAATCTCGAGCTGCGCTCATACAGTTGAATGGTAAATTGCATGTTAGACCATTAGAAAACATCTGGAAAATATCGTTGAATAGATATCTTTTTTCTTTGTTATGTAGGCACTCACTTCTATTTTTCAAAAAATATGAATCACCTCAATTGTGTCTCAGACATGAACAAATTTTGTTTCACTCGAACAAAATAATCTTTACAACTTATTAAAATAAGATATGAAAGAATTCAATATATTCTATATTTTTTCCAGGTCAGTTTCAGGTTATATTGTGATTGTGACTTTTTCTCTTTGTGTAGTGTTGCCAACTTGCAGATGACTATTCGGTTTGTAACTGAGGTTTGTAATATAATTTAATAAAGTGTTTCTTTGGAGTCGACGATTTGTATATTAATAATTTTCCCTCCTATGATACTTCTGGAAAGGTGAAGATGAATCAATGGTGTTATTTATTTGTTGACAAAATCCAAAGTTACTTTGAATAATCGCGTAATTGACAACACTGTTCCCGCTTTGGTTTTTGAACCTTAGTTTTTGACTTTTGACGAAAGAAAATATGCATTTGAGATAGGCTGAATCACAGAGTTACATATACTCTGTGGCTGGGTTCTCAAATTTACTCTGTGCGAGGAGACAACTCCGAAATTTTCATAAATTGATGTATGCCTTATGGTGATCATATATTTTTTCGGGGAACTTAGCGTCTTAACACAATAATATAAGCTCTGATCGTTTAGCAGTTTTTTTGTGTAAATGATAGTAATTTGTTCAGTATATTTTGAGTGTTAATACTTTAAATATCAAAGGGACAGACAGTAAGTGACCCAACTATATATATATAAAATATCTGTAATATTAAACGGGACTGCAGTTTTCGTGACACTTTTGAGTTTTGACACAAAGATGTAATTTTCAAATTTTTTGTTGGTATTATTGACAACGCTACGCCATTTGTAATATTTGCGCGTTGTACTTTTGGGAGGTAAAATAATCTATGTTTATTACTTCTAGTTTCGAATATTACAAATTATTTGGTGTGTGAAAATAAGTTCAAATATGGACCCGGCCAAATTGAAAGTCGTTGATTTACGCAATGAACTTTCCTCTCGAGGATTGGATACGAAGGGAAATAAAGCGGTTCTTGTTAAGCGTTTGAAAGACGCTCTCGAAAGTGAATTGAATAAAAGTAAGCTGTTATTCTCCTGAGACACTCTGAATTACATTCATAGATCATAAGCAATGGATCAGAAATTCTATGTGTGTATTTAGATCATACCCAAATGAATAGACTGTAGGAATAAAATTCAGTTATAACCTCAATTTTAGCCCATAGCATCTGGTGACCCCAAGAAAAATGTGTGGAAGGATTTAATTCAAGTTATAATGATCCTATTCTGTTTTTAACGCTAGTTGTCTTATATCCTTTATATCTATAATAATAACATATGCTATTCAATGATTAATCCTTACATCAGTTAGCTTGATATGAGGACCTAACAATTTTATAAATTTATCAACTTTGATTCAATGTCATGAAACTATCAGTATCAATAATGTCTGTTTTAGAATTACCCGATACATCTATTGCAGATACATCTACTGAAGATTTAGATGTATCATTATCAATCACAGCAGACACTGGAGAATCAGAAGTTGTGAGTTATTTATTCATTCATTGATAATGGTGGGCTATAGGGTCTCATGGTTTTCAGGCAATAGACCCACCTCCTTCAGAATCTCCTGACAAACCAAAAGCTGAGAATAAAACAAATGTTAAAACTCCTGAAAAAACTGAACCTGTTGAAAAAATCATATCTAGTGAGTCTCCTAAAGAAATATCTACAGCCACAGAAAATGTCAAGTCACCTGAAAAAGAGGTCAAGTCCCAAGAAAATGATCTCAAATCCCCAGTTCCTGTTGACAAGTCACCAGAAAAAAAAACCATATCAGCGTCAACAGAAAAGGTTGAGACTGTGGTTGAAGATCAGTCTGCATCTTCAGATCAACAAGAGAAACCTAATGTTGAGGCAGAAATTTCTGATGTTGCAACCAAAGATGAGTCTGTCAAAGTGACACCAAATGACCAGGAGGTCAGTTGTTTTGTGATAATGAAAGTGTATAATTTTGAAAAGCCACAATTCTAGGTTCAAAATGATAATACTCTGGAAAATAATGAGGAACCTGAAAAAATGGAAACTAATGAACAAGAATCAACAATTGCTAATAATGATGAGAATAAAGAAGCCTCAGAGAGTGACCAGAAAATTGATAAGAGAAAACGTGAATCAGATTCTCCTGATAGAACACAAAAAAAGAGAGCAAGGTCACCAAGGAATGTCAAAGAAGATGAACCTGACATTGATAATAGTAAAGTTCTATTAAGTTGGTGTAAGTACCTGTATCAAAAGAATCTGTTTCACTTTAAATTTTCTATAAAATCTTATTGTCATAAAAACAATAAATAACTATTGATTCATATTTGTTTCAGTTGATTCTGATCTCAATCTGCAAATCAACAAGGATACATTTTTGTCAGCAAAACCTTTCACCGAAGCAGCTTTTGGTTATATTTGGGCCGGCGCTAGAGCTACTTATGGAATTCAATCAGGAAAAGTATGTTCAGCATCAATTAATACCCACTAAAATTTCTAGAATATATTATTTTTAGGTATGTTACGAAGTCAAGATAACAGACGAAATCAAGTGGGTAGATGATTTCTGTGCCTCCAGATATCAAGATAGGAAAAATAGGGACTCTAATAGAAGAGATTCATACAGAAAAGATTCTCAATCTGAGACCAAGGGGACTGAGGAAACTAAATCAGAAGAGAGCTCCACTGAAGCTGTGAAGATAGATGCTGTTGAGCAAGGAACAGGTATGGAAGCTGTAGAGTCAGGCACAGAAACTGTTGACTCAGAAAACAAGACCGAGAATTCTGTGGAAACTGCAGAGAAGGACAGACTTGAACCTGCCAAAAATACTGAGGCGGTACCCAAAGAAGAGCAAGATAACATAGAACATGTAGCAAAGATGGAAACAGATGGTGGAGAAGAAACATCAGAAATTAAAAATGATGAAACAGAAACTGACAATAAGAATGTGGAAGTCAAAAGTGAACCAGTAATTGAAAAGAAAGAGCCAATTCCTACACATTTCTTCAGAGTTGGATGGTCCCTTAACAAAAAGAGTTTGCAACTTGGAGAAGACCAAAATTCATATGGCTATGATTCATCTGGAAAATTCGCCAGTAACGGAGAATTCACTGATTATGCAATTAAATTCGGCAATGGTGATGTAATTGGTGCTTATTTGGTGAGTAAACAAACTCCTAGCATACAACTTTTTTTTAGCATCTAATACCTATTTATGTGAATGAAATTTCATCAGTTATTTAAGTGTGATTTTAGTCCAATCACCCATTGATTTCTAATTTTCCAGACACTGTACCAATTACATTTATATGACTTAATTTTTTTTTTTTTTCAGGAAATTAATGATAACGATGTTATAATAACTTTCACAGTCAATGGGGAAGCTCAGCCAGAAGCTACCAGAATCCCCAAATCAGATCTACCAGAAAACTTTGTACTTTTCCCTCACATTTTGACGCGCAATTATGCTTTTGAAGTTAATTTTGGTGATAAAGAAGAGCCCTGGTTCCCAGCTCCTAGTGAATTTTCATCTTTCACATACCTCAGTAAGGCAGAAGAAAAAATTCCTGGACCTATCAGACCAGAGAACAGATCAGACTGTGAGGTGAGAAACTTGATGATTTTTTTTGGAATCCTGCCTGAAATGTTGTTGTTTAGGTTTTGCTGATGTGTGGCCTTCCAGCATCTGGTAAAACTCATTGGGTTAAGGAACATGTTGCTTCAAACATTGACAAAGACTATACCATTCTGGGTAAAGTTTCCTTATTGGAAAGAATGACGGTAAGTTGAAAGATGACAGGTTTCTTCTATCTTTGTGGTAGTGCTTTTTAAAATAGAGAAATGTTTCCATCATAACATTTATTTGGATTTCTATCACTCTGCATTAAATTATTATCAAAATTTCACTCAACCAGTTCCAATAATGGAAGATTTTAATTACGGGCAAGCTCATTTCAAGAATAGATAACAGTTATAATTCCTAGAAATGGTCAATTTTTAAAATGAACACATTATAACATTAATTCTCATAAAATAAATTTTCTATGTAGGTTTCTGGGGAATCTCTTCAGTCCCGATTCATCGGAAAATGGCATATTTTTCTCGACAGAATGCAGAAAGCTTTGAACAAACTTATCGTCATGGCTGCCTATCGTAGAAGAAATTATATTATTGATCAGGTACGTGATATTAATGCCTTTTTTCGTAGCCTTGCATACTGTTGATCATCGTATGAGTTTCTGAAATCGGTCCGAGTAAGTATACGAAATAGTACGTCGGACATGTTTTTAAGGGTTTACGTAAGTATATCAGTAGGGACAGTTAGATATTTTATTTCAAATGGGACATAGAGAAATTCTACTGAAGATATTGGTGAGCTCTAGGAGAACTTATTATTTTTCTTGAAGGTAGATATAGTTGACGATTTTTACCAGTCAAAAATGCCACTTTAAGAATTCACTATCAATGTGAGGGGGTTTTTCATATAAAAAAACATTATCGCGGTGTTGAAATTAAGAAGTATAATTCAACTGAAAAATGTATGATATGATTGATTCATTGCTGTATTGATGAAACATATATTATTGATGTTAAGAATAACAGATGATACACATAGAAATGGAATAAACCGAAATTATTGTTGATTCATAAAATTAATTCAACGATATTCAACACCGAAGGAAAATGACCGAAGTGAATCAATATGGTTGGGAAATATGTTCTAAAAGGATATGAAAGTCCTCTTCTCTCATTTTCAGTACCAATATAACATTTTTAATTTATTTTACATTGGAATGAATTTCTGTAAATAAATGTACAAATTATGTAAATTAATTATGGAATTAGTACAGTTGGTGCATTTGTTTTCATACTGAACTAGTGAGTAAAATAGAACGAAATGTGTATAGAAATATTTTGTTATCAATCATAATATATTTTTGGGAATGAAGACTTCACATAATTATCCAAATCAGAATATTACGGAGTGTAATTGACAGAGTACCATATTTAATCTATAATTATGTTGAAAGTTATAGTTTATACCGATAGTACAGGATGACGACAGCTCAACAAAATACCTTTTATTCAAGAAAGATTCATCAAGAAGGGTAACACGATTTGATACGATGGGAGTAGTCATGATACACCGAAATCATGGCCTATTTTTCACACAAGTGAATAATGACGAACGATGCCGGCAACAACATATGTAAAAAATAAAGGATAGATGAATCCAAATGGTAAAGCTTC
Source organism: Plagiodera versicolora (assembly GCA_037013635.1). Classification (NCBI taxonomy): domain Eukaryota; kingdom Metazoa; phylum Arthropoda; class Insecta; order Coleoptera; family Chrysomelidae; genus Plagiodera; species Plagiodera versicolora. Next base: position 4,699,082 of record CM072990.1, read on the forward strand.
CACTTATTCATGGTCTCTGTCAACTGCAAGCTGTATTAGTAAATGATTCTCTTTCAATACTCGTGAAAAACCTCTACACACTTGATTATTTTCGGAATTGCTAATTTGCAAGATGAATTGAATTGAGAACAATGTTATAATACTGAGGCTTGTGGCAGACAAACGTGTTTCCATCAGCCCAACGTCGTAAATTGCGGCCGTATGAGGGCTTCAAGAGACGAGCGATCATAGTTGTAGTAGCAGACGAAGAGCAAGCTAGGCGGCAATCATTACAAGAGGCTCAAGAGGGTAAAGGTGTTCCCGAAAGTACAATTCTTGAAATGAAAGGTATATTTATTTTGGTGTTGAATTTCCAAGACACTTTTATCATTTATTTAATTGACATAGATAAGAGGGAACCAGTTTGATTTATGATTTGGTAAATGGTATGGAAAAATGAATTGAGTCTTAGGGATGTAATGATATGTTTGTTTATCATCACTTCTCATTTCATAGGTATATTTTCTCAATATCTATTCGAAATTCAGTTTCACATGTGGTGTCAAGCATTCCAAGCTATCAGGGCATCGTCTCGCTAATTCAAATGTTGAAAACTATTTAAGATAATCATAATCCATTGGTTGCATTCATCAAAAATTGATTGGAGTTGATTATCATTTCGGGATGAGATAGTTGATAAGAACTTATACACTCCTTTTACAAGGCTAAAGTTATTTTGAAATTATTTTTAACAACTCCGTTACTGAAATTCGAATAGATGATTATTATAAATAGACTACCAAAAATGGATTATCTGTATATACCTCAAAAGTTCGGATACAAAAACAATAAACTGCCTCTTGAATTTGGGCTTCCTCTAGGTGGTTTTCTATGTATTATTCATTCATTGAATATTATCATATTCTATGTGTCGTGAACGATGTTGACTGAATCGTTTAAAAAAATTGTTATAAAATTCCTCCTATATTCACTGGCTACATTCTCATCCCAAAAATCGTGGTTTGAATAGTACAGGTTTGGGTATATACAGTATCTTGATAAAAATTCTATGACTGATACTTTCGTCTCTTTAAAGTGTGATTCGTTTACTGTGATGGATCACAATCTTGTTTTTTGCTGTTTAGAATTGAAAGTGCAGTACAATACAGTTTTATCAGTGTTGAAAAAACCAATGAAGCCTTTCGTTTTTATATTTTTTTCTCAGGAAAAGGTATAATTATAATATTTCTCGTAGTAGAATATGAAGAGAATTACTATCAAATGAGGTAATAATATAAAAAAACGAAAAGCAGAACTGAAACCCTCTTCAGGTGCAGTTCAACTACACTGTATATTGAGAATTTCATAGCTGACCGACATTATTGAATATGAATATAACATAAAAGTTTCAATACGAATTCGAAATGCTTCATTATTCTGGTTGAAAAATTTCAAAAGATTACTCTGACATTTATCAAATTATAGCTGCCATGCTCCTGCCTGAAAAGAGTGACTTTTTGGAAGAAGTGAGCTATGTTGAAGCTGAAGAATCCGAAGCAAAAGAAATTGTCAAAAAGTACAACGTCGCCGGCAGAGAAGCTGGTTATAGTAGCGAAAAACGATACCCCCATGATAATAAAAGTAAGTATATTGTCTATTCTTTTCCTCTCGCCATAAACCGAGGATTTCAGTTCATTATCAGGGTTTTTTCCGTTACAGCCAAAGGAATTCAAAATATGACACAATTTGTGTTTTTTAGGATTCGATCAACGTGGTAGAGGCTTCCGTGGAGGCTGGAACAACCAATATCAAAGGTTTGATTCAAGGGGCAGATGGAACAATCAGAGATCTAGAGGCGGTGGTGGATGGAATAGAGACAGATACGATAGCAGAGATTACAGGGGTTAGTTCAATCAATCATACATAAATAGTTAATGTGTATTTAGAATTGGGTTTGATAAGTATAGCTTACCAATTAATAGTAAAATACATATTGAGAAATAACAATATTCGAGAATCTACGACTATGGATTTTTCACAAGGGGGAACCCTTTGGTATATTTTTGAGAATTTCTTAAAATCGATTTGGCTTAAAACTCATATAAAGTATCTGAAATGCGCTGAATACGGCACTGAACTCCATTTCCAACTCTATTGGCAAATGAACATAAGCGATACGCCACCTGGTGGCACTAAAAATAACTAGACATGCAGACATAGCCCTTGTGTTTGGTATTATGTTTTGTTGAGTCCATACTGAATTTGAATATTTGAAAGATTGTGAAACTCTGAATCGGTAAAATCAAACTTCCAATACTATTCCTCGTACTTTTCCACAAGCTGGTGATATAAATATCGTGAGTAGATAGATGAAATTCTGTTAACATTAATGGTCACAGTCGAGCATAGTATTGTTCAGGTATCAACAAAATTGAAACGAGATCTCACATTATCTATTCCATTTGGCACTTCTCATCAAAAAACATCAGAAGAAACAAATACTACAAATTCATAATTCATTCCATTACAAAAACAATTTTCTTGTCATCATGATATTATGATGTCCAGCACACAAAACTTCTTCACCTTCATGAACACTTCTGAAAGTGTTCGTGCCTTCAAAGTACCATAAACTAAATCTTGCCAACAAATTATCAGAAACCTTTTTATATTTTGATCGAATCATTCTCATTCACAACAGTATTCTAATCTCGTATTATTTTCAATATAATACAATGAATAAAACGAATGATGATACTTAACACTTTCAGAAATATGAAAAAACATACACATGGACGACCTAGCTCACTACAAAAGTCTAAAATGTCTTTATTTTCACTATAAATTCACACTTTATTAACGAAAAAACACATATAACCTAATGCAATGAAACTATCCAATGCAGCATGTGTGGTTCTGTGACTGCCGACTGTGGCGCTGTGATCTTAAATTCATTCGCCAAAGAACTCGCAAAAGCATTCGAACAAAAAAAATAGTATACAACGTCTTAGATATGCGTTGAAAGCATATTCTACATCAACATCTACAATCGGGAATCTTAGACGACTTTGGCAGCGGAGATTGAAAGTTGATGACAATGTTTCTAATTGAAAATCGAAAGTTCGCACATCAATAAGCAGTTGAACCCTAAGAATATAAGGCGATTTTTTTTCACGGCGTTTCGATTGTGTTTATCTCCAAGCGTCTTCAGTTGAGAAATGACAAATTTCCGTAACCGTTTCAGAATCAGAAATGCTTTGTTGTCTTAAAAATGCAGATTTGGTTGACAAAGCCTCTTAAATCTAAGATAAAAAATATATAATACATTCACATTAAAAGTTAAAACGGGACACTGTATAAGTTGAAATAAACACAAAAAACATGCACACAGCAACACATTCATTCACATGCTTATTAGAATAGGAACATGGATGTCATATTCTTGATTTCAAATATCTCTCTCTTGTAGGTGGTAACCGACCGTACGGCGACAGAGACGGCTACCATGACAGCTACAGGTACAGAAGTCACCCGTACAACCAACATGGCGGTGGTCGAGGCGGCAGAGGCCAGGGTGGGTGGGGAAATGGCGGCGGAGCTGGCGGTTGGGGCCAGCAAGGCGGCGGCTATCGCAATCAGAATTGGGGCGGCAACAGCCAGTGGAAGAATGCCGGTAACAGTGGCGGCCAAGGGTACGGTAGCTATTGGAATAGTTACGGGCACGGACCAAACTACCAGCAAAATTGGGGACAGGTTAGTTATTATTTTAATTATTATATACACAAATAATACAATACATGGCTGAGTCATGAACACATTTATTATCAATTTTTTCTTTCAGCAATAGTGATTGAATGTCCAACCACTATTTCTCAAGAAAAATCCAGATGCTTCTTTTACTTTCAAAGGAAGTGTCTATTAAACTTATCAGGGACAACTGTACGCCACTGTGAATAATATATTAAATTCGTATGTCATGACACTGAGAAATACGTATATTTAAATATTGGATTATTCCTGCCTGACATCCTGCAAAAAATTGTTCTGTGAGAAAAAATTCGCAAACTGATTTTTCCGCGAGTTTTCTCAATTTTAGTTTCTTGAAATTGGTTTTAAGAGTACTAAATATGTACCTTTTCTTTAGATTATTACATGTAAATAGGTCCTCAGAGGTTTTAGATACAATATTAACGATAGATTTATATATTTTTTTTTTATAATTTGACTAAGTGTGAAAATGTAGTATGATTCTACAGCGATCGAGAGCTAGATAATTCAAATTGTACTGTATTCGTTCGATAAAGTATTATGGTTTTGGCAGAATATTGTGTGTGTATATAATATATATATTCCATTATTTTTTCCTAATTGCATCTGAAATTCTGTATTTTCATCACAATATTGCAAAAGTAATTCTCCATATGCTTCATGATTTATTGTTTCAATGTGAATAATTCATATTAATAAAAGATTAAATTATAATATTGGTTTTATTTGTCCACCATCCCTTTTGTAGAAGAGAGAAAAAGCATTACATGTTACAAAAGTTACAATATTTCAATCGCTCACGTGAATCCATAATACAATAAAATTAAGGATTAACATAATATAAAAATACATGTTACTTTTTCGCAGTGGTAGATTTCTGTGAATTCTAATCAAATATGTACAAGATACAAAAATTGATTAAACAACATTATTTTCCTAGGCCTAACTTTTTCGCTTCTACTTCGTAAATCAATAACCTCCACATTTTCACAACAAAAACTTCTGCTTCCTCATCTAACACCTGCAACAAAATATTGTCAATTTTCATTGAACATTTCTACTTTTAGATTAATTTTCATAATCTACTATCATTCTACATCCACAAATAAGTTCGACCAATAAGAATAAAATAACATACCATTTGAACATCTTCTAGTATGACTTGAGGTTGCGATCCAGCCAACACTTTGGAACAAATAAAATCAACCAAGGTGGGTTCTGGTTCGCCGATATATTCGATGATTTTTTTATTAATCCATGGTCGAATTTTTCTTTCCATTAGTCCATTGTCAATAGCATCCCAGTCTAGTTGGTATTTAAACAAGGCATCTTTCTCAGTCGGTATCTTTTCTATCAGAGATTTTATATTCTTTCGTTTTTCCTCTTGTGATTTAGTTTCGTCAACTTTTTTCTCTTTTTCTCCATTTTCCGTCTCCTTGGTTTTGCCTTTTTTGTCCTCGTTGTAATCTGAAAATATAATTTTTTATAGAAATTATATGAATAACAGTTTAAATTGAAATGACATGAATAAAAACAAATACCATACGAGTTTTAATAAAAACTTAAACTGAGCAAATAAAATCATACGATTGTTTCAAAATGCCAAAAATTCGATGATTCTTAATGTTTCTGATTTTCTAACAATTATTGATATAATTCACCTCAAAGATACGTGGACAAAATGAAACAAATTACCTAATGGAACTAATTTTCGTTTCTTAACTAGAGTATTATTATCGTCCTCATCGGGATTGAAAACATCTCGGAGGCTATTCTTCTTCTTTCTAGCATCTCTTGTTGGCGACTGCAGAGTAATAGGTTTGGCGAGGGTTATCTTCATACCTGTACCAGTCGGAGCTGTATGGTCTTCGTGATTCGAAGCAAAAGAATGCCTCGAAGAATCCTCATCGGGCGCTTGAACTTGTGTCCACTGTAAATGTTCAGTTTAGATTACACAATTTTTTTTGTGGCGTATTACAATATCCAAAATTTCATTACACAATTCAGCTAAATTTATAAATTAAGAAACAAAATGAAGACAGACTTACAAATACAATTACTACAGATTAATGAATCATTAGTATTACTAGATATTGCATTGGCTTTAACCAGTTATATGATACCCCTTATCAAGATGCAATGTTATTTGATACCCTTTTATCAGAATCTTATCCTACGAGATCGCTAAAGCAAGCTTTTTATATGAAATTATAATTATTCTTTGTTAACTTTTTCAAGAGAATAGATTGTCTGTAGAAAAATAGTAGTTTTTTAAAAAGGCTTTCCTGAAGATAAAAAACAAAATTACCGTTTTTTATGTAACAAAACACAGCAACCAACAACTCTACTAACAAATGATAATAGAAGTTGAACATTAGACAATAAAGTCATCATTACACAATAACAGAATAAAGTTCACCTGTGTTGAGTCTAAATTGTCTAGTGACACATTTTCGGGTTCAGGAAGAGAAGGACTGTAGTGATTATCATCTATATCACTTTCACTATCTATGGGTTCTGCTTCAACTGCCGCCAGTTCTTGTGCAGCCTGCTGTCGAACATACCTGAAGAAACAAAACAATCTTGATACTGTATTAGACTAAGCAACATTTTCCTTACTCTTCTCTTTCTTCACGTTGTCTCTGCCTATCCCTTTCTCTGTCTAATTCTCGATTTCTCTCCCTTTCTCTTGCTTTCTGCCTTTCCAATTCCCTTTCCTTTTCTCGTTCCTTTTGTTTCCAGTGTTCTAAGTTCACGTCTATGAGCAGTTTCGGTTTGTACATGTCTTCTCTTTCTTTTTTCGCCTGAAATTATCGCATATTAGAAATGAAACATAATATGAGACCTGTTATTTACTTTTTCAAATTCCGCATTGGGATCTTCATGTTCACCGGCAAATATTCTACTCTTCAGCTCTTCAATTTCCTCCTTTTCTTTCGTTCTGTCCCTGCTATCAAGGTCAGCTTCTTTCAATCTGTCGGCTACTCTTTTCTGAAGTTCTCTGCCCCTAAAGAATTCAAGAAACGACATTATTTAAACGATTCCCATATCACCGATCATTTATTGTTCCGGACTCGATTGAAAATCTGTTATTACAATTATTTCAGAGACAATTATGTACCGAAAAAGACTTACTTGTAAAATTTCACATCATCTCGTTCATCATCGTAGTCTTCTAAAAATTCTTTGAGCCTCTTTGCATCATGCTCTCTTTCCTCCTCTCGCAATCTCTCTCTTTCCCGTTCTTTCTCATATTCCTTAGCTTTACGTCTTTCCCTTATTTCCCAAGCCCTAAAATATAAACCAGATTTAGCAAAGCATATTAATACTATGACATATTCACCTCAATCTTTCCTGGTAAGCAGCTTCTTTTTCGCGAGCCCTTCTCTCCGCTTTCCTCTTTTCCTTCGATTCCTCTTCCAGCTCTTTTTCCTTCAGCAAATCCCTGCCATTTTTAGAATCATCCCTGTCTCTCTCCCTCACACGTTCCCTGTCTCTTTCTCTGTCCCGATCTCGTTCTCTCTCACGCTCTTTTTCTCGCTCTCGTTCACGTTCGCGTTGCTCTCTCTCACGTTCTCGCTCCCTCTCGCGCTCACGTTCGCGCTCCTTTTCCTTTTCGCGTTCTCGGTCCCTGTCTTTCTCCCTCTCTCGAATCTTCTCTTGTGATCTACAATGGATTTTTTAGTCATGTAAAGTCATCGATGAAATAATCGGTCCTTCATATTTTTAGTGGATAGATTATTGTTAATATTTGATTATTTTATATAAACCTTGATTTTGAACGACGTCTTTTTCTATCTTCTTTGTCCTCTTTTCTGTGTCTCTTCCGGGCGGGACTGGGTGAATGCGATGCCGATCTCTCTCTATCCCGAGATGATTTATCTTTTTGTTCTTCCTTTTTCTTGCGCACCTCCTTTTCTTCCTCTTGTTTCTAGAAAGAAATGCATAGGCGTAAGGATTTTGACGAATCAGTATTTTTTTTCGAAAATCATACCAGTGCTCTTCGAGGGGGTTACTCAATGTACTCGAATTATATTGATGTGGAATGTATTCAGAAAATGATTTGAGGAAAATGGAAAATTATTCTACATAGTGCTTACACTAGTTGAAGTGGTTTCAATCATCTGTATACCGCAAATTGATTCAAAATCAATATATTTTTTTCAACAACCTGTAGAATTACTTCTCCAAATCCCCATAAAAATTTCCCGAAAATTTTTGTATATAATGTTGAAGTAGTTAGTGGTATATTGAATGAAATATTAAGTTAGTAATAATGAAACATTACTAAGAATTCTATCACACATGCAAAATAGAGATCAACAAAATATTGTAGGCAAAAGAAGATCAAAAATCTAATTAATTTTAGTTTTCCAAATCGTATCTCTCACTGAAACTACTATTGGAAACTTGAACATCTTTCAATTATTTGGTAGGTAAAGTTATTTGAAAATAACGGAAATTGAGAAACGATAAAAAATATATATCATTCCTGGTAATCTGAATAAAAAAAAATAATCTACAGAGAGTGTCTACATTCCTGGAAGCACCAACTAACAAATCTTCAATAATATAAACACAATAGAATATCGTAGGAACATTTCAACATACTCACTAAATATGCCCAAACGCTAAGGATACATGATAATACGGAATATGAATACCAAATGTGAATATCTGTAAATCATATTTATAAAACCTGAAAAGAACACTTTCGGCGAAACTTTCAAACATTCTAGTTCAATTGGATTTGTTAATGTTTGAAGAATATGATGTTTTATACTGAACAATTCTCTAGTGAAGGAAAATAATCTTGTGGTAGTAGTAACTAATTGAGATGACAAATAAATAATTGAAAAAATATTACTCTTATTAGAGCTAATCAATTAACAAACGATACTGAGAAGATTAAGCTCCATCTTTTCAACTATTTCCCTTCGAAAATGAACCAGACTATTTAGTGTGAGCGATTTGAAATCAACTTAAATAAACAATTGGTTCTATTTAATTCGAGATGTTATTCAACTCATTGGTTCAAAAATTCACTTTTACTAAAAAGTCAGAATTTCATTAATAGCGACCGTTTCTTACACCTAACGAAACTTCCATAATAAAAATCTAATTTTCGAAACTTCCCTACTGATAAGACGTTGGTTTGGCTGATACAAATCATTTCAAATCGCTCAAATTTTATAAAGAATTTTCACTGTTTATGAATGGGAATCGTTTTTTAATAGCTGTAAGATCAACGAATTTCAGTGGTTCATTCAAAAATATCCAATCGCAAAGTTCTAAAATCGTCTTAATTCTGAGCAACCCAAATTCAAATACTAAAAACTCCCATGAGAGCCTTTAATATAATGAAACACCAATAATGGTCATCATTTTTAGATGAACACACTGTAAATCATTATATTTCCATAGAACGAATGGCAATTAATTGGCGAAATTTACCTACAGGAAAAACCATTATACACAAAGTGCTATCAAAAAATATTGAATCACTGGTTATTTCTCCAATTCTGCCAATAATTCATCATGTGAGATCAAAAAACGATGGTACTTGTACATTAACTATTTTAACTTACACAGAAAATTGATGCAGAGAATCCTTAGTGTGGTAGACAGATCCAAAGTGCCGATGCCACAATGTCGTTGACAATAAAAGTTAAGTTACGGAACGTAACTTACAAGTACGTACCGCAACACAAATCTAATATAATAGGTCATATAGGTGACTGAGCATTAGACAATTGACATAACTGCAAGTTGTGACAACTCCACCGAAAAACAGTTCATTTCGACAATGATAGACAAGAGTTTCAAAGTTGATCTCAAGCTTCCTCAAACTAGAAAAGTTTTCAGAAAATGGATAGGATCTCAGTAGTCGAAACAAAATTGACGTAATAGAAGCAGGGAAATTGTCACAATTTACTCTATAAAGTGATAATACATAACTAAATGATAATTTTCAAGTCACATATTCATAGTCTTTCTTGAGTATATAATATTTTGAAAGAAATATAGCCCAACACGGAGAATTAAATCAATAACCGGAAATGATTCTGAATAATATTCTCAATCAATACTGAAATATTTGAAGAAACATGAATATTGCTCTGCATGATGAAAAGCTAATCCAAATTATCTATTTGCTGAAATCCTGCTCTTCTGACAATTTCTTTTCAATAAATTAATTATATAAACCATCAACAATTGAAAAGTCCAACTTGAATAATAGTTATTTATTATTAAGAGTATTAGATTTTAAAATCCAATATTTTTCCCGTGTATAATATACAATTTTTTTCTTTGACGGGGAAAACAACGATTCAATATTGACAAAATATGTATATATATCCAGGAAAAAATTAATTTCAAAAAGAGATATTTTTTTACCTGTCAACAGAGATAAAATGTCAAACTTTTTACCCATCACAGAAAAAAGTAATTTATTATCGTCTTAGACATTGCTGCTGAAATTGAAATATCATAATAGAGTTTGATTTTCAAATACTTTGTATGACATTTTTGATTTTTGAATGTACTGTACGAAAATTCATATTGTGAATTGTAAGCAATATATTTTCAATTGCTTTGATTATATAATGATCAGAACTTCAACCATACAATGAGGTTTAAATTATTAACTATGTTCTTATGAATGAAATAAATGGATAATTTTTTAATACAATTGCATTCGAATTTAAAAAATTAGGAAAATATGTGATTCGAAAATGTGAATACGGTAAACAGTTGTTCACATTACTCACCAGCGGCGCCACGGGCCGAACCTAGGTAGAACTGCGCTGCTTCCATATGCCTGTTTAGTTTCAAGCACCACATGAGTGCACACTTACTTCTAGTCCCACAAATAAAATACATATTCCCACCCGACCTCAACTTTGATACTTTCTCAGACAAAAGTATCACACAACATATCATTACACATAATGGGAATTGATTGAAATCAATATTTAATGTCGTAATATTGCTTTATGGAATTTTATGAATTTGGTAATAATATGTTATTTATCAGCTGTTTGATACTTATTTCGATTATGTAATAAAAAATTGTACTTACTTTCATGATTTCTCGAAACTTGCCAATTTCTCTGGTGATCAAATCCCTTTTTTCTTCTTCCACTTCAGCTTCTGCTAACACTTTGTTCCATTTTTCAATAACTTCCTCTGAGGAAAAATTTCATCTTCATTTCAAACACAAATGGGAATTATTGACAACTCACCTTCCTTTTTTGCTTCAAAATTATTCATTTCTTCCTGATACTCTTGAATAATTTGCCTTATTCTTTCAAGAGCAACAGCATCAAGTGCTTGAGTTTCCTCATCCAGTTCCTCTTCTTCAGGTTCATCTTGAAGTGGGGAAGTTGAGCCTTTTTGTCTTTTTCGTCTCTCAGCTTTGAGAAAGAAAGGAATGATCATAATAATTAGATTGACCTTGATTAGCTAACAATTGCAATTTGAAAAAAAAAACATCAATTTAAATCATAACAATTTTTTTACCTTTATACTCATCTAAAACCAATTTAGTTTTAGCATCAACTTTAGCTACCAATCGCTTATCTGCTATGACAAGGTCATGTAAAATTCTTACAGCTCTCAAACCAGCATCTGGTCCTGCCAATTCACAGAATCCAAAAGCCTTCACTTTTTTCCAACTGATGACATGACCACATGCAGCTAATATATGCCTAATCATAGCATCAGGAGCTCTCTCTGTTATATTACCTGTTATAAAAATAATTACATATAAAACAACCATTATGAAAAACCTGACTGATGATCTAGATGAAAAAATAAAATTCCTTACAGAAGGAAAAACAAAACATATACATACCAACAAATACTGTGACAGCAGGCCCTTGCATTTGTTTCTGTTGCTCTCGGTTTGGATTCAACTTAGGATAAGCCCTGATTTGAGGAGCACCACTAACTTGTATTGGAACCATCTGAAAGGAGTCAGAATTCGAAACATTCAGGAACATGAATCTGATGGATGGAATGTTATATATGCCTATACTCACATGCTGGATTGGCATGACAGCTTGCATTCCCATAGGAGCTGGTGTCCCCATTGGCATATAAGCCATAGGTATCCCTTGCATCATAGGGGGGCGTCCAGGGTAAGACATAATTCAATATCGACACTTCAGTTCAACAATGTATAGTAATTTTGGTTGAAGTTATGGAAGATATGAGCCTACTTTTCACCAATGGTGACACTTTTCGCCAACTGGAAAAATCCTTAATTGCACACACTACACGGAACTATATTCGATGACTATAAGTTATTTTGGAACAATTTGTTGCTATTCGAATATTCACAATGATCAATTATTCTGATCTACTTAATCTTATCCTGCCGATAAACCGTAGCAAACATTTTTTGACCACCATAAAAATCATCACGAAACAGAAACACCACAAAAATAGACTAATTGACAACTGACGCGTGGAGAGAGTGTAGAAAGAGAGCGCAATAAACTTTACGAATAGTCTACAATCGCCCACAAACACTCGTTACACAATATCGATAATTCAAGATGTTTAAATCTTGAAATTTGGAAATATTTATCATTATTGTTTTGGAATCAACCAGATAGATAGATCTATAAAAATAGCTAGCTTTCATCGACAACAAAGAAGATAGCTCTTTCTGCTGCTAATTTTGCTGCCACCCTGATTAATCAAATTATAAGAAAGAAGAAGAAAAGTTTTGGGGGAAGAATCTCGGAGTGGGCGACATCTACTTTTAATCGTTTAAAATACTCGAGGTGTGACCAACAAACTAACCTGTGTGTGTTTGTATGGGTGAAGTGTGGTCTTTTTATGTTATTTCAGGCCATTTTTGTATTGAAAGTTATATGTTTGGATGATATTTAATGGACAATTGTTTGAAATAAACTTTATTCATCTGAAAATGCAGCGGATTGGAAGAGGTAACGTGGAGATGAGATCACGAAAAATGTGCTCAGGTCGAGAAAACCCCGCCCCTGTAGCGCTATCGTCTCAGTCTCGGAAAATGAGGAAAGCCCTCTCTTCCTGACAAGAGTGTTCGCCCACTCTCTCCCCCTTACTTCATAAAAAAAATCGATCATAATCATTTTTTTTCCAGTTTTCTCACCAAAAATAAATATATATATATATATATATATATATATATATATATATATATATGTAAAAAAAATTAACAAAATCAAACGGTATATATGAGATGAGTTTCTTCCGGCTTCCTACCAGTGCCTGGGCTGGACTCGGGCATACGGGCACCCGGCGCATGTAGGGCAGGGTCTCCTTTCCTTTCGGCGCGTGGGTCCGGCCTTCTCACGTCTCTTTCGTGTGTCCCTCCCGCACCGGATCGTCTCGCGACAGGTGGTTCTGCGGTGTCCCACCTGTCCGCAGCGCCAACACGTCTTCGGAAAGATCTGGATGTACCTCGCTCTGCCCCTCCTCACCTCCGCCACGCGTTTTTATGAGCCCGCCTAGGGTCCTCCTCGGCCCGGACTCCTCGCATCTTATCGAGGCTGGCCCAGCTACCGCACTTTTGGGCTCGGGGGCGGCTCCGGTTGTTCCAGTGTGTTGCCCTCGCGGTCTCGAAGCACAGAGTATATGTAAACCAGAGTGTTCATTCCAAAAATGGCGGGAAATGTCTAATTGACCTTGATATTTTACTACGATTTGTTGACAAATATTTTTGTACAAATTAATCTCTGAAATTGATAACAAAACTATTCACCTGCAATATTTCGAATGAAAGGAGAAATTTAAGACCACCAAATAGCCATATGATGATATATTTCCTGTGGAAATATGTGTTGATTATATTGGTTTCCAGGATCTTGGTAAGATTAATTTATGTAATATCTATAGCACATCAACTTATATTATATAGTGCGTCCATATAAAGTATAGTGAATTGAAATAAAAAATCGACCTGTTTTGGGAATTCCTAATTTTATTGTTCATTTAGCCAATAATGAATTTATGCGTTACTTTATGGACGCACTGTATAATTATTTAATTTTGAATGAAATGATCATTTTCAGTTGAAACATCACATTCACATGAAGAACTCAATGATCCTAGAACTGAATCATTGGAAAACATCACTGAAAAATTTTGAAATCCGTCAGAAAATAGTACAGATTCTGAAGAAGCGCAAGCTACTAGATGAAACTTTTGCAAGGTACAGAAAAGTGATGGCAATTGGCTTATTTTATAGGCGTATTTAGGCAAAATAAAATACATTTGAACTCGTTTCCTTCATCACCCAAGAGGTAGAGTTCTCAATGCGTTGCTTTTTTTTAATGGAAGCATCCCCAGTAGGCCTACAAACCATGAATGTGGAAAATATTTACCCCTTCCAGAAATTAAAATTAATTCCTGAAATTCGTTTATTGGCATTTGTACGAATTCGCAAAATGCACTTTATAATATGTTGTTTCAGATTAAAAGTCTGAAAAGTCTACGCGGCACTTATTTCACGATTTCACTTATTTCACTAAGGGCTGATCATCTGAATGAATTCACCAGATGATGGTCGAACAGCATTTACCCCTTCCAGAAATTGAAATCAATTCCTGAAATTCGTTTATTTGCATTTGTACAAAATTGCAAAATGCACTCGCACTTAATTGTTTCAGATTTCGTGTCTGAAAAGTCTACGCGGCACTTATTTCACGTTTTACAGTTATTTCACTGCATTTACCCCTTCCAGAAATAAAATAATTTCTGAAATTCGTTTACTGGCATTTATACAAAATTGCAAAATGCACTTTCTATTGTTTAATATTTGAAATGAATAACTCCTGAAAAAAATAAATCTTAAAATGAATTAATACCTGATATAAATCAATTCCTGAAATGAAATAATTCCTGAAATGAAATAATTCCTGAAAGAGAATGATTCCTGAAAAAAAAATCCTGAAATGAAATAATTCCTGAGGAAGAATAATTCCTGAGAAAGAATAATTCCTGAGAAAGAATAATTCCTGAAAAAGAATAATTCCTGAAATGAAATAATTCCTGAAAGAGAATAATTCCTGAAAGAGAATAATTCCTGAAATAAAATAATTTCTAAAATGAAATAATTCCTGAAATGAAATAATTCCTGAAATGAAATAATTCCTGAAATGAAATAATTCCTGAAATGAAATAATTCCTGAAATGAAATAATTCCTGAAAGAAAATGATTTCTGAAATAAAATAATTTCTGAAAGAGAATGATTTCTGAAATAAAATAATTCCTGAAATGAAATGCACTTCATTTGGAAACTTGTCATCTTAATCGTCAGGCCTACCTTCTTTTTCATGAAAAAGTGTTTCAAGTAACAAGTCGTTTAACAGACAGTACATCAAAATACTGAAAAGAATGTTCATTTTCGAGTTGAAATCCTCAACATCGCAGTAGCAAAAGTAACAGTCGTCTCCAGTGCGATGGTACAAATCAAAACTACAATCGAAAATGCGCTTGAAGAAATCGAGCATGCCGTCAAGTGATTCACAGCTAGAAGTTCCATCGAAATTCAAATGCGGTGGGTCGAAAAGCGAATTTCTACCTACATCAAGAACTAAGAATACTCCCACGACCACGAAAAACACTGTCATACCGACTTCTTAAGGTGACAGCCTCCTTTGTAAAGAGGAAAACTTACAAACACCAAAAGTCGATACTCTCCCCTCGTAAGGGTACCGCGCGTGTTATCGGGTGAGGTTGTCAACTGTCGTTAATGATCGGGTAGAAAATTCGCTTTTCGACCCACCGCATTTGAATTTCGATGGAACTTCTAGCTGTGAATCACTTGACGGCATGCTTGATTTCTTCAAGCGCATTTTCGATTGTAGTTTTGATTTGTACCATCGCACTGGAGACGACTGTTACTTTTGCTACTGCGATGTCCAGGATTTCAATTCGAAAATAAGCGTTCTATTCAGTATTCTGATGTACTGTGTGTTAAACGACCTGTCACTTGAAAACACTATTTCACAGAGAAAAAGGTAGGCCTGTGTAATTTGGAAAAGTGAGGTTGAAATCGAGAAATTGCAATTTGGACATACTGAACGTATATCTCGACTGTAAGGATTCTCTATAATCCTACGAATTTCATAGTTCGTCGGAATATTGTGGGTGCACCCGCTGAAATTCGTGCAAAAAGTCATGCATAACCCAAAAAACACTTACCTTTTTCTAGAAGAACTACTTACTACCTGTAACAACAGAAAAAAATCATTAAATCTCAAGAATAAATATCTGAATTCGAGAAATCATATAATGGAGAATTTCAATAACAATAATAAATGTCCATTATTGAAACAATTTACACTGATCCAATAGGCTATCGACCTAAGCCCTTCTGCCCATTGATTACACAAATTGAAAGAAAAAAAATAAAACCTAACAAATCGCGATACAATAAAAAGAAATTCAGTAAGTTTGAAATAGGTTTTATGAGGAGCTTAGAAGTGGAATATGAAATATTTGAAAGTGAGGAGACAAAAGCTGAATGTGAGGTTGTAAAAGTTACAGGAGTCAAAAAATCACTCACCGATTGGTAGTAGCAGTTACACCTTCTATCCTAGTTCTTTGTTTTCCAGACGTCACATGCCATCTATAACAAAATAAAAAATGAATCTATAAAATTGCATACTTTATTTTATTGCATCTTTTCTTAAATATCAAGAAAGGGTTTATTTATCATGTATTCATCATGAGAAAACATTGAAAACAATTTCACCAAGAAATCAGCAAATTTCAACAAAAAAAAACCGATGTATCATGATGGAAAATATCGAAATCGTTCAGTTGTGTAAAGGGACATGCAAAAAAAACTCACCCATTAATTTTTCTCAAACTGTCCTTGAAGCACACACACACACACACACACACGAAATCACTGGAAACACACACGAGATCACTGGAAACACACACGGGATAATTGGAAACACACTCGCGAAAACTCTCCACCGCACGAGAAAGTCTTTTCGTCACGCACGTCCGAACCCAACGGAGGTTTAAAATCGACTGAGTAATATGTGTCGTCTTATCAGTCTGCCAATTCCTTTACGCATGATTAATAGGGTTGCATAATTGAAACTAGTCATTTCTGTGATACCGAAATGTGTGTACAGGATGATTGGAATATTTTCAAGTTAAATTCTGCTGCCTATATTAGGAGATTGTCAGAACTCGGACTCTTCTGACTGATTCAGAGATGCCTCTAGGGCTTCGCTGAATCGATTAAATTACATCCATCATGCGACTAACTTGAATGAAAATGTTAAGAATGAGTCAATGAGAACTTGATATCACCATATAAAAAAAATGTCATTCTTAGTTTCAACTGAAAGAAGCAACTACGTGAAATGAACGCTTTGTTTGGAAAGGTTTTTAAGCTTGTGACGTCAAGACTTAGGCTGTCCATTTGAAAAGTTTTCCCCCACAGGCGTTTTCAAATTGTAATATTCTTGTGAGAAGGTTGTTTTTTTACTAACTAGATAGTGCGTCCATAAAGTAACGCATAAATTCATTATTGGCTAAATGAACAATAAAACTAGGAATTCCCAAAACAGGTCGATTTTTTATTTCAATTTACTATTGTTTCAAATCATAATCTAATATACAGGGTGAACCACTTTCGTGTAATGACGTCATCACCATTTTTTTCAAATGGAACTCCCCCCTTTTTTGTCAAGTTCCATATTGCCTTTGCTGAGCTGATTCCAAAAATGTATAATATGTTGCTTCAAATTGGTACAGGGTGGGCAAAAATCAAAAATTTTTTTACAGAGTAATGACAATTATCGGTCCATATTTTTTCGATGAAAACTTAACAGGAGCATTATATCTGGATTTCCTTCAAAATACATTAATTCCTGATCTGATCCAGCTTTTTCCTGATATTCAAATACCCACTAATGTAGACCGCAGAATCTGGTTTCAACAGGATGGCGCACCGCCACATTTCGCAGTAACTGTGCGCGATTTTTTAAACACAACTTTTCCACAAAGGTGGATAGGAAAAAGGGGACCAGTGGAATGGCCTGCTAGATCACATGATCTGAGCCCATTAGACTTCTTTTTGTGGGGTTATTTAAAATCTAAAGTTTACTTAAACAGACCTATAAATATCCCTCAACTACAAGACCGAATCAGACAAGAAATACAGAGCATAACACCCGCTATGCTATAGAATGTTAGAGACGAAAGTAATGCCCGGTTCAGTCATTGTCTAACGGTCAATGGAGAACAATTTGAACATTTATTGTAAATTTTCGTTCGTTTGTTAGTTTTTGGAAGTGTATCACATTAATTGCATAACTACTTATTCTATTTAATTTGTTTATTACATTCAGTAACGTATTACTTTCCATAAACAATTTTCATACTTTTTTCTGCATTTTTTGGGGTTCCATTTGAAAAAAATGGTGATGACGTCATTACCCGAAAGTGGTTCACCCTGTATATTAGATTATGATTTGAAACGATCGTAAATTGAAATAAAAAATCGACCTGTTTTGGGAATTCCTAATTTTATTGTTCATTCAGCCAATAATGAATTTATGCGTTACTTTATGGACGCACTGTATAATTATTCAATTTTGAATGAAATGATCATTTTCAGTTGAAACATCACATTCACATGAAGAACTCAATGATCCTAAAACTGAATCATTGGAGAACATCACTGAAAAATTTCAAAATCCGTCAGAAAATAGTACAGATTCTAAAGAAGCGCAAGCTACTAGATGAAACTTTTGCAAGGTACAGAAAAGTGATGGCAATTGGCTTATTTTATAGGCGTATTTAGGCAAAATAAAATACATTTGAACTCGTTTCCTTCATCACCCAAGAGGTAGAGTTCTCAATGCGTTGCTTTTTTTTAATGGAAGCATCCCCAGTAGGCCTACAAACCATGAATGTGGAAAATATTTACCCCTTCCAGAAATTAAAATTAATTCCTGAAATTCGTTTATTGGCATTTGTACGAATTCGCAAAATGCACTTTTTAATATGTTGTTTCAGATTAAAAGTCTGAAAAGTCTACGCGGCACTTATTTCACGATTTCACTTATTTCACTAAGGGCTGATCATCTGAATGAATTCACCAGATGATGGTCGAACAGCATTTACCCCTTCCAGAAATTGAAATCAATTCCTGAAATTCGTTTATTTGCATTTGTACAAAATTGCAAAATGCACTCGCACTTAATTGTTTCAGATTTCGTGTCTGAAAAGTCTACGCGGCACTTATTTCACGTTTTACAGTTATTTCACTGCATTTACCCCTTCCAGAAATCTAATAATTTCTGAAATTCGTTTACTGGCATTTATACAAAATTGCAAAATGCACTTTCTATTGTTTAATATCTGAAATAAATAACTCCTGAAAAAAATAAATCCTGAAATGAATTAATACCTGATATGAATCAATTCCTGAAATGAAGTAATTCCTGGAATGGAATAATTCCTGAAAGAGAATGATTCCTGAAAAAAAAAATCCTGAAATGAAATAATCCCTGAGAAAGAATAATTTCTGAGAGAGAATAATTCCTGAAAAAGAATACTTCCTGAAAAAGAATAATTCCTGAAAAAGAATAATTCCTGAAATGAAATAATTCCTGAAAGAGAATAATTCCTGAAATAAAATAATTCCTGAAAGAGAATAATTCCTGAAATAAAATATATATTTATATATATATAATTTCTGAAATGAAATAATTTCTGAAATGAAATAATTCCTGAAATGAAATAATTCCTGAAATGAAATAATTCCTGAAATGAAATAATTCCTGAAATGAAATAATTCCTGAAATGAAATAATTCCTGAAATGAAATAATTCCTGAAATAAAATAATTCCTGAAAGAAAATGATTTCTGAAATAAAATAATTTCTGAAAGAGAATGATTTCTGAAATAAAATAATTCCTGAAATGAAATGCACTTCATTTGGAAACTTGTCATCTTAATCGTCAGGCCTAACCTTCTTTTTCATGAAAAAGTGTTTCAAGTAACAAGTCGTTTAACAGACAGTACATCAAAATACTGAAAAGAATGTTCATTTTCGAGTTGAAATCCTCAACATCGAAGTAGCAAAAGTAACAGAGTCGTCTCCAGTGCGATGGTACAAATCAAAACTACAATCGAAAATGCGCTTGAAGAAATCGAGCATGCCGTCAAGTGATTCACAGCTAGAAGTTCCATCGAAATTCAAATGCGGTGGGTCGAAAAGCGAATTTCTACCTACATCAAGAACTAAGAAGACTCCCACGACCACGAAAAACACTGTCATACCGACTTCTTAAGGTGACAGCCTCCTTTGTAAAGAGGAAAACTTACAAACACCAAAAGTCGATACTCTCCCCTCGTAAGGGTACCGCGCGTGTTATCGGGTGAGGTTGTCAACTGTCGTTAATGATCGGGTAGAAAATTCGCTTTTCGACCCACCGCATTTGAATTTCGATGGAACTTCTAGCTGTGAATCACTTGACGGCATGCTTGATTTCTTCAAGCGCATTTTCGATTGTAGTTTTGATTTGTACCATCGCACTGGAGACGACTGTTACTTTTGCTACTGCGATGTCCAGGATTTCAATTCGAAAATAAGCGTTCTATTCAGTATTCTGATGTACTGTGTGTTAAACGACCTGTCACTTGAAAACACTATTTCACAGAAAAAAAGGTAGGCCTGTGTAATTTGGAAAAGTGAGGTTGAAATCGAGAAATTGCAATTTGGACATACTGAACGTATATCTCGACTGTAAGGATTCTCTATAATCCTGCGAATTCCATAGTTCGTCGGAATATTATTGTGGGTGCACCCGCTGAAATTCGTGCAAAAAGGCATGCATACCCAAAAAACACTTACCTTTTTCTAGAAGAACTACTTACTACCTGAAACAACAGAAAAAATTAATTAAATCTCAAGAATAAATATCTGAATTCGAGAAATCATATAATGGAGAATTTCAATAACAATAATAAATGTCCATTATTGAAACAATTTACACTGATCCAATAGGCTATCGACCTAAGCCCTTCTGCCCATTGATTACACAAATTGAAAGAAAAAAAATAAAACCTAACAAATCGATACAATAAAAAGAAAGTCAGTAAGTTAGAAATAGGTTTTATGAGGAGCTTAGAAGTGGAATGTGAAATATTTGAAAGTGAGGAGACAAAAGCTGAATGTGAGGTTGTAAAAGTTACAGGAGTCAAAAAATCACTCACCGATTGGTAGTAGTAGTTACACCTTCTATACTAGTTCTTTATTTTCCAGACGTCACATGCCATCTATAACAAAATAAAAAATGAATCTATAAAATTGCATACTTTATTTTATTGCATCTTTTCTTAAATATCAAGAAAGGGTTTATTTATCATGTATTCATCATGAGAAAACATTGAAAACAATTTCACCAAGAAATCAGCAAATTTCAACAAAAAACCCGATGTATCATGATGGAAAATTTCGAAATCGTTCAGTTGTGTGAAGGGACATGCAAAAAAAACTCACCCATTAATTTTTCTCAAACTGTCCTTGAAGCACACACACACACACACACGAAATCACTGGAAACACACACGAGATCACTGGAAACACACACTGGATAATTGGAAACACACTCGCGAAAACTTTCCACCGCACGAGAAAGTCTTTTCGTCACGCACGTCCGAACCCAACGGAGGTTTAAAATCGACTGAGTAATATGTGTCGTCTTATCAGTCTGCCAATTCTCTTACGCATGATTAATAGGGTTGCATAATTGAAACTAGTCATTTCTGTGATACCGAAATGTGTGTACAGGATGATTGAAATATTTTCAAGTTAAATTCTGCTGCCTATATTAGGAGATTGTCAGAACTCGGACTCTTCTGACTGATTCAGAGATGCCTCTAGGGCTTCGCTGAATCGATGAAATTACATCCATCATGCGACTAACTTGAATGAAAATGTTAAGAATGAGTCAATGAGAACTTGATATCACCATATACAAAAAATGTCATTCTTAGTTTCAACTGAAAGAAGCAACTACGTGAAATGAACGCTTTGTTTGGAAAGGATTTTAAGCTTGTGACGTCAAGACTTAGGCTGTCCATATGAAAAGTTTTCCCCCACAGGCGTTTTCAAATTGTAATATTCTTGTGAGAAGGTTGTTTTTTTAAAGTAACGCATAAATTCATTATTGGCTAAATGAACAATAAAACTAGGAATTCCCAAAACAGGTCGATTTTTTATTTCAATTCACTATTGTTTCAAATCATAATCTAATATACAGGGTGAACCACTTTCGTGTAATGACGTCATCACCATTTTTTTCAAATGGAACTCCCCCTTTTTTTTTCAAGTTCCATATTGCCTCTGCTGAGCTGATTCCAAAAATGTATAATATGTTGCTTCAAATTGGTACAGGGTGGGCAAAAATGCAAAAAATTTTTTACAGAGTAATGACAATTATTGGTCCATATTTTTTCGATGAAAACTTAACAGGAGCATTATATCTGGATTTCCTTCAAAATACATTAATTCCTGATCTGATCCAGCTTTTTCCTGATATTCAAATACCCACTAATGTAGACCGCAGAATCTGGTTTCAACAGGATGGCGCACCGCAGTAACTGTGCGCGATTTTCTAAACACAACTTTTCCACAAAGGTGGATAGGAAAAAGGGGACCAGTGGAATGGCCTGCTAGATCACCTGATCTGAGCCCATTAGACTTCTTTTTGTGGGGTTATTTAAAATCTAAAGTTTACTTAAACATACCTGGAAATATCCCTCAACTACAAGACCGAATCAGACAAGAAATACAGAGCATAACACCCGCTATGCTATAGAATGTTAGAGACGAAATTAATGCCCGTTACAATAATAATGTATTTATTCATACCTACCCTTCGCCAATGGATCCAATCCTTTTTCGCACCCGGAATTTCATTCAATCTTTCTTCAATATCCTTCCATTGTTGTCGGGAATCTTTGTAGGAGAAATTGGAGTGAAATTTCCCCTTTCTCAAGTCCTCTGAGGCCTCCATTATTTCGATCAAGTGTTTTTTCTGCTCTTATTACTAATACTGCCTCCTCTTTGGATTTTTTTATTATAACTTGTGTCCATTTCTCTTCAGATTTTAACAAATGGATAATAATTTCCCATGATAACGAAAAATACCCAAAATAATTAAATACCTACCTGAAATAACAAATTAACTTCAACTTTGAAACTTTTGGAAGATTCAAAACAAAATTCTGTTACCAACATAATTTGCACCTTTTTCATTGGTGTATTCGTCGAAGCACAAGAAACTATTAACCAAATTAACGACAAACCTCACAATTATCTGAGAAGAACCATTCCATCGGATTCGAGAATGAGTGTCATATTAAATTTTGGTTTCCTATGGGAACTAAAAGCATGGGATCATATTCCTATAGGAACAAATTCCTACAGATTCGAGAATCGGGCCCCAGATCCGATCGCTCAGATTTATACCCGATTCCCCACTCTACTTAGACGATGGAGTAGGAACTGCTATGCGCATCGACGAGTCCTGAGCTTTACGTATGATCACAGATTAATAACTGTGGTATGATGAACTTGATGGCTTCCCAACATCACGTCGGAACCGGTGTATTCTTCTCAACACTCACGAAAAAGAACGGAGTCGCTAGCTTGCCAAATACCAAAATAATAAATTTCAGTAACTTCGTTTCATAATAATAATAAATGTCCTTTATAGAATCGATTTACACTGATCCAATAGAGGCTATCGACTTAAGTCCTTCTGCCCATTAAGATACTTGAATATATACAGGGTTATATACGAATTGTTATTTTATTGCGATTTTTTAAAATTGGTTTTTTGAGAGCTTAATATCATCGTATTCTCATCAAAATGTCGAGAGGATTGAGTAGATAGGCCCAGAAAATGTTTGCATCTTTATTAGAACACTTTTTAAACACGAAATGGATTTTTTTCGAAATGTAAGTAAAGAATCTTCATGAATATTTATTCACCTCCATCTCACAATGGGTGCGTTCCATTAAGCGCTCACAGCGATCACGCTCACGACCACGAATTTTGTCGTTCCACTTGGTTCTGTGCGTCATCGAAACGCTCACGCCGACCTACCTATTGAGATGGGTCGTCGTGAGCATGAATCATGACGTCATTGTGGAACGTCTGAATGAGTGTTTTGGGCGTTGTGAGCGCTTAATGGAACGCACCCAACATATACTCTGTGCCCTGTGGTTAATCATAGTATAAGTGGTATACTGTGATTATATTGTGGATTAACCACTTCCACAGTGAGTTGAAATTTGGTTAAGTTGCTATATATTTTTGTGAAAATAGTTATGAGAATAAGGAAGCCACGGTCGTTGACTAGCCCCCAAATAGCACTAGTTACTTTCTTAGGAATAGTCGGAGGATATTATATTTGGAAACCTGTTTTCATAACAGATCAATCAACACAACGAACTGGGGAATCTCCGACGAAATAATGTCTTTACAGTCTTGGCATCGCTCATTTGCATCTAGACAATCTGGAAAACCCACATTATTGGTAGTTAGTGCTGTTGGATTTATATTCAGTTTTTACGGTTTATATAGGCATGCCTACAAACCCTGGGCTAAGAAGAATGAAATGAAGGAAGCTGAAACATATGCAAATTTTATTTATAATAAAGAAAAAATCCCACCTCACACAGATGAATCAAACTGCTGAGGAAAATATGTGATTTTTGATTATATAACAATTGAAATATGTGAATAGTAAAAATAGAATTTAATTGGAAGAAATTTTCATAACCCTATCTCCTATTAAAATATGTGGAAATGTCTGTTTTCTTCTTATCCCTGTAAGGTATTTTTTTATGACTGTTTGTAGGTGCATTCAATTCTGCATGCAACTTCTTAGCAAGATGATAATCCTCATGGCTTATCACATCCAGTGACTCAATTTTTTTGTTACACTCATTACAAAATTCACCGTCAGTTTCTATTAGAATTACAGAATGATCATCTTTTTCATCATTAGTTTTTCTTTTGATACCTTGTATGGCTTGGCTTGAGGTAAAACCTTCAATGGGTTGGAGAAATTTTGAAATAGATCCTTTTTTATTGTTTTTTTTCAAAACCCTATCATTTTTTGGGTCAGAAGAACCTTTAGATTTCTGAGGCATGGGAGGATTATAAAGATGGGCTTCTCTTCTCACAAGCTTTAAAGCAAAATGATAATCCATATGGGCTGTCATCTCTGATATGTTGATGAGCTTATTACATTCTTCACATTCTTGCTTGTTACTCATTTTTTCATGTGAATTTATTCTCTTGGAAGAAGAATCAACTTCATCTTCAGATATTTCAGGGAAAATATATTTCACATTTATACTATCTTTTTCATTGCTTCCAGTTTCTACACTAGAAATTGATGTTTTACTCTCATCAGAGGTGTTATCAAAATATTTGTCAAAAAATGATGCTGGTCTAGTTTTAGCCATTTCTGTAGATTCAGAAATTATTGATTTATCTTGTGAAGGTATTTTGGATGAATCTGGAAAAATATCTTCGTAGTAAATATATGATTTTGGATCTTCATCAAGTTCTTCAGTGGTAGCAGAATAAATAGACAGATTTTCATCATTATCTTCATCAGATACATTATCACATTTCTGCAAAGTATCTCTTGATGTAGTTTCTGAAAATGAACAATTTGTTTGGTGATTATCAATATCATTATTTTGCCTTTCTTTGATACATTCACAAGAATCACTAAACATTGCATGTGAATCATTAGTTATACTTTGAGGAAGACAAATATTCTTTTCTGTAGCACTTTTGATGCTGGTAGTTTTGTTCATATTCTGGAAAAATGATGATATACTCCTGTTGCTGTCAGTTTCTTGAAAATTACCAACACTAATACCAAGAAAAGTTATGTTGTAGCATTCATCAATCTTCTTGCAATGTTTTTTAATCACTTCCACACTATCCCTAGCTATTCTATCCTGCTTATAAGAGTTCAGTGAAATGGTTCGGGAACTGCTCCTGTCCATTTCATTCTTTTCTTGTTGGGCAAAGCTGATAACCATTTGTTTTGCTTTCCTTTTATTTTCTTGCAAGTCCTTATCAAGCCTTTCTGATATCTCTGTTGCCAATTCACTCAACCAGTGTTCAACATGCTCTTGCTTTCTCAAACAATTGTTTCCTGGAAACCTTTTGCAACATCCTATGGATTTTGATGTTAGTCTAGTGGTAACTGGATCCAGATCAATTCCTCTTGCAATGTTGTAAAGCCATTTTCTGAAATTATGTATCAAAGTTATAGAAACTCAATTAGGAAGTTATGATTAATATACCCATTTTTTATATCAAATTTTCTAATCAATTCTTTTTCACTGAACTGGATCAATTCTCCCATCATGGATATATTCAATTCCTCAGCCAAAGCATTTCCAAATTTGCCTCCCAAGCTTTTAATTTTTTTAATAGGCAAATCTTTGTACAGTATAGACACAGATTCTTGAGGTAGAAGAGTCTGTTTGTTTGGTTTATGTAATCCACACACTAGCTTTGCCAAAATTTTGTTATGAGCAATTCCAGCTGAACATTTGTAACCTGAAATCAGTGAAGACACTTGATTACTAAAATCTTGAAGCAGTGGGAATATGTACCTGTTTTATTCAGTACTTCTTTCCTTATTTCTTCAACTATCATTGCACCAACAGCAAGTTTTTTATTGCTGTAGCAATATTCACTGTTGGTATTTATATTATCTAGAAAAACTGCAACATCATAATTAACAACATGAGTATTTGGTATATCATCAATGGTTACTGACAAATTGGTTTCAAGTCTTTTTTTCACCATGTCTGTTATATCTAAATACGCTTCATCAATGGAAGCTCTTTCAAGCAGTGGTGTGAAAGTTTGTAATACTTCAGCAACTCTTTGCCCTGCTTCTCTGTACCTACAATAAAAATACTGGTCAGTGTATATGTATAATACATAATTAATTGTTAGTATATCTTACTTAGTTAAATCAGCTTTGCCTCTTACATTTGGAACCTTAGGAAGTATGATTTCTGGGCACATTTTCTTAGCTTCATCTCCTCTCATATGTCTTGTTACACCTCTATCTCTAGCTGGATAGTTGACTGCAATGATACTATTTTTTTTTCATTGAATACGTTTGGACGTTGATGAAAATTACTTACCCACCACCTCTCCATGCATTATATTGTACAACTGCTATTGGTTTTCCTTCTAGAGCAGGATCTAGTTTTTCTTCTACTTGACAATAGAAGCAGTCCATATCAATAAGAACCACAATCCTGTCGGTATGTGACATTTCGAATAGCGAAATTCAAAAATCTTTCATTTAAACAGTAAAGAATATTTCTTTTCAGAAGTAGGATTGAAGTTGAAGTTGATTCATAGATATATAAGTTATTGATGAAGATGTATCTTTCACATGATTGTTACAAAACTTTTCAAAAATCTAAAACGTATTAATCATCACTGCTAACATGAGAAAACCGAATTTAACCAAATGTTGATTTTGAATGTTATGGAATTTGTTTTGAAACCGTGGTTTTGAATATAATACAAAAATTTGTCAGCCAATTACAGCTAACAACAGCCATCAAATGTCAATCGGCTTGTAGGTGACACCACAGAGGTGACACCAAAGAGTACACCAAGCAACTCACGATGTGACACTTATGTGTATGACCGTGCACTTGACTGAATCGGTCATTTATAAAAATAATCACAGCATTCAATAAACTACCCATGCCAAACACAAGACAAATTATCAACACTTATCAATTTGAACGTCCAATGAACACAATACGAATTAACAAAACAGAATTGTTCGAAATTATTTTACTTCCAGACCTGAAAGATACGCTCATTCAATGACTCGCCGCAGATGTTTTGTGTGGTTGTCAGAGGACATCATGTGACATCAATGACATCATATCCAAGATGTTTTGATCGTTTATTTTTATATGAACTGTTAACCTCATTGGATTTTATTTTATGAAGATAGGTCTTGCAACTCGGGTGGTGGGGGTTGACCCAAACATTGAGGAAATTTTCGTGGTTCTCATGTTTCGCCACCTGCAGCGCTGTCCTCTATTGTCACTTTGTCAGCCAATCACAAATCAGATCCGATCAGCTTTTTGAAAGTAGAAATGATTTTTATTTATTCGAGAGAATTTTGCAAGATATAATATTTCTGTCATTGATTTTATTTACCATTCGAGTCTGAACCGTTTGTTTTGTTGTCAAAGATTAATCACGTGATTATACCCCTATGTCCTCCTAGCGGATAATTATGGAAACTTTTTCTTCAAAACTGGTGTCACCCCCTACCACTAAAAATTGCCGTAGATTCCAGACCTTATGTATATGACCGTGACTAGACCATTCCAGGTTGACGTCATTGACAGGCGGCCATATTGCTTGTGGGGCACACAAATCTATAATCCCATTAGAAACAACGTAATCACTGGTCAAAATGAATTGGTTTTTCTTAAAAATGCCAGCTTTTTGTGCAGTTGTTGGGTGTTCTAAAAGGGGGAAAGGGATAAACTTCGTTTTTTTCGAATTCCTAGGGCGTACAAAGGGCGTGGAGAAAATTTAGATGCATTATCACAAGAACGTCGTATGGCATGGATTCGAGCACTAAAACGTGGAGAGTTGAATGAAACGTTTGTAAACAATGCAAGAATATGTGAAAAACACTTTCTAACAAGTATGTAAGTTGTCTTTTTAAAATAGGTGAACTAATAAGAGTATTTTTTTCTGTTGCTAATTCGTTTTTTCAAGTCCATTTGACCTACACTGGGCAGAAAACTTAAGTCTTCCGCAATCACTAAAGCGTAGCGGTCTATATTGTTTATAAAATTCAAATTCTTTTCATATCGCACTTGAATATCTTTCTCAAGCGAAAGATAATAATCACTACTATTCATTTTTAATAAAATCACTCGGGAAACACAAGAATAAACTTTGTAATCACCAAATTTGGCACAACAGGTCAGAACCACCACTGTTAAATAAATGGAGATCGATTCTTTGTGTGCCCCACAAGCAATATGGCGGACATGTCAAAATCAGGTGACCTGGAATGGTCTATATGAAAATAATTGATAATTTTTGATACATCCACAAGCTTCAATAAACAGAATTGCTTCTTGTAAGCTACAATGGAAGAACTAGAGAATAATTACCATTTAGCGTTATCAGAAAACCCCATACGTTTCGAAGCAGTTAACCAGCTAACCAACGTCTTCTTTGACGATTCTAATAAAGATGTAAGTACATGATGTGCTCTACAATTGAGTGGTTGAGTAGGATTTATTCAAGTGGGTTTGCATATAAATCATAGTATTTTGTTTCAGGTATTTGCTGTGCGCTCTGGTGGTATTATGGGTGTAGTTGTGAAAAACACTAATGAGCAAATAACACCACTCAACTTCATGATGGAGGATCGGGGGACAGTACTATCTATAAAATTTTCATTGGATCATAAGATCCTTGCTATCCAAAGGACTAACAATTCAGTTGAGTTGATGAACTTCAAAGATAACAAACTGGAAACTGAATATTCCCAAAACTGTAAAAAAAATTCCAACATTCTTGGCTTTGTGTGGTCACATATCAATGAAGTAGCTCTCATAACTGATCATGGCATTGAACTCTATATGGTTCTTCCAGAGAAAAAGATTCTCAAACATTTGAAAACCATATCATCCACTGTACAATGGTTTGTTTGGTGTGCAGACAACAAACTTGCACTGTTAGCCTCTGCTCATGGCTCCCATTTATTACCTGTTTACATAAAACAGGGTACAATAAACAAATTCTCTAAACTTGAAAGTAAGTACCTTTACAATATTGTCAAAATAAAATCTTGAACTCATTAAAACTGCAATGATACCAAAAAAATAGTTGAAATTGTAGTGAATTACCTGCTGCAGACCTAACCTAACAAATGAAAATCATTTCAAGCTGATCCTGGTCGGATGGCTTTGGAAAGAGATGTCACTTTGGCAACTCTATATGGTGTACCAACTGTATTGATTTTGCGACATCAGAGTGGACCTGGAACTGCTGAAGTTCATGCATATACATTGAATAGCATTGGGCAGACCCCCATCAAATCACATGTACTGAAGTTGGGATTGTCTGGACGATTTGCAATTAATGTAGTTGATGATGTAGTGTTGGTTCACCACCAAGTAAGTCTCATAAGTGCATTATTCTAAAATTATATATCAATGAATGTCTGAAGAAAATGCAAATTGAATGAATCTTATAAATGTTGCTGTTATAATGAATTCATTCAAATTTTCAGGCATCACGAAGTTCATTACTTTTTGATATTGCTCTACCAGGTGAAAGTGATGGAAGTGTTAGATATCTTACACCAATAGCACCAGCCAAATCGATTCGACCAGTAAAACTAGTACTTCCAGGTCTAACTGAGCAACAAACACACATTTGTGACCTTTGTATCCTTTTGTTTCAATATTGAAATAAAAAAAAAGAGAATATGGATTAGACATGTTGTGAAGTGATGCCAACACATTTGGTGATTAGATGCTCTCAGATAAGCAGAATTTCAATGATGAACTCAAGTCTCTTTTCCTTGAATTAATAATTTATAAAGGGATATGATATTTTTTATGTGAACTTTTTTATGGCATGAAAAATTCTTAATAATATATAGATTCTCCGAACTGGGTTGTATTTCAGCCCAACATTGTAATTGATGCAAAACTTGGATGTTTATGGCATATTTCTTTATGTCTGGTGGAATTATGTAATCATATTAGTGATTTAGGAGTTTGTACTCAAGTAGCATTGAACAGAACAAATGGAAAGAATGTTTTATTGAATGTAAGTACCTATTAGAAATTTGGAAATCATAATTTCTTCTGCAATCTTCTGAATAAATTGCTAGAAACCGTTTTTATATCAGGTATTCATACATCGGGTATTTATTTTCAGTTATTATTAAAGATCTTGAAGCAAGAAGAAAAAATACCACTTGAAAAATTTCAAGAATCTTTCAACCATATAAATAATGTTTACAGAAGATGGATTGAGTCTGAGCTCCAGAGTAATATAGCAACTCCACCAAATGTCTCGATTCAACCAAAACGTCCGATTATTCCGCGAGTACTTATAGTTCAAGATGACATTTATAATGAAATATTCCAGAGATTAGATCCTGAAAAGGACCTGCAAAAGACAGAGTGGCTACTAACAAGTTACTTGACTTCTTTGTCAGAATATAATATTAATGTGCAACATATGCTCAGTGAACTTCTTATAACAACTCTGGTATGTGAAAACTCTCTATTGAATATTATCGAAAGATAGCTGATTATCATCTGATGGTTTTTAGGCAAGGCAGAAAAAAATTACAGTACTTCAACAACTTCTTCAATATGGCGTTATATCTGACTCGAAACAAGTAGCATGTTTGTTGTTGTCTTTGGGTAATATGCATCCAGCTGCCACCCAAATGGCTTTAGACATGCTCACTAGGATCAATGCTTCAGAAGAAATTCAAGAAATTCTCTTGAGCGAAGATCAAGTTCTAGCAGCTCTCAAAATGGCAGACTGTAACGCTAACCCCCGAAAATTTTTATCCATTGCTGAGAAGTATACGAATAAGACGCTTTTCCATAGTGTTTTGACTATTTTTAGGAATAACCCTCATTTTGCAACGTCATTTGAAAAAGGTAAATATTTCATTATGTGTTAAATTAATGTAATATAGTCTATTTCTTTGGGGAAGAAAGCTCTGATAGATTTGGTTATCTTTCAATTCCATCTGTGTGAAATAAAAAGTATCTATCACTCGACTTGTAATTGGGTGACGCATTTTCTGGCCAGCTTTCACGTCTATGTTGGTCTGACAGTTGCCGTATGTTTTTATTTCAGCAATGCCACGAGAAACAAAACTACAGAGTGATATAGATTGTTATATTAAATATATTTTTTGGATTCCCAATCATTTTGGAACAAATCTGATCTCTTAATTTGCTTTCAGTCGATGCACAAACGCATCAGATTTTTGAGGAATAGATCCTGAAGTAAAACGATTTTTATTTTTTTACGCGAAATCCGTGTTTCAGTCAATGAAAATCCATGAGATTAAATTTGCTCAATTATGAATGAGGATCTCAAAAGTAATTTTTATTTTGGAAGTAAGCAGGGGCGTAGTATTTTTATCTTCAAAAATATTCAATGCAAAACCCGTACGGACGCCACTGGTAGAGAAAATGAAAAATTTCGTACATCACAAAATGCACCTAGATGCGTAGAAGACATGTACCAAATTGTTAAGGGATTTCTAGAATATTATCTCAGTTTTTGTCAAAAAACGTTTTTTTATCAAAATTTTACCACCCTGTATCTCAAAAATTAAGACTTTTAGGCCATACATTTATAGGAGGTTTTTTCTCAAAATGAATGAAGAATCACCCCTTCAAATATTAGCATGTCTTTAAGGAACACCCTGTATACTATCTATTTAATTTTCAGATGAACGACTGATGAATTTTGTTCAGCAGTATAACAACATATTCAATGAAAAGAAAAATCTGGTTGCCTAGAAGATGAGCAGATTAAAAAATGTTCCTTGATATTCTTAAGCAAATTTCCACTATTTTAACTGTTAACTATATTAGTAACAATTGTGATATTGTCTATTTATGTGATTATTAAAGAAATGTTGATGAATTCTGTCATACAAATATTTATTACTACCTTCTCAATTATTATTTCTCAAAATATAAATTCTCAAACTTGACATTGAACATTCTTCAGAAAAATGAATCCACTCTCAATTCAATATTTATATTTTGGTATAAATAATAAAAATATAATATCACATATTCATGAATCATTTTATGACACTTTCATAAATGTTTCCGTTTCAATCTCACATTAAATATATTTTCTACATGCATAAAATCAGACTAGAGTAAATTAAAAATGACCTTCGAGATCTGGTCGACATTGGGTATCGGAATTCGTGGTATTAAAGCTATCTATGACACCTTTCTTTGTGACAGGTAATGCTATTGCTTTTAACCTACACTGCGGACAAGTTTCATTAGCTTCCGCTGCCTTGATGCAAGACAGATGATAACAATGTCCACAACTCCAGACGATGGTGGATTGGTCAGTTTCTAGTTCTTTTCTGAACATTAATGATTTTTGACACAGTAGACAAGTTAGGTTCGATACGGATATGCCTTTACCGTGGGATGATAAAGATTTCACGAGACCTGAAACCAAAAAAATGTTACCTTCAGATATCAAACAAATTCACTGACGATGTTATGTTATGAAATTAATTACGAGTTTATAGTATTTTTTTTCTGCTGTTTTTTTGGGAAGTGCCAAATGAAATAGACAATGTGAGATCTCGTTTAAATTTTGTTGATACCTGAACAAAACTATGCTCAACTGTGACCTTCAATGTAAACAGAATTTCATCTATCTATTCACGATATTCTTATCACCGCAGCTTAAGGAAAAGCATGGGAATTAACGGAAGTTTGATTTTACCGATTCATATTTTGACATATTGTACTGTGTTGCATTCTATTGTAGTTTATTATTGTAAGTTCATTGTCTTGTATTTTTTTATATATCTACATTTTGCATGTTTATGCCTCACATTCCTATGGTTCTCATCACTGTTTTTATATATATATTTTTTTCATTTTTATGTTTTAACATTTTGCATATTTAAATTTCCTCGAATATATTTCTCTTTTTTTATTAACAATTCCAAATACCTACATTTATAGACTTTTGAATACTTTTGTTATGGGAAACAAGTGCTCTACACTTATCTCTAAACCACTTTATTCATTTCCAAAATGTAGCCATTTCTTTGTATCCATATCTATTATTCTGAATAAAGTTATAGTTTCACAATCTTTCAAATATTAAAATTCAGTATAAAATCAACAAAACACAATACCAAACTATGTCCGCACGTCTAGTTATTTTTAGTGCCACCAGGTGACGTATCGCTTATGTTCATTTGCTAATGGAACGCGGTCATTCATGGTACGCGCGCCAAGAACGCATAATGGATACGCGCCTTAACAATAGTCGCGTTCGGTAAATGGAATTGAAACCTTTTCGATGTTGGAAAACAGGAAAATCTGAACTTTTCTTCAACAGAAAATTTCTTGATTCTCTACTGAAAACTCAGTAATTTCAACTTTCAACAAATTTTCATTCCAGATTCAGCTCTTGCTGAAATAAACCACGCAAACGTAATCATTCTATGTACCTATAATTCAACAGTTGTTGAAATAAAAAAAATGTCTTTCGACTGTTATTTCTTTGACAGCGATCTGTCGTTCGGTTATTCCGATTAATCAGACTAATCTGTCGTCTCTCGGATGGGATTGTCGAACGCGGTTAATGAAATCATACCAACCGAGATGTAAATCGTGTCCTAATATTTTCTTAGTAGTAGACAGCATATGCAGATGATGATCATCCTTCAACATGCCTTGCAGTAACCCTTTAACATCACCAAAGCTAGCATTCGAAATCAACTCAATCAGCTGAGCTGGTGGAATGTGTGGGGCAGCAGCTTGAAGGAGATGAGACACTGAAACTTTCGAGGAAGTTTTCTTGTTCTGAAGTAAAGTCAACCACAGCGTTTGGGAGCCTAAAATCATAAACCTAGTGGTATAAAAATGCCAATTATTATTCATGACATGCGTCACCTTCAGAGTCTAAATGTTCTGCTCCCCTGATACATAAATTCACACCTTCTCCAATCATATCGTGATTGATGAGTAATTCTAGGGCTTCTCTCCATTCGCCTGCTTGTTCTAAAAGTAAGGCTGTCGCCTCGTGCACACCATGCTTTTTTGTAATATCCAAGGCCACTTGGTTTCGACAAGAACTCGCCAGCAAGTAATTGACAACTTCATTTTTATTCCTAATGCACATCTGTTCCAAGTATTTTTCCGATAAAGAATGCGAAAGCTTGATGTCTCTCGCTGCAATTTCATGTAAAAATTCGTATTGCGAGTCAGGAGTGTCATCCAGCATTGCACAAAATTCTTCTATTAAATGTGGGAAATACTCCATTACTATATCACTTGTATTCTTAGTACTTATCTGTACTAAATCTTTGAAATGCACCAGAAATTGCTGTTCTACACATCTGTCACTCACTGTAATGTAATTTAGGATATAGCTGAATACCTCGGGTTTTCTTGCCGAATCCTTCAGATAGCATTCCAGAATGTTTGAATAATCTTTCTGAATTTCGTATATATACTCGGCTACCTTATAACAATGCGAGTTCAGAGCTAAGTCAAGCAGATCCTTGATTTTCAATCGAGAAAGTTTATTGGATTTCAACAAATCCAGCCAAGCTTGTTCCCTTTCACTGTGGTCTCTCAACGACAGTGAATTTCTCACTCTAGTCAAAGAATTCACTGTCATTTCCAACATATCTTCGTTAATATCCATGCTGTTTGATGATACGAGTCTTGAAACAAAACAAGCCAAATTAATCACTTGGCTTTCCTGAAGAGAAAAATAGGAGTTAAATATCAAAGAAAATACAGTTCCTGCATCAATCAAAATGTAGACTTACGGTAAATTCGCCTGATGTAACGATTTGTAACAAAATTTGAACAAGCCGTTGCCGCTGCAGATATCCCATTTCACCTGAAAACTCCACTTCCGTAAATGCCAATTCAATCACATTCAAACACTCTCTAGTGTTGTATTTGAGAAGTGCTCTCAGATATGGAAAAGCTGGTTCATCGTGTGAACAGTTCATGGAGTGAATTGTTTCTAAGCACCTGAGTATGTCTTGTTTTGCTCTTGGTATATCTGCTTCCGGTAAATGGCCTGTTGGATAACCTAGACCAGCTAGACAAGAAGACACATAGACTAACATGATATTTCCTGTAATAAAAATACCACATGAAATCCACCGCCATTGGATTTTTTTCCAGAGCGCACTATTCACCTAATTTATGGTTGTCAGGTGTCAGTTCATGGAGGAACTCTGACAAAGGACTAGTATAATCTCCTAAAGTTTTTGTGGTGATGTGTATCCAAGCATTATAAAGCTTTAAATTCCGACATATTTTCAGAACTTGATGCAAATCTAAACAAGCAATGTCCAGGGTTAACAGAACTTTCTCTAATGATTGTGGATCTTTATGCTCCAAATATTTCACCAAATTTTGAGCAACTGAAGGACTCAAAGATGTTAAGGTTTCACCACAAATATAATCTGTTAACAGAGTGTAATACCATATTTCATTATTTTCATCAGTCGAGACAGCTTCTAATAATTCATTACATAGTATGTCACTGAAACAGAAAGAAATGTCACGAATTACTTTGAGTTACATCTTGTTTATATATATGTGAGTAACTTACATTTTATTCAACTTAACACAACAATTTACAGCAGCTGTGAGACTATCTTTATCAACAGTATTCTGGTTTAAGTTTTCCAAATACTTATTGAGTAATACTATTGCGAATTTTTCTTTATTTGAACCTTCTTCAGCAGCCAAATTCAATGCTTCTGCCCAACGGCCTTGATCACTCAGATATAGAAGCCTTTCAGGCCAAGATCGTAACTTAACCATATGAACAGCTTTTGTGCCTAGTATAAGTAGTTGGTCTCCTCGACTTGACAAACTGTTATAGCAAGCCAATTCACCTGAAGAGGAGGAATTCAATATGATTTGAATGAAATATGAACTTGATTATCTAAAATCATGAAAAATCAAGTAGGAAATAACAAAAAATGATGAGAAATCGCACCTGCTAATGCAAATGCTTCACTGACTCCTCCTCCAACAGCAAGAGCTTTAAAATGAGCTGATGTATACACCAAGCCAGCACTGGCGATTTCTAAAACTTCGAGTTCTCGTTGATTCCGGACTTCTACTAATCTCAAATTTTCACTTGTATCAAGTATTGCCAAATGTCGAGTCCCTAACCAATGTAATGCTGTCATGGTATATGGTAACTGTACTGCTCTAAGAGGTATCAATCGTATACGGCTGTTATTAAAACCATGTGTTATCACTCTGGTGTAGTTTAATTCATGACCTCTTCCCCACGCTAAAACTGGCTGGAAAGTCTTACCAACTGATACCAATTGCCAGGAAATCAATGGCAGTGATGTAGACACTCTGGGTAATTGTTGAACAAAAAGAACTTTCAGTTTAGGACGAAGTGAAATTACTATAACCTAAAATTTTTGAATTTAACATCAAAGTTGGAGGCAAGAATTGAAAAAAAAATTCACCTGCCTTATAGTCTTACCTTAGATAGTGTAGCCATTGCCACCAGTACATTACGACTGAGAAAATTGATATCATAACCCCGCACAAGAGGTTCAAAAATGCAGACTTCTCCACGAGCACCAGAAAATAGACATTTTGAATCCCATGTTCTGATACCAAGTCTCCTGTTAAAGGACAGAGAAAAAACACATCCAGAAGAATCTCCACACAGTGCCAAATTATTAAAAAATGTGAATCTCAAGTGAAGAACTGCTGATTGAGGTGCATGGGCATCTGGCATTCTCCTCAATATATCTCCATTGACTGCATCAAGCATTGAAATAAATCCTCTCTCATACCTTTGAATACAAAAATAGACAATTCAGTGTTGTGAAGCTTATGACTGAAAATAATAATGAAGATATTTGGAAATATTCACCCCACTAATAGTCTTGTAGATTCCAAGTTGAAAAACAATGCAGATACAGCTCCCTGATCAGAGGTTGCTGCATCATGATGAAACCAACTCAAACTTTGTTCACAGTCAAAAGCAAAAACATAACCATGTGAGGTGCCTACAGCAATGAACTTAATGCCATTTGTTATTGCTGTAGGTGAACCAGCACCTACTCTCTCCTAAAAAACATGACAGCATGAACGAAATTTCTACAAATATACAAATATTATACCCCAGCAGAACTAATCTGAGATGAGAGCCCTTTCAATATGCAGTGAAATAGCATAGAACGAAATTTGTTAGTCATACTTTGAAGGGATGATAATGAAGTGCTATCACTACATTCAGATTCCATTTCCCAAAGTACACTTTCGAGTGATGGAGGGGCAACATGAGGTATATCAAACTCCTGGTCATCAATCTAGAACATGAAACAATGAAACATACGTTTAATAAAATTTTCAACTATAACAAACCTCTTTGAGATCCAAAGATTCATCAGAATCTTCAATTTGAACATCATCACTCTCGGATCCCATTTTTACTTCTTTTGATTAGAGAATTCCTGAAAATTATGATCGAAACATTTTTTATT
Organism: Plagiodera versicolora; assembly: GCA_037013635.1. NCBI lineage: Eukaryota > Metazoa > Arthropoda > Insecta > Coleoptera > Chrysomelidae > Plagiodera > Plagiodera versicolora. The sequence goes on from CM072990.1 coordinate 4,737,225, forward strand.
CTGAAAGTTCAAGGGAGGTATATTTTGTTAATATAACATGATGAATCAACACCACCCCAATTTAAAGTTAATCCTAAATTTCATATTTATATCTCAATAACATAACCTCAAGCTTCTGACAGCGAGTAAACGTCAGGATACGTCATACGTCACCACATCATGCACTAATCTGACATTTGATTGATTTTTTTGTGTGCTTCGTTGTCCAAGTTTTGACACTTCTAACTAAAAACACCAGAAAAACAGATTTATAAAAGTACAGTCAAGGTTTGCGGTTTGCTCAAAAAGATAAATGAACGTGTTTTAATGGTTTAGTTTCGGAAGTGGAATAAATATTGGAAAAATATATTACTAGAATATAATGCAGCACCAATATTGGGTAACTAAAAAAAGTGTACTTCGAAAATTAGGAGGTAAAGAAGATGAGTGTATTATATCTTCAGATGCGGAGTTAGATGCAAAACTTGAATTGTTTAAATCTATTAATGAAAGCTGTAATAAACTACAGCGTATTATAGATCTATACCAAGAAAGATTATGTTTTTTGGCCCAAGAAGAAAATTCCCTTGGTAGATATCTGAAAGATTGTGGTAAAAACGAGAAAAATGCTTCTGCTGGTCAAATAATGACAGTTGCTGGCAAAGCTTTAGCTTATACTGGTCACCAAAGATTAACAATCAGACCATCATTAGTTAGATTGCACCATGAGGTGGATACTTTCAGAGCAAGGGCTATAACTGATACAAGGGCTACAGTGGCAGAGATGGAAAAAGCTAGAACAGAATATAGAGCAGCACTCAGTTGGATGAAATCTGTGTCTTCACAGTTAGATCCTGATTCAGGACATGGACTAGAAAGATTTAGAAAAGCCCAGTCATATGTGAAGACTTCCAAAGTAAAATTTGACAGATACAACCTTGCATGTCTTCAAAAAGTAGATCTTCTAGCAGCTGCCAGATGTAATATGTTTTCTCATGCTCTTATCCCATATCAAAAAGCAATTGTTAATTTTTCTACAAAGGCTTCTGATACTTTGAGTACAGCTGCTGCTAAGTTGGAGAGTGTGCAACCACATGAAAATACTACTTTTATGGAGTTGGTTATTCCATTTGAGAGTGATAAAGATAAAAAAACATTTTTCAATGCTGATTATACAGATGAATCAGTGGCTAAACAAAATAGGGATCAAGGAGACAAAACTGAAAGGTATAAAAAAATATGTTTCTGCTCTTATAATTATAATAATCATCAACAAAAATTATTATTCCATATTATTTCATGTAGAGAGAATATAAATTTTTTTCAATGATTGACCTTTTTTCAGTGGCAAAGAATCAGTTGACAAAGAAATACCTACTTTGCTTGAAGGAGATTTTGCCCCACCTCCTGTGGAAAAAGAATTATCCTCCAACCCTGATGATGCCAAACCTAGTGCTGCTCTATTAGAGTTGAATTGGTCATCACAATCCGATTTTTTTGGAGGAGACTTTATGCCTTCAAAGCTCATCCAAGAGGGTTCATTTGACTTTCTAAATCAACTACCAACCACAGAAACTCCCGAAAATGATGATAAAAGTATTCCTAAGGCACCAACATGTGAAAATCAGTTTTCATGGCTAAGTTTATTTGCGGAGTTGGACCCCCTCGCAAATTCATCTGTTGATGAGAAATCTGCAGGGGATAGAGCATAACTATATTCATGAACCAATGGCTTTATTATTTACCAAAGATTTTTCGAATATTTTAATCTCAATATTCCTTGGAATCAAATGTATTAATGACTGTATTATTTACCAAAGATTTCAGATATTTTAACCTCAACATTCCATGGAATTATATTTTACTCTATGAAAATAAACAGTAGACAGTGTTTTCCAGATTCGCTTCTCTATTAGATAGATCAGGGAAAAAACAATGGTTAATTTTGAATCTGCCATAATAAGAAATTATTTCGACATATAACTATTTTGCTTCTGGCCGCCATTTTATATTCTTCGATTAATATAAAGGGCAGTCCGTGCTGAAACCCTTGTATAGACAAGTGAATCAAGGACACACTGTATGCAGTTACGATGTGAATAACTTTATTGAAATATTCCCTCTCCATTTGCATTATGCACAAGGTAAAAATCGGGACGAATAAAAAACTAACAGTTTCTGATTAACATTTATAAGTGTGCAATGAACTTCTCAGCACAAAAATAAATTCAAATTAGGTACATTTTGAAAATAAAGGTCATATTAATAACTTAAATCTCTACTAAGGGTATCGTTTCAATAACTGGTCAGTCTACAAAACATCACATTGAATCATGAAACATAGACTTTAATTCAAGAACAACAATCAGCAAATTGGGTCAAGGCGGCTTTCACCCTGAAAATAAAAAGAAATTTACGATAAAATTATGGAATTATTGTATTGTCATGGATCCTGAAACCCGTACAAATTTTGAAGTAGCAGCCAAAAAGCTGTAAAATATTTCTAACATTATCACAAAAACTTCAACTGCAAACAAAACCAACAAGTCGTTGATTTCCAGTGCCAAAATGATCCTATTAAAATGTGGTAACATCGTATTATTCGCAACGATAATGCCATATGTATGATATGGATATGAGTACTAATATTTTTAGTTACAGAAAAAATGCACCAAGCACCATATTCCACCAAGATTCATAAACTTTACTCTCAAGCTCATTTCAATTTCGATAATTACAAATCAATAATAACGTGCATGGAAGAGATTTATGACAGCTTGTCAGAATATACGCTGTAGCTGATTTTCTCATGCAGTTATGTAGTATATTTCGAATACATTTTTATTTCTCCAATTTGGCAAAACGAATTCAACCATTTTACATCATTAGCTCTCATTTTCAGTATTTTCGATTCGTACCAATGTATAGTAGTCAATCCATGTCCCATACATGTGGTACTATCTTTTAGAGGGTTTATGATTGGTAGCGAGAGGTCAACTGAAATTGAAGCATAATGATATGAAATTAATCGATTCATTGGAATAAAATGCACAAGACGAATAAATTATAATGAATTGTGAAAAGTGAACAGAGTGACCTGACTGTTGTGAAATCGAAAAAAAAAGTGACGTGAAGAGGAATGTATAGGGAAAAGGGGAAGAGAAAAATTAGAATAAACAACAAAAGATTGTGTAGGGTTTTTGTTGATTAATAAATCAATTTATTATCATTTCTGACAAACATTATTATGAATTGTGATTGTACAGAAATAAAAATATCAAATTAATATATAATCAATAAAAATAATCAATTCTACTGTAATATTATCTGTACTTGACTTTCATTTGATTCAAAATGATTTAGCCAATTTCGTCTATTATTCTTAGCAGATTCAATAATTACAATAAAAAACATTTTTTTATGAAACTCTCTTAGAAATTTAGAATTCATAAATATGCATACTAAAACTATATACAGGATTCATCACGTAACCCGTTCGTCAAAAGTTTTCGGTATTTCAATTTCATATCAGTCAACACGAAACATGTGAAACATCGCCTTGGCGTAGGAGTTTCGATTGAGCCGGAAGTTGATGTCAACTAGTTCTTTTCAGATAGTACGTCAGATGAAATATTTCATTATCATATTTCACATATAATGGCCTATATTTGAATTTTATTGAACAATGTTGAACTTTTCATGGTTTATAAGTACAGCGAAATAGATAACGTCATTTTGTAATAGTCCTCGAACGCTGGACAAAACCCTAAAAAGTGTGTTATTTGAGATGAAAAAGGTACACCAACTTTCGGTTCGACCGGTTTCCTGGCTATATATCACATCGATTGTTTGTGTTTACTAATGTATCTTCAGAATTTCATTCGAATAAAATACAATCGTCATAGAAGTGGGCGGAGGTGATAGAAAAATGTTCTGTCTGAAAATTTGAACTTTCCTTCCGTCAATTGGATGCTCAACCTAGACTTTCATTGTCGGATCTTCAAATTGAGAATTTTGGTTGTGATAGTTTTTATCTCAAACTTTCGTATTACTGGACATTTCACATTAATATCATCATAAGCATCATATTCAATACTTCAATACAATGTTAAAGTTCACTATTTTTTTTATATTCGAGGCAATTTATATCATGTATTATTCTTGAAGTGGTGTATATGTCTGTCTGATTACTATCTCACCAGACCCTATTGATTTCCCACTGATTTCTGCAAAGTAATATAAATAAATAAATTAAAATTTTGATTCCAGATATTTTTTTTATGTCTCGAAACAAATAAAATTGAGTTGAATCACCAGAAAATTAAAATATATTATAGATAAGGCCTACACAAATCTGAGTGGAAAATACTGATACTAAAATCACTGTTTACAGAACTATAAACTGTGCCTCCATTTTGCTTTCCTCCAACTTCAATAAAGACAGAGACTGCAGAACCGAGAGATGAGAATATTTTTGAAGTGTATTAAGTTTACTTCTATTTCTACAATTGTGTCTACTGCATTACTCTCTATATTTGCAGACTATATTTACTTTCATTGGAGATTTACTTGACCCGAAATAGCAACAATCTTTATATTATTAATGAATTCAACGATTTTGAACCCATTTCATTATTTGAAACATTCAAGGTGGGATTACCTTGAATTAAATTAATGAAGAATGTAAACATATAGTTTAATGTATAGATATCATTTATGCTGATTGTCCGTTTATTGGTTTATTTAGGATGCCTACCATTATGTAACAAATATCCTTAGCACGATTTCATGAATATTTTAAGAATAAATCCATTATGCACATGATAAATAATTATAGATTGTTAACAAATTCAGGAATTCCATGAGTTCGCTACATTTATATTAATATTGACAATATATTGATGGCGATTTCATGCAAGATTCTAGACTCCGAAATGAAAAGATTAGTCCCGCCGCCCATTGAGGTTAAACGTGAAGCTTTCTACTCACCTGTTGAACAAAACAGTATCATGTGTACTCAGCAACTGATGCAATATATTCAAGATCCCCAATTCCTTCAACCGGTTCTGCCGTTCATTGAATCCCGGTTCCCCTCTCCTGGCCAAATTGTTGATACAAAACACCGCAGATTCCTGCAAGCAGGGAGCAGGGTGCGTCATGTAGTCGATCAATTTCTTGAGCACGTCTTCGTTGGCCATGATGTGTTCACGTGCTCTCTCGCCGTCGGCGATGCTGGCTAGGATGCAAAGCGCCTGTTCTTTCACCTGCAACATCAAGAAACAATTCATTTGTCTTCATCCAAGATGAAATTATTTTTCACGACAGATACTTTAGATACCTATTTTTTACTTGTTTTACTTGATGTTTATTCTCTCACAAAACAGGCGACAAAATCTTCTTCAGTCAAACATTTAAACTTCGAATTGAAATGGATGCATATATTTTAAAAATGTTGATTATTATTATTATTATTATTTCACACGAATGACTTAAGTCGAAAATATCGCACTTTGATATCTTGACCTTTCACCAAAACTTTTGTTGATGTTATCGAAATTATTTTGGCGAACCATATTTGAAAAACAAAACAAATAATTTAGCAAACTAACTATCACTGTCATATAATTATAATTTCTTCATTAAAATCAAATTGACTGTATGCTTTTTTGAACTGAGTTATTATTGCAATTTTAATATGTATGAAAACTACTGGTTTACACTACTTCTATTTTTTTTTTCATCAAGTGTCCGCTACACAGGGTGCTCCGTCAACACAATGTAGGTGGTGTGAGGTTACAAAAGTTTTACAATCGAGATTTAACCAATTTAATAATTTTGGGTCATAATTAGCTGAATATCAGTTTATTTTTTGGACATCTTTTTTGGGTATTTTAGATTTTCCCGTATTGTAAAATTCAATTTTTGAATAAATCTTTATAAAGAGAATAACAAAATTATCTGAGAACGGCGTTCATAAGAATAACAAAAGTTAATAGGTGTTTCTCGGCCATTTTGGGAATCATTGAAAAAACGACACCATATTCAAAAGAATTTTTCAATAAAGTTTTGGTTTATCCTGGAAAAATTATAAACCAAAAACGAAATATTTTCAATTTCTTTACAGATTATTATTCGAAAATAAAATGCGCAACTTTGCCCTAATTGAACCAACTTCGTATCCCTTGAGATAAGCAAAATCCCCATAGTGACACTTGAAAAACGGACAACCTGTATAGTTTGGACTGAATGTGTTGAGAATTATCAACCGACCTAGTGGTTCGATACAACTGTTGGTTGGTAATTTACACACAAATTGCTCTTACAAATCTCATTATCGATTTCCTACTAAATTGTTCAATTAGATTTTTACCACTGAATGGAATTTTTCGCTCTCGGACATAGTACGTACTTCTGGTGCGTGAGGTCCTTCGAGAACTAGGACAACGCCTTGCATCACTTGAGGACCATGTAACGCCATCATGGTATCCGTGTGTGTCCTGGGGGAAACTAGGTTACGGAGGAGACCTAGTGTTTTCATTAGAACCTACAGAAAAAAGAGTGATCTTTCCTCATTCTTCAGAGACAAAAATTAACAGATCTCTAAGATTGACAGCAACAGCTATCATTGAATTATTTTATGGAAGATGAAATCCTTCCAAGCCCATATAAATGTATAATATCTTCGTTTGTATACGATTGTTTCCATATATTTTTGGCATCAGTACCATAACATGCACCAAGTATTTAGAATAAATTTTTGGCAACTTGCTCTCATCATTTCAGTGACCTGCAAAATTTTCAAATTTATCCTTACTCTTGTGTCAGGATCTGCTAGGAGTCTAAATATCTGATCAGTTCCGAGTGTTGTAATAATTTGTGACTTGAGTCTTTGTTCAGCTTGGAAAGCAAGATTCATTAGTGCCCATACGCCATTCAACCGCAAACTCGGGTCCGATTCTGATGTGAGGGTAGCCAATAGTTGTACAACACCTTGTTGTATCATGGGTTCTTTGGCAGGAGAGAATTCAAGAAGCAAATTACACAATGCTGAGGAAGCTGCTGTTAGTAATTCGGTGCTGGGGTTTTCTGGAAAAACAACATTAGTCAATTGATGAAAATACTAAAACCAAGGATGAATATTGAGGGAGCATGTGAACTATCAAATTAAGTTGTACCTGTCAGTAAACTCATCAATGGACGCCAGACAGAGTGATCTTGAAAGGTAGTCCTCAGCTGTTGTACTGACCTACTCAAAGAATGCAGACATCTCACAGCTGCCAATCTTATATCTTTGTTCTCGTCACCTAAACCAACAACTACACGGTCCATTAGGCATTTTGTATCTATTATCCTTTTCCTTATATCTTCATCATTAGCTCCAAGGGAAGCAAAAGCCCTGAAATATTCATGATTATTTATTTTACCAATTATTTACTTTACTTAGAATATGTTTTCGTTCAGTTATCAGTATATATTTGAAGACAACACTAACCTGAAGGCGGACCCACGTGCTGCTACACCAGAGCAATTCAAGAGATTCACCAATGCACTCACAAGTTGGTTGCTGATAGCAGCTATTTGCTGCAAATTACTATCTACTTCTGTAAGATTAGCTAAAGTATTGGCTGCAGCAGCCCTATACATTTCCAAATGTTCAACCTGTAAAAAAGTCCCCATGAAATAGCCCAATCTCACTGGTACTAAGAGAGCTTTCATTAAAATAGGATACTTACTTGGCAAAGTCTCACAAGACATGGAAGAGTTCGATATATTATAATACCATCATGGGCTGGTATAGCACCAGCTCGATGTAAATTGGTGAGACATTTAGCTGCCCCTAGTTGGACCTCAACTGGTTGATCTCTTGATGTCAAGGTTTTAAGATAGTTGGGAACTCTGACATCTTTACACAATGTTTTGGTGACTTCGTTAGCAACCATAGGATTGTTCAAGGACATGGTAGCTAAACATTCAACCACTGCTATTCTAATGATTGAATTCTCAATAGCAAGTAAAGGTGCCAAAGTAGTGTGTGCACCAACAGAGCACAACACGTTTTGTTCAACAGGACCTCTGCATATTGAATTGAGTATACTAGCTACACAAGTCTGCCGTTGTAGGCTCTCACTTGGACCAGAAAAGATTAGAAGTTTTTTGAAATATCTTACATTAAATTTAATATCAGCAGAAGATGGATGTTGCATTAAGGTACGTAGACAACATAAACAAGCATCTATCAGTTTAGGTTCTCTTTCTTCTAATAAATCCAACAAAATGGTAATCAATCCAGAATTGACAAGTAATTCAACATGATCATCAGTGCCTTTTGCTAAAGAACCAAGAGTAACTGCTGTCTCTATACGAACATTCATTCTGGTTTTTTGATCTCTGAGTAGATATATCAATCTAGGTACTATTCCTTGAGCAATAACACTCTCTTTCTGGCGATTAGAACCTATTACAGAGTTCTTAATGCAAATGATTGATGAGTAACATTTATTTTGATCTTGAGAATACAGATCATCCATGTAAGACCTGGTACTTTCTACGTTCTGAAATAACAACCCTTTTGTTACTTCATATTCCATTAACTGCAAAATTTACTCACCATGAATGCTGTAAACGCCTGCATATCTGATAGCATTATGCACAGATAAATGTAGGTGAAATAACGAACAAACAAACACAATCTAGAGACTATAAAGAATAACAAAACGTTATACCTGTGGTGAAGCGAAACAAAATGAAAAACATACAACAGAAAACTTTTTTTACATATATGTATGTAATCACATCGATCGTCTTCTTCTTATTTCCTATTTGAGGAAGCCTATAACACAAAGTATATGTCAACTATGTTCTCTGTGCCTATAGAATAAGAAGCAGAAGCAACCAGAACCACAGACTACCAACAATAAATAATTACAGTCCTATGGTGGTCCCACGATCATATACACAGGTCTGGCAACTCGTATGGTGGGGGGTGGCCCAAGCATTGAGGAAATTTTTGTGGTTCTCATGTTTCGCAACTTGTAGCGCTGTCCTCTATCGTCACTTTGTCAGCCAATCACAAATCAGATCCGATCAGCTTCTTGAAAGTAGGAATGATTTTTATTTATTCGAGAGAATTTTGCAAGATATAATATTTCTGACATTGATTTTATTCATCATTCAAGTCCTTATCGTTTGTTTTGTTTACAATACGAACTGTTGAAGATTAATCACGTGATTATACCCCTAAATCCTCTTAGCGGATAATTATGGCAACTTTTTCTTCAAAAATGGTGCCACCCATCACCACTTGAATATGCCGTAGGTTCCTGACCGGAGATATGATCGAGGGTGTTCCTACGGCACGGTCATACACAAAGGTCAGGAACCTAGGACAGCGCTGCGGTGACGAAACATGAGAACCACAAAAATTTCCTCAATGTTTGGGTCACCCCCCACCATACGAGTTGCAAGACCATGTATACGATCGTGTCCTATGGTAAATGAACATAAAAAAAAAACAATATACAAAGTAAAAAGTATTTTTATATATTACATATTTATTCACAATCATCAGCGGACAAGTCTTTAATTAATAATCTAATCCGAAACTAACAGGCATTGACAGTTTTTATTCTTGAATAATATCTGAAAGATTCATTAAAAATGAGCTCTGATAGTAGTGATGATGAATACAATCCAGGAAACAATAGAGAAAACAGAACCGCCCGTAAGTCAGTTTCACAACCACAACAAACTTACTCTACTAGAAGACAAGCTGCTAGAAATGCATCTAAAGCTCTCCGAGCAACATCAGACCTTTTTATGGCCAATTTCAATCCAGAAACAAGTACCCGAGAGAAGAGAAAATTAAGTAGGAAAATTCATCCTCCTAGTAACATTCGAAGACCTGCAGGAGCTGTCTGTGATGAAAATGGTGTGCATATTTCAACAGGAGTAGACTTATGTGATTGTTTGAATGAGGATTGTGTTGGATGCTTTTTTCAATGTCCAAAATGTGGATCATTGAAGTGTAGTTCAGAATGTAGAGTACACAGAAAATTCATGATAGAACAAATTGAATTTCATGGATATGATCATGTTGTTAAAAATCCTTTGTATAGAAATTAAATATATTGTATTTATACTTTTATTTCCATTGATTATATCTAATGATTAGACAGTGCAAATAGAGTTTCTGAAAGTATTATTTGTTCTTGATAAAGACGAGAAAAGGTATTTTAGAGCGATATCAACTGATTTTATTTACTAGATTGACCAATGTATTTATCGATTGAATCATGTTTCCAGCTCGTATCTTTACAATAGTCAAGCAGATCTCTTCTTAAAGTCTTCATGCGATTCTGATGTATTTCTTGCAAACTGTTCTCGGCATTTGCTCTCACTATTTCAAAATACCGTGAACATTTCATTGCCACAGCAGAAGGATCATCAATTGTTTCTTCTTGACTAGGAGATGACAACACGGTTTTTGGCAAGTTTGCCGCCATTTCGAATGCTGATTATTTGTTTTATTTTTTATTTCACCATCGAGTTCGGACCTGTTTTACAGCATAAGGTCATATCTGTTTCGCTCCTACTATTCCATGTCATTTCAAAATTGTCTGTCAGCTGCCTGTAATTAGTTCTGTGGATTTTCCAATTTTCAAAAAATATGAAATATAAGATATATGAAATAATAAAAAAGTGTCGTTAAACTGCTTACAAAATGGTCATTTTAATCGTTGAAAGAAGATAATTGTCACATTAATATCGCTAAAAATATATAGTAAGCTGGCTTGTTAAGAAATGGTATGAAGGCCATCCAATTATTTTTTATTAATCGAGAATGACTAATTTGAATAATAAGTTTGCAACGGAGATAAAAAGTACATTGTTTATTTCAGTACACTTGTATGATTGGGAAATCTGAAGTGTGCAATCATTGTTTTTAACACCATTTTATGGAGATCAAGTGACACAGCTGGCAGCAGCTATGGAATCAAAAGTGAATAATCAAGATACAAATAGAATTCTTTTAGAAGAAACATTTTACGTTTTAACTAAGAAAAGCTGTGTTTTCAAAGTCCGATTGACAAAGAGTGGCTTATGTTTAATAAAAGAATGTGAAAATTATGTCAAAGAACAAATCATTCCTATTATAGATATTATAGGTTGTAGATGTTTACGCAGTAAAAAACAGACGAAACAGTGTGTATGCCATTCTCTTTCTCGATCAAGAAGTTTAGAAGTTGTTGAAGAAAGTTCATTGGATCTTGATGACGAAGATACTAGTGCTTATTTGTACATTTATGCTTATATATTTCATAGTACTAATAAGGAATCAAATAAAAGGCGAGAAAGAACCATTATTACATTGAGATTCAGGTCATTTGATATATATGAAGACAATTACAAGGAGGCTCAAAAATGGAGAACTGTGATCAAAAAATTAATCAAACAAGATTATGTTACATTGAGTTCAATTTCTGAATTTACAATCGATAACAAGGATAAAGAAAATAGAAGACTTTTAGTACTTTGTAATCCAAAAAGTGGAGCAGGTAGAGGAAAATATATATTTCAACAGAAAGTAGCACCAATTTTACAAGAGGCTGAAATTCCATATGACCTGCATTTAACTAAATATGCCAATTTTGCCAGAGAGTTTGTGAGAACTAATAATTTGTATCAATGGAGTGGAATTCTTGTGGTAATATATATTTTATATTGGATACCCTTTACTTTTTAAATCATGATATTTTCCAACTCATCTAGGTTGGAGGAGATGGCATAGTATTTGAAGTTATCAATGGCATTTTTGAGCGTGGTGATTGGTCGGAAATTATGAAATCAATTCCTGTTGGTGTTGTACCCGGAGGTTCTGGAAATGGTCTTGCCCGCAGCATAGCTTATTATTATTCTGAACCATATTTACCTACTCCATTTCTACCATCTGCCATGGCAGCTGTGAGAAATAGTTGCGCTCCCATGGATTTGGTCAGGGTTGAAACTACTTCCCAAATAATGTTCTCCTTTCTATCAGTTGGTTGGGGCTTGCTGTCAGATATTGACATTGAAAGTGAAAGATTTCGAATGTTAGGTGGTCAAAGGTAATGTGATATTATTAAAATAATATTCAATTTTGTATACAGGGTGATTCACGACGAATTGTACATAGTCCAACCATAAGTGCTATGGACTGAGACCATTCCATATCTGGTATTAAAAAATGCCTTGTTGCGTTTTTGACACAGGAGGAATATTTCTAAAAGTGAAAATTCAGGCATGAAATTTGGTACACTGATTATGTTCCATGAGCTCAATAAAATAGCTTTTTTCAAGGTCAATAAGAATGTGAAAAAAAAAATAAATACGGCCTTGAATTTCAATAGTTGATTGAATAATACCATCTGAAGTAATATGAACTTGCCTTGTTCTATCGATGTAGTGCGGCATCAGTCATAAGCAAATGAGAATCCATTAAACTTCGGCATTAATTTTTTTCAACTGTTGCTTAGTATCCTCCTTGAGTTTAAAAGTGAGAAAAACAAAAATTGTCTGATCTGGCTTACAGGGTGTTGTTTTAAGAAAACCAATAAAATTCTAAAAAAAACAAAGTCCGGACCTGAAATTGAAATTTTTTAAAAATATATTTTATTGAGCTCAAGGAACATACTCAGTGTGCCAAATCGCATATGTCTGAGATTTTCATTTTTAGAGATATTTAACGTATAAATTCACATATTTTCAAATATCATCCTGTATATCCGTCAAAAACGCAACAAGGCATTGTTTCAATACCCGATATGGAATGGTCTCATCCTGTATACTTGGTATCTATCACATTTCAGCACAGTGTCATGAACACTTTTGAACAACTTATTGACAATACATTTCAAACACACTAAAGAATAGTAAAGCGATGTTAATAAATATTGGATTATAGGTTCACAGTTTGGTCAATAGCTCGTTTGATTGGGCTCAGAAGTTATAGTGGGAAGGTATGGTACTTGCCTTCAGAAGATACACCCAATAGTCCAAAGCAGCTAGGTACAAGTGAAATTGGAAGCAATTTGGATCTGCCTTCAGAAGTTAACTTAGAAACCCAACCAGGTAAGGCAACACTTTACAACGATGACAAATCATTCTATTATTTATGATATTTCCTGTATTGATTCACTTGAATTGTAATTGAATAACCATACATTTTTCATGGCATGACTTGTAGACTGAATTATAGTTTTGGGATTCCTTTATGTTACTGTCTAAGAGCTAGAGAATAGCTGGTAATATTCCTCAATTTAATCAAGACTCAGATCATTCCGGACGTTTTTAGGTAGACAAAGAGTAGATTCTTGGTACAGCGCCAATTCTCGCGGTAAACCTACAGTATAGGTAAGCAACTCCGATTTTGATGAAATTTTCACAGAAGCTTCGGAACACTAATAAAAACACCCTGTGATAAAAATTTTTCCGCGGAAACACCTCTAACATACTTTTTTTTAGGAAAGTTTCTGAAAATCGATCACGGTAAGACCTAAGAATTTGATTGATATTGTACTCACGTTATGGTTTGAGAGAATGTTTATTACACTAAAACATAGTTAACATGTCCTTGAATCAAATTTCACAAGAAATTTCATGATGAGAAACTTTGGAATAAGATATTTTCATGTTTTTATATTTGTATATTTTCGACTCAAAACAATATATAATAATTGCTATGTCAAATGAGATCTGTCATGTCACAAGAGAGCAAGGTTGCCAAGTTGTTTTTCTATTTTCAGTGGTAAACCATAGAACTTGAGTCTACATATAAGTACAATATATTTTTATGTGGCCAATTGATTGATCTACGTTTGATTGATCTAGGTGTAATTGATCTACGTTTGGGGTGGATCCCGGCGAGAGTGATGTTTTTAATCAGGCACTGCGATGGCGCGCCAGCGCCGTCGCAGGAACCATCTCCCTCGAGTTACCTGCATTTTGAATCATCTACGTTTGATTGATCTAGGTGTAATTGATCTACGTTTGGGGTGGATCCCGGCGAGAGTGATGTTTTTAATCAGGCACTGCGATGGCGCGCCAGCGCCGTCGCAGGAACCATCTCCCTCGAGTTACCTGCATTTTGAATCATCTACGTTTGATTGATCTAGGTGTAATTGATCTACGTTTGGGGTGGATCCCGGCGAGAGTGATGTTTTTAATCAGGCACTGCGATGGCGCGCCAGCGCCGTCGCAGGAACCATCTCCCTCGAGTTACCTGCATTTTGAATCATCTACGTTTGATTGATCTAGGTGTAATTGATCTACGTTTGGGGTGGATCCCGGCGAGAGTGATGTTTTTAATCAGGCACTGCGATGGCGCGCCAGCGCCGTCGCAGGAACCATCTCCCTCGAGTTACCTGCATTTTGAATCATCTACGTTTGATTGATCTAGGTGTAATTGATCTACGTTTGGGGTGGATCCCGGCGAGAGTGATGTTTTTAATCAGGCACTGCGATGGCGCGCCAGCGCCGTCGCAGGAACCATCTCCCTCGAGTTACCTGCATTTTGAATTATCTATGTTTGATTGATTTATCGCGCCATCGCAGGAATCGTGTGCATCGAAATATTTGGATTCGTTGAATGATTGTATCCCGAACTTTGAAATAAATCAAATCTCCGATTTTGTATTCACTTGGCAACGCTGCTTGTTATAGTGACACTAAACTAGTCATTTGACATTTCCATTATTGCACGCCATATTGGGTTGAAAATATATGATATTAAATTATGAAAATGGGCATTTTCATAGCTTTCCATCATGAAATTTCTCGTGGAAATCGATTTTAGAACATGTTAATGATATTTTAGTCTATTCAAAATTTGTCCTGCTAATTACGTAAGTACAATATCAATCAAATTCTTAGGTCTTACCGTGATCGATTTTCAGAAACTTTCCTAAAAAAAAGTATGTTAGAGGTGTTTCCGCGGAAAAATTTTTATCACAGGGAGTTTTTATTAGTGTTCCGAAGCTTCTGTGAAAATTTCATCAAAATCGGAGTTGCTTACCTATACTGTAGGTTTTCCATTCTCGCAAAAGCGCTTACTTCTCAGCAACAGGTACGACATACGCCTCGACAGATGACAGCGGCATAGGAGAAGCCACACCTAGAGATAAACCCAGGATGTACGGCCCAGCTTCCCAGATACCCGGCTTGCCGGCAACCTTGCCACCCACCTGGAAATGCATCGTAGGAAGGTTCGTTATGGTTTACGCTTCCTACCAGAGTCATCTAGGTGAAAACTGTCTATTTGCCCCCGACGCCAGATTGGATGATGGGAAAATATGGTTGCTGGTGATTCACGCCGGAGCCAGCAGAACTCAGTTGTTGAATTTTTTACTCGGGCTGAGCACGGGGGCTCATGCCATTCCGAAATCGAAAGACGGCCTAGTTGAGTTCTTCCCCGTGAATGCTTTTAGGATTGAGCCTGACATGACTGAAACGGGTTATATGACAGTTGACGGTGAGTTGGTCACTTACGGGCCGATTCAAGCTGAGGTTTTTCCTGCTTTGGGCAGGGTTATGGTTCCCTGATCAGAACATTCCTCGACTCCCAAAGGGAGTTTTTTAAACAAATCTAAAGTGATTTTATCAAGTCTTGAGCCTTTACTGCTCAGGCTTGATAGTATTTAGGCCATGTCTGTGATTGCCAAACGTACTCAAAATTTCAACGTCGAAATTGTTCAAGATAACTCCTAGATTAGTGTTTCTATTATCTAGTTCAATAGGTTCCTGCTGATTTTCATTAGAAAATTGGCTTTCAAATGTAAAATATGCCTCAATATTTCATAGTTTATAGTAGTATTTGGGATCATTTTGTGAGTAGAAAGTAATTAGATTGAATATATTTTCTGGGTTGATATCACCAGAAATTTTCCTAGAAGAATTGAAATAAATTGATGAGTATGTTTCTGATGCCAGTGGATGCAACAAATTTGATGAACAATTTTTAAAACGTGTATTTTCAATGTACATGTAAAAAATATTTGTTATTCGAATTTATCCTTATTTATTCGTAATAGAGAAATATTCTTGAAATTTTGTACATTGTATATGTCAAATTGACAATTTGTTTGAATTATCGCCGGTGGCGGGTTGAACTGACGGTAGACTTGACATGAACTTGCTTTTTAAATAGAAAACTGTAAGATATTACGGGTTACTGATATGCTTTTGTCGTAATGTTATTAGATGAATAGTAAACCTCTGAGTAAACTAAAGTTACCTACTTTGTAGATCAACCTATTGATACAGTTCCGACTATTCTTGTGACCCAAGTAATTTTTGACACTTCATATACTATTCCATATTGGAGTTAATTGAAAGATGATATGTCACTCTGTTGTCGTTTATAATACTTATTAAAGATTTATTCAATTGAAATTTCTATACAATCAAAAAACTCAAGATAGTCCCAAATCTGATTTGGTCAGTCACGTACAGCTTGTACAGCTATTCCCCTTGAATTTGTCAATTTCGTGTTGAACATCTCATATTTACTGCAGTTATTTGTTGATTTTTTCTTATACAGTGATATTCTCAAATCAAATTTATCTTCTCTGGTAGATACAACTAGAGCTTCCTAATTGTTTTATTTCAGAAGAAAGACTAAAATTTATTTGCAGTGATACTAGAATATCTTATGGAAAGATTTCATTTGGAATGAGTTTATGCAGGAAATGTAAGAAATAAGGAATGAAATAAATCAACCATGTAACATGTATAAAAAAGCACAGTACTTGCTGAACTTACTTATTTCATTTTGTTTGCTGTATAAACTCCCCTTAATTTTTATGCTCAATATTAATTTTTGTGGAGAAATCAATTTTGAAATTCACTAGATGTACCTGTAATAACTAAATGATAAAGTATAGATTGTCAATGATATAAAAAAATATTCAAAAATAAAATTATTTATTATAAGAATTATGTTTTATTCTCTAAAATATGTGATTGCACATAACCGTAACCAATGACAATTATCCTAAATTATCTTATATATCAACACTACCTTATATCTTAGTTAAATATAAATACAAAAATGGTTTAAATACATTTACTTAACCATTGTTCATCTCAGCTCACCCTTCCAGTAGGAAACCTCAGTAGAGGTTGAACCATAATTTCAGTCATTCATTTTTATGTGATCTTGAATTTCTCTATTCCATTCAACAAGTTTGACATCTGGGTATCCAAGACTTCTGGGGGGTCAGAGTTCAATGATAATTTCATCATCTGGAGACTGTCAATATCAGAATGGCTAAGTTGTTCCATCTTCTCTTCAAGACCTCTCACATAAATTGATAATAGTAAATCCACCACCTGAAATGAATAGATTAATAAAGTTCAATGAACTTGATGAAACATTTTTCATTACAGATACAAGAAACAATTATAGAATAAAAATGTACATTATGTAGTATGCTATGCAACATAACACTATAACTTATTGAAACATAGCTGTTTGGTTGAATCATTTTATTATACATAGAGCACATTCCAGTGATTGCAGATATTTGATGTTTGTACTGCAAAGTGATAGGTAAGAAGTTTATATGTTTTTCTGAACACTTGTTCCATATGATTCAAGGGGTTGACTTCACTATTCTAAGCAACTTTATGAATCTTCAATTTTCAACATACCTGTTTCAATTCATCTCTCAGCCTCATCATTTCAATTGATCCTTCTCTCCAACCTTTTTGTAATAATTGTAGTTTACTGGATGCTAATTGAGAAGGATTCCTTCCATGAATGTCAAGACAGCTTACATCTGCATTTGCATTTATGAGCAATGTTATTATTTTCAAGTTGTGGATACATGCTGCTAGATGTAAAGGAGTGTTTTGAATCATGTCTCTTTTATTAGGATCAGCCCCATGACTCAATAGTAATTCCACCATTTCTTCATAGCCACGGCTAACTGCTACATGCAATGCACTTCTCAAATCTGTATCTGTACTATTGGCACTGACACCAGATTCTAATAAACTTTTTACGAGAATTGTGTTATTACAGGTAACAGCTTCAACCAGCCTTATTTCTTTGTACATTGGTTTCAGCCTGTATTTCAGTTTCCTCACCGTCTCAGGATTTCCGAATTTTGTCTTAGCTTTGAATCCAACATTTCTCATTCTGTTCAAGTCACCTTTAATTTCACCATCACTGTGTGACATATTGGTCAACAAACAACTTTTGATTAATACTTGAGCACAATTATCCCTTCCACTCGGTGATGCAAGAATGAAATAAAATGTCAAAACTCAGCTGTGTACGGTAGACTGCTGCCACAGAGTACTCTGTGCTGCTGCGCTCATGTCCACAGGTTAAGACTGACACGTGCCCACGGTCTAATACATAAGGTCTGGAATCTACGGCATTTTTGAGTGGTGGGGGGTGGCACCAGTTTTGAAGAAAATGTTTCCATAATTATCCGCTAGGAGGACATAGGGGTATAATCACGTGATTAATCTTTGACAACCAAACAAACGGTTCAGACTCGAATGGTAAATAAAATCAATGACAGAAATATTATATCTTCCGAAATTCTCTCGAATAAATAAAAATTATCCCTACTTTCAAAAAGCAGATCGGATCTGATTTGTGATTGGCTGACAAAGTGACAATAGAGGACAGCGCTGCAGGTGGCGAAACATGAGAACCACGAAAATTTCCTCAATGTTTGGGTCACCCCCCACCACCCGAGTTGCAAGACCTATGTACACGATCGTGCACGTGCCACGTGCATACAGTTATTTCCACGATCATATACACAGGTCTACCAACTCGTATGGTGGAGGGTGCCCCAAACATTAAGGAAATTTTTGTGGTTCTCATGTTTCGCCACCTGCAGCGTTGTTCTCTATTGTCACTTTGTCAGCCAATCACAAATCAGATCCGATCAGCTGTTTGAAACTAGGAATGATTTTCATTTATTCGAGAGAATTTTGCAAGATATAATATTTCTGTCATTGATTTTTTTTACATTCGAGTCCTAACCGTTCGTTTTGTTTCAATACGAACTCTCAAAGATTAATCACGTGATTATACTCTATCTTACTAGCGGATAGTTATGGCAACTTTTTCTTCTAAAATGGTGCCATCTCCCACCACTTAAAAATGCCGTATATAGGGTGCGTTCCATTAAGCGTTCACAACGATCACGCCCACAACCACGAATTTTGTCGTTCCATTTGGTTCTGTGCGTCATCGAAACGCTCACGCCGACCCACCTATTGAGATGGGTCGTCGTGAGCATGAATCATGACGTCATTCATGACATTTTCGCCACGACCCCAACGATCGTGGTCGCCATATGGAACGTCTGAATGAGTGTTTTGGGCGTTGTGAGCGCTTAATGGAACGCACCCATAATAATAGATATTTCCCTTGCAACACGCGATTTCATGCCTCCCAAAAAGATCACAAAATAACTTGTCATAAGCTATATTAGACAGTTGAAGTTAAACCACGAACGTCAACGTCAAAATTATTGTGGGTTTATGCCACTATCGTACGTGATCGTACATAAGATCGTGGTTTACGCCAAGGAATATAAAGTCCGTATATCATCCTGACGTACGCTTACCGGAATCCACGACCGGAATCTAACGAAATGAGGACGACAATTTGCGAACGGTTTTATAAGATTGTCTTTGCTGACAGCTGACTAGATGACTAAAAAGAAACCAATAAAAGTGCCTATTGAAATGTGAGGCA
This sequence comes from Plagiodera versicolora, assembly GCA_037013635.1. Classification (NCBI taxonomy): domain Eukaryota; kingdom Metazoa; phylum Arthropoda; class Insecta; order Coleoptera; family Chrysomelidae; genus Plagiodera; species Plagiodera versicolora. Next base: position 4,756,963 of record CM072990.1, read on the forward strand.
ACTTATGTTATGTTATCAACTTCGAAATTTTCGTTAATTCCTGGTCCCATATAAGGTTGCAATTTTTATGAAACGTTTGAGGATATATTTCATTATATATTTTAGTAAAATCTAGATATTTTGAGATACATTAATGAAGATACTGAATTTCTAGTTCGTGAATATTGTAATTTCTTGATTTTCCAATTTTGAAATGACGTTTTGTGATTAAAAATCTGAATTATGTTGTTGATTTCAGATGTCTCAGTCTACTGAATGTATTTTTTGCAAAATTATACTTGGTGATGCACCTGGAAAAATATTATTTGAAGATGAACATTATGTTGTGATCAAAGATATAAAACCAGCAGCAAAACACCACTATTTGGTAATCCCTAGAAAACATATTTTAGATGTCAACAGTTTAACAACAACAGATGACAAACATTTGTGTGAGTTTCATGCTACTATCTGAGTCAACTAAATGAATTATTTAGAACCTTTTTTAGTAACAGAATTGATAAAGTGTGGAGAACAGATTTTGGGGGAAAATGGTGGTGATGTCAATGATAGTAGAATTGGTTTCCACATTCCGCCATTCAATTCTGTTTCACATTTGCATCTACATATTATATCTCCAGCTTCTCAAATGAGTTTGATGGGTAGATTGATTTTCAAACCAAATACTTGGTGGTTTCAAACAGTAAGCCAAAGTTCATTATGATGAAATTGCACTTATCACCCACTAAAATCTTGTTGGTACTTGAGTATTTAGTCGGGTGAAGCACAATTTTACCTTCATTGATACCAATTAAAATATGATTTTTTTAGGCAGATCAAATATTGATGAAGCTACCAAATTAGTGACAATATTTCAAGATGTAGCATATAACTGAAGTAAATCTAGTCTGGGGGCAATTTGAATACACTCAAAATGAGTCAATATACTTATGTAATGTAATCATTTATTTGGTCGTTTTGAAAGGGTATATATTGGAAGTCATTGAATTGTACCCAAGAAACTAATGTGATTATTTCTACACTTTCATTTGACAACACCAGATTGTTGAATTCCAAGAATATTACTGAATTTGCGAAAATTTGAGAAATCAATATGGTCAATTAATCAAAGATTTTGGATAATACAAATTGAATTTTTGTTAATTTTGAATGGAATAACAGTTTTTCATGGTATAATTGTATGGTACTGTGTCATGAGTTAGTTGAAATTGTTGATATGAGAATGGACCTGAATAAATGTTCAAGTATTAGTGGTATCATTATTATTGAGGTGATTCAATTATATTGATATAAAAAATAATAGTTTATAATTAATTATATTAGTTATCTGTTATTATTTGTACATGACAATAGAATTAAATCACAGTTTGTTTAAAATACACAATTAAATCATAAATATTTCACTCTGATGTATCAAAAGAAACTGGGTAAACATATTGATCGGGCCTATGGCAGCTAATGACATCGACACTAATTCAGACCAGACTAAGTTAGGCCCAAAAACTACAGCTAAATTTTGTGCATTCATTTTGTTCAGATCAGACCTTTCCATCACCTGAAAAAGAAACAAATAACTTTATAGTGTTCAGAGTTTCCCAATAATAACCACCTACCCTAGACAAGAAACTCAAGATATATTTCAAGACTTTGTAGTTGTCTTCTGGAAGTTTTTCCATCACAAGAATAGAAACCAATCTCAACTGTTCATCTTTATTCCAACCTGAAACCAGAGATGAATAACGGAGTCATTTATTTGATATTTCAGAAATATAATCCTACTTTGGAATTGCACAATTTCATCATAAAGTTCGTATGTCAACAATGGTTCTTTCATTTCTCTCAAGAACTTCTTCAGTAAAACTGCAGCTTCGTGGGGGTCTTCGAATGTTACTTGTTGTCCAGTGTTGGCTATTTCTTTGAGATTTCTGACTTTTACTACATTTGCAGATCGTCTGAAGATTCCTTCTGTTTCCAGAGCTGAAAATAAGGATTATGAATTGTAACTTTTCAATTGATGGAAACTTATTTACCATCAGGCTGATCTAGATACTCCACACATTGCTTCACTACTGGTGGAATGATTACGTTATAGTTGTCTCTAATATACTGTAGTGTTACTCCAAACTGTTGAGTGGGTGAATTTGGTTCAAATGGGATATCAACATTACTTGGCAATGGTACATTTCCTCCCAGAGATTTATCATGTCTAAAAGTATATTGAATTTTGAGAAACAAAAATTAAATAAGATTACTGCATCACAAGAAATACTTCAAATAGTTTCTTAGTATGGTTGCATTTTTACTGATACATACTTTTTTTCAGTCCTTCAAACTGTATATACTTACTCAATAACTTCTCTAGGTATATCCAATTTTTCAATGGGAATCAATTCTTCCAATTCCTTCAGTCTATGTATATAATTCAATTTCTTTCCAAATTTGGCACTAATGAGAGGTCTGAATATCTGGGAGACGAATTTAAGAAAACCTGTGGGGTGTACTAAATACAATGCTTTAAGGTTTTTCTTATAGTTTCTGTCAAATGCTTTATATGCCTGGACTAGCCACCCTAAAGAGGGTTTATTTTTGCTGTTGAGTCCATGATGGAAGTAGATCAGACTGTAATCCTGTTTCACATAATTCTCCAGGGTGTATTTCAAATAACTGTAAAAGTAGTTGGTGTTATATCAACTACAAACGGAAACAAAAACAGAACATACCTTAGCAATAATACATGGTCTATTTCCTTAATTGGTGGTAGTTTACAAGCATACACTACAATTATTTTTCTACCAACATAATCATCACCTTTTACATCAACTACACCGTATTTGGATATTTCTGCAAATTTCTCAGGGCGTGTATTGCCCACTTCAGGATAAGATGTAGAAAAATACAAACTGTCTAAATTTTCTTCACATGCTTCAGCAAGTTCTTCTTCAAAGTTATCATCAGTGAAGTCTGAAATTGGGGATCCCATTGTGTTGCTTGATTCAATTTGTATGAAATCAACTGTAAATTTATTCAAATCAGTTTCATAGTAAATGAAGAAGTTCTAAAGATTGTTAATATTACAGAATTATTAAATTATATCATGATATATGAAGTTGAATATTGACTATCTAATCTATATAAACATCAATGTTGAACATTAATTTTTGTTATAAGAGGTAAGTATGAAAACACCACATTAAATAATACAGATTTTTGAAAATAATTGGATACCCTCCTAAATTCAATTGAAAATCAGTAGGAAAACACCCTGAAATATGTGTCTGCAAAACTTCATTACACTTGGCTTACTGTATTGCAATCACATGGCACTTCTCCAATCCAAGTTGTGTTTTACCTTGCAACACTGACAACAATATTTTTATCAGAAAACTAAGACTAATCATTAAAATTCCATTTTAACGTGCAATGATGATCATTAGATATATGTATGAAATAATCAATAAACATATATTATTCCCCTTATCTCCATGATATTTTTTAGTAGATATCACAAATGTTCAACAAGGTTTATATCAAGCGTACTAAAATCTTATCTAATGTTTACCTGTTTGTATTAGAGTGCCAGGAGTGTGCTGCAATTCAGAATCATCGAACTCTAGATTAGGTTCATAGTCATGGTAATCCGATAAACTGGGATACGGCTCATCATTATCTCCAATGTTAACACCTTATGATAAACAATAATAAATACAAATCGTTTTGTTTAGAAACAACATACCCATCCTTGTTGGGCTGGTTTTATCTTTGGATTCCATAGTAGGGTGTGATATCTATCACATCGCATACGCACAATATTAGCCGTGGTGACACTCAAATCATTATGTTATTTTTCATATTATTCGTATACAAAACAATCTTCAATTCGAATCAAATTGTACTTTTTCTCCAGAATTCGAATCTTCTTCGAATCGTTGTTTTTTATTCTAGGCAATGTTGACAATTTGACATATCCATACTGACACTGACAGGAATTTTTTAATTTAATGAAAAGAGCGATCGACTTATATGAAGCAAACAGTTTTGAAAATAGCATAAACATGCAGAGTTAACATATAATCTGTAATGAATATATCGATTGGAGAAATTAGAATCACTATCGGGATGGTTTACATTAAAGAATGAATCAATTTATATATTTTGATGTTATTTCATTGTGACGTCATGATGTTTCTGTTTTCTGTACATATGCCTTTACAGTTGAACATGGTTAATGATAATGAAGCACTTCATTCATAACCTGAATTTATACAGCAAAAAGATGAAATGAGGAATGAAACAAAATATCTATATGAAAACATTCATACAAGAAATAAACTACATCTCATTTTAGCCATATAAACTACCTTAAGAAGAGTTATTTTGCTGATATCAACCTGTTGATTTCGATAAACGTGACTTAATATAATTTGGAGTTAAGCTCGTTACCCTAGGCCACGCCTATGTCAATAGAAATTGGCATGAAAATAACAATCTGATGGTTAATATTAATATAATCAACAGCCAATTTATATTGTTTTACATATGTAAAGAAATTCGCAGAGAAAGCAGATTTAATTTGTAAAAATGTTGGTCACATTCAGAGAGATAATTGAATCTAGAATTGGAGAAAAAAAATCGCACATGTTTAGTCATTCTGGTACAATTTAATGAGCTTATCGATTATTTGATGAATTTTTCGATACTGACAATTTATAAGCGTGTCGAAGGGATATCAGCCAATTAGAATTTCAATGGCCATCTTTGATCTCTTTTCATTTTCTCTTTATCAAATGATAACATATTATCCTATCTCATCTAAACTTTTATCAATTTTATGTTATTTGAATGTCAGGTGGTTGGTATAGACATAAACATTTTCCAAAGTATCTAATGAGAAAAACTCAGAGAGTAAATTATGTTGATTACAGTTTTCTAATGGCATGGAAAATATTTGAAAATCTCTCATTGAAAAACGTATTATTGAATCTTTCAGCAAAAGAAACCAGAACACCAAAATATTTTTCAATATTTGAGCAATCACCCAATCTTACGACATTCCATTACATCAAGAAAAAATACAAATTGGAGATGTTTTGAATAATTAATAAATGGAAACTGCCTGATGTTTAGTAGCTTTCTTGAAAAATATCGAGAATGGTAAAATTTCCTAACGACGATGAGGTAAGAAACTGTCTAAAAAAGGTCATTTCAAAAACCGATGTGACTAAATTATATTTTTTTTAGCGCACAGCAGATGCTCCGACCATCGAGAGTGTTGATACAAGAGAAAGGATTTGTTACAGACTAGAATTCTCTTTGACTATATAACCTAAAATCATATTAATGTCCGACAGTCAGTTGATCCTAATCCGTGTGGATATAGTAACGTGCCAACATGAAATTAGTTTTCGTAAGTACATTCATTATTTGGGGGCATTCTCTTTGGCGACTCCGCCAAAATACACATACAAACATTTGTTTTTCTCCAAAGCGTAATTTCTTTGAATACCTTGATGTACTGGACTCTAAAATGTTTGACATTTGTCTTAGAAGTATTGTGTAGCAATCGTTTTTCATTTCATAGCACCCTAGATTTTCGAAGGAAATTTTGTCATTGGTCATGATCTCTATATATGTTTCGTTATCTTCATTATATTTATTGTATTTGGAGACAGCAAGTCGTATCGTCAATATTTTTCAGTTTTATTGATCTGGATTGGTTGTTTATGATGATTCCTTATTTGAAATTTTTGTAAGATGACATATTCACTAATTGCTCTACGTATCCATCTCTTTTTCACAAATATTTTTATTTCGTAATGTGTACATGAAATTCAATTTTGAAATTGTATATCGAATATGTCACGGGAGAATCGAGTGGCATTTGTTTTTGTCATTAAAAGTTGGTAATTCGATTTTCACACAGTAGGCCTTGGACGTGCATATAGTGAATTACATCTTTACTAGTTTTTTCTCGGTGTAGCAAAATGTGGAATGCCTCTGGAAATACTTCACGTGAATTGTATAGCTAATAATTCAACTAATCAAACTTTTCAATGGAGAAACGATGAATTGACAGATAAATATTTTAAAAACTACCGATATTTTATAGAAAACCTCAACAACTTCTAGTTTAATATTCTTGACGAATTGCCACCTTTTTTGTGACCATTTCGTACAGTTTTTATTGGAATATTACAAAAAATTTCTGAGGTTTCTGATTCTACGGATTGAATAAGAACTATTTGAATCGGTGGTAGCAAATATTCTTCATAGAAGTAATGATTATACTACAATTAATTAAAAAAGAATTCATTCTTGGTCATCATTGTTGTTTGTGTACCATTCATGTTCTGTGAAAGTAAATCCATTGTGTCGTTAAGACTATTTCTGTGTATTCATATGCCTAATTAATTTCGAGAGGCATTTTGTAATCATTATTTTAGAGTCCAGTCCACTGCAATAAATCACAGCATGATTATAGGGTTGTCATAAAAATGAGGTGCTGTTGGATTTCATATAGATTCTTCACACTGCTGCTTCCAATTCATATTAATATGCTGTATTTTGGGTATAATCACTATATTAGAAAGCAATTGGGATCATTGTTAAGATCTAAAAATAAATCAATTTCTTTTCTGGTTGACTTTGAATAAAGAATTGAATTACACTTCTTATCCATGACATGTGCAATATTTCATATTGTGAATTGAAAGACGCTTTCATTCGTTTAAATCTTCGATAAATGATTTCATTATTTGATTGTCCACAATGGTCAAGTAATTATAACTGATAAATCCTGCTGAGAGAAGTTGAATTACTTTTCCCATTATATTCTTTCCTAGGTCCCCATTATCTTTCGATTATAATCATGCTGTAATCAAGTACAACAATGGTTCTCGATAATCAAAAATACAACCAAAATATTGTTGAAATGTCGTTGAAGAAGCAATGAAGAAATGTAGATTATTTGCGATTTTCACGCTAATCAATACGTTACTGAAAGATCGACATATTTTAAATGAGTTCGATATAGTCTTCGATCAAATTTTTCATGGTGTTTTTCTCTCTTGGTGTCTTTCCATCTTTTCCTATCTTATTCTCGCATGATTCAAGTTGTATATCCTTTATACTTTTCATCTTAGATTTAGGAAGCTTTGTCAACGAAATTTGTATTTTAAAAACAATAAAGCATATCTGATTCTGATTCTGACAAAGTCCAAACGAAATATTGATTCAGCTACCTGCAAATAAGGTATTGCAAAAACTTGGTCCAAAACCATTGTATTCTTTCTTTGGGAAATTTTGATCTTTGACGAAGGTCGTGTGAAAAATTCTCAGCCTATACATAGTGAAGAAACGTTTCGAAATATTACAGTTTTAGTGAAGGTACTGAAACATAAAACCTGCATATGAAGCAATACGATTGAACAACAGTCATTTAATCAATGTTATATTCGAATATAAATCACTTCCAAAATGTTATCTTAACGGATGCGTAGATTGGTTGGTGCTACCATGAAAGTAAAAATCACTTTTAGACTTAATACGTCACAATAATATAAAAATAAAATACAGCTATTCAATTCTAGAGTGTCCCAACAACTGTTAATAATTTGATAATAACTATTTTGAATGAATGTAAATCAGTAATCGATCATTGGGAAATATTTCTACTAAATTCCAGAATATTTTTTCTAAAATTGTAGATGAAATAATTTTTTTTAAGAATTCTGAAGTGACCCAATGCTTAATGTACTGGTATAATATCAGCGTTTCTCATACAAATTTTCTTATTTTTTATAACAGAACACGGTTTATTAAATTTTATGAGAGTAATGAGTTAAGCTGAATTATGATATTTGATAGATGCAATTATTCAACGTTGGCCTTTAGAATTGTAAAGCAAGGGTTTTCAAATGTAAATGTAAATATTTCAACCTATTCAAAGTTTTGGTTTTTCAACCAACTCCCCAAAGTCGGAACTTGTGCAGGGTGAAGAAGGAAGGGCCCTACAGTTTATAGTGGAATTCGAACCACTTGGGGGGAACGGACATACCAGTAGGATTAATACCATGAATCCAACACTTAATGGAAAGTGGATTTTGGCTATTTTAGGTATAGTGTACGCCTCAGACTACTTGGCTACTACGGCCCCAATTTTTATAATCGAATAATTTTTTATCATTTTATGATTTTCATGACAGAAATACACAAACAAATCCTTTTTTCGACATGATTTCGTCTCTATTTGGCGTTATTTAAATATACTTGTCAGGGTTCAAATATTTCAAAAGCCGTCAGCAATTTCTACGGTCAGAAAATCCTCCATTTTGTAGATACATTAAGTCCAAATTATCCCATCACTAGATTTTTTTTCAAATATACCTGCTTTGGTGGTGATTACATGAACTTTCTTCCCTTAAATGCATAAACTATACTAAACATTCCCTCACACCTGGAGTAATACTTTCACCATAAACTCAAAACTGACTTGAACGAAATTTCAGTCACGCCCCGTATAATAAATACAAGTTATTACTGTATTCGTTGTCGGCCATGGCCGGAAGCATTTCTAAGCAAAATCAAAGGTTTTTATCTAGAATGAAGCACCTCATACTATTACATTCTGTAAAATTCTCTCATACCGTTCGTTTTAAACTAAACAAACATTTACCTGGCTATAACCAATAAGTTTTTGGTGGCAAATCTTATATTAGGAAATGAAACATTACCCGCTCAGTGGCGTTGCGAACTCAACTCGCACTTGGGTCACAATGTATTTATTTAAGACGATATCAAATCCAAAACAAACAAACCAAAATAGCCAATCTCATCATTCAACAGTTGGGAAATCATCTGAAATCAGTTACGTTGAAAAATGATTTTTTTATGAGAAGTGTATTCGGTTAATTATTGATTTCAACATGTCGAGACTAATGAATTCAGATACAGGGTGGCCCAACGAAAACGTAGCGGAAAGTATAGATATATAGATAGATTTATTGGTCATAACATGTATACAATACATTTATGACAAGTCACAGATTACGAAAAATTGTGTATATAACTACCAAGAGGAGATTTTATCGAGAATAACCTCGTTGGGCCACCCTGTATATACAGGATTGTTTCGATTGTAACTGGAAATATAATAATAATTCGAAGAGAATGCCATAGCATATTTATTTAACGAAGATAGTTCTGACAAATTTGGTCAATTTTCAATAGCATTAGTGCAAAATACAAAGTATTTAGCACATACAAGCAGCAACACTGTACTTTTTATCGAGCTGTCAAAACTATCTGGCTTGAATAAATAGACTATAACATTGACGAATCGAAATTATGGATCTGAATGGAATTGATTACAATATATTTCCGATGAAAATTCAAAATAGGATATATTATTTATTCCATTTCAAAACGATTGTCTCTAAATTTGATGATTAATTATTGATCTTGCAACATCGCATCGGTTGCTGACGTGACGTAACTATCTAGCCAAACTAAATGGTCATGGCAATTTGACATCGCTTTTTGAGTATGATGCCCTCCTTGCCTACCCATCGCTACGCCACTGCTCTCGGTATGAGGAAGCTCGAGATGGAAGAATTCGTGCTGTATTAGGATGAATTATGATTTCTTGGAATTCCATTCGCCGACTCGCTTTACAATATCCACATAATACTAGCATTTATTTCAACTTTCACCTGTCCTTCTACACTTTCTTCCCTGATGTTTTTGAATTACGAGATGGTATCTATGATGGGATCATGAATAATTCATGGTGATCTCGAAGAATAGGTGCTAGCGGTATTATATCATGACCTATCGAGTTTATTTACTTCCTTTCAGACGAATCAATCAGATACTGATAAAATTGCATGAAAAATTTAAAGCAACACCTGTTTATGATCAAACATTGGCGTAACTAGAGTTGACTAATGGGGGGGATGTCGACCCCCACCAGTCAACTACACTTACTCAAATTTTTATTTTTTCAAATTGTTACTTGCTTTTTTTATTTTTTCTAAGCAATGGGAGTTACGACCCCAAAAATACCCCCTCGTTACGCCTATGATGATCAATGCATTTAAGAAAGAAAGTCGTGAAGAGATTCGTGATGGATTGGACTCACTGACTACTATAATCTTTGATCTACAGAGTGTCAATTATGAAACCTAAAATAAAACTGAGCTATAAAAGAAATCAAAGCCGTTTTTACACAAGTTTTGACGAAACGTCAAACGAAATCGTTGATTTCAAACTCGAAAACAATAAACATACATTTTAAGCGAATCGAAATCCATAGAAATAAGCAATTTTTAGCATTATTTTCGCTGAAACATCTCAACACTTGAAAGCCAATGAATAAATAAACTCTGCTCTCTGTTTTCGTTCCCCTGACAAGAGTTTTGAGATTGTTTCGTGCTCGAGGTACAGTCAAGTTTCAAAATTGACATCCTGTATACAGGGTGATTCACGACGAATTGTACATAGTCCAAACATAAGTGCTATGGACTGGGACCATTCCATATCTGGTATTAAAAAATGCCTTGTTGCGTTTTTGACGGATATACAGGATGATATTTCAAAAAATATGTGAATTATTCTACGTTGAATATCTTTAAAAGTGAAAAACTCAGACATATGAAATTTGGCACAGAGTATGTTCCCTGAGCTCAATAAAAGAGCTCCTTACAAGATCAATAAAAATGCGAAAAAAAATTAATACGACCTAAAATTTCAACAGTTGAATGAATAATACTTCATCTCCAAGATTTTTGTTGAAATATAATGATGTGCTATCGATGTGGTGCGGCATCAGTCATAAGCGGAATGAGAATACATTAAACTTTTTTTTCTGCAGAAAATAAAAACTTCTGCGTTCATTTTTTCAAACTGTTGCTAGTATCCTCCTCAAGCTTTAAAGTGAGAAAAACAAAAATTGTTTGATCTGGCTTACAGAGTGTTATTCTAAGAAAACCAATAAAATCCAAAACCAAGTCCGGACCTAAAATGGAAATTTTTCAAAACATATTTTATTGAGCCCAGAGAATATACTCAGTTTGCCAAATTTCATGTCTGAGTTTGTCACTTTTAGATATATTTAACGTAGAACAATTCACATATTCCCGAATATCATCCTGTATATCCGTCAAAAACGCAACAAGGCATTTTTTAATTCCAGATATGGAATGGTCTCAGTCCATAGCACTTATTGTTGGACTATGTACAATTCGTCGTGAATCATCCTGTATATCAAAATTTCCTTGATTAATTGTGTCTATCAAATATACGACCCAAATTTTATTAATTGCTTTTGTTATTTTTTCAACACGAATTTCTCCATTCAAAACGGAAATTGTAAACGGAAATCCTTACCTGTTGTAATATATTGGGAGCGTGTGATATGAAACCACCTGTTTGAATAGAGATCATTTCATAAAACGACAGTAATTACGACTTCTTGTAATCAACAAATGTTTAACGTTGGTATTTTAAATAGAGAAAACGTAAGCACCTTACAGATGTGAGTTTAAACCTCTCTATTAATTATAAACTTCGAATGTCCGACATTTGGAGAAGTCATCAGAAGTGGGATTATTTATTCTTGGCTATGATTTAATGAATAAATAAATATATTTTGTTCCAGATTCTTGTAATATGTTTGATTGGCATCCAAGCCGCCAAAATCCAACGAAAATCAACTGATTCTTCCAAAACCTCAGACAGTAGCCAAAAAGCCATAATAGCGATTCGAATTGTCGATCCCGAAGGAGAGAAAACGAACGGCAAAAATTTGAAAAGAACAATTGAATCAGCTCTAGGATACGGTTACAATAACCAACAGGCAGCACCAAAGTACGAGGTTTACAAATATTCCCAACACGACATCCCGCCATATACTGGGCCTTCTTTGAACCAGAACCAACGCACCAACGAGGGGAGATATCAAAATGGATATCAAAATAATAATTACGGTTAGTTATCGCTAAAATAATTGTTATTGGCAACTGTGAGACTTTCACAGACTTTTTGAAGATACTTTGAACTTTGTCATGATCAGTTACGTTTCAATGAGGAAGTGGAATATGTTTATTATGCCAATGAGTGAAATCAACTTCGTTCACCAACTGTTTTTGGTTCTAAGAATTTTTCCTTGATTAAGTATTTCAAATTAAGTTTTATGTAATTTTACAAAAAAGTAAACACGGAATTTTCAGTGAGAATTTTAAGTGTAGCTATGAATTTCGTAATTGACTTTATATGGTCAATTATATTGAGGTTAACAATTGCGTAATAATGTTAACGAGTGCGATGTTGCCCTGTTTTCAATAATGACTAATAGTCCAACGTTTTTAATAAGGATATGTATCGTGATCTGATTGTCGAGTGTAACCATGTATTCGTTCATAGAATTAAAATTATGATGACTATCTATTTAAAAGTTAATCATTATTATACATAAAATGATGAATGTGGTGAAAGAAATTGTATTTGAATAATAGAAAGGATCTTTGTGTTCTCAATTTATTTCTGCGTTATTATATTACTACATTATATAAATTGGAGTCGTTATTCATGAGCGACAACTGAATTATATTCCAACATTGGATCATCAAATGAAATCAATAATGATTAAAATATACAGGCTATATTGAACACGATCTAAAAATCGATCTTTCAAAAAAGGTTTTCTTCTACAGATCATTCTATATAAGTTTAAACTATTTGCAATGAAAAACTATGAGTTTCCAAGAAATTTTGAAGAAATATTTTGAAACGTGAAATTGTGGGCATTTGAATTAAAGTCTACAAAAAAGTTTTTCTTTCAAGAAAATTGAGAACACAATTCGAATTTTATAGATTTATGAAATTATGTTCAATTGGTTGATTAATATGTAGTTTTTCAAACCAATCTTTCTCTTCATGAAGAAAATACGGTTCTTTTTGTTGGTTTCATGTTGTCATAACATATTTTGGAAACCTCCAGTATATTCATTATATTTACCAATTCAAAACTATTCCAAGCAACTATTTAGCAAGATAATGTTATGTTTATGATTTCTAAAGCAAAATTTGCTCATATGAATTCATTTAGGAACGTTCAAATAGTGAATTTGGAAATTTTTATTCATTCAAAACCAAATAACTCTAAACCTATACAATTAAATCAACCTTCCTTCTGAATTTGTTTCTATTATCTCAACCAGCGCATCATAATCTATAGAAATTGATGATTTCTCCACAATTTCTGATAAAAAAAAATATTTTCTGAACTCTCGGACAGTCTCAGACAACTAGTTCCTGATTATGTTATTTAAATTCCAGTGCCGGCCAACTCTTACCTACCTGGAACCACCCTTTTCTCAACCATAAACCAAAACGGGCAACTAAGCGCCCTTTCCCAACAAGCCCCATCCCTTCCAAACAACCACGGTCAGTCTCTCATCCCAGTAATCATCCTCAGAATCCTTCCGTCTCAATTAGCCACCCCACAATACCCCTTGTACCCAAACCTACCCCTCACCGACAATTTCGCACCCTTAATAAACTCCATAGACGTCCGATCATTGCTGAGCAAATACTCCACCACCCAACAGCAAAGCTACCAACCTCAGAATGACTTCCAAACGTATCCAACCTACGAACCGAAGCCTATTTACGAGCCCCAGGCTGATTACAAACCTCAGATAAGCTACCAGGTGCAGAGCTCCCAGAGCTACCAACCCCAACAGCCTCAGAAATCCTACCAACCCGTGTACAATCGCATCCCCCAGGAATTTCCTCGACCTCAATTGGAAGAGCCGAGGCAGAATATTCCTGTGCAAGAAGAACCGTCTCAGGAATCTTCATTTGACTTGGTGAAGTCTAGGGTTGTTCACGAAGAGTCCCAGTACGTGCCGAACAAGCAATATTTGCCAGGGAATTCTGGGATTGCCAGTAAGGAGTTGTTGACTCATGAGAATTATCCGTCTTCGCAACATACCAGGGTGGTTTTCAAAACTCCTGAAGGTATGACAGGTGGTGGTTTGCGGTTCATTTCCATGTAGGGATTAGTGGAATTGATTCAGATGTAAATTGGTGCTTCATTTAGGTTTTGATCAATACAAAGTTTCCCCTGCTATATCGCCAATGATATACAGGGGGTTTCAGAATTGCACGGCAATATTTCAGGTACAAAATAAGGAAGAAAGTTCCTATGAACATGTGCCTGATCTCGATTATTAGTGGAGTTACAGGTGGTTTTTATTTTATTATGCTTGATATACTGCAGATAGAGCTTTCAAATTTTGTACGAGTATTAAGCAATAGGTGCTGCTTAATATTAAAGTAAATGGTTTCCAAATACCATACAGGGTGTTGCATTTTCCGAGGTCTCAATCCATAAAAACCTTAAGAGAAAGTTGCTCGTACGCCACTGGTGAATTTTAATATTTTTCTTCAAGTTTTTCAACCCATTAACTGAATTTTGTCCCTCTTGACTTTTGGCCGAATTTCCTCAGAAATTTCAATTTGTGAATTGGCTCAAAATTACATACTCTGATACTATTTTGATATTCGATATTAATAAAAGCATCAAAATTAAATAAAAAAGGAATTAACCAACAAATGTTCAGAAGAATTGTTCAAAGTGGCCTTCGTTTTGTTGAATGCAACATTGAGGACGACGAATCCATGACTCCTTGGCACTTCGTCTAACACCCTGTAACTCCGCTAATAATCGAGATCGGACACATTTTCAAAGGAAGTTTTTTCCTTATTTTGTACCAGAGAATACGTACCTGAAATATTGCCGTGCAATTATGAAACACCCTGTATAGTCTATTCATTTCAGCTAAATGATAACGTCACATGAATAATGGCTGCGATGTTGCAACATCATCAACTGATTATTGAATTGAGAAAATTAATTTCGCAATAAAAGAAATGGAATGTTTCATTTACCTTAGGAATATATTCGAATATTTTCAGTGGCAGGCAACCCATAATCCTGTATATACAGGGTGTTAGTGAATAAGTGCGACAAACTACAGGGGGTGATTCTTTGTCATTTTTTATGAAAAAAAGTTCATGTAAACGTGTGTCCTAACTTGCTTCATTTCCGAGTAACGGGGTGTTAAAGTTTTCTCTTAAAAACTGACTATTTATTTATTTCTCTGTAACCGGTCGAGTTATGCAAATGATATTTGGTAGGTTCCAAGAGGTAGTTATTGCGCATTTTTTGACATGAAATTAAGAATTTTATGTTCATCATTGGCGTGCATATGCGTAATGATCTCAATTTTTTTAAAGAAAAAAATGGTACGCCACTGAGATATTCCAAACTTAAATTCAATTTTGAATGTCTCGTTCAATTTGCGACAAAAAGTCTCTCATGCCTTTTTTTCGTGAAGGGCGCCGTTTTTATGCAAAAAATAAAACATCGTAGGTAATGCGTATTTTTCATTTATTTAATACATTATCAAGAACTATCTTACACAATAAAATTAAACCAGAACAATAACAAAAAATAACACTAAAGGATGAATAAGGCGCAAAGCTACAACAAATGTTCAAAATGACCACCTTCAGACGTGATACAAGATTCAACTCTTCGCCTCATTGATTGTCGTACTCGCGCAAATATTCCTGGTGTATTTCTTATTGTCTCGCAGCCGGCTATAATTCGATTCCTCAGGTGTTCAACATTTTCGACGGGCGTGGAATAAACCAATGACTTAAGAAAACCCCATATGCAAAAGTCTAGAGGATTTAAATCCGGCGATCGAGCAGGCCAATGTTCCGTACCTCCCCTACCTATCCAACGATTTGGATATACTCTATCTAAGTGATTACGTACATTGATGCTAAAATGGGCTGGTGCACCATCATGCATGAACCAGAAATGTTGTCTCATCTGTAGAGGAATTTCTTCAAGAAGAACACGTAACTCTTCCTGTAGGAAATTGAGGTAAGAGTCACCTGTTAGTCGTTGTGGGAGGAAATATGGACCGATTAAATGATCATGAAGTACTCCAAGCCATACATTTACTGAAAACTGATGCTGAAAATGAGCTTCGAAGATTCCATGTGGATTTTCCTCGGCCCAGAGGTGATTGTTATGGAAATTTTGTATACACTGTCGTCCAAAATTAGCCTCGTCAGTAAACAAAACGCCATTTAAAAAATTAGGAATTTGAACGATTTGATGAAGAATCCAATGGCAAAAGACTAGGCGCGGAAAAAAGTCTCTAGGTAGTAGAGCTTGCACACGTTGAATATGAAACGGATACAATTGCTGTTCTTTAAGAATTTTAAATACACTGAAGTTGCTTACATTCAATATGTTGGCAATCTTTCGAGTACTCGTTTCAGGTGACTCCGCAATTAACTCGAGAACTGCTTCTTCTAGTTGCACAGTTCGTACTTCTCGAGGGCGCCCGCAGTCAGCTGTCTGTTTCTTAAATGTACCATTTTCGCGCAAACGTTGGTGAAGACGAGCAAATATTGTGTGATGGGGTACCCTACGTTCTGGATGAAACTCAGCATACAATCGTCGAGCTTGCCGACCATTTCCATTACTTCGACCATAGACAAAATGCATGTCTGACATTTCCGCATTTGTATAATTTTCCATCCTTTTCGATAAAAGAAAAATTAATTAGGTACTCATAAAAAACAATGTTATAACAAACTGAAAGCTCAAAAATGAAGGGACGCTAATCGTATTTGACAGGAATGTTGACAGTAGCCTACTTGCGTCGCTACTAGATAATGGATTAAAGAAATGAAAAATACGCATTGAGTTGTTTCATTTTTTGCATAAAAACAGCGCCCTTCACGAAAAAAAGGCATGAGAGACTTTTTGTCGCAAATTGAACGAGACATTCAAAATTGAATTTAAGTTTGGAATATCTCAGTGGCGTACCATTTTTTTCTTTAAAAAAATTGAGATCATTACGCATATGCACGCCAATGATGAACATAAAATTCTTAATTTCATGTCAAAAAATGCGCAATAACTACCTCTTGGAACCTACCAAATTTCATTTGCATAACTCGACCGGTTACAGAGAAATAAATAAATAGTCAGTTTTTAAGAGAAAACTTTAACACCCCGTTACTCGGAAATGAAGCAAGTTAGGACACACGTTTACATGAACTTTTTTTCATGAAATATGACAAAGAATCACCCCCTAAAGTTTGTCGCACTTATTCACTAACACCCTGTATAATAATTCGGCATGCTGAAATCAATAAATATAATACACTTTGAATAAAAAAGAGGTACTGGAAAAAATAGGTTTCAAAATATTTTACTATCTATAGTTTATTCATTTTGGGAAGACCGTTATGACATATTCAGTTATCTTTCACTATTAGAGCAAAATAAAAAGTATCTAGCTAATCACCGAACTTCTGATAGGTGGGAATATTTAGGCAATAATAATTATGGCAACAATTTGCTGTTACTTCACAACAATGTCTAATTTATTTGGAGAGCAATCTTTGATCCTCTTCGTTAATTCTAGTCGAAATTTTCACATACATTGTAAAAACTGTTTAACGATTTGATAGCTATCCAATTTTAGTGATCATATTTCATAAATCGAAAACATTTCTTGAAACAATTTGAAACTAATATAAACTTAAACTAACTTCTGTTTCGGAGTATCGTTAAAAAAAGAACAGTAACACCGCAATTTCTGGCGAACTGTCACAACTATCTTGCTTAAATAAGTAGACTGTACCAAAAATAAATAATAAATGATATAATAATAACAGAATGGCCGTATTAAATTATCAATTATGCAATTGTAGTAATTGTACTAATGATGCACTTTGTTACTATCAATTCATTGCAGAATGTGTAAAGAAATCTAATTAATATGAATATTTTCTGAAGATATTGAACTCTCTCCTTCTTATGATACAATTAAAAACAATTCTTACACTGCTCAAACTGATTGGTATGACTGCAAAAAATCAATATATGCTTAAGAATAATTGATATGCTTACGTAACAGTCATAAAATAATTCTATTCGAATGATAGATCAATGCATTTAATTTCACTGAATTATGTAGGTCAAATAAGGAATACCCTAGATTCGAATTACGAAGTCAAGCAACAGAAAGGCGTACCACAAGAATATGCTCAACAACAAGAATACGTCCAACAACAAGAATATGCCCAACAACAAGAATATGCTCAACAACCAGAGTATGTTCAACAACAACAGCAGCAACAAGTGGATTATCAATACGATTCTAATGTGGATTATGCTGAACAAGCTACTGAGTCAGATCAGTATGCCTATGAAGAGGGACCAACAGAGAAAAGGCAGAACTTGGTTTACGTTCCGTTCAGACGTCACCTTCAAAAAAGTTGAAATGCCATATAAATGATTGTATATATTTTGTATTGAAAAAGTTTTTACAGAAACCTACCAAATATTGTACAAATCAGGAAGAAACGGTTTTTGTAAAAACTTTTATTTACTTTTTCTAGGGAAGACTCCAGAGATTCAACATTTCGACATCATCCAGTATAATAAATTCAATGTGTTGTTGAGAATGAAATGAAATTTTTTTCCAAGCTACTGATATTTTGAGTAGATATTTCGCATTCATTATGGATTCAAAAATCTTGGATGCATCAAAAATCGTACATTAAATTAGGCTATTTTTCACAAACTTTTTTTGGAAGACATGGAAGCCCATATGAATATCTTCGTTGAATTATTTCTTGAAATTTTAACTTTAATGAAATGGTTTAGAGTCTCTGGGTTTTGTACAGAATTTTGAGTGTACTTCTGAACAGAATAACTGCCATTTTTATAAAATAAAATGTTCTATTGTTTATATGAAATAGCTTTTACCGTTCGAAACCAAAAGTTGTAGTTTGAATTTCAGAACATTTTTTTGGTTTTAAAGGATGTAGAAGAGTTGCTATAGACAGTAGATATATTTTGAGTGCTGGAGAATATTTTGTCCACCACATTTTCGAAATATACTAACGTATCTTAGCTTAAGGTTGAAGTTGTTTTTGTGTATGGATTAATCTCTATATTTATTTTATATTTCTTTACAATCATCAATAAATAATTTGTTTCATTTTTGTTATTCATTGAAAATAATAATCAAGGGTCTACTATTCAGAACTTGCTCAACGTTAACAAATTTCCTATTACGTGCTGCCTCCAAAAATCTGAATGCAGTCTTTTCACTGTTCAAACGTAGTACAACATAACCATAATGGTGATTTTCTTGAATTCATCAGAATTTGAGGAATTTTCATGACATCTACATGGTGTTTCATCAATATGATAAGAAATGAAAATGAAAGGACCAAAATATGACGATTGAGCGTAACATCGCTCATACAAATGTTGATGGTTAAAAAGATACAGTGCGTTCAAAGATAAAATCTTATTTGCAAATTTCTTAATAGCTTCGACAGTTTTTATGATATTAGTTTCTCTAACACTAGAAAACTAACTATTTGCTTGTATAACAGCAACCTACTTGTTTTTTCTTGATGAAATTATTTGAATTTATTTGTGACTTCAATACTTAAAATCGGGTTCATTATCGTAAAAACGGTAAGGTTTTTCGACTTTTTCCAAGAAAACTTTTTTGTTCAAGAGATACGTAGTTTGATAAATTTCCAATCGAAAATGTTGATTTTTGACAGACAAAAAAGTTGTGCATATTTTTAAATAATTGTAAGCGGGTAAGTGGCGCCCTCTAAGGACTACATTAATACTGATAAACTATTCTTGTTTGCCGTTCCAAAAACCCCCAATGTACCAATTTTTAAACCGATATCATAAAAACTGTCGAAGCTATTAAAAAATTTGCAAATAAAATTTTAACATTGAACGCACTGTATATTTTTAACCATCAATATTTGTATGAGCGATGTTGCGCTCAATCGTTATATTTTGTTCCTCTCTACTCTGTTTCATTTCTTTCACCATATGAATGAAACACCCTGTATATCCTCATTCACTTCTCAATGAGTAGAAGGTAGTAGTTATACAATAAAATTCACCACCATGTACATACCATGTCAAACTTCATTATCAAATATTCAACATCTTTGAGTTGAGTGTCACGGAACAACTCGTAATCTTAGAAGTAATAAATCATAAGCAATGGAAACGTTTCAAGTCAATGATTCGGAATCAAAGTGTACCCTCTAAATAACATCCCATTAAGGGCGAAACCCACATGGAAATTATATGGAGGGTTCATCCATTATTGATGGTATCGTGAGTGGAAAACTCGTGTCATTTTTATTACATATTTTCATCGATAATTTGTGTGCATTGAATAGTAGGTATAAGGAGTAGTGGGTATTCTGATTCAGAAAAGAAATGAACGGTTTTCGTATGAATATTATTTTTATTTTGTTACTTTTCTTCGTTGGGATCTATGGACAAAATCTTTCGAGACTCAAACTTGGTGAGTTTAGGTGATAGCCATGTTTTGAATTATTATTGTGGATGATTATGAAAATTAGAATTTCAACGCGAAATATTTCAATAAAACATTCGATACGTATGAACAAAAATGTACATCAAAATATAGATTGCAAAGCTACCACAATATTATGTATGAATTCAAAACAAAAATGTGTATGCTTTTATTTCTACATGTTCTTTCATCTTATTGAATAATTCATATAGATTACAATGAAACTGATATTTCATAAATGTTGGTTACTTCCAGAGAGCTGGCAACACTGTTGATATAATGATTTGACTACCAACCCCAAATAAATATCCCTACTATTATAATATTATAAAAACGAATGTAAGTAGCTTTCAAGTGAAAAATACTCACCGATACCGATTTTCATGAAACTTTATACACATATTCTTGAAGGTATTGGAAGTAACAAAGTTTACATTTTATTATAATAATTGTTTGTCAAAAACTCTCAACGTCAAGATATTTCAACGCCATCTAATATTTTACTAATGAAGTTCAAAGTGTAAGCTCTGTATTATCGACGGTTACCACAATATCCGACCTCGTTTTTCAATAAAGTATATTTTGAGTTTTTGAAACTTCATTGTTAGTAGTTATTAAAAAAAATATGATCCCAGCGGAGCAATCAAACATAGTGGTTCATTTACATTTATAATGATCTCTGATACTTATTTGATAGCTTCAATTGGACCGTAAAAATGTTATACTAATTTCCAACTTTATTAAGTACATCACAGTATCACATTCTACCAGATTATCATTATTATACTACTGATATACAAAAGATATAATCATCAATGCATTCACCACCAATAGTCCTAATAAATATGTCTTTGAGTAAGTTGTGAGAGCATATTTTGATCGTACATGCTGGAATTATATCAGCCCTCTATTGGATATTCAAAGAAACTGTAGTGATCTTAAGTATGAAACCAAATGAATATCTTGGAAATCTTCAAGTATAATTGTTGAATTTATGTACAGGGTGATTTTAACACTTGTTGAAATTTTCAGAATGACTGAAAAACGAGACATATACTTTGTTCCATATTTTCGACCATCACTGTATATTTAAAATTATACAAATATCTGTGGAGACATTGCAAATACAGGGTGTGAAAAATCTGTCGGAATAGCTGTATCAGGCAAAACATTTTATTATATCAATTACTATGGGAGTTACGCGGGAAAAACCCATTTCCAGGGACGTCCTTTAGGGGCACTATTTCACGTTGAGAACATTTCGAGTTGTTTCTGAATCAGAGAGATTTTACACATATTTATTCTTGATGGAATAATATAGATAATGGGTGAGTCAGACAATTACACATATAAATATCAAATCAAAATATGCATCCTTACACTGTTTCCCCCATCAAACTCCAGTTCTATCCCCAAATTTCTTTCAACAGGGGATTAAATCATTGTAACTATACGTCAGGAATTCACACACTGTCATATCTCACCTATTCATTTATTAATTCAAATTCATCGGCTCTATATTTGCGTCTCTTTATAAATATATAAATCTTGAAAACAAAAACACCAGTTACGATCGCAAAACAAATGGAAACCAAAACTATACTGAACGATAATAAATAATTAGTACCCCCACTATCACTGTAACCTTGTGAATTTGGTAATGACAAACCTCTGTCACTTGTACAATAAATTCCTGCTATATTCTCTTTGTCTATGTCGAATGCCTGTCTAGTTGTATAATTGACTCTTCTTTCCTTCAGAAATGTAATGATATCAGCTAAATTCTCGCACGAAAGCAGGTTTGATCTTATGTTTAGTACGGATATCAAAGGCAAGTGAGATAAAATCATCTCGTATTGTATTGAAAGTAATCTGTTATCTTCCACATCTAAAACACGCAAGTCCCTGTTTGACTCCAATAAGCAATATTCTAGATTATTCAAAAAGTTATGGGATAGGTTCAAGAACACCAAATCCTCTAGGTTCTTGAAGATTTTACAATCAGACAGTGATGAGAGTTTATTATTCGACAAATCCAATGTTTCCAATTCCTTCAGTGAGCTGAACACTGAGCCAGGTAAATCTTTGATGGCATTATTGCTAATTTTGAGAACGTTCAATTGCGATAGGTTTGTGAACGAGTCATCATTCAGTATCACGTGATTGTTTGATAAGTCTAGCGTCACGAGATTGGAGAATTTCACGAAAATTCTAGCCTCTATATTCGACAGGTTGTTATTATTCAACAACAACGTTTCTAATGAGCTACACTTGAGTGTTTTCAAGCAATGCTCTGTGAGGTTATTGTAGCCCAAGTTCAAACATTTCAGCGTGGGCAACTCATCCAAAACCAGTTGATCCAGCTTATTGTGCGACAAATCCAACTGGTACAAGTTATCTTTACCTGTAAACGTACTACTGTCTATACTTCTGATTTGGTTGTTATTCAAATAGATCTCTTCAGACGTATTCAAGTTTTTGAAATTGGAACTCTTTATTTTAGACAGCTGGTTGAACTGCAGATTCAGCTTCCGGATGTGCCTGAAGCTATTCAAATAATAACCCAAACTCTTCAGCTTATTGAAGCTCAAATCTAATTCACTCAAATCCGATGAAAATGCGTCCACAGTTGAAAAATTATTGGGTTGTATCGATTGCATTTGGTCATTCAGACTAAAATCGATGCTTCCATCATCATCGTTCCCACAAATGAGGTATTCACTGGAAAGGGTCTCTATGGCATTGCTAGACAAATTCAACACTCGAAGATTCGTTAATTCACAGAACGGTATATTGTCGATGTCTTTCAACAAATTCTGAGTCACCTGGAGGTGATTCAACACCGTCAGATCCTTGAAACAATCTTTCGGGAAAGCGTGCAAACCATTGCCAGATAATATCAGATCGTTCAAACGCTTCAAGCCCTGGAAGGAATTCTTTTTGATAGCAAATTCTGTGTTGGTGATGGACAGGTATTCCAGCCTTTCCAGAGCACCGAAAATGGCTTCTGTGCTAGAGAACGTGAGCGTACAGTTTTCTAAATACAGATATCTTACACCCTCCACTCGACGAAAAATACTCGAAGTTACATTTTGCAAAGAAGAATTCTGGATGGTGAGTTTTATTTCGTTGGTAACAGTGATGTTCCTCAAAGGATCGAGGTTTGATTGGTCCAATTCTTTGCATGTGATATCGTAGCCATGGCCGTAGGTGTCGTACAAGTTGAATTCTCTATCACAGCCAGATGCAAAGACAACGACAAGAAATGATAGTGGAGCTATCAGGAGAGTGACGTCAGACTTCATTTTTTCTGAAACAAAAATGAGTGATTGAACTGATATCTGTTACAGTTCCCTTGAATAAATTGGTTACTGATCAGAGAGTGACGTCAGAAACAAAAACGAGAGCTTGTGCTGATATAGTGACAGCTCTCTTGAATAAATTGACAACTGACTATTGTAAGTTTTCTCGTGTGAAAAATTTCGAATGATATGAGAATATAATCAATATGAATCAAACATATATCGCTTCTTAGAACTGATTGAAACAAAGTGAGACTCATTGAAGTAAACAAGCGTTTAATTTTTATAGTTTTGCGTGGAATAATTTTAAATGACATTTTAAATATATGTTCCAATGGTATAAACACATTATTATTTTGTAAGATTGAATAATCCCGTAATCTTAATATGTATGTAATATGGAAGAAAAGTAGGAATAACTTGAAATAACTTATATCGAATATCAAAGAAATATACTGAATATACAGGGTGGCCCAACGAAAACGTACAGGAAGGTATAACTACCAGGAAGAGATATTATCGAGAAGAACCTGAAACACGTCAAAATGGGGGTCAAATGATACCTTGTTGAAAAGCCATTTTGATTCCCTACACAATGCTTTTTTATTCTTGAAATTCCGTCCACTCGTTGCAAAGATATGGACCTTTGAAATGTCGCTAGTGCATTTCTCAAAAACTACAAGAAGTCAATCGATTTCGCTTAATAACTTACCGTTAAGTAAATGTTGAATATACATATGTATAATACAATAATTAATATACAAAGTTGACGTGTTTCAGGTTTTTCTCGATAAAATCTCTTCCTGGTAGTTATACCTTCCGGTACGTTTTCGTTGGGCCACCCTGTATTTGAAATGAATTGATTGATGAACTGAAAATATAACTTACATTCTCATTCTCATTCTCTGACTGACAGAGATTTGACGTTCTGATCTTGCAGACCATTCACAGCATTTTTGTTTCGAGGAATATGGAAATCTGAAATCAAAGAAAGAATTCAAGCATAAGCACTAGATTTAAAGAAAGAACTTCAACAAAGAAGATCACATATAATGCGAAACAGTTTTAAAAAAGGGAGATTGTACATTTATTTTGTTAATTTCCTAAAAGTTATCTAATCTCAGTGTAGTAGAATATTGGTGAATGTATTTATGTTAAATGAAGACCTAGATGTTCACCTTCATGACTTGATATTCAGATAAAATATGAATTATTCACTAAAAATACCATACTATCAACAAAATTTTCACCAAAGTTCAGATCATTTGACCTATTTAACTATCCAATGAATCAGTAATTTAGTTTAAAAAATAAATCGAGATTTATCCGATGTCTCAATAATATAGTCGTCAATGAAAATTAGTAAATAGAATATTTGTAAAATATCGAATAATACGATAATAA
The DNA here is from genome assembly GCA_037013635.1 of Plagiodera versicolora. Classification (NCBI taxonomy): domain Eukaryota; kingdom Metazoa; phylum Arthropoda; class Insecta; order Coleoptera; family Chrysomelidae; genus Plagiodera; species Plagiodera versicolora. The sequence goes on from CM072990.1 coordinate 4,782,134, forward strand.
TTTTTCTTGGGTACTGTGATTCAATTGGAGCATGCATTAAGGATATCTACGAGTTCTGTAACTATTTTTTTGTCATTATATAGAGGAGTTGGTAGAATAACAGCGAAAAGGAAAAAGCAATGAGTCTCTCTTGAATAGACTTTTGTCCATACCCAATATATATTTTTTTCGATACTGTATAATGTCAATCAATAGTTACAATTTTTGACGGTAGTCAGATAAAAGTATTAGACATTGATGATGTAGAGATTTTTCACTGAACTTCACAGCAGATAAATGATAATCTGGTTTTTTAGAAATATCAGGTATGGAGATTTTCAGACTACGCGCAACGTTACGAATACCGTAATTGTTAAATTGAAATTGTTATCACCGCAATCATAACTAATTATATATTATAATGAGCTCTAATACTGATTACCTGTGAATGATAAGACAGCGATTGGTAACGCAAAATCCCAAAATGTTATTATGTTATTTCAAGAGAATCTCGTCCATTCTTCAACTCATTCCAACGTAAAATTATGGTTTGTTGTTGATATTATTTGGTAGAAATTGTGGTTATGAAGATGGAATGTATAGTTTAGGGGGTAAAGACTCCTGTTTTCCTTGTGCATTTTTCAACAAAACCGTGATTTGATCATTCAATTTCACTGGTTTTGGATTGTATCAATTTTAAAGATTATTTATCCACTTAGTTAAATAATTAATTCGCAGATTGGCATTGACTACTTGTAGCTTTTTTAGGATGAATAGATATCCATTAATTATTCATCCGAAAGTTTTTATCTCAACACATTGAGATGATATCAATGTTTTATTCGAATAAATGCTCATTTGACTTTCTCAGAAATGTTTGTTTATAATATATTTTCTTTTATAATGTTGTTTTGACCTGCTAAAAATGTGCAATGTACGTAAAATAGCCAATAAATCTCTATCTATCAATAAGTTGGAGTTAGTACACGAAAATATAACTGAAATTCACCTGTTTATTTTATTAATTATAACAATATCTGGAAATTATTATGAAATTTCCTGGATATTTCATAGCAGACTGACGATTTCTTCTTCACCAAATCTATCTATCTGTCTGACTATAAATCAATGAAACTCCTATTGTTATTGATGAACTTTGTTCATTTGTTCATATACATAGCCTACTACAATAATCATGATAGGCAGTTGATATGCATATCTCTATAGTTAAGAGTTCATAATGTTACTTCTCCATAATTATAGATTGCATTGACACACTGACAAATTAATCTTATATGTATAGGATAGCCCCATTTGAGTTTAGATTTTTTCTAAATTATGGCGAAGTCGCGCGATTTCTTTCATTTTTTGTTTCTCAATCGAAAAAGTATATACACGAAAAAAAAAATATTATGAAAATTCATCACAAATGCATTGAATACAGTGGTAAAACTTTTGTTCCAACAATACTAATACAACACATCAAATGGTAGAATGTGGAAATATCGAAAAATGAATTCATGAATGTCAAAGACTACTACGAGGAGTTTTTTTTTTTCGATATCACAAATTGTTTTCTCGATGAATATCAAGTTGCGATGCATGAATGCGAAGGTAACAATAAGTTCTGTTTAAACAAGAAATATTTTAATATGGCGTCCTTCAGAACAAGTTAAATTAATGATAAATGACATAATTTTATTTTGCATTATAGAACACCCTGTGTATTTCGTTTTTCTAACCTAAATACTCACATAAATATGGTTGTCTTGTAAATGCCACTTTATCACCATCACAATTTATTTTTACATAGTTTTCAATAATGTCGCCACAATATAAATCTGCAATAAACTAAACATTTATTTCCTGTTTCTAACTCTCGTTTACTTTTCTCCTAGACTTATAATTGATAATTATGGTCAAGATATGCGGCTGGCGGATAGTGCATACAATCTTTTCCCGTCCAACAACCTAGCAAAAAACTGAAATTGTTCTATTACACTTTCATTTTAGTTGAAAATCCGATCAAGTTAAACCGTTATTAGAAAACCTCCGGTCTCTCAATGCACCGATACACAAATGTTATTGCAATATAATAATTGGAATTCATGAACAAACATTGGTTAAACGTCAATATTTTCGAATGCTTCGTATATTTTACGGAGATTTATTATTTCTAACTCACGAATCTGAAGTTGCGAGCGTTAACTGTCAAGCTTACATTCGTATTATCATTTGATCACATATTGTGTTGGTAGTTGGAAGGTAGTTATTCATTTGTTTTCCAGTGGCGTTTCAATCAAATTTTATATAGTGTCATACTCTTTATGCGAATAATGACAGTTCATTATGGAATCTGTAAAATGCAACTTTAATTAATGGGTGGTAAATCCATTCTAACGCATTTTGTCGCCTTATCGAAGGTATTTGTCAGATAGCTTCACCATATTGGCTACATACAAACTTGCAAACAATAAAGAGGGAAATTTTGAATTTCATTCCAGAAACTACCAAATTGTTCACGATAACATCGACTTGGGTTTATCAAACTCGTTTGAAGGCCTCCTTAGGCTTCATTCAATATTTATCTTTCATCGTTTCATCCACCATCTTTTTGTTATTGTGGTTCAAAATTGATTTCTCATTGTTTATTTTTCTTCGTGTATATCACTCATTGATTTGAATTAAATTCAAAGAATATGTTGATTGCCAGATGGGCCACAAAAAAAATATATGCCTTCGAAAATATAACATTATTTGGGACACCCTGTACAATTGAAAATATTCTCCTGAAATGTGCTTTGACAGACAGATGAAGTCAAACTAATAACTTGATTATGGAACTGGAAGTGAGCTGCAAGAAATAATTCAAATAATGCATTGAAATATCATGTTATTTCATTCCTGAGCCGAACAAATCTTATTTATGACAGATATTGACTTCGTTAAACCAAACCTGTTACTAGAATGTAGTGAAATTATGTGAATCGCATAATAAGCAACAAGTGAGAGTGAATCGAATATAAGTATGTAAATAAAGTGTAAAATGTAGTCCACCTATTGATTACATGAAATATGTACATTGTTTGTATCAATGACATTTCCGTAGTGTTTTTCCCATAAAAAAGATCACCCCATTTCTAAAAATACTGCATTGAAAGTGTATACACAAAGTATGTTGTTTGTTGCACGATAGATTAGCAATATGTATAACAAAAAATACCAGCGTTCATTAACGTCAGTATGGATTGCAAAAATAATGAACAGGCTGGTCTGGGGATTATTGTGCACCTGAGAAATAAATTGATTTTTTATACAGTGTCTCTTATTTTCTATATTTTCTAGACACAGGAGATTGAAAACCAAAAAAAACAATTAGGCGTCCACATAAAAAGTTGAACTGATGATGAAGGCCGTAAGACAAAACGTCGTTTAAAAAACCTGGAAATTGTAACACAGACCAAGTAGCGATGTGAAAGTGTGAAAGACTTGGAGTAGTTTTTTGGAAACTGCAAATGAAAAGAAATTAAACGAATAACCAAAGTTTAGAAATTTCTACATTTATTCATGATTTTCTACCTGTAATGGAAGGTATCTGTTTTTCGTTGTTAATGTATATAATTCTCCTATACAATGCGATTTTTCCATGAGAAAATAATTATGTTATAATAATAAAGCAAAATAACCTGATCTGCACTTAATTAATTATGTGGTCTTATGATCCTTCCATGATTTGTTTTCTTATAAAACAACATTCATATTATATCCCTGATGTAACAATTCCTTAATGCTACATTGATTTGAAATTATTCATTGGTAGGAAAGAAACTCATCTTGAATTACCAAACATTTGGAAATGTTCATCAGGACGACTCTGTATACTAATTAATCAGATGTGAATCTGATATGACCACTGGGACTAGTGACTGAAGTCAGCAAAAATCGTTCAATGAACTATACTGATTATCGCTGTCCATACATGCAATATCATTGTGTGGATTCTTGAATTTCATTCAAGGGTATTCAATCTGTTATAACAGAGTTTAATGCACCTTTGATGTCTTCAAAATCAAGAATTTGTTGATTCAATGAAATATAAGCAGTAGGAATCTGACGATGAATAATTTAAAATTCAGTGGAGAAGAACTGATTATTTTCATATCATGTAATTCGAAATCTTGTTATACACACTTGCCGAACAATGCAATAATCAGTAGACTGCATTAAAAACTATACTCAAACAGTAAAAGTACTCAGTAATAATTTTCATCGGTATTCATAGTGTTTTCCTTCGTATTATACTTCGTCATCTACAACCTCTGATTCGAATTATTGAAAGATTTACACTTGTGACTCATTTAGGTAATTCTATTTTTGTACAGTGTGCAGTAAGTACTATACAGTATGGAACAGCCAAATGGAATGAATTCGATAACGAATAAATGAGAGCGTGTTGGGAAATACGCTTGGATACGTCGATTTGTATTTTAAGATGCGCATTTTTTTCGAAAAAAAAATATTTATATAGGGTTTGTCATGTGACAGTGGCCGATACCAACTTTCCTATTTTGAATACATCCCCTTGTATATCATTAGTTTTTTGGATTCCTCAGAAAGTTCTAGATATAATTCATGTACAATGTTCCATACCTATCTTCAACTGTTTCGGTTCCTTTTCACTGGTATGAAATAGAAAAAAAATACAAAAACAGTTTTGTTTCTTTCGCGGCGAACATTTTGAACATCTCTTACTTTGATTTTTTTTTATTATTTTTCCTACCTTAATTATGAAATAAAATAATCTTCTTTTTTTAAATGTTAATTTTTGTATAATACATCTGAAAACACTCAATATTTCCGAAACAGTTGAAGATAGTTATGGGACATTCTGCATGAATTATGTCTAGAATTTTTGAAGCATCCAAAAAACTAATAATATACAGGGGGTTGTATTTAAAATAAGAAAGTTGGTATCGGCCATTGTCACATGACACACCCTATATAATTATTCTTTTTTGAAAAAAATGCGCATCTAAAAATACAAATCGACGTGTCCAAGCGTTTTTCCCAACACGCTCTCATTTATTCGTTATCAAATTTATTCCATTTGGCTGTTCCACACTGTATGTAGCATCTGATTCTTGAAAACTGTTGAGAAGAGTTTGTTGTTTGTTTGCACACTTAAGCACGTGCAGTTGAACAGTATAAATGTCTGAACCGTTAAAAATTTCATAAAAGAACAGACCAGTTGAATCTATACGTCAAATTTCATGATTCCAATATTGAATTATGAAGTTATTTTTTTTTTGTATTTTTTTGCTTATCTGAAAGGCGTTTCAGGGTGTTCAATCCTTTTCAAAACCTTTATTCAACTAGAAGACCTCGTAATGTAATAAAAATCATCATCACAATTTTGCCAGGATATCAATATTTAGGTATTTATCTGATTTCTATTAAAACCAAAAAGTATACTGATATCACATGGTGAATACGACGATTTCACTCAATTAGTTCTTATCTTAATTTCTTCTAGTATTACCCAAAAGTGCCTATTAAAAGGTCTCCTTTAAAACACCTCATTATCTACCAATATTTTAATATTAGATATATTTCATGTAATTATCTACCACAAAATGACATAAGTTTGGTAAAAATATGATAATATATGATAATAATTTTTTTTCAAGTACCTCTTGGATGATGGTCTAAGACTGTCTGTCACTAGTTCTTTTACAAAAACAACAAGGTTGTTGTTATTCTGAAGGTACTTGCATTGTATCAAGGTCATTTTGAACGACTGTATGCACATTATGTTACCTTGCAGAAGAAGGTAATCAGGTATGAATGGGTAGAATATCACAACAAACTAGTTGTCTCGTAGCTAATAGATCATTGAACCTTACTTATAATCGAATGATTGATTCAAATATGACTTCAGGGGTTTCAAATATATCACTATATCTCTCGAAAAGTTAAGGCTCGATAATGGGCCAATGGAGATTTTACTGAACTATTACGTGCTCACTAAATATTGATTGATGAATAATTGGACATTAACACTCAACGTGTTGTATAAACAAGCAAAATTATAAATTTTCTGAGAACTTCCTTGAGAGTATTTTCATAACAATGATTATGATTGTTCCTAATAAAACATATACTTATACGTTAAATTAACCTTGTCTTCTGTTAATGCTTGAGTTGTTTTGAATGTATGTGTATAAGTTACACAACATTATTGAAATCAAACCAAATGTATAATAAATAAATCATACAGGGTGTCTCAGAACTTCAGAATATATTCTAACCAAAAAGCTCTGGAATACTATGCTCTGATTATATTCCCATGGATAATTGATTCGAGATTGAATCTGATTATTTTTTTTCAGTTGTATTGAAAGAAGATGGACAAGACGAAGTTATACAATGGTATAATGACATAATAAATTCCATGCAGAACACTGAAAAAATTGATTCCGTTCTGGTAGATCTAGTAGACGATGATACCGTTAATAAAGAAAAAAGTGAGTACATTGACATATTTATCAGTTAATTAATATACAGGGTCACGCACAATGAAGGAAACACCTGATTAATGGCTGAATTATAAGTTTATATAATGAACTTCTTTTATTATATTCAGATCATGATATCTATATTATTTGATAAAATATTGTCAGATGGAATTGAAAATATGTTGAAACTTACCGTATCCCGTGTGAAGTTCTAGATAATATAAACACGAAAATTATTCTGATTTCGTAAGTGAAGTAAACCGTGGTGAAATGGTTTTTTCAACTGAAAGTTATCAGTTTCCTGTGAAGTTTTATCATAATTATTTCATAAATGATCGGTCCTAGAAAATCTGCATGAATAAACTCATATTAGTAATCAGTATAGTGAATAGCAATTTAATACTATTCGGCTTTAACCTCCATGACCCAAAATTCATAATGTTGGGCTTCGAAAGTAAAACATAACTCTCCGTTTTTGTCGCAAATTCAATGAAATCATCAACCGCATCATCCGAAAATTATAGATTCATTTCATCCAGCGTTCATGTTCGAAACATGGTAATTATACCGAAAAATTAATTGCAGAATTTTGGTTAGTAGAAAAAGTAATAACAGTTTCAGAATAAAAAATAAGAAAAATCAAATTTGAGATCAAGATAGAAGAAAAACATTTATGTTGATCAGTGGACACAAAAGTCCAGAGAAACTTGTGAAAACAGTGAAGTTGTCAGGATTCACTTTGGATTTGAAGGCTTTATAAACTAAATTACAATCTTCTTGTTTCCTTATCCTTTCACAATTCTCAGTCATTTGATATTTGGATGTCGATGTCCTTTGAGCATCGATTGTGTCGATTTATATGCTAGACATTAATTATTTTCAGGATAATGATATATTGATAATTTGGAGTTGCTGTACTATACTATATCCATCTGGGTTATATCTACAGAATATCATTTGTGTGATAATATAATGTTACTTACTTTACCTTCAACCAGCGTTATCACAGAACTGTCCAAATTAATGAACATTTTTATAGGAAAATTGATATGCTGATCGTTCAACTATAATGAGTTCATCATCATTATTATCGACATGACATTTATTGCTGTTTTTTGTTTATAATAAAAAATAGATGTTTCCCATGAGAAAATGTCTTTCATGAAAATTTTTCGAGAAATTTGAATTGTCATCAAAGTGCCCTTTTCGCAAATAAACTCCGTCGTCGTGAATATTTTGGTAATTGATATTGCTTTGAGCGACTTTTCACGCTTGTTTTTTTTTGTATTCTTCAGTATGTGAAGCCCTATCGGATGGTGGGACTATTTTGTTGGATTTGACATGGTTTGGGAACGACATTGGAAGAACTCACGCATATGACATTGGTGTGCCATATATAAAAATCGATGTTACCATAAGCCCTCTTCTGGATATCCTGGATAAATATTTAGATTATAGAAATTCAAGTGATGTAGTGATAATTTTCGAAAATCCTTCGTGTGAGTCAGTTGTACTAATTCTGTAACTTTATCAACAAAATTACGTCACAATAAGACGACTTCTGCGATTTTTATTTAGTTGATTCGATATCGCTATAAGATAATAATATTATCTTCATCTGAAAGCTGAAAGAGAAACAATTTTATTTCATTCAGAAGATATTGTTATATCGCTCGTAATTATTTGAATACTTTCTATATTATTACATAGATAATGTTGCTATTTTAGATATCGATCAAGCACTTTATCACTGGATTAACACAGCACGAATGAGAATGTTGATATCGGAAACTCTCGATGCTGAAACAGCCAAGAAACTCAAAGGAGTTCGCCCTACTCCAAGCAATTTTGCTTTAGTAGCAAACACTAAAAATATGCAGAGATTTTTCGAAGTAGTAAGTGTCTTATAATGATAATAGATTCAAGAAAGGTTAATCATGACATATTAGAAATCATTTTGGTAACGTCAAAATATAATTTTCAAATATCTAGTAAAAATGGCAACGCTGTACATCCGTACACCACTGGTGGCGTTATGAAAATGGTGGAGGAGCCGAAAGTTTTGAATCAATTTCGGTTACACAAAGAAATATTCAAGTATATAGTGAAATGAGAGCCTCTTAGAAGGAAAATCTTGAATAATTTTTGTTTAATTATGATTCAGTCCATCGTCTTGAAAGATGTGATGGATTTCTATATTTTTACAAGAAAGTGTATTTTTCTCTGTGTAACTTATTATTTTTTAGGCAATCCGTGAAAATCTGGTTGAATTGCCAGAAAGATGGAACCTTATATTCTTAGATTTTAACTACAAATCTTTCGATCAATCCCTAATGAAAAACCAGCCAATCAACTATTTATCTCTGGATACGAATATATGCTGCAAAATACAAAGCTTACCTAATTCATGTGAATGTAGTGACACATTCATGATGCAAAAGGAGTTTTTACGAGCAGCTCTGAAAGTTGTTTCAACATCTGCACAAGAAATGATGAGAAATGGCTTATTAGACTCCAGTTTAGCTTGCAATAATAACGATTCATCGGTAAAAGATGACATCGATACACAATTCCAAGATATTTTGAAAAGAGAATTGAGCGGTCAAAATGTAATGTATCTAGAAAAATCGATAATGCGTATGATAACTTCCGGTTTCATTGAGATTGGGTCTGATTCAAATACGAATACAGTTGCGAAGTACGAGTCTGGAGTTATACGTCCGGAAAAAAATGCAACTATCAAGCCTATTAAAGCTTTCTATAGAGTTGGAATTACGCATGTAAGTATTTATATTCTTGATTAAATGATTCTGTTTATGATAAACTAATCTATGCATTTAAACTATGATGAGGAGACGGATCTATAACCAATGACAATGACAGTGGCAATGACAAATAATGACAATTGACATTCGATGATGTGATTGACTGCGACGTATGTGCAGATGCTTTATAAGGATGATATGTTTTCGAATGAACACACTGTATATTCGGCCGGAAAATGATGTCTATAATTATAATTATGCTGCATGAATTATTCCAAAGACGAAATAAACTGAATAAAGACTGAATAAAATAATATTATAATTTTTATATTATCTCTTAGGCTCTGCCGTGGTCTTTCAAAACTATAGATCCAGATTCAGGGGCGCTGGTATGGACGGGATATTGTGTGGATTTCACTAAAAAAATGGCTGAAATGATGAATTTTGATTTCGAGTTTGTTGAGCCGAAATCAGGAACATTTGGTGAAAAAATCAATGGAGTTTGGAATGGAGTTGTTGGAGATTTAGCTTATGGGGTGAGAATTACTAAATTAGTAAATGTCAGACTGAGGTATATCTCCAAAAGTTATTCTCAAAGTCTTAAAAAAATGAACAATGTGGAATCAATTTATTTTTGAATCGGTAATTATGTTTCCAATGCCAATTTATTGAAGGTGAGATTTGATTCACTTTACGTCTTCGCAAAAAACTATTTGATATCTACGAATCTAGTAAATTGTATATATTTACATTCAAGGTGAAGAAATTGCTGATCCTATCTCAATTCTATCTCAGATTCATTTTTTTTTAAATAAAATACTTGACGGATTGCTTGTTATAATTTTGTTGATTTAATAATCATAATATTTTCGTTAATATTGTTAATATCGTTAATGTCGTCGACTGATGGTTTGAAATGGAAAACTAACAGACAAATGAAAATGAGAGAAAAAAAAAGAAATGAAAATTCAGCTCACCAATATCTGACTACAGACATAGTCGTTTTCCATAGTTTCTACACATTGAATGAAGTACCATCATGAAAAATAAATAATATTCCGGTAAAGGTAAGTTCAATGTCGAAATTTATCACGGTTGTACGTTCAACTCGATGGTGCTTGCGAAACTACTGATTCGCACATTTCTGTTCATGTACTGAACAGATTGAATAAACGATAATGTGACTCCTTGTAAATGGCTGATGAGGTGGAATAAGAAAGGATAGAGGGTTGAGTTTTGAGTGTCATGAAAATATTAATAATGCTTCTCTTGGTTGCTTTAATCAATCTTGAAAGGGAATATGAATAGATGGGAATAAAGACAAACACATGCTCATTTTGGAATGGGTGTTTCGAACTTTGTAGCATATTATAAATCCACGAAAACTAATGGAATACTGAAAATTTGTTTATAGGGAATGGCATACTTGGTTTTATTTTCTTATATTCATTAATGATTATTTTTTTCTATACCTGATTAGCATACGACCTGAATCAGGATTTATTAATACCTGTTCCTCATAATTGTTTTCAAGTTAATAATAACAATTTTGAAAACGATAACATCATGCTGACGTGAAAGGCTACTGAGCAAATTTTCACTTTCCATCGATGTTTTCTCTTTGGTCTTTTAGCAAACTGATTTAGCAATGACGGCTATAATTATGACAGCAGATAAGGAAGAAGTTATTGATTTCGTGGCTCCATACTTTGAACAATCTGGAATAACAATTGGTAAGTTTCCTATTATTTCACAAATGCTATCTTTAGTCATACGCATGCGCGTAGTTCCAGACCTAATCTAAGACTAGATATGCAGCAATGCGTATTAGTGTATCTTGGGTTGTCAACACTCAGAATCATGAATGTGTTTTGTTCATTATGGGGAAGAATCTCGGAGTGGGCGACATCTACTTTTAATGGTTTTAAATACTTGAGGTGTGACCAACAAACTAACGTGTGTGTGTTTGTATGGGTGAAGTGTGGTCTTTTTATGTTGTTTTAGGCCTTTTTTGTATATATAAACTTTATTCATCTGAAAATGCAGCGGATTGGAAGAGGTAACGTGGAGATGAGATCACGAAATATGTGTTCTGTTCCTCAATGCTCATCATATGGTATAGTCTTTCCAATGTCAATTGCAGAACACAGTTATGCGAGGAGTAATCAATATCAAATATACGCCCTGTATGAACGCATGGCACTCACGCCAAAATTAAGAAACAAAAATAATGATTAGTACTCGTACGAAGTCAAACAAGCCGCCAGGGTCAACGTGGACTCGAGTTATATGTGTCAACATCCCTTTCAACCAATGAAAACAGTGAATCAGGAAAGCATCGGCACTTGATTGGTCGAAGGGTTATGGACACTCGGAAGCTATAAATCATCTTTTTTACTTATCAGACAGCCCTCGCGAAGTTCAGTCTGGATATCAGTGGTGTAGTGTGGTGTGTTGAATTAAGACATTTTATTAAATAAATCGAAATATGGCGTTTTGGAGACCGTGGGCAAATGAAAATAATTGAGTGCTAAACAACGGCGTAATAATGATTCGATTGCCTTTTAAGGAAAACTTTCTCGCATATGATTTCAAACGTATTTATAAAAATAATAAATTCATAAAATAAGATATCCCCGCCTATGGAAGATCAAACAAAATTGTCGGTAAGGGTTCGGAGTGAGTTTTTATATTCTGCAATTGATATTGGAAGAACTATACTTCAGATACCTCTTTACACAAATTTCCTTCCCAAGGCAGTTAAGAAATGGCAGACAATCTTGATTATAGGGAAACCTATTTATTAACCTGATTTATTTCAATGATTTGAAGAATCGTACTGAATAGTGAGGCTATTTCACTGAATTCATATTAATTGTTGATAAGAAATGTGCAGGTTGTTGCGAGGACAAATCATCTTGCAGGTACTCATTCTCCTCAAACGCATTTTCAAACAATTCTGCTGATTATGTATGTATCTAAAAATGGTATTTAGGCGTCTGCAAAATAAAATACATTTGAACTCGTTTCCGTCATCACCCAAGAGGTAGAGTTCTCAATGCGTTGCTTTTTTAAATGGAAGCATCCCCAGTAGGCCTACAAACCACGTTTTTCGAGATATTCACATATTCACCCCTTCCAGAAATTAAAATTAATTCCTGAAATTCGTTCATTGGCATTTGTACAAAATTGCAAAATGCACTTCATATATTGTTTCAGATTACGTCTCTGAAAAGTCTACGCGGCACTTATTTCACGTTTATCAATTATTTCACTGCATTTACCCCTTCCAGAAATAAAATAATTTCTGAAATTCGTTTATTGGCATTTGTACAAAATTGTAAAATGCACTGCATATATTGTTTCAGATCACGTATCTGAAAAGTCTACGCGGCACTTATTTCACTGCATTTACCCCTTCCAGAAATAAAATAATTTCTGAAATTCGTTTATTGGCATTTGTACAAAATTGTAAAATGCACTGCATATATTGTTTCAGATTACGTCTCTGAAAAGTCTACGCGGCACTTATTTCACTGCATTTACCCCTTCCAGAAATAAAATAATTTCTGAAATTCGTTTATTGGCATTTGTACAAAATTGTAAAATGCACTGCATATATTGTTTCAGATTACGTCTCTGAAAAGTCTACGCGGCACTTATTTCACTGCATTTACCCCTTCCAGAAATAAAATAATTTCTGAAATTCGTTCATTGGCATTTGTACAAAATTGCAAAATGCACTTCATATTGTTTCAGATTATGTGTGTCTGAAAATCCACGAAGAACCATTCATAAAAAAAAATTCAAGCTCAAAATAAAACGAATTTGTTTCATTTTTCAAATCTTCAATAAAAATATCAAGAATAAATATCTGAATTCGAGATATCATAATGGGCCATTGAGGTCTATGAGGCGTTGTAAAGTTACAGGAATCGAGCCTTACTGATTGTATTTGTATTCCAGTCGTTCCTTTTGTGAAATGCTCTTAACTGGTACTACCCACCCCACTATAACGCGTTTATTATATAATATCTGTTTAATACACGTACCACCTATGGAATAACTCAAAAAGAAAAAGATTGAATTGTATTTTTCATGTGACCAAACTTTTTATGGAAATGTTTGTTGCTATTTTCGTATTTTAATGAATGAAAATTGAAACGGCACTACTATTTCACGAAGAACTGATCATCTGAATGAATTCACCAGACGATACTTACTCGAACACTATGAACCCTTTTCTGAAATAAATAATTCCTTAAAAAATAATTCCTGAAAAAGAATGATTCCTGAAAAATAATAATTCCTGAAATAAAATAATTCCTGAAATAAAATAATTCCTGAAATAAAATAATTACTGAAATAAAATAATTCCTGAAATGAAATGATTCCTGAAATAAAATATTTCCTGAAAAAGAATAATTCCTGAAATAAAATAATTCCTAAAAAAGAATAATTTCTGAAATAAAATAATTCCTCAAATGAAATAATTCCTGAAATAAAATAATTCCTGGAAAAGAATAATTCCTGAAATAAAATAATTCCTAAAAAAGAATAATTCCTGAAATGAAAAAAATCCTGAAATAAATGATTCCTGAAATAAATTGATTCCTGAAATTTGTTCATTAGTATTTTTATATAATTGCAAAATGTACTTCATTTGGAAACTTATCCTAATCGTCAGGCCTACCTTCTTTTTCATGAAAAAGTGTTTCAAGTAACAAGTCGTTTAACAGACAGTACATCAAAATACTGAAAAGAATGTTCATTTTCGAGTTGAAATTCTTAACATCGCAGTAGCAAAACATTCGTCTCCAGTGCGATGGTACAAATCAAATCTACAATCGAAAATGCGCTTGAATAAATCGAACACGCCATCTAGTGATCCACAGCCAAAAGTTCCATCGAAATTCAAATGCGGTATCTTGGAGAGCTAATTTCTATATCAAGAACAACTATCGAAACTCCCTCAAGCACAAAAAACACTGTTCATACCGACTCTTTAAGGTGACGACCTCCTTTTCAGGAAGGAAAATTACAGACACCAAAGTCAATACTCTCCCCTCGTAAGGGTACCGGGCGTGCTTTAAGGCGAGGTTTGTCAACTGTCGTTCTTGAATGGTCGAAAAATCACTGAAAATAATTTGAACGCCTCTGAATTTGAATAGACTTTCCGCCAGTGAATCACTTGACAGCGTACATTTTCAAGAAAAAAATAGGCCTGAGTAATTTGCAATAGTGAATTTAACATCGAGAAATTGCAAATTGGACATAATGAACGTATATCCCGGCATAAGGATTCTCTATAATCCTACAAATTCGATAGTTCGTCGGAATATTGTGGGTGCACCCGCTGTAATTCGTGCAAAAAGTCATGCATAATCAAAAAATCACTTACCTTCTTCTGGAAGAAACTACGTACCATCTGTAACAACCGAAAAAATTCAAATTCAAGAATAAATATCTGAATTGGAAAAATTATAATGGACAATTTCAATAATAATAATAAATATCCTTCATTGAACCAATTTACACTGATCCAATAGGCTATCGACCTAAGTCCTTCTGCCCATTGAGATACTTAAATATGTACACAAATTGAAAGAAAAAAAAACATAAATCGATACATCAGTGAGTTAGAAATAGGTTTTATGTGGAGCTAAGAAGTGGAATGTGAAATATTTGAAAGATAATTCAATTAATTGAGTCATAGATGTTTTTCTCAATTGTCTGCTCAGGGTATCTATGATAGGGCGTCATGCCAGGTATTCTTGTAATTGCATATCTCTCTACAATTTCGAGGTTGACTGGTTTTCTGAAGAATTTTTGAGTGAGGAGAAAATTTCAAAATTGTTCAACTGTGCGAAAAGCTCAATGTTGTTGAAGTTACATATTGCATATTCTATTTTATTGCATATTTTCTTAAATGTTAAGAAAGAGATCATTTATCTTGTATTCATCATGAGAAACCATTAAAATGACGCTCTGAAAGTACAATTTCACCAAGAAATCAGTAAATTTCAATAAAAAAAACCGATGTATCATGATGGAAAATTTCGAAATCATTCAGGTGTGTGAAGGGACATGAAAATAAAACTCACCCATTAATTTTTCCCAACATGCCCACTCTCGAACTGTCCTTGAAGCACACCCACTGGAATTGTACCACAGTCACATACACTGGGAACACACTCGCGAAAACTTTCCACCGCACGAGAAAGTCTTTTTGTCACGCACGTCCGAACCCAACGGAGGTTTAAAATCGAATGATTAATATGTGCCGTCTTATATCAGTCTGCCAATTCCTTCATGTATGATTAATAGGATTGAATAATTGAAACTTAGTCATCTCTGCGATACCGAAATGTGTGTACAGGATGATTGAAGTATTTCCAAATTAAATTTCAAATTAAATTCTACCTCAATCCGACAATTTGTCATTCGCAGCGCCATCTCGCGGTACGTGATCTTTCCCTATAGTTCTTTCACCTATAGCATACATCAAATGATCATATTCTTATCAAATAGCATGGATAATTTCATTAATGGAATTTTTCAGTGATGAGAAAGCCAGTGAGAAAAACGTCACTATTCAAATTCATGACAGTTTTGAAACTAGAAGTATGGCTTAGTATCGTAGCTGCGTTGATTGTTACTGGATTCATGGTTTGGTTTCTCGATAAATATTCACCATATAGTTCAAGGAACAATAAAAATGCCTATCCTTATCCTTGTAGGTAAGTGTAATTACGAAGATACGGGATTTAATGAAAAATTTTCGCGATCGACGATCACGTATCAGATAATTATAAAGGGTGCATATACAGGGTGATTGATATGGTGGAAAAATCAAACTGACAGTAGAGAGGACCAAAATATGACGATTGAGCGCAACATCGCTCATATAAATGTTGATGGTTAAAGAGATACAGAGTGCGTTCAAAGTTGAAATTTTATTTGCAAATTCCTTAATAGCTTCGACAGTTTTTATGATATCGGTTTCTCTGATACTAGAAAACTGTTTGCTTGTCTGACAGCAACCTACTTGTTTTTTACTGATGAAATTATTTGAATTCATTTCTGACTTCAATACTTAAAATTGGGTTTATCGTAAAAACCGTAAGGTTTTTCGACTTTTTCCAAAAATACTTTTTTGTTCAAAAGATAACGAAGTTTGATAAATGTTTGATCGAAAATGTTTATTTTTGACGGACAAAAAAGTTGTACGTCTTTTTACATAATTGTAAGCGGGTAAGTGGTAATGTTCTTGTTTGCCGTCCTAAAAACCTCTGATGTACCAATTTTCAAACCGATATCATTAGAACTGTCGAAGCTATTGAGAAATTTGCAAATGAAATTTCAACTTTGAACGCACTGTATCATTTTAACCATAAACATTTGTATAAGCTATGTTGCGCTCAATCGTCACATTTTGGTCCTTGTGTTTGGAATTGAAATCAGGAAGACTACAGTCGGGTGGGGACAGTGGAAGAGAAGCAATTTAGGAAAGGAGCAATGTATCTCTCTCTCAATCATGTGGATTTATAATACACTTGCTTTCCTCCTATATACTCAAAGTATATTTTCAGTATCTGTATACTGTGTCACCCTGTATAATTATTTTTCCCAATATAGGGAATTCACGCTGAAGGAAAGCTTCTGGTTTGCCCTCACGTCTTTCACGCCTCAGGGAGGAGGTGAAGCTCCCAAATCTCTGTCGGGCAGAACCTTGGTTGCAGCCTACTGGTTATTCGTGGTTCTCATGTTGGCCACTTTCACTGCGAATCTGGCTGCTTTTCTCACCGTCGAGAGGATGCAAGCGCCTGTTCAATCGCTCGAACAGTTGGCAAGACAATCGAGAATCAACTATACCGTAGTGAAAGAGTCCGAGACTCATCAGTATTTTATTAATATGAAAAATGCGGAGGACACGCTTTACAGGTAATTTGTCTTCAGGATATTTATTCCTATCTATTGTCTATTTATTTGAAGGTGACAGTTTTGACAGCTTGTCAAAATATACACTGTTGCCGGTTCTCCATTTTTTAGCGATATATATTGAGTAAACGAAAGTTTTTTATTGTCGATAAATTCAATTGGAATGAAAAATGTTCAGTTTGGTTTAGAATGTTTATACAATATTGAGACAACGAATAGACTAATTTTTCAAGGAATCACCCCTTCAAATATTAGCATGTTTTTTAGGGAACACCCTGTATAAAATGGTGTTATAGTCTATATTTATTTGAGGATGATAGTTCTGAAAGATTTGGTTATCTATCAATACCAATAGTGGATAATAAAAAGTATCTAGCCGATCACAGAACTTTCAATTGGTTCAGTACATAGTTGGGCACTTTTAGGCATCAATAAATTACAGTGAGATAACAACGATCAATTCTTCTTCTAAATATATAACCTCTAAAATATTTACATGAAAATGTATTTCATTCGAACAAACAGTAATTGTATTATGTGGATATCTCGGAAACAGTTTTGACAAACTATCATTACTCTATCATTTCTTCTTAGGATGTGGAAAGAATTGACCTTGAACGCTTCAACCGATGACACTCGTTATCGCGTTTGGGACTATCCGATCCGTGAACAGTACGGTCACATTCTGCTGGCAATCAACGATTCGAATCCTGTAGCAGACGCTGAGGAGGGATTCCGAAACGTCGAAGACCATTTGGACGCCGATTATGCTTTCATTCACGATTCTAGTGAAGTCAAATACGAGATCAGCAGGAACTGTAATCTTACGGAAGTGGGGGAAGTGTTTGCCGAGAAACCGTACGCAGTGGCTGTCCAACAGGGGAGTCATCTACAAGATGACATAAGTAAAACGTAATGATATGTGTTTTACCAAATATTTTATACATTTCTTGTTTTCAGTTAGAAATAATGATAATAATAACTTTAAAAACCAATCAAAACAGATTATTTTTTGTTTTCAGGATCCTAACCCTACAAAAAGACAGATTTTTCGAAGGTTTACATGCGAAATATTGGAATCACTCTTCGAAAGGTAACTGTCCAAATATAGATGATAATGAGGGTATCACTTTGGAGAGTTTGGGTAAGCATAATAAGCCGAAAGACACAAATATTGAATGTCCGTCAAATTCTGTATTTTTAGGTGGAGTTTTTATTGCCACTTTATTCGGATTGGCTTTAGCGATGATAACGCTTGCTGGAGAAGTGGTATATTATAGACAAAAGCGCAAAACTATAGATTTCAAGAAGAAGCAAGCGAAAGGTCAACTTCCAGAAAAATACTTCAAACAAAATCGAATGATCACCATCGGAACTTCGTTTCAACCAACTCAGTTCAACCAAAAAGCAGTACAAGATCAGAAAGAGTTGAAATTATCCCACATTTCGTTATATCCAAGAGCACGTAATCGAATTACTCAAGTAGAATAGAGAGCATCTGCACCTGATGTCACATTCAATCACAGAATGTCAAACGTTTGGAGGGTAAATAATAAATGAAAACAACGGCTCATTGTGTTGAAAATATATTGTGAAGATGGCTTTGTAGATATATTTCAATTAAAAAATTGAACTCCTTTAGTGTTTCAATAGACAATTGGAATAATTATATACATTCGAACCCAACATTAGTTCACCTTATAAACACCATTCTCTTCTATACATCTTCCTACATTAATCATAGGACCGTGTTCATAGGAAACTTAAATGACACAAAACAGTCACAATGGGACAACCGGTCAATCTATAAACCATATAAATCCTGCGTAGTACTTCAAGAAACCGCATCATCATAACAATTAACAAGTCAAATGTCAAACAAAAATTGAGAAAATACTGTGATTCCTGTATTTCTGTTATTATTGTTATTAAATTTAACCCTTTTGCTTTCTACGCTTGTTTTTGCTGTTCTCGAGATTGCTGAACACAACAAAAAGAACAGAATTTTATCGGAGGGCAAAAAATCATTGTGGAAAACATGTCAGAATTTGATAAGGTGGACGAAGCTCCTGTTGACGAAATGCAGAAAAAATCAGAAAGTGAATCAAAGTCGCAGTCTCAACAAGATGAAGATAGTGAAAGTTTGGAAGAACAGCTTCTGGATATCGGTGAACATTATTTAGTTCAGAGATCTGATGATTCTTGGCGTAAGTTTCAATCACTAACCTCAAATTGTTAGCTGAATTCATTGTTTATAATGATTGCATCATGTTTCAGATCCTGCAGAACTCATACAATCCAGATACAATGACTTGGACAGACAATATGAATATTATGTTCATTATGAAGGATATAACCGTAGATTAGATGAATGGGTAATACTATTTAGCAATTACTTTAGTCATGTACATATATCATGTTTTATATTATTCTAAATGTATTTTTTAGGTAACCAGGTCAAGAATTATGTTGTCAAGATTCAATATGACCGAAAATGGTCAAAAAACTGTTGATATGAAAGCTTGGAAAGATCGCCCAGTTGTGACTGATTTATTAGCAGATAATTCTGATAGAAAAATAACACGAAACCAGAAAAGGAGACATGATGAAATAAATCACATTCAAAAAACGTTAGTACATTGATTCATTAAAAATAATCATCATTATGCTATCAATTATGTTATGAAAAACATACATCTAATTTACAATATGAATCCTGAAACTTTGGTTGTATAACTGACAAGACCAGTACCAGAATTAGGTATTCATATTACTGTTAGCTGCCAATTCTATATGAAAAAATGTTACTCTAGATATATCAATAGAGTTCAAGTGATTCAATGAGCAAATAAATATTTTTAGATATGCAGAAATGGATCCAACCACAGCTGCTCTTGAAAAAGAACATGAACAAATCACCAAAGTGAAATACATAGATAGGATTCAAATAGGCAGATTTGAAATTGACACTTGGTACTTCAGTCCCTATCCAGAAGAATATGGTAAACAGAGTAAACTCTGGATCTGTGAATATTGTTTGAAGTACATGCGATTGGAGAAAAGTTATAGATATCATATGGTGAGTCCTACTTAGTCAACCTTTTTCTTCAAATTATTCATTGAAAAAGTTGATGCTTCCAGTTTCAAAGCAAAAAATCATGACTAGTAGTTTTTGGTACAGAATAATTGTCAATAGTGACTCAATTCTAGGGTGAATGTTCACAACGGCAACCTGTAGGAAAAGAAATATATAGAAAAGGAACTCTCTCAGTGTATGAAGTGGATGGAAAAGATCACAAAATATACTGCCAAAACTTGTGTTTACTAGCTAAACTATTTTTAGATCATAAAACCCTGTATTTTGATGTGGAACCATTCCTCTTCTATATTCTTTGTGAAGTCGATAAGCAGGGAGCACATATTGTAGGATATTTCTCCAAAGTAAGTTCTCAACCAAGTTTATGATCAGCAAGTAGTTCATTTCACTCTATTGCAGGAAAAAGATTCTCCAGAAGGTAACAACGTAGCATGTATTCTTACTCTACCTCCCTATCAACGCCAAGGATACGGTAAACTTCTCATAGCCTTCAGTTATGAATTATCACGTCTCGAATGTACTGTTGGCAGTCCAGAACAACCACTTAGTGACTTGGGAAAACTGAGCTATAGAAGCTATTGGAGCTGGGTGTTGTTAGAAATATTGAGAGATTTCAGAGGTACACTGTCTATCAAAGATTTAAGGTATGTTCTTCAATGCTCTCTTTGAAAATGTAGTTTTTCCTTCCTCTGAAAAAATATTATCACAATTTTAATATCCATTACAGCCAAATGACTAGTATAACTCAAACAGACATTATATCAACGTTGCAAAGTATGAATATGGTCAAATATTGGAAGGGACAACATGTGATCTGTGTAACACCAAAGTTGGTCGATGAACATATAAAATCTAGCCAGTATAAGAGGCCGAGGCTGTGTGTGGATACCAGTGCACTGAGGTGGGCACCACGTCGACATGGGAACAGTAAAATAGGAAAAAAACAGAATTGATGTTGAGTTTTTGTGAAAAGTATTATAACGTTGAAGCTTTGATGTAAATTATTTCTTCGAAATTAGATTTTTTATTCCCTTCGTGTCCATTGATTGTATGTTCCTGTTACCAAATTGTAGAAAAATGTATTGAAAAATTATCATGACGAGACTGCTAGAAAAATTTCCGCGCTAGCCCTCCTTCAACTTGTAAAAAAGAAAAACCTTGTGAGTCATATTTCATTTGTATTATGACATATTTTGGTGATACAATTCGAAAGCCTATCCTTAAAATAACTTCACTGTGTATAACATACTCTCACATATTCAATAAATAATAAGCCCCTAACGATAAAACTATTACTGATACTGAGCAAATGATTATCCGGTACTTTTTAACAAAACCAATATCTTCTTCATCTTCGAAAGACCTCCGATCTCTTTGCTTCTTCTTTCCTTCAAACATCTTCTGGTACTTTTCAAGTTCTTTCTTATTCTTCATCTCCTCCTCTCGTCTTTTCTCTTCTTCAGCTGCTTCCCTTAATTTCCGGTCTTCTTCTTTCTTCTTGAGGCAAACTTCATCACATTCGACGATTGCCAATTGTTTCCGCACCGTTTCACACGAGAATTCCTTTCGAAGCCGCTTGCACTTGCAAGTGACTTTGACTTTTTTCTTGCACAAGTTCGCATTGGGGCAATCACCAGGATGACAGTCGGCTTTACATCTGTGTCCACATTCATACTGAAAAAAATAAACGTAAAGAATATTATTGATTATTAACAGACAAAGGATCTCTTACATTCTTTGGACATTGATTTTGGCAGCTTTGTATCTCTTTTTTCTTATCTTCATCCAGCCAATCAGAGCAAGTAACGTACAACTGATTGAGACCACAATAGCACTTGATGCGTATCATATTTTTGCATGGAGGACATTTTCCTAGATGGCATGGTTTTGGACAAGCGTGCTGACAACCTTCTGGTCTTTCTTTGTCGCAGCTACCTTCGCATGCTTCACAATTAACACCAGACTAGAAAGAAAAAATATATTTTTGTTTTTTGAGCCAAAATATGGTGAAGTCCTCATTTTTTTGTGCTTATTTCATCAAAATCCAGATCGCTCAATGTGTAAACTTTAACTCAAAATATTAGCGAAGATATTTGCATTTTTTTGTATATTTTATTCATTCGACAACAACAATTTTTTCGATTAATTGTCACATTATTCTACCTTGAACTTGTCAGCAGCTCCTTCAACAATATGACAAGGCAAATTGCAACTGTGGTTGCCGCAATCGAGTATTCTTCCACATGGCCGTTGACAGCTTGACGGTTTCGCTAAATGACAAGGCCAATTAGCGGTTTCATGTTCTCCTGAAACAAAATAACGTTGAAGAAGATCAGAACATAAATTTGCTTCAAACCTGCTTCAACAAAATTTGTGATCTTATCCATTATGAAGTTGGTTTAATGTAGACATATCATGCATATAAATCTAACTGACTGAAAAGTTGACTGAAGCAATAAAAAATTGTTATAAATGACTATTGACGTATTACATTCGACAGTTATGTGGTATCCCTCATTGTCAAATGTCTTTTTCAAATTCTTATACTACAAAACGAATGAAAAACCTAAATTATACTGAATTTCCTCACCTAAACATGTAACTGGCACCTTAACAACACAATCTGGACAAGGCAGTGCTTTCTTTTGAATCTGTGGTTTAGTTTGTTCCCAAGGCATTGAAGCTTTTTGTCCTTCAATTTTAACAAGAACCGCCGAATGACACGAAGAAGGGCATCGGTGTTCACAGGTGGTTCGGTTTTTATTGCAAATTTGCCTGCATGAAGGACAGTCTCCAAAGTGACATCTATGGTTGTCTCTTTTTTCGTGGTGACAATCTGGCACGATTCTAAAAAAAATAATTGGTGACACATGAAAATATCGAGTATTCACTGAGAATTTACTTACAAACAGGGCTTGTTGCATTTCGGCGGTTTTGTTCTATTTTTTCGACCACAAGGCACTGAAATCTTTGTAGCTCCACATCTACAAGATACTTCATCAGTTAGATTACACGGATAACACGGTCCTCTGTGACATACTGAATTACATTTGTGGCTCCCACAGCTCAAAGTTCTACCGCAAGACTTCTCACAAGGTGGACAGTTCCCATCACAACACTAGAACAAGACAAGATATCTACCGTCTATTGACTTCTTACAATGCTCAAGTCTGGGAAACAAAAATTTACCTTACGATTGCAAGGATGCTTGTTACAATCTTTCATTCTCTTACATTTGACCTCACATAAATAAGGTTTGTAACATTGTATCTCTTTTGAATGTAGACCACATCTGCATAACTTTACAACAGTTTCAAGACACTGAAATCAAAGGAATGAAAATGATGAATTCACAACTATTGATGAAGGTTACCTGTCCACATTTTTCTTTGTGACATCTTTGATTACATCCATGCATGCCACAATCAAGTATTTTTTCACATGTATCTTGGCAATTAGGTGTCTCTTCTGTGCAAAGAAGATTATAGGTAGTTTTTCCGCAAGGACAAGTTCGTGGTTTTGACAAAGGACACATATAACAATCATCATCATGACATACCTCCTCACATTTATGATGCCCACATCCCAAGGGTTTATTGCAGACCTAAGAAAATACGGTCCTATTTATTGAATTACAAGATTATGTTACGTATTGAGTTTGTTGGATTCTTTGGAGACATTTCAAGTATACAAAATGTTGAAATTACTTTGCCTGGGATTACAAAATGCTCACCTTATCGCATTGCCATACTGGGCTCGCACAATCCCGTAGTTTCTGCTGTGATTTGCAGACACACTTCTGTATACTTTTCTTAGGACAAGGTTTGCATTCTCCTGGATGACATGGATCGGCACAGGAATGTTTTTGGCATGCCAAAGTCTTTCCACAAACTTCATTGCAAGACCATTCTTTATTGCTGCATCTTTGAGTTCGTGGTGGCTGAGAGCCACAGTAGCAGGAAACATTAACAGTAACTGGACATGGAGGACATGGTCCTGTAATCAAATGTGAATTAAATATACATTCATAAACTAAAAAGATTGAATAAATTCAAATAATGGTACATATTTACTGACCTGGATGACAAAGAAGCAAACAACTGTGTCCACAACTGGGAATGATATCCTTTTTACAAATTTCTCCACATGAATGAGGTACTAAGAATGGATGAAACTTTGGCTTCTCAGTTTTTTTGCAAAAACATAGATATTTAGTAGGAACTTCATCTGTTGAATATTCAAAACGGCATTTGGGGCAACACCAACATATTTTTGTCTGTTGAGGTTGAATTTGTCCTTCTAGAGCTTGTTTTTGTTGAGTTAGAGTGTCTTTTGACCACCTTTGAATGCACATCAAGTGAAAGAATCCAAAACAACTTGAACAACTCCATATCTGAAATTAATATTTCTATTCAATGATGGAAAATACTGATTTTGTTAAATTAATGAGTCCAATGGAAAGTAATATTATGTTGTCTATACATACCTCATCATCTCTCTTGACTCTGGATATACAAATGAGACAAGTAGAAGCACCTGACTTGAATGTTTCTTCCAGAAATAATCTTGTTTTTCCAAGTTGTTCATTTATACCCGCTGTATGTAGGTAATCTTTAAGAATTGCATCTGCAAAAAATTATATATTCCATATTTGATGATTCTTTAATCAGAAATTATCATACTTGATGTTGAAGATATTCAGAGTATACTTTCTTCCTTAATATCTTACCTATTAAAGTACTAGATTCCAGTTCCTCTTCATCAGAAGAAGAATCATATTCTTTTACATGTTTCTTAACAGCTGCTTGTAATTTTGAATGAGCTTCTTTGAACTTGGCCTCAGAAGAAGATACTGATAGTTTATTATTAGGCGAGTTCTTCTTCGGCTGCGCATTTTTATTCCATGGATTTTTAGGTTTTGGATTATTATACATTTTGTCAATATACGTATTGACCAAGTATTAGCTGTATTCACATCATCTAAAATACGCAAGTGTCGATTAAAATTCAATCTAACCACTTGATACAAACACAGTAACCGTGACGTGACACTAGTGACAGTGATAAGCTCAGTAGTGTGAAGGTAGCCGAAAAAAACTAGCAACCGGAGATTCCGAAAATTGCCGAAGTATCAGTGGTGTATAAGAACAAATAAATTTGCAAATAGAGAGTTGAAGTGGTTCCACGAACGGTAACGTTAGGAATCATTCTGACATCTGGGCATGCGCATTGCACAAGTTTTCACGTTTTCGTATTTTGTGGGTTTACGGGAGTACGTAGACTCACGCTATCTAACGGGTGCTAAAAGAGGGAACGTACGCTAACCGAAATCTCACGAAACGAGGACGATAACTTGCGAACGGCACAGGACATACAGTTTAACTACATAAAACAGCATGGAAGTTAAGATTATTGAAATTATTCAACATTCCCTGCCTAGGCGAATTCTGTGCTAACGTGATGAGATACTTCAACACCATTTCAGATGTATATCAGGAACGTCATATTTCTTACGTTACCGTGTCTAGGACTGCTCACGTACTGTGATTACTTCAACTCTCTAATATCTAACGCTTTTGACGCACGATCGTATACATAGGTCTTGCAACTCGGGTGGTGGGGGGTGACCCAAACATTGAGGAAATTTTCGTAGTTCTCATGTTTCGCCACCTGCAGCGCTGTCCTCTATTGTCACTTTGTCAGCCAATCACAAATCAGATCCGATCAGCTTTTTGGAAGTAGGAATGATTTCTATTCGTTCGAGAGAATTTTGCAAGATATAATATTTCTGTCATTGATTTTATTTACCATTCGAGACCGAACCGTTTGTTTTGTTGTCAAAGATTAATCACGTGATTATACCCCTATGTCCTCCTAGCGGATAATTATGGAAACTTTTTCTTCAAAACTGGTGCCACCCCCCACCACTCAAAATTGCCGTAGATTCCAGACCTCATGTATATGACCGTGTTTTGACGTAATTTAAGCTCCTGTTGGTAAATTATTTCTGCGATTCTGCGACTATATAGATATCAGCAAAGTTAAAGAGGGTTCTGACTTCTGAATCACTCAACAACCTTGGAATTTGACACATTCGAAATATTATTATTCATTCATTATCGCATAATTTCGAGGAAATATAGTCGAAAGTTATGGAATATGCGAAGTCAGGAAGTGAAATATGGTTATAACTAGACGTGAAGAACTCACACGACGCTTCCTTGACACTTTCTCTTTGTCGGCTTATCTTCCAGGTGTACAAATTCGAGCATGGATGATGTGATATCCCGAATGAAGTTGAAATTCCTCGCATTCTTCGTGACATTCATGAATTACTAGTAGTCTGACGTCTGACGTTTTCTCAACACGTAACGTAATTCTCAAATTTATATTCTTGGCCTTAATATGGAAGCTATTCCGTATAGTTTTGAATGAATCTCAAATTTTTGTTTGAATCGGAAGAAAACTTCGAAGGAACTGAACGGAAATTTCATGAACTATTGTTGGGACGATTTAACATTCTTGTTTTTCATTTTGTGTTGTTGATTTCGTTCCAGGAAAAAATGTAGCATTTCTGAGTTACTTATCAGTCAGCACTAATAAATTAAGACGCTCTTTATCGACCGTAACCGTTCAAGCCTGATCCTAATTAGTGGTGAAGGTGCTAATTTGGCAAGGGAATCTAATAGATCTCTCTTGATATTATTAGCTTTGATGTCGATGTTGCTGCTGATAAAGTACGTGTAGGCATTACGGGTAGATATTTTTATATAAAATTTCATACAGTGAACACATCCAGGTTGGAATGAATTCAGGAAAATATGTATGAAGCAATTACTGAAAAATCGGTCTGACACGTTAACCTCAATATTAAATTGTGCTAATTTGACATATCAGTACATCACGTGACGTCATTGGTGTCGTCATGTCATTTTATAGTCCTTTTCAGTTTCCTCAAACAGTGCGAGCTCAACTTCAAATAGTGGTATTTCGAAGGGCTCATTTTTTCAACATATAAAACGATAACGACTCAAAAATTATTGTCAAAATTAGGACATAGTTATAGGTACTTATGTCAATAACCATATGATGTTGAAGAAATTGAGAATATCTGGAAGAATCCAGAGAAATAATTCTTGTTTATTTCTGTTTTAAATTTTGAAATGATTCCAAAATGATTATATACAAAATACTGACAGACATAAATTATTGATGAAATGATAATACAATAATAATAATGTTTATTTGTATTGACAACACGAAAAATTTATTATTACATATTATTCGTTCAATTTAAAGCTTCCATTACATTTGGTTCACCTTTCGATGTAAAAACAAATTAACCTTTGGTACCTATGCCGAGAAACAAAATAAACAGATGAAGTCAGGATATCGCGGAACTTTACTACAACATGTGACATGTGACATTTATGGGCCGTATCGCGTGTCAGTCTGGAGTCTGCTATCTGTCTGATCAGATCAAAGATCTCCCTCTCGTACTAATGACCATCTCAATATTTATAGCTGTTTGGCTTAGAAGCCTTACCTACTTCACTCAACATTTTCTTGCCAATTTTCAGACTCAATATTTTGCACACGATATACGCCGGTTGGTTTATTTCTTTTCAGATGAATTCAAGAACGTTGTCAATTGCCTATTGATTTGATTATAACTCATTTTATTTTGTCGAGATGAATTCACTGGCGAAAACAATAATTGGTCGTCTTTTGTTCTAGATATCATGGTTATTGGTCAAGTTAGGAGAAAATGACATTTATTCTCAATGCACTTTTTTTCCGTTCAATCCAGTGGCGTAGAGAAAATTTAATTTTTTTTATTTCATGTTTTAATTTCGGGTTATGACATTGAGTTGTATTTTTTCGAATGGAATTTATAGTTGGCTATGGTTTTGATGAAAGAAATAACAATTGTGATATTGCATATATATTATCAATAAAACGCTCTCCAGAGAAAAGACAGCCTATTGTCAAGAATTCGAATTACTCAACAAGTCACTTTACTCTTTATAACTTCGTATAATTAATCAAAATAGGGCGTTGCTATACGAAAAAAATGATGAAGATGTCAAAACTCGAGTAGTGATGACATACAAAATTGATATTTGGTACACACGTGTTACTTGATATATCCTTCACGGATAGGAATTGAAAACTAGGATTGCCTATGCAACAGTCCATGACGTCAAATAGAAAATAAATAAAAATTAATCTAGTTGGCCATTCCCTCATACGTCCGATGATGACACTTTGGACACTACACACACCTTCAACAAATCAACACTGACCTGTTGAATACAGCTGATTAAAATCTAGAAAATCAGAAATAATAAAAATTCCCATCGACCGCAAACCAATCACGACGAAAAGGCGGCCGTAACTTAGCACGAGCCGCGCCGATTGGTCCAACGGTTCTACCGTCTCAATCGCTATACCTTGCGTCTTGCTCCACCGATCGAGACAGAAGACGACTCGACGCGTGGGATCGACAGAGACGGAACATAACTTAAGCGCAGTCAAGTCACACCCGCGCAGAGAACGGTATTATTACGATACAGCTTCTCAAAGCACTCTATTCATTTGAAGCGAGTGTAGCGTATCAGCGAGTATCAGATCGTAGTTGCCACAGTAATCTCATTGTTTGGCGGATTCATTCATAGATTCGAGTTTGTTTTCGCTCGTCAGTATGATGTCTGGTTCGTCTACTTCGGTAACGATTTCTGATGTCGGGACAGTGCAGGATCAGCAAAGTCACGTCTCGAACGGTGGAGGATCTGTGGAGGATCAGAAGGAGTTGGAGAAAACCGAAATTAACAATGCCGTCACCAAGGTCTTGCAAGGATATGACTGGACTCTGGTACCCATTGCTTCAAAGTGAGTTTTTTCTGATACTAGCAAAGACTATTTCGAAATTGAACCATCGATATGTGGTGAACATTCATTGTTAAATTTTCTTACGGAACACATTAATATACAGGGTGTCGTAATACTATTGAGAAGAATAATTTCTCGTTATCCCAGAGTATAAATTTCTGACAGAGTAATTTTGGGAATTTTGGATTTTGTACATCATGAAATTCAGAATCGTAAATGGGACAACATGTTTATTTTGTCATATCTATGGTCCTTCATGTAAACGCGATTTCAATATCAATTCTATTTGACAGTTACGTCTAAATCGGGCAATTGCCGAAATACTCAAAACTAGAACCACCCTGTATACATATTTGGACAGCTCGATATATTTTTGTGATCAGTAAAACAAGAAAAAAGTGTAACAATATAATCATCGTCGGATGAAAAATATTCAATTATCTGTAGTTCTCGAATTAATCGTTTTTTTGGCTATACACCGATGGTTTCTAATCAGATATCATGTGACTATAACAACGAAAAGCTCAATGGATAAGTCAACATCAAAAACAGCTGCCTCAATTGCTATAAATCACAACCCTGAAATTACTATTTTTTGCGACTCTCTGAGATACTCCTTGTCTCAACACTGTGGGACACCCTGTATATATTTAATATACGTAATATATAAGTATAAGTGATACGGATGGTTGAATGTGAAAAAAAGTTGCGACATGAAAGAATTAACAACGAAACTTCAAGAAATGTGAGATACCTATTTTGAATATTAAATCATTTTTAGGTTTTAAATATCACTTCCCTTACCTTTTTTGGATAGTGACACCTTTTAGAAATATTTATACATATAGTGCTACTCAGAACTTATCTCAGAAATGATCTGATTTTAGTTTCGAGGTCTTTCTGAAAATGATGAATTTTTGTGGTTGACTACTAAAATGGGTCTGGTGAAAGAAATACTATCTTTTTTTTTTCGAAATCGCTATGATGCCTATTTGTAGAACTCATCAAATAATTCTCTGAATTACTCACAGAATTTTCAGTTTAATGGTTAACCAAAAATCCGGCAACATCGCACCTGTTGCATGTATATAAAGGAACTACGGAAGTTGAATTCAAACGTGTGAAGTTCAAATATGTCGTTTCCTTTGGCATATAATTATAGACCTTTTCATCTTCTACCTGCAATATCGCTCTTTATAGTGTTTATAGTTCACAATATTGTTATATCAAATTATTTGTTTTGCTTTATTCAGGAAAACAAATAAACATAACTAAATATTTACTATGACAAGTGGAATCTAAACATGTTTGTAATTTATTGAATTTTTATTGTAATTTCCAAATAAGCTGATAAACTACTTCGACTTATATATAGATTATAATTTTTTCCTTCCATTAAATCAATTGGTCAGATATTAATGATATATTATTATAATTCAAGAATTTCTTTAATATTTTTCCTATATTATTTTTCGAATTCTAGGTCATATGAAATCTGTAAACTATGGTTCGAATTATAATTATTATGACGATGCATTAATTAACTGAAGTATGGAATATGATGTAACTATTACAAATATTACAAACCCAATTTTTTCATATGATTATTATTATCATTATTATTTTGTATATCAATCCATTGAACGTCTCCTATTAATAAGAACAGTGATAAAAAACATGAATCATTGTTTGATAAGTTGATTATTATTTCACAAGTAATCAATATAAATAATGAAAAAATTAAATATAATCGAATGAGAATGAAGAACTGGAAACACGATTTTATACAGATAACTAAAATAAAATCGAAAACAAATAATTCTCGACAACCTGTATTTTGTGATCAAATTTTCTAATAAGTAACTCATAATCACAAAAATGTGCAACGATCGATGTTAATTTGAATAATTCATTCTTTATGAAAGACAATATAAACCATACCTACATACAGTGTGACCCATTTTCAATGGAAACACCCCCCCTATTTAAATTCGATGTTTTTCGAAAAAATTTTCGAAATTGAGGGTGAATTATATGAATAGGTCGAAATCTTATAATTCGAGCATAGTTTCCAGAAGTCGTCTGTGATTTGTGCATTCCTTTTTATTTTAAAAACCTTCTTAATTCGCATTTTAATATCAATTTCTTATCATTTGACGTTGGTCAAACCATAATACTGGATAATACCTCAGTTAGTTGATATATACTCCAAAAATAAACTTAATATTGTAATATTCCCCTTTCTTAATACTATCGTTTGAAACCGTAATTAACCAGAACGGTATGCATGCCATTATCTTACGGTATTGTGAAGGTGTATATATATAATTTGTAACTATTTTACCCACAAGAACATAAGAACATGAAACGATGTGCCGTTTGAGGTTCATTAACAACTATACCTTAATTAACACACTTTAAAACTTTTTTGTCAAACGTCGCAACTCTCAAACACTTTTAACTAAAGCAAATGGCGTGTACAAACATGCACGAACTTTGTTCTATTTGAAACCGCGAGAAAAACGTGCTAAATGAAGTTATACAATTAGGGAAAGGCAATGCAATGGAATTGAGTTATTGTTATAATTTTTGTATCAAGATATTTAGCTTGTTCCAACTTTATCGAAGCGCTGTATAATATTTTTTTTTGCTAGAAGTAAATGCTGATGTAGATTGTTTATGTATCAAATATCACCAATAAGTCATCCAACTCTGTAATCGTTTGCTATTTTTCGACACGCTTCAAGAAGCCATTATCTTTCTTGCGGATATATTTTGCTGACAATAGAAGTAATCTTGGTTTAGCCCAGTCAACCAAAAAAGTAACAGTAAGTCGCAGGGAATACCAAATAATATCACATTGAAGATCATCTTGGAAACCTCTCTGGGTTTTACATGGGACTTCGCTTTGTGGATATCAACATCCACATATTGTTATCGTTGCGAAGTCCCCATGTTAACTTTCCTAATGATTGAGTGGAACATTTAATCGAGAGATTCAGATGAAGTGCACATTGCTATTACTTTGCGACTTATCCCTGTTCATATATTTCGAACATAGAATTGGCGCTTGCGCAGGGCATAGCAACAACACGTGCATACGAATGAAAGTCAAGGAACAAAGGGAAGATGAAAATAATATATTATGATCTGTGTGGTGCGTAAGTAATGGTTGGTTGAATTGTTGGTTTTGTGTGCAGTATTTTGAGAAGTTTGTTAAGAAGAATATAAGACAGCTCTAGGTGCATGCGGTAAGTATACATTTCCAATGGCAAAAAGATGCTCATAAATGTGCAATTGGGAAGGTGATGCCCATTGAAAAGCAATGCTTTTTAACAAGATGGACTCCTCAACCGTTTTGTCGTATCATTATCGGAATTTAGTATCAGAATATTGAATGATATTCTATAATGTCAAACATGTATACACTGTTTTCAATACTCAGAAACATCTTTCTCTACAATAAAAGCTGAATATAGAATTTTTCAATAATTTGATTAGAAATAAAACATGATAACATCAACATAAGTGTACCTAACTTGTTCAGGAACAGTATTAAACTATAAAAAAACAAAATAATTTCTATTAATATTATTTTCAGTTGACAGTGGCAATCCATTATTTGGATCATGATAGTATAATAATCTGATATGGTAACAATCAATGTTTTTGTTGTTTCCTTTGATTTTATTTTGTCTGTACAGTATACTATTTTTGTTTTGTAAATACTATTTTTATTTCATTATGTTTCGAAAATAATGTTTTTGTTTTTATATTCTATGATATTACAATGTGAGTTGAAGTTTTTATAAAGTATTTCGGGTGAGTCAAGCTGAATGCATTGGACTAATATATATCTGATGATTCTGTTCAGCCATATGCCTGGCTAGAAATGCGTACAGCTTGACTCACCCTGTGTTATATTCAAAATATACAGATCAGTATTTTATAATAGTTGTTTAATTATTTCCCCTTAAGAATGAAAAATAGATTCAATATGAAGAGCAGGCATATGATGTGTTTTATTGCTGGTCCTGATTATACCTACTGGTGTACCACCCTGTATATAAATCTCATAGACTTAACCTATGCACATTTCTTAGGCATTATAAAATGGTTGAAATATAAGGCAGCTGAGATATATTTATTCTGCTTTCCAGGTATGTACTAATTCCATGGGTGTTTCAGAATTAACATTATTTCAATTAAATTAGAAGACGCTTATAGAGAGCAAATTTAGTGCCACGATGGTAATTACCAAATTACATATGAATATAACTTCAACGGAAGATGTAATGTGAATGCTCATTTGGTTCAATAATCTTTCCAATAAGTGCTAAAATGCGAAGTCGCAATGTTGCTATTCATGGTACCTTCCACACATCCACATTGTGATGTATTAGGTAATTACCAGTGATATACAATGTTGCGGACATTAAGCACTCCCCAGTAAGTACTGGTTGCAGTTTTTTATATCAACATTGTGAAGTCGCATTTCCACGATGTTAACTCCCTACAACTTCCCTGCAACCAAAACTGGTTGACTGGGAGTCTGTCTTAGATTGATAATGTCATAGTATAATTAAGAGGTGCCATGTAGCTGGATTTAAATTAATCGTTGAACTGAAAGACATCATTTTGAAATTCAATATTTTGTTTCGAATCACATCTGACAATGAGTTTTATATTCTCTTTTGATGAAGTTGCCAGTTGTAATTCAGTGTGAAATGATTCAGAATTTGCAGTAGTCATTTATTATTAATGGAAATAATTGTTGTGTTTTTTTTTTTAATTTTCTACTTATGATCCATGAATTTTATGACATATAACCTCCAAATTCAACAACAACAAAAATAAATTGACATTGAAATAAATTGAAATGGAACATACGAATTTGATTCAATATGTTTGACTGCCATCATCTCCTACAAAATTCAATAGTTTACTACATTTTGGAATAATCAGAATATATTTCTGATGGTTTTAGATTAATCAATTCGTATAAATTAAAACATTGAATTATAATATCAATTCAGAAGTAGACTATATGCAATGAGTAAAAAATTTTCTTCAATTCTATGTATGAAGTCCTGTTTCTACTCATTACTTTCGTTTTATTGGCTTAAGCAGAAAGGTGTTCAACTTTTATCTCCTTCTTTTCTTTATTCATTCTAACCTAAAACTACAATTTGTGTTCAACATTTTTTGTCGAAACTTATGGATTCAAGAATGAATTACATAAATGAAGTTCAATCAGTGAAAATTCCTGTTATTATCTTCAGAAAAGTGATCAACGATTTCTGAAATAATATTTTTTGTTTTGATTATTTTATTTTCAATAGTTTCGATATATTTTACATCACAAAGCTTTCATGAGAAAATGAATCATATATGTTTTTATGTTATTAATTTCAAAATATTCATTTGGAGAACCGAAATGATTTCAACTTCAGTTATTCAGTAGAAAGTCTACAGAATCGAATTTAAATTTTTCAATTAGTAAAATAGCAAGATGGAAATAAGGTGGAAAACTAGTTCAGACTGATTTCTTTTCAATAACACTCGAACTTATTGCTGTTTCTTAGGAAACACATTATTTTCAATATTTTCTACAGTTTAAGAACCGCCTTTTCACATAGGTGTCAATTTCAGTTCTAAACCAATAAAATCAGTACTAATTGTCTTTGTACACGAAAAACTCTTAGAGCAATTAGGTGAAAATGGTGGAGCAATTAGTATATTATTTAAAGTACCGCGTTAGAAAGTAAATATGTATTATGTGTTTCCGAATAAAACAAATAATGAGTCAAGAAATGAAATAAGTTAATTGCATTCATTTGGTTTCGTACACGAAATGGAAAAACTTGGAATAGAGTATGAATAATAGTAATCCACGAACCAAGGTTGTGAAAACTCAAAACTATCATCACGAGCTGTCTTGATAGCTTGTCAAAGTATGCACTGTTGCCGCTTGTTTCTTATTAATAATCTCAAAAACAATGTATAATTGTTCGTAACAGACCTATCCGGATCACGTGACCATTCATTGAGAGTCTAGTTTCATCAATAGCTTTCCTCTTTTTCTTAATTCTTTATTGTCAAGCAACTCCTTTGATAATTTTTTTTGGAGATGGCTTCATTTCCATAGCTGATGTAGGATTTACTCATCAGCCTACAAAGCTTTTCGGATTTTTCTAAAGTGACTATTTTCTTACTACATCTGAAGTCATAGTTTTACCATTTACCAATTTTTACCACATATTTTCAACCTTTTTATTTTTAGTATCTTCATCTATTATTCGAAATTTGATATCTCATTCATTTTTCTCTTGCGTTTTAAAATGTAGGATAAGGATCATAGGCGTAACGGTAGGGGGGGTTATTGGGGTCGTAACCTCCGCATTGCTCAGAAAAAATAAAAAAAATTACAAGTAACAATCTGAAAAAAGAATAGTTACACAAATGCTAAGGATACTCGGTATTTTGTAGGAGTTTATTATGTCACAATCTCCTTGATTTCATCATTCTACAACACAAGTAGTGAGCATGATTTTGTAGTCATAATTTACAGAGAATTCACCAATATTATATAAGTTGATCCACGCGAAATAATTGAAACGTTTTTGATGCCTACAGGCGGCCATCTTGGAACTTTTCTATGAGACAGGTCTATTGGAAATTGTATTCAGAAATCAGCTGAATTGACATTTGAAAATCAGAAATTTACACGCGTTGAATGAATACACCGTTTTCAAATTATACCTTTCAATCAACTTGGTGATACAAAATAAAAAACTTCCAGTACTTAGTTATTTTTGTGATACATGTCATAATTTCATTGTAACATCAACCATCATTGATGTTATATATGCGATATTTTTATTCTATTCGATGTTGCCGACATATTTATCTTATCGTCTAAGTTTATATTTTTAATTCCAGGGCCGCATCCGATAAAAGAAAGTTACACGTCAAAAGACCGATGAATGCTTTTATGGTTTGGGCCCAAGCAGCTAGAAGAAAATTAGCAGATCAGTATCCCCAACTTCATAACGCTGAACTCTCGAAAACCCTTGGAAAATTGTGGAGGTGAGTTCATTTGTAATGATACAGTAAGTTGTTGATAAGTGGAGAAACTCCATCTTGCTTTTGGACTACTGTCAAACTTTGGATAATTTTCAACAAATTGGTTCATAATTTCAGTTGTAGAGATCAAACTTTTTCTCACAAAAGCAATGGAAAGTTATTTTTGCTCTTGTCAGAAATCCCTACTATCAATATTTTTGTTTTCTTCTCGTTCAGTTAATTCTTTGAGCTCATCTTTAGCTTTAAGCGAGATCTTACTGTACATTCGGATTTTGACATATATCAAAGCAATGTCAAACTCATTTCATACATAGTTCTGACAATCTATGTTTGTAATGTTTGTATTTGTCTACAGGGTGATTCACGACTAATTGTTCATAGTCCAACTATAAGTGCTATGGACCATTCCATATCTGGTATTAAAAAATGCCTTGTTGCGTTTTTTACGGATATACAGGATGATATTTGAAAATATGTGGATTACTCTAGGTTGAATAACTCTAAAAGTGAAAAACATATGATATTCGGTACACTGAGTATGTTCCCTGAGCTCAATTGAAAAGGTTGTTGAAAAAATTCAATTTCAGGTCCGGACTTGTTTTTTTTTAGAATTTTATTGGTTTTCTTAAAACAACACCCTGTAAGCCATATCAGACAATTTTTGCTTTTCTTACTTGAGGAGGTTACTACACAACAGTTAAAAAAAATGAACGTGGAAGTTTTTGTTTTCTGCCGGAAAAAATGAAACTTTTAAAAATAGTATAATTTTAATGGATTCTCATTCTGCTTATGACTGATGCCGCACTACATCGATAGAACATCATTATTTTCAAACAAAAATCATAAGGAGAATTGACATTACTCGAGATGAAGTATTATTCAATCAACTGTTGAAATTCTAGGCCGTATTATTAGTAATATATTTATTGATCTTGTAAAGAGCTATTTTATTGAGCTCAGGGAACATACTTAGTGTACCTAATTTCATATGTCTGAGTTTTTCACTTTTAGATATATTCAACGTAAAGTAATTCACTTATTCTCAAATATCATCCTGTATATCCGTCAAAAACGCAACAGGCATTTTTTAATACCAGATATGGAATGGTCCATAGCACTTATAGTTGGACTATGTACAATTCGTCGTGAAACACTCTATATAAATTCAAAATACTCCGAAAATAAAATAGCTGTATTCTGAAATAACTCTCAATTTCATCATAACTGACAATATTGTGTTGGTTGGTGTATTATAGTATACACCGTTTTATAGTAAACGACAATTTTTGGATCACTCTACTCTTCGGAGCAAGTTTACGAACGCAACTAATCGGTATTAATTACATTATGTTCCAATATAGTCGAAAGTATTTTGGGATTATCTTGATCAAAATGTAAGCTGATGAACACTATGCCAGAAAACTGGATATAAATAAATGAGAAAATGTTAACGTTGGCAAAACAAATCATGTCGCGATAATTAGGTAGGTATAAACTAGTGCCAAGTATAACCATTCGTTCGGAACAACTGAAGGATATAGTTTATTTCATTATTGAAGATATTCAATATCAATGTACTTTGTTTTTCTCTCGTCCAATCAATGTCTTCATATCCCAGAACTCACTTCAACTTCATAGAAATCATTCTGCCACAGTACGTAAGCCGTCCTAGATACGTTAACGTAGGAAATATAACGTTTATTTGCACAGAACTAGCCTAGACAGGAAACGTTAAAGCATTTCAATACTATAATTTCTGTTCTGTTTTATGTGATATTAATTTGTTTTCGTATTTTCGTCTGGATTATAAATATCTATTTCAAAATTACTGTATGGTTCTTCAAAAAATCTAGATTTTTTAACGGTGATGTTGTGTCCTATTATATTTGTATAATATTTATTTGGATTAGACATCTTTTTAGTTCCACAAACGGGTTTTGCCGATAGAATCTCAATCATTTTCAAAAACAACAGATAAGATGAAGTAACCAATTCATTAATAGAGAAACCATTTCCATGTAAAAAACAATAGATTCAGGTTGGCGTATGTTATTCTTTTTTAGCACCCGTTGAAAACGTAAATCTACGTATACGTATACACGTAAACCCATAAGAGACGTGAACGTAAAAACGTTGAATCTTTACGTTAACTTTCATGGAACTGGACCTCTGCTATTTCTATCGAAAGATAAAAAATGAAAGAAGAAGAATGGAATCGAAGAATTCTTTTCTGCCATAGAAATAAAAATGAACGAAATATCTAACTTTTCACAAATCACATTTCCCATTGGGATTTGATCTACCACTGGTGGAATAATGTTATTCTAATCGTTATCATATGCAGCGTCATAATAATTACAATATTTCTTATAATTATCCGTCTCCGATAATCCTCAACTTTCGGCAAGATCAAACCCGACTCGTATTATCGACCGAGTAGGTAATCTTATATTATTTTTAGTCTTATCAGGACATATACATGTAGATATAATAGGGTCAGGAAAGGGTTGAGCAGATGTGACATATGACGTCTCGTTTCACGGTCAACGAACGACTTGTGACTTTTAGCTGAATTTATCGTTTATATCCGCTGCAATGGCCTTATGAAAATGGGACAGAATCACGGAAATATCAATAACGACAGGTTATTAACAATCTGGCTTATTATAAGGTTGTTCCTACTAGAAATCCGTGATTTTTTCTGATTGTTTGTGGATTGTGCTTACAAGTGAAAATAGCGTTTCAACTTGAAAATGAATTGAAAATATTATTGAAATTGAAAATATGTCTCATGCAATATCCCACAATTCTTGAAAAATATTGAAAATTTACAAAATGTCGTAATTCTGAATAAAAAAGTGTCGTTTTTGGGGCAAAAAAAGACAATTTTCAACCAATCAAAAAATTCGTAGGTATATTAAATATATTCAAGAATACCCAGTTTCAATTTGAAGTCAATCGGTCTATTTGTCTTTGAGTTATGATCCATTTTGAATAGTCTTAGTTTTAACTGTATATTCATAAATTTTTATATCTTTGTTGCTTGTATAATTATAAAAGGGGTGATCACGTGTAATGAATAAATAAATAAATGAGTCTGAATATTTCCAAATTTTCAGGGTTTTAGTAATTGTTAATGTCATTCAAGCATGTGAGTCTCATCAACTCGCGTAGAATTTATTTTCCTAGCAATTGTTTTTGATCCGTTTTTAGATGTACAACAACTTTGAAAAAATATTCGCACCGCCCCTGGTCCATTGCTATATCTTCCAGTAAGTTCCATTCATGGCTATCTGCGAGACTCATTCCAAAGTAAATAAACCGTACATTCTGCAGATTAAAAATGAATTAACATTTCCTCTGCACTCTTGATTAATACATTGTGACCAAAGTCGCTGTCAATGCACAATATGCCGCTGTCTGCAATATCTCAGCGATATAAATGTGCTTTGAATACTATTATTTATTACCTTATCGATAACGATTAACTTTTTATTTTTCGTTTTGTGCTATATGATAAATACAGGGCGATTCACCTAACTGGTTCATTAGAGGTTTATGGAGAACTGAGAGAGATATCAACTTGAAATTTTGGTGGTTGGTACTACCCAATGTGTTCTATATTTTCCTAAAATATTTTCAATACGCTTTTACTTCCGGTTAAACCGAAAGTGATATCAACTCTGTTTTTTTTCAAATGGAATACCCTGTTTATATTCTTCCTATCGTGATTTGTTTTCAAGATATTCCATTTTTACGAAAAAATGTGACGGAAGGACTGACTAACTAAAATGTCCAATTTTCAAGATTTAAGGTTTAAGGTATCCTTCAAAATGTTCCAAAATGTTCAAAAGGGTGTTTGATATTTCAGTTTACTCTTTGGAAATTTCAAATCGCAAGAAATTCTCTATTTCTATCGGGACGACCATAAAATTTTTACACTATCCGACGCAAAATTTCATCTCCTATCGATTTGTATGATCCATACCATATTGCTAAAATGGATATTTATAGAGATATCAACAAAAATGTGGAAATACGCTCATTTGTCTCATGTGTGCTTTGGATGCTTCCAAATTTCATTTTGAGTAGTAGCATCCACCAAAATTTCAAGTTGCGTTCTCCATAAACCTCTAATGAACCTGTATATATAAATGACGGATCTCTACAAAACGTTTGTTAAAAACTTGTGAGATTTTCATAGACACATTCTGAATGACAATTGAAGGGATCCAAATTTCATTATTTTTTTGTAGGGAAACCGAGAAAACTTGAAGTTGAACTTGAGATAAAAAGTGATCTCTGCGATACCTACTGCAGATAGACTCACGTGTGCAAATACTGAGAGTTTTAGATTAGAGCAAATAAAATATATTTACTAGTTCCTACCTCTTATCATTTCGTGAAAATAAAAAGATGCCGGATGTATAATATTTGACCTAACAGGAAATTGTTCAATAATGATGTATGCATAAATAATATTTAGATAACAAAAATTATTTTAATTCCAATCATTAACGATTGACGCAGAGGCGTAACATAACCTCATTCATGAGAGTATTGGGGTTGATTCATTTATTCATTTGGAATCAGTGGCGTTTTTCAGATTTTGCTGAAAAGTATATATAATATCACATAAAATCTACAGGGTTATTCACACAAGTCGGTGTTCACTTTTCTTTGTTCAGAACATTTTATTTTAACACGAGCTGACGATGTGAAATATCATTAGGCCTGGAATATTTATAATTGAAACTGAAATATCATTTCATTTCAAAATTGTACGTAGAATCCTCGTTATATACGAAACAATTGAATCACAATTCTTTCATATATGTCTATGACACGATTACCGTTTTGCCATATAGCGCCATCTACGGTGGTTTCAATCGCCAATACTGGAATTCAACTAATTTCGAGATTTTCGATATTTTCATGAAATGTTTCAGAATCATTACCACTCCTTTGGAAAATTTGGAATTTGTTGGGTTGTTCAGGATTCACGTCCAATATGACGTCTAGTTTGATTCAACTCATGGACATATTTTATTTTTAATTTTTCTCAATTCGTCTATTCTAGGTACTTCTTATACTTCCCTTCAAATTTATAAATGAGCAGTTATATTCGTTTGTTTAGATTTCTTTTTTTTTATAAGTTCTCTTTTCAACACAAAATGTAGTCTATTTTTGTCTCTATTTTTCATTAATTATTGGAGTTATTTGTCTACATTTTAATTTCTATCGAAACTTCTTCGTATCTTCTTCTTCAACAGTCTATTTGTGCAAGATAGCTTTGACAGCTCGGCAGAGAGTGCGGTGTTGTCGCTTGTCTTTTTTGTTCAACGATACCACGAAACAGAAAGTTAGATTGAGTTTATCATTCATAAAAATATCAAAAATAGCAGTAAACTATTTTTTCCGTTCTAAGAGAATGTTTGCAAAATTACCTATTGGCATTTCGTGTTTCTTCCAATATTATTATAGACGGTAAGGAATATTCCAGACAATTTCAACAATGTCTGCGTTGCGTACAATAAGATATCGATAAAAAATAGCCTTATTCGTCTCGATAAACAAGTCGAGCTTAATGCGCTCCAGATATATTATAATTCGATTACTCTCAGTTCTACGAACTGCACATCTATAGCAACATATGGACGAAAGATAAACAGCTCGAATGACAAATATTTTTAATCGGAGACGGAATCATTTTATCGAATGCAGTTTCATACATCTTTCATGTATTATTCATCTGGTTATTTGTACCAAATGAAACATTTGTTTTTTTCAAATTTCATGTTATAATTGTTTTTTCTAAACAAGTTGCAAAAGTAAAATTGTTGACGAATAAATAAACAAAAATAATTCGATTGAATCGAATCTGAAGTGAAAAAGAATAGTCCAATTGTCCATTGGTCGAAAATGTAAAATTTCTCACTTCAAAAGTGAGTTTATACAGCAAAGGAAAAATAGAATAAGTAGAAACAAAACAAGAATTGAAGGGTCAATTGTTTTCTTCTTTTTTAAATGCAATTCAAATTGTAGGTTTATATTTCCAGGCAGAATTTATGGATCTGAGGATGGATTATGCAAATGAAGTTTAATTAGTGAGAATCCTTGTCATAGTATGTTCAT
Organism: Plagiodera versicolora; assembly: GCA_037013635.1. Taxonomy (NCBI): domain Eukaryota; kingdom Metazoa; phylum Arthropoda; class Insecta; order Coleoptera; family Chrysomelidae; genus Plagiodera; species Plagiodera versicolora. Next base: position 4,824,544 of record CM072990.1, read on the forward strand.
TTGAGCAGGATATTTCGATATTTCGAAATGGAAAGTTAGGTTATATTATGGTTATCATATAACTTGATTTAAAATTGGATTACTATTGATTATTGATAAGTTTTGAACAGTTTTTACAATAGTTCTGAAAATTTCGACTAGATTGAATGAACTTACTTCAACTAAATTAGGCATCGTTGTGAAGCCAGTGTAAAGTGAGTGCCATATTTATTTTATTGAATCCTAATGTTCTCAGCTTTGTCTCAACAAATCAGAAGTTTAATGGTTAGCTAGATACTTTTCATTTTGTACTAAAGGCACTGAAAGATAACCAAATCTGCCAGAATAATCTTCCTTAAATAACGAGACTATACAAGGTGTAACTAAATAAGTGTAAAACATTTGAGCTGGTGATTCGTCATCGAAAAAAAAAGATAGGATCTTTCATTTAAAGAAACTTCATTAGAGCATCCCATGTTGAGATACATCCCCTTGAAGGATAAAATTTGTTTAATAATTTATTTCACAAGCACTAAAAAAGTAACAGTATAGAAATTAACCCGACATTTTCTAATACCAAAAAGACACTTGGCCAGTATTTTTTTTAGTATACCCCATGGTTGTAAGGAGAGAAAACGCAACCCCTCAATTTTATTTCCATTAAAAAAATTATTTCCGATAGCATGTTTCATTCTAAACAAAAAATGTCCCTTGAATTTTTTTCCCAAAATATACCAGTTCGCAGTAAAAAATAGATTTACTACCTGCATTAAATGATTAAAGGGTAATAAACAAAACTGATTTATTGATAAAAAACATTCAACATGTAGAAATCATAGTAAATGTTGAATATGTCTACCTTCAGACATTACGCATGCGTCTAAACGTCTTCGCATTGAGCCACGTATTCGTTAAAATATAGGAGGGGTGTATCTTAACATGGGATGCTCCAATGACATTTTTTATATGTTCGATAAGGAATCACCCCCTCAAATGTTTTACACTTATTTAGTTACCCCCTGTATTCCAGTCTAGTTTTCAGTGAAGTGAACTTGAAATTCAAGTCATTGTCAAATAATCTGCGATTTGATTGGTGCGTTCTTAGTTTATATTTTATTTGTATGTATGTATGAATGTATTTTCTTCTTATTTCTAATTTAATATCAACTTATTCCTTAATTTATTTCGTTTGCTGTGAAAATTCACTGTAAATTCTCGCAACAACTCTAATTCCGTTGTTGTGGCATGATTATGAGTAGGTACTAGGTATAGAACGTAAACCGAATCGTACCATATCTGTTTCATTTCAAAATAATTCCACGAATAATACACATCGAATAATAATTTCCGAGCCGACCGAAACCGATGACGAAACAGTCGAATCCCGACGGGTGGCAAAGTCAAAGCCGCCGCAAAGAGCGGCGTTGATATCAATTATTTGGCTCGGGTTTCGAGATGCTGGCCCGAGTGATCGACGCACGACTCGCCGTGCCGCCGACGGGGCCTCCCATGGCCCATTAGCGACCATGACTGGGGCGGCTAGATATTGTCGTCATGTGGCACGGCATACAGGGTGAACGCTGAAAACACGTGGAACGCGCAGTATTATACAGGGTTATGATAAAGTAATGCACAAAATTCATAAAAAGTACAACGATCACTTTTCAAAAAAATGCAAAAACACGTCAAACTGTTCTTTTTATTCCGCATCTTTTGACATAAGTTACAAAAATAACACGTCAAAGTTGTCGAAGTTATGACGTCATCAACAAATTTTTTTAATGGGAAGCTAAGATTTTTATCACAATATGTGATAGAGCTTGTGTTTTTACACGCGGGAAAAATAGTTGCAGTAGGGCTCACATTGGAAAAAAAAAACGAGAAAAGGAATAAAATAAATAATAAATAATCCTTTCTCTTTCGGTTAAACGAGCCATAATAAAACTGGTGACACGAATTGTACGACTGACACTGACAAACCGTTGTTTTAGTAAAACAATTAAAAAAATTTATAAGAACAAATGTTCTTACTAGATAAGTGTATGTTTGACCTCTTTCTATAATTGGTTATGTTATTTCGTTTTTCATTCCTTTTCTCGTTTTTTTTCCTATGTGAGCCCTACTGCAACTATTTTTCCCGCGTGTAAAAACACAAGCTCTATCACATATTGTGATAAAAATCTTAGCTTCCCATTAAAAAAATTTGTTGATGACGTCATAACTTTGACAACTTTGACGTGTTATTTTTGTAACTTATGTCAAAAGATGTGGAATAAAAAGAACAGTTTGACGTGTTTTTGCATTTTTCTCAAAAGTGATCGTTGTACGTTTCATGAATTTTGTGCATTACTTTATCATAACCCTGTATATAAAACTTCTCACGAAAGGAGACATCCTGTAATGTTCAGAGAACATCGTGAGAAGCAAGGGAAAGGAGGTAGGAATAGATGTTCTTTTTAAATTTCTGAAGGTCATATGCCTCGGGGAACACCTCCCTGGGCAATGTGTTCCAGAGCCTTGTTACGCCTCTCAATCGAGGTTAATAATTTTTTTTCGAAGAATAGAATGAGTTCACGAAATGACAAATTAGCTTCAAATATGATTCCAGATCAAATAAAATGATTAGAGATGTTCTGTTTGTAATGTATTATACTGTTTCAGAATTGCAAGACAATATTTCTGGTACAAAATAAAGAAAAAAGTTCCTATGAACATGTGTCCGATCTCGATTATTAGCGGAGTTACAGGGTGTTATTGATACGAAGTGCGAAGAAATCATGGATTCGTCGTGCTCAATGTTGCATTTAACAAAACGGAGGCCACTTTGAACAATTCCTCTAAACATTTGTTATAAATTTCTTCTTCTTCAATTTCGATGCTTTTATTAATATCAAATATAAAAATAGTATAAACATTTCAGAGTATGTAACTTTGAACCAATTTACAAATTAATTAATTTCTGAGGAAACTGAACGGAATTCGACCGAAAGTTAGGAGGAACAAAATTTAGGTAACAGATTGAAGAACTTGGAAAAAATATTAAAATTCACCAGTGGCGTACGAGCAAGTTTTTCTTAAGGCTTTTATGGATTGAGATCTCTGAAAATGCAACACCCTGTATGGTATTTGAAAAACATTGCTTGATACTCATATAAAATTTGAAAGCTCTATCTGCAGTAGATCAAGCACAATAAAATAAAAACTTTCAACACCCTGTAACTCCGCTAATATTCAAGATCGGACACACGTTCATAGGACCTTTTTTCCTTATTTTGTACCAGAGAATACGTACCTGAAATATTGCCGTGCAATTCTGAAACACCCTGTATAATATCCGTAACAAATTCCACTTCAAACCCCTTAAATATGGCGACAGCTCCACAACGACACTCTTAGTGACGTCAGCACTGCTAATACAGGTCATATGCCAGAGTTGCCAGTTGTTCTATTCCTGGGCTTATGGAAATATTTTATGCAGGTTTGTACCCAAAGAAAAAGAATGAATTGTGCCAGTATGTAATGGAAACTCCATAATTTGTTGCTGTAAAACATCAGGAAAGGCAGTTTTTCGATTCCAGTAATCGTGATTTAGATGCCTGAGTTTTAAAATGTCATCTACTATGAATTGATCGAAACAAAGATTTCCTTAGTTTTCTATCCCTATCGCTCTAATCGAAATAACCAATTATCCATCGCTTTCCGTTATAGTTTAGCAAATGTGACGTCCCAACATGCGCGTTCTCCACGTGATTTCTGAACGCATCCCAACTTCGGAAATTTATTCTGAAAAATTCTGAAAAAATTAGGCACGTTTCTTCGACGTTCTGGAAATCGTGGATTTTTTCTAAAAAATGATTTTCTCGCTCATTGTGAATCAGATGACGATAATTAAAATGACATCCTTATGAAAAACATATCGTTGAGCAAGGAAATAAAAAGAGTGGATATTTTCTCAAAACTATCATTTCAAAATCACTGATGAAATGTGATGGTAGAAAAACTAGCAATAATTTTAATTGGTCAATTTTTTTCAACAACGTTTCTTTTAAACTATGTTCTATATAAGCAATCAAGAACAAGACGATAATTCAAGTAATTTCATTCGAATCAAACATATTTTGCAACATTGTATTGAAATTATTATTTTTCAAACATGCTGTCGAATAGCTACTAGCCTATATTCATTTGACAAACAAATTCAAGATATAATAGATACTTGTTGACTATATTCTCCCCCAAGAATAATTCCCATTTATATTTGCGTAATCATTGGAAAATTTCATCATATTATTGAAGCTCATTATCTCCCCTTCAATGAAATGCAACGATAAGACGGAATCACATTACTGGGGCACCCTTTATTTACCCAAGTATATCTTATTATTTCTCAACGCTTCTATTTCGCACCTGGATGTACAAGAAAACCCTTGAACCGACCAACAATATTTGTTCCAGAGTTCTCAGCGACAACGACAAAAAACCCTTCATCGAAGAAGCAGAACGTCTCCGAGTCATCCACAAACGCGAACACCCAGACTACAAGTACCAACCGAGAAGAAGAAAGCAAGTGAAGGGTTCCGAGCCGTTGCACCACCACCACCAGCTCCCCCACGGTCAAAACGTCACCTTCTCCCGGTCCATGAAACAGGAAGACCCGCCTTGTAGCCCCAGGAGCAACAGCTCCACCTCTCCCTCGACATGCTCCTCTCAGCCCAACAGTCCCCAAATCCCTTCGCAGCTTCTGAGGCCCTGCGATCAGCACGGCTTGGATCTGGATGCCTACCACAGGATCCCGGATATAGACAGCACGTATCTGCCTGATGAGTGCTTGGACAGCAGCGATATAGATCAGTATTTTTCCTCTGAGGCGCAGTACCAGACCTACCAGCAGATGTACTTGAAGCGTGGGGCTGAAGAGGAGGAGACCAACAACAACTACAAGAATAAGAAGATTTGTACGGATGCTGCGGCTGAAGAGAATATGTCTTTCGGGAGATACCACGAGCTGCAGGCCAGGCCAGAGAGATATTTGCAGTCTACCTCGTCTGGTGTGTATTCTTACTCGCCTGGTTCTTCTTCGTATTATTCAAGTAACGGGCATCAGTATTTACCTTCTTACCAGTATTTGCCGCAGAGACCAGTGTTTAATGGGTCTTCTACTGTGGGGAATTTTGCTGCGATAGAAAGCAGCAATAATGAGGCATGGGGGCATTACAGTGCTTGATGGAGGTGGGCTAAGACCCATGTGGAATTAGCGCTGATTCCTTTCTGTAACTTGACGATTTGTTCGGGGTTCTTGTTTGGGTATTTCAATAGTTTCAGCAAATTATGTAAACGCTAACTTCAATTTATATAATCTTAATATAGTCTATTAATATGAGGAAGATAGTTCGTATAGATTTGGTTATTTTACAAATCCATCAGTACAAAATAAAAAGTATTCAGCTAACCACGAACTTGATTTAGACATTTGGGCATCAATAATTATGAACACTTCACAGTGACTTCACAACGATGTTAAATTTATGTTAGGAGAAATCTTTGAATTTTTCGGAGTATCGTTGAAAAAAAGACAAGCGGCAACACCGTACTTTCTGGCGAGCTGTCATAACTATCTTGCTCAAATAAATGGATTATATTTTCACCAGAACTGTTTCCAAATAATTTTAATAATCTCAATACAAAAACAGACGCCTGAAAAACTTGATGATCTTGAAGAAAAAGCGCTAACTTCGCATGATTTTTATCAGTATCATTGTAAATGGCCATGTAAATAAAAAACCCCTGTTTCAATTTATTAACAGGGAAGATCTGATAAGTTGATATATAAATTACATATATTTTGTACATATGAAATATGCTGAATCGGTATCTTAAAAGTTCATTTGTTTCAGTGTAAGTGTATTTTATTTAATCTACGTGTAGACTCTAGTAATGGTTTGCAGGATATTGGCTGGTTTGAAATGTATCTATCACCCAATGAAATTCATGTCTCTTTTAATAATAAAGGAATATTCCATTGGGCACAAAGATTTCTGAAAAAATTAAGTTCATTTTTATACGTTCACTTCAGGGTCAATCTGAATTCATTCCATGCCATGAGAATGATCTGTTGTGGCTTGAGAATGATGTGTTTTGATTTATTTATTGGTGATAGACTTCTCAACCTACCAATGCAAAACTGTCAATATTATTTCCTTTTTTTATAACCTTTATTTCTGGTGTTGAAAATTTTCAACCCATACGAATCTCTTTTTAGTTTGAATACTTTGTTGCATTATCGAAGCTTTTTTTCACAATATCTGTATATAATTCTCAAAGAAAATCATGCGATCGTATGGTGTATATTATATTATTTTATAAGAATAAATCATTTATTTCTATAATTCATGAGTTTTATTTCTATTTTATTGGACTCAATGTTGACTTCCTCAAAAAGGGAGAATTCGGATTGGCAAATGTGCAACTATTTCTGAGATATTGACAGGTGACTGAAATAATTCTGGAGAATTTGAAAAAGAACGCAAAAGAATGAGAAATTTTGTTTCGAAAGAAAACTACCAATCCGTTGTTACATGTATGTTTTGTTCACTTATTCCCCAAAATGGTTTTCGATCCTTTTAGTTTCCATTGATGGATATATGGCTATTTTCAACTAATTTCGTATTTACAATAATCAATAAACTAAAAATTACGATAAAATTAACAATAATCGCATGTTCACAGTGATGACTCAGTTCATGGAAATGTAATGTAGATTGGTGCTATAATTAATGGTATTGGTAATGGTGTTGATATCCTTTAAATTTCATTCATTAGTGATGAATAGTAGGTTCTCCATTATTTTCCTCCACCGTGTCAGTTGAATTCACTAAAGATTATGATAATACCGAAGCAGAAACGAACGTGAAATACGAAAGTCACTCCGTTCCTTTATGGCATTGCATCAGTCAAAACACCGATGAGTAAACAATCCAGGAAACTCTAAGGTATTGAAATCAACCTACGCACTTGACCCTCTGCATATTCATGTCACTTCATCAAATCATTTCTCGCCTTTCGAGTGTTGAATACTCAATCAAGTGTTGGGGTGGCCAAATGCTTGACATTCTATCCAATGGGACTCGTGACTGACGGAAAATTGTTGTATTTTTGTCTCATCATCGATCTCAGATCGAACACGATGCTAATGATTTGAGGAATTTGATCAAGAAGTCTTCGAATGTTGTGTCACTCATCTGTTTCAGTTCGAGGAATTCGCGTTTGAATTCGTTGAATTAGTTGCGGGACCAGTACCTTGTTTTTAATTAACACTACACCAGTGTAACCCATGAATAATTGGGTGATTTTCGTCCTTTTTTTTTGTATTTGTCTCATCATCGATCTCAGATCGAGCACGATGCTAATGATTTGAGGAATTTGATCAAGAAGGCTTCGGATAATGTGTCACTCATCTGTTTCAGTTCGAGGAATTCGCGTTTGAGTTCGTTGAATTAGTTGCTTGTTTTTAATTAAAACTACACAACAACTCGATAGAATGTTTTTTGGACATAATAATGTATATTTTGAGATATTTCTTTATAAAAAAATAACGGGGATAACCCCGTAAGTGCTGTCTTTGGAGGTACCAAAAAAACGTTCTCAACTTCTGACATCATTCCGGCCGAATCAACAGCTGGAACAAAACAATTCAAGAAGGATATTGAAGTTGAAGGCATTTCCCATACAATGACCTGAGATTTTGAAAAATTATCAAAAATCCATGAAAAGGCGTTGTTCTGGAAAAAAGTGTCGTTTTTGGGGTAAAAGAATGTACGTTTTATCAATGCCAGGTCATTTGTATAGTAAATACAGGGTAGCCCAACGAAAACGTACCGGAAGGTATAACTACCAGGAAGAGATTTTATCGAGAAACTAGCTGGAATCAACAAAAACAGAAAAAAAAAACGAATTGTCTTTAGGAAAATATTCTCAACATTTACTCAAACGAAACGGTAAGTTTTGAAGCGAAATCGATTTACTTCCTGTATTTTTTGAGGAATGCACTAGCGACATTTCAAAGGTCCATATCTTTGCAACGAGTAGACGGAATTTCGAGAATAAAAAAGCAACGTATAGGGAATCAAAAGGGCTTTCCAATGAGCTATCATTTCCCCCATTCCCCCATTCGCATTTGAAAAAAATTAGGAGATGCTACCCCTGCTTGGAGGGTAAAGTTTGGGGTATACTTTTTGCGTCAAAAGTTCTCTCCCCAATATACAAAGTTGATGTGTTTCAGGTTTTTCTCGATAAAATCTCTTCCTGGTAGTTATACCTTCTGTTACGTTTGCTACTCTGTATATTCAAGATCTAGAATACTCATCGATTTTGAAAAAAAACGCGTTTGAAACTACCGGTTCATTCCTGCGATCGGTCGCTCTTTAGAACGATACCATTCAAAAATTATTCAAGGTACGACCTTGCCAGTTTTACAGAAATACAGTGGAAATACGTTTTCGTTATTTATGAAATTTATTTATATAAGCAATAATCGTACTGAAAAATACAAAATAATTCTTAACACAAGAATAAAATTACCAATGAGAAATTATTGTCACTATTACAAAAGCATTTCCGGAAATCAGAATAACAACAATCTGGGAACAAGAGTATACGTGATGGAAATAATATCATCGAACAGTTTTTTTTTTCATTTTAATATGGAAGGATCTCTTGCTAAATATCATTTGATTGAATAAAGTATGGAGGTAGATTGATTTTGTCTTTTTTATTTGGAAACTATTTAAATGGCTTTGAATCACTATCGTATGCGATATAGTTACAGAACACATAAAATTGTCACTGATAACAAACAAAAAAAGTGTTTTTAAGAAAAGCTGAGCAAAGCGACTGAAGATAAACGTGTTTGAATATGTTTACCCACGTGCGAGAATTATTAAATAACACCTGCTGTTAATTTTATTGAAGCAATCACTAAAGATAAGAAAGTTAATTCTTGTAAGATTTGGTGAATTTTTAACGAATAAATTTTTTGCTTGCCAAAGCACTATAGAACTTAGATTAGTGCTTGACACTCTAGTACTGTAGGAGGGTAGTATTTTTTTTATTAAATCATTAGACATGTCACCATTGGTTCCTTTAGTCTTCAGCTGGTGCATGACGTTTGACGTTCGACATTGCAATAATTTCATATCATAGAGAATTTGCACCTGACGTCCTAGCCAATTATAGCCAATCATAGCATTCGATTGTCAAACGGTTTGGAAATAAACAATAATTAAAACAATAGCTCATTGTGTAGAGAATGTTTTCTTCAAACATTTAATGAACTAGCACACACAACATAATACGAATTATCGACCTGAACACGCAATGTAATACGCCAAACACAAGACAAATTTACAGAACAGAAATGTTTGAAGTTGTTTTACCACCAGAACTGTAAGTTTCGCCCATTTTGTGATATGTACAATATAAAAAATGTGAAAATGAACTCTTTTCAAAGCTTAATTCGTCAATCTTTGTAGAATTTGATCTTCGTTGTTTGACACCATTTTTAAATAAGTTCAACATGTATGTAAAGGTAAGAAATATTCATTCAATATTATAGGACAAAAAATTAAAGATTCTCAGAAAATTTTGAAAATTTCTGTTGATTTTTTGGTCGTTTGGTGATTAGTAGATATCTGGGGTAATTTGAAGAATCTGTGAAAATTTCATTGAATGTATGATTTGACGCTTCTTCTGATCCTGAAACGTAGCTGCTCTTTAGTTAAATCTGAAGAACGAGCCTGTAGCTCAATATCAATTTTCAACTGAATCGATTATGTTGAAAATCTTAAATAACTTTCTCCATAAAGTCATAACAAATCCATAAAACCAAGATATTAAACTACCCAACACACATGTCACGCATCACATTTTAGTTAGCCGTATCGAATTCTCATAATCTTGGAATTAACCACTTGAGGAACCCTCAGCCCAACTAGTAAAAAGTGTCAATCATTTGCATCAAACTGTCAAATTTATGAAGTTCAACGTTAACCTTACACTCCGAAATATGCAAATGCGAAACTTACACGTCATATTGTATTACGAGAAGTGTATCCGTGACAGATGACATCTCAATGACGCCCTTTGCGTCAAAAATAAGGGGCTGGTTTGTGTGAAGTATACTTTGCGGTAGTTACTTTCAAGTATCATTGAATTGGTGATAATGTACGGGGAGATTCAGGATGGTCGAATTTATTCAAACTGCTCAATGCTACTTCAATTCTTATATAAATATCTTATGAATCGTTTTATAACAATTGAACAACTGGCAACGTTGCCTATTTTGTTGAGCTGTCACAAATATCCTCATTGGATGAATACTATACAGGGTAATTTATTGGGAAATGGGCATACTGTAAGGGTAGGTAGAGGTCGCCTAGCTGGTTCTGAGAAACTCCCATATGATGGGTCTAGCGCCATGTATGACCGAGATACAGAGTGTTTCATGTACTTCTTCTATTTCTTCAATGGCTCATAACTTACGATCCACATAGTATATATTATTAATTTTTGACAACATAAACTCATTATCCTCTATGCTACCGAATACCGAATGGTTGAAATCATTAATCCAGGTACGGACTCGAAAAAGTTAAAAAGTCACTTCATCAGTTCAATACAACACTCTGTATGATAAAATTTCGAAAACTCGTTTGCAGATATGAAAAGAAACAGAAAAAATGTTCTTGAACAAATTAGTTTGGTACTTCCACATACCAGAGACGAAAAAAGTATTTTTCAAAATTTCGTACCACCTTTTCATCGAAAAAATTAATTTTGACCCAAATTAACAGGTACAAGAATGGCATGCGGAAATACTAAACTCATTTGTTTAGAAATATTTTTTTCTGCTCTTCTCATATCTGCAAACGAATTTTCGAAATTTCGTCATACAGGGTGTTACATTGAACTGATGAAATTCCTTTAATTTGTTCAAGTCCGTACCTGAATTATTAGTTTCAATCATTCGGTATTCGGTAGCATACAGAATAATGAGTTTTCGTTGTGGAAATTAATAAAATATACAATGCAGATGGTAAGTTATGAGCCATTGAAGAAATAGGAGAAATACATAAAACACTCTGTATCTCGCTTATACAGGGCGCTAGACCCATCATATGGGGGTTTTTCAGAACCAACTAGGCGACCTCTACCTACCCTTACAGTATGCCCATTTCCCAATGAATCACCCTGTATTAATATCTTATGAATCGTTTCATAACAATTGAACAACCGGCAACACTGCTTATTTTGACAAGCTGTCACAATTTCTTCATTGGATAAATACTATAGTTGGTATATACATATTTTAGAAATACAACATCCTAATTAATTATTTTTGTGATTAGATACAACTTTAGAAATTGTTTTCGAAACATATGAAGTCAATTCATCTGTCTAATTAATATACGGTTTCATGTTGATAAAAAAAGTGCCAAACATCCACATAGTCGGTGTCGGTATAAACAAAAGAAGTAATGTCGCATCCAATTGATACGATGATTCAAAACTAAAAATATCCAGTTTCCAATTACAGCTAGGGGCTCGTGCTCGTAAAAAATTTGTTTTTAATTATAATTGACATAGTTTCGTACACATAGAGACAGCGCTCGCGTTCCCTCGAAATAAACCAAAAAGTGGGAAAAAAGGAGAAATTCGACATAAACCATCGGCAAGCGTCCGAAACAGCGTCCGTTCGCGGCAGACAGAGCCTGCTTGTATTTATCCAATGCTCCGTGCAAATTGCACTTCTTTGATGATAACTTACTAAGAGCTAATTGCCCTGCGTTGATTTGTAAACTGTTTTTGCCACCATGCGAACTACTGCTGATTTATTGCTGCGTCTACACTTTTTGTCGATGTGTATGTGAGTCAATTTCCTTTTGGTAATGATTTTACATTATATATCAGGAGATTAATTCAATGGCCATGAGAATTTATACGAATTCATCAGTGTTTCACGTCGACGAATTTTGATTCAATGTGGAAGAAATATACACTGTGTCCGTAAAGTATGGAACAAATTCATTTTTAGCTAAACAGGTTATTTTAAGAAATAATCCTGAAACACGTCGATTTTTGATTTTAATTTACCGTATTTTAAAATAATAATGTAATATACAGGGTGAATAACGTTCGAGTAATGACAACACCGTCATTTTTTTTCAATGGAACACCCCCATTTTGTCTCAATATTCGGATTACTCAAGCTGAGCTGATTCCAAAAATGTATCACATGTTGATTCCAATTAGTACAGGGTGGACAAAAATACAATAGTTTTGTGTGTGCTCATAAAGTAACGCGTGACATTCTTTATTAGGTAAATTAACAATATTATCAAAAATACTTATTATCTAGCGACAATTGGTTTAAATGTAACACCCCGTAGTTTGCTACATGTTTAGAGTAATAAAAATGAGCTGTTTCCAAACATGTTTGGTACTTGTGGTCTAGCAGACAGAATATGAAATCAACATTGGAATCAACATGTGATACATTTTTGGAATCAGCTCAGCTAGAGTAATCCGAATATTGATACAAAATGGGGGTGTTCCATTGAAAAAAAAATGACGGTGACGTCATTACTCGAACGTAATTCACCCTGTATATTACATTATTATTTTGAAATACGGTAAATTAAAATCAAAAATCGACGTGTTTCAGGATTATTTCTTAAAATGACCTGTTTAGCTAAAAATGAATTTGTTCCATACTTTATACGGACACAGTGTATACATATAACTACTAGGAAACATGTTGAACGTGGAAGCGTTTTAACGATAAATGAATTGAAAATAGGAATAAACATTCAAATTAAAACAACCTCGAGTTTCATTTTCTCAGGTGAATCCACAGAAGGTTTGGGATCCCTGCATCGGCAAAATAAAAAAAAAGATATTTGTAACAATTATTGGCTTCTAATTTGCTCTATTTCATCAAACACGAGAATAATAATAATAATCATCCCATTTTATATATACAATAAATGTATCTATCTATCTATCTATCTAATAATAATAATAATAATATCTAATAATAATAATAATAATCCTTTATTTAATCATTTGAATGCAAACAGGTTACATAAATGATTTAAAACTGGTCATTATGATTTCATATAGTAAGGCCTTACTCCTCCAAATAATCCCAAATTTCAACAAAATCGGCTAGATGATTCTTAAGAATTAAGAAAGAAAGAACTATTTCTACTATTAAAAATGTTGACACCCTGTATCTTGAAAACGAAACATTACCAGACCTTTGGTTATATGAACTTTTCGTCTTAGAATCACTCAAAGAATCACCCCTTCGAGTTTGGTCACGTACTTACATCACACCCTGTATTTATAGTCTTAAATAATTGTAGAATACATAATGTATATTTATGATCGATATCGAATAAAAAAATATCATCTCTATCAATTTGATTTCGAGATAGAAGAACGTGAATACATTTGATACATGTATTTCTCAAAATCGCCAAAACATCAATGTATTCGCCTGTGTTTTTAGGGGATCGTTTGGTTATAGATAATGATAATAATAATAAAATAGAAACAACATAAAAATATGTCAATGAAGAGAATACAGAGATTATCTGGCTTATTAGTGACATATGTTTCAGGTCAGAGAATAAAAAAATTAGTAGACATAAATATAACGAATTTCGCCTGTGAACGCTTGAAAAAAATCTTCAAAATATGATAATAATAATTGGCATCAGTGGTGTAACGATTTTTGTTTTATTAAAGCTACACTTTGAAACATACTCAAATATTTTATAGGAGAATTGGTTTATGTCATGTGTGAGTTGTCAATTGTCGGCATTTTAGTGTTCTGAAGTGTACCTAAACTCTTATTAAATACCATCATGGGTGGCAAGATTGTCATAAGTGTATCTACTCCACTACCGTTCATTTTGACGAAACTTATCGAACGTTACATAAACATAAATTTGTTGAAGTAATCATTCAAGTTTATTGATAATAAACGTAAAAGAGTAATAAATCTCGAAAGGGAATCGGGCTCCGGATAGTACATAAATTCAAGTACCATCTACCCATAATTTCATTATAGAGAGCGATATCGGACACACTGCAGAGGTTGACAGTAACTAATTATAATAATTAAATAACACAAAAAGTATCAAAACAATGTTAACTTATCAGTTAATAACAATAAATACAATTATAGTAAAGTTATAATATCTATAGTTGCATTTGTTTTACCCTTTTGATGATATTTGTATCAATTCATGCAGCAACACTGTAATTTTTGGCGAGCTGTTACAAACTATCTTGCTTGAATAAATATACTTATCACAAATTTCTAGTAAGAAAAACCTTGAAGTTGAAAATATTCCCGATGTCATTGTGGATGTTGAACATTCATAGTATTCTGGGGAGAGTGCTGAATCATCTATTTCAACAGTTTTGAAGAAACTGAAAATGTGTTGGCCGATGAAGTCTAGACTGAAAAGAAAAACAATCACACTTGAACGTGAACACAGTTCGGAAAGCTATAAAGTTCATTAAATATAAATTTCTTGACATTAGATTATATGGTTTCTGGTAAATGTTTACATAGGTTTAGGGCCCAATGCAGTTTGTAATCGGAGGAAGTCAAGAGCATATAAACCTTGGGCCGTAAAATTATTGGGATGACAAGTGTCGCCTGGCAGCAGATTTTATGTCCGTCGATGCTGTTTTCGATGATTGAAAGGGAAACACTTAAAACTTTATAGCTCGACTTTGTCATGATTTGTTAGCTAATTATTTATTTGGGAAACTTTTTACACGGTTCGTCGGAGAAAACAAGTCCAGAACATAATAAAAATTGGTGCTACTTCGTTTCACATATATTACATGGTTAATCGAATGTATACTCGAAATCAACAGTTCAATACTTGGTCCGTTATAATTCTACGAGTTTTGTGTTACTTATCATCAAGTCACTTGTCCGAGATAAAAAAAATTGCTTTTATACAGGGGTCAATATTTGCATCAAAATCATGGTCCTAGTCCTGATCACAGTCTCCGTCACAAACATAATGACCTCGAAAGTTACCTTTATTTGAATTTTCACGAGCACCCATGAAATGACACAAACGTTTTTCAAGAGGATACACATTTGTAATTCAGGAAATAATTGACCTGTCACTTGTCAGATCACAAATCCATGAGTTTGTACTGATATCATTCACTATTTTTTACCCCAGCAAAAGATGTATAAAAATAATAACTCCATATCTCAAAACTATTTATTCACAATTGTAATTCAGTTATTCGCCTTGAAATGACATTCACTAATTAAAATATCGTCAATTAAATCAAAAATTACATTACATCAATTCGATTTCTGACCAATGAATCCAACGTCCACTACATTAATTCTGATGATTGTGCTAGCTGGCTCCATCTGTTAGTTGGTAAACAAACTAAGGATTCTGGAGATTCAGTGTTGCATTAGGAATCTGTAATGAAAGAAATATGAAACTGGCACAGTGTCTAGTTGAAAATGTAACTGATAATTTGGTGAGTGATATTAATACAATTGTATCATTACAGTAAAAATTATTATTCTATCTGTATCTTAGACTCGGTCGTCTACCTCTCCAATAACCCAAAATGAGAATAATTTGGAATTAGCATTGGTACTGAAGATTACATGAAAAGAAAATACATATTGCATGATCCAATATATCTGTTTTTACTAGATGATTAAATGTTTAGCATTACATTTTATAAAAACGATGATGCAGCAGGCAGTTTTGTCAATTCGTGCGTGGTTTGTGATTGTTTCAGTACATTTAATAAACGTACGAAAAATATAGTGATTAAGTTTTCCAACGTAACCATGCAATAAACATTAACATTGCTTCAAAATAAGTTTGCGAATCTGCCAATATCACTTCAGGAAGATTTTGTTCACTTAATTAGGTTCTTGTTGATCTTGTTTTCTTCTATTTGCATGTATACTTTTACTAGACCTTGTGATTAACTATCAACTTAGTTTTCTCACCACAGACATTCTAATACGCCAGGAATATTTAACCATCATTTGTTGGAGTAAAGCCGTTTTTGTTATATTGTTCATTCAGTATTTCATGGCAGATCATATGTAATATAATTTATGTAATGAAGTCAATGAAGCAAGTATCATGATAAAAAAAAATTCTATATTCACAGGTTGACAAACAAAATTATAAAACTAAGCTGAAGAACCTTGCCAGTATCAAAAATCTAGACAGCATTTCCATATTCTTTATTGTGAGATACATTATATTACAGTTGTTTCATTTCTCATATTTTTGAAGCTTGTTTCAGTAAATAATTCTTCATATACTGATTTTGAGATTAAAAATTTTGTACATAACAAATATAACCTAACAATTATATGTATCAATTCATAACTTATGGATTCATCAACAAATTAAAATTTTCAATATAGAATTATATCAACATTAAACATTCGAGTTACTTGAACTCTTCAGATTTGTCTGGATCAGCACCTTTGTCGATTTCTTAACGAAATCAGCTTTCACAATGATCTCAGAATCAAATAAATCTGGCAAATCACTGTGAAAACCAGTTTCGTCTCTAGAAGTCACCAGTCAGCTGTCTCAGCGATTTGAAGGATCTTCTTCCAGGTAACTGTTGTGTATTCAGCTGAAGAGCACATATTCTTTGACGAAAATCTAAAACAATTCAGAACGAAAATTAGATCATTCAATATAATTTCTATTATGTTTTGGATGA
Source organism: Plagiodera versicolora (assembly GCA_037013635.1). Classification (NCBI taxonomy): domain Eukaryota; kingdom Metazoa; phylum Arthropoda; class Insecta; order Coleoptera; family Chrysomelidae; genus Plagiodera; species Plagiodera versicolora. Next base: position 4,841,335 of record CM072990.1, read on the forward strand.
TGATAGATATTTAGAGATATTCATTGATTAAGTCTCATAAATATGACATTTAATATTATTTATACAATTTCATCAAATTCACAAACAAATAGCAACAATATACCATGATTTTGGATAGATTTAATTTTTCAAATTTGCGTTGAAACATCTTTATGAGGAAAGTTTTCTGTTTGATTCAAACTATAAATACTTCGAAATATTCTATCAATTATTATATAAAGCTGAGAAACTATATTGTGAAAACATGAATAACAGTTATGATAATTGACATCTTATTGATATATCTCATGAGTGAAATCTTCAAGAAAAATATATCTAAAAAGCTGGAAAATCCTGGTTATAGGGGTCAAATTCCGTTTTGAGACACTGCTCACAATTTCAAGCAAACTACATAACAAAATTCATTCAAGAAGGCGTGAAAATCACGAAGTATGCAACTAACAATACTCACGGCACGACCCATACGTGAAGCCAGTATAATTTCAGTACAATTGCAACACAAAGAAATCTATGCACTGATTCACACACGCTTCATTCAGAAGTAGTCGACTCTAAAGCATGAATGAAAACCGAGTAAAAATCGTTATCAGTTGTGGTTTTATTTCAACAATCCTATATGGCTATATCAAGAAATAAACAAGTTATTTTTGGCGTAGTGAACTCAATCGGAATCACGAAAGAGCCTGGTGATTAGGAAATAACGTTTTTAGGATGTATAAGCAATATTTGATTCTACTATCACGAAAGTATCGACCACACAACGATAAATTCACATATTTAAATACAGTCCTAGTGAATGTTATCTTAGATTATTGGCACCAATTTCGTTTTTTCATTCTGTACCAGTCGATGTTTGGAATGAGTACGATTCATCAACAGAACAAGCAGATACATTCGAATTATCAACTCCAAACAATCATCATCAGAAGCAGATAAGAGTTCATTGAACCGCGAAAAATTCAAGGATCATTTCCGTTAAGTTAGGTTAAGTATCTATACATTTCTTGTTTCCATGGATTTTAATCACTGAGTTCGTTGAATAAGGATAATACTTATACGTGATATAATTATCTTACCAAAAACCACCAGAAAAAGAATTCACATGGTGTCAGATGAATCTGTGAAAAATAGTAAAAAACTTGAGACATATGAAAAAAATCATCATTTCAGAAAGGGACAATTGAAAGCTTGAAAAACTGCTGACGTGTAATGAAATGTTGGCATTACTGATTGTACTGATGATTAGAGATGGTGAAAATAGTAGGTCTAATATGGAAAGAAATATTTCCATAACTGTAACACATTCACTCTGTACCAGACCGACGCTATTTCCTGTTTAGTACCTAATGCTGATGTATTTGATTATTGCTCCAAGGTAAATATTTGTGTAGAACTGTGCAGAGAGGCATTCCTCGAATTCTTCGTTTAATCTCGCTCGGTACGAAACTAGTTCTGGTTCTAGTAGAACAATCTCGTATGCCATCCGTTGAATTATTTTTGTATACAGGGTCTTCTGGAACTGAAGTGAGTTACATTTCAAACCTATAATTTTTGTATGCAATAATAGATAGACATTCTCCAACAAACTTGGATCAATTTCCAATTTGAATTTGTATAATAACTGAAGAACTCATATTCATTTAGCTATATGTTTGAAGATGCATCAGCAGAAAAATTACTTATTAGATGTAATGATCTTAAAATATATCAGAAATATCATTCCCAGGTTTTTCTACGAATAATATTGTTTGTTTTTTAGGTCACGAAAATATTTGCCACTTCTTCTATTACTGTAACTGTATTCTCATGAAAACAAGTGAGTCACTGAATCAATTTGAAAATAGTTTATGCCGAAACTTATTGGAATTATTTACCAATTCATTGCTTGCTTCAATGAATTCGCTAGATAACTAGATGCATCACTCACAATACTAAATTTAGATGCATGGTTCATATCAATTTGAAATATAATTCTGAACTTCCGGTTCACGCAATAGGAATAATATAATAACTATGGTCATAGTCCATCGCTGGAGAATGCAGAGATAAAAAATAATTCAATATTTTTTGCTTTTTTCTGAACTTCAGACAAATACTTTTATGTATTTCATTGCTTTGTAACAAAGATGAATGGTGAATACTTATTTGTTCAAATATTCATTCTTCTATAATCATCATGCATTTTGAGAGATTTATCGATGGTATTTTGCCAATAAATTGGTAGTAATTGATGTAAAATTTTCCAAACGATATGTTTGTGGGCGCACTATAACGATTTCTCACAAAACATAATCTTGATGGGTTTACACTGATTGATCGATATCGGTGATTGATATATAGATGACATCCTGTTCTCTCGACATTTCGTCTCATTATGTCCATATTTTTATTCCAAATTTTCAAAGATCTATACTCATTCATTGATATTAGTAGATTGAATCGCACATTAATTTTAATCATTGTCGTTCCCGATTTCTGGAAGATAAATCTTGGAATGTGAGATGTTTAAGGTATAAGCTTCGTGAACTACACTGATTTGAGATAAATTATTACCTTCATCAGCAATTACCTTACTAATTTTGCCCATATAAGAGTATTTGCCCATATTTCTAACAATCATGGAACACCTACTGCACAAACATCAAGCCTAATTCATGTAATAATGGGAATAATGGAAAGTATAATACTAGTTAGGAAAGCCATAATCTTTTCATTAACTGTCACGCAATTTCATGATTATAATAATTACAGGCTACCAGTTATTTTCTCAAATGCTCTATGGGATGTGTTCGTTCTTGACAACTCACTCGAAAATAAGACCTTTAATTTTCTCCATTCATTCCACGATATGTGAAATTTACCAAGCTATAGTATTTAAACAAGATAGTTGTGACAGCTCTCTAGAAAGTGCTTGTCTTTTTTTCAACGATACTCCGGAGCAGAAAGTTAGGTTAAGTGAATGATTCAAATTGTTTTGAGAAATTTTTCCAATTGATTAATAGAAGTTCAGTGGTTGGCTAGATACTTTTTATTTTATACAAATGGTATCGAAAGATGACCAAATCTACCGCAGCTGTTTGAGATGCAGTAAAAACGCCACAGGAGTACTGTCACCTATCACGTTGTCATTATTTGTGCTATGCTTCAATAACAGTGTTGCCAAAGAAGACTCAACGAATTATTCTGTATCATTCTTTACCAAAAGAGAATAAAGGATCTCAAAGGCTTTGAACTTTAAGCTGAAAAATATTTCAAGGATCCCAATAGTAAGCTCCCAACCGGAAATCAATATTATACTGTCAAGCATGAGAAAGTTAATGCTAAAATTTTGGCAGACGATGAATCAGTATTGTCATGTAGTTCTGAAATAGATTTTGCAATTATATTCAGAAAATAATGTGTCTGAAATATGATAAGAATATTTTATGTACCTGTTTCAACGTCCCACTACTTTTGAGATTTATCGTTGGCACGTTTTGTCGACATTTTGACTCGGCAGAGTAGGAGGGAACCCACACTCAAAAAAATTTATCTAAATATCAACCACGATATTTTGGATGATTAAGAGAATATTTGAGATGACAATGTCTATTTATTCGAGGAAAATAGTTCTGACAGGTTTGGCTGTATTTTAATACTATTGGTGCAAAATAAAAAGTATCTAGCCAACTACTGAACTTCTTATTGGTTGAGACAAAATTGTAAACTTTTAGGCACCAATAATTATTGCAACACTCCAAAGTGACTTCACAACGATGCCAAACTTATTTGGAGAGAAATATTAAATCCGCTGATGAAGTTTTTTAATGGGGTAGATCACCAAGTGATGAAATCCTTCCAAACCTCTCTTAATCGATGAGTAATGATATTTAATTACGCCAGTATTAAGTGGGCGGTGCTATGAGCGTATGACGTGCTACACGCCAAGTTTATCTCTGTCTTTTCCATTATACAAGGTGTTTCTCAAAGACATGCTAATATTTAAAGGGGTTATTATTACTTTTAAGATCGACATTCATTATTGAGCAAAATTAAGCTCATGGATTTTCTTTGTCCGACGCATGGTTTTCGCGAGATCAGATTCATAGAATTCATTGATGCATAGAAGATTTGTAACAATTTTTTTAAGATGTCTAAAATATTATCTCAGTTATCAAAAAACTGTTTTTTTTTTATTTCTATCACCTTATAACTCAAAACTTAAGACTTTATGGGAAGTTTTTTTCTCAAAATGTGTCAAAGAATTACCCCTTTAAATTTCAGCATGTATATCTTTTGCTCACACCACTGTAATGTTGTCAATGTTACTTGTGGATGACTTTTCATTTCTTTGATATATTTTCTGGAATTTGTGGAAAAAATATCACTTATATTGTATTCTTTTACATCTTTTATTCCGAGAATAAGTTGAGGTATTTTGGTGCGGCAATACAGCAATATTCACCATGGAACAATTATCTATGATTGGTCAGCTCAAGGTCGATGAGCTTGCAGGGTTAAGCACGTCACACTGCGTTACACCAATGAGAGCAACTTTTGAAAATGGCGCATGAAAGTGTATGTTTGAAATCAATTCCGTTTATTTTATTATTTTATTCATGATATAGACAGTCAATAGCTATCAAATTGTGGTGTATATATTTAATAAAATCACTGGATTTACTTCGTTCAACTGTAGAACTATATATCTCGTTTTAATGAATGAAGAATACTATGCCCTTGATAAATTGGAGTAGTTCATCAATTTTCAACATCTCGGTGAACTAGAAACAAACCAACATTCCATCATCAGATCCACGAAAAAAATTACCGAATCGGCACCACCGCTCGATCGGTCATCGAGCAGGTCCAATTACGATCGTGTCCCATGTCGTCGTTTTCTGCACCACGGTCTCGCGTCGCGCAGAGTAATACGTATAAGGCATCGTCCTAAAAGGTGTGCGGTAACATCACAAGCGGTCGCATACACGGTGGCCTATGCAGGGGGAGGGGGGGGGGGAAGAAGGGGGCGGCTGCCACAGCCACCTACTGACTGGTACTGGTGCACCGCATTCCTGTCCTACACCGCTGTTTTACGGATGCTCCTGCTGCTGACGCTGCTGCGGATGCAGATACTTCGAGATGCGCGACGTTGCCGGCTCTCCACCGCATTCCTTATGTGTGCAGGGCAAGGACATCGTTCGTGTGGGGAGAAGAGTACCTGATGGAATAGTGAGACAATTGAATGGAGATTCGGAAAATGTAGATGGCGTTATTTTTCTGGTTTTCTATTTAATTGGCTATTCATTCATTCATTTCAGGATAAAATTCGACGAAACATCGCATGTAATATATATGATTATTAATCAAAGAATTGAAGAGATGTCTCAATAACACAATTATACTGGGAGATTTTTTTACTGTCCCATCTTACGAAGAAATTATTTTTGAAATTTTGTTCAAAATTCCTTAATATCAGGCCAATATAATTCTTTGATATAAGGAGAAAATCTCGAATATCCAACGAATCACATATTTCAGCAATAAAAACATCGTATCTGTATCGGAGATACTATATCCTGGGTATAGACAAAACTCCATAGTAGTAATAAGGAGAACAATCATACTATAATACAAAATAACACTCGCACAATCACAAATATTAAGATAACCATTACCTTTGCTAAAAAATAACCTTGCAAAGTAATAAATTATCTATAAAGGGCTAAATATTTACTACTATATGTAAGAGAATTTGAAGAACTTGGATTGTTTAAAGAAATGTTATAGAATTGCTATATACTGATCCTTTTTACAATATCGAGGAATTTTTCAGTTGTGAAGACTTGTAACGGTATTAAATTATAAATGTCCGTTTTTTTGCATCTGGACGTACCATCTTATTCATTTTATTTACAAAAATTTCAATCTGTCTGTACCAGTACCAATATTTTATTGTATGTTTTATGTTTTCAATGTCTTCATATATTTTTTTTTATCTTTCAATCCGTATTACTTGACTGTCGATAAGATTATTTTTCTTCTGACAATAAAGCATATTCTGATTTGATTTGAAATAAGGGACACGCTACGCAATTCTTGTTTTTTCATCTTATCCAACCCAAAAAAAAATAATATGAATCTTGGAATTTTGAGAGAACTTATTTTCAATTCTAATGAATATCCTTCTTGTCTTGGAGATAAAAATCAATTCAACTCTTGAAAACTTATATATTCCGAGGACACTATTTCGAAAAGTCCTCAATAGTGTCCTTCATACTGAGTGTTTGATGGATTTAACCAATTATTCTTAAAAAAACTACAACCGGTTGTGTATGTAATAAGCCTACAGTATCCTGTCAGGAGCCCAATCATGATTCTGTTTGTAGCCTAGAAGGTACTCTGAGAATTTTTGCGATGAATCTTAAAACTAAATCAACTTAAACTAAACTCTCTGGCCTGTCTCATTGACGGCGCCCCTTTCCACCATTCACGAGATTGTTGGTTGATCCAAGTACTGTATGATGTTTTCCTCAATGCTTTCGCTAAGCCACAGAATGGTTCTGGACCAATTAGGGCACCTCGTGCTCCTCGGGCTAGCGCATCAGCCCTGCGTGGCCTAGTACTCAAACACGCTTCTGCAAGTTTTACCTGTAGGCTTCTAACTAACTCCTTGGTCATGGGCATTCGCGTAGTCCCAGAGCTTTTCAGAAATTTTATTCTTATGCCAAAAATTGTTTTTTACTTTTTATTTATTATTATTGCTCAAAATGTGTGGCTCAGTCTTGTCAAACAATAATTTATAATTTGTTCGAAATTGGTCACACTGAATAACATTTCTGTCGACTTCTGAAGCGCTCAGAAGTACATAGTCCCATCGCGCATTCTTCGCGCATTCTTCGTTGAACAAATAATTGCAATCTCATATCGTAACCGATGAAATCAGATATTCTGGATACGTAAGCTGGGTATAGGTAGCACCTATCAGGAAATATTTCATCTTGCGACCACGGCACGCCGGCTAGTGCAATGCTCTCCCTCTACCGAGTCCGGTATGCGAAAAATGCAGTCGTCCGAAGAATGCGAAATCAAGAGACTCGTTGAACTAATTCCTTAGCCGAGTCTTCGTAACGCAGTGATAATACGGACACGTGCGTTCGTTTCCGTTGCCGTGACGAATTTACACAGAATTACAGCTAATATGTATATACGAAAGTCCGTATAGATAGAGAGATATTTGATAGTGTTTATGGAAATATTGTGTGAGTCATCATAACGTCATCGTCGGAATGTTGCTTCAAGCACTAATCAAATATATTTGTTGCAAATTATGCACAAGACTTGTTCACATAGAATACCATTAGTTCAAAATAAAAAGTATCTAGCTAACACAGAACTATTGAAATATTAAAAAAACCTGTTCAATTGTTACCCACGGTCAATAGTTATAATTTTGATTTATATTCTGCATAAATTGAAAACATTCTCCAAAACAATTTGATTGATGAACTTAACTGAGTTTCTGTTTCGGAGTATCCTTGAAGAAAAAGATAATCAGCAATACCGCACATTCTGGCAAACTGTCACAACTATATAATTCACGAATTTTGACGTTTAATGCTACATATCAATACAAAAATCAACCTGATAGTTCTTTTTTATATCACACACCTAGGATTCTCGTGAATATCTCGAAATCAGAACTCTGAATTCGAGATATTCAAAAATATCTTTGAAAATCAGATCCCTGAAAGATGCCGCTGAAAATTCATTCTTATTTGATCATTTTTAGAGTAATTCCATGAAAATCATAAAAAATATTACTCTCATTAATTGTCTATGAAATGATTACTTTCGAACAAAATAACAATGAATATATCATTTATTTTTATTCACCGACATAAAAAATTATGTAGGAGAGTAATGAAAGTTCTTCAAAGGAGCTATTGTTTCAACTCAATAATTTATTACACATTATAAGCACAATTTTATCGATATTTGTAATAAGGATTAAGGATTCTTTTGTATATTTTGAAATTCAATGCAGTACAGAACAGCACATAAAATTACCTTGTAGACTATTTGGATGTTTCATTTTCAATATCAGTTCTTTCGACTCACCCGGTGCAACACCACGAAATAAACAAACCCAAAAACTCAAAACAGTCACTTTACAACCGTGAACCTTCTGAATTTCCGTAAACTACCGAATTGCGAGCCAACTCGGCAACACCGCCGCTATATTTATGCGTTTGTGTGGCCCTTCGCCGAGTTATTTGGCGATTACGATGGCGCATGCGCACGGACCGTGCGACTTTTTCACGGGCGCCAGTCCCACGGTCAACCATCAGTTAAATCTCTGGCGATTTCTCTGCAATTGTTCACTTCTGTCCTCTTCCTACGGCCAACCGCGATACTCTTGGTAGACTCGGCATATCGCTCTATTTTCACGTAGGTGGCGGTGCCCCATTGTGCAAGTATTTCTTTGATGTTCATTTCACCGGAAACGTACAGGGTTGCCAATCGTATTTTTGTACACCCTACTGGATTTCTCGATGGTTATGCACTATTTTTCAAAGGTTTCTAGGAATTCGTCACTTTCGGGTACACTTTTTGACATTACAAAAAACGAATTGATTTCAAATGAAGAGAGTGTCAATAAATTGGCAATACGAGAACTGAATTTTCAGTGTTTCGATCGTTATTTGACTTTATAGTTTATTTCAGGTTGATAGTTACGTCACATGAGCAACAGGTGCGATGTTGCCGGATCACAAATTCATCCCTAAAGTGAAAGAAATGACTGAAATGAAAGAAGGGACTATTTGGTTTTGAATGGACAACTGAGGTACATTGCAATATCCATTTTGAAATGTTTTCAGTTGCACACAAACAGTAATATGAAATAATGCGCCACTAGCAGTTGTTTATGTGTGATGGTTTCCATTTTATGTTATCTGTATGATTCATAAGAAAACCACGAAAACTCATGAGATAATTTGCTGAACTGGTATTGGAAACGCTTCAACAGATGTGACCTGAAATCAATCATCAAGTTCCATCGACTACAAACAAAATTGAAATCACCATTTCAATAGGCTAATGATGATTTTTTTCTTAAGAATTGGTTCGAATGAAATTAGGACAGTTGGTGATATAAACATTACAAATATTAACATGGCAACACCGTTTGAGTTACCCGTGTATTCCTGCGTATTTTTCCTTACTGCGTAGGAAACGATGATAAAACTTCAAATAATGAATAATAATGGCCTTTCAGGTGGTTTGCGGAAGTTGATGGATAGGTTTACGTTTTTGCAGAATTAATTACAATGTGTTGTGAAACCATCGTCGACTAAAATAATGGCATAGGTATATCTCGTATACACACATTGAAAGTATTCGAAAACAAGTAGGTAAATATCTTTATTACACAGCGAACTGTATGCTTGTTTTAGATATTCTTAGCATATTTACATCGTTGATTTGACCGGAAATTACGGAATCATATTCTGCAATACAGGGTAGCACATGAAGTCTTGAGTGAATATAATCACTTAAAATTGATGAGTTGTTACCCAAATTGATGTTTCACATGTTTGGTAGAAGTTTTTGATGTTCTAATTCGAATGAAATTCTTTGTATCAATCTGAAACATACGAAAAGATTCATCTGTTTGAGAATAAACATTTCCATCAATTTCCCTATTCGTGTCGATAATTTTCCATTCATTTCGCAATCACAAAAAAAAATTGAATTCATTTAATGAACTGTCAATGATAACAAATGAAACAAGAAAATATAAATATTGAAATATAATACCAGTTGGCGTTCGCCAAAAATTTAAATCTGCGCATCCACCAATTCTACGGTTTCTATTTACCGACCATGTATAATCAGTCTACGAATGTTGAATACGTGAATATTTCATTACAAACTGCGGATTTCATAAAACAATGTTGTTGTGTGTGCCCCATTTTTCTGATACTCCAATTATTCATTTCATCATTTAATTATTTCTGTTTCAAGAACGTTATCTAGTTTATGATGAAAATACGCACCGAGATCATTTATTTAGACTTTTTAATGGAACTCTACCAACATCCTATTCAGGTCAAGCATGCTTCATACATTATACCGAGTAAATTTTTTTTGGGAACGCAAACAGATGATAATGGCTTATCACATTTATGAATGAAAAACGAAGTCGATCGAACGATTTATGTTGGGTAAGAAACTAGATAACGATGTCAATGCGAACGAGTGTGTTCGTTATATTATTCCCATTGAATTCAAAATCCAAAATACCGGAAATCGTGGTAAACAACAATGCATTGTTCAATCACATCACAGAATGAATGGGATAGAGTAATTCGAAAGGTGAGTATGACATTATTTCGGAAAGCAACAACTGAACTATTTTCATTGGATTTTGAAGACACCACAAAGAATATTCATTGGATTTTAATGCTGGGATATTTACTCGAAGAAACGAGAATTTGGCAATATAATCGTGGGGAAATTCTCACTTCACAAGATTTTCCAGTAAGTTGAAATTCCGCCTTTTTTCCGTGTCACTTTTTCGACAAGATTGTACAGCTTTTAGGCCAATTTCTTCAATAACGTGACATATTTGTTAGGAATCCTTAGGAAACATTGAAAATGCAGTATTTTTCGAATATTCAGACTAGACAGTATGTGAACATTTTCATTACGTCAACCATCGTCATTCGTCATTTCGTTAGCTGATTGTCAACTGCCAAATCACAATAAATGTCGTATAGATCGCTTAATATGTGAACTTTTACCAAAGAAGGTTTCTATATGTACTTTATTTGTAACGCTCTCTGAGAAAATACATGGTTACATCGAACAATCGGATCATTAGACACATCCTCATCACGAGGGTTGGTATATTAGTCATTTCCAAAAAAAAAACGGCAACTTCACACTAGTTGATACGATGACGCACGATCATATACACAGGTCTGGCAACTCGTATGGTGGGGGATGACCCAAACATTGAGGAAATTTTTGTGGTTCTTATGTTTCGCCATCTGCAGCGCTGTCCTCTATTGTCACTTTGTCAGCCAATCACAAATCAGATCCGAGCAGCTTTTTGAAAGTAGGAATGATTTTCATTTATTCCAAAGAATTTTGCAAATTATAATATTTCTGTCATCGATTTTATTCACATTCCTATCATCAAGTCCTAATCGTTTGTTTTGTTCACAATACGAACTGTCAGAGATTAATCACGTGATTATACTCCTAAATCCTCCTAACGGATGATTATGGCAACTTTTTCTTCAAAAATGCCGTATATAATACCTGAGTATATGATCGTGCGATGACACAATTCTTAACCTCAATCCTCAAATGAAGAAGTGATCTCTGTGCATGTTATGGATCTCTTTGATGAAAAAAAATTGCCAGGAAGCTGCACAATCTCTATTTTTCGATCTTCAAAGTGGAATATTTCGAAAATTATTAATTTCCCCACGATAATAATATTAAATTCGTGTTTCTTGGACCAATATATGTAGATACAAAAAAAGAGTCCAGATCGAATGCAGACTACCTCCGAATTTTCGAATCACATATCGCCCAATAGATAGGTAGATAAATAGATACTTTATTCTTCAACCATTCAACATATTCACAGGGAAATATAAATGGGCAAAAAACACAGAGTGCATCAAAAATATAACATATGACACAAGTATGGTTCCTGGAGCATGTTCTCCGAAAATGTGCATTTTCAAAGCACTTTTTTACGTAGATTTCAATGGTTTAACTTGTTAATTTCTTCAAATCATATCATTTTTTCAAATGAGACCATCTGTATATTCCTGCATAATTCGGTAGAACTTAAAATTACCATTTCAAAAATATAGCACACTCAATGTTTTGCTCAAGACATCTCTGAAATACAGGGCTTTTAGTTTTTTTATGTGTATGGGTAGACTTCAGAACGCAAAAATTTGAACAAGTAGGCTTTGGACAATGCGTCGATAAAACAAAAAGCCAAAGTTCACTAGTAGTTGTTGAGTTAAAGAAGCTGTCCACAGCAGTATTAAAACTGAAAGAATGTTTCATATAAACAAATAATTTTCAACAGGAAAGAAGTTACAGCAACTTTTCGAAAATGCACATTTTCGGAAAACACGCTGTATCTCAGAAACGGTTATAGATATCGACATGCAGTTTTCACCATGAAGTTTGTCATAAAAATTGACCTCCAGACACTGCCATCAGTTTTCATCTACCTAGTTTAGAAACAGGACTTTCCCTTCAAAGTGTCCAATTTGGCCTACCCTGTACAATTTGCAACCGATTAAATAGAAACTTTTTTGCACTGGGAATTGGGCTGTGATAAATTGCGGTAACGAGTGTCATGATCTTGTTTCAGCAAGGACATGTAATATCTTTATAATTGTCATAGAAAAATGCACACACTTCCAGGATATACAGTGCTTCTCAAAAGTCCCCCCCCCTCTCTTAGGGGAGGGGGACTTTTGGGAAGCACTGTAGAAACTAAACAATGTCAGGATTTTTGGTTTCTTGAAAAGTTCTCTACAGCTATAGTCCTCTTATCAACATAATAACTTACTAACAATCACGATCAAACGAAACCAAAAAACTTCACATACCTACCGCGCAAAAATAAACCAACATACCTTGAAAAATCATCTCCCGAAGCATCGCACGGCATTACACAATCTCGAATCCTCGTTATCTCACCAGACCATCAACCAAACCAACCGAACGAACTCCATCAACAACATCACTCGGTGCGCTTCGCTTCCTTCCCCACGTGGAGCTTCGCAACGGCGCAGAAAGAAAGAAGGAAGGAAGGAAAGGGCCTTGGACCGGATTCTATGAGGGGCATCTGCTGCCATTTATAGCACGAGTCGAATTCGGAAGTGAGTACAATAGGGCCCTCTGTGTGTGTGTACGAGGCGGCAGGTGAAGCGCAGCTGCGAAGAAACCAAAAGAAAATAAACGACAATACACGAAAACAACATCGTACAGGGTGTCAGTTTTTCTCAGGTCGAGTCAGTAGGTAACGAGATCGAATTCGTTTGGGAATTGTTTTGGGGAGTAGCCGATTTATACTCGTGTGAAGTTAGCGCCGACTTTCATCAGAACAATATATTTTTTTAGGGTTCTGGGTAGTTTCGATACAGTTCTGGAGTTCTTCACCAGAATTTTGTTCACTTCCAGCAAATTATGGACGGAAATTGTGTTTTTCGGAATGAGGACTTTAAATCGCTGATAACTAAAACATTATCAATTTTTCGAAAAAAAAATTATCTGGATATCTTGTAGAACTTTTCGGGGGCTATTCAGAACTCTAATCAGAACTCTTATATTTTTAATTCCAACGACTTGATGAAAATAGTGTATTTCGGAACGGGAACTTAAAATCGCTAATATCTGAACTTGTAGAACTCTTCGAACACTATCCAGAACTGCAAAAAGATTGTTGTATATATCGAAAATTTTCATTCGAAGTTTTATTACTTGGAATTGTTTTTTGAAATCATCCAAGAACTCCAGAACTATTACAAATAGACACGAAAAATAATCAGACCTCATATTTTCGGAACTACCCAGAACTCTGAAAAAAGTAATTGTTTTCAAAAAAATATATATCTCAGCAGAACCGTATCAAGTGGCAGTGTGACACTTTCCAAAAATTATTTCGAAAATGTCCTGTGATCGCAGCAAGGTCGTATTTTGAATAGTTTTGAATAGCACCGTTCTAAAGAGCGACCGCTCGATAGTTGAAACTCTTAATGCGTCTTTCTCAAAACGACATTTCCCAAAATTGCTGACGTCATATCTCAAAGAAAAATTGACTGATCTACTTCAAATCGAAACTGAGAGTATTCTTGAATATATTTACTATACAATGACCAAAGGACCATTTATTTTTCACTCAAAAAAAAAACGACACTTTTGGAGAACGCCGTTTGTATACCATTGTATAGGAAATACCTTCAACAATAATAACCTTTTTGAACTCTTTATGTTTCAGCTTATCATTCGGAATCATGTCAGTAGTTGGGGAACTTTCTTTAGCAGCCTGGAAGTCATAACTTTTTCAAGATATACCTAAAAATATACCATATATAAAAAAAAACTTAACTGAACTACATTCTATCGAGTACTTTCTTTTGAAAAATCTTCAATAACAAATGGATAGGTAGAACAATAAAGCAGTAATGAAATGGGAATTGTTCATTTTCATATAATTAATTGAATTTTGAATTACTGAAGAATTAGATATTGTTTTCTATTTTTCTCAATATTTTTTTCACTGAATTATTACGAATTATAATTTTTTATATCATATTAAACTCAGATGTTAATTCGAAACGTTCTATTTCAAATTTATATCTTTCAATAATTAATCTTCATGATCCGGCAGGCAACCTTATGCACCTTATATTTATGTAACGTACCTAAAATAAATAGATTATATCTATTTTACTCCTCAATTACAGTGAATTTCAGGAGGTTTGTTAATCTTTTGAAATCATTACGACTTCCGAAAAAATAACAATATTGAGTTTAGAAGGAATATGTTGAAAAGAACTGGAAGAGGAAATTTTATCGGAACAACTTCAAACAACTTGACAACGTATTATATAGCCATATTCTAAACAACTTTTTTAGTCTGATATAATAAAAAGTGTACAGTGTGTTTTGTGAATTAACAAAAAATAACTAAATAGCGAATTATTAATGATCTTGTTTCAAAGAATGTTGAATGGATATTATCATCTGGTTGAAAATGAAAGAGCTAAACTGAGAACATACTATTATATTTTCATATTTCTGCTGGAATTAAAATCTAATGTACGCTTCAAAATATTAAAATTTCTCTTGACACGTTGACATCGATATTACTGTTGAATTACAGAAAAATCAAGAACTAAATAACTGTAACTAAATGAAATATCACTCACTCTATAGGCAATTTTACCTAATTACCGCGTATCATAACTTTCCTTCGATTCAAATGATTCCGAAATGATTTCCATGTCAGCGTTCATACCTATAAGTGAATTGCATTAAGCATAATTAGCATGCACTTACTAGGAAAATTGATACAAATTACATTAATTACGTAGGCTCATCATCGTTCGAGTAGGTACAATAATGCTCAGATACATTTTATAACGAATAACAGGCGTCAATTATTTTTATTACCTTCCAAGAAATGTTCGATTCGAACAGGTACAGACACTTTCCAACCAAAACGCAAAATGAAAACATTTATTGAAATTTTTTCACAGTTTGTCCCCACGGAATTTTCAACTTATTTTTGACAGATAGACATTTGCGAATTTTGGCAACTTTCTCGTGACTTAAAAATATCACTGAAATAATTTTCATTATTGAGAACGCGAAAATATTGCATTTTGTTATTATACCTAATTTTCCTTTCAACCCTATCCTTTCACATGAATCAATTCAGTGGCTTAGTCAGATTTTTTGAATATGTTATGTTTCAAGTTATGTTTCTGTGATGAAACACTCTGTATATATTTGGATATTTCAAACAAAATTACTTTGTAATACTTTGTAACAGTTCTTATTTCAGCTTATTTATTGTATAAACATGTGAATTATGGGGTTAGGAGATGATGGATAGAAACATGTTTTTTTATATATATAAAAATTAGATGTTAAATTCAATAAAAATAAAAACAAACATTGATTTCTTACAGAAATCTCATCTAAATAGTTTGATTCGTGTTTGTTGAGTTGAAATAAAAGAGCGCTAAACCTTAACAACCCTAAACTTACTGTACTAAAACGCCATTGCAATTGTTTAAAAGCTTTTATCTGATGGTAGATTCACACGAAATGGATTTTCATATTTTATTGGGCACTTATCCGGTCAAATGAAGCGACAACGAGATTCGCAGATCAACCCTTCAGTTTGGTCACAGGTAATAGGTATACACCGCCACCTGCTCCATCTTCAAAAACATCTGCTTTGACTTAAATAACGAGCACAAGCCATGTCATATATGCACCTTGCGTTCCTGTTAACTACTTTTCATAATCTTTATTTTTCAGCTTTATTTCACGTACAGATTTGGTTAGTCACGTGTATTTAGGGATTTTAATTTGATTCGTAGGGCCACTGATGGCCTATAAAATTGGTAATGAAAATATAAGGATATGTATTTATCGGCAGTACAGTGTGGAACCATCAAATGGAATAAATTCGATAACGAATAAATGAGAGCGTGTTAATTTAAACGTAAGAGATGTTCAAAATGTTTTTTTTACATTATTTGTGAAATGAAATAATTTTCTTTTTTTGATGTTAATTTTTGTAATACATCCGAAAACACTCAATATTTCCGAAACAGTCGAAGATAGGCATGGGACATTGCGCGTGAATTATGTATAGAATTTTCTGAAGAATCAAAAAAAAACTAATAATATATTGGTATCGGCCACTGTCACATTACAAACCCTATATAATATTTTTTTTTTTGAAAAAAATGCGCATCTAAAAATACAAATCGTTTTTCCCAACACGCTCACATTTATTCGTTATCGAATTTATTCTATTTGACTGTTCCACTCTGTATGTGCGTTAGTGACATTCGTTATATTAACGTTGTGCAACTGAAAGACATGGGGTCTTTAGAAACCATCTGGTAATTTATTGTACACGATGATTACACGATAATTAATGATTTGCAGGTGAACTCAAGTGAGCATCGATTAAAACTTAAATTAACTATCAAGGAAGACTATCATGTCTAAGAAAGGGTCACTTGAATAAAAACATAAATTGAAAGATCAGTTTTTTATGGTCAAATAGCTTTCTGTACAGCTTTGTAGATTGACTTTTTGATTTTCTTTGTTATTTTATGTTCATTCTGGATTTCGGTTACTCATATTAACATCTTCAAGTGATTTGCTTTTTATTCAGAGATATAGGTTAAGAAATAAACACAAACCACATACTTTGTCAGTTTTGACATACGTATTTACCTCATTTATCTCTTAGTTTCAATTAATTTCAATGATCCGATTGCGTAAGCTCACTTTTCATCTGAGGTATCATAGAAATGTATTAATCATTGGGTTATTCTTTTTCAACTTTCATTCATGATAGTAGGACTTGTGTTGTCATAGGAATAACGAAAACAAAAATTACCTGTCACATATATTGTTGTCACCACAAGTGTAACTGATGGTAAATGATAATGAGTTGCAACATGGTTTGCATGGGTAATAAAGCAGAATTGTGGTTGATACCGCAAAAAACAGAACATGTTGGCATAACATAAACCTTGGACATTCATTAGTAATATTTCATTTGACATTTAAAGGTGCTCTTCTCAGATCAAAGACGATAATATCTTCGAAATGTGGTTTTTGAGAGTTACATTGAAACAGTTGAAACAAATGAGTATTTCAAACCAGCATAACAGCAAACTAATGGAACAGTTTTTTTTTTAACAATTAACATTACTAGAAATTCATAAAAAGCGAACGTCAATTGATTTAAGAGGAGTGTTGTGTTATGTTGTTGAAATTTGCATTGTAGATCTCGTCTATTTTATTCGCGACATTCTGAAAGAACACTCTGTATATAAATGATTTAACTATACACTGTGTCCGTAAAGTATGGAACAAATTCATTTTTAGCTAAACAGGTCATTTTAAGAAATAATCCTGAAACACGTCGATTTGTGATTTTAATTTACCGTATTTTAAAATAATAATGTAATATACAGGGTGAATTACGTTCCAGTAATGACGTCACCGTCATTTTTTTTTAATGGAACACCCCCATTTTGGCTCAATATTCGGATTACTCTAGCTGAGCTGATTCCAAAAATGTATCACATGTTGATTCCAATGTTGATTTCATATTCTGTCTGCTAGACCACAAGTACCAAACATGTTTGGAAACAGCTCATTTTTATTACTCTAAACATGTAGCAAACTACGGGGTGTTACATTTAAACCACTTGCCGCTAGACAATGAGTATTTTTGATAATAATGTTAATTTAGTTAATAAAGGATGTTACGCGTTACTTTATGAGCACACACAAAACTATTGTATTTTTGTCCAATTGGAATCAACATGTGATACATTTTTGAAATCAGCTCAGCTGAGTAATCCGAATATTGAGACAAAATGGAGGTGTTCCATTGAAAAAAAATGACGGTGACGTCATTACTGGAACGTAATTCACCCTGTATATTACATTATAATTTTAAAATGCGGTAAATTAAAATCAAAAATCGACGTGTTTCAGGATTATTTCTTAAAATGACCTGTTTAGCTAAAAATGAATTTGTTCCATACTTTACGGACACAGTGTATGTATTTTCAATACCACCTTTGTTTTTGGAGCATTCGCCAAAAAATAAAATACTGACAAAAATGTGAAAGCAAAAATCATGATTTTCTTTTGATTAGAAATCGTCTAACGATGTCTTCTTCGAGGGGTTGTAGCTCACTATAGAAGCATTTTCGGATCGAGATATTTTGAGTTAAATCACCTAGACCCCCTGTATATCAGGGTTTAAAATCTTTGCAGTATTTCACGTAATCAGAACAAAACCTGTGCAATTGCTCGTATTGTAGGGTATGTCTATCTCTGGAAACCTTCATTTCATCCGTGACTTCACCCTGTACATATCGGGGTCATCGCAAGTTATTCCCCTACAGTTGGTATGTAAGCGCCTAGAAATAGACCGTCGCGTCTTTACGTCACGATATGTCTTCGACTACGTAATGGCTATTTTATAACTTCCCAAGCGAACACAGAACAATGCAAAACGACATAAAACCACCAAATCTAAATGCGAACCAGAAAAATATTTCCACTCACCGCTAATTTTAGTGTCTGCTGTCGCCTTCCTTGTTTCTGTCTTCGTTTTTCTTGCTAACCTGAAACGAAGAGAATATTTATGTGAGTCGCAACGCCGATATTTATTAGGTATATGGGTCAGGAATTTCGAGATGTAGGACAATTTATAGAACAAACAAAACTATGTAGGTATACTAGGATTGTGCGATGGATATAGAATTGGTCTCTTTAAGGTACCATCCGGGGTGCCTCAAGGTAGTCATCTTGGTCCTTCGTTATTCAACATTTACATAAATGATATCAGTAATTGTTGGCACCACTGTGAATTTCTGCTTTACGCCGACGATTTGGAATTATATTTTTCTATAGAGAGCTCAATTAATCACCATAACATTAGAGATGATCTAAACCGCTACTGTAATGCTAGATATTTGATTTTAATTCTCAAATCTCGATAAGTGTGTGTCCATTAGATAGACTAGGAACAGAGGCACTATATTGCTTATATTCATATGTTAAAAGTTTTTCTTGAATACAAGATCTTGGTGTGATAATGGATTGGAAACAATTGTTCGCAACTAATCTTGAGAGAAACAATCAATGTTGCAAATAGATCTTTAGGTTTCATAAAGCGAAGTACTGGGCATTTCGAAAATATAACTAGAGCTCTTTTTAAACTTCTTTACGCCTTGTTCGGCAGTAATTTTCGTGTGACAACTTGAAATATTGAAAAAAGTCATAATCTTTATCATATAGTTGCAAAGTTTCGACCCTGATGAAGATTCAGGAGACCAAATACGTATTTATCCCGAATCCATTGCTAATTTTTTGGTTGATTTAGGTTATTGTTAATTCGTAGACCTCTGTCAAACCGCGAATCAGAATAACATTTTAGACTGTACAAAATATCTTGAAAAATATCATAATTTAATTTTGGTTGTTTTGTGGTGACCCACAAACTTCTGGAATTGCATTGGAATCGCTTTTCAGCGATATTCACAAAATATATGTTCCGTTGGGAAAATATTATATGTGGAGTCTTAGTAGCAAGACATAAGATATTTCATTTTTACCAATTTCTCTTTCGAGTCATATTTATCAATATACCCAGTGTATTTCTCAGATATTTGGTATACATATTTTCTTATTTCTACTTAAGCGATTGGTTCGTAAATTGTAGGAAAAATTCAGGTCTGGACTAACAAAAATTCAACATATTCTTGGGTCCTCAGAAAAACATCCTGTATCTTCAATTTCTCAAGATCTGATTTGATATGTGAAAAAAACATGAATAACTGAACCGAAAGTTTCATGTATCAAAAAAGGTTCATATGGAATATTGAGTGTCAAAAAAACAATACAATATCACATATCGTAATTGCTATCGTTTCAACAATTATTCACCGAAAACTCGTTTGACTATTGCAATAATCATTTCGAAGGATGAAAAATTGATTTTCATGTAGAAAAAAGCACAAATGAAATATGCTTCTTGAAACCAGTATACTCATAGGAAAAGGACAATATGAAATTAATGAAAACCATTGCGTGCAAAAATTGAATTGAATAAAAATATCGATTGAAACGCCTAACTAAGAGAAAATTGAATATTGAATTACTTTGAGGAGAGCACAAAATGTAAAAATGACATATGCATATATTTCAATTTTGATATTGAATATGAAATTGATGATAGAGTCCCAAACATAGTTGTTTTCTAGGGTACATTTTTCATGAAATATACAATTATACCACGATAATATTTCAATTGCTTGGACACCGCAAAGGTAAGTCTTACGGTCATTCATTGCAGAGTTGAACTTCGCCCATTTTTCTCGCCTATAGGCGAATGCATTTAAGATTGCAGCGCCAAAGTGAGCAGTCAGAGAACCATACAAACGGACATAGAATGATGTATTTGTTTACATTTGATTTTTCGTTAATAAAGTGTGAGTTTATAATAAAAATAAAAACATTTCAGACTTTTATAGTGAGCTAGGGTATCCATGTGTATGTATTTTCATATTTCTAAAGGTGGTAAGCATTATCATTTATTTTATTCATTGTATTATATTGAAAATAATACGAGGTTAGAATACTGTTGTGAATGTGAATGGTTTGTTCAAAATATATACAGGTTTCTGATAATTTGTTTTGTTTTTAGATTCGAATGGCAAGCTTTAGTTTGTGGTACTTTGAAGGCACAAACACTTTTAGAAGTGTTCATGAAGGTGAAGAAGTTTTGAGTGCTGGACATCATAATATCATGATGACAACAAAATTGTTTTTGTAATGGAATGAATTATGAATTTATAGTATTTGTTTCTTGTGATGTTTTTTGGTGAGAAGTGCTAAATAAAATGGATAATGTGAGATCTCGTTTCAATTTTGTTGATACCTGAACAATACTATGCTTGACTGTGAGCTTCAATGTAAACAGAATTGCATCCATCTACTCACGATATTTATATCACCAGCTTGGGGAAAAGCATGGGAATTAATATTAGAAGTTTGATTTCATCGATTCAGAGTTCAAATATTCAAATTCAGTATAAAATCAACAAAACATAACACTTAACACAAGAACTATGTCGTCTCGTCTAATTATTTTTAGTGCCACCAGGTGGCGTATCGCTTATGTTCATTTGCCAATTGTTCATGAAATTGTGAAGTTTATTTGAGAATGATAAAGACGTTCATCATCATCAGCATCATATTCGAGATTGACAAACGAGATTGAAAATCGTGTTTTTCGCCCCATCTTCAGCGACCGTAACGTGACGTCGAGAAAAATCGTAGTCCGTCCCTGAATTCATTCATGCTCTTCGACCGGCGTATACCAAATATTCAGCGGCATGCTTACACAAACAAAGCCAACTAGACCGGATGGAAGACAGACAGCTGAGCTGTTATGATGGCTGATAAACGGAGATTTCAGTCGTGCTATCTTCATCGCTGCTCGAACTCTCCCCAGTATTGATAAATCTGTTATTGGGATTAGACTTTGCCGATACGACGTAAGGGATGTTTCATAGTAAACAATCATGCATTCGTCAGATACTGTTTCTGATTGTTATAATGCGCACGTGCTTATTATGTGCAGTTAGTGTTTGTCACGTATTTGACAATGTAAAAAAATCATTAGCTTTTTCAATAGATTATACGGTTTTCTCGAAACAACATTTCTTTAAACATAACTCAAAGAGGAATCGATCGATCAACTTCAAATTGAATATATTTACTGTATAATGACCTAAGATCTTTTTGGATGGTTGAAAATTGTCCATTTGGCGTT
This sequence comes from Plagiodera versicolora, assembly GCA_037013635.1. Taxonomy (NCBI): domain Eukaryota; kingdom Metazoa; phylum Arthropoda; class Insecta; order Coleoptera; family Chrysomelidae; genus Plagiodera; species Plagiodera versicolora. The sequence continues at coordinate 4,863,476 of CM072990.1, forward strand.
AAAAATTGAAAATTACACTTTTTATCAGAACTACGTCATTTTGTTCATTTTCGATATTTTTCAGAAAATGTAGGTCATTGTATGGGAAAAATCTTCAACTTCAAAAGTCTTTGAATTTTTTGGTTTCAGTTTGGTTGACACCACCAACAATACTATGTATTTCAATATTTTTGTGTTTTGCGAAAAAAAAAACCTGAAAATATACCTTATTATGTCAAAAAATCCTCAGAACATTCGATCGAGTACTTCCTTTAAAAAAAAAATGCGAAAATCATAGGTAACACTAGTAAAGCCCCTTAACGTTATCCAAAACGCGAAGTACGTACATTTCTCTATAATTTGTCGCAACAATGAACACATTTCTGTCGCCCATTCGAGTGCCCCAACCAAGTAGTAGAGTTCATGGCTAAGAAATACATAGACATGAATGGATTGTACACGTGTGTCCCGGTACTATCGTGGGTTCATTCAACTCGACTTACTTGAGACCTTTAACTTTCAGAGGATAGCATTTCTGTTATATATTAGAACAGTGGGACAAGTGAGCGTGTTTCAACTTCCTTCCATTCATGGTTACTGAATTTCAAGAATGAGATTAAGGCGACAATGTGAAAACGAGAATAGAAACATAAGCATTACGACACCTTCAGTTGAGGAAAAAAGTTGATCTCATCAAGACTAGATAGTATTATTAGCACAATAAAAAGAAAAAGAATAATGGGGAATGTGTTTACGAAACATTGAGAAATTATACAAGGTGGTCCAAACTGGGAAATGTTATCACTGGAATATGAATATTTCGCTTTGCTAAAATTATTTCGCCACGAATTTCATATCGTATATAAATTTATCAGGAAGTCATCCAAATTGCTGGTCTCTTTTGAATTGCATAGATAAATTCTTCTGTATAGGTCCAGACGAAGAAAACAACTTATTATTAGCTTTTCCAGATATAAATGTTTTGGAAACTATAAAGCAAGTGTTGAAACTTGATTTGGTATCACAAACTAACTTTCCCAAATGTTTTTCACACCATGATTTCCAACAAACAAACATGAGAAATTTGGAAATATAAGCGATTGAAATGTATCACATACTAAACTTTTGAAAATGAAGACTCGTATTAACCTCAAAAGGAGTGAACAATATCAATGTAACGTCGAACAATCGAACTGTCAAAACTTTGTTGACAATAGAATTTTCTTCCCAAAAAATTGAAAAAAAAAATGTTTACAAAATCGCAATACATCATTTTAAAGAGAATAAAAAAAGTTGATAGGTATTTCACACCCATTTCTGGGATAATTGAAAAGGCGATCCAATATTCCAATTGGCCACGAAAAAATGCCTGATTTGAGTTTTGGTTATACATTTCCAGTACGACTAGTTTATCCATAAAAAAAAATTGAAACAAAATAGAAAATTTTCGTTTTTTTGCAATATATCCGGAACTATCGAAAATGTCCTTGAATTCTTTTCAGCTTATTATTCAGCACGAAAATGTGCAACTTTGTCCCGATTCAACCAACGTCATATCACTTGAGATCCTTATAGTCGCACGCAAAAAACAGTAAAAAGTAAAGAATAATTCATTTTTCTTCGTCATTGAATTCAAAATCATATTTTTATTGCTTTTTAAAGTTTTTATTGAATAAACATATCGACTAAACAATCGCAGGGCCTTTTCACAAGCTATTTTCATAAATGCATCGTTTCAAGATAAAAAATATCATCACTCTCATTGAGTATATATGTTGCCGTTTTATTCTGCAAAATTCTGCAAAACCCCCATAAAGAATCACATTTGGCAGATTTGAATAATAAGTTCAATAATGCTCTTTAAATTGAAACCTCGAATTTGAAAAAAACGAAATCCAAGTTGTACGTACACCTATTGAAAATATTTTCCGCGACATCAACACATGGAAAAAATGTTCAATGAATCTTCAAAGTGAAGCTTATCATCAATAAATCTTTCGCATAGTATCCGTTCAATATTTCACCAGTAAAAACATTTTTCAGTCTGTTTCTCTCATCATACTGTAGCTCAAGAACTCCACAAGAATCTAGCAGGAAAAATAATAGCGAACATGCCGCTAGTCGAGACAATAAATAAAAATAATCGCACAACTAACATTGTATTACTCACGATGAGAATGACATCGTAATATGTTGTATCGTATTATCGCGATTATGAGTGCGGGAACCGAAAAGTTGGTCGGCCTCGCCGTGCATAGCTCGCTCGTCCGTCTTCCCACGGTGTTTTCCCATCGACAAAAACTGAACAGGTTCCCTCAGGAACGGCCTAGAATAACCGAGGGATTCGCTTTCTATTCAGACGTCGCGCATAATAATGCCCGATAATTGTGGTTATTCGCAACATGGAATTACTTCCAGGTTGCGACATTTTGTATTGTGGTTTCGATAATGATTATTGCCGATAGATAGACGCTGTTCTCAACTTGAATTCGTGTAAACGAACATTTTGATTTATAAGGTGTAATCCATAAGTTCCCGCTGAAAGTCTACATGATATACGATCTGAATTTTTTTGGACTGAGTATTTTGGTCCAAGTAACATGAATTTGGCGATATCGTCGTAGGAAAATTGATACTTTTTGAGAAATTCTACTTCCGGAGTAAAAATTTCACCTTTCGGTAAATGATTAGCGACGTATTTATAGACCTAGAGATAAAAGAGGGTCAAAAACTGTGAAGAGTCAGATATTCGATCTCAAATCATTGTGATTCTCACGTATTTCGACGTGCTGAATCCGAATCTGTGGTCAATTGAATTCTTAGAGCATCAAAAATCTGAGGAAATTGCGAAAAACTCATCAGAACTACGGAAAATCGATATTTTGCAACTTGAAAACGGATTCTCGGCCTCAATTTATTGTGATTCTCGCGTAATTCGACATGCAGAATCCGAATCTGTGGTCATTAAAACTCTTCCGGTGAATTTATTTTTGAAAGTTCTGCTCGAAATTAAACAAAGGTACTTTTGGAATTTTTTCGAAAAGTTGAATATTCGACCTCAATTCATTGTGATTCTCACGTATTTCGACGTGCTGAATCCCAAACTGTGGTTAAATGAATTCTTAGAGCTTCAGAAATCTGAGGAAATTGCGAAAAATTCATCAAAACTACGGAAAATCGATATTTTGCAACTTGAAAACAGTTTCTCGACCTCAATTCATTGTGATTCTCACGTATTTCGACATGCTGAATCCGAATCTGTGGTCATTAGAACTCTTCCGGTGAATTTATTTAAAAAAATTTTGCTCGAAATTGAACAAATGTACTTTTCGAATTTATTCGAAAATCTCAAAGTTGAATATTCGACCTCAATTCATTGTGATTCTCGCGTATTTCGACATGCTGAATCCGAATTTGTGGTCATTAAAACTCTTCCGGTGAATTTATTTTTAAAAATTTTGCTCGAAATTGAACAAAGGTAGATACTTTTGGAATTTTTTTCGAAAATCTCAAAGTTGAATATTCGACCACAATTAATTGTAATTCTCACGTATTTCGACGTGCTGAATCCAAATCTATGGTCATTTGAACTCGTAGCTTTTGGTAAATGATTAGCGACGTATTCATAGACCTCTCAAGAGATAGAAGAGGGTCAAAAACTGCAAAGATCAATCAAGTGAGTTTTCTGGTGAATGTAAAAAATGCCAACTCCTCCACTCGACCTTTTTTTCTCTCGAAAACTAGTCGATAAATCCCCGACCGCGGGTGGCCCCGAGTCATTCTCGGAGTTGAAAAATTACCCTATTCCAAGAATCTATCAAGAATATCCCTGTGAGAACGTTTCGGCGGGCCCTTTAAAGCCGTCCTTTATTGAAATTTTGTTGTGTATTTCCTGTGCTGGCGCTGATCGCTTTCGACTTTGAATAAACACACTAGATCATTCTCGAGATAAGTATTAATCGACAACAATTCCTGGTAACGTTTGAGATAGTGGTCTTTTCTTTTGCTTTCGCAGCGAAATAATCTGCTGAACAGGAAATATGTGCTGTTCATCTAAAATTGAAACCCAATGCAAGGAGTGTTTGGAATTCTCGGACGTGAATATACTCGGGACGTGATATTTTTTCCCTTGAAATGTTAAAATCATCAATTCAACGGTGAATGAAATATTTTATTGTGCATATTCAATCAATGAATAATTAAAAAGTAAGGAAAGAAACAGTTATAGAAAATATTCGTCTGTGATGGCACACAAAACACATTTGAACATTGTATTATTTTTAATTCAAACACAGGGTGTTTCGTTATGAAACTGAACACCATGTAGAGTTCAATGAGCTGGCTCAGAATGTACCATATATGTGAGGCCTCAGAAGTTTTATAAGCGAGCAATAGGGTGTTTCATCAATTTTACCATTCTTTTTTTGAGCCGTAACTATTAGAATACCCAGTATAATTCTTAGATATTTGGTATACACATTCTCTCACTCCTACTCAAGCGACGAAGCAATGAATTTTCGAAAAATCCAGGTCCGGACTTACAAGAATTCAACATATTCTCGGGTCCCCCAAAAACACCCTGTATCTTCGAATTTCAAAAATCTGACAAAAATTTTCTTAATGGAACTATGTTCTAATCATTTTCTAGCAAACTATTTTACTATGTACTAAGTTTTTGTGAAAAATAAAATAAGTATTTTGAGAAGTTCATGAGGAGGATAACTCTGAAGATTACTGAATGAAATGACCACTGATTACGTACGACATGCATGTGAGACACGTGCTCATATTTTTGCCATGACGAGAGTCTAAATTTACATTCCGACTGAATAAACGACGCGGAATTACGCCTTATTGGCATATGACGTTCGATAATAATTATTAATGCTCTCATAGTGGGAAAGGAATTCTCAGAGGCGGACACGATAACAAAAGGGTCACAATAGGATAGTGCATTTCCCGAAAAAATAATTTTTTTCGAGTGTAGATGATGTACAGGTTGGTATGTGGTAGTAGGATTACTCACTCAAGTATGATAATACAAAATATTGTTTCGAATAAAAGTTCTTATATTTGCGCGGATACACAATTAAACAAAAATATTTCGAGATATACAGGGTGTTCCGACGAGGCGAGAAACCCTACATATTCGCTCACCATCAACTTCAATATAAACATCTTTCTTTTCTCCGGATAATCCGACGTTGTCAAAGTAGAGCAAGAATTTTCAGATGTAGAACTCATAGATCTGATCAAATATTGTTAGTATTGATATCATTTATCAAAGATGCATCGAATAATACTAAGGACATTTGATATTGTAGACGTGGCACCACCACAACATCGGGCATACAAACGTCGTAAAGTCAACCCTAATATTCATTCGATAGTTGTAGACATCTTGAATGGCCCAATTAGGGCACAGTAAAAACTGAAATTTGCTCTGGTATTCGGTGATTTTGAACAAAGCTCATCAATGTTTTTTGCAACAACTTTAGCAGAAAGCTGATGTGCGTCTTATTATCATCAATATTTTTCTGAAGGTGAAATGAATCAACGTGAATTGAGTTAGATTGCTTTGATGTCATACAGACAGTTTCGAGTTTCAAATTTCTCACATTCTCCATTTCCTAAAACCACTTATATTATTATAATATTCCACGAAACTATTTTCAATCTGTTACGCTTATAGCTATTCGCTATTGAATATCTATATGTAGGTATGTCAACGATCATTTTATATTCAATTAGTTCCATCATCAATTGGATGAAATCATTCACTACTCACCAGTTAGTAATGTCGTTGGAATTTCCATATCATCGTAATTACCTGAAATAGAAATAACAATAATGAAATCAACATTGATTTTTCGAACTAGATTTGCAAGTCATTGGTGGAATGTACAGAAGGAATATTTGATCCAATAACAATTGGTAACTTGTTGCATTAAATCACCAATTATCAACAGTTCTGAAGGGGCCAAATTGTGGGAAATTAAATACAGCACTAATCTCCAAAAAATTACGTACTCATGTACAGAAATGCAAGGAATAGGAAGGAAAAACACTTTGAATACCGGAAAGGTACCCACACGTTTCCTGTCCCAACATATTTCTATGGACTTCAATTATTAATTCATAATGCATGTTCGTAATACATAATAACAAGTGATATAATGGTTATTGTTGACAAACAATTCAAAAAAACACATATTTGGGTGGGTCACGATGTCATGTTGAAGTGTCATTAGGGTATTTACCGAAACATGTTTTGTATTCCGCAACGAAATGTCATTATGTTTTATTAGGAAATACTTTGTTTATCCTTCAATTAAATGTATACATTTTTTATTTTTATCACTTTTGTATAACAATTTGTCAACAACCACCAAAAGTTCTGAAAAATTGTTCAACTAGCAACTCCCAAATAAGTCCACAGTTAGTACTTTTGACGTCACGAGATGCCACTTTTTTGAGGGTTTGTAAGTGGGAGTTATTCGTGTTATTTTCATGTGAAATCCCTGAATTTTGAGAACACCGTGAGGGATTAAAAATCGAGGTTGCACTTAGTTGATTCTTGTTCACGGTAAATCGACATATTTCACCCTGTATAGAATATGAATTCCGCAACTAATGTCTTCCAAAGGAACGCCGTCGAGACCTGATAAACGTTCATCTATTTAATGGTAATAAAAAATCGCACAATAACGATCAATATTTCTTTCTATATGCACAATGAAAACCCACACAGCATCTATTGTGTCATCGGATGTGAATGTGTGTATAGTTAGTTGGCTGTGGAATGCCAACAGTGGGTGATTGAGTTTTGCGGGCCGTTCTCGGCCTACCAACCAGGATTACTTCAATTACGCCGTTCACCTTACATGGTCTAGGCGCCACGATCGACTCTGTTGTTTTCGAAGGACCCTATATAGTAGGGTACACTAACGTACAGTTATCGAGATGTAGAAGGCTCGAGAAATTATGTGTTTATGTTTACACTGGTGGAAAAGACTTTGGATTTTCATTTGTATGGTTGCTAAATATTGAAAATGCAAATTGTAGCATATACATCGATTTTTATCGGAATCCACGTCGATTTCCAGTTGATATTTCGGTAATTCAGATGGAAAAAATATGTTTCAAAGGTTAAATATCGTTAAAATCTTACGAATTTTTGAATACAAAAAATTAAAATTGTTCGAAAACCACAATTTGCCAGACTTACTCACAAAATACTAAAATATTTATTAGAATTTATAGAAGTTTCATGTTATTGATCGATTCATTTCGGTGGCATTTCCGAATCCACCGATTTTGCAAACTTTATGAAGATGTCGAGTGGTTGAGATTTTGGCGAAAACGCAATTTGAATTTTGGTGGATGCGCTTGATATCGAGTTTTGATCAATGTTCAGTGAAATATTTTTCTCCAAATATACCAGGTGCTATAACCTATAAAATGAAAACAAATTCGGCAGTTTCGACATAAAACGTTGATTTGTTTTTGTGAGGATACCTAAAGTCAAAAATTAACAGACATTGATGAACTAAAACAGAAAATTTGGGTCCAAATTTCATTCCAGCTACGCAGATCTTTATAGACGGTTATGCATCGAAAAAAATGCGTTCTTAAAGGGATTGTGAAATTGAAGATTGAATTTTTATGACGTAAAATAAGATGAAAAAATTCCGAAATTCGAAAATAAAATCGACGCATCTGAGCTTTTTTTCCTTAATGGCCAATCAAGTTATTCAATAATGTTTTCAACTCACAGAATGAATAAACATCGTGAATATCATGTCTCAAATATAAATCCCCCAATTCCTACCTCCTTTCCCTTGCTTCTCACGACGTCCTCTGAACATTACAGGATGTCTCCTTTCGTGAGAAGTTTTATATATAAAAAAAATTAAAAATTATGCCATATTACGGAAGATTCATTAAGAATTAATAGTTTACAGGAAGATGAATTGACTTGTTGTTAGCTCTGTGTGAGAAAGTTTTCCGCTGAAAAAAATCTTGGATACAATTGGAAAATATGATTTGATGCACTGGGCGATCATGAATTGTGTTATTCTTTTTAATTTCACCCTCATACAATGAACGATTAATCGTGAGTCTTTGCAGGTACACCCTTTCAAAAATACACAGTTCTTAATCAATGACATTCTGCATCGTAATGAAAGTAACGGCCTTCATTTCTTCTTGTCTATTCATAGTCCATTCATTCAGCAACAATCATAATAATTGTTACGTACTTCGACAGGAAAACCTCAATTCTAATTATAGAAACAGCAAGTTATTAGATGCATTGTTGTATACCCGTTTATATGTAAATGCATGTCCAAAGTACAACAAAATAAACTGCAGCACTTGAACGTTGGACCCAAATGTTGATGTTGTCACAAACAACTAAACGAAATGTGGAACGCTACATTGAAGGTGTTATTTTCAATAACACTTGCATGGTGTTGGCACACTAGTGGAACAAAAGAAAATGAATGACAACAGAAAATATGTTATTTTTGAACTTGAGTTATTCCCATGAAAAGTCTACTTATTACTCAAATTTTTCAACGACATTTTTCATCACTACTCAATCCTAGTGATTCACAAATTGAAGAATAATCAATTCAGAAATTAATTACACCGAATTTGAATACTCTGAATCCTTCAACAACTAATACAATCCATAAAGTCTATATTATATTCTCCAAACAGAATATTTGATCTATGACATTGTTCCTTGATATATTAAAAATCCCCAATAATTAAAGAATAACAGGTTTAAAGTGAAAAACACCAAATATGGATGATATTTCTGATTCTTTATTGTTTCATTTCGTTTGAAAAAATTATTAACTCACTATTTTTCGATGAATTACGAGTTCATTTTATGGATCTTTCGAATGACACAACTAACTTCAAACGGAATTGAGATAGCGCACTTGAAAAATTACAACAGCAGTAATTTTTTGGGGCATTGTTTTGAGATACTTTTGAGGAATATGAAAAATCACCAATCACGAATCACCAAACAGTAGAAGACGATTAATAATTGAGGAAACATGTTCAACTCACAGAAAACTATCAAATAATATTATTGATACATATACAGGATGTATCGTTTTGTCATGTCAATATATGATGTATTTTTTGAATGTAAAGTTACTCTCAAATTTCGTAGGCAGTATTTTGGATATCCAACTCAAATTCTTAATAAGAAATTATAGCTGTCAAACTAAAACAAAGTAATTTTTCGCTCAAAAAGATTTTTTTGTGTATGTACGGATATACGCACTTCCAATTTTCATTTTCTTTTATGTACATAATTTCATATGATAACTGTGTTGTGAATATCACTGTGAACTTTCTCATTTCATTAACATCGACTGCTGTGTAAGTAAAAGATGAAAGAAAACAAAACAAATAATGTGTGAACGCATTATCGATCGAAAAAGGAAACTTTTCTCCAACACAAACGTCTACCGCTCCGCAATTGGTAGACAATCAGTTCAGTTAGTGGGTATTTTAAAATTTAAATGCCCAGATAACCGACGTCATCGGCGAGGCTTAGCTAACCCAAATACCCCGTGTCATAAAACATAGAACACGCACTTTTTCACATGCGTAGGAAGGTATGTCAGGTCGCTGAACCTCAAGGTCGATTTTTTTTAGACGTATCGTTCAAAATTATTTATCCGCATTTTTGTATATACATCGTATTTTCGTTCTATGGTTGAACATTGTAACTATACAGGGCATTCAAAGTTGTACAGGATATTTTTTTTATTCAACCAGTGGCTCTCGCGCAGGATTTACACGAAAACATCGAACTGTTGAATGACATCCCGTTGAGCAAAACAAATGTATTCTATGAAGAATCAACTGCTCATTCAGGTAGTTTTTCCGCACAAAAAATAAAATAATTTCATTGAGAATACAAAGTATAAAAACTGTTGAAAAATTCCTATGCTTTATTGTTGACAAACTATGTAGACATTACATAAATATAAGGTCAATGACCTCATAATCTAGTTCCGTTTAGATCTGAAAATGATAACAATAAGAAAGGAAACTAACCCGGATTAATCTATTGCCTGTTTTTTTCTCATAGTTCAAGACTAACATTGATAATATTTTGATGCAAAGTTCTCTTGATTTTGAATAGCTTCATTAAACGGTAGATTTAAAAAAATAGTATCATGTGATGTGACTCAAACGTTTACTTTTTCCGGACATGATGATCACGTTATAGAGAAAAATCAATATTTTCCCAGATCAAACATAAACACCATCAATGCTTTTGATCCCATTTGGATCATTAATGGAAATCAATTCAAAGAAACAAACAAAAAGCAATTTTTTACGCATCGCCTCATTGGAAATTCGAGAGGAGGAATTTATGAAAGTGAAACAAACAACAAATTCGAGTGACGTTTTTTTGACGATTTTTGCATCTAAAATTGAGAATTATATAGCAAAATTGGACTTCGAATCCACACTGCATTTAGGTAACGATTTTTATTGGTTCATTCCGTTGTTATTGAAAATGAATTAAATGAGTAGTTACACCGAGAAAAAAGAATGTTTAGAGTGATAAGCATCTTAGCGACACATTTTTTTATCCTGGTTTCAAATAGTTCAAAAAGTGAGTGATCTAGGCATTAGATTCATAACACGATACTGAACATTCTCGATAGTAAGCAGCCTTCAGGGGTCTGGTAAGTGAGTTGTCGGAAAAATTCGTTTGTGCAAAAATTTCAGTTCAGATTTCGAATCACCCTCGGGCTGAACAGGCTATAAAAACATTCCAACAATTATCTTGATCTTCGATTCATAATAATCTAACCGTTTCCCACGGTAGACACAAGAATGTGTTCGATTGGTCAACACCTGGTCAATTATCAAATTATCAACTTTCTAAACACGTGAAATGTATACCTCCACCTCTAAGGTATCGGCTATCTCTGCATGGTACATCGTTTCACCATTGAGCAGAAATATCCCAAATCGCGCCTCTCTACCCTCCAACTGCTATTCGGGTCAAGGACAAATCCGAAATATCAAATCAGCATGAGAGCACAAACACAGATTAGCCGCCCCGTCGCAGCTGAAAAAATCAGTGATATATTGTCGGGACCGTGCAAACCACTAATGTTCATGCAGATTAGGCGGAAAATGTTAATTTCGGCGAGAAACACAGAACCGTTAGCGGAGAATTATCCAACATAATTAATGAATGAAGCCAGCCAAAATCAAACAGTTTAATGAACTGGCGAGTAGCAAAAAATCGCGAATGGGACTATGTAATTCGGCAATTCATCTCCTAAAGGGAGCCTCAACTGGCTAGACATTAGTCGACTCCCTTCCCCTCTTTTCCCTGACGCGTCTATGACAATTCCATTTCGACTTTTGGGGCTAGCCGATCTCCAACGCAGGACCTTCGCGACTATTCCAACGAAACGATAAATTCACCATTATCGAGCTTCGAAAAACTAAAAGCCTCGCATAGCCATACCTATATCTGTCTAGCTGGATATTTCCGCAGATAAGGAAATGTCTACTTGTTAGCATAAAAAAGTTATTATTACCCACCGCTACGATAAAATTTCACTGGAAAACTACAATTTCACGGCCCACGTTCGTAGTTGGATCCCGAGGAAACATAACCTGAACTAAATTCAAACTCACCGTGTCAAGCAGCTGTCAAACCGAAGGAATCCGCTCGGTAGTCCAAATTCACGAAATCCGACCCACACATTACGTACCTATCACTAAACGTGACTGCCTTAGCGCGACTGCTATACTCTTCCTCCTTACGAATTACTAAACATTACGTACGGCGGATACGCTTCGCTCGCGAGTGCGAGCGAGACGGCGACATTTACGTAGACAGGCAAGCGCAGTGGCTTAAACCCCACCTCTCGGATTCGCGAATTCTTGTATTTCGCTCGTTTCCACCCCAAAAACACGCTTCATCGGCCGTCTGAGGTTTCCAGGTGTTGCCCGGAAGGGGCTGCTCGATTTTGATGCCGAAAAAGTGCGAGAAATTTGGGTGGAAATTGGCGGAATTCGGCGATGAAGTAGCGCAAGTCGGAGTTGAGGAGAAGTGAGCGGGTATCGCAAAATGGCTGCTGGCTTCAAGTATACGCAAATCATTTTAATTTCGAGTTCAACGCAGGAATTTGGGTGAAATGACAACTTTTGAGAATCTGTGGGGGACCAACACGTTCGAATTTAATTATTGGAGCAAAATTTGTTCGAAAAATTCTTCGTTTTGAATCGTTAAGTGGGTGCCTGTAGGTGTCAAAAACGTAGATTCTCACCATTGAATTATTAATTCGAGGAATAAGCAGTTGTCTTGTCAAAACTATGCTAATAGGGCTCTGGGATGTGTATATCGAGCAATAAATAATAAGTGATTCTTGTAGACCTATTTTTTCATCTCAACAAATTTTGCCCTAGCTTGCCTCTTTATTTTGGAAACAGTTTGTTCAATCCACAAAAACTGCAAGGAGAACATTATGCCTCATCAATCAAATTATGAATCCCGACTCATCTATAACGTCAGTCTTCATATTCCTACAACAGCTCGAATCAAATCCTCCTTATTTCAAAATGGAAAGAAACTGTTCAACCATCATCCTTTTCCCATCAGAAAAAATTACAGTTATGAAGAATTTCGCAAAGTTTTAAAACTCCTTCTTCTGGGAGTCTATTACAATACAGATCAATTCCTCATTGACAACTTCACAATTTACAATACAAATTCATAAGGGGATTGTCGATCCTCAAATAAGTTTCATAATATTGACTTAACTTGTGTTACATATTTACATGTTTCTTATTTTAACTTATACAGAGTGCCGTTTTTATCTTCAATGTGTATGTACTGAATATTTTTTATCTTAGATTCAAGTAGATTTGTCAACAAAATCAATGTTTTTAATGACAATAAAGCATTTCTGATTCTGGTAGGTAAAATTTAAATGAAAAATGTAAAATTTGGTCAACACAATATCTGTAGAATAAGTGACTCTGCCATAACTGCCAACATTTGTTTTGATTGGTTCCTTTTTAAGTTAAAAGTTATAATGGTCACCTTAATGTCTCTTATAAAATTTTTGAACATATTTTTATTTGTGAATTCATAATTGAAATGAATGTTTATATGAATGGAAGTACATAAAGATATGAATATTTTATTGAAAATCATTGATTTCTTCAGATAATTGTGACCCCGAAATGAAAGACATGCTTTTTAGGTAGTTATATTTTTTTACCTTATGAAACCTATATAAAATACTCATTAACTGTGATAAGTGTATGACCTTTCACATCAATGAAACATACAATATTTAATGTTATCAAGAAACAGCCAGATAATATTGATAGAAATATTCATTAATTTCAGTTGGGTTAGTGAAAAAATGGAGTTGAAGTACAATTCACAAAATCTTGTTGGCAGACTTTCAAGTTGAAATCGTTGACTTTTAATTCATCATCAATTCATGCATTCACTAAATTGATCAAAAATATCAAAATAAAATCGGGTTTTCCGTATTTTTTTTAATCTTTCACGAAAACGCACTAATTGTTCATGGAAAATCATGATCCTAAATATTTCAAGTAAGTTGGTATAAATTCCATATCGTAACTGATCTACATCTTATTTCTTTGATCGATCGGGTATCTTCGCCGAATTGGCCGACTGCTTTTTCCCCACGAAAAAATGGTTCGTGCTATAAAATATTCAAAGAATAGTTGTGGAAGACTGAATACACGAATCGTCTTGATTTTGTTGTCAAGCGCGATGGGGATAAAATAATTATTATTAGATATGAAAAACACCATGAAATTTTCGAGTTGAGAGTTAAGACTAGCAACAATCTGAGGTATTCATTTTATGCTATCAATATAAATAAACATTTCGGGTGATTTTTTCAGGATTTGAGGTACGTGCGATAAACTTTGTACTTGAGAACAATATCTTGCCCATTTTAATTAATTTAATCACTATTTTTTTACATTCTTTCATCAACTGTTGAGGCACATCTATAGTTCAATTTATAAAAATAATATTTATTATAATAGTTAACTCTAATACACTATAATGTAAATATCAATAAAACTATGAAACATTAGAGATATTGATAAAAAGGTGTACATAAAACATAGATACAATATTAGTAAATCACAACACTAAATCGGAAAACAAGATGAGGATAGACACAATGCTACAATGGCAAATAGAAAACAACAAGAAACTATATTTCTTCGAAATTATTAGATTTATGGATTGCAGCACTTTTATCTTGAAACTACTCAACGATGGATTACAAAGTCTTTAGAAAACGAAGAATTCACTTGTCCTATTGTTTCTGCAAATATGCATTATTTTCTCTATTTCTAATTTAAACACAGAGCCCGGTCATTACCACCATCAACTGGAATCAACAAGAACTACGGCCATAACAGAGTAAATACGACGTGTGATTGGCTGTAAGCGACTTGGACTCGTATAATTTCAAATGCACCAGTGACTTAGGTGAGTATAAATGAAGAAATTCATAATTTTTTGTCGAAGAGCCAAGAACTAGAATTGGATTGATCAAAAAAAAAAACAAAAATAATTATTTTGATCGAAGAAACAAACAAAAGTACGATCTTATAACTATAGTCTACTCATTTAAGGAAGATAGTTCTGACAAATTTGGTTCTCTTTCAATACCACTAGTGCAAAATGAAAAGTTTCCAGCTAATCAGTGAACTTTAAATTGGTTGAGACATAGCTGGGTACATTTGGACTTGATGATTATGGAAACACTTCACCACGATGCCAAAAAATTTGGAGAGAAATCTTCGAAGTTTGTTAATTCTAGCCGATTTTTTTTACAAATATTAAAAAAAAAACTGTTCAACGATTATCCACAGGTAATGACTATACAATATCTGATGAACCGAAACAAAATGAATGATAAACCTAACCTAAATTTCTGTTTCGAAGTATCGTTGAAAAAATAGACAAGCAGCAACATCGCACTTTCTGGTGAGCTGTGACAACTATCTTGCTTGAATAAATATACTATACCAACACATTTCTACATACCGTCGAGCATTTTCAACCATATACCTCATAACGACCATCACAA
Organism: Plagiodera versicolora; assembly: GCA_037013635.1. Classification (NCBI taxonomy): domain Eukaryota; kingdom Metazoa; phylum Arthropoda; class Insecta; order Coleoptera; family Chrysomelidae; genus Plagiodera; species Plagiodera versicolora. The sequence goes on from CM072990.1 coordinate 4,878,613, forward strand.
GTGCCCAGATCAATATCCTTCACACTTCCACAAATCTTCAATCGCGCACACGAAGAACATGTCATTAAAAACGGTACATGTTACATCGGTAACGTTGGCGGTGCAGTCTGCAGCTCTATTATTATACGGTGAGCCTGCACAAATTTAATTCCCCTAACTGAGTAATTTTAAAGAAAAATTAGCAATTATAATTGCACGGTGAGCACGGAGTCTTGTCTAACACGAATAACGGTACGTAAGAAAGGTTCTTCGTTAGTTGAGTGATAAGCAGGATTTCCCCTTTATAAATTTGCACCTTTCAAGCAGCTATTACTCAAGATTTATATCGAAAAAACGAAATTTTTCCATAGAAACTCCACCTTTTATTTGAAATAGAACTCCCTATATTTCATGACATAGTTGGAAAGAAGTTTTTTTACAGTGATTACAAACTTTTTCAGAAAGGTGAAAACGTTGCAACATTCTCAGTTTATTCGAAATTTGTATCGATTTCAATGATTCAAATGACACATCCTGTACCTATTGGGTTATCCTACTGCGAGCATTTTTCTGCTCACTAAAATGGTGAAAACTGGAAAACAATCGAGCCTAAATGAATCATTTATCAAAATAATGGTTCAGTTAGAATATTCGCTCATTTTCAAATAATCATTGCAATGAGAATGGAAGTTTCTTTAATATATCACATCACTATGCAGTGGAGTTACTGAAGAAAAAAACAGTTAAGAATGACAAAGGCCAAAGAGTTCAACAAAGAACCATTGCCGAAATTTTGAGAATATATGAACATGAACTATATCGGACTTACGGATACAACCATTGGTAGGTTCTGTCTGTACTATTGTGAAGGTATATGTCAAGACTAATTGTAAGAGTTTCTACGCTAGGGAAAAAAGAACCACAACCTCCCTATACATGAAGGACTTGAGGCCTTACCTATGGAGTCTGTGAAGGTCGTAGTTTGAAGGCTTCCAGAAGCACATGTGCCCCATTCTATTCTATTTTACTCCAAATTTTGGGATTGCTTGACAACCATTCAAGGGGCTTGACTGTCAAAATGCTACTACTGTGCTAGTCCTAGAAGAACCACGAGGTGTTTCAAATGGTCCAGAACATTTTTGTGGCAGAGCGAACTGACGAACTGACGAGAGCGAACTGACGAACAAAAAATCTCATGAATGAAAATGAAATGAAAAAGGGGGCCGAGAATGAGACAGGCAAGAGTTCATCCAAGAACCTTCGCCAAAACTCACAACATTCGTTCATGATTGGACTTCTGACAGGGGTTTGTAGTTTCAATAAATACAATTATTATACCGGACTGGTAGTCACAACCATTTGTAGAATTTTCTAAGAAGATGATTACATTTCAGCTCAAAGGGCTGCGAGGGCTAAGGTTTCTTATAGATGGAGAAAGAAAAACAATAACCTTTCCGATACATGGAGGACCTAGGGACATATGGAGTTTCGTTAAAAGGTTCGATCCAATATAGTTTTGTCTACATTTTGTATTATTCAAGTCAATTGGATCTATCTTTTTAATAGCAGGAGGGATTTTCTAACTTTTTTCAGTCGGGCACAAACCAATGTTTGTGTTGAATTTCGAAATTTCGTTTTTATTTCCTGATAACTTTTCTGTCGATACTGTATACATGACAAATTTTATAGTAATGTATCTCTATCGAGAAATTTCGAACTCTAACTGGAATTATTTCTGAAAGTATTATTTTTTTATTGTGGAAATCATCGATATGGTATTATTTTTTGACATGATATGTGGGTGCAAAAAATGATATATATCGCATGATACTACAAATTACAAAATACCATTCGTGAGGTTTGGTTCTTAGACATTTTTGGGAATTTACTCGAGATACAAACCATATCTATCGTTCAATTATTATATCATAGATACATGGATAAGGATAAAAGGAATGTAATCTTCTGTGGAAGATCATCACACATTTGTTATAAAAATTATTGAGCTCAAAAACAAGCTATATCAAAGAGGTAGAAAAATGTATTTCATTTTCCACTATATTTTCATCTACCAAACTCGTGTATTGGGCTAACATTAAATGACATAAAATAACATCCATGATATCTGTTTTGAATCACCCCAAATAAAAATATTACGAAAAACATGTAATACATAATCATTCTTGAAACACAGGTTGTCTTTTAAATAATTTTTCGCATAAACAAACCTATTACAAATTCCCCACACCAAACCAATAAATATAAACTTACCTCAGTTGCTCAGTAGACTTCTCTCAAGTATAATTTTGAAACCGTCAAATAATTGTCACATATTCATAGCTGACATTATGGTATTTGTTTTGAATGACAATGCAAATGACGTCTCAGAAGGTATTCAATTGTATTAATTTTGTTTCAACCTCATTTTGATGGATGAATTAAATGAAGAGGAATATTATTTTTTCGTTTCTTCAATGAACTCCGCCTATGGCTAATTATTATTTGTTACGACTAGTGGAGAAGTCTACATCCGCTTATTTCACCCTTCAAATTTTAGGGGACCTCATCAATAAGGTAACCAAACTTATGAGATTGTGGATAAGTTTACGAAATTAATGTTTGAATTCTGCTAATTTTCAGTGTGGCCAATAGTAAAAACATTTTAAAGCTAAACACACAAACTATTCCATCATTATTGAAAGAATACTACGAAATAAGTGATCCCTTCGATATATTCAGTCTGAATGATAAATAATTACTGCAGAATACGTCAAAATACACAACGACAAATAATTTTACTATCTTCACTTCACTTAGTGCATAGTTTCTTAATTGAAATAATTACCAAGAAAACACAATTAACGACAAAAAAGGGTACTCACAATTCTCCAGTCCAAACCTTGAATCGGGCAGTTGATTTAAAATAAATGCAAATACAGAAAGGAAACAACACAAAACGTCACTCCACAATGAATCAGACACTTGATAAATAATGAATCCGGTGAGCCGTCTTCATACAGCCCAGCTGAGACGACAGCTAAGAAATGACAGTGTCTGAGAACCCACCGACTGACTGCAACAACATCCGTTGCCACTATGAGACTGGCTCACACTGGCTGGTGGATCGGAATTCCTTCTTCCATTGAGGAATGCGTAGCTACGTTACAGGCCCGAGAAGGAGGGAGAAACGTGCAGTGAAAGAAGTGAAAGAGATTCGGTTGTTTCTCATTCATCTCTGAAATTGTCTTGTTATACCGTTTTGTTTTTTTTTTGACGCGAACCGTTTGGAATGTTCTCTCGGAAATTGGTAGGAGAATTAGTGGACTTTTGTGCCGCTTTCGCGGAAGATAAAATAAAGAAATTATTCGGTTCAAGAATGTAAATGGTTTCATTTGAGGAATTATGTATTCATTAGATCTTTTATCACAGGTGCTAAAATCATTACTCATTTATTGTTCTATTAATTTTTACGTTTAGTGAATGAATCTCTCCTAAACCTTTGAGTAATACTTTCATTGAGGAGGAACGATGATGTCAGTAGGATGGATAAATCAGATGTGAAGTCCATTCGAAATGTAACCCGATTTAAATCTGCAAATGCCACTATGATTTCGAAGAATTGGTCACAATAATACTTTTCACAGAAGATCTTTGTTTTGTTTATACTTTCAGAAACGTTTCAGTATGAAAGACGATCTTTCATTGTCACGTCCTCAGATTTTCCATCTAGTATTTTTTTAAGGAAAAAGTGATTCGACAAATCTCCTATTGAAGTTGTGACCAAGTTCTTTTTGAAAATCAATACTATTTTCGACATTCTTTATAGTTGTTGAGAATTTCGGAAAATGTCTGCATATTGATGACGAAAGTTGAACAATTAAGATGTAGGCATTTGACGTTTTCGAAAATATAAATCCAATCAGAGTTTTCTCTTGCATTGAAGAAAATTCAGTGAATTTCAAGAAAAATAATCTGAACTCGAAAAATCATTATGGAAAATTCGTTCAGAAGAGCTCGAAGTAGCGTTGAAAAAATACAAATAAAACAATTACCAAAAACTTTTCTCAACATTCCAACGTCGAAAAGTTCCATTCTGAAACATGTATCAACGTGACGAATGTTAAAAATCGACAGTCTAATCAATGCGCCCTTATTAGTGCGAAACTTCTTCACCTGCATGAATAATAGTGTTCGCTACGATAGTTATAAAATGTGAATATGTATAGGGTGATTGGCATTTAATTCATTCATACAGGGAGATACGACATTTCTCTGACACATCCATAGCATTGAAAATAACAATGTTAACTGATTGCAAGCGGTTGAATATTGGTGAAACTGTTCGTAAGCTGAAATACTCTTTGAATTATTTGGGACCCCTCATTTTAAATAAACTATTCGATTTCAAGAGGGTAATATGTAATTATTTTCTATAGAAATAATTGTTCGAGTAACCATTCCATTGTATAATGATATAGAAAATAATATACCTTCAACTATTCTTTGCTGGTTGATTTTTTTTTACCATTTCATTCTCAAATATTTTGTATATTGCGACAAAATTTCATCATGGGGACGAATTTCAATCCAAAAAATGATATTTGATGAGATTCTACATTCCAAACGTTTTCCAAATCATCGATAACTGACAGAGTTTACTCCAATCTCGTTACTTCTTGCTTTTCCTCTATTCTTTCTAGAGCCTACCTAAATGTTGGTGTAAATTCGTGAAGCATGAAAGGAAGTACATACTGATAATCTGACGTTTTGAATTGAAAACCATTAAGGTGTCCAGATCAGTACACAAGAGCGTTTACGTGTGTAACTCTTATCACAATTATATAATTATCAAGTAAATGTTATGGGTTGCAATTTCTTTTTCAAATTACAGATCTTTATAGGTAGAATATTCGATATCCTAATGTACAAATGTTGTCATATGGATGACATTATAAGTCATTATCTTCAAGGATGAAAAACACTGAATTCAATTAAACTTGCATTCACGTTAAAATTGGAAGAGAAATCGTGAAGTTGCATGGAAAAAAAACTGGTTAGATACATGAAATAACGAAATTGCATGATTTTAGTATTTCTTTATGAAGCATCAAGGTAATTTGATAATGTTCATTATCAACGTTTGCACTTATTAATATGATATATTTTGTGCTATTAGTTCAATAAGTGGAAATTTATGTTCTGGTCGCCTATTTTTCGGAAATTTTTCAATATGCCTTCAATAAAATGAATACAATTCATTTTATTCAAATTCAAGTGGGTCAGTAACAATCAAATGATTCAAAGTAACCGATTCTTTTATTCTTCAAAATCAACATGATCCATATTATACAAGGTGACCAAACTAAGTTATTCCTCATTCATTCTGTAAATTTCCAACATGATTTCTGTCAGAAAATTCGAAATTCACTAACGTCAAAAATAAAACTTTTAGATTGATTTGATTCAATAAAATATCCGATTTTATCATTCATTTTCTTCAAGGGCCAAAGGAGTTATAAATATACTTCCAGTGCTGGATAAACTTTATTTCATAAAAATACATTGAGGTCTTCTATCACAGCAATTGTTACTATAATTGGCTCGATGACAAAAAATAAGTACCCAAAATCAATTGAAAAACTGAATTTATAGATGATGTCCATGAAAATGCCAAAAGTAGATTTATGTAAAAGTTTCATTCGAATATATGGAAAGTGTGAAACAAATCAGTGATTTTTTATTTTTTCATGAATGACATCAGAAAGTGCAAATTGATGAATATAAAACTTGATATTACTTTGGCACAACTGGGAATTGGACAATAAATTTTGTTTGCGCAATCTTTGTATTGGTATTGAAATTTATTTCGACTTGAAATGTCCACCCTGTAACCTTACATTAGTTAAAACAAGTGAAGCATAGTTCCTGTCAAGCGCTTTTTCCGCTTTTTACCAATACACTTTCCAATATCACTCATTCCCAAGCATTAACATTTTTTCATGAATGAAATGATTTTACTAATTGTAAGAATGACTTTGTATTTGGTTTGATGGCAGTTTCATGTTTTAATACATTGAATAATTTTGTTTGGTAGAAAGTATGAATCATACATGACATTCTAAAATAATCATTATCCTTCTGTAATCTGGTAAATTCTAATTTGCTATTAAAACAGTCAAACTTTATAGGAAAGCTTTGAATTTAGGAATTATTTATCATATATTTCAGATTCCATTACAAATTTTCTGGTTTCCAAATATCTTGAACATGTATCCGAATGTGTTGAATTTGATAAGGAATAATTTGAACAAGAGCTTCTGTAGGTTATCTTTCGTATACATAGACAGGAGATGAGTCAATTTCAGAAGGTTTATATAAATATGGATGTATATACAGAAAATTAGGTGAGAAATATTACTATTATCTACAGTTGTTCATCAAATTTAGCATTTGATGTATTATTTAAGAAGAAGGAAATATGAAACAAAATGTTCAACAGTACAGACAGAAAAATATATGATATTGTCAGCGAAAATTATTTGCGATAGTGTATCGAACGGGTTTCTTTGGTTTTCTGAAAAACATGAAGTACCATTAGAACATATGTATTTTATTAATCCATATGAATTTTTATCGATGCTGTCATTTTTATCCATGGTCAGCTGAATGTGATTTATATTTGGATATGCAAAATAGTTCAAATCTTCCCTTGAAGACAATAATCTATGAAACAAGTTACTGAAAGATAACCTTCTGTACTGTGAAGCAAATGTTTGGACATTGGAAATCTACAAAATCTCTTGTTGAACTTACTTAATACAATTAATTATAATATACACCCTTTATCACTATTAATTAAGACTTAATAAGGCCGTAATTGAATTGAAATCAATATAAAAATCGTCATTGAATTTGCAAATCATATTTCAATTAATATCTGGGGACTCGGTTACCCAAGTCCTACATCTAAAGTCATCATAACTAAGAAACCGAGGACAGCTCCCCACGTAGCTAGTTTTCCATTGTCCCTGAAACAGAAAAATTACAAGATTTACCTCATGCAAATAGTAAATCGATGTATATATTTTTTTGAAATTATTAATACAATGTAGCAAAATTTATCTGATGAGAACATTTTTTTTATTAGTTATACACCTGCTATGACAAAATCCCCATTATTAAAGTCTTACCGTTTTCGAGATATTTTTTTTATGAAAATAATGATTTTTTTCCTCTTTCAATAGTTTTGTCTTTACGGTTGGTACAATTTTACACTTTTTTCGGTTAATTTTTTCAGTAAAATATTGCTGAAGAATGATTTCAACTTTTACATCAAAAACATTCTTCGAACATTTTGAAGGGGGGCTGTGAGAAATCACTATAAAATAGATAATTTATTGGTGTAATGTACAGCAGTAGCTCAGTACATTTTTGGTTCCACTACGATGGGTTAAACTTCATGAACAAAAGAATCCACTACAAATATTTTCGAAGAATGTTTTTAATGTAAACGTTCTTCAGCAATATTTGCCAACCAACCAATTGTACCAACCGTAAAGACAAAACTATTGATAGGGGTAAAAATTCATTATTTAAAAAAAATGTCGGAAACGGCAAGACTTTTATAATGGGAATTTTCTCATAGCAGATGGGTTATCCTTTGATCTACATTCTCCCTCGGTTTGACGTGGTCTTTACGGGATACCCTGTATACTTTCGATTTAGGCGGAAATACCTTATTTTCTGAATGATGAATTTATTCTTAACTTATATGAACACACTGTATACATTAATAATTATTTGGTATTCGAATAACAGGTACGGTAACAAATATTTTGACACACATTTCATTTGTATGTATGACATGTTCTTTTTCAGATGATGAGCTCAAAGAATTTCAAGAATTCTTGTATTGGGATCGGCAATTCACCAAAAGTTTTGGATATTTCCACGATATTCTCACATATTTATATCAGCTTCAAAAAATCATTTGACCTCAAAAAAGCTGTTGATAAGTTCGGGGTGTGTTTGAAACACTTCACCAACGCTACAATACCCAAAGATCCACAACATTGTAGCAGTAAAGAGAGCTTACAAACAAACCTTTCACTAAGTTATACTTCCTAACAAACCAAAGGAATTTAGGGCAAGAATGTCGTTGACACACTCATAATTCTAACAAAATTGCTCATTACCAGAAACAGATGAGAGCATTAGTTTGAAATACAACTTGTTGACTGAAGCTTTTGTACTTTCCTAAGGAACAAAATTTACATTCCTAAGCGTACGAATTCGTTTCTCGAGGTTTATCAAAAAATTCTGGGTTTAAATCGGTGTAGAAACTCTGTTTACCAGTGGCTGGTTATCCATAATGGTTGCCCTTATATTACTGCCTACTCAAATAACAAATCTGAATTGTGTATTCTGTGTCACAATTTTGTTTCATAATTTATCCGACCAAAAGTGCTGTCATCTAGTGACTAATTGTATTTATAAGAACTTTTAAACTGATTTCCCTCTAACGAATAACAATTTTCAATGTACCAAAACTAAAAAAAAACATTTCAAGATCTACATATAATTCACATTCCAAAATTATAAATGTGGACCTCTTGAAATATTCAAAATTGACATCTCAAATACAGACAGAAAAACCATGAGTAAAATCGAAATTATGAAATATGAACCACTTTGTATATCTCACGTAAGTAATTAGAGGAACTATAATGTATGTTTCTCTTTACACTGGCAAATGAAATGAAACGAATGTACATGCTTTATTCTCAATACCCACCAATATCATTATTCAGATCAATTGGTTGAGCATTACGTGGCCATATATAAATAGATGGAATATTGAAAATTTTCCATACATTCTTTTTGTTTATTGAAAGTGGGCAACCAACAGTACATCTCTGATGATACAGTGTTGCCTACATTTTAAATATAACTGATGCTTTGTTATCGATTAGATTTTTATTCGGCGTGTACGAATCGAAAACAAGTTTAATGAGTTTACTCTGGTCGGCCTCATTATGAATTTGATTTTCAACTCTTCCAATAATAAGGAATATTTTGGAATATTGGCAAAAAATATACAGGATGTTATGTTAAAAACGCACATAAGACGTGATATTGATGCTTTTGAAGATTTGTATAAATTTGAATTATTTCATGTCAATGTCTTTAGTAAATAATAATTCATTTCTCAAAATTCTTTGAGGAAAAAGTACGATATTGAACAACTCACGTTTTCGAAAATCAGTTGAGGGTTTTTCAAAAACGGGATATCTTCAACAAACTATGTTAAATACTACATCATGTAGTAAGTTTTGCATTTCGAATGAATTCACCAACATTTCTGAGGTATTTGCGTGAGTATAATTTTTTTTATTGAACAATTTGAGATATCTACAACTATCTGACAAGTATCACGGTAAGGTTCTTAATTTTTTGCAGTTGATGAAGAAATTCATTTTGTATTTATGTCGATACAGACAATATTTAACAAGACCAATAATTTTCAATACCAGATAGTTTCTCCAGAAGTTTGACATATGACAGCTATGCTATATACAGGGGGATTCACCTAACTGATTCATTAGAGTTTAATGGAGAACTGATAGAGATATCATTTTGAAATTCCGGTTAGCAGCTATAGCTCAATGTGATCTATTTCCCTAAAGTATTTTCAATACACTGTTACTTCCGGTTGATGAGATCAACCTTGTTTTCTCGAATGGAACTGCCTGTTTATTTTGAAATTTTCGAATTCTACGTAGAATTCTTGATTGGTTGCATTCTGAACCAATGGTCCATCGTAATTTGTTCTGGAGATATTCAATTTTTCCGGAAAATGTTGACAGATGGACTGACCAACTAAAATATCTGTATCATCTACAACTTTCACGATAGAGAGTTCAATTTTCGTATACACATTAATAGAAGAGTATCCTATCAAGTTCCCCTAACACTTTTACCAAATATTCAACAGGGTGTTCGATATTTCAGCTGCTTTTTGGAAATTTCAAATCGCAATTTCCCTATTTCGAATGGAATGAACATGCAATTTTTACACTATCCGACGCGAAATTTCATTTCCTCTAGATTCGTATAAGCATAAAATATTGCTAGAATGGATATTCAAAGAGATATCAAAAATGTGGAAATACGCTCATTAGTCTCATGTGAATGGTTCTAAATTTCATATTTGTCGAAAGTCGTCCAGTCTCCCATTTTTGGCAGAAACTTAATGAACATTGTTTTTGGGAATCGGTCGACCCGTTCCAAACCAACATCGAAATCCGCCTCACAATGAAACGCTCTGTAGATCAATCATGAATGGAAAACGGAGCTGTTCTATATTCATATTATGCTGTGTTCAGTTATCGCTGTTTCTTTGAACTGTTGCTGCACGCTCATTCACAATAATACGAGGAATGTAGGTTAATGGTTCCTACAAATATTGAATTACATGGCAGGCACACACAAGCACTTCCAGGAGTCTGGTTTTCTTGAAGGATAGGCAATATTCGACTGAGTTATCACCGTTTAAATTCGTGACCGCTAGTTACAAAATGCGTGTTATGCAATATCAGAAGACAACTATTTCCTAATGTATCCTCACGGAATTTCAATTCGAATAGGGCTTTTCAGTATGCCGAATACCGTTTTGTGTATGCAGTTGATGATGTGCTTCACAACCACTCACAACCCTGTCCACAAATTTCAGACTGATAGTTACGTCACACTTAGTGCCACCACTGCATCAACCAAAATACCCCGCTTCACTATTACGTTTTTTCTACAGGTGGCTACACTTCGCAACGATGCCAAACGTGTTACATTTTTCAAAGGATTTTCCTCACGATCCAAAAATCATTGGAAATCTAAGAACTATCAGAAGTGCATTCGATCAACTTTGATCAACATGCCAAGAGAAATAAGTGGAGATGCTCAGAAAATGTAAATTCGAAACAGTTTAGTGAACTCTTCAATTTCACGATTATTTCAGTTTAATAACAAATTTGGAATGCAGCAACATAGCACCTGTTGAGTATGTGATGAAACTATCAACTTAAAATAGACTAGAATTGAGTTGATATCATAAATTGTCACTTCTACCAATATTTCTATTCTATCAGTCTATTCAGTCTAAAATGTTTAGTAAGGAATTCGGAATGTGCTTATCTTAGTTATGGGATGGTGATATAATTCAGTTGAAATCATTCACATTCACTAATTTCCAAAGTTTCAGTATATTATCTTATGTTTATGTCATGGAATAATGTGTAATAGTTTCATAATTTATCAGGCATTCGGAATTACATTCTTATAATATTATTTCAAATAATTTTCCATTTTTCTTTGCTGAAATTAAATGAATTAGTGCTATTTCTGATGATTTTAATTCACCATATGAATTTTTGTTTCCGAGTTGAAAAATAATTCCTGGATGTGAAACATGAATTGAGTTGAATAATGCTATTTTGAATGCTGCAAATATAATGTTACTATTTCAAATTGAAGAACTCAATGTTGGTTCTTTTAGGTCAACATCATTACTTATATCATTGAATAGTAGCTTCGAAGACAATTAATTTCAAAATTGGATGCAGGTATCACAATTTTGTATCATATACAGTGTGGAATAATCAAATGGAATAAATTCGATAACGAATAAATGATAGCGTGTTGGGAAAAACGCTCGGACACATCGATTTGTATTTTCAGACGCGCATTTTTTTTCAAGAAAGAAATAATTATATAGGGTGTGTCATGTGACATTAAGTGTAGTACAAAAATTAACAATCAAAAAAAGAAAATTATTTCATTTCACAAATAATGTAAAAAAATATATTAATTTCAATGTAAGAGATATTAAAAATGTGAAATTTGTTTTTCATAACCTTAACCTTCAATTCAACATATGAATCTTTTGGTTTTTTTAGATTTGGTACACTATTTTCACTCACTCTGTATTCGCTTCAGGAATGATATCATCTACGACCACGTAGATCATGGCACCTGCTGCGAAAGAAAGAGCATATGGCAACGCCGGTTGTGCCAAACTGATGGAGAGGGCGCCCAGCACCCCGAAGATGGGCTCAACCATGCCACTGAGCTGTCCATACCTGAAATAATAGAAAAATAAGAAACCAATGACATTACAAATTATTCAAATATCTTTGTGGTTTAGAACTATATATTTGTCAATATTTATTTCTTCTGACTATTCGATTCTCGATTTTTTCACATTTTCTCGGAAAGTTATACCGGATGTTCTCCAAAAGTGACTCCCTCTTTGTTTTTACATACGAACAGGTGGAATTCCATTAGCAGACTTGCTTTTTTGGAAGTCACCTCTCGTTTGACATTATATTTGAAATTATAGTTTTCACAGTGATTGATTTCAGCAGAAAATTACATAAGGAACCTCTTTTCGTCACTTTTTAGTATTTAGTATCTTGAAATGTATGAAGAAGAAATTATTTGAGAAAATTAGTTATCGTTGTGAGCTATCTTATATTTTTTTTTCTGAAATATCTTAGACAACATCGTAAATAACCTTCCATTTAAGCTGTGAAACAAATAAAAAATGTGATTCGATCGAAACTGTCCCTGACAATTCGATGCAGAATAAATAACAATGAGAAATGAGACTTTTAAGATAATAAATGTCGATAGTGTCAAATGTACTGTCATTTCACTTCATAATATAATGGAAATATTACGGATATTCCATTTGAATATAAAACTATTATTTCCGGTTCAACCGGAAGTGATAAGAAACAATTGTAAACGTTGAAAAATGCACATTCACGGACTATTTCTTGATGTCAAACTTCACTCGTTTATCTTTGGAAATATTATAGAGGAAAGTGATTTTTGAGTCGTGATGTTGAAGCAGTTTTCAATAAATTTTACTTACCACAAGCTTTTCCACGTCGAAAATCCTGCTGCTTGAAGTGGAAGACTCACAGCTAAGCCCTCTGGGAAATTTTGGATTCCGATTCCTATGGCAAGATTCCTGTAAAAATATTCCAATGTAATTCTTCAACATTGAAATTAGGTAACACAGACCAAATATGTTTAGACAATACAAAAACTGGTTGGAAATAATGATTATATGACGGTGTTGCCTAAATAAAGACAACGCCCTGTTTTCAAAAATGGCCTTGAGTTCATTAATGAGTGGTGATCTAGAATTATCTAAATTCTTGCTATATACGTATCATGAAACAAAGAAATACACTATCACGTCATATTTAGGAATATCCTGTAAATTAATATTTCGATGGTAATCTATAAATAATGAAAACTTACAATGTATCAATTCTAATTTTGTGAAGTTGTTTTTCATTCACAGTCACCTGCACCCATAATTGGACACCAGGGAACATTAAGAAAATTAATATATCCGTCTATTATGATTCTGATTATTCACTTTTGACCCATATAAATGTTACAAATACAAAACTTTTTTCGTTAGACTTAATTAATAATAATGGGAACGATTAACATATCGCCACAATTCAACATTTCCTTTTCATCATCTTCTTGTATTCGTTATCAAGATTTGAACCATGAGTTCGGGGAACTTTGGGAATTATTAAATGGGTCAAAGATCATCACAGTGTGGAAATAATTGGAAATAATGAATAATCAAATCCAACCACTGAGATAGTGCATCTGATTTAATTTGATTAATAATGATCTCAACAGCTATTGAAACAAAACATACTTATCAGCTGAAAGTTCCAGTACTTTTTTTCAAATTTTGATTAGATACATTGAACAATTCATGAAGGTGTAATATGCACTGATAATCACATTGAGTCAGTCAATCTTATACATAGCGCTTTTTTGTTGCATTTTCATTGATGTTCCATACCAGTAAATTTTTACACAGAATATAGGATTCACACATCCACTTTAAATCGAATTCATTGTTGGATTCCTGTTTTCATAATCACGTTATCGAAAAATATTGAAATTCAAGATATTATTATTAGTATTATGGGAAAAACCAAAATTTCTCCACCACTTTGGAAACCATTGAAAAGGCGATCCAATATTCGAGAATTTTATGAAAAAACTGTCTGAATAAAGTTTCAGTTAAAAATTTCTACAATTGTGATACAATTAGTTCATCCTAAAAAAAAATAGAAGAGATTATTAAATTTTTATCGTGATATCTTCAAAACTACTAAACATATCATAGATTTTTTTTTATATTATTAATAAGCACAAAAATGCGATTTAACCAGCCTCGTATCTTTTGAAATAAACGAGATCCTCTTGGTAGTATTCAAAAAACGGACTAGCTGTACAATTGATTTCTGTTACAATGGAATTGGGCTATTTTTTTGAATTTTTTGGGAAAATTACAAATAGTAACTGATGACACGACTTCATAAAGAAGAAATCGGCAATTACTCAGTTGCTGTATGCCAAAATCCATCTGCGGTCAGCAGAAACTGTTGATAAATCTGATTAAATTTTCAGTATTGATATGACGGTACAGATTTCATGAAATTTCTGATTTTGTTACCAACCAACATTTATTAATAATCGAATATTGCAGACTTGGCACCACAAGTCCGAGTATGCTAACGTCGTAAAACAAACAAAAAAATATTGCCTTCAGATGAATGCAAGAATTCTTTCAGGTGCATTGATTAATCATTGAATATTCAATAATAGTCCAGATGACCGTTGAACGAAAATTAGATTTTGGTAAGGCCCCGTCAACAACAACAGCATCGCCATGTAGGAAGGCCGATTATGCGTGGGCCCCCGTTTCAATGAGGAAGGACACTTCCCGTGGAAGTAAATTTAAACCACACACACCACATCCTTCGGTGCGAATTGCTTGCTTGGCCGCCATGAATGAAAATAACAGAAGAATATGTAATTGTTTGTTATGCAAGATACTATCGAGTGATTCTTCTCGGACAATCATGGCTGTAGACTCTACAGTGTAGAAGGTATCGCGCATACAGGGTGTCACGAAATCATGGTGACGAGTTGAAACTAAGGATTTGAATAAAATCTGTAGGAGATTCTCTGCATCGGGCTATACCAGGTGTCCCAACAGTGCGGATTTGCATCTAGTTATGTATCTTTTTTCCATTAAATGCGACGTTGTCAAATTATAGCGAAACAAACGAGAATTTTACGAAAATTGGTTCACTATAAATGCTGCCTAAGAAACTTTATCAGTGAAAATTGAGTGAATAATCCATTTGGTGGGTATAGCTGAAATATCTGAATTGTGTTTTGTATACAGGATGTTTTTTGAATAAGCATCAATCCAGGAGATTTCAATTAGCGAAAACTTGATTTTTTTTAAATGGAACACCCAGATTATTATTTTAACATCTTGTAGAACTATTTCATGCCTTCGATCATGTCCTTATAATGTACTCTTTGAAATTGGTTGTTTTGTTGGGAAAATTTTATTTTAAGTTTTTTATGTTCTCAATAAGAAAACTATAAATTTGAAATACTTCCTTTTCGATAATTTCTTGAAACAAAATGCAACTTATGATCGTTCAAAAGTGAAAACTATTAAATCAATTGAGTGTATACTGATTTGAATAGTCTCAGCAATAGTGAGAGCAATTGAAACCAATTTACCATGTTTTTCAGAAAAAAACTCCAAGAAATATTACTTCTCTTTGGAGGATGATGCGTTGTACGTTGACTTCGTTAATATGCACCCTATAGTTCTGTTTGCTACATATATTTCATTTTCTCGAAAAAATTCACGTTTAATTTAGTTAATAATTAGCCCATTGTTTCTGGCCAGTATGTATGAACAATAAAAATAGTGGTTGCATATAATCCCTTGTTCAGTATTAAACATCACTTTTTAACATAGCCTTGTTACGTAAAATTGTACAGTTTTCCTAATTTCGGTATTCATGTATTCATTGTCATTCCCTATTAAGACAAATAAAAAAACAGGTAAAACAATGGTGAAATAAATTCAAACTTCTTTGATGCATGGATTGGAGTTCTGTTATACCTTTTCTGATTTCAAATGTGTAACTTAGATCAAGAAAGACAAAATTCAATATGTGAAAGGGAAGTTACGAAGTTTCACCTGTACTTCCTTAATCGAAAATATCAGAAATAACAGAAATTGCATTGCATTCATTATTGTATCAAAAATATACTTGAGGAATTATATTTTCAGAAATGAATGTTGTTCTCTTCGTTTTTTGTGAAGTATTAGTTTTTCCTTCAAACTTATCGTCTTCATGGATGTCATACACGAAATTTTTAATTGTCAATAAAAGATATCTCTATTGAAAACAATGATAAAATTTAAGAAAAAATTGTTTAAAATTGGTTTATAGTTTATATCAAACTAATATTGAAATGAAGAAAACTGTCCAATATTTCCATGACGTTCCATTATTTTGCTTCAAAATATCCTCAAGGTAATATAACCTCACTCCGAAAGCTAACCAGGAATTATGTCGAGCTAAGCAAACTATATCAACCAATTTTTAACATTGAGTGCCCAATTTTTGCTAACCGAACATCACTTATATTCGAAATATTTTTGAAATAAATCCCAACTGAAATCATCCGATTCATGTTTCAATTAAATTCGCAATGATTAAGTGTTGGGTCTAATATAAGGATATCCGATGAATACGGATATTACCTATAGTAAATTTGTACCAAGTGATAAATCAGTCGAATATTATTGGCAACCTTCTTTGGAATACACCACGCTTCGTTAACTCCATTCTGCTACTCTCTGTATGTACGTACATGTCTTATTCTTGTTTTCCTTTCAAGTTAATAGCGGCCATTATTCATAATTGATTCATTTCCTAGTTCACGCCGATGAATGGACGACTAACTCATTTAGTGCATTATTATGTATGTACATAATTATTATTACAATATTTCAACAACCACCAGCAAAGATGCCAGTGGCGTTTTCTAACTCCACAACAATTATGAAATGAAAATGCTTCATGTAATCTTTCAAGTCAAGTTGATCCCCTTCAAAGTTATCGTCGTCCGATTGAACGAACTCTTTTCAACACTTTTTTCAGTCCTTGAATCTCTTTCCGCTATAGCCTTCAAAACTTTCTTCGATTCAATTTTTATACCTTCAATCGTGTCAAAAAGGCGACCTCGCATTGGCCTTATGAGTATACTAAATAGTCAAAAGTCGCATGGAGCCAAATCAGGCGAATACGGCGGTGGCGAAACGATATAAGTTCAAGTTTCGAGTTTATTCAATTCAATTCAAAACGAATAATCAATTACATAATAACCAATTTATGAGGTATTTTACACTCATCAAATGTCGAGAATTACACCTAAGCATAGAATATGCTTGTATTGTGCCAATTATCTCGATATAACTAAATATAATGAAAACTATAACAAACAAAAAATACAGATGCGGTCAATGAATTGATAAAAAAATTATGAGTAAGGGGAAGAGGAAGAGCAAGAACTGCGATAATTATAATTGATTGAATGTTATAATTTTATTATATGAAAATTAAAATGTAGTAGTAATAATAATAATAATAAATAATAACAAGTAGGAGAATAAGGATGAGAGGAAGATTTTATGGTCCATTTTTTACACTATGAACAATTCAATTTGCAGCAGTCTTGATAATGAGGATCTAAAAGATATTGTTAAGCATGTTTGCATTTTCAGTGAGGTTTAATTTCAACATTTTTTGAATTTCGAAAGAGTATTTATATTTTTCAAATGTGATGGAAGCATATTGTAGAGTTTTGGACCATAGAAGAAGACACATCTCGAAGACGCATATAAATCGAGTTTTTGGTAAAAAGGTCACGAAGAACCAACATTTTTATCGAGACTTGACGAGTTTGAGACACAAAACATTCTTTAACAAGGTTTAGGCTGAACAAAATGATTTTTTTAAGGACCAAATTCTTGATTTTTTTGATGTCGTCAATGGCCGTCCGAAGCGCGGTTCATCTTCCACGCGTTCTCGGCCATCTTTGAACTCGTTGTACCATTTATGAACTTTTTTTGTACCATAGTTTGAACACCAAAGGCCTTCTGCAAAATTTTCAACGTGTCCACACAAGAATATTCGCTCCGCAACAAAATTTGTTCAACAAAATGACCCATTGTGAAGGTCGAAAAATTCACTTTTGATTGTTTTCAAAAACAATTGTAACTCGGAGATAATGAAACCTTTTGACAAACAGACGCTTGGCGAATGTTATAGACAGACCTGCCAACCTAGGGAAAAAATGACCTGCCTTTTGACCCGAAATTGAAATGTCAATTTCACCTTACTTTCGCCCTAAAAATATCTACCGAAATAATTTGAGGAATCGAACATTGTCGACCCTTCCCCCCTGGAGTGACGCTACTGGAGCTATAATGACATTGCGACGTTCATCGACATTTTATCTTCCTGACGAATAGCTGAACGTACCGACATTATGCATCCACATTGTTCTCAATTTCCAGAAAACAATTCGGATACCAACGGTTTCGTAATAATGGATCTACGCCATTGAATACAGTGTGTGAAAATATGCAACAGGATATTGTTGTTTGTTGCGACCCATTCGAAAAGGGGTATTCGCTTCGGTATTCTATGTGACATAATTCTTATCAGCGAATGATCCTCGCATAGTTCGACATGGGCGGGTGTGAGATATGGGCATGAGGAAATAATTAATAGATTCTTCAATTTGTTTTAAATCTTCAACTTCTCAATCATCTACATATCAAATTGTGACTCTGGACAGGTATTCTCGGATTAGGATACCTTTCGGCGTGAATGAGAGAAAAAAATCGAAAACATTATCCTGATCTTCCAGATGAATTCTCATTTCCAATAGTTAACAAAACAGAAAACTAACTTTTACTGGATATTCCTAATGCAATCGGATAATATTCATGAAATAATTATACATTCATGAAATGTCTTTTATATGATCTCGACTACCTAGAACAATACAGGGTGTAACTAAATAAGTGTGAAACATTCGAAGGGTTGATTCCTCATCGAAAAAAGATAGAATCTTTCATATAGAGAAACTTCATTGGAGCAGCCCCTTTATTTGAGCGAATACGTGGCTCAATGCGAAGACGTCTAGACGCATGCGTAATTTTTTTTTATATATAAAACTACCCACGAAAGGAGACATCCTGTAATGTTCAGAGAACATCGTGAGAAGCAAGGGAAAGGAGGTAGGAATTGGTGTAGACATATTGAACATTTACTATGATTTCTACATGTTGTATGTTTTGTTATTAATAAATTAGTTTTGTTTATTCTCCTTTAATCATTCAATGCAGGTAGTAAAATATTTTTTTGCTGCGATATGGTTTATTTTGGGCAAAAAATTCAAGGGACATTTTTCGTTTAGAATGAAACATGCTATCGGAAATTGATAAATTGATTGCTATTGATAAGTATCTAAAAAAATTTATACCAGATTTATATCAATCTCCATCTTTTTGAATTCGTATCTTTCCCTTGTCATTACTTTCTTCAAAAAAACAATGTTCTTCTTACATATTTTAAGCTAATTTTTAATGAAAACAGTACGAAATCAAATAATAAAATCAGGATTTCAATGAGTTCTGTACATTGAAATTAATACTAACGATAATCAATGAAATTAATTATTTTCATTTCCAAATAGTTTCTGGTGTCAATTATGCAATTGCAGATTTCTTTCATGAATTGTAACGTCAGTTACCATTTGCGGCAAAATATAAGAGAGTTTTCAGAATCTCAGATTTCGACAGCCTTTGAAACCATCCAAACAATAGAACTCAGATCTGATTGGGAGTTTGAATGGAAAAAATCAATCCAGTAACCCATTAGAATATGACAAGTGACAAATCGAAACTTGTTTGGGTAATTTGAACCAAATTTTTCCTCTTAAAAAATTCACTTAATTTCTGAAAGTTGGTCACCTTCTTGATCACTGCTTTGTGGTATCTTTTTCATAAATTCCTGCGAGAATATTGCATGCTACAACGATTTAATCCATTTTCGCTTTATAATCAGCGACAATCAACTCTCAGCTAATTTCTTTTTCTTCTTCGAATACTTTTTCCAGAGCTTTTTCGTAATGAAAAATGCATCCATTGTCCTCTAATGGACAAAATGCCACGAGATAGCTGTTGCTATTCTTTTTTATTAGAGAGGAATGCGACTAGGCTGAGTGTACTATGATCTTCGCCCAATGAGAGAAATAGTTCAACTATTTTCTTCGATAGTTCAACGGTAATTCTTGATCGGTATTTATAGACGAGACGCCAGATGAACATTTGAAATTTTGTTGAGATCCTTCGGCTCAGCTGTCAAACAATCTGATTCATGTCAAGCGAAAAAGTTGCGTCTTACTTCGTGCAGACTTTGTACATACTTTGTTGCATACAGGGTCATTGACGACGATATCCATACGGCTTAAACCGGAAGTTTATATCTAACGGTTTGGAATCGTTCGGGGCATCATGTAAGTAGTCTTACGAAATAAATGTAACAATTTTCTTCAACTGTTTTTTTTTTTAGTTGAATAATTTGAACTTTCTTGATGTATGAATCACACTTGAAGAATAGAACATTAATATATTCATTTGTATTTTCCTTGAGAACGTTAAATTTTTTTCGAAACCAAACAAGCGAACCAAAGTATAATTCAAGGGGTATACCTGTGTGACACTAAAAAAAAAACAATTTCAATGAATGGAAATGAACTGAAGCTCTAAATGCGTATTTCTCAACGACATTTTTCGAAATTGCTGACATCATATAGAAATAGACTGATTAACTTCAAATTGAAACTGGGTATTCTTGAATATATTTTCTATACAATGGCCTTTTCGATTGGTTGAAAGTTGTCAATTTGGTATTGAAAAAAAACGACCACATTTTCATTCCAAAAAACGACATTTTTTTCAGAACTACGCCATTTTGTTAATTCTTGATATTTTTCAGAAAACGTACGTCATTGTTAAGGAAATACCCTCAACCACAATAACCTTTTTGTTTTTTTTTGTTTCAGCTACTCATTGGGCCGGAATGTCAGCAGTTAGAGAACTTTTTTGGGCACCTCCGAAGACACTACATAGCTACGTCATATTCTTGGAAGAAAAAATGAATATAGCTGAAAATACATTCATTTCATTATGTCCAAAAAACTTCAAAACATTCTATCGAGTACTTTCTATAGTCAGAAATTTCTTTAGCACCCTGTATAGTTCAGAACGCCTCGCTGGATTGTTTGATGTTGGATTGTTGATTTTGTATCAGATAAAAACTTGATCCACGGAAAGAAACAGTTTTAGACTGTTTAAGGTTAATCGGTCATGAAAATTGTGAGAGTACCAGTATATTCAATCGACTTTTTTCATTATTACATCATATTAATTTGGATTATATAACTGAAGTATCCGTGGATGAATTCGTGTTCATGTAGATCAATACTTGACCAATTACAGTAACCTTACGTCTTCTTACATCTTTAGGAATTCAAATCACATGATCTCCGTCACTGGCAATCAGAGATCATGGTCGAAATTGTAGAAATAAAGACCTCGAAAAGAAATGTAGGTTGGCCTACATTTGTATTCTATAAGATGGCAAGAACGAAAACATTACAGATAATGGGAAAAACGAAATCAACAGATGTTTAATATTGATATTGAAATGGAAATATGCTCTATTTCACTTGGTGAATGGTTTCTTACTATACAGTGTGTACGAATCTTTGATCTTCATACTTACTTCGTATTTTTCGGAAATATCTGGATTTCATAAATGTTATTTCATAACGTCTAGAGTTGCACTTATTTCCATACATATACAGGGTGCAACTTCGATTGTATGAAGTATTCCAAAAACGTGTGACGTCATAATATTTATTTTTAATAGCACGCACCATATATTTTCAGGTTATTGCAGGTTTCGATAGTTTTTTTAGTTATTCAGATACTTCTGGAATTCCAGTGGAATCGTACTTGGAGAAAAAAATCTAGATAATGTCCATTTTGCAGCATTAAAAACAATAATTTCAGAAAAATGGCACAGTAAAACACAATTCAACGCGTTGATACATTTAATCATTTTCGGAGAATTTTGTGTTTCCGTTTATGGATATCTAGTTTAGTTTTCGAGAAATTTGTGATTTTAGAATTTTTTAAATAATCAGAAAATGACTCATGATGGTATTTTTTGAGCAAATAACCCTTATTCGAGGTTAGAATACTGTTGTGAATGTGAATGGTTCGATCAAAATGTATAGAGGATTATGATAATTCCTTTTGTTGGCAAGATTTAGTTGAGGGTACTTTGAAGACACAAACATTTTCAGAAGTATTCATGAAGGTAAAGTTTTGAATGCTGGACATGTAATATCATGAAGAAAATTGAATTCATCCACTGCTGAAAAGATAATGGTTTATGTTATGGAATGAATTATGAGTTTATTATATTTGTTCTTTCTGCCGTGTTTTTTTGGGAAGTGCCAAATAAAATAGATAATGTGAGATATCGTTTCAATTTTGTTAATACCTGAACAATACTATGCTCGACTGTGACCTTCAATGAAAACAGAATTTCATTTACCTATTCACGATATTTTCATCACCAGCTTGAGAAAAAGCATGGGAATTAATATTGGACGTTTGATGTTACCGATTCATAGATTTCCAATCTTTCAAATACAGTAGAACTCCAATTATCCGAATTAATGGGGACCGGGACCCATTCGGATAATCAAATATTCGGGTAATCGGATTTTTTTTTTAAATTGCCATTGGAGAGAATAAAAGATACGTTTTGATATTGCACTATTTTTTTATTGAATTAAATGAAAGAAACATGAAATTTTCGCATGTTTTAAATATAAATAAAATGTACTTATGTAGGCACAACGGCAAGTTAAGACAAGTCAAGTCAAGACTTGACGCGCATTTGTGATTCGGATAATCGGCGATTCGGATAGTCGGAGTTCGGATAATTGGAGTTCTACTGTATTCAAATTCAGTATAAAATCAACGAAATATAATACCAAACCCAAGAACTGTCAACATTTCTAGTTATTTTTAGTGCCACCAGGTAGCGTATCGCTTATGTTCATTCGCCAATAGCAGCAGTTTCGACGCAGGTGCGAGAGGACGAGCACAAGTAAAATACCGTCTGGTCAAGGTAGACCTGGCCCCTGCCACATTCCTTGGTTGGTCGACTTGACCCTTCTTCGAATAACATATGATAGTTCTGCCTCCGACGCAGATCTCTTGATTTTCTTGTGATAAACGTACGAACAGTAGACGGTTCAAATATGAATTGATATGGCCTCGAAGGATTTGTAGGTGTAAAACGTTTATTGGTTGGTAACCATTGCGAGCGATGAGTATAACGATCACGAATCGATGTTTGGATTATTTATTCACACAATTTAGGATTGAGAAGTCAACGACAATGGCATTCTCGATTATCGTGAATAATAAGACATGCATGGACGTATCGAGACATGATACAATGAGGAAGTTTCCTTATGACGAATTCTCATCAAATAAGTACTCAACTATTTAGTTTGATATCTCTACTTTCTAGAATGACAATACAAATCATTCAACTCCATTCTATTTTCAAAATAAACCAATTCATAAATTTTGAGGCGGGAAACTGTGACGTACTTAGTGAGTTTAGAGTGAATATAGCTATCGTAAGTTATGTTATGGTGTAATCCGGATGATCGCGGACGAAATCTACGAATGCATTTGCGCAATTGCCAGATCTACCTTTCTATTTTCATGAAAATAAATTGAAAGCTGTTACGAAAATTCAAAAACAAAATTATATCGAAATAATTCACCACATATTCGATTCATTCATTTATTTTCTATTCATCCATAGCCCTCGATTATATCATCGCATTCATATATTTTCGCATGCTATGTGCTAGTTATATTTCATAAGACATACAATATGATATTATATCACGAAAGGTAAACAATCCATGATTTGGTATTGCAAAATCCACGACATATTTTACCAAGATATTCTGGTCAGTTTTTCCGAATATTTAGAATAAATTAGAAGCAGGGCAACACTGTACTTCCGCACGCAAAATCTCAATTTGTTACTGTGTGAACCCGGTTTTCCGGACTTGGTACGTCATCAGAATGGTGGAGGAGCCAAAACTAGTTTTTCAAAACGAAATTCTGGAGTCAAATTTGATCGCACAAAAAAAAGAAAAAATACGGGTGTAATAATTTTTCATATATTTTATGGAAAAAATAAAATCTCAATATTGGAAACTTCCTCATTCAGAGAGCAGAGGCAATTAGATTGTTAAGAAAATGAACTGAATTATTTGGAATTTGCATTTCGAACATTATATTTCAAAAATTTACTCACTTTATCCTGCTAAAAATTTCCTGTAACCTACTATTTTAATATTAAAAATCATGTATGTTACACAAAGAAAATTCGAATATCCATTCATTTTAGTAGAAGAGTGGGTATTCAAATGATTTCTGCATTCATGGAAGGGAAGTGATTCTCAATTTGTAAGGGTCGACATATTTTTCATTGCAAAAGGAAAGACCACTAAGTGATGAAATCTTTCCAAACCTCTCTTAATCGATTAATAATGATATTGGTTCAGTGTACATCCAATGTCAAGGTTCGAATTCAAAGCAAATAGATTCTACAGCGTTTTGAAATCAGCATTTTCATTCGAAATTTAAAAATGCCAGAAATAAGTGGGCAGTGCTATGAGTGTATGACGTGCTACACCCTAAGTCTATCTCTGTTTCCATTATAAATCTTTTGCTCACACCACTCAATTTTACTTGTAGATGACTTTTTATTTCTTTGAATATTTTATCAAAAAAAAATCGTGAGAAGCAAGGGAAAGGAGGTAGGAATTGGTGTTCTTTTTAAATTTATGAAGGTCATATGCCTCGGGAAACACCTCCATAATTTGTGGAAAAAATATCATTTATATTATATTATTCTACATCTTTTATTCCGAGTATTCCGAGGGTAAGTTGTGGTATTTTGGTGCGGCAACACAGCAAGATATACCATGGAACAATTATCTATGATTGGTCAGCTCAAGGTCGATGGGCGTGTAGGGTTAAGCACGTCACACTGCGTTTCACTTATAGGAGCAACCTTTGAAAATGGCGCATGAAATTGCATGTTCGAAATCAATTCTGTTCATTTTATTCATGATATTGACCGAATAAAAAATAAAGAAAAAATAATGAAGGGTAGTTTTTGGACATACATAACACGATTATGCTGTTTTGAAAAATTAGTGATCTCCCCCATTAGAATTATCAACAATCATATTGTCTTATTCTTAATGCAATAGAGAAAGTTTCACAAGGGATGGGGAAAATGTCAAGTGATGAAGAAATAAAATATATAATGATGTAGTTGTATGTTGTCATGACAGGATGATCCACCCTGTATAAACATTCAAAATATCCCATGAGTCAAAACTGTTTCAAATTCGATTTTATTGGTAGTATTCTGTTTCTGCTTTTTGATGTGATGTTTGACAGCATCCTATATGGATTACCATGTGGAGATAGATCATTGGCAGAACATGAAATGTACAGGGTGGCTAGAAAAGATTCGTGAGTGTTGTATCTAGGAAGTGGCTAATAGAAAACCTTGGGAATCATTGTCATGTTTCCAGAATGACCGCCAGGGGCGTAATAGTCATCTGAAACTGTCAAAATCTTTTTTCAGCGGAGTGTACCCAGTAAATTCACCAAAAATATACATACATCTCAAAGTTGCCCCCTAGTGGAGTAGGTTTTGTCACATCATTACGATGAAATCTTATTTGCGATACTTCCTTTCCCACTCGATGATGACATAATAAACTTCATAAATTAACGACTGCTGAATTTGGTTAATGAAATTATGGATGTTGTCCTAATTGCCTTCATTAATAGTTTACATGCACTCAGCAAACTCATAATTATTATTAGACTGAAGCATTTCTGGATCATTTACTATGGGAACCACGTGAATGAAATATCTTTTTCATACATATACAGTTTCGAATGATTGTGATCTTCAGGATTTATTGGACAAACAATGTCTAGGTACATAGTTTTTATGACAACTTTTTAAAAATGTTTTCAATATTAATTCAAAATCGGAACATTCCATTAATTTTTCTTGAATTTATTATTATTGCAGATTCACCATGAAAAATCCTCAGCAATACACATCTGATAATATTGTAGTTTTTTTTTTAACTCCTTTATAACTATCTACACACAACCTCCATTAAGCTAGCAGAACCCAACAGATTCGAGAAAGTTTTTGGTATTTCGGGTTCTGCTAGCTTGACGGTTAAGCTAACAAAATGGGAGCCTTAAAAGAGCACTAAATGATAGTGTAATGATTCATTCCGTTCAATTTGATTTTTAAGTTTGATACACGTAGCATAGACCCTCGTATACCCGAAGAGGAGCTCGCGTATTTTTGTCCTTAAATGAAGAGCAAAAAATTCGAAAGTAGGTTCAAATAAGAGCCTTAAAAGAGCCTTAAATTATAGTGTATTCAAAATTTCCAAAAAATTTCAGGTATTTGTTGGGTTCTGCTAGCTTAACGGTTAATTTATTGAAAAATTAGGAAATTTTGGAATAGTTACTATAATTACCGAAATTTAAATTTTGTTCCACCTATTATTCAACAGTCAGTGAAACTAGACTAATTTATTTTTTTTGAATTTCCAATCACCACCGTATGGCAATGATAATTGAGCAATAATAATTGATTTATTTTCAATAATTTGCGAATAATAGTAGTTTTGATAACGATAACTGAAATATTATTAGATATCCAAATTAAGTGTTCAGCATTGGTGACTCATATAATTTTGAAATAAGGACGTTGATTAAACTGGATTAGAACAAAAAACAGCACATGGATGTTGAGATTTTTTATTTTTTATTTTCACTTAGCTGCCTTGTTAGATAATCTCAATTTTGTTTGACAGACCTTTCAATCATCAATTTTGCAACCCATCAACTGAGATGAAAATTGAGGCAAAGGTGGACCGGCCTATAACGGAAGAGAATACCAAAATTATAATTAATGGTGAGGAGGCGGATCTAACAATTAACACTTTTAACATCCACCACGATGCTCTATTCGTATAATAATTAATGATGTTTACAAAAATGTTCTTTATGGACCATATAAACATCTGTCGCAGATGATTTTTCCGAGGTCATGGTCTGCAATTTGACTGGCCTATAAGTATAATGAAAAAGTTGACTCGAATTGATAGGTTAGTTAGTTAGTTTTCGTGTGGACGAACCAGCACTGAAAGGATACAGTTACAGGACATAGAAGGTACAGCACGATTCTTTTCCGAAATAGACTTTCATAAAAAATAAGATCAACTTGAAAGTATAGTTTGAACTTCAAAAATGATTTTTTTTTTGGTTATTTTCGTACAAGCAGACATTTGAAAAAATAGAAAAATTTTGCGTATTTAAAATATGAATTTCAATTTTGTTACCCAATACATCCCAGTAAATTCCCGAAAATTCGAAGGGGGGCAATTCGATTGTTAAAGGGAGCAATTCGAAAATGAAGATTGAATCTTTGATCAACTTTTATTCGGGATTTGAATTTCACTTTTTCGTCATCAATTCGAATAGCATAATTCGAATTTAGGATTAACTTGAAAAAAAAAATTCATGCGAGACTAATTTTGTTGATCATTCAAAATCATACAAATTCAAATTTTGTACCCAAAAAAACCTGTGAAACATGTCGGCATATATTTTTTGGAAAAACACTCACTTTTTTATCGGAATAGGAGGTTGACTCATTCTTTATTTTGAAGAATATTTCCTTTTCAGCCATATATATTTCTCTAGGAATTCTCTCAACTATGTGTCTTCAAAAATTCATGCTTCTCACTTTTTTTTTTGTTTCTCAAGTGTTCTAACTAACTGTTCATTTTTTCATTATACATTATGACATTTAATTGAATAGGTATGGCAGAATCGATAACTGAATATTTGAAATTCTGTTCAAAACAATTGAGGAGGTGATTGTCGCATAATTATGGAGGGTACATTCCAATATGTATTTTCAAATTCAATTTTCTCGATTAGGATAACGACTTAAATTCCATCGAAGAGTCGATTGAATTTCAAATACTTAAATCATTTATCTCAAATCCAAAACATTCATATCCGATGAAGCATTGTCAAAAAATGGGTTAAAAATAAGTATGAAATTGAGGATAATATCATTACTGCAAAATAATACCAAGCAAGTAAAGGTTATCAAACTGATGTCATATATCAATGGAAGTTTGATATCGAATCCAGACCATCAATTATTTATCAATTCCCAGTAATGACACAAATAGTGATTATCATTTAGTGTTCGGTGATTTTCATCAGTCAGTGGATCATGTGTTAGTGAATTTGTCGAATTTTTCTTCTTTATGTTGGTATCTGAAGGTAAGTATTTAGAGAATTTCAAACTTCCTAATAAACTTGAAATTGAATAACAAAAATTAAAAGTCATCACCTAATGAAATCGTTAAGCCAATAGAAATTACAATTCAACAAATTAACGCAACACGTGGAAAATTTTTGTCTCCAATTTTTCATAGAATTAATCATCAAGCCGTCATATAAATAATTTTTACTGTGGCTTTCAAACTGCACATCAGCAATTATTCATGGAATGTTAACATTCTCAATGCCATTTATAAATAATAGAATCAATTATTCAGGAACTTGTGCATTACGAAAATAATATCAGGCGCCATTTTTTCTAACGATGAATTGTTGGTGACACTACCTCCTGTAGCTTCATTTTCATCACAACTGGATCTGTGAAAATTCCAAGAATTTCTATAGGAAAGCATAATTTTGTACAAAATTATTCATCCGACGTATCACACTGATACTTTTCAAGTCTCCACTTGGAAATTTTCATGCGTAGAGTGCTGTAGAAGAAAACACATTTGACATTCATGAAAGCAGGAAAGATTCATTTTGACCACACAGAAATGATAATGCAGAGCCATTAGTCGAAGTAGTATAACCAAAGAATATAAAATAGACAGTTCTGATGAAAAACATTTTCATTGAAGTAGATGCTCTAAAATTATTCGACTATACGAAAGAAAAAGGAAAATGAGTATTACAATATCGCTTTTAGGGTGAATAACCAGAATCCTTTCAGGTGAAATAACAATGGATGACTACTTTTTTTATTTTGGAGTCTAGAATTATGCCTGACAACTTCCAATTGGATATTTTTCGGATCTTAAAGCTTCAAATTTACTATCCTGGCTACTTGACGTCACAACTTGAAAATACATAGTTGCCCAATGCCCGAGTTCATCTGAATACACCAGAAACTGTTTGAAGAAATGATAGTCGTTGATCTGATTAAATATTGTTTGTATTGATATGAATGATGAAACTCCTGGTTTTGTTGACAAGCAACATTAATTCCATTATCGTGTCAAATATGCATCAAATCATGCTCAGAACATTTGATATCACAGACATCACAACTCTGAGTTGGCAATTGTAGTAGAAAATGATGAACTTAACCCTAATATTTATTTTAAGATATTTTGAATAGACCAATAAGTGACGTCTCTATCTCAGATATGTTAGGGTCACAAATCTCAGCAATTTTGAACTGATGTTGTTATACAGTAAGACTCTTGACACTGTTTCGGTTAAGCTTTCTTTAATTTCAAGCCAAGAAATAGCTAATTGGGTCTAGATAAAGTGAATGTGGAAAACTTCGAAAAAATAGAAATAGAAACAGCAGCTAGTCTTTCTAAAATGCAAATTACATTAGATGACTTATGGGTTTTATTTTCATTAATTTCAATAAATTTTCTATTTCGATTCTTCTTTTAATTTTCCACTCTGATGGAACGTAAGCAGGGTCTTACTTTATGCCACTAAAATACATTTAGATAGGGCCATAACAACACAATAAAGTGATTATTTGTTGAGAATCCAATACTTGTCTAGTCATCCATTGGATTTCAGAAAAATCATCGGATATGTCGATATAGTTTCAGTATATGGGACGGCGTTTTTAGAGGAATGTTTGTTTTGAGAATGTGGAATTTTCTATGTAAGTTATTCATAATCAAGAATATACAGGGTGTTTTATTAATATGGTAAAAAAATTAGTGTGAGTAGAAAGGACCAAAATATGACGATTGAGCTCAACATCGCTCAACAAATGTTGATGGTTACTCTAACACTAGAAAACTAACTAATTTCTTGTCTGACAGCAACTTACTTGATTTTTCTTGATAAAATTATTTGAATTTATTTGTGACTTCAATACTTAAAATCGGGTTTATCGTAAAAACGGTAAGGTTTTTCGACTTTTTCCAAGAATACTTTTTTGTCCAAAAGATAACGTAATTTAGTGAATGTTTGATCGAAAATGTTGATTTTTGACGGACAAAAAAGTTGTGCGTATTTTCAAATAATTGTAAGCGGGTAAGTGGGTAAGATATTCTTGTTTACCGTCCTAAAAAACCCCAATGTTCCAATTTTTAAACCGATATCATAAAAACTGTCGAAGCTATCAAGAAATTTGCAAATAAAATTTTAACTTTGAACGTACTGTATCTTTTTAATCTTTTGTATGAGCGATGTTGCGCTCAATCGGCATATTTTGGTCCTCTCTAATCTCAGTTTCATTTTTTTACCATATTAATGAAACACCCTGTATTTCAATAGACAGATCCGTAAATTAACAGTAGATGAAATATAACGCTTGATACAAAAAAATATTCTACGAGGATTTTAACATCGTCTTGCTGATTGTGAGAATTGCACAATACTTCCTGACCATTTGTAATCCCTTTTCTTCATTCTACAAAAACGCTAAAAATCAATATATCATATCGCATTATCTTCTTGAAGAACGCCCTCTAGAACAGACACAAATTGAGTCTAGGAACAAATCTCTGTAGAACACCAGCGCTGAACATTTCAATTCCAAACTAGGTAATTATACAGACATCTCACCAAGTTCGAACCGAGTTATGTTATTCTCTACAAAATGACTACTGTAGGCAGTAGTTGAAGGTGAGAATGTCACGATATGAATATGCAGTAGCTGTTTACTAAACCGACAACAGCGCCCCCCTCGCGTTACAGCCACAGCAAAGAAGATACTGCCCTAGTGATATATAAAAAATTCATCGCATGTTGCGTCAATTTCCTGGTCACCACTCCCTTAATTAATTCAAGCATCCACCACGAAAAAAACAAAAACTAATTAATGTTTATTGATTGTTGTTCTCCCATACCCGGCCAGTATTCGGGTGGCCGAATAGAGAAATATCGCCAACCAACAACAAAACTGGTACACGACGAGGCCAAGCCAGATTACATCAAAGAACGTTACTCGAAAGTCGAACGTGTGTATAATAACCTACACGAAATCTTTATTGCTCGCGGATTATCATTTATCCTTGTTATTGAAGCGTACTAATGATTAATTCCTTTATCAACACTGATTTCGATAAGCTCCGCGAGTGATTTAAGTTCGAGTGATAAATCGCGGAAAAGAGACGTGCAAGTGATATTGTTTTCCGATTTAGTCTTCTCACTTTCGGAGCTCGTTGGCGGTCTGGGTCTGGGTTAGCGCCGTCAAACTGGTTACTCAGACACTCTTCAGGTGATTATGTGAGTAGAGCTACTACTTATCGGGAACTTCAAGCTGATTAGGGGATTTTCTCTGGTGTTTCGTATACCAAAGAATCGCACGCGGAGATTATATTTCATCAAATCATCATCAGGTCGACTAACCAATATTAAATTACCATTATTTTCTTTGTTGCTGCCAGATGCCGTTTCATTCGTCAAAGTGTGGCTTCAACAACGGCCGATGTATTTTATTTTATTGTTGTTTGATTTGAAATATTGTGAGAAATACTGAATTATAAGTCTTAGGTAAGGTAGACATGAATTGAAATCACCACGTTTGAAATGTCAACGTTTTCATCCTCAATGGGGTTGGACATAAATCTTCACACGTGGATTATCTATGCATGTCAAAAACTGGAAATCAAATTCGACAAGTAATGTATATATATTTATATGTGTAATGGCGGGACTTACTTTCGAAGGTATCGAAAAAAGTCGTGACTCTCATAATAAGAGATTATCGGTAAATTATGTTGTCAAAAACGATAATTGAGCTATTAAAAAAATAATGAAACCATGATACTTCCGGAAATAAAGTTTATTTTTCATTCATTATTTCATTTCCAACATAATTCATGGTGAATATCTATGAAAACTGGGGTTATCCCCCGAGATACCAGAAGAAGGTATTTGAACTTTAATAACTCTGAATATGTTTCCAAATCTCATAATGATAATGTTCCTACTATGTTGCAATTCATTGGCACATGCGAATTAGGTTTAGAAGTTAAAAACTAAGTATCTTTCGGAAAACAGAATCATTTCAACTCTCCAAAAATTAAATATTCAATTGAGAATGCCAATAACCGTCCTCCCAGAAGCTGTTTGGTGAGTATCCTGAGAATGTATTGATTTATTTCGATGGAAAAACAAACCCACTAGAGTCATCCAAGAACTAAATACATTCTCAACCGACTTTCTCTATCCAAAGTGATCTACTTGCTATGTATATTTTAAAATGAAAATTTCCGAATATCAAACCCCAAACTACTTACACTGGGCGCATGATATTCGTATTAAAACAGAGTTCTCATGCGTTGTTGATTTGATATAACACATTCCGAGTATGAGATCCATCGAACAGTTTTATTCAAACTATACAACAAATTATAATATATGAGGATGATGTCATCAGTTAATACACATGTTATATTGCTGCTTCGCAATTTGTCCTTTAAAATCCACTCTGAATCACGACGATTTATTGTTTATTTTATCATCAATATGTAAAATTCAAATAAGTGGATGTAAATGAAACCTTGATAAATAAATAAACAAATCATCGATATGAAGTGAAAACATTTTTTTCCTGCTAAATTTTGGCACAGGAATGTTTCAAGTAGGTAACCAAATTTAATCTATGCTTTTTAGTGAAATACCATTGTTTCATAATCAATAGTTCTTGAAATGATCGCGATGTTTAATTGTCAAAGCGCATAAAGGTTTTTTATTTCAAAATTGTCATTGCCAATTGTCATTTACTTGTTATGGAGGAAATTTTTGGAAATATGAAAAGATTACTGTAGATATCATTAAAATTAGTTCCTTAAAATAACGAAGGCCAGGAATTAAACATGAATAATAAAACAATATCAAGACCACCAAATAAAATTTGAATTGCCACTGTCAAAAATGTTCGCTCAAGTGATTTAGTCCCGCCTCTAGTGGCAAGAAATATGTACTACCATAAGATGAAATGCCAATCTTATCATTTTCCACTGACTATCCAAAATTACCGAAAGTAGATATTCTAAAATGGAAATATTGAACGTTTTCCTAAAATTGATATGTTTGGATCACAATTCATAAACTAAATTAATCCTGTTGAATGGAAAGTATACAAATAACTTGTTTTTCCCATGTAAATGTAAACAAAAAATACATACAAGTTATTTAGTTACAGGGTCAATGGCGTTAATGCACGGAGGCCTATCGCGAACATGCCTTGATGACGTCAGATTTCACAACAAATTCCAATGCTAATGCTTTTTTTTTAATTTGCATATGACGAAAACAGGTAGAGCAATTTGACAGATACTCAAGGATTTGAATGAAAGATATAATTATACACCATAAACGTTAAATAAAAATCTTGCACATGTTATAGTGGGTTTATAAAAAAAATCTATATTGTCAGTTGGTACATGGAATTGCGTTAATTTATTATAATTATATTTAAGGAGAAATAGGAATAGCATGATCTGAAAATTTGTATATACACTGAAAGTGATATGGAGAATCCTGCTAGAATATTTTAATTTTTGTGAGGCCATTTCCGAATAGAGTATCATATATTTCATATGATTTTTGAATTCCTCTTATAATTTCCTATACCCTTTTCAAGTTATTCGAATTTTCCGAAAACAGTGACAGATGCAGCCCCTTAAATATTTAGCATTTTTATGTGGATATCTGGTCTAGAAGTTGAAAATGCTGATATTCCTAGTTGTCCTTGCATAATATCTATTATCCAATCTATAAAATTCTGATTGTCTAGGATTATTTAGACACCAATTGTTGTGGCAAAACTTCACAGCTATGACCAATAAATGTTTCATTTTTTATGATTTCTTGATTGAGAACAGATAGATCGATTCATTTATTCGAATTGTTCGATTAATTTTTTTTTTGTATATGTTCCAATTATGAACATTTATAATAATTTTTCAGAGAAGCGTTGTAAAAATCGCCTATTTTGACAAGCTGTCACATCTTTCTTCCTTTAATATATAGACTCTAACAATAGAATCTGAACAGAAACAGCACCAGCTTCATGAAATATCAACTGGAATTGTAAACTCACTTCTTTAATGAATTGGACTGATTGATATTTTCAAATATGTGATCTTGATTGACTGATGTTTGACAAATGACTGAAATAATCTCATTCGTCAGTATTGTCACACATCATATATCAGAAATGACACTTCCTGTGTCAACCACTATCGAATGTTCCATAATATCTACTATGACACAAATCTCATAGTGATGTTGAAGTTTTTAAGAAAGACAGCATCATAAGAGTACACAACAGAAATAAATATAAATATTTGTGCATGATCCAGTGTTCTAGACTCGAATTTATTTTTCGTGGCAATAAACCAAACAATGAAGCAAAGTTTCAATAAATCATTCATTCAAACTCCTTCTTATCAGTTATATAACCAACCCACCATAGCTGAGCATATTTCGCACTCAGTCATGCGTTTTCCATGATACGAGAATCGCTCGAACAATACGAAAAACCATTTACCGCCGACGTGCAATAACAGACGCGGATATTTTTATGTCCACAGTTGGGAAAACAAAACAACAATGGCGCACCATCAACACCATAACTTCGAAATAGTCGAAGTCGACGATGACGTAGAGCCGAGAAACAAATGCAAAGTGTGCCTGAAACAAAACACGCTCACCATAGCCACCGTCGTGGGGGTGGTGTTGGGCGCTATCCTGGGGGTGTGTCTCAAATCGACGAAAGATTGGACCGAACGTGAGATCATGTACATAGGGTGAGTTAAAATAATAATAACGATCAAATATTCAGAGCGTAAATTGAAAAAAAAAAAACATTAAAATATGAATGTTGACTTAATCTAGCTTTAGTGGCATCAAAGTTAATTTAAAAAAAAGTGTATAGTGAGGTAAATGTGTTTTCAATATTTCTGACCAAAAAAAGTACACCGAATCCAATAAATTCCCAAAGATACTTTGGAAAACGACTATAAACATTTGCTAGCAAAAATTATAAATTGTTTCAACACGTGTGTTCAGCATAACAATAGACTCTTTTTAACAATTTGTAATGTAACAAATTTGCAGTGTGAGTAATAGAAGAATATTAAGTATCACATCAATTTCAACTATAAAAACAAACAAATCACCTTCAGAATATCATAAAGATTACAAATAATAGTTTTTAGTTGTCCATAAACTTCATTTTCATTCATAAACAACACACAGCAAAAATATCATACTATATTTCCGCACTAACTTCAAGAATAAGTTGATGAACAAGAAAATGTTGAATTTTCCGCTGGTTCCAACTGATGTTGGGGCAAAAAACTATACCGAACACTATCGTATCGCCATCTCAGAACGATTCGTTGAGTTTTCTTGTAGAATTTGTTGCACGTTGAAGAATGGTTTCACAATTAAGAGGGATCTTAGTAATATCAAAGTAATGGGTGTCAATGACACTGTACGTATTTTTTTCACAGATACCTTGGCGAAGTTTTCCTTCGAATGCTGAAAGTCCTCATTCTGCCTCTCATCATATCATCCTTAGTATCAGCCATCGCTAGCTTGGACTTGTCTTTATCCGGAAAGATAGCCTTCAGAGCTGTGGCGTATTATCTGACTACAACTTTTGCTGCGGTAGTTCTCGGAATCATAATGGTAATCAGCATCAGACCCGGTGTGGGTCACACAGGCATGAGTCCGAAAGGAAACGAAGATTCAAGAAACGTCACTACAGTGGACACCCTTCTGGATTTGGTGAGGTGAGAAGAATATTCGGAGGCTGTTTAATTAGAACTAGTCTGGAACTAGATTGGATTTGAAATAAAGCATACACTTGAATGGGGACGATTTCAAAAAGTGAAAGAGAACTCTGAACGATCGAATAATTTGAATTAAATCTCCTTAAATAACCTTTATTGCCAGAGTTGCCTTATTAAGACACTCTAATTAGAAATATTTTATATCAGCACACTAAACGATGGCATGACATCTTCTTAATTAATTAGTAATACGAATTTTCCATATTCTTATCCCTAGATGTCAAATGATAGATGAAAAACAATTACTCAAATTATAAGATTCACAATGTTCAGTCATGATGGTTCCAAATTAATGATACTAAAAATTCAGAATTTTATAAATTCCAAAAACAAACACCATTCGTCATACTGCGCATGCGAATAGTAGCTGAGCTGTCATATGTCTGAATTTAGGCTACCTCTGTTTGAGGGAAACACCACATATCGAAAAAGCATCTGGAGAAAACCTA
The DNA here is from genome assembly GCA_037013635.1 of Plagiodera versicolora. Taxonomy (NCBI): domain Eukaryota; kingdom Metazoa; phylum Arthropoda; class Insecta; order Coleoptera; family Chrysomelidae; genus Plagiodera; species Plagiodera versicolora. The sequence goes on from CM072990.1 coordinate 4,915,362, forward strand.
ACAGCACTGTTCACCTATCAATAGTTTATTTTCATTAGTTATCTTTGATAATGATAGTACATGATTTATCATTTGTTTGGATCCACAAATCCTAGTGGCAATTTGACACTTTTATCTTTGGAAAGTTTTTAGTTGATAATCTGTTCATGTCGCTTTGATAACGAATGTTTTCATATTAAATATATAGTTTATTATCCATCTATCACAAGATGAGACATAAAATAAAGCTGGGATAAATAAAACAATAACATTTTATTTTCTGTTTTCATGAATTTCTCAATTATGGGATTATTCATTATTATCTTACTCAATAAACCGTTGAAATATTGTTGTGATAACATACCTCAGATTGACGAAATCGACAACATAAGCCCCTCTTGATAAATATTTCCTTCTTTTTTCAGGAATATGTTTCCACCAAATATAGTGGAAGCCTGTATTTTCCAGGTATGTTTCACCATTGCTTCATTATTTTCAATACCAAAATGAATCTAATCCCATAATAATCCATTAATAATTGCTTAATCATCTGCTGAGTGAATATATTTTTATTTCAGACTCGTACAGACTTGCAACCAAATTCACCAGATCAGACAGGTAATCAATCAACACGTTTCATCATTTCTTATCGTTGAGAATATAAATAAATCCATCATCAAATATTGTCGAATCAGATAATTTTTCCCAAGCTATTCCACAAGGATCTCGTTTAGAGCCTTCACTGCTCAACATTTATAACTGATGTAATCAGCATTGAATTCTCAATATAACAATTATTTCAGATGTCTACAAATTCAAGATCGAGACCGAAGTAGTGCAAAGTACCAACATTCTAGGCTTGGTAGTTATAGCTGCAGCTCTTGGCATAGCTATAGCGCAGCTGGGAGACGAAGCCCGTACGATGGCGAATTTCTTTCACAACTTGATGGCGGTCAGTATGAAAATTACTTCTTGGGTGATCTTCCTTTCTCCAGGAGGTATCTTTTTCCTTGTGGCTGCCCAAGTCTTGCTGATGGACGATATAGGTAAAAATATTGTTGATGCATTTGCAGTTAAAAATTTACACCATTCTAATAAGTTGAGATCAAAAATCTGTTTGCAAGAGATTCTTGATAAATCGATGGTTTGACTAAGTGAAACTTCTTTGTCACGTCGAATATTCGCATGAATTTACACAGAGAAAAATGTTTTTTCAATCATTGTAGGAAGTGTTATGAGTAGTCTAGGATTATACTTTGGTACTGTGTGTCTTGGATTGGCAGTACAAGGATTCGTCGTACTGCCACTGCTCTATGTGCTGCTCACTAGAAAAAACCCTTTCACGTTCATTTCTAATATGGGAGAAGCGATCGCAACAGCCTTCGGAACTGCTTCAAGGTATGTGGTAAACCATTCACAGGATCGTTTCAATTAAAATCGCATCAAATTCTATTTAAATACTGAAAATAGTGCCAGTTAATCAGAAATCAATTGGGTTGAATAACCATTTGGTCGTCATCTAAAGTTAGATTGATTTTATGGTTTACCATTTATGTTCATGTATTTTTTTCACCTGTTTTCACTTGCTGGCAACTACATCGATGAATAAGAAAAATTGATAATAAAAGCTATTGGATTTCCTAAATTTGTGTGACAGTTCAGAGATTTTTGTCCAATATCTGTTCGAGATTATCATCAAGGTATATTTTCAATACCATGCATTTCATGATCAGTAAAGAATATGGAAGAGATTCTGAATAATTTTGGTGCATATAAATGAGCGCAAAATAAAATCATCAGTCGCTGCTAAAGATTCAGAGAAATCCATGGAGATCATTTTGGCAACGCTGCTAACTCAACTTTGACATGGAACACAATAATATTGATACCGATGACATGTAACACGATTAATTCTTCCAAACTGGACTAACGAATAAATGATATGAATTTATTTCATAGTAGTGATTTTCTTCGTGAATTATTGGTCATTTTGAATTTGACAGTTCCGCCACTCTGCCCTTGACAATCCGATGCCTGGAAGATAAAAACGGCGTCGACAAGCGCATAGCTCGATTTGCTCTTCCCATAGGCTCTACCATCAACATGGACGGCACGGCCTTGTACGAAGCGGTGGCCGCCATCTTCATAGCCCAAGTGAACAACGTTCAATTGGACATCGGCACTCTCATAGCCATCAGCATAACGGCAACTGCGGCCAGTATCGGAGCTGCGGGAATTCCTCAAGCTGGAGTCGTCACCATGGTTATGGTTCTGGAAACTGTTGGACTTCCTGCCAAAGAAGTTGGACTGATTCTTTCTGTCGATTGGCTACTGTAAGTATCAACCAGCGTTTACGTTACGTTAAGTATAGGGTTCACTCTTGCGCTGACCACGTTTCTGCTCAAGATTCCTAATCTGAGTTGTCCATTCGTCTTCAAGGTGTGAATTTGGCCGCCCTTTCAACTTGCCGCCCGGGGCATAAGCTATAGGATTGCCCTAGACACAGAGTTCCTTCAAGGAATATTGGGGGCATTTCTTTATTGTTATCAGAACGCAAATTATATCGAGGTGTTTTTGAGAAGTCACAGAGTCAGCGAATTCCAAGAGCTACCAAAATTTTTTTTTCAATTTTTTCTAATGTTGATTCATCCAAAAATCAGAGTATAATCTTTTGAGTCGATTGTTACGTCACTCCAGGTGAATAAGTGTTGCCTCCACTATACCCCCATTATATCATAGAATTTGTCATATCACGCCACTTTTACAGTTGGTAACATTAGACGACGATGCCAAATGATTTCCTCATGATCAACTGATCTTATAATTGAAAATCTTTTCGTTTAGGAAGCGATTTCAATATGGATCTTCTTTGAATGCCGTGAATTATTGAACATTAAAACTGAAATTCCATTCTTCTGCTTCTTCTATTCAAAAAATCTTGAAGTTCAATGATCCATTTATGACCCGGCAACATCACACCTGTTGTTTATGTAATATAACTATCATATTAAAATAGACTTCACAAGTAATAGGCTTTGTTGCTGGTGCTGTGGAATTGATAAAAAGGAAAACATTTTTCATGACAAAGAGATTATAAAAGGAATTTCTAGTTATGAAACTGTTTGGTCAAAGTTTTGTTTTGGAGTAAATGATATAAAAAACACAAATGTCTTCTCTTTCATGATAGAATGATCTTAGCCATCTAAAATGCATTGTTATTTTTGTGACAAAAACCTGTAATAATACAACTTATTCATTTTATTTTTCAGTGATAGATTCAGAACAGCAATCAACGTCATGGGTGATGCATTTGGAGCAGGAATAGTATACCACAGAAGTTTGAAAGAACTTGGTCTACTAGAACCTATAGCAGAGGAGGAGAAATTCGAAGTGGACAAGAACAATCACACTGAAGAAACAGCCCATTGAAGAAAATGAGTATGTCGTGTGTACAAGATATTCATCGAATGAATAATGTTTATTCACTTACATTGGAGATAATTTATATTTTACTGTAAATGATTTGTAATATCATTAAAGACGAAATGAATAAATACACGTAATTTGGAGTTGATCGAGGGTTTTTATTGACACTTTCCTTCAACCTGTCTTCCTCATGCATCGCAGAAAATAACTAAAAGAAAGTATGATGGAGACACATCTGAACTAATGTGTGATTGGTACCCCAGTTGTAATCTTGGAGAAGGATTAGCAATGCATTGAATTCTTTATCCAAGGCAGTTCTGTGAACGCAGATATTTCACAACAAAAAAATTCGAGATAGATATCACCTAATATCAAAAATATGACTAAGTCAGTTATAAAGTAATTCGTCCCTTCTCTTTTCAACTGTCATGTTTTTTGTGTTTATTGCTGATAAAAACTTTTATCAAGAGCAACAAAATCACTGTTGGTTAGTGTAATGATTATGACTTGATTTCTCTAATGATTTACACCTTCAAATTTGATTCATCACTCAACGTCACACTCATACTGATCGTATGGATATCTTCTTAATGTTCGTCATATTTGATGATGTTGAGATATTATTAGACGATTGCTGATGAATTCAACGTCTAGGATTTGGATCTCTCATTGAGCCAACAATAGTTGATCTTAATTTAGTACCTGTTCTACATCGTGGCGCCAAGTTCGTGGGTGTAGTAAAATGATAGCATTTTCTCTACCAGACACAATAAGATCCAGACATTCTTGCTGAATAATAGTTTATTTTTAATACAACTCGGTGACATTGATTGGTGTAAACAAAAAGCTGTGAATTTATTTCTATTAAAATTGGCTCCCTTCACTTCTTCATAATGAATTAGTTATTTTTTATTTCGAATTGGTGAATCAAATTGTTTCTGGCATTTGCTATAAAATTCTACACTTACTGGTCTTCTCAACTAGATCATCCTGTGTAAGGGATATAAGAATTAATATTCAAATTAATAACAACCGGCAAAATATGCATGTTTCCATCGAACAATGAAGAGATTGGAATATTCTGCACCGCCAAAAAATCACTTCGTCTCACATCGATGCTTTCATGAGATAGGAGAAAATAGTTGCATTCAAGATATCTCCAAGCGGAAGATTACTTTAATTGCAGCATACCGAAGTTGTTACAAAAAATTACAGGGAACGATATTTATCAGAAGGAAATGAAAATTTAATATCAACAACAATTAAAGAAGAGGTATTCTTCAAATGCTGTCGATGGTATTCATTATTTCAAAACCTAGAACTTAATTAGTCTTTCGATATTTTATCGCACTTTCTGTATACTCAACAATAGAAATGAACTGGTAAAAGTCCACATATTAAACGATCTGGGATTTCATGATTTTTTTTATTTACGTATTTATTTATTACGTATACAATTAGCGGATGAATTTGAAGTGCACGTTTATAATATGAAAAATACTGCATTTTTAATGTTTATCTGAGAATGAAAGCATGGTGAATCTTTTCTCAATTTGTTATCTGTCTCGTTGATAAAAAATCGCTGTGAGGCTGTACAAGATGGTGAAATTTAAAAATGGAATGTATTATTTTTTTCAATTACAATATTTCCTTTGTAAGACTCGCTGAGGCAAAAACGGCAACTTCACACTCATTGATACGATGACGCAATTCTTAACCTCACCAACAGTTCAAATGAAGAAGTGATCTATGAGCATATTTTTCGAGAAGATTCGAATTCAGTGGAAATTCAACACCACACTTGGGTCCGTCATGGCGATAAAAGAAAATGCCGAAACCGAAGGCGAGAAGTGAGATTAGTGTTGAGGCATTAGGAGGTACCGTACCTTGAAATACGAGTGATTCTCAGAGTTTCGTGACCGTCTCCGACCTATCCGACTTCCAGGAACTGCTAACTCGCACGAGACCCAAGTATGCGCCATCGCAATGTCGACGTTGCCAGATTTACCCAGGAAGTTGGATACAATGTCCTACTTATTTAAGCAGACGTAATGTCTGTTTCGGAATTCATCATGGAAATTGTTGAATACGTCGAACCAGACATGCATACATGTAAAACAAATCAAAGATATTGAGCAGTGAATGACGTATTAGCAGGGTACTGTAGAGTAGTGCGTTGACATAGGAAGTTTTTCAAGATTGATAAAATACTTTCTCCAAACGAGTAACAATTATGAGTATTTCCAATGATTCTAAATTGACACAATCAACTCAAATATTGATGAACAACTGAAAGACGATACGTCGGATATCAAATCTGAAAATACCATTGTGAAACAAAGAAAAAGTGGCAACATGAAAGCTATTTTGGAAACCTAGGGAAGACTGAAAAAATCCAAAAAAAATTCTTTGGAAATATTCTTTCAACTTTATCAACAGCATGTTTCAAGTCACAAGTTCTATTCACAGCAATTTCATATTGCTTCTTAGTGTGTTCCAATTTAGTGAGTAAATACCAGTCAATTGAATGCATAATTTCTATTAATACATATTATATCTTCAAAATTCTTTCTATATTGAACCTGTATCACCAGGAAACCTGGAATTCAGGTCTAGTATAAGTATGCTAGACCGCGTGACTCTTCCGACAAAGAAAGTAAAAGACAACTGATATTTAACCAGCAAAACAAACGAAGACGACGACAGTTGAAGGAAATCATGTGATAAAAATATTCATACCAGTTTGACTTCATGGGAATGAAGCAATACGATAAGAATATTTTACGACTAATTTGAATTTCATAGCTCGGTATTTGGATAGTTTAGTATATGCAGGGGATTTATATCAATGTTGAGGTGCCTTAATGATCTATACTGAGTGTTCAATTGTGAAAATATGACGATATTTTTGAAAAGAAAATTAATACGACTGGAACACTCGATCGTATGGTATAGAACGTTATACAAATAATATTCATAGAATACATTGTCCACAGGGAGATATAAAGGTGCAAATAAGCAAATTAGCACCTAGCTCTAGTTCAACTAGAAATCCTACATCATTAGCGATATTTCACATCATTCTAATATTATCAGTTCAAATAAATAATAATTCAACAAAGTCACGTTTGACACAGAAAGAAAAAAACCCAAATTCCGTGGATCCCCGTACGATTCATAACAGACGGCAACACCGGCGAGCGGTAGTGGGTAACAGAAATACGAAGAAGAGAAAAGTGACCTGCTCATGTTGAATGTGGAGCCGTGCAATGCGCGATAGCGGTAAGCGGAGAGGGCGCTGGAGGTCAGACATCTTGCGCCGAGGAATGTTCGGCGCCCGAGGCGCATACTCGAATTCCTGACGGTTCCCTTCTTGCCTTGTCGGAACCCCTGCCGGCAGCCGGCTAGTTCATTCATTCACAAGATATCGGACCTCCTACTAGGACGTACCTACGTGACGGTGACGGTTAAGCGGCGTTTGCAACACAACTTTCTACGTTTCGTCTTCTGATTGGTGGAATCAGACCGAAGCAGTGGCTATTAGGTTGAGAACAAGTCAGCGGCTTTATTTTTTGCCGTTAATTCAATTCAACAACTATTCCTTGCAATCACAAAGTCTTATTGAACAAAAAAGCTACAATAACTATTAATGAATGTCTCAGAAACGACGTTGGACACTTAAGGCTGTACGTTGACAACATATGTCAATGTATCTTGACAGTTGAGCATGCGCAGTAACGTGGTACGTCTGACGATAAAGTTTTCTACATAGACTCAAATCGCCTTAATACAATCCGACTTCCTGTATTACTTGGCAGAAAATCACAATGAGAACATTCTTCAAATAATTCTTGAAGTCGATATTCTGCTGAGAGCTATCCCAATGCAGCAAAAAATATTATTATATAGGGAAAAACCGTCGGGGAATTTTTCCATAGATCATTTAGGTACAGCAAATAAAAAGCACGTTTCTTACTAAGAAAAGAAAGCCTTCTGGTGACTGATCCACAAAGTCAATTTCAAAATCTTGCTATTTAATCGTTGTAGATATTTATAACGAAAAAAATTTGTACAAAAAAATCATGAGGAGGAAAGATAAGAAAATATAAATGATGAAAGTATAGAGTCGAAAGAAAATTAGAAATAAATTTCATTGGTCCCTAAGACGTGAACACGAAACTAATGGATAGAATAAATATGAACGCATTCATCACTACCCCGCCATCTAACGTAGAATATTCCAAGCACTACATTTTCAGAGTACGGTACAGACTGAAGAATTTTGCGACAATGTCTGAATCCGATGCCCACCCAAAGATGTCTCTGCTATATTCAAAAATATATTCTAATTCTTTTACAGTACAACTGGTCTTGAATAAATCATTGGCACGATAAATACTCATACTTTAATACAAAATATGAAGAGAGACTTGTATCTCAATCATCAAATCACATGTGATGAAATTAGCAATGATAGAAATTATTTTGTATTTTTTTACATCAAATATAAAAAAATAAAACCAAACAAAAATTCGCACATCTCTTTTTCATTTAATTACTAATTCAAGACTCGATTCGAGTTGTGACCTTCATATTTCTTTTACATAATTTAGTATATATTAGAGGTACCCGTTGTGACCCCCCCTCGGGGGGGGGTCACTCTATTACCTAACTTCAATAGTCCGTTCAATCTACTACAAATTAATTTCTTCAAATTATGTCAATGAGGTTTCAATTGCGTAAAAACCCTCTATTGAATAATTATCCATGAACATCTGTCACAATTTATTGATAAGTTACTTATTCTTCTCCTACAGTAGAATACCTGCACAACAACTTTTTTCACAACCTATCATATATTCGATTGAAACAAAAGGTCGAACTTTTTAATGAATCCAAAAAAAATCATGTAGGTCATGGCTTTGACATTTAACAGACCATCGCGTTAGATAGACAAAAAGAAATATTATGCTCATTGATATAATTGCATCAATAACATATTTTGAATCTATTTATGGAAACCAGTTCAAGATGAATGCAGGAAACCTTGGTGGGTTAAGAGCAGCAAGAGATGCTAATTCTTCTATCTCATATACCATCTGCCTATAGCATTGTGAAAAAATCTGGTTTCATTGCATGGCACCCCTGAAGCTCGATCACTAGATGGTGCTGACGTGTGTCATTGTCATCATGAGAAACTTCAGAAGAGACCAAGTGATGGGGCTTAGCAAATAATACAAAATCAGATATTCTGCAATATTTCTGCTGAATAGTTGAATTTCAGTGTTGATTGTTATTTTTTTTTTGCAGAAATGTGAGCTTTCAGCTACAGACCTTTTTTTTTGTACTATGCTGCTTTTTGTACACATACACGATAAATTACAAAACTCTAGGATCAACAAAAAATTGTGGTAAAAGAGATTTTTCATCAACTCCAAAGTTTATTTGGGTAGTTTTGCATGATCTCACTGGGCTATAAGAGATTAATATTTCCGCTATCAAACTATCACTTCCTCAATGGTAGGAGATCTAGCCTTGCATTATTGCGAGGAATTTCATTCAGAATAAATTTCGTTTCTAGTAGGTGGTTAATATTCAATGATCAGTAAAATAAATGTCAGTTGCCGCACCCACTGTACAGAACTGGAATTGGATTTTTTTTTCATTCAGCTTTGTTAAGTTGTACAATTTTATTATCGTTTTGTTTCTTACGGAGCATGGTTTGGAATTCACTCGGATAAATATATCATTAAATCAGCTGTTGGAAAGTTTATAATATGATTTCTGTATTTTATATCAGACCTTGCATGAAACTTAAGAACATGTCTTGAACACTGCCCGATTATTTTGAATCTTATGGTGAGTGAATATTATCAATATTTCCGAATCTAGTGTATTCAAATCCTTATACCGTGTTTTTCGAATACTTCTGCATTAGTAATCAGTTTTTTTCAAGGTATTTCTTTGGATATTTGAGATGGTGTTGCACCATACAAATTGTGTTTCATCTCCAAATTGTTTTCCATTGACAAGAACTTTCATTATCAGAAAATCATTTGAAGTTTCGAATAAAATCTGTTACATTATCTGAAAGAAATCTAATACCAGCTCAAGGGTGCAAACTGTACTGACCTTGCTTTTTCCAAAGTGGCCGACGGCGAACTTCCGATGGCCCCAAAACCGACACCCACAGCAAGACCCTCTGGTATGTTGTGCACGGTAATGGCTACCACCAGAAGTATGATTCGCTTCCACTGGCCCTTTTGGATTTCCTCCAAATTGCATTCCTCGTCGAAACTCTGTGTAGAGGAAAGCGCAGCTACAGTATTGTTCCGAGAACCGTCTTCTAGCTTACCTACTGTGGAATTTTGAAAATGTCTAGAATTATTGATTCATCCCAGAAAAAAGTCGGCCTAAGTATATTGCTACAGTTAAGATTAACACTCAGTATCAATTAAATTTGACGTGTTCCGGGATTCTTCATGAATGTTTACAGTACCCGAAATGATGAATTTATTCCATTTTGCTTTTACATACTGTATACACAAACATGGCTGAACATTTGAATTGAAAGAGTTGCAGTGAATCAAAATTTGTTGAGACCTGAGCTGTTTTGTAACGGTTGGTATTAACACACGAATTTTTTTTCTAGTATTACACAATCTCATGCTGAGGGGGCTTTGGAGATATCGACGAATTGCCAAGTTGTATCAACACCAAAACTCTATTGAAATGTCTGATCAAATATAGTAGATTGTTTGCCGGTATCTCAATGACTCAGTATAAGTCGCTTAATAATTCAGATATTGTTTCCAAACTCGAAATTGAATTGAAGTCGACTACAAATTTGAAGTTGGCATTTTTCTCTTTGTAATACTCAATACATTTATAAACAAATGAGTACACGTATTTGCTTTTCCTCCTATCTATGAAGTAAAACGCACACAGTTGAATATTTGTTGAGGGTTCAACAAAACAATGATTATATTGCATACATCAATATTTGATGACAGTTTGAAGAAAATCAACAAAACTTTAACTCGAATACGAACTCTTGTTCAGCAAGAGATATTTTCATGGCAAATATTTTTTTTTATATTTAGGTAATAATTAAAGTATCAAGAACTATACCCCATGAAAGAACGTCAATATTAAATTAATCATCGGCTACTGTTATCTCTTCACGTACAGATATAATTATACACATTCAAGGGTAAAAGAAGCATGATTCAATTTTTTTTTCAAATCTTCAGAGAAATAGTTTCCACAGTTTATTGCACATGATAAATTGACTCCAATACCGATGGTTTCTTATAAATCAGTACTCTTATTATGTCATTGACTACAGTTTTGAAATAATTCCAATGTCTGGATACAAAAATGGATTACTGATTAGAATACCTTCATTTGGATTACATATTCTGAATAGATGTCACAATTATCTTCCTTGATTGAATGAAAAAATACTCTATAAACTCTGACAATACTGCCCATCACAACTTTTGTCAAATTATCAGGATCCACTATGAATCGCTGAATCGAAAATTGTATATAATCTATTCAATTTGATTTTGACAAGTTACAAGGAGACATATTGGGACATGTAATCTCACCATTTTTACGTCGATGAACAGCCCCTCCCGTTTCATTGAAACCATCCACGGCAGTTGTGTCAGGAGACGACAAAAAAGATTCGCGTCTCGCACTACTCCGTCTACTGTCTTTTCGGTGACTTGTGGCATGTAGGGCTAAAATAAATGGACACATATCAATCTTGTTGAAATATCCACCGGACAAAATGGCAATTGAGGACTTGCCAAATCAAACTCTGAAAATGCAGGGTGAGTAGATTACGAAATGTACGATAACTAGAAGACGTGAAAAATGATGATTTTTTTACGATTTCATTACTTTAGTATTCCATTTCTTCATATGTTTTGTGAATATATCATTTTATCGCGAAAGAAAAAACTCCATGTTAGGTCATGAATTTTTTTCAAAATATGCAATTTCGATTTATGGTCTAAAATCAAGTGACAAAATGTATATTTGGCAACATTGTTACTCTAATTCAACTAACCCATGTTTGTCGTTGACACATTGATTTTATATTTAATCTTATAATTTCAATTCAACAAAACTCGTTTTCATTATGATAATTTTTGTTTGGGCTACAAAGAATGTCTTCTCCAATGAAAATTGAAGAAATTTGCATAATTCAAATATTCATTAATTCAGTTTTCAAAGTCAAAAGTAAGTTTGCTTTTCAGTTGTGCCCAGTCTTGGAGTGCTATTGTTAGAAATATTCAATAAAGACAATCATAAAGATATCAGTTGATATATCATACTTTATATTTAATAATTCAAATTATCTAAGTTGGTGAAGTATCAAGGCCTTTTCAATATTCATCTTACCAATGAGCATACAAAAAAGTAAAGAAAAAGAACAAATCATATAACAATTCAACAATATCAGATTTCTGTACTTAAGAAAATCTATCAACAAGCTCTTGAAGAACACTTGAATATAGAAAAAAATCTAATATCTGTCTCGGATAACTACTATGTTCTTGATATAGTATTTGGTGATTCAATTTGCTTATCACATCAACATGAATTTTCACCTTTATTTCCATCATGTCTACATTTACTGTAGGTTCCTCATATTTATTCACCTAATTTAATTATAATGCATTTTTAATGGTTGAAATGAAATTGACTATTTAAGCATTGATATGATTCATTGATTTAATTTCAGTATACTTTAAATTTTAAATATTATTCATAATAATAATAATAATAATATATTAGTCAGGAAAATTTTTATTTTTATCATTATGGAATTCTGATAGCTAATGGAACATTATTGTTAAACATAGTAATGAAAATAAGAATTCTCACCTAACATCATATTAGGAGAGTGAATTCCCAAAACGGTAATCAATCTATCAGCTCCAAATACAAATAAGGCACCCAGTAAAAATCCAAAGGCAACAGGTAAAAAGGCATATTCCCCATTTTCTCCATAAAGTTTGGATTCAGAGGCTTGTTCAATAGCAGGAGCAAGAAGGGACCAAAATGATGCTGCGGTCATAACACCAGCAGCAAATCCCAAACTTGCATCCAATAATTTCCTCTAGAATTAAAACAGAAATCAAATATTTCCTGATTTGTTTACATGTTGAGGTTATGTCCGAACCTGAGATCCCTTTATGAAGATAACTACAGCTGCACCTGCTGCTGTGAGGCCCCATGTTATGAGGGTGCCAAAGAAGGCTTGCATTACTGGGCCATAACCCTCAATCATTTTGTTTGTTTTTTTATTGTTCAGGGAATCAATAACATGCCACAAGTCCACGAAACCGCGCACCAACACCAACTGCCATCAACAGTGGGAATTCTTGAATATATAATTCCAGTCTATCAACAAATGAGGTTCTTTTACCATGCGCAAATGATTAAGAGATTATGGGGATACAAAACAAAGATCTATTAAAGATACCGTAATTATATGTAGGTTCCGCTTATCATATTTCAAATTAACTTATTCATTTTCATTGACGACTTAGTACTATTGTTTATCGAGATTAGATCCTTATTCTTCTCATCTAACGTATTTGCACCTACCTAGATCGACATTTTGAGTCTCAAAATTACAATCGGAAAATCAGTGGCATCATCAAATCGAAAGTAAAGTGGTCAACCTTTAAACACAACATTATAACCTCTAAACTCTACCGATGTGAACTTAGCACACCATACCGGCAGTTAAAATTTTCGTAGTTCGCCCGAACGGTCAGTGGCGTTTCCGCAAGAGATCTCGGTCGACATCTTACATAAATGATTTTGAAATTGCTATACACTATCTGGAACGATTATGTATCTTTTTGAATGATCAACTATCTAAAGGTTCAGTGTGAATGTGAAAACTATATCTGATAAACACTCGACCTACTGTAATAAACTAAGGGTAGATTGGAAATTATATATTGAACTAGTATTTGTAAACAATTTTAATTTCATGCAACAGGAACAAGGTCGATTATATCGTGACGTATAATCATTCATATCTATACAAATTAGCTGCAGTAATGTATGTAATCATTATTCCTGAACAAGGAATTGAAAAAGTCGTTGATGTTCTCAAGACTTAAATATCGAAGCTTTTGAAAGTAACCGCTATTTTGAGAGCAATTTTGCAATTAGCGAAAAAATGTCTAATTGGAACTCAATCATGTGAATCCTGAATAAAATGAAAATTATATGTATTATTTATAATATGTAGATGAAAACTAAAACCATTTGAAATTTTGGTGGGTGCTCTATATTAAAATAATGGTGAATGAAACATTTTGTCAATGTTTTTGAGAGTGTTTCAAAAAGGATGAAATATGGTTCCCCTTGTATAATTATCAAATAATTATAGTTACAATTGCTACTCATACATGATAACTGGAATATATTAAACATTTTCGCAACTGATATGCTGGATACTTCTTAATTGAGCAACAACAATGGGTTCGAATGGTTGGTTCTTGTCTTCGTTTGTCTTCTCATTGGCTGTCATAACCGTGATTGGAGAAATTGAAAACTCCAAATTATATGTAAGTTTCATTAAAAAACACATAGTCGACATCATCATCATAAACAGAAGGATTCGAATTTGCTTTTTAGAATATTTACAGTCTCACATATGTGACTCAATCGGTAGCCGCTTGTCGCGGTGACATAATTTTTTCTGTCTGTGTATCGCCGACGGCCAGGGACATACTCAGGCCGTAACGATATCTTTATTGCAGATAGAAATAGCGGAAAACAGAGGCTACGCAATAGAAACTCATGAAGTGGAAACTGAAGACGGATATCTCCTCACCGTATTCCGAATCCCATACGGCAAATATTCCTGTGGGAACCACACGAATCGATATCCGGTTTTACTATTACACGGATTAGGCGCGAACGCTGAATATTTCTTCTGGTTAGACAAATCTATCGGATATTTACTAGCCGATAATGATTATGACGTTTGGGTCATGAATGCACGCGGGTCGTGGCATTCCATCAAACACAAAACGTTGGATCCCCAAAAAGATGACGCCTACTGGCGATTCACGTAGGTGCAAAGTTACAGGCGTGAAAATATACCTCTTGCAAACAATATTTGGTTTTTCGGGTTCTTCAGAAAACCCTGTGTTCGTGAATGAATATTGGATGGGTAAAGTCTTTGTAAAACATGAGAAGTATTTCAGGTTTCATGAAATATCGGTCTACGACATACCAGCTTCAATAGATTACATTTTGAACAATACCGGTAGTGAAAATGTTACACTCGTTGCCCATTCCCAAGGTACCACTAATGGTTTCGTGATGGGTGCTTTCAGACCAGAATATAATGAGAAAGTTAATGGAATGGTTGCTATGGGTCCAATAGGCGTTTTGCTCAAGCCTACGTACTTCGGGTTGACTATCCTAACAAAATTCAATCCTGTGATTTCGGTAAGATACTTTCAATTTCTTCTCTTCATTCAGTATGAGACAGTATCATGGTTTTTTTGGCACCTTATGATTTTGGCAGCACGACTTCGTTGTTGAATATGATCTGTTTAATATTACTCAGTTTTTTCATTTCACCCTGTATTCATTCACATTGTCAATTACTGTGTCCCACTTCGATGTTTTCAGATCCAGCTTAGTCAGAAACGGGAAGTTTTCCATCTAAAGAAATATGAAAAATATAGTCATGATCAAAATAGGAGGCAAAACCTATTAATACCTACTCTATCTTTATTAAAAATTATAAATAAAAGATTAAGGAGAGATAATCAGGATATGCTCGTTTATCAATGAACTATTTTGAAGAACAAGAAAGCAAGAGTTCTAACTTTCAATAGATATTGTAAGAAAATAAATAAAAGGTTATGTCAAAAATAAAATAATAATAATATTGAATATTGCATAAAGTGGACATTACTTTGAATATATCACTTCTTGGTGAGTTTTTGTAAAATCTGTAGTGTTTGATGAACTAAGGAATCCTAATATATTGATATGGAAAACGAAACAGATTATGAAAAATTATACCTATGTCATTTTTATAAAGCTGGCAATATGGTTCACTCTAGCAACTTTTGAAAAAACTTCTTCCTTGACATAATTCATGTTTGAAAACAATGCAATTATTATAATTATTTATGTCAATCGGAAAAAAAGTGTAAAAAGTGTTATTTTCAGGAAGTTTTTGATTTATTGGGAGTCCAAAAATTTCCACCAATCCTAGGGAATAGTCAAGTGCATGCTCTGTTTCGCTTTTTTTGTGGAAATAAACTAAGTCCTAAACATCTTTGCAAATTATTGATCACTAGCCTATCTGGTCCAGGAGATGTTCAATTTGGCGAAGTAAGTTATTCAGGATTGTTTTTGGTGGATAAGAATGAATTGACCTTGAAAGAAACAATCTACATCTACACCACATGGAGTGATGTAATTTGGGTGACATGTAAGATAAATAATTTGAAATTGATACTTTGCTCCTATGTTCTCCGAAAGCAGTAAGTAATTTTGGAGTAATATATTTTGAAACCTTGAAATATTTGAGTGAATCTGTGAAAAAAGTATTCTTCATCGTTTTCCTATGGCTCAATGGCGCATTTCTGAAGGTTTTTCTGACTGTTTCAGGAAATTTTACCAACAGTAACATCTCTGTCACCATCATCAGTTTCTGTATATCAAATCAAACATTTCGGACAAAATTCATATAGAGGTATTTATATTATCTAACATTCAATGTTTCTTCATTAAAAGTTCGCATAACTTTCCGTATTCACGATATTTCCGAAGGTTATTCAGCATATAAATTGGACTAGTAAATCACTAAATGCACTAATTATGTTCAATTCACTGAATATTCAGTAATACAATTAAGTAACCATTGTAAAACGATAACCTTAGTGTGAAAAACAAACCTGGAAAAAATAATTAACAAAATATTAGCTGTATATTGTTCTGAATATTGTCAAAAAAACGTAATTTTCTTTCTCGAATTTCTTCTGTTTACCACGTCATCAGGAAATCAAAGAATTATATGAATATTCAGAATAATATACCTTTTGGTGGAGAAATTTTCGATATTCTGTCGACTTTCTGCATATAAGTATACTGGGTGATTGTTTTGCCATATCCTAGAAAAATCTAAAAAACGGAAAATGAATGGTATTTAGAGAATTTGGCAATAGTGCAAAGGTGTGAAAGGATATATTTTAGGAATATTATCTATTTCGGATATAGAAATAGTTTCTTTAGGTAGGTCTCTCCGCCTTACCCCTGTTGTCAAATTTCCAGTCCTCTTTTTCCGTTCTTGAAAAAATCCTATTGATAATATAATATAAAATATAATATTATAATGAATTGAATGAATAATATAATGAATTGAAAAAAGGAAACTTGTAAGCATTGAATTTCTTGAATTCATGATTGCAAAATATTTTGTATTGTGGGGAATTTCTTGAATATTGAATATCTTTAATTTTGCCTTGATATTTTTGGAATAATTTTTCTTGCAGAAAAATTCACTACTTTCGACTGGGGTAGTCCAGAAGAGAATATGAGACACTATGGATCCGAAACACCAGTTGATTACAACATGTCGAATATAAATTTCCCAATTGCTTTATATCATGCACAAAACGATATGTTCGTTACAAATGAGGTGAGAAAATATCGTTCTTTCCATATCGAAATGGCGTGACTAGACGTTCAAAACAATATTTCGATGTGTTTCAGACTTTGGAGTTTTTGGTAAATAGTTTACCCAACGTTTCAGAATTTTATGTGGTACCTTTCAAGTCATGGACCCATGTTGATTTCCTATGGGCTACAGATATGGATATTTACGTTCATCATCAGTTGTTAGAAACATTGGAAGGTTTCAACAATCGCTAAAGTACCAAAACTCATTCAGCAACATGAATTTCAAATATGAAATATTCGAATGGTATATAAATTTATAGTAGGTTGTAGAATGACTATGTACCATTATTCTTATCATTAATTATTTCATTTAATTATTATAACAATTGAAGAATATGCTTGAATTTTATCGACCAAACAATCATAGCTATTCATTTTTGCATTTGTGTCAAGTATAAATTGTTAAATATCCGACATGAAATATTTTCAACTGTTTACATTAATTCATTACAATTTTATGAAATGACAGACAATGATCATCCTTTCCTTGTTACTCTTACAGATTTATTTTAGGAAAAATTCTTGATCCACTTGTGAAATTTGTGAATTGTAGTAAATTTTTTCATGAATTTCGAAGTAACCGTTCAACGGTTATCGACAGTTAATAGTATCTAATCCAATTTTGGTGTATATATTTTTTGAATCGAAAACATTTTTCAAAACAATTCGAATCATACCAATTATAACCCAACTTTCTGTATCGGAGTATCGCTGAAAAATAAAGACAAGCAGCAACACCACACTTCGTGGCAAGCTGTCACGAGTATCCTGTTCACATAAATGAGTAGAATATGTAAGTAGAATAATGCATACAGGACTATGATACGTTTTATCAGAAGCGATCGAGTATGTGCGTGTCAAGCTTGTAGGATTTTTGTTTTTCCAATCACCATTATCTGAACAAGTTCTTTACATCGGATAATAACAATAATAAACTCAATTATAGAATATGGATAAATGGTATTGAAATTAATGAATGACATTGATTCCGTGAAGTACACATGTAACCTTCCACGTTCGTGTTTTTCACATGTTCACATTTTTTTTTTTCACTTCGATTTGAAGGAGTATAATGATCAGTATGATGTTCTGTTTTACACTACTCTTGATCTATTCTCAATTAGTGGATTCTTGGAGATTCAAAGATTACCCCTATGCTGATCTGAACTTCGTAAGTAGCATCCCAAGCTTGTCACAATTTTTGTATCTAATAAAAATTGTCATTTTCGAGTACTTTTGATTTGTTTTAAATACTGAAAAAAGTTGCTATGAGTAAAAGGACATTTCGTTAATGGTTATTCGCGAAAAATAGGAATATAAAGGTGAAAAATAAAAAATTTCTGAAGATAAATAATCAGAGGAATGGCTGAATGAAGACTCTTGTAAAAGTCGAAGGATTTGGCCTAACAAGGACTGATGAAACGTTGAATATAACTGATATAACTGAAAATTATTAATGGAAAAGACCACTAAGTGATGAAATCCTTCCAAACCCCTCTTAATCGATGAGTAATTATATCGGTTCAGCGTTTTGAGATCAGTATTTTCATTCAAAATTTAAAAACGCCAGAAATAAGTGGGCGGTGCTATGAGCGTATGACGTGCCTACACCCTCAGTCTATCCATATATCTTATGCTCACACCATGTGCAATGTTGTCAAGTTTACTTGTGAATGACTCCTCATTTTTTCGAAATATTTTCTCAAAAACGTATCGATAAATGATGACTATATCATTTCATGATAATTTGTGGAAAAAATATCATTTATATTGTATTCTTTCACATCTGTTATTCCGAGAATAAGTTGTGGTATTTTGGTGTGGCAACACAGCAAGTATTACCATGGAACAATTATCTATGATTGGTCAGCTCAAGGTCGATGGGCGTGTAGGGTTAAGCACGTCACACTGCATTACACCAATGAGAGCAACCTTTGAAAATGGCGCATGAAATTAAATGTTCGAAATCAATTCCAATTGTTTGATTATTTTATTCATGATATAGACCGAATAAAAAATTTGAAAAATAATGAATGGTAGTTAGTTTTTGATCATGAAGAATATGCTAATGCTGTTTTCTGAAATTAGTGGTCTCCCCCATTACAGTGAACCCCAATAGGTCTAAAAGCGGCTCAGTATACTTGTGATACAACCTGTTGACATTTTCCAGGCAGAAAAAGCAAAACATGACGGTTATCCTTTGTGGAAATACCAGCTAACGACCGAAGACGACTACATCCTCACAACTTATAGAATCCCCTATGGAAGACAATCGAATAATAAAACGAATCGAAGTCCTGTTTTGATCCTTCACGGAATGGGAGGCAGTCCAGAGATGTTCGTGATGCTGGGAAAGGGCAGAGCGTTGGCCTACAACTTGGCTGACAGCGGATTTGACGTGTGGATATTGAGTTTCAGGGGTACAGGAATATCAACTAAACATAAATATTATGATATTGATAAGGATTTGGATTATTGGAATTTTGGGTGAGTGACGATAAACGAAAGTGGTTGCGGCATGGATTTTGATGAATATTTTTTCGTGCTCACGTATTTTGGCCCAAAAAACATGAATTTGGCAATATTATTGTGGACAAATTGATACTTTTCGAGACTTTCCACTTCCATGTTGAAATTTCACCTTCTTTTATACCGTGTCAGTTTTTGCACAAGATTGTACAGCTTTTTTTCAATAACCAGAGACATTCTACAGGGTTTTTCATTAATACGGTGAAGAAATCAAACTTAGACTGAAGAGGACCAAAATATAACGATTGAGCGCAATATCGCTCATACAAATGTTGACGGTTAAAAAGATACAGTGCGTTCAAAGTTAAAATTTTATTTGCAAATTTCTTAATAGCTTCGACAGTTTTTATGAAATCGGTTCAAAAATCAGGGTTTTTAGGATGGCAAACAAGAATATTTTATCAGTATCAACGTAGTCCTTAAAGGGCGCCACTTACCCGCTTACAATTATGTAAAAATACGTACAACTTTTTTGTCAAATCAACATTTTCGATCGAACATTCATTAATCTACGTTATCTTTAGAAAAAAAATCTTGGAAAAAGTCGAAAAACATTACCATTATTAAGATAAACACGATTTTAAGTATTGAAGTCACAAATAAATTCAAATAATTTTATCAACAAAAAACAAGTAGGTTGCTGTCAGAAAAGCAAATAGTTTTTTAGTGTCAGAGATACCGATATCATAAAAAGTGTCGAAGCTATTAAGAAATTTGCAATTAAAATTTTAACTTTGAACGCACTGTATCTTCTTAGCAATCAACATTTGTATAAGCGATGTTGCGCTCAATCGTCATATTTTGGTCCTCTGTATATTAGAAAACGGTTTATCGTGTATTTATTCCAAGGAAACATTAAAAATGCAGTATTTTTCGAATATTCAAATTCGACAGCATCGAAACATAATCATTTCGTCAACCATTAGTTAATTGTCAACTGTCAAACCATAGTGAATGTCGGATAGATTTGACGTGCACGTTTGAAATATGGAAAATATTACATTTCTAATGTTTATTTGAGAATAAAAGCATGGTAAATTCTTTCTTAGTAGACGACACATAGTCTTGTTGTTAAAGAAGAAGTGAAATATCTCAAAAAGTATCAATTTCAAAATTCATGCCGCCCAGTATCTAGCCATTCACCAAATATTCATAATGTGAACCTGAATTTGATAAAAAAAATACGAAGAGAACTACATCTAGAAGTAAATATCACGGTTTCAGATTCCATGAAATGGCTATTTATGACATACCAGCTAGCGTAGATTTTATTTGGGAAAAGACTGGACAAAAAGTGTTCATTATCGGACATTCTCAAGGGAACACTTGCTATTTTATCTTTACAAGTGAAAAACCTGAATACAACCAAAAAATCAAGATTGGGGTTGCTTATGCCCCATCTGTTGTGTTACACCACATGGATATTCCAGTTGCAACGTTGTTCGTTCATAGTAGCGAAGTTGTTAAGGTAATAAAGAAAAAATGCACTCTCTAACCACTATAAGAACAAGACAACTTTGTTCTTTATTTTCAACGCAAACTGTGGTTGTGTATCTTCATGATTCATTCTTTTTAAGCATATCAATGATTCTCTTCATATGCTGCGTTTGTATCATATAAATTAAATATTGACTGAAACGTCTCTATTTTAGGGTTTCTATAACCTCATAGGCTTTCGCGAACTCTTTCCATTTATTGAAGCTGTCCAAAGTATTGGTGGAAAACTATGTAGGGAACAAACATTCTTTTTGGAATTGTGTAATATAATCCTTTCCATAATTGGATCCCATAAATCCAATATCATTGATAAGGTAAGCCCTTGTTCAACTCATAAGATTCATACTATTGCTACGCCCCTGGCAGTCGGCGATACACAGACATTCCGAGATTCCGAGCTGAGGCTTCATGATTTTTCCAAAAATGATATTATTTTCTGGGCAAAGAACTTTTGCTATTGAATTTACTTGAAAATTGCATGTTCTAGGATATAGTACCAGTGATATCAAATGGACAAATAGGAAGATCATCTGTGACACAATTATTACACTATATGCAGGTGGTCAAATCAGGTGAATAGACATTAAAACCGTCTGGTTAAGAAAAATAGCATTAAAACAGTTAGTAGATACTTTGAAATCAGAAACAATTGGATTTTGTCTCCTTGACTTTCATTTCAATGAAGAATGAGCAAATTTGTATACTACGTTGTTTCCATATCTATTTTTTCATGAGGCCAATTTAAACAATACGATCATGGTTGGACAGAAAATTTAAAGAAGTATGGAAATGCTACCCCTCCAACATATGATTTGACTAAATCTACCGCAGCTACAGCACTTTACTATGGGGAAAAAGATGATATAATAAGTCGAAGGGTATGAAAAATTAATATATGTCAATGTCAACTGTCAATGTATTCAAGTGTGTGTAAGATGTTTTCTCTTTTAATACTACACTTCACGTTTTCAAGCAAGTAAACTAACAATGTTTGAATGGGTCTGTAAGTATGCATCCTTCATTAGTATGTGGATGTAAGAATTATATAGCATTATTGAATCCACACAATCGATTAAACGTTAATTTCGAACTTTATTTTTTCAGGGAGCTTTTGCAACGATGAAAAGTCTTCCTAATGTGATTGTCTTCGAGCAAATCGATTATTTCAACCACTTGGATTTCTTGTTTGGGTCCAACGCATCCGAATCTGTTTATCAGAAAACAATCAAGTTATTTCAAGATTACGACGACAGTCTACAGTTGAATGACAACTCATGGGCGAACGGAAGTCAGATTGTGACCTGAATAAACATATTATTGAAGGAATTTTGTTCCTTTTTCCCCAGCATTATAATATATTCCATAAAAATCAACTCGTAATATCTTGTTTGCGTTTTTGTAAAGGGTTATTTCAAAGCACTTTATACACTTCGTATCACTTTTTCAATTTTTGTAATATAGAAAGTTATATCAAACAACCTTCATGAGCTTCTTAGATTATAAGAAAATAACCCTACCTAACTTAATACCTGATAAAGTTAATGTGAAATCTGGAAATATATCTATGATTTTCAGATCACAAGATCAAATTCTTAATGAATACCGCAGTAATTTCCATTTGAGGTAATAAATAAAAATGCAGTTTCAGTTTCCAAAATTTAAATTTTTTCACTTACAATTGTGTTACGTTTACTCTGCGGAGAACAGAAAAAACTGCCAATCGAGTTGCCACAACCATAGTAGGGGTGGGTCGAAATACAATCGATGTTTACCTAGGGCGCCAAGTAATTTTTATTATGCCGATCAACATGAACAGAACTCGAAATATACTCAAAATTACCAAAAAGTTGATAAGTTTCCTGATTCATCTTAAGAAGGGGTTATTTTCTATATCAAACAACTATTTGATGCTAGCCGATAACGAAAAACCTCTCCTTTCAATATAATAGATATTTATATATATAGGTTGGTATAATCATTCCAAACGATATTTTCGTTTCAATTGAAACAACGTATTATTGCAGTTATTTTGTTTTAATCACCAATGACAGCATAGCCTAATGAAAAAAAAAATATATTTCAAGAGGAAACAAATTGAATTAAAAAAGTACCGAATTGTCACTTGATGTCTCTCGAATATTCCTCAAGTTTCACACAGCCATGAAGACTACGACTATAGTTATTCGCATTTTTTGTATACTCAATTGGCCCTTGAATTTCCCTTTCAGTTTTCATCTATAACTTACATTTCCTTTGTTGTTTTCTTCTTGTAAACATGCAAACCAATTTACCTGCTTAGTTGTTAATAACGTTTTATAATGTTTGATAATGAAGCTCTAGCATTCATATCTGAATATATCAGTTGTCAAAACAATTGAACATCGTTCATCAATCATCATTATAAAATCAATTTGTGTTGGTGTAGAAATGAATAAATGAAATAATTATCGAATTATTACGTCGTTTAAGTATAAATGCATGTTGAGAGCTAGTCCTAGATTCATTTAATGCTTTTTTTCAATATCTATTTTATATACTTATACCTATGAGACTTTCTCAATCGATAATACTTCGAATTACTGATGGAATATACTAATAACTGTTATCGTTGATGATAATTAATCACCCGGAATATAATAAAAGAACACAACAAACCTATACCTAAGTTCACTGTTATATTCATCAGTTGTCAGAACTTCGAGAATGTCGCATTGGTTACAAATAGAAGCAATAATATTTTCACTCTGTGTGTTTTCTGGAGAGACTCTACGATTCGAAGTTCATCCAGATTTCGATCTGAGTATAGTAAGTACTCGATTTTGACACATCTCCGAAACGGATCCCAGTGCTGTATCCATTGACATTTGACAATTGACAACTCGACAATGCATTCTCGATTTCCGTATCTTTGAAACAATCCATCTCACAGGAACAAATCATCAGAAAGCATGGCTATCCTGTAGAATCCCATACAGTTACCACAACTGATGGATATATCCTTACTTTTCACCGCATACCCCATGGTAAAAATGGTAACACAACGCAAAAATATCCTGTACTCATGCTACCAGGAACGTGTGGTTGCTCTGAGAACTTCATCGTAGCAGGACCTGATAAGGCAACGGCGTATTTCTTGACTGACAGGGGTTATGACGTATGGTTGTTGAACACCAGGGGCAACAGGCATGCAAGGAGACACGTGACTCTCGATCCGGATAAGGACAAGAAATTCTGGGATTTCGGGTAAGCAAATCTAACATATGAAAGCTGCGATATTTATTACTGTTATAGTATAAAAAAATCCATACGACAAAATTATCCTCGGGTTTTTCAGATGGCATGAGGTTGGAGTTTACGATACTCCAGCAATGCTGGACTATATTCTCAATTACACGAAAGCCTCTCAAGTATATTACATCGGTCATTCCCAGGGAACAACTTCCTTCGTAGCTTTTATGGCCGAAAAACCAGAATATAACGATAAGGTTAGGATGTCCGTCCAAATGGCACCTGCTGTTTTTCTTGGAGATACCCAAACAGTAGTCAGAATACTGGGTAAACATAGTTCCTTGATACAGGTTATACATTTATGGATTTTTTTTGTGATCAATTCATAATTTACTGAAATGCTTAACTCTCAAAGTGAATCAATCATTAATCCGATATTTTTTATTTCTAGAGTATTACCAATTCTTTCGGTCTCTATGAAATATTTCCGAAAAGTCTTAACGACATTGTTAACGCCCTCTTGGTTATTTTTTGTGCTGAGACGACGCTATTCGTAGATATATGTTACATATTCATATACTTCGGAAGCATTCCCAAAAATATTGAAACAGAACCAGTAAGTAATTCTCAATATGGACGCTTATTTTTTGATAATTACATTTATTCACAGATCGTTCTTCAATTTCTGCTACAAACGTCTCCTGCGAGATGTTCCGTCAAGGAATTGATTCATTACTTTCAAATCGTATACTCAGGTGAGATTTCCAAAAAATATTCAGAAATAAATAAATATTAACTGAAAATTCGAAAAGCGTATCTGAAGCTTAGACCAATACAGTTTTCTTTCTGAAGCGATCCTAACAGTGTATGTTATATCCAACAGATGGCGTAACATTACCATAATCAAGCGAACGTATAGTATTTTGTAAATATCAGAGATAATTTACTGATAATAAGATGTCTACTTTTTATGATCAACTTATTGTTATATTTTAACGATTGGGAAAATAATACTGAATAGTGAGGTTATTTCACTGAATGCTGAATTAAGCGTCTGCAAAATAAAATACATTTGAACTCGTTTCCGTCATTACCCAATAGGTAGAGTTCTCAATGCGTTGCTTTTTTTAATGGAAGCATCGCCAGTAGGCCTATAAACCATGAAAATATTCACCTGACCAACATGACCCCTTTCCAGCAATGCATTTATTCCTGAAATTCGTTCATTAGCATTTCAATGAAATTGTAAAAAGCACTTCTTATTGTTTAAGAAAAGTCTGAACGGCACTCATTTCCTCTTTCCACATATTTCACTAAGACCTACTATTACTTCACAAAGAACTGTTCATAGAAAAATATTCCAGCTCAGAATAAAACGAATTCCTTTTTTTTCACTAAATATATCAAAGATCACAACAATAGAAGGAATTAAAATAATAGTTATATTTTATTGATTGACTGGAAGCATCGATTTTTGAAAAATTACCACAATGAGGTTTCGGAAACTTGTCATTGTTTAACAGACGGTAAATCAGGATGCTGAATGGAATGTTCCTTTTCGAATTGAAATCCTTGACATTGTAGTAGCAAGAGTAAAAGTCGTCTCCAGTGAGATGGTACAAATCAAATCTAAAATCAAAAATGCACTTGAAAAAATCGAGTATGCCGTCAAGTGATTAACAGACAAAATGTCCATCGGAAGTCAAAGGAGTCTCGAGATTACAGAGCAAATTTCCGTATCAAGAACAACTATCAGAACTTCCTCAAGCACGAAAAACACTGGTCATACCGACTCTTTGGGGTGACAACCTCCTTTGTAGAGAGGAATTACAGACACCAAAAGTCAATACTCTCCCCTCGTAAGGGTACCGGGCGTGTTTTTAGGCGAAATATGTCAACTATCGTTCTTGAAACTGGTCGAATGATCACTGAAAATTGAATTTGGATGGACCTTCCGATTGTAAGTCACTTGACGGAGTATATGATTTCTTCAAACGCATCTTTGATTGTAGATTTGATATGTATTACTTTTGCTAGTGCGATGTCAAAGATATCGATTCGAAAATAAACATTCCATTCAGTACCCTGATGTACTGTCTGTTAACGACCTGTCACTCAAAACACTTTTTCATGAAAAGAAGTAGGCCTGTGTAATTTGGAAAAGTGAAGTTTACATCGAGAAATTACAATTTGGACATACTGAACGTATTTACCGGCTATAAGGATTCCCTAAAATCTCACAAATTCGATAGTTCATCAAAATATTGCTGCTCCACACACTGTAACTCGTGCAAAAAGTCATGCATAACCACTCACCTTTTTCTAGAAGAAACTAAATCACAAAATCTCAAGAATAAATTTCTGAATTCGATAAATCATAATGGACAATTTCAAAATTGTCAAAAAAGACGTCCCTTGTGACATGCTCTCGGCTGTACTGCCAACGAAGAACTGATATCAATAATCGTCACTGGACAATTAAGGAGTTCGGTCCAAGTTGCCAACCTTATTTATTCGTGAAAAAGTCTGCCTTTTTTTTCCTCATGATTTTGCGATTTCTAGAAAGATCGTGCAATAATTAGTACACCCCAATCATTTGTTTGAGTCCTATCGTAGTTATTTTGATGAAAATAAATAATAATTTTTGATCTGTCATATTTAGTCACTTTTCATTTCTAAGGTTATACACCAACTAGTTCCTTGTGATTCCGTGCTTTATATTATTATATTATAAACACTTCTCGATGTGTTATCGATCAGAAATTGAACCACGAACCTTCAAATTCAAATCCTTCAGAAACATAAGTTATTGCACCACCTGGACAAATACCCACTAAAAATTTCACAGTATTTGAATGTTTAAAAGGAGAATATGTGTTTCTCTGTTGTTGGAAGTTTGATGGCATTTGTAAATTAACCTCTGTGGCATCAAAAACATTTTGAAATAGTTTCCATATTTCTGCCACCTCGAAACATATTTCCCCTTATGCCAATTATCTGGTATAGTACATAAATTGAATCCATGTAAAGAAAATTATGGACATGGATGATTTACTCATTGTAGTAAAATATGATAATTCTTCTGATGTAAAACCTTTTCTCAATCGATCTTTATTATTCATATAATGATGATTCATATTGTTCCTTATTCTTCCTCATAATTCTTAAATGGATATTTCAATTTATCCATTATAGTCACATCCAGACATTCATACAGAGTTTCAATTACTTATACCTGTGAAGAATTTGAAACGATTTGAAGTTCTTGACAAATTTTCGTAGGATAAAATATTCTGAGATAGTCCTGAGAAAGTTTGGGTACTACTATCCACAGATTGATTCGAAATTTCTTCACAATCAACATGTTCATCTACTTGGTAATCGCTCTCTATTTTATCTATGGTACCTACTTCTACTTTGATATTATCTGTTTCTGTTATTATTTGTTGAGTATTTGTGAAATTCGAGTTTTGAATTTCTGATTCGAAAGCATTTGGTAACGACTCCTTGCTATACTTTAACAAAAATGTTTATTATATATATATATATATATATATATATATAGGTATTTTTAGTGATATTTTCCAATGTTAATTTTCCCACAGCGTTTTATCCATTCAAAACACCTTTTAGGATTACTCATTTTGGGGAAAGGGTAAAATTTAAACTTTTTGAGATTTCCGGAATACCTTGAATCACTCTTACAGTTTTTATAGTGACAATTCGTCATTTTATTCATTTGATTCTAGATATACAAATATTCGTAAATGGCGGGCATTTGTAACCATAGAGTTAGTTTCTAACCTTAGAGAACTAAAAGTAACTAAATATGACAGTTCAAAAATTTTCAGCAAAATAACTACGATAGGACTCAAAATAATGATTGAGGTGCACTAATTATTGCACGATCTTTCTAGAAATCGCAAAATCATGAGGAAAAAAAAGGCAGACTTTTTCACGAATAAATAAGGTTGGCAACTTGGACCGAACTCCTTAATTCGAGTCACACCGTGATTCACCCGAGTCGAATCTTCGTTACCACATTTTTGTGTACTACTACACGTACCACCTATGAAAAAATTTCAAAAGATAACGGTTAAATTGAGGAGAGTGTATATTTGATTTGTCTGACCAGCTCAATTGATAATTCGAATGATTAGCGTAGCAGCCAAATTGGCAGCATATCTTGTTGGTAGCTTATGTCTGGAAAATATACAAATGTTATTTTCGAAGTCATCCTATGGAATTAGAAATTCATCACAGATGCTTTCCCCATTATGATTTTCGTAACATGAATATCGTTTTTTGACTATCGGTTTTCAGGAGAGTTCAAGCAATATGACTATGGAGTTGAAGCAAATCTTAGGAGGTATGGTTCAAGAGAACCTCCAATATACAATTTGTCGAATGTTTTGACTCCGGTGAGCCTTTTTTACGCACCAGCTGATACACTTGTGCCAAAGAAGGTGAGTACTGAGTGTGACAAATTTGTTTACAACCCTCAAAAACTCCATACGTAAGATTTTACGGATATTTATAAATGAGAGTTTCAAGGACAATTAAATAATCACACAATTTATTATTGAGATTTGATGCTGTCATTTAGTAAATTGAAAAACAATATCTACATTTCTACTCAAAAATCAGTGTACTTATTATGTATCTTTTGCGGACAAATCCGTTACATATACCTCCTATACTTAGCTAGAATAGATTTAAACATTGATAATACTTCGTGAGTGATCCAAAATAGTTTTAAATGCATGTATAATATTTCAGGGTGTTCAACAACTATCGAAGGAGCTACCAAGAGTAGCGATAGCTTATGAAGTTCCTAGTGATGATTTTTCTCACATAGACTTCATTACAGGAAGAAGCCTCAATAAACTGGTTAATAAACCGATGTACGATTTATTCAAGAAATATAATGACGATACATAGACAACTTGACTAATGATATTGAAGACTGAAAATGAGTTCTTCCTTATTTAAAAAATCATTTGCTCATCTGTTAATCCGATTTTTATATATATATGTATGAACTTGTTTTTTTTTTTTCGAAAACCTGACTATTTAGGTATAGGAACATAATTTATCATCCGGAAGGAACTTCAATTGTCATTCAGGATATTAAATAATATACAGGGCATTCCATTTGAAAAAATGCACTTTTCACCATTTTTGCATCTATCGTGAAAGTCATCAAATTAGAACGGGCCTGTACAATGGAGAATGAATTTCCTCATAATAATAATTGATACACAGGACATTGGTAAACTACACCCAAAATTTCAGCATTCTACGAATCTGAATACCGCAGTAATAAACATTTAATTGAAGCTATGTTTTGCACGAAAAATGAGGAAATCATTTGATTTCTCGAAAACCTTCATAGGGAATTATCCTACGAAAATAATTTAGAAGTATTAGAGAAACTAAAAATGGAACAAAATACAGGGTGTTACTTTTGAAATTACAAAGTTGTTGCTATTTTTCGATAGAAGCAGCAACGACGCAACGCTGAAAATATTTCAGATCGATAGAACAAAACTGATTACTCAAGAAACCTAATTTTCAGAATAATCCTACGTCCCGTTCTCCATATACGTCTAACCTACCATCGACCGTGAGTGACCCTGTATATAGAAATGAATGCAGAAAAATCCAAATTCAATCTGACCAGAAAAGATCAGACCTGAGTACTTATTGCTGAAAAGAAAGATGAGCGGCAACATTGAATACTGAATACTGAATTCGAAATAGATCTTTCATTGTTTCATTTGTTATGTCAAAGAATAAGAATTTATTTATTGGCCAAAATATTATATCACAATGAAAAATTCAGCAATAATGAATGTTTTGTAAACAATTGATGGAAATTATTAACACGTATTTTATTGACCATTGTGTTCCTAATGAGATACATATCACCTCATGATGTTATAGTTGGAATGCAAATGATGCACATTTATACATTTATTTCAGTTATGAGATAATCGCAGTTGATACAGATTATAAATGCTCTACCCACACATTTAATGCGAACTAAGAAAACAAGTGTGTATTTCCATTTCGTTTCAACTCAATAACAAGTTGATCCAAAGTTCAGGCATAATGAGTTTTTTTCCTAGGTCCTAGAAGATGATGCCAAAAAACTATTTACCCAAATTCATTTCCAGAAGAAATGTTTATGATGACATATACATTACGAACAAACGTACATGAATTTTATATTAGATTTACAGAGAGTTTTCAAAACACTGGGGGAGACTGAAAGTGTGTATTTTCAAGATGGAGGCACTTTCGGTTATGGAAATCTCATCAATAAACAGAATAAGAATAGTTTGTGGAGTAATGTATATAATTTGCGAATAATTGACTATGTTATTCTTTTCGTGATATAAAATTTCCCAGAAACCAAAATATTTCGGTACATTCCTCATTATAAAACGATCGGTAATCTCAGTTCATCTTTAGATACCCTGTATATTAACATCAAAATAAGTATCTCAATTTTACATTGGTATCACGACAGGTCAATAGCATTTCAAGAATAGTGTCTGTCAAAACTTTCCATAAAATAACAGCTGCTGTATTAACAACTAGTAGATAATCAGATAAAATTAAGAACATTAGATATGTATTTTCACATCTTCTGCATAATTTTTATGTCTGACATCTATGAATGTTAATTTAATTTATCTCCATTTGAAATAGAAAAAGCATATTTACAAACTTCGAAAATAAAGTCTATCATTGTTTCCAAACTGCATTCGACAATGGTATTTCTTCGTAGATATAACATGTATTTCTTATTGTGTACTGTACCTCTGAATGATATCTATATTCAAAAATACTTTCAATATATCACCAGGATTGTGCCTCGCATCATAAAAGTCATCCTTGTATATATTTGAAAAAAAAAGCAAGTATTTCCACCACGTATTCAAATAATGACCGATAGTGAGAAGCTAATATGGTGGTAGTCCGTGGTTGACGTCAATTAGTTTATTTATTCCAAACTTCCTTATCTCAATTTGTATTTTCGGTTGAGTGGAATTATTGAAAAATGAATCCGCGTGCTCCAATCAACATGAATGATTCACGTGCTTTTTTCACGAACTTTGGATACGTCAATGTCAAATCGGATGGAAGGAATTATTATTGAGAAAAATAACGAAAACAGAAATGCACAGATTTGATAACTTTTATTAGTAAGAGATAAGGATACATGGGAGAGTCAGGACGGAACCACAACTAGATTTCGTGAACGAAATCCATTTTTCAGTTTTTCCCAGCCAACCACGTGACATTACATCAACTGTACTTCACTTAGTGATTTTCAGAATTTCAAAATAGTGATTCAATGAACTGAAATACATTTCGTGTAATTTTTGATTTGGGTATTGATGTCACAATGTGGTTAACTGGGTATATATATATATATTTATTTTATATTCATGTATATATTCTGAATATATTTTTACTATTTATAATTTACCAACGGTCTTTTATAAAGTATCCAAAATAAATGTGTATTTTCATTATTCTGTGATCTCTCAATCATTACCCACTTCTCTCAAGATGTTGGAAGTCAATTTTTATGGTTACGGACAAGAATTTTCACTGGTCTTGTACAAAAATATCGATAATTCTTCTTACAGAACAGGTTGGGCCATGAAAATCAAATTATTCTCATGTTTTTTTTTCTTGTCTGGAAGTCAAGGTAGCTCTGGCCGCGAATTCTCGTAATCGACTCTAGATACATTGAAAGTTTTCAATCGTTCAATGATTCTATGGTCAAGTCAAGAGTACTTCTCGATTTTTCAGTAACATTTTTCATCACCCCGAAACCCATGACCTTAAAGCATTGTTTTCGATACTCAATAGATTCCGTGCTAATATCCACCCAACCACTTCTACTTCCTTAAAAAAATGCATTTCCCAAGATTATAATAACAACGAAACTTGCACTTCCTATAAAGTGAAACGTAGAATATCGAGTTATTTACAAACATCTTCATGCGGCGAATACGTGACTGGGTCAGTTCTCTCCGCCAATCAGAAGTCCCTAAACGCAGACCCTGCACACCGAAAAGCATAAAAGCAGCTCCCGTTGTCTGCCCGATTCATTGAGAATTATTTCTGTACGCTGTATCGTGTAGTAAGCTGCTTGAGTTTATAGACCGTGAATTGAGAGTTATCTTATTTCTTACTTCAGCAACTGGTAAGTACAACTAATGTTCCTATTTCTCAGATTCACTTCTGAATCGTAGATGTAATAAACGATTTCTTGGGTATTATCGAAAACAATTGCACACAACAACACCCACTCAACTGAAACGGTTTCTAACCCTACAAATCATTGTGTTATGTCATTTCAACCCATTTTAAACTCAATGCAGGCCTGAAAATATACTGGGTGCGGTGTTAGTGACCTCCCCACTCAGGGACGTAGCTATTTATAGAATCTATTAAGATTCTCAGTCCTTGTATTTATATCGATTTTATGGAAATTCAGACGGCCGACATTCCTAAGTTCGGTTTAGCTATTGTAGAGGGAGTTTCTACAGAAACTATTGTTTGACTCCGATTGAGTCTAGGTGAAGGCATAAAGTGCAGGTAGAAAAATAGTTAAAAAGATACTGCATTCCACGTGCGCCACCTACTGCTTTTATTTACTTTCTCTTTATCAGTTTCCTGAATAGAATAACAAGAAAGTTTCTAGAAATTCAGCGAATATTTCTATCTTTGTTTTCTCAATGTCGAGCCGGACCTGTTAACTTACAACCACTTGCATACCATATGTGCATTTTCCACAGCATATTCTATCTTGGTTCAGTTTTGATAGAAATGTAAAATACAAGATCTTCTTATGAAATATAACGAAACACTTTCGTTAATCAATGAATTCACAGTAATAACTTAATTCAACAAATTTTGTCAAACATGGTTTCTCAAGAAAAAAAATCGATTCGAACTAGAATGTATATTCTTCAATGAAAAGATAAACAACAGCAATAATGGTTACAATCAAATTATTAAAATAAATAGTTATTGAAGATTGTTATTATTCAGATTGAAAATAAAAAACTATAATTCTATAGATTCCGGAAAACTAAATATTATATTATAGTATAAGTGGATAAAAAGTATTTTAAAGACTAGATCCACGAATCCTTTACGCTTTTTTTTTATTGGTGCCCCATTATAACGTTTGAATAAAGTTTTGCATTTGTCAGTGATATTTTATTTGACATTTACAAGGTACTCCTCTCAGATCAATAATCAAAAATTTGTCACTTAGACTTCACGTTTCTCGTTTCTTCGTTGATATTGCCATGGTAACTTTAAAAAACGCGCGTTTTTTAAAGTTCGATTTAAACACGCTCAGGCGTGCTTTGAATGGGTGAAATGGGGACCCAATAAAAAAAATGGGTAAAATGGGGCACCAATAAAAAAAATTCAATAGCAGACCTAACTGAAGATTAGGAAAAATCTATAATAGGTTGTAAACAAATTTAATTTATAGGAAAGTATGATTCACGACATTTTCATTATATACATAAATGAATAGCAACTATTGAATAATTGTAAAATTTTATACTACACGCTTAATTAATGAATTGATTGTGTTGATATTTTCATTACAACACAGCTTGCATGTATTTGCCAAAAATTTCCCCAAATTTCAACATTCAAGTTGACTAAATTGAAAAAAATTCCAATGCAAAAATTATAGTAGTCTTTATGTAACATAAAGTGTAATCTATTTTCGAACGACCTTGAATTGAAAAATAAGTGATGATCAGCTAGGTGCTAGGTAATCGATTATCGAATTTTCGACTAGGATGCTATTCTTATCAACATTGTGTATAGTACAGCAAGCACGCGAGCTATTTCTGTGTATCCACAGTTTGTTTGCGGAATTTATATTGAACTGTTTACATTCGCATGCTGTCTTATCTATTTCAACTAGTTCAGTTCAATGTTTGTTTACTGATTAAAACAGTGATTTAACTGACTAGACATTCCAGACAAGAAAATTGTATTATGCAACATTTTGTAGCATTTATTAATCATCAAATTCACACGCAAATGTAAAAAGTCAATTTTCGATAATCATTCATCGATGATATCTTGTATTTTGTTTTTAGAAAATGTTTTCCCAAAATGTACAAGAAGAAGCACAACTTGACGCCATGCAACGCCACTGGCAATTCCGTCGAGGAGCTCCATCCTGTACGGACATCTTTGATGAAGTTAATGAGACTGAAGAATTGATAGAGTTACCCTTACAAGTAGGTTTATTGAATATAATTGATCATTTATGAAGGCAATGTGAAATATGTCATGTGATCTGCTAACTGGAATAATTTTCCTCGAGTTTTCATACATCACCCGATGCATTCTCAAACAAATGATAAGATTCATTCAACTCATATTAAATATTATACAATGCAGAGGTATAACTGCAGCTGCTGCCACTTCTCACATCTAGTAAGGCAATAAATTTCTATCTCTTTTATTTATGTATTATGACATGACGTTCTGCCTCTTTCCATTCTATTTGATGACTGCTGAATATATGATAATCTTTTTTGTTTTATCTACGTGTATCTCTTTCTCCCTTCCTGTTAGTCCTATTACCCTGTCCTTTATTTGCGACCGTTGATAAATACTTGTATACATTGTTTTTGTAATAATTATGTTATTTGCTATACTAAAAGCCTGTTTAAAAATTCTGAAACACATCGTTTTTCTATTAAATTTTTATCTATCTTTCAACAAAGTAATGATACATTTGTAGGTAATGACGTCATTGAAATTTGTTTAAAATATTCCACCTTATATTTTTTGATAATTTTAGGACAAGATTAATGAGCTTATTTCGAATATTATGAATGTAGCCGATTTTTTTAAGTAGCAGATTTATTGATAGATCAGTAACAGTTGGTTAAGTAGTTCAATAATTTTTTGATTAATTCATGAATTTTATGTATTATTACTCAGAATTATTCGGAAGTAGAAAGGTATCTAACTTTGAAGCAAACGTCGAATCACTTGAAAAATGTTGATTGGGTATGAAGCATAACAGAATCAATACCCAGCTTGATTGAAAATAAGTTTGGAAAAAACTCAACCAATAGTCACTTGTCATTTTTATATTTGCAATAAGTCAATGAGTTCCAATCACATACAGAGGTGTGCACAAAAATCGGCCAGAGCTGTAAAATCTGAATCATTCGAGATTGAAATTTAAAATTTGGTGGGTAGCAACTATATGATATTGTTAATTTTTTAAAGAGAAAAATTGTATTCCATCACTTCCGGTGTAACCGAACCCCAACTTTTGATTTTCAAATGGAACCCCCTGTATATTTTTCCATTTTCATATACAGAGTACATACACCAGTAATTTTTCCGGATCAAAATGTCAACAAAATTTCCTCAATATGTTTTAATGTGCCCATTAATTTATACCCCAAGCATTTTTACACCGGAAGTGATGGAATACAATTTTTCTCTTGAAAAAATGAACAATGTTATATGGTTGCTACCCACCAAATTTCAAATTTCGATGTCGAATGATTCAGAAGTTACAGCTCTGGCCGTTTTTTGTGCATACCTCTGTATACTACATGCACCGAAAATTCACTAGGAGATGAGACTGCGCCAATTTTGGATTGGCAACATGGCATACCTGAATCATTCTATGTATATTATTTTCATTTCAGGATACTCTTACTGATATTCAAATAGATTCGCTAACCAAAGTATTGAGCTGTGATGCAGAGAGTGATGTTGAGGTCTTGGATGTGCAGGTTAGTATTGAGATCACAATATTCACAGTATTCGTCATCAACATTCATCAGCGGAGTAAATACATCTTTCAATCGATAGAGAAATGAAAGTTATTGTAAAGTTTATCTTTTCAAAATATCAGCCCTGCTACCAATATATCAGCTCGTCTAAATTTATCTTTGGCAAGCTGCATAAAAGATGCATTAGTCACAAGTGAGTTCAACATTCGTAATAGTTTCGGAAATATACCTACGTAGTTTGCAATGATAGAAAACAGATTAAGTTGGAAAATGGAAAGCTGCCAAACGTTTTGGAACATAAATATATCATTTACAACCACTGCAAAGCGCCAGAATATATATTTAGCCATAAAAAACACTCACTACCGCTTAGTACTAGAATCAGTATCTTCAAAGTGGTCTCGAAAAGAAGACAAGATGTCAATAGCTCTTGTCAATCAGAAACAGTCATTGTTGGAGAAGAAGTATCGTCAATTATGTTACAGTTTTTTTCTGAACAACATTCACGTATGTAACAAATTGTAATCATTTCCTCGTTTTGATGAATTATGACTCGAACACTTTGCTCATGAACCCCTGTAATATAAATATATTTTTTTCTTTGTTAAAATAAGTAGTTTCGTGAATTGATGAAATCATTTTAGTAAAAAAAACCTGTTACTATATTGTCGTGACTTTTCAGGACCATGTGATTGTTCCGAATGAGGTCGAAGAAATTGTACCGAAGTTAGATTATCTTCACCTAGACGCCTCTACTATCGGGGACATACCAGGTCAATACACTATTTGTGCCCTTGGACCCCATCAACTGCCAGTTGTTGGGGTTTACATAGACAAACGAGTAGTGCCGGGTTTCAAATACCGCGTGAGACCGCTGGCCAAAATCGGAAAACCATCCACCACCAAGAAATGCCTTTTCGATAATAGAGCGCTGACTCTTCAGTCTATTGGAAGAGGGTATTCTAGAAGATTGACATTCGAAGCCGATCCGCACAAACTCAACCAGAACGACAACTATTTCTGGAGTGACAATCACTCTGAAGGATACGCTTTCGAACTGGAATTACTCTCCGAAGGTGACAAGTTCACGTTCTTTGACACCAACAAGGAACCCCAAGGAACCGTCGAAGTGCTGACAATAGAGGTGAGGATCCCAGTGTTTTAACGAGTTTACTTTATTTTTCTGTTGAAATCTCGCCTGTGGGCGCAATTGCCAGAACAACTATTTTTGTCAGACTCGTCTCACCTGGATCGAAGGACCTGGTGCTTATCTATCCATCTTTACTTTACCTAAACCCCAAACGCCGAGTGCAGAGTGAGGGGCGTCGTAAGTCTTTTATACAAGATCTTCTTCGATTCCGTATTGCATTTCCTTATTATGCTCACTCTTTCAGGAGCCTCAAATCGAAATTGCTAGTTGTGTAACGAAAAATGGCATCGAGAAAAGAGCCACTGTTAGATTCACAGGTAAAGTTGAGTATTACGAGACTGGGGTGGCGAAACCCATGGACCTCAGTGGCACTGTCGTGTCCTTGAAAGTCAAAGGGAAACCCACCGCCGAAGTCGTTAAAGTTATCAATGTCAATATCAAGCGACATAGATGCCATCTCTTACCTGGCATGCAAAAGATCCACAGGAGAGTGACTGTGAGAGGAAAAGAAATCAACGATGTGCCAACAAAGTATACAGTTAGTGGACTGGAACCATACGAAATACCTGTTGTAGGTAAGCGAATAAATTTAAAGTATAATTCAATTGGTTTATTTGAAGTAGCATATTATAATGATACAGCTATTTTATTTCTATATACTCAAAGAATTGAGAATGAAAAGAATACTGATATTACACATGCAAACAACTTTGACGATTGAATGAATCAGAAATAATTCTAATTCATAGTGTATGACTATTATCTATTTCTCTATTCATTTGCTGAATGCTGAAAAGCCGATCAAATGTTTGCGTATTCTGTTTTATGAATCTAAATATCAACTTGTCACTTGTCAGAATCAGAATCATTTATTCATAACAAAAGAATACACATTGTGTGATAAGAACTACAGAACATGCAACTTGTCATATATTCATTGTTGCTTGGGATGTGTTCACACACAGTTTTTTCAATAATAATTGAGATTATGGTATATGATTATAATGTATAAAATAGCCATTATTTGCCCATGTAATTATCATCTAGAATATGTTGTATCCCTTTGCCATATAATCGCCTTTACTTCGAGAACTCCTAATTTCAAATCAATAAGTTTATAACGTTTGCATAATCGATATTATACATAAAAAAATAACACAGTTTTTTTTTTATTTTATGAAGGCACCTACGTAGACCCACGAGTGATCCCAGGATTCTGCTACAAAGTGCGTCCCAACGATAGGAAGGGCCATCTATTCGATGGGCGCGCCCTTAAGTTGGTCAGCATCGGCATGGGATACGCCAAAAGATTGACTTTCGAGCCGGATTCATTGCTCTATCCAGACAACTACCTCTGGTCCGATAACCATCCAGATGGTTTAGGACTGGAGCCGAGAGCTCTTCACAAGGGCATGAAGTTCTACCTCAAAGCTGGAGATATGATACTTGGGGATGCTCAGGTCTTCAGGGACGATCATCCACAGTCCGAAGTGAAAATGGAAAAGGTATATCATATTTAACCACTTTACTTGTATCCAAATTGCCCCGTTTTATGAATGTAGTAGTAAAATAGGGACGTTTAGGGAATGAGTGAATGACATGAATGAATGTTACTCTTTGGGGACTTTTTCAAGGTGGAATTAGCACATGTTATTGATTGTTTCTGTTACGTGATTGAGTTGTGGATCTATAATACGAATACTTATTGGATATTGGATAGGTGTATTGATATTATTTTTAATCATCACATGATTCGTTTAGTACAAAATGTCATTGAATGATAGTATTTCCAATTCACTGTCAATGTTGCAATTGCTCTTAATGCAATAATTTCGCTATTTTCTTCAAATATAGGTGAGAAGTTTGCTAATGCTTTCAGATTATCGAACAGAATGTAAATGAAGATGTTAAGCCCAAAAATTAATTGTAAAAATCAGCGGTAATAACAGATATCTCCGGAGAATTAAGGCCGATTCTCACTAGAGCGGTGCGGAGCGGCGCGGTGCCTCGCTGTGCGAACCGCCATTTTGTACAGGCTCTTCTCATATAAGCGGCGCGGCGTTTGGTAGCAGCCGCGGTGTTTGAGCGAAGCGGTGTATTTCGGGTTTTTAAAATTAGTGACGAGTTCAAAATTGCCAGAGGAGGTTTCTACATCCTCATCATCAGACGATTTTGTGTTAGTAGCTGCATTATGTCATGAATACGAGAAGAATAGACGGAAAAAGAAGCGACAATATTGCGTCCATGATATATTTCGTGCAAGACTAGAAGAAAGAGAATTTCACACGCTGTTAAGGCGACTGCAGATGAATGAACGCAAATTTTACATACGTTCATCATACTCTATTTTCTTCAGCAACCTGTCTGAATATTGTTTTTTTGGACGCGCGTCCGCACCGCTTTGCTTACGTGGGGACGGCTTCACTTAAATACACGCAAACAATTGTGAGCAACTCCAGTGAGAATCGGCCTTTATCCATCACGCCTCTCTCTCAGATAACACCATGTTAAGTCTTTATCGACTATTTCATATTGAAAATTATCCATGTGCGACGATCCGACGATTTCTATTTAATCTCGAGTGGAACCTTGATCTACTTGTACTTGAAAAAAAAAGAGTTATATCGCAGAATTCTATTTATTTTTACACCAAGCTCATAATTATCAACATTTATGACCTTCATTATAATCACCAGAGTTTAAAATTACTTTCAGAGATTCGATAAAGTTTTTACTGAACGATTAATTTGTTGCATAAGTTCCTTCATTTGATGCTTTTTCTGGAGTATTATTCACTATTTTCACTTCTCAAATCAAATTTCATTCATTTCAGATCGAAACACCCAACG
Source organism: Plagiodera versicolora (assembly GCA_037013635.1). Lineage (NCBI taxonomy): Eukaryota > Metazoa > Arthropoda > Insecta > Coleoptera > Chrysomelidae > Plagiodera > Plagiodera versicolora. The sequence goes on from CM072990.1 coordinate 4,955,591, forward strand.
GTTTTGCCATTCAAAAGCACATTCATGTAGACGTCATGTGTCACATTCGACTCAGGAGAACAGGTGGTGCTACTATCGAGAACGAAGAATATCTGATGAGGGTTTCCGGTCTCGCTATTATGAGAAAAGACCCTAGGACTTCCACAGCGTACGTGATCAGGGTGGAGAACGTCGGCTTCGATTCCCAGCTACTTCTTCTCTTCGCTCACACGCACACCGAATTGACCCTCGTTCCAAAATCGAATTGAATATTGACGGGTTCGGTTTGTCAACTATTGAAAGTATTAAGAATGTAGGCACCCTTCAACTTCAAAAGACTTATTTAATTTTAGACTTTGTTTTTCATGCGATTCTGCTTTGAAATACAATCTTGTTTGTATCTTATAGAAATAATTTAATTGTTATACAATTATTTATGCAGATACGATGATTTTATTTATAGACTCCTTTTATCACTTGTTATAGTTTTTTTTTTTCTAATAAAACATGCCTCAAATTTCGCCAGTTTATTCATTGGATTGATCTTGATAACATAAAACATAACGTAGGAATAATGGAAATATATAATATTCATTCATATAATGAATGGACTTTTCGTACTCGAATTACAGACATTAACTGAATATTTTCGAGGCTATAATAGAAGCCATTTTCAGCTGTCATTATTCAGGTTTGTGTTTATTGATGTTGCAGAGCCAAAACTGAGAATTGAATACATTCCCAATTCTAATTCTTGGTATATCATCCATGTTAATTGCCGCTTAAAGAGCACAATCAGATGTAGGGATGAGGTTCAGATATAGATTGAGATTTATTTATTACATGCTCCTGAAAATATGATACGTCAGTTGAAATGTTCAATACTGCAGATTTGAGAAAGATATGGAGCACAACTCACTAAATCACTGGAAAAAGATGCCTTTCAGTTCAGTTTCACATAGTTTCCTCACTTCCTCTGAAAATGAGACAATTTTTTTCAAGCCATTTTCATTAGCCTACCAAATTTCAAATAAAAGCTCTCAAATGTTCACAAAATATTCAATGAACAAAAGCAGAATGAATTTATCTATGGATTGGATGAGGAAAAACAGAATTTTAGTTTGGTATAGAGAACTGAAAAAAATACTTACCACTTACATCTATCAGACTAGTATTTTTCTGTTGCAAAGCAATATAAAATTCCCTGGCATCAGATATCTTCCCAACCACCCAATAATCATTCATTGTCTTGACAATGGTCTCTCCAGAAGGTGCTAAAATTGTATTATGAGCCTTCAGATCTGCCATAATTTTTAGGGAATCTTGCATGCAAGCCAAATTTCCACTTTGCTTGTTATCCAAATGAACAGTGCTCTTATAGGCTCGGTTCAGGTTGTTGAAATATATGAACTTGGGAGAATTATCTGCCACATTTGGAGTTGTGACCTGTTTAGAGCAGTATTCAGTTATGTCTGAGCTCAGTGATATTAATTTGGGGCTAATAAAGTGATCAAGTTCTTTGAATAAATCCAGAGACAGTTCAGTCTCACCTAAAATATTTTGAATTCTAAATTTGGACTTTGTATTGTAATAGAAAATTACTTTTGATGAATAAACAAACTGTTGCATTTAATGCTTTGTAAACAACAAAATAGTATTCCTCTGGTTTCTGTCCACTGTAAAAGAAAACTTTTGGAACACTATCCACTGTTTTAGCCATTTTCAAATTTGATGGACCTGTAATGAACCGGCCATGTCTTAATGCTGCAAAAGGAGATGGTGAATTTCTAGGCAAGGATCCCCCCTCCATTTCCTTCTTTCTTTGTACAGGCAATAATGTCTCTGTCAGATAGTGATAAACCACTTGCATATCACTTGGTTCTATGCCACTCCTATATTGAAAAATACATAGCAAACTGCTTGACAGTATCAATTCAACTTACCATATCAAATGATCATTATAAAGGAATGCAGAATGTGCTATCATCATATGATTAGATTCCAATAAATTTATCAGGCATTGCACTTTCAGAAATGTTTGCTTGTCTAATGGTAAATACTGAATTCCAGAAAATATGTTCAGAATATCTGCATGAGCCAGTTTCAGAGATTGGAGATACTGGGAATAATCAACATTGTTGAAAAAGAACAAAATACTCAATAAAAACATACTTCTCTATAGAACAATTCTAGGTTCATTTTGAGTGTTTTTGTATCTTTGGAACCTTGAAACTTGCCCCAAAACAATCTATACCTGTCATAAGCTTGTTTTAGGACAGCCTCATAAACATTATCTTGCACACTATCTGCCAGTTCTTCTGAATCAACATCAACATTTTCCTTATTGAATTGTTTCAGTTCAAGAGTCTGGAATGGTTAGACGATTCATGGTTTCAAACAAGATGAGATGTTCAGAGCAAATAAACCTACCATAACCATCCAGTACCCCTTTTCTGGTTGATAATAAAGTTGTCTAGACTTCTCTGTATGCAATGAACCAACTGGAGAACTTGGTTGGAAGGTCCTATAAAAACATATACTTTTCACTGATTCTTTGTACTAATTGTACTTACTGGGTGAAATTGATAATTCCCTGAACAAGACCCACATTTTTTATTTGAATGTCCGTATTGTCACTAATTGGGTAGTAGTACAGTATTTTGTCTAACTCCTGAAATAATTGTGTTTAGCTTGTATTTATTCTTGTATCACTTGTAGTGAACCACTTACATCTCCTTCACAAGTACTCAAAGATGGATTGAAAACGAAGAAATTCTTCAAACCTACAATAATCTGAGTTACCATTTCGATGAATAACTCACTGGTCTCACTACTTTACAAAACAAAACATATTTCTCAAATTAGGTTAGGTAAGTTGGAAGTTGGGTAAGTTCATAGTCATGAGAGTACATTACATAATACGTCCTCAATAATTGTTGCCCATAATTATTAATTACTAAAAATGGATAAGTTTGATCTGAACATTCTTTTTAATTTAATGTTGAAATTCACGCATATGAAGTACAAGATTTTGGAGTGAGAATGAAACCTAACTGATATCACGATTATATCATTGTTATACTGAATATTTTTCATAATGAGGATATATTATTGTAGAGTAATAATAAAGAATAATTCGTCGTACAATGAGGAATTCTCCTCAATTTGGGTTATCACGGGAAATGCAAGTTTAAAGTTAATGATTATGAGTTTCATTCATGAAAATTCCAAACTCTCTGCAGAAACTAAAATAATTTTTCAAATATGGGGTTTTAAATTTTAAATCGCTTTGTTTCTAGTTCACAAATTGGCAACAGCGCCTAGTAAGCTAGAAAAAGAACAACATATATTTGTTCTTTGTTGTCTGTACATTTACAATCTAGTGTCAAAATTTGTCGGTTGTCATAACCCAACTTTTTGTTTATACTTTGTGGCTGGTAAAGAATACTTGATTTAATTGTTTTTAAGTTAGTTGATACAATATTATACATCAATATAATAGTCCAACCCGAACAACAACCTTTCTTAGAAGCCAAACCACGCCAAACTTAAACATAACCTTAAAACTTGAGTTCTCTCTCTAACTTGGTCGTTGCCTCCTTTGTGATGCATGGAACGTCATGACTCATGGAATAGAAATAAGCAGAATGGATTTCTAATCTGATGGAAATCTAGCCATCTTTGTTTACCTAATCAACGTAACGAATTTGTTGTCCTTTTTTATCACTGTAATCCGCAGTCAATGTTGCCAAATGGTGAATTAGAAACAAAGCACTTTAAACTTTAAATTCCCATATTTATTTCTGTTTTTCAAGTACTTGAAATATTTTTTTTAGGAAAAAGGTTGAAATGATAAATTTAAAATGCGACGTTTCAAAGATATATCATGAAAAATACTTCATTATCGTCTGGAGGAGAATTCCCCATTTAATGATTCTCATGTTACACAAATAAACAACTAAATAATCGATATAAATTCGATTTATTCAAGTAGGCAAGTTTTTGAAGTGAAAAGTATTGGTTAAAGTACAGTAAATGACAATAATTTACATCTTGATGGTAGGTACAACATTCACATTCAGAATGAGGAAAAAATTTCTTAGTTATTAAACTGCCGATCAATCTGAAAAACCTTCTTCATCGTTTCTTATTTTCCTGTTGGCAAATTCGTCGATGGTCCTTAGATGTTTGTTCAAATTCTCGCAGTCCACGAATAAACTGGAACAAAATATTTTAGTTGGAATAACTGGGCATTATTTAGGTAAACATTATTGTAGAAATAAACTGAAAATGTCAAGCGTTTATGAACCATTCATTTTATGTGTAGTTTGAACCCGTTGAGTAATGTGTCAATTATGGAGAAAATAAGATACATTTTTCTTGTCATGCGATGACCTTAATTTGACTTTGACTCGAATAATTCGAGTTTGTGAATTCTTCCAACATAAACTATAAACAGTTTCTGAAACTCAATTCCTCAATGCCCGAAAATGCCTTCACCAAATTCTTCTAAGCTGCATGGATTCGTATGTATCTAGATTAGCCCTATTAAATAAAATCTCTGATCTCTCTGTGGCGAGAATTACTTTCTGAACTCTATTATTTTGATCTCTCGCAGTTACAGAAAAAGCTTTGTTCTCCTTTTCACAATTTTTCATTTCGGTGAACTAGCCTTGCCATTTCTTTGCTTTTTCTTATAGAGCATCTCTGCTGGAGATCACAGGAAGTCTTAGAGGAAATAATGAACTCTTTTGTCACCTCCACATTGCTATTATATCGCACATGTCCGCGGATATCCTCAAGGGGACATTGACACATAAGGGAATATCGGACTTTTCTTCAAATAAAATAGGTATTCGTTTTTTACACATAACGCTTGGGAAATTCAATGTGTCAAAGAATCCCACTTCCGGTTTAATCGGAAATAAATATAATCTCACCGATACTATATATATAAAAACCCTTCAATGAAATTTTACATTTATAAATTCGTTAATTTCTGGTTGTTCCTCGTAATAGGCAGATAATATCATCATCATGATTTAGTTAATATAATGCTATGGAGATGACACTGGGAAATTTATTGATCAAATTCAAGAGTTGTGGCTTTGTTACTGTACTGAATATTGATTTAAATGTTCCCAGTGATGAAAGATCAAATGATAATTTACGACTTATCGGAGTATCATCCGTTATCATATACTTGTCATCGTTGATAGGAATGAATTAAGTAGATGCAGAATTTCCGCATTTTGGACAACTTGACGTGCGTCAAACGATATTAATAGTAATGGGAGGTCTAGTTCATTGGAAAATCTCTATTAACAAATTCCATTAATCCTGCTAAGAGTAGCTGATTCTGTAGTTTTTTTTTTATCATTCTGTGATAATTGACCGAAAATTCCCTGTGTGATTTTTCATTTTGAATTTTCATCTAGTTGAAATTCATTTCAAACTGGAAGAACAACGTACTTCGAGTACTATTTTTGTTTCGGTTATTGGAGTTAGTTGTTTTAATTAATTGAATTCAATTGAAACTCTTTTTGTGTACAAAAAAAGCACACAATTTGCACATTGAGATTGGCAGAAATTTGCTGAAATCTTTATATAGGGGAGAGGAGAAGAGAAAAATTTTTAGCACACTCTCGACCACTAATGTTTTTTCAGATTGCAACTGATAGTTTAGAAAGAATACAATGCCAAGAATTTTCGTGACCATGATTACAGAAGAGAATTGATGTAAATAAAATTGAAGTAGTAGAAAAAGATGAAAATTGCAGAATATTTTTTTTATTAGATATGCAGTCGAAATTGAAAAAAAATCTAGATTTAATGAATTACCGGGAACTTCTTCGTGTTTCGTAGATACAGGGCAAATTTAAATGCATCCCTTGTTTCCCAGTTATTTTTCAACAGGTTTTGTCCAGCGATCTTGGGAGTTTCAAATTTCATAGGTGCTATTCAATCTCTGGGTCTTTGTATATGTTAATATAGAATGGCCCAGAAAAGCACAACATTGATGAAAGACCATACAAAGAAATCTGAGCAAGGGTAGGTTTAAGATTTTGGGTGATCATTCTCAGTCTGTGACATACTGCTTTCTAAGTTCATTCATGTATCTCACGATGGTATGTTTGAAATAGTGTGGATACCGTTATTTTGTACTATACTTCGATGAACATTTCTGTTGGTAATCATGTATTCTGATTCAAAAATCACAATAATAGTATCGTAAGAAAATCTATACTTTCCAAGATATTTTATGAGGTCCTACAGATTAATAATAATAATATTATTTTTTTTATTGGTGCCCCATTTTACCCATTTAAAGCACGCCTAAGCGTGTTTAAATCGAACTTTAAAAAACGCGCGTTTTTTTGAGTTACCATGGCAATATCAACGAAGGAACGAGAAACGTGGAGTCTATATGGCAAACTTTTGATTATTGATCTGACAGGAGTACCTTGTAAACGTCAAATAAAATATAACTGATAAATGCAAAACTTTATTCAAACGTAAAATGTGGCACCAATAAAAAAAATAGCGTAAAGTATTCGTGGATCTGGTCTTTAAAACACTTTTTATCCACTTATACTTTAATATACTAATATAGATGATAATCATACATAGATGAATGAATAACTGTCAACTGTCATACTATTTTAGCGAACGTTTGATTGATATAACTTGTACACACAAAGTGCAAAATTTCCATGATGAACAAGGAAATAATAATGAATCTCACCATTTAAGCTGGTTCATGTCTATGTTTCTTTTTCCGTAGAGCCTTGCACCGGAAAATTCAGGCATCCGTTTTCCGCACATGCCGCCGAAACAATCGGATCCTCTTTTTCCGTAGCCTCTGGCAGTGAACAAGTCCATGTCTTTAATGGCTCTCTGTGATATTTTCCTAGTCGACCTAAATAGAACAACGTTGTCACCATTTGAATGAATATTTCACTACGTTCATCAGTAGCCAAGTTCGTTCTGACAGATTTGGTTATCTTCCATTGCCAATGGTGCCAAATGAAAAGTATCTAATTAACTATTGAACTACTTATTGGTTGAGACATAGCTGGGAACATTTAGGCATCGATAGTTGATGAGTGGCAACACATCGATGTCATATTTCTTCGAATAAAAATCTTGAAAAAAAAACTATGAAACGGTATCCACAGTTAGTAGTTGTCCGATATTAGTGTATATATTTTATGAATGGCTATCCGTTTACGAAACAGTTTGAATGATTGATAGCAACACCGCACTTTCTGGCGACGTCACAACTATCTTGCTTAAATAGAATACAGGGTGTTTCACAGTGGATGGAACATTAGACGTATCTGGAGACAGATCATTTCGAAAATTTGTGAGCGTGGATAATCAAACTTGCTCTATTCGTCTAAATCATCAATACAGTGTTGCCGCTTGTATAAGAAAGTGGTAGCTACTTTGTTATTTCAAATGGAACACCTCGTATATTATATCACTTTTGGAATCATCATGAGATTCCTCACAACTTTCCCACATAATTCCCTATACCTATCTGTAACGGTTTCCGAGATAAAAATTATTTTGTCAAATTTTTGTGGAAAACCTGACCATTGAAAAATATCAATTTTTTCCCAATGCAAATTCACAAAATATTGCAATTTGGGTTATAGCTGCATAAGACCATTAAGTATTCTGTCGATGAACTGGATCTCAGTTTCAGCATACAGGGAGGCTCAGAAGTGAGTGTCATCCGGGCACTTTACTTGAATGCGGTTTAGATGGATTTATTCATCATTCATAGTCGATGTAACAAGAATATCAGTAGAACATGCAGAGTTTAATGAAAAGTATGCTGATTTACCTCGAATGAATTCGAGAAAATTCATTAGATTGAAGAGAATTTTTTAAATGTTTTGGAAATCTTCCTAGATTTATTAATACACATATTAGACTTTGATACTTTTAGTTCTTCATGATGATATAAGCATTTCAAGATTTCTTTCTTTCAGGTGTTCCACAAAAATTTGACAAAATAATTTTTATCTCGGAAATCGTTACAGATAGGTGTAGGGAATTATGTGGGAAAGTTGTGAGGAATCTTATGAGGATTCCAAAAATGATATAATGTACGAGGTGTTCCATTTGAAATAACAAAGTAGCTACTACTTTCTTATACAATCGGCAACACTGTATTGATGAAAATATTTTAGACGTATAGTGCAAGTTTGATTATCCACGCCCACAAGTTTTCGAAATGATCTGTCTATCTGTTCTCCAGATACTTCTAAAGTTCCATCCACTGTGAAACACCCGGTATGGTTTTCGTATCGTGTATAGCATTCTAAGATCAGCTTGAGATGTTACAGTAAATCACAGAAATGAAATGACGATCCATTTATGAGTATACGTTGGAATAAAAAAAATATAGTGACTTTTCGAATTCACTTGTTACAAAAACGTAACATTTCTATAGACATCTCGACCCAAGGATATGCTAGACATAACAGGATGGTTCATTTCTATAAGACGCAATGTTGGCAAATTTCGCGGTGAGAGGGGCAAGACGTTACTGACGGCCCTTTCGTTGTTCATGTTTCATCGCCATTTTTATTCTGGGAATGTAGATTGTGATTTCACGTGTTCCTTTCCATAAGGATAAAAAGTAATTAGTAGGCAGGTTATGTGAACAATAAATTAGGATAAACTTCAGAAACCAACAAATAAAGAAACACCGGAATACCAAAAGAATAAGAAGGTCTAGTAATCAATAAGTAAAAAAACGAGGAAAATAATCAGTTCATATATTTTATGTTCGTATGAATAAAGTGAAAAAAACATTTCATTGACATAATTTTCAATATTTTGGAAAATAAATATACTTCGAATTTTGACACATATTTTACCTGGATGATATTTCGTTTCGCTTGACAAAGCTACCTAAATACTGAAATAGAGATATCTATGATCAATATTCATTGCATGATTATATTATATTCTGAAACTTCTGATCATGAAAAATATTGATTCACAGTACTTTTTTCATAAAAACGAGTAATAAGTCACATACTAATTATTATGATAATTACAAAATGTGAATTATAGGTATATAATTATGATACCGATTTTATGATTCTCAAAACATACTTATATATATTATAGAATTGACAAGTTTGAATTCAGGCCTGTTGCTGACTTAATTCACACCATTGCAAGCCACGCCTTTTCGCCGACAAAATAGCTTAATCGAACCATCCTGTTCAGACTATCATCCTGGGTCTGGACCTACATAACATTTCAAGGTGCACCTAAATTGAATGTTTCACTTCATGAAGTTGAAAGATACATTGATCTGTTACCTCAGAGGTTGATACAAGAAGAGGTGCCTTGATTTTCCTGGTGAATAATAGCTATCCCGATTCTCCAGAGAGTCTTGTGCGTTTGTCAGGACATGCCACAGGAATATTATCGTGAAGAATAATATCAGCTGATGGAAAGCCATGCTGAAAAATAAATATCGAGATTAAAATTCACCGAAAACAAAAATGTCTAGTGTATAGTTGAGCGAATAACATTTCTTTCAGAAGTTATCGATGAATGTGGTAGTGGTATCTAAAAAGAAACGTTTTGGGTTGGAGTTTGATGTATGAAAAGGGGTTGGTAACTTTGCACATCCTATCATGCGAAGAAAATTGTAACATCCTAAGGAGATGAGATGAAGGACCCTGTATACACAAGCAGTGACTTATTTCAGGAATCTTACTAGGCTTTGTTCCCATTGCCCAAAAGTTTCCTGTACTGTTTGTTATGATAATCCAATTATTTGCTCACAAAGTAAACGTACAGTGTTTGACCAAGTTATTAAGAGATCTTCGGTCACGTGTACATTGATGATTATCACTCAAGTTATTCCTATAATTTACATTATTGCTCGGAACTTATCAAGCGTTTTATGTCAATAACAGCATATCCCTGTTTTAAAGCTGGTGCTGGCGTAAGGTAAAGTCTATTTAATTAATGGATAGTCTAAGTATTGACGTCACAAGCTTAAAAACCTTTTCAAACAAAGCGTTCATTTCACGTTTTTGCTTCTTTCAGTTGAAACTAAGAATAATTTTTCTTGTATATGGTAGTATTAAGTTATCATTGACTCATTCTTATCAAAATTCTTATGGAGAAAACATTGCAAATATTTCTTTGTTTGGAAAGGTTTTTTGGGCTCCTCCCATTTTGACGTCACACTTATGTAGTCCATTGTCCATTGTACTACCATATACAAAAAAAATTATTCCTAGTTTCAACTGAAAGAAGCAAAAACGTGAAATGAACGCTTTGTTTGGAAAGGTTTTAAAACTTGTGACGTCAAGACTTGGGCTGTCCATTGCGTCCATGTCTAGCTCTTTGGTAGTGACTAATAGACCAACGCAACGCGACGTTCGGAAAAAGGAAACGTATTCTCCAGTTCTGATAACTGTGGAGATCCTGAATTGGAGGAGGATTTATTTATCATAATTCATAAAATTGAGATCAGTGTGGGAATATTAACAACAGGTTATATCAGAATATTTCGGAATGTGAAAAGTATCCTACATATGCTGCTCAACATATGCAAAACCAAGATTCAAACATTAGCAAAGAGATTATCACAACATAATCATAGAACAATAAAGCTGTCAGAAAAACATGGAACATAAAAATGGATAGAATGCATTTATTAACTACGTTTCATGGTTCGAATTCATAAGTTCTATTTTCGAATCAGTTTTAGTTGTACCTAAGCTTGCACGAATTTATTTATGTTTCAATATTGCGATGAAATATGATACTCTTTGAATATCATCAATATCTAACGCATCTAATTTTATTGATAACGTGAATGACGTGGAAATTGTGAACACTAAAAATATTTGCAATTGTTCCTCAACCATTTATCACGATCAAATGAAAAACACACTGCCACTAAATCTGTTCTGTGCTATTTCAACCGCAATCAGGTTTAGTGGAAATTCACTTTCTATCAATTGTTGTAGGCAATATGGATTAGACACCTATCGATATACAATTAGTGTATCTACACTGTGAGAGAATTAGAATCACGTGAATCATATTTTGATTTGTTCATATTAGTTTTAATGATATTCCATGCATTTCAAATAATCCAACCATATTTATATTTCACCCTGCCCACTTGATCAAATATACAAAATAACCGCCAAATATATGAATCTCTAAATATAGTACACTCAAATTCTCATAGGAGGGCTTGGACAATATTTTCGATATAGACATAACGAAACCACTATGAATATTTATTCAATATAATTTATATCATAAAACCTGCCTAGGCTCATCACCTCTCGTATCATATTTAAAGTACCTAATCAAATTCTTATTGGAAGCCACTTTTATCAAAGAATTTTATTCAATGCATTTTTTACCGGAATCAATTTTCTTTAATAAACATTTATTGTATTTGAAACTCAATAAATTCAATCCCACGAATGAAAAATTTTGTTCGAACAATACTTGATCAATTGTAATTGGATTCTGGATGGTTTTCTTCGATTGTGCCAGATTAGCAAACATCAATTGTCTTTTGAAATATCCAATTATATTCAGGATACTTCATAAAATATCAAACAAAATTTCGATGAAATATCTACTGTATACACTTTGTCATAATAATATTTAATAAAGTCAAAAAAAAATGTGAAAACTGAATACATGTTTCGAGCACTGTAGCAAATGGGAAGTTGAATTGTTCTTGAGACTTTCAGTTACATATCGCAATGCTGTAGTGGTTGAATATATTTCAGATCGATAGAGAATACTCAGCTGATTATCCGAAGGAGTATCAATCATGACATATCATAAAATAGCTACAGCATAGATATCATTTATTCCGTTTCAAAATGTTGGAATCATAAATCTTCTATAAATGTAATCCCTTATATTTGACCATTCAGGGAAATTGAAATTATAAAAAATTGATGAGTGTTGGTTTTATAGGAATATCTATTGATTTTGAAAGAATAAAAAACGAATTTCGCTCCCTTTTCATACAGAAAATGGGACAATATTTTCTTAAAAAAAAACTGTTGCTAATTCAAGTTGATTATTGACTGTAATGATAATTTGAATTTTCACTTCGCAAAGTTTATACCGAAAACAGGTTCTGTGAATTTTATTACATGAATGTTTTCTCCATTCTATCTCTGAATCGAATAGTGATATCGTATAAAGAATATGGATCTCATTTAGTGCATGAATACTCATAAAGTACTATTTTCTTACCAGATTTATTGATTCTAGACATTTTGCTACGTCAACTCAACCCTGTATATTATTTAAAAGGGCGAATTCGTTTCAATATGGTCTGGTTTCGAATAACTACGCATGAGATTGTTTACATGATTCATTAATGTAGGCCTTTTGCCCAGTAGGTAATCAGGATGGCTTTCGCGTATGAGGTTCTTTTACAGGTTATTTTATTTACCAGGGAAGCAACACAGATAAACAAAAAATGGACCCATAATTATACGAATAATCATGTACCTAATTAAAATATTGACTTAGTCGACGTTTGAAATGTCATATTTTTTCCAAAGACATGCGAATCCATTACACTACTGGATTTAGGATACCGGAAATACGATTTATACGACAATGTTTTTGATAAAAAATATTTACAACAAAATTTTACTCTGGTTATCAATATATTCAAAGGAAAACGGCTATAAAAGTAAAGACAGTAAAATAATAGAATGAAACAATAAGGAAAAACTTATTGTTTATAAATTGTTAATACGAATGACTTTAACCTCCAATCTGATCCTAATATATTGTTATAAAAAATAGTTCGTTATTATTATCAATCAGTTGATTGCACGAAGCAATGAGATAAATACGGCCATATATTTATTTACTGAATCCACTCTGATAATTGATTAAATAGGCCAACGAAAGAAGATATAAATGAAATGTGCTATTTATGGCAAAATAATATTATTGGTTGGTTGATGTGGTCGTAAAAATATTTTCATAGTACTTTCATGCCATTGGATGATTTTCAGTTATTTAATTACTCATCAGTATAGAGTTGAGGATATAATATCCAACTTTTGTTCCGAAAAATTGTACGAAATGATCGTTATTACAGCTAGGGTGTAAAAATATTAAAAAAATACAATTAAAAATAGAAACATTTTTCGTACCCAACTTGAAATTTATTTATATTCTAGGAAGCAGTTGATTTTCTTATTTTTTTTTCAATAATAACTTTGCTAGAGAGAGGGAGACCTTCTGGTCCTCACTGTATATAATATTTCTTCAAAGAGTCATGCTGCCACACCATATTGATTAACTCAACGTTAGCAAACTACAAATTTTCTTCTGTAAAGATTTGTATCATTACAAATGAACGATTCCAATCATAAAAAACGAGAATCTTTAGGAATTTCGATAATTTCCTGATAGCAATCTAGTCAAGTCATTTCATCTAGAAGCAGGAAGTGAATTTGCAAATTAGAAAAGTTTCGTTTAGTGAGTAGAATATTTTCTTGTTTGGTTTATTTTTAATCCTTCCTTGGAGTGAATTCAAACGCATCATCGTCAAGACGGAAAGTGACTTGATATTTGAGTAGCAAAACTGCGAATGAAATCCTCGATGGTGAGATAAATTAGCTACAGCACTTGGTAACTACTCTGTTCATATTTACACATCTCAACCAAGACGATTTATCACAGAAAAGTAATCGGAAGTACTGAAAAACAAAACAAAATCATGTTCAAAACTCCAAACTAGAGAGTCACTTCATATAACTGCACTTTCCAATTTCATACTGACAAAATCAAATCGTTTGTTGGAGTAGTGAATAACTTTATTTCTTTAACACGCTTATATTAGTTTCACCTGACTAATAATAGTAATCAGTCAAGTGAACTACCTTACACAGTTTGGAACAGCCAAATGAAATAAATGAGAGCATGTTGGAAAAACGCTTGGACACATCGATTTGTATTTTTAGATGCGGATTTTTTTCGAAAAAAAAAATAACTATATACTTCAAATACAACCCCCTTTATATCATTGGTTTTTTGGATTCTAGGAAAAATTCCAGACATAATTAATGTACGATGTCCCATTCCTATCTTTCTGTTCCGGTTCTTTTTTACCGATATGAAATAAACAAAAAATACAAAAACACTTTGGTTTATTTTCGCAGCAAACATTTTGAACATCTCTTACATTGAAATCAATGTTTTTTTCCACATCATTTGTGAAATAAAATAATTTTCTTTTTTTCATGTTAATTTTTGTAATACATCCGAAAACACTAAATATTTCCGAAACAGTTGAAGATAGGTATGGGAAATTGTTCATGAATTATGTCTAGAATTGTCTTAAGAATCTAAAAAACTAATGATATATAGGGGGTTGTATTTGAAATATGAAAGTTGGTATCGACCACTGTCACATTACACACCCTATATAATTATTTTTTCTCGATAATAATGCGGATCTAAAAATACGAATCGACGTGTCCAAGCGGTTTTCCCAACACGCTCTCATTTATTCAAATTCATTCCTTTTAGCTGTTCCACACTGTATATGGTGTGTTTCAGAAACTAACCATGAATAAATGCAAAACAATGATATACTAAAACAAAGAAAAACAATTGCAGCTCTTTGTCATCTCGCTCATGGAATTTCATATTCCACTTCAAACTGAGACCCAATATATTGTACGCAGTATGAAGCAGAATATGAATGAAGTGAAAACTTCGTGGGGACTCGGTTGATCGCGCATTTTATTGAACTGAACATATGCAATTCAACAAAAAAAAAACGATCTAATATAAGATCAATTCATCAATTTTCGATGCGACTTCAAATGATTAATATTTTGTTGGAATTGAAACGTTTGTAACCAGTAGAGGACCCAGTATTAACCCTTGAGGTGTACCCAAGCTAAACTATTTTGATCGTCATTCATTCTCATCGTACGATTAGAGGAATAATAATTTGCTAAATCAATAGAAACATGAGCACGATATGGACTCCTTATATCAAATTCTTGCGACTATTAATTCACATCGCCTTTGGTGAATTGGTCATCGCCCTTCGTCAAACTGAAGTTCCCTTGATGAAGATGCAGTCGTGCGTTAGACAATCCCTGAAAACAAGGAATTTCTATGGAGATGGAAGTTATAATATATGCGTAGACCTGCTCAGATTTTGTGTATGAAGGTCGGAATTCGATTCGATTGAACCGACCAAGATGTCTTGAATTCTCACCAAATGAAAGAAATTGAGAGACGTAAGCTGAAATCAATGATGAACTGAAAAACGCTTGAACACGTCGATTTGTATTTTTAGACGCGTTTTTTTTTTAATAATTGTATAGGGTGTGTCATGTGACAGTGGCCGATACCAACTTTCTTATTTCAAATACAACCCTCTGTATACCCATACCTATCTTCAAATGTTTCGGAAATATCAAGTGTTTTCAGATGTTTCACAAAAATTAACATTGAAAAAAAGAAAACAATGTAATTTCCCAAATAATAAAAAAAAAACTTTAATTTCAATGTAAGAGATGTTCAAAATGTATTGAAACATTGTACATGAATTATGGCTAGAATTTTCTGAAGAATTCAAAAAACTAATAATATACAGGGGCTTGTATTTATATAAGAAAGTTGGTATCGGCTACTGTCACATGACACAACCTATATAATTTTTTTTTGAAAAAAATGTGCATCTGAAAATACAAATGGACGTGTCCAAGCGTTTTTCCCAACACGCTCTCATTTATTCGTTATCGAATTCATTCTATTTGGCTGTTCCACACTGTATAGGGAGGACGAAAAATATTAGTAGCAATGAAAGGATTTCGTGCGAAGTTGACGTCAGGATTGGATGAGTTGAAATTTTTTCAACACACATTAACTCGACTCAAATATATGTCGATAACAATACAATAAATCGTTCTAATGTCCTGACTAGAATCATCAAGATAAAAATATATTTTCAAAGATTTGAAGTTTATCAATAGTGATTAAATTTCAGCCGTCGTATGTCTTAGAGCCACTGATATTCGATTATTTTCCCCACTTATTCTCTAATATTTTTGTTCATCCCATTTCTTGCTGTATCACTAGTTGAACAACCGAAGTTTCCTTTCTTGATTGTGTGGTATAATTAATGATCACTTTGGGACCGTTACATTAAAAAAATGCATTATTTACTCAACAATTCTAATGGAGCGAAAGAATTTTGCTCATCATTAGACCTCTTAATCGTCGAAATGTGGTGGGAAAAGAGGATTGCGTTATTCAGGTAATCCTGTAGCGTTTACCCCTCGTTCAATTAGCTGGAGTTGTCAACGTCGAAATTTCGTTAATTACAGTGATTAGAATCACGAAGGTAGGTGAGTTAATCGTATAAAAAATCTCTTATTGAAGGGGACAAGAACTGTACTCCAATTAAACTATGATTTTCATTATTTTTTTTAAATTGTGAATTAAGACAATTGTTGTGAATCATTGAAAACATCATTCTATGCTTGTTTTTTATTCGTGAACATCGCTCATAAAATACCTGAAGACGAAATGGAAACAGTGTCAGATATTTCCGTAAATAATTATAGGAACCTGCGTTCTAGTGATACAGGAACCGCTAATTTCGCAGGGTTAATCATGCAACTCATTTATCACCATAAAAATCTGGAACTGGAACTCAGATATTCGTTTGTTCTGCTCTAATAATTGAAAAAAGGTTGAAAGTGCATTATAACTTGTAGATTTTTCACTTACATTGTAAACTGCTTTTTGAACAACCCCGCAAGAATTCTAGAGATGTCAATTCAAGAAATTTTGGTGGCTATTCTAGCGCTCCTCTTTCTGTAATCCAAAAACGATTCGGAAATGTAATATCGTGAAACTAACGAAGTCTTCTTGAAAAATGAGGAGGTGTTGAATCCAAATTGATATATGCATGAAGTAATTTATGTAATTAGGAACGAGTTTGGATTGTTCTGGAATCAATGCCTAGTATTGGTCACCTGACATGGTTCAATTCCACCATAAGGTACAATACGGCGTAAATGCCACAAACATTAAATAAATTAGAACTTTGGATTTTTTTGACATTGTTCCATAGAACTCCATTCTGGATCGTCTTCGTTGGGTTCCTGTATTATTTGTACTTCATAGGATGTTATATTTCATCCCAAAATATTTCTTGTTGAAGTGATTTTTAGTTACAACATTTCTAGTTAACAATTATCGATCAAAGAAACTAAGACAGAATTTTATATTGAAGAGATTCCAAAAGTCATCCTAAGCTAATGCTGAACACCCCGTATGTAGCAAAATATCTTGGAATTGTGTATAGGCGCGAATATAACAAATTCTCTCAAAATTGGTTAGAGGACAGGTACGAGACAACGCAAATTTTATGCCGACGTTTCGTCTATATATTCAGACTTCTTCAGGGATACAAGGATAAGCTTGATGAGTAACGTTTACACATTTTACATACTTTCAACAAACAACAGTAAGGACAAGAAATTAAAAAAAAAAACAATTCAATACATTGAGGAATAAACGTGAAATTTAAAACAAGAAAACCATCATATGTAATTTTTTTCCATTCATCTCTTTCCTTGTCTTTCCTTTGTTTGAATGTAGAAATAATAAACTCAATAAACATATATTTATATACACCAAAAAGTTACAAAAGTTGTCGACCACAAAGAATTATTTGAAATTTTCGCATTTCATCATTATATATTCCTATTATCGTCACAACTCGATAAAATTATAAACAATAGTTTATTATTGCAACTTTTTGGTAAGTGTATATTAAGTTCATTTCCTCCATATTCGAATGAAGGAAAGAGAGGGAAAAACATGAATGGACAACAATGGCATGTGATGTTTTTTTTTTATTTAATTTTCACGTTTATTTCTCAATGTATTGCGTTGTTTTGTTTTTGTTTTGAATTTCTAAACCTTACTGTTGCTTGTTGAAAGTATGTAAAATGTGTGAACGTTACTTATTAAGCTTATTCTTGTAGCTCTGAAGAAGTCTGAATATATAGACGAAAGGTCGGCATAAAATTGTCTCGTACCTGTCCTCTTACCCACGAAATCATATTGAAATATCAATCCAAGGACAAGAAACTTCATCAACAAAACAAGTTTTATTCGAAACAATTCCTTTTGTCTTTGATCCTGAGTTTCACCTCCAAAATTAATGGGACACCCTGTATATTTTCTTCATTGTTTACAAGGTGTATTTAGCAATGTCGATCATATTGAATCCTAAATAACACAATCATAGTCTAACTTGCCTCTCGCATTCAACAAAATCATTGCATAAAATCAGCAAACCCAGTGGATTCGCTGCTATGAATAATCATTATCGCTGTTAATTTTGGCACACTCGCATCGAATACGAGTGGACACGATATGATAATTGGAGAGGACGTTTTCAGAGAGGGCAAGCAACAAGAGTGTTGCCAGACAACGTAACACGTACAACACAGATTTGACATTTTGAGGCACGTCCATTAATGATTATGAAGTAACGATCATTGATTCCGAATATACGCTACCTGACTAGGTACCCAAGCCCCAATTGCTGTGTTCGTTCGAGTTTCCAAATACAATTTTCAAAGCAGGATAATTAAGTAACCATTTTTGTGATCGTTTTTCAAATTGAAGGGTTCCTTTGTGGATGTACCATGAAAGTTATGAATGGGTTCACCCTCTGCGACTATTTTCATGGATGCTCTGGTTAGATTTATTTATTTATTTATTGAACGGACAAGCCAATTATACCATTACAAACAGAACAATATACACAGAATAAAACTAAGAACTAAGCAAAAAAAAAACAAATAACATGTGTTCACATGACAGCAGTCATGGTAAAAAAAATTAAACGAAAAATTATAACTCTCTTACAGCCCTTCTAAAAGATGCTAAAGATGAATTTAACAGTTCAAGTTTGTTGTTGTGAGTCATTCTAGGGTAAATGACTAGATATTGGGAATCATCATTATACTCACGTATTTTGGTACAAAAAATATGAATTTCACTATATTATCGTGAATAAATTAATAATTTCGCAGATATTTCACTTTCAAGTCCGAAATTTGACCTTCTTGTCAAGAACGTTTTTGAACGAGATTGTACAGCTTCCTGGCAAAATTCTCCATATCAATATCCGATTCAAATCTTAGCTCATTATCACCAATTCATCTATTGAATGCTATGCTCAACTATACTCTTCCTTTTCCTATATGAACTAAGCTCTACAACCAGTTCTTGAGAATCTGAAGGACCCAAAATATCCGAGATAATATTTTTTCGCTCAATTTTTTGTATATTCCCCACATTACAATGATGAATTTAATGATGTTTGGTAGCTTTCGCTTATTGTGGTGATGTATTTTTCTGATTGTTACTTCTCACATTATGATAAATCGTGTTCTTTCAATTATACAGGGTGATTCATTGGGAAATGGGCATACTGTAAGGGTAGGTAGAGGTCGCCTAGCTGGTTCTGAAAATCCTCCATAGATGGGTCTAGCGCCCTGTATAAGCGAGATACAGAGTGTTTCATGTATATCCCCTATTTCTTCAATGACTCATAACTATCGATCCGCATTGTATATTTGTATACCGAATGAATGAAACTAATAATCCAGGTACGGACCTGAAAAAATTAAAGGAGTTTCATCAGTTCAATACAACACCCTGTATGACGAAGTTTCGAAAATTCGTTTGTAGATATGAAGAGAGCAGAAAAAAATATTCTTGAGCAAATGTATTTGGTACTTCCGCATGCCATTCTTGAATCTATATTTGAGTCAAAATTATATTTTTCAACGAAAAGGTGCTACAAAATTAAAAAAAAAAACCTTTCGCCTTGTATTTCTTTAAAAAAGTCATACTTTTTCGAAATATGATTCCTTTTCTTTTCATCATTTGTAGCATGATGAATGAATTCTATCTTCATCACACATACGAGGTGTTTGTAACTGGTTATTGAAATAGCACTTTGTCCCAAATATTGACCATGAAATGGTTAGCGATTTGATTGATTGAAAGTGAGAAGTTAGCATTTAGAGACGAAAAAGGTATTTTTTAAAATTTTGTAGCACCTTTTCAAAAAAATTAATTTTGGCTCAAACAGGTTCAAGAATGGCATGCGGAAGTACCAAACACATTCGTTTAGAAATATTTTTTTCTGCTCTTTTCATATCTGCAAACAAATTTTCGGAATTTCGTCATAGAGGGTGCTGTATTGAACTGATGAAATTCCTTTAATTTTTTCAGGTCCGTACCTGGATTATTAGCTTTATTCACTCGGTATTCGGTAGCATACAGAATAATGAGTTTACGTTGTGAAAATTGATAAAATATACAATGCGGACCGTAAGTTATGGGCTATTGAAAAAATAGGAGAAATACATAAAAACACTCTGTATCTCGCTTATACCGGGCGCTAGACCCATTATATGGAGGTTTTTCAGAACCAGCTAGGCGACCTCTACCTACCCTTACAGTATGCCCATTTCCCAATGAATCACCCTGTATATCATAAAATTATAATATTTGTAAATTGTGAAAAATGATCATTCGCCAAAATCCAAAAACACGGCAGGTGTGTTCGTTAGGGGGGCAATGTTTGACACAAAAATGTTGTGAACCCTACAACATTCTACAATATGAGCTTGTCATTCCCTATACAATGCGTTTTTGAAAATCGGAAAATATGGAACGTTAAAATACTTCAAATTCGATGCGTATATAAAACAACGTTCAAGAAATGCGTGCGATACACCTGGATATATCAATCAAAACATGATGCGTATCTAGAAAATTAATACATATATCCAAGTTATCACTCGTTCCATCCTTCGTGTATTGTACGTCAAATTAAACGAGTGAATAAATAATATCAGTTTGACGAACTGAACCATTACATCATTTACTCTGAACTGGCGGCTTGACATGAGTGGAGTCAACCTGATACAGTTCATTCACGGAATTCATTACATCCGTTTAGCGAGTTTTCTTCATTAGAAATTAATTCAGCCTCTTGTAAGTGCCGACGTTTAACAGAACCGAGTTCGAACTTCTCCATGTAAATGAGACGTTGCTTGACATACTTTTTGACAAATCCAGTTGAGAGGCATACTAGTCAATTCAAAATACATTTGGAGTCATCGTAAATACAGCTAAATTTTACGAAATTGAAGAAGCTAACTCAATATTTCATTGTTACTGTATGTTAATGCATGAAAATGAGAAAATTATATTTCATTTGTTATACAGACTACTATTATAAGTTCGTTTCTGTCATTTCTACAAGAAGTAATATTTTCTTGTTTTTTATTATTCGAAATGGTTATAGATATTTACAGAGGCTGCATTGAAAGAAACAAAGCTATAGTGATTTGAAAATGAAGAAACTAATGTATTTTTTCCATAATTTTATTCACAAGGTACAGTTATTCTTCTTATTGATTTTTTACCGAAAATAATTGATCATTATGACGTCACACTTGCTCAAGACAATCAATGTATGCAGGTTATGCTGGTTATTCATTCGAGCTTTTTTCAAACTGTGTGTTTACTGATAATTGATATTTGACATAAAACTGATGATAGATAAACTAGGTATGGAAGATTTCAAAAAAAATATAAATGATACAAGAGATCGAGTAATTTTGAATCTAGATTTTCTTTTCGAAATGTCAAAGTCATCAAATTAATAATTTTTTCATGAATATGTCGAACTGATTTTCATATGTTTTTCTGAATAAAAGGCATTATATAAACAATACCATGCTGAACGATTGAATGATTTCGATATAGATAGGACTTCAGTTCTTGGTATCTAAAATCGTTTTACCAAAATTATAAAATCAACTTTAGGATAATTGAGATATTCTTGGAGAACATTATTTCTTAAAACATATTGACTTCTTGTATATAAATTTTATATATTAACTATATTTGTATTGGAGTGTGGAATATGTCATCAATGAATTATACAAGGTGTAACATTTATAAAATAGAATATTGAAGTTTGCGATGTTCTACTAAACACCCTGCATTTGTAGTATTGTATCATAGAATAACGAATCTTAATACATGAAAATATACATGATGTCCTATTTGAATAAAGAAAAATAACTTCACTTAGCCTCGATTCAACGTTACCTTTTGTATAAATAAAAATTGTTGGTCCTAAACCATCTGTGAAGAAAAACCATAACATAGCAAACAACCATGGAAATTTCAATCCACCCTGTATAGAGGCTAATGAAAATCTGAGATCGGACAAACTTTTCTCACCGAACATCCATCTTGTCTCGAAGTGGATCTCGAGACGATAATAAGAATTAGATCAACGTGTCATTATAGTCTCAAGCAAGTTGAATAAGTGCGAGTACCTACTATGACGTCAAATTCAATTAGTCTTTGAAGCGGCCTGATTTTTTGAGTACCAAGTGACAAACTTATGAAAAGCATTTCGCAAATTACTCACTTAGGAGAGCAACTCCGGAATTGATTAATCCGGGAATTAGCTCCACGCGTATGCCCACTTCGATTAATTTTGAACGTTTTATAATTCAGATTCTGCCCACCAGATGTCTACGATACAAGTCAAAAATATTCCCGAATTATATTCTGAAATGATCATTTATTATACAGATTACAGGGTGTATAATTGAAGCATGGTCAACCTTCTGCATTCTCCATCTCATGAGCTACTCGACATTTTTTTAAATTTTATTGCGATGTTGCCAAGGCTTTTGGAAAAACTAATTTGCAGACTTAATAGGAGTGAAGATTTTTGATAAGTTGGTAGTAGATGCGATAACGTTCATCACGAGTACTCCGAAGTAAATTATACAGGGTGTTCAGTAAACACGACAATTTGACAATTCTCAATAATCCTTGAATTATATGATTCATTTATTTTATGTAGAAGGTATTTTCAGTGTCAAAAATATAAATTTTGCAAAAATTACTCTACCCACATGTTCATTTGGGAAAAAGATTGATTTGATTGATAATACGTGAATCAGTGAAAAAATGCCAATATGCAGGCATAATTATTTTTGAATTTGTTAACTCAACAACCAATATTTATTAATCAAATATACTATGTTGGATACTTTGGATGAGTAAAATCCAATCAACTGGTATATCTGTACAAAATTCTTATGCATCTTCAAATTCCAGTAGCAATCAAGATATCATTCATGGGAAAACACCAACACCACTTTTTTTATTTCAATGAAAATTTTAATTCTTCATCACTATGAATTGCTTATGCAAACTCTGAATTGTATTCTTGGCATATATCTAGTTTAGCTTAATGTATAAATATTCAGGAATATAATAACCCAATGAATAAACCCACTTTTTGAAAAATTCTGTCTTGGCTGGTGAGACCAACGAGATTCTCAGGTGTTCGCGAATATCATGCCTCAATTCACTTCCTACCAAGGAATGAAATGAAGAAAATCCGGACTAAAATATGGTAAAGACATTACGACTGACATGTGTATTCCGAGGATAAGCATATTTGAAATTCAAATTCATATATGCGGACGTAGTTCAAATTGTCGCATTGTTTCTGACGAAAAAATAATATGCCACTGTTATTTGGAAAAGGCTTCAGGTTATGAAGAATATAGAAGGTTTTATCATAGATACTCTCGACTACAAATCAGTGTCTATGAAAACACAAGTCTTCGAACACAGTCGAAGTTTGATTTTTTTAGTTTTATTGTCACTTAATAACTTTGTATCATAATCAGTATTTTGTTATATAATTACTAAAATTAATTGATTAAATCAGCATGAATAAATTAAATTATGAATGTTGTTGAAGATTTTTTTTGCTTGAAGTTCGAACTTCTATTGTCTCAATTACTTGAAATTGTAGAAAAAACGACAATTGTAGCTTATGACACTTTCAGAATATTGAATTGTGCTGCAAATAAATCTTCCCGAAGGTATTGCTATGTAAGACGATATTGTTTGGGTTTTATTTTTGTCGATGATTATTTCATTATAAATTGGACAGTATAATTTACATATTTCCTTTACAATTCCTGTAACAAATCCATTCACTTTTTTTATAGGTATTTATCAGTCGGCGATCATGATTGATCCATAGACTAAATAAATGATGAACATAATTAATTTGCTTTTGACGTGCCTTTTGGCACAAAATTATTGGATATTCTGTTAATTGTAGGTATAGATATATTGTCAGTAATCAGTTGTCTGATACCTCATGCTCATTCATAGTAAGGAATTGTGATATTGCTGTGTCTATTAATAATAATCGATCGTGAGAAAAATAGTCGTCAATGAACTAAATTCAATATCTCTATATTCAAAAAGAAACATCAAATTTGTGGTTGAAATTTATCAGTTTAAAAATGAGTAAAACTCAAATCCTTCAAATAACTACAGAAAAACAATTATGGTCCTTTGAAATATCATCTTCGAAACTAAATAATTTTTTCACTTTTTTCGTATCTTTCTTCGTCGATATTTTTTTCGGTCTGATGTAAGGTGATATAGACCATATTAGATAATCTTCGAAACGGACATGTCTTTGTAAATGTATTTCATGACAGGCTTCATTCAAATTCAATTGAAAACTAAAAAGTAAACGTTCAATTACCGTAATTATTGGATTGCTATTTTGAACACCCCATCTTTCCATCTGTCTTGATTATTATTTCCAAAGTTTATATAGCATACTCAAAGCCAACTATTTTCAAAGTTTTGACAGTTGAATCAGTCAATTTTACTTGATTCGAGAATTGCAAAGATATCTCGATAAAAATGTTTTAATTTTTTCCGTTGAATTTCAATAAATACAGCTTCTATTAAAATATTGAGGAGACTGTAATAAATATAGCTTTGGTTTATTTGTATTAGTTTTTGAGAAATTTTCTTTTATTCATTTCATGAAAGTGGTTTCAGGAAGGAAAGTTCCGGCAAAAAATTGTATTTGCAATATTTTATTCGTAAATTTGTGGACTTTTTGCCAGAATCGAGTAAGAAATGCGTCGAAGTGAACATGTGCTATGTTTCATAGAAAGAGAATTTCAAAATGAATTTAAACGGATTTAAACGATGCTCGATAGTTCTTCTATTTTCACCAGAGAATTTCATTAGCGTGAAGATTCCACTTGTTAGTTTCAGTATCATAAAAATTGCCAATCATGCAAACTCCTTCCAGATGAGTTCAAATTTTTTGAAACGTTATAAAGCTGTGTCTCCCCTGTTCTTCATATTGAATTAAATATCACTTCCGCAATATCAAATTGAAATCCAATTCTCCCAGAACATGTTCATAAATCTATCGAACCCAGCAGAAAATACTATTCGAATGAACGAAACAAAACAACCCCGCAAATTGAATCTCGAATTTCCTTCGGAAAGCATAGCCTACTCGTAACGAAATCCAGAGCGATGCGAAGAAATCATAGAAGTGCACGCGAAACAAACGAACATCTAACAGAACAGCCAACTCACCTCTCTTCTTCGGCCTGACAAATCTGCAACTGTTGGAGACTGCAACAACTTTTCGCGTGAAGAGAGTATTTCCCCTCCTCGATGTACATGCGCCCCGAAATCATGGGGATATAATCAAGAGGAGTGACTATAACTGCCCACATTTGAGGCCAATATGGTATCTATCCTATTCACCCACATTTTATTGTAACAACGAGGATTTGTTGTAATGCAGATGCGAAGGTCAGTCGGAAGATAAATTTGCAACGGTTCGAAATTTAATAAAAATAAGTGAGTGGATCTCATCTATCCGAAAGGATTTTATTCGTTGCGAAGTACATCTAGGGAGTTTATTTCTGGGTATTATTTCGGTTTATGGTTGGTTATCGAAAGAAAAACGGATTTAATTGAGATGGATTGGTCATTAGTTTTCCATGAAATTATTACCTATTCTTCAAACCCTAAATGGATTACACTCTCACATTGCCATTTTTCTTCTACTACCTGAAAGAGTTTTGAGATTTGCTGTACGACGTTTCGTCTTTTGGTCATCATTATCATCATCAATGAGCGATTGTATTACACCACGTAATTATATCCCTTAAAGGATTCTGATATGCATCAGAATGCATTTCTGTGGCGTTTCACATCGATATGGTTTTTCCAAAAGCACTGAATTCCAGAGAATATTTCAAACGAAGTAACAACACGGTTAGTTGAGATATCGAATATTCAGGTTAGGTTATTTGTTTACATACTCGGAATTGTGGTGATACCAAGTCTGCAATATCAAATGTCGTCAGTATAATTCAATGCATATTTGACGATATGATTTTGAAATGGATGGTGGTTTCAACAAAATCAGGAATTTCTTCAGTTTTGTACAATATTATCGATACTTGATATTCAAAACGGACAATATTTTTCATTTCCAAAAAATACGAATTCCTGCTCATAAAGTCGTGGCATCGGTCACTATTTGTAGGAAAATATACGGACTTTAATAGTAAATTTGACCTTGAAATTACGGAAAAATACTCAATCTAATTAAAATCTATTCATTCAAGAAATATAGTTCTGACAGTTTTAGTTATATTTCAATGCCATCAGTGACAAAAAAATCTAGCTAACCACTGAACTTCTAATCGGTTGAAACATCATTAGAAACATTTTTATTCGAAGAGAAATTTTTAATCCGCTGGTTTAGTTCATTCATTCCAGTCGAAATTTTTACAAATATTGAAAAACCCCGTTTAACGGTTATCCACAATAGTTACCCAATTTTTTTATAAATTGAAAACATCTTTCAAAACAATGTGATAAACTTAATCATACTTTCTGTTTCAGAGTATCAATGAAAAAAAAAAAAGCAGCAACGGCGCACTATCTGACCAGCTTTCACAACGATATTGCTTAAATATGGTTGTGATAGATATAAATGTACACAAGTCTTTGTCAATCGAAAAGATGAATTCACGAAGGTGAATACAATATTCAGTTCAAATATCAACAATTAGTCATTGTTCATTGTTTCATTTTGATGCAGAATATCTCTTCTTCAATTCGATCTGTTGGTGTTGTTATTGTCTTATTTCCGAAGCAAGAAGTAAAAATTAACTTTCCATGTCGATCTGAATCAGAATAATCTGTACCCATAACTAATCTCAGAACTTGAAGAAAATTCTACTTACGAACAGTTGGCTTATCTGGCGATTGTTGTTGTTGTGATAGTTCATTTTGTGTATGTGTTTCATTAGAAGTAGACCTTTTCGAAATCTTCCTACCCAATTACTATGCCTCACATAACTTCGGCGAAAGGGTGATATGCATTAGATTTGCTATTGGACGTTAATCTATTCAACACAATCTGTAAATGATGAAATATCAAAGATGGAACACGTGAAGGGATAAATCGTTAATCCCAAATGTACTCTCGATTCCTTGGGGTAGGGGACTGGCTAAATTTTAAAATTAATTGCCAAATATTTGACTGTGTACATTCGATGTAATAAATGAAATTAGTCCAAATGTTTCCTTTTCAACTGAGCCTGTACAATTATAACAAGATTTCAAAAAAAAAAATAAGAGTCATGATGGGTTTTCATTCCTCAGAAGAAATGTAATTTATTCATCCTATATATAATAGTAAATGAGATTATATTGTACTTGAATCAGTTTGCATTTTCATAACTCCATTTAATCATCATCAAAGGGCATATAATGCAGTATGGACATACGTTTACCAAATAATTGATTCAATAATTAACTATACTAGATTATTAGCGCTAAATAACACGTGAAATTTCAACAGGTGAAATATTTCACTAAGCAAGAAATATAGGCTAATGATGCCTACTCAAGGGATTTTTCTTTATTCGAAGAAATGTAACGCTACATAAATTTTACAGTACTACGGAATACAATTAATAACGTAAGATTTTCTTAATGTAAGAAACAGACAATAATCTCATCAAGATACCACGAAATATCCTGAATTGATTACAGTATCTACTGTGAAAATGTAATAAATGGCGAATGCGTCTTAATTCCTTCGCCATTTTTTAGAGTTCCAAGATTTCAAATGAAGTACGAACCCTTGAGTATATTATGTGAAATTCTAAATTTTAATAGTAATATTCAATATGTAATTTCCATTATATTCTTTCAAATAAAAACCTAGTTAGAGTTAGTTAGTTAGTTAGTTAGTTAGTTGAACTTATTACTTGATCACCCACTTGATCTCTGACAAAAGGAAATTAATAATAATAATAATAATGTTTATTCAGCAATATATGATTTACAATAGAATAACAATATATACAAATCACCTCAGCAACAAACAAAGACAATCACTGAAACTGTTTTCACAGCTTGTGTGTGATAAACAAATTATTTCTAAGTAAAAATATAAAATATACATGAAATAACATGAAATCATCTCAGCATTTCAATACATTGGTGAAAGACTGAAATATATTAGTGTAAGAGTACAAAATAACAATATAAAAGTGAATATAAAAAACAAAATATTCTGTTGAATGATTTATTTCCTTCCCCCCCTTTTTTGCTATTAATCAATTGATAATTCAACCTTCTATAATTGTGTGAATTTTGGTTTTATCCACCTCCCTAACAAATTTTGAAAGTCGGGTTTTAAAGCTTCTCATATAAGTTGCATCGACCATTCTTTGCGGCAGCTGACTGAATAATTTAGGTGCCAAATAGGAGTAACTTTTTTGACCTATTGTTTTAGACGCCATTGGTATACAATATTTATTCTTCGATCTGGTTTTATTTGGTAAGTTAGTTTTTAATTTTTTACTATCTGAATAACATGCAATTGACTCACAATTCTTGTGCTTCAGAATAGAGTAAAGAGGTCGGATATATTGTAGGTTTGTTGATCATAATTCCGACGAATCGCTTCTGAGAGATCTGGAGGGCATGTAAGCAATTCCCCCCAACCAAGAATGCCATAATTTAGGTGCGACTCAACCAAACCATGATACATTGTTTTATATTTGATACCCAAAAATTGTCCGACTTGTTTGAATCTAAATAAAATACTACAGAGATTTTTGGTTAAATATTCCATATGATGATTGCATCGTGAATGATTGTCAATATAGATGCCCAGATAACTGTTATAATGTTTACGATAAATCGAAGACCCCAACTGAATTTTCGATAATGAATTATAAATTCACTCACAACCCACGCACAAAAATCATCCCTTACCAGATTGCGGATGGACATTCATTTTATAGATTACTGCTCTGTAGGTTTCAAACAAATCATCACCGTATTTTTAGTTCTTTAGCACGTACTTCATTCCATGAGCGGATTAACTCCAGAATGGTCCGATCAAAATATTCGATATAAATATTGGTACATTCGACTTTTGCAGCTGGAATCGAAACGGGATTTCGGACATCAATAATTATTATAGAAAATGAATATATCTATCGAATTGATGGCAAAATTGTATTTATATAGTCACACATGTACCTAGGATATATACAGGCTGATTCACCTAACCGGTTCATCATAGGTTTATGGAGAATTGATGGAGATATCAACTTGAAATTTTGGTGGATACTACTTGATGTGTTCTATGTTCCTAAAATATTTTCAATGCGTTGTTACTTCCGGTTAAACCGGAAGTGTTATCAACTTTATTTTTTCAAATGAAACACCATGTTAATTTTGAGTTTTTCGAATTCTACGAAAAATCCTAGACCTGATGCATCTTGAAGTTTTTTCCTATCGTGATTTGTTTTCAAGATATTAAATTTTTTTGAAAAATTTGGGCAGATGAACTAACTAAAATGTCCTAATTATCTTCAATTTTCAAGTTTCGAGGTTAAATATCCGTATACACATCAACTAAACTGGTATCCTTCAAAGTGTTCCAACATATTCACAGGGTGTTTGATATTTCAGTTTAATTTTTGTAAATTTCATATCCCAATAACTTCCTTATTTCAAATAGAATGACCATGAAATTTTCACTATCCGACGCAAAATTTCATTATAGGCATGCCATATCGCTAAGTTTGATATTTACAGAGATATCAACAAAAATATGGAAATACGCTCATTCGTCTCATGTATGTCCACAAGTGTTCTTTGGATGGTTCTAAATTTCATATTTGTCGAATAAAATGAGCATTAATTGATTGCAAACGTAAAAAAAAACAAATTTTCATTATTAACGAAAAAACACAAATAACCTAATGCAATGAAACTATCGAATGTCAACATTTATGGTTCTGTGACTGCCCACATTGGCGCTGCAATCTCAAATTCATTCGCCAATCATTGGATGTTTCGAAATAAATTGAGATATACGAATAAACCAAATCAGTTGTATTACATTTAAAATCCCAAAAAGCATATTACAGAGCATATCGATGGCTCTTCTTGAAGCTATTCTAGGAGAAATGGTCTCCTAATTTTCGGCAGACTATATATCCTTCTTGCTCTCATTAAACCATAATACTGTAGATAAATCATTTCTGTAACTGTATATAGAATGGAATAGATTTTTGTTTTTGAAGAAATAAATACATATTGTTATTCCAAATAACCAGTGCATTCTCATCATAAACCTGCTAGCTAGGCATCAACAATAAAGGTAGGCCTTATTAGGTGCACTTACCTTATTATTACTATTCTATACACGTTTAAATTGGAGTCCAACTATTGGATGTATTATCAACGAATGAATAAATCAGTTTTCGATATAAATATTGGAATGTGCAAATTGAAATTCACATTGCATCCGTTAATCTACTAATCAGTTTATGTGTTATTTATTTTTTATGTTTTGTTCAGCAATCTTTTTATATGAGATGGCATTTCTGTGTTCCGTTTATTCATTTATGAAAACACGATAAATTGATGTTCAATATACAGTATTTCATTCTAGTATTATTGTTATTGAAGAATAATTTTTAATTAGATAGCAAGAATACACAAACCAAAAAAAATGAGTTGAATCAGGAATGCAGAATCTCAGGCAAATTGTTTATTTTATATTATTTTCAATATTCCATATTCTTTCAACTGAGAAAAGATTATTGCTCTGAATAATTGTATTTTTCTACTCGCCAACAGATTCGATTTTAAAAATGGTTCCTTCTTTATATTAATCTCACATACGAGTTGAGATGAGATAAAGATTTCACAACATTTCAAATCGAAACAAAAATATATCTGACCAATCTATGCTTGAGATGTGTGAATTGAATATAAATTGAAATCTCAGGCGTATACCTATACCAGAAGAAGAACAACAAAAGTTATATATTTTCTATTTATATTCAGATACGGTTTGAAATAACTTCAGGAAAATGAGTACTCACAATAACTATGGCAAAAAAGAGGGATATTTGTTGGTACGATATTATATCTATAATAAGGCTTATTGTAGGTGGCAGAGTGTCAAAAAGACTTCATATGAAACTGTACGAATACCATTCCTATGAAATAAAGGATGAAAATTCTGTTCTGGTGAATTGGAAACCGATTTTACGAAACTGAGACACGGGCTATGGCATTTATTATCCCTTCAACGTAACATCAAACGAAAACGGTGACGTTGTTTTTTATTCTCCTTGCACTTTGAATATTCGTAGTAGGATTGATAAATTCAAACAATAAATAGGAGTTCCAAACGTATGAGAGCTCTCATATTACTCATCAGTTACCTAATTGGAATCAAATGAATACTTATCTGTCCATAAATTAGGAATTAATATTTTACGATTTTTTCGGTACAAAAATAATATATAATCTGTACACCACTGGGCACTCCACAAAGTCAAACTAGATACTAAAATGGTCCACATCCGCGATTCAGTGAGAGTTGAATTAGATGTTTACTACAAAGACAACCCAAGAAATTCAGTTATTTTTCTGAAAAATCAAGTAGCGTAGATATTCTATTATTTTTATTTTTTTATTATTATTATTCTGTGATAAATTCTTCAGTTTATCGAAACGCTCCGTGCAACTCCGGTCCTGCCTAATGGTGACAAGTGACAAACAATACAATAGAACCAATACCACAGATTAGCCAACTTAATCTGTGACAACAGCTTGTACAGCTTTAGCCAAGAGGTGACGAATGTGGTGTTGGTGATGGAGTGATGACAACCAACAAGTGCAAGAAATATTCTATAGAATATTCATTCTGGGACGAGTTTATTGTGATATGAAGTGCAATTTGAACTTTTACATCCATTGTTGAGATATAAATGCCCAATTTATCTTACTATTGAATGATTCGGGCCTGAAAATTATAAAATATTGGGAGTACTGGTGAGTATAATCATTTTCCTTCCATTTGAGTATACATATTTTATTAATATTAATCCTTCATGAAATAGTTATAGATTTACTATTTGTTGTCTTTCACTTGGTGGTTATCAAAATTATATGCAGAAATGTATGAATTATGTCTTCATTCATCTCTGGTTCATAAGTTCCTTCTGATTTCAGTAACTAATAATCATGATGAATTTTGGATATATACCACAAATGGAACAGATAATAAGTCAACTCGAGAGAGGAACTTTGGTAACTAAGTTTTCATGGAGAAAAAAACCAGAACGTAAAACTCTAGCCATAAAGAGAGAAACTAGACAAATAGTTTGGAGCAGACTAGGTGCTACCAATTCAAATGTGGATGGAGCAGTGGATCTAGGGGAAGTTAAAGAAATCAGATTGGGAACTGGATCCAAAGATTTTGAGAAATGGCCAGAGGATTCAAAGAAAACAGAAAATAAGTCATTCATTTTATTTTATGGAAATGAATTCAAATTGAAGACATTGAGTATTGCTGGTAAGATATCATCCAAGATGTTGATTGCAAAAGAATATCAAACAGATTGAAAAAATATATATTTATTTTTAGCATTATCAGAGGCAGAATGTAGTCTTTGGATGAGAGGACTCAAACATCTAGTAGAAGATACCTTGAAAGCACCATATCCGCTTCAGATTCAAAGTTGGCTCAGGAAAGAATTTTATGCACTGGGAAATCCCAAAGAAATGTGAGTCAAACTTTGTTTGAATTGAAATGGTACAATATATATTTCATTATTTACAGGATTTGTTTGAAAGATCTGAAATCGTTCTTTCCTAAAAAGTTGTCAACCAATAAATTGAGAGAAATTTTCAATGAAGTGGATACAAGAAAGAGAGGTGAGATTGGGTTTGATGATTTCACCACCTTGTATCAGAAAGTAATGTTTGAGGAAGGGGTGAGTTCTTCTTCATTCACAAAAGAATATTTACTGATTTTGAATTTTTTAAGATGGCTTATGAACTATTTGACAAACTCTCGCAGTATTCCTCCAACCAGAAAGTGATAACTTTGCAAGATATGCAAAGTTTTTTGGTTAAAGAGCAGAATGATTCATTGGGAAATAATGAGAGTCTAGTCTCCCAATTTATCTGTGATTTTTTGAAAGATCCACAAAGAGAGATTCAGGAACCTTATTTCACTGTGCCTGAATTCTTAGACTTATTATTTTCAAAAGAAAACGATTTGTGGGATCCAAGTAAAAACACAGTTTACCAAGATATGTCTAAACCTTTATCACATTATTGGATTTCATCTTCACATAATACGTAAGTACAAATGGCTTAAATCAATATTTGCTAAATTCAATAGTGAATGAAATTCCATGAAGGTCATATACAGAGTCTCTATTGAAAAAAGTACCTATTGCATAATTACTGTTATCTTGAAAATATTATGGAATACATTTCCAAGAGCAAAATTATCATATCCTCGATCATCTATTCCAGGTACCTGACTGGAGATCAGTTATCCAGTGAATCCTCTGTAGAAGCTTACGTGAGATGTCTGAGAATGGGGTGCAGGTGCATAGAACTGGACTGCTGGGACGGTCCAGATGGCTACCCATTCATTTACCACGGACATACCCTTACCTCCAAGATAAAGTTTATGGACGTCATAAAAACCATCAAAGAACACGCCTTTGCCACGTCAGAGTATCCCCTCATTTTGTCCATCGAAGACAATTGCACGTTGCCGCAGCAGAAGAAAATGGCGTCGGCGATGCAGGTGAATATTTTGGTTTTTTTATCCTGTTTTAATCAACACGCTTCTGTAAGTTTCACCTGTATGTATGCAACTGACTATAATGACATTGAGGAGTTTTCAACATTTTAAACAATAATTTACATTTCCAAACAGGTTTTGTAAGCTGCAGATAAATTTTGGCATATTACAACTGATGGTGCAAGATTTAAATCGATATTTTATAAAGTATCGATATATACAGGATGTTTCATTACTATGGTAAAAATAAACATTAAAAATGTAATATTTATAATTTTAAATATTGTAAGCGGGTAAGTGGCGCCCTCTTAGTACTACGTTAATACTGATAAAATATTCTTGTTTGCCGTCCTAAAAACCCCCCATGTACCAATTTTTAAACTGATAACATAAAAACTGTCGAAACTATTGAGAAATTTGCATATAAAATTTTAACTTTGAATGCACTGTATCTTTTTAACCATCAACATTTGTATAAGCGATGTTGCGCTCAATCGTCATATTTTGGTCCTCTCTACTCTCAGTTTAATTTTTTTACCATATTAATGAAACACCTTGTATATTATGAGAAATGAAAATAAAAACCTCATTCCATTTCTTATACTGATTTCTTTATTTATGGTTGGAAACTTGAATGAAAATATCGCGATAACGAAATAATGAAATAATTTACTACCCTTTACCCTTCGTGAGGGTAGCACTAGTAAAAATTTCATCTGTTCATTTTGTTCGCAGAAAAATTCTCGGGATTTATGAATAAATATAATCTAGTTGATTTGCTTTTTTTAACTGTTACTTTTTCTACTTATATTCACCTAATTCCAGGGACAAAAATGTAATGTTTCAAAGAAATCATTTTTTTTTTTTTAGAAATTATTAGGCAACCTGTTACAAACATATCCAGTTGAAAAGGGCGAATCAAAACTACCCTCACCGCTCGCCCTGCGAAGAAAAATCCTACTGAAACACAAAAAACTGCCCGAGGGTCAAGAAGAAGACTCCCTTCAGGTCCAAAACGACTCCACCACCGAAATGGATCTAAGGAATTCGGTGAAAAACGGTATCATGTACATCGAAGACAGAGTGGACAAGGAATGGAACCCGCACTTTTTCGTTCTCACCCAGAACATGCTGTTTTATACGATCAGCTACAAGTCGAACCAGGAATCCGAGCGGTCCGAGGACGAGGAGGACAGCGGGTCGTTTCACAGGCCCAAGACTAACGTGCCCAATGAAGAGTTGCATTTCAGCGAGAAATGGTTCCACGGTCGACTTCCCAATGGGAGGGATGAAGCGGAACAGTTGCTGAAGGCGTACTCTCATTTAGGTAAATTGAATATTTTTCTTCGAAGGTGAGGTGAAGTAACAAAGAAATCAAGTTGATTTTCCTTTAATTGCTTCCCTTCCACTGTCCCCACCCATCAAAAAAATTATATTAAAATATTTTCGTTTTCTCTTTGATCTTTGTTTGAGAAATGCTAAAAATTTTGGCGTCTAGACCAGAATACTCCTTCAACCATAGTCTACAGTGCTATTTTAGAACATTATTCTACAGTCCTCGGGTATGGGCAAACTCCCAAGCATTTGTATGTGAATAAGTGATGCGTGCTAGCTCATTTGTACTATATGTTGATAAATCTTTTTGATTTTTTACCTCTCTATTTCGATTTGGCATATGTTGAACTATCTAAAAGGGATTTAGATTGAAATATCCAAAAAAATTTCAGGGGGGTACTAGGAAGCACAAGTTGCTAGCTCATTTAGAAATGTGTTAAATGACCCGGGACTGTAGATTAGGGTTAAAGTACACTTTGGAGTGCGGCACCTAAACATATCCTGAAGCTGTTGGATTCTGTCCAAAAAAGGGCAATTCGTCTCGTATGTGATGCTTCGCTTAATAACTCGCTCACTTCTCTGGAACACCGTAGAAGGGTTAGCGATCTGTTTATATTCTATATATATTTTCATGGGCGATGCTCTTCTGAAATATCAACAATCGTTCCTCCTTTGGCGGCTCTTCCAGGGTAACCCTTCAGTCTTCACACTCCTTTGTAATTAATTTGGAGACCTGCAAAACATCTTTTTTCAAAGACTCGTTCATCCAACGAACAGTGAGGCTCTGGAACACATTGCCCAGGGAGGTGTTCCCCGAGGCATATAACCTTCAGAAATTTAAAAAGAACACCAACTCCTACCTCCTTACCCTTGGTTGTCACGATGTTCTCAAGAATTTCATAAAAAAAAAAGAAATACTCGACTTTTACGACGAATACAATTCCCATTTCTGACATTTCAGGTGACGGTACGTTCCTTGTTAGAGCCAGCGTCACTTTCGTCGGCGAATTCTGCCTTTCTTTCTGGAGGAACGGCCAAGTGAATCACTGTCGCATCCGTTCTAAACAAGACAAGCAACAGACCAAGTACTATTTGATAGACGCCAAGTACTTCGATAGTCTGTACAGTTTGATCACGTACTACCGCACATCGCCGCTTGTCACTGCTGAATTTTCAATAACTCTGCAGGAGCCGGTACCCCAACCGAATCTGCACGAGAACGAGGTGTGGTACCATAAAAATACGGGCAAGAATCAGGCCGAGGAGATTTTGAGACGGGATAAAACGGAGGGGGCGTTTTTGGTGAGGCCCAGTGAGAACGATGCCAATTGCTATACGATAAGCTTCAGGTGGGTCAAATCAAAAAATTCTACTAGAAAATATTTATTAAAAATCATAATTTCTGAACGGATTTAATGAAAAATTATTGTTTTAGATTATTTCTCGTATATAAGTTATAATTTGTTAAATACAATTGTTTCGTTACTTTTACAGATATTTTTAAGATATAAGTTGAATATGAATTTAAAGCAATAATTATATCATGAAAGAAGATTTTACTAGGCATGAATATCAAAAATGAATAGTGATTAAAAAGGAACAGATAATTGCCTATGGTCAATTTGTGGATTTAAAACTTCATCTATGGAAACAGATTATTGACTTTTACCACAGTTAGAATTTGCCGAACAGAAATCTTCAATTATTTGTTTTATTTTTGCAGGGCAGACAAAAAAATTAAGCACTGCAGAATTAAGTTAGAAGGAAGGCTGTACACTATCGGTAACGTTGAATTCGAAAGTTTAGTAGCTTTAATCAACTATTATGAATCTCATCCCTTGTATAGAAAGGTGAAACTTAGCAATCCAATCAGTGAGGAAATGGTCAGGCAAATGACAATGGTGAGTGTTTTATTCAATATTCATTTATGTATATACAAAATATATATTTTCCTAATACAATATTATTGTCTACAATTCGAAATTGCACAATACCGACCATAGTAGATTTTTTGCAAACCTAAATTTCTATATGTAAAAAAATAAATATGAAATAATTTTGTGCTCATCAGTTGAAGTGATTTTGAAATATTTCTAATCAAAATAATCAGTAATTAAAATAAACTCGTTAAAAAGTTGCTGGATCTTTCTAACCAATATTCTTTTTATATTGATTGATGTATTATTCAACTCATTTCAACTGAATTGCCTATTAACTAATATGCTAAAATTATTTGAACAATATTACTCTTAATCAGTCTTCTTTGTTGTGGTCCTGATATTCAATATGTCCGGATAATCTGAAATGAAAATTTTAGGTAATAATGATTGAAGGTAGACGGTTATACAATTGATAGATTAGTTTGACAAGCTATTATTATTTTTCACTTTGTGTTAAGTAATGAAGTGTGGCAAATTTTATAGTGAATCAAAATTAACCTTAATAGAAATGATCTAAACCAAGGGATCAATTCAATCTTGTTACCGGTATTGATAAATTATATGTTGTATTTTGAACAACTCCAAAGTAATTCGTCAACAGCACTTACCTCATTCAAAATCTTCAGTCTTTTTTATGGATTCCCCCTCAACCTTCGGAACAGCCACTGCCCTTATCATATGAAAAGTGGGACTGTAGGGCACCCTCGCGTTCATAGTACTCGGCTGTAACTGCTTGGGATAGTACGCATATTGATCAAAACCGTATTGTTGCCTTTGCGGATCCTCATAAGGCACCGGAATAACGAATCTCAACTGTTGCGCGTAGAGCAAAGCCTGTGAATTCTTCTCCGTCGCCGGCGTAGTGCTAACTGTCGCTTCGGTCGTCGTGGTAGTGGAAGTATCCTCAGAAGCGTAGCCATAGAAGGGAATGAAGTTGCTCAACCCGTAACCGTAGCTGGCCTCTGTCGTGGTTGTAGTCGCTTCCGTGGTGGCTGCTTCAACGAAACCACTGTTGACCGCGTTGACATTCAGCTGGTTTTGCGCTGGGTAGTAGTAGGAAGAATACAGGCTTTGCTGGCCGGCGTAACCGCTTACCGGGACGTACCCGTACACGTTTTGGGCAGCATCGGCTTCTTGATACATGGGGTAGTCCATGAATTGGGCAGGCGGTGTGTAGTTGGCAGGGTATTCCACAGCTGTGGGCAGGCTCTTGTGCCAGTAGTAAACCATCCTGCCGTCGCTGAGAATAGTCTTCTGTAAGATGACTGGTTCGAGGCGGATGTATTTAATAGGCGCTGGAGTTGTTGGAGCTGGGACTGTGAAGGTGGGCCTCCTGTCGGGATATTGCGCAGTTACGTAAAACCCGTTGGGTCTCGGTGTGGAAGCTTGCTGAGGCTTGGGGGTGGGTCTTGGGCTAACATAGATCGGTCTGGCGTGTACCTCTGGGTACTGATGGTTGGACGGTCTGTTCTGGTTCTCCTCGGTGGTTCTATTCAGGTTGAGCAGTTTCTGGAGATGTTTGCATTTCAATTTCAGCTCCTCGATTGAGAGGTTATCTGGTTCTGATTTTTCTTGAACGTATTGAGGCTCGTATTTTGTGACGACTGGGTAGTCTAGTGTATTGTTCGGTTGGGTTATTGGTACTGGATTGGTATCTTCATTTTTTATTGGGTGGTCGGAATCAGTATTACTGACTGTAGCAGTCTTGTTGAGTTGTCTGGGATGATAGTTTGCTATTTCTAGGGATCTTACGTGTGAAGATGCTGGTAGAGACACGGTTTGAGTGATAAGCACTATCAGGCTGACCTAGAAAAATAATTGATGATTGGAGGCATAGTAAAATCCATCAATTTTATCTACTTGACAACAATGTAGTTCCCTTCAATTCTCTAGAAAAATAATTGAATGAACATCAGACCTTTTTTTTTTCTTGGAACTTGTCTCATGTAAATATTACCGGAAAACATTAAAATATCTGTCCGCCTCTTTAATTCAAATGGTTATAAAGTATAATGAATTCCCATATGAATTTGTAATTAATTATATTCTTATGTTAATTGATTAGTAGAGATCCTGGTGAAAGATTAACTCTAGATAGTATTAAAGATTCTCAAATTATATAAGAGATTAGATCTTGATGAGCATTCTTCACATCAAATGTTCGTTAGGTTAATAAAAGTTGTTGAAGTTGTTAAAGTTTCTCAGAAGTTGAACAATGCCTTGGGGTATCTTTTATTGAAAAACTTTTCGAATACAAAATCAAAAATATTCGAATAAAGAGAAGTGCAAGAATATTTACAAAAGTTGAGCCTTTATAAAGCTAAAATAAGCTTTAAACTCTTGGACGTGAATATTGAAATTCAAATATATTTACAAATCATATAATTTTAGTTTTTCTGATACAATATTGATATAGAACTTACCTGTTTTCAATTTGGAAATCATAAAAATCAGATAGTGTTTTTTCAATTGGTCTTAGTTTCATTTTGATTATTCATCAAAACACTTAATTGTTATCAAAAATGAATCGTTGTTACTGATTATTCTATTTTAATTTTTGTTACTACGGAGTATTGTCAATTATTGCTTCGCGCTAATTCATAATAATAGTAATAACAATAATAAATGGAATTTTAAATCGAAAAAAAAAAAACTTACCAATAAACAGAATGTCCGCATTATGACTTATACACTACAGTCTATCACTATACGAAACCAAGAGTAATGAAGGAGTGAGCTGTTCCCATCGAACGCGTAAGGAAAAAATACAACCTGCAACTGCAGCTCTTCAGGCGGAATTAAAAATCACTGTCTGTGACTCCCTTCGTAGTTTTTTAACCCTAGACTGGAATGCTGATGTAGTACCCCTCCGTCTCCCCCTACTAATTATTAGACGAAGATGCGGAGGTTATTCATCACGAAGCAGTGCCGTACCCAATATAGTTTTTCCAATAATTTTTTACGTTCAACAAAAGTTTCAACAGTATGCATAATATTTGATATGAGAAGAAACATATCTTTCGGGATGAGTGAACTTTTATTGCAATTCGAGGTATAAAATATATAAGAATCCTATCGCCATTTATATACTTAGAATATTGCTGTCTATATGTGACAGATTTTTTCAATAAGTTTTTCTGTCTTCAAAAAGTCATGATAAAATATTCAATTTTAGAATGTCATATCTCATGAAATAGTTATATAATACTTTATCTTATCATTTGTTATGCATTTCAGAATTTGGATAATGATTCACCGTGTTTTTTATTTCTTTGCAATTTATTTCTTGTACAAAATACATGCTTCTGACAGGTTTTATTTCAAAATAACTATAATTTTTATCATCATGGAAATGAAGCAACATATTCAATAATAACTCAGCGTCGATTTCAACGTTTATATTAGTCATGCCAGTAAAATGTTGTAATAAAATGACAGACAAAAGAGTCATAAAACAATCACGATGAATTTACGAACGAGTTCAATGTTCGTCGTGTGTTACGCCACTGTAAAGGGCTTACTGGCTTTCCACGTCTCTGTACCTTTTACGTGGGGAAAGTAGTTTTGCTGTTCGACGATGCTAGACGGCCTCATTACACGCCAGATTCCTCACCTGTTGGCTCTATAATAGTCTCCGCGTTAATACTCTCAAACAGGTTGTGAGTGACTCGAATCTGATGGTTTTTATGTTACGGGTTTTTTCATGCGCCCTATTAGTCAAAAATACAAAAAGGCTTGATAAGATAGAGGTGTATGTGCTTCTATCCCTATTAAAATGGGTATTTCAGGTGGTTTATGTGTCAACGACATGGCGATGATTCTTCTTGATCTTTTAAATTGTTTATTTATGAATATGTGAGACGGAATTGTCTCTTTATCCGTATAGGGTATTATTTTTAAAAGCATAGGTATTATGTTTCTACGGAATGTTGAATGTCTTATAGTACACACGGAAATATGGAGTAGACATTCATTTGTTTAATATGCAATCGCATTTTTATTTGTCCAAAATTTTCAATCATAATGAAAGTAAATGAATGAAATGAAAGAATTAGCGCGCTTTATAGAATAAGTGAAACTAATGAGGAAATGAATTTTTTATTATTTTTTATTACAAAAAATAATCAATAAGAATAGACGCAAATTTTATATTTATTTGAAAGTCGAATCGGATGAAAAATTGCCAAATTTAGACATCTCATGGAATAATTCTCAATATAGTATATTTAAGCATTATAAAGAATGTGGTAATACTGCTTGTCTTTTTTTAAATATACTTCAAAACAGAAAGTAGGTTTTGGTTTATCATTCAAATTGTTTTGAAAATGATATATGCACCAAAATTATTTGAATGTAGATAATCGTTGATCAGTTATTTCAATAGTTGTAAAAAATTATACTATAATTTATTTGGTTAATCAGTGACTAGCTAGATACTAATGGTATTGAAATAACTAAATTTTACATTTTTCGGATAGACATAATAGAGATTCACGGCTTGACTTGATATTCAAGCTACTTGACTTGACTTGAAATCAAGTCAAGTAGAAGTCTTTGATATCAAGTCAAGTTCAAGTATGTATTCATCGAGTACTTGAAAAATCAAGTACTTCCATCAAGCTACTCGATTTTTAGCAGTTTTATTATGTTTCAATAAATAATGAAATGATAATGGAAGTTTCGAAAGAAACTCTTGTTTATGAAACTTATTAAATAAAAAAAACAGAAATATAAATTATTTTAAAATGGATTCAGTCAGCTCGGAAGTCGGGGAACCCCCGTATTATGTCTGAGCGCGCGCGAGCTTGCAGAAATATATGCCGTTCGACACGTCCGTATCAAGATCAAGTAATATCAAGTAGCTTGATTTCAAGTCAAGTAATGAATATCCCAAATCAAGTCAAGTATATAAATTTTCACGAGCTTGATTGTCAAGTCAAGTAGTTTCTCAAAATATCAAGCTACTTGACTTGATGAATCTCTAAGACACAATAACAGGAAGGTAAAAATGATCCATGAAGATATTAATGTTGATGTATGATTTTTTTCAGAGGAGGCGAAATTTTTGCTCAACTTATGTTACAATGATATCATCACTCCTCGATTTGTTACGTCATCATAATTTTGAAATATTATATCTTGACATTTTTTTCATGTTGTCTATGCAAAGGTTATGTTGTAATCATTCAAGTCATTAATCTAGATCGTCTAACACTTGTTACAGCACTACTTGAGTCATGATAAATTTTTCTTCCAGGGACACGAAGATTCTTCTTCTCATCCAACCGCGCCCACCTACATGGATCCGAGCGCCATCAATTCCAACGTGACCGTCAAAGCCACCTACGACTACATGGCGGCTCGCGAGGACGAGCTGTCGTTTTGCAAACACGCCATCATAACAAACGTCAATAAAAACACCGATTCGCCTGGCTGGTGGAAAGGCGACTACGGCGGCCTCAGGCAACTCTATTTTCCGCAGAATTTCGTGAGGGAAATCGACAACACCGAAATGCAGGACCCTGACGAATACGTAAGTGACGGGTTATGTCAATGTCATTTGTCTAATTCTCGCAGATGTTATGTGAATCATGGAAAATTGGGGATTTTCGCGAATTTTTTTGAGAGAAAGTACTTGATGCAATGGTTTGAAGTTTT
Source organism: Plagiodera versicolora (assembly GCA_037013635.1). Taxonomy (NCBI): domain Eukaryota; kingdom Metazoa; phylum Arthropoda; class Insecta; order Coleoptera; family Chrysomelidae; genus Plagiodera; species Plagiodera versicolora. The sequence continues at coordinate 4,998,659 of CM072990.1, forward strand.
TTAGAGATGATAAGGTATATATAGATTTTTTTCACAAAAATTTTTATGAATAACGGATTCATGTGATGTCTTCGGAGGTTCCCTAACTGCTAAACGGCTCAATGAAAATCAAAGGGGGTTATTGAAATTGGAGGTATTTCATTTACAATGACCTACGATTCTTGAAAACTACCAAAAATAACAAAAATGGTGTAGTTTTGAAAAAAGGTCGTTTTTAGGATGAAAAAAATATAATTTTTTAATGTCAAATCGGCAATTTTCAATCTTTAAAAAATATCGTAAGTCAGTTTCTCTTATTCCTGCATGTGTTTGCTCTTTAGAACGATGCCATTTAAAAACTATTCAAGATACGACCTTAACGCTTTCCATTTTCGAAAATATATGTTATCGAATAACCAAAAAAAAAATCTAGTTTTCAAGTGAAACACTGGTATAGCCACTTAAAACAGAAAATATTATACTTATGCAGGGTGTTCCTTGAAGACATGCTAATATTTGAAGGGGTTATTTTTTGACACGTTTCAAGAAAAAAACATCCCATAAACGTATGTCCTAAAAGTCTTAACTTTCGAAATTTTGAAAAAGAGAATCGCCACTGGTAGAGAAAGTGAAAAATTTCGTACATCACAAAATGTACCTTGATGCATAGAAGACATTTAATTGGTATATTTTCTGTAAGAACGTTTAAAAATTCCACCAGAGAGATTACTGTTTTTTCGGTATAACTGAGATTTGGAGATTAATTTTGCTATATTCATTTTCCAAAAAGATCAGGAATATTGAAATCATTTTTCAGTCAGGAGATTCGATGTTGCAAGGATATGTGGATATGCACGGAGTCGTAGCTGATTATATCAGAAAACCTGGACAAAGTATGGAATGGATTGTCCGAATAGTTCCATCAACAGCATGTACAGCTTTCGAATGTGGAGTACAGTCAGAAGAACTGGTGAGTTCCAACATTCCATCCTCAATTCAACGAAGTCTCGAAATTTTTCCTCATTCGTATTTGTATTCGGATTATAGAAAAACGAACTGGTCATCGATATTGACATTCACTGCAAACAGTTCTTTGAAGACCAAATAGCTTTTTTAAATTCACGTCCAAACTTCATGCTATGAAGTTGAAGGTTTCACGATGCGTTGTCAGCATCTTGAAGAAATGTTTGTAATTCAATATTCGATGTTTTCAACTGATGTTTTTGTAATATTATTCAATTCAGCATCAAGCATAATGCAATTTTCTATCTTTTATTTTATTCGGTTCGGATTACTGCAAGTACACTATCTCTTTTAGGCCCAAGAATGGTGTGCTGCAATTTTGAAAGTCACCCAGATGGCCTGTCGTGTCGAAACGTGGCACAGAGAGAGGGAAAGGGAATTTAAAATTGCGAAAGAAATATCGAATCTCATCGTTTACTGCCAGTCAACTACATTCAACTTGGAACGAGCCAAACGAGAATTAGTCTTCTATGAAATGTCTTCCTTTCCTGAAAACAAAGCTGAGAAACTCATTTGCCAACAAGAGCGAAAGTTCTTCCTCAGGTAATGATTATTTTAATGGAAATTATCACCAAAGTTGATAATTTAAAATACTGACACAGGAGTTAATAATAATAATAATATTTATTTACCATTCAATTTGAAATATACAATGATTTTAGTTGGCGATAAATAAATATAGAATTTCCACAGAAGGATGAACGTGTGCGTGGGTTGTACCATATTAATATACCTTAAATAATAATAAGTAAAATTGAAAAAATAAAGTTCTTTCAGTATGAGCAAAAAAGCACGAAAAGAATTATATACAGATATCACAGATAATCACTTATAGTAAATACAAAAAAGTTCGAATGACACTTTCAATTCACGGTTAATCTTGTTGCTCTCAGGTACCATCAAGTTCAGTTTTCGCGGGTGTACCCCAAGGGTCAGCGCTTCGACTCTTCCAACTACAACCCGATCAACTTGTGGAATTGCGGTTCGCAGATGTTGGCCTTGAATTTCCAAACGGGCGATAAACCGATGCAACTGAACCAGGCGAAGTTCCGCGACAACGGCAACTGCGGGTATTTATTGAAGCCTGAATTCATGCAACGGGACGATTTCGATCCGTTCGACAAGAACAGCTTGGCGTACGCCGAGGCCGTCAAGGTGACAGTCAGGATCATCGGTGGACGACATCTTTCCAGGTCCAAGAAGGGCACGGCCAGCCCCTTTGTTGAGGTTAGTTAATGAAGTTTGCAGAACAAATATATCCATTTTATGCTTGGGAAAGTAAAGCTTACAAAACTCATAAAATTTTTAAAATTAATAATGAAATTTTTATCCAATATGAAGAAAGAACCTTGCTATTATACGTGAAATACGACATCATTCAAATGTCCTCCACAGGACCTCCTACAGGCCTCAATCCTTTTGAGGTAATTTTCAATGACTTTTCGGCACATTTCCGGCAATATCTCGGCCATAACTTCACGAATATTGGTTTTCAATTGCTCAAAATTTTGAGGAGTGTTCGCGTAAACATGATCTTTCGCATAGCCCCATAAAAAGAAATCCAAAGGTGTTAGGTCGTAGGATCTCGCGAATTGACATCACTCAATCTCGAAATTACGCGTCCTGGGAATGTATTTTGCAAAAGTGCTCGATTAGCCTGTGTTTTTGTGGCTTGTGGCTCCGTCCTGTTAGAACCACATGTTCTCCAGATCATAATCTTCAATCGAGATGCAAATCCAAATGCAAACTTCGCCAAAATGAGCCGTAAGACAAGCCCAAATGTTGAGCACGTAGAGGAATCGACCAATTCGGGTCTTCCTCCACACTTTGAGCAACAACAGCGATATTTTCAGCAGAACGAATGTTACGATGATGCACAGGCCTTGCAATATGAATAACCGATCCAGTCCCCTCAAATTTTCTCACTGTGGTAGAAATTGTTTGCTGTGTAGGTCGATTATGTTGACCGTAAAAGCACTAAATGTTGATACAGCTGAATCACCATTTTTTATAATGAAATTCAATTATTTTAACGCGTTCTTCTACTGCTAAACGATTCTTATTTTTAAATGACAAACCTCAACATGCTCGGGATTACATTAAACTCAGACAGATGTCAAATGGGAGGGTTATACTTTTCCTACCACGAAATGGATAACCCTGTATTTCTACCAATTCACCCCATGATTTTTTTCCAGATCTCTATCTCATTTTTGATTATTTTCTAGGTTGAAGTAGTTGGAGCACCTTTTGACACCGGCTCGAAGCTCGAAACGAAACACACCGTGGACAACGGTTTCAACCCGAGATGGAACGATGAGATAACCGAATTTGTCGTCGTCAATCCGCATTTCGCGCTACTGCGGTTCGTCGTGCAAGACGAGGATGTTTTCGGGGAGTCGAATTTCATCGGTCAAGCTACCTATCCGGTAAGTTGAACATCTACAGAGATGTTCTTCTATCGAAATTAATGTATCATCTGCTCAGTCAATATTTATATCGATCAGTAATTACATAATTTTCGTCAGTGAAAACTGCACGAATTTAATAAACAGACAGAAGAAGCTAGTCAACAATATAGATAATAAAATAAATACCACCATGTTTATGGAAGTTGGAAATTTCATCACCAGATAGCGTCGAGATTCTTGGAATCACCAATAAGAAGTACTCGTTTGTTTTTTCAGATAACTTGCATAAGAACTGGATACAGGAGTGTGTGGCTGAAGAACGCTTATAGCGAAGATCTAGAACTGGCATCGTTGCTAGTTCATCTCACCATCAAGACCACATCTACGAGCTAATTTTAAAATGTGAAGTAATTGAAATTGTTTTGTGGTTTACATCGAGTCCGTATGCGATGTCAAACGACAATGTTCAATTGGAAAACTCGGCAATAAGTTCCAACTTTTTCAAGCATTTCTATAGCTATATTTCAGGTAAGAAATTTATGCGTCCTTTAATTCGTGATTTTTTACAAGTTCGTTCTGAAAGGGGGGGATACAAGAAATATTAGATTATTGAAACTGGACTAATGGATGCAGCCAGAGGTTTTGTAAAGTGTAAGTATGAATTTATTGAATTAATTCTTTAATAATTGACATTTATAAGTGATACTAATTTTATCAGTTTTACAAATATTTTAAATCAGCTTTTTACAAGATTCTAATTAGTCTGTCAATTCGAGCGAATATCATAAATGGTGTCATTAAAACGTTATTCAATTAACCTCCCTTGAAAATAATAAGAGAAATCATATCACGTTAAGAATATTTTTCGAGCTATTTTTCTACAGTCCACATATAATTGATTCAGACGGACTGGGCTAGATCAAATGTAAAATAACGTTGACGATGTTGAAAAATATATATCAGTTATATTGTGCGCTATTTATACAGACATATTGTCATCTATGTATAATCATAGATATATTGGATGATTATATAAGGTTTTATGTCCAAATTACAATTACCTATTTATTGTATTTTATTAAGTAATGAAGTGAAATTTTCATATATTTCATTATTGATTTCAATTTGAACAAATTGACTACATATCAGAAGTGAATGTCAATCAAATATCGAAATTTTGCACTTGGCGATTTGAGGAGGCTGCCAATTCTCATTAAACGGAATGTGAGAACAGTCCACACAATGAAAAACAATGACAATGAAGTTAATCATGTTCTCGATCTGTCATTATTGGATGTTATTATTTATAAGTGTCGTTTATGTATTGTTATAAATATATATGTTCTATTACTTATTCGTTTTATGTATATTTGAAAGAATATATTGAGGCTTCCGTATCAGAAATCGGGGAGTGTCCGATTGTTTAGAACATAAAATAAGCATAAATTTACTATTCCACAAGTTCCATGAGACTCGGTTTCAATTGAGTAAATAACTTTGTTTACGTTTACGGTTTGAATAACCCTAGAATAATGCCAAATTTATAATATTCCCAAATCATAAAGTGTGTAATTAACTCACTCCAAAAATGACTAAAATGGGTTAAATTTATTGTATTGATCAAATATTTTCATCACTTTATATAGATCAATCTACAAAGTATTTTGTATAGAGCTGAAAACTATATAAAAGTTGTCTCAAATATAAGTATTACTTCAGTTGGATGTTACTCTATTTTTTAGTGAATTCCAAGGTTGGATTAATATATTTCAGAGTATTCGTATACAGCTTACACAAAACACTGAGTAAATAGGTCTGATAAATTGACATATCAGCATTTGTATTTATAAATGTAGGACTGAGTCAAATATGCATTTATATTTTTGTAAGTTCCAGAAGAATGTTATAACTTTATGATAACGAGCTTTTTATGTCAAACTTAAATTGCTGAATGCTAGTCAATATAACTATAGCAAATTTCATGTTCACATAAATTTAATTTCAACAAATTGTAGTTTAACTATGAAATCCCTTATCATATTCCACAAATTCTAGCTTGCACAACAGAAAATCTGGTCTGTAGAATATTTTATTTTTTAAGTAATAGAGAAGTATACTTAAGTTAAAGTAAAAAATATAATCAATTCAGTTTGTTCCATTTCTCAAACAAGTTAATGTTAATGCATTTCTTCCAAACATTGATAACCAAATATCTGAAATGATTCATACATATCCATGGGTTCCAAAGAATACAAAACAAATCTATATTATGAAATATATTTCAATAACTATTTAGGCTTTTCTTCATCAGGATCACGCTGAATACCCAACATCACATACAAATCTGCAGGTCTTCTGAATGAAGTTTCAGTAAGTATGATATCCTGTTGATCTTTAATTTGATATTTCATTTCTTTCCACCATTTGAGGTTTCCTTCATCTGGTATTTTTGCCACTTCACCAACATGACAAGTTAATTTTCTCTTTGTTGAAGGATAAGGGCCATAAAAAACAAATGTGTACTTTTTTTGTTGTGGTAGGTAGTATATCCTCATTGGTAATTTATATACAATTATTTGCAGAATAGTTACTAATGCAACAAATGCAGCTATGTAATAGTATACTTCATTCTCGGTAGCTTGAGGTAAATCCTCTTCCAAAGGGTACATACTGTTGTAGTTGCTGTGGTCATTTTTTGTAAATATAACAACTAGGAGTATCACTGAACATAGGGTTGTGAAAATTTGAACCAGTGTAATATACCTTTCCATTGTATTTCTATAAATCATATGGTACTCATCAGGAATATTATCTATTATTTTGAGTTGTTCTTTCTTTGGTCTTCTGAATACTCCAAACAAATATCTCACTGGAACTCTTTGCTGAGAAGTTGTGTGGGCTAAAGATGCAGAGTTCCATTTTCCACAGGCTATATGTGATTTTGATTTCGAACACATGGAAAACATAGACTTAGTATAAAGCCTGCTGTTAGTCAATAATTTTTTAGATAAGATTCCTAACATCAACATTTTGTGTCAACCAAGTTACATAACCTCAATTCTAAATGAACGAAAAAACAGTAACTCCTCTAAACTTTAAAGTTATTAACATTCATTCATTTTAAACTTGTCTCAATGACCACGTAGGGCATCATTGATTGAAATACAGTTGGAATCAGGAAAAAAGCACATCTACATCATTCAATCCAATCATTATTTTTTGTAAAGACTATCAATTCAAAATTTGAAATCCATCGAAGCAACACATAAGCAAATAAATATGTATCCATTGGCAGCACTGAATTTGAACATAATTTGAACAATACGTCGGAATTGTCAACTGATTTTGACGTTAAGAGCCGTTGCATTTCTGCACCATTCGGTTCATTTCAAAAACTGAAAAGATCAACAGACGTGAACGTGTAACAAGAAACCAAAAATTGTGGTCTTTTGTTATGATAGTGATAATTATTTCTTACTGTGATTGATAAAATAATATGGCTTCTAATAAAGAGAACTATCTGAAGCCTGTGAGCTTATTACCACATGCGTCTAAATGTAATAAAGAAAGTTATAGACAAATGTCCACAAAATCTGCCTTCGTGGATAGTAACGATAAAAACGTGCCTAAGGATATGGGGAGGGCACCTAAAATATCAAAGCCCTGCGTGGATACCCCAATGGAAGATAAAGAAACAGTTACTAAATCCAATGATATTGCAAACAATGATCAAAAACATAAATGGACGTTAGCCGATTTTGATATTGGTAAACCACTAGGAAAAGGAAAATTCGGTAACGTTTATCTTGCACGAGAGAAAAAGTCAAAATTTTTAGTAGCATTGAAGGTTTTATTCAAATCTGCTATCAAAGAATTCAACAATGAACATCAAGTAAGAAGGGAAATTGAAATTCAAAGTCACCTGCGACACCCAAATATCTTGAGAATGTATGCATATTTTCATGATGATACCAGGGTATATTTAATTCTAGAATATGCACCTAATGGTAAGTACTTGAATTAATCTGTATTGAAATTTTACTTTGTTTTTCTTTGTTAGGTGCATTGTATTCAAAACTTCTTGCTAGTCCGAATAAAAGATTTTCTGAAAATGATTGTGCAAAATATATTGCACAGATAGCAGATGCTCTCAAATACTGCCACACCAAAAAAGTTATCCACAGGGACATTAAACCAGAAAATCTGTTACTTGGTGCTCAAGGTGAAATAAAGATTGCTGATTTTGGTTGGTCAGTACATGCCCCTTCTTCAAGGAGAACTACTCTTTGTGGAACTCTAGACTATTTACCCCCTGAGATGGTAACTGGAAAAACCCACAATGAAACAGTAGATCTATGGAGCCTTGGGGTTTTGTGTTATGAATTTCTTACTGGAAAGCCTCCATTTGAGGCCCCAGACTATGATGAAACCTATAGAAGGATTAGTAAAGCTCAGTTTACAATCCCACCTTATGTTTCAATGGAAGCTCAAGATCTCATTAAAAAGTTATTGGTTGTGAATCCTAATATGAGACTGGAGATGGGTAAGGTATTAAAGCATCCATGGATATTGAAGCACTCTGCAAGTTCTGGCAGTCAATGATTTGTGATCTTAAATTAATTGATTTTGTATTTGTGAATGAATCAGAATAAAATTAGTCAATTCCTAACAATCATTGATGGATACAGCAGTAGCTAATTTGTTCCATTATATTATTTATTTAATTGACATTTCATGAAATAGAATTTTACAACTTGTTTTCATAGTAGGGTGATTATCATTATGAGCCATATGTATAAGCTTGTGTAGATAATGCCTTTTGAATAAGTTCATTCTTCAATACTTCAGAGTTTCAGGGTGGGATACATATTTTAAGGATATATTGAACCAAGATGGTGAATCAACCATTTTTATGTATATTCGTCAGATTGGTGTTTATTATTTTTATTCAATATTGAGACTGATGTTACAGTTGTTATTAAAATATAAAAAAAGAAAAATGTTTTATTTCAATTCTGAAAGGATTATGTATAGGCAGTTCACAGCTATATGCATGATAATGCACACAGCATATTTATTATACAGGGTCGGAAAAAATCTATTAGAGTAATGAGCAGAGCAAAATAGAAGCGGTCATTGGTAGACACTGGTGGCGAAAACATTGTTAAATTTAATCAACGCTTGGAACATGTCATCTATAGGTTTGTTCCAACAAACAAACATTTCTGTATGGTTTCGAAACTGCATGCGCAAACTTCGCATAGTTTCATGACTGTAAAAAAAAATTAGGGTTGGAACGGTGTTATTGGCGGTTTTTGGCTACACACGTTCTACAAGATTGATTTGTTTAAGATAATCTTTGGTTACAATAATAAAAATAATATGACAATGGAACATTCTACCATTTTTGACCCTCGTTTCATTGTACTAAATATCAAAATCATCTTCACTTGTTTCGTGTAAATAATCAGTATCTCCATTACATATTAATTTTTTCGCATTTGATTCGAAAGGAAGAAATTATTAACACAAATGAAAGTAAATGTTTTCAATTTTGAGCATGTACCGAAATTACCCTCCTGAAACAATGCTGCGGACGGTCTCGAGTTTGCTTGGAACAAAAAGATGATGGTCAGATTACGATCACTTCTCGGTTGGAACAGATTAAATCAATTGCGCATGAAGTTGACCATATTGTGACGGTTTCAAGACGTGTTGGAACAAACCTTATTTATACAACCGCAGAGAGAACAAATCGTCAAATAATTTGGATGAACTGAGAATCACTCATTATGTTCTAGTTTCGTGGGTTCAATTCATCAATGTGATATATTTTCCAAAAATTTGTTATCTCCTCCTTTGACAAATATACTTCACGGGTCTATGCCCTGTGTTTTATAGGTAATGAATATCAATCATTTTCGGCTTTTAATCTTGATAAAGATAAGAGATTGAAAGAAATGAAAATAAAAGTCCCAAGGTGAAAACATTTTTATAATTCCGTCATCTTATAAATTACTTTTTCTTGGGGGCTTTCTCTGCTTTAGCCTTCTTGCTAGGCTTCGGTTTATCGCCACCCTTGGCCATTGTTTTCTTGCCATACAGGGTACCGTTTCTTGAGGCAGCCTTCTTTAGGCAAAGGAAAGTTGCTGTACGGATGTGATTCCTACGCGAGCGCGCCCTACGCAACTTGAATCTGTCAAAGTCGGTCAGTTGTGAACGCTGGAACAATGAGAAAATGATCAGAAATCTCGATGGTTTCCAAATGGATCAAGAATTTCTAATGTGAATGTCAGAATTAATATTGGCATCAAGTATTTGTCAGCCGGCAATTCCTATCAAGAAAAAGGATCATCATATAGTTGTTATAAAATTTCATCAAGTTATTTCAAAATATCTGGATTTGATACATTTTTTTTATGTTTGTATATATCATGGAGAAATTGATACCTTTTGGGATATTCCACTTGAAGTTTAGATTACCCTTTTTTTTACATATTAGTTTTTGGACAAGGTTGTACAGTCTTTGCTATTTTCTTCAATAACATGAAACATTGTCTTAGGAAAGGGTTTATCATGTATACATCCTGAGGAATACATCTTCAAATATCCAGATATATCAGCATCTATATGTTGTGTCTGGTTGATGGAAAAAAAAAATGCAAAAAAGCTGTAAAATCTTGTTCAAAAACACTCTAGAAAATAAATTGGTGCCCAGATTGAATTGACAGAATAATTTTGTAATTCCTCAATATATTAGGTGTTGTATTGGTAATTCTAATGAAATTGGAAAAACTCAAAAAGAATATATGCTCACCCTCTCTTTGGCTGCAACTTTCTTAGCCCACACAGATTCAGCCCATTTTTCATTAACTTTCTCCGTATTCCATGCCTTACGGACTACTCTTGTAGAGGCTGTGTAGGGGAACCTGATGCGGAATTTTGTAAGATGCAACTGGTTTAATCTGATTTGGCTTCTGGCAACCCCAGTTTCAGGTCCATCAACCAAAACCTACAATGTGGTTAAATAAATCAATACATGTGGCAATAATAAAACTCAATATGGCATGAATTCAGATATCAGAGTGTAAAGTGGCATCAATTATGAATCAGCCGGCAATTCCTATCAAGAATGGGTTCATCATGTGAAATAACTCCATGTATAAAGAAATTAAGAATCCAATATATCTCAACTGATCAACTAGAGTTAGATTTGTGAATATCACTATGACCATCTCTTTATAGTGTGAATGCATCATGTTCATCATAACAGAGTTATTCATTTATTAATCCATTGAATAAAATAAAAATTAGACTGCCTGAACTTAACATCATAGAAGATTTAGATTTTTTTCAGGCCATACTGAGAGTTGTTGGAAAATAGTAACTTGAAGTGGAAAATGAATGATGATGTAGAAATGAGATATATCATGATTTCAAGTTTAATTGAATTAACCTCTAAAATTTTCACATTTTCACTTACCCTTGTTTGGTCGATAACATCAACAATACTAACAAGTTTACCCTTGTTAGGGCCATCGGATACTACGGCCACACGGCCGGTTTCTACAAACCTCTGGAACGGCTAAAAAGAAATATATCTTTCAGGAAAAAGAATCAAACACTCCATGTGATAAACAGTATGGGAAAATTAATATATACACAGCATTTTATACTGATACTATAGAAGTACCACAAAAATGAAGGAATAATACTATTGAATGTATAAAACTTCAAATAAGACCTTAAATTACTGAATGATAATAATCTGAAAATAGAGCACCTTACCATGCTTCAGAGTGGACTAAAAAGAACGATGGCCGATGGTTGCCAACACCCGGAAATAACAACTACATTATATGACGACTGACGGTAGTGACAGTGACTTCATTTCCGTTGAAGCACACGAAACAAATAGTAGTGGTATAGCAGATGTCTCATATCAACCTCTTTCAATTTTATTCTTTTCTTGTTGGTGTGACTAACAGAGACATAATCATTCTCATTTATAGAATGCATAAAAAACTAGGGAAACAGAGTTTATATTAGACCACGGTATTAGACATATTTCGCTAATATAGATATTCCATGAAAGAGATCTCATGTAATGTATTTCAGTTTTATTTTTGATCTTGTCATTGCGGTGTGACTAACAGAGACATAATCATCCTTATTCAATGAATAAATAAATGCTTGAAAGGCAGAATTTATTTTAGACATATGTCCACATGACGTCCCCATCTGACATATGATCGATTACGTGCAGTCGCTGTCTAATATCACATATATTTCAATTATTTTGGTTTTTATTTTGCAATTGTAGATATTCAGACATTCTTCCACTCGATTAATAAACTTTTGCATCAATAATATTTCTATATTGTTTAATAACTGTTGTATTGAAGTCTCATTGCAAGAAACCATGCAAAACAATTTATATAATGGTAAGTTCGATTTCTTCAATATGGTCAACTACTAATTCGATTTTCTGTTCAAGGACATATTCTGCCAAAGGACCCAGTTGCTTTGGAATATGTTAACAAATATATTTATGTTAAACAAAATTTCATACCCACATTGCCACAGCCAGAATACTCAGGGTCAAAAGTTTTGATAAATCCTCTCTTCAATAAAAAGGTTTTTGTGAATCCAAATTTTCATGCTCCTATGCCGCCTTCGTCTACAAAAATTCACATAAACCCAAGATTGAAAACTTCAGGAATTGAAAATTTCACCAACAGCAACATACACATCAATCCTGAGGTATTGAGAAATATACCAGTAATGGAAAACAACTTTTGTACAAATATTCAACAAAATCAAGTGAATACAGATCAAACCTCTAAATCTACAATCACAACAACTGAAAGAAGAGTAAGAAGAACATCTATAAGATCTAAATTCAAAATAGTGAGATCCACATATTCCAACTCAAGCAGAGGCAATGTAAAACCACATGAGAAATACATAAGAACATTGCTTAATAACAGATACAGTTTGAACAGAAAAACACCTTCATCTCAAACTCATGATTCATATAAATCTACCAAAATATCAAAGTATAAGGTGGACAACAGGAAGAGTAAACATATAAACTTGACACCCAAGAATAAGTTTGTATTTGTGAACAGATTTTTGAGTATTGGTGAATTGGCAAATAATGTGATATTCAAAACAACTAAATCAAGATCAAGTCTGATCAATTTGAGAGGAACATTATTCAAGAATTCACCTAATTCTTTAAGAAGAGCTTCTATTGTGAAGAAAACATCATCAAACATCTTCAAAGTTCAAAACAAATCAATTTCCAGATACAAGTACAGTAGAAAAACACTCATTACAAGTCCAAATGGAAATATGGTTTATGTAAACAAAAGGTGAGAAATTATTAATCCTGATGAAACAATTTCAATGATTCCTTTTATAATTCCAGGCTATCGAAAGTTAAAAACAATATATCTGTTGAAAAATTGAAGAAATGTAACATACCCTGTCAATATTATAGAAAATTCGGGCGCTGCAAAGGAAATAAAAATGGAAAATGCAAAAGAAAACATGATCCCGATCAAATAGCCTTGTGCACAAAGTAGGAACTTGCCAAGTAACCAACTTTTTTTAACTAACTTGAATTTCAGATTCCTTCAAGGAGCTTGTGTGGATAAAAAATGTCTTTTATCACATAATGTGTCTCCTGAAAAAATGCCAACCTGCAAATTTTACCTGGAAGGGTTGTGTTCACGGGAAGATTGCCCTTATCTACATGTTCGCATCAGTCCTAAAGCAGACATTTGCAGAGATTTTCTGGAAGGCTTTTGCAAGAAAGCCACAAAGGTAATATCAATTTCATTTTACCATTCCTCACTTTATTATTATTTTTTTCATTTCAATCATGTGGAACATGTGATGACCCTCTTTTTTAGTGTGACAAACGTCACCAATTTTTATGTCCTGATTACGAGAAGCAAGACTGTGCAAAAATTCGTTGTCCTTATCCTCATGGCAATATGGTAAGAAAGTATTCCTTAGTAAATAGGAATAAGTTTGCCAAGAAATCTTCTGATTATGTCAAAGCTGAACCCTCCGAGAAATTTTCGAAGGATGTAGAGCAAAATTGTACTGATGAACCAGTTACTGTGAATAAGAGATATTATATTGATAGAAAAGCATCTGAAGAACAGAATATCGATAATTCAGATAATAATATTGATGCAGAAGGAAGTGCCTTCAGATCTAGGCCAAAACTAAGGAAATTACCATCATTCATTGCCTTTGAAGAGTTATGATGAACATTTCTTGGTATTACTTTAATTGAAAATTTATTTGGATTGTTTTTGGATTATTGTACATTTGGAAAGAAAAATAAAGACAATTTTTGAAGAACGTGTTTCTTTAAAACTTCATTAGGTAAATATTAAACAATAACAAACTATCACAACTAAGGTAACTGTGTAACTCATCACAGGAAAAAAATACGATTTATACGAGTGAGAACTCAATATTTTCTCATTTGCTAGAAGAATAAGCTGCAATAATATTATATCGGCACACTTTTGTACATGGTGGGTTGAAATACAAATATAAAAAATGTAATTGTTCTAGAAAGTCCGGTTCTTTATTAGCATAACTCGTCTATTCATTCCAGGAAGATAGTTGTGACAGATTCGGTGAATTTTCATAACCAACAAATTTATAAGGAAATTCTACAATTCATCAATCATCACTATAATTTTAATTCGCAACACTTTAACCCATTAACCGCCAAAGGTGCGTAATCGGTACTTTTCCATACATTTTTTTTTGTGGTTTGGTCAATATTATTCATATTTATTCTGACGGATATTCATAGCAATGATCTAGAAGAAGTATAAATACTTTTATTCAATCCAAACATGATTTTTTCAATCGCTCAAAGTTAATTGAGAATCTTATAAATTGAGCGTTTTTGGATTACTCCAATAAAATCATTTTTTTCGATACTGAACAAAAAATGATAATACTCATTTAGTATTGTTGAAAAAAAAGCTGTCACAAATCTCCTACTTGAACAAGTAGACTATATATAGTGTTTCCTATTATCGTTTTTTTCTAGAATTAACTCAGAGAGAATATGTCAAACGATCATCAATAATGAAATCATTGAGTCATTTCTCGCTATAAATTAATTTCCAATTTGTTGGGCAATTATAGCCTAACAGAATGGGCGCATGTAGGAGTAGAGAGTAACTTTCTTTGTCAATGTGATTGGATAGTTGTATCCAATCTGTTAACCATTTCACCATTTCTTCTGTCTGCAAGTTCACTGGATTCAAGCCTATTAATTTCGGAATGAAAACTTTTCAGTAAAGTACAAAATGATCATTTCAAGAAATATTACCTCTTATAGAACAGGACTTTTTCAGTGCTTCCAATGGCAAATTATGCACACCACCTTCTCTCATAATAGCTTTATCCATTTCTTTCAAGATATATGCTCTTTCAGCAAGTCTTGTTCTTTTGAACCATCCTCTATGCATATCATGCATTTTTAGAAGATGAACCTGAAATAAATGTCTCTGTAGAACTGTGTATTCAATAATTCACTTAATAAAGACAGTGTACTCACAACATGACTCCTACTCAAGTAAAAGAGGTGATATGGTTCAGACATGAACAGGTCCTTACATTGTATGATTTCTTTGACACAAGGTTGAGTTCCACTTCCAATCACACCCAAAATTCGATTCCACTTATCATAGAGACAATGTGGTTTCAAAAAATTGAGCTGACTCTGTAAATGACGGAACACAGGTCTATTATGGTGGAGCCTATCTTTGAGATTGAGCAAAGAAAATTCAGATTTCTGTTGCAATGTCCAAAACTGTGAGCTCAGTAAGTAACGAGGTAACATGTAAGCTACAGGAAGAATAACATAAGGCCCCAGAGGTAGAGCTGATATAATGAGAACTGGAGCTACTTTTCTCATGTCCTTTGGCATCTGTTGATAAAGTTCAATTTCTCTACGTAGTAGTTTCTCAAACTTAGTTCCTGGCTTGCCTGGGGAATTCAATATCCTAATAATTCTGAAGTAGTCCTTGGCATCATTCACGAATTCTTTGACTCCGTCCATAAATACCCTATAAACTTGTATAGCTCCAGTGAACCTTCTTTCCACAATGTGTTCATAATTCTTCAAATAATCCAAATAACGGGTCAAGAAATAAAAACGAAGTTTTTTTGCTTCATCTCTTTTGTAAATGGACTTCCTATTGTAATATCTTGATGTAGGATTTATTAATCTGGAAAATGAAAGAAAATCAAACAATACTCAGTGTATAACGTATAAAAATCACCTCAAACTATTCTTGAGAATAATTCTATTGGTTGACCACCCAAACATTATGTCCATATATTTTTAATGTATCATTTCACGCATAGAAAATCAAATGATCCTTAAGAAATTATCGTTACTCTCATAGTTTTACCACATTATGTGAAATTCTCTCTAATCTTTTCAGAATTTGTTCATCGTGATTGTTATGATACAAAACTTTATTTGAGGTTATATTGTGATTATATTTCAGTCTTTTCTCATATCAGGTGATATGATTTCTTGAAGTGTAGAACATTCGCCCATATTTATATTTCGATAATAGATTCAAATGCTAGATATGTTTTATTTCTAAAAACTCATAGGAAGCATACTATATAGAAATGTTACATGAAAACGTAATGTTTTTTGCTAAGTGGAATTTGGTATTGGGAACTTTCGTAAAAATTGAATGAGCACACCACTGACACATATTCGTGAAAAGTTATATAAGGATCCAATTTTATCTTGATGATATGCGCGGACCAGATATTACAAATATACAGGAAGTATGAAAAGTGATGTTTAGATTTATTTAGTTAAAAAAATGCAAAATGCAGTGTAGTTTTTGAATCAAACTAGGATTATATATACAACTAATTATTTTATTTGATAATATCGTTCGTGTTCTTCCATTCCGAATACGTCAATAAACACTAGAATTTCTGTCAAAATGTATAGATCGGATGATATTTTATAGACCCCAAAAATCTAATAAATCTGAACAGGAGATAACTTGATTACGATTTTTATTTAGTCGCGTCATATTGGTATTTAAAAACGATTATCGCATGGTTCCTCTAATACAATATCGTGCCTCCCGGTAATATAATCGAGAATTTGGAACACCTCGAAGAATTTCAGCGTACCTAACCGTTTCAGCCGACGTCGATCAGATTTTCCTTCCCGCTTTCAGTGATCCCGAAATCGTTGAGGCGGTAGTATCGACGCACCGCGTCGAGACGACAATTTCATACAATGTTTTGTAAGTATACGATAGATCGTCTTTCATAACATAACACCGGTAACCAATATAGAATCAGTGATTTACTAGTGATATTTTCACCAATTTGTACTGTGATTAAGTGAATGAAAATAGCGATATGAATGCTTGCCAGTGTTGTTTTTCATTTCAATTCAGTATTGTGACTAAATAATTCTCATTGATTCAATAGTTGTGATGAATTCATAGCTGGAGATTGTAGTGATTAAAAATATACACACTCTTCATGGCATCATAAACATAAAACTGATTATAACCCTTTATGATAGTCAGAGAGGAGAGCATATCGATCCCTTCTGGATGCTGTGACCTTGAACTCATATCAGGTTTCCTGTTGAAACTTTGATTCGTTTGAGTTACAATTCAAAATAAATTTTTCGACACGTTTCATAACGCTTTATTTCTTTCATATTTGTTGATATTCTGATGATGTATAAATGTCCATAAAACTTAGAGGAGTCTGGAGCTGAATACTCATAAGATTTTCTGAATATACGATTTGTTGTGACTTGGCGAATTGCACTTGTGAAAAAGTTGAGATATATAGAGCCTCTTTTGAATAAGGCATCCAATAATGTTCTCGAATTAGTATATTAAAAACAAGTTCGAATGTATTGTCTAAATAAAAAAGTGTGTTTTCAATAGAAGTTTTTGATGTTTTCGTTCGATTTGACTTCAGAGACATTGTTTGAGTCAACATGAACGATCGATGAAAAATATTAGCGGGAACGTAAGCACATCCGGTTATCTATACTGGAAACCCTGTATTATATTAAAAATGTTCATAATTGAATTCGTCAAACTTGAACAAATATTCTTGACGTCAATCCTACAAAGGAATCCTTGTTACTCTGAAACATTTTCATACAGAGATATGATAATTAGGTGTTCAACATTTTTATTATTCGATTGAATATACTTCGTGATTTATTAACAAACAATTATCATACCACACTTGTTTAGGCCTTTCGAAGAAGTCATGCAAAAATATAATCTAGGACTTTTCAGAGGTCCATAATTCATATTTGGAGAAGGTCGAACAGTTCATAAACATCAAATTTTTGTACGATATCTGACGTCATATATCTTCAGGTCTTTTTTCCAGATTGATATGAATAAAGTATTTCGTTTCATCACTTCAGGAATTATTTGCAAGTTCATTTAGAATTGCACAACATCTTTCAAACCATACAGTTTCCTATTTCATTCTCCTGATGAAACCTGTTAATTTGTAAAAACTATCAAATATGGTCATTCCTCAGTGTCCGTGTACCGGGTGTCTTATATACAGGCTGTCGTATTGGACAAATTCTAACAAAACTTCATTCCGGCACTTCTTGGAGTTTTCGAATATGGCATCGCCATTTATTGAATTATTCTTAAAAATGGTGGAGGAGAAACACTTCAACTTTGGTCTCTGTCTCATGAACGCCAGTTTGAATCTCAACGTTTTTAGTTGACGTATTTTATTTCCGTCACAACGATGGTGGTTCAACATCACGATTTCGTTAAAAAACTGATTTGCTGAATGCTTTGAAAAACATCTTAATCCTGTTGTCAACTAAGTTTTGACAGTTTAATCAGATTCCATAATTTGATAACGAAATATTGCCGGAGTTATAGCCTTACATGACTTGTCTAAAAAAAAAGTATAGACACTCGGTATGAATGCATGATACTGCTATTTTACAAATTATAAATGTTTTTAGTTTAGCTTACCTATGTTTCTTTGGAAGTAAAACCTAATTATAAATCATTCGAAATAAACACTACTAAATAACGTTCTAAATGTAGCTATGCATGGATTTGAATTATCTGTAGAGTTAATTAGGTGAGCATAGAATAACAAATAAAATTACTGATTATATACACACTATACCTTTAGATATAGAAGCCATTTTTCATCTGAAATATTCAAAATTGAAGCAAACGAATGCTCATCCCGAAACTTTCAATTAACAAACGAGTTTCTGCTTTACATCATGATAACAAAATATTTATCGACCAACGAATTCTGCCGAATTCGAAATGAAAAAATCATCAAACATTTATCGTGAATAGAAAGAAGTGTTGAATAAGTTTTTTCAGAATTTTTTTTTGTTAGACAAATTGACTGGAAATAATAAATATGAAACACAACAGTGAAAACAAAATACAAGTATTGAAAGGAGAAATACTGTAATCATATTTGATTACCTTCATGATTGATGATTCGTTTTCCAGTATCGTTAGTTGCATAACTTTCCCAAATTCAAGGCCTAAAGCTGAGAGTTTTTTATCGACCACCTGAAATTCGAATTTATATCAATTCATCCAATTTCCTGTGTTTGCAGGACAAACAAAACCGATCCCTACAACAACAAATCATGGCTGTCGAAATTCTGGACGAAGACCACTTCGCAATTAGTGCTATAGTTACAGTTAGCATGCAAATAATATTTTTTGTGATAGCCGCCACATTCCAAATGGACAAAGTATCAGATTTCGCAGGTGGAATTAATTTCATGATTCTGGCACTACTCACCTTCTTGTTAGGACAAGCAGAAGAAAGAGTGAGTAATCCTTGGGAAATATTTCGTATGGGTTGAGCACAACGACATAGTTGCCTCAATCTAGTTTATTCAATATTATTATGTTTTGAATTTGTCATATTTTGCATCGCTAATGCTATAAATAAAATAATGGGAGAATGAGGAAGACCACAAATTTCTCAAAATAACATTATATAGTCATATTAATGAATACAAGTAACGACAAGATGCTAATCAAATAAGAATTTTTTCGTCGTTTAGTGTATAAATTCTTCATTTATTATCTTCAAGACTTTCAATATTCCCAATATTCTTCGATATCTATATTAAAGTGTTTGAAGAAATGAATTATTTAGAAATACAGCTTCAATACTCGTACTCTTAAACATATCCACATTTTATTTCAGAAAAGTTATGATAGTAGACAGCTTATGGTAACAATATTCGTTTGTTTGTGGGGCATGAGACTGTCCGGATATCTCTTGTATCGTATCGTTAAAATAGGAAGAGACAAACAATTCGATGATAAAAAGAGCAACAATATCAGATTTGCTATTTTTTGGACGTTTCAGGTAATTATTTCACAATATCAGATATAGACTTGGAAACAAACTTTTTTTCTTCAGAGGCAATTTTTGAACACCATTCCGGAAATTACAGCTATAAGTGTTCTTTTAAAAAATGAATGGATAAGCAAATTCTACTCAAAAAATACACGAAATTTCATGTACCTTGAAATCGAGTGATTAATCAAAATTTTCAGAACAACGAACTTGAATGTTTTTTTTTGCAGAATGATGCACCCTCTGTACATAATGATTTTCCTGTGAATTTTCCGCTTTCTAAGATGAAATATAGGAGCATCGTCTTATGACCAGAATTTATAAATGGAATTTTGTAGGCGATCTGGGTGTACGTTGTAAGCCTGCCGGTAATAATAATAAACTCTCCGAGACACTCTATTCCTCTTGCCCCGAAAACTATGACGACCTTGGATTCCACTGGGACTGCGTTTTTTATCGTCGGACTTTTGGCCGAAACCTATGCGGATTTACAGAAATTTTCCTTCAGGCAAGATCCAGAAAACCAAGGAAAATGGTGCAATGACGGTAAAAATTCAATACCAAGAAACCAGAGTGATTTTTCTGTTTATTCGAGGACGAGACTTGTGACAGCTTGTCAGAATGTGCGCTGTTGTCGTTCGACTTTTTTTCCAGAGATTCTCTGATGAAACAAGTCATTGGTGTATGTCCATAATTTGGTTTGTAACGAAATTCATACAATATTAAAATACTTATACATATATACAAGAATTTAAGAACTGTTTGAACAATAGGAAAAAATAATTGAAAAGAGATGCTGTATTAAGAAGTAATATGAATTGAAAAATCAATTTTTTACGTTATAAAATTTTGTTATAACAATTGGTGCCCTAGATGAGCCAACTAGATGTTCAATAGTGAATTCCACACGTACTTATGTTATCAAAATATAACCAAAACTGTCACAACTCTCGTGAATAGATATTATACTGAATGCATGATGTAATTACAATTATCTTATAGGTTTGTGGCGTCTATCTAGACATCCTAATTATTTCGGTGAAATAATATTGTGGTGGGGGATTTTCATCATATCATTGAATGTTTTGGATGGTATTGAATGGATAGCAATAATGTCTCCACTTTTCACGACCATTATCATATTGTTCCTGTCTGGCATACCCATGCTTGAGAAGTCTTCCGATGAAAAATATAGAGAGTAAGTAAAAATCAATTCATAAAGTGCAATATTCATATGATTCAATTGAGCCTTTTTTAATTTTGAAAAAGCGATTTTTGGAGAAACTGAAAATAAACTTAGTATATCTGATAAGGGCTAAGTTGGTTTCCAGACGAGCCTGAGTTGATGATAATTCTTATTTTTTTTGAGAAAATACATTTGAAAATTATTTCCATTTGTTGCCTATTCTTCTGGTTGTGAATTGAATATCTCGCTTTCAGCATATCCGATTACCGTTTTTACAAGTCTTCTACGTCACCACTAATCCCAATTCCACCATCAGTGTACGTAGAAGTACCGCAGTTCCTGAAGTTCGTCCTGTGTTGCGAATACCCAATCTATAATTCGCTGCAGGAGAAGTCCAAATCCTCACACAACATCATCAAGGAGTCCAACAGCGCCTCTCTGGCGGCTTCGCAAACATAGCTATAGCTTTCCGCTGGTCAACAGCGCAAAGGCAACACTGTTTCGGAGAACAAAGTTCAAATAACAGCTCTGTGAAGAGAAAACATATCTTTCCTATTTCATACCATCAGCTTCCGTTCACTCACAATCCATTTCTCATCCCGGTGTTCACCATTTCACTGCTACTGGAGCATGAGCAGTATCGTGTTCACACTCTCGCACCTCCCACTTTCCAATCGGTTTCAGCATAAGCCTGGCATGAGTTTTCGAACCTGACCGCGTTCGATATCAAAAAATTCATTTGCAAGAACGAATTATGGATTCTTTTTGGCATTTTCCATAGATTTATAATTTTATATATCGCACTAACTGTTTCGTTTTGAAGCTTCATGACCCCTTTTCTATTGGCAAGTAGTGACAATAAAAAATTAAATCAAGATGGGAGTAGGTAAAATGAAGAATTCGGCACGGTACAACATTTTTATTTTAGAATTCCCGTATCCGGTCATAGATTAAGAAAACATATGTAGTCAATACGAATTTCCGGTCTAACCGGAAGTGACCCCAACTTTTGATTTTCAAATGGAACCCACTGTATATTTTTCCATTTTCAGATCATTTTATATACACCAGTAGTTTTTCCGGATCAAAATGTCAATCTGTTTTGATATAGAAATAATCCTTAGGCATTTTTACACAATGCAACTTTCAGTGTAGCTAGAAGGTGTCAGCAATGCATTGCACAAAATGGGGGTCAATTTGAATATTTGTTGTAATTAATTTTTTATCGCCCCTCTTTCTATGCTACTGAAAATAATAAAGATTGATGTAAGGATCTCATTCCAAATGATGGAATAAAATTTTTCTCTTCAAAAAATGAACAATATCATATAGTTGCTGCCCACCAAATTTCAAATTTCGATCTCGAATGATTCAGAAGTTGCAGCTCTGGCCGATTTTTGTGCACGCCTTTGTATGTAGTGTTATATCCATTTATTATAAATCTATGGTATTTCCAATTCCAAACTGATTGTTGTGGTTGGAGATTCTCCACAGTTGGTTAATTTTTCTTCCATTGTTGAATTGTTGCAAGATATTGTATAATCAAAATGTTATTCATAGATGAAAATATAAAAACTGAAAACATAGAATTTACCAGATGAAGCATGCCTTAGCAATTCACTTGTATCTATGAAGTAGTAGTGAAAATGTAATAGGTACATATTTCGGTAAAGTATTTGCACTTTTTTGTAGACCAAAAACTTGAATGATAATTCCTTGTTCGATATATAACAATCAGAATTAGATGTGTATATTTATATAGACAAAATATTCGAGAAAAATTAATGTTATGACTTCCACTAGAAACCAATAACTTTCGTGGATGTAATTCCTGTTTCGTTTTAGAATACTGGATTTCTTTACTTTTATATATATTTATTATTGAATCATTATATACAGGGTGTATCGGAAAGTGTGGGGAATATCTCGTATTTGAACAATCTTCTTTAATTCCTATTGAAATTTTTCTTTCAGTGTCACGTAACGATGATATCGACTATCGAATTTTTTAAATAGCTTTTGTGTGTCTTCACACACAGTGGAAATCGTGTACTGTTAATTATTAAGGTTCAAAAAAATTAACTAATCTATTCTATTAAAAACCCCTATATTGAAAGCGTGTGAGCAGATCTCATTCTTCAAGTTCCATCTGAATCCAAGAAACTCTTCATATTTCTCGGTCATCCTGTATACTATAGCGCAAGTTCTGATCGTACATCAATAATAATATATATGTATTGTGCTATATTATTCAACATCGACTAACCGTCTTGTAACTAAAATTGTCGAAAAATATAGTGAAAAGTTGTTAACATCAATAACCAATATATATATATCATAGTTTATTTACTGTGAAAAATACAAAATAAAGACAGTCAAAATTTGGTGGTTTCTTCTTCAAAAACAATTCAAAAAGTATACTTCATTCACGGTGACATACTAATTGGGACAGAAATTCGACGAGCGTTCGCGTGGGCCGGCCAGACATTCCTTGTCGGAGATAAGGGAAATCCTTTCCGTTCGACAGCATAACCCCATAAGTGTCCAAGTGGAGCCAATCCCCGCAGGGCACGAACTCGTTGAGGAACGCAGCCACCTTGCAGGCCTCCCCGCACCTGGGACGACCCCCTTTCCCGAAAGTCTTCACGTCGACGGCGTGGTGGTTGCTCACCAGCTTGGTGAAATGGTCCCACAGCGGGAACCGCCAAACGCGATCCCCTGTATGCATGGACGCAGCCAACATGTACTCCCACAAGGCCTCCGAGTTGCTAAACACCCCGCTGGCCGCGGCTCCCAGCGAGTGCTTCATGTCGTTGGTCATGGTGCCGACGTCCACGATGAACCTCGGCCAAAAGTTCTGCGCGTAGACCAGCGCATCGGCCAGGCACAGCCTCCCAGCGGTGTCCGTGGACTCGATCTTGATGCTCTTGCCGTTCATGGCCTTGACGATATCCCCAGGCCGCATGGCGGCACACCCAGGCATGTTCTCGCAGAGCGGAATCAGAGCTCTGACGTTGATGGGCAGCTGGAGGCCTGCAACTGCGCGGCAGGCCGCCAAAACGCAAGCAGCCCCGCCCATATCGCCGCGCATGAAGCGCTGCTTGTTCGGCGGCTTGATGCACAGCCCTCCGCTGTTGTACGTGATGCCTTTGCCTATGAGGACGACAGGGCGTTCGTCTCGCGAGGCGCCGTAGTAGCTCAGCTCGAGGAAGATCGGCGGTTCGCAGGAGCCCTGAGCCACGGCCAGGAACGCGTACATCTTCTGCGTCTCCGCCCATCCGCGTACTTTGACCTCCACGTTGACGCCGGATTTGCACAGAACCTCGACGGCGTTCTGGGCGAAGGACGTGGGCGTCATGAGGTTCGCGGGGGTGTCCATCAGCTGTCTCGACAAGTTCTGGGCCGCTGCTTTCTGTAGGCCGATTTGCCAGCCGGTCCAGTCGCAGTCGTCGTAGAGCTCGAGTTGCGGGATGAGAATCTGATGTTTCTTCATTTTCTTCTCCTGGTAGAGCCAGACGCCGAGAGCCGCTCCTTCGGCGGCGGACTCGGCGTGGCCGAAGCTCTCGATGTACACTCTCCTCACCGACATTTTCTGGAGGGCTTTGCATCCTGTGGCAGCTGCTATGCGGATGGCTTCCTTGCCTTCGTCCATTTGCTCGAAAACGTCGTAGCCCTGGCATTCGGGACCCATTCCAACTACGGCTACCATCGAGAATTCGTCTTCGAGGTTGTAGAAAACTCGGACTTCGCCCTTTTTTGGTGGTGGTCCGGCAAATCTCAATAACTCGTACAGTCTGTGGCAGACCATGTTGTCGTACCTCTCACCGGTTGGGGTGAGTTTACCGGGAACGTGATCATCATCGGGGTTGATATATAAACCGAAAACCACACCTTTATGCCGATTATGTCTGCAAGGATCTTCCGCTGGTTTCTTGCCGCATAAAGTTGCTTCGGCAAATGTTCTCTTTATCGATGTAAATTTGGGCGTCAACAAACTCCTTATCATAAGCCTTACCGGTAGAGCCATTTCACTATCAGACCAATTATAGCATTACTCACAATTTACTGCAATTTTCAGACATTTTGTGCAAAATTCAAAAAAGTTGGTGTTTATTTATTGGTTCCTGTGGTAATTTAAGTTTTGTTTCGATTAAACTACGAAAGTCAAGTGACATTTTCATTCAAATATCTCATACACAGGATGTATGCATTTGCTTTGTCTTTCATTGTAAAATTATTCAATAAGATCATTTATTACGATAATTAACTATTTAAGATTCTCAATTCTTCGGTAAAATGACTTCAAGAATGCTTCTTTTATAAGATAAAAAAATTAATCACAAGTAAAATTTAATAACGCCTTCTCTGTAAAAAGCAGAAGAGATAGGTATAGAGAACCCTGATATAGTTTTGAAGGGAATCTAATTCTGCGTCGAGTTACGCTACTAAATACGGGGTGTTCCATTCAACTTCAAAAAGTTATTTAATTGAATGTGTGTCCCAATTTTGAGGCATTTTTTTTCGCCACTCTGTATAATATTGCATTAAAAATTTTATGTACTATAGTTAATTTTAACCTTTGATCTAAGTATTACATTTAATCACGAGCAACTCGTTACACACGTTACAGGGTGAAAACAATTATCAAATTATGGTCTGTATTTTTAAATTTCTCAGAAACGGTCAGTCTGGGACTCACCTTCATTTTGTCTATGTTATCTAAAAATATAAAAAAAATATAGGGTGTTCAATAAGAAAGAATGTAACTTTGGAATGTAATTTTTTTGGGGATCACCCTATATATTTCAAAATAATTTTGGAATATGCTCCCCATGGACCCACATATAATTGTGCTTAAAGTTTTTCCTTAACTCTCTTCATTTCTCGTAGAAATACCGAGGCGAATGTGGTGAGCCACCCTGTATATGGTTTGAAATTATGTTAGATCAACTAATTTTTGCTCTAACCCTGTAACTAACGAGTTATGGCAAAATAGGTATTATATGTCCTCCAGAGTTTGAAGTTGGCCGTAGAAAATATCAGGGATATCAAGATTCAAGGTAGAAGAAGATTTTATTCACACTTTTGAAATTTGAGGTTATGGATCATTTTTGAGAAAACAATTTCATCGCATCTCTGCATCGCATTTTCAATTTTATTAGCAACAATCATATAATATGTCTCGCTACTGTTCAATAGGCCGATATAATCAACAAATCAAAAACTTAAAAACAGTCAAGGTAAGGTTTCGGCTAATTATCGAAAAAAGAAGATCATTGTTACATTCTAGGATAACATTCTGAAAACATATTTTCAACAAGTCTCATTCGATGAAGTCAAATCAAAAATCAAATGGAATTATTTGGGTAAAATGTTGGTAGGTTGTGATAACCAGAAATTCATTATGGTAATGGATCAATTTGTTTTAATTTCTCCTTTTCAGAGGAATTTATCACAAGTAGAAGTAGCAAATCAAGATAAAAATAAAACTTCTGTTCCAGTTCAATTTGCTATTGAAGATGAAAGTGTATCTGGCAAATATAAGGTATATTTTCAAGCCAATTATGAAAAAATGTATCAATTTTCATATTCTTCTTCAAGTTGTCATCAAGAATCCTCAGAAAACGAATCAATAAACTATGCAACAGTTTTGACAAAACAATAAAAAACAAGCTACCCCTATATTCTGTAGCAGGAGTATCTGTAGTAGAAAGTACAGCAGATCCCAAATTAGTAGTTGAGCCCATACCTGAACCTCCCCCTATTCCTGAAGGGGGTGGCGAAATTTTGAATCAGTTGAATGCTCTTGGAGAATCCACATTTGCTTCTTTAGGATTAGGAGGTTATTCTCCAGTTGGAATAGCTCAAAATTGTTTCGAATACCTACATGTTACATTAGGTCTTGAATGGTGGGCTGCCATTGCTCTAGGTAAATTGTAGGATGAAATGTTGAATTGTAAATTGAATATGATTTCGTTTCAGGGACTCTCATCATAAGAATTTGTTTATTTCCACTAGTTGTGATAGCACAGAGAAATGGAGCAAAGATGAATAACTATCTGCCTCAAATGCAAATGTTGCAGTTGAAAATGACAGAAGCCAGACAAACTGGAAATCAGCTTGATGCTGCCAGATACTCCCAAGAGCTCATGCTTTTCATGAAAGAGAAGGGGCTGAATCCTCTCAAGAACATGGTTGTTCCTCTTGCTCAGGTATATGCATGCAAATAATATCAACACAAATAATTGACTGATTATTTGATAGATGCCCATTTTTGTTTCATTCTTCATGGCACTCAGGGAAATGTCTAATGTCCCAGTAGACAGCTTGAGGACAGGTGGTTTATATTGGTTCACTGATTTGACTCTGCCTGATCAGTATTTTCTTCTTCCAATCATAACTAGTGCAACTCTGTATGCTACTATTGAGGTATTATATAATTATCAAATTGGACATTTCATTAATAAAAATTCCTTTAGCTTGGTACTGACACAGCAAAATTGTCTTCACAAAATATGCACCTGATGAAATATGTTTTGAGAGGATTACCACTGGTGATATTGCCATTTACAGTAAACTTTCCGGGAGCAATTTTATGCTACTGGGTGTCTACAAATTTCATTTCATTGGTACAAGTGGGATTTTTGAAAATACCCAAAGTGAGAGACTATTTTAAGATTGAACCTATGCGTAAAATTGATCCATCAGATCTGCCTGTGAAGCCCAAAGGATTCAGAGAAGGACTGAAAGATTGTAAGACTTTTCCAAATAGTTTTTTCCATCAGTTATCCATCTGATTGTTTGCAGCTTGGACAAATATAAAAATTACTAAAGAATTGGAAGAAAGGAGGAGATTAGATGAAATTCAATTCAGGAGGGCAGGAAGGGGTCCTATAGTTAAAACTTACAAATATGATCCTACAAAGCAAGTTGAACCTTCAAACAGTTCACCAATTAGTGCTAAGGAAAGATGATAGAATTGTATTCTAGTGATAATAAAGAATTAACATGTTGATTTCATTTTCATTGGTTATTAAATTTCCTAGGAAATATATTTCACTTTTTTTATGACATGACAGGTTATAATTCTGATTCATTTCAGATTCAGAATCTCAATTTCGTAATAAATGAATCATAGTAATTTTTAAAGTACTCTGTATTTATACAAGTTCATTACAATATGAGAAATATTCCACTTCAAAAACAAACTTATTACATAAAATAATACAATCCAAGGTACTGGCACAAGAAAATATCTCGTATTATTGAGAATTTGCAATGAATTGTAACCCAAGAATGTTATGTAGAAGTAGTACAAACAAGAGCAGAGCCAAAAAGTATTACCTAATAACACTGAAAGAAACCAATCATGACTTATTATTCCATTATAAAAGAAAAGTTGAATAAAATGGAGTAAAATTAGAGGAGGGAAGAATGCATTCAGATGAATATCAAATGCAAAACCCCACTCAACATCTTGCAAGTTTGTTTTTGGCTTCAAAAATGAGTTTGTTAAATACCAAAACAAAGTTGCAATCAGGATTCCCAAACCAATACAGTCAACAAAAATAACTAAAAGTAGAAATTTGATGAACTGTAAAAATGTAAGCTTGAGGACTATGGAAAAGCCAATTGTGGTTATGCTAAGTGCTGCTGCAAATAAAACTAAGAATGCAGGATCATCTCTAGCATACTGAGATTTGGAGAGTTTTCTAGCTCTAAATATTTTGATCAACTTCTGTGGAGCTATAAATAAGTATAACATCTGCCACAGTGCAAACTGAAAGTCCATTTGATCAAACTTGAAAATTTTACGCAAATATCTTGCACATTTGTTATATGCAGATGATAAATCACACTGGGATGCTGAACAAATATTACTTGCATAACTCATCTTGGAATTATGCTTTTGCTCTGGAAGAAATGCACTGATTGATAACTTTTATCAAGTGTAAGTTCTCTAGGGCAGCTGCTACACGTTCTTTGTCTGCCAATTGTTTATTCACTTGCAGTTCTGCGTTGTGGGTGCCAGGATTTACTTCAACTTTAACCTTGAATCTAGATGGTAGACACCTTAATAGTTGGACTCTGATTGAGAGGCCTATAAGTGTAGCCATACTACAGTGCGGTATAGTTGGTGTGAAGAAAACATTGACTGTTCCATGTTCATTATCAATGTGGATTAAATCTTCTTGAACAACATGAAGTTGCTCCAAAGAAAGAGGATGTTCCGGATCGTTGATGTGTCTTATCAAATCTGAAACAGGTATTCTAGTCACTGAATAAATTGAACGGTTTGTATTCTTGCTCACCAAATATCTCCCTACTGTCGAAATCATCTACAACAGAATCATC
The DNA here is from genome assembly GCA_037013635.1 of Plagiodera versicolora. Taxonomy (NCBI): domain Eukaryota; kingdom Metazoa; phylum Arthropoda; class Insecta; order Coleoptera; family Chrysomelidae; genus Plagiodera; species Plagiodera versicolora. The sequence goes on from CM072990.1 coordinate 5,028,056, forward strand.
CTCCTCTTCTAAAGTGGAAGGTCGTTCATCAAGCTTCTTATAAACGTCAGGATTCTGATTTTCAAGCTGATCAACTGACATAATATTACATGAGCACAAAAATTTCAGGAAACTCTTGAACGAGACAAATCTCTAAACAAAATTGTATCAATTAAACATCCAAATCATCCAAAATTGTCATCCAATCAAATGATTAAGTCCTACTGGCTGTCACTTGTCAAATCAATAGTCATGTCACGTATCGTGCAAATTTGTGAAACATTCTTTTACCAAAGCTCTGAACAAAGATTTCGAAATATTTTACACTGTTGTTTTACTCAGTCTTTACTATTTTATGTAGAAGTTTACACTCAAGCTATAGTTTATTCATTCTGGATTTTTATATTTGTGTAACCCACGGTGTAACCCTTGCATGACATGTCCTGAGATCGGATATTGACCATAATTAACTGGCAATTCGGCAACACTGTGGAGGTCGGATCTCATAGAACTGTGCAAGTGCAATCGATATTTTGCTATCTGTGTTTGCTATTTGTTTGCGATTGTGAATTTGTTAGAGGTGCTCGGTATTTGTTGGGAAACTAGGATGTATATTCATTTAGAACTAAATGCCTGCGATTATTACTGAATTTCTCGACTTTCAACGCAAAATGTGATGTTTTGGAATACTCAACTTAGTAAGTGAACATGCTTGTATATTTATGCAGAAATCATAAATTTGCAAGTCTTGAATTGCAAGTCTGAAATCATAACGAATGAAGCAATTCACACAAAAATCTCAGATCATAAAAGCACTAAATATCCTCGAAGGAAGTCAATAAGCGTGGTGATTTGGTGAAATGAAACCTATATGTAACGTAATAATAGTAGCACCACCGTGAATTAATAGTCAAGGCCAGAAAACCGAGACACTACATAATTATTTGGTCAGGCACCAAAACAATAGTATTATCAACTTTGATGAATTAACATTAGTGTGAAAACAAAATCATGACATGTAGATAGAGAAATCCCTGGAATAGTAATAAACTGAGATATCTCTTTTTTTTCCTTGATAATTACTGTTTATTGTTGTTATGATGTTCAGACTAACGAAAATATTAGTGCATAATGTTGTACCTACTCATTGATTCAATAACAACATTGAAATATGTACACAAGAAATGATAATTAATTAGGCAGCATTTTGTCAACTCAATTGGTGCTCAAATGGCCCTTGGGAATATATTTATATTTCGCACTTCTGATACCTTGAATAAATAGATTATATCACTTTGATAACCTCATTTCTCATGTGTATTTCAGTGAGGTATCATAAAGTCATTTTCGAAATGGTGATGAAAATTATTGGAAAAATTATCTACAGCAAACTCTTCTTATGATTCAAATTTCGTATGAAATCATATAAAATTGAATTAGCAATTAATCAATTTTACAATATTTGAGCTTATTATATGTTTAGACATAGTATAACTAAACATGCAGTTGTCGTTTCCTTTGATGTAATAAGTCTTCGCAAGTTTCATTTTTCATAAGATGTGCTCTCCCGCGAATGTAAAATTTTTACGGAATCAATTGCGAGCAGGTCCGGCTCCAAAAACTAATAACCCCTACTCAATATCCGTCATGAAATCGAGACAAAAATACCGTTTTCTAAGAAATTAAGATTGATCAACATATGATTAGGTTGATCATCTGTTGAATACTTCGTGGCATTCAAAGAACTTCATAGTTTTCACGGATTTGGACCATGCAAAATGTAGTCAAATACAAAGAGCCTGCCGTGTTTACCATATTTCCACCTCATAATCAAAACTAATAAACATAAAGCTACTCAGATAACAATTCATTTGTGCACAACAGGTCATATCCAGAAAGTTGAAAATAACATATACTGATTTGTTTTTACGAAAAACGTCAAGTGCTTAGTGAATGAGTTAGGTCAGGTACTCATAAAATTAGTTGAATAATGATAATAAGACTCTATTTGTCGAAAATTTTGCTACAACAAACAATTCTTAAACTTGAACAAATTACATTCAATCCGATGTGCAGTTTATTTGTGTTATTGTGAGATTCGTGGGATTTTGTTTATTTTGGTATATTTATATATGTCGATAAAACTGGCACAGCCGTTTTGGTACAACCAAATGAAAATCATGCAGTATTCAATAACTATTTAATTACTATTTTCTAAAACACAAAACATTTTCTAACTCAAACGGTTTTTGAAAAAACGGGGTTGTGCCAGCTTTCTAACTTTTTGATAACTCTCCACTGGTATATACAAAATTTGATTTCGAACAAATTTGGAGATTCTACGGTGGCCGGACTTGAATACATTTCATGAAATCTCGGTAATACGTTTTCAAATAAGAATTGATCGATAATCTATGATAATGAAGAGATCAACTAACAGGAAATGCTTATTTTATCCCATTAGCGTAAATATTTCGAAAAACTGTGCGATACAGTTATATGAAACTAACGTAGTAGAGTATTTTCGATTGAAAACTTCAGAAAGAACAATTTTTTATTTCACGAAACACGATAAACAGACCATACGAGAAACGTTTTCGTCTTCTAATATTTTCTAACTCCAGCACAACTGAAGAATTCCAGCACTACATATTTTCATATAACTGTATTGCACATTTTTCGAAGCATTTACTATAGATAATGGGTTAAAATAAGCCTTTCCTGTTAGTTAATCTCTTCATTATCATAGATTATCGATCAATTCTTATGAAATGTATGCCAGTCCGGCCCCCGTAGAATCTTCAAATTTGTTCGAAATCAAATTCTGTATATACCAGTCGAGAGTTATCAAAAAGTTAGAAAATTGAGCATTTGAATCAACTTCATAGCTAATTTGAGTAAAAAGCTTTACGTAAAGCTGGCACAACCCCGTTTTTTCGAAAACCATTTCAGTTAGAAAACTTTTTTCTTGTCAGAAAATAGTTATTAAATACTAGTCTGAAATCACGTAACATTGAATTGGCAATATTTCAGCTTATCTTGTTTGATGTATTGGTTACATCAACTTTATAAATTTTTGTCATTCAATCACACTTTATTTGATTTGCCACTACCGACTCATTGGCACATTCAAAAATAAGTAAATTTTACAGGATGACCCTCAACATGATCGAGAAACGGACATGGCCTAACATCGGATTGCTCGTCATTGGATGCCTGATATGTTTAGCCATATGGAACAAGATCACAAATCCAGCACCAACACCGCAGATTCTATTTTCCAGACGGTCCGTCACAGCTTACAAACTGCACTCTCAAAACACCACCAGACACCTCAACCGATTTCTCGATCTGCCCGAAAGTGATTACAACCAGCTCATAGATCTGAACTTCAACTTCACTCTAGTCAATTTCATTTGCAATGACACCAACAACGCACCTTTGCTTCTCGTTCTCGTTCATTCGTCGCCCGAAAACGTCGCCAAAAGAAGAACAATCAGAGACACTTGGGGGCAGAAGGATGAGAATTTCAGGCTGCTTTTCGTGATGGGAAGCGTCAACTCCAGTATTTCTCAGAGTAGTTTAGAAGAAGAGAATAGATCGCACAATGATATTATTCAAGGTAGTTTTTTAGACGCTTACAGAAACATGACTTATAAACATGTGATGGCCTTCAAGTATGCGATATACCATTGCCCTCAAGCCAAATATGTACTTAAGACTGACGACGATGTATTCGTGAATATGCCAACAATGATTAAATTTCTCACCTTCGATTTGTCACCGTATGGCGCTAGTGATGCTTTGCTCTGCACGCCTAGAGATAATTCGAAGGTTCTGAGGTCGTATCGCTCTAAATGGAGGGTATCTTTCTCTGAGTACCCTTACAGGGTGTACCCCACTTATTGCCCTGGGTGGGCTCTGCTGTATTCGCCGGATATCGTGTTCGCTCTGTATAAGGAAGCACAAAAAGCTGATTATTTTTGGATAGATGATATCCACATTACGGGTACTTTGACGGAGAAACTGAATATAATTCACACGGATATTGAGTCTCTTGTGATATCTGTTGAGAACTTGAGGAAAATTGTTGAAAAATCTCGGAATGTTTCTCAACCATTTTTATACGGAAGAGCTAATATGGATGAAAACGAAATTAGGGCGTTATGGAATTTCACGATGGTTCATGAATCTCCCAAGTTTATATTCAGAGATGTTAGATTACAATATGTGTAGTGTAATTATGAAATCAAACCAGTTAATACTTAGCACAACACCAAAATTTTACATGCCGAATCATAATTTTTCGAGGAAAAATATTGTTAAATCTTCAACTATTTACTGAGCTGCGGTTCATTCAGAGGAGGAAGAGTGTTATGACAGCTTGTCACAATGTAAAGTCATTGTAAATATTGGGTGCACTGACTGTCACATTTGCTTTCTGTTAATAATCGAAACACATTGTAGATTTCAGACATTATCTCCACATAAAAGTTATGTTCACACTTCATTGCAATCATGATAACAAGTTGATTATCCACTTATTTTCGTCAATTTCGAGTCCACTTAATATTCCACATCTAAGATTCGAAAATTTAAGTAACCTTCAATTCTAAAAATGATTTTGAAATGACAAATATCGTGAAGGAAAAAAATCACATCGAATGTATCACGTCACGTAAAGACAAAATTATGCAACTGTCTTGAGATACGTTCACGTATGTTGGCTATGTGCAGCCTCAAGTGTTCAATTGATTTGATATCTGGCATTGCCAACTTAATAAGTGGCGACTTACATAAATTCTTGTGATTGGAGCATAAAAAAATGTCACAACTCTCTTCTTCTCAAGTTAACGACGCTTTGTTTTATAATCTCTAAAGACTATCTAATAGAAAAAAAATATATATACAAGGTGGACCTGTAGAAACTGATCAACTAGATTTTTAGAAACAACTGAAAGTGGTATGGAAAGTTCCTAAGGTCCACCCTATATAAAACTCGATTTGATGGAAGAAATCGTAATAGTTTGAAATATTAGACTTCTAATTATTCAGCTCGGTATATGTATTGAGACTGTATTTTATTTCGAAAACTTTTTCGAGTTTCACCAGTTGTGATTCGATTTACTTTATTGTTAAGAGTATGCCAAAAATTTTCAGGAAAAATCGTTTCAAATTTTGTCAATGTAGCTTGGGCTTCTATCATAATAGTAAATGGGGTGAAACTCGGGAGTTTTCGATGTTGAAAAAGTGCCTGTTACTTAATGTTCGCATAATCATGTTGATATTTTATATTTTGTATTGTAGTTTGAGATCATGGGTCCATAATGGAATTATAGTACCTAAATAGAAGGAGCTGACTATTAGGTATAGGAATTTCAATTTGTTGATATAAAATGTGATTTACATACTTTTCGAACATTAGATTACTTACTGTAAATACATAGTCCTTTTATTTTTATATAGTCAAATTGTATTATTTCTCATTCGGTATTTACTCGAATAAATCGAATATTTTAACAAAATGTTATGAAATGTAGCTGATTCTTCAACAAATTCGTTTATATTTAGATTTTAGATATGAAAAACGATTATCATCACTCTCACCTAGTCTATCTATTGCTAAGTTTCTTATGTGCCAATTTCATTTCAAAAATGTTTATATTTAACTAAGAATAAAATATTCAATCCACAATATGTCTTATTATTTGCCCATTACCGTTGAGTTATAGAATTCGATTAGTTAGAGGACATTAAAGGCATGTTTTTTTTGCCATTTCTCATTTAATATCAACTGATTTGGCGTTGACTTTCTGATGAATATGTAAAGTATCTAACGCAAATACAGGAGATAATTTATCATAATAACTATTGGAGTTTTTCCTACTTCCTACTCCATTTAATATACTTTCCAATGATTTCGTTTTGTTTTAACAAACGTTTCTGTGTGGTTTCGAAACTGTTTTGTTGCCGTTTCGGTTACGTTTAGTTCGCATGCGCGAACTTCGCATAGTTTCGTGACGGTACAAAAACATTGGAGGGTTGGATCGGTTTTATTGGCGGTTTTTGGCTACCCACGTTCTACAAGATTGATTTGTTTAAGAATAATCTTTGGTTACAATAATATAAATAATATGACAATGGAACATTCTACGATTTTGACCCTCATTTCATTGTACTAAATATCAAAATCATCTTCGCTTGTTTCGTGTAAATAATCAGTATCTCCATCCCTTATATTAATTTTTTCACATTTGATTCGAACGGAAGAAATTATCATTAACACGAATGAAAGTAGATAACTGATAAATACCCTAACAAAAAGCTAGGTTAGCTAACCTATTCTTTTGGCGAACAGTTTCTTAATGCGCATGTCAATACTTATGAATCAAAACAGTTTTCAATTTTGAGCATGTACCGAAATTACCGTCCTGAAACCATGCTGCGGACGGTCACGAGTTTGCTTGGAACAAAAAGATGATGGTCAGATTACGATCACTTTTCGGTTGGAACAGATTAAATCAATTGTGCATGAGCGTGACAATATTGTGACGGTTTTGGGACGTGTTGAAACAAACCTTATGTTCTTGATCAGCGGTAGAGCGACATCGCGTTTTGACAGAAAACGTATGAAACCGTCAGACGTATCACGTAATAAAAACTGCGCATGCTTACCATATAATACGTTAAGCTTTAAGCATCTTCTATTAAATATGCACGTAAGATTGGCAGTCCATCGATAACGAAGGTGACTGTTTCATTTGGTTGCAAAATAACCACCAATTAAATGAACTCGATCGTTATCAAGACTCGTCGGAACATGCTCCTGTGGGAATGGATATTTTGATTGAATGGAAATAGCCTTCTGGACACGCGTTGTTGACCAGTTTAGAAACGTGTTGCTATAGTCGCCACATTTATATTGTGGATTGTGCGCCGTCTCGACGTTAAGAAAATTACGTGGCTGAAAGGATTCATGATTCGATTGTCCATTCTACAGTCTCTCAGGGGCAACTGTCACAAATAAAGAGTATCTTTTTAATAAGCATACCGAGCGGTTTGCACTCGCATGATATTTTAGACAGTAAAAACAAATTCAAAGCTGGGATTGCGACCGCTTAACAAAGTGAGTTATTTTTGATATCATGTCGCATATGCAAAAAATATTTGGCTTCTGCCTGCACAATGAACATGAGACGAATAAATAGTTTTGTCTCTATATGCACAATGATTTCGTTAATCAACAATTTATAATTGTAAATTTCTACGAGCAGACTACTAAGGATATCTTTATAATCGATTTACTGTTGTAATTATACCTACACAGATTTTGAGTCGCTGAAGTAAAAAATTATAATAATTCGCCCATCCTACACCCACTCATCTCAGATTCAAAGTTATATTATTTACGCTTGTTGTTGTTATTGTAGTGTTTATTTACGTACTTTCATTCTACGAACTACTTCGAACTGGGTGTGCTAAAAATAGCTGAATAACTTCATTATATTTGCAACTACCCAACGTCAATGTTGAATAAAGATAATCGGAAATAATTCATCTTGTGCATCCCGTCTTTCAATGAAGCGTTGAAAATGGCTTGCTGATTATTGAAATAATATCAATTTAGCCCCGAATACCTCGAAGATATACATGAACTCTTTTACCAGCTTTGACGGGGTCATGTGACGACTCGGTAAATAACAGAAAAAAGGTGAAATGATTGCGTGTTTCTTTATCATTTGGTATCCCTAGTCCTAGATAATTGCATTCCCCGACTCATAGATTTCTATCTATACCCAAGATATATTCTCTCTGATACTGTGTATGTTGTTATCATCAGTTTTCGAAATCCAAACATTACGAAATGGGATAAATTGTTTCTTCAAACATCAATGCGATGATGAGAGTATGGTCACGTTATTGAAGAAGTAGAGGCTTACTCAGAGTAATCTTTCAGAAACACCTATAAGATTCTCATTAGGAGTCCCAAAGGGAACTGTTTTAATGCATTTTTGTCCGTTTTGATCACTGATATAGCATTGTATATATCATTAGAAACACGAATCTAGCATGAATAGACGTATACTAACGTAAAATTTCAAATTACTCCACTACCACACTGCATATACTTGAAGGGACAATGAACATTGTAGCCGCAGACATCTTTACTCAGATTCTATCAATGATCGTAGTCTTTGAATACACATAATTAGCGGATCTGAAAAACACGATACGAATTTGAGCAACAGAATACGAGCAAAGCATCACAAATCTCACCAACACCAATACGAATCTGAGCTGTTTTACTTGAATGTTAGTAAATTTATGGATTATCTTTAATTTACTGCTATTATATTCATTTCATTCGAGGTGGCGTCTGCAGAGGTAAAAATATCACCTGAAATATCCACAGCCATAATGGCTACCAATGGTCACGGCACTAACAACGAAGACTTCAAGACGCATGTATTCGGTGGTGAGTATGTGAAAATAGGGATTATGTCTTTCATCTAAAATTAGTATACAGTTGATTACACATATTCAAATAACAAAAATAATTGTAAATTTTCACGTAATAAACTGTGTGCTCTACTCTGGAACAAATTCGAATTTGAGATTGATGGTTTTTCAATAACGAATTAATGTTATCAACAGGGAACCCTCACGAATGGCAGAATGATGTAATACCACGATAATTCACCTCAGACACTCTATAAACTCATATCAACCCAACTTTATATTCATGTATCAGGTTTAGAGACCCCATTTGAATTTTATGCGCTGGTAATTTCCACTGGATTATCAATTCATCGTCTATGTAGACGTTGGAGGATAGATAAAATGCTGTTTCTCTCAGATAATACATGTAATACCGAGTGTTTAGGAATTTGTTAAGTGCTCTGCCGTGTTTTCTAAAAAAATTTCATGATTGGGTTATTAATATGTTTTTTCTTTCATTCTAGGTGCTGCTTCTGGTAAGTACTAAGATTTAGTAAAACTGGAAATTTGTATTTCGAGGTTTAATTCAGTGAATGTAAGTAAAAAAAAGATATAATTGTGAGTACGTGGAGATTGTCATTGAAATCTTGATTGAGGACAAAAGCTCAGACACGTCGATTTTTTTCATATATTTTTTTCGACTACTCATATATTTACAACGTATCACTATCCGAGTTTCAAGGTCATTATCATTTTCTTCAATGGCAATACCATATTTTGTTGAAACCTTAAGAAATAATGTTTTTTTTCACGTGTATGGGTGTCATATTTCTCCTTGAGCGACGTACTTCTTATTTCATGATAGTGAAAGTCCTAAAAATGACAACAGGAATGAATAAACCTACAAACTATTACATTATGTGTTCGATTGTAACGTAAGCTTCTGACTTTTGTCTTCACAAGAAGACCAGTGGGTTGAGGTCTGGCTGGCCACTCTGAAAATCCGCAACTGGAAAAAATGTGAATTATAAGCAATTGAAACTTAAAGTTCTAGTGTAGAATTCCACTCAGTATTCATTGAAGCTCAATGAATACTGAATCCTGGTTGAATAGTGAACCTTATGAACCGTTACAGCAATGACGTAGGGACCAAGAATCAAATTTTATTTGACGTTGAGATCGAATAACCGACATTGAGGAGTCCATTATTAGGTGAGTGAAGTGAAAGAGAATGGAGAAGGGCAATTCTATTAGATCTCTTATGACCCAACGCCAATTCATAAAAGCCACACGACCCTTCTCAGTATACATGCCTGACTTGAAACTCCCAGTAGGACGGAGTTTTGTGTGAGGGTCGATATAACGAGTGTCTCAGAGTTTTCGAAACAGCATCGAATGCTAAATGAATAAACGTGCTGCGAATGAGCTGTACGTGCAGTGTTTTCCTAATCGTCACAATACGTTTTCGTAGTTGAAAATACATTATGAAAGAGATCATTTCCATTCTGAACAATATTATATGTGTGGTATAATGAATCAATGAAAATACAGATGAGATTGCATATTAATATTTCACTTGTGTTTTTATTTGCCATTATTCTGATAAGATAAACAGGGTGTTTCGGAATAGCACGACAATATTTCAAGTACTTATTCTCTGGTATAAAATAGGGAAAAAAATTGCCATGAACATGTTTCCGATCTCGATTATTAGAAGAGTTACAGGGTGTTGATACGAAGTGTCAAGGAATCATGGATTCGTCGTGCTCAATGTTGCTTTCAACAAAACGGAGGCCACTTTGAACAATTCCTCTAAACATTTATCAATAAATTTCCTTTTCATTTAATTTTGATGAATTAATTGAATATCAAAATAGTATAAACATTTCAGGGTATGTATATATCTTTGAGCCAATTTACAAATCGATTAATTTCTGAGGAAACTCGACCAAAGGTTGGGAGGGACAAAATTTTGGTTATAGATCGAAGAACCCAAAAAATATATTGAAATTCACCAGAGGCGGACGAGGAAGTTTTTCTTAGGGCTTTCATGGATTGAGACCTCGGAAAATGCAACACCCTGTATGGTATTTGAAAATCATTTATTTTCATATTGAACAGCACCCATTGCTTGATACAAAATTTGAAAGCTCTATCTGCAGTAGATCAAGTACAATAAAATAAAAACCTATTTTTTCCAACTTTCAACACCCTGTGACTCCGCTAATAATCAAGATCGGACACATGTTCATTGGAACTTTTTTCTTTACTTTGTAGGTACCGGAGAACACCCTGTAACTCCGCTAATAATCAAGATCGGACACATGTTCATTGGAACTTTTTTCTTTACTTTGTAGGTACCGGAGAACACGTACTGGAAATATTGCCGAGCAATTCTGAAACACCCTCTATAATCGAATGAGAAACGAAAAACACTGTGAGTTGATCCGAAACAATCTGAAAAATAGGGGTGGAAAGTGATTTCCGAGGATTGTTTGTATCGTGGTGATAAATACCACTATAATAACAATAAAAATGATAATAACAGCTCAACAGTATCCCATTCGCTGAGTCATACATATGAATATTAATAATAACAAATAGTAGTTTTATTTATATCATTGAACAAGAAAGATCTTGAGTTGAAACGTGATAACTTTACCCCGAATATCACTTCAATCAATCGAATTATACCTGAATGGTATCAGACTTATTGTTAGTTGTGTAGAATGAATCACAATCTGTCACTTATGTGTAATCAAACTATACTGACTACACTAAAAATCCAAATGAAGTTAAGTTGATCCTAAAGTCGAAAATCTGCAAACACAATCTATCAAATTCTCACAGATCAATCGATTTGTTAGTTCTTCGTCATTGCTTCGTAAATTTTTTTCTTTCAAAAAAACACACGAACGGTGAATGTATTATTTCTGTGTCATGATATCTGACAGAGACATATTCGCGATTCTACAATATCCTGAGTTCAAATTGCAATCCAATTCAAATCAGGATAACTATCCAATCATACTCACGCAGTAATAGGAGAGTAACAGTGAACATCAATTTGCAGATGAGAGGTCTTGTTTTAGCTCAACAATAGGTTATTGGAGTACTTGGGAATTGTGGATTCAACTCTCAGAATGGATTGAGAGGAGAACATTTCGAGATGTTGTGAGGGTAGTTTGAAATTTTGGATTAGCTCTGGCCTAGTCATTATCAAAACAAAGTATAAAACGATTCTGGATACGATCTTTAATGAATAATAAATCGATTTTCTTTTGTCCTTTTCATTATATAAAAACAATTGGATTTTAATGTTTATAGCATAAAAGTAAACCTCGGATTGTTTCTATAAAATTCTGATAGAGTTATCGCTCAACTATAAAATTTTATACCATGAAAGTTACTGCTTTCATTCTGAAAGTTCAGTTTGAATTATACGCGAGGAATAAATAAGAATACCTTGGTTACCTATTGATTGTCGATATGAGTTTATTTCAGGAATAAATTGTCGCTTCAACTCGTTGTAAATAGCTCTATTGATTACTGAAAAGCTAGGTTATTTGTTTGTATATAACTTCCTGACGACCTGTCCATTTATGGGTAATGAATAATATACAGAAAAAATTGGACAATATATCATGATAGATTCAATTGTAATCGAAATATTGAATTTACATACTTATTACGTAGTTATTTGGATCATATGTTTACGTCCGCAGAAATAAAACTTTCCATATTTTACATGATATGACAGAGTTGGGTAGTGTCCGAATATTTCTGTAATCGGATACAGTATCCGGATACTTTTCAATTTTGTATCCAGTATGCGTATCCGTGGCCAAATTTGTAAGTATCCGAATACCGGATACTTTTTTCGATCTTTGGATACTTTCAAATACTTCGATATTATTTTATGCAGGCGTATCTTGTCACATGTTGTCGGGCATCCTCGAAAACGGTGAAATACAATTTTAGCACTTTGTTATTAGAGGGCCTTACATGAATTATATCGGCCGTTCCCATGGGAAACGCTGACGTTGCCAGCTCAAGATCTAAGATTTCAATTCCAAGAATAAGATGTTCTAGCATTTTTTCAACATCATGAGAATCACATATTTTTGTAACAGATTCAATTAGATACTCGTACTGTTCACTTCGTAGTTGTAATAAAAATTAGTTTTTTAAAAAGAGACTTTGAGTTCCTGAAATTATAATTGGCGCAGTCGGTAGGATATTCGAAGTTTTGCGTATCGAACGTAAATACTTTTCGTTTCAACGAATTAATCGAATATTCGAAACTTTGTTGACTTTGTTTCGTGGAGGTGTTGTGAAGGAGCGGCTCTTAGACTATCAAGAAACCCAGTCCATCGAGGACCCTTGGCTACCTTCAAGAAATAAATTCATCGGGGATTGGAACAAAAATCGTCTGATCTCGCAAGGAAGTCACCTGGGGAATTCAAAATCAAGGAACCAGCTGTCTACCTTATAAAAGGATGCTCAAAGTCTACGTAATATTAATGTAAGTTAGAAAAAGTAAATGTCTATTGAAAATCTATCGAATATTTTACAACATTTGAATTTAAATACCGAAAACCCTTCAACTGACTTTCCAGTTCATTCACTAGATAACAGAGATAACTTTTTACTAGAAACAATGAATCAATTCAAACCAGAGTATCTTAAATGTGTACCTGATTTCGACGGCAATCCTAATGATTTAAATAGGTATCTATCAGTTTGCGATTCAATAATCAAAACATTTTACAAAGAGGAAAATCCAACTGATTTCCATAACGTTTACTTGTTGAATTGTCTGTACTCCAAATTATCAGGCAACGCTAAACTCGTAGCCAATATACAGAATGTATCCAATTGGCAAGAACTTAAAGAAACATTGACACGAAATTTTGCGGACCAAAGAGACGAGTCTTGTTTGAATCGAGATTTAGTAATGCTGAAACAAAATATTAATGAAAAACCACAACAGTTCTATGATAGATGTTTAAATATTTTGAACCTTTTATGTAATTATGTTGATGTTCATGAAACAACACAAGAATCTAAACAACTAAAACGAAACCTATATAGTAATTTAGCTTTAAGAACATTTCTTTCCGGACTAAAAGAACCTTTAGGTACTACTATTCGATGCATGAAGCCTAATTCGCTCAGTGAAGCTTTACAATTTGTATTACAAGAGGATAATGTCCATTATTTCCAAAATTTCTCGAACAAAAACGTATTCAAACCATCTATCACTCAACCGAGATCACATATGCAAGCTAGACAACAATTTGTCCATTCAAATGCTCATTTCAATAGTTACACACCAAATAATCATTTCAGATCACAAAATTCTTTCCCTTCTCAACCAATACCAATACAGCCGAGACCACAAAATCAACAACAGAAATTTTTCACCAATGCGCAAGTCTTCAAACAACAACCCCAAAATAGAAATGTTTTCAGGCCAAATCAAAATCAAAATCAAACTTTTTCTAAACCATCGCCTATGAGTGTGTCTACTAGAAATACTTTTAATAAACCAACACCGATGAGCACATCGACTAGGAATACTTTCAATAATCAGGCAGGTCCTTCGAATTCTTTTTACCAACAACCTCAAAGAAATTTCGTATCTGAAGAACTTTTCAATACAGTAGTTAATGAGAACGATGAATCGAACTTTATTCCAGAAGAAGAATTTGTCGAAGACGATTATAATTATTGTAACACCGAAACATATTATAATGAGGATGTTCAACAGGATAATACCGAACATCAAAATTTTCAAGAGAACCCATTAACAGAGAATCAAACATAACTAGCCAAATAATATCATTCAACAGCACTAATTCTAGTGAATTATCGTATATAACATTTCCAGAATACAATGTAAAATTTCTTATTGATTCAGGTTCAACAAAATCATTTATTGATCCCGATATCGCTAATAAATTTTTCCCGAATTCAATCAAACATGACCCTTTTATTGTTTCAACAGTTTTTCAAAAGTCGGCTCACAAATATAGTACAGTTATTCCAGCTTCCAAAATATTCAATTTACCTGACAGAAAAAACTTGAAATTCTTTCTTTTCAAATTCCATGATATTTTTCAAGGACTAATTGGTCTCGATAATTTGAAACTTTTACAAGCGAAATTAGATTACAGTAGTGGCTATTTGTTAACACCAAATGCTAAGATAAAATTACAATTTCAAGAAACTAAAAATAATTTGAATTTAGTGACAATAGGTGCGCGCTCTGAACAAGTGATATCAGTTAATACTTCTATTCAGCAAGGTGAGATAATTATACCACACCATCGTATACATAACTGCGAGATTCCCGAATGTTTGACAATAGCGAAAAACGGTAGAGCTCTAACCACCATACTCAATAACACGACCAAACCACTGACCTTAAACTTTTCAGAACCTATCCTTGTCGAGAGATTCGATAGAAACGAAATTCAAAATATTGATTTCCACAATTTCGACGACTCTCACGAACAAAATTTAGATTTTTCAAAAATCCGAACAGATCACCTAAACGAAGAAGAAACATTCAAAATACTTTCTCTTTGTAAAGAATATCAAGATATATTTTACCATGAAAACACACCATTGACATTTACTAGCCAAATAAAACATCATATACGGACATCTGACGAAATACCGGCATATACAAAATCGTACCGTTATCCATTTATACATAAAAAAGAAGTTGAAGATCAAATTAAGAAAATGCTCGATCAAAAAATAATAAGGCCAAGCAATTCTCCCTGGTCCTCACCTATTTGGGTAGTACCAAAAAAGTCGGACGCTTCTGGTAAGCAGAAGTGGAGAGTTGTTGTGGACTATCGCAAGCTCAACGAGAAGACTATTGATGACAAGTATCCTTTGCCTAACATAACTGATCTGTTAGACAAATTGGGGAAGTGTCAATATTTCACAACATTAGATTTAGCTAGCGGTTTCCATCAAATTGAGATGGAAGAGCAAGACGTCGAAAAAACTGCTTTCAATACCGAACAAGGGCACTATGAATACCTTAGAATGCCCTTCGGGCTTAAGAATGCGCCTGCTACCTTTCAGCGCGTCATGGATAACATCCTTCGAGGAATTCAGAACGAAAAATGCCTAGTATATCTTGACGATATTATAATTTTTTCCACTTCGCTACAAGAACACATAGAAAGACTCAAACTTGTATTCAGTCGGTTACGCGAATCCAATTTCAAAATTCAGCTTGATAAATCGGAGTTCCTAAGAAAAGAAGTTGCGTACTTAGGGCATGTCGTGACCCCTTCAGGAGTCAAGCCGAACCCAGACAAAATCAAGGCTATCAAGCATTCTCCTATTCCTAAAACGACGAAACAAATAAAAGGTTTTCTAGGTCTTTTAGGCTATTATCGACGCTTCATAAATAATTTCGCTAAATTGACAAAACCTTTAACCAAATGTCTAAAAAAAGGAGCCAAAATCGAACATAATAAAGAATTTCTGGACTGTTTCGAAACATGCAAAAATCTATTGATAAACGATCCCATATTACAATACCCAGACTTTTCCAAATCATTTAACCTTACAACAGATGCCAGTAACTTCGCCCTTGGTGCTGTTCTTTCGCAAGGTCCCATCGGACAAGATTTACCCATCGCATATGCATCGCGAACCCTTAATGATTCCGAACAAAATTATTCGGTGATCGAAAAGGAATTATTAGCTATCGTTTGGGCAACCAAATACTTTCGACCTTATTTATTCGGACGCAAATTTAATATTGTAACAGATCATAAGCCTCTACAGTGGCTCTTTTCCTTAAAAGACCCCAGCTCGAAACTATTGCGTTGGCGAATAAAATTAGAGGAATACACCTACCAAATCATTTATAAAAAAGGTAAATTAAATACTAATAGTGACGCCCTTTCGAGAATAGAAATAAATACAAAAGAAGTTAATTCAGTCTCCAATCAAATCGAAGAAATTATTCAAAGTATCTCGAATGACAGAAACGAGCATAAAAATACCGAAATCGATCAATTTATCAGAGATGTAGCAATTCCTGGGCCGTCAACTTCGACTAATGACTTAGACAACGTCTCCATGCAAGTTCAACTAGACGAAGAACGTAGAGATGAAGAGAATGAAGAGGATGATGAAACTGTTCATTCTAATGCTGAACAAAACCCCGTCGTTGCAATACCCATTGCACAATGTTCAGTCAATTTAGGTCAAAACCAGATTATCATTAGCTCAGTCCTTCATTCTCCCGCGAAACCCAAAATCAGTATTTTATTCGGAAAAAAGAAACGAATTATAGTTCAGATATCTCAAAACAATCTAGAAAATGACGTATTGAAATTCATCAAAGAATTCATTTCACCAGGCGTACAATATCATGTATATTTTGAAAACCCGGAACTATACGAGACATTTTCGATAACGATCCAAAAATATTTCAAATGGCCTTCAGTAAAATTCAAACGTTGCATGAAAAAACTACTAGACATTACAAACAAAGACGATGTAAACGAAATAATTCAGAGACTTCACGAAGGAAAATCTAATCATCGCGGAGTAGATGAAACATATGCAAGAGTTAAAGACAAATATTATTGGCCAAATATCAAAGAGTCTATTCAGAATTACATCAATCATTGCGAGGTATGTCAACGAAGTAAATATGAACGTAACCCAATTAAAATGACACTCAATGTCACCCCTACCGCAACGAAACCATTTGAAATCATCCATCTGGATACATTTACAATAGAAAACACAAAATTTCTCACAATTTTAGACAGTTTCTCTAAATATGCACAAGCTTATCACGTGAACTCATTAACAGGCACGGAAATAGCTGATAATCTAATTCAGTTTTTTTCTCACCATGGAATACCGAAGAAAATAATTGTCGACAATGGAAGAGAGTTTAATAATTTCCTGATTTCCGAGCTTCTTTCATTACATAAAATAGATATACACTTTGTCTCACCATACCACCCTCAATCCAATGGTATGATCGAGAGATTCCATTCCACCATTTTAGAACATATTCGACTACTAAATACCCAAGGTTTCTCGAAAACCCCAGCAAAGATGAAAATGTTGTATGCTGTCCTAGCATATAATAATTCTATTCATTCAGTTACTAAATTAAAACCTGTTGATATTATAAGCGGACACATTTCCACAAATGATCCTTTTAACATAGAAGTCGATCGAGAACTATTAAATGATTATACTAACGATCACAAAGAACGGTCAAAAATCCTT
Organism: Plagiodera versicolora; assembly: GCA_037013635.1. NCBI lineage: Eukaryota > Metazoa > Arthropoda > Insecta > Coleoptera > Chrysomelidae > Plagiodera > Plagiodera versicolora. Next base: position 5,045,762 of record CM072990.1, read on the forward strand.
TATTCTAAGATTAATGCTGATATCATCAATCGGAAAGAAAAAATTGTCGAACGCGAAAATAAAAAACGTGACGATCCTATAATATTCAAAACAAAACAGAAAACTTATGTGAAATCACATATAAGAAAAAAAGAAGCTAATAAATTCATGAGCCCAACACAGATAAAAAAAGTCGACAGAAAAATGAAAACCGTTTCCACCGAAAATCAACCAAAAATTCACATGAACAATCTGAAACGTCCTCTCAAAAAATATCCATCCACGATTACGAAATAATTAATTTTTTCAGGATTTCTGGAATTCTCGGACTCCAAGAAAAAGTAACTATACAAAATTTAAAGAACAACGCAGGACTTATTCCTCTCAAAATGGGAACAGCAAAGGTAGAAACTTATACGCACTCCCTCATTCATTATTACGATTTAAATCCAGTCATTATGGAACTCAACAAACTGAAACTACATTCGCATACTTTGAAAACACTCGTCAAAAGCAACTTGAATTATTCATCAGATATATCAAACTACTTAAAAATTTTACAATTTTCTGAAGAGATCGTATTTGAAAAATTATATGAAATATTCCCTCAGACACACAGATCAAAACGTGGTTTAATAAATGGGATAGGATCAATATTCAAGTCGATCACTGGGAATTTAGACTCTAATGACGGAGAAAGGTATGATCAGCTGATTACAGATTTGCAACATAATCAAGAAAAACTAGCTACTAACATCAAAAGACAAAACTCACTCTCAATGGCTCTGATAGAAAAATTCAACAATACGATTCAACAAGTAAAACATAATGAAAATTTATTGGAATCAAAAATCAAACAAATTGCTTCAATAGTTCAAGGTCAGGTATATCGAGAGAATTCATTATTCATTAAAGATATCCTAAATCAAATAATCAGTATGTACGAAATAATAAACTCCATATTACAAGACGTAGAGAATTCGATACAGTTTTCCAAATTAAATGTTATTCATCCAAGCATAATAAAAACAAAAGAATTATTCCATGAATTGCAAAAACTAGAAAAGTTGATTGATAAAAATCAATTACCAATTGAAATAAATTTTGAAAATACTTTTTTATTCGGAAAAATTATGAAAGTTGAAAGCTACATAACTAATTATAGAATAACTTATATTCTTTACATTCCAATAACAAATCCTTTGGAATTTGAATACTACCATCTGTTCTCTATTCCAATTTTCTCTGACAGTCAGTTTAAGGCAGTTATTCCAAAAAATAAATACCTAATAAAAAACGAAGAATATTACGCATTCTCGAGCGATCCTTGTACGAAGATCAACCGGCAAATGCACATTTGTTCTCCAAATGATATTGGAAGATTAGGGGATAGAAACCCTTGCGAGATTCAACTTCTCAACATAAAGAACACATCTTCATGCGAGAGAATACCCGTTGAAATATCTATACCAACAATCAAGAACCTAGGAAACACAAATAAATGGGTCGTACTCCTACCATCCCGAGAGCCTGTTCAACTGAAATGTCCGAACCAAGAAGAAATCGTGAATGTGTCACCAGGAAGCTATTTTGTTGAAATTCCAATTGGATGTCGATTGACCTGTGCACATCAAACAGTCATCAACGAAGACCAGATCAGCTATAACCAGCCCATACTCCTACCAGACTTAGAAGAGCCTGAAACAAAAACGTTCCAACCGAACATAAGAATCCGCCTAGAGAATATCAACTTAGACGAACTCCAGTCAATAAAAGCTGCAATCAAAGAAAACTACCCCAAGATCTCCTTCAACGACGTAGGCCACATCCCAAGTTTTTGGACCATCGTCATCTATGCCATTCTCATATTCGCAATAGCATACTTTCTGTACAAGAAATTCATCCCTAGAATCTGCAAGCCAAGATCCACGGACCAGCCTAGAGAAATTGAGATGTCCAGGGTTCAGCTTCCTCGCTAACCCTCCTACGCTGAATCTTCAGGGGGAGGAATTATATCGGCCGTTCCCATGGGAAACGCTGACGTTGCCAGCTCAAGATCTAAGATTTCAATTCCAAGAATAAGATGTTCTAGCATTTTTTCAACATCATGAGAATCACATATTTTTGTAACAGATTCAATTAGATACTCGTACTGTTCACTTCGTAGTTGTAATAAAAATTAGTTTTTTAAAAAGAGACTTTGAGTTCCTGAAATTATAATTCATGTTTCTTGGTCCGTTTACGGGGTTGGGACACCCAAACCCGAAGTTCAGCATCCTCAAAAACCGGCTGAGGTAAGGCGGTAAAAGATAGCAAGTACCAATCAATCTCGTTGAATCAGAATCTATATGTCGTATGTGCGTGGCCATTTCATAATTTCCATATCAATTATCCATTCCTTATAAAGAACCCTGATGAAATTCATTGTAAACAAAATTTTCTTCTATTTTTTAATAACTCTGTATAATTGAAAATAAAATACTTGTTTTAGTTTTAGTTATTTTTCAGTTTGCCAATATTACTGTATTTATGACCAAATTGCAATAGGTATTTTGTCTAATAATTACCTCAAAGTCTTCTATCTTTCTGCATTTTTTCAACAAAAAAATTAATATACTTATGATATATGGGTGAAGTACATAATACTTTGAGGTATTGGTGCTGACGAAGGCAAATTCAAACTCAAAGGTACTATTATAGATAGTACTCTCACAAATATCACATCCAGCGAACAATGTGATGAAAGCTAGAAGTCAAATTTTTTACAGAAAATCTCTTACGTTTACAAAATAAATATAAACAATTTTTTGAGTTCCTTTTATTCCCTGTTCCTTTTTTATCACTTTTTGTTTTTAATATTCATGCCCTGTATTTAAAAAAAAATGTCCTTTATTGAATCAATTTACACTGATCCAATAGGCTTGTATTTTTATTTGTATACAATCCCCTTGTATGGTTTTATTATTGCATTAAAACACTATTTTAACTAACTTTGAGAGTATCCGAAAAAAGTATACGAATACTTGTATCCGAGTACATTTTTGGGTGAGAGTATTCGTATTTTTTTTAAAAGTACCCGGATACATTGGAAGTATCCGTATCCTGTATTTGGATACTTTTTTCCTGTATCCGACCCAACTCTGTGATATTGTCGCGTACAGGGGTGTTTTTTGGGGGTCACCCCTGTCGCTTGGGTCGTACTCAGGAAATATAAATTGAATGATTTGAATTACAAAATTGAAAACAAAACAAAGCATATAATTTAATGATAATTTCGATGGTACATTCTTTAGAAGAGATTCAATGACTAATACAGAAATATGAATGCTTACCCTAAAATACACAAAAATGTTGAGAACTCAGTCTTCAGGAGGAGACCCCCCGAAGACTCCTCGAAAAAACCGTCTTCAATTACTTTTATCAAATCTATTATTATGAATTAGCAACATCAGCAAAATTGTATTAGTTATTCTCCTCTTGTGATAACATACTTTTCATAATATAATTTCTACTGACCTACTTTAATCATGGACTTGTAAATATGTGATTTGTTTATAACAATAATGAAATTGAATTTGGAATAGAATTATACTTGGTGTTTTACTGAATTGGATTTTGAAAAATGTATATCTTGACATATGCCCCTTCCTCGAAAAAGCTGGCCCCCAGCTTTTAATAACAACAAGAATTTTATCAATCAGCTAATTCCTGAATTCAAATTGATACCCTACATTGTTTTCCTATCCACATTCATTAAGTCTTCGGTACACACATTTTTTCCACTCCTGGCTGCACGATTATATTTGGCTCCGGTCCTGCGATATGCCTAGATGAGGCAGATTTTGGATACAATGCGGAGAAGCAGGTTCCTGTTAGTTCTGTGGGAGATTTGAAGTCCTGTTTCAGCTGCCACCTCATTGGGCTATCCGGGATTGTTCCACAATTGTTGATCAGCAGTTTCAGAATTGAACTTGATCATGACCTTTTTATCCTTCGGTCAGCACATTCTTGGGTCTTACTTGAATGTATAATTGCAACTCGACATGGTAAATAATATCGACTTATAGTAAATACCATTTTCGATGAATTTGTCACTTTCAGGAAGTCAATGAATGGGACGGCCAAACTACTCAGTTCATCCAGCATGGTTCCCCATCCATGTACTGAAATAGTGATACACTCAATTCATCAGAGTTTGTTGCAGACGTTTTCTTCTTCCCCTCAGGAGTTTGGTTTTACGTAGGTCTCCACATTGTGCCCTGGTTCTCCCTTTAATTTTTCCTCATCACCTTGCCTTGTCCGTGCTCTGGTGGATCCATCTTCGTTGAGATCTCGTGTGTTATGTGTGTACCGTTACATGGAAAATAAGAAAGAGAAAAACAATCATAAGTATGAATCAGCTGTCCCGATGAAAAAAAAAACATTTCCAAATATTCTCAAATTTTCTAGAATAACATGTATTTCAGAAAGTCAATACCATTACATAAAATTCCCAACATACAACAAGATTTTAAAACAGATATTTCTCATGTAAATTCCATAACATAATTCAATAAATGATTTATTCTACTTGAAATCTGAATTCACCCAATTTTTTGTAAATTGCATATTTTTCACTCTAATAAATTCTACCAGTTCATTTTCTCAAATTCCCTAAAAAAATATATTTAACTCAGGAACTCACTTTTTATAGACTATAAAACATCAAAATAACAAAATAGACATTCTCATTTATGAATAAGTGAAATCAGGATTAAAATTATCTTATATCAATTCTCCATATGCTTCTTACTCCGCTTGATTGATTCAAAAGTTTTCAAATAGTGCCTCACTTCATTGATTTGTTAAAATTCTCACAAACTATCTCAGAACGTTGTTCTATTGCATTACTTGAATATAAAATACCACTTCATAGCACTACTCCATGCTATACTTTAACCTAAGGGTAAGCGTTCACCAATCACTATTTTGGCATCTTTCACGCTCCCCTAGACGAACATTTACTATTTCTCAGTAAATCAACACCTAATTCTCAACAACTTCATCTTTACATAACACTACTCATGTGTTATACCTTGACCTAGGGCAAGCGTTCACCAATCACTATTTTGGCATCTTCCACGCTCCCCTAGTCGAAAATCAACTTCAAGCTAACTACGCGGTATCGACAATATTTCATTTCATAGAAAACATACATTCATCAATAATTATATTGAAAAACTATTTCCATAATGAGTAAGGTACTATTTTCGACTTGAAAACAATAATGCAGTTACAAAATCTTGATAATCAACACAAATATTATTTTATCTTCTTCTCATTTCACTTACTATCTTTTTCATTGTTTATGAACAGAAATGTGAGCTCGTGAATTAATTTTTTGAAAAACACTTTGAATAATTGATATTCCTCTTTGAAGACTCGGAATAAAATTCAAATACATGTATAGTTAAGAAGACTGAAAAAAATAAATTGAACTGGCAATTATTCGAAATTTCTATGATATACATATAACAGAAAATTTCTATATTCAACAAATGTATTCTCAGTTTCCGACTGTTGGAGATTCGTGAAAAAAAAATCCGAGAATCGTTTCACTTTGTGGATACTATAAATTATTGAGATTCTTAAAATATTGAAATTTGTGTTGCATTATTATTCAGAAAAAAAAATTATTATTTTATTTACGTTATTTATAGATTTATAAATATTACCGAATGATTTTTGTACCATCAAAATCACATGCTTAAGTCAAATATTTGATTAAGTTTCAACATTTAATCGACAGAAAAAGAAAAAAAATTAAACAATGTTCTCGTCATATTTCAATTTTTTTCTTAAGTTAGGTTAATTATGAAGAATTAACCTACGAGATTGAGCTACGGCGCCTCCACCATATGTCGCGTACAGGGGGTGTTTTTTGGGGGTCACCCCTGTCGCTTGGGTCGTACTCAGGAAATATGAATTAAATGATTTCAATTACAAAATTAAATACAAAACAAAACATATAATTTAATGATAATTTTGATGGTACATTATTCAAGAGAGATTTAATGATACAAAGAAATACATAGAAATATAAATGCTTACCCTAAGATACACGAAAATGTTGAGAACTCAGTCTTCAGGAGGAGACCTCCCGAAGACTCCTCGAAAAAACCGTCTTCACTTACTTTTATCAAATCTATGATTATGAATCAGCAACATCAGCAAAATTGTATTAGTTATTCTCCTCTTGTGATAACATACTTTTCATAATATAATTTCTACTGACCTACTTTAAATCATGGACTTGTAAATATGTGATTTGTTTATAACAATAATGAAATTGAATTTAGAATAGAATTATACTTGGTGTTTTACTGAATAATGCTATACTTTAACCTAAGGGTAAGCGTTCACCAATCACTATTTTGGCATCTTTCACGCTCCCCTAGACGAACATTTACTATTTCTCAGTAAATCAACACCTAATTCTCAACAACTTCATCTTTACATAACACTACTCATGTGTTATACCTTGACCTAGGGCAAGCGTTCACCAATCACTATTTTGGCATCTTCCACGCTCCCCTAGTCGAAAATCAACTTCAAGCTAACTACGCGGTATCGACAATATTTCATTTCATAGAAAACATACATTCATCAATAATTATATTGAAAAACTATTTCCATAATGAGTAAGGTACTATTTTCGACTTGAAAACAATAATGCAGTTACAAAATCTTGATAATCAACACAAATATTATTTTATCTTCTTCTCATTTCACTTACTATCTTTTTCATTGTTTATGAACAGAAATGTGAGCTCGTGAATTAATTTTTTGAAAAACACTTTGAATAATTGATATTCCTCTTTGAAGACTCGGAATAAAATTCAAATACATGTATAGTTAAGAAGACTGAAAAAAATAAATTGAACTGGCAATTATTCGAAATTTCTATGATATACATATAACAGAAAATTTCTATATTCAACAAATGTATTCTCAGTTTCCGACTGTTGGAGATTCGTGAAAAAAAAATCCGAGAATCGTTTCACTTTGTGGATACTATAAATTATTGAGATTCTTAAAATATTGAAATTTGTGTTGCATTATTATTCAGAAAAAAAAATTATTATTTTATTTACGTTATTTATAGATTTATAAATATTACCGAATGATTTTTGTACCATCAAAATCACATGCTTAAGTCAAATATTTGATTAAGTTTCAACATTTAATCGACAGAAAAAGAAAAAAAATTAAACAATGTTCTCGTCATATTTCAATTTTTTTCTTAAGTTAGGTTAATTATGAAGAATTAACCTACGAGATTGAGCTACGGCGCCTCCACCATATGTCGCGTACAGGGGTGTTTTTTGGGGGTCACCCCTGTCGCTTGGGTCGTACTCAGGAAATATAAATTGAATGATTTGAATTACAAAATTGAAAACAAAACAAAGCATATAATTTAATGATAATTTCGATGGTACATTCTTTAGAAGAGATTCAATGACTAATACAGAAATATGAATGCTTACCCTAAAATACACAAAAATGTTGAGAACTCAGTCTTCAGGAGGAGACCCCCCGAAGACTCCTCGAAAAAACCGTCTTCAATTACTTTTATCAAATCTATTATTATGAATTAGCAACATCAGCAAAATTGTATTAGTTATTCTCCTCTTGTGATAACATACTTTTCATAATATAATTTCTACTGACCTACTTTAATCATGGACTTGTAAATATGTGATTTGTTTATAACAATAATGAAATTGAATTTGGAATAGAATTATACTTGGTGTTTTACTGAATTGGATTTTGAAAAATGTATATCTTGACAATATGATATCCAATACGTGTTTCTGAGAGGAAACATTTGTCATTTCTAACTGAGAACTTAGGAGGTTTAATAAAGGAGTGCCATATATACACATTTTCCGAGTCTGGAAGATTATATAGTTGATTATACCTGAATACCCTATAAAATGATCTGCTTCGAACATAAACCATTATAATGTTGAATAAATGAATTTCGCTCAGAGCTGTTCTGAGATATAATAAAAGCGTTGGCTTATCCAATAGTGTGTGAACTAAAGAAGCAATATTGAGTTGTCGAAAATGGAAAATTCACAAAGGAAAACATCGCTGAAATGTACCTACTAACAAGTTACAACAGGCGAACAATCAACATAATGATTGGTCACCTGATGCATCAGCAACCAGATGACTAAGAAATTTCAGTACATACTAGCAAAGCTTTTTTTCGACGGGGAAGGGAAAAATCAGCACTTCTTCGTCACAGAACCGGACTAGACAGGAAACTTCAATGTAATCTGAGGACAAACCGAATGTAACTGTGCAGGTCGTGGTAAAGAGGTTCCCATACCTATCAATACAATTATTGAATATTAGTGAAGTTTCATAATATCGGTTTCTAATTGATTTTGATGGTAGCGTTCAGTTAATTCCGGGAAAGTATAGGGCTCAGGACTTCTGGGAATATTAGTTAGAAATACGTTTTTTGTCTCACAATCGATTCGGGCATATCTTCTCCAAAATAAGAATCATATCATAAAGAAGCACCCTGTACATGACCATGCACGAGAGGCTTTTATCCCAGCTACTGAAAATGGAATTTTCCGCTCGACCGATATGGACAGGCATCACCTGATATCCTGAAAAGACTGAAACCATGACACCCTTGAAATGAGAATGACAAATTCTCCTTATAGTCCTCATTCTGCGTTCGTTCGGCAGCGTTCGTTTGATCGCCGATAGGGCGCGGTTAGACACTGAAACTTTGGCGGCAGCTTTTCAGTCGTGGAGCTTTCGGCTTCCGGTTCAGTATTCCTTCGGATGCCGACACATAGTATGTGTTCGTGCGCAGCGTTTTAATGATAAAGCTGTTACTCCCAAAATCATGACAGAAGGTCAGTTACCCTATGTGTTGCATGTTCCCGAGTAGGGCAGGTTTTGTTTTGGTGGGTTTTCAGGGTTTGAATTGCGTAGTATGTTTCTTACGTTTAAGGAAAATTTCTGATTTACGTCTGGTGTTGTGATGCGACGAAACAAAACATTGGAATTGTATATACTGGGTAACACACTTCAATGTGACTAAACTGAACTCTATTATTCTTGATGACAGTGAGTGGATTTTTGTTCACCACTTTCACAACTAGACGACTATTTGTGTTAGTAATGAAAAATTAGGCGATTTTCGCGATTTTTTGTAAATAAAGTACTCAAAAGAATGTTTCGATTTTTCTGGACATAATAAAGTATATTCTCAGCTATATTAAGCTAAGATTTATTTTCAACAAAAATATAAAAAAATAATTGAATTATGTGCTGAATGAGCACCGGAACAAAAAAATTCATGATAGTTTTCAAAGTTGAATGCATTTCCTATTCATCGAACTATAATTTTTAAAGATAATAAATATTAACGAAATGGCGTAGTTCTGAAAAAGAAATGTCGTTTATGTGGTAAAATATGGTCGTTTTTTAATGCCAAATTGATGATTTTCAATCAACCAAAAAGGTCGTAGGTCATGGTATAGCAAATATATTCAAAAATACACAGTTTCAAGCCGATCAGTTCACTTCTCTTTGAATGATGATGTTGACAATTTTGAAAAATGACGAGCAAAAAGCAATTTGAAGTTTCAACTAACTGTTTATAATTGCGATCGGTCGCTTCGATCTTGCCGCTTTCACAAGATATAACTATTTAAGAAGTCAAAAGAATTTGATTTTTTGAAAGTGAAATGTCACACTGGTATAGACTCTTGGTAATTCGACAAAAACGATTCTTTTTCATTTGATGATCTGTCGATAATCTGAAGTTTTCATGAATACGAACCATCAAATATTGAATGATTTCAATATAAGTATACTCATGCTAGACAATGACAAAGTCGAGATCCCCTCCTAAATTCAAATGATTATTATGATTCGTTTCTTTTGATTACTTACCATTCATTTATTACTTTCATACCAATTCATACTTTAACAAAAGAAGACTCATTGTTTTTTATGCAATTCATACCTACTGTTCTTGTTAGTAGATGATATTCTTCAGTTTATATGAAACTTATAAAAATTTTACTATCAAGTATTGAAAATCTTGAGCAATTGGAGTTAGTACATCTATTTTAGGAAACTAGTAAAGTAAACCATATCTGAAATCAAAACTACTATTTTCCTCTGCTGTGAGTCGGAAGGTGTATCTCGAACCTCTTAGCATTAACTTTAACAGAAAGTTTCGAAGGATACTCTTGGTTAATTAATGAAATTACCCTGGCACAACTTTGGTTTTAGTATTATCCTCCATGTACCTCATGGGCATTTCACTTTACCTACCTTTTCGTGAACTAACGAATCTATTTTGGAGAACACGGTAAGAGACGACCAAGAAGGACATAATGAAAAATACTTACACCATCAAGAGAAACAAATGAGGCTGAAAGTACACCTAATTCTGAACAATGAGTATTGAATTTGGACAAATTGAATGAATGTGGAAAAAGCGATAATTGTTCGAATTCCAAAACAATTTTTGAATATCCACCACATTTATGAAGAATGTGAGTCGAATTGCTGCCAACTGCCTCATTTTATGATGTGGGGTTTTTGGGGGATGATCCTATCTGGATTGAGTATTTACGTCACACAGGATGATGTTTTTATGTTATTCAAATGAATAAAGAATAAATAATATTCCAACACTCTTATAGGAGTCACGAGAATATTCTCCCATTTTTGGATGATGTAGTCCATTATATAGTCAAGATTAGTGGGAAGGCGACAACATTTCATTCTTCTTTCTAGTATTGAGTATTCATTTCAATACTTGACTTTTGGATTTTCCATGTTCCAATCAACCATTACAACTTGATGAAAATTATCCAAGACTAATTGAAATTCCTGTATAACTGTATTCCTGTATAATTCCAGATAGAACTGTGAATAATTGTGAATATCGTCCAAAATAACTCAGATAGTTATTCCGCTAAAAACATTCATTTATTACATTTATACCAAATTAGAATTTGAAATATCTACTAATATATTTCGCAGAAATGGCTTGCATAGAATTTAGGTTAAAAGCAACAAATAGGATTTAATTTCATCAACATTGGGGAACATACTGACAGGAACGAAATATGTGTGAACTGGAATTTTTAATTATTGCATTTTCCTAATTTTCATATTGCAAAATCTGGCATTTTTTATTGTAGTAACAATGAGAAGCTAAGGAAGTTCTTAGAATTTCGATATAATAATCTCCATAATGTTGAGATGAAATTCCAAAACTAATCTATTATTTTTACAGCAGAGCAAGTGGTAGAAGAATCGAAAACATGTGGAAAGATTCTCATCGTATTGTCATGGATAGTCGTCTGCCTCACCATGCCATTTTCACTCATGGTTTGCTTTAAGGTTAGTCAAAATCAAAACAACCCTTCAATTCAAAAACTCTGATTTGTCTCAAAATATTTGAGATTGCATATCATTGTTTACCTAATGCTAGATTTACACTCAGCTTTAATAGCCAGGAAAGTGGGAAGCGTGAGAGTGTGAACACTATACTGCTCATGGCCCTGCCGCTATTACTTGCATTGCTCAATTGTCGATTTTGTGAGCGGAAGTCAAAGGACTGGCAGCGTATGATATTTTGATAACTCTACTTTCATGTTTTTGGTTTTTGGTTCTCCTGAAAATACAACAAGCGTGTAGTTTCCCTAGCATGAATTGTTTCCCAAAATAGACAATAATATTATCATTTGAAATATCTTGAATCCTGAAGATTTCTCTATATTACTCACTTTGTATTCAGTATAACCATTACTTAATGGTATGTATAAAACAATCGTATAGGATTTGCATTCCTTTCCATTGTCTAAATTTTACTCCACCCCATTATACCTGACATATACCATACGTTCCCACGTAAAACTTCGTATCCGTACGGCAGCGCAGCGTTATAATATCATATAAAACGCTATTCAAACCCTACATGACATTTCCATTTTCCTGAAGAAGCACCAACCAGCAAAGCATTACCTCAGAGTGGATATATGACAAGAAAGAATGAGGTCTGCTTTGTTTATTAGACAAATATTTCCAGAGAGTTCCAGAATGAGATTACCCGGCTAGAGAGAAATCACGAGATGTATGCGAATATTCTGAAGCTGAATCACATCGGATGAATAGCAATTATGTAGAATTTATTCTGCACGGGTTTACCGCCAGGTTTGATATCGAGAGACTCATTGTTCAAATCTCTCATCGCGAGGGATGAATCATCTCAATTTCTAGGAACACGAAATTGAATAAAATCAAGTGGATGCTCTGTAATGCATTCAATTTTCTTGGATTCTGTTGAAATTATACGAAATAATAATTTCAGCGCTCGTAGTGAGTTTGATTCATATTTCTTATTCAAATCCATAAATTCATTACTGCTTATGAATTGAACAATTGAACCATTTTCCTCTTCCATCGCAGTTTCTAATTTTGGTATTTATTAAGGATTGTATTTACATTTTCAAAATACAAATTCAGGGTGATCCTCATAATGCACTCGTACTAACGAATGAGATCTTGGAATAAAAAATGTTTGCTACAAACGACATTCTATTAACACACATCAATTGTAGGCATGAATACTATCATCCAATATCCTGATAACATATTGAAAATAGCAAATAACAGTACAATATTGGAAATGTCTACAGTCGAAATGAGGTCCCTTTCAGCAAACTGTTCAAAATAATCCATATAAACATGAGTTCGAAAATGATCGTTCGAGTTTTTATCAATACATTTGGAAGCTTTGACCGATCTGAATGAGATTTTCACGGTTGAAAAATCGTTAGATGTCTACTGGACCGCTAAATTCGATTCACAATATCTAGGGATGCACTCAGCAAGCTTTTTGTATGGCTGTAATTTTTTTGCATTCTAGAGTATATTTTTGTCTTTTGATAATTTGCTAATATGCCTAATAATTGAAAGAATTTATTACAGTATCAGAAATTGGCATGTTCCAGAAGTTCAAATTTTATCTGTGTCCAACTTGAAAATCTCGGGAAAAGAAGTGGGACTATTTTCACTATCCATTTAATTTCGGACTATTTCATCTTCACAATGAGCAAGTAATTTAATTCGAATGATTCCTTCAACTCTAATTCCAATTCAATAATCTAAATGGCTAAATAGTCTTATCTTTTCCTGACAGTGAAAAAAAGCGTGAAACGTTTCATATTTCTAAAACGATCAAGCTTTGCACTAAAGCTTCAAAGCAATAATGAATTAGTTCAGTTGGATAGCAGCAAAATAATGAAGAAAGTTTTGCAGGATTTGTTCAGGAAACATATTATATTATAATCATTTTTTAAACGAAGTGGTAGCATCTGTTCATTTGTTCCACCTGGATTAATTACGAAATTCACAACTTTTCTGATTGGATTGAAGTTCTGTTGCGAGAAACGTTCCATCATGAATGAGTTATATTTTTGATCACAACATTAATGACACTCTAAATTTAGAGATCATTTCCAAATATGTCTCTGCTTATACGAGATGAAAGGTCCTACATGTTAATTTGATTTAGCGGTGTACCACTTTTTAGAATATTGGCAAGAGTTTCTTGTATCTAATTCGATAATCCTGATAGGACAATTTTCCTGCTATGTTTGAGTGAATTAAGGCGTGCCCTGTTTTCACACGATGAGAAACTCTTCTTCTTATTTCCGTGTGATGCGAGAATCATATCTCAAGATGATTCGATTGAAATTCAAAAGTTGGAAATATCGATTCTGTCACTAGATTTTTCAACCCATCGGATTGAGAGTCACTTTTCATTTACAGGTGGTACAAGAATATGAAAGAGCTGTCATTTTTCGTTTAGGTCGTTTGCTGTCTGGTGGTGCTAAGGGTCCAGGTAAGCACTACAATATTTTGATCGTCATTTTTGAATTGTCATAATGGCAAATTTCTCACTCAATCTTTGATCTTAGATTGTTAAAAGAACTTAGTCATACTAAACCTATAACCCGCATTATACAAGGTCGAACGAAAATAGGAGAATGCCTGATTTTAATGAACTAATTTTGATGAACATGACATTAACATTATGAGTATCATGGGTGAATTAAAAAATAATATTTGGTGGTGAAGTTTACTCTCACAGTCACATTTTACGTAGCTTGTAGATCGATGAATTCGGTGTGTTTGAACTCAAAATTCATATACAGGATAATGCACTCGAAATATTATCCAATGAAATAAATTGTGGAAATCAAAATGAAGTGAAAAATAGCAAAAATATTGGATGATACAGATCCTGTATGAACTTTGGAACATGTTGCAGGCATATTCTTCATTCTACCATGCATCGATGCTTACGCGAGAGTAGATCTCAGAACAAGAACATATGATATTCCCCCGCAAGAAGTGAGTATGTTCACCCAAAATATTGAAGAAGTATTGGGGTGAAGTGTTGAATCTTAGAAGAGGCGATATGGGATTATGAAATATTGATATGTACCAAATCCAATATTTGAAATTGGATTTGTGATCACAAGTCATGTATTCGGCGATACGAATGAAAGTTATTTGCGAATATTTTTTCGATTTAATGGAAACTATGAAATTATTGGACGAGATATTCAGTAGGTGTAATTATTGTTCACGGAATATACTACTGGATAAATGTAGATGTTTTTATTGATGTCTCTATTTTCAATTCCTTATTGCCCAATGTTCCTTTTGTATCAAACAGTAGAAGAAATAAATGAGAAAAAATTGCAGGTATTTTTGATTTCGTAGTATTTTTTTTATATAAAACTTCTCACGAAAGGAGACATCCTGTAATGTTCAGAGTATTTATTTATGATTGTATTTCGGTATATTGTATATTTAAGGTTGTTGTGAATTTTCTTATTTTTTTTTTTAAACAAATACTGAATTAATTTCAACCTACAATGACTGTTCCAGGTTTTGACAAAAGATAGTGTGACAGTTTCCGTAGATGCCGTAGTTTACTACCGTGTATCCAACGCAACCGTATCCATAGCAAACGTAGAAAATGCTCATCACTCAACCAGACTTCTCGCACAGACCACTCTGCGTAACATCATGGGTCAACGACCTCTGCACGAGATCCTCAGCGAACGTGAGAGCATCTCGCAGCACATGAAGGCACTATTGGATGAAGCTACTGACTCCTGGGGCATCAACGTTGAACGAGTCGAGATGTGAGTATCTTCTTCAAGTCCTAGTTATCGAAAAAGATCTTACTAAATCATCTGTTTCTATTACAGTAAGGATGTGCGCTTGCCTGTGCAGCTTCAGCGAGCTATGGCAGCTGAAGCTGAGGCAGCACGTGAAGCTCGCGCCAAGGTTATCGCTGCTGAGGGTGAACAGAAAGCCTCCAGAGCTTTGAGAGAGGCGTCAGAGGTTATCGGTGACTCGCCAGCTGCTCTTCAGCTGCGTTATCTACAGGTACATGTGTTTTGGTTGCTTTCAGCACTGCAGTCTAAGAGATGTAACTTTTTCATCCAGGCATGTACATTGTTCAAACTTGATGACTAAGACTTTTAGAAATCTATTGGTGATTTTATTTCTTGCAACGTTTACAACAATATGGAATCGAATCACACATGAAGTTGTTGGGTATGGTAAATAATGACGAATGAGCTCACGATTTAATTACATTCAAAATGCAAATGATTTGTGAATTGGTGTTCCGATGAACACGCGCAGTTTTGCAATCATCAGCTTTGAGCTGTTTAAAATTTCGTGGCATAAATGATTCGATCTTTCGACTGTTAAGTTCAAACGGGCATATAAACAAAAAATGTTTTTTGAGATTTTTAAGTGAGGAATCAGAATGAATATGAGTGAACAGAGTTAAACTATCTTTATGTAATCGAAATTGTCTTGCAAAGTCTCTGACATGTCAAAACTAGCGCGTACGTATGCTTTTATCAGAAATAAACACTGAAGAATCCATGATTATACACTGGGATCGTTCCATTATCCATGCACTCGCTGTGATGAAAACGTTACATTTCCAGACATCCTTGGTGTTGGGTGTTGCTTGAAGAAATGGTTGACAGTTTGACTCACTGACAGGTGACAGGTTCTCATAAAACGATATTTTCAATCTCATCAATATTGCACATTTTTGATTTGTTGATAAAACAGTTGTCATATTAATGAGCCGTCAAAACGCTATTCCGAATCGCAAGTATTGATTTTTCCGACGAATTCGCTAATATACAAAAACAATAATATTAGATAGCACAAATATTCTTTTCGGATGGAAATTGAATCAGTATTTTTACTTTCGATAAAGTAGTTATGTAGATTATTCTACTTCTTTCTCAATTATTCTATTTCGGAAAATAATCAATTTCTATACTCTATTGAGTATATTTTACCGGACAGACACTTGACAAAAAAACGCTAACATCGATGTTAGTTCTGTCACAGTTTGACGACAACTGAACTAGAATGATTCTATCTGAATTATGAATTTGAATAAGTCGTAATTGGTATGTATACACTAATATCCCGATGTATATGTATATTAAATATTTCAATGCTGATCGATACAATCATAGTGTCTGCTGAGGCTGTCAACCAATTCTTGGAATGTGCTTGAAAGGATCTGATGTATTATGTATGCTTGCTATTCCTCTATATATTCGACATCGAAGGGAATCGGTAAAGTGAATTGCCAGGGGATATATCCATTATAAGTAGCGATAAAAGTGGAATACATGCACTTCTCAGTAGTTGTTACGATATAAAAGCGATAACATCTAGTTCTCATTCCCAGAAAGTTTTAAATTATCATTTTTATACAAGGAATAGCTAATATCGACAAGATAGGTAGAGCTTGCAAGAATGCTATATTCTTCTACATAAGGTATAATGAATGGTCATAGATCCTTCCTCTTTCCTGTTTCAATATTTTAACTGAGACGAAGTAGGTTTCATTACAAGACATACCACAAACCCAGAAGCTTAATAACTGTCAAGAGAAAGAGACAGAGAGGGCTACTAGTATTGATTATCCTTCCTGAAATTTCTCAACATTTGACGATTTATCGATGTCACTAGTAGATATATCAATTCGTGTAATATCAAAATCACATCTACATCACAAGCTATACCTCACTAACCTTGACAAGTGTCATAAAATATTGAAACACTGCAATAATGATGCCTGGTCTTGATACTCCACGGAAATGCTTCAAATATTCATTTTAGCATTGGATGAATATTCCAAATTACGAGCAGCGTGAATTTCTGATATCGTTCCTCATATAAAAGAGGTATGCATAACAAAGGGTTCTTCAATACAGTTTTCAGAATCGATTTATAATTAAGTATCAATAAAATCGCTCTTTACTTTCATCGATATTAATGATGGAAATGTGAATTTGATATTCCTTAATCTCATCGTTCAGTTCAAGTCAGTATTTTCCAATGACTTGAACAAACAATTTTTTAGTTTTACTCCGATTTCACTACGACCATGGATTCATAAAAACACCAATATGAACCGAAATCGAATTGAAATTGGAATTAACAGTTGTTTGGTTGTTTATGTTTCTTGGTGTCAATTATTCGAAGCAGTATATTATTATATTATTAGTTGTAACATTCTCCTCATTTAGGAATATTTCATATAAACTGATAAATCAAATTATCTTTCTTCATATGTTGACACACGTTATAACCACTGACACAACATATACATTGACAGTTAAGATAAATGAATGATACCTAACTATAATTGATATAGAAATTCAGCCAGCGTTGAAAAAGAACAATTTTTGTAGCTTAGTTTTGCGTTTGTCATCATCTATAATTGGTTTCTTTCAGGTTTTATTTTTCTCTGTAACTTGGTGATTTTTTCCACTATACTTCTTCGGCAGTCAGTTGAATGTATGGAATGTTTTCTTCTCGATGAATCATCCTTTGGATGGTGAAACTTCTATCTTGCACTACATTTGATGAAGTATTCTGTCGAACTAAATCCCAAACCACTAACATGAATTAATGTCCTTCCTCGAGCATAACCCTATCCAAAACATGACTAGCGAGTGAGTTTATAATTTCAATATGTATTTTCCCTGTCTGTGAAAGTTAGAGTACATTTCCAGTTCGATCTCAGAATTTCAGTACAGTCCAGAATTATTACGTTTTGTAGCAAAGCTTGGAAACATCATGAATGCCACACATTAACGACAAAAACAATACTGGGGTAGATTTAATTTCTCTCTCAAAGCTGTCCAAACTTCTCTATTGATATTTCATGAAGCTACTTTGAGGTTGACAAAAGACGAAAGGTATACAAAGTTGTGACTTTACAAAATATACTTGATTATAGAATTATATGAGTATATCTCACTTTTTCGTTGTCTGCATGAATTTATTCTGACCAATCATATTTTTCTCTGTGTTTCGTCAACATTGCCAGGTGCATTATTTATTTCATCACCCACTGTGGTATTACGAGTACATGCAATTGAAATCTTTCGTGTAATAGGATAACAAGGTTGTCACCATTTTTGTTCTTCCTTCAAATTTGGTACATCATTTAAGCACTTTCGATAATTTATTTTGAACTCGAAAATGTATTGATTTCCTGATACGTCATTGTCAGTCGAATTATGAAACATTTCTCTACATGTTACCTCTTGCTGTGTAAAAATATGAAATTTACAGAGATAGGTTATGCAATAATTGTGCATGTTTGGTGATATGAATAACGACTTGGGTTGACCCAGATTCTTCGTGCCCCCATATTCAGATTTCCTCGCTGACAAGCCCATATGCAATAAACTCGTATATCAACGTGAATTGGGCTCACACAAATCAGTAGATAATTGATTATATTCATCACGAGTCCATGGCTTTCCGCTGTAGCACAAACGGATAATGGAAATCGTCTGAACAAAATAATCAACGTTTAATGAGATTACCTGGTAACGATATACGAGAGGAAACCCAAAAAGAGGAGAATTTCATTATGAAAATTCGCACACCACATTTTGATCACTATAAAAACATTTTTCTTTAAACACAACAACCCTTTATCGATGGTCGGAAACATTTTTCGAATTCACTTATCACTTATCGGGACATTCTTTAGGCTTCTCAGCAATTTCCGTTCCACCTCCTTCATTGTGAAATGAATTTTCATTCTATGTCACTTTTGAGAATGAGGAAAAGTATAGAAACAAATCCAGTGAGGAAGAGGGTGTCATGTTGTTTTTTCAAACTGAAAACTTTACGGACCAGCACGTTGTCATGATGGAAAAACTAGCTTGTAGGTCAGTTTTTTTCTAGAGGATTGCCCCTAAATCTGTTTAAAACAAAACCAAAGTATAAAGTATGACTAGGAGTATCGAATTCTGCATGCATAACACAGTTGCTATCGAATACTTTCTAGAGACAGGTGTCAATGTCTTGATTGTTGCTTTGCTGTGCCATCCATATAAGCTCAAGTTATCACTAGTTATCGCATTGGAAAAACGTCCAGAGTCCTCTGTGAGCTGGTTCTGGTATTTAAAATATACCTGAAGTCGATGCTCCTCTTACTTGCCTGTGAAAAGGCCTGGATCAAATCTTCACGAATGAGAACATTTTTTGTCACTTGTTGATGTTTGAGGACGTCTTGATCTAGATTAGAGGAGATCGATGAGAGGCTAATGTGCTTTTGGGGCTTCTACACTGCGACCTTCACAGACCTTTCAAGTGTGTCCTCGTTATTTCGGAGATCCATTTTTTGAACCGTCCTTGTAGCTATACTCCATAGAACAGCCTCTCATGTATCATAAAGTTCGTAGTTTTTCTTCTCTCATTGTAAAAATAAACGTACCATTGATAGACATTTGTAATAGTAAAGTATGAGATTTCATCGTCTCATTCTGTCAGAAGCCTGTAGTGTCTTACTGTGTTGATTTGAAGATTGATTTTTCGAGTACTGTTGAATGTTCTTCTTAATCCTTTTGCTATTCTGCATAAGGTTTTCTCGCGCTCATTCTCAAGTTATTGCATTGCTTCTTTTGAACGTGAAAACCACTCATTGGCCCTGGCTTTACCTTAGACAGGAGCTCCATGAGTATAACAATAGAACAATTATTTACCTATGGAATTTTTCACGAGCAAGCCAATGCTCTGACAGCTCCAGAACCTCGCACAATACCCCAGAAAATGGACACTTCCTCCATACTCTTTCTTCCTACGAAAGTCCAATTCATGTATTTTTTTTGAGTGTCCCATCGTAGAATACGTCATAATAACGATCTTTTATTTGACAGACACTCAACACAATATCTACCGAGAAGAATTCCACTATTGTATTCCCACTACCGATTGATATACTCTCATATTTCATGAAGGCAATGGATGCAAAGAAGACTTCAGAATAATCGAATATTCATCGAATGGTTTTACTAAACATACAAATTCAGAATTTTGATTCCTAGTTATGAATGCAATTGAAAATTAGATGTTGTTTAACTATGTATCAGTAACAGCTCAACGTAAGAATTATACTGTCAGGTAATGCTATCAAATTTATGGTTAATATAATCTTTCAACTCTGTAGCTTATGAGCTTGAGTTATTACTAAAGTATTTCGATGTGCGAAAAAATGAACCATATTTATATAGGTTATTACAAAATTTATTGATATTTAGAGTATGTAGAGATTCTTAAGCATGTCGTACATTGTAGCTTACTTTCTCATTAATTAGGACCTTAAAAAGCAATATTTTCAGAAAGATTTACGGAGACTTTCTGTGAGTAATGCTCTCATGGGCTTTATAGTTTTCTCGCATGCTCATGTGTGAATAATTTTCTGATTTGGGGTGGAAAATTAAACAAATGTCACATCGAGCAACTCCTAGATTAATATAATTCACTTTTAAGAAGTAGATTTTAGTCTAGAGTAGTTGATCTGCTATAGAAGTTGAAACAAACAATGTAGAATTTAATATTTGGTAACCCCAAAGGTTTAATTTTCAAATTCCCCTGATGAGTTCTGGAGTGCAGAAAAATCTCTCATCTGGAATGTGGCTTTTCTAATTATCATTACTCTCATTCCATGATTTTGACGGAGATCTTATTGTTTCACACAGACACTGACGAAAATATGCACTGCGAAAAATTCAACCATCATTTTTCCAGTCCCAATAGACATGATGACGAACTACTTTAGTGACATTTAGGAAATGGATTCTGAATGCGAAATTCTACGAACGTGTTTTTTCATTCGATATAATGTTATTGCATGCTCTGCTATCTAAGTCTCATAGTCAAATTAGTGAAAATAATAACATTTTTAATGCTATCTTCTAGTGTTGACAGCTTGAGAATGATTTTAAAACAATTACATAGTGCCAAATTCTAAGCTCGTGTTTGGTATTAAAGTAATGTGAATCTAAATCATTAACCTGGTGAAGGTGCCAAATTCGAATTCAACTGTTGATAAAAGCATGTTTTTGTAATAACCTATATATAACCAAAAAATTAAGCTTCAAATCTGTTGTATTGCACGAATTGAATTTATAAATTGATCTTATTGTATATAAAGATTATTATATCAAAAGTATCATCAATATTATATTCAAAAGTATATACATATAGGCATATCTCAATATATATTAAGACCTACTTCTTAGTGGTTATCAACTATAAATGAATTCGATTAAATGTATTGAATCCAGATTTTTGAATTCGATATAGATTCTATTATTTTTTCTGGAATACAACGTAGAAATGAAATTGTTGACTAATTCAGTTCAGGACACCCTGAATTATTCCATAAATTTCATACATTTCATAGAGATTATTTAGTTTCATTTTTCAAGGTTAGGTTGACTCAAATAAATTTATTTATTGCCTTCGCATTTAATTATACAGCTTCCTAGATAAATACTGTTGTTCACAAAGCTGCACAATATATATTTCACTGTGCTTCTTCACATTTTCACTCTGAATGTTTGAACTATTCTAATTTTGTAATTTCATTGCACAGACATTGAATACAATATCAGCTGAGAAGAATTCAACTATAGTATTTCCTGTACCTATTGATATGCTTACATATTTTGTCAGAGCTAAAGAAGCATCAGAACAGCGTAAAGCTTAGATATCCTGTTCTCAATAATTATATAATAGATTGTTAGTTGTCATGTAGAGTTTAGATTAAAAATTTTCAATCTATATGTATGTTGTATCTGGCAAACTGAGGGCACAAAATGAAGATTTCAAGTCTGTATTCAAGAAATACAATGATTTTTTGTTTTATTCGTAGCACTTATAGATCACTATGCTGTGTGGTTTGTTACATTTGAAATGTATTTTCTGAAATAAATGTTTCAATTTTACGTCTCTCATTGAATTCGACTTTGACCTTTCACTCCTGAAATTTGGTAAGTATAAATGGATGGATGAAAATAAATTAGATCCTATATGTCATCTACTTTTATTGTACAACTAATTTGTACAGAGTGGAACAAAAATTTGGAAACGCTCAATTATTGTTTTGTTGCGATCTGTGGCTCTTCGTGAGAATGTTAATGCAGTGCCCGGTATTAAAATGTTTTCCATGACACCTGGCCAAGACTATGACTATGTGCCAATACACTTATGTATGCACACTTACAGCGAATAAATATTATTATTATTATTATTATTATTATTATCTACCATCGATTAGGGTACTGTCAAATTAAGTAGAAATTATTTTGTAGTAATCTTAAAATTGTTACGTTGTAATTCAGTTTGTATTAAAAATTCTATTGATGTAATTAGGCGTATCCAGACTTTTGATTTATTCATTTGAGACCTCGTACTGAAGGAAACATTCCAATAATGATACAATATACAAGGTGATCTATTTAAAAAACCAAAGTTAGTAATAATATCAGAAAAATGTTAAATATGGCAACATTGCAGATGTCAAATCTGGATTCTTCGTATTTCAAAATATACTTATCCAAAATTTTGTACATTTCGTACTACTCATTTGTGAAATAATTGAGCGTTGCCAGACTTTTGTTCCACTCTGTATAATAACTATAATACACTCATCTATTATTACTATAATTCAGTCATATTTCTAACACACTATTTATTGAAACTTCAATTTAAAGTTACGTCTGATGATTGCTACCGAATCGAAAACACAAAATTGTTACGTTATCATCAATGTAATATTGACGTTCAGTTGGAAGCTCTTCCACGGTCGAATTATTCTGTTATTCATTGTTATCTAGAACTCGTGAATGAATTCTTATTCAAGCCAAAAATCCAAGATATCGAAAATAATGGATGGGGAGAAAATTTGAAAGATGATATGGCTGTCATCATCTTCTATGTTATAATCTCTAGGCTCCTTTCGTTTGAAACAATATGAACACAAAGCTCTCTAATGAAAGTAGATAGATCATCTCGCCGAATCAATCATATCAAACAAATTTCATGACCATGGTCATCAACATACAATATTGAAATGAAAACTTCAAAAGTGACGTTTTCTTGTCTTCCTCAAAAACAATCGAGATTATCAAACCAGAGAACTAGCACAGGGTTGCTGAACGTAGTTGAGGCAGAAACCCTTATTATCGACATCGTTGGGAGCTTCAATACCATCTGTGTGGAAATGAAGATTGAAAGGTTTGGCAGTACCTAGAAAAAATATTTTGTGGATCACAACTTACAAAAGACAAAATGACAGAATGATATCTGATGAACGATTTATTTTCGTGACACTCGATTTATTTTCAAACATGGTGACTGGATGAGATCATTAAATTCAGGAAATTGGAGTTTATTTCCTCGGAACAAATATCAACCGGAATTGGAACACAGCAAAGTTCTCAACAAAAGCAGAGAAAACACATTTCCGGACTATCGTAATTTGCAACGCTTTGTTGATTTCATCTCTGCAACACATTTCTTCTGAGGAGTAATATTAATTTACTGATAGTTCGACGGTAGTTAAACCTGGTTAGTTTTTTATTTCTCTCAACATTGATTGTCAATTACTTTGTAGCGAAAATAGGTTCGAGAAACATGTCATGAATCAATATTTATTTTCATGGGAATCAGGAGAAATCATTATGATAGCTGAGTATCGATCTTTCTCATGTTGAGATAATGATAAAATCATCTCAAGATGCCCTCAATTATACATA
The DNA here is from genome assembly GCA_037013635.1 of Plagiodera versicolora. Taxonomy (NCBI): domain Eukaryota; kingdom Metazoa; phylum Arthropoda; class Insecta; order Coleoptera; family Chrysomelidae; genus Plagiodera; species Plagiodera versicolora. The sequence continues at coordinate 5,069,965 of CM072990.1, forward strand.
TATTTGTGTACATATGGAATTCGAATCCTCGAGGATTCTCCTAATGGTAAAAACGAGAAATTTCTCTTCAGTTCCTCAGTGGAATTTTCCGACTGAGAAAATTCTCGAATTGGTTTTTCTTTCATTCACTCTAACTTCTGAAAAATAAGTTTGGATAGAGAGCAAACTGAGACTAAGAGTTTTAATTGGGGAGACGAACGTCTTGGTTGTTTGAACTGAAAATTGACAATCATTAGAGAAACTAATGAGTTCTGAGGCTCCAGATCAAATAACATTGAAACGAAGTAACTTGATTCGGTAATTTTTAAATTAAACACATCGACTGTTCCGGTGTATTAGAATTAGCTGTTTCACAAGCTGCTCAATGATTTTTTTCAATCACAATTTCATTAAAACCTTCATAAATATTATAATCGAACACATCTTTCTGATTTTTTCTTGGAATAATTGGAGATCCACTACCAATCACAAAATCATAAATTTGCTTCAAACCTATTTTGAGATCTGACATTATGATAAAATGTGGTATACATGAAACTTTTCTGAGGTATATTAAGTAATATCCGATAAAACTTCACTTTAAAGCACCCATATTCGACAAAACTTTCGTCAGTTGTACTAATACTAGACAGTAGAAAAATACGTGGGACTATGAATTGTCCTTATTTTTCTGGTGAGCTGACGATGTCAGGAATATTTTGAATAACACTTGGCAATGCTGTAAAATATCATTCTGTCGCTAGCAGCTGGTGGCAAGTCCAACGCTTATATGGACGGGAGTACTTGTGACGTATTAACGCTGTGCGTTCTCCGATCTTTGAACGCACCCCAACAATTGGAATTATGCTGGAGAAAGTATTACGAGCAGAAAAATAAAAAAACCTGGGTAAATTACTTAACGTTCTGGATGTCGTGGTATATTTTGATAAATTTTTGATCTCGCCCATTGTAGAGATATTCCTTTCATACTTCAAGGTGAGACATCGATTGATTGGGGTGCGATAGCTCTAAAATTGAACTCACTTCTCACAGTTGTCGGCTGTAAAGTCACGTCAGCTGCAAATATGCCACCACATATCCTGTCCACGGTTGCAGATGGACCAGTGGCAGCTCTACCGACATTGGACGCCATCGGGATAATGAGGTAGTCGGCTTGACAGAAATTCGAGTTCCCTGTGCTCCCCACCATTGCTGGCACTCTATTGTTTGAGTTTCCTGAGAGGGTGAAGGACTGAGTCCGGTTATTTACTGAAATGATAGAGATGCGGACATTTGTGAGAGTGCTGCGATTGGAGTAGGCAATTGAGAAAAAATCAGCAGCAACCAAACGAGATTATAAATGAATTGTAGTTCAAAATAGCTCAAAATGACCTTGGAGATGGATTGATTCTTAGTATCAGGAAAAATAACTGATAAGAAAATCGAGAGGCTATGCCATTTCAAATATCGACTTTTGACGATTTGAAGAGCATCTGCAGATATAAACCGATAGTTCAAATGCATTTTTCTCGAAACAATATTTTTCAAAGATGCTGACATCATGACTCAAAGAGAAATTCACCGATCGACTCCAACTGGAAAGTGAGTATTCTTGAAAATACTCACCATACAATTCAACGATATTTTTGATTGGTTGAGAATTGTCAATTTGGCATCAATAAAACCACAATTTCTTACCCAAAACCCGATAATTTTCTCAGAACTATATCATTTTGTTATTTACACATATTTTTCAAGAATCTCAGGTCATTGTATTGGAAATACCTTCAACTTTGATAACCTTTTTTAATTGTTTTGTTTCATCTACTCATTCGGCCAGAATCTGTCAGCAGTTGGGAACTTTTTTTTTGGCACCTCCTGAGCATCACATAACTCCGTTACTTTTCGATATTTCTGTGATTAAAATCTTCAAATATAGCCTAAAATATACCTCATTATCTCCAAGAAACTTCAAGACCTTCTATCAAGTACTTTCTTCAAAAAATAACATCGGCAGATATCATTTTTGATTGTTTGAATAAACCAGGCGTAATTTTTTAGAATTGAAGCAGAATGTATCGAGAATAAATCGACGAGTTTATGTGGTTGCTTCCTATTCACAATAATCACAATAGCTGCCTGATGATTACTTGCCATACATTGCGATTCGAAATTTTTTGTGTCGACAGTTTAATCATCGAGGGATGCAATTTATTTCAAGTTTCATCACGGAAACGCACATTCTGGTTTTGTTGACCTAAACATGAGATATTTTGTGTTTTATGAAAGTCTATATGAAAGCAGAAATGGAATTGGCCACTGTTGAAGCACATTTTATGTATTTTCTATCTTTCAACCTGGTATACTATCCATCTGGATCATCTAGAATGAGAAAGACAGGCGTTGAAGAAATGTCTAGAGAAGATAATGCTAATATAGAAAAGTACAAAGGTGAATGAGGATTTAGTTGATCTGAATGAGATCTTGGATAAATAATATCCTGTACACAACTGAAAAATCGATCCTTGAAATATTGAATTTTCTTGTAAAAATAAGCTCTATTTGGCGGCAAAAGCTGTTTAAAATATATCCTACGAAAAGAGAACACAACAGGAGAAAAACAGCTTCCAATTGATGATCAGATACTTCCTGAATATATAATCTTTGATTTTCTAGTATTGCACAATTAACTATTTCAAAAAATGGTGAAGGTATAATTGCTCTTGATTTCTATCCATAAGAAATTGATAAAATGATTTATGACTTTCTTATCATCTGTTGTTGGATCTGAAACTCTCAGACATATCCCTAGTTTACGAAGAAGCAAATTCTGAGCTATGAGATTCAAACTCAATTCAATACTATTCGTGATTCATACAGCATCATTTATAAGAAACTATCATCCAAGTTTCCAAACAATTTATTCCATGGCGCTCTGAAATATAACTCGATTACAGTTACGTCGGATGTGGAGTTTTGATTCTGAATAATCATATCCTAACTTGGCACTCCGAGGATTTTTTACATAAAGTTCCAAACTGCTGGGACAAATTTACATGATTTGATAGTATTCGCCAAACAGTAGCAGGTTTCCTTATGAGTTCTATTTGGAAATTGAAGAGCAATATGACATGCTTCGAAATTCTCGGAGAAGTTCATTAGACACAATACCACTTGAATGTCGATTTTCTATGTGCTCTGTGAAAAAATAGATGAAGAATGTTCGACTGCTGTGAAATCCTTTCAGATCAGCATCAGGATCCTAATGTAATCAACTTGAAAACAGTCGCTGAATACACGCTGTTTGAATTTAATTAACAGTTTCAACATTGCAAAGGAATACTCATTGGGAAAGACCCATTAGGGTTATTAGTTCTAGAAATCTGTGAGAGTTTCTGACGTCCGACTTGAAAACCATTGACTTTTATGACGAACACTTAGGCGTTTCAGAGCAGTTTAACGTTGTTGGAAACTTGTCGAAAGAATCTGCGGGTTTATTACTTATTATTATTATTATACTTGAAAGAATACCTTGAAGTCATACTAGACCAACACTTAAAATGGATGGAACACACCTTTTATGAACTACGCGACAAACTATCAAAAAAACTCTTGCTGTACTATATATGTCTCTTGCCGAATCTATTATCAAATATTGTATTTCTGCATGGGTTGCAACATTCAGATCAGCCACCAGTCCGTTACAAACGCACAAAATATCTTATTGAGAATAATTTGAAAAAAAATGACTGTTTTCCACATAAAAGTTATATCAAGAAACTAACATGTTCAATATTCACTCACTGTACACATATAACTGCCTAATAATAATGTTCCATACACAAAAAAATTACACACAAAAACACTCAAAAGAAACTCGATCAAGAATGAACTTGGAGGTTTGAACCGAATTTTTCAATAAAACTGTTACACAAAATTCTTTTGTTTTCTATGGCCCAAAAATATTCAACACTCTCCCAAAAAATCTAAAAGTTATAAAAACCCTTGAAATATTCAAAAAGTACGTACAAAATCACCCTGACAAATTTCCACTTTTCTACTGAATCACATATTTGTAAATGTGTTTCGTGCATATAAATAAGTATTCCACTTTCACAATGATTCCATATCAAATTGTGAATGATGTTTAAGCAAAATCTACGCGCTAAGAATTGTCCAATCTATTCGACTCCTAATCTGTATCTTAATCTCAATTTAAGTGTATAAATTTTTCTTTTTTTTCTTTCTCACTGTCTGCACCATATCATAAAAACAACTGCACTGCATGCGAATGCCATTCATAAAAACATACACTGTAAATGCCCTACTGATTTAGATATCACAACACAGGCCTCAAAGCCTAGCGTGAGACTACGCCGGTATTTTTTTTTATATATAAAACTTATCACGAAAGGATACATCCTGTAATGTTCAGAGAACATCGTGAGAACCAAGGGAAAGGAGGTAGGAATTTGTGCTCTTTATAAATTTCTGAAGGTTATATGCCTCGGGGAACACCTCCCTGGGCAATGTGTTCCATAGCATCGCTGTTCGTTGGATGAACGAGTCTTTGAAAAGAGATGTTCTGCAGGTCAGCAAATTGACCATAAAGGGGTGTGAAGACTGGACTTGACGGGTTAACCTCGAAGACACCGCCAAAGGAGGAACGATTGTTGATATTTCAGAATAGCATCGCCCATGAAAATGTCTATAGAACAGAGACAGATCGCTAACCCTTATACGGTGTTCCCGAGAAGTAAGCGAGTTAGTAAGCGAAGCATCTAGATATAGAATTCCGTTTGTTAAAGAAAATAGGCATTATAAATATTGTTTTATTACATATTGAATTGAATATTGAATATATATTGAATTAATTCGAAATTCCTGTTACCAACATTTGCAAATATTGCCAGCATTGATTGTCATTTGATTATGACCTAAAAATGTTCGGCCGTATAGTGACAAATTTGTATATTTTTACTTGTAAAAGTTCTTTTGAATGGACCAATAAAAATCTATCTATCTATGTATAAACGGAGAAACATTGTTTTTTAGCATTTGACGAGTAAGAAATTGTTGAAACGAAGGCGTGCGCATTCTTACTCTCATGAATAATCACTGACGAATCAATGATTGCTTACATTCCTTCCATCTTACAAGTGCGTTGAGATTCTCAAATTTGATAAATCAAGTTGATATTTACCTGCATCAGGATCAGGACATTGAGTATACTGTATACCGCAGAAATTCCTCTCAGGTCTTATACAGATACTGTAGTCTTGATTGGATAGTTGAGCTCCTGTCAAAGAATTGTAATTATAGGAGAGTATCTGACCTGCTACGCCAGTGAAGTATTGCAGGCATCCTGTTTCGGCTAGAAAATAACAAAGTGTATCGATTCTGACGTGAGGAGAATGGGAAGAATAAGACGTGGGATGATGAATTTATAGGGTGATCTGAAGGAAATATCTCCGACGAGAAGTTCATTAGTTTCTGATGCAGGAAACTTAAGATTCAGAGCAGTGTGAGGGATAAAATGACGGAATTCATATGGGCAACATGTCTCAATTAGAAATAGAAGTTACAATTCAAAAGCTCATTTCAAGAAATCATTTGATTCTTAGTCTATTTAACGAAGCTTATGATAAACGAACAATTCGAGCTTGAGCACTTTGAAAAACAAATAAAAATATGAACTGAAACTAAAAATCCCCATGAGAAACCTTCGAGTGTATTTGCTCCGAATGAAATGAGATCTCGTAATGAGTTTTTAAATCCAACGAAACCAGGAAAAATATATTTTATGAAAGTCTTGCATCTTGTAATTGAAAATATTCTTCGCTTATTTTTGCATGAAACTCACGACGTTCTTGTTTGATATTTTATTTTTACTGCACTGAATTTAATCCAAATAATGACTTGATTTTTATTATAATTTGGTGTTTGTTGAAGTTCATGCAACAACAACCAATTCTTGTTTGAATCGACGATGTTCCTGGTTGAATTCCAGAGGTTCAGCCATTCCTTGTCTGAATAAAAACAACTGAATATTTTTAGGGATTTTGAATATTTTAAAGAACGTCGGAATCTCTGCCAACCAATTAGCTCCTAAATATTACATTGAAAAGCATGATACCGAAGATACGAAATTTTTGTGGCAATGTCAAAAACATTGATTGAATTAAGAAATGACTTTGAATGTATAATAGCTGACAGATTCATACAAACCTCGATATAATGATGTACATGGGATTTGCAGTACCCTAATCTTCCAGATTCTATTAAAAGACGATCCTGCAGTGACCATTGTCAATGTTATAGGAATATTAACACCTACTCCTGCATCAATATACACTGAAAACAGTTTAAGAAATTTCATTTTTGCTGATTGATGTTAACTCCCAATATTAATCCACTAATATTACCAAAAATAAATTATTTGGTGAAAGTTAAGATCAGCTTATCAATGATGAAAATTATTCAACGCCACCCTGTAAATGTTCTTTTTGAGGTTGGCGAGGTCTTTTATTCTTGTCGTAAATTATATATATATTATATTATAGGTTGGTTGATTTGATTCTCGTTGGAAATATAATTCCAAGTAGATAATTTATGTCGTGTCACTTCAACATATCGATTCGTTCAGAAATATAGCAGCAATTTGAGAGAGAAATTCGATCTGATACTGCTGATCATTTTATTGAATACCAAAACAAAAATCACGAAAAAAAGACGCTCCTGTCAATTATGAAAATAATATAAGATTTGGTGAATGCGTCTAGCGTAGAATATATTTTTGGTATGTGTATACCTGTGATAGTTTCAGCGAAAATACTAAATAATCAAGAAATACTGATCAACGTTTAATTTCTCAAAAAAGAACAATTCAAGAGATCGACAGTAATAAAGAATTGATCAATGCTCCTAACAATTCAATCTGAAGAATAATTATCTGTTGAAGAAAATAGTGTTTAATCTCAATTTTATGAAAGAACTTACTATGATTTCCTGTGTTATCTCCACATATGACTGGAACAGGTACACCTCCAGATACTAAGAATTGGTCACTGTTGCAAATATGATTCTCAGACTCTGGACCCATTATCGTTAACATTTCAAAATTCAATCTGGAATAAAACAGATATTTACGGATTTTCTTACCAGTTATGGAATATCAAAGCATTAGAATAAACTCTCAAAAGAATGCTGAATATTACATTCAAAACAAAATATTCAATTACAGAATAAATTTATCAGTTTATGTATTACCATTAATCTAATATAATCATATCGAATTTATTTTCAGTCCGAATGAATCAATCCTATTCGAGGTACCAAATTCTAGTGCATATCTCAGATGAAGCACATTATTCAAAATACATATTTCATGCGGAATTTCCACTTTCCACAATTCGATAGAAATTCTTCTTCATTTAATGTATGGGGTATATCAAATTGCTTTCTGCTTTCAGACAGAGTATTTCATGATGAACTTCCATTTATGGATGGGACCTTTTGAACTGAAATATTACTGGCTTCCGGTGACCTTTCCTTACACCGGAAGTATAGATATTAACTTTCTATATTCTCTTTCATTTCTGAATTTTTCATTGAATTACTCATCATATTATTTTAAAAAGGGAAGGTTTTGTGGTTTTAAATTTCGTATAAATATTGTTACATCATATAGGATTAGGCAACTCATAGTTTACGAAATATTCATAATTAGAACCTCGTAGATTATCTATATCAATAAAGTGTGATTAGGGTAATATCTCTGTGAATATTCATTTAAGCAATATGTTATGCTTATACAAAACGATAGAAAATGAAATTTTGCGTCAAATAGTGTGAACATTTCATGGTCTTTTCATTGAAATAAAGAATAGGAATTCGAAATTTACAGAAAGTAAACTAAAATATCGAACACCCTGTTGAATATTTTAGAAAACTCTTAGAAGTACCTGAAAATTTCAAGTTGATATCTCTATTAGTTCTCCTCGAAGCCATAATTAATCAGTTATGTGAATCACCCTGTATATCGATATTTCATCATTCACTGAAGATAGTACAGATTAGTTCTGTAGATTGATATCTAATCACTGGAAGCGACATTGCAGTTAATTACCTGAACTGACACACATCCGGGTTGGATTTGATCAGTGTTACTTGACAGGAATCAGAACCGTCATACTGGTCGGGATATCCATTATTCACGAAAAAGGTGCCATTCTCTCGAACTGTGCGGCTACAGGATACGAAGACTGGGGAACAAGTAATCTAATCAGTATCATTAGTAACCCAAGCCTCAGGGGTTGCTTTATCACTGTCTAATTTTATTTGCCAATAAACTATCGCTCTGGTGAAGATCTAGTTTATTGACAACTGCGGTCTTTCGATTGTTTTTCACAGCACGAGTCGATTTATTACCAGATAATGAATATTGGCATCAATGGTTAGAATCTATGTAATTTGAAATAATACATTTTCACTCCAGTTTTGATAATGATTTGAATGTGATACATGGTAAGCATAACTAACATATGCAACAGGTTCCATAGCCTCCAGCACATGATCCTGATACAGCACCTCCTCTTCTTGCACAATCAGCAGCAGTACCAAAACAAGTACCATATGTGCCATCAGCTGCTTGGCATTCAGATCCCTCGATTTGTACGAATGTAAACAACGATAGAACTGAAATAAGGAACATATCATGAAATATTCAACATAGATTTTCATGTCATTTCAACGAGGACAGAGTTGTTCTTAGTGTCCATACACTCAATCAACACATTCAGTTTCTGAAGAATGCTACCATGAAAACAACTCGGTTACTATGGAAACAACTCAGTTGCTATGGAAACAACTCAGTTGCTATGGAAATAAATCGGTTGCTATGGCAACAACTCAATACAAATAGAAAACAACAGTGGTACAGGTTCAACATAACTATTTCTGAGTTTCATTGTACAATTTTTGTAAATCATTTCTCACTATCACACAAGGAGTTTTTGTTAATAACCATTTCCGTTGATTAAATTCATTCATATATTTTTCAAAGCAATGCGACGATAAATAAAAAACTCTGCATCTAACTGATGAATACACTCTAATCTTCAGAGTTAATTGAATATCCATCGTACTAACAGTAAAATGTAACTGCTCAGCTTTATGTGTCACAACCCACCATTTTGCGTGATGAAGTGAAATTCGCTTAATTTCAGAAAATGTCAACAGCAAGCAATTTGAACTTGTTGACGTATTTATCCGTAGTTAATTATAAATTCATTGATACACAACAGTTTACCGTTCATTGGGCTTCTCAATACAAAATTTGTATATTTCTCAAAAAGTAATTGTTTCGGATATCGTACTGCTTCTTCCTTTTTTTTTGTTAATGGAATCTGATCGATTCCATCAACAAAAACAGATCGTTTAGATATACACGAATTGTTTTTGGACATGCTAGAATCACATACATACAGTTCAGTTTACCGTTCATTAGGCTTCTCAATACAAAATTTGTATATTTCTCAAAAAGGAATTGTTCCGGAAATCGTATTGCTTATTTGTTTCATTAATGGAATCTGATCGATTCCAACAACAAAAACAGATCGTTTAGATATACACGAATTGTTTTTGGATATACTAAAATCACAAAACAATTTAGGTTCAAAAGTACATTAAGTCGAAGCTTTACGATAATTCAAAATCGTTTATTTATCGTATATTTTTTTCTGAGATGCTGTTTACATTAATTTGGGCAACCTACGGTTATTTTCTCATTGAAAATGGTTCAATAATATGTTATTCAGTCGTCCTGAAACATTCAAGGCTGTTGATCTGACATATTCTAGAATCTGATATTTAAAGCTAAGCAATACGCCATCTGGTGAAAAGAAAATGCACCGATGTCGCGTGACCAGCAAGTGTGATTTCTATCACAGAGTAATTGCTGATTATTTATGTTGGTATGTTGTATGATCACACTTGATGTCGAGAAAAACAACCCCGGAGGACTGAGGTTGAACTCGCAGAAATATTCGTATGCCTATCATTCTCCTCTACAGAATGACAATTCATCAGACAGATTATCCCAGATCTTTGAATTGTTTCGAATGAACGATGTTCACAAATATGCTAATTCGTAATGCTTTTTTTCTGATTCATTATTCAACTTTTTTCTATAACTATAAGTAACTGTCAACTGTCTTCATTTCTTGATGAATATAAAATACTTTGTGATTACGTTATTTCGTGAATTAATGAATGGGTAATTGAACGAATGACTGAATAAATGAATACATTTTTGCAAAAATCGATATTGCAGGTAGACTATACTTCGAATCTATCCGAGAGCAAGGTGATACAGAATATGGAATGGAATGGAATTTTCATGTCTTTTTCAACATCACTCACATATTTTTTTTGTACTTTATACTCGTGCATATACAGGCTGTCCGATTTTCGCGTACCACTATGGAAATTTCGGAATATTCAGGAATATTCTCGACAGTTTTGGAGATATGGCAAAAAAACGAAAATCGTATCGTAATAGAAATTTTTAACCAAAACATTATTCAGACCTTTTCCATGAAAAATATGGAATGAATGAATAATAAATAAGTAAATGAATGAATGAATGAATGAATGTATGGATATATTAATAAATAAATGGAATGAACATGTCTGAAAGTACATATCAATAATACGAAACCATCTCAAAACGATTCTCGATTCTCTATTTATTCACCACTATGTAAATTTTCTAAAATTGTTATTGACAAATTTTCAGTCTATAATGTTTGCCGTTTCTGCTTCATAACGGAAATCGAGAAATTGAGCATGTCATTCTTGAAAAACAAAATGAAATAACAAGCGAAATCCCTCTCGAAAGATGAGATTGAGATTTTCGAACCGATTTTCAAAGGAGGTTTTCAGCATTTCTTCCACAAATGCTGAAAATTATAATTCCGAATTACAGTTCGGAATACTGAAAAATAATCAATGGAAGCTCCTCTACGCCTGAAATAACACAAAATATGCATAAAAAAACTCACATCTAGTAGTCCGGCTACCGGAACGATCAACTCTTCTGTTTTCATTGTTGAACCAAAAATTACGCTGTCGAACACCGCTGTTGCTGGTGAAATGTTCGATAATTTCGTTGTGGGTCAACTCAATCAAAGCCACTGTTGATAACAGAAAAATCACGTAGTACATTTCGATTGATTTTCAACGATCACAGCATTAATTGACGGGCAAATTTGATTCGATTGGTCGCGGACTCGATGTGAATCGCTTCGGAGGGATTCACGTTCTTTTATAAATACGTCACTATTTAATTTGAAAAGTGTATTTGGAGTAATAAGCGAAACAGATAGGAAGTTGTGAAGGCAGAAGAGCATGAAACTGTTTAATTCTTTTGTTGTCACGTGTCTATATTGTGTTTCTGACTAGAGTGCCATTGACTGGGTTAATTTCGATTTACTGTGTGATACAGTCTCATCTTATGATTCTATATACAGGGTTTATCATCTAACCAGTTCATTGGAACATTTCAATGTCCTCATTCGAATGAAATATTGAAGATTTGGGATAATCAATGTGGAACATAACTTTGAAAACTCGTTGATTTAAAATCACATATTTTTTATATTGTTCCATGTTGAGACTCAACAATAACTTTCAATTATTATTTATTTATAAAATGCCTCTCTGAATTCAAATGTTTGTGAGGTTATGACGTTCACAGATATAACTATTGATATCCAGTTCATTAGAGTTACTGAAATCCGACATTGAAACTTCAATTGAAAATACTGTTGAACTATAGCTACTCCACCTGATTTCTCAAACTTCCTTCAACTTTGCAGGAAGGTTGTCTATTGAATTATGATAATTCATTGTGAACATTCAATAAGGTGTCTTATTAGTCGATTTATGATGGAAATGTAGTACTATGAAAAAATACAATCGCTAAAAGACGCAGCATTTTCAATGGAACCGAAAGTGGACACATCCCTATTTCTAAAGAAAGTATATTTTTGGATCGAGTACATACAAGTTTCAATGATTGATAAGAAAATACTATGAATATATTCAATTCAATTCTCGATGGTTAGACCAGCATATTGATCATCATTAATCAATGATATCACAGACAAAGATGTTTCAGGTAGAAAATATTGAGCTAATATATGAAATCCATTGATTGAATAAATATATCAGTAAAAAACATCAATTTGTTGAACCAATTTGAATTTCTTTGTATTTATCTAAAAATGTCAATGATTGTTGAACATTTTATTTAGAACGATATTTTTTTCAGTATAGCTTTTGATCACTTAATATCTATTGATTATCAAAATTTTGAAGTTTATTGATTTGACAAGCATATCTTTACTTAATTTCCATCAACTTTTGTATGCTTGCTTCGACTGGTTGATTTTTTCATAATTTCTGTAGACACATTTTCAAGTATGATTGGGAGATATGCCAAACATTCTGTATGATATTTATAACTGATTATCGTCACTCTTCTTCATAATTCATTATAGTGACCTTCATGTTACGTGTGTCCATGCCATGATATGCCATAACAATGAAAGCTCCAATAAATAACATGAACATCAATGAAAAGCATAGTAAACGTTCGTAATTTTTACTTTCACTTTGATTAACAAAACGGACGAAATGATTAAGTCTTCCTCAACTCGTTATATTCTTAACAGATGGTTTTTCATTCAGTTATGTCAATGATGATGTGTAATCTATTGTCGAAACTGTTTCACAATTACTCTTCCTTATCAACAGAAATTAAACAGTTTCCTCAATGGGCATTTCAAAGTAGTTTTGTATAAATAACTCTTCATACATCACAATGATGTTGGAACAGTGAAGTAATTTTGACCATTCTTCCATTGACAGTCTCATAATCTATCGAAATAGCTACTTTCAGAATTTTTTGACTTCGAGAGTTCAGATTTCATAACATTTGAATTCAAAAGGAACTATGCTTCATCACAACAAATTGAATTTTTGTCAATGATTCTGTTTTTTGTAATAATGATCGCCATCTAGTTAATTTCATACACACATACATTTGTATATCGAATGAAGTGGCAGGTTTCTTTATTGTATCTGTAGTACAGCGTAGCAGCTGCAAATTATATCCAACAGATGGTAGGACATGCCTGCTAACATACAATATTTCACACAAAATATATTAAAATACAGTAATATTCCAATGTGTTCAATAATTATTATGTTATGATGGAATTGTTCTTGTCTACAATGTTGTCTAGCGAACTGTAATGAAACTTTGTTAGGACAGGTCGTCAAATGTTTGCCCAATAGGTGACGCTAGAAGTATCACAATAGTGCAAGTTTCAAGAGAATACAGACGTTCACAATTCTGAGTTCAAAAAGACAATATTTTGCACAAATTGTATTGAAAGATTACATATTACAGAAGTGTCTTCTTCAAATCAACACAACTCTGTCTATCAAATCATATTTTTCATTGCATTGACATCCTTCCTTCCATATTTATAAAGCATCAGTGTTATCTTGGAAATTGAAAGGAACTCGGAATTTCTCATGTGATGTAAATTTTAGAAATTATTACGTGTTGATCGAATGATCTGAGTGAAAAGAAATCACCCCGTATACTTCAGAATGATTTCAAAATGTATACCCAATGATACTGCGAATACATTTTTCTCCACTGGAAAAAAAGTTATCGTACTTTGCTACATTGATTGGCCACCCTGTAGAATCATCAGCCATTCCATGTCTAAAAACAAAAGCAAAAGAATCGGCGATACTTCTCATACGCAATATCCGAACATCAATGTCATCGCGAGTTGTACCCGAAATAAGATTTTATTTCTCCCATTCAGTTTCCAACCATTGAGGTAGCACGGCTCGTCATTCAGTAACCCTCCTTTGTTCTGATCCATTAATATTCTCAGAATACGACCTATAATCATTAAAGATATCATCGACGAGGGAAATTTCTTTGGGTGACATCGCGCCGCATAAATATATAAAGTTGTATATATTTCGAAGTGGCGATAAGGCCTGAGAGTCGAAGCCCATCCCAAATACCAAAGATGGTATCGCTACTATTGACATGAATGAACATCTGAGAGCGATCCACTCCAGAGGAACGAACATTATCTAGTTTCAGATAGTTTTTTTTTTTTTTCTGGGGTTTGAGAGTTCGTACTATTTGTCTTCCTGCGACAGTCGACTTAAGGAGGTCTTGTATTTCGAGATCGTTTTTTACAGTCCAATTTTCCAATAAAGCATCAAATACGTTACGAAATTTGAAATATGAAGACTCTTAGAGGGGACTTCTAAATAACTAGCTAAACTACCTTGCGAATTTGATGTTTTTTTCCCAATGGCGGAACTAGTATTGGGAAGAAGAAATATATCACAATTAGTAAAACGTCTAAGAAATTATTATATTTCACTGCGCCATGTGAGATTAGTCACATGAACATCAGATGCGATGTTGTACGATCATATATTAATTATTGAACTGAAACAAATAAATTGAGAGAACAATTTGTTCTGTCTTCAATGTTGATTTCATATCTTTTCCCGAAATGTTTGAAGTTTCAAACAAACAATAATTGAATGATATAATATATGGTAATATCTCTGATTCAAATATGGCAACTCATTCATCTAGTGAAAAAAATAGTTTATCTATCTAGGTAAACTACAGTATCTATATTATATAGAATAAATACAACATAATTTTCTTCTCGTAAATTGTACAAATTAGGAACCAAAGCTTGACTTAAAATTAAATATGATTATTAGCACACACAGGTGTCTTACACCTAGGTGCACTCAAAACTGACTTATGTGTCTTTGAAATATTCAACTCTGTGATGAATTATTATGTACACTGTTGTGATTGAATTCTATTCTATTAAATTAAATTGAATTAAATTAAATTAAATAAAAACCATGGTTTATTTCGTGTTATCCATAAGATCCATAAATAACCACTAAAACATTACGATTAAACATAATCGGTTCTTGATTGTAAGGAAATTGTTTGAAGAATGCTGAATAAGTTTGGCATCGTCGTGAAGTTTTGCAAATTGTACAAAAACTCTTATTTCAAGTTTCTATAGAACTGACTTTTAATGCTCTCCGTATAAATCAAATTCAAAACATTCAATTATTACAGTCATTATTGCCAGTTGAAAAAGATCACCACAGTTATTCTGATATTATGAACGATATAAATTGTTAAAAAAAATGTGTGTTGAGTCATTTGATTTGAGTTTTTTTTTTCTAAAATAGTTACTGCTATTCGACAATGAATGAGAGTAAAATGAAAAAGAATATTGAGTTATTGATAATATCGATATTAAAGTTTGTGATAGAATTCATACAGGACGTTCAAACAATACAGTTTTTTTATATAAAACTTCTCACGAAAGGAGACATCCTGTAATGTTCAGAGAACATCGTGAGAAGCAAGGGAAAGGAGTTAGTAGTAGTAGTAGTAGATTCAATAATCGAAATAGAATTTGAGTAATTTGAGGATATTATAAAATTTCTTCAGAATTCAAATCCCGAGCTCATCTTTCTGAAACACTGAAAACCTAACCCGTCAATCGTCCAAGTAGATGGGTCATTCTTCATCTGATAAGAGCAACAAAACAAACCTTTATTTATCGTGACTACTTAATTGATTACAATTTGAATAAATGCGAACAATTAATCAATACCACGAAACTATATGCAGAGATCTAACTCTGATTCTAATTATTGTAATACAAACCGGAATATTATCGTTTCAATCTGTATTGTCCGGGAGCACCGTAATTCAAGAAGACGAAGAAAAGGCGGAAGAAGAATCTACTTCGTCTTCAATTAATAGCTAATTATTCACGGTCAACAATATTTTTCAGATGCAGGAATTTGCATATTCAAATTGAACGGTCCAAAGTGGATTTGAGGAACCACGGGTGATATTTTTATCATTTTATTATTTTTAATACACTCAATAGGCGACTGGGCTATTTTTCAATGAATATTCTAGAATTTACTTTAAATTGGATATTTGTTGGGTACCTTATGAAACGAAATTTGTAATTACACAGTTGTCATATGCTGAAATTCATTTGCAGACAGCAGGAAGTGTTCGAAAATGGAAATTATTGTTTTGATTCAATATTGTCAGTATAGATATTGATTTCGTGACAATCAATATTTGTTTTATTATTATCATCGAATGTGTATCAAATCATACTAAGAACATTTTATACTGAGCATAATTTTTCGCAGATATCTTATTGAACATAACTTCTCACCTTTAAGTTAGTTATAATCTTGCAATTTAAGATTGTTTTCCAGGTTCATTTGAAATACATAATTCATCATCAATTTCTTTGCTAACGACTTCAATATCTTCGAAGAATAAAAACTCTCTAACCATGAACATTACGAAGACATCTGAATGACGGATGCATCCAACAATTCCGATGTCTATCTTTCAGCAAAGATTATACTGCCAAGCTCTAAAACTGGATTTTTATGGGCCAGATAAAAACGAAACCCGTCAAATTCGATCTCGGAAGGTGAACTTCAGAAACGCAGTATTCGAGTCGTAAAACGCGTAATGTTTCAGTTTCTAAAATATCGGACCCATAAAATAGGTCTGATGTCTTCTTCTTTACTCGTAAAAATATAACCCGAGACCGAACAGTAGAAATGTCGAGTTGGGGAGGTTAGTTGAAAGAATTCACGATTATTTCACACAAATAAAAAAAGATTCTGAAGCCTTTGAATTCGAGACAATAGGGATGAAGCACTAAAGTCAGAATATTTTCTTTGTAACCAAAACAAAAATAAATCCATTATTACCAGTGAGATTCTTCCACAACAAACATTATTATTGTATGAAATCATTGAAAAATTGTTTGAAATATACAAGCTGCAATATTGATTGGATACGGACAGAATTCCAATTTTTTGACCTGTAAAATATTTTGATAACTGATTTAAAATATTATATGTATGTTGGAGAAGTTGAACATTTTCATTTTGGGGATCATCATTATGGATATTTTCCACAAAATGATGTCTGACTGAAAAATGCCTTGGTTGGATATATTCATTGTCATGAAATGGCAAACCTGAGGAAGTATTGATTTTCAATTATTTTTAATAACCTTGCAAAAATTTAGTGCATTCAAAACTCGAAATATTTCTCTGATCAAAAATCTTCAATTCTCCATACCATTATTTTTGTAACATCAATAGATTCTTGACTTTGAAACTCTCCATTGTCATTGTGAAAGTGAGAGAAACTCAGATTTATTTCATGATTGCCGCACTGTGACAAGGAAAACTTCAGAGGAGGTAAATCTCACTGTGTGACTTTGCTGACATTGCAATTACCACCGTGAAATATAACCTGAGAATATTTGTTAAAAAACAGAGATATAATATGCAACATCGTCTGAGTTACACGAATACATCATTGTTGGCTCCAGTAAATGACAATACGGACAGGTCGGTCTAATTTCGAAGAGATTTATTACATTGCCAGCAGTTTTTTTGAAACTACCGTTATTTTCTAGTACACAGGTTGAAAAACTTTCGCTCGACAGGGGGTAGCTTGATTTCGTGAAACTAGTAATTAGCAAATTGAAGATTTTCATGATGGTGATTTTTCATGTACCACTGGACTGGGTTTGAATTTCCCATACCTAAAAGTTTGAAAATTTGTATAAATAATCAGGAGGTAAAGAGAGTTTGAAGTTGATTTAATTGTGAACTTTAGATTAAGGTGCAACTTAAATAGCTAGATCATTTTATTCCTTGACGATGATAATTTTCTCTGAACAGTTGCTTTACTAGATATTGTTTTTATTGATTTCATAACTTCAAGTACTTATATCCCGAAAACGAACCGATAGAATTGATTTATTTTTGTTGTTTGGTGTTAAGAAGGAAAATACCTTCCAACTGAGGTATCACTGGCCATGTGTTGTCATTTAAAGTCTTAGGGGTGGCGGTCACAGCTCCGAGGGATGTTATGTATTTCGGGCGAATTTCATTGCGAACCATGTCCCACTCGAAAATGTTGATGACGTGTCCAATCGTTATTTTATAACTCGGTTCTGCCAACCTAAAGAGCCGCTCTTTCGTTTTCAATGGCCCACTCTGTATAAGCAAATTATTGAATAAGTTGATCAGGTTTCTTATCCTTGGATTGATATCTCAAAACGATTTCATGGGTTAGAGGATATGTATGAGACAACAATGCAAATTTTATGCCGACGTTTTGTCTATATATTCGGACTTCTTCAGGGCAAAAAATGACAAGAGTTGTGAACCACAAAGAACTATTTGAAAAGTTCGCATTTCTGTATCTTCCTATCATACTACTATCGTCACAACTTGATGAAATAATAAACGATTTATTCTACTCAACTATCAGATATTAAAGGCTTCCAAAGGAAGGCTTGAATAAAACTGAGCAACTGATATTGTACCGTTCAATTTAGTTGAAATAATACTAATTCTAAAAATATTCAAAAAACTTCACATATGAAGAAAATCTATTGAACAGATATATGCACTTGAATCAGTACTAAATTATTATTAATGTTTATTCGTATTATATACAAAATCTGCAAGTATAACTAGAAATAAATCCATACAAATACCAGAAAGATAATAAAAAAAATATGTCATTTCATAGCGATTCCAGTCTTTAAAAATTTATGTGTGTGATGAAAATAAATTACAAATGAGCAAGGCATGAAATGACCTTGAAAATAATTTTATAAAGGCCATTACTGGATTTATGAAGGAATCAGATTAGTTTCAGATTATTATAGTTTTAGTATTGTTTATAATATGGATTTAGTTATCGGCCTCACAAAAAGATAACTGTGATTGTCTCTGTAGATATATGAAATAGTGATGTACTCGTTTACATATAACGTATAATGTTCGAATTTTTTAGAATTTGAGAATTAATAAGTGGAATAAATAAATGAATGAATTTATTTGATTAAATAATCTTTGGTAATATAATCCATACTTTTGCATTTACACCTCGAAACAATAAGATATCCATTCATTTATTTTCTTGATCATTCATTGAGATTTTGAATTAGAATTTATTCAATGAGAGAACTCCAAAATTGAGTATTCCTGTGCTCATCGTCGATCGATTTTTCTTTAAGATTCAGCATATTATCTTTTTTTTTTCGTGAATGTAGGTGTGGAACTGAGACTAAAATAGGACATCAACATGGGTGCAAACTGGCGAAAATAAAATGTGAGAAACGCCGCTTAGTGTAAACAAACATAATTTAAAATCCAGAAAATAAAGCCATTATAAAGACATTAAAGGGAACGAGAAACGCTAGCCGGCAATAAACATAATTCACCCGAAGAGCATCAAACCCGAACGATTCATTCACAACTTTATTTTACCTGTAGAAATCTGACACATTAAGATATCAAACGGGTTCCCACAGTAAAATATCTCCTCGAACTTATCAGCGAGGTATACAAGGAGAACCCGAGCTAGGTCCCATGTCAGACGTCACGCGCCTTTGAAGTATATCATTGTTTCGCAATGAACCAGAAAATTACCGGTGGTTTTAACAAAACGCACAGGGTTTCGATAAATCACTCCGGCAAGAGTTATATCTGCCTGCCCGTACTGTCACTTTATGGAGCAGGGTATGGAGTATTTATGTTTTGGCGATGACGATGTCGCGAAACTTTTGGAAAAGTTGAATTTTTGGAATGGATTTTCAAGGGATTAGCTTCTGGTGTCAAGATTGTTTTCGGATCTTGAGGATAAGGAACAAAATGAATAGCTTTTGACCAAGATCATTGGATCAGTTCAAAATATCTCCGAAAACAATCAAACTAGATTGATATTTTATAATTTTTTTTTCTATTTTTGCTGGACTTCCTATCAACTTGATAAGTGGAGAATGTGAATGTTAATACGACTTATAGTTTATATAGTCTATTCATTTAGGGAAGATTTATTCAAAATAAAAAGAATCTAGAAATAATCACATATATCACGGTTATCCATAGTCAATATTCATAAAATTTTTGGTGAATATATTTTATGAATCGGAAATGTTACCCAGAAACAATTGAATGATCAACATTTTTCTTACTTTTTGTTCCGGAATATTCTTGAAGAAAGACACACAGCAACATCGTACTTTCAACAAGCTGTCACAACTATCTTACTCAAAGAAAATAGACAATATTTGCCTTAATAATACTCAGGGTGCTTTGTGGTTTAGTGCCAAACTTCTAAGTGATATTTTTTATGAAAACGGTACGTTTCAGAGAGATCCAGGAGACTTCACCGAAATTCACAATATTATAAGTGAACCCAATGAGGTCTGGGAGACGTCAAAAGATTCATCTTGAATATTTTTAATAAAGAAATTATTGATTCTATATTTTCTTCAAAGAGTATTTATACATACCTCGATCAGTACATCTAATAGAGACGATACACAGAAAAATGTGATTTTCGAAAATTACTAATTGAAGTAATATGATGTGGAATAGAATTCGATGTAGGCATTTTTCGATAAAATTCAGAACCGTTTCAATGCGAAGATAGTTCCACTAACATATGGATTTTAATTACCTTCCTTGGTGATAAGAAATAATGAGAATTTCATGAACAAACCGATTGCTTATACCATATTACAAGCATTGTGATGTAGAGTATTTTTATTGTGAGTCGGATTCATAAAAACTGTAATATGTTAATTGTGAAGAAATTTGAATAATATAAGTGAATTTAACTAGAAAATGAAGAGCGTGACCATCGACATAGTAACTACCCCCTCGGGGAGTCGACCTTCATCTTATTCAAACTCAGAAGAAAACTTTGGAGGTGAGGAATCGCATTTTCAGTCTAAATATCTTTACCAAACATTTTTTCATAATCATAAACATATCGTTTGGTATCACTATGAATTTATGATCGATATTTACTTTCAGAATATGGTGATTTTGAAACGGCGATATCAGCAGCAGGATTTGGGAAATTCAATTTGTACCTAGCTATCATAGCAACTTTTACTGGATTGGCCACTGTATTCGAATTGAGATCAATGTCGTATATTCTACCAGCAGCTGAATGCGATTTGAATCTATCTCTGGAAGAGAAAGGAATGCTGACTGCAATAAGTTTAGGAGGTTTGTCTAATAGCATAGCATATGAACTATCATATGGAGTCGAAATTGAATATTTATAATAATGATCTTTAATGGAGGCATGCTTTTTGATTCACAATAACCCACAATAACGATGTCTAAACCTTCCATAACATACAGTCGTGTTCTCAATTTGATTAAGAGATTGTTTTATTTTGATGTGTGTTGGTCAGAATAAATATTTTGGATTCGTGATTAAATTTCGAGTAGGGTACATAATTATTAGGAATATGGGAGGTGCTGTGTCATAAGACTCATAAAATCATGTCTTACCCTATGCAAATATACCGAAGCAACCATTTTTGCTCGAGTGTTTGCTCATACATAAACTGCTTCAAAGAATTTTTAGATGATCATAATAATAATGAGATATAAGCATTATCCTGAGTAGATTGATGGATATTTCAATGTATCACTGGATGGTATCATATTGGATTCTTCCTTAGAGAAGCTAAAAGTTGTAAAAAAACCCTGCATTCAAAATATTCAGATTTATCAAGACGTGCTTGTCGATTGATATTTTTTTTAAATTAATTCGTTCATTTATAGGTATGGTGGCAACAGGTTTCATCTGGGGATATGTTGCTGATACTATGGGCAGGAAGAAACTGATAATAATTGTTTGTTTTCTGGATTCCTTCTTCTGCATAGTTGCAGCATTATCTCAAACTCTACTGCCTTTGATGATTGCTAAATTTTGTGGAGGTATGATGTAAGTGCTATGGTAGTACTTTTTCAATGAACCATTTCTTTTCAATCCATTGCGAATCTGATTCCTCAGAAAATAGAAGCAGATAGCAATGTGATACAGAGTTCTTTTTCAAAACTATTTTTCAGAATAAGTGGTGTTCATGCTTGTTTAACTTCGTATCTCACTGAATTACATGATGCAAGATTCAGATCTATCGTTCAGTTGTTTTTGGGAAATTTAGCTGGCTTAGGTGACCTGCTCCTGCCTATCATAGCTATGACTATCCTCCCAATTGATCTGAATTTCAACATTTTTGACTATATAAGTGGGTAACTATTTTCAGTGCATCGGAATAATCATATAGAAACTACATATTTGGTAAACTATCTTCTAGTTATTCGACCATGGAATATGTTTCTTTTGGTTTGTGCTGTTCCTTCATTTATTGGTGCTATCGGTTTCATATTTTTACCAGAGAGTCCAAAATTCTTGATGAGTATTGACAAGAATGACGAAGCACTAGAAGTATTCAGATGCATTTACAGAATTAACACTAATAACCAGAAATTTACCTACCCAGTAAGTGCTGTAATGATCAGAATTTTTACAGATTCAAACCTCTGGAGTATCAGTAGTCATTGCAACTATTTTTGTATTCATAGGTGAAATTTTTGACTTCAGAAAAAGAGATAAATCACAGCCACGATTTAGCAGTGAGCCGCTTGAAATTAGGCATTTCTCCCACGAATGCAGCAGAAGAGTGCTGGCACCAAATAGAGCTAATGTTTCAATCTAAAAACCTGAAAAACATCATTTTAATCATCCTTATCCAGTATTTGGTATTGATGAGGTGAGTTCGTTTCATGATTTGACATTTGGATCTTCAGGTCAAATATCTATAGATTTGAATATATAAAACTTTTTTATTTGAGCTGTTCCTAGTTCAGACTCGGTGGAGCTGTGGCTGCCTCAAATTTTCGAAAAACTTTACCACTACCAAGAGACTCATGGTGGATCTACCAGTATGTGTTTAGCACTTGGTGATTTGGGGAAAGGTTCGAAAACTGATGATGAATTATGCTCGGAGGTGAGTTCTGCTTGTACAATGATGCTAAATAGTACAGTGTTTCTTTATGAAGGAATATTTCTTTTGAAGCTTTATGAGAGTTGTCGAATACTCTCTTGGTTTTTGACTATATTTGTGTTTTTTTTTTTAGAGTTGGGACCATAAGCAGTTTGTTTACGTTTATTGTATGGCTACTGCCTTTTCAACATTCGCTGTTTTTGCTGTATCTGGAGCTGTAGTGAACTTCCTAGGAAAACGAAGGTTGCTTAGTGAGTGCTCCTTTTTTTCACTCCTATTCCAACAGATACGGAACCGTATAATGAATAAATAATGATTTTTTTTCTGTGTTGCTGCGTTGCCTCAATTCTTATTATTTTCAGTAATTCTTGGGAGTGGATCAGCACTCTCCACATTAGCCTTGACTTACTCAAATGACATCGTTTTGGCAGTTCTACTGACCTCGGTCATCATCGCTTTTGGGAACATTGCATGCAATGCAGTAATCGGGATAGTAGCAGATCTTTTCCCTACAAACTTGAGGTAAGATTTGTCCTTGATAATTTTCAACTCTGTACGAGTCGATTCTTCTTCAGGGCAATGACTGTATCTTTGGTGATGACATTTGGTCGACTAGGAGGAGCCATTGGATGTTTCATATTCCCGATGTTTCTTCATTATGGATGTGCTGGACCGCTGGTATTTATTGGGATTTCTATGATAGGTAATTCAGTTGTACATGGTTATTCAGGATGAGCTTCCATTTTCATAATCAAGACTAATGAAAACATTCCCTTCTCGAAAAAACATATCTGAGAGTGTAATATTTTATGAAAATTAAACACTACGAAAATGAGGAAGATATATTATTGATATTCGTAAAAGCACAAGAAACTAGCTTCAGATAGAATCAGATTAATTTTAATCTTTTCTTCTTCTTCTTTTTTAGTGTGGACTATACTGATGTATCCGTTGCCAGAAACGGACATGAAGAATCTGGAATAAATGAGAATCAAATATCCAACCAAATGAAACTAAATAAAAATTCATAATTTGAGTGGTAACTCTGTTTCATTGTATGCTCCTATTATTCAAATGTGAAACGCATTTGTTAATATTTAGGAAAGAAAATTCATTCTTTGATTCCTTCATAATCTCTAAGTTTCTTTGCAAGACAGCTCGAGAGCAAGTATGTAAAAATGAGAAATTATAACAAATGAAAACTTTTGAATTGGTTGGTTATTTGATGTAAATCAAAATCGCCGAAGGCAGAAGTATTAGTCTTGATGAATAAACGTCAACTTTCATATGAAATTTTTGATTTTTTTTGTTGCACCAAATAGCTTCGATATTTCTATTCAAGAATATCAACTGAATACACTCAACACATCTTTAACAGAATAATAAACTCGTGAACAGTCGTTGAAGATTTCAAAATTCCTGAACTTAGACTCAGTTTTAAAATTATATGGCTTTTCGAAAACCCTTCAATGATCACAATAAGCAAGCAATAATTGTATACCGATGGAATTAACGAAATAAGAAAAACGACGAGGACGAAAGCAAATTATAGTTATTCGCAGTAGTCTACCATCAAGTAACCACAATCGAGATTGAAATTGCAGTATTTTAGACAGACGTTCCATGTTTTATTGGCATTTTTTAACAGTTATCGACCAAGAAAAAGAGAATACAAGAAGACGGACTTGTTATCGATGTCTCGATTTTCATAACGGTGATTTTGTTCCACATTTTTAGTGAATTTAACGAAACTAGCAACTACATAACTCACACTGTATTTTTTCTTTATCTATTGCATCAGACTTTCACCTTCTTGATCTCGCACTTTGTAATGAATTAAACAACAAAATCATTAGCTAGAGGCTCCCAGACTATGCTGAAATTGAATATGTCGTGAGAAATGACAATAAATGTTCATTGAAACTCTTCAATTTAATAACTATTCGCTAATCATTCAATCTATGGGTTCGATATTTGAACAAAGACAACTTTCAGTCATGACTCGAAATTGACCATTTTCCTCCATTTCCTCCAACGATCGATTCATATATCCGAAATGAAAATTGTTGATTTTTTTTTTAGAATGGGAAAACAAAAGACCATAGTGATTTTCTGTTTCGATGATCTCGAATACAGTAAATGAGCATGCGATATTCATTTTTAAGATCTCCTATATTCATTGAGTTACAAAATATATGATTATAAATGAAATTCATCCTGTTGAGGCAACATTTCTTTAAAGGGTATTATCATCTATGAAAAAAACACCGTTACTGAGGGTTGAAAAATCCTCATTCGAAACGAATACTCTCCTCGTCCTTGCAATTTCCCACAGGCCAAGCTTTTTTGACAGGACCCCCATCGTGCTAAATACAAGGTAACTACGTCACGTGCCGCCCTCTTAGCGGGATACATACAAACTACGAACTGAAAGGACCCTCTCGACGTCACATTGTGGGAGCGTGCGTGCTGTACGGTGAAACTCAATATCATTGGCCAAATTAATAATGCGTTTTCTAGTGATGCTGAGGTCGCTCTAGAGTCATAACTGGATCACTGGGTGCGTATACAAGGAGTAAATCATACTTTTCATTCGTCTGAATTCGAGTAATCAAATTGTTAATATGTAACTTAATTTTTTTTCTACAGTATTAGCATTTGAGTATGACTTCGATAATGATCAGTTTAACATCGAATCATTTAATCTAATCTCGAGAAAATGAGATCGATGAGGATGTAGAAGAATACCAAATAATTACTTTGATAGACAAATTGTATTGAATCCACAAAACACTTGAATGTTTGAAATTTGGGAAAATAAGCATAAGCTTGAATAGGATATCACGCAAAATGTGACAGAAAATTGTTACTCTTACATACACAGAAAACTGCGTTGTCTGTATATACAAGCTATGCTTGTATTGTATCGAAGCCTGAATAGTCATGCCAAAGAGTTTGATAATAATAATAATGATAATGATACGTTCATTCCGTTAGGATCATGTACATGATATTGGAAACGTCATAATGTATAAACAGAGTGTATAATGTATAAATAAAACATGTTAAACAATTTGAAGTAGATACAGTAGAATTATAAAAATAATAAAACAGTCAGTTCTGATGATCAAAGTATTCCGAAACAGTTTAAAAGGATTTGCTTAAACATCGATTTAAATTTTGTTTCTTTCTTCCCAATCTTTATACTAGTGGCAATGGAAGATCGAAGACACGATACGAAATATTTGTTACGATGATGATAGTCTTCTAGTATCGAGTCGATATCGCGAAGTTTCGAAACTAACTCAATCATTTCATAATTCATCTTCTGAATATGAACATGGTTTATAAATTTTGATTGAGCGGAACTACTTCAGTGTTGAAAACATTGTAATGGCTATAAATAAAAATAACTAAAATGATCTAGACCACTTTGTGAATACTTATCTATGATAAACTGTCTTCAAAATAAAAACAGACCCACCAATTATAATGGGTAGTAACCCAACAGACTTATACTGAAGTTTTCTTTGATTTCATTCAAGTTTCTTCCACTCTTACAAGTTTGTCATCAACAAATTCATTAACTCTGTGTGAAATTGGCCGTTTGATTTGTACGTACACTATATGA
Organism: Plagiodera versicolora; assembly: GCA_037013635.1. Taxonomy (NCBI): domain Eukaryota; kingdom Metazoa; phylum Arthropoda; class Insecta; order Coleoptera; family Chrysomelidae; genus Plagiodera; species Plagiodera versicolora. The sequence continues at coordinate 5,096,611 of CM072990.1, forward strand.
CAGCGACTGTATGGAAGTCGTACACTAATTACGTCTGAAAACAGTGGCGGATTGGGTTTTAATTTTTTTTTCTGTGATTCAACAATTCACGTTATATCTAGCATCAAGGTTTCGTTTCATTGACAATAATGGGGATATGTGATCAACTGTGATTCAGGATTCAAGGATTTTTATTGAGACCAAAGTACATCAGAAATTATTCAGGTACTTCCAGATGGTCTCATTTTCTTCAAATACTGGAACACTTAGCTTATGGAATGGAGAATCGATGTTAGGATATCGATTGACTGAGTATGTTCGTAAATATACTTTTTTATAAACATAGTTTGAAAAGTACCTCGAAACGTACATAATATAAAAAGCACAAAATATTTCGATCGTATTTGATTATTGATCTGACAAAATGAAACATTTATCAACTATAAGATCGAGAGAGACATTTTTGGACTAATAATTCGAGAAAATTTTCATTCGAAAAAATGAAGGTGGTAGGAGTTTTCCACTGATACTATTTTCCAATTCTCCTTCTCGATACATTTTTCGAACATTGAAGATAACTGGAATTCATTTTCAGATTATATTGATGCGTAACGTCGCATTTATTTGAACAACTTTGAGTTAATATTCTGTATAGAGCCTATCTGAATCTATCCATTCCTGAGATATTTCTAATTACCAAACAGAAGTTGAAGCTTTTTATTCATTGAGGAGAAAACAAAAACGAGGAGCACTGAATTCATCAGAAAAATGTACATTGCAATAACTTGCTTCGATTAAAAATCGCTGATATTTATTGATGGCATAGTTAGTGGACCAAGAATGATTTCAATTCTGACTATCTGGTATCTTCCTTTTTTCAACTGCAATGGGTTTACGATACTGTGATGAATCATCAACAGAATAGCAAACATATAAAATAACATCAATCATGTAATTCACTACTAGGTTGATGAGAATTGGATCTAAATGATATTATTGAGATACACCGGACGGAGATTGGGAAATACATTAAGTTTACTGTTTATTTCGGATTTCTTGTCCTATGAATACTACGCATGCGTCTAATTGGTTAGGAGCTGCACCCGCGAACAAAGTTAGTAATAATTATTATTCCCTCATTATAGACCCGTGCCCGGCTTGCCGTTCCGCCTCTGTACGAAACGTCGACGAAGGAGGCGGCGTCATCGTCATAGCAACGCGTTTCGACGCCGAGCCAACTGCTCATTAGTGAATTCCGAGAGGCGTCGTTTGAAATGTGTCATAAAAAGCCGACGGCCGTCACGAGGCGTCGTATTTTTATACGCATCCGCGGCTCATTTGCGACAAACAGGGATTTCTATTGTGCGAAAGGGCTTCTTTCGTTGGGAAATTCTACCTAGCGGATTGCACGCTCTGCCGCGCATACTGCATACATGCATTCCTCTTTGAAAGGACGTTTTGCTCGAGTCGAGTGGCCGGGTTTTTCTCCTTTTGGTCGACACCAATTTTCTTTCGACGCCATTCTTTTATTTCTAACGAGGATGGTACGGTTTGCGCTCACAATTTCTTTAGCGATCATGAATACTTCGAAATCATTTGACATTCAAATCTGCACATCGACAAAAATAGATTAGATTAGAACAAGATGGAGCTCTTGTGCTTCTGGGAGCCTCAATACTGCCACCTCTGCAGATCTATTGTGTACGTATTGTTTACTTTTGTGGTAGATAACCTACTAATCTGCGAATTATGACGATGGTTCTTCGACAAACTCTTTGGACTGTTTCATTTCCGGCGCCCTTTTCCACCATTCACAAGATTGTTGATTCAATTCAATTCATGATTGTTGATTGTTGATCCAAGTCTGTTGGAAGTTTTCCTCTGTGCTTTCGCTACACAACAGAAAGGTGCTGGATCAATCAGGAATCAGAAAAAATCTAGAATACAGGGTGTTTCATTGATATAGTGAAAAAATTAAACTGAGAGAAGATCAGAAAATTACCATTCAACGCAACATCGCTTATGAAAATGTTGATGGATAAAGAAATACAGTGCGTTCAAAGTTACTACACGATTGGGATATCTTTGCTCATGAATACGCTTAGCTGTTATCGCATTACATTGGCAAGACCATACACAAAATGCAAGTTGCACATTTCATTATTTGTGTACACCATTTTTTGAATGAAACTCAAACAAAAACACGCACTGTAAACTTAAAAATGATTAACACAATATTCTTGTTTCTCTAACACTAGAAAACTAACTATTTCCTTGTCTGACAGCAACCTACTTGCTTTCTCTTGATAAAATTATTTGGATTTATTTGTGACTTTAAAATCGGATTTATCGTAAAAACGGTATGATTTTTCGACTTCTTCCAAGAATACTTTTTAGTTCAAAAGATAAATGTTCGATCAAAAATGTTGTTTTGTAACGGACAAAAAAGTTGTGCGTATTTTTAAATAATTGTAAGCGGGTAAGTGACGCCTTCTAAGGAGTACGTCAATACTGACAAAATATTGTTGTTTGCCGTCCTAAAAACCTCTAATGTACGAATTTTTGAACCGATTTCATGAAAACTGTCGAAGCTATTGAGAAATTTGCAAATAAAATTTCAACTTTGAACGCACTGTATCTTTTTAACCATCAATATTTGTATAAGCGATGTTGCGATCAATCGTCATATTTTGGTCCTCTCTACTCTCAGTTTAATTTTTTCACCATGATAATGAACACCCTGTATATCCTTGACTCCTTCAGATATTCCAAAGAATTTTTTTCGAATTATGATGAATTCAATTCGTATCCTTTCCTGTTTCTTATTCAATAATATTGTATTGTTTGCGTTTTCTGAACAATAACTATTTGAGCCCCTCACCTTCCTCAATTGTATATGCTAAGTGTCGCCGATATTATCTGATATTCTATGCGATGTTCATTAGAAAAGCAACCACTTATGCTTATGATCCTTAAGCCATACTCAATTATAGTCCGATAATACGTCAATTTATTATGCTTATCTTCATGACAGCAATAAGGGAGGTCGCAGATGCCAGCATTGTGGAATTTTCGAAAAACGCTTTTAATTGATCTATGTTTGCGATAATGATACTGATGTAATGGAGGTTTCAGATCGAATAAACTTCTTTCACGAACTTATAGTAAACTGAAAAAACGGCATATGCACGAAAACGACGTCTCGGGATGTAACGAAGACAATAATTACGATTTTTTGTGTTAGTGAGCCAATTTATCAGTATTCAAATGCGGGAATATCTTGTAAGCGAAAAATGCCCATAGGCAGCCGAAAGATGATTATGATGGGGGTTGATCACTTGATCGACTTAATTGCCTCCTAGCCCCGTAACCTGAACAAGTTGTACTTTACCAATAATTACTTTTTAAAGGTTTTTTCTGCAATATTCGTTGTTTATTTGATATGAAGGTAATTAAAAGATCCCGCATCTGTCAGTGATACTTTCGATTCTTTTATATAGTTTCACTGAAAAAAATTATTCTTCTTCACAATGTATGAAGAAAAAGGCCCATACGAAATTTCGAATTTTATTTAATGGAGAAGAAGGTCTAACCAACATCGAAAAATGTGAGTGAGTCTCCTTTCGTGAGAAGTTTTATATAAAAAAATGACCATTTTGACATTGGTCTTTGAAGAAAACAAACCATGAGTTGCTCTGTGTTTCGGAATTTTTTTATTACATAACATGACTCAGATATTCTTCAATCGTATTACGAGCCTATATGATTAGAAAACATTATCTAATACATAAATAAGAAGGACTATTTGTTATATTTATTATTAATTTCGAACTATATTTGGTTCAAATCAAAATGTTATTTCATGATTGTGAAAAATAAAATTTTTTCAGCCTGACCCATTTTTTCAAAACAGAACATTGCTGTTTTTTCTTATTGGAGATGGTATATTGATTTTGTTTTACGAAAATGTGTTATTGGATCACTGATTATGTTATGAAGAATAAAAAAACTGATACTGAAATGACATAATTCGAGAAAACTTTCATGGGAGAAAATGAAGGTGGTAGAAATTTTCCACTGATACTATTTTCAAATTCTCCTTCTCGATGCATTTTTCGAACATAGAAGATATCTGCGTAACGTCGCATTTATTTGAACAACTTTGAGCCTATCTGAATATCTCTCTAGATATTTCTAATCACCAAACAGAAGTTGAAGCTTTTTATTCATTGATGGGAAAACAAAATCAAGGAGCACTGAATTTATCAGAGAACTGTACATTGCAATAACTTGATTCGATTCAAAAACGCTGATATTTATTGATGGCATAGCTAGTAGAAAACTAGCTGTGTGAAATTGTTACATCCTCGTACGAGATGCGGAAATTTTCATACAAAAATAAAGCTGTTTTATCTTTGCTATGGCTATCATTCAAAAATTATCCACGCTTATTATACAGCTTGACAGGAGGAAGTGGAATAACTTTCATTACTAAGAACTGTGAAGTGTATAGAGTTGTTAAAAATACGTTTCGTGATTAATCATCACGGGGAATTTGATATCGCTTTGTATAGTTGCTAGTTGCTATTTCAGTGTAGTGATCAGGACACTTTCAACGTGTTTTCGATTAAACGGTAATCGTCTACCCTAGATGATTTTTTTGAATAAAAAAGTGTTAATTGCTGGGATCTCAATTCATCAGTCGGTTTGATGGCGTACAATTATTGTTCATAGCCAGACACAATAATTGTCATAACAAAGCTATCGAATGCATTTAATGACAATCAATTATTTCAACGACCAGTTGAACGAGTTAATAATTCGATTTTATGGATCAGCTCTTTTTACTGGAACACCAGAAGAGTCTATTGAAAAATGAACTTTCGAAGTCTTCCATCACCCTCTTGAGTGTATCCGAACCAAACACCCTGTCTTGCAACTACTGAAGCTGTCTACAAGGTAATTACAGAGTGAAAAAGTCCGTACACTTAATTCTCGCAAAAACTGTAATTCGTTTGCATACCAACTCGTCCGATAGCATATGCGTCTGGTGTCAGTAGTAATTATAAAAATAAGAATAGAAGCAGAAGACGTCCGAGAGATGTCAGCTGTCACACCTCTTCATGGCGAAACCATCGAGAATAACAATCGTACAGGTGTTTGATATTGAGCGACAGATGTTTCGAATCTCCAGTAGCTTAGATTCCTTCAAGAGATGGAATTTTATTTTCTCCGCACGAGTAGTGGATTTAATGATCACTCATTTGTTCATTGGCTGGTCTGTTGATGGTCCTCGTTATCTTAGACGATTTGAGAATAAAATTCAACCAATCATTCACAGGATCCATACAAGGTCGAATAGTCCAAATGAACGGTTCACATTGAAATAATCACCACCACTAAATCAACAGATTCTATGGACATTCTAGGTTATTCTAGAGTCTCCCTGGAATATTCAAACCATTACAAAATACTGTCTTGTTACATATTCGAAGTGCAGAAATCATAAATTTTTTAATTGATTTTTATGATTCATGCAATAGATTTTAAAAATAGGAGCACTAAACAGGAATGAAAATCAGAGAATAGATATAACGGTTTAATCGAACATATTTTTCGAAACAATTTGAATTATAAACCCAATCTTACTTTTTGTATCGTTGACAAAAGAAAGAGGTGTTACAACTGTCTTGCTCCAATATAAATATTATATGTTCATAGAATCAAATGTTTTGGACCAAAAATTAACATCATATATCGATTTGAATCTCTTCTATTCTTGATTTATTCAGTGATATCAAGATGAAGTATTCTGATGATAGAAACATCGATCAAGCGTTAATGTCTTGTTTCATTATTCTACACTGACGAGTAGATTAATTTAAAACAGCTTTAATATCATGATGCAATATAAATTCATTAATTTTTCATCATCATTATTCCTATTTTGCATACTAATTTCCGGTGAAGTTCTGTTCTGAATTTGTATTCATGGAGACGATCGAATGAAGTCAAATTGCTCCTTATATCAGCCAATATCATACAAGGCGTACCATGTGTACCTACAAAAAGGAATATTCTTCTCAAGATTGAATTCTTTTGGGAAATATATGGATATGGTTAATCACACTTGAAATACGTGAGAATCTGTGAGCTGAGTAACGGTGAGATCTTCGAAATATGAAGTGGAACGAGTTGATGGGTGAATGAAACTGGTTTCTGTGTATTTCGACTTCCTGGGGAAATGTTGAAATCACACGCTTTGTCAACGGAAGCTGGTCTGAGTGATTACATCGAATGAATAGTTTTAAGATTCGACATTTTTTCCGTTTCGAAAATTCATTTATCAAGGTTATGGGACAACTTCATAAGAAATGGCTAATTTTGAGCATATCTATGGAGCTATTAACCCTGATTTTATATTGCACAAATGATGATGTATGTAAGAATGTATTCAATATCGAATTTAAATTGATGTTTTTAGGCAATTTTCTGTACTACGTAGATAATTTACTGAATCTACTCCAAATCTAGGCGTGCAGTAAAATAAATTAATCTGTAAGTTTCAAATGAACATGGTATTCACCAAATAGACGACTGTTACACGACACGTACTTTATTGGAAGCCATTTTTCATCATAGTTTTACTGCTTTATTTGAATCCTCATGGATTATTTACCTCAACGACGACTCTTCTGAGTTCAAATTAATTCGAAAGTAGCTCAATGGAAGAGTGATTCATTTGGAATGGTTTCCTGTGGATAATTCATAATCCTGCATAGGGACTAAAAATTTAGTTATTTGGAAATGAAAATCAGTCAATTATTTCGGAAATATTACGTTAGAGCATTGAAGAAATTATTCAATGACATTTGTTTATCACGAAACATTCGGTGTAATTCTCCAAAGGACTAGAAAACAGGTGAAACGTAAAAACAATCGTTCGTTTTTATTAACGTATAATAACATTGTCAAACGCAAATTGTTATGCAATTTGTCTCTGAACGATGATGCCAAAATTATGTCAAATTGTTCAAAAAATTAAAAAAAAAATTAGCAAGAATAAAAATTGTAGCTCATTTGTCAAGATGATTTTTCGTATATTCACTATGATAATTTTCATATTCACAAAATATAATAGTTTCGAATGTTCTTTCTCAATATCAACAACAAAAATATAGCAGCTTATAAATCATGAATTGTAATCGGAATCACAACTCTTGTATGTCAGGATCATATTTTTTTTCACACTGAAATTTTTAATGGGAAATTGGATATTTATAATCTGGAAGTTGTGGAATTTGAACAAAAATGTTTGTGATTTGAATGAAATATTCCACCTATTAATATATTAAACACCCTGTATTGTAAATAATTATCGATAATGTTTTGATTATGAGCTTTTACTCAACGATTTCATCCCATTATTGGTATTGAACATTGTTCACACAATGATTTGTTCTTGAATGTAGTTTCATCGATTTAGCGGATTATTCGTTGTATAAGGACACTTATTTCGCGTCGTGTTAGTCTGACACTTTGTAAGATAGTTTAATCAGCTTGAATCTCTCGCATCTCAAGGATCCCATTGCCATAAATAATCAGGTGTAGAATAGGCAGCAACACGATCTCGTTGCCCATATATCACTGGTACCTTGTGTGTATCCACTTCTTGCTCTAGTTTGCGTCTCTTTACCATCCAACGTTCTTTTCCGCTGTTCTCATGATCTACTGGCGGATACAAAAGAGTCGGTAAATCATTCACATCCGACTGCGAACAAGTCAGCGATTTATAGGTCTTCTTCTAGTTGAATTCGCTTGTTTGAAAGCGTTTTTTACGATAGAGGAAACCTGCTAGATACGATTTCTTCCATTTATAGGTTCTCGCTAGTCGGGGATTCAGAAAAGTGAGGCCACACTTCGGAACGAAACAGATAACGAGTATTGATTTGCGTTCGATTTGGGTATCACCAATGGAAACCTGAAGATTTCATCTCAAATTGACAGTATGGGATTTATATCCAACAGGAAACAAAATGGAGAAGGTGTGAATTTTAAAATTTATTGAAATTAACGAGAAGTGCATCCTAAAAATCAATGAGAAATGTCTGTCCATTTGCAATTTGATACTCATACAAAAAGCTTATGTCTATTCATTGTCTATTTCAGATCGTGCTTGGAAATGATGATTTTCTTCATCAAATATCGCGATTTTTTTTTTATATTCCATGAATGTATTATCACAATATTTGCTATATTGAACTTTGTTTTTTTTTGTTTATATTCCATGAATTTATTATTATTACAATAGGTATACAGGTTGGCTCACCACATTCGCCTCGGTATTTCAACGAGAAATGAAGAGAATTTCAAGCACAGTTATATATGGGTCCATGAGGAGCATATTCCAAAATTGTTTTGAAATATTTAGGGTGATCCCCAAAAACATTACATACCGAAGTTACATTATTTCTTATGGAACACCCCATATTTTTTTTAATTTTCAGATACTGTAGACAAAATGAAGGTGAGTTACTATTATATTCTATAAAACTATTCATAAAACTGACCGTTTCTGAGAACTTTTCAGAAATTCAAAAATACAGATCATAATTTGAAAATTGTATTCACCCTGTAACGTGTAACGAGCTGCTCGTGATTGAATGTACTGCTTAGCTCAAAGGTTGAAGATGACTACTACATACAATTTTTAATACAATATTATACAGAGTGGTGAAAAAAATTGCCTCAAAATTGGGACACACATTTAATTAAATAACTTCCTAAAGTTGAATGAAACACCCCATGACGTGATTTGACGCAGAATTAGATTCCCTTAAAAACTATATCAGGGTTCCCTATACCTATCTCGTCTGCTTTTTACACAAAAGGCGTTTTTATATTTTAATTATGATTATTTTTTTTCGAAAATGAAACACACTGTATTGTAAAGAAAGGCAAGAAAGCATTTTATCGAAAAATTAAGAATTTCAAATAGATTATTATTTTAATAAATGCTCAAAATGGTGTCCATTATTCATGATGCATAGGCGAACTTTTTCTTGAAATGAGTATTGAACTCTGGATAACATATTTTGAGGTATGGAATGAAACGCATTTCTCATTCGTACTTTCATATCCTGAGGTGTCGTTGGCGGTGTATCGTGAACAATACTTTTGATATATCCCCATAAAAAATGTTTGTTAAGGTACCTGATAGAATACTCTTTCATTGATGTGTGTATGAATATTTAACACTTCATCTTGAGAAATGTAGATGATACAGACCTTTTAGTTATTCAGTCCACCTGTTGCAAATTTTCTCAAAAACAAATATCGATAGAGAAGCAATTCAAAATGCAACAGGACCACGTAAAAGACGTCGAAGATGCTCCTTTTCTCCACTAATTGAGAAAAATAGTTGAAGGTGGACACAAGGTAATATGTATTTTCGTGATCAGCACTAGAACATCTCTGATTTTGATTTACACCTCGTATGCTTGTAGAATTTGAAAGATGCACTCACTTCTTATCATACTCATTAGATCATCACATTTTATTTCTACAACAATGGTCATTGTACGTTAGTGTAAAAAATATTCAAATTAGAAGTCTCAGATTGATCTTTCCACTGTAAAAAATTCGAACAGAAAATTGCTTCGCCTGATAATTTTCAACAATGCCTTGATTAATAGCATCGCCTAACAACAGCAGCACTAGAAAACTGAAAATCCCATCAATCCAGTGAAAAGAACAAATGGAAAAAGCTCGCATGGGTTGAGCGTATATTTCGCGTTTTATCCAGTTAGCACCTTTCTCTTTGTTACCAGCCACTACTATGGATGACTTCCGTTATAAGGAAATTAGATTTGAGTATGCAAACATAATAGCATGATTAATATGGCCGAGATGCCTGATGTGCAGTCGGTGAGTGCATAAATAAAACCAGTAATCACTTAGGATGTTTGCATATCTTCAAGGAAAGACACTTCGCTGTCTAAGCAATCTCGCGCTGCACGTCATGTGTTGTCTTTTGTTTCTAACAGAGTGGTTAAGCGCATAAGTAGATGCGTTTTAGTTTATCCTTGAGATCTACCCAAGGTCGATCAATCAGTTCGATTCTTTCGGATTATATTTGAATGTATGAAGTGATTGCATGTCCTGATCATTCATGCGTAGTTTGGGTAGTTTCTGAAACTAATTTTTATTTATTAGAAATGAATGTAATATTCAGAAACTCTCTTCGTTTCAGGAAAGCCCATCTCAATAACTTTGTACTTGAGAAAAATTGAACCATTTAAGTTTTTCTTTTCGAAGACCACGATTTCTGAAAGGAAATATGTCTGATGAGTTTTCAATAACTCATGTACAAAGAATCTTCAATTCCACTGAAGTTCAAATTCGCTAGGACTAGTTCACAACGATGCCATATCGAATTTAATTTTTATAAGACTAGGTCAGACAATAGAACTTCATAGGAAAAAGGAACGGCAATGTACGATAAATTCAATTCGCGAGTGTTGCCATAATTATTGATGCTTTGATGTTCCCAGGTATGTCTCAACCAATTAGGAGTTCAGTGGTTCGCTACATATTTTTTGGTTTACAATAATTAGTATTGAAAGTTGACCAAATCTTCTGAAGCTATCTGCCTAACTTTCGTTGTTCGTGCAACATCAATGAATAACCAAACTGAACTGTTTTGTGGATTGAATCTTCAAACTGGCAAGTTTCAAATTCTCGAGATGAAGACAACAACGTCCTGTCATGTCCCTCTCACCCCTTACGGTCGTCCCATCGTGATATCCACCATCGAAAACGTGTACTATATTTTCGGAAACGTCCAACTGATTTCAAGAAACCTTGTTCACTTTTTCCTCTGGACAGAAAAAAGTCGATTTACGATCATCTGCCCTGATTGAGATCTCTTTACCGAAAAAAGAAAAGCCGAGGGTCGTGCAACTTTATTACCGATAAGATTGATGGTTTCTTAAACGGCGCCACAACCTCCCCTTATCTCCATCTAATAAACAAGAGTTGACTGATCGCTTGACAATTCTGCAAAGTGATATTCGTAACCGATACAAGTTGGGATCCTTAACACCGACCAGCGTGTGTCCATCAACGTGTCAAGTGTCAGGTGCGAACAGGCGCCAAGGAAATTTTTCAAGACGACTAAAGTATACCTGGACGCGATACGATTGTCTGAAGTGGAATAAGGTGTAAGGGAGGCAGCCCTTTTATCTTTCTTTTGTGGGTTGAATGCCATCAGTTAACAAATCGAATGAAGTGAGATGTTGAGAGAGCGAATCAACTTCAAGGTTAGAAGTATTACGGAATTATTGACAAATAGCGGCAAGGAAAGGAATTTTGGTTTGGTTAAGGAGAAATGCAAAATTCAAGAATTTTTTATCCCATTCTTCATCAAGAAACATTTCAATAGGAAATTTCTGACAGATTCAGTTTTCCTTTTTCAACTGAAAGAATTACAACACCCTATACCAGGTGATTCTCTAAGGTGACTCACTTCTAAGATTTTTTATTATTGAAGATGAAATTGGGGGTTGTGTATTGTATTTCAATTAACATTTTTTGACATATTTACTTGCTTTACTGTACTTCCAGTTTGACCGGAAATTGCCTCTACTTTCTATTTTTGAATGGGACATCCTATATATTTAAATTTCCATTCTTCGATCAGAAATGCTATGGATCATGTAAATTGCTTCATTCTTGATCAATTGACATGGGAAGAATACGACTTTGAGTCATATGACTTCACAGGCCTTTTTATAATTATTTAAAAGTCACAAATATGAATTTTTCCAGTTATATTTTCAAATGAAAAGTGTGTGGCTCGACGGCTTTTTGTGAAAGATCATTTCATTACGAATAATTCGAGACTACACAGTTTAACTTCATTTCCACTTGTTTTCTGAATAATTGCAAGAATCTATCATACTCAAAAACAAATAATATTGAAATAATAATGATTTTATGTGATAAATATTCACAAGTGAGATGTTGTTGGATTTATAGTATCATTCTCGATCGAAATAAGTAAAAATATAATAAAAAAGTTATACGGGTGAGCCACCTTGGAGAATCACCCGGTATTAGAAATTCGATTCGAGGAGAGAGATGAATTTTGCCTACCTCTGAAAAATTATGGAGAGAGATTATTGGTAACAGTCTGTCGTGATATGCGCTGTTGCCGTTCGTATTATTTTTCGGCGATACTTTGAAACGAATTTATGATAATTTAATTGTAAAAATATATAGTTTGATTCGTGATATCACGTGATTATTTTTCAACTTATTTGGAGATGAACCAATTGAAGTGAACATTAAAATCATGATGAGGCCAAATTAACACTTCAAGAACTATTTCACATGTGAAGAGGTGATGAACCAAATATATTATATATTTTTCTGTGATCAACAGAAAATAAAACCTTCCCGAGTTTTAAAGTATCGAGGTAAATTATTCAATTTTTTTTTAGAAAAAAAAATTCTGTTGAACCACGATTTTGATTACACGGTGTTGATATAACTCTTGAATTTTCAACCGATGATATCATCTCCGCTAGTATAATGCATCAATAAACTGTGGATGGTATCTTTCGTGGTTGATCAGGAAACAATAGCAAAACGGTGGCTCAGATACCCATGAATAACCGCTCGTGATATTTATTTACATCAGGTTACAGTTCACGCGATATTGATAAAAATCTACCAATTAGTAGTTTATGGAGTTACTTGTGAGTTAAATAATGCAATGAGTTGTTTCACATGGCACCGGTTTCTACGATGTCGAATCGGTGCTACCAACAGCGGCGCCATAAAATAATTATTTCTTATGATGGAGTCGCCAGTTTCAGAGGCGAATCCAATCTCTACTAGATATATCCAAAATTGATTGTTTGATAGTGCTTAGCTCATGGATTAAGTATATTTTAATTCAAGAGATTTTCCAATAATTTCAAAGTATTTCTTTAGACGGTCAATGACGTCTTCATGTCGATGTATACCGCCATTTATTGAGAAATGTAATTGTGAAATATGAAAAAATAAAATCACTAATTGACGTGCAAATTTTTTCACAAAGAGGCATTGTCTGTAGGAAACATCAAATTCATCCCATACTTTACAGACACTATATAGAGAACTCTACACCCTTTCTCTTTATTTATACACCGACGTGAGAAAGAGTTTACCATAGTATAGGGGATGAATCAATAAGGAATCTTGAACAAACACGCCGGGTTCTCAGCACGACGATCTGATAAAACTTATCCTGAACTTCTGTGCATCAGCGAATTTCAAGCACCCTTATAATGCATCGAATCTTTGCTTTGAGAATGTTTGTGAAAACATGACCTTGATCAGGACAGACTGTAGGAAAATTTGGTTCAGCTTTCATTATGAATCAATAATGGGGTTTGTAGTGTACAATAATCAAGAATCAAGAAGAATATGATGATGATGAAGATCAGTACAGGAAAAATAATTGTGAACGATTCTTGGACTGAGAATAACTAACATGAAGATACTGTGGAACTGATTCGATCTGGAATTTATATACTACATATCCACCGTCTGTTTTTCAAACGATTATCTGCTGGAACGCTCATTTTGAAGTCACTGCAAACGTTTCTGAACCAATTGATTCAGTTATGGAATTTTTACATGAACACTTTGAGGCTCCAATTTGATAACTGATGCAAGACTATTGTTATTCAAACACAATTACGACATCCAAGAATAGAAGCAAGCAATAGAAATGAAAATGAAACCTTCAACCATATGTAAAAATGAGTTCGAAAGTGGAAGAAGAAATCTGTCTTGTCTTGTTTATTGGGTCTTGTTTCTCGAAGTAATTGAGTTTTAGTATTGCGATATCTATTACAGAATCGAAATGAATATTTTTCATTCCAATTAGGATCATAAGCTGACGTATATTGTTTCGAGTATCACCCAGAAATATCAATATAACCGTCGGTTGGTACACTAGACATATGCTTATTATGGTGGTCGGTCTATTAGTCATTTCTTTTGGTTGGTGATAATGTTCATTGTGCCAAGCTATCACAACTTCCTTTCTTGCACAGATGAATATATGTGTAGAAAAAAGCTTTCAAAGTCATAATGGAATCGTCAATTTATACTCAATCAAGTATGAGACCAGGAAGGAACGTCCCGGATTGATTTATGAACATTTTGTGAAACTCGTAGATCTCACTCTTAAGGACAGTCAGGCTCCGCAATTTTAATGCTTCTGTTTACTTTTCCAAAACAGACATTGACAAATTTATCGTCTCTTGATTGTCACTAATGCATCCTTATTTAGATTGAATTGTTGGTTGGTTGCGTTAGGGATACGCGAATTAGCCGAATGCCGGCATAACTTCTTCGGAGTGGGAATTTAGGTATCCCTGTTATTCTACTTGATTAGCAAATATAGCAGTACCAATTGGAATTTCACTTGTCGCAGTGTGGAGTTTCTACCATGAATTATCGTTCGACTAAGCGTAAACTGTAAGACGAATGAAGTGACCCAGATATCAAAGAAATAATATCATTTTGGATTGACATTAGTTCTTTCTGGATATGATTTGGCCAAGTGATAGAATTCAATCTAATCAATCAATTGATGGATAATGGTGTATTGAATCGAGGTTGATATACTATATGTAACATTTTAACAAAAACATGCCAGAAACAATACGTTACATGTTATAACGCTATAATCTCTAATAATATCTGTCCTTGTTCGCTGTTGATTTTGAAATCTTATAGGTATATATTGTGATCCACAAAACACAGATTCAATGAATTCATGATACACGATGATTTTTTGAATCAACTATTATGTTATAGACGTAAAACTGATTCATTTCGCATTCCTTCCAAACATCAGTGATGACCATTTTGTAATATTTCAGTTTCAGGAAATCATTTCAATTGTCAAGCAGTTTATTAACAATTTAATTGGAATTATTGTACAGACAATTAGTGAAACAAATGGTTGATACTTGTAACTATCGTTTGAAAAATGTCTTCTCCTTGTTAAGAGAATCTACAGTGGAATATATCGATCGAGAATTGATATTGACAGATTGTCCAGTTTTCTAAGTGATTCCATGGAGTTTGTGCCTATAGTTGAGTTTGAGATCTATAGTTTTTCAAATCGAAATATTTTTATGACAATTCGTTATCAGATCAACAATTCTGCCACTTGGAAATTGGAAAAATTGTAAATTTACTGATCCACACACATGAAGAAATATTAGCGCATTGGAAATAGAATCAAAGGTATGTTGAAGTATATTTCCAATAAAAAATAGATTATTTTCGACAACATTAATTCAGTGTCAATGTCTCGACCAGATGGAACTGTCAAAATGACATTCATTAGAAACAATTGAGTGAATGAACAATATCTTTTTGAAAAATGTTCAGTATATTCAACTCGTCATGAAATTATCAGAAACTGATGATCAAAATCATCGCAGATATTTCAAATTTGGTATCATTCGCCAAACTGTATCCTCAACAAAAGAGACTCTCCTGATAGAATTAGAAATCGAGAATTTGTAATCATCCTGTCATAGTTCAGTTGATATATAAATGTGTTGGTAACCATTTTGGTGGCATTAAACCAAGAAATTGTAACACCTTTGTATCGACACTTCCGTTTGTTGACCCCATACGATCTGCTGCTCATTTTTTTCTATGAACTCATAGCGGGACGTCTGTTAGTGGAGTGTTCTCATTTATTTCCGTTCAAGTGAAACCTTCAGTTCGCAAAGATCATTTCACCGAAAGATTTCTATGTGGTATTTACCATTTATATCTTCAAACATTTAGGTAGCCTTTGACAAAGAGATTTGAAGTAGTAGAAATGTAAAGACCATTATAGGTAAATATTTGACGTGCGTGGATGCGGCTTATGGGTCTTTGGTGGGTTTATTTGAACGCTTTCGAGCTCAGGAGGCCATGAAATCCAATATGATGCTCTACGCTCATCGAGATGGGTGAAACAGCATGGTGCTTTCACTGTGTCGTTCAATCCACGGCTAGATCAAGAAAGTGGAGCTGTCACAATCTGAGTCATCCATTATTGAATTGAGACCAAGTTTTTCAGCATATTCATCATGAAATACTGCCGTTCCTAAGTGTATTGAAATTCAGTTCCAGTTTCATTACAGAGACCTTGAGTGTGCTCCTGACAAAAAAAAACGACATATTACTGTTGAATTTCATGAGAAAAATTAAATTCTCACTATTGATTGAAGTTCGAACTATTTTTCATGAAGTCTTTATTATAATATGAAATGAGATCTTTCGAGGATTTCGAAATGATGGCGTTGATTATATCAAATGTGAATGGAATGGGACAAAAATCATTCAAAAAAGATGGAAGTATAATGAACTGAAGGAGGCATGAGAGTAGGAATTGAAGAAGTATGGAAGATCATCAGCTGAACGTTAACTTACTGACGTTATCATAAACAAATTATATGTATATTGAATTGATATTATTGAATTCGTACAAATATTCCCGGTCAAGTCTTCACACCCCTTTGTGGTTAATTTGGTGACCTGCAGAACATCTCTTATCAAAGACTCGGTCATCCAACGAACAGCGAGGCTCTGAAACACATTGCCCAGGGAGGTGTTCCCCGAGGCATATGACCTTCAGAAATTTAAAAAGAACACCAATTCCTACCTCCTTTCCCTTGCTTCTCACGATGTTCTCGGAACATTACAGGATGCCTCCTTTCGTGAGAAGTATTATATAAAAAAAATTGATGAAGTTAACTCAAGTATCTTATGGTCATTTTCTGTTTCATTAGCTTCACTGTTGACAAATTATGTTTCTCACTCATTCTAGTGAAATCTTCAACTCACGATAGACTCATTCGAATGAAAAGTGATGAGATGGGAGAAGGAAGTTTGTTTTATCAATTGAAACCATTCTCATGTTTCGTCTGACTTTTTTTTGTTCGAGCTGAGATTAATCATACTGAATTTCGTCACTTTCAGAATAATGTTTCATAAGGAATATATTTTCAAATTTTGAAGTGAATCCTTCAGTTCACCAACTGGGATACATTCTTTCTCTTTCTGGCAACACGTCGTATTTGAGGACGGATTTCCTCAATTCAAGATCCTATGGAATATTGGATTGTTAATGCAAGAGAAATAATTTGGTATAGAGTTGAATATAATAATCGTTTTCTCTTGAGAAATGAAACTTTTTTATAGATTGCGTTGGTAATTCAATTATTATATATTCAATGTTCTTCATCTCTGATTTGTTAGACTTTGAATCAATGAAACGATGAATGAATCTGGACCATTTTATTCAGATACTTCAAAATGCATGTTTTTTATGGACGATGTCCTTCATCTGCACAATTTCATATACTCGAAACTTTCGTTCCACAAACTTGAACACAAACTTTCTATTCCTCCACACCTGAAAGAACAATTATCCAACGAACACATGCATCTGAATAAATATTAAACCAAATCGATCACTTTATTAGTTCGTCACGCTTTCATATTTCGGGAACATCATCAACATTGCTCAACAAAGTATGAACGGAGGGAAAAATGACAGTTGAAATCATCAGCTGTAATTGAAAAGGTGTTGAGCGGTCATTTTTTGGACACACTTGAACAAGACCATATGCATGTGTTGATAATATCTGAACTGTTTAAATAGACGATGTGACCACTCTTCATGGTATAATTTTTATATCGTTATCGTTTTCGCTGAGATTTGTCACTTTTTGTATTTGCTGTAATGACATTTCCAAACTATGGAACAGTGTTTTCACTTGAACATTACAAGAAATAGTACAATTGTATAATTTATCTGTTCAACTTGAAATGAAGTGATGGAAAATATGCAATCATGGTATCTCATAAAATTTAGGTTTTTCTATATTTTCCAGATATACGGTTTCTACTAAATCATTTTAGAACTGTTTCACTACATTTTCATGACAGGAAAGTTATATTATTGCATTAGATTTTACAGATAATTATGCGATTATCTTTTATCATATTGAGAGATGTTCTCTAGTGAGTTCACTCGAAATCAAACACATCACAGATGAGATGCATTCGGTAGATCAATCATTGCTCTTGTCAACTAGGCTAAGTTCATGATTTAGGAGTTACAGCTGTTTACTTGAGAGAACTTTGAATCACCCCCACCACTTCATTTCAATAGATACGTCAAAAAGTGTGAAACATCTACTTCAATGTATTTGCTAAGTTTATCAGACATATTTCTGTGGAAAATTTGTTCCAGGGTTTTCTCTTGGTAACCTTGATCATCAAATGTTTCATTGAAAGACTTTACGACGAATAGTCTCTGAGATACAGCCTCACCCTTCTTATCTGGCCACCATGTACACGAAGGAATGATACTCATACATTCAATTTCTGGGACTGTTCTGAACAAATCCATTTATAACTTTCCTACGAGAGATTATAAATCAGGTACCTAATGCTGGTGTTGTACGAAACACCATCATATATCTAACGGATTTCATTTCGTGCATGTTTTATTTCTTCTGTATGTTGCACATGATAATGTCGTTGTTAAGCTTTTCACGACTTGCAAAGAACGTGCTTCTAATTAGTCGACTACAAGCTTTCCATATTGAGAGTATATCCTGGAAAGTTTCAGAAAGGTCGATTATCTGCGAGTGTGTTTTCCTCTTCTTGGATATTGACAAGAATTTTTATGTCTGTACTCTGTACTCAGAATGTTGGGATTATTTTGAAAATGGGGAGTCTTGAAAATTTCATTTCTTTATTGGTTTGATGAAAATTACAAAGAATTTCATTCGATCTGCACAGTATAAAATTTCTTAATTATCCATATGGAATTTCTGTTATTTTTATCCATTCTGAATCATTATTATCGATATTTTTGTTTCGAACTTTCTGATCATATTGCACTTCCATAGCACCATGAAGATAAAAAATGTTATTCATAGCATTCATCGGCTCTTGATTCTCAAATGTATTTGATTATTATATTTCATTAAAACTGCAAAACGAGCTATCTCGAACAATAGTGAATTATCGAGATTTTTTTAAACTAAAATTTTAGTTATAGTCCCTTCCCCATGCCCAAATTCTGAATCTGCAACTGATTCATATATTTAGAAACAAGACATAATAGTAGTAGGAACTTTGTTGAGGAAGAGCAAGTTCTGAATAGTAGACACTTATAATAATAATAATAATAATGAATCGGCTTTATTCAACAAATGTACATACATTTGCCCTGAAAAGGCGAAGATTAGCTAAAGCTACTCTTGAACTCTTAACCTTTTCAGTTTACAAGATAGAAATAAAACAAAAATAACATAAAAGAGAATCCTCTACAATTTCAACAATATTGATCTGATCATCAGTAGAAGAGGGAAAACAGAAGAGAGCAAGTACTATAATTAAACATAATCATAATCAAACATAATCAAATATAGAACACAAAAACACAAAAAAAAAAAAATGCAGCAACGCGACAACAATGTGACTAGCTCTGCTGATTCAGCAGTTCATTTTTAATGACCCTTCTAAACCTGACCATTGGTACTGATAGGTCCGGTTTGAAGGAATTGAAGAGTTTCACCGCATTGTAAGAAAAACTGCGTTCAAACAAAGCTGTCGAATGGCGAGGCATATTAAGTATCCGTGAATGTCTGGTGTTGAGATTGTGTAAATTTTTGATCATTTGTTTGTAACTAACGAATATATCGACAATATTTCATCTCGAAATACTGATCCCAATAAATAGGGAGTACTTTCGTAATTAGTAACATCCCTCCTGAACAGGATTATCGAAACGGCCGTTTTGGTTTCGAAAAATCTACCGTCTGCCCCTTTCTTTCTCTTGTCAGTCCTCCTAACAATAACTGACCACAACTGACCACCCTTCTTGGTCGGCAGAGATTAGTGTGAAATGTCCACAAGCCGTTCACAATAGACAATGCTACCAACAACAATAGAATTTACGGAAATTTAACACCCGATAAACATTACTTTACTATTGCCTTGATTCCTGATGGGACGCTTTGTTGACGAAAGGGCTGCAGAAATGTTTCACAAAGCAAGATGCTATCTGATGTATGAGTTTAACAGTTTTTACTTTATAAAAACAAATATAAGTGAGTATACGTATGTCTGGAGAAAGGGGCAGATCGGACACGAGATAAAAATTCATACGATTTGTCTGTCATTTGAAAAACAGTCGAAATCACAGGTTAACCTGTGTTTTTGTATATTTGTTTCTTTTGTTTCATTCCTCTCATTTGGTATGACTTTGAGTTCACCATTGAGCAAAACAATTGAAAAATGAATTGAACAGTGGATTATACGCACAACATTTGTTATTTATTTATTATGAATTGTTATTTTGATGACACCTCGAAAAATATAAATATTCCATTTGGACAAATACGAATTCTCATTCTTTTTGACGCTGATTGGAATAAAAATATATCAATGCCATCTGAGAAGAGAGAATTCCGAAGAATTAAAATATACAGGGTGGCCCACGAGGTTTTGAACAGTATATATCTGGTAAACTATTTGTAGTACGATATTGAAATTTGGCAGTTATATACCGTTAGTAATATTACAACATATAATAATATTACAACAAATAATAATATTACAACAAGCTGCAATGTTGTTACAACGTCACATTTTGGATCACGTGGTATATTTTTTCACTGTTGCAAAGGTCCCTCTTACTCTCATTCAGTCATGACTTAAAAACATGAAATATTTGGAGAAGAATAACACTTTTACAATAGCTCATGCTCGAATTGATTTCCATTTTCAGTAATGCAGCATTCAAGTCTTCTAGGTAAATTTATTGATAAAAAGAGGGGCCTTAACAACAGTGAAAAAATATACAGGGTGTCCCATTCAATACTCTGAAGATGATACCACGTGATCCAAAGTGGGACGTTGTAACATGCATAAAATGCATAAAATGCCAACGGTTCACAACTGCCAAATTTCAATATCGTCTCCAAATACTTTTCGAGATATATACTGCCCAAAACCTTGTGAGCCACTCTGTATACTGACTACCAGTCAATTTGATCGTTTGGCTAATATTTGTATTCGTTTATATTCCCTGGATATTTTCATCAAACATTTGACCTTTACCCTTAAATTTCTTAACCATTTCCAAAGATCAAACTACCTCGATTCGGCTACCGGTATTCAGCGCTGTCAGACGTCCAGTCTACCTATTCATTTTCGCCGCACAAGGTGTCAATCAAGGGCGGCTGGATATTGACAACCGGTGTACGCCCTCTGACGTTCGCTTCGCGAAACAAAAGACGAACGGCTCGCCGACCGCTTCCTATACGCTATTCACGCTGACGCGGCGCTCTTGATTCTGAATAGGACGGAATAGAATATTTCTCGAGTGGGCATTTCGAAACAATGGCTGAACGGTTTGTTGACTGAACAAATGTCATTTGGAGGCATATGCAAGTAACGATGAGTTTGGTATGTGCGAAATGATGATATAGGGTTACGAGGGTTGGATATATAAGGGTTTAATCGGTAATTTTATCGAAATATTATTTCCATCTTACCAATTTTGTTACCTCTAATTTTCAACAGATGTTTATTTTCTACAGATAATGCAATAGGAAATAATAGAAAATGCCAATTGATGAATAACATTGTTGATTTCCTTTACATATATCATGAATCGAAATCAGGAATAATGAAAATGTAATTGAATTGAGAAAAAATTGTGGCCTGTTGAAATTCCTGACAATAATCATAAATTTTATTATATTGTGGTTTTTAGTTGATTCGAAGTGTTTAGAATAATATTGTATTGCTTGCCTGTTGAGATTGATATGGAGAAATGTTAGACCTCATTCTATAATGGATGTCTTGAAATGTGATGTCGAAATTACGGAAAATAACATGACAATACATCTGATTGGATGGAAATTGATGAATAACTTGCACTGATTCACACACGGTTTTTCTGAATCCAACTTATTAGAACTGTAGTTATCTCTTGTACTATATTTCATTGAAATTGACAAATCAGACATCTCTCCTGATATCGATATTATAATTTATTTATTTAAATAGTTTTGACAGTTCGCCAGGAAATGCGGAAATTGCTGCCCGTATTTTTTCAATAGTACTTTGAAGGAGGGAATCAGCTCAAGTTTATCATTTTATTTGATTTGAAAAATGTCTTCCGATGTGTAAGATATATTCACCAAATTGGATAATAGTTTTTCCAATATTCGTAAAAGTTTCGACTAGAACTAACAATTTTCCTTAGCGCGGAACAAAGATTTCTCTCCAATTAAATTTGGCATTGTTGTCAAGTCACTGTGAAGTTTTGCCTCAATACTTTTTTTCTCCAAATGACATCAAAAGCGGCCTTTTAATGACACTTGGCAGGCAGAAAAAGTCCATTTTTACTGCCTAGGCAGAAAAAGTTCGTTGCTAGGCAACCTTCCAAGTAATAATCATTAAAATTGTCAATGGCATTGAGGAAACTCAATATGATGCTGATGCTGATATGAAAAAGTCGATTTTGCGTGGAATTGAAACAAATTTGAAGAAAAAATTATATGTTTCACATGGCAGAAAAGAAGATTTGATGCCTAGTAAAACAAATAACTATTATTTTGCAATAATATTATTGAAAGATCACCAAATCTGTCAGAAAAATCCTCCTTATAATAATTATACTATACCTTCGTGCTTTCAATGTTAAATAAATAAAGCAGATTAAGACGTCGTAAAACCGAAACACTTTTGATAAAAGAACTAATTTGATCTTTCTCAATTCCATTTCTACTTTCATGTAATCAATAAACCCAACAATTAACACGTCATTTGTCCACTGAACACCTCCCTAAGTCCCATCTACATATTTTCCGGACATCAGATAAAATTAAGCCCATTATTTACATAGATCCCTCTGTATGCACTTAGGCGTTTATTGATAAACCCTTATTCGGAACCTTTTTTCCATAGTAGACCGACTATTAGTTTCGGGTAATTAGGGAACGGCCAGTAAGTAGCCCAGGCGACAGAGGCGGCTGTGACCAAAGCCCACTTATGTTTGGATTTGGTCGCGTGTGTTAGATTGTACGATCCTTGGACAGATTCGGCTTCACCTGCGCTAGGAAGTATCAATGAAAAAGAGCGAAAACCAACAAACCATTGTGAGGAATGTCAAAGTGTGACTGTGTATGCGCCGATTCAGTTGCTCTTTGTAGAACGAAGTAGAATGTTGGGGTGGCATGATAATCTCCTTCATATGGTTTGCAACCATCACAAAATCCTATGACATGAATTTCAGGCATCGAAAATTGAAACTTTGCTGATTTTGCTAGAAATGAGTGTTTAATGGATGTAAAATTACTGCCAGTTTCTGTTAAGGGATCTTCAGTAGTGAAGATCCAAACAAAAACTAAGAAAAATAACATGATCTTCAAGTTTCTTCAGTTTCGACATGGTCTTCGAGTTATTGATGGATACCAAATAGGAGATCAGATACCTACCTTTCTGATAATGTTGGAATATAATTTGACTCAATCCAAAGACTTCTGAAGATTGTTTTGTGTCTCAAACGCGTCAACTCTTGGGCGAACAACTCTTGGTTCCTTCATCACAATAATGCACCATGTCGAACTTTATTGGTTCTTCGCGATTTTTGTTACCACAAACTCGACTCGTATCGTTTCTGAATCACTAATGATATGATGATAATAATAACTGTATTCAGAAGAAGAAATAAGTTCACAAACAATATATAAATGCGAATAAAGTTGTTTTGGCAATAAGTGCTGTTCCAGCGAAACAGGAAATGCAATTATAACAATAATGAAAATACAAAATTGGCAACTGAAATTCTGTCTACCAAAGAATGGAAGTAATAATTTTTCAAAATTAAAATTAATTGAAATCTAATTACATTTGAAATCTGAAATCCAACACCATATTTTTAAGTGGAATAATACAGTATATTGAAGTGAAACAATTACATAAATGAAAAAATGATGGAGACTTCGAAGCATGTGGAAATTTTCAAATATGACAGGAACGAAATAAATTCTTCGTACTCATAAGCGTTCAACACTTCTTTCGAGATGTAAAATCTACTATAAATCAACACTAAGAAAAAAATGGCAAACAATGTATTCAGAATATCTGTAAAATTATCAATGAATGCACACCTACCCACTGCAAGCAAAATAACAGACGGATACATACACACGAACAAACACCAAACATACATGACTGAGTTGACTTGGAAGTATTCTCAAACCAGTCGAATCATGAAAGTACATCCTACGAGAATATTCACAAAACATATGATATAAAATGTGTTGGTACATCTACTTCTTCTACTATTAAAGCTGATCAGAAACATTTGTATTCGTCTGATTTGGCGACTTCTGGCTATTAAGCAAACTCCAATGGTCAATGCAGGGGACGCCATTTTGACAAGATCGAGGAGATAAAAACTGAATCTGAGAAGTTCTTGAAGGCTATACCGGAAAATAATTAATCCGACTGTACCGATCACTGGAGAAAGCATTGGAAAAAGTACGTTTCATCGGACGAGGATTACTTCAGAGGATCACATTGATATTGAAGAATGAATGAAGGGTTTACATTTCCTGAACAAATTCACCTTTCTGATCATATAGGAGAAGAAATGAGCTGAGAATGTTGGACTGTAATCTAGTACAAGTCCCAAAAATTTGTGATTTGTATATGGACAATTTGAAAATAACACAATTCATAACCATATTCTTGCATACACATAATCCACATTTACTACTGATAGTTTCCAAACATAATTGAAATAACAATTTTCCTTTGGACTATTCATTGCAATAAAAACAATTGATTGAAGGATATTGGCTTTGTTAGAACTGTTGCCAACTTAAATGATACTAGCGAATCATATTCAATTCATCAAAGAAAATAACCAGCTCAGCTTTTTCATCAATATAACTGTTCGATAGCTCATCCTCGGAAATGCCAATTACGAAAAGCCCAGGCATTAAAATTTTGGTAGCATTCTAGCAGATAACGATCCGATCGAAAGATTTTGAGATACGGACAAGATCCCACCAGGTGACGTCCATCCTTTCTCACAGCTTTCGCCAGTCTTGGCTGCGGCGACTCGAAATTATGACCGAACCTGAATTATTAGATTGTCCCGTTGTCGCAACACTTCCGAAAATGAAACCATATCAATCTGGCGAATTAACCTTATCTGGGTACCGACTTTTAACGAAGGTACACCCTAATTGGCCTCGAACTGAACAAGCTAAATGAAATTCAATTTAAATACATCGGAGTGATATTTCAACGTAATGGCCCAAGCGTAACTCTAGTGGTGTGTGGAATATTATCTGAAGGAATCTGCTACTGCTGCTGGACGAGCATTCAGCTATGAGCTTTGTCCCGAGCTCGATCACTTTGTTCACGTCAAAAACGGCATAGCGAACTACATTGCTTTAAATTAGATACAGATAAGTTGGCTTTCGCAACATCTAAAAACTCTTCAGCTTCGATATGGGGTTATTAAAGAAATTCTTGGCCAGAGTCGTCAATGTATGGTTAACAACATGAATAACTCAGACAGGATTATTTTTCAGTAAAGGATAAAAACGAACGACGAGGTATTCTCACTGAAATAATTGCCAAGAATGGGTGATTTTTTCGAATCGATATGGGAGAAACATGTTCGAGAATGTGATTTTTAATAAGTTTGCATCTTCGTGAACCGACATGTGAAGCGAATGTCAACCGAGCACGGCTAGTTCCTCACATATTAATAAAAATAATTGTCATTATTTTAATTGATGTGGAATTTGCTCCCAACCATAAACGATTCGCAAAAAATTGAATAATTATTTCGCGGGAATTTTATGTCGAGGGCATATAATCGATATAGGCATAGGCGTGTTCATCAGCTTCAAAACGTTGAAGAATTTCTCAAAACATGGCTTTCATTTTCGATACACTCAACATATTTTGATATTTCTTACTTCACCGTCTATATGTTATATTAATAAAAAAAATTATCATCGGTGTGAGCTTACTCATGTGTTTATGACATGAATGACATAGTCTATAGTCTATTTATTTGAGAATGATAGTTGTGACAGCTCGCCAGAACGTGCAGTGTTGCTGTTTGTCAATTTTTTAAGGTTATGTTTTTCATTATCAAATTGTTTTGAAGAATATGTCAAAATTGGATAGCTATTGAAAGTCGATGATTTTTGAACAGGTTTCTCATTATAAAAATAGACTTCAATTAACAAATTTTATGAGTAGATTGAAGATTTTTTTCAAATAAACTTGACATCGTTGTGAAGTCACTGTGAAGTGTTGCTATAACTATGTATTGATGCCTAAATATTCTCTGCTGTCTCCTCAACCAGTTAGAAGTTCAGTGGTTAGACTGTAGTTTTATTCCACCAATTTTGATATGTGAACCTACTAGGAGCCATTTTGAATTGCGTACGTGATATATTTGTTTTTAGTTTGAAGTTAATCACAAAATTCAATGAATCAATGTTGACTGATCTCTTGAATAGGAAAAAAGGAAAACTATCATTTGAGAGAACGTTTATTTATCATATTTCAGCAACATTACTCTTTCAACAATAATTAAATGTTATTAACACATTGCTGATAGACTAGAATTTAATATTCAACTGAATTTATATGGTGATTATACGCTTCATATAAATAGAGATTGATAAATTCATACGTCAAGTTCAGATAACGTAATGTTAACGTTAAAATAATGTACCTTGCGCTTTATTGTAAAGACGCCAAGAAAACACGAGTAGAATACATTTTCTGACGATTATTTATTCAAACGAGTCAAATCACAAACACATTTTGTTGTTTGAATCAAAGTTCAGATGAATTCGACATTCAAAAAACATGTTGTGAAATTTCACGAATAAAGTTTCATTAATGTCAATGTCAACGTTGTATAAACGTAAATCATAAGTGTATTTGTTTATTGAGTGTGAATGGGCCTATTTTTTTCAATTCAGAGATTTATCGACTTGTCATGTATGATAGCACAATTTTTGCACTGAACTATGATGCAGAAACCTTTAGGATAATTTGATTGTGGAACTGTTGAAGAATATGATGCCCCAATTTAACTCTGATGAAATCAAGTTTCAATAACATGTTATGATGATGAATGTGACTAGACGAAATATTTCATGTAAGAAAACGAGAGCAGAAGCCCTAACGAAAGACGTAATTCGTAGGCGTCTAACGTAGCGACTACAATTGGCATCGGTAACGTTCCGAAAGTAACGATTCAATTCGGAACAATCTATAAACAAATACGATCTAGATCCGGATAGGATAGCGCAGACCCTTCCAGCGCGCCTCTAGGTGTCCCCTGAGACCCCTCTCAACGGTAGGCGTGGCCAAAGTATCGCGCGCCGCGTATTCCCGCAACCGCGTCAGACCTTCGCAAGTGCGCGGACTCTCTACGTTACCGACCGAGCGACATGCGCCGAACGTGTCGCACGTCCGCGGGTATCTAGACACTCGCTCGTCCGTCGCGCCCTTCGTTCGCCTTTTCCTTCTACGTGCGATCATTTTGACGTTTCGACGACGCGGGTGCATTCGCCGCGGCCTGTGACCGAGACGCGGGATTTTGTGACAGGTGCCGACGGTGACAGATCGAAGCTGTCAAATAGGTCCGGCGCGAGGGGTTTGCCGCCACTGCAGATGGGAGTGTTTGAAGAGAGGCCTTCACACACCCCCGGGATGCATTGGGTAAGATCCAGGAGGACGGATTAATTTTTTGACCACCTGTTCGGCGGATATGTCATTCTGCCAAAACTGGGAAGATTTATTGCGCGCGGAACTCTCATGTTGATTTTTCATATCATGTCAAGGACCCTTGGAATTACTTGTGACCTCATAGGATTCTGAAAATTTCATATTCCTCATGCAAAACTTTTGGAAATTTATTTTTAGTACTTGGTAGCTAAAGTACTGAAGTTGTGAATTAATTTGATTATCTGCTGGTCCAAATAGATTTGAATTATTTTTAGCAGATGTAGGATTGATGAATCAAACATTCAATCCGAAGAAAACGTAGATGTATTATTTGTATTGATCAAAAGTTTTAATAAACATCGGACACTTCACTAAGTATTCATCAAATGATTAACACCATACACACTATGTAATTATTGGAAACTACGTGAACCTTTATTTTTATTTTGTCGATTCATTTCAAAATTTGTAAATTTCTAGATTTTCAAATCTATAATAGCTTCAAATATCAGAGTCAAATATATGATGACAAGAATAATCTAGATGAATGTAGTGACCTTGGAATAGATCTAGAAACTAGGATGAATACAAATAGAATTAGTTGATTCATTTGAATAAGATCCATTTGAATATATACGAGAAAATAAATATCTTAGGAAGATTATGTATGCAAAAATTAATGCATTTTATATTCTTGTATTTTTTACTGAAAAGTTGTAGTTTTATTAAAAATTTTGGGTAATGAGTATATCTGCCAAAATTTTGACCTGATGAATTATACCTCCAACATTAGAATAATATTTTCATTTTAAAACACAAAAATTGTTGAATCTGAGTTGTTTCAGTGATGATTCATATCTATGATATAAATACGGGTATTTGATTTGTTAAATTTGCATGATTATTCCTTTGCTTGGAATTCAATTCAGAAATCTATGCAAGATCAATATTACCACTTTATCGAAACCAGAATTCGTCAACATTCAAACGGTCATGGATGAAATTGAGCGGGAAATAGAAGTGGTGATTTGGAAGAGAAAATAATTTATGAACACCTGTCCGATTCTTCATTCTTTTCGCTAATATATTGTGAGGTCATAAGTTATATCGCATCCAAATACAATGATTATCAATCGTAAAGTAGAACATGAATCAATGCAGCTACTTCATTGATAAAAATAAATTTCATACTATTCAATTGAAATGTATCGAATTCACAAAACGGTATCAAAATATTGAATGTAACTTCAATTTTTTTTTTATTTCCCACGAAAGGAGATATCCAATGGTTAACTGACAGATTCAAATTCTGAAAGAAGATGACGTTGCTTTTTTTAATATGGATTTGTATCGCATCACATAGTTGATTTCAATAAATTATGAGAGAATTTACATTTTGTTTATTCATCCAAGGCTTTGCCTATTGCATTCACAAATATATTTGGCAAAATATGCATCGTTATGAGTTATATCTAATAGATTATTATTAATATAACACAAAACTAAATCAACAATTATACGATGTGCTTACTTTGGCTATAGGTGGTACAGTAAAAGGATACTCTGAATATTCCAGTTTTCTTTATTATTTTTGAATTCTCATTCGAATCGTTCCAACAATTTTATGTGAATTGACTTTGCAGTAAATCACCTTGCGAATTTCTGTAAGCTCTGGTTCCAAGTTTATACAAGTTTGAGTATTACCAATTGTTGTTCTCATGAAAAAAATATTCTCAGCACTCTAGAATGAATTAATATCCACATTATATGTATATTTTCATAAACCGTCTGTATTTCACATCCAAGTTTTCTATTGATGAGAAACTTTAGCAGGTGCGTTTTGAAATAATGTTTTGCTATTCATTTACTATATATCAATTAAAATGTATATAGGAGGATATTCCTTCATTTTGTGTTGTCATATCTCGGCCCCCCTGCAATAACAGTATAAAATAAGTGCATTATCGACAACGGTTGGAAACCTAACTCATGAATAAAATGGTGGATATGCAAATTTTTGCGCGTAAAAATGAACAAATTGTTCAACTATCCATTTTCTAGTAGTTTTGTTTAATGGCGGAACAGTTAGATATTGCAATTAGTAGAATTCTTGACGAATGAGTGCTGTTAATGTATATCTAATAGATCCTGCATATAATTGTTATGTTGGTCATATATTAAACGAAATGATTTTTTTTGCAGTTGTTAACGCCTACTGCGCTACTCATTACAACTAGTCTGCATTCATAATGCCCCCATGAACTTAAAATATTATGCTAAATAATGTATATTGAGTGAACTCGTAATTCGAAAATTAATGTTTATACTTTTTATGTAAAAACCGTTTATATATATTTGCTACTGATATAAAGGAATATGAATATCATCATCAATCCCATTTTTTTTGTTTTTTCTTCAAATGAACATTGAGTGTTTCAATTGAAATGCATTGTTGTTCCATCCCGTATACTGATGAAATCTTTTAGGGACCAAACAATAAACATGTATTTTTATATCATCTCTCTTATCGGTGCCTTCAGTCTAGTGATATCGTGGATATATTTTTATAATCGTTATCACATTGTTTATTCAAACGGTCATGGGTCACCATGAGTTCTGTCTAAAGAGATAATCTGAAGATAAGGAGTTCCATCCGGGGTCAGGTTGCACCTCAACCAATATTCATCCACAGACTAGCTCAGTTCTTCATGGAATTTATGGGTTTTCCAGTATAAAGAAACATCTTTCTGTCCCATAATTAATTTTCGAACCATGATAAAAATTGAAGGTTGAAAGCTTCCATTTATTGGTGGAAATATATCAATGGAATGTTTTTTTATTGGTGACCCATTTTACCCATTTAAAGCACGCCTGAGCGTGTTTAAATCGAACTTTAAAAAATGCGCGTTTACCATGGCAATATCAATGAAGGAACGAGAAACGTGAAGACTAAATGACAAATTTTTGATTATTGATCTGACAAGAGTACCTTGTAAATGTCAAATAAAATATAACTGACAAATACAAAACTCCATTCAATAGTAAAATGTGGCACCAATGAAAAAAATAGCGTTAAGTATTCGTAGATCTGATCTTTAAAACATTTGCTTTATTTCGAAAACTCGCGCGTGTTTTAAAGACCTTTTTATCCACTTATACTTTAATATACTAATACCCACTCCCTGATTCTCAATATTGATATAACAGATCTAGAAGTATTTTATTCCCTTCTGGTAATGTTCAATTATTCTATGTTCCCTAAATTTTCTATGTTGTTGTAATGAAATGAACTTTGATTGAGATAACTCCATTGAAAATCCAACTTCAAAGTCCACAAATCCAGTTGCCCATTTCATTGTTCCGCAAATAATGCGTTGCTACGCCATCTTGTTATGCTTTCTGCCATTCAGATACAGTTCGAATTTCCGGAATTATATGTCGTTGGAGCTACTCCAAAGATTTTCCAATATTGGATGATCCTTCAATGGGAAATGGCACTATTCCAACCCATGTGTGAACTTTATTAATACAATATGAAGAGCTCAATGATTGTCACTAGTATCGATCGTTTCAAAATTGGGTACTAACGTGTTGAGTTTCGATCATTTTTTATTGTAAGGAAGATTTGATTGATTTTTTTCCACATTTTCTATGGGCCATGATATCAATTACCGTGATGATAATGCTAGGAAACTTTCAGGGAATCTTTAGAGTGGTACCTATTTAATTGACAATTTTCGTGGCGATATTTTTCGTGTCAATACGTATTGTGTAGTACTAGTTGCTATATAGCTTGTTTGTGACGTACTCCCAATTACGAAATACCTAACCTCTCAACATTCCAAAATACTCAACTATGCACTAACAAATTTTCTAGAAAAATATTACGATATATTTGTGGAAATATCTTAATTAGCTTCCATGCTATATGAAGAAGAATTCCAAAGTATAACCTGTATTCGTTAAACTCCATCGTGATTGGCAAAGTGAATATGAATATTCATAAGAATATCGTGAAATGTTTTCATGAGGCATCGTTGTTCCTCATTCGATGAGTGTTTTTCATCCAGTGTTTCGCATTCAGCTATAAGTTACCTATCGGTGAGTGACTTATACATTATTTTGGAGGTTAGTGTTTATTAATTATATCATTGGATTACCAAACCAGCGTATACTCCATTATTTTGGATGAACTACCATCACTTGAGTAGTTACTGACAGATTTATTGTCAAATGTTTCGATGATATGGTTTCTTCAACCGTTCACTTTCTCATCATGGCTCTGAGGTGCCCTAGCGTAATTATTTTATTGTTACTCCATACTGTGCTCGAGGATGCATCAAACGTCAAGTCAAAATCAATATTTTCCCAATCATCCTATTTAGAAGGTGTCATTCAATGAGGATGGTTTTGTCATTTGGATAGCTAGCTAAAAGTTATGATAACTTTAACGTTGCAATTGTGAAGATATGCAGTTGAATCAATTTGAAATTCAACTACGAAAATTATTGATCGAAGATATTTAATGATCTTGATCTTGATCAGTTTACTAAAATTGTGAAACACAAAAAATTAAACATGAATCAGCTTGATGAAAAGCTATTAACTATAGAATTCATCAGCTTCAAGTTGAAGAATATCAAACCGAAACTGAAATATGCCGTTGTTATTGGAATGGAATAGAAACATATCATATTGACAAATTGTGAAAGGTTTAAGAAAATGTTTCACTGAAATTGGACTCCACAACACAAAAGCTGAAATAGTGAGTAACCAAGAACTTATAAAGATAACGGGACACCGATCATTATCTAATACAAAACCATACCTCCAAATTGACATTGAGCATCACGAAATTCTTACTAGTTAGTAAATAATAAATACACTTTTGAAACTAGACCATCAAAACAAATGATTGTAAATTTATAGTCATTCGAATCATTTGATTTGATTATTTGAATGAATCAATGATAATTATTGTGGTTGTTCATTTATATTTCAGGCCGTTAATTCTTGATATCATTTTGCATAATTATTTTGAATCCTTCATTATATTTTGTTTGTGATAGTGAAATTCATCAAATGGGCTCATAATTCTGCTCCTTTCAATTATCGTATTGAATTTATTTTTCAGTAACCAGATATTTTCATGGATGAACTGTATAAACTATACATTGATATCGCTTCGTTTCCTTCATACTTTTCAGAACTCTATATAAATAATACTGTGACTCTTGAAACTGTTTACTATTAGTAGCACTTCTCGTGTATTGATTGGTCTGTATCCCATCTGATCCTTCAGCCGAGATTCCTTCTAGTAATGTTTTGATAATGCTCTTCCTCGTGCGAAATAACATGGACGAAGTAAATTATATCATAACATGTAGTAATTCAGTTATAGATAATAAGCGAGTATCTCTTCACTAAGCGTGTTGTATGCCTTTTTAGCGGTAATCACGGAGACGTTCTCGTTGATAAATGCAGGGTATACATAGGTGGTATTAAAAAAGTCACGACATAAGAAGATTGCATATACTGTAAGATGCTATTGACCTTTATGTATTAACAGGTAAACCGATTAAAATCGAATGCAGGAGAGTTGAGAGAGACTGGATCTTTCACATAAGAAAAGAGCCCACACGAATGTCTACACCGTGGTACCTTCGTGAATTATTGGCCTTACATTGTGAATGCTAATTATTCGAACGGAAGACATGAAGACGAAAAGTAATCAGAAATAAGACAATAATATAGGGTGATTCATTGGGAAATGGGCATACTGTAAGGGTAGGTAGAGGTCGCCTAGCTGCTTCTGAAAAAACCCATATAATGTTTCTAGACCCTTGTATAGGCGAGATACAGAGTGTTTTATGTATAAAAAAATAATATAACCTATTTCATCAATGGTTCATAACTTACGATCCGCGTTGTAATTTTTATTCATTTTCACAACATAAACTCATCATCCTGTGTGCTACCGAATTCCGGATGAATGAAACTAATAATCCAGGTACGGACTTGAAAAAATTAAAGAAACTTCATCAATTCAATACAACATCTTGTATGACGAAATTTCCAAAATTCGTTTGCAGATATGAAAAGAGCAGAAAAAATATTCCTAAACAAGTGAGTTTGGTACTTCCGCATGCCATTCTTGTGCCTGTTAATTTAAGTCAAAGTTTTTTCGATGAAAAGGTGGTACGAAATTCGAATGAATACCTTTTTCGTCTCTGAATGCTATTCTTTCACATTCAAACAATCAAACCTTGATGTAGAATGAGTCGACAGGTCCTTATTTAGGACAAAGTGATATTTCAATTACCAGTTACAAACACCCCGTATGTGTGATTAAGATTGCATTCATTCATCATGCTACACTGTAATAATGAAATGAGAAGAAATCACATTCCGGAAAAGTATGACTTTCTTCAAGAAACCCAAATTTCGTTAATTAAAGATAGAAGATAAAAATAAATTTCATCCATTCCAATTTATCTCTTTTATTATAGCTTCTTGCAATTATTTTACATCAAGATTGTGATCCAATATTCAGGATATCATGAAATGGTTACAAATCATCGAGCACTAACAATAATCATCGAATTGGTTTTATTAATCAACAACTGACAAAACTCGATAGGTCTATATCAACCTTTAGTATTACTTCAATTACTCGTCTCAAAAAACTTTGAAATTGAGTCAGATATTGTTATATCTCTTCATCTACAAGATGTAGTCTACTGTCAGTTTTCAAACTTATATTCGAGAAAAGTTTCATTTTACATCAAAAACTTCAACATTAATATCTCTATTAGAATCTACGAATAATTTTGACCTGTCACTTTCAAAATTTATGTTCGCGATTTCAGTTACATATATCGTTTTTTTCACTACCACAATCAGTCCATCTCTGACAAATAGTGTCTATTCTCGAACTCGGTTTTTCCTGTTGGTAGGCGACCCATTCGTTTCAGTTGTTTAACACTAGATAACAAAAAAACGTCGCGTATTCTTTTTGTGTTCGTTGTTTAATGTGCCTTCAAGTGATAACGAATGTAGGAAAATTACATACATAGGTTATGATCTGGGTAGATTATTTCGCAGATAAATGAAATGCATGTTTTTATCATCAATGCGCGATACAATGACGTGATTAATTACTGTCTTTTGGAGCTCCGTTCAGTTATTTTAGATCGAACGTATCCATTTCCTCTATTCAAGAAATTGAAATTGTAGCAGCAGCTTCTGAATATCAATTTTCATTTCCAGATTCTTGTTTTTCTACACTCATGTCAGTTGCGCTTATTGTGATATAAAAACATCGATGAACTTGGATGACATTCCAAATAGTGTTAATATAAACAATTGTTCGTTGCTACAGTAACCTCATTATTACATTTATTCTGAGTCCTGTTGACCACTATAGGAACTACAGAAAATGTGAATAACATAACGGATGCTTCATTCAGCAGCATATATGGAGGAAAATATTCTGACTAGGCAATCATGAATAATGGAATAGATTTTAGATCAGCAAAGATAAGGATGTATTTCATCTGGAATATTTCTGCTTACATACCATCAAGCTTTCACCGCCATATTTTTGACAGACTGTGGAATGAGGTAAAACGCTAATTGCATTTCCTCTAGAATATCAGGATTTGTGCATGAAGTGATAATTTTAGATCATCTCAACTTTTTCTTTGATAACTTATCTCCTTCGTACATAACCTCGAATATCAAATTGAGATTCAAATTACCATTTAAACACTATGTTGTATTACACGTACCTATTATAAGCGTGTAATAATTTCAAGAAATGCTTGCGTTCGACTGTTATTATAAATCAATGAATGAGTACGTTGGAGAACAAGGTGACAGTTTCCTACATGAACGTATACTGAAAAAAAATGCACCTGTGATTATCTACATTATGTTGCCTTTATGTAGTTATTCTGATTGATGACCTGTAGACGTAGTAATTACAATAATTTATTTACAGGTACGTTGGATTATTTAGTTCGGTCACTGTAGACACCGTTCTTCATTTCTGTAAGGCATTTTGAAGTATAAAGGCGTTGATATGGCCTAGTAGAAGACGGTGCTTCATTTTCTTGGTTTTCAACCTACAAACTCATTGATTTGTACTCCTTTCAATCTGTTGATGATGTCTGAGTAGTAAAACATCTAACCTTCCTCTGTTTCGTTGATCCACATATACTTCATTATTTTTATTTTTTTCTTGCTTGATCACTTGAAATTTTTTCAAAAGTCACATTAACTCTTCTGATTCTTCCTCACCATATACCCGGATCTAGGAGTATTACTTAAAACTGTCTGAGAACCAATGTCTTTGCCTATGAAGTTGTTCACGATGAAGCAGGTACTGAATGAGATGGCAATGTTCAATCTACACGTCAGCTCTACTAAAAATTGTTTCCTAAATAGCTTATCTTTTCAATCTGGACCTGTGTGGTCCGGAAACGATACGAATGATGAATGTAATATTTTTTACTATCTGGCATATTTCGCATAGACGAAACCAGCTCAGGAATTGATGGAAGTTTTGAATATTCGAATTCTGATTGAAAGAATCAACAGTACATAGTGGCACAACATGAAGCATTAGGAAATGCGAGCCGAAAGAACCTATCAAAGTTCGCAATAGTCTTGTATTTTTATCAATTTTAGACATCTTGGGATGTTTTGAAATTGTGATGTTGTTAGCGTTACTGTCCGATTTATATTCACCAGATGATGAATGTGAAGACATCGATGATGAAACCACCAAAATAATCAACAAAATAATCTACAAATAATTTCCTCATGAAGACTCCCCAGGAGGTCATGCATGCCTTTTGGAATAATGCTCTTGATTTATTGATGCGACAACAGAATACTTCAACTTTTATTACACCTGTTGGGTATGAATTTATCGACTGTTCGGAATAGAAATTTCGTTGCAGTATCACCTGCTTCTACTAACTTAGTCAGAGAAGACAAGAAATATCGCTGTGTACTTCAGGGATCTTCTGCTTCCCGCTGCTTTACATATGTAGCAAATGTCACTTTCGATGCTGACGTCACTATCATGACCGACCAAAAAATTAATATCATAAATTGTTCTTTATTAATTTCACAAGACTTCAAGACATGCGGAATAAGTGTGCATTAATTCAGTGCTTGTTAAAGGAAATTAATATCTTTCCACGTTTGTCTTTCGTAATTCAGCGGATATCTTTGGATTATTTATGAGTCTCTATATCATTACCTCCTAAGGTATTAATGAATTCAAAGATATTCTAATCATCGTTTCGGATGATTGAAATGCGTTGATACGAAGAAACTGCTGATGAAAACGCTGAGTTTCTACCACATTTTTTGGAAAAACATACGCGATCGAGGAGATACACTGCATCTGAATCGACACTAACAACATTCGAAGAGAAAAAACTATGAAATTCTTCAGCTAATCACACCTAGAATGTCTAACCGCATAGCTTCATATACATAATAATTCAGTAGATTGTCATTAAGATAGTTGGAAAAAATTTGTAATAAAGCCGTTTTTTGGAAACTCTGCTCGAAATCATCTGAATAGGAATATATTCAGTATATAAGGAAAAAAATATTTTAACGAGGACATATTTATCAAAGTCATTCAAACTACTATCTGAATGCCAATCAGTATATTTTTGATCGAATAATTCCTTCATTTTCGATTGAAAAATAGGTAATATTCATATCACAGTTACAAAAAAACTTTTTACATCGTCCCAAGAAAAACTCTCAGGAACATTGCTTATGCGATTGTAAAAACATTTTATTATCCATTCAATTCATCACGTGTAATTTAAAGTGTAAAGTGTTGGACAGTTGCCAAAGAAACACACTGTTGATATTGGAAATAATAGTTGAGAATCTGATGAAGGCTTCCACTGATATTCTTTATTACCAATTTCATCCATCTATTTATATTCAAACGAGTTGATGTGTACATTATTTAGCAAGTCAGAGCTGCAATTTGAAAATTGAAAATGCGAGTAGACCAATAAAATACCCCAACATATATGGTAGAAATATATGTAGAATCAATTTCAATTTGGAGATAACCTTATTTGATCTGTAATGAAGTATTGTATTATTGAACTGTCTTCATCAGTGAAATCTTTAATGAACTGAAATGTTCTCAAGTACTGAAATTAGTGTCTGACGGGTTTCAACAGATGGGTTCCGGAGCCATCACTTTGCTTGGTTCATCAATATTCGTGGATATTTCACTTCTATGGATTCGAAGACGAAGACGACGTTCAATTTTGTGTGAGAAGATATCAAAAGTGAAGATCACATTGAATAATCTAACGATATAACAAGACTTTGACAAGAGGAAAATGAAATGACAAAGCAGGATGTTTTTAACAAGTAACTGGTACATATTTAGAGTGGTTTGATGTTGAAAAAACGTTTGAAATTCTGATTCAACTGAAATGAGATCAATACGCTGGAGCCATTTATGAAGAACGTATTGAAGATAACTCAAGCCATTATAGGAGGCAAATTTGAATCTTTGTGTGGAAATTTCAGAAATATTCCCCACCTCAGCAAACTTGGATATGGTGTATATTTTTGATACCTACATATATAGAACTGATGGATTTTCATCAATGGTTGTTCTAGTGGTGTTACCCGAGCTCCTGTGTTCTTTTCATTATGTGCAATCGTATTAATGTAAGCAAAACCATATCAATACAACTTGTCTTGTCATCCGTGAAGCTGACCATATTATAGGCATTCACCATTCCATAATGAAAGTAGTTGCTCATGGAAAATAAAGCTTGTGAAACATCTTTTTGTGCATCATCAAAAACTGGCTCATGAGAGCACCGTTATCGACATATGAAATATGTATTTTCATGATGGAAGCAACGAATGGAAATGGAATCTTGTGTATCTCTGATTGGACAAATGCGAAATACAGACCGTCGCTGAATACCGACGAAGTAGCCTCACCTTATTAGCTGTAAGTTATGCTACGAACCTCTCCACAACATTTCAAAATCTGATTACGCTGCACAAACCGTATCCAGCAGCCGACGCACATGGAGTTACATCTATCTCAATGCCGTTTACATCACTTTTTCGATTATAATTTTTCCCTGGGGAGTACTTCCACTGCCGCACTTGACGACTCAAAATATTTCTTGGTGTTCTACGACAACGCGCAAAAAATAGGAACATTATCATTTTTACCTTGTTGGTTTTTACGAGTGTTAGTGGATCACCTCCTTACTGGTGCCCATTGAGGAATCAGCTGAAAAAGTAGCTCGAAAAAATGAAACGCAGAGGATAACAAGAAGTATTCCTCCTTATCTGTATTTTCAGCTGGCATGAAACAGTCGAAGATCTCCGAGGAAGGAAAAAATCGTCGGTCATGTGGTGATAGTAATGCTTTTTATCCAAATATGTGATGTGTTAGTAGTGTTCAGCGGATTTTCTTATAAGGACCAATAGAAAGTAGATGGAAATTCAAGGCACATGCATGAGAAAAGCTTGGCCACTAGAAGACCAGAAATAATCATACAAATTTCAAAACTTTCGCTACCCATGTCGACATTTGAATTCGATTCTAATTGCTATTAGATAAATAATGAAATAGATGGAATAAAGAGTGTGTGAATCCTTATTAACGAGTTCTACGTTACACAGTGTTGAAAGTTCCAATGAATACATTGAGGAGCAAAAGTAACAGAAGTTAATGATACCAGTGCCAGCATAAACATCTTTCAATTTTCTGTGTGAAATCTCCGAAGCATTCAAATACATGTGAATGTGAGGAACACGTGAATATTTCGAAAATGGTGAATTCAATACAGAAGAATGGCGTGTAGAGCGACCGGATGTAAATGAGTGTATGAAGAAATTAGTAGCAAGAGTATGCAATTGATTCTATCTGCGCGTTGTGTTGCGGTTATTCTGAATGAAATAATGCCAAATTACGTGTTTCGTTCTCGTAAATGCAAACGAATTCCAACTCCACACAAAACTACTACAATATTCTTCCTTCCTATTCGCATTGAATTCGGTCGTTCACATGGTGTTATCAACATAACAATTGTGAAAAATCATATCGATGTACATGGTGGTCCAACTTAACAACGAAATATTATAGAAAATTAACTCAAAGTATAATTTATGGAAGGTCCTTTGTACCTTTATAGCCGGGTTCATCAGATTAATAATATATTTAATATATTTGTTTGTCAAATATAAAATAGAATCCAATCAATTTTTGATTTCTGTTTAACAAGATCAATGAAGATCTCGTCAGCACGATAGAAATTTCTTCAGTTCAGCCTTATTTGAAGATGAGAGAACATCCTCAGAATATGATGTAGATTTTTAATATTTTGAATGAATTATTTCATTTGGTGAATATGTCTCATTAATATGAAGAAAAAAAAATCAGGAAACATTCTTCATTGATATATCATGACCTTGACTAATGAGCTACTATTTTTATTGTTGTTCTTTAATTTTGGCGTAAATAATAGTTAAAAATTCTTTTCGAGTGAATATATTCTGACGAGTAGTTTTATAGAAGTGGATAATTCAATTTGAATTGAAACATTTTTTCCCTGATAATATGTACCTATTTTTTATCCACGAGTCTGAGAGACGTTTACTTGCTTTCCTTTCAGCTTATCACCGGCTGGCTCCACATGCATACAAGTCGTTTAATCTTCGACTGTTCACCCACATATACAAACATATCTCCATTTCCTTAACAAAAGTGAAAACTTCCTCACGTCCGCGTATTCACTGATTAACAGTTCGTACGTTGCATGCGGCCGATAAACCAGAAATCTGTTTTTGAATGAAGATTGGATTCACCTGGACTCACGTCTTGACATAAACGTAATAGATTACCTCTAATTGCACTTCCTAACGACTTGATTAACTTCGCCTGCAGCATGAGTCTGTGAGATTGTTACGATTAACTGAAATATCATAATGGAATTAGTCGGTGAACCACAACTATTAGGCCGCTTTCAGACGGACAACTTTGAGGAGTCGATTGCAGCTATGCGAAAAGTTGAGCGTTCCTTTTTGAGGATCATGCAAACAGAGATTCCTGTTG
Source organism: Plagiodera versicolora (assembly GCA_037013635.1). NCBI lineage: Eukaryota > Metazoa > Arthropoda > Insecta > Coleoptera > Chrysomelidae > Plagiodera > Plagiodera versicolora. The sequence goes on from CM072990.1 coordinate 5,137,604, forward strand.
CCAGTTGTCTCATTTCTGATGGCCTCTGTTTCATAAGACAATTGGCCAGCACATTTATTGAACTCTTTCGGGACCACCTTTGTGGTAATGCCAGTTGTTGTCAGCCACGTCCTCTGACAGATAGAGCTTAAAGTCAGTCTTAAATCGTTATTTTTTGGATGATTATGCAAATCATGATATGATTGCTAAAACGTTTCAATCTTCAGGATATTATTGACAAAAGAACAAATCAAAAATTTACGCGATTTTTTCTTCTCCATATTCTCAGGAGCAATAAAAATAATGGTTTTTTCACGAAATTCGTGCCCCTATTTTGTCACAAAAAAGTTTGTTCAGTTCTGACAGTGCTGACATTTTTGTGGCAGGGTTCAAAATGTTGCCTGTCTAGAGGCGGCTTTAAGGTCGGTCCAAACACAACGACATATCTCATGAGAGAATGATCGTTTGCGTTACTCGATAAAAGTTACGATTTACCGTTTAGACATCACACGACATTCAGTTTAGCGACGATCATACTAGAGACCTGTTTTGAGAGATTATTTTGCTGGATTTCTTCAGATTTTCATAGTCCGCACATCCAATTCCACAAACAATTGGGAGAAAATGGGATACCCAATTCATTCTCCTACAAACTGAAAAGAGTTATCTACAGTAGAAACTTCCTTTTTGTCAATACTTTTCGTCTGATACGACATACTGTTCAATTAGACGTCTGGGCCAGGCTTGAGCCTTCATTGAATTTTGAGTATCTAATTCAACATGAAAACAATATACTTGGTGGGAAAAAGGTGTTATCTATCGATTAGTCGATGATGAAGCTCATTGAGAAGCCTCAGCGTAACTGTTCGTAGTAATTACAATGGGTAATTAGCCTTACCTAATTGTCAAGACTTTGTCTGGGGTTGCCTGTATTCTTCCTGCGAGATAACATGTGTCTAGTGCAGATTGTAAACTGTTGCAAGAAAATGAGAATTTCAGTGAATTATTCATTATTTTCTGGTGGAAATAGTCTGGTGGATAGTCACGGAGAATCATTGAAGTAAAGAGTGAAAAGGTGTGAAGATTTCAATAGATTTTTTGAATTATGCATGAGACTAACTTTTTGTACGCATTACGTAGATGTGGAATGGAGTTCATATAAGTCAAAGTTTATTGAGCATCCTGAGATATGAACGCTCTGATATTATTACTTGGATTAGATAAAATACAGTGAATGAAACTAAAGGGATGAATTTCACCATCAATTGGATTTCAAGACTATTTCCACTTCAAATTAAATTATTTAACACAATCATCTTTATTCCGGATTGATATTGAAACAGAGGTATTATATTTTTTCAGATTACGTGTCATTCCAGTAATTGTACTGAAATGAAAACAATAATCAAGTGAGAAACATAACTGTCAACTGTATATTTCATTATTTTAACCAATATATTGCCTGAAGCATTGTAAATGAGCTGAAAATTTCATTTCACCTCTATGGATTTCTTGAAACTGTTATCAATAATAAAAATACCATATACCACGAAATAATATTTGCTATATATTTCTAGCCTAATCAGATTAGATTAGTCACCTCTTCATTCATTATACTATTGACATTAAAATGCGTTATTTTAGCACTGAACTTTCACTAAAGATTTTCCCTAAAGCAAACACACATATCTTGCATTATCACAATTTTTCAAATAACCAAAGGCAATTACTTCGTGTTATGAGATTTATTGATGCGAATAGGTCATGAACGACGAGTACCTCATTGGATATTAATAATTTTTCAGATGATTATCCGACTGTCATGCATTCCTCAAACGTATAAGGTAAGAGCTGTTGCTGATACTGTCAATAATTATAGACGTACAGAATCAATAAACTGGAAAATATTAAATTACGAAGCAAATGGAGTCCTGGTATTTGATGGAAGTATCTACGAATTTGTTATAGACCGTGAGCTAATATAGAAAATTTTCATGGAAATATTGATGAATTATGAATTCTCGAAATGATGCCAAGATTTTTGGAACTCCTTTTTGAGTTAAGAAGAAGTGAGTGAGGATAAATTCCATTGCCTTCTATTCCACTGTGTCCAAGTAACCAGATCAATTCAATTCTATTTGATCTCGACAGTGTCAGAAGTTCGTTCGTACATCCCAGATAAGTCTGGACTCTGCCTTGTACTCTGCAAGAACTCTAAGGCTAGCCTCACTATCCGAATGAATATTTCTTTCTCTCAATTAGATATTTCCGCACATTGAATAATACCATAATTTTTGGCCTGGATTACTGAAGTGTGTTCACCAAAAGCATAGAAGTGTTTCTCTTTCAAAAAGTGGCAATATATCCCGCACCAGAAATTAGTTGATCAAACATAAAAAAAATGGTCCTCACAAGGAAAATATATGTGACATTCAATTGTTTAAACTGGTATCACTAGGTTTATTATTCGAATGAATAATTAGCTCAACTACTATACTTTTAATCTATAATTAACGCCAAAACTTGTGATTTTTGCTGCTCAAAAGTTATTTTCTACATTATACGTTCAATATTTCAAAATTTTCCGCATCGAGCACCCGTACTAACCCTATCGGCCAGTCAGAGACCGATAATAATTATTACTTTAGCCTTAAACAAACACGAACGCTAGTAACACGCCGCTTTCATAACATAATGAGAGCTGTGCGCCGCGATGCAAGTCCTATCTGGTCGAATCGTGCGGTTTGTACTGGTCGTCGTGAGAGTGATAGCTGTCAGAGTACGACGAGCTCGAGGCGACTGGCTGACCACAACAAGACGACGACGGCGAAGGAAGAGAAGAAGAAGAAAGGGATGAGGGTCGTGACCTGTGGAATGGTCTTCGGTTTGCTGTGTGTGTGGCAATAGGCACGTGTGCTCCTCAAACAATCTGCAATTCATGTCATGTGGAAATTTACTCGTATATTGCATCTACTCGTCATCTTTGATATTCTCAATTGATAATGAGAAGATCACAATGAGTAAAAAGTTCAGAGAATTAGGTCACAAACCCATTAATTCAAGCGGGAGGAAGTGGATAAGAAATCTATGAAGAAGAACTGAATTTATACTGATCAATAAACAGAGGCATAAAAATTGCAGATGAAAAATACGGCAACGTTAATATTTCGAAACATGGGAAACAAATATTTAGATTTGATAGTGGACTGGAAAAATCAGGCATCTGAGGGGACAATCAGAGCAGTTGCGATCTATGTAATGGAACCGATGAAGTTGACACTGGAAGAGGAAGAAAAACTGAGAAAACAGAACAAAGAGAACTGAAGTCAACCGATTGATCATAAAATGGAAGGTAGAATAAAAAGGAGGAATATAGTCGAAATAGTTTCAGCAAGATTCAGCAGGAGTAGTGTAGAAATTGAAAACACAAGAGGAAGACAAGGTCAGAAGGGAAATGAGTATCAAGTGGTTCAGAAACTGGAGACAACTGAACTGAGAGGTTGAAATGATCAAAATAATATAACAGGAGACGTGAAGGAGAGAAACTGTGAATATAGGACTAGCAGAGCGATTCCCAATCAATCTCTCACTTTTCCGAATTGTAAAGCATTTTATAATAATATCTTCAAATGAGAAACATCATGCTTTGGAAAAAAGTCATTGGGTTTATGGGAGAAATCCATGAGAGTAACAAGGAGAGGAGTGTATCATAATTCCACATAACAACAGAGACATATCGCTCTTCTCCTGAATTGCTTCTCTTCCTTTGTCCCCACTTTACCCATTCGTCCCTATGTTTGACACCATATGACGAACAACGAACATAATTAATGCGAAAAATACTGTACACTATAGCATTGTTTATCAAATTCCAAATGAGATGGATTCTTTCCTATGCGCTTGTTTGACTCAACAAGATAATCAACATCAAAATCAAATACCACAACACAGATACCGTACACCCCAATAACACAAATTACCGCACATATTTCAGCGGTTCCATACGACACTCTGACACCATTTACGTTTGCTAGTCGGGTTTATAAATATCTGAAGCAGCTCTCCTGACACTCCCTAAATTTATTGTGTGAATTATTAAGGAGTTCGCGTTTGAAAAATGTAAATTTGAGACCGTTAATTACAGGTCCCGCCGTAAATGTCACCGTGTCGCTGTAGTCGAGGCGACCGCAGACAAATGACTGCGAGCATGATTTATCTTTAATTTTTTCGGTTAATGTGTGCTGTGCGCGGATCTGTTGGGATGCCTGAAATAGTCCTGTCAAAAATGTTAGCGACGGGAAGGAAACATTAGATAAATCATTTCTGAGGTAATCACTGAGAATTGGTCGGAATTTTTGTTTGGTAAATGACGATGGATTACTACCCAGTTTGAAATGAACAATGAATGAGAATTTTGGAATCCTTGACGACGACAATAAGATCACAAACTCATGTCATATTCGTCCAAATTTAGGTCGTCAACTGTGGAATCGAACGAAGGAATCATTGGGGGACAGAAATAACTGTAAACCATAATTCTACGGATAAAATCGTAGATATACTACTAAGAATGCTGGGGACTGCTTTTTGCACTTCGAAACTGGAATGCATCAAGTCGCCATCTGTAAGAGAACAATAAAAATAAAAGAGAAAAACAACAACCAATAGCTGAGCAACCCTATGAATTATGAAACAGGAAGAATGGTCGCTGAATTTTAATATTGATCACTTCCAATGATAATGGCCGTATAAGGCAGTTCTTACATGTCGCGCACGAAAGATGGACATCCAAGTATATTTCATATTTTTTTTCTAGGGAATCGATTACAAGTGATACGTGGGAAAACTAATTCCTAACAAATTTAAAATTCTATTCCACTCCTCGGTTAGTTTTTATTCGCGACAAGTTGAGTATCGTATAAAAGTAAGAAGTCATCTTTGGAGCAAAGAATTTATTGGCGTTGTATGCTTGCCATTCTGATTTCAACCACTTGTAATTCTTTTTCTTGTGCAGTAACTGTCGTATCTTCTATTTTATGTTGACAGGACGAAATGTTGAGCTGTGTTGGGTATACAACGAGGAAGGGATGTCAACTACATCTCAGAAACTGTTCACCTTACATGTTCTGGAATGAAATACAAACGTCTAGGATAGAAATTATTCCAATCATTACATTGGCGCTAATAAACAGAGAAGACGTGAATGAAAGAGCTAGTTCATAGGTTGAATTATCACTTATATTATGTCCATATTGAACGGAAATGAATGAAGAATTACCAATAAAGTATGTAATAAGTGATTGCAAAGTTTCAATATGCCAAGATTCGTCTACAGACATCATAAACTGTACCGACAAATGAAAATCATTGATCTGATTCAATATTATTATCATACGAATGTATTGGAATTCCTGGTAAGTTACCAATCAATATTCATTGCGTTATTATGTGACAAATAAATTCATATGTCAAACATGCATCAAATCATACTGAGGAGATTTGATATTGCATAGGCATTGATAAGGCATCACCAAAACTCCGAATGCAGGTGTCGGGAAGAAAACAAATAACCTAATAGCCTCATAATTTTTTATACAGTTGAATAGACCAATTATAGCATCATTTGATTACTGACGTCACTAGTTGAACAATGTGCAGATTGTGCAAGATATTTGATCTTTATAATGATAAACGCTAAAAAATGCGAAGGGATTGTGCAAGAATTCTCTTAGGGCTATAACTACAGTGTGAAATGAAAAATATATTCCATGTCAGTGCATTTTAGGTACTGCTGAAACCTTCAGTCTACATTTATATTTATTCTAATCATTTCTGATATCTCCCACCGCCATATTCTTCGGATTGTTATTCTCAATAGAACGAAATTTAAAGCAATTTTTATTTTCGTCATGGATTAACAAGAAAGGAATACTGATTCCAAAATTTGTTTGTTCAATTCGAATAAAACTGAAGTGTCAGCTATCTAACTTGTCGAAATCTTTAAAATATAAGGCAGTGCTTTTTCACGACGTTTCGATTGTGCGTCTTCAGGTGAGAACTGTTCTGAAAACGATTCTGAGGACGTATATAGATACACTCAATCGAAACATCGTGAAAAAATACCACCTTATATTTTCAACCAGAAACATTGTTCTCAATATTCAAACAACAACAATCCTTGCTTGTGAGAATAATATTTCACATTCCAGACTGTATCGAAGCTCTTGTGCATATCAAGGCCCCCACGTTTTCATATCTTCAGGAAGCAACATAGGTCAGATGATAAAACCAAGCGTCCGTAATAAAACACGTTAGATAAAACTCGTTCTACAAGGAGCCAGGAAATGGAGGAAAAAATGCATGTTACAGCTCCCACAAAAAGTCTTTATCCAATTCAAACTTCCGAAAATAATTAATTTCCAATTCAGTGTGGATTTATGTTTATAATCAGGATGATTTATATTCCGAAGGAATTATTTTTTACAACATGAGCTATTTATCATTGTAATGTTTTTTTTTTTATTTTGGAGTAGAATAAGTTATTTGGCAACAAGTACCAGCAGATATATTATCACTGATGATCACCAAAAACACCAAGAATCGGTATGTTCAATATTGAATGATTCAACCTGTGGCAATCTTTTCAACATCTAAAATATATTGGATGACATAACAATTACATGTTGCTACTATAATCACCTTCATCCCTCTCGGTGTCATGTCACGTTTGCTGTGCTGTAGAATTCAGATAAAAAAATACATATTTTCCTCTACATGCATGAGAATTCTTAGAAATGCATTTTATCTCAGAGTTAACGAATGTATTTCAATCATCCTGTAAATGATATTGCAATAACTTGAAGTAAATCATCGTATCGAAGAGAGCACGAAGTAATATATCCATGGCATGTAATAAAACCATGTAGAATCAGAAATACACGTGAAAACTCACTCGAGGTTCGGCCAGTAGCGCTTGTGTACGCTAATAGTTATGGCCTGACGATCGCAATAGATTCACAGCCTCATTGAATATTCATAGACCTACATTGGTCTCACATGACTCGTAATTAGACTTATTCGCAATGCAATAATGAATCGATTATCATCCCTAACATGCACCTCGGCACGATTTTACATATCGAAGTCCACTATATCTGTGTCAATCACATCTCGGAAAAATATTTATTGATAGTGTACTGTACTCCTATCAAAGAAACGAGTTTCATCGAAAGTGTAACTATAGATAGTCAAGTTCGTTCAAATTCATTTCATTATAAATATCTTTCTTCCTTCTAATTCATCTGGAGTAGCCGATAAAACCCTTCAAATGTATATTCTGAAAATCTAATCTACCCTGTCGATATTCTTTATGCTTGATCTGGAAAGCATTGAAAATGTCGTGAACAGGGCCGGATTAACAAGTATGCAGAATAGGCAGTTGCCTGGGGCCCCCCCGAAAAATTATAAAGACTTCTAAAATTTTCTTACTAAAATTCTAGAGAGTGAAATAAAAATATAATCAGAACTGAAAAGAAATTTCAATCAAATAAATAAAACTCAATTGACCGCATTCAAAAGGCGACGACCGATGATATTGATGATATAATTGATGCATTTGCCGAAAACAAATATAGAAAACGACATGTTTGAAATGTAGGAAGTAATTTTATTGATATTATTACATTGGGACAATAAAATTTTTATGAAAGATATGAGTTTGTATTGTTTAATCGAAAAAAGAAGGGAATGGACGTGAAAAAAAGGCCCCCCAAATTGATGGTTGCCTAGGGCCCCGTTGAGGGTTAATCCGGCCCTGGTCGTAAAGCATAAGATATTGATATTCTACAAGGCAGTATATTGATCAAAATATGTCTGGCAATAAGATCATTCGGATCTGATTCTGAATAAGTTCGCAGGTTTTTCAAAAGTTTTATGACTTCATGACTTCATGACTATGATAATGAAATCATTTGATTTAGCCACTCAACATTGTGATTCGAGCTTGCTTAAGTTTTTCAACTTCAACGTCACATGAAGTGAAGCATAAAGAAAAATATCAAAAAACTGTATTACTTATACACTCCTCTCGAGAAATAACACAGTGGCCGCAATAAAATAAGGAAATTCCTTTTCGAGTTCTTTCGTGAATGCAATAACAACTTCTCATCTTTATGCCCAGGGCGCTTTACCACTGAGCAATTTTTGCTACACCATGAAGTGGTCGTCACATACCACGTACCGTATTTATGGTGTCAGTCGAAAGTTATCGAGAATTCTCCATGGGCACCTGTATGGAGAAGCTGACCAAGATTTCTGTCTTCTTGGTGTCCTGATTCCCATAAATTTTCCCTGTTAGCGTTCGAAATCTAAAGGTTGTTCTCGTTTTCATCAAATATGGTTAAAGATATCGAAATATCGAAATATGTATACATCGACTATATGATCATGTAGTATTTTGATGTAATTTTTTTCTCTGTTACTCTTATAGTACATAATATATACCCATAATATATTATAACCGATACGGTATAAACAGGAATTGACTGAATGACCGATTACAATCATTATGGAATTCAATACAATCATTGTATTTGAAGACTTCCCTGAAATCGATCTATCGATTAATTTCATCTGTTGATTTTTTTTCACATATTCGAAAATTGTCCTCAATTCATAATATTTGTGATATGAGAATGACTGACATCACTGAATATTTCACGATTTTTTGACAATTTCTCACTATCGACAATGTGAATATATTGAATTAACGAAATCACATTTCAATTATATTTATTCTGATTAGATTTATTATTGAGGTATTCACGATACTGACCGAGATTGTTTTCTATATTATGTAAACCATATGCAGATATATGCCAATCATCAATAAACGTCGGGAAAATTTGAATAATCTCCGTTGCAAAGTATGAAAATTTCATTCGACATATTCCCAAGCCTTCCAGAGCAGGTTAGTGTTTTTCTTATTGTATGGAATGTATGATTAATTCATTTGCAAACATGTGTCAAGTATAGGGGGATTTTTATCACACATGAAAGCTTTCAAGATTTTATTACTCTTCGATATATTTTATTCATATTCTCCAAGAATATATGTATTCAATTGTCTAAATATTCTGAGAAAGTGCGAAATGTTTCTCAGACTATTATTTGACTCGATGATGTAGATACTGGTCTTCGTTGTGTAGGATAGTAGGAAAACGGAATAGTGTTACATCACTCTATATTATGTGGTATAATATAACTGCGTTCCTTGTTACCCCAATAGAGTTATGTCTATACCCCATATTTCCATTCAGATACTGCATAAAAAAATTATTCCTACAAGAAAAATAGAAAATTTCTCTTCGAAAAGATCTCTGTCATGGTAGATGTTTGATGAAACTGAAATCAATTTCGATATGCTATTATATCTTAGGCGGTAGGTTTGAACTGTAGTTTTGAATTGAGATTTTTTGTGATCAGAAAAAAATTCTTCATACTCATATGATGACTTGACTTGACATATTCTCGAGGTGACCATATATGTTTGGGTATTCAGCCAGTATAGCTGTCTTGTGTGTTTATTGTTTCGAGTTGGTTATGATTTATCTATTTCAACGACATTTCTACCTACTCAGCTTTTTTGTCGAGTCGTCCTATAAATGCAGTTCAGTTCCCTTTTCAGTAATGATATGATAAACGGCATTATTAAAACATATTCCGCAATTATATAAATGACGTGGAACAAAAACAAGATACCGAGGTATACTTAGCGAATTTTTATATCTTGGTCGAAAAGCCTGCAATAAATATTGCTACCGCTCGATTTTTCTTCTGCGAGTGTACGCATTCCCGCAAGATTTACGAGCTCGAAGGACCCGATGATTTATATTTTCTAATCTCTGGAAAGTGAACACCAGGTATATAACTCATTGGACGGTCATCCGGTAGCTTCTACAAAACAACATAATATCGGGATTCTTGCATGCGAAACTGTTGCAAGCCGCCTTGAAGAACACCAGCCGCGCCAAACAAGTTCCAGCACTCTGTACATCGAGGAAGGAATCATTCAAATAATTATGGTATTGGAAAAAATGTCAGGACTGATGGCTCGTTTCATCATCACGTGCAAAAGTCCAGACAGACGCTAGGAGTGATCCAGTAAGATTTTCTTTCTGGTTCATCATTTTGCTTCAACTTCGGATCAGTCAGAAACATTCATTTGTGCAACACTCAAAGATATAAGACAAGAATCACCTCAGGAATTTCGGTCCTTGGAAATCGAAAATTGATACATTCGAAATATTCTTCGATTTCATGGAAGGATTCTCATGTGATTTTGAGTGTAGATGCTATATTCAATTCAATTTAATGAAACCATATTGTTTCTTGGAAGTGGATTGCTTCAACGAATCAATTTTCAACATAACCAAAGGAACTGGATAAAGAATTATATCCTAATGATGGTTTCTCCAGAAGATCTGTTGAAGAATAGTTCATGGACAAATATTATCTTCATGAACAAGGAACATTTTCATCAAATCTCTATATTTCTCATAGAAATATCGATGATACTAATTTATTTGACTATGAACATTTTCCTCTGAAACTTTCATACTTGAACGATATCCATATCTTCCATTTTAATGTCATGTCCTCAGTTTACTTCGATGCTATTATTGTAATGACTCAGTAATAATATAGGCGCTCATAAATAGAATATTTCCGAGACACTATATTACGACGTTTTGTACCCACATATGTAATAATAGTTAGCACGAGATTTCTGATAAATTAATTGAGTTCAATGTATAGAGAAGGTAATACGAACATGTTTTAAGTCGTTTTGTTCGACATTAATTTTTTTCTGAAAGTATCGGAGAATTAGTGCATTATGAAATCGATAGATGTAATGCAAAAGTTTCAGGGCGATTGATATGATTCCGGAAAACGAGTGCATAGGAAACCTTACACAGACCTGCGAATTCCAACCAATGTTGAGCTCTCTCACCATTTTGAAATGCGGCCAGATCATGCTTCAGAAAATAATGACCACTATACAATATCCGACAATAAATAGATACCAAATTATTGTTTTCCGAAAAATTTAAATTCGATATCTAATTACGTATATCATCTGTTGAATACTTCGGTTGCATTCAAAGTACTCCATAATTTTCACGACTTTGGTACCATTCAAAATATGGTCTAAAGACAGAGAGCCTGCACTGCCTGACCGTCTAGATTTCAAAACACGAAAAGTGATTTTATTGTATCTAGGATATATCAAAACTGTGCAATGACACTGAATCATAGGGAATCGAGCAACAGAACTTTCAAAGAGATGACGTAACAAGTAGATAAGGCATTTGAATGAAAGTCCCGAAACTTTCGAATTGCAAGTTGTATTCTTGAATGTTGCTCCCCTTTATGAACTCTTTGGTACTGTAGACAACCTCCTCGAATGACACCTTGTTTTCTCAATTGTTACAGCAGCAGCCCAAGCAGTACATCAGCCCTGAATAATCGTCTAAATTTCAAAACACAAACAGTGATCTTATTGTATCTAGAATATATCAAAACTGTGCAATGACACTGAATCATAGGGAATCGAACGACAAAACTCTCAAAGAGATGACGCAACAAGTAGATAAGGAATTTGAATCAAAGACCCAAAACTTCCGAATTGCAAGTTGTATTCTTGAATGTTGCTCCCCTTTATGAACTCTTTGGTACTGTAGACAACCTCCTCGAATGACACCTTGTTTTTTCAATTGTTACAGCAGCAGCACGAGCAGTACTGATGCCTTGAATAATCGACTAAATTTTAAAACACGAAAAGTGATCTTATTGTATCTAGAATATATCAAAACTGTGCAATGACACTGAATCATAGGGAATCGAACGACAAAACTCTCAAAGAAATGATCAACAAGTAGATGAGGAATTTGAATTAGAGTCCCAAAACTTCCGAATTGCAAGTTGCATTCTTGAATGTTTCTCTCCATTATGAACTCTTCGGTACTATACACGATCTCCTCGAATGACACCTTGTTTTCTCAATCGTTACAGCAGCAGCACGAGCAGTACATTGGCCCGGTGTACGACCCGTCTCGCGATCTCTCGCCGAACCTGCCGTCGTGCGACTCGTCCATGGGCGATCCGGATCGCAGCGTCTCCAGCGGCAGCTCTTGCAGCACCCCCTCCAACAACAACCACCAGAGCTGCGGCTCGGACGTCTGCCGCCCTCCCCACGTCTCCAGCCACCAACCTCCCACCCATCCTGCCGAACTGTGTCGGCCGCCCTCCTCGTTCGAGCAGCACATACCAAAGATTGAGCCTCTCCAGACCACCACGCCTCCTGCTTCCCCTACGAGAGGCTGCGGGGAGAGTGTTGGGGGGGCGTTGTGCGCGGGGTGTGGGACGAGGATAGCGGACAGGTTTTATCTGCAAGCCGTGGAGAGGAGGTGGCACACCAGCTGTTTGCAGTGTTGCCAGTGTAGGAAGACTTTGGACGGGGATATTACCTGTTTTTCCAGGGATGGGAATATCTACTGCAAGAAGGATTACTACAGGTGAGGAGTATTCTTGAATATTGCCTCAACCATTCGTACTCTCACCTTCATAGGAGTTTTGATGGTTGCAAATATTGCTGAATTCAGATGTATGGCTCTTTTCGAAGAGTATAGCAGTCACCCACGTTTTCACAAACATTGATGTGATAAATATTGATCTTCGTGTGACCTCATCTCTCAGACACAACAAGATACGCGATATTCCAAAAATACAGCATTCCCAAAATGCAGAGATATCTCAATCGGTTGATATTTACTAGTAATAGTTTATATAAACAAGAGATAGTCGGCATACTCGAAAGATTATGTAATTTATCGATTCAAATATTGTTTTCTCTTTTCTGAAATTATTAACTGCCATAGTATCTAAATATTATGAAAGATTTATGTCAATATTTAATGATAGATTATATTTTAACAAAAATCGGGATGATACCGAGGTATTTCAATTTTAGCGATATGAATTATTAAAAAACATAATTATCTCTCTATTGGCTGTTAATTGCATCAAGTATTTCTGCATGATGAATTACGACTTCGCTTTCCTTCTCTTTCGAGTGTTAGAGATGAATTGGAATCTTGGAATTCATTCTCACCCAAGAGATTGATAGATAGATAGATATTTATTTCATTCTACAGAGTTGTTATCACTCGTCTGAGAAGTAAGTCATACATACAAGACAATACATTGTAATACAATACAAATACAAAAATGAGAAACAACACATGATCAATTAATTTGAGACAGAACATTGGACAAAGCAATTCTATGAAATCTAAGAGATTGTATACATTTCACATTTGAATGTATATACAGCAGATTGAAATTTGGAGAGAAAATCACTAAATGAGAAAGGCTCCACCAGGCACAAGTAGCTCCGCACCGATTTCAACATTTCCTTTGGACTATTGATATTTTTGATTTCTTCAGGAAGCCTTTTATGAAACTCGAAGGCATTGTATAATAGACCCGTCTCGAAAATACTCTTTTTATAAATTGGGTTATTGTAATTGTATTTAGATCTGGTGTTGCGTTCATGGGTCGTTCACTGATGGTAGAGTTAACATGCCATTACTTTTGAATATTCCTCTGCACGAACCATCTACCTTCAGATCAAAAATTATCCACATCACTTTCTTTTGACAAACAAAAACTTTATTCAGCTCGGAGCCACCTCCCCATGTCGTTATGCCAAATTTTATTCTTGAATAGAAATTGACATAATAGACTGTTAGCAGTGTATTGCGATCAACAACGCGTTTTAGTACTCAAGATACTTCGTATGTTATAGATGTTAATTCATAACATAAATGTTCTACTTATGTTGCCCAAGTCATTTTGTCATTTATTTATACTCCTAAAAATTTCACAGTGGTGTTACATGAAATGTTTTGATTGTCAATGCGAATGGACCTCAGCTCGTCTATGGTCTTGTTTATTCGTAGTAGCATACAATTGGTTGTTTCGTTATTGATGAGTAATTTATTGAAGTAATCTCCAGTTTTTTTCATAAGTAGGGTTCCTTTTTCAATTATATTTAACATATTAGGACCCCTCAGCAAGAAGTTTGTATCGTCAGCATATGTCACGATTTTGCTTGACTCATCATCTACAATATTTTCAACATCATTTAACACATAGGAAACATGAGAAGCAGTGGATAAATTATGAATCATACTAGATTTAGTACGTATTCGCCAGAGGAACTATTCATCAGGTGGTTCCTGGTCGTTTACCGTTACACGAACGAACAGACAGTTCACAGCCACCTTTGATTTCTATAAACCAAGCGTTGCTCGTTATTCTTCTGTCTGAAGTCGCGCGCCTGCTGTTTCAGTCTGTCATTGTACCTCACACATAGCCTACTAGAGGTTTCCTAGCCCTGTACAGTATCTCGGATCTATTGTGTGCTGACATGAAAATTCGAACGGCGGCAATTTATCCGCGATAGGTCTCTCTGCCGGAGGTAAATGGCCGAATCGTGACCATTAGCTGGTATGGGGCCCATGCCAGTTGGGCAATGCCCTGCGAGAGTGTGCGAGACTGTCGGGTAAAGAACCCCTCACCATCGACTAATTGATTTCCTCGAGCTTTTTCCGAGTGGTGAGTTAGGTTGGTCTCGAGGGTATCTTCGATAGGGAGATGATATCGCAGGAATTCGTTTCACTGGCAAGAGAGCTCGATTGGCGATTGAGAGCACGGAAAATGGTGAACGTGAGCATGGAAATCTTTTGAACGAACGTTTTGGGATCATTCACGCATATGTTCTCAAATATACTTTCGTCGAATAAATTTAGTATCTTTATTTCGTGTACACTTCCATTGAAATAATCTCACGAACTGTTACAAGTCTCAAACATCGAGAAGTTCACGAAAAATATGAAAATAGAGATGATCCCAGCAATTATTCGCTAGGTTAGGTTAGGTTGGGTTAAAATAATATTAAACCCACAAGGAAATACTTTTTTTTGTCTATCGGAGGAGACATTGTGTTTATGTAAATTTCAATTATCAAAAATTCACTGTTCAATGATTATACCAAGTAGGAAGACACATCTATTTTGCTACCATCTACTGCGATATTCTCTCAAGGTCATCTAGCCTATCAACATACTACTCTCGCGTCCAAATTATCAGCGATATGAATTCATACAAGTAGTGGCTGTCTCGAGTATAACTAATCTATGTTGATTATTACTGTGAGTTTGAGAAATATCAATCGAAATATATTTCACATTCTGGTGCTTAATTCTACGTCTTTATCTCTATGCTCCAGAAATATCACTGAATTGAAGCAAAATTCTCTAGTGTTAATATTTTTTTGCATTCAAAATTATCTTGCTATCAAGGTGGAGCCAGGCATTTCTTGTTCACTGTACATTTCGAAATTGTTGAGTTTTTTATGTAATCAATGACGACGATTATATAATCAACAATGTTCAAAAAATGTAATCATGATCGACTTGCCACATTCATGTCCATCAATATCTTTTTCTGCAATCAATTAATGTTGTAGAATTATATTAAATAATTTATTATGAATACAAATTAATTTCATCACGTCGGGACTACCTCAATAGCATAAATTGAAACAGTACCTAGTGAAACCAGTTCCACTTTTTGTTATAGTTAGAAATCCGATGAATAAATATGTATAAACATAACTGGTTGCCTCCATACATATCAGAATCGATTTGAATATTGAAGTATTCTCTCCTCCTTAGGAAAGTCATTACTTGTTCTGCAAAAATGTTAAAATAGCCACTTTTTACTTTTCCTTCATGAATGGAGATAAGGAATCATTCTGTAGTCCACTTTCTTCCTATCGGGATTATTGGATTCAAGTTTTTACTCGTCCTTATAATAATCGCTGGTATTTTAATGATTGTTGATTTATGAGTAGAATGTCTAGATTATACAGTTCTTGTGAATCGTGCATATTACAGTTTGAATCATTGAGTCAACATCGATGATGGGGTTTTGCTTCATCAATATGCCCGATTCATTATTGTCACAATGTTGTTAGTCAAATTTGGATTGCAATTTCCAATCTGTTCAATATTCAGATAACAGTCGATATTCAGATAACAGTCGAAGATATATACCAAGAGTGAGAAGGCCATCATGTCGGTCTCATTATACATAATTGCTAGAAAACTCACAACTTCACACGTGTTATCAGATTAACCATAAAAGAGTCGTTACTGTCAAAAATAAAATGAAACATTTTGAACACCTTTTAATTCCGAACATTTTCGATCTTTTCAACCAGTTCAACCAGATTGAGTTCCTCAAAGACTGTCGATTGTTTAATTTAATTTAATTTTTGTTATTTAATCTAATGTATCACAGATCTCGTGTCAGTGACCATCAGATGCCAAGACACGTTAATTTTAATAAAAAAAAAAATGAAAAATTCCGAACACGACATAGCATTCTTTAAATGTGAACTGATTTCCCTATCATATAGAATTCACCATGGTTATGAGGTTCCAAAGCGAATCGCATATCTGGTTCTGAATTAACTAGATCAAAAAAATTGTGAGTGCAAGAAGTATAATGATTGAAACAGAAACAATACCAAGAATTTTCAAACCGTTGTGATTCTTTGATGTTGACAATTCTGGATGAAAATTTTAGAGTGCATTGGAAAAGGAACCTGATGGAAGGTGGAACTCCATTCTGAAGAACTTTTTACATGAAGCAGCTAATAAACAAGAAGAGTTGGGTTCCTTATGGGTATTGCTTTTTGAAATGAAATCTCATTATCATGGGTATAACTGATAGTGCAAAATGTGCTGAAAAGATGAAAAGAAAAAGCATCAACTGCCCATAAGCTCACGAAATGCCATTGAAACACACTTTAAGAGTATTGCTATGAATCATATAGAACGATAAAGATTCTATATAAATATAAAAAAATTGAGTAGAAGGACCTCGGTCAATAACCCTTTGAAACTGTTTACTGTTGTTTGGATTCAATAAAGAACATTTATTATTATAAAAAAATAAGAATATCGCTAAAATTGGACGAAACTAGTGGTCACAATTCTCTAAGACTCATTCAACTTGTAATTATAATAGAAGTACAATTCTTCATGACTCTCATTATTTTATTACCAATTATGAGAGTAAACTTCGAATAATGGTAAGGAAGAAGATGGGTAGATATTTAAAGAACGGGGTTCGATTGAAATTATGCTGCTACGATCACAATACAGAACATATTTGATGAGGGTTTCCAAACGCATTCAACTTGTTACCGCAGTTATCACTGTTGACTCGCTATAATTGAACCCACAACTCTTGTGATTCTTCATAACTATCTGATGTAAAAGATCAAGTATAATTATAATATCATTTGAAATCCGTAAACGGACTCGTAATAGCAGCTACATATAAAAGACAGATGTAATGCCGTGTTCTATAAGATGGATGTACGTACCAGTCGACTAGCCTTCAGTGTCGGTAATTTATATGTTCTGTGAGCATATTTTCTTTTGCGAATTCGTCATGGTTACTTCCATCGATTATCACAACAAAACATCGAAAATCCCGTTGTAAACGAATCGACCGAATGTTCGGAATAGCTCGCCTTGAGGCCATACACCAGTAGTAAAAGAGGCTGGCGTACAGCTTTAATATGCCTCGTTATGTAATTAATCAAAGACTCAAATTAAACAGTAGCAAGTTATAGTCTTCGATTATTCAAGCGCAGCGCTGGATGATTACGAATGCTGGCTGAGATTGTTTCGGTAAAGAGTAGGTAAATATATAAAGAGGACTCACTTGTCCAGTGTATGAATGACTTGAGAAAATAGTGATATTAGCCTTGTCAAAGGGAAAAGTGAACAACTTGAAGGTAGTAATAGCAAATTTCCTAGAGCAAAGTCCTTAGATTTATCGCAGCTAGTGGTGATTTCAAGAATTACAAGATTGAGTTCTGGATATATAATACGAATTCTGATTCGATATCACATAATTCATCTCCATTAAAACTGTCATCTAAATACCAATTCCCGCAAACCGTAATTTTGCTTTCTGATACAATAGTTTTGCTATTTACTACACACTGAACTTTCTTTATGTCTTCACTACATGGTAAGGATATCCTGGAAAAGATTCGTTTGGCGGTTTTTAGAGAACATTTGACAGAAGTGACGTGGGTTTTACAGAATTGAGTCCAAGGATGAGAGTTGGTTATGCTGATCCTGATTAGTGATTTTTCTGATATTGCCAACGAAATCTGGTTGAATACATAGAAATGGGATTTCAAGAAAATTATGAACGCCAGCACTATTGAAATTATTCCAGTAATATCGTCATTGCCATTGCATACACCAAGCTTATTCTCCAACTATTTTTCACAGTCTACATGATAAGCTGAGTTATAGTCCATCAACAATATTATCTATTGATGTATTCACAATGTTTCGGATACGATAGTCAACACGAATGGTGACTATTCACACCGACGAAATTTTCCAAATACAACAAACATAATTTCTGATGGTTATCACTGATAATCTGAGGTGGTTTCGTTTACATACCTCGAAAAAACCTCTATACATATTGACAACGTCTATATCAAATTTCAAAACATCACAAGAATCGTGTTATGGTCAGTGGTTCGAATACTCACGTTGAATGGATATTCTGACAACATTGTTGTGTTTGATGTTGCGGAAAATGATGAACATGATTTCCTGAGAAATGTTCTCTGGAAGTTTCTATTTCTGACGTATCCCTGGCCAAAATTTGCTGGCGATGAAAAAAATTATGGTTGATACAAATATATGTCATTGCACAACCTGTCATTTTCGAAATTGAAAAACATTGATTGTAAATAATTAGTGCAAGACAGTGAAATGTATCTACAAGCTAAGGATTCTTAAATATCCATTGGATTCCACTCCACAAGATGGGAATATGGATTCGAACATGATGAAATTCAAAATGCTTTTTGCAAACATTTTGTTCTATGTCTTCTTTGTCCTCTTCCAATTTCTTCCAATGGTTTGATTTGAGGGTTTATATAAATGATAATATTTCTCAGACGTCAATACGAATAATAAGAATAACACGCTGTTATTGCTTTTCTGGAAAACGGAAATGATAAAGAATTTATTGTGTATTCATCAGAGGAAACAAGAAATCTACACTAGACAGTGATAAGGAATTGAAAAATAATATATTTTCCATTAATAATATGATAGTCAGTCACCTGTTACACATTACAAGACACTGAATATTCATCTGAAGAATTAATTTCAGATTACATAATTTAGTGATAACAATGACCTAATACCAACAACCGGTTTGAGAATTTCAGGACTAGCTTATGAAGATATTTATTCAAATATTCGATAACACCGAAATCGAGAACTGGAACAGTCGGATTTATCGACGGATTATGTTCAGATACGAAAGTTATAACGCACAGTGATGAGCAAGACCATTATTGCTTCATTCAGATTATGAAGAATGAGCCTCAGGTGGGCTTAGGTGGGAAGAATTGGTTACAATTCATGAATTCGACGAGATTTCTTCCCATGAACATGTCTACTATTTCTCATGGTACCCACTCGTCTTTAGTTTTCAGCTTTGGATCTTTATGATATTCAGAGAACAATAACGATTACCAAGTGACTGAATCCTTTCATATATTTTGAAATCAATGAATAATGAGGATGGTTCAGTATACAGAAAATATTAAGCATGAACATTGGAGCAAGTAATAGTTTGGAATGATTTTATTCAAAGAATGAATTATTGACCTCCATTTTGAATAAACACAGAATAATCTGTAGGAAATGCTTCGTACGTATATTTTTCTCTGCTAGATCGTTGATCTAAATTGATTTCGGCAGAATGTTATCAATCAATTCTGTGCTTTTCTTGTGTAGTTTATTTCTCATCTTTCGTTTTATTTCTGTATAAAATTTGGTGAAATCATATACAGAAGGAAACGGGTAAATCATATTGATCTCAGGAAGGAGAAAAACTTGTATAATTTCTTCTACATGTTAAGCAACCAAGAGGAAGTATAATTGCCATTCAAAAATGCAGCTGCACACTCCGATTTCGAATGAAAAAATAAAATATATACTTCATGTCGGACTCGTGAAGATATTCTGTTACTATGCAATTTGAGACACATTATGTAAATAACAAGGAATTTAAAACGTGGATGATAATGTGTACCATTATAGTGATTGGTAAATGATATGGCTTACTCACTTATTTTTCACATTGGGAATAAGCCCTTCAATTTATACTTCTCGAGTTGTACATGCTAAAACAGGCTCAACAGATATTCTTGAAATCACTAGGTGCATAACATATCAGGTTGATTCAATGGATTCGTAGGGTTACCTCATTTGGAAACGTCTATTTCATGGAACTATATGAAATAACTGACAATTGTTTATTCTCAGGGATCTAGATTGCATTGAAGAACAAGTTTGAAGATGGATTCTTGATTGTGATAGATTCTTAAATGTGAAGAATAATGCGATTAAAACTGATTTTGGTTGATTTATGTCGAGAATTTCGAAAATCAAAGTAAATTTTGATCTGCCTTTCTCTTCCCTACATCTACACGGAATTATTGGAATGAATTTTCAACAATATTTTTGAATTGTTATATAGTGATAATGGTCCATAAGGATCAACATCACCTTTACTTTTTTCGAATGCACGTTCACAGTTTTTCGATGGCATTTTAGCATATGACATTTGAAAAATATATCTGGCAAATACTGATGAAGAATTGACTTTCTATGATTCTCAATCATGAATCGTTTATATTATTGTCATAGACATTCTTGTAGAACATTCGCTTAGAGTTTAGTTGAATATGAATTCCTCGATATTTTCTTGAATATAAAAATGCCTATTTCGATAAATCGACCAACTAACCTTGACCTTTGAGTAATTCACCTTGCAGTATACAGTATGTCCAAGTATGTCTAACACTATATGGATCATATGAAACATTTCTGTTATACCATACCTTACCTTTCATTGTATAGACTCCAGATAGTGATGAGACTGACAATGGTTCCATATTTCTTTTTAAGTCAAAATGAATCAACCTGTTGATGATTAGGTGACTTCTGTATGAATTCCTGACTAGTTCTGAAATGGTTCAGGATAAGAGCAGCAAAGTTTCTTTGGAAGGTCCTAATCAAGTGAAGATAGGGGGTTGTAGAAATACTTTTAATTATCTCAATTCAGAATTTGTATGACTACTACAGCAAAATATATCATCATATGCAGCATAAATAATTATATATTTCGATGAATTATTTCAAAACAATGAACTAATAAATGATTATGGAATCAAGAGCATTTGATATACGTATTCCAGAATATCGAGTACTTTGACCACGAGTCAGAGATAAGGATTGATATAAACAAATGTATTGAATTCAGGTTGAAATATACTAGTCAAAAGAAGAATGACTTTTGCATATTTATTATATTCTTGAGAATGAAAAAATTGCCACTATTTCTATAATGCACAGGTGACTATCGGTTGAATTCACCTCGTATAAAGGAACATTCATTATAATCTGTAATTTCAGATGATTCATCTTGATCATGATAAAAGACGATGAATAGAGATAGAATGGCGAATATTCGCATTGCAATATTCCCATATGTTTAGACTTAAAGTTACAACAATATAGCTTGATTTGATATCTTCTGACTTCCGTATCCATACATTCACCAGATGTCGCAAGATGTCAGTCATAATACACTCCTAAACAGTGATCTATAATTAGAAATGATTCACTGACGCTTCACCAATTCTTTATTTGAAATTACCTCTCCATTATTGAACAGTGCCAAACAAAATGAATACTAGTCAACATATTCATTGTTGATAGATATTTCGTAGTATTTTATGGTGTGATATCATTTCTGCTTTGATGAACGAACCTCTGTTAGTCTAAATATTCGTGAACGCATATGACTTCAACAATTGTTTTCTTCTCTTTGCGAATATTGAAACATTGGAATAGAAGGAATTGTAAGCTCTTCCTCAAGATGGACTTTTAGTCTGCATTTTCATTCAGATCAGATGAGTAATAAAGGTAACCATGATGATGATGATGATGAGTGGTTCAAACGTCATGGCCATATTAAGAATTCTCTATAATTAATAAATATCACATCCTGTATCTGTGTAATGACATTTCAATCCGAAGCGACAGGCTAGCAGATTTTCTCTTTCCACAAAAAACCAAACGTGATTTGGAATCTGAGACATCCATACAAGATGTTTTGGTAAAAAATTCGTACTTCTAATGGTGGCATTCGAATAGAAAATTTGGAAAAACCTTTGCTCATGTTTTCTCTTTATTTTAAAGTATTTTTCTGATATTTTGACAAAGCCGTCAGTATGTTGTCAATGAAAATGATCAGGTGAAATGATGTTGATATCCACATTTTCATTTCAAATCATAAAAATTGAGAAACCTAAATATTGACCACATGGAAACAGCTTTTACTAAAAATAAACTAGAACTTCAGATTTTCGACATTGAATAGGGAATCTGCGGTATCTTCAACTAATATATTATCAAATGTTATATTATGGTAACTTAACATGAAATCAATATTTTTCAGAATTTTAGACAATATTACTGCCCTGAAAGCCTAGAGTATAATTATTTTTATCAAGTCTATCGGAGCATAAATTGCCATAAAATGTGCACAGGTTGAATGCTGGCCGATAAATTATATGAAAGCACCTCCTTGATTTTATTCCAAATATGTCGAAACGATTAAAACGGAGAAAATATGTAATAAATAAGTCCTGTTGCGGTTGACCACATTAAGCACCCATTGAATACCACATACGCTGTCAATGGTCAATGGGATAAAACTATCAGAACCATAAAAGAGTGGAAGTTTGTGGTAGTAAAAACATCGAGATTATACGGCGCTTACAATGCTCGCCCAGAGAAATGGGACCCGACGATACCATATACAATTATTTATTTATGTGGAGCCAGTGACGTGGTTACTCACCTAGCAAACTAAAACTAACAACTTGAAACTCAAGAAAATATGTTATTGTGCATAAAATGCTTCGACAAACTAACACTATATATAAAAATATTGAAAATTGAAATCAGGAAGTACTTGTTTTTTATATAAAAATTATATCAGTAATTAATTTCATTGAATGAAGTTGAGATGTTTCTGTATATGTTGAATAAAGTGATCAAAAACATTATCATATATTCCTTTCGATGTGTATTATTTTTCTTTTTGTGTTTGAAGTAAAAACTATTGGAATATTTGGTGTCAGAGTGTTGATATTCAGGAATAAAAAACCAGTTCAGCGACTCAATAAAATTCAAAACCATTTAAGTGTATCTCCAGCAATGATGCTGCAATTAAATCGTCTGCATGAACCAAAGTAATTCCATTCCAAACACAATAACGGTCGTTTCGTATAATTTTTATTGAAGACGCGTATGAAATTGCACATGCTTGTAACGGTTCCACTCTAATGCAATGATTATGTTCATATTATCTGATTCAGACGTATCTATTGTAACAATAATCTGTTTAATTAGGCTTTCGAGTGAATTACAACCTACCAAACAATTGTAATTGCACAAAAAATATGTAATGTGATTCAGACTCGAGTCACATTCACTTTATGAGAGCAACCGACCAGTAATACAATTGCGTTATTACGTATTATTAGAATATTTGATGTTTGATCAGCGTGTTTTTCATTGAAATCATGAGAGCAGACTTTTATTGAAGCGTTATTATAGTAGAATAACCGTTATTCCATTACGAGAGGATTATCCGTATTTTTATCAAACCATTCACGATATTTCCAAAAATATTACTCGGTTTATGGATTCTAGCAATCAATCAGACTCTATTTATGTATAAAAGAGCCGATTCACGTAATAAAAATAAAAACAACAAGACAAAGTTGAATCATCAAAAATGAATGAACTAGACGAATTATTCTGATTAATAACTCAATTCTGATACACCTCCTGTTTTAATTTCCACCTAAAAACTTCAGAGATAGTTTTACTGAGCCAAATCACAAATTTGAATCGTGATAATAGTCCAACGATGACTTGGTAATAATATACTATAATATATCCACAAAATAACTATTTTTGTACGTCTATTGAGTGGAATGGATGAATGTCAATTCCATGTAGGACTCATTTCGAAAACAAGGAAATTGTTGCAATTCTGTCGTCCTCAGATCATGCAAGAGGATCGAAATGACACGCATATCAATCGAAATTGCAGATAATGATCTCGATTCGGTAAAAATCGAATCGACTGGATAATATGAGACATGCACTGCACGTAACTCATTTTCAAGTGAACTGAATCATCACTGGGAAATATTCAGTTCAAATTGCTTTGACACCAAATCATTATGTAGAGTGAATATAAGGAATAAAAGGAAGAAGATAGAAGAGGAAAATATGACTCTCACATTTTTCCAACAATAAACGCAGAATAAATGGGAAAAAGACACGTTTATAGCTCTGAAATGAAATATGTTCGGTGTTTTCTGCTAGAACAATGTTTCACGTTTGAAATCGAGTGTATGGACTCCCATTGTCAGTCCATAATGATTTTTTAAGAACTGGGAAGTAGTGGAAATTGACCGAATAATAAGAATGAATCTCAACAAGAATTTTGTGTGTGAGTTTAATGATGACCTTTTGATTATTCACGTCTACAACAGTTCTCATTGTACTGTTAATAAGTTTTACGAGTTATAAGAGATAATCTGTTCATGTAAAAAAATCGTGAATGAATATTATGGACTTCATCAGGATGAAAATATCCAATGATCGATTGAACAATACTCAAAATGAGGACCAGGGAGTTTTTGGATCACCAACTCCTGCTAGTCTCATCCGGGTACCACCACTGTACGCGATCGACCAAAATGAAATGATAGCGATTTTATGGTCAGCCATGCGTACGCCATGTGTGGCCCGATTCGTAAAAGACAAAGCCAATACGACTACCTCGCACGATTGCCTCTTCGACGATCATTTCGAGGAAATGATCGACCATCGACAGGGTCTCGAGTGCCATCTCGATTGAGGCATGTCGCTGGTTTTTATTGATTGGGCTGCTCGGACTCGCAGCACGGAGATCATGTTCTCAGATTCGGAATAACGTAGCGAGCAGGTCATCGTTCAGTCGGAGATGATCTCGTTCTACGCAGACCTAGGTGGAGCTAGAAATTTTAATCGCTCTCGAATTCGGTAGGGACTCTTCGGTCTGTCGATGAAATCATGAACAGGTGGTTAATAATCGTAGTCAGTATGCTCACCGAGTTTCCCAATAGGCGAGATCACAAAATCATAAATTTGCTTCTAACCTGCTTTTAGAACTAATTCATTGATAGATTTTTTGAGATTTTTCGTTTCGTTAGCTGCACTAATACTCAGTGCCTGTTGTACTACTTTTGGACCTTCTACGAATATTCCATTCAGTTTGTTTCACGGAGGTATTGGATAATGTTACTGTTGAAATTCGGTGTCGTTTTATTGAAACAATACACGAGTTGTGTTCGAATTCACCCTTGAAAATCAGAACAGACAGAAATCAGTAGAAATATCTCACCATCAAGGAAAAATATATTCACGATAAAACCGTTGGGAGCCTTTCATTCAAGAAGTTCTTGAATTGACAAGAGCATCGGTCTCGTCATAAACGGCCTATAAGTACTGCAGGTGCCTTTCTTTATATTAAGATGCTATCAACAAAGTACGTCGTTCACTCGCTTCTGATTTTTCAAGATTATGTCACAAGTATAAAGTGAGTGATTAAATTTCATGAAGAAGAGCAGGACATCATTTTTAATTATTATTCAGACCATTAGACAGATGTTCTCGTAAGAAGTTCCAATAAAAATCCGTTTAAACAAGTTCACCTCGAGTGCTTATCACAGTTAACTGAGGCTCGTATTTCCATGATGACTAATTATAATAATTATCGATTACAAAGACACTGGTGGTGGATTCCTTCGGAAAGTTCACTTTTTCAATCTCGTGCATTCTCAATTTATCCTGCCATATGTCTTCTTTGCATAAAGAGCTCAGATAGGACTTTGTCTGCAATATTCATAAATAATAAGTGTTAATACCCAGAAATTTATAATACTTCCTTTTGTAATAATTATTGAGCATCGGCGAAGAGCTTTACTCAGATGCAAAGCAACTTTGTCTTTTTTTACCTTGAATTGATACGATACTAATGCATATTTTCTGCATATCACAAAAAAGCAAAAACTCTCACAGAGTTGTTCATAATTACATTTATGAGGATAACTGATATAAAATGAATCGCTGTTAATTCCTAATGATTATTTGCAGAAATCAAATAAACTAGAAGTATTAGATGAGCACAACAGCTGGACTGAAATATAATTCAACATGGTTATAAATAACAGAATACATGTTGAGTTTTGATTGAAATATCTACACAAGATGAAACTAACATGAACGTCGATAGATTCAAGGTTTTGTGAATTCTATCAATTAATATTTGACGATGAGCTTATTAACAAAAACATTAGATTTTATGATTTTGTTCTTGAAAACTGACTAGGAAATTCTTAAAATTTCTCCCATTTTATCAACGACATAACGACACAGTCGATCCATTTGACATTCTTGTTGTGGATTTAGTTATTATCACAATAAATCACTATGACGTGATCCATTGACAATTTGCACATGATTTCAATACAGTAAATATTCTAGAAGCTGCATAGAGTTCCTGTCAGAAAACGATTCAGTGAGGAGTTCAATGTCTTCAACCTCGAATAATGGGAAGTTCACTAATTCTTTCAACTTTGTATAGAGATACCGACAGATTTTGTTATTATCATCAATCTTCTATATATGGTGATGAAAATGGTAGAAACAGAGATTGAAATTGAATTGAAATGTCAAATGTTCCATATGTACCTACTCGACTGATTATTTTTGTTTTACTGGTGCTGAGATGTTCTATCATAAGAATATAAGGTATGAAATTTCCGATGTCATTTTGATGAAGTATTTCGCAGTGCCCAGTTATCTGTCTTGTCATCATCCTATGAGACGGTGCTTGATCTCATTTGACTTGTTCGGTACCTAGGCAGGTGAGCAACAAACCGACTGGACGGGTAGATACAGACACGCGAGCCTCTGCTCTCGGCACGCCAGACTGCCACAAAATGCAACGGTTAAACGGAGTCTTCTTCTTATTTTTTTTCGATCGTAAATCATACACACTGCACAGGTTCTGTCCGTGTGAGGATACGTTTCTTCAACGATTTTCTATTGTTTATAACATGCGAACAAATTATATGTTGTGTATGTTTCTTTCACGATGATAATTGCAACAGGATTTCGATAATTAGAATGGTAGATTTTTGGTCAAGAAATGCAGTAAAGCCAATTGTTAGACTTTATGTTTCAATGCAATGATAATATTTTGATGTCACAGTAAATTCGTTCTAGGAAAAAAGTGATTAGGAATTGGTAATATCGAAATGGAGAGAACAAAATCCAATCGACGGAAGCAAGATAGAAAATCCATACGATAAGAGCACATTTCATGACATACTTTGATGGTGCCGTTCACCAAAGGAGTCTTTTATTTTTGTTGGAAAAAAATTATGATAAGGTTTGTTTATGCCTCGTGTTTGTTATCATAGAGGCTTTTTAATTGCATACCTCACATGAATAGGCGACCATTATTATGATAAAATGGGACAATTTCGAGTTTTTATGCGATATCGAATGTTCTTTGATATGGTAAATGCATAAAACGTGAACAGATACGAATGTTTTAAAGAGATACTGACAAATGTCATATAACACTGAATAATATGCGAAAATAAATTATCTATTAGCTATCAAATAGATGATTAATTTGGTGACAGAACTGTTATCTACCTAGGATATTGAAGTGAATTTATGAAGCATTCAGATTGAATATGAACTTCTGGTCATTGAATAAACCGAAAAAATACCATTTGTTTTTCAGATACTGTATGAACATTATCACAGGCTCCAAATTCAATCATAAACATGTGATGTCTTCACAGTGACTGACTCAAAACATTTTTCAGGTCTCGGAATATCTTGATCACGTCATATAAGAGTTTGAAACACAAGAATATTTTTTTTCATGAATTGTTTGGTGAAATGATCGAGCTCATACGAATCAGACTTTTTTATGTGTGGGTCAATAACCTTTTATAACGATGAATAAATCAAATTTCAAATACTGTTTTTCATCTGAGATTGCTCACTGAGATCGAGAAGAGAGAAACTAGCGGAATTGCTAATCAACCACGAAGAAAATCCTCTTACATCTAGAGAATAATCTACAGGTTGAAAACTGCGTGTCAGGATTTCTTGACAAATTGCTCGATATAATTTTAATTCGTGTTACGGTCCACCGGTTCAACACGAAGTATAAATTCATCGTGTCAAGTGATATTATTATCACCAAGAGCATTATCGTAATTTTTACGGAGGAGGAACGACAAGAACCTTTCTTGAACCGGCTAGATTAAAGCCGGGTGTTGATAGGTGGGTTTGAATGAAAGCTCGAGAAATGATTAATGAATCAATTGATAAGTCATAGATGGTGAGGAAACTATGATGAAGATATCCCGCGGATATTTCAACCAGTTGACCACATAATTTAGGAGAAATCACCAGTAATAAATCAAGAGATTTGTTATGTTATACTAATGCCCAACTAATAATAATGATCCTGAACAATACTGGAATCACACATTGGATGTAAAATCAGAGGATAGATCAGATTTTAGTCTGAGTTTCTCATTCACTAGTGAACAATCCATCAGTTACAGTAAAGTGTGGAAATCAGTATTCGCATGAAATAGGTTGGATTGCTTTGAAATTCGATATGAACATGACCCGATAGAGAAACACCAAACTCAAATCGCATAAGTAAAAGTTACCGTTCGATTTGATTGGATTTCAAAATATTTAGATAATTCAGAGTTTCAGAAAATAAAAACTTTTTCAATCAATTGGTAGTACTCACAATTTATTTCGTGAAATTAACAATTGATAATGTCTGAGCTCTGGGCATTCCATCTATGAATCATACATGAAAATTTGAATTTCATTCTATTTCCAATACATTAACTCCTAGTATTTATCTTATGTAAATTCCAGGCATAAAGTCCTATAGAATATCCTTTTGACAAAACCATAATGAAAAATATAAAAAATACAGCAATCTCATGGTTTTGTAAGATGATATGAATTTTGAAACGAGTCGACTGACAGCGGGGAGTCATACGAATAAGAGACTTTTATTATAATTTGCAACACGACCAGAACATGTGTAAAACTCACTTTATTGTTCACATATCTTCTGGTGAATTACTACTAGAGAGATGCTTATCTACGCCTTATCTTGATAACTATCTGAGAGAGTATTTGACGTCGTTATTATGGAAATAAATATGAAATATTGCTATGTGTGATACAATTTATGATCATAGTTTTTTAATGAATACTGTAAAATTGAAAGAGACGATAAGAGGACAACTTGAAGATTTTCACCAGTTACTATTAGATTCAATGTAGAAAATGGAATGGAATCAGAATATAACGAATTGACATTATTTCTTGTCAATGATATACTTCTGGTTCAATAGCTAATACTCTATACTTGTTTTGATTCATATTTGTTCATATTGTGCTATGACTACTAACGATAGAGAATAACTCATTTTCAATTCTAGAATGAGTACATCAAGCTCATCCTCCCAGGCCCCAAAACAGAATGTACACTGAAGAAGTTACTCTGAGGAGCATTACTTGATTTGAAACTCTCATATTGATTCAACTCCAGAGAGATGTAGATATAACAAAAAATCATAAATACCAATTACTCAAAGAATTTTAACACATACTGACGTGTTTGAAAGAATAATATGAGTATCATCAACTTCGATGGAGAACAAATTCGATTCATTAAAATCTGACTTAATAATAATTGGTACGGTTGATAAACAGGCTACTTGATGTCGCAAAGTCAAAGTTAAGTAACCGTGACAAATGAACCAACTGTATCGGTGGTAGTTGTAACAGCATACACCAGAACTAATAGTGCGATGTGAAACTGACACTGAATTATTTCTCCTGTGTTCTTTGAGTAATACAAATTTAGTTTATCATCGATCATTCCTTTTTCGCCACTTTTTTTCATAATTTCATTCAGTATACACAAATTCAAGAATACACATCGATGATGTGAATAAAATAATTCAGAGACGACTGCAAGCTTTTATGGGAAGTGGAATATGGAATCTAATGAGGAAATGATAATTCAATAATATACTTCATTATGAAATACATCATAATATTCAATGGAAGACATGAAACAAACTCAATATATGGAAAGTAACAAATAACATGTTAATATTCAGAGATATATGAAAAGTATAGAATACAATTGAAATTGGTGTAATACAACATAATACTAAATAATAAAAGACATTGTGAAACTTCATCACAGCCCAAACTCATGGAGGGATAGAACACATGGTGATATGCAGAAAAAAATCGTCTGAAATGTCGTACATGCTTCAAAACTTAAAAAGCTGCTATCAATACGAATCTACAAACACCTGCAGATGGTTACTGAGATAATATTCGAATTGGATCAACGAAATGTCCGAGATTGTATTTTAGCCTACAAAAAACCTTTGTTAGATATTTTATCCTTTCGAGAATTTGATTCAAGAGCTCAATTCCATCAGTTACAATTTTTCAATTGGATCTCTCCATTAGTTCAATAGTACTATAAAAATTGAAATAAACGGTTTCACGGAAGTGTTATCATTATTTTGTCAGTTCTAAGTTTGTCAATTCTGATCCACAGTGACCTGCTGAAAGTACTAGGCAGAGAATTTGTATTTTGAATGATAGTTTGTCCTGCTCCAATATACAGGGTGTTAATTAAGTATGTTAACAAACTTTAACCACGAATAGTACTCCGAAAAATAGAAAGAAAATGTCATATGAAGATGGGTCCGGAAATGCTTCCTAAGGGAGCTACGCTCCTTTGCATGGGGCACCCTGAAGACGGTTTTCCCTCGATATTATCGAAACCGTTCATAACAAAATTACGAAATTAGGTGGGATGGGTAAACTTTCGACGCAATTGTTGCAATTGTTTTTCACAGCACACTAACTAAATATGTATGTAGACGAACATTCATTTATTTACAATAGCCTGCATCGATTCAATAATTTGCATTTTTCTCGAAAACTGTTAGGCCTATGGAGATGTACCAAGAGACCATTTTTACGTAGAAATCTCTGAATTACCATATTCTAAAATCAAAATGTGAAAAAAATTACCATTTAGAAAATGGTGTTATTTTTACCCTTAACTCCTTCCGTATGATACGCCTGTGATTAAAATTATGAAATTCTGAATTCAGAATCAGATTCAGCGTCGCAAGTTCACCCATCCCACCTAATTTCGTAATTTTGTTATGTACGGTTTCGATAATATCGAGGGAAAACCGTCTTCAGGGTGCCCCATGCAAAGGAGCGTAGCTCCCTTAGGAAGCATTTCCGGACCCATCTTCATATGACATTTTCTTTCTATTTTTCGGAGTACTATTCGTGGTTAAAGTTTGTTAACATACTTAATTAACACCCTGTATATTTGAATGGTATTTTGGTCACTGACAGGGAATCATCAGAGGTTATTCAGATATGAAACTCCAATTGAGGCCAAACTATCTGTGACTCTCTTAATTTCTCAAGCCATAATTTACCGTCTGCGAAGGTATAAAACCTGGTGTAAATACACAATGGGAAACGATATCAATTTAATTAACGAGGCGTTGTTGGTAGTAATGAATGATGTTTATTTTCCCATTAAACAGATTGAAGCTAACAAATGCCACTAATGATCATAATTATGTAGTTATACACCAGCACAAAATGACACTCAATATAAGTTCATGAAGCTATTTACTCGAGACACCTATTTTGATAACAAGTGGTCAGCCCGCTTCTCACATGTTACCGAATTCTTGCTTGCTTGATGCGATTTTAATGAAATACTTTTGTTTATACCGTGTAAATAACGCCTCTGGATATACTCGTTGAAGAGTTGATATACTGTCGTTAGGTGAATAACTTCATTGGGTGTTGAAATGTTTCGCTGAATCCGAAGAATTCCACATGAATTATCATTTGGCAGATTGAAATCTAGAGAGGTGAATTCTGATGATCCTTCAGTTGTACGAGATAGTTTAGCAATCGAAATTTTGATTTGTAACCCGTATACAAGGTGTTTCTCAAGTATGCGTGAAAAATCAAGGAAGATGTTACTGACGTCACAGTAAGGAAATAGTTCCCATTAACACATGTCCACAGCTTCTTTTCTCAGATATTGTGAACGTTGATATTTAATTCTTGTTTTCTGCAGTTTAATTTCAAAATGTATATTCAGATCTGATATGGACGAAGGAATACACATTTCTTTTCGAATTTCAACCAGTGGAAGGAAAATCTAGTTTTCTATATTCATTGTGTGAATTCATTTTATAATCTGTGTTTTTTCGCAGAATTTCAAGATAGATGTACAGTTCGATGAGGGATTTTCAAACTTTTTTTCTTCAGTGGAATGAACGACTCGTTTAAAAGTTCAGATAATAATAATGAAATTTTCATTAAAGCGGAGTATTTTGCTGTAAAATCTATTATGAGCAGGTCGTTCATTCTTTTTGTTGATAATTTCACATCAATCATGGGCTTGTTAACGTAATTTGTGACATTCACAGCTTTTTGCATCGTCGAAACACATTTCCAGGATTAGTTACCATCACGTCCGGTAATTCATTAATTTTATTACACCAGGCTAACAAATTTTGATTGTGTGACTTTTTATCTATGATTGCATGGTTGTTCGTTGTCACTAATAAAGTCATCATTGTATTGGGCGTTTTCAAAAAACACACCGTACCATTATGATGAATTAGCTTTTTGTTTTCGCTTTTTCCATTTTAACAAGTATGAGGCATCCTGTGTGCATGTTTTATAAATATCTGGTTGAGAATAACGGATTAATTAGCTTTTTACCACCATATGTCTTTTTATATGAAAAGTTAATTAGATCGAAAGGTGTGTGTGTATAATTGATATCTTTTCGTTCGCCCATAATCGGAACTGTCATTATCATTGAATATATGTGATAGCCTCAATAAAAATGCTCTTTACAAGTTGTGGAACCAATAGCCATGAATTCGTTTAGTTTGTTTCATAATATCTTTGATATTCGATTTCTGATGGTTTCTGATATCCGGATCATGCACAAATGCTAAGTAAGGCGTTTCAGATTCTTTTTTGAATTGTTGTCAGCGGTTGTCAGCGTTGCTCATTGTTCGATTTCAACCTGAAAGCGTTTCGACTTTTGAGTTTATTCGGAAATATAACCGGTGAAACATAATTTTTCATATTAAAGAATGAAAATTATTATGAGTGAAAAAGTATCCTCATTGAATCAGTATCGTCCAGCGTTTCACTGCAAATCCACTGAATATAAGGAGTTGTGAAAACCAGCTCGTGCCCATTCAAACGCTGACAAATCAATCATTGTGTATGCATATTTCTGATGAACTAGCTTCACAGATATTCCAAAAGAATGTTTTCATCTTACGACCTCTTTCAAGATGATAAATCCTGTAGCGTCGTGTGAACCTTTTAAACAATTTCAAGCTTCTTCAGTAATGTGTTTTCTGGAGGCAGGAATTTCTTTTATTTAAATTGCAGTACACGGATTCGCAGAGTACACAAAACATAGTTGACATCAGCAGTAAAATGCCGCAAATTTAACGTTACGGTATTTAGTTTAACGCAGTGTTGTAAGTGTGGTTGGTTCCTTTTAGTGTTATTTATTTGATACGATATGTCCGAGATAATCTTGGTATTTTTTACGACTACTGTGCGGACATGGACGTACCTGACAGATTGAAATATCATGCTGATATGTTTTCAAATATGAAGTAGAATGAAGTGACTTGAAAGTCATTCAATAAAATAATTGAATTATCCAGGCGATAATGGATACCAATTGTAATAATTGGTATTTTTTGTCTATTGAAACATGTCAAAGGTGAGAGGAAGAGGAATTTATAGCCGAATAAGATATAAAAGAAATATATTTGAATGAGCTATCAACAGCCCTAACCATATTTTTTAATGTATATTTCATTGAAATCATCCTCATTACATTGAACTCATTGACTTTGGGGATACATTTTCTGGTTCATCACAGTTTTTGTTTTTCCAACAAGATTTCGTGTGCACATACATGCACGTGTGGGGTTATAATTCCCCACTCTCCTTACGGCAGTTGTCACAACGGAACCAGTCCGACATCTAGCGGTATTTCGTGGCAACGCCACGCCGGAAACTATCTGACGCCATGACATGGTTCCGGAAATAACGCAAGAGGGCGAGACGATCTGAGGGGTGCAAGGCCATTCACGCGCAAACCTTCGACAAGTCGACACGATCGTTATTGACCTTAAGTTCTATGTGCTACAAGTTTGAATGTGTTCTGATTTATTTTGTTAATAAAGTTTTGTTCAAGTGTAAGGATTGTCACTTCTGAAAGTGAGGGTCCTCAACCCCAAAGTGGTGACCCCGACGTGATTTTTTCTTTGTTAATCCGATTCATGGAATAGTGCGCACGTGTTATAAGAACAATGGAAGACAAAGGAACCTCTAAGGCAGTCGCCATCGCACAACCACCACGTTTCCCGGAATTCAACGCATCGGACCCGGAACTGTGGTTTTCAATGGTGGAAAAGCTTTTTGAGGCAAATGGGATAACTGATTGCCGCAGCAGGTACCTACACATGCAATCAGCTATACCGACGCGGTACGCCAACGAAATACGCGACATCCTGATGCAGCCTTTGAGTGACCAATTATACGACCTTCTCAAGAAGGGTATAATTAAACGACTTAGCACGTCGCAGGAGGAAAAAACCCGTGAGTTATTAGACAGTGTTCAGATGGGCGACGAGAAACCATCTCAATTCTTGAGGCGTTTGCAAACTCTCGCGGGCGCAGCGGTATCAGACCAGCTGCTTAAAACGATTTGGACACGAGCGTTACCCGAACAAATCAAGCCAACAATGGCGACCGTCCAAGATAAACCCATATCGGCAATGGCCGAGGTAGCAGATACCATCTATGGATTGCTACCGTCACGCCCAACCGTCGCTGAAACTACAAAACCAGCGGCAGATGATCGCATTCAGCGGCTGGAGGTTATGTTAGAGGAGGTACTTTCTAGCATGCGAGCGACCAGGGGAAGATCTCCAACACCACGACGTATACCTTCACGGTCGCGCTCGAACTCGCGGAATCCACTGCATAATGGGGTGTGCTGGTACCATCGGACTTTCGCTGAGAGAGCTGAGAAATGTACGAAACCCTGTTCCTGGAGTTCGGGAAACGAGACGGGCGGTCGCTAATGGCGAGCTGCGACTCCCGCCTTGGAACATCTCGCCGTCTATTCGTCCGCGATCACGGTACAGGAAACCGATTTTTAATCGATACCGGTGCCGACGTGTGTGTCTTTCCCAAAAAACATTTCAATGGGTCGTGCAAAAAGTCCGATTATGAGCTTTCCGCGGCCAATGGTACGCATATCGCAACCTACGGCATGGTCACGCTTACCGTAAACCTTGGACTTAGACGAGACTTTCCATGGAGATTTCTGG
The DNA here is from genome assembly GCA_037013635.1 of Plagiodera versicolora. Lineage (NCBI taxonomy): Eukaryota > Metazoa > Arthropoda > Insecta > Coleoptera > Chrysomelidae > Plagiodera > Plagiodera versicolora. The sequence continues at coordinate 5,173,479 of CM072990.1, forward strand.
TGGCCGACGTTTCCAAACCCATCATCGGAGCTGACTTTTTAGCACACTATGGATTGCTGGTAGATCTGAAGAATGCGACTCTCTTGGACTCACTAACCAAGCTCACCCTCAAAGGGGAAGTAAAGGCGTGTGAAGTCTCGAGCATCAAGACCATCAGAGGATCATCAATGTTTCACGAGCTCTTGCAGCAATTTCCATCCATTACCAGACCAGAGGGTGCTCCAAGGATTCTCAACCACCAGACGAAGCACCATATCATAACAACACCCGGACCACCCGTCGCCTTGAGGCCACGACGCCTAGCACCAGATAAACTCAAGGCCGCTAAGAAAGAGTTTGAAGCAATGCTACGCCTTGGTCTTGCTCGGCCGTCGGATAGTCCGTGGGCGACGCCGCTCCATATGGTGCCGAAAAACGGTGACGAATGGAGACCATGTGGCGACTACCGAGTTCTGAACAGCCGAACACAACCAGACCAATACTCAGTACGACATATACAAGATTTTTCCCAATCGCTCCATGGTAAAACTATTTTTTCCACTGTCGATCTGATTCGAGCATTTAATCAGATACCCGTGGCAGAAGAAGACATCCCCAAGACCGCCATCACAACACCATTTGGCCTATACGAATTCCCTTTTATGACGTTTGGACTTCGTAATGCCGCCCAAACGTTTCAGCGCTTCATCGACGAGGTGCTGCGAGGCTTAGAATTCTGCTATGCGTACATCGACGACATCCTAATCGCCTCGTCATCACCACAGGAGCATCTAGAACATCTAAGGGTATTGTTCCAGCGGCTGCAGGAATACGGTGTCGTCATCAACCCTAACAAATGTATCTTCGGTGTTCCTGAGGTCCAGTTTCTCGGCTACCTCGTTGCAGGATCAGGAACCCAACCACTTCCGGAAAAGGTCGACATTGTGAGATCATTTCCGCTTCCTTCGTCGATCAAGAAGCTACGTCAGTTTCTTGGGATATTGAACTTCTACAGGAGGTTCATTCCCAAAGCAGCAGATATCCAAGCTCCACTCAATGAGCTTCTACAAGGAAATGCGAAGGGAAACACACCAGTCAAATGGACCCAAGAGGCAACCAAGGCATTTGCGACATGCAAGGAGAGCCTAGCGCAAGCTGCCCTGCTTGCGCACCCAAAGGCAGATGCACCAATGGCCATTTTCACGGACGCTTCCGACGTGGCAGTGGGAGCTGTACTGCAACAGTGGATTGATGAAGCGTGGCAACCTCTAAATTTTTTCTCAAAGAAGTTGTCACAACCAGAGCGCAAATACAGCGCCTATGATCGGGAACTTTTAGCCGTCTACCTGGCCGTAAAGCACTTTCGACATATGGTTGAAGCACGGCAGTTCACCATATTCACCGACCATAAGCCGATCACGTTTGCTTTCAGGTTGAGGTCCACTCAGTGCTCACCCCGACAACAACGACATCTGGATTTCATCAGCCAATTCTCCACTGATATACAGCACATATCGGGCCAAGATAACGTCGTTGCCGATGCACTGTCTCGTGTAGAGGAGTTAGAGGTCACCATTGATTACGAAGCGTTAGCAGAATCTCAGAAGACGGATCCAGAACTTCTGAATCTGCAGCGGTGCCCTTCCTCTCTAAGGTTACAATCGGTACTAATCCCGGATACGACTATCACTGTCACGTGCGATGTTTCGACATCTGTACCTCGTCCATTTATCACGAAACCATTCAGGAGAGCAGCATTCAACTCAGTCCATCAGCTGTCTCATCCAGGAGCGAATGCTTCTGGGAGACTTGCAGCACAGAGGTACGTCTGGCCTTCCATCAAATCAGACTGTCATCAATGGGCTCGAGGTTGTATACGTTGCCAGAGGTCAAAAGTATCCAGCCACGTGTCGTCATCTGTTGGTTCTTTCGCACCACCGTCGGCAAGATTCGACCACGTTCACCTCGATCTGATCATCATGCCATATTGCGAGGGCTATCGATACTGCTTGACAATGATCGATAGATTTTCCCGGTGGCCTGAGGTAGTACCTCTGCCTGATCAGGAGGCCCTCACCGTCGCCAGGGCATTCTTTGAACATTGGGTATCCCGGCACGGCGTCCCACTACGAGTGACAACTGACCAAGGGAGGCAGTTCGAGTCAAGCTTATTCAAGCAGCTGAATCGCTTGTTGGGCACGACTCATATTCACACGACCGCATACCATCCTGCAGCTAATGGCATGGTCGAGCGATTCCACCGCCAACTTAAGGCTTCCATCCGCTGCCATAGCGATCGATGGACAGAAGCACTCCCAGCGGTCTTGTTAGGAATACGTACAGCCTGGAAGGAAGATCTTTCAGCTACTACTGCAGAGATGCTGTATGGTCAACCGTTAAGGATTCCCGGGGAACTGCTATCGTCACAAGCACCCGAGCCCGAGGACATTAATACAACATCATTCGTGAGAGAGCTCCGAGAGCGATTCCAACACCTGCAGCCTGCAATAATCCGGCGTCACGGAGACAAGAAGATCTTTGTCTTCAAAGACCTTTCGACGGCTGATCAAGTTTTCGTCCGGTTTGACGGAACGAAGAAGCCACTACAACACCCGTACGAGGGCCCACACAAAGTTGTTAGCAGGTCTGATAAATATTTCGTGGTGAACGTTAAGGGCAAACACACGACAATCTCAATTGATCGATTGAAGCCCGCATACATCATTTCTGACAACATCGATCCACCAATACATTCGCCTGAAAACGAAAACCAAACTCTGGTAGCGTTTCCAGCAGCGCCATTACCTGTACCAGATACAACAGATCGACCGGGAACACCGTCGGCCGCTGCTCCAACTCGACCACATCTGGACCCTCCAACTACGTCACGCCAAACAAGATCTGGTAGACAAGTGCGTTTCCCAGACCGCTACCAGGCCGGGCTTTCGTGATCTTCATCACTAGCAGGGGGGTGATGTGGGGTTATAATTCCCCACTCTCCTTACGGCAGTTGTCACAACGGAACCAGTCCGACATCTAGCGGTATTTCGTGGCAACGCCACGCCGGAAACTATCTGACGCCATGACATGGTTCCGGAAATAACGCAAGAGGGCGAGACGATCTGAGGGGTGCAAGGCCATTCACGCGCAAACCTTCGACAAGTCGACACGATCGTTATTGACCTTAAGTTCTATGTGCTACAAGTTTGAATGTGTTCTGATTTATTTTGTTAATAAAGTTTTGTTCAAGTGTAAGGATTGTCACTTCTGAAAGTGAGGGTCCTCAACCCCAAACACGATATAATGAAAACACAATGGAAAACAATCTGACATCTTACAAAATTTAAATGGTAATGAAAATGTTTCTCGATTACATAATCAATTTGATTTGAGTATATAGAATATTGAAAGAGAATTGGCTATCTTTCATTTTATTTTTTATATAATTCTAGATGCCTTTTTTTCTTGGTTGGTAGTATGATTATTTTCATGCTCGGAAAATAGTCCTCAGTTGAAATTGTTGGATGATATATTATAATATTATATTGAGAAATTGACCTCTGTTGCTTTATAGAAGTGTCAACTCTATATATTTGTACACAGGGTGGGGCAAAAATGTGTATGGAGATTTTTGAGGGTGATACTATATTGAAAAAAAAATTTGGATTTGTAAACAAACTCATGACCCAAAATGGATACTGAGGACTCACCCTGTATAACCATCGATACATTTTCTGAACAACAGCATTGCAAAACTTGTTCAATGTAGTGGTGACAAATTCAATATGTTGTTTGCAGTCTCCCAGTCGACGAAAATTTCAGATTAGATGATTTTTCAAGATTCTCATTCGAACCCAACTGATTATCATCATTTTGTTATCGTAATAGAATCATTTTCTCATTTTGGTGTGTATGAACTATCAATCAATTGAAAAGTTTTCATCATTACTTCTCAAAAATTGGATTAGGAACTAAAATCAAATCAAAAATACTTCCTAGAGATATTCCAGTGTCATTATATAAAAAAATTCGGACGCTCATGATATTCATATACATCATGATATGAGATACGTGAAAGATAAAGTATTCTTTACGGTGTGTGCTGAGGATGACAGCGAGAAGCTGAAGAATAAGAAGAAGTTTGTCCGGCCCGTCATATGAAAAGGCTCCCTGATTATTCAGAATCTTTTATGATCCCGACAACTTATTATGACTCAATAAATATCTAAAAAATGTAAACTCTGTCCCTTAACATACAGGAATTTTAATTTTAACTGCTAGTTGTCGGTCTGTGTTGTCATATCAGGTTTCTTCGAGATTTTATGTTGAAAATCATGAAGGTTTTATGGGAATCGAGATGATGGATCGTACACAATTTTTCAGTTGAAAAAAATGTACTGCTTGTTGTTTCGAGTGATTGTCAGATGCCTCCATAATGTTTGAATATTAAATGTTTGTAGACTCGCATGAATAGTTTTGACTTTCATAATGATTTGGCATTGCGTTTCGGGGATTCTGCAATCAAAAACTCCTAAATCAGGTGTTTGTACTGCAAAATAGATCTATTGGATACCTGTGTGGGGCTAACTACAGGTGGTAAGCCTGATTCACAAAAACTGAATTAACAAATCACTCCAATTTGTATGAAGGCACAAGAATATTCGATAACTTGCCACAGTTGACTGAAAACATATCAAATAATAAATTATTCAGAAAATCAGTCAATAATATGCTTCTTGAAAAAGCATACTATAGCCTGCAGGAATATTATGTGGACATATCAAAAACTGTAAAGTGATGCTAGAATAATTTAACTTGTATTTCTTTTTCCTCTCTTCTTTTTTCGTCTTCTATTTGTTCAAATACTTTCAGAATGTTCGACTCATATATACAGGGTGTGTCACAGTGGATGGAACATTAGAAGTATCTGGAGAACAGGAAGACAGATCATTTCGAAAATTTGTGGGCGTGAATAATCAAACTTGCTCTATCCGTCTAAAATATTTGCATCAATACAGTGTTGCCGCTTGTATCAGAAAGTAGTAGCTACTTTGTTATTTCAAATGGAACACCTCGTATATTATACCATTTTTGGGATCCTTATAAGATTCCTCACAACTTTCCTACATAATTCCCTATACCTATCTGTGATGATTTTCGAGATAAAAATTATTTTGTAAAATTTTTGTGCAAAACCTGACCATTGAAAAATATAAATTTCTTCCCAATGCAAATTCACGAAATATTGCAATTTGGGTTATAACTGCATAAGACCATCAAGTATTCTGTCGAAAAACTGGATCTCAGTTTCAGCATACAGGGAGCCTCAGAAGTGAGTGGCTTTCGGGGCCTCATGAAAATGACTGAAACTCCGTTTTTTCAAACGGAACACCATGTATATTATCACTTATTCGAAAAGCTATAACATTTTCCATTTCAATTGAGTATACTTTCCCTATACCTATCTCGTACAGTTTGTTAGTTATGATCACTTATGTTATGAATTCGTCTTCAATAAAATAAATATTGGATATTGCTTTAGATAGAAGGCTATGAACTTCATTCTGACAGAGGATTAACATGTTATTCCTTCATTGTTATCCTGTATTTAAGTTGCATGGGTGTGAAAGTATTATGGCAGAAAATAATTACTCGAATGTGGTTTTGATGGATTTATTCATCATTTATGGTCAATGTAACAAGAATATCAGTAGAACATGCAGAGAGTTTAATGAAAAGCATGCTGATTTACCTCGAACGAATTCGAGAGAATTCATTAGATTGAAGAGAAATTTTGAAATGCTTATATCATCATGAAAAACTGAAAGTATCGAAGTCTAACATGTGCGTATTATTGAATCTAGGAAGATTTCAAAATCATTTGAAAAATTCTCTTCAATCTAATGAATTCTCTCGAATTCGTTCGAGGTAAATCAGCATACTTTTCATTAAACTCTCTGCATGTTCTACTGATATTCTTGTTACATTGACCATAAATGATGAATAAATCCATCAAAACCACATTCGAGTAATTATTTTCTGCCATAATACTTTCACACCCATGCAACTTAAATACAGGATAACAATGAAGGAATAACATGTTAATCCTCTGTCAGAATGAAGTTCATAGCCTACTATCTAAAGCAATATCCAATATTTATTTTATTGAAGACGAATTCATAACATAAGTGATCATAACTAACAAACTGTACGAGATAGGTATAGGGAAAGTATACTCAATTGAAATGGAAAGTGTTATAGCTTTTCGAATAAGTGATAATATACATGGTGTTCCATTTGAAAAAGCGGAGTTTCAGTCATTTTCATGAGGCCCCGAAAGCCACTCACTTCTGAGCCTCCCTGTATGCTGAAACTGAGATCCAGTTTTTCGACAGAATACTTGATGGTCTTATGCAGCTATAACATGAATTGCAATATTTCGTGAATTTGCATTGGGAAGAAATTTATATTTTTCAATGGTCAGGTTTTGCACAAAAATTTTACAAAATAATTTTTATCTCGAAAATCGTCACAGATAGGTATAGGGAATTATGTGGGAAAGTTGTGAGGAATCTTATAAGGATCCCAAAAATGGTATAATATACGAGGTGTTCCATTTGAAATAACAAAGTAGCTACTACTTTCTGATACAAGCGGCAACACTGTATTGTTGAAAATACTTTAGACGGATAGAGCAAGTTTGATTATTCACGCCCACAAATTTTCGAAATGATATGTCTTTCTGTTCTCCAGATACTTCTAATGTTCCATCCACTGTGACACACCCGGTATGTATCCGTATATGCACATGCAGTTGTTTGATAAATTTTTATATATGTATATTATTGTAACGCAAGATTTTCAATTATTTATTACTTTTGACTGTCTATATATCAATCTAATTTTCCAAATATTTATATTTATTTATTTTCTATATTTTCAACTTACTTTGTCAATGAGGAGAAATTCTCAGACAATAAAGTATATATCATCATCATCATTATGATCATCTATAATTCCACTAAACGATTCGTTAAGAGGCGACTAGAGCTAAAGGTGTGAAGGAAAAATATCACGTACATTCGAACAGGTATTCATTGCATCGCCTGAAACCTATCACTTCTAGTTTTTTTTTATAAAACTTCTCACGAAAGGAGACATCCTGTAATGTTTTGAATTCATCCTAGTTCATTTTAGAGAACTATGAGAAGAATCCACTTTTGTGTGATTATCCAAGACGACCTCTCCAGATGAAGTAATTCAATTCATTAATTCACATGTTGAGCTTATTCGAACTATCTTTGATGCTATGAAGAGTTAATCTCGGTTATTCATAATAAGTAGAGTAGAGAAGACCGTACAATTCACAACGTGCTGGCCTAATACTACAAACGCTATGCAAATACGCGTTCGAGATTTTTATCGCATCAATTTCTGAAATATTCACATGGTTAGATGACATGCTTGGCTGGGAATCATGTTGGACTCGTAATGAATTCAAATTCAAAACTCGAAAATTCGTATGTACGTAAGCATCGGAGTGGAAAAATTTAATATATTCAAAATATTAATACTCGAGGCCGATATAGATAGAAGACGGGTGAACATTTGCTGGGCTTTCGACCTGGTTTCGACAACTCTACATTCTCATTTTCACCGAATTTTGAACGGTTACCTACAAGGTGAATATGATTCACGATATTCATAGTCAATTACAGGATGTCTCCTTCCGTGGGAAGTTTTGTATAAAAAAAATCTTAATTTATTTTCGAATAATCAACAATGAAATAACTGATTATATTAAATCCGGATCATTGATTGAGATAGGCAATATAAAAAAATCGCATTGGTATTGTGAAGTGCTTCATGTACCTTTCTGTATTATTATTATTATCAATGGGAATATACCACAATTGTCAACGTTGTATTCGAAATAATTCAGCAATACTACATATATGTATTTATGTATTTCAAATAATTAACATAAGTTGTTATTCACTCATTCATTTAATTGTTGGTTTTGAGGAAAAAAACCTTTAATTAGTGTATGTTTTTATAAAATACCAGAATGAATATTTATAATTTCATGCAATCATGGACTTCATATGCATAATTTCATAACCTTCACCATATAAAAAATATCCTCCACTAGTTTTTTTGAGAAATGAATGCGACGCATTAGATATTTCTCTTGTTTTGACAGACGTAGGTATGCTGTTTCAATGAAAACCAATATCATTATTCATACCGTTTTTATTTGATTCAATACTTCAACAATCTCGTTAGACGAGCAAAAAACAAATACTTGTTATAGGAAGTATTAAACGCTAATTCTATCATCAACAGTATATAAAAGCACACTTCCGAAATGAAAAAGGAATTCATATTCATGTAGGAATAAAGAAAGAACCTCGAGACAAGTAGATATTCTGAGAACCATAATAGAACAAAATTCTAGCAATGTTGAATATTACTCAAGTGTTGTATGGTTAGTATGGGGAAAATAAGAAAAATTCTTCTACTCACAATATGCAATTGAATGACTCATATGACATAATAGTATAATTAAGTATAAGTGGATAAAAAGGTCTTTAAAAAACGAGCGAGTTTAAAGCAAGTGTTTCAAAGACCAGGTCCACGAATACTTTACGCTATTTTTTTATTGGTGCCACATTTTACGTTTGAATAAAGTTTTGCATCTGTCAGTTATATTTTATTTGACGTTTACAAGGTACTCCCGTCAGATCAATAATCAAAAATTTGTCATTTAGACTTCACGTTTCTCGTTCCTTCGTTGAAATTGCCATGATATAAACGCGCGTGCTTTAAATGGGTAAAATGGGGCACCAATAAAAAAATTTTTAGAAAATATGAACAGATTTGAAAAATCAATGATTTGAAGTGACCAGTGAACTTTGCTGATTCGATGCAATAATTCAATTCATGAAAATTGGTAATCAAGAATACTAGATATTGTTATTCTCTTCAGATACTTTTCGAAGACAATCTGAATGTTCAATGTTATTGAACGAACTGAAATATTGAGATATCAAGTTGGGTTCCATAGATCCAGTCTTGAATGGTTCAAAGTAAAATTTGAACAGGTATTTTCATTACAAATGCGATGTAAATCCATGTTAATGCTAGTTTAGAGTTATTTGATCCTCTAATGAATTATAAACGTTCTTGACAAATCATATATCTGTTTACATCTCAACACTCTCAACAGTACTTGAAATCGCCAGAAGCGGCTGTGCTATACAACCCAGTATACTTTTCCATCCGTGAATTTGAAAACTTGTAAACTATGACAGTAGAATAGGCAATGGCATTTCTCGAAATGCACGAACCGCTTCGCTTTCCGCCATTTGCGAATAATTTCAACGGCACACACATAAATCATGAGTATTGTTTCGCCATTTTCCATTGTATTCCGCGATTCAGCAGAAATAAAAGAATCATTCATCGCATGGCGATACATTCAACTGTCGTCCAGTTCGGACCGTTGAGGCTGCAGCATCGTAGGCTACTTGCTTTCTCGGCCCGCAGACAATGGGCCCATTGTATGGCTATGAGGCCGATCTGCATAATCGGAAGACGGCTACGGAGTGCTCGCTAGCTGGTTGCGTTCGCCATCCTCTGAGAATTTATCGATCGACTGTCGACGATTCATAGAAAACTGATCTCATTCCGAGTTGTAGTACTAGACTATTTTTTGCTTTTCTAGTCCTGGATCTATGCTTGATCATCTTACACTTACACAAAAAATTAGGCTATTTTTTGAGAGGCATCACAGTGATTCTCAAAGACGTAGATAACTATTTTCAATAGAAACTGACATCAAGACTTCATGGAAATGATTTTATCAAAATTCATCTGTAGACACCAGAAACTATTTGGAAATGGAAATTATTGATTTTCCGATTTTGTTATCAATCAATATCTTCATGTGCATGATGGATCAATTCATCGAGTTTGCATCCAATCATACTGAGGACATTTGGTATTGGACACGAGATAACATCATGACTCCGAGTATGAAGAAGTCGTGAAGTTGATGAAGAACTCAACCTCAACATTCATTCGATAGTTTTCGAAATCTTGAAAGCAAAAAAAAAACAATTTGATTACTGATGTTACTACCATTACCACATGGTAACAAAAATGCGGAATGGGTGAATATGCTCTGGGATTCAGTGATTTTGTATGAAGCACAGATTGAATTTACTCAAAATCTATAGCTCAAACTTGAAGGCATATATTCATTCCATTCCATTGGAAATAATGTTGTGAAATATAAACTGTCGCGTCAATACATTTCTGTCTCTTCGGCGATGAAACTAATATACTAAATATATCTTACGTGTTACTATGATCATCATTGGATTGTGGTGGTTATCAGGCAATAGCAAAAACCTAAAGTAAATGCATCCAATTAGCTGTAACTCCTAGTTTGGCTGAAGAAAATCAACAAATTCAATTTCATTCAACATTCCATTACTTATAATTGAAGGCAGACTGAATTTTTCCATGAGGAAGCTGTCCCTGAATACTTTTATCTTGTCGACATCTTGTCCAGGAGTACGAGGAGGCTCATCCCAAATGATTTTGTATTCGGCTATCAGATGAAACGTGCGAGTACCATATCTCGTGTCTTTTATTCGACAAGCTGTTTTCGAACGAACGTAACAAAGGTTATGGACCTGCTTAAATAAAAACCAGGACAACATTTCCTTCGTTTTTAGTGACGTGTCATCACGTCTGAGAACTTCTGTTCGCTGGACCCCTGCAGTGCTGGCGCTACAAGAATACTAATATCATCTCCATGCCATACCCAACTAATGTCTTTTCTAATTACTGCTGTGTGCGATCTTATACCTCGAATACCAAATCAAGGTCCGTCATACTGTGATTAGCATGTTCAGTGCATGAATCGACTCTTTGAAGCGTCTCTGTGATATTCAGTAGCGTTATCAAGGGTTGGAATTTGCAGAAATTCGTTTGAACAAGACTATAACAACATCGCTTTGATTGACAGAGATGTCTTAGAGTCTGTCTTATTTTTGAGAAAACACTCAATCAACGTTCGAGAAAGTAATCAAGTCTGGATACAGAGGTGGCAGGTCTGGATCGAACTCTTACTGAAATAACTTTGAGTTGAAATCACCTCGAATCCATCGAATTTTCATTGATTCTTCTATTCTTCAAGGATATTTCATTAGATAAGAATTGAATTTGCTGAAGAAACATAGACAATAAAATAAAATATACTTATTGAATTCATTATTTGTTTCCTACTATATCTGTATGAATGACAAATTGTGATCTGTCATGATATTGTTGTTGAATAATGAAATGTCCCTCATTTTCACTACTATCAAATATGTTGTGAAGATAGTATTCTGCATGTCATTTGAGCTACCATGATATATCATTGTAGGAGAAATAAAAAATACTGTGAGTGAAACCAAAACGACATGAAACCTAGATATACTTCTTTCTGGAGTTATGGAGTTACAATGAGATGGACTTTGCCATGCTGCAAAAATGGATACATGGTTTCCCGAGAAAAAATTTTCTCTCATTCTCATTTCTGCAAATAATTGAACAATTTACTGAGCTAGAACTCTGGGACACCATATACATACATTTTTCAGATTATATTATATAGATACATGTTTTATATAATGGAGATAATGATCAGTAGACGTTTCGTCGACTGATAAGCCCAAAAAATGAATATGCTTGATAAAAATTCTCGATGCTTGTAGTTTCAACGATTCTGGACGTCATTAACGTGAAACGCAACGTTTGACAAGACTTTTCCGAGGCCTCCTGTGGCCCCAAATACGCCACTGCTTGTATAATCTACGTTCTGGTGCCTCAGGATATTTTTATGACCGATCATTTTTCAGATCGTATCAGAGATCGCTTGAGCACTTCGGAGGTTCCCACCATATCCTGTCCTCTATATCAGTCATATTATGACCTTCATGAGCATCGATGCTGTATCTTAAATGATATTAATTGTCAATCAACTGAATGGCTGGACGTTAAGATCGTAATATGTACTGACAACGAGGAGTCCACTGCTGATCGTGAAATAATCTGGTATTGCATTTTCTTCTAATGCATAGAAAATACTTTATTGTCAACTTTTATCAGATGGAGTCCACAACACATTTATGATACTGACTGATGTGCGAATTTGATACAGCGATGAATTTTGATACAGAACGAAATAATTTTTCGTCTAGTGTTAGGTTACAGTGTTGACAAATCATGTATACCATATTTCCAATTTCAGTTCATCGGTATCAGTCATATTATAAATCAAATTCACAAACATGACCTTGAACAATGTGTCATGTAAACATAATTCGAAAGATGAATGATTTTTGAAAGAGAAAAAATGTTTATTCGTTCCCAATGGAGAGTTGAAGAATTAACTGAAAATACAAGTAGAGTTGTTGAATACACCTATAATTAAAATACTACTATGTCATTCTCGATGAATTCGATGGACTCGAATGCTTTCCAACATTCAATATAGTTTCAGCATGTCTGAACTGAAAATGAGAATGCTTAATGAGCTGGCAACAACAAACCGAATATCGAGAACAAACAAACCTACAACACCAACCGAGATAATGAATGACAGCGTTAAAACGGCCATGATGAATGCGTTTCTAGCTGCTCCTATTCGAATAATAAAACTCTATCTCATTGGGCCTGTCATCAGATAGTAGAGTTATGTTGGCAGCTCCACACTGCACCTACAATTTGTTTCATATCAACTTACACGCTATCTTCATATCTTTATTGTGGCACTAGACACCCTACATGGAATCACGTGGGCGCCGTGGATGCGCCACTTAAATAATGACATCACAGGAATTGTTATGTTTTTATTCGTATTCAGATTGTCGTTCTCTGTGTGTCACTCGATTTCGTATGCAGGAATTTTACATAGTTGGAAAAATAGTTTACATAAACTGTGATGTGAGGTGACTGACAAGTACGATTTCGTGAGTCAGTAAACAGTTATATGTGATGTTGGAGTAGCAACTAGCCTTCATTCTAGTTATATGTTCGGCATAGAAGGATTCCTCGAATTTTTTGTATGCAACAAGATCATTAACGTCGTTTACATCGTTTATCATCTACTTGATAGAAATAAAATTGGCCTTATAGTATTTTTAATTAATCAAGATTACTTTCCTTGATTTTCAAGATATTGATATTAGAAACTATGCAATCTCCATGTCATCTTCAATTTATTCTACAGTTTTTAATATTTCTATATAATTCAATTCGATATAGAATTCGTCTATGATCCAGGTGCATTGAGATTTATAGACTCAATATCTTTCTGTATCAAGAACCATTTATAGGAAATTCACTTGTAACTCTGATAGAAATGTGATTTAACGTTATTGAATTTTCATTATTGATCATCATTGAATTATAAAAACAATCAATATTATTATTTTATTCAATACGAGGTGGGTGCTGCTTTGAATATACGTATCGAAGAAAATGATTATAAGATCAAGAAAGAGAAAGAATCAGAAAGTTTCGGACATCAGCTGATGGTATTTTTTCTGAATTTTTCATCTGCAAATAGAACACTATTTTACATCTAGATGAAGTACATCTATTTATTTTCCTTAATCAATTTTCCATCTGGTAACAGGCCATATCTTGACGTGCTGATAGCTACACCTACAGGCTGGATAGTCCATGACAAAAAATATATATATTTTAAACAAAATGGTAGTCTATTTGAACATTTAATTCGATATGATGATTTTAGCTCAGTATGTAAATGAGGAGAGTTGGAAGTTGATTTGATCAGCAGGTTTTGGGATGACTATAGTTGTGAAATGTGATGATTGAACGCAATCAGAAGGGAAGGCGTTGAATTAAATTACATATCAATGATAACTGATTGATATCAAATCAAATAACTTTATAGTGCCAACATTCACTTCCGGATTGAATAGAGTTGTGTGAGAGAGAATAGCCCCAGCTACTTATGGTACCTTTGCATAGCTTTCAAAGACGTCTCATATAATTTTAGAGAGATTGAAGAAAGGAATTGATAGGGAGATGCTATCCTTCCTCAGTTTGTCGAATCCATAGGTCAACATTAGAACTATTTTTTTCAGACTATTTTCTATTAGAACATTTCTTGACTGGGATAAGTTGTGTGAGATGTGTTGCCTCAACTACTTATAGTTACTTGTAGTATAGTTCTTCCATTATGAATTGCAGAACACAGTTATGCGAGGAGTAATCAATATTTAATATACGCCCTATATAAACGCATGGCACTCACGCCAAATTGAGTTATATGTGTCAACATCCCTTTCAACCTATGAGAACAGTGAATCAGGCAATGCATTGGCACTTTATTGGTCGAAGGGTTATGGACGCTCGGTAGCTATAAATAATCTTTTCTACTCAACAGATTGGATTGTCTGGATATCAGTGGAGTAGTGTGGTGTGTTGAATTCAGAAATTTTATTGAATGAATCGAAATATGGCGTTTTGGAGACCATGGGCGAATGAAAATAATTGAGTGCTAAACAACGGTGTAATAATGATTCGATCGCCTTTTGAGGAGAACTTTCTCGCATATGATTTTAAACGTATTCATGAAAATAATAAATTCATAAAATAAGGTATCCCCGCCTATGGCAGATCGAACAGAATTGTCGGTAAGGGAATGAGTTTTTATATTCTGCCATTGATAATGGAATAAGTTTAATGCTTTTCGCACCTTGCACAAACTTTTTTTTACAATTTTATTGAAGTCGAAAAACGATGAAATCCTCAACCCCACTCTGTCTATTTTATTGGTCAACTGTAGCTCCACCATCATCGGTTGCATCTGATATGGATCAGCGAAGCAGAGTCGCAATAAATAATCGATCCGCGAAAGAACAAAAGACGTGTCCTCCGTTGGCGATACAGGGACAAAAACCAGTCGCTATTTCAATTGCGCCAATCAAATTCGAAAGGAGTTTTTGTCGCAAAAAAATGCAAACGAAGAATCGACCATGTTCGTCGTCGTCGGGAATGTAGTTCCAAAACAATTCGTCGATTTCCTTATTGGCCGACGTAGCAGGGCAATAACTCTTCGGAAGAAGAGGAACATTTTTGAATTGCTGATATGGATGAGTGTTTCGAATATCAGTAAAAGTTTTGGATGATAATAATGAATAAGCTTATTATATGCAAAAATATTGAATTTTGATCCAGCTGAAATCACTTAACACTCTGTATATCCCTAAATGGTTACAAAATGTACACAATTATTGTGTTCACATTGTTGAAAGTTTATTTTCTCTGAAATAATAATAATGAGAATGTTCGACTCTTCGCACTAATGTTTCACCCTGTATATCATGTATAAGTGCTGTCTATATACGCACAACATGAGATTTATGTAGCAGCAATTATCATGATTTGTTGTCTTAAAGATGGCCATGAAATTACCAGACCGTCTTCTTCTCTTGTTCTAGCTAGCGCAAAAAGCAGTTGATGAAGAATCTGAAATTCTGATTAAACTTTGAACACGTTCAGCCTCGACTCTACTAATCCATTATCGATTCTTAGTGCAACACTGGTAGAAATTCCATAAAACAATTAATTACCGAGAGTTTTTATGCACTGATATAAACAAGTTTGGTGAATGGGAAATAACAATTACTCAAGTGGAGTCGAGTTTATTGCTTTTTAACAAGAATACTTCAGTTGTCTTTAGATGTTGCGGCGCCTGTAAACTATCTCGTTAGCGAAATTCGAAGAAATCATCTATTTTATACAATGAAAAGTGATCTGAACGATTATGTCTCGAATTGACACAATCGCTATTTGGGTAAAAGAAATCTAAGCCATGATCAAATATACAATTTCGAAAAAAATATATTTTCAGTATTGGAATTCATGAGCATAACAAGGAGATCAAATGTGTTATGATCTAAAAATAACTGAGAGAGTCTTATTGTATATACCCCACTATATGGACCAAGCCATTTATTTTTTATTCAAATTGAAACTCTGTATATTATTGACTTATGTTTTTAGTCACTGAAAAAAATACTAACGACCACTGTCACAAGGAAATCTATTTTCATAAAGAACATGAAATTTCAATGTCATCAGAGTAAAATAGTGAACTAATTGAGCTTATGAGGTTTCAGTTAGGCAACTGTTATGTGTGCATGAATGAAAAATTGGTGTCAGAAGAAAATCAGAACAATTGCTTCCATAGTTGAACATTATTCTGAAGTAACAATGAATATTCAAGAGGAAATAAATTACCAAAAAATGCTTTATAGCTGTAAAATTTGGCAGGTTATGTTAATTTATTGTATACATATATATTACCTGATTATTGCCTACTAGCTACAAAAGACGATAAATCATGAAAAGTTGGGCAGCAATGGGTATACAATATGTAATAAATTGTTGATAATTACAATGTTTTACTCATTCTTTGGGGGAACTCGCTTCACTAAATGTTATTTTGTTAGATGCTCTCGATTATATAGTTTTATCAGATGAAACATAAATTAGGAGAGAAAATAAAGTGAATGGTATAAGATTTTCTGAGATAGTTTCAGAAGAATAGATCAATTTATTCTCATGCTGAGATGAAAATGACTTACTTTTCCAGATAATTCTAGATATTGAGATAGTATATCCAAATTTCAGGTGGATATATGTTTTGTTAACATGCTATATGATCTAAAATACTACATCTTATACTGGAGAGAATTCAAAATGCTCGAATGAAACTATTGGGGCTTTGACAGTTTAATTAGAATACGCAAAGGCGTACTTCGAAAGAGAAATTGAAAAATTACAATAATATATCAATATAAATATCTGATTATCGAATCTTAATTACCACCTGTGAACATATGCTCATAAAACATGCCAGCATATAAAAAAAATCATACATATATCTAAGAGTCTAGAAATAAGTTCTAGTGTATGAAAAAAAGACAACAAGAGTGGATTACTTTCACTGCGAATAATTCTTCTGAGCGCAATGAAACTACTGTTCAACTCATGATTGAATGTTATTACCCCAGAGAGAATTGCATGATATAAAGCACAATGTATAATCTTGCTATCAAGCTCTAAGCTGTAGAAAATGATGTAATGAAGTGTTAATTTAGCGAACTGAAGATTTCATTATATTTTCTCACGTTCCGTTTTGTCTTTGATTTCGTTTTATTTGACATTATAAATGCATGGGCCGTATAATTACTGTTCCTACACAGGAAATGTATAAAAAAATCAAAACTGGATTAAGGATTTTTGATCAGAGTAGGCATGAGAATTTCTCATTAGTTTCTTCTTGACTATTCATTCAAAAAATTATTGAATATAAATCAAATACAGTTAACTATCTCACACAAAATATGACTCGAGCACGAGCATTGCCGTCGCTGGTGGGGGGTTTTGTGAGTGCTTCCCCACTCCTGAAATGTTGGACGAATTTAATTTGAAGCGAACATTATCTACTGGAAAAAAACTCACCAATCATTTCAATAATCTCTGAAGTGAGTGAGGCGAAGAGATTTCCCCAAAAATAAGATGACATTTGACGGTTCTCTGATCAGATGGTTGACGTTTAGATATCTCTACTATTGGCGATTAGAGTGCAAAATTTTCTCATTTCTCATTTTCTCATCATTTTTCCTTTTCCTATTCCATTTTTAGCGTACCTCAGAACAGCAGCAAATCGTTTCGAAAAAGGTTCAACTGTCAGTAGTGTAGCTTTGAAATGATCCTGAGTTTTCAATTAGAACACCCTGTTGTGATATCGAACAATCGAAGATTTAGCAGCATGAAAAACCAGTGAAAAGTTCTTGGCTGTTTCAAGTTGTGAAGTTTATTGAATCCTAATGACCCATCGATTCACCAAGTCACATGAAAAATTGCTTTTTCTCACGCTCTTATTTTGATAAATCTTATTTATATTGGATACCGACCGTGATTCTTGTAATTAGTAAACGGAAAACTTCACAAACGTCCGAAAATAAAACGAAACGAGAAAAATCGTGCAAGTCTCGTTTGCGGACGCTGTCAAAAGTCCGAAAATAACTCGTCACCGAACTGAACCGGTGCTATCTTTCAAACGTGATGTCAGTTTTGAGCATGGGCGTAGCATCAAAGAAAATTTAATGATTATCCAATAAATGGTAATCAATTGTTCTTGCTTTTTCGAAACCATTATTTATCAAGCAAACCATTTCTGCTACGATACATGTACGAATTTCATTACAAAAAATTACAATTATGTTTTGAAATCTCGTGCAGCCTAGATCTTTCTTGTTTTCCAAACTTTATAAGGAGCTAAGTTGAACAACTGCTTTGGTGAGATGTAGAATATGCTTCAAATTGTTTATGATTGCTAACTCAATTATGATGCCAAAATGGGTGTGATATTTTTTACCATTTTTGAATTTAGTCTTAGTAGAAGCAAATTATATGCTAATCGATCTACGTAGGAAATAAGTACAACAAATTTTTGGGGTTAATAAGAGGAAACCACATTACAAAATGAAACATCAGTGATCCCTTCCGAACAATTGATTCATGATTTCGTATATATGCTTCTATAATTCACTCTCCATGATTCTGTATTCTGTATTGTAAGCATATTATTATCATCATTATTATTATTATTTTTATTCATCCAAGAATTGGAACATTCGAGATTCCATATAAGTATCGGAGTTGCCTTTTTGGAAACCTCTACCTACGTTCGTGTTTGTGGTAGTATCTTTAATGACAAACTTCCTAGTGTAACAGATCCTCAGTCTTCAGGTATTCTGTTTTAGTCCTCTTCGCCCACAAGTCTCTCATCGAATTGCTAATCACCTACTTTCAGTCTGTCTACGAGACTAATTGGGCCAAAGTTTTTTATACATCGAATATATTTCTCGACAAACATCGAAAGTGAGAAATTTGGTCAAGATGTCGAAACTGTTATGATTTCTTGAACGAATTTCATTGAATATACAGGTAGTTCATTTATTTTTTTTATGATTCGCACATACTGGAACGTATATTGAATCTGAAGAGAATCACGTTTCAATCATTATACTGGGTGTACCTAATGGTGGGCTCGAAAATAAATCGAATTAGAAAACGTGTCCTTTGAAGTCAGGCAATGATATTCAGGAAGACTCAACGATCTATAGATGAAATTATAAAATTTCAAACATCCATATCGAAGAAAAAAAAGTTCAGTTTTCACAAGGTAAACACTTGATTGATCGTACCCTGAACTAACACACGTGTATGAAGTGAAGAAAATACCAATTCAAATTTGTCATGACATCAATTCGAACTAAATGTGCGTATGGATTACAACGAAAACATATTGTCGTCCCCCGATGCATTGAATATTGTTTGTCGCTGACATAAGTGGTACACTTTAGCTCTAATTCCTGATAACCCTCGTCCAACGATTTCCACTAACAACATAATAGCAGACATCAAACCATTGAGGCTATTGAGACACAAAGTATTATTCCAAAGTTTGGTACACTTCTGTTATAGCCGACCCACTTTTTACACCGAGTGATCACGAACAATTGGGGTAACTGAGATTAAGCTTGACATAGTAATATATGTATTGCTATGAGAACGTTATTGTAGGTTCATTGTCAGAACACAGTGGGGTATATTTTTCTCGTTCGCTTTTATGTTTATAAGGCATGATAATACGTTTTATTATTTTCTCTGTTAAGTTACATGACAACTTATCGTCTACATGATTTATTGCGTAATTCAAGCTTGTTGCACAATGTTTCTTGATATACTCGCGATGCAACTAAGACAAAAGTGAGTGCACTCTTTAGAAAACAGACTGTGGATTTATTGCTTCCTTTTTTTTGTAATACGATCATTAAAGTCATTAGAATTATGAAATATATTCTATTTCAGCACTCGTGCATTTGAGAATCAAATTTGATCCAAAATAGGCTCAGTGTTAGAATGAATGGTTATAAGAAGATAACAAATACAAAGTTATAACATATTTATTGATTCAAGTATTTTCAATGCATAGAGAATCAGATATTAATTTGGTCATCTCAACATAACTATAATCGAATGTCGGAAAATTGTGACATTTCTGTAGTGCTCAAGTCAAATGAAAATTGAAAAAATGTTCTCTGCTGCTGGTTCTGAGGAACTTCAATGATCGTGTTAAAGAGGAGAAATGAACAGTTCAATTTTGGTCATAACGTCATTAATTACTTCCTAAATAGACTACCCTAATTTATCATGACCATTCTTGCAGGTTACCTCAAGTTACAAATGTAACTATTGAACACACATCACTTCATTCAAAAATTGAGAAATTAACTGATCTATCAACTGAGTGATAATATCCTAAACATAATTTTAACGCAAATTGTAAATTCCTAATCATGACAATGTCCTCATTTCAGTATCTTCATAGAATATAGTCCATGAGTATCAAATCGCGAGACAAAAAAACTATTTTTTTCTACTAACGTTTCTTGAATATTCCTCAAAGGGATTCGCGTATGTAAATGAATATTCAATGAATTTTCCACAACAAGGAGAGACTTGATGAAAATACTGACTTCTATTCTGTGAATATGAGTTTTCATAATTCTACTAAATTTCACTAAAACTATGATTCTTTCAGATAATCAAATCTCTTATTTGAAACCTGATTAGTTCGATATTGGAACCAATAAGCATTTCTGAATGCTGCTTTCTTGAATACTCTAAAATAACTCTGGGCTATTCTTGAGAGGCATGATTCAATCCGTCATTTTACATGGAAATGTTTTTAATTCTTGAATACATCCCAACCTCAATAATTTAGGTTATGAATATCATAAATAATTGAATAAAAACATACGCATGAAGGAACAACAAGAATTGTCGTCCCAGATCCTTATCGCAGATTCTGAGTTATCTACCGTAAAAATACAAGCCACCAGGAAAGGGTGAAACAAGAAACAAACACAAAATAAACCATTCATATGAGTAGGAAACGACAAAAGGCAGTAAAAAATATCCAACCGTATTATATTGTGTATGTTATCCGCAGGGGGTGTTCTAGCCCCCAATGGAGTTTACAATACTTTCATTGAATAACACGTTAACGCAGTGGATAGATTAGGCGACCCTAAGCAGATTGTAATACAGATGTAGCGGAATGCTTTGAAAACCTCACAGTGGTTTGCAATCCACACATTGGGCGTTGAAAACGACTCAAGTTTCTCCAGGAAATCTCTCTCACAAACGCTAAAGACATTTCGAAGAGGGAAACATGGGAACCGCGTTTGTAAATAACCAAAACCAGCGTGAGTCAAAATAACGCAAATCCATTGTTTGCTTTGAATAATAAGGATGTGACATAGAATCTGAACACAGAGTATAGAGTTCAATTATGTTTATTCCTTTCAGAAACCTGTAATAAGTGAATACGTCCAGCAATTTCCATTATCGATTTTTTTTTCTAGAAGCAGCAAATATTTGATCAAAGTTGAACGATCGTTTGAAGTTTCTGATCTTGTTTCTATTTCTCATCTTCAAACAAACAACTATCAAGGATGATCCTTTTGAAGAAATGTTGTGAAAAAATGTAAGGCAGTAACGAAAAATGTACAGGTTCATTGAATATTTCTCTCCCACTGCTTGATGGGGTGTTTTCTCATCAAAAATCGGAAGCCCAGTGATCAGGATTTGAATCTAGTTAGGGGTACGTATATCCATCTGTCTTCTAGCTGCTGAAGAAACAATATGTCACCTGATTTCGTCCAGAGAATAACATAAGGAGCATTTTTTCCCAATACATCATTTCTTCGCATACTTTAATAACATCCACCCACGATGCTATAATTGAACATTCAAAGTTGATAGTTGACACACACCTGACACATGATCGGCTTGTTCTATGCCGCTCACTGGGTGTTAGATATAACCAATCTGTCACCAATCAAGAATCAAATTGAACGAGATCCTCTAGAAATTGACACAAAAGTCTTCAATAAATGTAACATCATCTGTTAGCACCGCTAATTACATACACTGGCTTTTCATTTCTAATGTATCCACACAATGAATCGTTGGTGAAAGACAAAGTGTAGACACAAGTGCTGTTGAAATATTTACAAACTTTTCATTCTGGTCGCTTTGGTTGAGTTGAAAAGTTATTTTGGTCGTGAAAATGCAGTAATTAGCGCTCAACAAGATTTATACTGATCGACTGTGATTCTCTACTGTGATATCAATTTATTCGCTAGAGTATATCTTGCTGATGGATTATGTGTTGGCTTCATTTTCGATAGTATTTCCTTCTCTTGATTATAATGATATCAGTATTGAGGTTTAATTTTGATCAACAAACAAGGCTACTGAATTCTTGACTGATTGAACTTCAGAAGGTATTGAAAGGTGACTTTTTCACCAGTATGCTTGTAGTTTCCAATTGAAAGCGTGTTTTATATCAGTGTTCGATTTGCTGGCAAGTATCGTTGTGTCTTAAATGGAAAAGCATCAGTAATTCAGTGGTTTGCTCGAGTTATTCGATATTCTCGCTTAGAATTGTTCAATTATTACAAAGATTCAGACCCAGTTGCATTAAAAATAAATATGTTAACTCACACCACGTGAATTTTTTGTGTTATCACATTTTTCAGATATACCATACGAGTATGTAGCAGAATAATTTCTCACGATTTCAATTGTCTTCAATGATTCTTGAAAGAATGAATTCCGATAATTCATCCATATGCAGTTGTATTGAATGTTCAGAAATAACTCTGCTTTTGTTGAAAGCCATGAATCAATTCTACATATTAATAATAATAATATATTCCAGAAAGTAATGGAGGTAGTGTCGGCATATTTATGAATAAAGCAGCATTCAGAATCGCCCTAATAAATCCAGCTCCCTGTGGATAAAACTTATAATACGCAACAGCCGAGCAAAAAACTCGGAATGTTCGCATTAATGGCAACATGAAGTCATAAACAATAATTCCGTATTAAATCATTTTTTTTACTCGCCAGTACTTTTACCTTCATACGCGTAATTTACATGCAAGCGAACCAGCATTTCTGAGCAATCTAGTTTTATTTCTTCGGCTGCGCTACATTCGTATAAAGTCGTTGCGTTGGTAATTTAGTGCGAATTTCTATTGACATATCCATGTGAGCTGGCTTAGTGAATATACGAGAATTTGCATACGGCATCTCATAAGTCCGATAGTTAACTGCACGTTTGTGGGCAGGGTGTCAATCGGAATTAGATTTCCTGTCCGCCGTAGAGGAGAAATGACGTTGGCAGACGTTAATGGCAACGCTCCGTTCTTGTAAATTACTCCAGAACACTTGTAAATGTACTACGAGACTTTTTCAATGACTCTCGCCTTGTCGATATGTAGATATCAGTTATAGACATGTTGACTTCTGTACTTGCACTGGATTTCAGAGTCGATTTCCTAGTTGATATTCAAATGTTATTGAGGTCACGTCAAATTTAATGCATGGAAAACATAAGAAGCTTTATTATCGACAGAAAATTCTGCTCCTATCGGTTGTACGACTATTTTATGCAGTGTATACAAATGAAATGAAATGGCTGACCAAACCGAATCAGCTCTCTCAGTACTTTTATTTCAATGTTGATCGCTTCAGATAAAAGTAGAATCAAACGAGTCTGAAACAGATTGGATGACTAGTGTTGGAACAATCCACTGCTTTAAAATCCTGAGATGCATGTATTGTAGCTTAACCTTGATCTGAATTGTATAGTTTGAGACCGAACTTTATTTTTTGAATCACATTCAGTACAAGATAGATGTTGCATACAAGACATTTGGATCCGTGATAATTTCAGATCAGAATTCAAATTGTAATCGGAATGAAAAGAATCAAAATTAAAAAGATCAGAATAGTTTATTCATCTTGTAAGATTTTAGTTGTCAGACAAACGCAGGAAAATTTTATTAAATGTACTTATCAGGACGTACATTCGGTCTGTTCGAACGTCAAATGGACCAGAATGGGACATCTGTTTTTATTAAGGTGCCTACAATAACTATGGTGAAACCAGTCCCTATCTCGACCCGTGACCAAAATCCCTCGATCAAAAAGCATAGTTTCGAACCGACACGAATCACCACAGATGGCGACACCGTCGGCGCTATAATAATGCGAAATGCAACGTTGCTAATTGTTAATGAAATACACCAGTAGTTTGTCTACAAAGTCTTGATTCGATACTATTTCACGAATCTATGGAGATGAAAGAACGTAGAATTGTATTTTGAAGAAGGAATGTAACTTTGGCTTTGTTGGAAGCGACTATTTGTTTTGCGCAGAAAACGCGAATTATTTATTTTAGAAGCGACAACCCTGATTTCTAATGCTTGTCAGTTTAGTTGTCAATCAGATTAAGAAATGACAAATTCTCGTCAAAATATTATCTTTTATTGATTACTGAATATACATACAGTCGGAAAATTGAATAGTAGATGTTCAATATACTGGTGAATGTTTTCCCAATGCGAGAATCAATTCTTTCCGAACGGTTTCGTCCTCTGTGAGTAATGAAAAAGTAAATTATTGATTACAACTCCGAAAACTTTCAAATTACCTTCGGAATTCCATAAAGATGACGAGAGACGGTTTCTGCTTGTCCACAAACTACACAAAACTTCATTTTAACTAAAAAACACCACACAGCAAAAAATAAACGACTACAAATTCAAAAGTAGGTTAATGAACTAGAGAAGCTTGGATTTCCCGCCAGTTCTGACTGACGTGGAAGAAAACAATGTTACCGAACACGATTGTGTCGCCATCTCATGACGATTCGATAAGTAGTCGTATAGGATATGTTCCATGAAATTCCCATCGACACTTTTGACCCACAAACAATTGAAAAGTAGTTTCACCATCACGTAGACACCTTAGTTTTTATACTTGAGTGGCACTGTCATAATTTTATCATGATATTATTTTTGTTTCAGGATATTTGGCATGCGCAGGTGTGCTCGTTGTCAAGCAACCATTTTGTCCTCTGAACTGGTGATGCGTGCCAAGGACCTTGTCTTCCATGTGCATTGCTTTTCGTGTGAAGTCTGCAGCGCCATCTTAACGAAGGTAAAAATATCACGATTGTTTTTGTCACCCAATCCACAAATTCATTCGAAAGTAGTAGTCCATGCTCAAAGTGGAAGACCAAGTTTATTGAAAAGAAACACACACAAATTCATTCCTTCAAAAAAACAATGTCTGTTGATCATGATGAAAATGATAAATTTTTTTCTGTTGTAGGGTGACCAATTCGGCATGCGTAACGGTTCGGTGTTGTGCAGGCTGCACTTCGAAGTCCCCCCCATAGCCCCGCACGACCTCTTTCCCCCCGTAGGCCTCCCACCCCACCACTACCCTCCGCCCTTTCCCTCGCCCGACTTCCACCCCCACCACCAGCTGCCGCCTCCGCCATCTGGCGAACAGATCGGCAAGGTTCCCCCCTTCTTCAACGGTGCACCCACAGCGCCGAGGCAGAAGGGACGGCCCAGGAAGAGGAAGCCCAAGGACCTCGAAGGTATGACTGCTAATCTAGGTAAGACAATTTATTGTCGATTTTGATTCGTTGGTGATGAGATGACGAATTGATTCTGTGTATGTCCCTGTATACACTGAAGTACGCAACAATTGTAAGAAATCTTTTTTTTATTGGTGCCCCTTTTTACCCATTTAAAGCACGCCCCAGCGTGTTTAAATCGAACTTTAAAAAACGCGCGTTTTTTAAAGTTACCATGGCAACATCAACAAAGAAACGAGAAACGTGACGTCTAAGTGACAAATTATTGATTATTGATTTGACGGAGTACTTTGTACATAATAGTCGACGCCTTGTACTGCTCCTAAATTTTCTGAAGGTAAGCCAGCACAACTAGTTCATTTATTTCTGATACCTCTTGCTTCATTTGATGAACTTGTCATATTCTTTTTTATATATATCACTCAATATTTCCGGTATTAACCTCGATTTTGCCTCACTATTCAATGAATTGATATTGGAATAATTCATTTTTGAACTCTGCGATAACAATAAACATAAAATTGTGAATGAATATCTGTTTTTCTAATTTCCATGACAACGAAAGGTGTCTTAATGTCACATCACGAAGTCAACCATTTTGCATTATAGTTTTCATTTCTATTCTTTGTAGTTATAATACCATTATATATTATTTCATGGTGCACCAATAAAAAAAAAATTGCGTAAAGTATTCGTGGATAACTGGTCTTGAAAACACTTGCTCTATTTCGAGCACTTGAACCAACTTAGCCCCTCTCAGATGTACTGAGTGATTCACAGTTTCTTCGAAAAACGCCTTTTTCACAATTAACAAAATCTTGAAAGGTAATATCTTCCGCAAAAAAGTAACATTCTGGACAAAATTCTTCAAGAACAACTTTATTAATGCTCCTTGAACAATGTGAATTTTTCGTGAAATTTCACCATAACCGATTTTTCAAATTGTTCCAATCAGAGAATAGATTTGTGACAGTTTGTCAAAATTTGCATTGTTGTCATTCGTCTTTGCCTTGGAGGAGAATATTATTCATTCAAATCTGGAAATTTGTAACTAATGAGATACCATTGAATAACCATCGAGGTCTCAAGATTCCACCACTAGATTCTTCTAAAAATTATTTCAATCATGAGTACAGAGGTATTGAAGATGATGAATAAGATCGCTTGCTAGAATGTTATTCTCTTCTTTTCAGTAGTGAAAATGAAATGTCAGGTTATTCCTTGCAATTCATCATGGTTCTCTTATGTCTGTTAACCATTTGACAGAAAGAATATCACTGTCGACTTCATTCATTCCACATCCTCTTCCGTATTATTTTCTCACTCTACATCCATAACTTATGGTAATATCATCGTGATGGTCAGATTATGGAAAGCACATCAAGCGCCTGTCCATTTAATTTATTCCGCATACAAACTGATGGGTATTTACGCCTGATATCGATGGAAGGATATTAATCTTCGTACGAATCTTGAATTGCTTTTACCTGCTGGTATTTGCATTCTCATTATGTTTCAACAAGATCATAAAAGTGTTGAATGCGTCAATAAAACAGTGAGAATAATATGTATACGGTTATTGGGAAATCAGCCAATGGATGACATAAATATACGGGTCCCATGTGTCAATGTCAAATTATGAAGGATAAGGTATATCGGATTTGTTGTTGCACTTTTTTACGTTCTACTCATATACACTACATTTTATTTCGCAGAAGTTGAGTTATACTCCTTACACTATTACACTATTTGAATTGAATTGTTCGAGTCATGTCAATACTAATCATCAAGATGTCAAGCGAAGGATTATCCATGTAGTCAATAATATTAACTGAATCATTGCCAAGGCCACTAGGGGCGTTTGTTTACAAATGAGCTCAACAATGTTTGCAATGAAAAGGGAATGCTTTCGGTAGCTCATTCAATATTGTTGTTTTTGAATCAAATTCCGATGAATATCGTTAATAATATATAATAGGTTTATTGCATCAATTAAAAAAATACAGGTAGCTACATGCATTTTTGCAAGAGGTAAACAGTACTAATAACATCCAAAAGTAAATGAAGTAGGGCTAAAAAAGGGATAGCTCTTTCAATATCTTCTTGTTGAAACATTCAAGAACAAAACAAACACCCCTCATATATTTGCAATTTGAAATTTATTCATGAGTTACTTCCCACCCCGTTCTCTTTCAGAGGTTGGGGGATGCTCACCCAAACCAACGGATAAGATTCTTGAAAACATCATAATGTTTTTCACATTTTGGTGCAATTTTACTAGAATTGTGAGAAACTATATTTTCTAGAATGGAAGCGTCATCTACTGAAGCACAACAAAATATTTTTCAGGGAGAATTCGAATCAGCTGTATATTTTATGTTACCAGGTGTTGGTTTTTCACATACAGGAAAACCTCCGAAAAACTTTACTTTACCCAACAGGAGAATCCAATTCTAGGGTGAATACATGATGCAATAATAAAGGGAATAAAATACAATTTCAAAAAAAGACAGAAAAATTAAAAAAAAAAAACAAAACTGCATGAACTGACAATTGAAGTGATACACTAACCAAAGACATGAAAGATACAAAAACAAAAATGTATCCACACAAAATAGCAGCTGAAAGAAATGAAAAACAAAACTGAAGAAACAAATAAATTCGAGTACAGCAATTTGTAACAATTAATCAAAAGTTGAATGTTGAATAGAGGAAAGCAGAAACAATGCTAAGCAACCTCCGAAACAATATCCGACATACTGCTATTGAAGATGATATATGGCGAAATAAATATCCCCAGTTTGACATATCCAGACAGGAAGAGAAAACGGCCACCTAATCAGCGGTGAAACAGGAGACGAATAAAAAAGCAGCTCGATCACGTGGCAACGAGCAAATGAAACAGCAGCGTGCG
Source organism: Plagiodera versicolora (assembly GCA_037013635.1). Taxonomy (NCBI): domain Eukaryota; kingdom Metazoa; phylum Arthropoda; class Insecta; order Coleoptera; family Chrysomelidae; genus Plagiodera; species Plagiodera versicolora. The sequence goes on from CM072990.1 coordinate 5,202,005, forward strand.
ATACGCCAAAAAATGGATAAATCCTCGTCGAGCGGCGAGCCAGCCAGCCCAAACGCCATTCGGCTTAACCAAAGCGGATTTGCACGGAGAGAGGGCTCTAGCGCAAGCCTCTTCCACATCCACATCCACTGTCATGCGGCACAATTAATTTGCCGTCAATCCGATCAGAGCTTCAAACAGCTAATCCATGTTTATGTCACTGCGCCACGCACAGACATATCTCTCTGTCTCTCTCTGGTTGGCCGGTTAATTAGTTGGTGGTTGTCATCAGGTTCGTTTGCGCCGAGGAAGGACGTCAGTGTTGTGGAGCTGCTGAGATCGGCCAACGTTCTTATCTCAACGAGCTAATTGGCATCGACGATGTAACCCACAATCTGGACCACTGAAACTCACATATCCGCCATGCGGAAGAGTAATTATCATCTAAGCTCAACGTGACTTGCATAGTGCGATATGGAATATGCCAGTTTCGACATGCTCGTGAAGATCTTCAGTCATGGTTTCAAACTTCTGCTGTGGGCTATGGTTCTAATACACAGTAGGAATGAGTATTTTTCAGTCCTTGTCTTGAAAGTAGGCCTAACCATAATTTCCTGGATTATGATAGCGAGTCTACGCCATAATAGTATCCTACTAGTTTCTTTATTGTGGGATCAACTCTATTTTATACCTGGTGCGTCATCTCACCTTTCTAGAAATCAATACACTAAACCCATGTTTTGGTTTTCGTTATTTTGTCATTATAACTTCAAGTTTCCCACATCTTTTCGATAATTTCATTGCTATTTTGATAAACCGAAACTGAAAGGAAAACCAGAATACCAAAAAAACTACCGAGCAACGATCTATTTTCAATTAGCGTGTTATTTTCTCTTGAATTTGGTTCAGGAGTTCGGAATAAATGTCCGTATGAAGATTCAAGAGAGGAAGCTGATCGGGTGAGATGCAATTAGAGTGATGTCAAACTTCGAATCAAGGTCAGAAATGAGAGCAATATCAATAATAATGAGTATTGAATGCAAACTTATTTCTGAAAAAATCCGAAAATATTATTTTTTTACTTCTGAATTCTGTCCGTTTTTGATTTGATTCTGACAGAAACTTCTGTTTTTACATACTAACTCAACTCAATATTTTTATCATGAACATGCGTATACTTATAGGAATATTGAATGTAGAAGAATCACAGTCTTTGTCAAGAAAGTTTTCTTTCAAAATTATAGTTTTCCAAAAATTTTGTGACCAACATTTCAGATGAAACCATATCAATGAAATTCTGAAATTCTGTGGAATTTTCTCAGACGCGTCAACGTTGCCATATTAAATACATTTTTATTTTGTGTGAATATGAACTACGAATATACTTATGTTTATTCAGTGAACACAAATTGATGGAAAAATAGTAAAATACTTCATTTTTGACTCTACATTTCAATAACTCTGCTATCACTAAACATTCCCATATTTAATTTATTCATCGGTGATGTAACATGCACATTTATGTCATTTGATTGGTACAAATTGTAATGGAACTCGATAAGTTTTTTAAATGGCGATTCTATGTTATTAGCAATGTTAATTATCAACAAGCTTCAAGAAATTCTGTAAGTACACATATATTCATAATAATTATGACAATATAGTTATTTATGGTACATATATACATCACTTCTGATCGATTTCAAACTGAGAAATGGTTCAATAAAGATAAACGCAAAGGTGATTTTGTTTCTGTAACTTTCAAGGTTTGTTTTCAGCATATCCAACGAATCATTTGTTATCAAAGAACAATATTCATTATTCTTTCTAATAATTTGTGGCAAAAACAATTGGGTTTTTGATTTTTCAAAGTTGGTGTCTTCCAATATGACCATTTGTGATTTTTGGAACTTTGTATTCCTCTCCATATAAATTCTCCTATTACGCTGTACCTGTACCCAATATTATCTGCTTACACTGTCGATCTGTTTGCAAAATTCAATTCAATTCAATTCTATTCCAATTCTTTACTGGATGCTGATTATGACAACATATAATACAATTGAAAATCATTCTTCTTCGATCTGATTTTCATTTCTTGTCAGAAGGAATTTCTCACCGCTTTCCTTATACTGCTTTCCATTGATAGCTTCATCGTCATTCAGAGATGTTAGGTCTACTCCTAAATTCATCAATGAAACATTTTTTCAATTCATCAGGTTCCTCGTGTCCTCCGCCTTCCCAATGATTTACGATGATTTCCATCACGATACCAAACATTCGAATCCTCTGGTAGCTCTTTTAGACGGGAAGAAGAGAAATATCCCGCAATATATCACTAAGATTTTAATTGGGTTAGATTCCATAGAGACAGACCGGGTTGCATTCTTGCGTCTCCTCGCCAAATAAAATATATTCACCTGCTGGAGGCTTTAGCCATCTACACGGACCAAATAGACTCGCTCCATATATATCGTCTCTATATCGACACTCGATGACACTGTGGCCATAAACGTAAATTACATTTGACCACAGGACCGGGCTCGAGCAGTATCAGGTGGTCGCAGCAGGACAAACAACCTGCTAGGTCACCTGATCTTGATCTACTAGATTGATTTTTTCGTCCAGCATCGTACGTTGTGTATGTTAGTTCATTTCAATAAATGGATGTTGCCTGTTGAAATAAATAATCAGCGACGTTTTCTCATTGGAAATGTTAAGCAATAATTTCTTCATTTTGTTTCACGTTATGACATTGAAGAGTTGATGAATATAATTGGCTAGACCAAAATCATCTTTCCAGAATTGCCTTCTTCGTAGTATTTATTGGGAAAATATCATGAGTATAAACGAAATAATCTTACAGGGGACAGACACATAATCAAGAGAGACTTGACGCTATTGTCATTTTTACTCAACTAATTCGATTATTTATTGAATAAATCAACATCTTGTTTCAAGATCTGTCGTGTCCGAATATTCATTTATTTATATCCGATTCAAGAAACTATTTAAGGTATTATTTATTATTCTTTTAGTTGCCTGGTATCTATTGCTTTTCTTCAAAAAATAGTCCAATGAGAGTGGTGATGTTTGATTATTTCAAATATCGATTTTCGTATATCTTTAATTATTATTCTCGAACGAATGTTTCATTTGTTGTCGTAATTATCTCATTCATTATAAATTTCAAACTTTCAGGTCAGTTTCATAAGAAAGTCAGATAAGAAAACGATAAAAGATTCTGCAGTTTTTGCTACAAGTTTTCTTGTTATTGCAACTACTGATATTATTAATTGCTGCTTCGAAAATGAAAAAAAAAATAATTACCTTATGCTACATTGTACTTCAATTTATCATTTGCAACAATGACAAGTAAAGTAGGACAGCACAATCGATCAATTGAAACTATCATACATATTGAGTGATGATAATCATGAATGAAAAAATGAATTCATATAAAAATTCTGAAGCCTGACCTGGTTTCTATTCGACCATCTTCAAGAACGCCGTCTGGGTACATGCGGCTTTTATAAAACTTCCACATTGAAAAACCGCCTCTGATAAAAATGTCTTAATCGAACAAAAATATAGCCACTGGCTTTCGGTATATGGCCATGTTCGAGTTTAATTTTAAAAAAGTTTTCGAAAAGTGATAAAGGTGCCGTTTTCGATCACCAAATAAACTGGTTTTTGGGTAGTCGATATTTAACTTCTGAATTTATTTGAAAACTTTTATCCATCATTTATAGTCTTCGGTGCAGTGTTGGGTGTTATGTGAATGAGCAGGATTAATAGCTCCTGACTATAAAATCGATGCAAGGATATAAAAGTTGAGTGTTATTGATGATTCCGATCTAGAAGATGCGAAACTTTTTGAATTTGCAATATAAAATTTTTATTGGCCTCTTTCATGATGTTATCTCTGTTAACATAAATAAACTACCTACTTCCATATGGGTGTAAGATATTCTCCACAGAAGTTGAAAAAATATCCACCTAAGAATTTCGTTCGCATTTGAATAAAAATTCCCAAAATGTCATCGTTGATGGTAAGTTTATTGAGCATTTCATCGTGATATAATAAATGATTATGAAAAAATGCACCACAAAAACAGAAACGCATTTAAAATAAACGCATATGATAATTAATTCGATTTCGAAAATAGAAAAGATGAAGTGGCTTGAAAGCTACTTTGACCATTCGATTTATTTCACAAATTTTTTCATAATTCACAAAAATGAAAAACACAAATTTCAATATTTTGTTCTTTGTTATTCTTATTGGTCTTGAATCATTAATGACCCATATGATGGACAGACTGTGTGACTTTAATAAAGCAAAGTTTTTTTATCAAACGCCATATAAGTCGGTGACTTGATTTGATACAAACTTGAGAACGATTTGTTATACAGTTGCCCACAGAAAGGGTTTTATAGCATACAAAATATACGGTCCGGGTGTTATAAAAATCCGTTGAACACTTCAACATCACCTTTTTATGTGTTTCATACCTAATAAAAATGTTGAATTTTTGGGGATATATTACACGAAGCATTTATCGTCATTTGAGCTATAGAAATTTCCTGTTGGTTAATTGATTTCAAAATGAACACCAAACCAGTGACGTAACTCAACACGGGGATTTTATGAGAATTAAAAATGATTTTTTTTCGATATTTCATGAATGTTACAAAGTTATGTATATTTTACAAAAATTACATGAATTCCCCAGAATATACAAGATGTATCGATTGTGTCAAAATCTTAGACGGGATAGAGTGCTTATGAAGTTTGTTGATTGTAGACGAAATTTCTACAAATATTGAAAGAACAATTTTAGTGTATTTATTCCATGAATCGATACATTTCGTTGAATAAAGAAAGACAAGCAGCAATACCGCATTTTCTGGCAAGCTGTCAAAATAATCTTGCTTATTTGCAGCGATTATGTTCGGAAATACTATTACGTTGATGATACCTATAGATTTCTGTTAAAATTGTCATCAAAGGAAACTCAATCGTGAAATGTCTTTCAAACGAATTCATTCAGTAATTCTAAATTCTTAAGCTAGATTCAATTGATAATTCAAATCAAAACTGCTTGATATCCGAACACAGACTGAGTTTTGCCTCATTCATCTCCAGAGTCATATTTTTTGGGAAGGAATCATTCTCCATATTGTTCCTGACAAACTTCTTGGTGATGCCACTGTGAACACAAACAAAAACCGGCGCTGAGTTGAGAAGATCATTCAACACTTGAATAAAATTTATAACGTCAATAACCTAGTGATAATAGCCTACTAAACAAATAATAAACCGAGGGCAACGAGAAGATGGTACTCATGGATCGATTTCGGTTTCATGGGGGGCAATAAAAAGGGTTCTTCTATGCGGCAAAGTTTTCCCATCACGCGTGGCGTTTAAGGGGTGCGTAAACAGATGGATTTGGAATATAATAGTGAGAGATACTCATCGATGGATGCTGTGATTTCGGAACGGTTAATTAGTTTGCGGGTATATTGTGGGAACTTATTGAAAGAATCAAGCGAACACTAGTATATTTGATGAACACGTTAAGTACGTTGGGCTACAAAATGGCAAATTGACAGATACATTGGTTTGAATACATGATTCAGCATATATAATATTGAGCAATAGTCAGAACTATATTTATTTCATTCGGATATACAGAGTGTCCGAAATACTGCAGAAAATCTCTCGGAAAATGGTTTATATGGAGCATTCATTTGAATTTCATTAACTTGTATATCAATTCAATTCAATTGAATGCAATTCAAGAGGAGCTTACTCAATCGACAACCTTCTGACGCCCATAAAAATCAGAGAGATATTCCTGATATTCTAGACACTGTGGATCAAATTCAAATAATTGAAAAACTTCCATGAATATAATGTAGTCGATGTCAAATTGAACCGATATGAAATATCTTGAGAAGTTGACGTGGAATCTTCAGTTGATACATCTGAAGCTCACTGAAATAAGTTGATATTGATATTTCGTTTCAGATTTTATCAATATTTGAACCTGTCGCTTTGTAATACCTGACATAAGATGAATTGATCTATTGATGCTTTTTGCCAGTAGCTGCTACAAAAGAGCTGATCTACACTTTTTCAGATTGTTCAATTCTAGATTGTTCAATGACCATTATTGCTTTCTTCTTACATAATTGTTAACATATATTTGATTTTCAAGATTTTTAGATTCAATTCAAAGTAGTCTTTATTTTTCATCAATATAATCCTTGACACCAACTTATGTGGAGTTCGCACTCAATCCGTGTTTATGACATGAGGAGTTCATATTTTCTCTTTAGTTTTACTGCTGCTATCTGAAATCGGATAATTTCGCGGCCCTACTGATGATGCAAATATTCATTCACTTGACATTACCTATATCAACTAAGCAATTCATATCCATAAATTTACTTGCAATCCTTGGGAAGATCTTGATGAGGAAATATATCATCAGCTTCAAAGCGGTAGAACGATAGAAGATCTTTCCATCATGATAGTCTTCATGCTTTCAATTATATAATTTCCTGTTGATCTCGATAGTACTTTTGGTTGTTTTATTAGGAAAGGTGATGAAGTCATAACTCAACCAATCATCTAATAGTATTCACTTGGGCTGGTTTCTATTCATATCAGTTTCAAAAGCTGTGTAAAGATCTCATTTTCGTACTCTCACAATTCTTCTACGACTGATTGTCACAAATGCAGTTCATCTGAAAATAATCTATTCCATTCCATAATGTCAGTCCTAGAAATGTTTATCTTTTGTTACAGATCTCAACTCAGACTACCTTGATATGTCGTTCGGCAGATCGCCTGGTACGCCAGGTCTGCACGGTTCTAGCCAGAGGACAAAAAGGATGCGAACGTCCTTCAAACATCATCAGCTACGAACGATGAAGTCCTACTTCGCGATAAATCACAATCCTGATGCGAAGGACCTCAAACAATTATCTCAGAAGACTGGTCTCCCCAAAAGGGTTCTACAGGTGAGGAGATTTGATTTTCATCAAGTGTACAGCTACCGTTTCCCACTTTATTATGTTTCGTCTGATTCTGATCTTCCTTGAGTTTCTAATTCGATTTCCCGAATTTCAATGTTTTCAATTTTCAGTTGTCCATTCACCTCGCTTATATAAGCTTATTTGGACTCACAGTGAGTGGCGGATTTAATGTGCAAGTTTTACTCAACGCGAGTTTTCGGGCATCGGTTCAAATCCCGTTCATCGCTTAAAAAATTTAATTAAAAAATGAAAAACTAATATAGTTCACAAATACTGAAGAACACGCTTCAATGATGAACTTGAATGATTAAAATAATTACTGATTTGGAAATAGATTAATTGAGAAAAATATTGTTATTGTGAAAAAATGGGCGCTTTTTGAAAACTGATCTTTGCAGTAGCCCACGCTTTTTTACAATAACAATATATTTTCAATTCATTCATTTCTATATCAATAATTATTTTTGCCTTTTCAGTTCATCACCAGAGCGTGCTTTTCAGTTCAAAATTCATCATTAGTCATTTCTGAACTCAGTCAGGTGACATAAAATACCAGAAATATAAAAACCACGCCGTTTAATTCGCGAAAGTCGATCACCTTATGGATGGTCTCTTATGTCACATCGCTTATATTTATGAATTCAGATTTGGCATATAATCGTTTGATTCTTCTAGTTATGGATAATATAATATTGTCAGTATGTTATAAACATTTTATCACTAATGAATCGGCAAGTTATTGTCACTCGGTAGCTGTTTCCACAATGATAAATATATTTACAACATCGAAGCAAACGAGTCAATTAGGTACATATAATTCCCGTTGACCTGCGTTGTTTTCATTAAATACCCATATAATTAACACTTCGAAACGAGCTATTCAATTACATTTACACAAATTGAACAATTCGCTATCAGGCGAGCGATCATTAAATTTGTGCTGATAGCTCAAACTAAGAGTGGAAGGATTCAAACTGCTGAAAGCGAACATAAAGTGCGGACTCAGCGCTCTCCATTGATAAACAATCGTTCCAGCGATGTGAGAGCCCGGAGCTCTAAAAACCGGGACTATTAAAATCTTTCACTCTGCTGAGGTTGTTTGTTTTAAGTCCTCGTTAAGAACTCTAGAGCTACTAACCCCAGGCCTCGATATTTCAGCGAGCCGGGCTCATCGTGATTTGTTGCCGAACATAAAGCCCTTATAAATAATACTAATGACAAAAAAGATTGAATTACTTGTGGCACCCTCTTGAGGAGGAACGGGCCAGTGCTATCCGAGTAAGTCAGATTTATGGTTATACTGCAAGGTATGAAACTCATTCGCCTAGATCTTGTGGCGGATTGGTTTTTGTTTGGTTCGGTAATTGGTTTCATTTGCATCGTGACTTGACTCCATTTTGAGATAATGGCTCTCCCACGCGATTTGTTCATCGTTAATAATAAATTCGGCAAGTGACACCTAATGAACAGGTATTTCATATGTATGGTTCGTTTGAGATGTCGTTATGGCGTATTTAGTAGATGGATGCTAATTGAAAATTGGTAAGAGGGACTGCAGGTATTTTTGCGATCACCTCAGAAGGAGAGATTGACTCTTGGCGGATTAGCGGATGAAGTCAGTTCTCATTTTGATCTGAGACATAAAGTGAGCTTTATACTGACGCATTTGCACTACAATTTCTTGAAACCATATATGAGGTTGACTAAAGATGGTTATTGATTTCTATCAATACAATTGTTCAATAACAATCCAAAGGAATAACTTTTTTCCAATGATTCAGTTCATAACACTTGATGAACTTCGTCAAGAAATATCCGAAGAATGCAATAGAATTGATGTGCAAATCCAAAAAGGGTTAAATAGAATATCAAACACAGAACTTTCTTCTACTAGAAATAAAATTTCGAAACCGAAGGTGTGTTTCTATTTGAACAAATCAGATATGATAAATTTCAAATTCTTTTTGATTCAACAATGTATTGCACAACCTCCTTCGCTTATCGCTTAAAAAATGAGGAAATAGCTATCGAAGAGAATGGATGAAAAATGTGATTTTTTTGTTGAAAAAAACCAGGTTAGGAAATGAAAAGTGACGTGTCTGAGCGTTTTTCAATTTTGTCTTCAGTAACAGAAGGGGGTTGAGAAATATCATCCACATTGCATAAAATAATTTGTCAGTCCCTCCACAAACCAAACAACCTGTGTATATAAGATAGATTCATTCATCGAAATTGATGTTTACAGTTTCTTTCCCAATGTGAAAATATTCTCTATAAGAGGAAATGAAACATCATCAAATCCACTGAGGACTCAGAAAGAAAATCACATGAGCTGCTGCTACAAAATTGGTATCTTCAAGTTACGACCTCGTTAGGAGAAAATGTTCCCCGTTTCAAACAGGAAAATCGCGTACCGTCTCCACCCAGCACCGCACCTCTCCACCCCTTCGAATCAATAACTTCTCGGGAAAAAATCCCTTTCACCCCGCACCGGAAAAGCATACAAAGAAAATGGCGAAAAAGACTCCGTTCGCCTATAGCGTTCGACAGTTTGAGTCCCCAGGGATCTTGGGGAAGACGAGTAATTGGAGACGTCGCATCCCGAAGGGGAGACCTCCATTTCTTCCCCCTCTGCGCACTGTCAATTTATTTTATTTCGGGTCGCGGGTGGCTGACTTCGAAAAGGCGTATTTCGAGTTATTGATTCGACGGACCGAAAGAAATTCTAGCCCTACAGTTGGGAGGTGGGTTGTTGGAGGAAAACAAAGGTATTCGATTCGAGAATTGAGTTCACAGAAGAGTTATTCTCTTTACTGACTCCTGGAACAAAAAAGATAATTTGATGAAAATTTAGCAAAGGTTGTTAGGTAGAAAGTGGCACTCGATGGAAATATTTCCAAAATACTGGCATCTTTGTTCATATCAAGAATAAATCATTACTCTGTGAATTCAACTGGTTACCACAATTACGTTTCTTTACGAATCTATTGACGAATTTCAATGAGAGAGTTTTCCTAAACTGTGAAATCGATAACTTCCAAACTTCTTTCTATTCTTGTATGGATTAATAAATGAATTTCAATATATTGTTAATCAAAATATACAGTATTATTCATATAACTACCAAGTGTCGAGTACAATTAGCTTGACAAAATGCCGTATTTATTTGTTCAGAATATTCAAAATGAAATTGAGGTGTAATTTCTCGAATCAGCTCTTCCATCAAGACCTGGATTTCAATGAATATAATATAAGATAGCACGGAGTTAATTGACAAAAAAAACGTGATGAAATAACTGTCTCAAGTTTTTAGTATCTTTAGTTACTGAAACTTTTTATGTCGCCGTAATATTATGTTTCATTTGCTTGAATCAATATGTCAGCTGTTCTGCTATATTTTTCTCATAACCGATATGACAAGGTTTGATTTCCTGTCTGTTGGATGATACATAAAATAATTAAAAATAAGATTAAAATAAGTATCGAATCGAAATCCGCTTAATTATTATTATTCGAAAACGAATTCACGATGGAGATATGGTAATTATTATGAGTTCACTTGAAAAATTATTATAAAGAAATGAGTATCGGGCTATTTCTTCTTATCTTTGAATAATTGTGAGTTGGGTCGTAAATCATGATAAGGTATACATTTTCAATTTATGTATGTATACATGGGAGAGGTCATGTTCACAATGCTTGTTGAATATGCATTTTTTTATCTGTGATTTTGAAGGTGTGAAATACTTTTTAATACAAAATATCTCGTAAAATATTTTCACCAACATTAAGAATCATTGGAATATCATCGGAAAAAAATTAACCAATATTGAATCAACATACCTTTATATTTCAATTGATTTGCTGAATTTTCGTTATCACACATCTTTCATGATATAATATCTGAATAATGATAGTTCGAACTGGAATTCAGCAGAGGAACATGGAAAGCACTTTTTCAAGTTCGAGCTGACAAATATTTACGATACTTATCGACCAAACATATGTCATATAAGAAATACCAAGAATTGCAAGTAGAAATCGAAGAGGTCATGCTTCTCTGAAGGATGAGGAATAAGTATAACAAAAAACAAATCCGTAGTTAAGAAATTACAGAATGAATCAATGACGAACTGTCTATTGTTTGAGACCACGTGACCATAGTCATTGAAGTAACTTTATGAATGCATGCATTCCATTAGGACAAATTCAATTTACTAGAATTGATCTCCTGTTTTGAAACGTTCATGTAACACAACTCCTCGTTCGTTTCCTATTCGTCCCCTCGAGATAGATCTCGACCAATTTTCACCATGACGATCTGCGACGAATGCAGCAGACCGGCAGTGTATGCGTGACCAAATGATGTGCCACAGGCAGACTCTCTGCACTCTACTCGTTCCCCGCACTCTAGCGACTATTTCTATTTCTGCTAATTGCCAAAGGCGGCTGTGTCGGAATGTTCACGATGAGAAATGACTGTCGGTTGACTGATTACCATGGAGACCGCCGCCACCGTTCACTTGATCTTGCTGCGTTATGCTGCCTGCTTACACTATCGATCCGTATTAGGGACAAGATGGCCGTGTTTACCCAAGGTTTGCCGACTTTTTTGACGTTGTTACGAGAGATGTTCTCGTATTTTTTCTGATATCGGCAAGGATTTGTGATTCCCTATGAGAAACGGTTTACATTGCGTCGTAATAGCATTCTGGGGTGTTGACAAATACTTGTCGGAATGTTGTTTTTTTTTCATGTGGAGATTAAAATTTCCTCATTCGGACGAACGTTCAGGATTGTTAGTTATGCTTTGAACATTCACCGTTGATCAGGAATATATTTGTTGCAATCCTTAGATGAGCTGAAAGAATCAGTGAACAATCGAGAAAAATAGGCAGAAATCTTGAAAAATAATATTTTGACTTCACCTATGATCAAGAAGCAATAATCAAAAATTCAGTTTTCCAGAATAATTCTCATCACTCAACAATTATGAAAATAAATCCACCATTATGACAGCTGTGGACCATTCAGAATTTTTTGACATAAGGCATGACAGTATGAATGATTATTGAAATTCGAGACAGGAGGAGCTCCATATTCAAAAAACCTTCTGGAGTTGAGTGTCATTCACTCTTCTATGGGCCATGTCCTAAAGATGTGATGCCAATAAACGATGACAGTCTCAGAAAACCGTCACATAGATTCCAAGATGAGTCTGGAATTTACCTCGTACCCTGCAAGAGCTTTTAGGCTAGTCCAACTTGTATGATAAGCGATTTTTTCGTTATTGATTTGCTTTCTGTTGATTATTAGGATCTCAAGAATGATGTTCAACATAAATAAAATGGACAATAAACTACTCACTTCTTCAATTAATCATAACGTCAAAAGATCAGAATTATTTTATATCGCATTTTGTAGAAATAATATAGTACGAAAAAGTTGCTGATGCCATAAGAGCAATTGCAAATGTAGTTTGATCCAATCTGATGACAATTTTTGACAACGATGAGATATATATCAATCCTTTCAATATTTCTGGAAAGTGTTATACATCATCAACTTCTGAGTGATCACTTTGGAGCTCTATCAAAACTTCTTCAGAGTCTCAGAGGAAGCGTCAAAAAAGCTGATACCTGTGACCCTCATTCGCATATAATTTCTCCTCAATGAAATACAGTTTTTCCTTCCTGCTGAGGAAGCGAAAAAACTGTGGAATATCCGAGCGCATGATAAATTCGCATGACTGACAATTCAGACAAGTCGATCTATCATGCGGCCTGTTTGAACTCGTTTCGAGAATTTCGAGATGTACCGAGCAATACGAGATACACTTGCTTAATTACCCAAACGGCTGGTAGCGGTCGTGGCTATTTATTTGAATTTCCTTGGCGCGTGTATCGTAGCAAACAAAAAAAAAAAGGGAAGTGGGTCGTCTACAAAGTCTCGACTGATTTCTGTACAAATCGAAAGTGACGCGTCGGATAATGGGGATAAATGATAGTGTTATACAGAGGATGTTTCCATGTTTCCTCGTTTTCAAAGGTTCAATTTTGATCCGGCAGTATGGGAAATTATCAACTGTCATCGTCATTGCCACTGAATCATCGAATTTCGAGAATAACAGTGTATTATTTATGTATATAGATGTATTGTTGTTGAACTGAAAGGAACAAGTTTGAAGAAACGTTCCGAGATGTTGCAACATGTTGACCAAAATTCTCCCATTGCATACGATGAATCAATCAAATAATTACCAAGAAGACACTAGAGGACTCTACATGCAGCTTAAAATATTGAGGATAAGGATTAATCTGATGACAAATTGTTATGGTTCAGTTAGGATTCCATGTTACTCAATATCTGTTCATGAATTGAAAGGTCAAAAAGAACTCATTTTTGCTATTGTGACAGCGTGAATGAAAGCAAAATTATTTCTGTTCGACTCACCGAATGAATCGCTGTCTGCGTTGCTACTAGTGATGGGTTATTTTAATACCAATAATTTGGAAGTTTCAATACTGTCTTCGAAGGCAATACATTGTAGTGAGAGCTTCACTTGAGATCACTCCTAAACTAGGTTGACAATTTCACCAGCATATGGCATCCTCTTTGTCGAAATTGTCAATTTTGGAACTGGCATTCAATTCCTGATCTAATCTAATCTAATTTCATACAGTGTTGGAATTGTTTGGAGTAATAAATTATCTAATCATAAAAATTGAGTTATTTGGACGATTCTCACGAATATAAATGAGTCCCGTATTGCTTTATCGCTCAGATAATAACAGTAATCATAGAAGCTGGCGTTGTACAACAAGACTCGCGAATCTCCGTCCAAACCATTTTAAATTCAAATTTCCTCGATCCTACAAAGATAAACAGACAAAAGCTAATGCCCATCATTTAATTTCTGTTTAGCAATCTTCAAGGCATAGTAATGCATATAATGTACTCGGCTCGAAATAGGCGCATCAGTAATTCCTCTATACTTACTTGTACATTCTGGGAATATTATAATAATTTTCTTTCGGTATATTTTACACGTAGTTTATACCAAATTATACCCCACAGCGAAAATATAGTAATTTCAATGTGATGCCTAGTTTAACTTTGTCCGAATGGGTAGTGTTATGTATTCCATTAGATATTCTGAACAATGTATTAAGATTATATAACCGTTAATCCGGGGAATGGAGTGGAAAATTACTTGACTCCGGGGTTACCTGGGTTCATTTCCATAAAAATTCAGGAGGAAAATGTGAGCTATCAATCTGTGGCATTTTTGAAATCAGTATGAGTTGAAGTAGGTAGGGGAAACTTTTCTTTGAGGATCAATTAATTTTCGAGCAAATATGCAAGGATGTTGTCGCATAACATATGCCTTATTTTGAATATGTTAATTGATATAGTGGAACAAGGCTATTATAATAAATTTCAAATAATAACAATAAATATTTAGTTGAAAACATAATTTCGAGATACATATGGATAAGGGAAGTGAATAAACTAATGTATAATTATACTATGTGTGTGAATTTGCTATTGACACAAGCTTGGGACGAAATGAAAATTATTTATTTCAGCAGTGGAATTCTCATTCGTGAATTGAGCTAGCGACAGTTCACACTGACACCTATTCCTTATCTAACATTTTTGAGGATATTTTTTACCAATCTACGTTCTATCTATATTCTATATTGTCGAGTTCAAACAGAATTACAAAGATCCATCGGTGGTAGACGAGATAGTGAAGATACTCAGAACAAATGCAGTCATTGAAAGAGTGATGACTGATGAGGCAAAGTTTCAAATGAGATTTTGAGTATATGATACAGATGATTTTGAGTAATTTGTTGTTGTTCTGACAACATTTAGTTTGATTCATTAATATCTATGGATATTATCCCAATATCATGAAAATTATTATTTTAACTTTATTCAATATCAATTTTCCTGTGAATATCTGAAAATTTGGGACAGGATGATGAATTTTGAGATCACAAGATTTCTGAGATGAAGGATTGTAAACGGTCGTCACAACTTGTCACATCAATATTATACATATTTTTTCTGATTTGGAGATATTGAATCAATTCATGATAATTATTATTAGATTTTTCTGAGTCTAATAAATCGTATCTACCTGTTTGATTCTCGATAAAAATCAGGAACCACTCGTTTTATCAAATATTAGTTATCCTTCTTGACAATAAAAATTATGGAAAATATTGCGAAGGATGAAAAAAACGAATTAATAATGCGTGTTTAAGCGTATTTTAGCAAGATCAAAATGACACTAATAGATAAGCATAATAATTCCTAGCCAATTTACTGGATCCAGAAATTAGTTTCTTATTCCACAGCAGCAATTCAAAAACAACCGTAGATCACGTGTTCCTATCAAATATATGTTTATTACTGAAACATGCTGTTAAGATTGATCGACATAAAAAACAACCCTCTCGGAAATAATATATCAAGCGAGATGTGGCCGAACGGCACATTTATTTAGACAAACGGAGCATTTATCTTGCGTGGTTTATTTCCAGAGCGCTAATCTGCGCTCTTTGCCTCACGTATTTGATTAATTTCGAGGAAGATGCGCCATGCTCAAAACAGATAAGCTGCTCTGTACAACAAACGCTTTGGAGCACTTTCATCGCACCATTAGAAATAGGCATGCAGATATGAATAGTTTAGACAACTATGATCGGAATTGACATGTCGTTTATTTCCTTCTCATGGTTGAGTACTTCGAACACGACGTTCACCATGTTTCGTCAGTTGTACTAGATTAGATTAGATTAGAATGTGGCCTTTGCTTCAGGGAGCCTCCATACTAAAAACTTTAAAGATTTATTGTGTACACCCACTCTTCATGTTAGAGTTCTGTGTCTAGGCCCATCTTCAGAACTAAGCCTAAGGTTCTCTATGTACCGGAAAGGTAGGAAACCTTAGCCTTGACAGACTTTCGCAGTAAGACAGAATGTGCTGCGGTTTCCTAGTCTTCTCGACAGAACCTACAAATGGTTGTTGTGCCTGTATGTTTGATAGCGTTCATGAGTTTGTTGAGCCTACAGTGTCATATCAGGAGCTCAATCCATGATTCTGTTTGTTTCCCTGTGGTGACCTAGTAGATACTTTTAGTGGTGGTTCTTCCATAAACTCTTCGGCCTGTCACATTCCCGGCGTCGTCTTCCACCATTCTCGAGATTACTTGTTAATCCAAACACTGTTGAATGTGTCAGTTGCACCAAGTCGGTTCATTATTCATAGACATCCAGTCCAAGTCTATATCTACTCACTTATAGTGAGAAGAACATAGTATAACTGCCGGCACCTGGTAGATCGAGACAACTGTCATGCCTTGGTTTGTGAATCACACAGAAAATACTTTTGAAATGTCATAATTGATTTTTCAAGTATTACAAAATTCAATACCAAGTGAAGTTAAGCCACTTCAGGAAGGTGAGGCCTGTGGATTTGTTGCAATAGTACTACACCTTCACCTGCCAGTAGATAGCCAAGGCTTATAGCTTTCCTCTCAGCAAAGTAATCTATCAGGCGAATTTATGAAAATCAAAAAAATTATATCAATTGAACTTTCCTTCAACTCTTATTGATATATACAGAATGTAAAATATCCGAAGTTTTCGAGTGCACTATATTCAGACACACTGTATACAAATTTTTGAATGAAAATTTAGAAATTTCAATAATACAGGGTGGGGCACCACATACGACACGGTATCTGTAAACCAAACCATTGAATATTTCGGGAATTTCTTCTTTCCATTATCTGTATATTCATCGAGGCTGCAAAAGGAAAATATTTTGGAGTATACAGGGTGGCTCAAAAAAGTGTGACATATCAAAGTTGTGTTTTTTTAAATAGAACACCCGGTATTTTGTTGCAGTTTTGGATAGTTCTGAGAAAAATAATACGATTTCATGCAAGGTACCATGTTCCTAACTATAACCGTTTTCGAGTTATTGTTTTCTTTTTGAAAATGCAGGGTTCAATTGGAGACTGAATAACATCGAGATGTATGGAAACCATCCCTTCCAATTCTGACCAAACATTGAAGAGGTTTCAGGCTATTGATTTCGGTAGAACCCGTTTCCCAATATTATACAGGACGTTCAAAATTCATTGTCACCCTTTTATAATTTCCAAACGCAAATAACTTTGTTATTTTAAATATAACACCCTGCATTTTTTCAATCTGAACAATACAAAATTTGATTATCTTTCATTTTATATTAGGGTTCCCTATACCTAACTCGAATCGTTTTCAAGATATTGGCATTTTCAAATAGTAGTTATAATTTCAATGCATTTTTTGAATCGAGAGAGCTGTAAAACGACATTCATTTGATTCGGTAACAGAATTCTCATCGATAGTTATTATACTTATAAGTCAGAATTGGAAGGGATGGTTTCCATACATTCCGATGTTATTCAGTCTCCAATTGAACCCTGCATTTTCAAAAAGAAAACAATAACTCGAAAACGGTTATAGTTAGGTACATGGTACCTTGCATGAAATCGTATTATTTTTCCCTGAACTATCCAAAACTGCAACAAAATACCGGGTGTTTTATTAAAAAAACCAAACTTTGATATGTCACACTTTTATGAGCCACCCTGTATACTCCAAAATAATTTCCTCTTGCAGCCTCAATGAATATACAGATAATGAAAAGAAGAAATTCCCGAAATATTCAATGGTTTGGTTTACAGAGACCGTATCGTACGTGGTGCCCTACCCTGTATATAGGGTGTTCTATTTGTTGAAATTATTGCAGACATCATCACCAAGCATTTCACTCTCAACTGATTTCACCTTATAAATCTGGCAAATTCAGAATGAGAATTGATTTGTTGGCTGAAATTGAAATTATGCAATATTTTACGAAAGTACTGTACATATTTATTATTATTGAATATCATCCAAGTTCCAAGTGCGTTCGCGGAATACAAATGGTTCAAAACAAACACAGCCGACATATAAAGTTTATTATGACATAAAATCTATGAGTGGAACTCATAAAGCGGAATCCGAGCAAATCGAATGGCGAAACATCAAAGTTCGTCGGCAAAAATCACTATCGAATCAGCCACATTGTTAGAAGGCACAAAAACGGACGTCAAGAAGAATTCGAAATCAATTCGAGTCGCAGCGACATCAAAGCGACGTGTCAAACGAGTGTACCAATACGAAAGGTAAGACTTTGAGATCTGCAACGACGCGCTCATAAAACGGCAATTGTAAAATTTTATTATTCAGAGAATGGATAATGAAAGTTGCATGAGCCATGAGCGCGTTGCTCGGTTCTCGCTAATCACGCCTATGCAAGCGGCTATTCCTCTCCTAATAAGGCCACCACTATTAATAACAATAAACTCGATGTGGCGATAATAGTGGTACGAGAGCGGAGCGCGGTCTCTGAGAGATCGAGGAATTCCAAACTACCCATTATCATTTGTTAACGTTTGCGATGGCAGCATGGCCGATGAGCAAAAACTCGGCCCTCCACTGGGGCATTTGCAAAATCCTTCGATCACAAGACGTTCGCTCGACCATAATTTCATTGAAAATGACCAGGAAGTCCATACGGGAACACGAGCTTCAACATCTTCGGTGAGAACATTTCGCTTGAACGTTCCAGCTATGTTTCCTCACCTCTCGAACAGACACTCAGTAGAATGTCAGCCTATACACCATCCGTCAAACAAACTGTACATAATGAATGAAATCAGTATATACTCGAACTAGAAGAAATTTTTGTTTTCTTCTATTCAGAATTCACAAAGTCCCCCCTTGAACATGTCTTCAAAATAGGTCATCGTTTCAATAGATATTTCCATCATCGCCATCAACTGACAGGCTTGATAGATTCAGATCATCCACTGCTTCATGGAATCCTAGACATCCTTCATGAAAAGATGAATTTGTGGATCTTCGATCCAGTGATTTCTCCTCTGTCCAAAACAAACAACTCCTTTTGAAGAACATCAGCACTGACCAAGGCCAAAGGCTTTTCCTGTATTCGATATTCTTCC
This sequence comes from Plagiodera versicolora, assembly GCA_037013635.1. NCBI lineage: Eukaryota > Metazoa > Arthropoda > Insecta > Coleoptera > Chrysomelidae > Plagiodera > Plagiodera versicolora. Next base: position 5,221,104 of record CM072990.1, read on the forward strand.
AAATGATGATTTTTATGGTATTGGTATTTCCTGACCGTAATATGTAAGACTTAATTAGATGCTTGGCATCTTCGGTCCAAAATAAAAAATATATCTTCTATGTTGAAAAAAGTTCGTTTTGTCTAATTTTAAGCCATTTTCGAGTCGATGATTCATCGATTTTGATGATAATACAATGATCATTTTCAATTTAATTTCGACCTAACATGAAGATGGCTTGAAAGTAGCCGAAACGTCCGTCATTAATAAAAAACTTTTTTTTTATTGGTTCCCCAATTTGCCCCTTTTGAGCACGCCTGAGCGTGTTCAAATCGAACTTTAAAAAACGCGCGTTTTTCAAAGTTATCATGGCAATATCAACGAAAGAACGAGAAACGTGAAGTCTAAATGATAAATTTTTGATTATTGATCTGACAGGAGTACCTTGTAAACGTCAAATAAAATATTACTGACAAATGCAAAACTTTATTCAAACGGAAAATGTGGATCTGGTCTTTAAAACACTTGCTTTATTTCTAGCACAACGGCGCAGAGTGTTTTAAAGACCTTTTCATCCACTTATATTTTTATATACTATTTCAACATAGAAGATATATTTTTTGTTCTACCGAAGATGCCAAGGATCTAATTGAGATGATTTGTTTTCACGAGAAAAAGAAATCATATTAATTTGGCTTCTGGGCTACATAGTAATAATCACACTCATTTGGTAATGTGTCAACATTAATGTTACAATCTTTCAAGGCATCAATGGAATAGGAAAAGTACAATGAGCCTTTGACTGCATTGCATCCTTTGGACCCCTTGAGTAAAATGAAAAAATAAAAGTGATAGACTTCTTTGAGGCATTCGACGCACTTGACCATGAATAATTACTGCATTGGTTAAAATACTTTGAGCTATCTATAATTCTAATTTTTGTATTTTGTTTTATTGGCTTGAGTATTGATTCTACAAATACGTTCGTTGCTACTGGAAGTGGTTCACATTCCTTCATAAACAGTAGAATCTGTACAAGTTTCGACTCATAAGCAATTGGTAAAACTTTGATGGAGCAATGCATCCTATTATTTCCTAACAGTAGTTCAAACCCCATAACGCATACGACTCTCACATTCTTCTATTTATTCACACCGACCTTTCTGTTTCGTTCAAATCACTGAATGTTATCCTTGTTCCAGGTATGGTTTCAAAACGCCAGAGCGAAATGGCGACGGATGATGCTGAAACAAGAAGGAAAATCCGGTGGGGATAAGGGTTCAGGCGCGGAAAGCATAAGCGACATGGACCTGTACCCCCACGGACCAGCCTCCATGGGCAGCACCATGTCAATGAATCCACACAGCCCGCCCTTCATTATGCCCACGGGCAGCCCTTCGTCGCTGGACTGTTCGTGAAAGATCGTCCGGGACGATAGGGACTCGAGTTATGTCGGAATAGTTCGGATGATAAGGAAAGGGTGTATTTAAGCAGTGAACTTTGCTAGACCTGAATTGAGACGCGGAACAGACTGAGAATGAGGCAAATTGATTGAAGTGTGTTGAATCTGTGATGGTACCATCTCGAATATCTAACGTGATGAAGGGGTTAGAGATTTTATGAAGGATAACTTATTGAGTATGGGCATTGGTAGCACTACATATGTCATGAATGTAACAGGTTAGATCGAGGTTAACAAACGAAAAATGAATAACAACTGAATATATCGAAGATTATCAGAATGGATCATAACAATTTTGAACCATCAATCAACAAAGATGGTTGAATATAATGATCATTTGAGCACTGAAGAATATAAATGGACGGGAAAAAAGGTTCATCAGTAAAAATCCAGACGAACTATTTTAAATTTCACATCTCTAAAAATACTGAGTTCACAATCAATTCTCCGAGATGAAGTTCAATCAAAAATTATTTCAATACCGCGTAGCAAAAATCTGCTGTATCAACTAGCTAACACAACGTATAAGAAATCATCTCATTATTTCTGATGATTACATGCGCAAAATGGAAATTCCACTGATGACATGTTAATTGCCAAAATTATCCGAGAGATTTTCGAAATGTATCCGATATGAAGTGTCCAGAAAGAGCCTGAAGATACATTCAAGGTTTGGAATGATGCGTAATGACTAAAAAATGAGCTGTAAGTCCAGTGATTCAATTTTTCGATCGTTAGGTTCACCTAAATTGGTCATTTTGTAATTACAGACTACCATCGTTGTATGCTTTGTATATGTGATGGTTCACTTCAGGACAGAATTGTAAATAATTTTGTCTATAAATTTATTATACTAGATATTTATGTTATAGTGCTACCTGCAAATTTATTGTAAATAATGGTGGTAGCGCATTCCTATTAATACATTAACTTGAGATAAAACTGCTTTTTATTTGTTTTTACCTTCACCCACAAGTATAGAAGATTTACAGATATTTCAATGACTGAATTTCGATCTCCGAGACCTTCACTGGACGGAAAAAAATATGAATTAGCTGCGTCTTCAGTTTGTGGTTCATTGAATTGTATCATAGTTGAAGTTTTTGTGCTCCAGAAAAAGGCTCTGAGATATCTATATCTAAGTGAGTGATTCTTGTAGACCTCTCTTTTCATCTCAACAAATTCTGCCCCTGGCTTGCCTTTTTATTTTGGAGACGGTTTGCTTAATCTACAAAAACTGCAAGGAGAACATTATTCCCAATCAATCTAATTATGAAACCCGGCCCAAATATAACGTCAGTCTTCCTATTCCAAGGACTTCTCAAATCAGGTCCTCCATATTTTACAATGGAAAGAAACTGTTCAACCACCTTCCTCTTTCCATCAGAAAGATTTGCAATAAAGAAAAATTTCGTAAAGAGGTTAAAAAACTCCTTCCTTCGGGAGTATATTACAATACTGATGAATTCCTCATTGACGACTTCGCAACTCACAATACAAACTCCTAAGAGGAGTGTGGAGCCTCAAATGGTTTTTATTAAGTTGACTCAACTTGTGTTTCTGTCTGCATGTTTCTTGTTTTTATATCAACTTATACAGTGTGCCGTCTTCATTTTTAATGTGTACGTATTATGTATTTTTTATCTTAGATTTAAGAAGCTTTGTCAACAAAATCTTTATTTTCAAGACAATAAAACATTTCTCTCTCTCTCTTTCTCTCTCAACAAATAAACATTCAATTTCTACTTTTTCAATGCACAAATGTGCAAACTACGCATGCTCAGCTGTCATGAGACACGTTCACGTATATTGTCGATGTGTAGCTTCAAGTATCTATCATATCATTGAAATGTTACTATTTCGTCGAAACCACGATGTCTCATTCGTCATCAATTCTCCAGTCCCTTCGTATTCGCTATTGATAAATTCTTATTTCTTCTGAAAACCAACCAATAAATAAGGCGAAGTCAAACCGGATATACCAGCATTGTGATGCGTACGACCATTGTTCATTTCATATTAACACAACGATCTTGTATGGACTTTTATGGTAGCTTGTCCCTCAAAAAAACTATTTTATCTGCAGAAAAATTTGCCACCTCACTTTACTACTGTCTCTGGGTATTCATCGAAGCAAATCGTTCATTATTATGATACCGTTTCTCATGATTTAGACTCCATTTTCGTCGAGGATAACGTGAAGTGATTGTATATTTCTCAGTTCTACAGTATTGATTTATTCAAATATAACCTGTCTTCTTTCGATTGTTCAAGTGTGAGTTAATTCCAAAGTAAACAGGCTCAACACCAATTCCAACTCGCCCCTACATGTTTATTTTTAAGATTTGTCCGGACCCTATTATTCCTCACCAACACTTGCTTGTTTATTTAAGTCTTTGAATTTGTGTCGGTACAGTGACGAAGATATTTCTGTTATAAAAAGGATAGACTTCGAAAATAATTAATCAGAGTCACGGATTATTGCAGGCAAAGTAAGAAGGCGTTAATATTTGCTCTCTACTCCGTTTATCAATGGATTTGTTAGTGACTTTCCAGTCTGATGCATTGATGTTTAGTAGATGTTTGGGTATTTTAAGTCACTAATTATTGCACAGAAAACTAAAATTATCTCTATTTCGATTATTGGAAACTAGAAAGTGCAAAGATGTTCTATGGAGATTTGAATGAAACTGATCAATGAAAGAACTCTTAATTTCTAATTATTTCGTCAGAAATCATTGTACACTTCTGTCGTATTCGTTCTAATCGATGGTTTTCAATTTGATTCGATGAAAAACTTTGCTGTTCAAATACTCATGTGAGAAATCGCCAGTAGGTGTTGAATCTGGAGAACTCGTAGGCCATTTAGCATTTGTACCATACGCTTCTTGTTTCTGAAATATTAGCGAATTGAAGAGTTTGCATCGGTGTAATAATACTATTGAGATAATGAAGAGCTCATGCTATTCTTCTTCTTTGTATCCTTTATAGTTTGAGATATAGAGGGGAAGTTACATGTTAGAAGTTCTTGCGTTTGCTTTAACACCACTAAAGAGATATAGTTACCTAAATCTGACACAGTCAACGAGTTGAATAGATACGATGAAATTCGATTATATGACGGGTCCTCATTTCGAATAACAATTTTATTTTGATGTGCCCCGTCATAAGATAATATTGATAACTGTGGGAAGCGCATACGCACCACCAAAAAATGCATCAGATGTCTCGCACATGGGCAAACACATGTTCAAGTTCCGAAGAAGCCGTGATTGATGACATCTCTGACCCGTGGCCAACTTAATAGCATTTCGGTTATTAATCGTTCGGTGTCAAGACTGAGAGGATTCATTCATGAAACCGTTTTACGAAAATTATTTCGGGCTAAATTAGTGCGGTTGATCTCGAAAGGCGACGTCAAAAGTGAGTTATGGAAATTGTGTCCTTGGACTTCATTGATGGCGTTTCACGATTTTTTGTGTTTCAACGTTTTTGTATTATTATTTCGATAGATATATGCTTCGAGTTCTGAATAACCACAACCATATTTTTTCAATATTACTAACGTAGAAGGGGACTTGATTCGAAGGATATTATGAGGAAAAATTTTTGAGGAGTTGAATCAGAAGATTAGACTATTCAATCGACTTTATGTCAGGGGAAATTATAATTCGCATCAAAACTGTTCAGGTAGGAAATAAAAAAAAACTGCGAATATAGCAGTTGAATCCTCAATGGTTTCTCAACCATCTTGAATATTTATTCATTGAATCAGGATAAACCAAAATGAAAGTCCATCATTGGTTGAATTAGCCCATTATTATGCTAACTTAATTTGTTTGAATTGAATGAACATTTCCTCGTTGAACCTCTTTTTAGAAAATAGAAAGGTCTTCCCGAAAATGCACTATTTGATTCTTGCTGGTAACATATCGTTTCATCGAGTGTCAGTTCTCAATATTCAGTAATTATTTACTCATTGAAAATATGCATAGAGTCATAAGAAGTTGTACGAATATACATTGTTTAAATGAAACGATGTTTCGAATGATAACTCACCAATGTGATTCTTTATTGTCCTTTTTTTTTATTTCGTCCACTGAGATCCGCTTGAAATAGTTTGCTGCTTCACATCATGTCACATCATTTAAAATCAAAGGACACATAAATTTTGGATAGCCCTGTATATGAAATGTCGAAGCTTCTTGAATATTTTTCGAGATATAGCAAACTGATAAAATAACATCATGTTACATTCTGGGCGATGTCTATGCCGTGAAGTTCTGATATCCATTTTTCATTTCATTTGGACCTCACCAAATTAGCTGTGCAGCATTACTGGAATATCGAGGAGTATATTCTCATTTCTATGATCCATATGGAACTGTGATATAAAGGTACTCAAAATAGTCTGTATTCACGTGTAATGTGAATGAAAATTGTTCCCGTTTCTTGGAGTTCAAGGATCTGGTTCTCTTGACTCCATGCTACCGTCATATAACTCATCCGAAGCAGAAACATATTTTTCAACAGTTGTTTCATCTTTACAGTGCAAATAAATTTCGAAATTACAACAGTTCTCTGTGGAACACGTAAGTCTGTGTTAAGTACTAAAAGAATTGCTTTTTCTCCGGTCTAGCCGTAACTCAGTGCAGCATTGCATAATTCATAAACGCCGGTTTTCTTAATTCCCAGACAGAGTATAATGATAATGCTTGTAGAAGTGTTTTATGGTGTAATCCTCATCTATAACAATATACCGAGAAATTTAATAAATTCTTCCCAAGAACACTGCTCTCACGCGTAGATGCCGTTATAAAGATTGCAATGTGCATTAACGAATCTTGATACAAATGATTAAGTGGTAGTGTACGTAAACGTGAAACAATGTCCAATTTGGATAGACACGAATTAATAGAAATGCAATAGCTAACGAATAATGTTTAGGCAATTTGAACGGTTTCTTATTACACTTGAAACCAAAAATTGAATATTGGAGATGATTTGGATTGAACAAAATAGTATAATTTGAAGAGTAGATTTCACAACTAAATCAATCAGGTTTCTAGAAGAAGGATTAGAAGGAATATTCTGATTCTACTTCCAATCCATTCTATACATGTACATGCTGTTCGTTTTCAAATTCCACCATAAGGATCTCGTTCTCGCTCGAGAAATTTGGGCAAAGTTGCACATTTTTGTGATGAATGACAAAAAAAATTCACGATACTCTAGATAGATCTGAAAATATTACGAAAACACGCAAGATAAACTAATCGTACCAGACCTTTATTGATGAAACTTTATCGAGGCAGTTTTTCAAGGATTTTTGAATAGGACATTGCCTTCTCAATGGTTTCAAAAATAGCAAAAAAATATCTGTCAACTAAAAAAAACTTTTGAATCTTTTGAGATAGGCGAGATCCCCATATTGGCATTCGAAAAACGGACAGCCTCTATAGGATTAGAGAACTTGGAACATATAACTGGTAGCACAACATAAAAACTCATCATTTGGAACTTTGATCGCAATAATTTTCTGATATTCATTGAGCATATCATAAGAATAGAAACAAAAATTGAGGTTATGTTTGACCTGGAATAATCACCAAACGTCTGCAAATTGAGTATGTCGTAAAAATGTATCACCTGCTCACCTATCACATGTTCTGTTCGTCATGAAGAAACTTTCCGAAATAGCTATGGATGGAAGAACATTCTGCTGACCTGTTCGAAACATATATTCTTCGAGTTTGCCGAGTTAGTTGATTCCTGCAGAAACCATTGAATTCTTTCCCTGTGCATACCAATGTCTCTCTCTGTCAACGATTCAGGTGACTGGCTCTACTTACATAATCCCACATATCTTCTCATTGGAAATGCAGGAGCTGGACTTATAAATACTAATCAGTTATGGTATCGCAATGCTCATATGAAACTGGATGCGGACAGGCATCGGTTATCCAGTGACTACGTCGGACCACCTGCCGACGACCACAATTATTTCAAGAAGTCCATGCCCTGCAGTGGCGACGTCAAAGAATTTAGAATTGAATAGGAATCCTTGAATATACTCGCGTTTTTGTAAATCCTATTGAAGAACAATAATCATTCATGTATACAGTTGGTATGAGGTTTTTCAAACGTTCTCTAGTTTTGTTCAAAAATAATCACCATCTTTATGCTGACGATAACTGATACTTCAGGATATTGAATGCTAAGATGAAATAACTGAAAATGTTATTGATTTCATCAACTCAATACAACATACATTATCTGTTCATTGAAATTCAATGACAGGATACCCACATTTAAAGTTATAAAGAACTTGAATATAACCTGGAAGTGTGATGAATACTTATATGGACAGAACATGAAATCATGAATCGAAATCAATGAAAATATTTCAAAATATGAATCTTGTGATGAAACAGGAAATTAGACAGCGAATTGAAGTTTATGGAATATTTTTATTCACAACAATGATATTTCGATACACCATCTCCTTCCTTTCTTATCTCTATATCCTCACTTTCATAATGTTCTGGATGGACATTCTTGTTTCGAATATTTTTCAGTTCTCTTTAAGAAATACAGTGTGAAATCCATGTAACATCACTCGATTTTATATGGTTGGGTTTTCTTCTCTCAATTCAACAACTCTTTACAACCTTAAAATATGCACAGTTCCTTCAGTATAGTTATATAGAGTTCACACTGTATACAATGAAGTCTTGCTTTTTCCTGCAATAAAGGAACATGCACGTTTCATATCCATTCTCATGAGAGAAACAATACTACAAGGAATAAAAAATCCTCTTGATATTCCTTCTGAACAACATTTGTGAGTAAGAATTTTTCACCAAAATTTGAAAACAAATCGAGTATTTGTTTCTGTTTCCCTGTGGCTCTTTCCGTTAATATATTTTTGGAAATTCAGACAGAAATGGAAGATTGGAAAGATTAAATGATCGAAATATCCTGAAATCGAGAATCCCAATGGTGAACCTTTTCATTTACACTTTTGGTTTCAAATGATCACTGAATTTTTCATAACTCTATTTTCCACTGAAAAGTTTAATTGAGACTTTTTTCAACTCTGTTCAGCATTACAGATGTGTCCAAATCACCAACTTACCGTTATACATATATCTACTGAATGGATATCTCAGATGAAGATAACACTCATGAAAAAAATCCCTTCTCTAATCACCCCATTTTCTCCAATTCGACACCCGTAAAAAATAATTAGTACTTCTATTCTCGAAAATACCTCACTGTGCATCTGCCTGCCATTCAAGCCACAATGTTCATTAATATCCAGAAAATAACCATAACCACATTGTCCGAGGCATACCACCCTTCTCTCTCGGCGAAATTTATCACCACTTAAGGCGAAAAAATGTCATCAATTGCGTTAATCAACCCGTTCACCGAATCAATTCCGTTCCTATAGAGATGTTATCTGGTTCGACCCTCTGCTTCATCATCCACCATGCTAACTCCCTATCAATGCCTGTTAATATCGTAGTGTCACACTCGATTATGTAGACGACCGTGAAAGCACCAGAACGGGGGGTTAGTTCTCTAGTCTTTGACGGGATTATAGGGGGCTGTGACCATGGTAAGCCTTATAATGCCAACTGAAACTAGGCATATGTTACTTGTTAAGGGTTAAGTCAAGATATATCGGTAGCTTTCACTCGTTTGTTGTTTGGGGGTTGGAAATTATGATGTATCTGAATGGGGGATGGAAATCGGTCAGATAAAACTGATCATGTCGAGATGATTTTATCCAAATGTTGAATCGGAGCTTTCACTAGACTGGATTCATTTCCACAATGGTTTAGAAATACAGATTTCTTTGAATCCTGATTTTGGAGTTCAAATTCTTATGACTATTTTTATTTATCATACGGAATTGACAAAAACTATGGGCTTATTGTCAATGTGGAACTCTTGAGAAATTCGGAGGAGATATTACTAATACAAAAAAAGTCACAAATTAACAGTTCCAACGTACAAACTCTTTTTCCCACCAAGGGAATATGAAGTTTGGCTAAGGACAATGGAATTTCAGAGATGTTGGTGCATTTTCGTGAAAGATTCAGATTTTTTTTTTCACTGTACACCACCCAACAGAAATCCATTCACAGGGTCGGAAGATCATAGGTTCAAAATTTGGAGTAACTAGATAAAAGTAGTGGAAATATGAGAACTAATATTGAAAACTGATTTTTTTCAATGAAGCAATGCTGCAAGAGAAGATGTCACATCTCTGATCGATAATATTGTAGTTGTTGCAAATTCTGAATAAGGGTGAGTTCTTCTGTGCATTTGTTCTAGAGGCTTCAAGGTAAAATATAGTATTATGTCTTAAATTTACTCTTGGAACATGAAAATTGAGCATACTCAAAATAGCATTACAGTCAATTTGGCCATGGATCACCCTATAAAGAAAAATAAGAGCAGATGTATTCCTCCTATTTGCAAGAGAAGTAAGGTTATGTCTCTCTAATAAAGCATCATTAGGTATTCCTATAGCAGGGTAAGCACCATCTTCCTTGAAAGAGAGATATTTCATAAAGCGTCTATGGATTCGTTCAAGACTATTTGAATGGACATTATAATATGGACACCAAATGATAGATGCATACTCTGTTTTGGATCGGACATAGGAATTATATAAAAGGAGCAGTGTGTTCTTATTCGTGAAGTCACGAGTATTTCTGACAATGAAACCTAGGGCCCTTGAACATTCACTGGTGATTTTATTTATGTGTGTTAAAAAATATAATTTATGGTCAGATATATCATGATTGCTCAGCGTAGGATAAGTATCAACTGTTACTTTTGAACATATTTAGACATCTCAACAGATGATCAAACACACAATTCTCACTGATACCAGGAAATTATGATTATTTCTTGAAGTTAAAAATTCAGTTACTCATTTATCTTCTGTAGGAACTTGTTTCATTGAAGAAAGTTGTTACATCGAGACAAAGCAAGTTGAAGTGATTGGAAAGAAACATTACAATAATGAGATAATATTCAGAATATTCATATAATGCTTTTAAACAGTTTAATAGACCACTATATCTTCTCAAATTAATTTGACCTGAGTTCATCAATCTCATCTGCCAAACCACATATGAACCAATGAGAAAGCTCATCAATTTTTGATTTTCTTCACATTTTTGGTGGGAATCAGTCAACCAACCGTCCGTACTTCTGAAGAATGTGATTTTATGTCCATTTCCCTTCTACACTGACCCATACGATCTCCCTCGGAGTAAACGTCCGTGAAATCCCCTAAAGTCCATCACGTTTGACCCATCAAAGAACCTCTTGTTCATCGTGAAACGCGAAAATCTTTACCAATTCGAGCACAAACTCCGTGTTTTCCTATCGACTTCGGCTCATATCAGCCGACCCGTCCATCAGAAACTCATAACGAATCCAATTTCCACAAAAAGTGGAGTGCACCGAAACATGCCCGATGAAACGGCCAACCCTTGACGAGAGCACGTATCAGACGGAGGGGTCCAGATTTTCGGTGTGGTTGCGCTAATGAATGGGTTTACATTGCGAGCGTGCTGGTCACGTGCTGACCGAAGAATAAAACATGCAGGATCAGGAATAATACGTTATACAAGTGCGATGAATGCGAACGGTGGTCTTCCTGCTATGCCCCCGTGCGTTTATGGTTTTCGGTTTTGTTCTGCGAACAAATGAGATCCATTTCCCAGGGTATCCACTGTTTTTTATTTTTCTGTTATGTGCGTTAGTCGAGGAAAAAAACCTCACTAACTACCGTTCACTTATCATAAATACATATATTTGGTATTATGAAACAGCAGTTTTTTGGAAATCATATTTCACGTAATGTATAAAACGTAAGGGAGAATTACACACCATTAGGAACTTTTTGATTGAACCTTCTGACAGATTTCATGTCTTTAAAAAATGCCATTTCGTTCAATTCGAAGTGTTCTTCGATGTACAGATACAGTTGTTTCACTTTTTTGTTCTCTAAAATTTGGAGTGCTTATATTCACTCGTAGACACATCAAATAGGGCTGAATCTTTGTGTTTCGAATACGTTTTGACTGGTATAAAATACGCTGTAACAATAATAGGGAGGTTATGTGTTCAGTGTGTACCTTTTACTCTGCGCTCTTTGGAGAGCTTATCATTGGTCAAACAGAGGTCTGTGCAAGGTTTCCTGCATATTCGTTAAAAAAAAAGGTTGTAGACACCAACATCAGAGTGACCCATATCCCTGTATCTGTAGGGATGAATTATGGGCTAGTATAAACCATTGAGTTTTATATTTAATGACGAAAGTATCCAGTGAAACTTTATGTAACGGAGTATCGTTGGAAAAATTGACAAAAGAAACACCGCACTTTCTGACGAGCTGCCTCAACTATTCTGCTTGGATAAATGGACTATAGATGGCACGTGAGTATCGAAATCCCGTCCGGCATCTAATAACCCTTTGGCTCTCATGGACAAACCGAAAACATACATGCTAACCAAATATAAATATTGATTTCTGACACGTCTGACCTACGGGTCGCCTCCAAACGTATAAATAACCATCAATTACGGGCCGAGCGGGCCGGCAGCCTCCCAGACCGGCCCAGCGGGGAGCTGTGTTTCGGGGCACCCGGCTCCAAACCCTCAAAGGCACCCCCCGACAGTTTTATCAGCCCCGAATGATAATTACACGACAACACGTGGTTTATGGCTGGGCGCGCGTGAGACTTTCGCAGATTTATTATGGGAATTGAATTATTCGATGGACGACGATGTGTGGATATTGGAAAGAGGCCGTTGGACCATTGGCAGCGTCCGTATGGAATTTTTCGAAATAGCGATGGGCGCAGAGGATATCAACGTTAGAAGTCGTGACAATATTACGGGACCGTTGATTGATCCTGAAATCCTTTCAAATATTACGTACTATTGCAAATGAGAATAATTGATGGAATTGAAATATTCAGTAGAGAAGAATCATCTCTCCCTCCATAACTTTTTATTTCGCACTAATGGTATTAAAACATCAACAAATCTGTCAGAAGTATCTTTCTCAAATAAATATACTATAACTAACTCTAATTATTTGTTTCCCATTTTCACATATTCTTCAAACTAGGTTTTTGAGGATGGAATTATAACTATTACAGATACTTTTTGTTTCATATGCTTGCATACAAATTATATGAAATATATTAAGAAAAACTCGTCAGTATTTTTGGACTTACGTAGATTGGTGTCTGAATAGAATACCTACGTTCAATAGTTTTTCACCTCCGCCAATGGATTTATTTACTCAAGGAATATTACAGCTGGTATGGGGTCTCTGATGTTTTCGTCCAGATATGATTTAGCTACATTATTCAAGTAATGCAGTAAATTACTCTTGACTGGCCTACATATAGGTACAATATATTTAAAATCCCATTTACATTTTTTATGCGTTCGTTTTATACACCAGTTGGTGTTCAACACATATTCTCATATTTTTATCGCTCGCAAGGCCAGCATTGGTAACAAGAAGATTTATCAGAATGTGCCCACCGATAGAGGGGAACATTTTTGAAATTGTATTTTCAGATTTTCAAACTAGATATGGCTACAGTTTGAATAACTGAGGAATCAATGGTTGAATATGTTCATGATGTCAACTGAAGCATCTAGAAAAACCTCATTATCTGAAAAATGTTATTTCATAGAATAGTTATATCAGAACTAACGTTTGAAGGATACATCAGAGACATCTCATGTACATCTACGACGTCGTAAAAACAGGATTTCAACCAATTATTCAGACAATGTAGCTTAAAACTTCGAAATACAATTGTATTTATTGAATTGTTATTATTTCTTCATGTTTTGATAAATGGAATGAATAAAATGATATGAAAATGTTGAAATTCATAACATGAAAAATAATTTATTGTGGAGTAAGATTTTGACTCCAATAGACCTCAAATTTCTCATCTCGCCATTTTTTTATTCAATCAAATATATTCATTTACATAAATCGATCATTATGTTTTGATCATTGAATGCATATATCATGATTGAATCTCCAAAGATATATGGAACGTGTCTGTCGATTGAAGGAACGAAGAGAAATTCAATCTGTGACACATGTTTCCGGAGAAACACCAGAAAAATTAAGCACATCATACATCTCGGTACGCCATGGCAAATTACGAAGGCTGGTTCGGCATCGGTTTCTTTAGTCTTCACACTTTGTTGAAGATTAATCATCGCGAGAAGCAAATAAACGGCCAGGCCTTTCATTATTTTCACCGAAATTAAACCGAAAAGAAATACGAGCATCGTGTCTGTTAACCATACATCATAGCGGGAAAATCGGGATGACGGTGCATCTAATTCAGCATGCAGTCAAGTAGGCGCCGTTGTGGTGGAACCTTCTTCTTCTCTTCTCTAGACGCATCCGGATCAGGATATTGCCCGTAGCCTGCGGGTCTCCTGATACTATGTTCAGTGATGCAGGTTTTGAAGGAAGATATGTCTACAGAGTCTGTTAAATGTATGGGATAGGTATCATATGACTTAAAACATATTAATCCTGTTAGAATTATGTCCGATCATTTGGTAATATTGACAATATTGTTGATTCCACAGTTCTGTTGACGTTGAATGCAGAAAAAAGATATTACATGTATATTCATTGTAAATCACAGGTATTTATATGAATTTTAAAATTTTTGCAAATCATAAAATGAGAACCATCCAGTTCTGATTCAATATCGAATCCTTATCTACAAGAAACGTCAAGTGTGACAAATAATAATGATAGTTTCAATACGAAAACACAATTTGTATCTGAGATAATGAAACGTTTTGATACTATCCGAATAATTTCAGTGAATTAGCGAGTATCGTTCAGATAATACTACTATACTCTTCAAGAGATAATATAGATGATACCCAAATATATCGTTTAGGAAAGTAGTTAATAGAGCCTTTGCTAATTTGGATGATAATTTTCTCCTTATGTGGAATTACTACTAAAAATTTGTCTCGAAGTTTTTCTTTAGTTGCCTTCGATGTTATCTGGATGAAAAATGTACTGAGAGTGTTGCCAGAACATGGTTGGGTGAAGCTCACTCTAACAAATGTTCTTTCAAAACTTTGACCTACAGGAATCCTTTTTTTTGTTGAGATTTTGCTCTTTTCTTGGGTTTATCGGATACAAAATATGGAGATTGCATTCTTGATCCTCTTGTTTTCAGTTATAAATCTACGAATAGAATAAAAATCTTGGACATACGATTGTTACTATAATATTCACTTGGTTCAGGAGTGTAATAGACCATTTATACAACTCCCTATTTCCCCTATTTCCCCCACACATTCCTAGTACATGCCACAAATAATATGAACTTGAACTACTCTACAGTTTCGTATCACCCAATTTCAGATGTCTGCTCTCAGATACCAAATGCAAATGGTCCATGGACGTTCTTCTCTCTCCGTTCCGTAGTTGGCCGTGAGATTAGACAAGGAAAACAGATGAAACGTGAAACGATCCACGCCGAAGGGTATCATATGTTTCTGGTTAGGTTGCGGTCTGGATGTGTTGTTAGAAAATAGAAAATGTTATGTTTTACGACCATTCTGTTGACGTTTATGGACAATTGTTTTTGTTTATTTATCCGTGTTTGTTTTCGAGAGGGAGAGAATGGGAAAAGGCGCCTGTTATATACGATGTGGTTGCGTTCATTTTTCAATCAGTGATTTGAACCACACCAGGTGTTTTGGAGTCGAATATATGCATATCTGAATATACTTGTTGAATACAATCTGAGAATATATTATAGAAACATTGCTAATTATGTGTTAAATGATGGCATAATCGTTGCTTACTCGTTCGCAAGCATTAGTGATGTGTTTCATGATTCTTCTTCTATTTGATCAAAATCCAGTGAGAAATGTATTGATCAAGGGTCTAGATAATATATGTAGATAATAATATATATTTAATCAAGTAAAACTTTTGTTTTTTGCTAAGTGGAAAGTGGAATGTTTTTCTCGAGTATAATATCGGAAAATTTTTGTTGGCATATTTTATTTAAAATGAGATGAATGTATTGAGTTGAGATTGAATACCACCATTTTGTACACCGATGGAACAGGTGTGAAATTATTGAACAAACGTTGCACAAATGTATTAGTGAAACATTGAAATGTTCTGATTTCTTCTGAACCATTGATCTCAGTATTATTTCAATTCATTATTGCTGATATGATATGCGAAACAATATTCTACTGATTTACTTATGATGAATAAATTATATAAACTATTGATATCAACATATCTTCATTCATTAATGCTGTCGAGGATATCAAACTATTCAATTAAAAGTGTTGTATTTCACAAGATCCCTTAGGGCTATATCAAGGTATATTTCATGTTCTCAAAATAGTACTCAGGCGCCTCTGGGTTTATGGATGCATAAACATAATTATTATGAACCTAAAAGTCATGCATTTTCTTTTTATGGATAGATTAATTATGATTTCTGACTATAAGCAATTCAGAACGCAATAAATTATCACTAATAAACTTTTATAGGCTTATATACGGTATAAAATGTATTAAACAAAAAACCATGGAGATTCCTGGGTATCTATCTTTAGGTACCAAAATATGGGAATTGTCAGTCTGATAAACGAACCGAAATTTGACATTTTTATAGTTTGTTGTTCTGTGATTCTAACTGTGATGTTATCTCACTATTTTCTTATTATACGGAAAGTGAAATTATTTCCAGCAAAATCCTCAAATATGTCAAGTTTGTCAGGGAAACATACTGACCGAAAAAGCATAAAACCCCGTGACTTGTCATTCAAAAACTGTTTGAATTTCTTGAATATATAGAGCCTCGAATCTTATTTGTATATTCTTATTCTTTTAAATGTTTCAAAAATGGAAAAAGTCATTCAGTTCCACTACGAACTCATTCAATTTCATGAAATGAATTTATTAGGCATCCACGTTTCTTTAAAATCGTTTCAACAATATGAATACATTCACACAGTTTCAAGAACGTCTCATATTGTGGTGGGCATTATCCAGTTATTAAATAAATGAAAACTTGAATATTTCACTTCATGAAATGAAGGTTATCGTTGGTTTCCGGTCGCGATATGTTAATTCGTTGGCTGAAAATACAATTCAAAATCAACATTCAACGTTCCTAGCACTGCGGGAACAATTTCCAACAACGAAATTAACGGTTGCTGAATACAAAGTCTGTATTGCTCGTCCGTTATCAGTGATCCAGATCAGAGTGTATCAGTTGAGCGCGTCTGATTATTTGATCGCGTTACACTATTTAGTTATGGTTCCATTGATGATAATAATCTCCGACGATTTCTTTGATAGACAACCGTTTAGTGCGTCAAATGTATTGGAAGTAGTCACGATCAACCGCGAATAGATAAACATTGGCGTCCTTTGCTAAGAATATCTACGATCAGTATTTTTTTCTGTTTGAGTTCAAATCTTCAAATTATCGGGGATATACCGTATCCCAAATGATCCCAAATTCAAAGATTTCGAAATATATTATAGTGATATATCCTTAGAGAAAAACTGATTTATTTAAATTGCCTACAAATAATCAATATTTCCAAACTCCAGACTTTCAAAAATATGCTCTTGAACAGATTATTCAAAACTAATTTTGAGAAATACAGCGGATTTTGTGACGTGGCATCTGAGCCGGCCGAGCGGAGTGATCAAACTTCAAATACGTTTTTCTCAAAAATCTTTTGTTTTTTGAAGTGGTTGACACAATATCTCAAGCTCTATCTGACTGATTCCTTCGAAATTTTTTGAGAATATTCTTTATACATCTCTCTATCGCTTAAACCTTGACTTAAAAAAAATTCTGAATATTTGAAAAAAACTCGTGAAGGTCGAGAAACAGGGGATGAAATTTTTCAAGTGGATGCTATTTTGTGAATTATTTTCTCACTTCTCTGGCCGAGGTCCAAGCGAAAGCAACATCTTCACTCTGTAGGGCTGAGGAAAGAAAATACCATGGAGAATTCTCACAGGAATCTGCGCTTCTTACGTCATTCGGAAGAAGAATCATCTTCGAATTACAGGATGAATAGAAAAAACAAGCCAACCGAACTGACTGAGCGTACACCGTAATTACAGTCTGGGTCCAAACTGCGCCAAAGAATAGCTAATAATTTAATTATTGCTGGATACAAAAGGCGTAAAGTTGTTTGAAAGTGCAAGTCACTCTGTTTCGTGCACCTCAAAATCTCATGAAAATGTCTTGTCCGCTGAAGAAAATCCTGCCACGTTTTTCTTTTAGAGACTATACAAAAAAAAGTTGACAATTGTACAGCTCACTTTTTATAGGCTATTGTGACAAAGCTAACACTATTTTTGATGATCACGGAAACCATTAACTCAATTCTTGTATTCGGATTCACTCACTTCGTGCAGAAGTCTAATTACATTCACATGAACGCTTACAAATGCAATTGACATCCATAGTCTAGTTATTCAAACAAGATAGTTGTGACAGCTCGCCAGAAAGTGCAGTGTTGTTGCTTGTCTTTTTTTGACAAGACAGAAGGTTTATTATTTAAATTGTTACAAGAATGTTTCCAATTAATAATACGTGAAATGTTGGCATTATTATTGATATTTGAATGTTCCCAGATATGTCTTGAACAATAAGAAGTTCAGTGGTTAGCTAGAAACTTTGTCCTGAAAGATATCCAAATCTATCAGAACTATCTTCCATAAATAAAGAGACTATACTATGATGATAACTATGTTAATATTTTGGATGCCAATTTTCTCACCAAAGGGACTATAAGGAAAATACTATTCTACTCTTCTGAAATAATATAAAGGCGAAATAGTTGGCTGGCTCCGCAACTCTTATCAACAAGTCGCAAGTATATCAATAGAAAGATGAATCGAAATAATATATCAGAGCGATGGGATTGTTGGAGGCAAAATAATAGATACATTTTCTGATCTTAACCCTCATTGCAATGACGAAGTAACGAATCAGAATTCAGAAACCCAGCTGCTGATCGGATCAGCTAGACTTAAACATCTAACAAACTTCAGCTACTATTACATGCCGTTATATCTGATCAGCCTATGAGCATCATGCAAATGCGACGAGAACTCACTCCTTCAACGTAGCAAGCGAGAGGGTAAACTGGTAATTTATTACACCATTTTATAGCAACTTTGACATCTCAATCAGACACTCTCTTGTTCGTGGTCGCTTTCATCGCACCCATGAGAAATTAATTATGTATGATTGAGATTTATTTCGGCGTGTATGAGCTCACGATCCATAGTTCTATTTGATACACGAAGCTTTATGCTCTATGCTTTTTTCGTCAGCGGAACCAGAGACTACTGATGATGATGCTGAGGTTGAAACTGTTGAATCATTCATTGCGACAGCAGAAGCAGATATAGACAATACGTAGCAGGATGTGAGCTGATGCCTATAAGTTATATCACTAAGATCAACTGTTCTAAACTTCCAAATAATTTGTCCACAAGAGCTTACAGGAACCTCTTCCAATGGTTTGCTCATAATGTCTCATGTTGACATAATGATTAGAAGATATATTGATTTTTCACGATAACTAAAGTATTCCATACATTTGGAGTCTTTGGTTGCTCATCTAGGGATGATCATTGATTGTGTCGATAATGAATCCATCAGATAAATCTTGAATGACCTTGTATAAAGAAAAAATGCTTATTGTATCACACAGAACAATAGCTAGCTCAACCAACCAACTGTGCACGTATCACTGATACATGAGATACACGTGCACTTACCTAAATTTCCTTCCGCTATCGCTAGTCTTCGAATCATTATCTGCGTATCAGACCGATTAGAATCATCTACGTCCTCTTAACATTTTGTCCTTACCAACTGGGAGGGGTAAAAATGTAACCTGTTTGTTAGGGTGAAGGGTGGTCCCTTTATGTTTGAGAGATATGATATAACTGCACCTGCGACTAGGGGAGAATATTAGTGAAACAAATCGGGAAAGTTACCTACTGCAATTAATTCGATAAAAATCGGTGAAGCATGATGCATCACGAGTAGGTTGAGAATGAATTTCGAAATATGCCCACGACGTATTGACCAACCTGAATCTATTAGTTATTGGAGAAATTTCCTGATATTGACAACAAGGCTACAAAGATTGGAGAAAGGTAATGAGGGAAGAAATTCATCAATTGTTGCTGTTCTACGGAAACATTTTTCAAATCATCAACTTTTTTTCAAGGAGGTACTTTGCCAATAATCATTTACGATGTACGTGTTGAAATTTTTTTCTAAACTTAACATGTTACATCGCCCCAATTGATCATTATAATTATAACTATTCCACTTAAATTTTTGATAATTTGTTCAGACTAATCTGTTGTAACTCTGGAATAATCATTTGGAAAGAAACCTCAGATACATCTCCCTCCTTCCTCAGTTGCACAATTATGATCTATATTTTTTATTACTCCATGAAAATCACACAGGAGTTTTTAATCAACTACTCACGACAAAATAGACGAGGACTGTTGAAATGGCCAGCTAGACCTCTTGGTCTAACCCTTCTAGGTTTTTCACCTAATAACTTTCTGTAATATTTGTTTGATCCCAATTTGTTCAATGACTGATGCTGTACGAAAGAAAACTCAACACCGAACCTGAAACCTTCGCCAGACTCCATCCATCTCCTAGTCCGAAATTTCCGCTGAACAATGCGCGTGAAGAGCGTTCACGTGGCATACGAAATCCGGCGTATTGGCGGTCCCGGAATCAACAAGCGTGCAAGTGCAATGTGACACATGCCGTCATTATTTCAGCGGATAATGTACTGCACTAATTGGCGAGGGTCGATACGCCCTCTCGACATTCGGTCTGCCGTTTCGGCATTGCAGCGGCCGTGAAAACGATCCCTCGGGATATAATTATCGAGGATCAGAAAGCATACGGTAGTAAGTCAGTCATACGGAGTCGGAAAACTGAAATTGAAACTCGAGTCGAATGCGAGAGGGTAGACTAACTTGAATCTCTGCTTAAAAAAACTGTAATATCAGCACGTGGAGGTTGGCATGATTTTGCTGGAACCTTTACAGTGCCAGAATTTCAGTCATAAAATGATTCTTGTTTTGATAAATAACTCCCTGTTATACCTGTATCATTCATGACAAAAAGTACATGAAGAGAGTTCAGTGTTGAAAAGACAGGTGAACACAAGATGACCCTGTAGATTTACTACGATTTATGTACTTTCTTTTTGACATTTATTTTCAATCTTCACCTGGACCATTTGGAGAAAATAACGTAATGATTTTATTATGAATTGAGATTTCTATTTTTCAGTGACATTTTGTATAAAGCTTAATCAAATGACAGATTGGAAATTCATTATGGCGACTGACAACTATGCAATATCCTATAAAATTGAATTTTCAATCACCTGACTGAAATCACCAATAACATATGGTGAATCTAGGAATCATTCTTGGGGGCATTTCTTTTACCACATCGAATAGCTACCAAGGACATTCTCATGACATTCACTAAGGTGTCTATATGATGGTGAAACCAGTCCCTATCTCGACCCGTTACCAATAACCCTCTATCAAAAAGCATATTTTCGAACCAAGAAGTATGCTTTTTCAAATCGCCATAGATGGCGACACCGTCGGCGCTATAATAATGCAAAATGCAACGTTGCTAATTGTTAATGAAATACACCAGTAGTTTGTCTACAAAGTTTTGATTCGACAGTGTTTCACGAATCTGTGGGGATAAAGAACGTAGAATTATATTTTGAAGAAGAAATGTAACTTTGGCTTTGTTAGAGGCGACTATTTGTTTTGCGCAGAAAACGTGAATTATTTATTTCAGAAGCGGCAACCCTGACTTCTAATGCTCGTCAGCTTAGTTGTCAATCAGATTAAGAAATGACGAATTCTCGTGAAAATATTATCTTTTATTGATTCCTAAATGTTCATTCAGTCCGAAAATTGAATAGAAGAAGTTTTCGTAATACTTGTGAATGTTTTGTCAATTCGAGAAACCATTGGTTCCGAACGGATTCGTCCTATGTGAGTAATGAAACAGTAAATTATTGATTCCAACTCCAAAAACTATTACAAATTACCTTCGGAATTCCATAAAGAAGACGAGAGACGGTTTCTACTTGTCCAAAAACTATACAAAACTTCATTTTAATTAAAAAACACCACACAGCAAAAAATAAACGACGACAAATTCAAAAGTAGGTTGATGAACTAGAGAAGTTTGGATTTCCCGCCAGTTCTGACTGCCGTGGAAGAAAACAATGTTACCGAACAAGATTGTGTTGCCATCTCACGACGATTCAATAAGTATCCGTCTAGGATGTGTTCCTTGAGATTACCATCGACACTTCGGACCCACAAATAATTGAAGAGTGATTTCATCATTATGTAGACACCTTATACAAGGCTAATGTCACTTTTTTTCTACTCCATTTATGAATAAGGCAAATGAGCCTTCCTTATATACCCTCCATGTACTTTTTGGTTATGACGTTATCAATATCTGTGTGATTCAAAAGTCTCGAAACGAAAATGGAAAGTGATTATAGACATTGACGATTAGTATTTGAAGAACGAATAAGCATCTACTAAATATGAAAAACAATGAGTCATTAGTTGATGAATATTCCTCCAGATGGAGAAACACGTGACATGGAAAGATCAACCTAGGGAAGGAAGAAAAATGAATACCATTGGTTTCGTTACTATCTTTCAATTAAGTCAAGAAAAATAAGGATAATGATCTTCGAATGACACCTTTGGATACGAAGTTGGTCGAAAGTCTGAAAACAGTCAATGGTCCAATGAATTCTTAGCCTGAACAGTAAAAGTCTCGACCAGTAACTTCTTGAAGTTGTGTGACTTTGTGTCTGTTTACTCTTTGTCGGTGAATATTTTCCGGAGTTATTCTTATGACCTAACCAGTTCTTTTGTTATCTACTGAGCATTGACTGTGAGCATATTAAGTTATTGAAATGTTCATAGCGCCTACTAAAGAATCTAATTTCTTGTGGACTGCTTCGATAATCTGAATGGGGAATTCTCCTTCAGACGATAATGAAGTATTTTTCATGATACATCTTTAAAACGTCGCATTTTAAATTTATCATTTCAACCTTTTTCCTAAAAAAAATATTTCAAGTACTTGAAAAACAGAAATAAATATGGGAATTTAAAGTTTAAAGTGCTTTGTTTCTAATTCACCATTTGGCAACATCGACTGCGGATTACAGTGATAAAAAAGGACAACAAATTCGTTACGTTGATTAGGTAAACAGAGATGGCTAGATTTCCATCAGATTAGAAACCCATTCTGCTTATTTCTATTCCATGAGTCATGACGTTCCATGCATCGCAAAGGAGGCAACGACCAAGTTAGAGAGAGAACTCAGGTTTTAAGGTTATGTTTAAGTTTGGCGTGGTTTGGCTTCTAAGTAAGGTTGTTGTTCGGGTTCGACTATTATATTGATGTATAATATTGTATCAAATAACTTGAAACCAATTCAATCAAGTATTCTTTACCAGCCACAAAGTATAAACAAAAAGTTGGGTTATGACAACCGACAAATTTTGACACTAGATTGTAAATGTACAGACAACAAAGAACAAATATATGTTGTTCTTTTTCTAGCTTACTAGGCGATGATGCCAATTTGTGATCTAGAAACAAAGCGATTTAAAATTTGAAACCCCATATTTGAAAAAGTATTTTAGATAGTTTCTGCAGAGAGTTTGGAATTTCCATGAATGAAACTCATAATCATCAACTTTAAACTTGCATTTCCCGTAATAACCCAAATTGAGGAGAATTCCTCATTGTAGCTGGTCATTCTGAGCTCACAATCTTCGTACCCTTCATCCACACGATCATACGACGATCAAAATTCCCACGTCTACCTGAAAGAGAATTTCCACTCTGCGAGACTTTATAAATTATAGCGTTGCCGTCTCTCATAATACCAAACACCGACTGTCAACTGTTATGTGCTGCAGCCCTCAAATTAACTGTCATCGTGCCTTATTGAAGGAGGCTGTGGAGAAATTCGGCAACGTCATCCTCTCATCGATGCTCGTTTTTTCGTGATGAATGATGCAGGGCTACTGTGACGTGATTGAATGAATTGTGTGTTGGTTTTGGGTATTTTTGGATACGTGCGGGTTCGTAACAGGGTTATGTGTTGATTGACTGATAAAAATGAGTCATTTGTTATTTTTCGAAATGTGACGCTCTCTCATTGTGTCGAGTAAAGGGTCAAAGTTTCATCAGAAACGATATTTCATTCAATTGTGACTGGTTTTTCGTTAGAGGCATTTATGTGATTCATCTCAATATAATACGGTGAAATTCATCATCACGAATGAATTCAAGGCACTTCGAGTTCTAATAATATTTATTCTATTCTATTCTATTCTATTCTATTCTATTCTATTCTATTCTATTCTATTCTATTCTATTCTATTCTATTCTATTCTATTCTATTCTATTCTATTCTATTCTATTCTATTCTATTCTATTCTATTCTATTCTATTCTATTCTATTCTATTCTATTCTATTCTATTCTATTCTATTCTATTCTATTCTATTCTATTCTATTCTATTCTATTCTATTCTATTCTATTCTATTCTATTCTATTCTATTCTATTCTATTCTATTCTATTCTATTCTATTCTATTCTATTCTATTCTATTCTATTCTATTCTATTCTATTCTATTCTATTCTATTCTATTCTATTCTATTCTATTCTATTCTATTCTATTCTATTCTATTCTATTCTATTCTATTCTATTCTATTCTATTCTATTCTATTCTATTCTATTCTATTCTATTCTATTCTATTCTATTCTATTCTATTCTATTCTATTCTATTCTATTCTATTCTATTCTATTCTATTCTATTCTATTCTATTCTATTCTATTCTATTCTATTCTATTCTATTCTATTCTATTCTATTCTATTCTATTCTATTCTATTCTATTCTATTCTATTCTATTCTATTCTATTCTATTCTATTCTATTCTATTCTATTCTATTCTATTCTATTCTATTCTATTCTATTCTATTCTATTCTATTCTATTCTATTCTATTCTATTCTATTCTATTCTATTCTATTCTATTCTATTCTATTCTATTCTATTCTATTCTATTCTATTCTATTCTATTCTATTCTATTCTATTCTATTCTATTCTATTCTATTCTATTCTATTCTATTCTATTCTATTCTATTCTATTCTATTCTATTCTATTCTATTCTATTCTATTCTATTCTATTCTATTCTATTCTATTCTATTCTATTCTATTCTATTCTATTCTATTCTATTCTATTCTATTCTATTCTATTCTATTCTATTCTATTCTATTCTATTCTATTCTATTCTATTTTATTCTATTCTATTCTATTCTATTTCTCTGGAATCTTTCACTGATGAGAATAGTCATAATATTACGATTGTAGTAGTCGAGTTTACATCGATCCACAACAAAAATAAGCTGACGAAAAGCTCATTAATAATTAAAATAAAAAAAAAAAAAAGATTATTTCGAATCGAGAAGTAAGAAAATAAAGTTTGAAATCGAAGGACATACTTTCATACTTGCATGTCATAACCTTTCTACAAAAAGAAAAAATAATGAAATCAAAGAATGGTTTCAGAGGTTTGAGAATATTACGAAAGTTACTGTCTTTGGGAGATTTGGTATTTAATAATTCATACACCCTTGACATTCCATAAACTGACCTTGCTTTGATGTGCAGAAACATGGCGAACACCAAACCGTACTGACAATTTCAGTTCTATTTTCATTTCATTCTGATCTTACTATATCATCGATATAGAATTAAAAATCAATGGTCTCTCTAGAAAGAGAAAGAAATATATTGAGGCTGAGAAAAATAACGTTTCAAACAAGCGCCGAATGTGGTGTAAAACAAAACAGGAATCAGCTATGTATTTACATACTCACGAAATGCCTAGCACTAGCAGCAATACGTAATAAGCCCTACCAAGTTGTTTACCTTCATGTGCCCTGATTGGAGGTCTTCATACTATGGATTTTCTTCATCACCCATATTTCAATTTGCTCAGGAAGTTTGTTGTTTCTTTTGTACTGAAGATATTTTAGGGTCATAATTCGAAAGGTTCCAAGTTTTTGTTCAATATATTTTTTTATATTGGGCATTTTTATTTCATTCGTGCTCGTGAAATAGTAATCGAATTATGTTAAATTAAACTGGTATACTACGTTTCAACCAAACCCGATTGAATCATTCACGATATTTTTTTTTATTTGATCAGAATGTCTTGAATACAGCAGGAGAATTCTTTCATACAATGAACCGAACTGAAGGATATTGAAATAACGATCATGCAAATGCCAATAGTCTTCACTGAAAACTACAAAGAAATTAATAAAATGTTTGAAATGAAATATGATGAGCTGCTGATATAATCGAATGAGGTCAATTTGCTGACTGCCAAAATTGAATGAGATGGTCATGATTCCACTTTGACAGTTGAAGATTAGGGGCAGTGGTGGATGACGATACGGTTGAGTTACTCAAACATAATCACTCATTACCTCTTTGGCACCATGAGCAATCATAACTGTAACACTTTGGAAATTGTTGAACTGTGCATCGTGTTCAAACATGCCATTACGTATTCTTCGGTTGAGAGTCAAGCATCGTCAAGTCACGATATCTAGCTCCGACCGGTGCGAAGTTAGCCAACTGAATAACCCAAATGATTTACCGAGCTCGAATTCCATGCAATCGTTTCTGAATTGATCAACCGATGACTGTGAACTGTTTTATGATGAATGATCCGATGTTGAGTCTGAGTGAATATGATATTCAAACTCGATGTTCTTTCAGAATCGAGAACATATACAATAATTGATATGAAGAAACAAATGGAATATCGAACAAATCTAGGATAGATCTGCAGGAAGTTATACTCCGAAGTTTCCCTTGTTTGAGATGATAAACATCGTGCAGGGTGTAGAAAACTGACAGGATGCCCTTGCAAATTATCTTGAATTACTTGAAACTATACCTTCGCATAAAATTCCAATTATTCAACTCTATCTTTTTAATTTTCATCGATAACATATTTATTCATTCATTTATTTATTTATTCATTACACGGGATTACCCCGCTTATAATGGTACAAGCAATAAAAAATATAAAACTATATGAATATACAGTTGAACTCAAGACTGAAAACTAAAAATGAAGTAAAACATAAAAAATAAGACTCGAGCAAACTCAGACTTGTGAAAATGAGTAAAAGCACTGAGATAAACAGAACAACATGTTTCTATATAATTCACAGAACAGAGATAAATGACGAGTAGAAAATAAGGGATACATTTAAGTGGCAAGTGAACATATTAGAAATTTGAGTGTACAATTAATCTCTAAGTCCACAAATTTTGAAGGAACCCCATTGATTTCCTCCTCTGTTTCTATTTCATTTGTGCAGCTCAGTGCAGAAGATGGAGGATCGTCTAAGTTTAAAATTGCGTACCCAGTATTTGTACGTATCAAAGCCTAAGTTGGCAAAATTGCGTACCCAGTATATGTACGTATCAAAGCCTAAGTTGGCAGTGGAAAACCTAACGACTGATATTCATATTCCGACGACGTGTGGTGGTATGCAACGATGATTGAATAATTCAGTGATGTCATTGTCGGTCCGATTGTTGTGGTTCCGTGATCTGCAGGTGGTTTTTCACGGCAGACTAGATTCGATCTTCGATACGAGTAGAAACCATAGGAGTCGAATATCCGAAGACGTTATGTTGTTCTAGCTCGTGCCGGCATAAGAAAAATTATTATTAGAAACTGTTTAACAGTCAGGTGCCTGATCATTCTATTCATCGTGATTATACGTTTATATAGATCGATACATATAATGATTGTTTATCATATGTGTATTATCGATCTTCAATGTATGCGATTATAGTCTGGAATGAGCTCTTTAACTAACTTGTTAAAACTAACAACTATAATGGACATCGAAAGGACGAACAGAATATTCGAATGTGAAACTTTTACCATACAGTCAGCACGTAAAAGTAAGAAGGCTTTTGCTGAAATCTTCAAAAGAACCAAAAAGGAAATACCCCTAGTTGCATTACTCTCCTGTAGTTCAGTGCTTCATAATTGCACAAAATTAATGCAATAGTCTCAGGCTTTGACCCACACATTCTACAAATTTGTTCACCATGGTAGAGCCCAATGTTTTGAGGCTCTCTAGTCAGGTCTTCGCGCTACTTCCTCTGGGATGAAGGGTCCCCTAATAAATATATATTCTGAGGAATTTATCGATGACTACCTGTTCCTCAGTATTTTGTTATATTCAGCAATCTAATTGAGTTTGTGTAGCATGAGGATTCGTAATGATGTATCAAATAACTGGTTCGAAATAGAAGTTATTGTGATGTGAGTAAGTTAACGGTATAATTCTAGAGATATAACTCTGGGTCCGATTTGGGTGAACCAAAACTCCAGTCCCAGAGATAATCTGTCAGTTTTTTTGTGGCACCACACGGAGACCCCGGAAGTGGTGGGTGCAGAAACGTAGAAATTATCCTTCATCACGTGAGGCGCAGAGACGCATGAATGTCATTCGAGGAAAACGATTTTCTGTGCATCCTCATCTCGGGCACGAAGCGTCCGTTTAGTTGCGACAGAAGAATATATCCGCACCGCATCCACTGACAGGACACGCACGGAACTAATTGCATGTAATTGACAAGATAGATCCACAACAGTTGTTTTTTGTTTGCCCAGTAAAGCGTCCAATTACGTATGGAGGAGCCGACAATCAGTGACTTCGTCAAATCACTCATTATTCTCTTTTCCTGTAGTGATACACACGCAATTATAAGTTCAGGCTCGTTTTATTCGTTCGTTTTCGTTTTCGATCTGATTGTTTGGATTCGAGTTGGGTGGGTTTTTAGCTACTTCTTAGCAAACGGATACGGCGATGTCAAAAATAATTGATAACTTCACATTATCATCCCATTCCTTTAAATGGGAAAAGATACGCCGAAAGAGAAGAGTTAATGAGAGTATATCATTATGGAAACATAGAAATCAACTATTGGATATTTATTTATTAGTTCGAAAGAAACAACATACTGCTGGTTCGTATCCAAATACATTCCCAAAGGGGTGGTTCAACTCATGGGTGGTACTAAAACAAGTCATAGGTCAGTTTCACAAAGATTTATAAACATTAATTCAATGCTTTGATGGGATTGTTTGAACATTTTATCCTCAATACAGATCATTATTTATAATCATTGGTTTGACAACTGACCGACTCATTTCGTTTACATAAACCTAACCCAAAATAACCTGATGAAATGCGTACGATAAATCATCTACCTACTAATGGGTTTCAAGAAGACAGAAGACATGTTTTGCAAACAATCTCAACCTGGCTGAGATTGGAATCAAATTATTTCGAGCTCTGTTTTGTCAATAGAAAATTCTTTGTAATCTCGAGACTGTTCACAGATTTTTCTAGATGGCGCCTGATTTCTATCCAAAGGATGACGTTGCAATTTACTGGAACCAAAAATCATCCACTCCATGTCATATCACAGAGGTATGAGAAATAATGTGAAAGGAGTGGATTCCTCGAATGTTTCACCTCAATTCATTTTCACAGAATGTTATATAAGCAGACTATACTATAATTTGAATTCGAGAAACTATGAGAGAATGTCAAAACTGTATTTTCAATAAATGAATCAAAACAGCTCAGGTTGGTGCTCATAGCAGTATATTTATGAAATACTATCAGGTATAATTCGAATAATTGGAACCAAGGATGGAATAAAACCAAAAAAATTACAATAACATAACCAATGAAGACTTTGAGTTCAATATCCGATGATGAAAAATGTTGACCAAAAGTTTCGATTTCTTCCTCCTGTATCATATTATACTATCTTAAAATGATTATTTCCAATCTCGAATTCATTTCAGCTCCATTTGATTGATCACCCCATTATGTCAGAATTGTAATACGTAAATATGCAATAAGTAAATCAATCTGGAACAATAAAAATGGCTAGTCAGTATTCAATGATTACACCGGAATGTTTTTTATTTAAAAATGGTGAGGATATCGTAGTATCTTCATCTCTGTAGTGTGACATACTGTATAATAAATAAAAGAAAGTCAATTTCTTAACAGCAGGTAGTTAACAGATCCAGCCTTATTTACGGCCCAAATCAGAACATGAAAGGCCGTCCATATACGAATCCAATTTATTTGAACAAATAAAGAAAATTTATGGTACCGAAAACGTCATTATGTATGCATTAAAATTATAATTCGTTCACAATATTTGTTCTCTGCGTTATTTATTAATAGCATCATAGACGAGTACCTATACATATATTCGAGAAAGTAATTTGCGGCGAACGCATTCAAAAGGTTTTTGTTTTATGTGAGTTTTTCCATTTGCATAAAGAATACTTTTAGTATGGCCAAGATGAAACACAAATCTACAATATTCTACCTTGGTGGGTTGTTTGAAACGCCTCCCATAAATTGAATATCTTATCGCATCCCCACGGCAATAAAGTATGTTCATTACAGTTCAACAATACCAATTCAAACTCCAATGGTAACCGTTTCGAGTAGTTGCATCTCATCAAACCAAAAGCGAAATATTTTTTCATACGAAAACCTTGGACCAATCAATTCCTTAATAAACTGTACTCCTATGATATCTTTATCAAAGAAATCCAATGGTGTTAGATCTGTATCTTGCTGGTCACTGCCCCAAAAAAAATCAAAAATATCATGAAATTCGATTTTTTTTTCAAGAGTTTGTTGGGAGGAATATAGACCTATACATTATATCTTATCGTCAATTCAGCAATCAGTTGAATCGTCATACCCGATTATTATCAATATTTCGATTTTGAAGAAAGCATCTAGATATTTTCAACTGATTTTAGAACACTGAGATATTCAAATATAATTTTATATTATGTAATACTCAATTTTAGCCAATTTCTGAGAATTTGCGATATATCCAATGTTCGTTTCCGATGAAGCCTGTATCGTTATTTTATTATAATTTGAAATATTCGCACGATCAAAATAACTACAGGCGAATATTGAATGAAATGTCCACTATGAAATAGGAAATATAGTGGTTTGAAATGCATGAAAATCTTAAGAAGGAAGTTCTGTTTTAATTTGGATGATGGAACAGAATCTACATATGCATACCAAAATCTGTCAAATATTATTGGAATGAAACATAATTTTTCCCTGAATTGATGTATTATGAACGTTTTTTTTTCTATGTCATGTGTCTCGTTGAAAATCAGATAAATGATCAATTTTGGTCAAGATCTTGCAAGGAAAAGAAAAAAATTTGCAAACTTCAACACGAATTATCTTGGGAAATATTGGTTTATTGACGATAATGTTATCAAATTCGTGTTTTTTTTCTTGGATGAAAATATGTATGTACTATGAAGAGTGGCAAATATTGCTCATCGAATGATTCTTGAATTTTCGCCATCTTGATTTGAATTCGTCTTTCTTCTGCCGCCACTGCCGAAAGCGGTCTCATTCGTATACGATCAAGGATCAATAAGGAATAGTTTATCTGTGTCAACTCATTAGGTGCATCGCACACGTGACTAATTGCAGCTAATTCCCAACATCTTCACAACTGTCGCGGATGCGACTCGTTTTTTCCCAAAGGCTGGCGATCGCAGAAAAAGAAGCGGGATTATGCATTAATGTCGAAAAGTTCTAATTAGCGAAGGAAACAAATGTTGCGGCCTTTCAAGAATCGAGTAAAAAAGGACGAAGTGTTTCGTACAGACCAAAGGAGATCGAACGAGTCTTCGTAGATGTTCTATTGAAACTTGACCAGAAGTGAGATCGTTTTTTTTTCGCTGACAACAATGTCGAAAATCTAAAACCATAATTCGAATATATGATTTCATCGGCATTTGTCACTGAAGAAGATCTCAAATTAATTGAGTTCGGAAGTAAAAAACGTGTGTTAATAATTTATGATCAACATAATGAAAAATTTGATAATCGAATTAGGAGGTGACATATAATTCTCAATATGAGAATATAGTAACTGATGGGTAAAATCATCGTTATAGTTTGAAGAAAAAAAAAATAGATTTCAGGTCCAAAATTGTTCAAAATCACATTTTGAGCTTGGTTTTTGTGGAGAATTGAATTGAAATCACTTTTTAGAAAAACCTACTATCCGCCAGATCGAAGGAATTCCACATTTTTCAATGTAATTTTAAATATCAGCCATATAATGTAAGGAAGTTCGTCTATAATACTTCCTTGAGGAACACAGCAAGTTCAGTGGTTAGCTAGATACTTTTTATTTTGCAAGTATGGTATTGAATTACAACCAAATCCATCAGAACTAACCTCCTCAAATAAATAGTATGTTGCTATTCACACTAGTCTCTTTCTTGAGAGGTCAGTTTCGCATTCTGCGAGAATGTCATCAAAAACCAATCTACTCATAATTCCGACAAAAACAAGCCTAGGGAGGAGCACCGAGTTCCGACAGAAAATATGACGTATGGCTCACATCAGAGCGAAATGCCGACAGAAAATTTCGATGAATGAACCATGTTGGAAATAGACAAAGCCGATTCGAAACGAACGGCGTTAGGTTCAAATTATTGTGCATGCAAATGAGGCGATACCTTTCTGTTTCGTTCGTTTGAAATTCAATACAACCGAGTATCGGACGGGACACCTAAGGAACGACGTCAGGACCGCTGGCGCCAAATTCTGGATTGAAGACGCCCACAAGTTTGTAAAGTCACACCTTGAAGGACATTTTGCAGACGGTTCGGGTTACCATCATGCTACGACTCATTCATGTTGGTTTCATTCATTTCTTTTTCGTTCTGGAGTGCTTACAGTTATACAATGAATTTCGACATTACTATTGCTGATTGAATCCACTCTTGGCGAATATACTTCGTTTTGGTGAAGGAAATGAGAGTTGAAAAGATTTAATTCTAAAGTTACAGTGTGGTTCAATGAAAGTTACATCATCATGAACATAAAAGCGTATTCGAATTTTTCACCCTAAACCTACCCCGAAATTATTGTGACAGTATTCGTCATTTATGAAACGAAATATTCATGGAGTTCTAATGAATAATTCAATCTACCATATTTCCTTGTCTTAAATTATCAACTGAACTGAGG
The DNA here is from genome assembly GCA_037013635.1 of Plagiodera versicolora. Lineage (NCBI taxonomy): Eukaryota > Metazoa > Arthropoda > Insecta > Coleoptera > Chrysomelidae > Plagiodera > Plagiodera versicolora. Next base: position 5,253,949 of record CM072990.1, read on the forward strand.
TAAGTTTCATTATACAGTCATATTTTAGCCTTCAATACTAGAAACACCCTGAAGATATTATAGACAAATAATTACTTGTGGTAATGCAAAAACTCATGATGGATTTCATTTATGTAAGGTGAAAGGTGAAAGTTTCCCTTATGTTCTAGGAGAAATATGAAAATCTTCGATTGGTTGATTCAGTTGAAAAATATTGCTTACAGCCTTCTTCTATACGGGACATGTAGCTTTTAGTTGATATTGAAATGATAGATTCACAGCGGGACCTTCATCAATACTGTGTTGAGTTGAATCATTTGAAAATACAGCTACAGGTGGAAAACATTACTTATATTCTATTCATGGAATCGACATCATCTTGACTATTTGATATGTAACGTATATTTTGTTTCTAATTCCTCTCAGGAGATAAATAAACACAAAATTGACAAATTAACTCAGGAATATGGAATTCTCAAAATTTTCATTAATGATATGTAATTTCGATCTGAAATGAACATTCTGGGTCACTACAATCTGAAATTTCATCGTTGATAGTGTTTTCAAATATGTATAGTTAAACTGAACTTAACGGGAAGATAGATGAAATATTGATCAGGTGTTGAATAAAAAATAATAAAAATAAAACTAAACATTTATTGCTTACAAAAATGTCAACACTATTGGAAATATAATTCTGGAAACAAGTCTATTTTGTGTTTCACATTATCTGCCTTTCTGTCAAGAAGGCATTTACTAGAGTTTGCGCTTTAGTGCCATTCTCCACGAGCGACAAAAACGCGACCGTTTGCCGGCTAAGAAAACGCCTGTGTTACAGAACCAACAAGTTCAAATGGGACTGTCTACACGGGCGTTTTACCGGTCGCGACTGGACGCGTTAACTATTGCCGACGCGTTTTAAACGCCACCGGACGCGAAAAAGTCGCCCGCCGGAGAACGGCGAGTCATTCTCCACGTGGCGTTTTCCAAGCTTTTTACCGGCGCCAAAACTTCCAGGCGAGTCAGTTAACCATTGTTATTATCAGTACAGTAGTAAACTTATTTTAATTATTCAATATGTTCTGAAAGGGTTTTAATGTGAAATTGAGGATCAACCTCCTTTGTATGATGTTAGGAGTAAAGAATATTCTAATAGGGAGACGAAGGCCAAGTGTTGGTTGAAATACCAACCGTTGAGTGATTTGAAAGTAGTGGATGAGTCCACCATCGTCTTCTTTCATCATGTTTTTAGCTAAAGAATTGAAGTAATTGCAAATGATTTGCAGCGATGCAACTAACTTGGATGGGATCCATCTGGACATTAAGGACAAGGCGTTTTTTTTTCGCTCGTGTAGAATGGAGGGAGCGTTTCTCTCGCGTTTTTATCGCTGTTTACCGGCAGACAATCAAACGCTCGTGTAGAATAGGAAAACTTTTCACGCGTTTGCGCGACTAAACGGTCGCGTTTTTGTCGCTCGTGGAGAATGGCACTTACTTTTACGTTTTGTTAGAAGTTGTTAATAAGTGGATAGGGGAAGCATATGTCTTGCTTTTGAACTTTCGTCAAGATTTTGGCAATTTTCAACGAATTGGTCTATAATTTCAGTTATTGTGGTCAACCTTGTTTTTTACAAATGTCATCGAAAGTTATTCGTGCTCTTCTTCGTTAGCAAGACTAGCTGCTGTTCCTCGAAATATTTCTATGACGTCTCCCACATTCAATTCATCTAAAACGAATTGAAACGAAACAGCGTCGTCTCACTATACTCGCAGTTAAAATCAATGCCATTCTCGAAGAATATTTCGTTCGTTCATCCATGCATGACTATGAAATTTGAATCACCGGATGGCGAATAAACCTGATTTCCCAAAACCCACATCGAATGCAGAATTGTTAATCATTGTCCTCCAAAATGTGGAACGTAACAATAAAACCAAACAGAGTTTTTCTTCTGCTATTCGCTGCTCGATTCGATAACTCAAACCGATCACAAAACAAAGAAACTAGACTGGCTTTCTCAATTCGGTAAACAGGTCAATGCATGAATTTATGGCAGTCGTTACACAATAGACGCGAGTTCTTTTTTTAGTGCATTTCGTGAATTTTGGTGCGGTTTTCATCGGCAGTCGATTGCTTGACTCTGCAGGATTTTTATCGCAAAACTGCATTCTTCCAAATGATTTTCTGAGGAAAACGTTTTTTATCAATTCCAAAAATAGATATAATTCTATGATTATTTTTTGGTAGCAATTTGAATGGAGTATTCGCATTGATCCTAGTAGTGAATATATGATTTTTATCATATGATGAAGACAAAATAATGAGTTAATTTTGATTATTGGATCTGTTGTGGTTTTATGTGAAATCTTCACGAAAAGATTGATAGTAATAAAGAAAATATTAGTGAAAAAAGACCAAAACTGAGTCAAGACTTTGAATATCAATACGTCATGCGAACGGTTACCATTCATATTTAATCATCGCTAATAACAAAAAAAATATTATTGGAAATGAACATATCGTAGAGGAAAAAATGAAATGAAACGTTACACAAGAAGTTCCTTGAAGACATGCTAATACTAATTTTTTGACTAATTCTAAAAAAACTTCAATTGTGGACATCTTTGTGAAATTTGATACACTCTATACATCAAGGTGCATTATTTTGTGAATATGTTCCTATCTACCAGTGGTTTTGCATTGATTTGTCGTCAAGACAAAATATATACAGTTTTCTCTCGAAATAAAAATCATTCTTGAGATCCTCATTTATTTTTATCAAATATTATTGCTTTATTTCTTTGTACGAAAGGTTGGCTCAAATATTTGAGGAACGTTTGCTTCAGAAACAAGTTCTCCAGGATTTGATGCGATTAGTAGATAATTTTGAATCGACCGAAAGCAAACAACATATTAGATTCGTTTCCAAATGAATGACAAATCAGATAATTCTCATCTTGTAAACACATTCTTTAGAGTAACTAACGACAGTTGACTTCTGTTAGTTAAAAAACACACGGTTCAAAATAGAAATTAACGTGACCGAGCATTCTTCAATTTTGTTTTCACCGACATAGTTTTGAATTTTAATTATCAATTTTTGATCACCCTTTGTTTGTTGATTAATTAAAAAAAAACAACTTCTAAAAGGAGACTCAAACTAGACAAATAAGACAAATCAATGATGATGTTATGGTCTAAACTTTATATTCAACGAATAAAGGTTAATATCTATTTAATTTTTTCGATAGCGTCTATCATTATGAGTTGTTATTCCTCTATCTCCATTTCAATTTCTAATTGAGAAATGAAAAAACACGAAAATGTATCAGTATGTAGGAATAGTCTGAATCATTTTTTCAATTCTATAAACTCAGTAACCTTCAAAACTGGCAGATTCAACGTTGAATGAACCCTGCACAGTAATACATCAAAGGGCGTAGGGTTTAGATTTCGTATTTGTTGGAAATGTAAATCTACGCTTATAATTCAGTTGGCAGTGATGGTTTCGGTGTCACGTAGAGGAATTTATGGGGTATCATCCTCCCACTTCCACAATAATTTATTATATCGGAAATACTACATTTGGCGCCTCGGAATTTTAATGACAAAATTTCACCGCACCATTGAGAAGAGCGAAGGGCCAACACGTGAAATAAATCTGAAAGAAATTAGAGTAAATGGGTCCATCCGCTAGAAGTCATCGTTGTAACACATTATACTGGATTCTTCACTGAAATAACTATCAAGGAGAAATTATAGATACCTGATTGTTACACCAGAAAAACTTGTGGATAAAAATTAATAAAAAAACAAAAAACTGACATTGCAGTTTCACTATTGTCCAAAAGAATATGGCATGGTAAAATCAGGACTGAATTGACAACATTTAATAGTTGAATCTTTCTACCCTTGAACTTAAACAATTATCATCAACTATCTAGGTCTTTGACTACCATATAGTGAAGTGCCAATTATAGTTCGTTCTATTCAATTCAATGATATCTTCGTTTTATATTTCAAGTAACAAAAAACATTGAATTATGCTCAAGTTGAGTCATTAGTACATCTCAAGGAAAGTTCACCATCAGTCTGCTCTGCGTGAATATTATTTTCAACTTTTAATTTTTTTTATCTAATGTATCATCATAAACGATGAATTCACTCTTGAGAAATAGGAAGTGAGGAACCTTCAATTATTTAATGAGCTAACTTCTTTAGTTGTTACATAATATTCGAGAACACCCTGTATGATAATTATTTTTCCCAAAATTGAAACGAAAGACAAATTGGCAATTCAGGAAGCTAATAACAAACTGAATTTATCACCAATCAATTCAGATAAATTTCAAATCTGTCAATCTATAGTCACTAAAGCTATAATGATATGAACGTTGTATAGAAATATACAGAACACAAAATAATGAGTGTTCATAAGAAATAATTCGTATATATACATGTTCACAAATCACATCGATTCACGACATTTACGACAGATTAACTCGAAGCAATTATTTAGATTCGAATACAGGAGTCTGGGAAAGATTTTTTTCTTAGAGAGAATCTAGACAGCTTTAATTTAATTTACACTTGTGTGTATATTTCCCAGCATGACGTTGCTATCAGTGGAATGACTGACAGAGAAACGACGGAGGCATATAATATTTATAAACGACATACGTTTGGGTGTCCACAGCTAGAATCACTAAAATTATGGTTATGACAAATTGTATGCAGCGTTAAATACATCTTTCACTCCGAGATCTCAAGCGATATGAGGAAACAAGAAGTCGTAAAAGCGAGATTATGTTTTATATTTCATCTCCTTGAGACATGCAAATAAGCTGATTTTGACCCTAATACATCGAGTGTATTCACTTGAACCCACAGTTGATGTGACGTTGTCAAAGAAAATTATGAAACAAGAAGGTAGATCAGCAAGGTTTCACAAGTGGGTGTTATTTTGAAGTGCAGAACCGTACCAGACATTTTATATATTCAACCATACAACCAACAAATTTCTCAGTCATAAAAAAACATATTTATGAAACATAGAAACTGCTTTCAGATAATTCATAAATATAAATATATACATATATATATAGCATTAATTCATGAATCAAATCGAAAAAAATATATTCATTATTTTACTTTGCATAAAAACCAATTTCATAATCCAGAACATTTGAAAGCTCAAACTCATACACTTCAAAACAATAATTAGAATTGAATACATCATTCGAAATCACCAAGTATCTTCAATCGAACGAATAAATCATCCTGCAGATATACTGGAAGATAATAGGCAATCAACAAATCTCCTTCAACTTCCAGATTTACTGAGGCCGGAGATCTTGTAGTTCTAAAGATGGGGTGATGAACATTCCATCGAAGTCCATTGATTTTTTTTAAATGTTTGAACCTCCTGTTTTGGGAACATTGTCTTGGTCTAGAATCTACTGAATCACAGGATTCTGAAGGATATCCTGAAAAATAGGGTGCTAGTAAATATCAATTTTCCATGCTCATTGAGTCCAAGTTCTTGTGATTTTGGATTTAAGTATCCAAGAGAAATTCTTCAACAACATTTTTAACAGACCTCTGGGGTCTGGTCGTATATTCTCCTGAACTCGCCTCTATCTAATATCTGAAAAAAAAACAGATTATATATATAACTGATATGAAAATCATTCCAGACAATATACTGGATAATTTTTAAACTTTTTTTAGGGCAATGAGGTCTACGAATTTTATTGTCATAGTTCTCAACAGCATCCTTCTCTAAGAAATTACTCGAATACCAGGATTTTGCGATGGCAATAATCATAAGAAATTATGGGAAAAGATATCCAGAGAGATATTTCATCTTTCACTTCCTGTAGTTCTGCGTTGATATGATTGATATCTTCAATAACATCAACGACAATTCCAAAGGATTTAGTGTCAGATATTCCTGAGTCCGTCTCTACAGAATTTCTCAAATTCCAGGATCCAGTGATGACTCTGAAAGACCCAGTGAGTGGCTGGGACGACAGCGTGAGCACAACCTGTGACCCCTGCTGTCCTTATCTGATCATAGAGACACACGTAATGGCATTCTGGCTGTCACAGCATCGTCAGGTCCGTCCATTCCTCATGTGTGCACCAGCTATCGTCCGCTAGTATGGAGATTATGAAGATATAAATATCTCGACATGACCTGTCGCACGAAGCGAACCATAATTTCCTTTTATTTCGTGTGTCTCCCTTAATCTGATTTATTCTAATTTTGATAACAGCGATGGGGAAACCAATGGTTTCTTCACCATAAGTGGCTTGTCTCACTTCTTTTGTGAAATGTGTCAATAGATATCAGAAACGCCCAAGTCACGTTCAATATTTTTCTCTTGCTGCTTATTCTTTAAAGGTTGCAAATAAAAGACGGAATTAATTTACAATTAGAAAATGAATATTCGAACATTTCAACTAAAACTTACACTTATAATCATATTTATGTTCGAGTTTCTCAATATTATCTCTTTCAGTTTTCTTGTGTTATTTCTTTGCCAACTTCGAAGGCAAAATTTTTATTGAATTGTAAATTTTTCGAATAAACATACAATAATGACTGCCCTAACTTTTTCTTGAAATCCAAGAATGAAAACTGGATTATTATTTGAAGAAAAATATATCAGAGAACTCAAAGTATTCATAAAAAATTTGTGAAGCAAAAAAAATCAGAGTGCAACGTCAGAATGGATTATTTTCAAGAATATTCAGTTCTTTACGAAGGAATAATTGGAAGAACACATTATCTGAAACGTTCAATCTGCAGTGTTACATTTTTCATGTCATGCCTCTAATTGAATTCCAAATAATAGTAAATATTCATTCAGTATTAAAATTTACAAAGGAAATCCTATTCTATAGATTCATTTTCATGAAACGATTACTAGATCGTAGCAACGAGAAAATCGCAGTTATACATATTACATCAGTTCAAAAGATTTATTATACAAAGCTGTCTACGAAAATTGTTGTTAATAATAGATTAACATTCATACGTATTATCTCTACTAGCTAAAGTAGGCGGTCAGGAATATACCATAATTCAAAAGGAAATTGAAATATGACGAGTTAAATATTTTCATATGATTTATAATGTGCAAAACTTGTCATATTTGTAATTACCTTCAATAGTTTGTTCAATTTCCTGAGAGGTAGTTGCTCATTTCAAGGATAATACGTTATTTCTAGAAGAATATTAATATCTCATATGTAATTATCACCGAGCAAGAATGTATGCTATATAAATAAATCTTATGAATTCTGACGTGGAAAATAGAAATAGTTCAGTATCAAATGAAAAGAGATTCTGGAGAATCAACTGTAACTACGTTTCAGTTTAATAACTGTAATATAACATTCATATTATATAGGCAGTTGCGAATTATTCATTCTTGTTTCTTTCATTCTCTGAGAGAACAACTAATGTTACTTCATAACTTGACTTTGAATAACAAAATCAATTTACCATTGAAAAGATCAATCGTTTGTCATTATGAAGTTTCTCCAACTCTTCTGATCCTGATCCTAAGAAAAAACCTGGTATAAGAAAATGGGGTTTTCATTTCGAGGATTCCTCTACAAAGAAAAGTTGAAACCTACTCGCATTGAGCAGAAAGAAGATCAGATCAGTATAAAAGCTTCTCATAATATTTTGGGCCACATCCTCATGGAGTTTTCAGCTGTGGCAGCAGTATAGGAAGCACACCTCAGGAGAGGTCGGTCAGAAGGCTACATTTTTTTAATCACCTCCACGACTGGTGATGTGTTCCCCATAACGGGTCCGAATCAAAGGATAAGAGGCCATGGATTTCCTTAACTCCTACTACCTTGATTGATTGATCCTAGCGATTCAAAATCTGTCTTCTTTAAATGAAGTATTTTCAGATGTTACCTCTCATATGGGAATAATTGTAATTCTGCAGCTGAAATCAATGAATGATAAAGGGTACTAGCTACTGTTTTTTTTTCATCACTTCGTAATACGATTCCCCAATAATAAAAAAAATTGTTGGTGCGTTCTAATAAACTCGAGGAAATATTGTTTTCAATGAAAATAGCGGCCCAATTGAGTTCCCTGAATTCTGGTTACTTGAAACTTTGTGGCTGGTTTTGTATTATTTTACTCTGATGACATGCGGAACCGCTTTTTTGTTGCAATGTTGCAGACGAGCAAGATCGATTACACAAAAAGACCGAACATGGTGCGGAATCTATCTCGTAATGATATAAATTACTGCAGGAAATGTGCGATGTGTGTTTTTTCTCAGTGTTGTTAGGGGAAAAACAACAGGGAACTATCGAAATAGAAATTGTTACTAATTGGAATGATATCATTTATTCACTTTAGTCTCCAATTTGTAGTTTGAGCTTTGATTCACTGAATTTTGACGAGATGAACCCAATAATTCCTGCTATATATTCATATACAATCTTTTGCAACCCCTATTCCTCGTTATCTTTGTACTCGCCATACAAACCGTGACTGAATTTCCCATATCCTGATAAGTTCTCGAAAAGGTGAATATTATAATGAAGTCATTATTTTACCGATCTGCTTATGATTTCAAGGAACGCTTGGCAACGCTGTAATATATCATTCAATCACTAGCGGCTGGCGGCAAGTCCAACGCTTTTAAGTACTTGTGACGTATCGACGCTGTGCATTCTCCGCGTTTCTAAACGTACCATAACTGTGATAATTGATTCTGGCGAAATTATTTCGAGAAGAAAAAACAAATAATGGGTATATTTCTAGATGTCGTGGTATATTTTCAGAACATTATTGATACCGCCCAGTTCTCCTGGAATAGCTCCTAGAAGGACTGTCAATATTTTCTTGAATCTGTCTCTTGCCTATACCTCCAGATATATCATTTCCGAAACTGTATGATAAATTTCAATGATAGATTCAAACAAACCCAACACTCGACTCCTCACTGTTCACTCATCTATGGATCAGTGCATCGTAGTTGGAATATCTCCTTCCTCATACCTTTTTACATTCAGCGGTGAACGTGAATGGGACTTACAGCCATGAGCGACTCTGTTAATTGGCAGATTTGACAAGGCGACTTGCAGTAAGTCCCTACTCGTGCACGACATTGCTAGGCGATAATCCTCGCTGGAGAAACACAATACCACCGAGCTGGATTCAAAGGGAACCAGATCCTCCTGCCATCTGAAACTTCTCCCTTTGTGCGTGGGGAACACCCGCACTAGATTGTTTCAATATGTTTCATGATAATTCAATTGGGGTCAGCACTGTCGAATTTTGTAGCTTAACCGTGAAATACACCACATTCGTCAATTCTAATGAAAATATCCAGTACACAAGGGCGATATTCGAATGATATGATATTTCAACCCTGTTAACTACGACTTTTGATACAGAGTGATTCAATGTTCGATGGTAGATATTCCATAGTGGTGTACTGAAATATTGATGAAACTTTTTTTTCATGTATGCATCAATTTTGTATTACAGTCAATGTGAGTCTTGCGAGAAAGTACATTTTTCAACTTCAATTCTTTTAAACGTCTTAAAACTGAATGCTGCCAATTGACAATAAGTATCAAGTATAATATCTTATTCGAATATTGTCATAATAGTATTTCAGTTTTCTTGGTTAATGATATAAGTCAATAGAATGGAGCAGATCTAGAATCTTGGTGTATATTTCGATTGAATTATAACTTTTAGTTATCATTATGAAAATTTGATAAGTTCTTGAGATAATATTTTGGGATTAAATTAAATATTTGTAGTACGGAACATTTGATTTCGACTATTATCTCGACACTGATTGCTCGAAGAACAATATCCGCAAAAAAGGGCGAATAAATGACAGTTGGATAATATTTTATAGCATTTGATTTGACAAATTGAATAGACGATCCGAGATTTAATCAAAACTAGGCTACGAATTATCTGAAGGAGCTAAATTTGTGAGTAACTTCCTTCGTTGTTTTGGCGATATAAATATGCCAAAATGTTTTAGCCAATCCTCAAATGTGGATTAATAAGCCAGTTCAAACAGGATCCTACTATGTCAAATTTTGCGATAAACTACTATTCCGTGATTTATGGTGACTTTTATTACACAGATATAAAAATAATCAAGTGGAGGTGTAACACAATGCTATCAAATCGGGAATCTCTTGCTTCCGTTCTATTCTTATCTATTAAGTAACTACATTATTTAGATCAAACGAAGAGAGATGTTCTTTTGGAGGAAGCTACCAGATACCTTCACATGCATGCATATTCATTGGATCTCGAAGCAGTTAACTTGATTTATCATTTTTCCTTCATACCACTTTTTTCTATTGAAGTCCTTAATTCAGATGCATTAAATAGGGGGCTATATTTTGAAAGTTGAATTTGAAAAAGACAAATTGGTCACTTTGTTCACTTAATTTCCAATTCGAACACAAATAACAAATGAATATTCAATAAAGAATATTTTTTGTTTTTCTATCTGATTCACCTTCAACGATGCATATGCAGACAGATCCTTGAAGTTTGCAATGTTGTCGCTTGTGTTTGTTGTCAGTGATCCTGAGAAAAAACAAGTCATGATTTTTCTCATATACTCTAAACTGAGATCAGAGAAATGAAATCGATTTTGCAGACTTCATCTGTTGCATACCATAAAAATATGTTTAATTTTACAGGTTGTCCCAAAAAGGTGTGAAATCAAAATGATATGATATTGTGTTTACCCACATACCACTAGAATCAATTTTGCACCATATATATGGGATGTCATTCAAAAAATATATACAATTTTGATGTCACACTTCTTTGGGACACCCTGTACAAATGAAAATATTCTTCTGATAAAAATTAAAACTTGAAAAAATAGTGTAATTTCAATGGATTCTCATTCTGCTTATGACTGATGCCGCACTACATCGATAGCACATCATAATTTTTCAAAAATCATAAAGAAAGTTCATATTACTCGAGATGAAGTATTATTCAATGAACTATTGAAATTCTAGGCCATATTTATTTTTTTACATTTTCATTGATCTTGTAAAAAGCTATTTTATTGAGCTCAAGGAACATACTCAGTGTACCAAATTTCAAATGTCTGAGATTTTCACTTTCAGATATTTATTCATATTTTCAAATATCATCCTGTATATTCGTCAAAAACGCAAGAAGGCATATTTCAATACCAGATATGGAAAGGTCTCAGTCCATAGTACTTATGGTTGAACTATGTATAATTTTTCGTGAATCACCCTGTATACTGAATTACTAGTAAACATTGAAGAAATACATAATAAGAATTAATTCATATATCTTATGGAGTTGAATACGACACTGGTGTAAACTATTGTCTTTTCGAATGATAAACAAATGGTTTAAAAAATGTATTAGAATTTGTGAGATAAACTAGATAGCTACTTTGAATACGTTTTGAAATTGATTCGAGAAGTTTTCACAGTTCAATTTTGTAGACACTTTTGTTTCTTTCTTTAATAAATAAGTATTTTTTGATTATCGTACTTCCTCTCCAACGATGAATTTTCGATGGAAAAAATGACAGATTGTTTATTTCGATTTATTGATTTTTAAAGAAGAATTGTGTTTTTAAAACTTCAATTACACATCATAGTGTTTTTATTTGCTGCTTTTTTTCGTCCCTTTTTTCATTCAGTCATTTCACTCTTTTGTAGGCATATCAAAATTGAAAAAAAAAACTCCGAAAACTGAAGTGAATAAACAGACTGTTCGACTCGACATTCATTTTGCATTTCCAATTTCCATCCAAGATCCTAGAATAAACATTCACCGTATACTCTGACAGGTCCAAACCCAATGACATTGAGTGCACCACCTCAAACCCATCAACCCATCATAGTCGTAGATACAACAGTAACCATCTAAACGAACGACGATCGCCGACGTTGCCACGGTAGGCGGCAGTGTTGCCTGCGACGCTGGCGGGGAGATGCTTTTCGTTTCGCCTCATTGGCTGGAGGGGGAACGGTGATGCGGTGAACGGGCGGGACGCGGCTGGCCACTCCCCTTGGGGGCGCGGCTTACGCAGCATCCCTCCAGAGGGCTTTAGATCCGCTACTGTGCCGTCGGTAAAGTGCAGGACAGCGTTGCTAGACCCGAACGGAACTATTCGATTTTGGTGGAAGACGCGAACTACGTGTTTGTTTTGTTGTGTTTGTTTATGGATGTTGAATTAGTTGGTGTGAAGATTTATTAGAGAAGAGTGGAGATGGATAAGTCGAATATTTGTCACTGAGGTGAGTACGAGTGGAAATAGTTGATTTTTTTCGGTGAACCATAAATCTAATTTCGTTCACAAACGACCTTCTGAAAATACCAACATTAAATGTTGAAAGTGTAAGGGTGAACTGAGAAAACTCCATTTGGCAAATTCATTGCTCTAAATATACTTCCTAATTCAGAGTTTTCACAATATTTTTTTTTCATGAGAGAAAAACTGAAAAATTCCAATGATCGAATTCATAACGTTCTATAATTCAAAGGAATGTCAGTCTATTTCAACCTTCAACGAAAAATATTCATGATGAAATTGAAGGAATCATTTAATTTCGATAAACAAACGAAGCCATTACGAATAAATATACAGGGTGTGCGATAGTCGATGGTATCCTAAATATGACATTATCATTATTATTATTATATATTTAGAATGAGATATCGCATGATTCTGTGAATCTGGCTACTTCAATAAGTGTTTATGATCAGTAGTATTTCAAAAAAGATACCCTGTATATGACATATTTTTCCATTCCACAATCATTTTCCGATCTATTTTCCTACTATATGATTCTTGGGATGGAAAATATTTTTTGTACTTCTTGTTTGAAATGGCTTTCAATTGTGTTGATCACTAAAATATTACCTACAATACTAATTAAGTAAACCGTAAGTCTATTTATTTGCTCTACATTGTACAGGATGACTTGAAGTTTATAGTTTCACCGGTAGATACAAGAATAGGACCAATCCTGTTTTTATGAAATGCCCTATATATCGACATATAAGCTGACAGATAAATACTTGTCATGCCCTGAAATGGAGCAAATTTTAAGAATACATATGAATTTGCTCAGCTACTGATAATTAAAATAATTTTAATAAGGTTGAAAAAAATATTTTTTCCATGTAACATTTGAAAAAATATTGTCCTCCATTAAAGATTCAAGTGTCAATCTTTCAATTACTACCTCGGGGGACTGTCCCAGCATGTTGCCTATGACCGTGTTTATCGATAGGTATATTATCTTTTTGAATTGACGAATATTGAAAAGAAAACACCCAACGAAGCGAAGGTAAAAGAGGATTACCAAAATATGTTTCCGGTCATATTAACCACATCATTCTTGTATAGTTTGAACGGCATTTAAAAGGTACGACATAAAAGCACGGCACGTACAAGTACCTAGGACTATAACATGTTCCAGAAGGATAAAGAGCTTATGATGCTGAAATCTCGAGTGTTGAGACAAATCTACACATTATGTCGAACCCCTTCTGACAATAGAAAACAAAATAAACGGTGGTCCCGGTCATTTGTAACTATCAGTTTTGCTTTTGGAGACATCATTGTCTTGTTTTAATATGATTCGATTCCAGAATTTTGGAATAGTAGAGGAACCCACCCATCGAAGTACTCCTAGAAATTTTCGAACTCGGAATATTTCTCGTCTATTTCTACCTGTTAATCAACCACGGATTCTTCGAGATATTACGTTGATCGATTTTATATTCGCATATACACTATCATATTGAATAAAATCATGAATCAGCCAAGGAGTCACTTTTTAAGACTGAACCAAAATCGCCCTAATTTTTGTTTTTTTTTTGATGGGTCAATATCAATCAATTATCCAAATTTGAACATGATAGAATAAGAAATATTTCTCTTATCAAAACACAATACCCAATATATATGATTTCCGATACTGTATAGAATTACAAATCCAATTATCGGACAATAAATCACTTTTAAAAAAGCCACAGTCGATTGATTTCCATATATGAGATTGAAACCTAGAAGTTATAATGTACTTCTGACTAGGTATGTGTTTTCGAACATTCTCAAGTCAAAATGATTTTCAAAAGATCGCGAGTGATTTTTGTTTCGTTCATAATAAAAATAATGATTGAAATATTGAGGATGATAGCAAAAATAAAATGATGACTGTCATGATGAATATAATAATAATACCTAAACTTTATTTCCAGAGAGACAGTTCACAATGTATTTGTACTATATGTCAAAAAAATGTTTTCAATGTTCTCCTAATGAGACAACGATTGACGATTCTTAATATTTTATTAAAATCTGGAGAGTTTCTCACCATTTTTGAAAAATGAGTATGCAGCAAAATGAACGTAGCTTCTGCAGTAATGAATAGAGTCTCTTTACATCTATGATATCTAAACAATTCAACTATACTCTGCATGATTCGCTTTTGTGCGAATTGGGGCGCTATTCTTGACATCGTTCGCAACTGCGTGTATACGCAAAGTGCGAATGGTCTATTTGCGAACACTCGCACGATATCGTAATCTCAACCACCATTCGCATACGAACGATATCGTTCGCATGTTTGGCAACATCGCTATTTAACCACAGAACCACATAAAAATTTGATATATGAAATGTGAAATTCACCTAAATATCAATACCGACGCCATTTTTTGTTGTTCGTGTTTTTACCAAATTACTAATTATCAATTATCAATCTAAAAATTCAACTATGGATTAAGTAAAAAATACTCGAAAAACAAATACCACCCTGGAACAAAAATTTTTTTTCATTTTATTTCTTTTATGTATGTTATTTTTTGAATTTTTATTAAATATATTCCAGAACAAAAGTTATGTTTTCATTATTGCAAATAATTTTGCTGTATAATAAAGTATACACATATTAAAACATATAATCAATAAATAAATTTGATGAACAGAATATTACATAAGATGACTGTATACATCCTATGAATTTATCAAGTTGAAAACAATGAATGAACATACAATGTGCCATGAAAATCGGTGTTCTAAGACGTCCTGAAACCATTCGCACGTAAGCCAAATACCAATCGATGTAAAATGAGCACGTTCGCAAACTTGCAAATGGTCGAGAATAACCGAAGTCAAAAATCATTCGCAAATTCATGACCTGCGAACGATCGTCATAGCTGCGAACGGTCAAGAATAGTGCCCCAGGCCAGAAGAAAAATAACAGAACGCCAGTAAGCAAGGCACATCGCCGCCGTCAAACGGCACACACAGCCAATAGTCTGGGCGCCAATAACGCAAAACGCTTTCACGACTTCCGATTGCATGTCATTACTCCACACACACCTTTTTTTGCGTCTCATTCTCATTTTCCCAGACGTCTGTCCCGGAAGATAACTACAAGTACTCTCGTGTCCACGATTTCGATCCAGTAGCAAGCGAGATGTTGAAGGATCGCGATAATCCCGAGACCATCGATCGCAACGTTGCGTCCCCATGTTCATCTTCAGGCATGGAGGCGTCTTCGTGTGCTGGATGCGGGGAGAGGATCCAGGATAGGTTCTACCTGCTGGCAGTTGACAGGCAGTGGCATGCCAGCTGTCTGAAGTGTTGCGAGTGCAAGATGCCTCTGGATTCAGATTTGACGTGCTTCGCGAGGGATGGAAACATATATTGCAAAGAAGATTATTACAGGTGAGTTTCTCGTTGTCTCATTCATCAGATCCCACGAGAATCTCTCACCATTGTGTCCATGAATTGCCACAGCGATGTTTATATTCACCAACCCACTTTTGGTGTCGTATTACTATTTATTGACTTCTATTCCCACCGTAGGGTACACAAATTAGTAAAGTAAACATACTGGTTTGTTTATTATAGGACACTTCTAGTAACCACCGCAAGGATAACATTTCAATGGAAGTTTGAACTGTTATTGTTGTCAACACACTTGTTTCATCGATGTCAGTGCTGTCAGCGTATGTTGATACGACTTCATTAGGGACGTTGACAATGAGAAAAGTCGGTAAAAATATGAATAACAAATGAAAAATTGATTGTTCACCCAAAATCTCATAACGTCATGTGGTTCTGAAGGGTTGGTTGAATCATATATTTTCTCATTATCTAAATAATATTATTCATATTTGCTTATTAATTTTTCCACTCATGATATGATTCACATTGCAAAAGATTTCGATAACGTCTGATTTTCTCATCAAGCAATGTTCACAATGTTGAGTTTGATTGAATTCCACTAATCAATTTCTCATGAAAAAGAAATCTTGTTTGAAAGTTAGATTATTCAAAGAATCTCTCGACCATATCCTATTCTTGCAGTGATATTTGGATGGAGAATATTCGAATGAACTCTCTGTATAATTGAGTGAGTTTTCTACTTTTTAATAGATGTTGTATTTCATTATTGAAGTTTCATTTTCACTTGACCTGCATTCGGTTGCCTAGAGGTTTTCAGAGTTTCTTATCTGATCGACAAATTTGAAGAAATTCGAAAAAAAAAATGCTTCAAGAGCTATCTACCATATGCCTGAGTATAATTAAGTGCCATAAAAGGCACAGAAGTCTTGTCGATATAATCAATAACACTCAAAATCGTACTACAACAGAAAAAGTGTTTTCTAATTATGGAGAATTTCAGAGTCGAAAGAAAAATCCAACATATTTATGTAAATATTCGTGTTGGGTTTGTGAAATCTCCCAATTAATTTCAGGACACTGCCCCATATTTCTCGAGTATTTTTTCAATCGAGGTCCATGATATCCAATAGGAATTTTAATGAATCCCCCAAGAATTTTGTCCTCATTAAATTGTTACGTAAAGTAACAAAGAATCTAAACACTTCTTTGTGTGACCAAAAAACTGAAAGAAATATCAGTGTGGTCCTCATTTCACTAGGAAATACTACCCAAATGAATGACTCAGTAGCGCAACAAGAGAGGTTGAATCGTTAATATTCCTAGTTTTTAAAACAATTGAAAATTCATAGAATTCATTACTGTTGAGGAAAAATGAGATGAAAACTGTTGCTGAACTCTCTGAAAATTTTTATCAAACTAATCATGACATGTTTGTGGAAGTGATTTATAGGGAAAGATTCGAAGAAAAGTAGTTCATTCACAACTTCAAAACGATAATAATTTTGGCCATCTTGAAACATATTCATTATCTGACTAATCGGAAACCATATATTTCTTGTTTAATTGCGAAAAATGTTTCCAATGTTGAAACCATGGTCAGAAATACAATTCAGAGTTTGACAGGCCAAAAGAGAAAAGTTTAGCTTGTTTCACTGAATCTTGAAATCAAATCATAACCAAAATATTAATGAAAATATGTCGATGCATTTTACTTATACACGTTCCTTTGGGAAAATCAGTAATTTTATTGTTTCCAATATGCCCAAATGATTCTAAATATCTATCAAGAGAAATATTCTGATTTAAATGGATTTTTTTTCTGGATCAAGAAAATGAATTAAAGATTTCACTTCAAGCTCGCACAAAAATTCTTATAGGGTAGATGTAGATGCGCCACTGGACTGACAGAATGACGGACTACTACCAACCAAGCTGGCAGAATTTCAGAACAAAGAATATCAATTTCGCTAATTGGTCCCCAAATTGGTTGTCCATTTTCTGCACTCTCAGGCATCTCATGTATTTTGCATTAGGTTCTCCACCAAAACATGATCATTAATCAGTTTTGTTTACTGTGAATCAATAAAATTCAATGGAAGCCTTAAGGGATATCTCTATCAAAGATCTACGATATCCGAATCGATAATCATTTGGGTAGATTGGAATTTATTGGAAACCAATACGTAGGTATATCTCGTCATTATTTAGTATTCACTGAATCACTGTGTGATTTTTGTGTCTGGGTGTGTGTCAGTAAATAGCTACTGATAGTGATCGTTTTCACATAAAATTCGAATATTTTCTATCGAAACGTCATCAAAAACAACTTCTCATCAAATAGGTGGGTGAAGAAGTTGTCCCAACAAACCTACTCTCAGTGAATAATTTTTCTTCTTCACAAAAATCAAGGAATCATATGGATACTGGTTGGTCGATAAAGGAATTATTGATAACGTCGAGCACTGTCCGCAAAATACCAAATTATACACCTTCAAATGCTTAATTGGGCAACATGTTTTATGTACTGCTGAAGAATAAATCCTACTGTGTCCACCCCTGATTTAAACGATACACTTCCAACATTCACGACAATGGTCATATCAGAGTGTTACATCTGAAACTGCCCACAATTGACAGCATGCCAAGTTCACTCAAGCTCAGTATCTTTTAACGAGGGAAAAACCAACTCTGCACCCGACAAAGCGTGTTATTAATAAACACCAGAATTGAAACGTCGATGAGTGGTTGGGGTGGGAGATGTCAAGCGATGGATTTGCTGATAATGTTTTCGATGATTATTATCCAAATAACTCGTGTCATTGGGTCCAACTTTTCTTTACGTGTGAGGTTCGATCGAGAAGTGACAGATTGTCGATAACACTTGCTTCGAGGTTCGATAGAGTCCCTCCTTATAGGTGAAAAAAAGGTTCATTAAATATCAGACGACGCTGAAATGAAAAAACCGTAGACGATCGTAGTTGTTCGAGTTGAGTTGAAAATAGTAATAAATAAATGTATACTCCATATCACAATCAGACTGCAATGAATAAGAATTGTGCATTAATCATTCCATATGTCATATATTCCTGATGATTTAAGGATATTGGAACAAAATTTTTATAGAAAAAATGCATGCGTATGAACAATAACTATTATACCTTGTGTGGCATAATTATGCTACATACCTATTTTAATGACTGAATATATCATACGATATGGCAGGTTTTCTATAACAACCTTGTATCAATCAAAAAAAGTTGAATTAGAATCATGCCAGCTTCATTCAAAATGTACGTTTAGTTGTTCAGCAAACACAAATGACTCTTAATTGGTACCTATACCTTATGTTAATGAAAACTGCCACCTGATATTACGACCTTTGCAATTATTTCAGGTAAAACGGGCTTGAAAAAGCCAATTTCTCCTTTCTGTAGCATACGCTGCCAGACACAAGGTGCGAATCATTGGAAACGTGATCAGAATCGATTGATATTTTTCCAAGCAGATGTATCAAGAAATTAAAACTCACTGTAAAATATTGGGACTTGGTTTGGATCAGTAGATTTTCTTCCTACCACGTTAATTTCTAAATGGAAGATGTCAGTTCGACATTTATTGGAAATTAAACACCAACAAACAATCAGTGAATTGAATCTTTTAAATTGATGAATAACATGAAAGATCCAAAATGGAGATCAGACTTACCAACATAATTTTTTGTATCAAACTGTCTTTATTATTCCTCTGCATCATTGAATTTCATTGATGACCTCATTAAAAAATGTTTCCGAAAGAACTATAATCCAATTATTCCAATTATCGGCCATGAATAACCTAATATTATTTTTTATTTGGAATTGAACGAGTTGATATTTTTCATCTCCTATCCCTTTATTTTTCCTTATTTCAAAATATACAATTCGTAAATGGGATTTTGATGAGATGGAAAGATCATTGTGTTTTTCTTTATATTCGATCAGCAAGCCATTTACTCCATGCCATATGCTCAACTCAGTTCGATGAGAATAAAATCTGAACAAATATTATTTTCCAGAATGTTTGCTGTCACAAGGTGTGGTAGATGTCACACTGGAATATCAGCAAACGAATTGGTAATGAGAGCTAGGGATCTGGTCTACCATCTTCATTGCTTCTCCTGCGCGTCCTGTGGCATCCTCTTATCCAAAGGCGACCACTTCGGGATGCGAGAAGGACTGATATATTGCAGGTAATTATCGACCCCATTATCAATCAGACTTCAGAAATTTGAAGGGGTTTCAAAGTCCAACGAATCTATCAGTTTTCATGCCTTGCAATAATTTCAACAGCTTTTGTTTCAGGCCGCATTACGAAGTCCTGGATTTCTGTGATCCTGGAGATTCCATGGACGTGATGTTCGGAAGTGGAGGGTCACCTGGGTACTACCCTTCGAATACTCCTCCGCAGCACGGCAAGGGAAGGCCGCGGAAGAAAAAAATCACCGATGACGGAGCACCATGTGGTGAAATGCCTGTGTCGATGAGAATGGCAGCAGCGACTTTGGGTAAGCTAATTGAAGTAATAATTGTTGGTATTGTTTTCTGGGCAAATAAACGAATTGACCACTTATATCGCTGGTTCGTTCATGGAGTTTTGCACTGAGAAAAAAACTTGAGGGGTGAGTTTTTGAACGAACAATACGCATTCATTCGTTGTTTGGTACGTAAACAAAACTGAATGTAACAAGTATTTACGAATGCTCTGAAGTTTTCAACAATAGTGAGCGAGGTACAAAGAGAATATGGCAATCATGTACATCACAAAACGATATATTGTATTATTCAAAATTATTTGAAGTGAGAATGTTGAATGTGGTTTGTGTCGATATAAAAGAATAACTCGAATTCCGAATTGAAGAAATTAGTAGACAATTTCATACAAACAATAGAAAAGGAAATTTTAAAAATTATGAATTGCAAACAATTGGTGTCAGATGATTCAGACGAAGTAGTCAGTGAAATTATAGTTGATTAATCATTTGTTATGATTCTCAGAGTTGCTTTCTATGCTTATTTTGAAAATTTTCCACTTTTTTCTATAGTGACACCAGATTCTGGATAATAGGAAAATTAGTATTTCACTCCACTCAACTATATATCTGTTGATACAAATATATCAGCAATCTCAAATGATACTTTATATCTAGTTAATACTAAGGAATAATCATCATAGCTACCCTAATGATGGATACAATTTTTCATCAAATTTAAACAGCTTGAATATTATTTTAACAAACAATCAAAATAAAACCCGATCGTAGTGAATTTCGAACTTTTATTACAAAACTTCTTTAACAACAGCACGAGCTTCATGAGTACTCAATGTAATGTACTTGGCAGCGAATTCAATATTCATCATCATCTTTTTGGCAAATTGAACGAGTTGAAACATTTTCAGCCATAGATGTAGATGCTTTTTGAGAAACTATCTATACAGTTGATTCCGATTTGTTGGTTCTTTTCATTCTAGTAAAATCGCAAAAGAATAGAATTCACAAAAATATAAATTACAATAAATTCAATTTCGATTATTCATCATAAACTCAATTAAACTTGATATCGATTTTGTTATACTGCAATATCGATATTTTTTCTTCAGCCCTAAGCAATTATTTCCAAATGCGAATTTATAGGTTGGATTATGTTTCATGTGACGTTAACACTTCGACTTTTTCAGAAACAACTCTTTTCAGTTCACATTCGCGATGAGTACGTCGAAAGAAAATTATTTGAGGAGACTAACCCACATCCCTCGGTGTTTGTGCAGTTCCGTTTGAAAACTCTCGAGCACGTCTCCAGGGGTTGTTAGCGAACTGAGCTCTTCATGTAGAGGGCGTGAGATATTCGAAACAGCCCCTAGAGTTCGAGGGTTGTTGAACGGAGCGTATGCCGTTCAGAATAAATATAATTAATGCACACCTATTCACGTCAGTCTTTACATCGAGAATTCGGTTTTTTATTCTGGAGTATGTGGGATCAATAATACGAGTGATTTTTGTGGAGAGTATTTCACCATATTGATCTCTAATACATTACACTTCCTCTTTCTCACAAGCTTCAGTAATTATAGTCTGTTTATTTGAGCAAGATAGTTGTCTTTATTTCAACGATACTCCGAATGAACAAGTAAGGTTAGATATATCATTCATATTGCTCTGAAAAATATTTTCAATTCATAAATTATATACCCTTGAATTGGAAACTATTGACTGGTGAACATAATACTTGTAAAAATTTCGATTAGAGTCAATACATTTCATAAGCTATTCAGAAATTTATCTTCTAATGAATTTCGCATCGTCTAGTTACTGTGAAGTGTTGCCATCAATATTGATGCCTAAATGTTACGTTCGAAATACTAATTTTCTTGTGATTCTGACAAACACAAAATTCACTGATGAAAAATTGGACATTTCATTGAAACAGCTACTGTGGAAGGTTATCATAAAAATAACATGATACATCTGGTATGTACTTCTGATAACTTGTAACTAATGTACTTATTCATTCAGATGAAACATTCAGATAAAACCGATTCGATACCTCGAAACATGAATGTCGGCATATAATAATATATTCTGTTGATTGGATTTCATTGATCAATATCGAGAAAATAGGATTTAAAATTTATGGAAAAGTTTTCTGATGGTGGGAACTGATATTTGTGTGAACATCATGGATATTTTCTCACAGTATTCACTGTTTTATCAACATGAAATTGATCATGGAAAAGTAAGAATATCTTGGAAAATTAGAAGGAGACTATCCTCATAATGTTCAATACATTATTATCCATGTTGTGAGAAGATCTCTATGAAAGTAGCAGAAAATAAAACAAGATCATATTAGCATTTAATTGATTGAACATGAAAGACTCAATAATGATTCCGAAAACTCCGATGAATGTTGAAATGTATTAGTCACTAATTCAAGAAAAACGTATAGGAGTGAAGATGACAAAAAACCTCTAATACTTCGAACAAAATATCCCCGCATTACTCATTCGATTTCATTCTGAAAACTGAAAAGATATCCAATCGAGAATTGGTATGTTCGACAGAAACCGATGATCCAATAACTCTTCTTCTGACCTTGAAGCTGTTCCCACCATTTCGATATCGTCGATTTCCTATGCAGGTGTGATTGTGGTTTCGAATAAAAACCAAGGTAGGTAAATTCGTAGACGATAGGTCTCTCGAAGAATGCCCATATATTTTATTAGCGGCCATAGCATCAGCCCAATTGGCTACCGGATTCTAGTTATCCAATCCCCGATCTGAGGATACTTTTCATCTGTCATCGGGTCTACCATGGCCACCCACCGTTTAAGTAAACCCATAAATAACTTACCGATATCGATTCCGTACAAGCCGCTGAGAGCGTTCCCTGTTTCGTGGGCTCCCAACTCGTTTTTGGAAATAAAGAGAAAAAAAGATCATCGGATGTTCTTTGTTCGGGATCCAAAAAATCGGTCTTCAGTTGGATAAAGGTAAACTAGCTTATGGATATAATTTGTCATTGGATACTGATAACTTTGCGAGTCTTTCGCCATTTCCAAATCCCATAACAAGAAGGGGAATCATTGAAGTAATTTGAGATCTGGTAAAGGATTCTTCTGGACCAGATGGAACGAATCAACTCAAGCATTGATAATAAAACATCAAATAATCAATCCACAATGTCTTTTCACACGAACACAGAAGTATTTAATAAATGAATTAATGAACCTTCCTCTTCAGGAAGTCCACATTCTCCTATCCTTTCAAATATATTATTCTGGTTGTAGACATTTTTAATTTCACGGTATGCTTTCCATATTTGTAGCCATACTCACATCCCATCTGGAATTTTAAATTCTGAGCATAATCCTTTAAAAATGAATAGTCTGTTCATAACTAGATAACCGTTTCTGTCGACTCAATTATTATATTCCTCCGTGAATGAACTAAATTTAATCTTTCACGGAGATCTAGTCGTTTCAAATGTTAATAGACATTGCCAAGGAACCATGAACGAATGTCCAGAATTCAAGAAAAATAATGAGGCAATAACATATCGTCTAAAATAATTTCCGGATATACGTAATTCGTGATGCAGAAAAAGATATGGAGTTCCGCATTGAGATTCTTTTTACGGAATTTGGACCACCTGTTTCTCAGACACATGTCTCAAGTGGATAAAGTTTGGGGTTGAATGAAGCATTGGAATGTGAGTTTTCTGAAAAAAAAAATAGAGAAGACTACTCAAGTTGAGAATGATCTGAGTCATACGACATCTTGGACGGTAGATATTGACCTAATAGTTAATACCATATTGAATAACAACAGTGTTCAGAGATTTGAATTTCTTGAATTAGAGTATCTTTCGATTCTATTCCTGAAAGTATCGAAACCAGTATTCTGAAAAATTTAGGTAGTCAATTGTATACTAATATAATATAGGAAGAATCGATTCTTGAGGAAAGTAATTTCGGTATCTTGTTCGTGAGCTACTGAAATCAAGTCTCTATTATTTTTTGGTGCATATAAGAAATGGAAATATAAAGGAAGAAGAAAGAAAAATTACTCTTGGTAAATGTTTGTGATGCCCAGTTTTGGTATTTTGTTCCATTCGTAAAATAGAGATCCTGTTATTGCTTCCAAAGTATAACACGAAAAAAGATGTCTCCAATTGGATTTATCATAAAGTGTAAAACTCAATGATCAATCTGTATATTGGACATTATATTCTGCTGCAGGCGACTGATATTGATCAGTTTCGAACAATTCAAAAACAATTAAACACTGCATCGTTTTCTTGCTTCTACAAGATCAATCTAAATCTTTCAAATCTTTTCGTGCGACTGCATAATGAATTCCGCATAGACACACACTGAACAAATTTGCATTTGCGATCACTTACGTTACTCGAACATTTTTTGCACTGTACTCCAAGAGAACACATATCAGTGCATAAGTTCTCACGCTGTAGCTCACAGATAGTAATCTCATATCTAGCAGGCATGACAGGCATCGACTAAAACAGTCTAAGAACTCTCTGGAGTAATTAAATGGGTGTCTGTTACCTCTGCTGTTCACCTCACGAGAACAGTTGAATCAATAGTTGAATCAGATATATATCGAAATATCTAGCTGGATTGATTATCAGTCTCCAAATTCTTCTGATTATTTCAGATTGCTGATTGATTCAAATAAATCTCAATGATTTTCATCGGTAATAGAAGTGAAGTTGATGAAAAGATGATAAAATTGGTATCACCATGTGCTCCTTTTACAAATGTTATTAGCTTTTTCATCGAAAACGGTGCTAAAAATTATTCAATTTGAATCATAACAATTCGCCTCTGAAAATGCAGTTTTTTCGACAGATGTTGGGTTACTTCAAATTAGATCGAAAAACATTCTGAGCAAAGTAAACTAAACGTGACGTTTTCTGCCAATTTATGTGAATGAAATTGCTGCTATATTCAGTAACGACATACACAACTACTACATAATTATACAGATTTTTCATATACAACCCAAATAATTTATGAACTGTATACAGCAAACGAAATAAATTTCAAATGGATTGTGGACAAAGTAAAGAGAAGTCTATCAAAAAAATAAAAAAAATCTTACGATTTCAACAAATCACCTGCTACAGACGAATTATTTTTCCAGTGAATAAACAGTAAACCGATTCAATTCATACTGTCAAGTGTCGAGCTCGTATATCAATCAACAGCATCCGTCGATGCAGTGACCAGACAGGCCGAGCCATTGGAAGGGCCATCGTCAATTCCATTTCTAACTGCACCTGATTTTTTTACATTTTCCTCGGCTACCGGTTATATGCGACAGAACAGCTTTTTGTCTCCTCAATCATTGGCTCGAGAATAATGGGAATTTTACAGATGGGACTTTTTGCACTCGGATCGAAACAATTTGTTGGGCATTTAGATTTGAGTTAATTGTTATGGTTGCCGTATTGAATGTTTTTGAAGTGGTGCCAAAAAAACTGCAGTCGATAGTTCAGGCGAGCTGGGCGTATCTTCGACAACGATGGACTCAGACAACAATGAGAAGAAGAAGAAAATGTATATGCCGAATATTGAAGTATTTGCAGGTGCTTTTGGGTCAGACAATCTAGTATATCACTTTAATTTCCGCGAAATATTCTCAACACAGGTCATCAATTTGAATCTCAGCGGATCAGCAGATAGATTCAATTTTATGATCAGCTTGATTTCAATTGGTCAACGATTCAATATTTTAGTTTCGATCAGTAATAATTGTGACACCGATATTGCGAATAATACAAGAGAATTGAACTAGACTAGGAAGAAACACATTATACCTATTTGGGATTCTAAAAATCGCACTGATCTGAAAACTGTTTCAGGAGGATTACTGTCGAATCTACATAAAGAAATTATTTTTCAACAAGAGATATAGTCGATTGTTCGAATTATAATTGGGTACAAACAAATTCGGAAAAACTTTCTGAATCATTCAAGTTCTTGTTATTATTTCCATCGTATTTCATGATGGATAGCACTCATCTCGTCAAATTGGAGCTCTCAATGTTTTTGTTTCGATATCAATTCCACACTCACATTCATAGTGTAACTTCATGTTTTTTTGCAGAAATGTTACAACAAGGCGATCTCTCCTCGTCGATGGAATCTCTGGGTTACGACTCATCTGTAACATCCCCAGCATCCAGCAATGGGCATCAAGGACAACGAACGAAAAGAATGAGGACATCTTTCAAACACCATCAGCTCAGGACCATGAAGACCTACTTTGCCATCAACCAGAACCCGGATGCCAAAGATCTCAAGCAGCTAGCACAAAAAACTGGGTTGTCAAAAAGAGTTTTACAGGTACGAACAAATGGAGAATGAGTGATTCGATATTATCATCTATTTCTCCATGATATCTCACATGTTTTATCGAATTGAAATGATACATTCCTTCTGGCTCCTTTATCAACTCAATAGCAAACTTTAACAAACCAAAAAACTTCAAAAGAAAAAGGTTTTTTGAATCGATTGATATTTTAAATTATTCAGCAACGATGTAAGTTAGACCAGTACAAATCAAATTACATTCAACTTGTTGAATTGACACATTTGAATTAATTTCAACATATTCTCAGGTATGGTTCCAAAATGCACGTGCGAAATGGCGAAGGAACATCATGAGACAAGAAGGATCCAACAATAACAACATCCAGAGTCAAGGATCGAATGGACCACCATCAGTAGGATCAGTAATCATGGATTCCAACTTGTCCCACCAATCTCTGGATGACATGCACCATCATATTCATTCCCAGAACACTCAAACTTTGAGCTTCAGCGATATGTATTGACATAAACCATATGAATCTACAAACACGGTCAAGAATTTGTAGAGCAGACTACTGGACAATGAAAATGACGCTGAGAATTATTAATATTTATGTAAATATTCAAAAGATAGGGTCTTCGATGCCAGACAATGTTCCTTCATTATAGTGATACATTCATTATATGTTAGGTAATAGGTGCTATTTGTATGTATAGGTTACAAAGTACTTGTGTATAGGAGTATTTGATCGTACTTCGTTTTGTATATATATTTATATATTTATTTATCGAAGAGTGCCACACATTGTGCAATTTGTATTAGAAAAACACGATTTGTAAATCACTAAATAGTTTATACAGAATACATCTTGATGTCGAATCTATCTGTGAGTTATATTTTCTATGAGTGATATTATATTATTCCGGGGTAATATTTATGAATAGTTGACGATTATACCTACATTCTAATATTCCCATAAATATGTATCTATAGTAATCCTTCAACTTGAGCAGTTTTTGATATGTATATATTTGTATCATACGAGTAAATAATTATCAATTGCAATGTTTAACCTTGTTTCCTTCACTCCAGAATTATCCCACGAATAATTTTGCCTTTATCAGATTGTATTATTACATCTGAATCTCAAAAACTACCAGCACTGAATGAAGACTAGCTCAGTATAACTCAGTATAAAACGTAATGTCATAACAGTTATCAGAGTGTTTGAAGCACATAAACATTACCTGTCATTTCCATAAGTCAAATGATTCTTGGGAAGAATCAAATATTCCTGATAACCGTCTCAGTTTTGGAAGGCAGGCATTATGCCTGGACAAATATGGATTCTGCAGTTATCATCAGGATTGATAACAAGAAAAAAGTTACATCGGTTAAGAAAAGTACCGATTGTCCCTTTTACAATGAGGTTGGTGAATATCGAAGTCTAATTTCTCGGTATATTTAACAATCTCACCTCATTTTAGTACTTCGTTTTCGAGTATTTAACTAAATTGGAAGACCTGATAGACAAACAAATCACCATAACAGTGAGTACCAGTATAGTTACAGTAGCTTCTGTTGTACTTCACAGTTGATTTTGATTGGAGGTCATACAGCCGAGGAACATGTGGAGGAAAAGAAAAACTTTGGGTTACGTGACCTTAGACATTGGGACAATTTGGAAACAACCACGTAAATGGACATTAGCAATGCTTATTTATCAATAAATAACCAAGAATTCATCTAGATCATGTGTTTTATCATAAATGGGCGATATTGAGTACACCAAAAACAGAAGTTTTCAGTGGCCCTCGAGGGTATATAAAACTAGATATATCCATTTTGGTGAGAGGACAAGCTCCAAGAGTTCCGACCAATGTCATCAATGATGACATAGAAGGGTGTGTAAAAACAATTTGAGTTCAAATTCGACGTTGCAGCCTACTCAGACTCAGTAATTTTCAGTAACTTATTATTACCTGAAGGAAAATTCAGTGAACGTCAAAAAGCCACGTACATATTCGATATTTATAGATGTGAAAATATCACTGAGAAGTCACCACACATTTTCGTAGATGAGGCAAATAGCAAATCAAAGTATAATGGTCCGACCACATTTATTGAGATCACTTTTGCTGGAATATCTGTAAGTGTAGTGATCATAACATAATTCCTCATTCAATACACATGGAAATTCAACAATTCTTCTTAACATCTAAGGTAAAAACAGCATCTAAAAAACATACAGCTTCACCAGAATTCAATGAGCGACTAAAAATAGTAGATCTATTTCCGCCTCTGTGTCAGAGAATCAAAATCGAAATACGTTCTGGTGACACAGTTAAGAAGAAAACGATTTCTGTGAAATATGTCAACCTCAAATCCATATCGAATGACACAGACGAAGGATTTTTGCCAACATTCGGACCAATATGGTTTCCCATGTATTCCAATACGAAAATGGAGAATTACGTTGGGAGCATTCTCATTTCCATGCGAACGGAGATAGAAGAATTGATGATTCTAGAATCTAAAAAAGCTACTATCATCGAAAATATAACTCCGTTGAATGAGGTTGGTTTGAAACTATGGGAACTGCAAGAAGTGAACTGGATTACTTCAAGAGACTAATTGTCATCATCGATGAAATGGCTGACGTTATCTTCAGTAGAGCTAGATAAAATATTCTAGAGATTGAAGTCTATATGATGATTCTGATAAAAATAAAAAAATCGACATTATTGAAGTCGAATGAATGATGGAACTGATAATTCTTTCAGTTCCATATGATTCTCTAAACTAAGTAATATCTTGATTAACTGAAGATGACTATCTAACCATCGATGTACCCATAAGAGTTGATTGAATCATTTTACAGAACAAATTCTTCCAAAATCAAGGGATTACAATCTTCTGTTGTATTTTCGAGATATCTGCAATCGAAAAGAAATATTCTGGCAAACCTATATCATTCAGAATAACTTTTGCTGAAATACTCGCTCAGAAAAGGTCGTCAGCATCCGGTGAAGATTCCTGCATGAATGAGACTCTGGCACAAAAACCAAAACATAGTTCGAAGAACTACTACAGCATACCTCTGCTGCAGGAGAAACCATGTATATGGTTGACATCTGTCATCAATTTCAAGAGGAGTATCTATAACACTAACATGCTTCACAGAATTGTCATTAATTTGGTAAGAATCATTACAAAACTCAAGCATAAACACAAAAGGTGAAATTACAGAAGAAGAAACTTGCTGAAGTTGAAGAATTGTTCAACAATTTCCATGCGCAACTGATGTCTGAAAAGATTGAAGCGAAATTACAAGATTCAGTTGACTACATTTTGACATCTGGAAAAAAGTACCTTGATATAGTCAACGCATATCCTGTAGATTTTAGCACTGATATAGGTCGAGAAAAAAGGAAATTATGCATTAGAGAAATAGTATGACCATATTCGAGAGTTCAATCGAAAGGAAAAACAATTCTCATTTTATTTTTTTCACAGACTGATATAGTTCGCCGTTCAGAAAATGTTTTCGATAAACTCTCCAAAAAGAAAACATTCAGAAAGCTCCAGAAGTTTTGTAGCAGAATAGAAGACCTAATTGATGATGTGAGTGAGCTCTCATTATTACAAAATGAAATAAATTGATATGTTCGGGTGTAGATCCAAGACAGCTTACCAGATATATTCCTATGGGTCATCAGTGGAAAGAAAAAACTGGCATATAAACGTATACCAATTCGAGAAGTCATCTTCTCTAACGTTCTCGAAGAATGTGGACAATTCTGCAGGCGAAAGAGAACCCTTTGCTTTTTTGTAATACCACTGAAAAACCTGATCAATGTTGAATATTTAATAGAAACAATTTTTACCCAAGGCTAATGAGAGAGACCACAAACATATGATGATGAAAGTCAACGTATTTTTCGTGGCTTGCTTAGATCGACACAAGAATGAACTGGTCAATCAAATACCAGCTGGATATAGATTCACTGAGGATGCAGAACTTTTTCCTCGCAACATCTCAGCGGATATTTATTATGTCAGTAAGCCACTGCACAACGACTTTTTTCTAACAAGAATATTTCTGCAGAATTTTCAATTAAGAGCCTACATCTTCCAAGGTAGAATAACTTCTGGTTTTGACAAGTCAGGTTTGGCAGATCCGTTCGTCAGAGTTGTAGTGAAAAATCGCATCAGAGATACTCAGGTATGCCAAAAATTCATATTTGACATCAACAGCATTTCTACTCATAGGTAATCCATGATTGTCTGAATCCTATATGGGATGAAACTTTAGTCTTCGATGATATAGTCTTGTATGGATCCAAATCTTACATCAGATCCAACCCACCAACGATATTAATAGAGGTTTTTGATCGGGACGAAATGGTGAGAGATTATATCGAAACATGTTGCTATTGCCATTTCTATTTCCGCAGTACAAGATTGAGTTGATTGGAAGAGACATTATTGAACCACATGTAGTTCTCGATGAAGATGAATACAATTCTACTACTCTAAAATGGTATAAAATCTATAATAAAGACGAACTAACAGCTGAAATATTGGCAGCCTTTAAATACGTCGAGGTGATGCACTGAAAAACTCTCATCTTTCAGATCAAGAAATATTTTTTCAGGCAACTGAAGGAAACCACTTGTTACAACTCGAAGAGACTAAAAAGAAACCAATAAGTGTTCCAAAAGGAATTAAACCAGAACTGGTGATCCACAGAATGGAAGTTTTATTTTGGGGTGTTCGAGATTTGGGGAAAGTTAATATGATGTATATTACACGACCCAGAATGACGATTTTGTGTGGGGATAGCGTTCTGAATTCTGATACTATTGAGCATGCTTCAAAGTCTCTCAATTTTCCCAACCAATCCAAAAGCATGACAATGGTAGACGGTTAGTTTACAACTGGAAACGAAACTGCCATATTGTTTTTTTTTTTCAGATTCTGCCCACACAAGATGAGTATGCCCCGCCTCTCCGCTTGAAAATATTCGACAGTAGAAGATTTGGAGTTTATGTATATGCAGGAGTACATATAACACATATGTCTCCTTTCCTAATGTATCCAATATCAAAAGAAAAAAGAGAACAGGACTTATTGGGAATGGGCTATAAATCTATAGATAGTTTAGCGTCCAGATCAAGTGAGAACCATCTGGTAGTAAGGACATAAAAACATGCCTGAATTTCCTAGACTCTTCATTGAAGATACAGCTGAAAAATGTAGGCTCCATTTCCGACACTGAAATACAAGATGATGCACCAAAACCTTGCTTCTTGGTCAGATTGTTTAGGAATTGTTGCACAATGACGAAGGTGAATATCATGAAAAGCGAATCTTCCCTTGGTACTTATGAACTATTGCCTCAAGCGATTGATGATCTCGAAAATTATGACTGGTGGACTAAGTATTACGCATCATTCAATGTATATTTCTTTTTGTATTGGAGTAATGTTTGTTGGGACTATTGAAATTATTTTCAGGCTGACGCTCAAGACAGTGTATCTAAAGGAGTTAATAGAATCAAGGTAATAGATTGATTCCATTTAAGCTAATAACTGGAATTATTTCAATGAGGAGCTATATTTGGAGTTATTGTTCAAATGTTTTATACTCAATCATCGAAGAGATTCAATTCTTATTGACAAAATATCATTTTAGATTGAAATAAAAGCATTTAAAACTCAATTAATATATGTCGAATATTCAAGTTTGTGGATATTTACGTTTCTCAGGAATAACCTTCATTCAACAGGTGGCATGAACAAAACAGTCAAATTGTGAAACAATACTAAAAATTCAGCTTTCATTTCGAATTATTGAAGTTCGTGGCCACTTCTGTGGTTAATAAAAAATTTTCAATGGCCAGGATTCAATCGAAAACCATTTCATTTTGTGAAATAATGGTGAAATAAAGGAGTGGAATTATTTTGTATGGTTAGATTTATGAAAGCGAGTTGGAAAACCAGCCAGAATTCAAGAATTTCTCCGATATGCTGACCTGCTTCCACCTCTACAAGGGTAAGAGAACGGGGGATGAAATCCTCGACGAAGAAAACGTCACCGCAACTTTCAAAGGATCAGTGAAAATATATCGCCTGCCTGCTATCGAATCGGATTACGTCACCGCCAGCGGTGTACCGTTGGACCTAGGAGTTTTTCACAATTTTCCGGAAAACAGCCCCTTGAGATATCATTTACGCGTGTATTGCGTGAGAGCTCTGGGATTGCGGCCGAAGGATATCAACGGGAAATCCGATCCTTATTTGTGTGTGGCGTTGAATAAAACGATTATTAGAGACCAAGAGAACGTTGTTATGCGGAATGTGAATCCAGTGTTTGGAAGGTAAACGTTCACTGATATTGTCGCGTACAGGGGGTGTCTTCGAGGGTCACCCCTGTCGCTTGGGTCGTACTCAGGAAATATAAATTTAATAATTTCAGTTACTGGATGAAATAAAACGAAACATATAAATTCATAATAATTTTGATGGTACATTTTTCGAGAGAGATACAATGATACATACAAAAAAATAATTGCTTACCCTTGAACACACAATAATGCTGGAATCTCAGTCTTTAGGAGTGAGGGGCAATCAAGGAAAACTGTGAAATAGGCGTCCGAACTACTCTTTTAGATGCCTAACTACCATTCTAGACTAACTCGAGACTAATTTAACACTAACTCAGGACTCTCTCAGGACTAACTCAAGACTCGGTCATCGGTCACTTCTTTCAAATCGTCTCACCCCCAAATCTATGATTATAGATCGGCAACATCAGCAAAATCGTATTAGTGATCTATTTCTCAAGATGACAGACATAATTTGTGCTGACCTACTTTCAACATGGACTTGTGAAAAGAAGTGTATTATTTAAAATAATGATGAAATTGATGGAATATGATTATACTTGATGTTCAACTGAGTTGGATTTTGGATTCAGTCGGATATTTTTTTAAGTTTTTCGAATGCCTACCTACTTTCATCGATATGAACAAGAATTAATTATGATTTCTAGAAAGCTAGAGAAATGTACTCCAAAAGCAAATATAACTATGAAGTAGAATAGTGATAGTAGAATATAAAAAGTAATATAGAGAAGAGTGTGTTGAGTATAACAATCATTTCATTCGTAGTGAAAATAGTAAATCACACTTCACTATTCTGGTATCCTTGATGACATATTGAACGTTTTTATACTTTTTCAATATAGTTTGATATTGAAGTGTGTTAACTACGAATAATATTCTATATTTTTACATCTCAGAACGATGTAATAACCATAATAATCACACAATCATGACATTGAGATAGGTGTCAAAACTGAGACTGAGATCATATCCATTACAATCCAGGATTTTTTATGACTACGAACTATACATGAAGCCATTCTACAGAAAATAACAAAAGACCTATTCAATATAAAGGGAAATCCATTATCAGTTGAATAAAAAATTCATACAGATAATTCAATATATTTATTCATACCCATATACTTTACGTCTTCGTAAGGAAAATATTGTTGTGTGATTTTTGCAAAAGAAAATTGTGTTGAGAAATCAAAGTCAAAGTAGAGTGTACGTGGACTACGTTATTCAATGAATGCTAAAAAAGGAAGGCACGCTAAACGCACGAAAGCTAACGAAATAAGAATGTTAAAGATAAACTGTACAAGACTTAATAAAACTACATAAAACAGCATGGGAAAATGTATTTCCAATTTATTTCGTTTTTCTTCAATACTCCCAATGATTATTTTCTTATGGCATTTATCATAGGAGACACAATATATGGTGTGTAATATTCCCTCTTTTTCAGATGTTTTGAGTTCGATGCCATGTTTCCACAAGACCACACACTAAAAGTAGGTGTTTGGGATTATGACTATACTTCGAAAGATGATCTGATTGGCGAGACTGAGATAGATCTGGAAATCAGATATTATACCAGACATAGAGGACACTGTGGCATTCCTGAAACTTATGAGCTGTAATATATTCCATGCGTTTTTCAGATTCTTATTCATGATAGTATATCGTGATGGATGGATATTATTTCTTCATTTTATTTAAGATCTGGATACTGTGCGTGGAGAGACCAGCATAAACCATCTGTCATTTTGTCAGACTTATGTAGAAAATGGAATACTGATTCTCCAGAATATGAAGAGACAACTGTGAATGTGGGATTCAAAAAATTTGCACCAACTAAATTCACACGTGAGTCATTCATAAATATGAAAAAAATAAATAAATATCATTTCATAAACGACTATCACTTTATTCTCAAAAAAACACTGAAAAAGACAAGTGACAACAGTAGATAGAAGACAACTTTTAAACCTTAAATTGATAGAACACAGGTGAGTTCATGCAATTTCAACCGAAAATATTTATGATTCATCAATCTGTCATTCAGATCATTCCGAAACATGCTGAAAGAAATTCCTATTCAGTATGATTATAATTTATTCCTTAAAAATGCCGAAATGAAAAAGAAGACACATACAAAGAAAATACAATATTATCAAAAATATTTTCAGTTCTAAATTATATTACTCACCTTTTCAATTGTCAATTTCAAACATTCTTCTACAGAAATATTCGTATTGCTTTGTATGACTTAAACTAATTATACATATATTTCCATTAAAACTGCAACATGCATGAAAACCTTAATAAGAATATCCCATTGATTGACAAAATCACGAATGATTTCACTAGGGCCATCTATACATTATGCTACGCTGACTTCGGATCATGTCGATAATCCCCAGTACTTTTATATTGCAGCGTTCTGTTTCAGTTCAGAATTCCGACGATGCACAAATCTGTTCACAGTTTTCTCTCTGCATACTTCAGATTGTCAACCTTCAGCTACTCAGTTTCCTGTATTTCAGCTAGCGGAGATCCAAACCATGACAGAGAAGTTCTAGCATTGTCCGCACTGAAGCGTTGGAATGAAATGCCCGTGGTAGGCTTTGTTTTGGTACCCGAACACGTCGAGACGAGGTCTCTGTATCATCCTTCGAAACCAGGAGTGGAGCAGGTAGGTGATTTAATCATCGACATATAAAATGGACTGGCAATGTGCTCTGAGAGGAAACGGTGTAGAAAGAGCGCAATAAATCGCACGAATGGTCTGAACCCCGCTCACAATAATACTCCATGCACTTGGTACCAAATAATAATGACAATAAAAATAAAAACAGTATTTATAATCGAATTCGAATGAATAATCATGCTCGACTGTTATTTTATATTTTTATGTCAGGTTATGTTGATTCAAATGAAATAAATCCACATTTCCGCATTTT
Source organism: Plagiodera versicolora (assembly GCA_037013635.1). Classification (NCBI taxonomy): domain Eukaryota; kingdom Metazoa; phylum Arthropoda; class Insecta; order Coleoptera; family Chrysomelidae; genus Plagiodera; species Plagiodera versicolora. The sequence continues at coordinate 5,289,884 of CM072990.1, forward strand.
CTGCATACATGTCAAGTGGTACGCATCATATATTGCAATTCCATGCAGTTCTTAAAAAAAAATAACGATATAAATACGCGGACAATGTTAACTGTGCTGTTCAACGGATGCCAACATATTAGGTTTGTTCCAACAAACATTTCTGTATGGTTTCGAAACTGTTTTGTGGCCGTTTCGGTTTTGTTTAGTTCGCATGCACGAACTTTTCATAGCTTCGTGCGATGGTACAAAAACATTCGAGGGTCGGATCGGTTTTATTGACGGTTTTTGGCTACCCACGTTCTACAAAATTGAGTTTATTGTTCCTCTGTTCAAGAATAATCTTTGGTTTCAATAATTGAAATAATATGAAAATGGAACTTTCTACGATTGCGGAAGAAATTATCATTATCACAAATGACAGAAAATAAATACCCAAACAAAAAGCTAGGTTAGCTAACCTATTTTTTGGCAAAAAGTTTTTGAATGCGCATGTCAATAGAGTTTACGTAATTAGATAACGATCAAATTGAATTCTCGAGAAATAGAATCATATTCATTCGTATCATTTTCTGTTCCCATCGAAACTTTTTCGTGCAAACAAAGAAAATTATTGTCTTCTCCCTTCTCATTGTTTCTGAAGATTGAAGATAAAATGGAAATCTCGAGAAGTAGAATCAGTGAAGTGCTGAGGATACTCGGCGAAATCACACATACTCGTGAGGTCTCGAGAATATTCTGTAAGTCAATTGAATTGCCCTCTCGTAGAAAATTGAGAGAGGTTTGCGTGATATGGCGAGAATTTCAAATCGGATAGCACTTCCACTTGTTGAAAAAAATGGGAATTTATCGATCTATCAAGTGACACAACCACACTAGACGTAATTGAGTATACCTCGCTATCTATTGATTGAAATTATTATTTGGATTGGTAACGTGTTACAGCCTGCAGGGAAAATATTGCATCAGACAAATTGAATTAGCTTATATTAGTTGTACACTAATTGAGGATCAATTTACTTCCTAGTATATTCTTGGAAAGCGATCCCACTTCATTTCATTGTAATCGATAAAAAGATAGGAAGATGGTATACGAGGTAGAATGAATTAGCATTTGGCTTCATATTGGTAATTGAATTACATCAGAGTACATACCTGTTTTTTTTTCGTTTATCCTACTGACGTTTCATGACACTCAATTTTATTTCAGGAAAACAGGAATACATCTTCGTATCATTCACATAGGGTGAATATAATGAATTTATTCAGGGCAAAAGTTCGTGACCGTTTGTCTGAATATAAAGTGTTGGTGGTCTATTTTAAATTTTTTAATAATCTCACAAACCGAGTTAGTATCGTTCTTAATTCAAATTATTAATCCAATTGTGAAGACAAATTATTACATTTTAACTTTCGAATAGAAATCATAACCTTTAATTCCATGATCCATTGAAATGTCAATCAACTGCTTCTTCCTACACGAATGACTAATCAGTTATCTCAAAGAAGATAAAAGAGGTAAGGAAGAACACAGTTAAATATACCGAGAGATGAAACATAACAGACAATTGTGATCGAATAGAAAGAACATCGGAAATGTTGAAACACGATCGGTTTTGCTGTGCCGATGGCGGTAAAATAAAAGTTAGTTTATTCAGCAAGAAAGTAAAAAAAAAGAATGCACCAATGGAATCACATCTTGACATGAGAGGTGTTATTGATTTCATTGCTGCATTTTTATTCTATCTTTTTCTCATTTGATGTATAAACTAACCATAAGATGAATTATTTTCTTAGAGAATATACCGACCTCAAATAACCAGTGTAATATACGTTTCTCATTGTATTTTTATAGGGAAAACTTCAATTATGGATCGATATATTTCCAGTTATTGACCTACCACCACCAAAGAAAGTTGACATAACTCCCAGAATACCAAGTCGTTATGAGTTACGCGTTATCATCTGGAATACTGCCGAAGTTTCTTTGGATGAAGACGATTTTTTCAGTGGGGAAAGAAAATCAGATATATATGTCAAAGGGTAAGAGCTATCCAGAGACTGTAAACTATGAACTAGTCGAAGGCTAGAAAAAAATTGAAAATTCGATTGTCATCCAAATATTTCGGGTAGTATTAGTACATTGGAGTTCTATAACAGCAAATACGATTGGGTTGAACGTATTGTCATTTCACAAAAAATGGTATCATTTCATTCAAGTTCAGCTCATCTAGTTGAAACATTTCAATTCAATAGCTGGAAGATCATAATTTCTATTTCATTTCTTTCACTTATGATGAAATCACTCAGAGAAACTGTATGTCGCCATTAAGAGAAGCATTTTGGAATATGCCCACGTTATCTGTCATGAGAAATGAAGAATAAAACATGATAAAAGCGACAGAAAATTTTACGTTGCAAAAAAATAATGGAATGTAGCCAGATCTGTGGAATTTATGATGTTATATACGGTTTCGTGTAAAAGTCATTAGTTATCATTGTTCACATCGCATTGCAGCATTAAATTCTGACCGCCTTTCACGTTCTAATATTCTTAGGTGTAATATAGAGAAATATATCTATATTCGAGAATAGCGACTGCTATTTGTCAGTTGAAAGGTTTGATTGTGAATATATCGAGCAGTACCAAAATATTTCAGTTATAACAGCAAATTTATCATTAAAGAAACACTCGATAGCAGTAGCAGATGAACTACTTTTAGTTACAAGTAAATTTCAATCAGCAATTATAAATATACACAGGAACTAGCATACCTCCTATCATATTAGAATTTCTTGCTAGAGTTGACTGCTCCAGAAAATAATATGAAGCTGAATAATACAAGAATAACGATTACTTCATCCAGAAGAGATGTATGATATAGAGATGAAGTGGCGACCAACTACATACACATAAAAAATAACAAACAAATTAAATAATTCGCCCCAATGCAAATATAAATTATCAACTTTTTTCCAATCCCAGATGGTTAATCGACACTTCACAAGCTCAATACACAGATGTTCATTACCGCTCCCTAACTGGGGAAGGCAATTTCAATTGGAGATTTGTATTCCCTTTCGAATATCTGCCGACAGAAAATAAGCTTGTGCTGAGGAAAAAAGTATCTCCTTTTGCAATTGATGAGACCGAGTTCAAATTGCCTTGCAAGCTCACTCTACAAGTATGGGACAACGACACATTTTCCAAGGATGACTACTTAGGTAAATAATTTTGGGGAACAATTGGGCGAAATACAAGATGAGGAAAATTTTGTATACTTCGCAAGGGTATGATATTTGCTGTGGGCAGTGTGTCACAGTATTTTGACCCCTGGCTTATTCGATGGAAGAACTAGAGAAATATGCAGAATTCATCAGATATGTTGATATTTCCCAGAGTTCAACTGTGGTATGATCCTATTATTCCTCATTGTTCCTAGGATATTGGTCCAGATATATGGCTGGGCAGGTCACTGAACTATCTTCCCGAAATAAAAAAATCACGACTTTTTCAAAATATGTTGGATGATTATAATGAAATGTGATGAACAATAATCAATCATAACCAATTACATTTGATAGAAAATATTGTCTATTAAATTGACAAAATAGTGAAGGTTTGTGGTGTCATTTTAGATAATAGATCGATGTAAAAGTTTTCCACATTTTCAGTCCACTAATTACATTTCTTTGTGAATATATTTCCCGTCTTTTTCAGTATTTTGATTATTATTTTCATTTGAAAGGAACTCTAACATTGGAACTATCGAAAATGCACAGACCAGCTAGGTCAGCGAAGAAATGTACTCTAGCGATCCTAGACAAGAAAGCACCAATAATGAATTTGTTCAAGATGAGACGAACTAGAGGATGGTGGCCATTCAAAGATTTTGACCCCAAACTACAAAAGGATATTTGTACGGTAAACTGATATTTCTAGCACCGAAATTGATCACATCAAGATTTTCTGATATAATGAGTTCATGAGAAGTACTTGCATTTTCAGTGTCAAACTATTTCGTGAAAAGTCATTCTGGGTGTTTCACAACAATGATTAATAATACATAAGTCATTATTATCAGAGTCTCCACTGATATATCAAATTCTATGCAATTATTCTAGATCCTGAATAAGCTACATTAACTAATGTGTCAGCCTTCAACCAAAACTAACCAATGGTCAGTTGTAATACATAAATCAAATCACACTTAAAATCATTGTTTTCATCGAAAGAATCGTAATGAATGAGGAAAGATATCTGATTTGTCATCAGGCAATAGAATTTCTCACTTATCTTTTCTAAATCTGAATGTTAGAGGAAGTGAATCATTATCCAATTTGTACATCGTTCGAAAAAATCCTTGCTGAAGAATACCATTCTAATTTTGCGGAATTGTTGGGAAGATATTTTCATTTCTCACATCCACAGTTATTTCACAAACAATATGAGAAGGTTACTGATTGTTGACCAATCCAGACTTGTTGAAGAGTCCTGAGCACCAATAAAGTCAGACAATTCTTTTAGATTTGTGGGGTATATATATTTTTCTGATCACAGGGAAAACTTGAGGCTGAAATTGAAATACTTACATTTGAAGAAGCTTCAAAAGAAGGTGCTGGTTTGGGAAGACATGACCCTCAAGCCCTACCTGTTCCCAAGTGAGTTGTTTAATTCTATTCTATTATTCTAACGTTAGATTAACGTATGATACGTATGATACTATGCCTTCAATGTATGTTAGGTAACTACATGGGCTATTATTAACATGATATGGCCAATAAAAAGCCACCACGAAAAAAAGTTGAACAAAGTGGAAAACAAACATTTGTTGATGGCATACAATTTAATCTGTATAGCATTCCAAAAATAATATTCCAATCGATCAGAACTATTGCCAAGATTAATGCATATGAATTTGTCAACAGTTCAGAAATCTCTACTTCAAAAGGAACGACGTTGTTTATTTTCTTCGAATAAAATGGAGTGCCTCGAATCGCTAAGGGTCACACTAACAAATCAGTAGTCTATCACTTGAAATAAAAAGAAACAGTTCGTGTACATTCAGTACATTCTCTCAATGTTCTCGTAATCTCAATGGTGCAGATCGAATTTCAAACACCCTTTATATGTATCACTTCTCTCGCAGGGAACATAATTTGAACATCATGAATTGGGGTCAATCAACAAGACATGTCGATGTTGTTTGACTGTCGTTTGGCAATTTACTGAAGCCATTGGAGTTCCCGTTATGATCTTGCTTCGCCATTCAATAAAAGGAAAACAAATGTGTGTTTTCATTTGACATCTCTCCGGAGCAGTATCGATTCATGAATTGTAGATTGACTGATTGATGTAGGATTGAATTTCTGTAGCAAAATGTTGAGAGATACGAAGTATTTCTATTCTAATTTTGTGAAAGTTTCGGAAATATCCATGTTGTTTATGAACTGTTTCTAATGATTGATACAATTTGTATTATTTCATCATCCGTAAGAAAAATTTATAGAGATATGTCTGGAAATAGATCCATAGGTTGTTTCTATAGATATCGTGAAATCAAAGTGTTTCTAATCACAATAAACCAACGATAAGCATTCACAAAGACTCACAAAACATTCAACATCAGGATACATGTATAAACACAATGTATAGATCAATCACTAGTTATTCCTGAGCACATACCGTGCGTTATATTTATTAGTTGTCAGTTGGATCAAAATTAACTCATGAATTACTGATATTCAACATCTCTATGATTTGATCGTGATTTGTTGATTGAAATAAATGGTAAATAGTAGATAATAAACTTGATTTGGAGAGAGGCATGAATTTATTTCTTTTTATTTGTTGCAGGAGGCCAGATACATCGTTCTCATGGTTCAAAAATCCTCTGAATACAATGAAATATGTACTCTGCAAAATGTATCGTTGTAGAATAATCATTGGATTCGTAGCACTGTTGGCGGTATTATTTTTTGTTCTTGCCTTCTACTCTATTCCAGGATACACTGTTAAAAAGATATTGAATATTTGATGTGCACATCGTGTTATTTTATGATTTAAATAAACTTGACAGTTTTCAAGGAATCGAATTTGTCATTGGACTCTATGGGGTATCCAGCACATGGTGAAATCAGTGGATGGGCAAGTCATCAGAATCCGTTTCAATTTTAAATACTGAAACTTATATTTCCTGAATTTTGAGTAATTTCAAACGATCTTTTGTTACGTTGAAATACGTTGAGTGACACGAAAATTCCTATGGCGAATTTTTTTTCTCAATCTCAATTGAAACAATTCAATAAAAAAGGTCATTATGCTTCGCAAAATCTTCATCATCCGCTTCATCCCATCTCTTCCCTAATGTTCCAGTCAGACTAGATATATTTTTAACCAGATGACATGTCATCCTCGCCAATTTTGTTAATTTCCTGATGAATATTTACACAACGGGAGGCGCGCGTCTGATATTTGTTTCGATCGCACATATCAAGATTGCTCTGGACACGGGAATGTTAGTTGATGATTCAATTCCATTTTCACGGTGTTGGGTTCAGGAATAGTCTGCTGTTTTTCAAAAGTGCTATCAGTTTCAAGGGATGGTACACGTGGAGACCTGAATTTGGATTGAACGCACGATAAAGGTAATAGTTTCTGGAGTATTTGATACGACTACATTATTGTTGGTATCAGTTGGAATCAATTAATAATTCGACTAATATGTTCGATGTCTAATGATTTCACTATCGGAGGTTGCGAAAAATTTTGAACTTCAATATACGATGGAAGTTTTAATTGAATTTGAGTATAAATTAGTGAAAGTGCCGATGATACAGTTGATTGTTCAGCATATAGACGACCTCTTCGAACTTCTTCTCGGCTAATATAGATGATAGTAGATATCTTGATCCACTTTAGACTAGAAGTGACAGACAATAAGTGACGAAGAGGACATATTCACATAGAATAATATCATGATTTCAATTGGAGCATCATGTATCTAGAAAGAAAGGAATAGTCAAGACATCAATTGATCGTATATTTGATTATGAAAGACGTATGTCTACTAAACTGAAACATATCAAGAAATAACTCAAACGAAATGAAGTAGATACCCAAGTATAATTCAAAAAAAGTAACTCAATACTAACTTAAGAAATCTCAATGAATGGTTTTTAGTCTAATCGATCCAAGAAGAAGAATATTGGTCGAAAATGAAATTCTAGAAGTTGTCTGTTACTCTTATGTTAGTCCTGACTAGTTCAGTAACACAAGTATAATATTATTTTCTCGTTTCAAATTGTCGAATCATTTGTTATGGATCTAACATAGTTTGAAATGATACCGATTGATCAGTATATTCCTATCAATTAGACATAGTTATCACGTCACATTTGGTTTTTAATTTATGCCACCACTGCAGGGTAGTTTCTTCTAAAAGATAACATAATTAGTCTAATTAGTCAGTATAAAGATCGGTCTGTCTTGTTGACTGTAGATGATATCTATTACTGGTGATGGTTTCAATTCCGTTAGTATATTCATGTTGGGCAATGATTGCTTAATTAACGAAAGCAACAAAAGTCCGAGAGTCCTTTTTTTTATTGAATGAAGTGAGAATTAAAGTACAAGAGAATTACGGAATGACCAATTTACTAATAGATTCGATTTTTTTTCTATGCCCACACGTGAGTTGTGAGTTACGTGTACATATATCATGCTATAAGGTTTTTAAAATGCTGAGGAGAATCCTTTGGGAGCTAACTAATCGTTTCGTTCATTTTTGATTATGTAATGATGTATTTTCATGAAAATATCAAGGAGTCTACCATATTCATTACTAATACAATAATCTTCAAGTCCTAATTTATTTCGTACAAATGATATAAATAAAATTTAGAGATGTTATGAGGCACATCTGTCTCTGTCTTGTCACGGTTTGGTGTCTTCATTTCTCTAAAATATTCTCTATGCTTTAAAATATTCACTGTTTCAAGTGTTATTATTTGACTATCAAGAGACGTAAACGCTTGATGCTCAGTTGTTTTAATTTTAGCTCGTATGAAGAATGTCCAACATAATACAAGTACTTCAGAACTTGAAGAATTGGAGAATCGATGATGATGACGACATTCGTACGCGTACACCATGTACACCGATAATCACAATATTACCAGCTATTGAAGACCCAGAGAAAGCCATAAAGAACGATACAAATGAGTCCAAATCTGCTCACAATGACAGGAGCCATAGAATTTTGGTAAGAACATGATATATTATGAATATACAGGGTGGCCCAACGAAAACGAACCGTAAGGTATAACCAGGAAGAGATTTCATCGAGAACCTAGCTGGAATCGACAAGAATAGAAAAAAAAGTTCTTAAGCGGAATCGATTATTTTTTTGTATTTTTTGAAAAATGCACTAGCGACATTTTAAAGGTATCCGATATCCGATATCTTTGCAACCAGTTGACGGAAGTTGTCCGCGACATATACAAAGATGGCGTGTTTCAGGTTCTTCTCGTTGAAATCTCTTCCTGGTAGTTATTCCTTCCGGTATGTTTTAGTTGGGCCAGCCTGTATAATATTAGTACACATTGATTGATGATGAAATGATGATTATAATTGAAAAACAACGATATTTTAGAATCATTTGAAAGCTAACCCATCAACTATTGCCATACTACTGATAAAATTGGTGCTCTTCTGAGTTTGCGTATTAAGAATCTGTTGTAGCAGATAAGTCACAAGGAAACAATATCGATTAACCTACCAGAAATGATATATCCGAATGGTGAATTCATACAATATTTCATCAAATTCTCGTTTAAATGTATTGATATAACAACAACTTTCATCACTTCTCCCGTTAAAGGATATTGAACTGGAGGATTGATCGTTATTTATATTTTCAAGAAGGCAATTCAAATCTGTCACAGATGATTATTCTGAATTTTTACAATGGTGTAAATAAAACAATTGTATTACGCATAATTTGATAGGGTGATCTGAAAATGAGTATCGAGATATACCATATGGACTAATTTGTTTAGTAGAGTGAGTAATTGATGATTGTAAAAGCTGTTATCTGTTTTATACACAGAAACATACACGTTGAAAGCAATTAGTTCAATCAATATGCTGATTGTTGGTATGTTCGAAAATAATGGAAATTTTCAGACGACAGAACTATCATCGATTTATTATCGTTGATGTTCACTTTAAAATGACTGTGAAGTGAATTATTTTCTCAATCTGAGTATAGAAATCAGTTCAATTTCAATGATTTCCATGCAAAATCCAACTTCAGCAACTATTCAAAGTGTGGCAAAAGCAATAAAGATTGTCATTCTTATCTTCAGATAATGATGACGTTTATGAACTCCCGATGCTTCAGTTTCTTGTTCCAATCAATTCTCTGATCGAATAGAATTCGCGACTCCTAAATATATTTTCTCAACTTTATTATAATAATAGATTTCATACCGACATTCACAGTTCATGACGTCCAAGATTCGATGTCGGGTTCTAGAGTCAACGAATTATATTCTCAATTGAAGGCACGTTTCTCCCAATTTATCGAATTATCATATCAAAATTCATTGTTTCAGTCATGGTTACTATCGTCTATAGGTGGTATCAAAGAACGAATTGGCCTGAACAGTTCCAATGAAAATACAGGAGAGCTCCAAAATATGTTACCTGACGGAGGAAAGACTCACAGACTCAGCAATACAGAAAAGCCGCCTGAAGGACTCTGTCTCATTTCACAAAGCCCTTTCAGGATTTTAAGGGTAGGTTGAATGACATTAAACGATAAATTGTGTATACAGAAAGGAAATGCATATACAAAGAGGATCCATACATGTTAATATTATTCCACAAATTTCACACTTACGATTCTGAATTATGTCTGGTTATCTACACAATTCCGTTTTGTTCATGTGTTTAGAAAACGGATTCAGAATGTAAAAAATGTCTTGGATTCAGATAGATATATTAGGGAAATCAATTGTTTTTGAGTAATTGACATGATTTGATAATATTTTTATAGAGCTTGTTTTCTTATTTCTTAACATTTATTCGAACACTCTTTATGTAAATGAAATGAATTTCTGCACATTATTATTGATCAGTATATATAAACGAATCAATCAATTATAGTAATGAGAAGTTGTTCAAGATGCAAAGTGGAATATCAACTGATGAAACTATACAGACGTATTTCAGTTATTTAAACATATGTGAAATGTGTTGGCAATTGAAAGCAAAATTGTTGCATGTTCTGTATAAGACTACACGTTTTTTAATTAATGTTATTGAGAAATTGGTTCCCATTGGACATATTTCATGTATGAATAACAAAATGATGTGCTCAGGGAAAAAGTATTAATTGAATGAAACGTGAAGGGTTTATTTATTTGGAGATAGATTCTAATCATCAATGCCCGATAATCTAGTACAATGGAACGTATTCCCGTTTTTCAATATTTCAGACTATAACAATCCCAAAATATCAAGTTGAGTGAAACAGTCACGAATTGCATTACGTGAAACACGATTCTTTGATATACTCAATTGATCACCTATAAACTTGCCCTTGAGTAGGAATAATTAACCCATTGAAGATAATTGAATCAGCAGTAGTTAGACTGTGCTATTTGTGAATAGAGTCCCTCAGAAATATCATCAAATATAGTGCAGATTATAAGCGCAATGTTGAAGATTAATTGAATGATAAAAAGTTCGAGTATTTTAGTTTCAAATTTCATCAATGTGAAAATAGTTGATTCTAATTGAAATGATGTTTAATTGTCTCAAAACCTTCGAATATAATAAGAGACTTCTCATTCAATCATTTGGTCTTCTTTTTTCAATAGATGTCTAGATATACTGGAATCTTCCACCAAGATATTGACAGAACGACTGTGCCTCTACATGTAACCTTTCAATATTCAAAACTTGCTCGAAAGATTAGGCAGAAAATAAACTCCTTTCCGTATCTTGAAGCATCAGCCAACAGGGATAACCTTATTTATGTTGCAGAAATGTAGTTACAAATCCTCTTTTTTCGCTTTTCTGAGCTTTGATATCTTAACATTGTTCTGCTATTCCGTTCCCTAATATATTTCACAAGGATTTTGTGAAGGCTTAACCTGGTAGACAGTTCCAATATTCAGATCTTCCATATATTTCGAGTGTTCGAAATTGGATCCTAACCATTGGGGTGGTCTCAGAGACTATGAGGGATAAGAATATGGTTGAATTGTTGATTGGAATGTTGATTCTGGCATCCCCAACTCTGTTACATAACAATTCGTCATAAGACGTTTCATTATTCAATCATCTTCGTCAATTTATTCATTTCTGAAGTAATTCCGAATTTCTTGTGATCAATATATTTAATCATAAGCTTCGAAGAATATTCCTCTCGTAATGTTTTTTTGTCATTTCAAAGCTCCTGTCATGCTTTGGGTCGAGTAGTATTAGTGGAAAAAGTGGATGCCTCTAATAAAAAAAAACTGAATATAGTTAGATGAAGTTTTCGTCATGTTAGACATTTCTAGAATTGAAATCAATGATTTTGGAGTTGAAAGCAATTATAGGAAGGACATTCCTTTGATCATCACTAATCATAATCAGAAGATAACATACCTCTTGGCAAATCTGAAAATGTCATCAAAACGAGAAAAAGAGGTGATGTAATTGGAAGGAATACTTCACATAATAGATTTATCTCTACACTTTCATGAATTTACGTTTCGTTATGTGATGAAATGAACAGTATTCGATCTGTTATCAGTTCATGCCAATTTTACAGCCAATAAAAACATCAATACCTCCAAGAGCGTAAGTGGATGCATAGATAACGTTTCAGTTACGATTAATCTGTGATACCAAGAGTGTAACTCATCTCCAACTCTTTCTGTACAAATATGCGTCACCCTGTATACCAAAGGGATCAAAAGGCAAGTCAAAATTGGAAGTTATCAACCGAGGAGTTTTCGGTCTCCTCCTGAACCGCGAGTGAAAACTTCAGATTCGGCGTACTGCGTACAACACGCGTTAAATACGGCAAAATTCTTACAGCAACTCCTCAGTTAGGCTCTTGTGATCGACGGGTTAAAGTTCGCGACAACTCCCAAAATACTTGCTCGTTTCGAATAATTGAAATGAAGTCTTGAATATGCTTTACACTGTTCGACCAGACCACACTTTCCAGTAATAAATTCTCAACACATTTTTGCACTTGCTTGTATTGTGATAAAAAGTTCAATGTAAGTTTTTGGAATGCGTAGATGATCTCTCCTGATTGTTCGATCTGCGGAATTTGTATTTAAGAGTTATAGATTGAATATATTTTGAACATTTCAATAATTTGAGTATATTTTGTTAATAGTTGAGAAAAATGCAATATGAATGTGAGGTTAGCGAAGCCTATCATCAAGAAGAATCAATTTATGGTTATGGAATTGTTCGCATTTGAATTTTCATAATTCAAGAAGATTCATTAAACTATCACCATCAACACTCTAATTTCCTTCCTATTGAAAACATATTTTTTTCAGTTATCCATAAAAGATATGGATATGGAACCAATAAACGTTTCTACAAGTTTCCATTCATCGTCAAATACAATTTCATGAAATTAATTCCATGACATTGCTTCATATTGAAATCAACTGAGAAAGTATATAGAGAATGTATGGCAACAAATCATCTGATGTACATATTGAATGTATTTTGTCTTCGAATAATTAATCGACTGCGACGAACTTTGATTCCAGTAATATTATTTTATATCTACAATGAAACACCCTGTTAAGTCGTGTTACTCTTATTATAGAGCAAAATTTCCCGAGAGCTGTTATTTATTCGAGTAGAATGATCTCAAATCTCATTCAGAACTTTGAAGTTGTGCTATTATTTGTATTTCGTACACAATTCTTCAGTTATTTTTCTATTGTAGAATTCAGTCTTGTGAAACGGTTTCAAATTATGTTGGAATATCTTATAATTATAATTATGTTATTGAATATCTCAGTAATTGGACAGTTATTTTCAGACCGAGAAAAAAAAATACCAGAAAGGTCCTACTAAATTTCAGTTAATATAATCAATATGCTCTTGCATATTATCATTTCATAATTTTTTTCCAAATATTTTTTTCAATTCCATTAGAATTTCTACAGAACTTTCTCTCTCCTTCGAAGGCACACAAGTTCTATTCATGGAAACCCTGTTTATATCGAGGAAACAAATTTTTTATACCCTCATGCTGTAGAACAAATGCCCGCAGAACGAATTCGAAAAATCTTGATCCTTGAGTATTATCCTGGATGTTGTTTACATAACATTTATAACTTTCGCCCTTGAAAAATGTTCTTGATTACTTTGTCAACTTGGAAAGACTTCCATGAATACGGTACGTGTCAGAAAATAACATTAATTGATGACATGAATTGTTGAAAAAATAATAGAAATACTACAGTAATCAATCTTGAGAATTGTTTTATATCAAAATGAGAATTGACATGAAATGAAAATGAAGAAGGAGGTAGTTATTATGAGTTATCATTTTATTCATCTTAAAATGTTCGGATTCCAAACGGTATATTTCTTGGTTCATTTTCACGATGGAGACCTATAATTAGTTCGTGGTACAATAAAATATGTCCATCTAGAAAATACTCGTTGATATATAGTTTCCATTCTTTTTATCTCACGTTTTGCCAATGTAAGTAGGAAGTACGCGAAAGTAAATGAAAGATAGCAGCTTCTCCAAAAAACATCCGATGAAGATAAAATTGATGGTGCACATATGTATGTTGATAGATCAATGAGTAATTCATTAGTTTATCTGATAATGCACTTAAAAGGTTATAGAAGTTGTATCGATAGTGAGCCTAACGAAATAATAATGTTGTTCCATTTTCAAAATCTGAACTTTCCATTCATCCGAAAGAAAATAATAGTGGTTTTATTCAAGCTTTATTCAATCCTGGTTAGTTTTTGAAATAAAAACTAAATCGAACTGTCCATCATAGAGGTATGGAGTATTATGGATCACGCAAAATGACATGAGAAAAGCTGACATGCTATTATTCTCATGTCCAAAGTTGAAGCTTTCTTAATATAAAACCGTCTCACCTACCATGATAATCTTCAAAAGAAATCGCACATTTTGAGAAAGAAGGTCAGGTCAAAAAGCAAATTGATTTCCTTCCTAGATTCGAATCGACTCACTAATAAAAATTCCAAAACATCTCCAGTGATATTACTCGGGGACCACCGTTAAACACTAACAGAAAAATAAATACTAGGGAAAGGGAAAGTGTAAGAATTTCCAACCTGGGTTACAAACCGAAGAGAAGAGCCATCACCATGCGTGGCTCTTTAAAAGTTTATAAACAATGGACCAAGGTACTGTTCACACCGAAGAAGCCCACGCAAGAAGAGATCAGCGAAGTTTTTTTGGTAGGATATTACAGTAATTTTGGTTATAATTATCGTTGCCTCAAAAATAATTTTGTTTCAACGATTCTATGGATTTGGATATCGAGTATATGTTAGCTCATTTCATTCTTGAATGTTCTCATTTTTTAGTAGACGAAATCATCGAATTGCATGTTGTTCCAGAATAATGCAAAATCATTTCAAAGTTTCTTTGGTGCTCATACCAACTATATAGTTGAAATGTATTCATGACAATAGATGACGAACTCTTTTCAGTAAATTATGTATAAATATTTTGAGACCTAATAGAACTCCTCTTCAAGTTCATTGTGATATGGTAGATAAGGCATAATGCAACTGATGTTTTTCATAAATGACCCCATTTTCAATAGTTTTTAGCATTCTCTAATGAGCTGATTGCATTTTTCGTGAATTATTTTTTTTTATCATGATTCAGTACATTCTCATGGTATCTACCTGGTCTCTTCAATTGATTATTCAGGCGAATGGACTTATGAAGCACGAGCATGATCCCTTATCACCAGGAATAAGAATATGAATGTCCCTTTTCTTCAGTTTTCTTTCTGCTATACCAAAAGCGTTCTTGGCTTTGGATGGACTTCATCCCCAAAATACGTTTCCCTTTTTTATTTTCATGTTTTTTTTTAGCATGAGTGTGCTACCTTTTAATTGAAGTATGATGAGATAATTCTCCAGGTTTTCCTGATGATGTATCAGAAATACTCCTTCTGATACTCCTTCAGTGTTCTTCATAAAATATGTAGTGCAGTCACTTCAATCTTCTGTCAAAACCTGTTCAGGCTTTTCACTTTCTTCGCAAACACTGAATGTAGACCGGTTTCATTATTATCATATCGTTGTTGAATTTTCTTTGAAAATGTTATTCGCTTCAGTGATTCAACATAAAGGGTGTCTTGCCAATCAGATCCAATGAAGCTTCTTCCTAGCCTATTAGTTTATTTTATTCCTAAATGGCCTTGACTTCCTGTTATAATGAATTCGTTCTGGTTAGTCCGAACCAATCGAAAGTCCAGTCAAGTGCTTCCACAGCTGCTTGACTATGGAATTAAATTGTAATATTTGTGATGATGCATGTGTTTTCAGGCGGCTGAGAGTGGCAACTTAGAAACCTTTCAGCGATTGTTTTATGCAGAGCCAACTCGCCTGGCGATCCGGGACAGCAGAGGCAGGACGCCTGCCCACCAAGCGGCAGCCAGAAACAGAATTAATATCCTTCAATTCATCCTCGAACAAGGGGGAGGTGAGTATGTCACCAAAAGCGGATAGAATTTATTTCCGTTTTCTATGAACTCTGTGGGAATGAGGAAGAGAAACGGAATAATTGTCGATTATAGAGGGTGGTTCAATATAATATCGAAGTTATAAAACGTTATTCTGGTTTTGGGGATCAAGGAGAAGGTATTCAGAGATGTTTTCGATAGCGTTTCCTTCGCGTAATCTTTTATGATTCGTAAAACTTATATTATTCCTTCGTTCTGATTCTCTACCAGGAATAATTGGGTCACTATGTGGATCAATGGATAAATCGATCGAATTGGGTAGGAACATGAGAAAATAAATAATATCCAAGAATCAAGACAGAAAATATCATAGTATGAAAAATTTGTGGAAAATTTTGAACTTGCGAGAAGTTCGTCTCATTATGAATCAACAACAAAGAAATCCTTCTTGTATTACAGATTTGAATAACCAGGATAATGTTGGGAATACTCCTCTACATGTAGCTGTAGAGCATGAAGCCCTAGATGCAGTGGATTATTTGTTGAGAAAGTGAGTATTCTCCTCCATCTCTTCATTCTCTTTCGTCTTCTTCTTCCTCCGCATCAGGATAATATTCCACCAGAACAATGATCATTCTCCATAGGCAACATATTGTCATAATCATACATTTTGTAACAATGTTTGTATGCAGAGCCCTAAGGACTTACAAGAAAGTTCGACCAGTTAGAGTTCAAATATTATACATCTGTATATTCCCTTTTGACAAACAAGAATATTAACGTTGCGTTTACGTGGACTGTAAATGTTGAACGAAATTTGCATTGGAATTGGATTTCCTGTGCCTACGTTCAACTGAATTTGATTAATTTTGAGAAACTTCTGACAACCTACGTACCGAACTTTGCAGTAGACGGAATATTTTGTATTTTATATTGCATCACCATCAGTTTGGATATGTAAATAAAGTGCGATTTACTTATGTCAGCTGAAAGTTATAAATAAAATTTTGTCTGTTTTTTATGGATCTAATGATCAATTTGTCTATGATTTTCAATAGCTATTTGACATATCTCGTTGTTATTTTGATTCTGAATTCATCAAAATTTGGAAGGAGTGAAATTAAGAATCATGGAAACGACGATAATTCTTCCCCATGCAGAATGAATATTTCACAGATGAATCAATAATTACTGTACACAGTATGTTTTCTATATCAGGAGTACAAAAAAGATCTCGTGTCTACTCTGAATTTCCCAATTTAACATTCTGTTTCGTTGTGAAATCATACTAGTTATTCTTCATCTCATTTCGAGTGATACTTTCAACAGTTTCAACTGGATAGTAGTTCATTATTGTTCTTTTTCTTCAGTGTAAGATAGTACATACAACACGTGGTATCTGTCATGAGGATTTTATGTGTACATTTTCCCAATTTATCAAGTTTAATAAGGGTTCTAACAACCTTGACCTTCGCCACACGCCTGAGAAAGGAAAGTCAGCTTATTTTCAGTTGGAATATATGAGTTTACGCCGCATCGTGTTACATCAGCATCAAAACACGTCACATAGAGCTTTTTCAGCACCAAAGAATGTAATAGAATATCAAATAACACGCGAGAAAACAAACAATATTAAATCTTTATTTCGATATTCGGAATGAATGTGATACACTATGATATCGGCATTGTTTGGATAATACAATTGTCATAAAATACTATTGAAATTTACCAACACAAACATTATTGAAAATGTGACTCGTAATCACATCGATATGATCAAGAACTATAAGTTACTGAGCTGTTATAATGTTCGAGTTTTTCGTTGAGAAATCGAGTCGTTACTAAATAATTGACAGCTTGAGAGGTTTATACAATTTAGGAAATAGGTATACAGGATTAGTTGAGAGGTCACAATGAAACCAAGTTGCTTGTTGAGTGAATACCCTTAGGCCTAAATATAGCCCATTTATATGTATAAGAAAGATAGATCTGACAGATTTGGTTATCTTTCGATTCCATTAGTAGAAATGAAAAACTTTTCAGCCAACTATTGAACTTTTTTGGTTGAGCCATAACTTTAACTTCACAATGATGTCAAATTTATTCGGAGAGAAATCTTTGATCTGCTAATAACCTTACTTAGCTTCCTGACAAGTTTGTCACAACTATCTTGCTTAAATAATCACAGTATATTATTTCATATAAATGAATATAATAATTAGATTGTACTACAACTCTCATTGTGATATCAAATTATCAGTAACTTTCAACTTCTTCCAATTCACCGGAGTAAAAGTTCGAAATCATGGATATTTATTGCATCTGCGAGTGCGTATTATTCAGAAGCCTCAACGATTATTTTCAAACAACATGAATCTCAATTTGCCGGTATATAAAATATGCTCGCGGTTCATTCATGACGTACGGTACAAATTCAGATTAAACTTTCCTTGACGAATGAATTGTACGCTGTGTGCTAATCGACTTGCCATTTAGCTGTCATGATGTGACTTCTACAGACTTTTTTTCTCGTTACCATTGCCATAATAATACGTAGTTCATGAAAATAGGCATAAAATTCGAACCATTCCACCCAACATGATTTAAATAACTACAAAGTTTCGTTTCACAATTTCTTCCAAAATATTAATCTATCGTTGAGTCGAAACTTCTCTTCGTTTTTTTTTAGGAAAGATTTCAAGAACGATAAGTAAAACAGCACTAAAAATTCCGGAACAGTGATGAGGTTGACAAATTTATTCATTAAGAATACTTCTCAAATGGTGGCACATCCGGATATACCGGAAATAGGTCTTGACCTCGTTATTTCGGGAAAATAGATGTTTCAATTTGTTGCTTTCTAATTCTTTTTGTATAGTTCGATGCAAAATTCTTACAGAGTTTTCTATGACTAAAATCGAGAGTATTCATCTTGATATTAGAATTTGACATCCTTATTATCCTATAACCAAAAAAAAATTGAAATACTTAATTTTTCCAGGAACAACAAACTTGATGATAATATTTAACAAATTTCTGTGGGAAACGGAACACACACACACAAGTTGATTCTTTCAAAAAGTTTTTTCTAGAATTGAGTTGATGATCAGGAATTTGAATTCTCACGGAAATTTAATTTGATAGATAGACTAAGAATGGCAAGACTCCATGATAATGACAATACACAGATAAATTATCATCGTGCAAAAAAGCGTACTATTTGATGTTGTCCACCATAATATTACCACCGAGATGCTCTTTTCCCAATTTCACCCTGGAGAGAGACCACGACCTTGACACCCACACGATTAAAATCTCACCCAATTCATTCGCAGTAGCGTCAAGACAGACATCCTGAATGAGAAGAATCAAGCGGCCATCCACCTCGCCACTGAGCTCAATAAAGTAGCCGTTCTGGAGGTGATGGCCCACCATAAGGACAAAATTGACATTCAACAAGGTGGAGAACACGGCAGGACTGCATTACACATCGCCGCCATTTACGATCACGAAGAAGTAGCCAGGACGTTGGTGAGAACTTTTTTAACCTTTTTGGATCTCAGTGGTCTTGTACTGGGTGTGTAATAGGAAGTGGGATCTTTAAATGAAATGATAAAAGAGGAATGAACTCACTTCCTCCATCAGTGCTTATGTACCAGGTGTTTCAAATTCTATTTTCGCTAGGGTCGGCCATTTTTTTTGAGCTTCATAACTGGATTGGCTGAGATCGGATTTGGAAAATGATAGACTAACAAAATTTTCCGAAATTATCCTACAACGTAAAGCGTTCAGTTCAAGACCGAGTTGCACATTTTTATGAGAAAATAATTCTCCAAGGTAGCTCATCCTTATATTTTTCTCAATATTGAAGACAGAAAAACAGAATTTGGGAGTTGTGTATTATAGTTCAATTTGCATTTTTTGACATATCTACTTGCTCTCACGTACTTCCACTTTGACCAGAAATGACTTCAACTTTTGATTTTTAAGCGTAAACTCCTATATATTTATTAAATTATTTAGAATTACATTCTATGAATATTTGACATTTAGTGGATAGTAGTAGTGGACATTTCATGGATAGTATTTATCGCTCCATTCTTGATCAAGTAACATGGGAAGAATTTTACTTTGAGGCATGTCATATGTTGTTAACAATAGTTATTCCAAAGTCACAAATATGATTTTTTTTCAAAATGGATAGAGGGTGGGTCGTCTGCTTTTTGTCGGTTTAGAATGTTATTCTCGATCGAAATTAATAAAAATACATAGGATTTCCCATTCCCAAGTTGGGATGATTTCCGTTTGAACCGAAAGTAAGGCAGAGCAATATAACTTTAATAGACAACCCATGAATTTCGTTTCTTTATCTTCAATAATAAATAAGTGGGCCATCTTAGAAAATCACCTAGTATATTCGGTTTGTTGATGAATATTCATACATATTGTCACTATATTCGCATATTTGACATCTAACATTTCCAGAGTAATCAATATTTTATTGTTTTCTGAGTATTTTGATGAAATTGAAACAATTGTTTGTCCAACTGAAGAACTCTTTTTCAACAGTGGAGTATTTTTCCTTCATCAGGAGGATCATTTATAATATCCCTATAAAATGAATACTTCACTGATTTCGACCATAAAAGGTTCAATATTTGGTGGAAATGCATCCTCAATGCACCAATCTCTTGTAATATTTACACTAGCTCCTTCACCATCTTTTGAAATACTCGAATTTCAACTTCACTTATAAATATTTCAACAATTTTGAAATTCGTGATATTATCTTATTGTGGCATAATTTGAAGGCTTCACATGAGGACATTATGTCGGATACAGAATATTTCATTGGGCTCTACAATTGAAGAGAGGCATAGGATTAGTAGTTCTAAAACAGGCCTCCACTATCGCTTTCATAGTCTTTTAGGAGGCAACTTATTTAATCCTGAGATTGTATTGAACCCTTTGATGCTGTGACATCATGGTATCATGTTTCAGAAGCATCTTGAGTTATTTTCCAGACTTTCACTCGTATGGTTTCGAATATCAATAATATTACTTGGGTGGATATTTATCGTCTCCGTCACTTGTTTGATTTTTTTTCCAGAGCTTATACTGAACTCTGTACAAATTAATTATATTCATAAACAAATCTACAATTCCATTGATTTTCTGAACTGCCATTGCTTGACTGAATTGTGTTGAATGAGAACTCGTAAGTTCATTCCATTCCATAACATCAATTTCGAATAACGAAATATTAATACGACCTACACGACAACTGAGAATATATACTTCGATATTTTGAATGGTGAGGATTGTTCTAGCTATGGTTTTGAGAAGTTTGGAATAGTTTGGAGTGTATGCTTATTGTTACACACACATAATGAATGATATTATGAATGCATTTGACAATTCGGACAATTTAGTGAACATGGCTGGTATCCCAATAATATGGAGATATATGTAATTAAGGAAGAGGATCATGAAGTCGAATTCCTATGTACCAAAATATAACAGAAATAAATGATGTATAGGAGCTTCACTTTTAATGGAAGAATAGAAATGATGATATGACATGTCTAACAATTTCAGAACAGCTATAGAAATAAAATATAAAAAGGAACCTACAGTATTAATAACAAATTTATGACCATATCGAATATTTCAGTGTTCATACTGCAAAAAATTCATTCAATATCATCCTTCACAATTCGTGTCCCTGACCACAACATGGGAAATAACTAGAGCAATGTTATTTATTAAAAGTTTTATCGACTTCAACTAAAACTTCAACTCATTGAAATGCAGTTGCTTTATACGTGACAATTTTTACGAAACTTCTGAGGAATTTCTAGAAGGATTCGACTCAGTTTTCTCTAGGAAGTATAGGATATTTGAGTTTATACTACGACGTAGAATACTTGAGGTGAAAGCTAGTATTTCTTTAGGAATTTTTCGTTTTTATGAAGTTTTCAGCCATTCAAACTTCTAATTATTCGAACAGATTATAGAGTAAAGTTTCTATTCGAATTAATGTGAAAACTTCATTGCAATCGAGCAGCAAGTCCAATGTCTCGCGTTTTCTCTCACGAAGAAATTCATTCAGGAAGAAATCATTTTTGTGAAGTTACCGTCCAACGGCAGATTTTTTGTGTTTCTTGAGAATTTCTCATTTGACTACAAACTATCAATGCTTTGAATTCACCTAAGAGACTCATCTTAAGATGCCGCCCAATGTCTATCAAAAATTAATGGTCAACAATCATACAATAATTGGTCCTGAGTGAGATTCTCGTGGTACACCCGATATCACTGTGAATTCTGATTGATGTCCTTCATATTCAATATAAAGCTCAGTTTGATGAGTAAAGATATTACTCCCATCCAAATGATTTCATTAATATTCATCAGTTAAAGTTTTTCCTGAATTATCAAGTCTCAATACTTTTCGAATATAGATTTCTGAGTTTGGCGCTTGTCCAAGAAGACCGTGTAACAACGGCTATTATCCTATCCACGAAGCAGCTAAGAACGCCTCATCTAAGACATTGGAAGTGTTCCTCCAGTGGGGGGAATCTCTAGGGTGTACGAGGGAAGAAATGATTTCCTTCTATGACTCCGAAGGAAATGTTCCACTGCATTCCGCTGTTCATGGAGGTGACAAGAAAGCTGTTGAAATATGTATCAAGTAAGCACCACAACTTCCTTTTTTATGTTGATGTCGAGAAAAAAATAATTGGTCGCATGAACCGCTAGTTATTTGAAATCGCACCCATGAAGGAAGGTGGATTTTTTACGAACGGATCTAACTTCGATGGGGACATCTTGATATCCTACTTGTAGCAGCGTCTTCTTAATTGAAAATACTATAGACTGCTGTCCAGATAATTTGACAGGTTTTCAATCGAAGTGTCGTTCAACCATTAATGTCTATCAAAATCTATTATGAACAGGTGGAATTTTGATACTCCATGATGGTCTATGGATGAATTAGACTAGGTTAGATTATCATTCTCCCTTTTGAATTTGTAGTTTTCCTTTAGGATGATACCAAATCCCATTTTTCCCTAGAAATGAATTTAGTCCTGTATTTCCTTGCATTTTTTCTCTTAAAATCCTGGAGAAGAATTGATGAATAACTACTATTTAATAATGGATGTTGCCAGATCTGGGGCAAAAATATCGATTCAGCAACAAGATCTCTCAACGCCAGTCCACCTAGCTTGCGCTCAAGGAGCTATGGAGATAGTAAAGCTCATGTTCGAAATGCAACCAGAGGAGAAGCTACCATGCCTGCAGTCCTGCGACGTGCAAAAGATGACACCCCTTCACTGTGCAGCAATGTTCGATCATCCAGAAATTGTAGAGTATCTCGTTAGGGAAGGAGCAGATCTGAATGCCATGGATAAGGAGAGGAGATCACCCATTTTGTTGGCTGCTCTCAGAGGAGGATGGAGAACAGTGCATACACTTATTAGGTTTGTTTGTACTACATTTAACATCCATCAATTGAAATGGTTCAGTCTACAATAAGTTTGGAGTGAATTTATTCAGTGATTATAATAATTGTCTCAACCTTTGCAGATTGGGAGCCAACATCAATATAAAAGACGTGAACAAAAGGAATGTTCTTCATTTAGTAGTAATGAACGGAGGAAGGTTGGATCAATTTGCTGCCGAAGTAAGTGAGGTGAGTATAAATTCCTAAATTTCAATAGCGGTTAAATGAATGAAAGATAGTGTTCGAGATGATATTGATTGTTAATCAGATATTCGAAAAAAGTTGGACATGCTATATACGACTCAAGGATCAAGGGTCGGTTGATCAAAGGCTTTTGTATTACTTATTTGGTGAACATTGATTTCAGTTTAAGTATTAAACGATTTGGTTCAAGAGAAATGGAGTTACGATCACCCAATGATCGAATTTCCTGATATTGACCATCTCAAACTGAATTCGATCGATAAACCGTCACTGAAAATTTGAGACTCCATTTGAAGAACCGAACCTAAAACTCACGATTATTAACGATGATACTTCCTTTCAGAGTTTATAGTCACAATAAACAATTAGATCATCATCATTGGGAACTGGTAAAAAGTAACAAATACATTCAATGAAATATCGCACGATTATTATTAGAAGTGCAATCAAATAGTGCATGTTAATAGATATCGCACTTTCCATTGTATCAGGTACTGTTAATAACTGATTCAATCACATAGAGGAAACATATTTAATCCCCAAAGAATCGTTTTATATCAAAAAACTTTCGATTCCAACAGATTTTTCAACTCAGGTGTCCTCAGGAATTCCAGTAATTAAATAATGTTTTATGTTCTATTGAAAAAAAAACGCAAACATCTATACTCACCCTGTATATTCAACTCTCAGAAATTGGGAGAGTCAACTGCGAACGTCTGCCTTTTCAGTGTTAATATCTAATCAACATCTAATCGTGATGCTTCGTAAACATTCTAGGCCAAATCGAAGGAGAGTCTCTTGCAGCTCTTGAACGAAAAAGACATCACCGGATGTTCACCTTTACATTACGCCAGTCGTGAGGGCCACATACGGAGTCTGGAGAATCTCATCCGACTAGGAGCCTGCATCAACCTCAAGAATAACAACAACGAGAGTCCTCTCCATTTTGCTGCGAGGTGAGCGAACGTACTTGCCTTATCTCATATTTTCGTTATTTTCCACTCGATGGAATTGGTATGCAGGGAAAATCGAGTCAGAGAATATAAAAGGAAAATTTTCAACGGTGAAATAATAAGCAAGAATGTTTCATCGGAGAGCTGAATTCTTATGCCGTAAATAATATCCACAGAGAACGTCGTTAAATATGTTTGACTCCAGGTAAAAGCTATAGGCGGAAAAATTTAAGTAGGTCTGAGTGGAAGCTGAATTTTTCACCTTTGAAAAGTAATCCACAATACACAGATCTTAATCAAGCCTTTCTGAAAATATGTAGGAGATTTCACTAACATCACTGAAAACCTCTCATCATAATTTTTCTGGATTCAGAAGAATTTCATGAATTTTACACTACTCAAGAAGTTGTTGAATATTTAGAAAACTTGCTCCTATTATTATTATTTTTCTGGAGATGTATCATTATTCTGTTGTTATTCTTGTAATTTGTTGGTCTGTAATTCAGTATTGTCTCTTTTATATAATAAATAATTAATTTTTTGTATTATTCATCCGTTTGTTGTTCTCATTCTGTATTTTTTTTCGATCACATATTCACATCACTCTTGAAATTACTATGAATGACTAGTTATTATCTCACTACTATGGACTCATGAATCTTTTTTCTATTTTTTTACATATTCAGACATTCAGGAATGATCGTGTTTTTTCAATTTAATATCATAAATATATTTAGAATTATGATGTAGACAGATGTTTCGTCTTTTCTTTCGACAATTTCTGGAAAGAGTTGCGTATGCAAAAAAACAGTTGGGAAATATTGTAAGAATTGTTTTGATATCGCAACTCTTCTTGAATACAGGAATGGAAAATATGAAAGCTGACACTGGTGTAAGTCTGGTGATACCGTCAGTCTTTTAGTTAATGCGCCCAGTTTCGGAAAAGTAGGGCACCGGAATTCTGAGAATTTGAGCTCAACGACTATGAGGCCAAATTGTATGCAATTGTAAAGTCAGAATTCTAACCCAAAAAATCACTCCTTTAACAACTAATTAGCGCATTTCGAATTCTTTAGTAACTAGTCGAAATAATTTGCAAACATGCTCACTTTTTTTAATTGTTGTTAGCGTTTCTTATCGATTAATTTCAACCTAAGACCATGTGACTTTCATACCTTTGAGTATATTTGGAATCTCTGATAGGTGAAGAACTATTGAAACTATCGTGTGTTCATTCTAACAATCAAAAATAATAACTGATGAATCCATGATTGTTCACTAGGAACGTATTGACTTTAGTTGTTGAATACTTCTGTTCTCACACAGATACGGTCGTTATAATACGGTCAGACAACTAGTAGACTCCGAAAAAGGCACCTTCATAATCAACGAGAGTGACGGTGGCGGCCTCACGCCTCTGCACATCGCGTCTCAGCAAGGCCACACCAAGGTCGTACAGCTTCTGCTCAATAGAGGAGCTTTGCTGCATCGAGACCACAACGGCAGGAACCCTCTCCATTTGGCGGCCATGAACGGGTACACGCAGACTATCGAGTTGCTGCTCTCGGTTCATTCGCATCTGCTCGATCAGACGGACAAAGATGGCGTGAGTATAGACTCCGGAGCAGTGAGATTAGCAACTTGCGATTCATTATTGGATAGGTGAATCTGAAATGCAATCTCAGACACCCGAATATGTACAGGATAATGCCGATTTCACGGTATAATATTGTTGAATATGATAATAAATTCATTATGCGAAGTCGTGAAAATTACCAATTACATACGAGTCTAAGATAATTGGATATTTTCATGTTTATGAAAATACTCAATATTTGTTACGGATAATTTAGGACACTGATTGGGAACCGTCGATATCAATAATTATATTTTGAATAATGGCATAGATGAATTTTCACATCTCTGCATATTGAAAAAAAAACACATCGTATATGTATGATGAATCAAGAAGGATTCAGTTATAAAGAAGTCCAATGAAAACAAGTTATGCTAGACTTTGTACTGAATTCATAAAAAGTGAATCAGTCTTTAGCAGATACAAAATGATCATGTCCTACATTGAAAATTTTAGTTCAGCTAGGTTGAAATAATGAAAAATGCTCGAAAATATAGTGAAAGAAGTATATTCATTACATTATTCAGATATAGCCTGAACCTAAATTCAGTTTTAGACTATCAACACTGTATATATGGTTAAATATTCGTTGAAATAATTTGTTCATCGTTATTCTGTAACAAACAAGGATTATAATTTTTTTCTGATAAATTTAATGAGTTATTTATCATTGACAATGTAACTATGCCATAACTATCTGAATGTTGTTGAAATACTCGAAATAGGTGAATACTAATAATAATAATAAACCGATTATACTGAACTCATTAAATATTCATGGATAGTGATAATCAGCAGGATTTCATCAATATTCGTTACTAAAGAACCGGAGTTGACTGAATTACATCAACTTTCGCAAATGAGAAGTTAGAGAATAAAACGTCTCTTTGTTTGGTTTGGATTATGTTGGATTTTTCATGAATGCAGCAAATCTGAAAAATCTGAAATCAAGAGAAAATAGACTCAATACTGTAGTTGAGATCAAATAAAGTTCCGAAAAAAATTGAGAATGAAAAATTCCGACCTTCATGAAATGAAAGAAAATGTATTCAATGGAATGAAATAGAATGATATCGAATCATGTGAAATATAAAAAATCAAGATGATTATTACCAGATGAAATCGAAAAAAAATAATAATGAAGTGGATGGTGAAATAAAATTTCGACGAACTGACTGAAAAACAAATTCTACTTCAACTTCTTCACCCCATTCCATCCATCATTTATGTCATATATAAATTATGGAGAATAACTCACTTTTAGAATAAGAAATGGTCTGATTTCCTACACTTTCCATAAATATACGTTTCCCCTGTCTTACAAGTTGTTTGCTTCAAAAGATCATCAATTGGTGTTGGAGTTGCAAAAGTCGTCTCTTGAGGTGAACATTTGCTCAGAAATACTGACAACACGAAAATAATCACGACCAACACTGTAGTCAACTTCATGTCTCTGGTTGAAAACGCAGTGTGAAGTCGTTGTTTATAACCATTATTTTCTGAAATCCGGCGATTACCACAAATATATTCACGAAGGTCAACCCGTGGTGGTATGTTGAAGTTGATAATGAAGAGCGATATACAGTGGATTGCTAAAGTTGTCGTCGCTTCTTTTCTTCGAAATAGAAGTTTCATTTGAGTACCAATAACATTGGAAATCCAATTGGAAGAGTTCGAAAATCTGATCAAATGGAGCCAATTTGCCAAATATACAGTACGTCTCTGATTCACCATAGAAATTCGTACAAAAACTGCAGGAGAAAATCTTCTCTAATGAATGCATTTATAGAACCATTTAATTCCATCCGTTCACTTTATGTATAATCGACAACAAATTCACTGGGTATAACTGGTATTCGTGGAATTTATTAACTCGTAGCTAAACAACAAAAATAATATCCATTTCTCAAGGTTTTATAATGTTTTGTCTGCCCAATTAAACCTTTGGATAATGGTGCATGGTATATACAGGGTAGCCCAGAGTATGGTAGTGGTTGCCTTAATCCATAACATTATAACTTTGAATCATATGGAAGTTATTTTTCTATTGAATATGAGGTAGAGATGCAGTGCAGATACTTCTCATTTCAGAACACGGCTCTTCATTTGGCAACAATGGAAAATCAGCCCAATTCCATAGCTTTGTTATTGACAGTTGGATGCAAACTCCTTTACAATCAAATGGAGATGAGTGCCATAGATTATGCTATTTACTACAAATTTCCTGAGGCAGCTTTAGCTATGGTTACCCATGAGGAAAGGTAATCATCTTAAAATATATGATATCTTTAACAAAATGGTATCAACAGAATTTGGTGTATTTATTATCTGTTGTTCAAGGGAATTAAAATGAGATCTTATATTTTCATTGAACCAATTGTCATTGAAATATTTCCTAAGGAACAGTAATTATCATTACAAGTACCATGTTGACGAAGTTTATTATATTGTCCACAGAGCCCAAGAAGTAATGATGCTGAAATCCAGCAAACATCCTTGTGTAACACTTGCTCTGATTGCTTCCATGCCAAGGGTATTTGAAGCTGTACAAGATAAGTGTATAACCAAAGCTAACTGCAAAAAGGACTCGAAATGTTTTTACGTGAGTTTGATTAGTTGAACTAACTTGGTCAATGAAGTTGTTTCTAATATAAAATTTTTTCTAGATCAAATACAGCTTCCAATCTCTGCAATTTCCTTATTCCCATCTTGAAGAGAACAAGCAAGTATCAAATACAGAACCATTGCCAGCTCTCAATGTGAGTATTCAATTCTGTACTAATGATGACTTCAAGGAACGCCCACCATGTTTTTTTCCAGTTTTTTTTTTCATCTCGCTCGAGTTTAGTCCTTGGAAATGAATAATTTTTGGCTTTTCAGGCGATGGTGAACCATGGTCGAGTTGAACTACTAGCACACCCCCTAAGTCAAAAATACTTGCAGATGAAATGGAACTCTTATGGGAAATATTTCCACCTTGCAAACATCACATTCTACAGCATATTTTTGGCATTCATCACTGCCTTTGCGTCGCAGCTAATGAGACAGAAAAATCCCAATCATTATGTTAATAATGTCAATCTTACCCACTCAGTGAGTATATTTTTGATCGATGGATGCACAGCATATGTATTCACATCTTTGTGCATTTTAAAAATAAAATAACATGTTTTCACAGAAGAGATCAGTGGATGATCACATCAATTAGCTATTATTTTACAGCAATATGTTTCTCTGAGCAAGACAAACATACTCGACATCGATGTCAGTCACATGATGCTTATCAATGCCATGGTGATCATCAGCTACATCGGAGTCAACTTCTTCAGAGAATTCTTACAACTTTATCAACAGAAATTCATTTATTTCATGGATCCAATGAATATCGTCACGTGGTTTCTTTACATCTCAACTTTAGTCATGGTACTCCCAATTCTCAGCGGTGAAGTATATGACATACAGTTTTCGTTCGCATCTCTAACTGTATTCCTGAGCTGGTTCAACCTACTTTTATTATTGCAAAGGTTTGATCAAGTGGGCATTTATGTCGTGATGTTCTTGGAAATATTGCAAACACTCATCAAAGTGTTGATGGTGTTCTCCATATTGATAATAGCGTTCGGTCTAGCTTTCTATATCCTACTTTCAAGGGTAAGCTTTTTGGAGCTTCAATATTCACAGTTAATGTGTACAGAAATATTTTCAGGGCGAACATTTATCTTTCAAAACAATACCGATTTCCTTGATCAGAACTTTCTCGATGATGTTGGGTGAAATTGACTTCCTGGGAACGTATGTCAAGCCATTCTATATGACCAACGAAGAAGAAAGATCTTTCCTGCCATTTCCCATACCAACATTCTTGATACTTGGTTTATTCATGGTTTTGATGCCGATTTTATTGATGAACTTGTTGATCGGTTTAGCAGTTGGCGACATCGAATCTGTCAGACGAAATGCTCAATTGAAGCGACTAGCCATGCAGGTAATTCACAAACAACGAGAGAAACGTACAATATCAATTCTTTCTTTTCTTGAGTTTTGAGAAGTTGGTAGTAATTTCACAATTCAAGGTGGTCCTCCATACTGAATTGGAAAGAAAACTACCACAATGTTTACTAGAGAGAGTAGACAAAACAGAAATCATCGAATACCCCAACGACACTAAATGTAAACTAGGATTCTTCGATTCAATACTCAGAAAATGGTTCGGGAGCCCATTTTCAGATGATGGTGAGTATTCTATTCGAAGTGAACAATGCATGATAAATCTCACAATTTCAACTTGACACGTTCGCTGGCTTCTTCATCTTTCAGGATCTATATCAACCAGCAAGAAGTTGCACAATCATAGATTATCTAGATTTGGTAGGTGCTTCACAAGACTCTTTCACTAATGCTTATTTGCACTTTCCGAATGATAACTATTAGACCAGTGTTTCTCAAACTGTAGAAGAGGTCCTTGAAGTAAGGCATTTCAAGATGTTTGAGGAGAATGGCACATTCTGTCTGAACAAGAAATAAGGCTTCCCATTAATTTTCCTCTAAACCGAGGCTATTCCAACTTCTACTTTGATTTATAAATATCCAAGTTTAGTTTTCCTAATTAATTTTTCGTGTTTTTCGTTAAAATGTGCTTTTAGTGTTGCCAACTATCCGATAGCATCTCCTCTAAGGTGCAGAACTTCATTTTCATGTTTTCCACGACGACAATCATTTGAGAATAGCTGTATTAGCTTGTGATTCATTTCGAGATGCAGCTATTTAGAAATGAAAACTAGTATATATTCACGACGGTTGTTACAGGATTCGACATGGTAGTGGACAACGGTGAGGATTATGTGGTTTCACAGTTGGAAAAAACGAAAAGGAGATTGAGAGAAATCACCAATACTTTGGAAGTACAGCAACAATTTCTACGTCTCATAGTACAGGTTTGTTTATAATATTAATTTCGAACTGAGATCCAGATTCAAATTCATAACTGATGTTGGCTTCCTGGAGGAAACATCTCTCAGGAAATCGTTTATTTGCACTCTGTCCTTCCAGAAAATGGAGATCAAAACTGAAGCTGACGATGTAGACGAAGGAGTGGCTCCAAACCAACTGAATCCTCTCAATGGTCAAACTAGTAAGTGGACATCGCCCAAGATCAGAAAGAAACTCAAATCAGTTATGAACCTCGTTAATAAACCGAGTCCTTAATTGGAATTTGATTCAATTGTTTCAAAACTAGCATTACATGTGAGCTACTTGAATATTAATACTGGAATTATAATTGCAGATGAATTTCAGTTTCAATTTAAGTTAATGCTTCATTATTCACTGATCTGAATATTATTCCTATTGTATGAACTACAGGGTGTTGCATAAAAGAATTCGAATAGTGATTTTCCTGTGATCATTTCTATAGAAAACAGAGTACAATTTGTATATTCATGAGTAATCCTCAACAATGTTTCATTATCAGTCATATAATTCAGCACACATTTCGAAAGTGAGCTTGATAAGTGTTAAATGATGAAACTAATTCATCTATTTAAGGTTAACAATTTACCATTACATGCTTAATATTATTGGTTAGCTATTCATTGGCTATCATTTTTTACTGAGTATAAGTATATATCACAATAGAGAAGTGTTGTGTCCAGATCTGATTTATTTTTGGAAATTAAGAGTGAAAATGGATGAATATTTATTTTGTATAAGCTTTACCAGTGCAAAAAAATGAAATTTCTGGTTGAAATTCGTTTATTATTTTTATACTATTTGGTAGTTTGAAAGAAATGTATGTTACATCACTAAATGTACTTTCGAAAATAAATGTTTCACGAGTTAAATATATTTCTTAACTGAATTACCATGCATTTCATATGAAACTTATTTGGATACCATATAAAAAGTTTAAAGAGGTTCAAGTGAAAAAAATATAGTTTATATAATCTTTAATAAAAAATATTCATGACAGAAATATGAGATGATAAAATTACAAGGCACTTTTGACGTATAAAAATGGCACAGGTGCTATCAGTGCTAACAACAATTAAGAAATAACATTTTCGAGAAAGTTCAACTATGTCTAGATAAATAAAATTAACGTACAAATGAGATTGTTCTGAGATTTCACATCAAAGATCCAATAATAAAATCTGAAAGTATTCAACTTTTGTGCACAATATCATTATCGTAAGAATTGAATGTATTATTTTATACAATAGGTAAGCTATAGAAACTTTATCACAGACAGTTTGGGCAAGAATATCTAGGACTGGCAACACGCTCACCTTCCATAATTCACCCAACAGGATTAAAATAATAAAAGTTATATACAAAATCGTGGAAATTCGTATAAAAATTATGTACATATCTTATGCCATGACATGGCACTTTTCAGTTATTGTCATCATTCTGACAGTGAAATGCTATATTCTACACCTAAGACTAATTAAGTAGCGAAAAATGACACAGCCCCACTTCCCCATTGGAAGTACAATAGGCCATTATGAATTTTTGTACATTTCATTTTGTACACAACGTATGTATCACCTTTCAACATCACCTCAAACAATAGCCCCTTCTTTGTTTTTCTGAAGCGGTTGCAATTCTCTTTGCAACCTATCGAAGTCGTTATAATACTCGTGATCTGATTCTTCCTCGAAACTCTTTTGAGGCAAATAACTTTGCCTACTAGGCTCGCCAGCACATGCATTACTCACAAAATCAGAAACAGTTGGCAAACCTACTGTTTGACTAGGTGCATCATTATTCATGAGATACTCAGGGTTATCAATATTATTTTTATAAAAGTCCTGATAATTTTTGTAAATATTCGAGTTACTAGCATTATCGGGGTTCTTGGAATCAATCAAATCGACGTAGGTGGTGTTTCCTTGAGCTTGCTGCGGAGAAGGCATCAGATAATCATCCTCGTCGACGGGCAGCTCTAGCTTCAGATTTCCCACCTGAGCCTGGCATCTAGCAGAATCGTATTCATCGGAACCTATTTCGTCACGCATCTTCACCGAGTCCCCGCAATATCTTATGCTGGAACCATCCGAATGGGTTGTTTGTGAGCTGGGGTCCAATCCCTGTGACTGAGCATATCTCAGAAGCTTTTGGTTGAGATGGTTTTGGTACTGGGATGT
The DNA here is from genome assembly GCA_037013635.1 of Plagiodera versicolora. NCBI lineage: Eukaryota > Metazoa > Arthropoda > Insecta > Coleoptera > Chrysomelidae > Plagiodera > Plagiodera versicolora. The sequence continues at coordinate 5,323,034 of CM072990.1, forward strand.
GTTTCCATCGGAAGTCATGGGTGGTGCCCAGAAGCTGTCAGTTGGAGAGGATGGGGGTATAGTTGAGACGGCTCTACTACTATGGGGATGGGCTCTCGATCTCAGATGGAACTCATCACCTTCTGTTGCACCATCGGATGATCCTAAGGTAGACGTCAGAGTTCTTACGAGGTCTCTATCATTCTGTGAACAAGTAAACAATATTTAAATCCAAGACAATTCAGTTTGCAGCAAAGAAGTTACAATCGACTTTCTTTAACATTGAAGTGAATTTAAATAACTTGAAAATTTACCTGTGGAAGAGTGAAGGACGTAAGTCTTATGAACTTATCGCCAGGTATGATCAGGTATCTCCCTGGATCCTGTGCCATCTTCGAAAAATCATCCTCCAACTCCTTGAAGCAAGGTCTACTTTCAGCATCCAACATCCAACATTTGATCATTATCATATAAACTTCGATACTGACTATCTGCGGTTGTGGTAAGCGTTCTCCCTTTTCTAATAACTCAGGTACATCTCTTGCAGAAATGTTATCGTAGGGACGTTCACCAAAGGTAAGTAGTTCCCATATAGTGACACCAAAGGCCCAGACATCAGATTTATGAGTGAATATTCTGTGTTGTATGCACTCTAGGGCCAACCATTTGATAGGCATTTTGCCGCCAGCCGCTTTGTATTCGTCTTCATTGATATCTAGTAGTTTTGCCAAACCGAAATCAGTTATTTTGACACATCCAGGAGTTTGGACCAGAACGTTTCTGGCTGCCAGATCTCTGTGCACTAAGCGTTTCTCCTCCAAATAAGCCATACCTCTGGCTATTTGCGTACACCAGTTGAGAAGATTCTTCGAATCAATTCTATCACGATTATTCCTTACGAAATCGAGTAAACAACCCAATGGCATCAGCTGAGTGATCAACATCATCTGGGAAGTCATACAAACAGCTAGAAGTTGGAGTAAGTTAGGATGGTCCACTGTTGCCATGATGTAGGCTTCATCCAGGAAATCCTTGCTACTATTAGCACCAGTATCTTCCCTCAGAACCTTTATCGCGACAGGAATCTTCGCAGAATTTTCTCCCTCGAGTATCCAGATGCCTTTGTATACCATACCAAAAGCTCCGAAGCCAAGAATGCTTCCTTTCCGTATTTCTGTTTCCTTGATGATCCTCAGTTTAGCGATGTTTGGCATCACATTGCTTGGTCTCAATGGTTCGTTGTCTTCCAGACTTGTCAGGGCCATTGTCATCTTCAACGCGCTTTCTTTGAACTTCTCTTTGCGCTGGTAGTAACAGAAGATCCCAACGAGAAGCATCAATATAATGGCACCACCGACTATAGCCCCAACAATGATGATTATGTCTACCGGATTCTTGGGGGCTGAGATGGAAGAACTTATCGGAATGTTGGAACAGTAGGCATGACCGTCATCGGGGTAAACTTTGTGGGGAAAGTCTTCTGGACAAGATGATACGCACACGAAGGCGGTACTGTTTGGGTCTGTGTTGCCGTCCTGGAAGATCTTGAAGTTTTGGCAAACTAGGCAGTTTTCTGGACCAGATCCAACGCAACCTCGACATTCACTATCGCAAGCAATGCATTCGTTGGTTTGGACGTCAGGATAATAGTCTGGACTGCATTCGTCTTCGCACTGTTCACCTTTTTTGTATTGCATACAAACTTGACAGCTTGATTCGTGGAAACCGTAGCCAGTACATATTTTGCATCTGGAAAAATGAATTTATATCAGCCTATGGGGTCAGGAATATATATCAACGAATTATCGCAATGCAGTCTATGATGAAACAACCTAAGAATATTGAAAATTGGACTAACCTTGGATGGCATTTTCTGCAGATAGCTCTCCAATTCAACTTATAATTCGACTTGTCCTGATTGTAGTTATTGATGTAGTCATAATAATACCCATCCGGGCACGTATCGTTTCTATGGAGGCACACGTTCTTTCCATTGTCGTTGATCATGGCCAAATCACAGGAATTGCATCCTCCTGGACCTAGAGTGCTAGCAGGACCAGTGCAGTTCTCCAGACAGTTGACGTGGCATTGCTTGCATACTCCGTTCTCTTCATATTTGTTGGTGGGGCATTTCGGGACGCAAAAATTGCCGTCACGGAAGTGTTTGCAGTAGGTGCAATTGTTGGCACCAGGACCGTGGCAGGAAGATCCACACTCTTCATGGCACAACTTACATTCTTTGTTTTCTGCACGATATATCCTATAAAAAATGAGCAGACATTAGTAAAGTATATACTTTGATGATTTTACAATTAACGTTTGTAGAGATTGACAGCCAGTAGAGTGAAAGTAATAACTACCCCCCAAAGTCAAATATTGGGTACAAAAACTATCTAGAGTGATATGATAGCAGTAGTTATGTTGGGAAGATAAAAATATAGTATGCTTGTTCATGATTCCAAGTTATACGATGGAATTACCGAAATTAATAAGTATGCTACAATGGTGTAACTGATCCAAGATATACTTTATGTTGAGGATTGAATATCCGAATATAATCTTACCCTGGTACTACGCTGCAGTTTTGAAGACATTGATTCCCAAGCTTGTAGTTATCGCATGAGAGGCACTGGGTCGGTCCTGGTCCCCAGCATCCATCCTTGCTACATTGAGCATCACAAACAAGGCCTCTAGCTTTACAACTCTTTAGATCACTGTTGTTCGAAAGCATCGAATCAGATTCGTTGCTCTTACGGATGCTTTTCCAGTTGATACTTTCCGCCAAACATAAATGTTTATTCTCCAATATAACAACTGTTCCCATGTTGATACGTTTCAACGATCTCAGTTCCAGGATCTCCAAAGAAGTTTTGACTATGTACAATGAAGTGGAGAAATCGTAGAACTCTCTGCCTCCGATAACTTCCAAGTTCCGGAAGTATGACAGGTTTTTGAAAGCAGGATGATATGCCTGTATATTGAGATACCCTGTAATCTCTTTCAAGGTGCTGAAAACTTCCAAAGCACTGGGATGCATCGGTGGATATCGTTCACCGAATGTGTAATTCGAATAGACATTCTGGAAGCCCTTGAAAGAGTTCTCCAGGATTTCCAGGTTGCCTTCGAGTACAGTACAGTTCCTGAAGCTATTAATATTCCCGAAATGGATGGTGCCTTCGCCTGTACACGTTTTCGGGCAAGGTCCTTCACAGGGCACGCACTCACCGTCCTTCGCGTGTTTATTGGGGGGACACGTCCTCACACAAGCACCGTTATCCTTCAGTAAATGTTCCGGACACTTTTTCACGCACGTCGCACCGTAGGCATACTTTCCTCCCGGATTCGGCTCCCACGAATACGTAGTGGGGTTGTATATTTGCATGGGGGGACACTCCTGCGTGCAATTTCCGTCGTCATAGAAATTTCGGCAAGCTATACAGTCGCTCTGTTTGGGTCCAGTACAGCCTCCTGCGCAGAAGAGATGGCAGCACTCTCGAGGTTTCAGGCCAAAACAACGACCCTGCGTACACTGGGGGCTACAGAACTCTTTGGAGAACTGCTGACAGTTTTCGGCGCCGTCTCCCCAACAACCGTACTGGCACTCTTTATGGCAAGGTGGGCATTCACGCTCAGGCGACGTGAAATTGTAAACGTACGTGTATTTCCCTGCTGGGTCCGACATGATCTCCTTCCAGTTGATGGTCTTGATGTGACACAAATTGTAGTTGTTGAAGGAACCGACGTCGCCTTTGAGAACGTCGCGTAGAGCCGGTAACTCCAGGGTAAACATCTTGGAAAGGGTGACGATCAGAGCAAATTCTTGATCTATGTAATTCATCTTGAACAGCGTTCTTCCACGAATGATTTGGAGTCTGGGGAGAGCGACATTTTTGACGTCGACATGAGATATCAAGACATAGCCGGTTACTTCTTTGATGTACTGCAGGAAACTGAGGTCCAGGTTGGGATCTTGGATCCATGTCAGTTCGAGGTTACCGTCTACGTAGGTACAGTTCGTGTAACGGTCTTTCAGGTTCCTGTAGTGTCGTTCTCGGTTTGAAGGAACTGACATTCGTCCATTTGTACCGATGCAAACTGAAAAAAAAACAAAAGGTTAAAAAAGCTCAGCAAGCATGATTTCAAGATATTAATAATACATAAAAAAGACAGATGACGTAATCTCTTTAGTTAAATAGTTTGAACGAGAGATTTACTTTTTATAAAATATTTATTCGATAAAAAATACAGATCGACTGCCTCTGGCAGAGTTAAAAGAAAGAATGATTACAAAATTTGAAGCAGGTAGAAAAATAAGCTGAATATTGGAATCTTGAGTGGTTGAAAAGGACGCCTAGTATTCAAGTGTTTGGGCCTGGTACATAACTCCTCCCTCCTTAAGTTGACAAAATAAGGGTTTATTTTGTCGGGCTGACATCTCGGGTCCTTGTCCTGTAGTTGCCTCGATTATTCGAAGAGTTGATTGAAGAATGTTGTTTCGACGATGGATGATGTGAAAATCTTTGGAGTGGTAGTACTTGATATAATATCTTCCAACTGATTTTACAAAACTATTTGTGCCAAATAGGGGTATTTGGGAAACATATGGTGGGTTCGTGTGATAGGATAAAAGTGGTAAAATGGAAGGACTTCGTTTCTGATAATGAAAACATGATTCGCAAATATTAATTCCGATTCTGAAAATTATTAGTTCGTAATTTTTAATATATTATAGAATAACGGCATTCCAGGGTGCATGTAATTATAATTTAGTTTAATTTAAGATTGCGATGCTTCTGTCGTATGTTTTTCATCATCCGTATCTATAATTCCTATTTTCGAACGTATATATGGTTTATTGACTTATTATTTAGTATGATTCGAAAGAAAGTATAAAAAAATATTAAATGTTCACTATAAATAATCTTGGATAATTCTAGTTTTATTGGTAAGATGGGGTTGTTAATGATGGTTAGTTGGTAGTGCGTGAAGTAGAGGGTATAGGGTCAGAAATTCCATTTTTGTTTCCTTGTACAAAATGTCTTTCGTCAGTCTTAGGTTTCCTAGCAATATTTTTGTGGTATGTTCCTTTGTCAGTTCTCAATTTAATTCCGGTATCTTCAAGTACTTCGGTAATTTTGAATTTTGGTTTGTCTTTGGGTAGGGCTTTCGTCCGGATATATGCTTGTGTTTGTTTAGTGAAGTAAGGGGGGTCCTCACGGTTTTCATTTACTTTCGATATGATTTTTTTCTTGGTTTGTTTATTAGTTTCTTGAATTGTGTGGTATAGCTTTTGAGAATTGCTTTTATGATTTTGAACGTAGTCGGAGATAATAATATGATCACTCAAATCGAATGGATTCGTACTATCAATGTGACCTTTGACAACTTCGAATGGAGTAAATTTTGTTACGCTATGTATCGAGTTATTGTATCCAAGAACATCGCGTTTCATCAATTGCTCAGGTGTAAAATAACTCTCATCGTCTTTCAAACATCTATAATGCTCAATTAGCGTTGAATGAAATCTTTCAACAGGGGAATTTGAGTTACTATTTTTCGGTGTCGTGAAATGGAGTTCAATAGAGTATAATTTGCAGAAATTTTGTAGATCTTGGTTTTTGAATTCCGTGCCTGAATCGGTAGTTATTTTCAATGGTAGACCATGATGGGAAATAAAATTAATCAAATTTTCTACTGTGCAAACTCCTGTTGAGGCTTTTAGGAGATATGCTTGACCATATCGAGAAAATGAGTCTATAATTGTAGTGAAGCTGTGGTTTGAAATTCTAAATGTGTCCATATGAATATGTTCAAATGGTCGCGACGTAGTTGGAGTAAGATTGAATTTTATTACAGGCGGATTTCGATCATATTTATTTTTTTGACAATTTTGACAATTATCGACATACATTTTTATATCATCTGCCATTTTTGGCCAATAAAATCTTGCACTAAGGGATGTTCTCATTTCATTGATTCCTCTATGACAAGTTTTCGTCTTGTGATAGAGTTCGAGTTTTTCTTGTTGTTCGTCTTGAGGTACTATGTCCGTAAGGAAAGTTGGACAATGTACAAGTTTATAGGATGCATTTTTGAATAAATTTTGAATAGTGATACAGAAAATGTTTGTCAAGTTGGAGGTTTTGAAATGTAAAGCGAATGTTTGTCTCGGATCTATGTGGTCTTTCAAGAATTTTGCGATATTCTCAACCAAGTTTTTGTTTGGTAAAGTGATATATGATCGTGAGTTTTCAAAAATTTTTTCCCGTCTATATTTAGTCTCATTCGTGTCACCGGTAGTAATAATCATTTGGTTTTTGTATGTATTCAATGAACGTTCTGAAATTGGAATAGAACATACTGGATCTTCGAGAGAAGTATGAATCGTTTCAAGATCGGAATAATTCTCATTTACTTGGGGTGGAAAAACGCGAACATCTGATTGTGTGTTGACTACTGGTTTTGAATATTGACTTGGTTGATTTCCTAGAATTTCTTGAAGTATGCTATCATCAAGATTGGGAAGTTCGTCAGGAATGGTTAATATATCATTTATCAACTCATTAACGTCACCAGGGTTGTTTTGAGTTGATATTGTTTCGAGTGCGTTCAGATCGTTATTTTGAGGGTTTCTAGATAGTGCATCGGCTGCTTGATTGAGTTTACCTTTCCTGTATTTAATGATATAATCAAATTCTTCGAGTTTTAGAAGCCATCGTACAAGCCTCGAGTTCGGTTCTTTTAATGAAAAAAGCCACTGAAGGGGTTTGTGATCGGAAAATATCGTGAAGTTTTGGCCAAATAGATAGGGTCTGAAGTATTTACAGCTCCAAACGATTGCAAGAAGTTCCTTCTCAATTGTTGAATAGTTAACTTCTGCCGGGTTCAATGTTCGAGATGCATAACAAATTGGGTGGTCATTTTGGGACAATATGGCGCCTATAGCAAAATTGGAGGCATTGGTGGTCAATTCAAAAGGTTTATCAAAATCTGGGTATGAAAGGACAGGTTCAGAAGTGAGAATAGATTTACAAATATCGAAACATTCAATGAATTCAGTAGTGTGTTCTACTTTCTCGTTTTTCTTCAGACACTTTGTCATTGGTTTCGTTATTTTAGCAAAATTTTTTATGAATTTTCGATAATAGCCTACCAAACCTAAAAATGATTTGATATCCCTTTGTGTTTTTGGAATTGGGAATTTTTGAATGGCATTTATTTTCTTCGGGTTTGGTTTGATACCTTCGGGTGTTATAACGTGACCCAAAAATTCGACTTCTTTCCTGAGAAATTCTGATTTGTCAAGTTGAATTTTTAAACGAGCCTCTCGTAATTTGGAAAATACTAATTTCAAATTCTGAATATGTTCTTGAAGTCCAGTACTGAAAATAATGATGTCGTCCATATATACCATACAGATTTTATTCTGTAGATCTTTGAGAACTTCATCCATCACTCGCTGAAAACTAGAGGGTGCATTTTTTAGTCCAAAAGGCATTCTCAAGTATTCGTAATGACCTTGTTCTACATTGAATGCGGTTTTTTCAATAGATTTTGGGGCCATTTCAATCTGATGAAATCCACTAGCTAAATCAAGAGTCGTAAAATACTGAGCTCTACCGAGCTTATCTAGAATGTCATTGATATTGGGTAGGGGGTATCGATCACCAATTGTCTTTTCATTAATTTTACGGTAGTCTACAACTATTCGCCATTTTGTTTCGCCAGACGAATCTAACTTTTTTGGGACGATCCAAATAGGTGAGGACCACGGGCTACAACTTGGTCTTATTATATTTTTTTCGAGCATTTCATTGATTTGACGTTGCACTTCCTGTTTATGTATATAGGGATATCTATAGGATTTAGTGTGGACAGGTATTTCGTCAGTGGTTTTAATATCATGTTTAACTTTTGATGTAAATGTCAAATCGGCGCCTGGTTTATAAAATATGTCTGAAAATTCAAGGCAAATTTTAATAATCGCGGTTCGTTCTTCCGAGTTCATATGTTCCGTTCGAATCAAATCTGTAATAATAATAGAGTGGTTTTCATTTGAATTTTTTGGATTTTTATCGGAATAGTTGAAATAATCGAAATTATATATTTCATAAAGCGATGAGTTGAATTGTTCAACAGGTATCGGTTCATTTAGGGTAACAGATATTGTTTGATTGGTAGGGTTTTGAATTTCTATTGAGGCATAACCTTCACTTGAATTAGTTACCACTTGCGGAATAAAAAGTTTGTTAATATAACCTTCGATCGTCAAGATTTCTCCATCGAAAATACTAACAGGTACATTCTTGATTACTTTTTCTTGCGGATTGACTGAGAATGAAAAACTGCAATCTGTAGGTTGCCTAAATTTGAATGGAATATTTATATGTTTGCCTATCAATCTTTTATTGGTTAAATCAATATTCAAATTCATATTCATCAAATCTGTAAGCCCTAATACTCCGTCAAAGTAGTCGTGAAAATCGAATAAAATGAAATTAATTTCATAATTTGTATTGAATTCCGGAAATGCTGGAATCAATGCTTGGTACCTAACTTTCTCGCTTCCGATGGCGGTTTTTATTATTGTTTCAGACTGATATATTTTATTTGGATATAATTTCTCAATTATGGAAGGTTTAATAATTGATTTGGAACTACCTGTATCTATTAGTAATTTAATCTTAGGATCGTGTATTTCAACATAGGGAAGAGCATTATTACTAGAGATATTTATTTCAATTAGGTCAGTGAATTTTCCGGGCTGTTTAGTGGAAAATTTTCTATTTCATCAGGGTTTGTATCGTCAGTGCATTGTGGCTGGTTATCAACAGCTTCTTCGTAGTAATTATTTTCAGGGTAATATTCAGCTGCAGTGAAGCTGGGACATGCATAAAATGTTTGATCATTGTCAGGGTTTTGTTGGTCATATTCATTTAAGAACAATTCTTCTGAAATGAAATTTGGTTTTTGGTGTGTTTGGAAAAATCTTTGATTATTTCGAAAATTATTATGATTTTGACCATGAAGGTCTTGTCTAATTTGTTGAGGGTATTGTTGAGAAGGTCGATATGACATTCTAGTAGGATTTCTAGAAGTCGTTGACATGGGCTCTGGTTTAGGTAATTGATTAGGTGGAATTTGTCTCGGTCGGAAAACGTTCTGAGGGGGTCCAAAAACTTCTCGATTTGTCGGGTATCTTTTAATGGGTTGTGGTCTGAATTGTACATTCACTGGCTGACAAGGCCAAACAGGTTCTGCAGAAAATTGAGGATTTGAAGGGTTTTCATTATTTTGATGGAAATGTCGTTGTGGATTGTCATGTCTTTGTGGTCGCGGATTATTGATATAAAAGTTACGCTTTTGGTTAGTTAATTGTGTTCCGAAATTATTCTGCATATTACCATACATATTTTGAAAATTTTGAAATTCATTTACGTATGCCATTGCATCTTCTAAAGAGGTTGGTTTCTTCAGATGTAAATTATTCTGTAGGATACCTGTACATCCTGCAATGAATGTATTAAGAGCAACTTTGTCATAATGAAGAATTTGAAAAGTCTTTTGTTCTGAATGTAACTCAACATCATTACTAATTCTCTGAGCAACATTGCTTCTGAGTAATTGAAGTCTACTTCCAAAGCTGAGTAGATCTTCTCCTCTATACGGTCGACTTCTGGTTAATTCCTGAACTATACAGTCTAGATCTCTACGATCTGCGAAACATTGTTTCAAAGCGATTTTCAGAGAGTTCCAGGTGTTTAGTTCACTGCGGTTTCCTATCATAAATTCCGCTTTTCCTATCAATTTACCCTGTATACATTCGAAAAGGTGATCATTCAATATTTGATCATTGTAAATTGAATAGGTGGTGACTAAAGCATCACATCTATTAATAAATGTATTCAAAGCATTACTATCACCATCAAATGGTTTGAGATTATGAATTCTAGATTTGAAAAGTTCCCAATTCATTTGGTTTGTTGTTGGTGGAACCATGTTAGAAAAGTTTGTTTGATTTGAATGAAATTCGCGAATTGGAATTTCCTCGAAAGATAAATTATTGAGTTTATCTGAAATAACGTCAATTTCGCTCATAAATTATGCGTAAATTTTATTTATTTTCTTTGTTATTGATTATGTACCATGTATTATATTATGTTTTTTTTTTTCGCGAAGTGTTAATAATTTTTTTCTAGATTATTCGTTATTATTATTATTTTTAATTTTTTAAACTAATTGTCTAGGATAGACTGCGAAATGTCCTCGATGGACGGTACTAAAATATCTTCACCGAAGTCCTTATTCAGAGGGTTCAATGAAGGCAAAAAGGAATATTTGGCACTTACAAGTTTTTGATGATCAAAATCAGCGTAGTCTCCAATTCCTTCTTCGTTGATTCTTCGTAGTTAGCTCTCCAGGGATGTGGTCGTCTGCTCATCAACTCGTTCTGATTTTCCCTCGATGGGTTGTGTTCGAATTTGCACTCAAGGGGTTGAAACTCCACGTGTGAAAATGACTTTTTAACACACTGTACAAATCCTACCGATTGCGCCAGTTAAATAGTTTGAACGAGAGATTTACTTTTTATAAAATATTTATTCGATAAAAAATACAGATCGACTGCCTCTGGCAGAGTTAAAAGAAAGAATGATTACAAAATTTGAAGCAGGTAGAAAAATAAGCTGAATATTGGAATCTTGAGTGGTTGAAAAGGACGCCTAGTCTTCAAGTGTTTGGGCCTGGTACATAACTCTTTGCTAGTTGAGAAAATCTTGTTGTTTGTATTCTTATACTGAATGGAGTCATATGATATGTATTTATGTATGTAGGTCGGTTTGTTTATATTTTGAAAATTCAATATCCGTAAAGTTTGTTGATTATGTGTGAACTAATCGTCAGTTTCATTCCAAAGATGATTTACAGCCACATAAAGTTTGAGACGGCAATTGAGCCGAAGAAATAGGGCCTCATGCAGTGAATGAATCCTTCAAATTTTAGTATGTCAAAGATATTCGAAAAACGAACGCTGTTATGACTATTCACCGAAAGGAATGTTCGAGATATTATTCTTTCGTCACGGATTATGAGTAGCAGAATATCAACAACTTGTTCGCCTACGTTATCTCGGGTTACACGATTCTCCACCAGCGTTGATAATATCATCGAAATAGTTGTTTCTACGCTGACTTTCGCTCGAAATTGAAATGGTGTACTATTACACCATAGGCGTAATTCAGGGGATAGACACGAAAACAGTCTTATTCATATGTTTGAAATAAAAATCCAATGAATAAATGTGCTAATGTCAATTCAATAGGTTCCTGATCATTGGTGCAGTTTTGGATATGTAATATGTACACATAGGCAAGGGATTGGGTGGATATTTCACACAGAATGCAAAACAAACAGTATCTATCTACACTACGCATTGACATCAAATATTAATCATTGAAATTGTGTCATACAGTGTTTTCGATTCAAAAAATATATACATCAAAATTGGATAACTATCAACTGTGGATAACTATTATAAAAATTTCTAATAGAATTAACAAACTTCACTAGCATATCTTAGATTTTTCTCAAAATTAATCAGGCATCGTTGCAAAGTCACTGTGAAGTATTGCTATAATTATTAATGCCTATACCTTCCCAGCTTTCTTTGAATCAATTGGAAGTTCAGTGGTTAGCTAGATAATTTTAATTTTGCAATAATGGAATCGAAAGATAACCAAATCTGTCATAACAATCTTCTCAAACTATATATCGTTGATGAACTATTTTTAACAGGAACGAAATGACGAATGCCTCACACGCAGTCGGAATTTTACATTCTAGTTTCAATGTTGAAGGTATAAAATGTGTTTTTAGATTTCTTGATCAAGAAGTGACCAACTGGTTCTGATTTGATACTGTTAGTGGTTGTGAAAGTCGCGGAGATTAATAATAAAATAAAATAATAGTTTTTTCCTGTTTTCTTCGTGATCAGGTATTTTTCGAATGGTGCATGCCCACGACGTGTGCCCACACAATTCATTTGTTATTGCTAGTGTAACCTTTTCGAGATTTGCCGCAATAACTCAGGTGTGCATACGTCATCCGCGTACATTTTTATCGCTTGCATTGATTGTTTCGTAGGTCGTAAATGCATACAGACATTTTGTGGAATTCAAAAACCACGAATCGTGACTATAATTCGTTAAAGTCAATCGTGTAAAACTGAATGCATGAATATAAACTAGCTGAACAATTATTTATGTGAGATTTAAATTGCTTTTCATGTTATTCATGAACTGTAAACTGAAGTTTGATTTCAGAAATGGCCAATCGATGCCATATATCATTCATAATTTTGGATTACGAAAAAACAGATAAATATTAAAAAAATGCGATTTGACTTTTGACTTCGACATGACAGATATCCCAATCTTGTTCGTTGATACTGACAGAAGAACATTTGATCGTTGAAATTGTTGAGGAAATGTGATAAAAATTCAAAGGTATGGACAGTTTTCCAAAGAATCAAAATAATCGTATAATATTTTCAGCTGCAACTACGAGAATTTTAAGTCGCTCTTGGTTGATTTTAGTCAGCAAAGTACTGGTAAGGAAAGTTGTTAGCACTCGCCAGAGTATCAGCGATGGCGGTGGTTCACCTGATGCCGTTATGTATACAGAATCTTCAGCTGAATGGCGCCGTACAAGAAATACCTTCTCTACACAGTAGCGGGTACTTTGGGGGTAGCCATCAATTAAAAAAATATATAACACCAACTCAATTTCGAATCAGCTTGTGTAACTGTATCATCTAGAATGCATAAATTTAAGTGAAAGTCTAGCATAAAAGCGATATTTTTCAATGAAATCAAGCTCTTAAGTCTAGACGTCACCTGGTGACACAATTGTAATCCTATACTGTGAGTGCATATGAATTGAAATAATATCTAGAGAAGGAATTTGTGGAGTATGTGGATGGAGTTCCCACAAAAGCACAAGAAGAATATTGATTATCTATTCTCAAAAATATACAATCAATCGGTTTGGTTATGTGTGTTTTGACAAAACAAAACTCATACCTACATAAAAACACTTGTTTTGGAAACTTGACCACCCTCTATAAAGCTGCTACTTTTTTGTTTTGTCAAATAAAGACAAAAACACTTCCCAGCTTTTTATAACGCCACTGTTGATAAAGTACAGAATATAATAATATAGAACCGATAACTGTGTCTTCATATAAAATACATGCAGATACTTTGAATTGTATCGGATTAATAGCGTCCATCTTGAGTAACACGTAGTTGATTTTCATTCTATATGTATTGAATGAATACCCAATCCGACCATTTGATAGACGTTCATGATTGTACAAATTTTAATTTTCACCTTATAAAGTGAACGTCCAATTTGTAACATTCCAAGTAGACCCGTATTTGTACTCAGCCTGAGCGATCATTAACCGTGTACGGACTTCTGAATGAGGAATTATCGTGAAATATACATTCAATAAGTAGGCAAATCGAAAGCATAAGTCGGAAAAGAATATTATTTGGCAGTCGAGATTATTCGATCATTTGGTTGTTTTGCTCAACGTTCAATAAGTACATTATTGTATATGAAAATATCCTCTACTATATCACTGAAAAGATAATTGATCATGGAAACCGATACGGTCCGACCTTTTGCCACCTTCATTGTTAACCACGAGTCCAAATTTTACCTGGATCTACCTGAGGTCAAAACTAACAATTCCTCTAATCGTGAAAGTTTTGTCTTTGACTGCATACATCATAGAATATACATTTGCAGCCTTCGAGTTCTTTGTGATGACTATCTTTTCTCAATTTTTTTTTTCAGTTTGAAAGAACTTTTGTGTTGTTCTCAGCTGGATATTTTGAGGCAACTGTACCTTAACTTCAGAATAATATACTTGCACTAAAGGTGAGTGTGTATGCATTTTTCAACAATGTTATACAGAGGAAACAATTGGATAAAACTCAAGTATAATGTTCGAATGTCTGTATGAAGTAAGATTCCAAAAATTCGCTGAATTCGAATAATAAGAATGAATTGAATTTGGTATCATTTGATTTCAACACTTCCATTCTTTTTTATGTGGAGTTTTAGTGAATTCAAAGAAAAATGTATCATAAAGGAGTTTTATGATTGTAACATTGAAAATGAATGATTCAGTAGATATAGTCCCAAAGAACTTCACAATATGATCGGTAGCAAGTAATCACAAGAAGTGTCATCAAAATCAACAATGGACGAAATAATAATTGTGCTAGAATGTCGTATAAAAAAGAAATCATATAACATATAACTAATTATTTATAACGATGTGTTCCCCACTTTCACTTGGGAAATACCGTGTGAGTTATTCATTATTTGGTGATTTCAAAACCATAAGAAGCGTGTGAAGTGAAGAATATCCTTAAGTACCTACCCGTATGACCCTTTATATAGATTCAAAGATAGACTGGCCTTTGATACACCAATAACAACTTCGAAAAATCACGATCTATAATATCACGATATTAATTAGAAGCTATGTAGGTTCGTTACAAGATACCATCATTAATAGTTGAATACATTCTCGTCTTTGGTTCCACACAAAAGAAGCAATCAACGGTAGTTTGCAAGTCACTGAAATATCAGTATGTCTCGTTTTATTTTCAGATATCAAAATGTTTGATATTTTAATGGAGAAGACGAAAGAGCCGGTCATCATGGGTGTTTACGTGTTGAAAATATTTCAAGGTGAATGTGAGTGGTGTGGAAAAAGTCTATTAAGGTTTGAGGCCAGGCTAAAGATAATGTAGCTTGAGTGATGTTCAGAGTGAATCCATTCTCAACATCCAACAAGTCAGTTACTAATGCAATGTTGAGATAAATTATCACATTCAATTTTGTTAACAATTATAAAGTAAGGTTATATCATATTGTTGTGATCAAAATAACAATAATCTCATGTCATTTGATTTTATGGAGTAGAAAGAAACTACAAATGATCGAATGAAGATAATTCTAACTTCATTTGGGTTTTGTTCATTATAATGGCTGTAGATATATTCTTTTCTGATGAGCAGACAATGAGTTGAATGTATTTCCTTCGTATCATTGATTGATGTTAACTTCTGTTACTTTATAATTGATCACTGATCGTGGAAAATCGCAAACAAAATTCAGAATAGCCCCTGAAACGGTTCGAAATCATTCCCGCGACCAGTGCTAATTATTACAAAATGCAAAACTACTGAGTGAATGAATGGACGAAAAAACATCCAACATTTGCAATTAGCTATCAAGAAACCACTTGAATATTGAGATAATAAACAATTCATCTTTTTTTTTAATACATTTCCTAGCGTCTATGACCTGCTTTCACATTCGTCCTCAATCGCATTCTAAAACGTCGTCGCTCGTATCACGATCTTAATACTCTGATGGTAATGGTTATATATTTTAGAGATATCTGACACTTGCAAAATATGGCGTATGAGGATGACATTATCCTGGACACATAAAGAAATCAAGACAAGTTGAGGCGTTGCTTTGGTAGATGTCGTTATGTTTGGAGTGGCTCTAATCCAACGGATGGTTTGAGAATGTTTTCCTTCTTTGCTCTCTTACGTGCTGCTAATAGTCAGTAATTGTAGAGTTATTAATATAACTACTGGAAAAAGTGCATGTAGATTTTTAGTATCACGAATATCCAGTATACTAATAGAATTTGAGTCAATTTGCTAGCACTATGTTTTATATCAATATAGATAGGCGCATCCACGTGTAAATACATACAATCCTCTTCAAGGCAACGTGAAATTCGATATGAAATTTTTTTACGCCCAGTCAAGTCAGATCTTCCACTGGAGTGGTCATCACCATTAGCTGTGGGTTATCTCTTGTGAAGTTTTGGAGGCTTTGATATATTCAATTTCCGAAAAGCTTTTAGGCTCACGAACTTGTTTATTTTCTCGTTCAGAGGATCAACGATTTGAGTGACTCTTATTCGATGATGATATTCTGCGAAGTGAACAATCATATATCTGTTTTTCATTATTGACTCACCTGGACTCGTTGATATTTACATTCGTGGCCGTTAAAATATTGTGTACGAGTCGAGCTTATTTTCATTAAATATTGATCGATGTTTAAGTCTGAAATGGATTGTTCCTCAAATATTTGATTATTATTGTCGTCCTCTAAATATTCCTTGAATACACTATATAAAAGAATTCTTATCATCGTGTTGGATTTGCTGACAGAGTTCGCAGAACAAAGATTAGAAAGTTACGCAGAACTTCGTTGTTGTATAAATGTTTCTGCGAAGTCAACACCTATTATTATGTTTATTTCTGTTATACCAGCAAGTGACAAAGAGTTATTGTCATTGTCATCGAGATCTAATAAACGACATCGACATAAAGTCAAGAAATATTGACACTCTGTACGTCGAAAACAAATTGGATTTTTTTTTTTATATTCGGGAAAATAAAAACTCGCCGAATTTGACCACGTACTCACCAAACCCTCAGTATAATTATTGGGTGGAAGAAACAAATTGATCTGATGATCACCTCACATAGATACCGAACCTAAATTCTTGTTGGATAAAACGAACGAAAATTAATTACTTATATTCGCCGTTCATGGAAAATAATTAATAATTATGTATACCTATTCGACTTTCTCCTTGCGTGATTAGCAGAGAATTCCTTTCTAATTAAATGGAATGAGAGTTATTGGCAATTGGATGTAAGAATACTGTAGAGATGTCGTTTGAGTGATAAGCATGAAAACAAAGTGAAAATTAAATTTTTCGCAAAGGTTATACAATAATTCACTAGCTGTTTCTGTAGGAAAAGTAAGAAGTCTCTATATTGATCAGAAGTAATAACTATTTCTTTCATTATTATCCGTGCAGTTTCAATTGATTTCGAAATGTTCTTGTTACTTGGTGGAAATCAATTGTCAAAGAGTCCAGGAGATAAATCTTGTGAATTTTTTGGATCGCAATAAGAATCCCAATTCCTTTTGTACCACGAAACATTTCTCACATTGGAGAACAATGGCACAGCAAAATGTGTCTCTTGAACCACACCGCTTCAAAGATATCTTCTCCAGCATCATTGTGTTTTTCAAACTTCACGGCGATTTTTTTCCGTGTCGAGTTGAGAGATGAAGAGATCATAAATATCCAATCAAGGAGCAATCAATACGAATATAATGCTGAGACAACAGCGAATCCAGCAGTGGCGTAGTCAGGACTAATGTCAAAGGTATCAGTAACCGAATATAGAAAAACTAAGTTTTAATTTTTCAGGTGACTCATTTCATGTTTTCATGACACATTTTTAAAACCTTATTTGCCAACCCAATCACGAGGCAATGAGAGTATTACTAGTTATAAAATCAAACCTTGTAATGAATCCATTACAATTGAAAATAAATTAAAACTAATGGACTAAAAATCTGATGGAATTCACATGGTATTCATGAGAGACTGATCAAATCTCACCTTATTAGACTTTCAAGGAGAATAAAATTATATAAGCACAAATGAAGATATTTGCTGATATGGCAAAACCAGAAATGTAGAAAGAATCTGTAATATTCGAAGGAATAAACTCCTTATTCTATACCTCCTCGATTATTTCAAATCTACGCTCTTGAGATTGGGCTGTAAGGTTGTAAGAAAACAAAAAGTAGCCACATGAAGTCTGAGCACATCATTAATCAAGATCAAGTCGTCTGGTTGCATGCAGCCAGCGTATGTAATCTTCGATGGTCTTTGTAGGAGAGCGCCTACAGTGGTACTCGTCAAAGGGTCCAATGAAGGTTTCTTCCCCAATATTTCAATTCCTGATGTAATCATTCAATTCATGAGAATTATTCTTGGCTATCTTCAAAATTGAGAGTTACCACCAAATACCATTCCTTCGAATTCATCATATTTAATTAGGAAGAATGTATTGTGTTATGCATTATATTTTCACATTATGTATTATATTTTGTGAAATGTGTTATGTTATATTTTTCAAAATATGTTTTTATTTGTCGCATCGAATTTTTTCATATACATTGATTATCAGATTCTGAAGAAACGTCCTTTTTTACTGTAACGGTAATTTCTGATTCCTGAATAAGTCAGAAGTATCAAAGGAAAAATTATATGTGCACTTGTGATAATGATGCTGTACATGTATAGCATTTATTAATTATTACTATGGAGCTGCACACTTCAGGAGTAATTGATTATTGCCTATTATGGAAGGTACTTTAATGGAGACTTACCTGAATTGGTAAGTGATAATGTTTTCTTTTCAATCATTCGGGATAATTTTAGAATGAACGCGTAACAGTCGAATTGCATTGCGAAGAAAAACATCTGTACTCTTCAGTTGTTTTTTTTTAGTTGGAACTAACAAAGCAACGTGTTCCGTGCGTGATTTCCCATATAATTATTCAAATAAGCAGCATGTGTACGCAATAATTTCAATAAATAAATAAGTTTCGAAATCCTAAAGCTTTGTTCTCTATGCAAAAAAGTGTTTCTTTCATGTATTATTCGTTGAAGAAACAGTTATTTCGTGGAAATATTGTCAAGGGCTTGAGAAAATTCAAACAAAGAGGTGCACTGTTGAGAAGTAAACTTCTTTTAAGGCATCCTCAGCATTTTCATTGATTTTGAGCAATTCAGTCAACATCCAATATTTGTAGAATGAAATACAAATAGTAAAAAGGTTCAACTTAATATGTTCCATGAATATAATTTATCCAAATATATCATTAGGAAGCATTAAATTTTTCTGCGAATTCCAATTCATTTATGAGCGAATTCATCACCTTGAGACCAAATCAACGGCTTTTTATATAATTAGAAACATTCAACCAAAGGCATATATATATATAAACTATCCAAAACACTAACTAATAAAAATATCACTTCATTTTATGCAAGAATTCCAAGATCCTTAACTAATGAAGCTGAAATAATCATTGAAAAAAATTTAATGAAATGTTTCTATCTCTCAAACTAGCCAATATGCCAAATCCTCCTTATATTATTCAGTGTTACCAATAAACAAAAATATTAATTATCACCTTTTTATTTTTATCGTTACTTGGTTTATCAAGTCCAGTATCTATCTCTTGAGTGATATTCAACGTTCCGCATAATCCTTTTTAGGTAGGAATAATTAAAAAATTAATAACATTCTTTCCTACTGTGGCTACGACATAGGCTATTAAAATTGTTATTACATCAGTCATTATAAAACTGATTGTCATGATTTCTGATACAAGAGTTTTTGTACCGTAGGTTATTATGTTTTAAATTGAATTCTATTGTGGAGAATTTCTGTGTACTATCTGTAGGATTTTCTGGGGAACAGTCTGCTATGAACAATGTAGGATAACACAAAATCTTATGCATCTAATATACGCTTCAGAGATTATTAAAAGAGTATATTTCAACTCTTTTGATAAACCCTGTATATATGTCGATCTTTGAGGAGAATAATTACATTTTTGATGACGTCAATTATGGAATTGGATACTGATGTGTTGAATTAAATAGTAGAACGAATGTATTCTTCTATTGTAATTCATTTCTATATGATAATAAATTATCAAATTATGTCAATTTGGCATCATCAAAAACCAATTATTCATCGAGTTTACACTTTATAATTACTATAACTAATGGCTCAGATCATTTATGGCATACATATTAAATAATAAACTTTGTGCAAAACATTTTAGTACTTTATCTCAAGTATCCAACGCTTGCGATATGCGATGCTACAAAAAAACTATTAAGTTAATGTGGAGTCCACTTCCCGCTTCTTCGCAGTGTCGACCAATCGAATCTTAAACACATTATATAAAAATCAGACCTTCCGAATTGATTATAACGACAGTTGCTTCATCAGATGTTAGGACAGAAATCGAGAACTTGTTTGGGTTTTCTAACGGTATAATCGTAAACTTCTTCGGTATATTAGTGGAACATTAGTATACAACTCACAGGTGACAGAGATTCGATAAGCTACGTTTCAGAAGGAGTGTCTATCACATTTCTACAATCCCTTTCATTCTGGTTCTGCAAGAAAGTATCTGTACAGATAACCAGATCAGTCTCACATCTACGTTTTTTCTCAATGATCTCAGAAGTATTTTCATCGGTATTTTCACTGGAATCAACATGACTTCCTCAATTAACAATTGAACTTTGATTCAAGCATATCACTTGGATATAGTTAATTTTCAAGAAAACTTCAATGATGTAGTAATTCGAATCAACATTCATAGTTTCATTGTAACTGATGATGATTCATGATTTTTTTATTCTTCACTTTTGTATTCAACAAAAGAAATAAATATATGGGGGATTTCAGAATTGCAATATTTAAGGTACGTATTCTCTGGTACAAAATAAGGTAAAAAGTTCCCATGAACATGTGTCCGATCTCGATTATTAGCAGAGTTACAGGGTGTTGATACGAAGTGTAATTTTTTCATGGATTTGTCGTGCTCAATGTTGCATTCAACAAAACAGAGGCAACTTCGCATAATTCCTTAAAACATTTATTAATATATTCGTTTTTCATTCAATTTTGATGCTCTAATATAAAATATAGGAAAAGTAAAAACATTTCAGATTATTTATCTTTGAGCCAATTTACAAATTGATTAATTTCTGAGAAAACTGAACGGAATTCAAGCAAAAGAGGGAGAAAATGTAGGTTGAAAAACTTAAATAATACATTAAGATTCACTAGTGGCGTACGAGCAAGTTTTTCTTAAGGCTGCAGCACCTATTGCTTGATACTCATACAAAATTTGAGAGCTCTATCTGCAGTAGATCAAGCACAATAAAATAAAAACCTATTATTTCAACTTTCAACACCCTGTAACTTCGCTAATAATTGAGATCAGATACATGTTCATAGAATTTTTTTCCTCATTTTGTACCAAAGAATACGTACCTGAAATATTGCCGTGCAATTCTGAAACACCTTGTGTATTATTATCATTATAATCGATACTTTTCAGAAATGAGACGAGTTTTACTTCATTTAAATCGGAATAAATAAACTATTAACTGTCAACGGTTATTCACAGTTGATAGTTATCCAATTTTGATGTTTATATTTTATGCATTGAAACATTTTTCAAAACAATTCGAATGAAGAACTTGCATAACTTTCTGTTTCGGAATATCAATGAAAAAAAAAACTAGCAGCAACACTGCACCTTCTGGCGAGCTGTCACAACTATCTTGCTAAAATAAATAGACTATAGCTGTTTGTGTTTGTTCCTTTAACCCCAAAATGATTGGAAATAAATAAGGTTTGCTCCTTCATCTGCTTATATGTCTATAATAAACAAATGAAATTGAAGAAGTATGTGATGATCTCATGAAACCAGAGAGTTATATTTTACGTAGTTTTCAAAAGGAGTATGAAAGTTTAATTATTATTCCTCCACGAAATCCCCAATTGATATTATAACGGTGGGACGATTAAGCTGTATCCAACACTCACTAAATCCAATGGCACTGTTTTGGTAGCAACCCACACACATCGCAAACGTCGGAACCTCGAGAATACTTTCACCACCCACTTACTCTTTCCCTTATTCAAAAAATCCGTATCCTTCTCCATGAGCAACGGACTCCTATTCCGCATGTGCTGCTGCAGGGCATGAGGTGCTCTTTTGGCCCTCGCCATGGTCGACAGGAGCAACAGCGAAACAATCACAATCCTGAGCACAGCCATCTTCGCGCCGCGGGAAAAGTTCGGAGGTCACATGACGCGCGGTCCGATCTCTCTAGCATCATTCGGCCGACTGACGGGTACGGCCATGCTTCTGCAAAACAAAACCCAACCTTAGTTCTCGGTTTACCTGGCCGGTATAGAGGCAGCTACAGGTGGGTAATAGGGTACGCTTTGCGCGAGAGCGGCACATTCGGATGGGCTGGTAGAGGAGAGGTGGAATTGAGAAGAGCAGGGTTGTTGGGATGTTTCATGCTAACATCAATTGTTTGTAACTGAACTTTGAATTGAAATGAAGGCGTTGATGCAGAAAACTGAAGGTGAACTCATGCAACATTATTTATTTATTCATTTATTTATTTCTCAAACAGGTTACAATTACCTTATTACATGAGAAAATAATAAAATTTCAAAGTACATGTTGAATGTTTGTCGAAGCTGTCAATACTGCTCATTTTAGTTATCAACTCACTTTAAAGACGACTGAAACTTACTATCGAAAGGATAAAATATCCGCAACCAGGAATGAAACAAAACAACAAGATAATAACAAAATGGCACAAGAAAATTCAGAGACAGCTGACAGATGAATGAAACGAAAGCACCTAAGTATTCTGAATTGATTCACTCATGAAGAATTTTTTCAAAGAAAACTTCAAGAGCAATGTTCAGTAATTGAACTCCTGATTGATGATATTTAATGAATAACTTTTTTGTTAGTCTGCTATTTATCGATTGATAATTAAAATTTCAGAACTAATTATCCAGATTTCTAATTATACAAATTCACTTTTTCATTTAACGAATGTTAGATAATAAATAAACAAATTCAAACTTGATTTATCTAGGTGAATAGGAATCTTCTTCCTTTATAATAAATGCAGTAGGTATTCTCTAATGAATAACAAAAATCAATGTTGATTCCGAATTGAAATTCAACAAGAAAATTTTAGACTTATCTGTCATCGTATTCCATAATTTCATTTTGAAAATAATCCTTGCAAATGTATCAAATGTGTTGTAACCAGAATGTTGAAAATTGATCAACTTCTTAATTGTAGCTTTGTGGGTTTAAATCAATCGAAATAAGAGGATAAATTATTGTTTTTGACATGCAATGCAGTATAAATTTCTATAATCTTATCAATGTTAATTTTATAGAATACTTTATTGCAGTAAGAACGAAAATTTCAAACAAAAGTATATCGAATAGATAAATTTATAGATTGTAAATGTCCAAATATTTTCCATAAGATAAGATTGCTGTCAAACGCTAGAGACTCTATTGACTAGAATAAATAATAACAATAAATATGTTTGGGTTAGAAATAGTTGCTTTCAGTCGAATCGATCATATTGTGCTACGTTCCCTAAAGTTTATGCTTTCAATATGACAACAACAAAAATTAAATCTTCAAACGAAATAAGTATGAATTCATGATTATCAATAATAATAATTGGCATACTTTCAAGATTGGATTATTCTTCCACTCAATTTCATCTGTTGGAAATCATAAAATACACATCATTATTCAGTCAAGATCTATTTGAAAAACAACGTATCGGTTACAATCCATGTCACCCGGTTCGGTAATATAAATAAACCTCACTCCATAGACGCATTTATTCCAACAAAAAAAAACAGACTATCATATTCAATGCCGACTATGATCAAATCATGGCTAACTTGAACCCGAGACTAGAGATAAGACATTCAAATATCACGAACAGAAATGGTATACGCTTATACGCGAACCGCTACTTTCGAATAGTGGGTAGTACTCGAATATTCTGAAGAATAAAGCACGAGAGATGTTAAAAACTGAGAAGAAACACGCAATCGATTTTCAAGCGTCATAAAGGGAGACGAATGGTAAGATATAATGGATATCTTTCGGTGACTTCAATGATGGCATAGGCACAAAACCCGCGCATTTATTGGATTTTTTTATCTCTAATTCATGGCAAGAGGAGTGTGGAAATGAGATGCCGCCATGTTTTTCGCTAAAAATTAAACGAGGATTGATTTTCAGCATACTTATCAAATTTGCCAAAGCTGGTACCCACCATTTTGACTGTTAATTTTTTTCATGAATAACAAAACAACGTAGTGCTATTGTCTCTCTTAGATAAATAATTACGTCATATCAGCAACGGATGCGATGTTGCAATATCATGAATTTATCATTGGAATGAAAGAAATAATTCCGGAATGAGATAACTTGACAATCCTGTTTCGATCTGAGATCAACAGTTACATTATCTTCAATATATTTATTTCATATATTCAAATCTGCAAACAAACAATGATACTGTTTGAGTATATCATACAGGGTGTTCCGTAAAGACCACGTCAAACAGAGGGAAAATGTAAATCAAAGGATAATTCACCTGCTATACAAAATTTCCATCATAAAAGTCTTACCGTTTTCGAGATATTGTTTTCTGGAAGTAATAAATTTTTGCCCCTTTCAATAGTCTTGTTTTTACGGTTGGTAAAATTTCACTCCTTTTCGAATATTTTTTTCAGCAATATAGTGCTGAAGAATGATTTTAACGATTACATTCCCCGAACATTTCAAAGGGGGGCTGTGAGAAATATTTTCATTGAAAATTTTGACAGTGGATTCTTTTGTTCATGAATTTTAGCCCACCGTAGTGAAACCAGAATGTATTGAGCTACTGTCTATTTTACAGTGATTTCAGAAAGGTATCACACAAGTCATTTGTTATTCAAAGAAAAAAGATTTGGCTGTTTTCATCCAAACGGCAATATTTTACTGAAAAAATCAACAAGAAGGTGTAAAATTGTACCAACCCTAGAGACAGAACTATTGACAGAGGCAAAAATTCATTATTTTCAAAAAAATATCCCGAAAACAGTAATATTTTTATAATGGGAATTTTGTCATAGCAGGTGGATTATCCTTTGACCTTCATTCACCCTCGGTTTGACGTGGTCTTTACAGGACTCTACTCTACTCTCATACATATTCCTACATTTCCCATGATAAATATTATCTCAAAAGAAGAGATTCGATCAGTGGAAATAAAAAATGGACAAAGACTAGTTGATTATAGATACCAAATAAGTTTGGCATCGTCGCGAAGTGTTCCCAACATGTTAAGGGAAATTCAATGATGAAATGGTTTTTTTTTTGTTTATCCACCAAATTTGACGTTCCTATCTACCCACAATAAATCGAGTGCCTGAACTAAGGCTCTTAGATCACGTTTTCAACAATTTCGTACTTATCAACCCTGTATATTCTCACAATGCCCTGTTTTCTTGAGCTAGCATTGCTACGCCTATGAACTGGTATAAAAGCATTGTTGTAAATGCTACAACATGTTAACACGTATGGTGCAGAATTTATAATGTTACATACAAGAGTTGGTAATAAATTGATATGGTCGAGTTGAAGCTCCCGCTAAAAAAGTTGAAAACCTCTAACGGCGACACCATAAATTAGGTGTTGATATTATTTTCAAGTGCATGAGATTTCATATTTTTTCCAGTCCAATGTAGCATACGAAAGAAATTATCTGCACTTTGGTGAAGGCTCCGCATCAGTGGATTCGCCAGACCTAAATAGAATGCATTGATTGTCCACAATGATTTCGGTAATTCCGAATTTATGAAGCGACTAAAATGAGCATGATATTCAAATTACATGGTTTACGTCCCATTGTCATGTCAAAACAGATTTTTATCAATACATATAGTATCAACCATAAAACCACATATTTTATAACTGCGCATGATAAACAATCCGAAATAATGCAACAACATGATGAAGACTGTTTGTTTTATTTCAGATCATTACCATATAAAATTATATTCAAACGAATTCAATGGGAATAAGTTCAACAGTTCATGGGGCAGTTCCTGGTATATGATGTCAATATTGTATAATGATTCGTATTTCACTTACAAATGTTAGTTATCAAAGTGAATACGTGAACAAGGATCGCCAAATATCTCGGTGTTCCATTTAGGGTGGTCAGAATCCCGACCCTCTCACTAAGGGGTGACTTACTTTTTCAAACCCCCGGCATGATTTATAGCTTTCTAAAAACGAATTAATATTAGCTCGAGTGGAAAAATTCTTGAGGTTTCTTGACAGGTGCTTTTATCTTTCACATCTAATTCCATCACAGGTAGAGCAACGATGTTTCCTTTTCAGTCCACTGTCTTTGTTTGATACATTTTTGGCATTTCAAAATTTGGAGGTTTGACGTGAGCTCTAAAGTATTGGTCAGTTTTAATTACAGAACGAAATCATCAATCACTGTACAACTTTACTGAGTCTGGTGCTGATAATAAGGGGAGCAAAAAGTGATCTCGAGAGTGAACAGCGATGGTTTTTGCGAATTCGTGACATGAGAGGCCGTTTCGAAATATGCCAGATCTAATAGGCGTGGTCAGTACCTACCAGTGTTATTATACTGATTATAATTTCGATTGGTCATTCCCAGAAAACGTGATCGCAGATGTTTCGCGAGATGGCGGCTAAATTGCCCAGGAGTGATTCGAAATTTACGCACGCAATTAAAAATACCGTCAAGTTTTGTTGGTGATCCAATGTAACATTTTTCATTCTGAATAGATATATATCACATAATTATCCATGTTGATCGATTGTGCTTTTTCAGGATTGAAATTATCACACAGAAACTGTTAGGGAATCTGCTATTACTTTTCTTGATAAATTAATACTCATTTTCATTTGTAGAAATTATCCGAAAGTTGTCTTATTTAAAATCCTTGTCCGGATGAGGTCCGGTACCAATTGATCCGGATAATTGGAGTTCTACTGTATCATGTTTCATTTCATTCTATTTATTGAAGATGCATTCTGAATATACTTATTAATTTTCTACAAAATATTCGATGTGTCTATCTATACAAATGCTGATGAATTTATTAAATCCTTCATCTTGATGAAAACATCACTAAGACTCACAGAACGATAAAAGATTATACGATTATAACACACTTGTTTTTGTTCATGTTAACATGGTCAATATAAATCTCCCCCAATTTCTCTGATGTTATGAGATGAATTAGCTCATATTCTTCTGAGTAACCTAACTGGTGTTAAGCGATATTAAACTACCAGGTTGCCATGAAATTTCGAAATATGCAATTAAAAATGTAGAGTCGGCACCGCCTTGGTGTTGCCATGCTGTTAATTTCTTCTTTTGTTGTCGGAATATACATTTGTTCTTCTTCGAGAGGCCTTTTCACAAGAATAGAGGTTGAGAAGGTACATTTATAGGCACTCGACGGGAGTCAAATAATGTTGAACAGGTAAATGCCGAGAAGTGTTTCGGGTCTATACCTACCTAGATCAACATCATCCAGTATGGAATGTCGATTTGACACTGAACCAAAGCGAAATATTCAAAATCATGTATGCTACATGTAGAGCCACTAAATCGTCCTAAAATTATCATTTTCTCTGGGATGACGTCTATTCCATAAAACCGTATAAATATGCAAAATATGGCGCCACGTTGAATGTATACTCATGTTATTCCTACCATGCCATCCATACTGATTAGGTAAAAAAAATTGATCATGTATACTAATTTGTGAATGTGTACCAATGCTGGTACGTTACTCCAAGTTGTTCTACCTTATTTGGTTAGAAGGCTGGTCGATACTACTCTGTTGTTGAATCATTTCGATCAACTGTTTATTTCTATAAAAAACAAGTTGTTTATATCGATTATTCTTCGACTTTGCTAAAGTTGTAGTCTCCTTTGTATTCTGCTCGTATCAACAGCGACGACCGGTAGGTTCTAAGATGATGAAGATCCATTATTTCAAGAGCTAATTCGACGAATCAATGAGTTTATTCATCATATTCTGTGTATAAATAAATGATTATAAGGTTTCGACATGTATTTCCTACGCATCATATAGTATGGCTGCAAACAAAGAACTGATGAAACTAATGGTTGATGTAACGTTCTCATATTTTATCTTGGCTTCAGAATATTTTCGAGGCTTTGTTGTTGTTTATAGAGGATAAAACATGCGAAGAGACTGATAACATAGGTGATGTCGAAGAAATACAAATAGAAAAGATAATTTTTCATGTATATTTGTTTTCAATATCAGTACCTTTTCCAGTGTACTGACAATAAAATACGAGTTTGTAGATCAAATTTAATATTGGGATTCCTCGTTGAGTGTCAAGAACGATCTCAAGATGCTAATAAGTTGTTCTAAGAACTGTTCATTTGTTATTATGTATGATTTTGATTTGATTGTAATGCAATCACGTCATTCATAGAAATTCAAACCTGTTTTCGAAAGCATCAAGAGTTCTTGAAATCCACGACTATATTTCAATTCGATACACGTTAATTCTCGAAATTTTCAAGTGTAGAAGTACTTTCTGAATCTTTTTCCTCATCTTCACAACGGTCGCTTCTATAATCTCCACCAACATTTATTATTATTTCTTGGAATTTGATGTCAACAAATCACCGAACTAGGATCATGATAAATTTCCTAGCATCATCCTCTACCGATCTTTTTTTGGACTCCATGGGGTCATCAGTGGAGCATTCCATCTGTCAAACTCCCAGACAACCTTTTAGAAAAATCTACCTACCGAACTTGACTGGCCAGTTAATTGTTAACATTTAATTCTCTGTTCTATAATTTCATCTCGGATTTGTATCTTCTAATAGCTGGGTTTTAACTTTGGTTTCTCGCTGAGCGTTTATCGACTACGCGGAAGATAAAAGGTGGGGCGTGGTTGAAACAAAAAAAGGTGTTATTACCCTCTTACGAAATCATCATTAAAAAATTATCAGTTCAATCAACGACGACTGGTGGCCTATAACAAGAACATTTTGTTCGGAAATTTGTTTGACCCCCAAGCAAGGTTCCATTGGAAATAGAACCTAGCAATATCGATACCATGAGAAAACGTTTGATGACATGCTGATATTCGAAGGTATGATTTTGGAATGTATTTTAAAAATTGAGGAGGTTTCATCTCAGAATGAGTCGAAGACTGAACTTCTTGAATGTTTGCATATCTTGAGGAAACAATCATATACCATTTGAAAAACTCAGTTGTATCATTATTTCTCGAGATGAAGTTGAAAGAACGGATCCGTGTCAGATTCCAATGTCATAGATATTTGTGCTAGGTAAAACCGTGTGAAAATTGCCCGAATAAGGCAAGACTCCAAAGATTACCATCATCGTACTTACTAATTTGCAATTAGAATTAGCCGACACTGTGATTTCATGCATCACACGGATGAATTATGCAAATCTTGTTTGCGATTAAAAATAACTAATAACTGCGAACGCCCACTTATTGATTGCTGAAGTAGGCATACTTTTGCCAAGGATATTTGCACAGTGGGCAGGTTGAATGCCTTTAATAGTTCTTACGTTATACATCATCATCGATGAACCTCAATTACTTGAACATAAATGGAAATTCCTAATTTCCTTCCTTCCCCAACTTTGTAGCAATCTTCACCAACAAGGGTTGAGCCTGCAATAGATTTCATGCAGTAATCATTCGCTATTTCTTTTACTTCGTGAATATGTAAATCTCCAAACCATCATTCTCAGAATCCCCTAATGGTTATGCTACAGCGTATAATTCGCCTGCAATTTTCAGAAGAGTATAGACCGTTATGAAATCTTCTTGTAAATGATATACAATGACTCACGGCTACAGACCACGATGTTGAATGTTGAGGTTTCCTCATGTACTAGATGTAATGAAATAAAATTAAATAACCTCTCAGGTATG
Organism: Plagiodera versicolora; assembly: GCA_037013635.1. Taxonomy (NCBI): domain Eukaryota; kingdom Metazoa; phylum Arthropoda; class Insecta; order Coleoptera; family Chrysomelidae; genus Plagiodera; species Plagiodera versicolora. The sequence continues at coordinate 5,352,597 of CM072990.1, forward strand.
TGAAAGCATACGGCATAGACTTGCAGAACGAGTTCTTCGCCTTCCAGCATCATGGTAGATGCGTTAGAAATATAAGAGTTTTAGTTTGAACTATGGTGGAGTTCAAAGATGCGATGAAATCAGTATGCTTTCATGAAGAATATTCATCTGATTTGACTTGAGGCGATCTCGGGATGCTTCAAACGCAGTGATTTGTTATACAGACTCCATTTTCAGTTCTATAATTCACTCTTCAAATGATTTTCCGACACAACAGAGATTGAAACCTTTTTGGTACGATCAGTTAGAGTCGTGTACATCAGTGACCCATCAATACGTCTACTTCAGTGCATATAGTTTCGAAGACAGATGCAAATAAGGTTATATGGACATTTCAATTTCTAAACTGAAACAAAACCTCCATGTTCATCATCTGATCCTGATAAACATCAAGATGCAAATTACCAGACGTGGTCTAGTGAATGAGACTGAAGAGTGCATCATCCAAAAAGCTACCAGGAGGTGATGGTAATATATACAGAGTATTCCTCGAAGACATCCCAATATTGAAGATATGTTACTCTAACTCGTTTAAAAAATTTATTACAGAATGATGAAGATGGCTGGTCTAATAGGTTGATTATTACGGACCTCTTCTGTTGGTAGTTCTGCTGATTATCTTCAAAAAGAAAAAATCTAGTAAGGCATTCGTTGGGTGATTCTCATTTATTGATCGAAATTTTTGTTCATTCTCGTGTACTTCATGAAACAATGTGGGCAGGTAATACAATACATGCGCAGCTACACTCATTATAACTTGGCCGTGGGTGCAACTGCCCAACAATGGGTCCAAATTATTGGGTTGTGTCGATCTCATATTATCTCCTCACCTTGCAGCGATTTCTTCTTCGAAAATTATTATTCTTCGATGTTTCGATGCGGAATTTATGTGAGCTCAGCTCGAGGAAGACTGTTTCTGAGAATCTGTTCCTGAGGACCATCACGATCTTGCTGAGAGCATGGAATTGAATGATTGAACTTTGGTCTGTGTTCGAAAAATTTACTCAAATCGTCAGAATATGCGATATTGTTAGTTCCATAGAAATAAATAATCGATCCATCATTTTATTGAGGTTATGTCTATTTTTATGACTGCATCTTCTCTGTATATTTTTTAGGATACTCATATATACTCTATTACTGAATATCATTTTTTGGGGAAATCGATGAACATCGACATTTTTGACATCTTCAGTAAGGTTAGGTTAGGTTAAGAAAAATCAGTTCTTTGAAGACTAGGTCATCAATGAATATTGAAATCTCACTGATATTAAACATTGAACGATTTACTGATATGCAGTTATCGAAGACTTTGAAATTTGACATTGGTGCACAGTGTTCCCAATTAAATTAATGCCCTGAATTATTTATTCCAAAGCTGCATGTTCTTTGATTGCTTTTGTGTTATCGAATATTCAACGAATCTGCGACAATTGTTTTTTTTTCACTCAACTTTAATTATTCTATTATAATCACTATCATTTCAAACGTTTGGAGTAGGAATGCCGCTAAAGCAAATGCTTTTCACAAGTGAATTGGAGATATAATGATGTAATATATCAGTGTTTCATTACAAGAAAATAGAATTGAATACAGGAATGATAATAATAATATGTTGGTATGTTTTCAGAATGAGAAAATTGCGTGTATTTATGTTATTATATAATTATTCATGGGAATACAAAACTTCAGTATAATTGCAGGAAATATACATCTCTCTAAGAAAATATATGGAAGAAACGAAATGATAATGTCTAGAGATTTAATGAAATTATATTCTCTATCAAATCATCACAAGAATTTAAGAGAAATCTTATACGACTGATGACAGAGTATCAAAATTAAAAACAAGCATTTATTATCAACGCAGAGCTGCAAAGTTAAAGTCTACCAATGTTAGTAATTGGGCAATTCAATAAAAAACGTATTTAGGAATTATAATTGTGTAAAATATCTACTAACAGCTTGAACACATTCTGAGAGTATATTGTCAGTTATTTGAAGAATCTTACAAAACATAGTCAGCTCTAGAATTTTTATCTTTGTTTACTTTTCAGTCTGAACAAACAAGTTCTCTCACATTAATCTCTTCTCGAAAATTCAAGGTAAATGTTTGAAATCCATTTTCTGTCGTGGTGTTCAATACAAATAAAAAACAGTTTAAAAAAATCGTTGAATGTGATCGTGACATTATCACAATCAGAATATGTTATTCCGATTGAAACATGGACAAATCTTATATCAAAATATGCGAAAATATAAATATAAAATATAGAATGGTATATCCTTTACTTGTGTGCATTTTGAGATCAAACTATATTTTTTCTAACAATCATCCTCGGAAAGTTCGGTACACATTTTTGACTGACCCTCAAAAGACAAACTTTATTTGAGTCCAAACGAAAAAGTGACAAGATCTTGAATATCATCTTGCCTGAAAGTAGCATAGCCCCGTTAAATGGACTCAAACTTCGACCACAGAACTTATTGTTAGTGTTTACACTGTAACGCAACTTGATAAGTAGGCGTTGAGAGTACGTTTCTTCGCGTTCGGAGCACGCTAATGCTCCTACCTTCGTCCTACACTTCAGGTTTGAGGACAGGCCTAGCTATCTTTCTAAACGACCACGTGCCACATCTAATGATAGACAGAGACGACGATTCATATCGGACGAGGATAGTAAATAACACAAATGCGCTTCGAAGGCTTGTTCTGCTTTACTATGACGGGGAATATACATAAAGTGGGTGGTGAATGCCCAGATGCGTTCTTAGCTCACATTTTCAGGCATTTCTAGATTTTGTAATATAACTTCCTCTGATATGATCACACCCACAACAAATTTCGATATAACCAGGATGACACTTTCCAAAAATCGATTTTTTTTTCGGGCTCCATCAATAGTTTATATTTTTAAGAATATCCTGTGAAAGCGGCGTGGTTCATTTTGATTCCATACTGAAAACGACGTTTATATGACCGAACGCTTTCAAGTTGAAATCAAATGAAAAGCAACGCTGGAACAATCAAAAACGTTCGAATAAATCACTTTATAAATATCCAATTACCAATTTCCGATTCAAATCTAGGGTCTTGAGGATGATCTATTGAAAATTATTCGAAGCATAAGAAATTCATGACCTAAAACGGTTACAGTTGATACCAGCTACCGGTTGTGGTCTCAGAGTTAATAGCGGTTTCACTAATTGTTTGAGGGCGGTCCAGCCCAATCTAATACCAGTAGCTCCAGAATACATGTCCATGTCATGTCGAACACAGCAGGCGGTTGTCTGACAATTTTTGAGAAAAAAAAACGTAGTCTGATTATGACAGATGAGATGGGATTGCATGGTGTAATGATTTATTCAAAATGCTGCACTTTTCCTGGAATAGTATGTATCGAATTGAATATATTCAGCAAGTATATGAGTAAAAAGTAACAGTAATTGAATCGGATTATGGTGGTTCTTTCTTTGTCCCAATGAATTCAGTCAAAAATGCACAATAAAAAGACATTCATGTAAATGAGATACATACAATTGAAACCTTCTGAAACCATATATTTTAATTTTAGGGATTCTACAAATTATTCAGACTGTAATTCAACTTGAAACGTTTTCAAAAACAATCAAACAAAAGTAGGATATTCCTTACAGTGTGTCCATCAACCTCAACCAGGATTGTGGTGTAAAAAAATTCATCGCGTCAACCCCATTAGTATTATTATGATTATAAATATTCAGATTGGGATTGTTCTATTCGCAATTGGAATAGTCAAATGTCTATTAGTCTGGATTGGAATGATAGTTCGAGACTATCTGTTTTTCAATCGTTTTCCGAGATAATACTCAATTGCACTTTCTGATTGATATTTGGAAAATGCAGACTCACGATACTGTAACAGTTTTCGGTTCGTGATGATTTAATGTGAGATTTTGATTATGCACGTGTATCGATTCTTATTTGAGGTATATTCAAAAAAATTGCATGTTTGCATCTCAAGACATATATTGATGATAAATAATCAACATGATGTTGTTTGTATATGCTTTTAGAGGTTTGTTGATGTAAACCATCACTTATGTCTACAAATTTTAAATTGCTGCTTCAAGTTAAAGATTAACTCGAGATATCTCCGTTTTGTTGAACTATAATTTATATCAGTCTCGACGGACGAAAGCTCTTACGGTATTTCTTTCGGTAGATTCCGAAACACAACAACGAAGAATGCATTTTTAATGGCCCAACATCCACTCGGCAGCTTTATTCTAACAAGCGCGTAAAAACAAAGAATTCAGAAATCCGCCATTGTCCAGCGGTAGCATTTTTCTGTAATTGCAGTAAATAAATAATTGCCAATGGACAATTGTGATGGAAAAATATGTCCACGAGGTATGCAACAGAGCGAAACCGTCGCAGTAATTTCTGTGGTACTCACATTTCGCTCGTATTTTCTATATTATTACAAGTAATGGGACAATATTTCAATGTCGTTATGAGTTATGTCGTCGGTCCTTGTTTTTCTCTCAGCACTCGGCGCGTGATTGCCATAAAGATTGAGGTGTGACGTCGCGGTTATGTTGATGTTAACTATTGTGTTGACGAGCTCGAGGTGTCAAAAAATTATATCCGATGCCTACCACAATTATATTTTATCGCATTTTTCGAGGTCGACTCAAAGAAGGAAAAAGAAGATGAACTGAATTTTCAGTTGAACAGAAACTTCAACGAGGAATACATAAAGAAGGACCAAGTTAGGCAATATCTTATTCATTTGACGAGGTAATGAATGAATAATATTTCTCCTTTTGGAATAGTTATGGAGTTCTTCCAAATTTGATAAAGCTCACTTTGGGTTCATTTGATATGTTTCTTTCATGATTTCATCAATGATTGCATGCATTCAATTGTTTGAAGGAGTGATATTTTCAGTCATATTTTTTCCTCCATGAAATGAATTTGAACCAGGCAGAAGTATGCAGGACCAGCTCATGGATGAAATGATTTTATGACTTGTCCCATAACTTGTGAAAGTTCTCTTAAATGGACCAATAAAGATCTATCTATCTATCTATCTATATCATATAATAGAAATTCATCTATAGGTTTCATAGATCTAGAGAAGGCATTTGATAGAGTATGGAGAATTCTAAAGAAGGGACATGACTAAAAATGTATATAAGAATACCATATAATTAGAAAGAGCATGACATCAGAACAACATCACAACAAGTGGAGGACTGAGACAAGGGGAGCACTGAGTCCAATGTTCCTAAAATTATTCAAAGATGTGCATTGTTTACTATTATTTACGAGCAATAGCGAATATGGCATGCTATTCAATAAAAAATATCATTGGGTCACAAACTCTTGGGAAACCTTGTTCAATCGGAAATATTTTCGTGATCTGTGCCTTATGAGACAGATCAAGGTTGCACAAGAAGAAGAATTTCACCCAACCAATAACTGAACTATGGGAGGCGAGAGGTGGAATGAAGGACCCTGTATATAACTGGCGGAGACTCGATACAAATTCAGTAAAGCTTTGCAATGATCGATCTTTTCTTTCCTTCCCAAGAATTTTTTATATAGTTCTTCCAATATCTGGATAGAATCTGTTTCGGAGGGTATTTAAATTGGGTGTACTTTTACATGACCAGCCAAGCTTCCAGAACTTACACCACTATATTCTTTTTCATAGGTATATTCCCGACACCAATTGAATATAACAACCTGTTAGGAAAGGATGATTGACAATGCGAAATGGCACCAGAAATGTTGCATCATTCAAAAAACACACCTAGTATTTAATATGCTGAACTACAGGTCATAAAGGATTTCATTTAAAAAACAGTCTCCCCAGCTCTACCTAGTATAACTAAAAATGGTTTGATTATATTCGTGACAACTGCAGATCCATATCCAATGCAACTTCGAAGTCCCCAACGAATTTAGTATCTCAATTCTGACTTTGAAATGCAGGTCTACATCAACTGAGAAGTTGATCACACATATCGCGAGGGTTCTTGACCCACGTGTGGTCTGGAAAATTGACAAAAAGTTGACATATCTCATATGCCCAGCTCCTCAAACACGTCAAATTTACTTGAAATATGTTCCATTCATCGACAATATCTCGTGCAGTATATCATTAATTTTTACCAAAAGAATCGATTAACTCTCGTTTATTATTTAGATGCTGTAGCCTCGTTTGAAACAATAGAACCAGTTATGCTCGTTTATAATGGGCTTTATTTACTGCGCATTGTTACTGAAGATAAGTAATAATATTATAAAAATGGCTGCACATTTTTGTCGAAACTGTTTTCCTCAAAATAAAACATGGGGGATATTAATCATCGATGCCGAGGATGAACTCGAACCAATTCAACGATGAAATATCCGATTCTACTGTCATTATAGCTTCTACCTTGTCGTCTCTGCCTTAAGAATAACTCTACTTGTCTCATCATTGTTGAGTTGTATAATTGCAAAACAGATTCATGGATTGTCGAAGACACTTGTTGAATAAGTTTCTTCAACTTGAAGAAAGGTTCATCAATCTACAGAAATCGCTTTCCCTACAGAAATCTGATGATTAATTGATACAGAGTGATCAGAAACTAATTCTGAAAATTGAATCGACAGTATTGCTTCATCTCAACTTAATATGAAATATTCAATATTGTTCTGAAAAGTACATCTCCCCATGAAGAAAAAAATATCATTTGAATAATGAACCTTCCATGCAAGTGAAATCAATAGTTAAAATGGGATTAAATATGACAAGGACGTTGCATAAATACTAGAAATAAAATGATAATGAGTCAGTATCAACTTCCGGTTTTATCAAGAATGCTGTGCGATATATCACGTCGATCAATCACTCATTATTAAAATTGTTATATAATAGAAATACAACTTTCAATGATTTTTTTGTTTATGAAGTTTTCTGAAAAGTTTCTGGAATACAATTGCTGGGATTGGAACATTATCAAATGCTATTTAGCGTTCAGTTATCTTCGTTTATTGTTTCAATTAGTTTTGTTTTAGTCCTCAAGAGGTTGGATATGGTTATTGAAATTATATCTCTCGTTCACTTTTTTTTTTAATATTTTTTAGAAATTCAGTATTATACAGAACTGAATAAGTGCGAAACATTTGAGGGGGTGATTCCTCATCGAAAAAAATATAGGATCTTTCATATAAAGAAACTTCATTGTAGCATCCCATGTTGAGATGGAGCCCATTTATTTTCATGTACCCCCTCAAGGGGCTGTATCGTAACATGGGATGCTCCAATGAAGTTCCTTTATATGAAAGATCCTATTTTTTTCGATAGTTACACCCTGTATTTCTCAGCAACCTCTTCCTAGAGTTTGGTTAGCCCACTTCCATTTGAATTAAGCAATTCTCTACAACCATGAAATATGCACCTGTAATTCCGAAACCCGAATCAAGACCCCATAAAACAATAAGTCTTTTCGAACACAATAGTCGAGAGCCCCTTTTTTATGTATATGGTGTCGCAGTCAATTGTTCGGGGCTCTACAATCAGGTAATCCACCTTTTCGCCGCTGTCGACCAGGTTATTTTTCCCAGACAAGAATAGGTCTGCCGTTGCAGTCGAAAGTTTGGCTCACTTTTATAAGAGGTGTACTAATTGTAGCCTTGTTTTATTATTTGAAAATGGTCGGCGCCATCACTCTCAAAGATCCTAGGTAATTAGGCAACCCTTTATGGTAATCCACTGGGTCTTCTAAAATGTCGCCGTCTATCATAATACAGGGTGTTATTTGAGCCAGCGCATGGGAAAACAATACCATGTTGAGGTCACCGATGCGAGGTATTTTTAATGATTATAACTTATCAGAAGCATGGTTGGGATCATAATAGCGTTGTAGTAGCTAACTAATTTTCCATCGCAGTGGATGATATTGAAAACGATCATGAAACATGCACTGAAATCGTGTCTGATTTATAACCTGTTATAATGCACACAAACAGAAGTTTCATGGGGCCATTAACTCAACAACTGATAAATTGTTTGTAATTGCTTACTGAGAAAACAAAGTCACTACTCGAAAATATTTCGTTTGTAACTAAATTTGTTTGATCCACTGGATGATTCCAACTCAACGAATGCATCTGCATAAGCTTAATGTAGAAATCATCTGGGAAATTCTGCCTATGCTATGTAGACTTATTTTTTATCACATATTCGACCATTTCCACTCAGCGGCAGGACCTTCGTTTGTTTTTTCACTTGACGCATTCCATGTTTCTTGTGTTATATATTTGCTTTAACAATATAAAACACGTCCATCGGCTTCGTTGAGGGTTTTTTTCATCGCTGTTTAATACTGTCAGGTTAACATCAATCTGCCAAATCGGTACATTATACAAGAACAACCACTAAACATGAAAACATTGTAATGTGATGTAGTCGAACTTCGTCTCATCATCCTTGTTCGACGCACACTGATCCCGACACATACGAGGACGATCAGATCTTATAGATATTCCGTCAAGATAAGACTATCCGCTGAATTTCTCTTTTATGGAAATGGTCGACTTGTCGATTCCTTGAAATTCTTCGCGAACTGTCTATTAATGTCCCATTGGGTTGCTAAATCGTTTACACCAAGATTTATTTGGACCAACACACTTTATTGCTGTGAAAATATAATAGTTTTGTTCGCGAATCACGTTTTCAATCTTTTCTGAACTCGTCCGAAACTTATTCAGAACCGAAATGGAGCAAATGCCCAGTTACAAATTAATTGAGGTTTTTATTTCAAGACAATTACAGAATTGACAGAAAATTCCGAACGAGTGAACACTTTGAAGTTGGAATCAATTTACTTCAAAACTTCAAAGAAATTGAAGTACTTAAGAAACTTTTCTCTCTCGAACACACGTTTATGGATTTTTCCTGAAGATATGATCGAATTGAGGTTTCACAATTTTCAGAAATGGAATAACGTTTTCAAAAATGTGTGTAGACCTAAAAATGCAATCGAAAGATATATTCGATAGTCATATGTCGATATTTCTTTTTCAATATATACGTCATAACTGATGGATTAGTGGCAGTATTAATGTCATTTGTCGAAATTCTGATGACATTCCAGTAAGTTCAATATACGTATTCAGTAGCTATCAGACATCATTTCCAGGATTGCTTAACGTGGTTTCGGTATGTTTTCATTTCTTAGTTCAATTTTGATATGTTTTTACGGTTTTGGTTATGAACTTGTATAGATTGCTTCATCTTGATCAACTACAAACCATATGTATAAGATGTTTGGAAAAATATGTCAAATGCAAGTCTAACGATAAAATTCGAAATGTATAAGCCCTTATCCATGAAGCGACCTTCAATACAGAAATGCAATAACGAATAGACTGCTTCAAAAATATGTGTTTTCACCTCGGATATAATTGCTCAGAAAGTATCATGTAACATATATTAGCAATGATGTATTTCTAGAGAGGTGATGATAATAAAAGTAATTGTACAATTGTTCATGAGATTTCTAGATAGAGGAATGGAACTGAAACACTTACTTATATTTTTCTCAGAGCAAATTTATCCGAATGAATTTGTATTTCATCCAATCTCTCGAATTGGATTGGGAAAATCATGATCCTTCAGGCAATATGAAGTAGGTGTAGAACTAATATTGAGAGTAAAAATAATTGTCTAAAGTTTCTCATTTGTCGATAGACGTAGGATGTCGATTAAAATGTGAAACACCTACCTTAACCTTTATTCTCAAATTGAGAACTAATATAGCTATTCATGAAATTTGAATAGGTGAGTTTGAGATTTTTGTATAGCTGTCAGACCATGTCAGACTTTAGATTTGAAGACGCCTACATAACTATTATGACATACTTCGACTATGAACAACTGAATAATATAAAGATACAATCGATAAAACTTTTTGTGATACAAATTTTCATTCAAATTTGGATGGAATGATTATTCGAAAAACTTAACGTCCAATAGAATCAATTGAAAGACAAAATGAAATACCATACATATGTGTTCTTTTGAAACATCACCATCTCCAATAAGGCTGAAGTAATTTAAGACAAAAGATTGAGATGCATTCAAATTTCTGTATATTAGAAGGATGGGTGGATATAAAAATGAAAGTCTCTTCCTATCAGAAGAATTCTTAATATAATTAGGATAATACCCAGGTAATAATTTTGTTTAATCAATAGAAATAGCTATAATCGAAAAATGATATGGTCCGGTACAATAATAAAAGTTACCATAACAATTTATAAATATAAGTCTACAATTAAAGATATTTCTCAAAGAAATATTTAAAATTTTCTCTGTTAATACTCGAATAGATTAATGCCAAAGTTAATGACATCCTTATCACATGTTAGGAACCAAAACAAATGTGTAACTATAATAAAGAGGAGTAATTACCTTAACTATTTTGTATTCCTTCAGGGGTGAAAATTGTTAATTCCCAAATAAACACATCACAAAAATCCCGAAGTGTTTTGCCGCCTTCACCGTGTATTCAAATTTTCCCACCAAAAACTTCGTTTTCACCACGAAATACCAAGACCCGAGCAGTTCGTACTCCGTTATAATCCAAACTGAATCCTGGTGATATAAGATTCCGGTCTGGTACTACCTACCTGTAGAGGTAAGTCTACTTCATTCTAACTGACTTCCATCGGAATGTAAACATTCGGAGATCAGAGATGCTGGGATGGAGGACATCACGTGATATCAGACGCAACAATTGTAATACATATATGTATTAGGATCTTCCATCATAATTTAATATGATTTCGTTTCTTTTCGCTGATCTAATTCCGAACAGTTGTCGGAGCAGTGTTGCGGTCATGAATTAAAGAACGTGGAACCGAAAAAATGGAATTCATTGTGGTTGGTCAAATGATGTGTTAGATAAGCACATCATGTCAATGTTAATAGGCTTCACGAAAGCTATTTTCTTACCACCTTTTTTCGACTCTGCTCCCATTTCTTCTCAACAATTTTGAAACATTTTAGAAGTTTGCCCGTTGTGACTAAGACTATAGTCATTTAATTAAGAACGACTTTTTATTTATTTATTCATTCCCTTATGAATACAGGAGTGTCCACAGATTTACATGAATTGGTTCAACATAATAATAACAAAGTGAAGAAAAGAACGAAATAAAAATAACAATATCAAATTTAAATCTCTTGATAGTTAGCCTTTCCATTCAAGGATCGTACGTGATATTGCTTGTTATGAATTATTTAGATATATTTCAATACCAAGAGTGCAAATAAAAAATAGACTAGCTTATTCATTTCAATTTGCTGAAAAAGTTCAGGTATCGTTCTCTTGGCAAAACTTCACAAAGATTGCAAGATTTCGAAATTGAATTGATTTCTTCTGCATTATTGAATAGTGATTGAATTTTTAGGTATATATTTCAATATAATATGAATCAAATCATTCATTGTTAATTCCAATTGGGAATTTGAAGAAAAATGAGTTATTCAATATCAATATTGTGTTTTTTGTATCATATTGACTCATTCTATGCATTTTACATCTATGTTAATATGTCTGAGTAGATGAATAAATCATTATTATTATAATTTTTATATTTTGGATGGAAAACTATGACACGTGTACTGGTTTTATAGAGCAAGCTTTGAATAATTTCCTATTCATATTACAAGGTCCGCGGGAAAAAATATGATAAATTTCCGAATTATTTATTTGTTTTGGTAATAATAGTTTTACGTTTGAGAAACATTGATAAAAAGTAAAAGTATAAAAATATGAAGTGGATTACGATGAATATGATTTCAGTTGTAGAAATTGGAAAAAATTTCTTAGATCGATTTTCTATGGTGATCTCTATGAAGAAGATATTTTTATTCAGATTCATCAAATTTTGATATAAAGTGCTTCAGTATCCGCTTATTATTTTTGAAAAACTCAACAGTTGACGAAGGCACCAAGATTCTGAATATATTCGTGCTTAGGAAAATTTCAACAACAATCCTTGTATACAAATTTTCAAATTTGAAACAAATCTACAGCTCAAAGAACTTCTTCAGTTCGTTTCAGTAGCCTGTATGTATAATCAATTCCCTATAAAGAAACAGTTATTCTTCATCTTTCTTAATTGGATACTTGTTTTTTCACGTATAATGATTATTCAATTAATCAGCTGCAGGTGAGGGCCTCGCTGACAATCTGACGAAAATATCACTCGATTATGTTGGCGATTTCAACAATTAGCATTTCTTAGTAGCAGATCAAGTTTCGCACAGTTGGAGACGAAGCAACTTGTACGACTAATTTGCAAATAAATATTCCACTCGAAGCGTATTAACTGTATACATGCAATTTTCGACTATTAGATACATCTACTGGTAAACTCACATTCATCTATTTAATTGAGGTGGATGGTTGCGTCATACTTGGAGAATAAATAGTGCCACCATCAGAAAGCAAACTACTATATACTGACACTTTACAACGATGCCAAATTTACTCAGAAACTTCCGTTTTTGCAGAATTGTTTGCAATAACTATATTCGAAATATGTTGATTCAATAATTGAGGATAGTAAATATTGTGAAGACTAAATAATATGTTATGATTATTCAGTCATATGTTGAAAAAATGTCGATATAATCATTTGATATCAAAGTGTGACATTTATAAGTTTTCAATATCACAAATGTATGCACCAGAAATATTGAACTCAAATGGAGAAATCAACCGATTCCCAAGTGAAAATCGAAAGAATAGGACAATAATACTTATAATAAATTAAAATTTATAATATAATAAAATATTGAACTAAAATCGGTCCAAAGTGTTCTAGTTTTATCGTGTTATACTTGTTTTACATGTATTGTGATGGATTATTCAGTTAGTCTTCATTTTCTTCGCCAACGAAAAATTATTCTAATCATTATCATATTTTCCGTTGACAAGTTGAGACATTCTGTGAATAATGAAAAATAATGACTGGGTATATTCGAATGGTATCACTGTACCATAATTCAGAAATGAGTAGTTGTGAATAATGTATGAATTGAATATTAAAGAAGGATTCTAAATCGCCAAAAGCAGAATTTTCTTTCAAACAGAAACAACATACATTAAAAAGTAATGGTGAAGGATGGACTCAGAGACAGTTGTCGTGTTATTGTGAGGTTGAAAAATAAAGAACCTCAGATTCCTCAGAACGAGTCTCGGATGGTCCCAACATTACTCTTGCATATTCTTTTAACAACTGATCCATTGAAATCCTCGATATGAAATGACATAAAGTACCCTCACAGCTATCTCACCTTGCTGAAAGCTACTAATGTATTTCAGAGCCAGTCCAAGATAACTGACTATCCGGCTGTTTTAAAAATCCTTACGACAGTGTAATATGAGGAATTCCTCGCATTCAACAACATAAATATGCGAGTGTTTCATGCCAAGAATCCTTAAATTATCTTCGGTAATTTATTAATTTTAATCCTCATAAAAAGCGGTATTTAAATGCGGTTTATTTATCTGCGATTCGAATCTTATTCGGAATATCTTATGCTTGTCGGCAGCAACAATTTTCCCCTTCACATTCCTACTCCTGACCGAGATCTGGACAGAACTCATCTGATAAACAAGTTTTCGTTATTGTGAATGCAAAGCTCTCCATACGAGTCATTCTATAAACTGTTTGAGCCTGAATAATATTTTTGATTCGTGTTATTCGCACTTTCAGAAAGCTTCAGAAGCCCTACTTTAGATCAGAAAGATTAGATTTCAGTGACATTCGGGAGTTGCTCGAATCTCAAAAAAAAAAGATTCGACTGAAAACGACTTGGAGGAAATGTTAAATTCACAGCACTTGAGGACAAGTTTTCAATGTGCACGTGGCATTTGATTTAAGAAATCTGATTCGTGAGAAAAGAGAATGTCTGCCCAATTTGTATAAGATAAGAAATGAATTGGAAACATCAAGAAATAGAAATTGTATCTATAAAGAAATCTGCATCTAGTACTGGAAGAAGGAAGCAACCACAGGCAATGAACAGTGGACGCAAACTGCAAACAGCACAAAATAATACGATGGCTGAACTTAAGCAGTTAACAGGTTGATAAAGATGATGAAGGACCAAGGAGTATTCTGATGATCTGATGATTTGTTACGCCAAATAAACACAAAAGGAGGTAAACTCTTGAGATATTTCCTCTTATATGGTTGAATAACATACTCAGAAAAAAAGTTCAGTTTATTTGAATTCAAAAACATTGGACAAATTCTGTAAACTGCACAACTCCTATTAGATTATTGATGACGATGATTCACTCCAGGTACGGTTGTCTGAGACGTTGATCGTGGAAGATTCAGTCTGAACTTTGAAATTCTAGATCGAATTGCTATTCTGATTGGTTACGTGGATAAGGGTAGTTGTAGAATAACAAATCATACAGCAAACCAGCCTGTCTCAAAGGTATGTAATACCGAGTGGCAATCAAGCGGTCGCCGAATGATGTATGGAGTATTTTTATTACGATAGGTAATTGGAGAGCGAGGAATTCACGATAAACAATCACCGAAACAATTTCGCGAGCAACAGCGTAATTGAGAATCGCTTTCCCTCATTACAATACGAATTCCTTCAGCAACGGTATCACTGGCGGTACGTACTAACAAAGAACAGAAACGTTTAATTTTCTCGTATTTCTTTTTGTCGGAACGTTTCCCATTAAATGGCCTTCGTATTGTCTTGTGGCGTTCTTTGTTTATAGCAAACACAGTATCGAACTGGCTTCAAAGTGATTTCTCTACTGCTCTGATAAAATTCAATTTGCATCTTCCATACAGCATTTCAATATACTCTATTCTGGAAGAGCTTGTGGTTTGAACCACTCATTCTCATACACACTCTCACATTAACAGCAATAAGGATTTTGTAACGATTTGCAATTGGAATCAAATACTCAACTTGTTTTATTATAAAAGATGTTTGATAAATTAAACTCTGTCGAAACTTATTCACAAATAGAATAATACATGTAAGTTTCTTCCGCTGGTATTGGTAAATAAATCTTGGTTCAAATTCGTTGGCGATGAAGCAATTCAAAAATCAAATGAAATACATTTCGAGAACATTATTTTCATTGAAGATGGGTCAGTTTGGTTAATTGATATTTTTATATTATAGAAAAAGCTTTGAGACTCGTATCTGAACAAGAAAATATGTATGTACAACGTCAAAGTATTAAAGTAATTCCAAGACATTCACCATTTTGTAATCTAGATTGGGCTGCTGCCAAAGAAATGAATCAAATCGAAGTATTCAAAACCCTAAATATAAAAGGCGATATTTTCTCATGACATTTCGAATGTCTGTATTCACAATCGTCTTCGGGAGAAATTTTCATTTTCAACCAGAATCATGGTAAACAACATTCAAACGAGTCATTCCAATCTGATTGGATCTAATTTCACTTGATGTACCCAATGATGTATGTGGATTATGGATCACGTGACAAGAGCGAACTGTGAGATCAGTAATGAATAGAATAGAACAATTGAGCCTTCAACATCGAAAAGGACATTGAAATCACTTATCCATATTGGATGGAATGAAGAACTGAGTAATGACTCAATTATAAAACGTTTGATAATTCCTACATAGATACTTTTCCATTTCATCAAGAAATGATCTTGTCCAAGTATTCAATCCGGATCTAAACCATCAAAATCAGTATTATATCGAACTCATAGCAGTGATAATGATGCAGTGATCAGTTTGTTATAATCCAACCCATAGGTTCACAATGATTATATCAGATTTGAATATGTCTCCGTTGATTTTGTTTCAAAGTTTACAAGAACCCTAACCTAACCTAACATAACCTTACATAACCCACAATTAATGTGAAGGAGCAAACTGACGTATTGACGAATCCTCTTTAGCTCTTGATACTGAACGTTTCATCATTTTGTTACAATCCAGGTAGACAATGATTACATAAGATGTGAGTATTTCTCCGTTGATTTTGTTTTGAATTTTAGAAGTACCCTAACCTAACCTATTCCACCCTAACCTCACATAACCCACAATGAATGTAACGAGTTAAAATGACGCATTGACATGAACATTATCATCGATTGAGGTTATGATTGGAGAACCCGACCCTGGTACTTTTCGATACCTTTACCGATAGCTCCGTCCACTTCGGTATGTTGGTGCGATGAGGGCAAAGATAACGACCGCATGGAGATGGAGCGATAGTTGAGCTTTGCCCAACGCAGATCAACGCTATCTGGATCGAATAGTCACGAAGCGCACGGCCTGCGTGATCACATTCTCTCGCTTGAAGTTTCAACCGACTATTTTTGGAAAAAGAGCACTATCTTTGACTAGCTCATGAAGTGTGTTGAATCAATGAGTTACTGAAATTACTATGTAGTCATGCGTATTTCAACTGTCAAGAGCTAGAACGTTTTGAGTAAAGGCATTTTTAAATAATTCAAAGGAAACTTGTACAACGATGTCTCCCTTGAAGGGCTCAGAAAGCATTCTTAGATTAAGGTAATTTGAGTTAAATCGACATCAAATAACCTGGACACCCTGAATAATATAATTCCGAAGGTGTTTTATTTGGACTAAGAAAGTCAAAACTTCCAAAGAGACACGGCAATACATCAAAATCTTATGATTGTCTGGAGAAGATCTGATTATGCGTCTCAAAAATTTTTCAATCAAATCTATTGACTAGTTTTGTAGAAGCCTGAGTAGATTTCAACTCGAGAAGTATTTTCTATTCTTTCATTGTTGTCATATTGAGTAATGATGATTAAGGCAGAGGATATATCAATAAAAAAATACGTACTAACCTTTCAACCATTCTCCTAGATCCAAAATGGCCAAGGATGCCCCATTCCCTTACAGTTCTCGCTTTCTTTTTGTCCATATTGGCTGCTCTGAAATTCTCTGGTCACATGAGGATATATCTATCTACCTATAATCACTATTAGATGCATATGGTCCTATTCAAAATGATTAGTATTAGATAAATAAACAAATATACATTTCGTTATTCATAAGCCTCAATTTCAGATCTTGATACGAATACATTTCAGACTGTAGTTCACACAGGTTTTCATAACAACAACATATGTTCTCGATTATTCTGATATAATACAATATCGAACGATAATAACCTAAATTGAGCAATACAATGATGAAGAATTCGTGAAACATGATGACATTGAATAGTAATAATATGGTATTGAAGACAATAGTGCCATGTAAGGATAATAACAATATTATGCACATGAGTTGACTTGGAGTAGATAAAAATCTAACAGAAGGTGAACCTGTTATTGATGGCTTTTTATAACTCTAAAACAAAATGTGATGCATTCAGATTTCCTGATAGAATGAATTCTGTATAATGTATTTAGTATAGTATTTAAGTAAATAGTTGTTGAGAAAAACAGTGGGAGATAACGTACATGTCTTTATGCAAAATATCTCATTATTTTCAGAAACACTTCATCATCGTTAAACTAACACATATTCAGAGGAATTATTAGTGGATTATTATCTTTGTATGCTGAAAATAAGTATCATGGATTAAGCTAGAAAAAAGGCCAATATAATATACAAATGAATCAATATCATAACAAATATTCTTGTTCTATAGAAGGTAGTATGAAACCAATAAACAGACAATACAATTGAAAAAATGAAACTTAACTTCATCAATTCACACCCTGTCAATTTTAGCATATATCAAATTTGTGGATTCTGGATTTGGTGTGAAAAATCTGTGGAAATAAGGAATTGGTGAATACAACAACAGTAACTCAACTTATTGAGAATTTCAAATGTATAGTTTGTTTAGTTTAAAAAATAATAACTTGGTTTCATACTTCACCCCAACTCTGTATAATTACATCAATTCAAATTGTATAATGTGAAATATAAATGTTCCATTTATGTAAACAACCATGAAAATGCATGAGTAGACTTCATATTCCTAGTAGCAGAAAGTTCCCAGAAAATCATTAACACATTCACAGTCGAATACAACTCTGCTTCCGAAATTATTCAAACGAGTTTCTTTGAATTTTCATATTGCGTCCATTCGAACTGCGTTCGTTGAATTCTTCATTAAAATGTAAAAGAAATGCTTGATCATTATTTCAATTCACTTCAAATGGAATCATAACTTCATTACACGGTTTCGTCCGAAATGAATTATTATTCAACAACTTCATATTTTCCATCAGCATATGTTCCTACAGAAGTATCTGAACTAATTCAAAATATTTCGTGGCTGGTACGATTCCATCGTTTCCCAAGAACCTCTCGAATCAATTTCAATTTCGCTCGCTCAGTATAAAGTAATGTTAATTAGAGAAACCTGAATAGGCATTCAGAAAATACAAATAAATAAAACTCAACAGCTGTATAACACGACTGCAATATATCAAAGTCACATGGTAGCGTTTGGTAGAGACTTTATGGGTCCGAAAGTCCACATTCGGTCCCTGGCTGTGCCGTCTTGATCATCTGATAAAATTTGGTCGGCTTACCTGGAAAGAAACATGCATGTTAACAACTGTACGACTGGAAATATTAAAATAAAAGGTTATGACAGCTCAGTTGGTTTGGAAGTTTTGTTTTTGAAGGAATGTTCGAAGCATTCGATGAACTGAACTGAAACTACAGTTGCTCCAATTGTTGTCCACAGAAATGAAAAAAGCAAGCTGGTTCTTCGTCTAGGAGATGCTTAGTGAACGATTCCAAGATAAAATGATAATAGTTTTTGATATATGTTTCTGGAATGATTATTTTCTGAACAGATCAAGGTGTGTTTGAGAAGATTACATCAATTATACTGAAATGCAAATAAAACTCAGTCACAAATTCTAAGTTCAACATTTCATGATGATGAAAATCATATAAATGAATTAAAATAATCTTCGTATGAGTTCACCAGAATTTGTACTATTTATTTGTGGTAATAGCAATAAAGATACTGTTAAGTAGGTTTATTCTGTCTATATAATCAACACAAAAAAAAAGCGTTAATTGAATAGAATTTTTCGAGTTTGTTTTCAATTATTTGCGTAACAGTACCAGTTGGAATCAAATTCAATCAAGATTATTAAAATGTCAGAATTATTTGTCCTCAAACGTATGAATCTATAAATTACACATTCTTCTGTTTCGTTAAAGTTTCGTTGAATATTTTCTGATGTGATAGATTATCCATAATGATATTCCGTAAGATTCTGTCACATATCCAACTTCGTTACTGATACTGGGCTACCTACAATTGATAATATGACTTCGTACATTGACTTATGATAAGAATAAGTGTGTAGATGACATTTCGAACATTTCCATTGTTATTCAGAAGGAAATAATCAATTTATCAGTGGAATGTGCTGTTTTCAAAACCAGGTTCCTAAAAATGTCCACTTGAAATCGTTATTACAACACAAAACTCAAAATATTTGAACAAAGTAGTACTGATTCTTTGATATGGTGTGCCTAAAATAGATGCCAATGATTTTATGAACGCGTTTCTCAGATTGATTGATTTCAGGTTTCAATTCCGTCTTGTCAAGCGATAGAAAGTGTCAAAATAGATATTCCTCAGAATCAGAAGGGAAACGATCATATTGACTGCATAAATCAGGACATTGTTAACCCGAAGATATGTTTCTTGTAACGTGCAGACATCAAAGCTGTGGCGAGTATGAGAGTAATAAAACGGCGTGAAATATTTCCTTATTTCTTTCGTAGAAGCCGTTGTTATGTAGCCGCTGAACATTATGAAGTATTGTTGTCCAACCACACAATTAATATTATAACGAGTAGGATTCCTGCAACAACCGAGGCTGACGCTTTGTTACCTGTTGAGCTCGGTTCATAAAACAGGCAATGTGAGTTACTTATCCTCAGGTGTGAACATTTATTATCAAGTAGTCTTCTGTGGTACATAAAAATTCTCGCTTGTTTCATATAACGCCTTCAGTTTCGAGAAGTTCGGAGTGCTCGATCTCAAAGCACCAAAAATTAATGTATTCTCAATACATCCAGTAGACAAAATAGTAGGAACTCCAATATCATTTCCTGAGGTGAATCACTATTTTGCCGAAGTTCAACTACTCATTTCAAATATTCCAAAGTTGTACCCTTCGCCTTTTCTATTCCAATGTAATAGTGTCAAAACTGAAAACACCGTTTATGTCTAGAATTCTTAATGCTCTTAGATTATTACTAATTCATCACCACATTGAATTTCATATCTTTTCTTGGAGCTGAAAAAGAAGAACCAAGAGGAACCACATCTATCAAAATATGTCGAAAATTTAGTTTGAAGATGTGGCTTTGGATTGTGGATTTGGTAAAAGAAGAAGGTGAAGGAATCATCATTGTGGTAATGAAAAGTATTCAATTAATAATGAACTGTGCTAAACATAAAATCATTATATTTCATATTATCACAGTTTTGCTTTATTAATTCGAGATCAAAAAACTTATTCGACAACTTTTTTTCTTGAAATAAGTCATTCATGGGGAAAACGATGGTCCATGAATAAAATAGTTCTCTAAGTTCGCCATTGTGGTAACGAATAAAGTAATGAGTGACAAATAACGATAGCCTTGCTATTCAAGAGTTCTCTAATGGTTGTACTAGGTTTATTGAGATATGAATCCTTTGCGAACTTCAAAGGATGCTTTAGATGAACATCTTTGAACTCTATACAGCCTTGTTTATTTATGCAGTTGGTAGAGTATCTAATGGTGATGCCACAACTTATTCTGACGTATCTATACATTATGTATCAACAACATGTAGGCTGCAATAAATTTATTAGTTTCCTAGTGATTCATAGAAAATTGCATCACGAAACCCATTCTGTTTTATGGTAAAGTGAAAGGATTATTGGTTCGTTTATTTGCTTCAATCAATCAAATTGGAATTCCAGAGGACGTCATTTGCAGAATATATTCTATTTGTTTTCATATTCTTAGTAGATTCCGATCACCAAACATGTTACATAATATATCATTGTATGTTTTTCCAATGATTTTATATTTCTAGGAATAGTAGACTGATCTGGTATTCACGTAACATTTTCGAATTCTTCTTCAAGAATTCTGATAATCCTGAAGTTATTTTAACTTTGTCCACTAAAACTTCTGCTGGTGTTTATTTTCATGGTTTTCATCCACGCTCCCAGTTATAACTTGTTAGCAGTTTGACAATGAATACAACAAACAAAAGTATTTTCTGTGTTTGAGAAAGAATTTAACGTATCTGTATGTTTTCGATTTACCTGTTGGGTATGTTGAACAGGTCAACCACAATTCAAAGAATTTTCAGGTCTTCACTTTCATAGACAATAGAATAACATCCAGAACATTTATTTTTCCTCCCACTGATTGCTAAGTTGAAGTTGTTGGGTTCTCAGGAATTGTTAAGAGGAATCAAGACAACAATAGTCTAAGATTCACATTATTCAAATTCAAAGAAATTATCGAATTATCATCATTATAATCTGGTAGATAACGGACTAGTGACTCTCAAATAAACTGTTTGGACCCAAAAAGTCAAATTCATCGTCAAAAAATAATTGTTGTGTCATTAAAACCGATAATAAAAAAATTGGAATCCTTTCTCAAATAACTGTTAGCAATAATGAATATGTTATTAGCCAGTCCAAGTGAACCATCGTGCCATGCATGTAAGCTGCTATCAGCTGGTAATAATCCACATACGCTCCGTGCGTGTTTATGGCCTTAACGCGAAGACACCACTGAGCGTTACGAACAACGTTGCCACATCACGCACACATGAATGTATATATTCATATATTTTTAATTCAGTGTTGAGAGTAAATCTTCGTTTCGTTACCACTTTGTTATGGAGATAGTGTAAAAATGAAGTATATGTTGTCAGATGATAATAATGTTGATTAAATTGTAAAGCAAAAAACCTTTCATGATGTACATTTATAGGGTGATCTGAATAACATTCAGACATTCAACATCGAAAAATTGATAATAATCCCACACCGGATATTCTATGAATATCCATGAATATCCATAGAATATCCGGTGCTGTCTGGGATGGTCACAAGCTAGTAGATTCTGACACACCAAACATCCTTATTACACTGTATATCTTGGAAATTACAAATATATGTACACAAGGAAAATAAATTGCACTACTAATTCAGTCAGTCTTTGCCTGGTTCAATTGTGGTATTCTGAAGATTCATTCGAAGCTATTCACATATTACTGAAGAGTATGGCTTTGAAAAGCGTTGCAAGATTTTATCGAGATAATGTCAGTGTCAGAGTCAGAGCCAAGATGAAAAAACGAAGAGAGTTTCTGTAGAGTACTGGATATGGAGAAGTTCAAAGGTGTTTTCTTGTATTTATTGTCGTAATTTTGGAAGAGTCAATTATGGAATCAGATTTACTTATTTAGTTTTATTCAGTCTTGAAGAAACCCTGTCAATGATGATGAAATATGTTTCCAGATAGCGTTATGTAGATGACTTCAGGGATGAGTAATAATAAAAATCTAACCATCTCGAACGATAAACGGTCCAAAGTCAAATTTCTCGCATCCTTTGTGTTTCTGGCACTCCCCAGGCTTGGGTTTTCACTCCTCTCTGCCAACTCTTGATATCTATAATTACGGCAACGTAGCCATCGCTGAATAGCCACCGGGGCCGAGCGATACCAAGCTGATGGAACTTTTCCGACCAAGAAAAGAGAAGAAGACCGAGAAGGAGAAGAAGAAGAAGAGAGGAGGCCAGAGACTTAAAACGTCCGTGACCTTCCATCACCTCATCTACCAACTGTTACTATCGCATAGCAACTTTACATCGAGTGGCGTATCTTACGAAGGGGCTACAGGCAAAATTGAGACAAAAAATAATATGACAAATTTGTATGGCACCAGATTCTCCTTTCGTCAATTATGTTCAAATTTTCAGTGTTTTGTTATTCAAGACATACTTATAGTGAAGGATATTGATTGAAAAAATGTCATTGAATTGGTTGCTAGATTCACATTTCCCAGTGATTTAATTCGAGATTTCATTCATTCTTCAGTACATCTAGTGTACAATATCATATGCATAACAGTCCTGAAAGAATATTTCAGGCCAATGATCAAATTATAAGTTGAACGAAATAAACACGGAGACATCACATACTCTGACAGTTTTGATACCTATATGAATGAATACTATATTCTTTATTAATATTTCATCATCATATCTCATCCTCATAGTGAAAATTCTTACATGCGCCCATCATTTCAGTTTGTACGATGGTTTATAAATCAACTTGAAATAGAATCATTCTGAACCAATATTAATGAAATAAATCTTTGATAAATATCTATGAATCAAAAAGATTCGTTTGAACAACAAAAAGAAGCTGTCAAAGTTTCGTTTCATAATTGTGGAAATCTTGTTGAATATTTTTATGATAAGGCTTGAGTCAGGTTCTGAATATCGTAATTCTAGGCCAGAATAATTTGAGATATGAGATATTCGTGTACTGTCATATGTTTCAGTAAGTAATGTCCTGAGAAGAAGGCTTTTAAAGGATATACTGGGCATTGATGAAACCTGCTTCTGACGTTAAACGTCATTTTGTGACACTGGCTTTCATAATAATTTAAACTTCCTTGATGCACATTTGTGGTTGGTATCACTCCAGAATACAAAACAGATTTCTAAGCATTTTATCGTATAAGTATCATTATTATTTGTATAATTATTTAAAAAAGATCCCATGAAGTAGATTCCCTTTTCTGCCATCAAACACGTTTTCCTCAGAGGCTTATTATGTTTGTTTTATATAAGTTACATAAATCTGCTTCCGTCGGCATTTTGCGAAATTTATGAGCTGAATTAACATCAGCAATATTCATGTATGGTGTCATTAACTCCACACACCGAATGTGTCGAAAACGGAAGTCCTGTTGAACAGCGAATAACAAAAATTAATGACTTTGTTACAAAATGATTTTAAGGTCAAGTAAACAATGCGAAGAAGTCGGGAAGATCTATCACATAAGATACAGAATGTACTTGATATGGTTATCAAATAAGATTACTGAACGAATCATATATACAGAGAAGTAGGTATATAAGCATAAAATAAACAAGATTCAGTTCTCACAAGTCCAACAACGCAATTCTTGATTCCAGCCACATGTAAATTGAGTATTGATACGAGCTCAGACGACAAATATTTGTTCGTGAAGAAAAATCGTCAACAATCCATCGTACTGTAATAATTTCGCAATAATATAGATTTTCTCAGACCATTTGTGAAATACCGATTCCTTATCGATGGGAGGTCAATGTCTTTTTGAAATAGGCGGTAGAGAGGTTCAGGTACAATCAATCCTTTTTATTATTCTGACCAATAAAACTAGGAATGAAGTCTATAAAGGAATTGTGAAATGCGTCTATGTTCTATGTGTAAACTGGCAAGCTAACAGTCCTGCTAGAGGTATTCGAAAAAACTACGCGTGCTTGCATCGAAAGGTTGATAACACATAGGCGTACAGATCAGAGAATCTAATTGGGGGAATTAATGTATTCTGATCTACAAACCTTATTCAATACGAAGTTAACATTATAATCATGATCAGGAATTATTATTCAACAAAAATTATTGAAAAAAAAATTGTACAAACACAAGACTGATTCCATGACCAGTACACTCGATAACACTACAATTTGGTATACATACAAATATTTTAGGGGCTATTAGATCATATCATCACACAATTGTATTGATATCTCAACAAAAAATGTAAAGGCACATTTCATTACTTCTTATTTTATAAAATGTTCCCCAATATTGATAATACATTGATCTGTCCTGAATGCCAAACTTCGGTCAAACATTGGTTTCAAAGAATGTCTATCTTTAGCAAAAGCTTGGTGAAACACTCAAACTGATCTACAACAAACTTATTTATGTGACAAACATACTTATGAATATGAAAGTTATTTGGTTCTGGAACAATTGATATCAATATAATTTTTATGGAAACAATATGCTTCTATGAAATGTTCAATATTATTGTTTCCTTTTCGTACATTATATTCGAAAGAGTCACACGTAGGTCACGTGATTTGAATGTTCACTCACATCACATTATCATAAGAATATACTAAACTACATACACCACATACTTAGACCTCTTAAACTGAATGAAAGAATCGCAAGCATTGCCTTCACGAAGTTCTTGGTACAAAAGAACGTTAATTTCTTTGATGCTACGAAGAGGAGGGCATACCTAAGTTGTAAACTTACATTGAGAACATTCCTATGGTGTCGTTTTGGCTTTTTGTCAATGCTGACGAACATTGCATTTTTATATTGCCGATACTTATATCATTTATGATAATATAATATTGCGTGTGGTAGAAGTGATTTGAATTTATGATGGAATAAATCAAGCCAGTACAACGTTTCGAAATTCCTTTTGGTTCAGCAAAGGGAATATTAAGTATCCTGAATTCTACAGGATTTTAATGATTTCAAGTGTTTGAATACCGTCAATTAATTCATCTCGCCACATCGTCCGTATTATTATGTCATGGGCATGAATATTCATGGGATATTGGAAAATATATAAAATCTAAATATTTTTCACACATCAAGGTTGAAATTGAAAAAATTTCTAGGAATACTTCGAATTGTATTTCTATTTCTTTAATAACTCTTTTAAGTCTAACAAAAAATACATATCATGAATATTTCTTGAAACATCAAGTTTGTAGCACTTATCTATATTGAAATGACACCAATCAGTTGATATGAACTGAGATTAGAAGCATTCCACTATTTCAAACCGATTCAAAATCGTTCATAAATTGGGAATTGACATTTTCGCTTTGTCAAAATGAAATTAACGTGTCAAACACTATTACGATGTTTCCATTTCGGAAGTGGATCTTCAGATGTAAATAAAAATTTGGTAACTGTATTTTTTGATATATCATATCATTGCCTTGATCCAATCAAATTTGGAGGTAACAATGTAAAACTATGAATAATCAATCCTGTTCATCCTTCCATTGTTAATTTTAGTAGGGACAATCAAACAAACAAAACAATCCCTGAAAATGTTTGAAAAAGAGAGGGTGCTCGATGCTCTTGCCATCTATTGTCGATTGCGAGAATCCCCTATCGTAAGTCAGAACTCGATTCAAGGACAAGACATATACCATTAGCTAAGGTACAGAATGCTCGATGCGATTCGAGCGACATCTACCAATGCAACACTGAAACAACGGATTGTACTGCACGACACCTCACGGTTCGTCATTGAAGCAGCAGAGTAGAATATCATGCGTTGATGTGAGGTGGGTTGGTTCACAGAAATCTTCCTATCGTGGTTGGTTTCTCAACTAGAATCAGTGAAACGGTAGATGGCGGACTATGTACTGATTTTGTAATTTCTAGTGCAAAGTATACAGGGTACTTGAGAATAAACCGTTTTAGAAACGATATAACATAATATCATTTGATGGGGCATCAAAATTTGAATTTTTCATGGATCTTGAATAGTTATGGAACTAATCGAACTAACTATTCCTCCTCATTAATTTTTGATGACGACCTGAAGGTAGTTTCCATTACTCATTGAAATATCGATGAGCCTCGTATCTAACAGATAAATTGGATATTTGAAGGCATAAGCATGATGAATAATATGCTTATAGTCATGCTTGAGATGACACAATGAAGTAATTTCATTGGTATTATGAAACGTGTTGCATCTGATTCATCTATCACAAGATCGAAAACAATATTATAGCAACGTAAAAAATTTTATGAGACTATTGTATAACACGACTTGAGTATTATCAATTATAACTGAGATGAGGAATAAGCGTTGAATAGATCTGGAATTAGTTCATATAGGAGATTTCAATAATCCATCTATCGCATATACTTCAAAATTATCTATAAGGTATTGCAAAATTGATTCTAAAAACCCCAAATCCTTATTTGAAATAGTAATTCACACATTCGGAAAATACGAATTAGTCAAAATAGCACGATTTATACAAAATGAGGACCTCCTAATAAACTTGTGTGGATTTTGATAATTTGATGAACGTTCGACAAAAAACGACTGTTACTTTTCAGACACCACATAAAGTGACTTTACCCGAGCAATTATCACACCAAATAACATTTCAAAGGTTATTCTTCATTTTGTACAATAAATGTCTTAATTCTCCGTTTAAAATAAACAAAGAGTTCAACTAGCCATCCGCGAAGATTTTATAATTTCTGAAAGATTCTACTGAGACTCTCCTGAGAACGTAGGCTATGGAAAAACAATCGCGAGTGTAACCATAACGTACCGTTATGGAAATAAATTCTTCATCACATACTCGTCTGTCCCTTAAAGTTTTTTTTCTGCAACGTTGGACAGCTCGTGAATACGTGGACAAGCCTTCGGAGAGCACTTCGAAGAAGTCCATGAAGCGTGAATTAAGATACACTTTCTCACAACGTTGCCACGCCATTGTATTGGAAACAATGCTCAATAACAACTATGTGAATATCCACGCCTTTAATATGGACTTTTTGTCATATAAATAATGTAAAGAAGGAAATACCGTAAGGCGTAAGTTACCTACATTCATTGTGAAAATAGTGAATAGGTCATAAGAAGATTATTTCCCGTTAATGAAACTGGACGATGGACGATACAGGGCGTCATTTTTGAACTGACAACAGGGTATATCTAGCAAAAAAAAGAAACGCCAACAATTATTGAACTGTTGTGGAATTGGGTAGAATCACTTGTCACACTAAAATATTGTTGAAAATAATGATGTGAACAATAATGTGTATTGTGTTTCAACTAATATTTCTAGGTATTCACATTATCCCAACGTTTGACTCTATTTGTGAGAGGAATGGAATATAATAATCATGAAAGGTTTTGAAATGTCAAGTTGAAAGAAAAAGTTGAAACGGGACGTCAAAAAAATTGTCCTTGCTTCATCACCTGCCTTGATTGTTTCTTAATGCTATTATAATAATATGATATGTGTGCAATTACCATTCGACCTTCACGTTAAATGTATCGTTGTCTTCGAGATTCATCAACAACTGTGATAACTATTCATATCCATGATAAACTTGTAATGTAAATGGAATATAAAATATAGTCTATCTCACAATCAGTCTTTTTATTCTTATTGTTTTATATATTGTATATATTTTCGATTGATGCAACGAAATCATAAGAAATATATGAAATCAGATTACTAATGATTGTAGACAACTGTTGAACAATGTTTTGTTAAAACTTCCACTAGAAGTAACAAAATTAATTAGCGCATCAAAGATTCATCTCCAAATAAATTTACAAATAAAATCTGCTTTAGATTTAGATTTTGATATAGATCATGAAGTAAGGCACGTTTTATTTGAGTTTGAAGTGATGATCACACATAGAATTATTTCGAACCTTTGTTTTTTGGTAAAGACATTTCACAATCAACATATCGGGCATATCACTTCAACGAAACTGTTGAGTGCCACTAAACATTATAATGACCATAGCTAAGGCTATAATTAGTGTATTTCCGTCCAGATTATTCGTTATAAGATATTTAGAGGTGATTTGAATATCATCAATATGATAATACATCATAGATTGTGATGATATTATCAAATGAATACAGTGATTATTCTCCATGTTATTTAAATATTCAAACACGACAGATTTATAGCAAAGGAAATGATAAACATAATTTCTAATTCACAAACGAATTTGCTTGTCTCAGAAAGACAATATAACGAGTTTCATTTATATGAATATGCATATTATTCACCTATCATATATACTTAATTTTTATTCAATTCAAAAATCAAACATGCCATATGAATTTGTAATAATCCCAAGTACACAATTGATCATCAATTGATAATAGAAGAAATAATTGAAACTTGTTATGATCAATTGTTATTTTCATCAGTTTATTTTGCAGGCTCCGTCATTCCTTGTCATTCAAATATTTGCAAACAAATTGTAAACACTTCTAAGTGGAAAACAACGTCTTGCTCATCTCCCGATAACTCAAAGTAGACACTTTTATTGCTGAATTTCAAATGAAAATAATGTTATGCTGAATTTCAACAATGCCTTGAAATCTTCCGGTATACTATTAAAAAATGAGAAATATATTCTTCTTCAAAGTTACCTGACAATTTATTAGCGACAACCTTTTCATGCACTTTTTCACAGAATTTTCAGAAGAAATTGTTTGCGTTAATACAGTTGAATAATGCATCAATCGAACTTCGTCAGAATGAGCAAAATTATATTGTTATTGGTAGAAGTGATGAATATCAGTTGGTACTACGCATTCACTTGGAAGAATTACATTTCAACCTTGATTTTTGCACCGTCTAATGCTTATATAAGAATAAATATAGGATATTTGAATTTACTTTCCATGCTAATAACACTAATAGAATTCTCAAACTAGAGATCAACAGATCCGGTCGTAAAACATCATTTCCTTTCAAACTTTGCCAACCTAAACACTAGGTTTACCTTTCCAAAATCAGTTTTATTATATTCCAATCCTCCAAGCATTCAATGAGGGTATGTTGAAATAGTGGTGATAATAAGAATGGACAAGGAATGTCATTAGAGTCTACGACATTTATCACGCTTCAAGATGACCATTACTAATCAAAGACACAAGACAGGATGCAGGTATCAAAAAACCATACATCCGCTCCATTTTTGATAATGACAAATTCCATGCAGGTTGCAATCTTATAATTGATTAGTTTTGATACGCATCACATACGTTGGTTGCAAAAAAAAAACGAGATGACATAGAATGATTCAGTGACAGTGACAGAACTATCATAGAACATTAGTATCTTGATCAGACATCTGAACGAGAGTTATAAATAGTTATATGAATTTTTACAACAGTTTATTCTCGTTTCACTTTGGAGTATGTAATTGGAAGACAACCGCAGGTGCGTCCGTTCATACTTTCTGATCATGTATATTATGAACCAGTTTTGTCTGTATAATTAGTTACAATAATCCAAGCAGTTATTTCCAATTTTATAGTTGAACGTCGAGTACATTCAAGTTTTCTGCATTTGGAGTATTGCTTTGCAACTTCTTTTTCTTGAATAGTAGTCATAATCTAGCAAAAAGCAGTATTTTTTGAAAAATAGAAATCGATGTGTTTCTGGATTGTCCTTGAAAATGACGCTACATCTGATGCTCATTGTTATCCAGATACTAGGAAGCTCTCCATCACGCTGGGTACAATTCAGATTAATGAAGAGCTTCTTATATAACGTCGATATAAGTGTACTACAAACAATTTGAACAAGATTTTCTTCAACAAGAGAGTGTGTCAGATAACATTGTTCTAGATGAGATACGGGATGCATGTGAAGATTTTAGACAGAATGCTGGTATGATCAGATGAGATCACTCAAATAGCTACCTCATATATTCTTCTGATGAGTTTGAGCAAATTCCTTTGTTCAGTCACGTTCAGATTTTATCAAGATCTGGTGAGAAACACGGCAATATCCGTAGAAATATTCACCCGAGATTTTTCGTTAGCTCTACGTTAATTATCATGAGCCAACAAAAACTTGACGTGATTTTTAATTCGAAATAGTATCATGAGCATTTCTTAAAACTTCAGTGACGGTTATTGTCTTCATGATGTTGTCATGCTGGGTAATATCGAGATTGAGCTGGCTAGACTCAAACGAATGCAATTTTGTTAAGCAGACGCCGGAAAAATATCTTCAATATTTTATCAAGCGTCAAATTGATGATGATTCACAGCCATATATATACTTATGGATCAATTAAAGACTTATGAATGACGTCATACCGTCACGTCAAGATTCACTAGATCTGAGTGGTCCAAATAAATCATGATATAATTCATATTGTATCTAGAAAAAATTAATGAGGATTCATTCTAGAATTGAATCAGAGAAATTGTGCTCAAAGTTAAGGAGATAACTGAGAATTATTAGAGAACTATGAGAAACAAAGTTTTTTTGGGACGTCTCAATATCATCTCTTGGGACGTATACATAAGTCCCAATTATGTCTTCTATCCTATATTTATCTGTCAACAACATCCAAAAAACGAGATTCGAGCTTATACGTGACTATATTGCTTAACTAAGTGTACGTCGACGATATCGTATGATATCATTGTTCTCACGATATTTCCATCATCAAATCAGTACCAGAAACAGTGGCGTTCAATGAGAAAGAGAATACCTAATGATTTTTCATGAACTGAATTTTAGACAATCGAAATAATTAAATGCTAACTGGAAAAAACGCAACTGCAGTTGATTTTGAAATGTATGTGTCTGAAGTCTAATATTTTCTAAACTTTAGGTCAGAATAAAGATCAAACAAAACGAGAAATGGATTATAGATAAATTGATAATTTTCCAAATCCAATGAAAACTCAGAATATTTCTCAATTCATTTTGATTATCAACTTTAAATGGACTGTATATAGTATTGAGCATGAACAATTGCTGAAGTCAGTGTATTTTATCATTAAATTATCATTGAATCACGCCACTGCAATAAAATCCAACCGATTGGCGAAGACAGCTAAGATTTATCAAAATTCTCACGAGACACATGTAATATAACCTCTCAGTGTTATTAATTCCATTGTTTTTCGTTTCTCTGGAGTTCCTTATGTGGTTATTAAAATGTCTTTATCTGCGATGCACATACCCCCATGGTACTCGAGCTTTTATAAGGGGTTCTGGCTTATGTCTTAAAAGAATGTCTGGGATTTTATTTTCACATGACGTTTTTGTGTGGAGTACTTACGAAAAGGCGGAATCTATTCATCGTGGTCTATGGTGTCTTTCGCGTGGGAAGAAAATTCAGATTTCTGTCGGCAGAAATAAAGAATTTCGAATAATTGGGAATTATTTATATCTTATCAAGATCTTGCATAGATGCATGAAAACATATTGTATCTAATATTGAACCACCTATAAGCTTATAGTTTTCATTGTAAAATTATTTTGAAATAAATGAATAATGAAAATACAACAATAAGTAGCTTTCTCAGAACTAGGACGTTTGTAATTGTTAGAAAAATAGTTCAAGAACAATGATATCAGCTTTTGAATTTACCATTGCAAATCTTGAAGGCTACATTGTTTCATAATGTGGCGATAATATACCAATA
Organism: Plagiodera versicolora; assembly: GCA_037013635.1. Lineage (NCBI taxonomy): Eukaryota > Metazoa > Arthropoda > Insecta > Coleoptera > Chrysomelidae > Plagiodera > Plagiodera versicolora. The sequence continues at coordinate 5,384,968 of CM072990.1, forward strand.
CGATAGATAATGAAGGATCCATTCATCAATAAAAAAAAAACGAAATGCGGGGTTAAATGAATTATGGCATGCCTAGTGAGTAAGAAAGACTCAATTTTTTTTTAAGAAATACCTACATGATTTTCGAGCATGAATGTAAAATGTTGAATAATTCCAGTTAGAGACTTGACCTAATCTTGACATTGAATGAAATTTTCAAAATATATAAAAAACAGCAAGAAGAGAACTCAAATTGTACTTGTGTCACCATTATAACTCTCAAAATGCTGTTTTCAAAAATAGCAATGAACCGATTATCGAAGATTGTACCATTTGAAAAATCATGATTCAGAAAACACACCTCAGTAAAAACGGATGTACCAACTTCCTGATCTCAAAGACGATATCCTGTTTATGGGATAACATTTTTGGAGAGCCCTTGAGGTTTATAGGGGTTGTAAAATTGAAAGGGTTGCTTGCCACGGGTCTACTAAGTACAGGAAGTGACACTAATGGAAATATGAAAGCATTGCCCAATAAATTTGAAGTGTCCAATGAGGGTTATTCGTGGTTCATTTATTGCTTATGGATTTGAATGTTGGCAGATTGTTTGAATGTCGGTACTTATGATATTGTTGCGGTTGGACAGGGTGGATTTCTTCTAGTTGAATCGTAACGTAACGTTTTCATCGACAAATTCAACAAAGTGGGAGTTCGAAAGTATTCTAAAACAGCTCAGTTTAGGCAGACAAAATGAAAAATTACGTTTATAAAGATCATGTCAAATCGATTGATAATCCCAATTGAAAAAATGAAAAATGATATTGAATCTTCATCATTGATATTGATTTTGTTAGGTGCGTCTTCCAGAGATTTTTTGATTTTTAATATATTGTGATCAAAACTATTCTTTTTGTCCCACGCTTCTAGAATGAATCGAACTTTGAGCAGAGAAAGGCCCACAACTGTCTCAAAAAGTATAGGTTATCATCTCGAATCTCTACGTATTGAACTCGAATTATATATACCCTGTAATTTACCCCGAAGCCTATTCATTTTTTCGAGGGTATTGTTAGGCCTTTCTACCTGCAATTCTGAATAGTGTTGGCGGACATCAATGAGAATTCCATAAAAAGACAGGTGAGGTTCAGATCCCCTGTAGTTCTGAAATCACTGGAGGTTGTAGGAAAACAACCTTGAGGCTATGAAGCACGTGGTTTGGTGAATGATTTGATATAAAGTTGGATTCATGCAAGCATTAATTAGAACTTGGATTTGCTTTCCTTTGTTGATACTGTTAGTATTCCATTGATTATGTTTCATTTTCGATTTCGCTTACTTGAAGCTGCAGAAGGAAAGTGACGAAGTTCTAATTTTCTTTGGTTTAGTTGTTATAATTTCGTTATCCACATTTCATTCATGATTTGGGATATTTGAAACTGTATATTGATATTATTCTTGATAGTAATTCTCTTCGTGTCTAGGAATATTCTGCTGTTAGTAAACGTGAATTGGAAAGACATTTTAACGGATTAATAAATCATGAATATCATAGGTTGATGTTGCCTGTACAATATGTAATGAATGTGGAATGAATTTAGGGAATAAATTTTATTCGTATTGTGAAACGGAGCTACCATTAATGTAATGGCTATTCGTTTTGAAATTAAAAAAATCAAAAGTTAATATTATAAAAATTATATTTGTAGAGCTGAATAACAATTCTTGAGAAACTCAATATTTGTTACATCCTAAAGGATCAGAGGAAATGAGTGAATATGTAGAGATTGATTGAAATTTGGTGACTTTCAAGATGGAACGAAATATAAATGGATCCATATATATATATATATAACTCAGACCAATCATTTCAGGCATCAACAGTCCCAATAGAGGCGTTGCTCAGTTTGTTACCAACGTACTCACACTAGCATATAACTCAAATAATAATTATTTTGTCAAGGACTCCTTTGAGTTTTGCTCCTTCATAAATGAGTTTCAACTCCCGTTGGAATTCAAGATCATTAGTCTAGATGCAGTATCCCTTTTCAATAACATTACAGTAGAACTAGCAAAAGATAGTATCACCAGGCACTGGAATGACATCTCCTTACATTGCAAAGTTTCCAGAGAGTTGTTCTTGAAATTGATTGATTTTCTTTACGACACAACAGTTTTCATTTTTGACAATAAAATGTACAAACAATGCCTGGGTTTGCCAATGGGCAGCCCAGTTTCTCCTATTATTGCCCAGTATGTGGTGGACGACCTCATTGATGATTGTTTAGGCAGAATTCAATTTGAAATCCCCTTTTTAAAGAAATATGTTGATGACATTATATTGAGCGTCCCTCAGGATAGAGTTGGTGAGGTGTTACTTGTTTTCAACTCCTACCATGACAAATTACAATTTACCATCGAAGAAGAAACAATTGAACAGAGTGTCCCCTTCTTAGATACAAAAGTAATCAGAAGGAGAGACAATACTCTAATCACGAGCTGGTACACCAAGCCAGGTGCCTCAGGGAGATTCCTTCACTACAAATCTTATCACAAACATAGACAAAAGATAAATCTAGTCATTGGTATGAAAAACAGAGTTATTAGGACAAGTCACGTTTCACTAAGAGCTGTCAATCTTAAAAAACTTTTACAATTATTCATTAACAATGGTTATCCACCAAACCTTGTACACAAGCTGATTTTCAGTAGGTCTTCCATTGGTATTGATCATCCGAACAGCAGTAATAATAACATAATCAACAATTTGGCGAGCAACTCTTTTGAACCAACTTATTATCTTACATTGCCACATATTGAATCTCTTAACTTTAAATTCAACAAATTGTTTTCCAAAATTCCCAATATTAAGATTGCTTACAAAAACCAAATCACATTGAATAATATTTTTTCAAAATTAAAAGACAAGGATCCTCTATTGGACAACTCTAATTTAGTTTACTCTATCCCTTGTTCTCAATGTGAAAAGAAGTACATTGGCCAAACCAAAAGGAAGTTGAAAGACAGAATTAGCTCCCACAAAAGTGACATCAGAAATTTAAAAAAAACTTGTTCACTGGCCAATCACACTATTTCTTGTAACCACATACCAGATTATGATGGTGTAATTATCTTGGAGCATGAATCCAATTTAAAGAAGAGAATTTTTCTAGAAATGACACAGATTTTCAAGGAGCCAAATTCAATGAATTCCAGAACGGACATTGATAATCTCAACATTATCTATTCATATCTACTCAGCCTCCCGTCTTATGGGATGGACCAAAGTGCATTTTAATATAATCAAAAAAAAAAAAAAAAAAAAAAAGGAAACAAAAAAAAAAAAAAAAAAAATAAATAAATAAAATAAATTGTGGTTTGTGCCCGTGGAGCCGTTGGTGTCTTTATACTCATCTCATTTTATGTTGGCAACGTGGTCATCAGTAATCTGTCATTTACTTCAAATATCGACGTTTATTGTCATTCGTCAATCACACATCATTTCCTCTCTAATCATACATGGCCTCCATAAAAGCCCATGTTGAATTTTATAATTGTTTTGCACTGATGCATGATCATTTTGAGTAAAAAAATTTTTTGGCTGTATTTTATTATGCCATGTTTTTGTGCTTTGTTACATAATTTTATAAATTACGGCAAGTGAAAGGGATTTCAAACCTCACTTTCGTAAGTACTCCCATGGCAATAATGTTTTTCACATCAATTGATTGTTCACTTTTTTAATTCATTGTAGAGTTCCTGAAGAAGAGCAAATATATGGCTCGAAAGCTTGAATAGAAAAAAGAGTGCACTTTATTTTCCATCCCCTTGGTGACTGCATACCCGAATTATAAAAATATTCTTATATATATATATATATATATATATATATATATATATATAAGTAGAAAGTTAGTCTTGACTGACTAGCTTCGTTTCGTTTTCCGTTTATATATATAGCATTGAAACCATCAGGACGATTTTGGAGACCAAGATGCTTATATAGTCATCTGTTTTGATCATGGCTCAAAAAGAATATATTTGTTACAAAACTTACCAACCAGGTATGAGCTATCTTCTTCCGAAAATTGAGAATCAGTTACATACCTGAAAAAAAAAACTTTATGTAGCTCAAGTTATAATTTAAAAATCTTTTGTGAGGTTCGAGGTACTATGAGAATATTGATTGAGAATAGTTGAATATGTGATGAGTACAAATCAAAGATGAAAGCTGTAAAGCCGAAGCTAGTTCATGAATATCAATGAAACATTGCAAATAATACGTTGTGCTTACACTCTTCAGAGGAATAATTTCACATAGAAAACATTTATTTTTCAATTTCATTGGAATATTTCAATGTGTATCTTTCATATGAGGTTCACTCTGATTCATTATTATCGATAAATTTTCATGATAATATCAAACTTTGACCACAAAAGTTGCATCCTCGCCGTAAGAGTCAAAGACATCTGCCATTCCTCGTCAACATCGCCTTTGTAGTATCAAATTCCAAAACTCTTGTATGGTATATGTTACACAGTGGACCAACAGTATATTCGACGCAACTTTCATTCCGTCGCCACGGTCTATAAATTAGTTCTACTCCTGAAAGATTCTGATGGAATGGACCAGTCAAGGCTAGATTCTAACAAACGAAAGAAATGGTCAATGGGCGGTTTTTCTTAGTCGTAGATCTTTATGAAAGAAATTCTCGGCAGTTTTGAGAGGTATTGTGTAAATGAAGTGGCTATTCTTTACTCAACGTTGGCTTGTTTAATTTTTTTTTCTTCTTCATAGCCGATAGTATGTTCTGAATCTTCTTTAATTCTTCTTAATGTTCTCGTGAGTGAAACTATACTTATGATTTTCATTTTGATGAAGACTTTTTCTTTCCATCATTTCTTCATTTTATGAAAAAAATGTGTTGAAAATTCAAACGGTTATTCATAGAACTATTGTCAGGATAAACATGGTGGAGATAGTTGAGAGACTGGATTTTGGAAGTGATTTCAATATTCATTGTAGATTGAAATGTATCTTCAGCCAGGTAAAACCACTTCAAACATTTCTGTTCTGTAGATTTCTATTGTTTTCATTGGACGCTCAATAATTCTTATGGTGTTTCTACACAATTAACTGTTGTATTATACCTCGAATCAATTGCTGTGATTGCTGTCAGATGCAGACGCCCCATATTCCCAGAATTATCCAAGGAATAACCTTTGAAATGTTTCCCTAACACCATGTATATTATTAATACCACTATACCAACACACAGAACAAAATGATACAGCAATAAGAAGTATTCTATCTAATCGTTTTGATTTCATAAATAAATGGTTGTTTTTTGTATAACTATATCTGTAGACCATAACCATTCACAAAGACATCACCGAACCAACTAGATTTTTCTTACGTTGGAATGACATTTTTGAGGTCGCAGTTGATATATATTTAAATGTATTTGGCTGATTGAAATTCATTTGTTCTCAGAAACGGATCCTAAATATTTGTTTAAAAGAACAGTTCTTTAAAAACAAATATTTTGGTCCCAACAATATCATTTCGATGGTAATATGCAGCTTCTGCCATGAAGGGATAGAAGAAAATATAGACGATGTGAATTTTTGATACTGTATGTCACTGTCAATGTCACTGTCACTGTTATTTGTGTATTATCATTATAAATGATTGAACTTTCTATGTTGATAGGTAAAAAACATACGTGATGCTTCGAAGAATATGAAAACTTTTTTTTTCGATCAGCAAATACCAATTAATCTCTCATGCATAAACGAGCGTTGTTCGAACTATAAAACTTGTTATTTAGACGTGACATAATTTAATTATATAACAGTAATGGCGTTGACATGTGTGAATTAGTTATTTTGGAACATGTTTTATCAACTCATGCGATGTTGTTAGTACATACGATGAATAACCAAGTATGTGTCTGATTGCAGAATACCAAACAAGGCTATCAGCTATTTCGTCAGGGTTATTGTAAGAATAGGAAAAAAAAGCTGTCGGACAGGCTATACGTTATTTCAATTGGACATTGTTTTATGGTATCGGTTGGTATTGAAAGTTTCTTCGATATATTTTGAATTGTTTAAATAGAAATTGGGGTTTGAATCAATTGCTTAGTTAATTCACATTGAAATTCATCAAAAAAGTCGATTTGTAAAATTCGTTCAAATTCCAATTTCAGAAAATTTCAGCATGAAAGTCATATTAATCCATTGCAACAATCGATATCATTGAAATTTTGCAAATGATAAATCATCACACAATCAACAAAAAGGTTGAGATAATTTCATTCAATATTCAAAGATATATTTCAATCAATGAAGATATTGAGGATTTGTTCCCCAGTTTTCTTATTGATTTTAGCATGAAAGGCAGATCATGAATGAACTAAAACTATGTCTGCAGAGGAAGTTCACTATCCACTAACCGGTTCTCACAATTATTTATAATAGTACTAGTAATATCAGGCCAAACCTGTTGCATTAAAGCCTACAACATCGATTGGATCGAATGAATTAACTGTATAACGCTTCCGTACTGTTAATTCCCAAGAAGCATCTTGAGACAAACACAATGTAGAAGTACATGAAATCATGAACTGTTGTCAATGAATATTTTCAGAAAATATATGGAATTATTCGATCAGCAACTGAAAGTTTTGAACACTTGTTGCACTTCAGTAAAAGATGTTATCATTTCAAATGAATCATTTGATTTGTATTACTTCTCAAAGGATATCTTTGACGGCTTGGTACAAAATGGAAATTGAAACGCTCTTTTACATTTCGATTCAATAATCTATACACTGAAAATACCAGATGTTGTTATGGTTCTAACCATTTTAAGTATTGTATTCAACAACTAGTCTATTTTAGTTAAGATTAATAAATCTAGTTTTTAAATTAAAATGTTTGGTGTTCTTGACAAAAAGTTGACTATTTTTCTACCAATTTCAATTATTTTGAATTCGAAATTGTATGTTTCCTGATTATTTTATTCTTGTGACACATGAGAGCATCGAACTTGCGGTAAGAAATTTTTGAGCTTATGGTTCAATTTAATACGCTTCGTTTTTCACGATTTTGAACGAAATAGTTTCATTCGTCACGAACAATGATGATTCATAAAAACTCACATTGCGTTGCCGACAAAAGGAGGTTATTACGAGAGGTTTACTGAAGATTCAACTGAACTGCTCAGGATTTTGTTCACCTTGTTGAGAAAAACGTTGAGACTGCATTCATAAATGTTATTAACACAAAAAATTGATTGAAGTGTATTTTTGATAAAAATGAGTATAATTCTTTATTGATTGAAAACTACTTCTCAGAATCCTTATTCATGATTGATCCATGATAATTGTTTTCTTTCGAGCTGAATATTCTCTGTTTTTGTCCAATTCATGTTTGAATACTATTTTCTCAAAGGAACAGACTTACTTATGTGTCCTGTCTTCTACTTCAGATCCGATTTCTGATTGGTTGTGAATGCCTGAATGTCTCTTGCCATTAATAGAAACCTTACATGAAGGATCGATTTTTTTTTGTGTTATTCATTTCAAACCATGATATTCGATTCAATTCTATTATATTTCTGCTGGAATGACAATGTCATGTGTCGATCAAATTTAATATTTCTTTAATTTGATGACCGCGTTATTTGTAGCCAAATGTTTGTCACACCAAGCAAATTCTTCATAAATGAAGTATCGGTTATCATAAGAATGTTGAGTCTGCAAGTGGGTTATCATAATTGCTCATATGTCATTGATGCATGAGCAAAAAATACGTGTTGAAAATATGATGTCTCAGAAACACCAATATTCAGAGGATTCATCATAATAGAACTACAGCATATAGAATAATAATCTCAGCCATCAATAAAAAATTTCACTCAAGTTTATCTCATTGATAAAGAGTTTGTAAGGTGTATTTTGTGGAAATCCGCTTTGTTTGTCCTGAAATATAAAAACCCAATCATTTATCACTGACTCCAATCATTATTATTCGACCACTAGTACGGTCACTATCGACTAATATCTGACTGCTTCTACATTGGAATGTTTTCCTTCCAAGAAAACGACCATAGGGGCATTATTGACCTCTTGAATGTGAAGGGTCATTGCATTTGGTCTCTCCATAACAGCTGCATAACGAATTGGTGAAGGTTGGCATTTCGTCCACGTCTGATTTCAGTAAATTGAACTTAATTACAACGATATCGAATATACATTTGTCGAGGCCGACGACCTTTTTAGTCGTGATAGCATTTCGTCATAACATTTCCTGATGGGTACTAAAAATGAATGTAGGTACTACTTTTATGTTAACTAGAGCATAACCGTATATAACAATATTAAATTCCATGTGAACGGTATCGATATTCAAACTGCACAGTCAGAAATCAGACAATAATCATGAGAATATCGAGGATCACCTTTCTCTTCGATAATTCATCATTTGCGAGATTCTCATATGCTGATGTGAACTAAAAAGGATTACATATCCTAATCTAGATCAGAGTTTCCAAAATGGTTACACACAATACAATATATTCGCTATATTCATCAGGAATCTTGAATAAAAAATACCTTTTATACTCCCCCTTCCCCCGATATTTCTTTCTCTATACCTTCCATTGTTATAGGATGGTCCTGATCTAAATATTAAAGTTTCAACATCTTCGTCTGTTTTTCATTTCTTATATGTATCTCATTGCGAAGTTACTTGCGCAACATGAATACATTAATTGGCTACCAATTAAATGCTGATTGTCACCATAACATCACCAATTAAATATTATATCGATTATCTCATCGTTTTATATCAAATTCTCTCGTGATTTAGCTATGATATGGAATTCCTCTGATCTATGGACACCTGGTGGATTGTTTCTTATGTCTTTATCTCTACTAGTTATAAAATCTATCGAAGGATTGTAAGAAACGGTAAATTATTTTGAAGCTTTTTTTTATTACTTCAACAATAAGTGTAATAACTATGATATTTGAAGAAACAGGATCGGATGATGAATCTCTCAGTGGTCAGTAAAATGACACAATTGTCATGAGAGTACCGGTATTTAACAATAATAGATAATGGTTGAAAGGTTCCTAGAGCGAATCAGAAAACAGAATTATACAAAAGAGAAGAATGGAAATGTGAGAGTGGAAATTTCAAAAGTGATGGTAACAAAAATCGAAATAATTCTCCAGATTATTTTGGAAATACTCATACTCGCCGATTTTCTCTATGGCAATAATGATTGAAAGTCACATAAATAGAATCCCAATGGTGAGGATAGAATCTGTAACACCCGGTTCACTTGTAACCATTTAATCATTCTAGATTTTCAATGACAAAAATTTCGCAGATGGTACGTCAATATGTACGTGGTATAAGACAAAGCCGTAAACGATTGACAGACATGTCGCAGTTGTTTAGGAATATCTGAATATAGTTTGTATCAGGAAAAACTATCATAAGATAAGTATTTGACAGCCACTCTAAATTTCCTGCGAACATGAATATAATGTAGATCAGGTTTGTTATTTTAAACGATCTACCCGGCTCTCAGATAATATCTGTTTCGAGACTCATTCCATAGTGAGAAGACATTGTCATCCTGAAATGTTTCTTTTGAACATTGAAATTATATCCTTCCAGTCGAGTATCATAGTTAACCTTAAATATATCACTTCAGATCAGTCGCTCATTTTCGAGAAGCTACTAAATGCTTGTGAAGGCTTTTTGAAAAGTGAACCTTGATCGAACGTTTTCTTCCATAAAATTTGTTGAAGAAACTACCATTTTCGTAAGGGTAGAAGTGCTCATGACTGTTTGAGTTGGCCTAATGTAAAAGAAAATAAAAGTATCTACGGTAAAACAATGAGAAAAAAAGCATGCAACTAACATGTCACGTATGAATATACTGCATTGCATACCAAAGCATAATATCTGGGAAAGCTAGAGCCCAGTGCATGAAGATACGAGTTTCTTTTATATGCAATTCAACTGAAGACATAGCAACCTTCAAACATTTATTATACCATAAGAATCATTTCGGAATGTTTAAAAAGCCAGAGCTGGAAAATTCATACTAATTCATCATTCACTAATCATTCAATTTCTATGTATTGGCAATGATTTGCTGGGACGAATAATTTCTCTAAGAAAATCATAATCAACCGCTTTCTAGGTAAATGTCCTGAGCAAAGATCAATGTTGGGTCCATTAGTCTCTCGAGAGCACAACAGACTAATCCAAATATGTACTGCTTACTCACGTATCGAGAGCTATTATCTTTGATTCAAATAGGCGTTGATTTGAACACATGCTCGGATCTTTGTTCCAGGGTGATACCCCTTTATCTAGAAATAAATAAACGGAAGTTTTCTTCTCTGAAATTCTTTATCCATTCAGCGCTGATGTCAATGTACCATTCCAGTTCATACAAATCCTCTAGGAGTGACTAAGTGGAGATTATGCAAAAATTCGATTATATTATCTGTCCTTCTTGAACGAAATACATTTAGTCATCTAAAGGGATTATTTTGAGGTCATGATGAGAATATAATTGGTTGAAATTATTGAGAGGATCACATTCGAATGCTCTGGTCGATATTATCGTTCAAAACTCAGGATGTTTTGTGGCAAATCTGTTCATAAGAAGTCAATGCCCTAACTGTTCCTTATTTCAAAAAGCAACCACATTCTGATTAAGTTCCTGTAGAAATAATAATGACTATGGATAACGTTTATTAGTGCAAGAAATTTACTCATATCAACTAAGGATATTTCCGTTTTTGATATGAGTAATACAGACTTGATTTGATTATTCGGTCTGTAGGTTTCATTAAAAATTGAAATCTTCAAAAGTTCATTGACTTGAAATCATCAAAATCTCAAAAATCTTTTAATTGAGAAGATTTAGAATCTGTATCGATGTAGATACTTCAGTCAGTAGATTTAAGTATGTTATGCAATGAAAATTATTTCTTGTGCAATATTTTCTATACAAAATGTTCCGAAGAACGTGTCAATCAAATTACTTGTTTGTAGAAATTTCATGTTGATCCATGATATTTGTATACTTCAAACTGAAATCTACATTGATATTGATAATGAAAAGTATATGAATGAGAACAAACTCACAAAATAAATGAATAATTGTACCTAACTAATTAAAACGACCTATATACCTAGGAAGCGGTGATAATTTATGTTCACAAAAGCGAAACAACTGCATTTCAACTATTCGTCAATCAAAACATGGCCTACTTTCCAAATAGAACTCTGACCCTGAGATGAAACGATACAGAAACCTTCATCATCGAAGATATGTTGCACTGAAGATTGAAAATGTCTGTTTGTTAAGTACCTGCAAGTCAAGTATTCTCTTCAGTCTATATCTAGAGAAGCCGCTAAGCGACAAAAGGATGCTCTAACCAAATACGGTTCATCGATGAACTGTCATTATATCTCGTTGAGATATGGTCGGATATCGAGATGGACAACTTTGTGTAGTAAATTTCTCATGTCGAGAAAATATACAGGATGTATCAGAACAGCATGTTTCAAGTTCAACAAAGTGAATTCAATAATAAATGAAAGTGATTGTAACTTCCATACGAAAATGCACCGTTAAAATCTGGGAAGCGATTAGGATTTTTGTATTTAAATTTCCAATTCATGTAGATGTTTAATCATTGAAGATTTCATTATTGACTATATAAGATTGAGAACAACAAATGAATATTCAGATGAAATCAATGGTTGAAAATCGAGAAGAGGAAACTACGTGAATAAATAAGGTAATTACGTCCAAAATCGACTTCTACCAGATATTCCCTAATAAAAAAAATAGAGCCTAAAATTTGAAATAAATTCAATCAGTTGAACTTGGATATTTATTATTATTGCTATTGATATTGATAGGTAATCGGATTTTGAAAATCAATGTACGAAAATATGATCATGATGAACATTTTTGTATACAGACATACTTTGTGTTGAAAAACTTGTCGGGGTTATAATTTGAACTATTTGAAATTATTTTCCTTTAAAAATCATCACTGAGATGTACAGTCATTAGTGTCCAAGTAACTATCAATCAATTGACCACTACTGATTGTGAATATTTCAATAGAAAGTTCATTAGTCGATTTTAATTGGATTATATCAGGTAATTACGTGATTAAAACGATAAAAATATATATAAATCACCTCTGATACTGCTTTTTATCATCCATTCAAAATGAACAAAAACTGGCTTGATTCAATATAAATACGAGAAACAGGACATTTTCTTTCAGCTCCTATCTCTATTTCTTGGATTTCATAAAACTAGCTCGACTGGTCTAAGCTAGGTCAGTGTCGTGAAAGATTGCCCATTAACTCTGAACACTCCTCATTTCCTGTTGATATTGTCAAAAAATTGTGTTTTGTTATTTGAGATAGGTTTAGCTTTCCGGGACAATTTTCTAAGAAGGATATGTGATAAATATTTGTTTAGTTCGAACGACTTTCTGATTTTAACACGACTTGATTATCTGTTTAAGAAGAGAATGATTCTCATTTATTACTTCAGATGTGAAATATGTTTTTAAATCTGATTTGATTACATTTATACATCAATGGTGGCCCAACGAAAACGTACCAGAAGGTATAACTACCAGAAAGAGGTACTTAATATCGAGAAAATAGCTGGAATCAACAAAAGCAGAAAAAAATCGAATTGTTTCTGAAGAAATATTCCCAACATTTACTTCAATAAAACGGTAAGTTTTCAAGCGAAATTGATTGACTTTCTGTATTTTATGAGAAATGCACTAGCAAAATTTCAAAAGTCCATATCTTTGCAACGAGTAAACGGAATTGCAAGAATGAAAAAGCAAAGTATGATAAATCAAAAAGGCTTTTTAACGAGGTATCATTCGACCCCCATTCCTATTCGAAAAAATTCAAGGGATGCTACCCTCGCTTAGGAGAGTAAAGTTTTGGCTATACTTTTTGCGTCAATAGTTCTCTTTCCAATATAGATATAAAGTTGATGTGTTTCAGTTTTTTCTCGATAAATTCTCTTTCTGTTAGTTATATCTTCCGGTACGTTTTCGTTGGGCCAGCCTGGTGATAAAACTGATGAAGAAAGTTGGATGCTAACACATGAAAAACAACACATCCCAATCGATTAGAAAACTCATTGAAATAACCTAGAAACACAACCTCCAGATGCTAAAACCAGCGAACTATCCAATAATATTATAAAACAAGCACTCTCCATTTTACAGACGAACAAACAAACTTTATTAAAATATGTCTATGTTGAGCTATCGTGTTACTGCTTGACTATCTGTCGAAAAAAGCTAATTTAGTTTTTTTCGAAGTTTCCATGAAGTAAAATACGCATATATTATATATTGTGGCCCCAACCACTTGTCACTCGTACTCTGCAGTGTTTAACAGATGTCTTGCTCGGCAGCGTGGGAACAAGAATTGGTCCAGACGGAGAACCATTGTCAAACAATTAGGAGACTCTATTAGTGGTGTCACCGCGTCCCATACACGCGGTATTCTCCATTACTACACAAAACATGGTCAGTAGCTGATACTATCACGAATAAATAGATTTCAGATAGTAGGGAGAGAATAGAGAGGTTCATTGTTTGAATATGACAAAAAATTGGGTAATTTTGCACTAAATCGAACTGAATTTTTGCCGATATTTATGTATTTCGACTGAAAATTACGAGTTTCATGAAATTATCGTGGGACATCTTTACTTTTCAAGATAATTCAGATTGCAGTCTGAAATGTTATCTTCTTTTTTTGACAGTTTTCGGTGTCAAGGCTGTACGGTGAATTTCTTCAATAACTTAACACATCGGTCAACCATTTTCATGATTATTTGCTCTCAAATTGTAATTGAAAGGTCTGATTGCAATAGCTTGTATACCTATATAAATTATTTGGAAAATATCTTCATCTGATAATGAATTGAAGATATTTGCAGTGAAGTTATAACGTTTTGATCAAATTCCTTCAAAAATATGAAAGGTGAAACTTCAGACTTAAGAGTGAATAATCTCAAAAGTATTAATGAAAACATGTGAATACTGATAAAATTTAGGGGTAGGCATGATATAGGTGAGCGCAATATCATCCCACATGATCAATATGCATTGGGCAATACCCTGTATATAGTGGAGTACCTTGTACATATATTCTAAGAAATCGATTCTGTTTCTGCTTTTTTTATTTATATACAAAGAAATATTCGCTCATTACTCCTTCCATAGTTGGACGATAATAAGCTTCATTAGAGCACGCCACGTATAATTAAGATCTTCCATTCTGAGACCGAAATATCAATTATAGTATCTCTCGGCGTGAGGTTTGACATGATTTATTAGGTACAGAGACACATTGTAATAAGTGAACAAGTTGGGGCATCAAATTGGAAAATTTCAAGTCGGTCACTACAACTTATTGTTCGGAATTGAAAAGACAAATTTCAGGAATAATGGAACTCTATTGGACTTTTGATTCGAAGGGAACTATTCTACTATAGTTTATTATTTAAAAAATATAGTTTTGACAGCTCTCTAGAAGGTACGGTGTTGCTGTTTGTTTTTTTTTAATGATGAAGAAATGAAAAAGAAAGTTAGGTTAAGTTTTTCTCGAATTGTTTCGAGTAGTTTTTCGATTTATTACGTGAAAAATCATCAAATTTGATATTTGCCATTACGAAAAACAGTTGAGGAGGCAGATAACCAATCGAATTAGGCAATTATCCAAGTTATGTGGTTATTTTATAGAATTTAATACGGTAATTTTTCGCCTATATAACATGTGGCTGAATTTCATAACAAGAGTTTATTAAAGTATCTTCCTCCTTTCAATACTGACTCCACTATAAACAACCAAAAGGGTTGCATCGTATAATAGACTCTAATAACACTCGCTCTATCAACTTAACAGATGGTTATCCCAGATGTTATCATGATTAAAATTTCTCCAAACTCGGCTAGATCATCCTAAACGTCAAGGATATTTCACTCGGATGCTGATATCAGATCAACAAAAATCCCATCTGGGTTGCATGAAATATTATCATCCCCGATGGCGGAGGTGTATCCACCGGAAATGAACCACGCAGAAAGGAAGCAGGGGTATGCATTTGGTTCTTGAGTTCATGGGTAGAGGTGCGAACTTAGTGGCTAAGCGGATGCAAACTAACACAAAGCAGCTGATTATTTTTTAATCGCTTTAACGAGAAGAACAGTCGTGAATGGCATTGGTTAGAATGTTTTATATTAATTGAAGCGTTGCAAGGGCTCAAAAACTAACAGTAAAGAATTATTCTTAGATCAGATGGTCAGGAGAGAATTCTTCCTAGTAATGTTTTAGTTTGCAAGATGGTTTATACAGATTTTCTTTTCAGGGCATGCTAATATTCAAATGTGTGATTCTTCTACTAATTGTAAGAACTAAAAGTTCTCATGAGCGTATCTCTTCAAGGTCTCGATTGAGATACCGAGTAGTTATAAGAATCAGTTTTTCAATAATATCTGAGAATATCCTCATCAAATTTGATATAAGTCTTCATGTATCGAGGTGCAATTTATGTGTATATATTTTTTTTTAATTTTATCCACCAGTGTCATACGTACAGGCTTTGCAGTGAATAATTTTGTGAAAGAAAATACTACGCCACTCTGAAAATGACTATGAAAATCTGATGCGGTGTGGAAATGTTTGTGCATCAACCGATTTGTGGATAGATTTGTTCCCAAATTATTTGCGAAAAATATATCTTTCCTGTCGAATGATATTTTCTTGATTAAAATAATAATGATGATTTTGTATTTTGATGAATTGAAGAATTGTTCACCTGAATATGAGTATGTTTTTAAAAAAACTCCCTCTTTCTGAAAAAATTCAGAACTACTTGAAAATATAAGAAAAAAATAACCCACAACGACATTCACATAATTTTCCGAAATTAAACATTATGAACTATTAAAAAAACATTCTTGTTCAATATATTCTCGAATTTTTTGTATTAATCCCGATAAATAATAGAACAGATTCGAAATTTCATCTAATCAGGTGCTGTCAAACATTGAATAAAATGTTGTCCAGTAAATATTGAAGGAAGAATTGAAATTTTCATAAAAGAAAGATACTATTGTACCAATGAAATGAAACAGAAGACGAAAGTGTATTTTAAACCGACAGTTTACTTCTGTATGGTTTCGAATGGTGCCACACGATTCGAAAGATGAAACGTTGAAACTTTAACTTCGCTCAAGAATACCGTGAATTCTCTATAACAGTGAGTGTACTGGGTCATAGAGACAACTAAGGTCAATTGTGTACAGTATGCACGTCCATAAGCCATATGCTTGTTCTAATATTGCAGTATGATATTGAAATAATTTCGAACTAAATCATCATATTAATATTGATTATTCAATGGCCTTTGAGTTCGATTGAAAGACAATTGTTATTAATGAACGACGATTGAATGTTCTTGTTTATTCGAACAACTTCAAGAATTCCCATTCTCAGATTGTTTTGTCATTATGAATCGATTGTATATTACAGGATGTTTTCATTGCATTTGATAACAAAATTTATAGCTAGTGACGAAATACTAAATTTGAGGTACACTAAATATTATATCTCCTATCAATCCATCTATCACGATGGATTATTCTACAACTCATCACTTATTATTGTTCGTGATATCATATGATTGAAACTACTATGAATTACATATTCGAACTTGACGAATCTCAGAAAAAATAATCAACATTAACTAATGAGGATTTGGTACCAACGTAAAGCTTCTTTAATATAGCTGAAAAGGACCAGGGTGATTTTTCGAAAAATTGAACATGTCACCTGCTTACCCACGAACATGGGGTTCTCAAAAAATATTGAATTACACAATGTTTACATTCTAGTCTATTAGATTTGTCGATACAGGTAAAAAATGCACCCCCACCTGGTGAAGATTCCCACAGAGTGTTGAGGGCGTTTTCTATATAGTACCTATACGATATTCTTATACCTTTTTTTCAATCAGTTATTGGTTTCGAACAGTGTACGGTAGTCGTAAATTTTATTACCTCCATCAAGCCAGCAGAAGCACTTTGGGATTCTTCAATTTATATCTAATCTGACGCTAATTTAAGGTGATTCATTACTTGTTAGTTGAATTTTCGGCTTCTGGTTTTACGTTAAAAATCGTAGTATCTGCTCAAGTCCGAAACATTATTTTACAAAGAAATTATGAAATTGACAAACTTTTCACAGTTCATCACACATTCATTCGCTTTATTTTCGATGAGGATTATGTTGAATTAATCCTCCACCAGTAATGATCATTGAAAATTTTCGAATTCGATTCAAATTCTTATTTTAATATCTTCAGATTTATTTTGCTAGCTTGACGTTAAATCAATTTCCGATCTCAAATCAGCTCTACTTTATAGTTCATATTCAATGTTAGGTTTGGTAAACACTAGAACATGTCTCATGCCAAAAACCACGATTTCAAAAGATCGTAGAATTAGCTTCAAAATGAAATATACAATTTTTTAATTTTTCTTAACAATTTGTTTCACCAAATGGAGTAGCGATGTGACAAAAAAGAAGAATAGGTGGTAGTTTTTGAAGAATTCTCTGTTATAACATAATTTGACTATCCAAAATGTTTGCCATCTACAATGGAAATCAAAAAACGCATGGAAAACTTTTAATATTTGGAATACGAATTAGTTGATGATTCGAAAAGGTTCCAAATCTATTCGTATCTCAATAAAACCCTGGGATTTCAACTGGGAACAAAATCACCATCATTTTCGTTCATTAGATTCTGGTAAAATATTATTTATAGATGCCTGAGCAGTGCCAAGAGTGCCATGGTCGTTCGAAGGTAATTTGACATTTTGGTTATCAGAAAATCATCTTATTGTATCCTACAATTCATATATGAAAAATTAATTGGATTGTTTCAGTCATCATCCTTTGTTTCACATTTAATATCATGCTAACAACGTTATTGAGAGCATACATATAGGATGGAATATCATGTTTTCACAGCATTCCTTCATTTCTTGCGGTTAACCGTCCATAATAACCTCACACTGAGGTGAACTCTATCATGTTCTTCACGGTTTCTGAACACCAATGCCATTGACTGGTTCAAAAACTCTTCTTGAAGATTTATTCAACAGATTGCAACACGATGAAACATTCTGATTTTCCATCATTTCAGTATTGGAAACTATCAACTCACTTCTTTCTGGTAACGTTTGGAGTACCACAAGGATCCCTATTAGGACCGCTGTTTTGCGCGCTGTACATAAACGATGTTGACGGTGAAATCAGGGGAAATATCAAGTCTTGAACGATATTTTTTGTAGAGATTCATAGACTCGAAGTCTGCTCATAATGAGATTATTATTTGTTGATGCGAATTCATTATGTTTGTTTATCTATTTTAAATCCAATTGAAACGGAATCTTATCTATTGTATATAAATTAAAGATAGGACTCATATTCGCAAGGTGAGCATGATTGTTTACTGATGTTATCACTTACTTGTATAATCATCTGCTACTTTTGCTCTCGCTCCAGGCTCCATGACAACCAGGAAGAAAACAAAAATCCCAACTACCTCGTGGAAATCCATGATTATAACTCGTGTTGAACGTTTAACAAACAACTGTCATCTCACTTGACACTCTCGGAAACACAAAAAACACTTTTTCGAAACAGTTTTTTTCAAACTTCGCGCCGCCACCTGTTGAGACAAGCACGCCTTGACTCCCACGACAACTTGATGCGAAATGACAAGCGAGCAGCGGCGCTTCATGCCGAGCTTTCGGAGAGTACGAAAGCTCCCGAACGCGCATAGGTAGGAGAATGGAGAACCAGCATTATCATTGATGCAACAGGTAAAGAACAAGAACGATCCTTAGGCAATGCCGTAGAGGAGAAACGGTGGTATGCTATCCATGAACGTGAACTCATATGAGCATATACATATTTTTTTATATAAAGAATATATACAATGAAGACAAAAAGTTGTTGTTTATTTTACATATATAAGAATGTAAAAATCTTTCAAATTAAAAACACTATCGACATTTGTCCCAGAAAAACTAATTTCTGGGACAAAATTCTATTAGTCCAATATAGAAATGTCCCCATGGTGAATTTGACAGAACATATGGAGGTAGGATGTGAAGATCACGACCATATTTGCTGATGATATTGATATCCTGAATAATTATGTTACCCATACAAATCCTATATGCATACGATTTCATTAATTCTTTATCTACCCCAATGAGGTATTTTTTTCGTACATTGACACAAAAACACAAACGATGAATTGATTACACGGATCTGATATATTATAATAACTGGAAACAACCCAATATTTCTGAAAAGAAAAAGGGATATACAATGTGTACATAAATTTCAGTACTCCATTTGGAAAGAATCAGTATACAAATTTTGAATTGGTTACTATAGATTTTTCTTTTTCAGTATCATTGTTATTTCTAAAGCTAATTCTCTTCCTTGAGTTATTTTATGCGTTCATATTCTCTAAACTAACTTTTTAAAATGAGTCAAGTCGAAAATAATAGTGTGGGGCTAGCATTATGCGATTTCGCACGTAGAAACAACATCCAAAAACGGATTGGGCCATTGTATTCCTTCGTTTTCGGGATGTTCACTTCTTGAATGGGAGAAAGAAGATGGAGAGGTAGAAGATGTATGCGAAGCAGTTAAGCGGAAACGATGAGGTATGTGCTGCTTTATTTTTTTGAAGATATGTAAAAGTGTGTTCGTACAGCAAACAAAATAAAGTTGAAACAAAATGAGAAGTAGAAGCAGAGGTTTATACAGATAATTAAAATGGAGCAAGAATTAGATCACAGATTTTTGACAATTACTTGAATTCACGATCGCTTTTTTGAAAAAAGGACTGGAATTCTACCCATTGAACCCCATTTATATAATCCTTCTTTGAATCCATAAAATCCACCAGAAGATATCAACCACGCTTCATACTTTTAGGTAAGATTACAATCTAGTATTTCATCATAGAGAAGTGTTTTGTTTTGTGTATTATATGTCTTTATTTTTCTCACCCTGTAAATGGATTTCAGTTTGTACAATATGTACAATGAAAAAATCAAGCACACACTCCTGAATAATTTAATACATAATAAGAATTGAGTAGACATTAGTCATTAAGGCTGGCTAATCCTAAAAAAAATCCTAATTGAATATACTCTGAAATTTTTTTTGTATTTTTAAGGAGGAGGTGATTGATGTTTGGAAATATTGACACTCTGTGACGTTTCAGAGAATATTACTTATTTATTCTGCTAATGAACTAGGCTTTCAGTAACTTTCGAATGGAAGAATAACCAACACTATCTTATGAACAAATTTTATTAAAATTAAACAGTGTTCAGCTTAAAATTAACAAAGTGAGGCACAATATGCATTTATCATCACAATTCAAAGAAAAACTCTCCAGTATCGTCCATTTATGGACAACTCGGCAACATAATTATACAGAATTGAATATATAAAAGTTCTCAGGCTCACTATAGGAACAAGTAAAGCTTAACCTACAGCCAAATATATCTGAGTAAATGAATATAAAATATCTGCCTACCAAAGCAGATCTAAACGTTAACAACTCGCTAGACTGTCGAAATTTCTTTATGCTGATGGTGACTCACGTTCCAAGATACAATCAGAGTTTGATTAGTTTCCGATTGGTCTTTCTAGATATGTGCTCCATTGGATATGATTATCGGCAGTGGCCAACAAAAATTAAAACTGTATTGGAATTTATGACCGCTCACAATGTGTCAGCTGTCTAAAACATACACAGAATATTTTTACAACCTCCGCAGCGTATAACAGTGTAGATATCACAAATGAGTTTCACTGTTGAATTCTTATCACCCAAAAAATTACATCACCCCTAGAAGTATTCAGTTGATATAAATTCCAATACAGAAGTAGCGCTAACTTTAACAGACTATGGCTGAAATAGGGTTCTCCGTGATGTTAATGACGTTTGTTGGCCACTGTCCACCACTTGTTAGTTTGACCTTGAGCAGTTCTTCCAGTGATGTCTTACGGAACATGGCCATTTTTGTTGGTGATAATGGAGCAACTGAAAAAATTCATATTATTGGGATGATATTCAAGTAATCTACGAATAGTGTTGAGATATTTTACAGGCTAGCAGGGAGTTCGGAAATGTCTTGTGAAATTCTTACATCATCATGATAATTTGATACAATTCATAAACTATAAGCTTGTCTAAATAAGAGGTATAATCTATCAGATTCAGATGACTCAGAACTATTTCGGAATAAATTACTTATTTATGCTGCTTGTAATCAATGTCAGAAAAATTCAGGCTAAACATGACTCAATCTGAATTAGAAAATAGTGATATAGTCACTACATCAAATTTTCAGATACAGGCATGCTTGAATATGCCATGCAAATTAAAGGTTCAAACGGAGACAGATATAAGATCCAACATATCCGATAGTAACTAGCAAAATTTCAATAACCCTAATAAGTCTAATTGTTTTTATATTCGATTTAATATCATGCTATGTTCAAGCAGATTAACTACATATGTATTGTTGAAGACTACAAAATTCAGTTCAATCAAAATCATAATATATATGACTATTCGATCTTATTGTACCTACTATACCCACCTAATAAATGACAGATGTCATGCTTGTCATATTGTAAGCATTATTCTACAGGTGTATGTTTTAGACATACAAACTAGTCACAATAGAATAGATTCTACTTTCACTACAAATATTTTCAGGAATGTTTGAAAATGCTACTGAACCAATGACAGAATCAGAGATCATGCTTATATGTCATTGCATCAAACAACACTCGGTCATTTGATCTGGTGTGAAAATATTGAAACCTGTATTCATTTGAGACTAGTTTATATTTTCGGAGGATGAAAATAGTCGTGTTATTTATTGTTACTGTGTCGTGGATGTTATGAAATGCATACTTGAACTGTAACGCTTGCAGATCTGTTACCACTCCAAATTAGTTTTGTTAAAAATCGACTCATGACACTGTTTATCACATAACCAACTCAACTCACATTGACAAAACTTCGGTCCTAATCAAAGGGCCGTTTCATTCGGATTTACCTTCATTTGATAAACAGCTAGAGCGTCTCCGCCCAACTTGTATGGCTAAAACAACACGATAGAGACCTTCACTACATCTGCCAAGGTTTTCGCTCCAAACCCTCGTTAAACAATGAATATTCTTGGTGATATAAATATTGGAAAATTGGTTGATTCCGACTTCAGACGAATGCAATTTACTTTCATTTCATGATATATGTGTGAAAGAAACGCTTCTTCATGCCGAATTTCGAATAAATTAAAACCTAAATTGTTTTTTGATATTATATCTGATTACGAATAATTTGAATCTCGGATCTGTAAGAATGCATATTCTTAGTGTAACGATTACTCTCAGTTAAGTAATGACTTTGTGGAAGGTTTTCAACTAACTTTACAATCTCTCGGCTTTCTCTGATATGATTATATCAAATGAGTTCACTTTCTTATTTTCATATGATTCAGATAAAATCCAGGTTAATTTCTGCTATAATATCTAGATTTACTCATTGAGTACAACAATTTCATCAAGTCATTTCAAAAATGTTAGGTTATATATGAAATGAAATTAGTTATTCTTTGTTTTATGTACATTTCTTGGTACTTATTTTTTCGAATTTTGACAAACTATTCCAAATTGTTCTCAAACAAACCCAATGTTTCAAGTTAAAATCATTCGAGACAATGTTTAATTTTGGCACCATACCAAAGTATCGGTGTTATTACAAGTATATCATTCATATGCGACATCTAGTGTGAATAATCAGAGATAATTAAAGATAACAGAAATATAATCAATATGTATGCCTGAAAAGTCAGTTTATAGTTGAAGGATACTTCGAGGATCATCCACATATTATCTACGATTTTCCATTTCCTGACTGAAAGTTATTTTGGATCAAAATATCCACGAAATATTCATGAATGAGAGCTGTCAAGAATCAATTTATTATTCGTCAACTGAGAGGAGGAAAGAAATAAATGATGTTAATGAAAAATATAGTGCAATGAATAGTTTCTTTCATACATTTCATATGCGCAATGGAGGTTATAGAAGGAAATTTTGATACATTTCGAACACTTAATTATTTCATTCCATCATATTCATACTAACTAGGTTTGGGGCACTTCAAATGTATAGCTGAAAAATAAAATAAATAAATTAAAATATAAAATAATATATGCTTGCGAATAAATATAAATATTTATATAACTAAACATATGAAGCTCAAGAACCAAGTCGAACTGTGTACTTATTGAGATTGAAAAAAATACGATATCGATGCATAGTATTTATTCGTAAATATATCAATACAGTATATTTCATTTTCTTAAATAGCTAATTCAATATTGAAATGAAAGTGAAGAGGTATATTACAAACTACTCCTATAGGATGAATTCATTCATAATGAATCATTTATTTAATCATTATCATCAATTATTATAGATTCTGTAAGTCCTGATATAGTCTTGATAAACAAAATATTTAGTATAAATAATTATGAAGGTAGCGAGAAGTATCTGAATCAATTTTGTGACCAGGCAAGAATTAAAAAGATTGTGGTAGATTTTTCGGATTGTCACAAGAGAGTAAACAAATATTGATAAATATGACCACAAATTCATTAGAATGAATTCATATGATGTGATCTTAATTTTTGAGTAAACTGAAGTATTCTCTAGTTGAGTAACTGAGCATAGTTACGATATTCTGCTATATTTTTACCCATACGTTATTTCAGTTTCAATACTTCTCTAACACTGGTTCAATTCTAGGACACAGTTTTACTGAACTTGCTAGAAGATGAATAACATAATGTAGATGAAAAAGGTGCATGATGAAATAACAAATACAGATGAATTTGAACAATACATACCATTCGCGCATGTCCAACCAACGCAAACAATGTAAAACAAAATGAAAACTCAGTGTACGAAGTGTTAACACCCTACTTGTTAATACAATATGTCGCAGACTCTATATTAAACGCTTCTGGAAAAACATGACAGTTCAGGAAATCATTTTTATGGAGATACTGATGAGAAACCATTGACAACAAAATTGGAAAAAATGTCTTAATGACGGGGACAAAATGTAAAAAGACAGTATGTGGCGAATATTTTTGCAAAAATTGTGGAAAACCTGTAGCAAAGGGAACCAACTCCGATTCTGATGAAATTTTTACAGACGCTTTGGAACAGTAATATAAACACCCAGTGATGAAAAATTTTCCGCGGACAAACTTCTAACATAATTTTTTTTTGGAAAGTTTCTGAAAATCAATCATGGTAAGACCTAAGAATTTGATTGATTTGAAAATTTTCATCACTGGGTGTTTATATTACTGTTCCAAAGCGTCTTTAAAAATTTCATTGAAATCGGAGTTGGTTCCCTTTGCTGCAGGTTTACCGCAATGGAGTTTTATTTGCTGGTTAATAATATAACATTTCATTAGCGCTAGTTCATACTTTCAGTTTTGTATAAGTAATCTTGATTACTATTGTCAAAACGATGAGATTTTTCTAAAAGCGTTCGATAACATGTTATCGCTGAGTTCTAAAATTACGAAGCAGTGTCTTGAGCGTGTATGTCAGTGGCAATGAAAAGCTTTATAAATTATTCATTACCCAACTCAAGTGAAGTTAACGATTTCCCAACGGGTTCACATTGTTTCGAAAGTTATAACGACTCTACGTATTAATGTAATATTTTTTTCAGTTACGGTTATTAACTCATATACTCTGTTATAGTCGGAGCATTCTTCCACTTACCGTATCCTTCGCCTTGCAAAAATAATCTGAAGGCTTCGCTGACTTTTCCGGGCTGTTCTTCAAGGACCATGCCGCAATCAGAAATCTGGAAGAATTATTCTAACGTCATACTGAAACATAACGAATGATTTCAATATTTCCACCTTCATCCAAGACGAGTTTGTGGGATCCAGACGACCGTTGAAAGTGACAGTGTCATCCATGTGGGGACTGAAAGACCCAGTTATGTTCATCACAGGCATAGCCAACGAAGCGTTCTTCTTTTTGGTGGGATCCATTTCTCTATGGATGTTCAGATCCGTTCTTCTGACGTAGCTGTCGATGAATAGGGCTAAATTGGTAGGATTCACGTTCCTCTCGAAGTAGCTCTTGTATACTTGGACCAGGTCGTGGTTTCTATCCTCCGACTGCTATAAAATTGGATAAATCATTGAAATATTCGATATATTCACAAGTAGACAGAAAATACTCGGCACAACAGATTGAATATTAATTTACCCGACCGAAATGATGCCACATAAGATAGTCCAAAACTCCCTGCGTCATTCCCTTGGATCTCAGGTGTCTCGAGTTGATTTTCTGGTAGCCCCACTCTATCCAGCCCGCTTGGGTGCTGATGCAGTTGACGAGGCACAAGGCCGACACTTGTTCCGGATGACTGAGGGCGTAACGACACAGGATATTTGCACCAGCGCCAACTCCAAAGCCGATGAACTGCTTCAAGCCGAAATGATTCATCACGTAGCAGATCTGGTTGGCTAACTCGTCCACTGTCGGATAGATGTAGCTGCGAGAATATGTGGCTGGAGTTAGCGTTTTGGTATGCCATTTAAACAAAATTCCAGAAATAATTTAAATCGAAAACAATGACAAAAAAGCGGAATGGATTCACAGGACAATGTTCATGTCAACAGAACATTTCATCGACCATCCTTGAATATTATATGAGGAATTCATCGAAAACTACCTTAGAGTATATTTTAGAAATGGTTATAAAATGACAGCACATCGCTCAATTCTCATAATGACTCATTCAAACGACAACATCACGAAAATTTTGAAAAACATATTAATAGGAACAACTTTCGGGGTGTTATTTTTGCTGTTTCAGATAAATTTGATTTTTCTCTATGAATTGAAGTTAATTATATATCATTTAATCAATTAAAATGCAGGTTTTAATGAGTCTCGAGTTAATTGTGCCACCACATCCATTTATTTGATACTCCATTGAAAAGTGGGTTCAAATTTTGCTGTTGATTTTGTGAAGAATCCAATTTTATTATTTCCACTTTTCATTGTTCTTGATGAAATGTGAACATCATCTTATATATAAAATTCTCGTGTCACAATGTTCGTTCGCGTATTCTTCCGAAACGGCTTGACCATTCTCATGAAATTTTATCCATTTTTCATACCCCTTTGTGATAAAGGTTGTCCACCTTTAACATTTTTCTTAAATTTTCAGACATTTTTTCAATTTCTTTATTTTTTCATTATGTCGCGTTGAAAAATACATACAACCCTAAATTTTTACCCTTTCATCACCAACCCCTATTTTCTAATATCCATTTTAGCAATTTAATCATTTTTCATCCCACGGAGTAGGTATGAGAACGAAGCCGGTCTCCTCTTTATCTCACAGAATAAGACTTCTCTCACTCCCTTCACAGTTGTCGGCCATCATTATTGTTTATGCATCAAGTGTAGTAGTAACGTTGACAATTATTATTTTGCTATCTAGAAATTACTTGAAAAATATTTATATGGAAGAACAACGTTTGCCGGGTCAGCTAGTTCAAATGTAGAATCTTGCTTTTCCAAAGACAATGTGGTTTAAATTTCTGCGTTTTTGATGTTTCTACAATTCATTCGATTAGTGATGATATCAAAAAAATATAGGTATACGCCTGGTATATATTCATCAATTTGATGTCTAGTCAAAAAGTGGTTGAATGATAATCAACTAGAGCAGTGTATTGGTAGGAGTGAACCTGGTTCACCGAATCTAACTCTTTTCGATTCAGTTTAACAATATTATTTGGAATCCTTGATATTCCCATACTCAACAAGACTCCATTGTTCCTGTAGATAAGTGCATTGGTGTGTTTGTGTGATTTCACTCCATACACATAACGAAGTTATTATCACGTACTTACTCTTCAGGAAGAGTGTGAGCTCCTTCTTCTTGACCTGGTGCATTGATGTGGTACACACAAAAGTTTTCCAGTAAAGCTCTCATGTCTATGTAGTTGAAGAAAGCTTGAAAACTGGAGATATCTGTAGAATATGCATAATTACATTAAAACATCAAAGTTTTAGAAAATAAAAAGTAAATATCAGTGAGAACTGTGTGTGAGATTTCATTCTTCATCTGATGGAATGGCATTTTTGAATATCGTAAAATGATCAAAGTGGTAACTCGAAAACAACTCGAAAATTGCCTTGATACCAATTCTCTGATATTTATAAATATCGCTAGAAACTCCGCATTTAACAATTATAAACAATAATAAATACGATCTTCATATGGATCGGAGTCAAATTCATTATTTAGGTAATACGCACTTGTAATACAGAACAGTAAACATCTATATTTAAATTATTTACAACTCACAATTCAATCCCAAATCGTGGTAAGTCAGAATCGCCGGTTTATTTCTAGATCCTTGAACAGCAACGACAATATTTCCTCGATCAGTCTCAACGACTTCTTCTTGAGCTGCTGAATCGTCACGTGATAGAGACCGCGAAGATGGAAATTGCAACTGAATATTTTTCAGCTCGATATCGTCCATACTGTCAGATGGCATGGTGCTGAAATATAGATATAACTTATTCTAGATCTGTCATTTTAGGGTGAGACATCATCGTTCTTGTCTGTATGTGAATGATCGATGAGAAAAATTAATAAGATCTCTGGAACTTACTTGTAGTAGACATGAAATATACGTCTACTTACATTTTTAACTTTACTCATAGTCATATTAAGCTACTGAAGATGAACTAGAACATGATTGAGAATATCGACGAAACACTCATGTAATATCAGTAAAGATACCAAGATACACCAGACTACTTCTATATATTTGTATATTCTTGAAATCTTTACTACTGAAGAATTATTCAATCCAACAATTTTTTGAGGCTCATTGAAAATTGATCTGATTGATTTCAAATTTGTATGTCTGAATCAGTTCAAATATGTGTCTCATTCCGAAATGTGAAGTAAACATTACAAAAGAAGTAATTGTACCACCAGATGTAATGCAGTTTAAAATTTCGAGACCTACTATCGGTAAAATAAACAAACAAAAACATGATTTTCGGAATTATCTTTATTTTACAACATAATGAAAATGAGCGATGAAATAATATTAATCCATATTTTATTAGAATCTAGTTATTATTAAAGCGGCTATAGTATTCCGAAACATACATTGGATAGTGAGAACTGAAAAAGTCACTGATATAAAACAAAATGATAAAGTTACTGCTAAACTCACTAATCAAAAACTATACTACAAATCACTGTATAAGCATGTGTCTATTGTTTCTTACCCCAACAGGGCAGCCTCTTCAGCTAATCCAGAAGAAGGCATATTTCTGTTTATGTTAGTGTTAGCACTATCAGTCCTAAAACAAACATAAAAATAACAAACTATCACAAAAGAAAGTTTGTGCCAAGTTTATCAATAGTTATTGAAACGAGGTGCTCTAAATAAGTGAAGCAAAGAAAAATCTATTTCTTCGAACAACGAATAGGTCATTCTATTCATGAAGGGTCATTTATATACTGACCTATTTTGTTATACCTTTTGGTAAATATTGATCGAGCTTGACCTCAACAGCTTTGGCACAAGGTATAGGATCAATATCGAGCGAAATAAAAGATTAATGAACGTGTGATTTTGTAGTGGGTGTGTTCAATGCAAGAAATCATATACAACAGCATGACATTTCAAATGAAAGCCACATGCTGCATGCGACTTACCTGGAATCACGTTAGAAGATATCAATGAATGAAAATAGGATTTTCTAGTGTGACATTCAAACGATTTGAAGTCTTGATTAAGATAGACCAACTCACACCAGTTACAAACGATTTGAAATTAGCATCTTCTAGAACGCTCATTTTGATTCACTGCACTAGTCATAATTTTCATTGTTATTTTGTTTTTGAAGAGGAATTAATGTTGCATTTCGTTACAAAACGTTTAAAACATGTATCTGTGATCAAATCAGTCATTAGGAATTTTTTGCATGTCCTGAAACGAAGATCCTTGACAAAGTTAATTCGAATACTTGTTTGTGAACCAGATTTTGTTATTACTAATATCCCTTGAAGTTGATATAATGCACACATAACTATGCGCATGCTTCGTATGATTTCAAATCGTTTGAAACCACTGCTAGAATAATGTGAAATGCAAAATAAAATAAGAACGCTGACTGAAGTGGAATATATCTGAATATTTTAATCAATACTATACATTTCGTAGAAAAATATTGTCAAAATATGAAAAGCAGAATTATCTTTAATTCATGAATGAACTATTTAGCAGTTATACTCATACTTATAATTGATTTCGAAAAAATGTGTGGAATCATCCTGATACATGCTCGAGGCAGCAATGTCATATTTTCAGAATCAGGAAAGAAAGAGAAAAATACTTCACTTGCAATTATCTATAAAGTTTTTGATAATCAGGAATTGCCACTACTTTCGTGAAAGAAGGTTCAGTTTCACTCTCCATACATCGATAATGCTTTTCACGAGTACTATCAACAACCTGTGGTTGTAAAAAAAAAACAAACACAACGATCACCATTGTATTTCCACAAAAAACAAGCGAACACTCATACGTTACCTGGCCGGAACGGTCCGTTTTCCCTCGACCGATTCTGCGGGCAGCAGCCGCCCTTCCTTGGCGCGACTTTCAGCCGCCCCCGATCCGAAAGACAGCGCCCTCTTGAGGCCATCGAGGAGGCCAGAGGCTGACGCGCGAGGAGCCACCGTCGTCGAGCGATAGATGTCGCTCGAGCCCTCTAAAGGGCAGTAAGGGTTGGTGGGGGCGGCAGAGGACGCCATTATGCCGGGCGCGACTGGGCGGCACCACATCAAAATTACATTCGGGTTGTCGGAGGCAGGGAAGCGGGGGCGTGATTTCGTGAACGGGTTGTATTTTTGTTTTTCAGAAAGACAAGTAGCAACACCGCATTTTTTGGCGAGCTGTCACAACTATTTCGATTGAATGAACGGACTATAACACCATTTTGAATTACACTTGATACATTCTTATGTGAGTTAGATAAAATTCTCTATATCTGACACGTTCTCAGATGAATAAATTTTTCCTTTTCAAAATACTTCTTTGGGACTGTGGAAACAAATCACCCTGTATATTCACGAAGTAAAGTGTTTGCTAGTTAGAAAACAAACATTTTCGTTTTCAATTATTTTTTATCAATTGTGGTTTTATATCTGTTTTTAGCTATTGAGCACAAACACCTTCAATATATCTCAAACTTGTAACGATGTGAGATCAATTATTTTTTATTAAACATGTTCTTGAAAGAAAACACCAACTGATATTATTTGGATAGGAGATCTTCATCTCTCATGATTAACTCATCATGCAAGTCTAAGAATTCCACCGTGAACTATTCAGTAATATATTTTCGGATTGAAAATGACGAAATAGCAGAGTGTTGATATATGATGAATAGAAACTTGAGCTGTACTAAAATAAGAAAGCAATGTTTATTTTGAGACAAAATTGCATACGACGAAAAATAGTTTCCTCAGTTATACTATGAATTAAATTTTACTGATAAAAGAAGTTTTGATAAAATCTCCCATACAATGTCGCGTTTTAGTGAAATTGTTTTTCCCGAAACGTTATATTGACTCGAGAATATCAATAGGCGCACAATCGATTTTGCAAAATATGGAAGACCACCGCCTTGCAAATTTTGAAATCGTGAATACTTATTTGGGTTTAGATTTCTCAGTAGATTCCAACTGAAACTTTCGAAATTTTGTGTGTAATCGATTTCTCGATGGCCTTACCCTACACAAAATCAAACCCCTCCTACACATGCATTCTACACTCAACATGTTTCAAAGCAGAAAACAAAATAAAGTATTGCTTGATTCATGCAACATTTTATGAATTATAAGGATTTATGCCATTTGAGGTACGTCGGCGAAGATAAATGACAGGAAGACCGAATTTAACATTTCCTGTCTGAAACCAGAAAAATCTTACTACTTCTGATTCAATACCACTGACGAAATAAAAATTATTCATTCAAAAATATCAACGGTCTTCTTATTTTAATAAATATTTGAAATCCGTACATAACTATTGATTTTTTTTCTCTTAATTCGCCTCAAACGACAACACCCAATATTCCCAGTGGATATATATAGAATTTTTGCATAGGTAACATTGAACTAACGCGATATTTACTTACCTTTCAATCTTTATGTTTATTGTCACTAATACATATATCAAATAATAACAACACAACAATAACTAGTTTAACAATTTACTACGGTAACGTTAACGCTCCCTCTCTACTAGCGTTGTAAAACTGAGATTCTTCCCATTCCCATTGGATTTCAGAATATGTGACGTAGGTCGGCACTTAACCATAGTTAGTCAGGTGCGTCGCTACAATCAACATTGCATCCAAACTTGATTAAATCCACTAAAACAATAATTTCTGAGTAAGTCAAAATTTATTTGCGTTGTAAAATATAATAATAGTTGAGGAGAGTGTTGACAATAGGTAAATAAAGTACGAGGATATTATTATTTGAAGCTATCACGAGTCGACTTTGACAGACTATGGACGCTGTCTTAAATGGTCTTATTGATTAAATGAGGAACGGTAGACTTCTCTCTGTACACTGTTCCTATAGTAGCGCCATCTATATGTATGTATTGTATTATATACATAAAAACAGATTCCTTGGGCCCAGCATTGTGTAGTATAAACAACTGCTCATGGATGGTATTGACTACTTGAATATAATTCAAATCTCTTGATTCATTTCATGATTCAATTTGGAATCGCATGTTCAAGACATTCCTAGACGCTCATAAATTATGATTAACGCAATTTGGTGGATTTCATTAATCATCAAACCGGAAACAAATGATTAGGTTGATTAGAGGTTTAACTTTTGGATCCCATTATTTCAATTCATGACTTATATTATTCGAAGAAAAAGAATTTTGGAATATTTTGCAGTTATATCAATTTTTGTAGCAACTGTCACTAAGATGTCCGAAACAAATGATGTATAATTGGAAAATAAAATACTTTTAATGAGCATATTTTCAACATGGATATTCGATTATGATTAGCCAAACAATAATTGTTGCATTGGTTATCTGCTTCGAATTGTGAAGTGAACGTTTACCTAAATCATAATTAAAATTATCGAAAGATATTTTACGTATCTAGCAATTATTATGGTTTTTTAAACGAGTAAGTATCTTCAATTGCAAGTAATATCGCTAATCGTGGGAATACCACTAAAATTGCAAATGGTTCATATAAAAATCAAAAATAACGTAAATGAAGTTGAGTAGAATGATGAATATATTGACACTCATCATATTATACGTTTCTAGCAATTTTTTTTATTTTTCCTCATGAATACGATGAATTGATCTTATCTGCTTCGATGCCGAATTGGTAGAGTAGTAGATTTATTGTTCGTTATTTTTGATATATTTTTTTCAATAATAATCATGAACTAGATTCAGGAACTTTTGTATCAACTCGTTCCATTTTGATATAATATCGATAACCAATTACTTCTATATCATTCACAATGGAAAGTACCGTAATTGGATTGTGGAATCATAATTGAAGAATATCTATCTACATGGTAATTATATGGTTAAAAATATATATTAGTATAATTTGATTGTTAGGTTTTTGATTATAATTATGCGTAAAACCTCCCGAGTTTCATAACAATTGTGATAGCCACAAATATTGTCTTTTATTTAAGTAACCGCTTGATAACTTGTTGATGACTAATATTTTAATTATGAATATTTAAAATAATTTGATGTTATATCTTATTTTGTTTTGGATACGACGAGTACTTCAACATTGATTGAAAGGTTTTCATGACACCAATTATAACAATACATTCATCATCAGAGGACAGAGTCGAACTCAACATTTGAACCCTCGAGAGAACCTTGCAGAGTATGAGAAATTTTTCTGAACGAAACGTTGTAAGAAGATCCATGAACGCCATTTTGTATAGGTGAAGAAGTTGTAATGAAAAAGTACCTCTGTGTGTACCTCTGTTTCAAAACTTCTTGAATAAGCCTAGAGAAAACTAAAAACCAAATCACTGAGTTTCAGTTATTATCGAAAACATTTTTAAGCTTTCACAACATCAATTTGTTGACTTTTCGTCCATTTGACATACTGTATCCGATACGGTTAACGATATCCATATCATTTGGACACACTGAATATATGCTAATTAAGATGTGTATATGAATGGGGGATTGATTACATATGAAATAGATCAATCTAATAGTGTCCTGTATATTGGAGTTGGTTAAAAACATAATCTTGGATATGCATGAAACAATTCTTTCAGATTTTGTATCACATGAAGTTTGTATCCATAATAAAATATTTTTGTCTCACAAATGCTACCACGGGCAATGGAAATAAGATTTCTGATCTCTGGGAAACCAACCAACACATGATATTTATAAATATGATTATTTATTTTCGCAAATCATGTACACATGTACGTTTTCTTCAATCCAATTGGTCTGTCTATATCCTGATATATTCGTCTGAATTTGAACGTTAGCACTTGTTTCATTGAATTAGAGCCGCTACTGAAATCATATCACCAGTTAATATTTTGAGTTCAAAACACACATTGCAATATAAGGAAACCAACATAAACAATATTCATCATTACTGAAAGTAAAGTATTCGGTGAAACATATTTTCAGAATGAAAGTAGGTCATCAGAATTAGTCACTCTGAGGGTTCACATTATAGTCATATCATTTTTTATCTTTGGTATTCTTTACTGTTGTTTGAATTTTTAGGAGATAGGATTCTTTAACTTATCTTTGATTCTTGTGATTCTACCATCAACGCAGAGCATCTATGTGATTCTGGCATATTTCTTAACTTTCTTGATGAATTTGAGCCGAATTGGACCCTATTTGCTTCCTTTGTACACTTCACATGCTAGTGGTGAGTTAAGATCTCAATGAGGAGAATTTTATTCATAACAGCTTCAAGAAGACTCTCGAAATATTGTGAACCAATATAAATTTCTTTGATATAAATTAAACATTAATATCCTTTGACAGGTCCAAACGCAACCTATGACTTTATAGTAGTAGGTTCTGGACCAACAGGTTCAGTGCTAGCTAATCGATTAACAGAAAATGGTCGCTGGACAGTTCTGCTTCTAGAATCTGGAGAAGAAGCTAGTTTGATAGCGGACCCACCAATATTTGCTGGTGCAATCGAATTCACCAAATACAATAGAGGCTATAAGACAGAACGCCAAAAAGGATTTTGTCGAGGTATTCATTTTTTTCTTAGTGACAGTTGCCTGAAAATATTTTTCGAATGCGACAAGTTAACAATAACCAATAATCACGAGCTGACATCTCAATTAAATGAAGTAATGAATTGATAGATCCACAGATGAATCTTTCTGACTACTGGATTATCAATGCGTTTTATTTGTTTTGTTTCGATGCTTCATTGAAAAATAGTGATGCATGAATTTTGAAATTGATTTAGGATGCATTGATGGGGTGATGGAATACCCTCATGGTAATGTAATGGGTGGTAGCTCGACAATAAATTATATGATGTATACAAGAGGCAATAAATTAGATTATGACAGATGGGCAGCCATGGGCAACCCAGGATGGAGTTATGAAGAAGTTAGTTATGATATTTATAAAACATGAAATATTCCGTATAGATAACTACGTCTTGTATCTGAAAAAATTTTTTCCAGGTTTTACCATACTACATGAAATCAGAAGACGCTAACATAGCTATTAAAGATGATAGTTATCATCAGGAAGGAGGATTTTTGGGAGTTAGTGATGTACCCTATCGATCAAAAGTATCAGGTGTTTACATAAAAGCTGCAGAAGAAGCTGGTTATCCTTATGTTGATTACAACGGAGCCAATCAATTGGGAGTAAGTGGAAAGATTCGATCATAATTGGTCACTGACCTTCAGACATAGTCACTCATTATATCCACATTACCAAAAAAAGAGATTGCTGCTTTGGCAGACTATGTGGATGCAACTTGAATATTCATGTATTGATCAGTTGATTCCATATCGAAATATTTATATGTTTTCCAAGGTCTCCTATATTCAGACGACAACAAAAGGTGGTCGAAGACAATTCGCAGAAAAATCCTTCATAAGGCCAATAAGGAATCGAAACAATTTGAGGGTGCAAACAGGTTGTACAGTTTCCAAAATATTGATAGATCGCGCATCTTCAACAGCCCATGGGGTTGAATATATTTCACGAGGGAAAACCTACGAAGCTATTGCTAGAAAAGAGGTTATTCTATCAGCTGGAGTTCTGAACTCTCCACAAGTACTGATGCTGTCTGGAATTGGACCAAGAAGACATTTGATAGAACTAGGTTAATGGAAATCATAAGCAATCCATGAGTACATTAATAAACTACTGTTTGGTTGATAGGAATTCCTGTCTTGAAAGACCTACCAGTGGGAAGACAATTGTATGACCATGCCTCATATCCTGCACTCGTTTATACACTTAATGAATCCATAGCGTTACATCAGATCTCGAGTCTATTAAATCCATTTACCTATACTGACTACCTCTTCAAAGGAAAAGGATTCTTGACTATAATAGGTGATTATGGCATTAATTCAGTTTCATGGAATATTTTGGGTCAATATTTCGTCATTTCTTCTTTTGGTCTCATAATTCATAAGCAAGCAGATGTTGTGATTATCTTTATAATCCTTCACAGTATAACATGGATGAACTCTTTCTTCCTCATCATTTCAGGTGGAGTTGAAGCCATAAGTTTCCTCAAAACTAATGTCTCAACAGATCCAGATCCTTCTTATCCAGATATGGAACTGTTTATGGTAGGAGGATCACTGGCTACTGACTTTGGACTGTATTATAGAAAGAAGTTCAATATACCTCCCAAAATATTCAACAAGGTCTTCTTACCCTTGGAGTTAACTCCAAACTATCAGGTCGAGATAATATTTTTACGCGAACTTAAATGGAAACTGAAATTGCCCCATTCTAGATTTTTCCGCTATTAATTCATCCCAGATCCTTTGGCCATGTAGAGCTACGATCAAAGAACCCTTTAGACTCACCCAAGTTCTATGCGAATTATCTCTCAGATCCCGAAAATCATGACGTGAAAACTTTCATTGCTGGCATAAGAGAAGCACAAAGGATTAATCGGAGTCCAGCATTGCAGAAGTATGGTGCAACACTCGTATCTACTCCTATACCAGGTAACATAACTTAACTAATAACTATTCTACATAGAGTACTCCATACCCACGCTTTGGTTGGCCAGTGCGCCTGATCTGGTACCTCTCGATTTTTGTCAATCGACAGGTTGAATCAACAAACTTATTATGTTTCAAAATGCATCTTGTCTGAGATACAGAGTGTCGAATTTGTGAATGTGTTATTCAATTGATTTTTTGTTTAGGACTTGTGTAAGTGAAAATCAATAGTAATACAGTCTGAGATATTCGGAGAAAATTGCGTGAATATTCTCACAAACTGTCATATTCCTTTTACTTAAATATATATTTTATTTATTCTGACTCACCCTATATGTAATTTAGTACTTTGATAGGAAAACTGGAGAAATCTTCTTCTTTGAAGGTAGTAAAATTGATGATAGGTTATGACAGCTCGTCAGAAAGTGCGACGTTGCTAATTTTCTATTTTTTCAACAATAACCCAAAATCTTTTCAATTGATTTTGAGAATGATCACAATTAATGAAATATGTACACCAAAATTAATAAATTGTAAACTATGGATAACCATTTTGATATTTGTAAAAATTTCGACTACAATTAATGAACTTCATACGCAGATCAAAGATTTCTTCATATTTTGCATTGATAGTATTGGAACATCCAAACCTGTCAAAACTATCTTCCTTGGATAAATTTCAAATAACTTGGTATTTATCATAGGTTGTGAACATATCAAATTCGACTCAGACGAATACTGGGAATGCTGCCTCAGAACTATCATAGGCAGTGAATACCATCAAACTGCCACATGCAGAATGGGCCCGAAGAATGACACGACAGCCATTGTGGACGCTAGACTGAAGGTTCATGGTATCAAAAATTTGAGAGTCGCAGATACCAGTGTCATACCCATCACCATATCGGGACACACTGTAGCTGCAGCGTACATGATCGGAGAGAAAGCCGCAGATATAATCAAGGAAGACCATGGAATTTCCGTTGATAAAATGTAGATTATTTTGAATATATCGTCCACAGTGCGTGGTTATGATTATTCGGTTGTTAGTTTAATAGCCGAAAAGTATGTTGATTGTCGAGCAATAATTATTCGGGCAATTTGTAAATTTGGGTGGAAGTTATAAAGATTGTGAACTGAAAAGAAATTGGTTCAAGTTATTTGAAAAAACGATTGTAATACACCCATTTTTTTGCATTAATGGGGATGAAAGCCAGAACACTGGTATTGAAAAAAACATACCACTATTACCAAATACCTCATTGCATGTACGAGTACGTGAAAGTTTATTTACGAAATTCATTATCAATTCTGTTTCGATGGTCATGTAACGTATACTCAGTGAGAAGATTATGGTCATACCAAAAATATTAATGAAAAAACGACAATGGAAATGATCATACGGAAGTTGGAACATTTCTTACATTTTCTATCAATATTGAATGAGAATGTAAATCAGAGAGAGGACTTTCAATATTCAAATCAAGACAATCAATATGATTATGAAAGAGTTACTGATGGGTATAGGACATTGAACATCAATGATAACTGTCTGAAATTCGCTCGAAAATTCTTAAAATTAAATGAAATTATAAATAATATTCAGGTTAAGAAAGTTTTATGACTCATTACGTAGGAAGATTTCTTCTGGAATACAGCCCCTTGAACTCATAA
This sequence comes from Plagiodera versicolora, assembly GCA_037013635.1. NCBI lineage: Eukaryota > Metazoa > Arthropoda > Insecta > Coleoptera > Chrysomelidae > Plagiodera > Plagiodera versicolora. The sequence goes on from CM072990.1 coordinate 5,423,213, forward strand.
TATTTTTTTTTGAATCTGATTGATAATGCTAGATATTTATGTTGTTTTCATTTCACAAGTGACATCTTGCCCAAAAACCACCGTAGTGAATGAATAGAACTCGAGAATCACAAAGAAAGTTCATTTCGCACACAGAGGAAGTGACAAGTAAGAAGGAGCGAATTCGTGAAAATATTTATCGTTGATAACGCTGCCAATACGTGATTGCATCCGAAGAAGGGAAAAGGAATGGTTCCCAATTGCGTACTTTCTGGATATATTGAAATGGGATATCAAGAAAATATATTTTCTAACCGTGTAGTATTTATTCGGCTTAAAGAAATTTTTCTTGTCGTGTTGTCTTCGATTCAAAACTGTGTTTTTCATTGGTTTTCGTGTGTGTATTCGGCATCGAAAGTTTTCACATATTTATGAAAATATACTTGATTCATTTTTGAAATAAATAATGTTTTCGTAAGCGTGACTCTTCCCTAGTTATTTAAATCTTCATACTATAATATACATGGTGACACTCAATGAACCAATTGGAAAGATAGACGAAGAAAATTGAATCGAATATCATTAAAACGGTGACACTTTTGAATTTTCTAAAATCTATATATACAAAATCAATCCCTTTCTGTGCAGAATTTCTTTCAGTTAAATTGATCTCAATTTTGGATTGATGTTTGTTTGGAGGTTGCGAATTGTTTCTGAAACAAATTATGTCTTCAATGACATTCCATTTTCACTCGATGCAGGTGATGCATATCATACATACTAATTGGACGCATTCTCATCATTTGTGTTTATGTCCGATTGAAGAAAATGGTTAGGTGATGTAGAACCAATTAGAGAAGTCATAGGAGAATTTTGGGAACTATACGAATCGCTAATCAAGTGTGTCCATGAACAAGACATTCAAATATTAATTTGATCAATTTGAAGGAAAAGAAGAGAGTAAGTAATTTACAACCTTGAATGTAAGAATTATATAATATGGTTGGTTATAACTGAAAGGAAAAGTGTGTCGGTACTGCAGGTACCAGAATTCAAGTAGTGAACATCCAAAGTGGATTCAAAATGTGAATCAGTTCTGTGCGAGATCTCATCGTCGTCGTCGTCGACATGGTAAGACACATGAATGATTCTTACTAATCCTAATAAAATGTGCTTCAAAAGACGTTACTCAAGATATCAGTTAAGTGAAGAGAAAATGATCAACTGACATACAGTTTTCTGCATCTCTACTTGGGGGCTTGTTATTCTTCAAAATTCTTCTGTCTTATAGAAGTATATAGAGTATCCCTAAAAATTATGATGATATCATATATATATTTCTCGTGGTAAACTACTTGCTATTTTATAGGATCAGTTCAGTGATATTCATAAAAAAAATAGTCAAGAAACCGTTTACAAAAAAGAAGATACAAATCTAACAAACTCTAAAAAGGTCGTTGAGATGCCGGACTCCATATAGTGATTTAGGTTTCCCAACATATGACAGTCAATTATTTTTGGAAGTTAAGCAAGAAAAGAAGGCGATGATAATAATTCCAAACAGTTTTTTCTCAAACATCAATATCGCATCCACAAGAAGTTTCTTACGATAGCTAAGGTTAGATGAGTTGACAATCCAAAGTTTCATTCAACCTGCATGGTGAAGTACCTTCACGGTATTCAATGGTTATCACGAAATACTCTTCAGATGCTAATTTGCTTTTATTGCTCGCTCTTGAGGTTGTTGAATATTTGAGAGACCAGAAAAACTCGTTAGTAGATGATAATATGAAGACGTTGAACTCGGGCTGAAATTTAATCATGAAAAATTATAGCCAAAAACAAATGAAATAACTTTCGGTTATAAATAGTCAAGCCAATGAATATTCATCAGTTGTATATGTTAAAATGAGTCGACATATACAGTTCACAAAAATATTATTAAGACTCGATTCATCAGTGCGGAAGTAAACTAGAAGATATTCTCCTATATATTTTATTCCTTTTTCTTAAAAATGTTTATATTTTTATATTGAATTGAACTCACCATTCTCTGTAATACTTGAAATCATCTCGTATTGCTCGTATTTCTCCACACCCACACTTATTAATAGAATATATTCTATAATACCTCTATACCTAATTTTTTATTTCAGAAAGTCAGTAGATTATTCCTGCTTCATTTTTTTGTATCTATACCATATGTATTGAGCGATATAACGAGCAACTTGGCAGACATTACTAGTTATTTCTTGGATTCATTGAGTATTTTACCAAAAATTCACCCTCTATATCCACAACCTCAGTATGGAAGTAAGTATGGAGAAATGAAATTCACTTTGATAGGGAATTCAATATCAGAATCACAGGATCATAAGAGATGATATACATTCTCTTGTGTTTCTAGATTTATTTAATTACTTTGTTGTTATCGGCAACTAATTATTCACATGTGGAATTGAAATAGCTTGAACCAATTACTAGATTTTTATTATAATATATTAAATAATTGATGCAAATATTATGCTTGATATTGAAATGATAAATAGCTTGATACATCTATCTCTTACTACAAACAATATATAAATTCATTCATTCATTCAATCACCACTTTAGAATAATTAGAAGAGAATCATAAAAAGAGGCAAAAATGGCTAACAGATATCAATAACTCAATGTGAAAATGTTTATATATTTTGAAGCTGTAAAAAATCTGCTGAACAGCTTCACTCGAACAAACATTTTGCCTGAGATAAAATCAGAATATGTACCTCTTTCAGATAGAAACTCCACCCATGATTTCATTGTTGTTGGGGCAGGTCCAACAGGATCAGTCATCATAAATAGATTAACGGAAATTCCTGAATGGGACGTTTTGCTGTTAGAATCGGGAGAGGAACCGAATCCAATAACGGATGTTCCATTTCTGTGTGGAGCATTAGAATTCACGAAATATAACTGGGGATATAAGTCTGAACCTCAAGATGGATTCTGCAGAGGTTGGTGTGAATGAGACTATGGATCAACATCTGATTGAAATTTTAATAATTCAATGTCATCAATATCACTGAACTTTTATTTGATGAAATGAATAAGAACCTATATAGGAAATATATCATATAAGTATATTTTAATTTTATTCATTACTTTCACTAACACTCAATTTCATTTACGAAAGAACTTTCAAATTAAATTTATCCTCAATTTAACCTTATGAAACTTCGTTAAAATTCTGTGAATATCTCAGGAACCTCAACATTTTTTAGCTCAAATTAGAAGTTAATCGACATTTTCCAGAAAATAAGAAATGAAATTAGAACACTGTCTTTTTCATCATTACCTCAATTTTGTTTGTATTGAAAATCGTCTCGAAATCATTTTTGTCTCATGTCAAGAAATCTGTATCCTAACTCACCCTGTATAATGGTGATTTGGTTTTTCTTCTGAAGAAAATTTCTACTCCTTTCCGCAGGTTGTATTGAAGGTAGAATGGAATGGCCTCACGGCAACGCTCTCGGTGGATCTTCCATCATCAATTACATGATTTTTGTCAGAGGAAACAAACTCGATTATGATAGATGGGCTGCCAAAGGAAATCCAGGCTGGTCCTTCAACGATATTTATCCATATTTCTTGAAATCCGAAGATGCTCATATCGCAAGGAGCGATAAAGATTACCATCGGCAAGGAGGTTTCTTAACGGTTACTGATGTCCCACATAGGTCTAATACTGCTGAGATATATGTGAAGGCAGCACAAGAAGCTGGTCATCCATATGTCGACTACAACGGAGCCCAACAGCTTGGAGTAAGTGTTTGGTTGAATGTCTCTTAGTATCGATATTCAGGTGTCTCTTTCAGGTATCTTTCGTCCAGGCAACCCTCAGAAGAGGCAGAAGATGTAGCTCTGAGAAAGCCTTCTTGAGACCGATAAGGAAACGTAGGAATGCGAAGATTCTTACTGGTTCTAGAGTTGTGAAGATACTGATTGACGAAACAACAAAACGAGCTCATGGTGTTAAATACATTCGGAACGGTGAAACACATTTTGCTTTCGCGAATAAAGAAGTGATAATATCAGCTGGATCACTGAATAGCCCACAGCTTCTAATGTTATCAGGCATTGGACCAGAAAAGCATCTAAAAAGTTTAGGTGAGAATAATGTTCTCTCAGGCTGTATCGTGTGCTTCAATCTCATCTTCCTTTGTTTAAGTACATTGTTTATAATCGAATATTGTGTTTACGTGATTCTACTTTAACATAAACCATATGTAACATATCCCATACATAGCTTATCAGACAAGCAACTTCGCTTTCCCTGTGAAACAAGAATTATATATGTAGTGTACAGGGTGGGCCAAATTGGACACTTTCGAAGGGAAAGTCCTTTACTGATGGCAGTGTCTGATGGTCAATTCTTATGACAAACTTCATGGTGAAAACTTCATATCAATATCTATAACCGTTTCTGAGTTACAGCATGTTATCCGAAAATGTACATTTTCGAAAAGTTCCTGGTGAAAATTCTTTGTTTCTGATGAAACATTTCCAAAGCACTTTTTCAAGTAGAATTCAATGCTTTGACTTCAATTCTTTCAAATCATATATTAATAGTTAATGATAGAAAAATCATTTGTTCAAATAGGACAACCTGTATATTTCTGCATATTTCAATAGAACTTAAAATTACCATTCCAAAAATATAACACACTCAATGTTTTGCTTTAGACATCTTCGAAATACAGGGTTTTTGGGTATAGGTAGACTTTAGAACACATACTTTGAGCAAGTAGGCTTTGGACAATTCGGCGATAAAACAGAAAGCCAAAATTCACTAGTAGTTATCAAATTAAACATAAGGTTGATGAATTGCCTTTATCTAAGCTGCAATAATCAGCAGTTTTTTGGTTTGGTTGCAAATTTTGACAATAATTGGGTAGCCAACCAAGGACCCAAACGTTGGTCGGCCAGGTTACCAGACCTAACGCCTATGGACTCTTACCTCCGCCAACCAACTCCAGACACGATTCGGAAGCTGCAGTGAGACAAATTTTTGCCTTCTTCACTATCGTTGAATTGATAAATTCGGTAAGATATATTCAAAAAAGGTGCCGCCTGTGTTTAAAAGAAGCTGATGGACATTTCGAACACCTTCTCTAAAGAAATTTGTTCTTGATTGTTTTTAATTACTATGATTGTTGAAGATTTATTTTTTTATTATTGAATTAAGATAAGATGTTACGTTCAATAACACTTTCAGTTCCAATTACTGCTGTGGACAGCTTCTTAAACTTGACAACTACTAGTGAATTTTGGCTTTGTTTTATTGCCGAATTGTCCAAAGCCTACTTGCTCAAATTATGTGTTGTAAAGTCTACCTATACCCAAAAATCCTGTATTTCGAAGATGTCACAAGCAAGACATTGAGTGTGTTATTTTTTTGGAATGGTAATTTTAAGTTCTATTGAAATATGCAGGAATATACAGGTTGTCCCATTTGAAAAAATGATTTTTCTATCATTAACTATTGATATATGATTTGAAAAAATTAATAAGTTGAACCATTGAATTCTACGTGAAGAAGTGCTCTGGAAATGTTTCACTAGAAACAAAAATTTTTCAACAGGAAAGAAGTTACAGCAACTTTCAGAAAATGCACATTTTAGGAAAACATGATGTAACTCAGGAACGGTTATAGATATCGATATGCAGTTTTCACCATGAAGTTTGTCATAAACATTGACCCTCAGACACTGCCATCAGTTTTCATCTATCTAGTTTAGAAACAGGACTTTCCATTTGAAAGTGTCCAATTTGGCCCACCCTGTACATATTTCGAGTGTTTCAAACTTGAAGGGAAGCAAATAATTCAGCAAAAAGCAACCATCTAGATTCTGAAGCAGTTCATTCCATGCATTATATATATAACATAACTTCTCCCATTTCAATCGAGAAAGGATTATAAGAGGCAAAGTTAGGTATAAAAGACGAAATTTAGGGTAAGAGACATGTTTAGTAATCTCTAGTAGTGAACGCACAATGTTATTGACATTCTCGCTATCGGTGAATAGAAGTATATATGACAAGGTGGTTAATTCAACTTGAAGATGATTAATTCCAGGAATATCAGTGATCCAGAATCTTCCTGTAGGAAAGACAATGTACGACCATCCAACGTACCCAGGAGTGATATTCAAATTGAATGCTAGTTTATCCAACGATTTAGTGGGTAGTCTCTTCAATCCTGCAAGTTATTTAAATTTCAAACAAGGAAGAGGTGTATTCACTTCGATTGGTGCGTTTATTGGTTGGTATGTATTCACCATCGGTTGATAGGATTTATGGTTTTCTAGGAGGAGTAGAAGCAATGACGTACATAAGGACTAACGTTAGTAAAGATCCTGATCCTTCATATCCCGATATGGAGCTATTTTTAGTCGGAGGATCACTTGGTGCAGATCTTGGTTTGATTTACAGAAGAATTTTCAATATTCCCCCACGACTTTACGATAAAATATTCAAGCCATTAGACGACAAATTTGTTTATTCTGTGAGTTTAACAATATTATCTGATATGACTGTCGACCTTGATGATATTCAGTCTTCAAATATGAGAATGTTTATTCAGGTATTTCCAATGTTGGTTCATCCGAAATCAAAAGGTTACATCGAACTCAAATCTAAGAATCCTTTCGATGCTCCGAAATTCTTCGCTAACTACCTCTCAGATCCAGACAATGAGGATGTCAAAACATTCATCGCAGCTATAAGAGAAATCCAAAGGATCAACAACAGCCCAGCATTGCAAAAATATGGGAGTACACTTGTAGATACCCCATTACCAGGTGGCTAAGATGAACAATACAAACGTGGAATATATATCGACATCATTCGTTTACAGGGTGTGAAAATGAGAGATTCAATAGTGACGAATACTGGGAATGTTGCTTGAGAACTATAATCGGCAGCCTGTACCATCAAGTAGCGACTTGCAGAATGGGGCCAGACTCTGATCCAGAGGCCGTAGTAGATCCAAGACTCAAAGTACATGGAATAAAAGGGTTACGCATTGCTGATACGAGCATCATCCCACACCCTGTGACAGCACACACTGTTGGACCAGCCTACATGATAGGTGAAAAAGCTGCAGATATTATCAAAAAAGATTGGAAACGTCTGTGAGGTTGTTGAGTCTGGAAGAAAATTAGTTCGTTTCTCATTGATGCAACAATAGAATACATCGAGAGACTTTCCACACTTCTGGAAGCATTAATTGAGGAATATCAATATGAATTATGAGCAGTGCCATATTCCTTTTTGAGGAAATCGAGGTAGTTATTAGGCACCTTGTTTTGCAACTGCACTCATATGGGATTCATTGAAAATTTGATGGACTATTTTCATATTGTCCCTAACATTTTCATGAAGGTGATAAAACAAATGACACAATGTACTGTTTCTGAATGAACCAATGAAATTAGTGATACATCAATGGATTTATTTAGTTATTGATTCGCAATGAAAAACCTGTAATTATAAATATAGCCATGATATATTAAATCGCATTTCTGTTCACTATCATTCTATATTCCCCACTTCGAATTGTGATTAACGAAAAATAAATCTGATAGTTTGATTTTCTTAAACAATTAACACATATTCGTTATGTTTACAAAACAAGAAAGTTATACAAGTTATACAGTTCTCATCGAACATTTTTATAATCATTCCAGAATTTTTTCCATCATCCAACAATTGTTCAATTTGTCGTGTCTGATAATCTGAGACCTAGAAAAAGCTTGAATTTGAAGAAAATAATTGTATTCCAATTCGAAAGATTCGTACTATATTTGCTTGTATTATATTATTTTTGTTGAAAAAAAAATTTCCATATCGAAAAAACTAAATGAATTAATTGTGGACTGATTACTGAATTTCAGAACCTAAACTATCAGGAATTATTTTTTTACTTGACTAGTGCAAGTTCACTGACATGTTTACTTTCTATTGCATTGATTTTTTGTTGCATGAATGGATATTAATGAAACATGCTGCTTTGATGTTGACTTTTTTGAATTGTCCCCAGAATATCATAAATATCTAACATCTTGGCATGCAAATTATTTTTAATCAATAGTAAATAAATGGAATTCGAAACTTAATCGCAATCGAATAATTATTGGTAAATCGATTGCATATTTTCGTTCATATAAACCAATTCAAAATAATGTAAATTCTTGATGATTTGTCGCAGTCCAAATGGACAGATTCTGTAATTTATTTGATATTAGGAAAAGCGAAAATTAATGCCCAACACGTATTCAAAGTTCCTACGTGCGCAGAACTAATTACACCTTGATTATAAATATACAAAGCCATTTAGTTGGCATGGCATGAAGTGGTTGAGATTTTGAAAGCATCTGTCAGTCGATAGATACACTCATTCGTTTTCGAACATCAAGAAAGTGAGCTGGGGTAAGTTGTTCACCGAACCTTCAAAGCCTAACACATTATCATTCTTGATTTTAGTTCAAGGTGTACATTCTTCGAAATCACTTTTCTCATAACCCCATGTGCAATATGATCCATCATCATTTTAATAATGATCTCCAAATACTTTGATAAAATAACAGTAACTTATATTTATTATTCCAGGTTTGGCATTGATTTATGAATAGCTTATGATTACTGAAATTGGTTTTCAGTAGAAAAATTTTCATGATGGCTGCCATGAGGGTGAGCTTAACCTCCAATTGATTAATATTCACACATTTTTTACCAAATATACAGAGTAGTCCATATGGATGAAATGAATTAATATACCCGCTTTCCATTTCAAATACTCCAAGTCATCTTCCCAAAAATATTTATTATTAATAAATTTCTCTGGAAGATGTAGGCTATCAATACTTATAATATGGAGGGAATAACATGTGACATAATATCACAAAAGTATTTCCTGATTAATCTTCGATTTATTTTCCTTACTTTCGATCTCCACGAAATTTGAAAAACTTGGTATTAGAATATTATTTCTCCTATTTCAAATGAAAGTATGCTCATCATTCAGTGGTATCAGTAATATTTTCATACCATAAATTGTCAAATGGACAATAAAACTCGACATATGCATTCCTTACCATATTCATATGCATTGTATATACAAAGAATAATTCAGAAGTGTAACTCCAACAGTACTAATTACATCCATGAATATATTACCATGGACAGATATGATTAATTAGTCCAATGACTTGTTGATAAAACTAGCTTTGGTACCAACAACCATCAAATTGTTGAATATGAGTATTCAACGGCAGTATGTCTAATTTTAATAAAATTAATTAACGAGTACCTACTCACCCAATCATTCAATTTTAGGCAATCCATTACATGCCGTTGATTTTTTTGCTCACCTTGTCGACTACAAATGCCAATTATGATTATGTTGGTGGTTTCCTTAATTATCTTATAAATGCTGTGACGACATCACCTAATGTGAACCCTCTTTACCCACAACCAAGACAGATCGGTGAGTAAAATTTCAGGCTTAGTTTTGATATTGCGAATATGCATCTACATTGAATAGGTGGACAATTCTTTGTACGATTATTTTTCAATTAGGTTAGGTGATTACATATATCAAGTTCTCATTTGCATTATGTGATTGTTATGAAAAGATTAATATGAAGAAATATTGTGAATCTTGAAGAAGTCCTAATTCAGATTAATCATTAGATCAGTTCACCTTCTTATTGTATAGATTCTTCTTCATCAATACACAGAACGAAAATGAATTATTCATGGGGGGATGTACTGCACAATCATATCTGCAACTAATTTATATACAACATGTGATTCGTTTACGAAGTACCATGGCCAAATACAAACGAGCTATTATTAAAGTCTTTGTTCGTCAAACAATTTTGAAGAAGGGGCATATTGCAATCAGTTTCGTCCAATGATTTGAAACAGGAAAAAATACATCAAACAGCGACAATCGTTAATATCGAGTATTAACGATAATAGATGTTCTGCAATTAAAATACGAAATGCATTATTTACTCGATTCATTTCGAAGAAAAAATACATTAATGGGTTAATTGTCTCGACACCTCATCTTAATGTACGTTTTTACCTGACATTTATTGTTAACCTAGAATTTCCAGCAGTTTGATCAGTTATAAGTTATGATTGAAAAAATTTAAACAAACTAATCAACATTCATCTTCCAGTTGACAATACTACACATGACTTCATAGTAATTGGAGGAGGACCAACAGGATCAGTTATCACGAATCGATTAACAGAAATTTCGAATTGGAAAGTTCTTCTTTTGGAATCAGGAGGAGAACCGCATATCTTAACAGACGCTCCTTTCATATGTGGAGCTCTCGAATTCACTGACTATAACTGGGGCTACAAATCAGAACAACAGGAAGGATTTTGTAGAGGTACTATTTTGTTTTCGTAGAGGTTCTCTTGTGATTTCTGCTGGTCATACCAATGAATGTATTTTCGTTAATCATTAACTTATATCTATCCTCTGTTGTAATCGATACAGAAAGATATTTGATTATTATAAGGAAAAACTCTAATTCTCATTAGGTAGTATTGATTTGATTTCATTCTCCAAACTATCGAATTTTCATGATTTATATGAAAGTACAGAAATATTGAGTGTATCCAATGAAGTATATGTCTTGCATATAATGCGTCCAATGAACTTATACTACATTTTTTTAAATGTTTTTTCAATTCAACAGGTTGTGAAGGAAGAAGATTGGAATGGCCAAGTGGTAACGTTCTTGGAGGCAGTTCGATAATCAACTACATGATTTATGTAAGAGGCAATAGAGAAGACTACGACAGATGGGCTGCTAAAGGCAACCCAGGTTGGTCCTTTGACGAGGTCTACCCTTACTTCCTGAAATCTGAGGACGCCCATATCGCTAGAAGCGACAAAGAGTATCACCACGAAGGAGGTTACCTGACCGTTTCAGACATTCCATACAGAAGTGAGGCTTCAAAAGCTTATGTGAGGGCTGCTCAAGAAGCTGGACATCCCTATACGGATTATAATGGAGCTCATCAACTCGGTGTAAGGAATCAAAAGTAATACAATGAGTATCAGTCAGAAACTAAGAATCATCTCAATGAATCGAGAAATAGCAAGAATGATTTCATTCCAGCAACAAATCCTTGATCCTTCGGCTCCTACACCAGAAAATCTATTGAGAAGTATCATTGTCCCATATGACTTTTGATTAGAAAGTGTGACGATCTCCTATCTAGAGGCTTTCTGTGGTTTTTATATGATTTCTTTCATCACCATATTCATAGACATTGCAGTATTTCAATAACACATTTTATTCTTAATTCTTCAAAAGTGGCTTCAAACAGTAACTGCAGGAAGAGTGAACCAAATTATTGAAATATGTATATACTGAATAATTACCTCGAACAGTAAGTTGGTTATTGAGACAGACCACATTGGAAAAATTAAAACATTGTGAATAAAAAATTATGCTCTTGGCTCGAAATCCATTGAATAGAACTATAGAAACCATTCTATTCAATTAGTCATATAAGAGGTATACATGGGTCCAAACAATATTGAATGCATGCATACTTTATTTGTTTGTCGTTATATTTGGTTATTTATAATTTTCTGTTTTATTTTATATATTATGTACTCATTAGGTCAAGATATAATTTCACACTCATATTTCTTAAATTTACATACACATATCCATTTTTTTTTACATCTCACATTTTTGCATTTTAACATTTCAAAATTGTATACTAGATATTAACATTCTACATTTAAACATTTAAATTTGATATTTTTACATCTTTCGATATCACCATTTTACATTTATACATTTTCTATTTTTACATTTTTCAATGTTTACGTTTTCACATTTTATATTTGAAACTTTTCAACGTTTCATTGATTAATTAGTTAACTTGCACATTGACAAGGTCATACCTTTTATAAGCAACAAACTTATCTATTTGCTGAAATTGATTGAATTTTTGTAGTTGTAAATTTTTATATATGTTGATGGCAAATAAATTATTATTATTATTATTCTCTTTCAGGTTTCGTTTGTTCAGGGAACTATCAGGAATGGAAGTAGATGTAGTTCCGAGAAAGCTTTCCTAAGGCCGATAAGAAATCGGAGGAATGTGATAATTCGAACTGGGTCTAGAGTGATGAAAATTCTCGTTGATCCTCATACCAAACGGGCGTACGGTGTCAAATACATGACAAGAGGACGTGTTCATTACGCTTTCGCCAGAAAAGAAGTTATTTTGACTGCTGGACCTTTGAATTCGCCACAGCTACTTATGCTATCTGGTATAGGACCTGAAAAGCACCTCCAAGAACTAGGTAATTCAAAAACTTCGAAGAAAAGAAATATATTCTGTAAATTACTTCATTTTTGATCCTGATACAAACGATAGACTTCTTCAAATTTATTTCCAGGTATTCCAGTTGTTCAGGATCTTCCTGTAGGAGAAACAATGTATGACCATCCTACTTATCCAGGCATTTTTTTCAGGGTGAACGATAGCCTATCATTCAATAATTTGGCGTCAAGTCTCATAAATCCAGTCAACTATATTGAATTTATGCGAGGAAAAGGGCCAATCACATCGTTAGGTATATTTAACAATCAATATTGAGAATCAATATGACTAATTCCAAAATTTTTTTCGCGGTGTTTCAGGAGGTGTAGAAGTGATGACTTATATTAGAACCAACGTTAGTACCGATCCTGTGAAATCATATCCAGATATGGAAATGTTTATGATATCAGGATCCATGAATACAGATTACGGCACCATTTATAGAAAAATATTCAACATACCAAGAAGAATTTACGATAAGGTGTGGAGACCGTTAGAAGGACAATATGTTTACTCGGTAAGTATCAACTAATATCGAAATGGTAATGATTGGAATCGTGTTTTAACAATTATCTAGGTACTGCCAATGTTGGTGCATCCAAAATCCAAAGGACGCATCAAACTTAAGTCTAGCAACCCATTTGATGCCCCAAAATTCTATGCGAACTATTTATCAGATCCAGACAACATAGATGTCAAAACTTTCATAGCAGCCATAAGAGAAATACAGAGGATCAATGACAGTCCAGCGATGCAGAAATATGCTAGCACTCTAGTGAATATTCCTTTACCAGGTAGATACCTACATTGTGAAGAGAATATTATTCCTATACTGTCGCCTAATTTATAGGTTGTGAGAATGAGATATTCAACAGCGACAAATACTGGGAATGTTGTCTGAGAACTGTAATTGGAAGTTTGTACCATCAAGTAGCAACTTGCAAGATGGGGCCCAAATCGGATCCAGAAGCTGTGGTGGACCCAAGACTTCGGGTTTATGGAATAAAAGGGCTAAGAGTTGCGGGTATCAGTGTTATACCACATCCGGTGACAGCACACACCGTTGGACCTGCATATATGATTGGAGAAAAAGCTGCTGATATTATTAAACAGGACTGGAAAAATAAAATCAATACGTACTATTGAATCTTTGAGAAATTATTTTGCAGAATTGGCTTTTGAAGAGACAAATACCAGTGCAGAAACTGTTAATGAACCTCACCCAATGATATTCAAATGATCTGTATGATCCAAAAACAAAGATATCTAACAAAATAGCGAGATAACAATCAAGTTTCATCTGGAACTCAGGAATGAGTCTCAGAAGTTGCTCTGATAGAAAGACAGGTCATTTTACCTGAATTTTGGTCAATAATTGTTTTTTTGCCCCCAATAAAACAAAGAAAGTGATAATGTATTTGATAATTTGGATACATTAGATACTGATGATTATTCGACAGTTACTATGTTGTATTAATCCATTAATCATGAGTTGCTTGAAGTTTAACAATCATTTACTGGTAACAATTCTTCGAAATATAAAGGATTCACAACGAGTTTCATTCATCTAATAATTATACGTAGTGGACACAATTACTAATTAACATCATGATGAATTTCTATAGGAATCAATGTATTTTTACTTCTGTTAGAGAAATCATCATATTCTTTTTTTTATCATTCATAAAATAATCAGTATCAACGATACTTCCAAATTGCATGCTATCACAAGATTATTGCTGCATTCTTGTGTGGAATAGATAAATATTTAACTGGATTTTACAATTAAACTGCAAATGTAAAGAGGAAGATTTGAAATGTATGACGTCCATACGTATTTACTGATAGTTTTAATTAGTGATTGCATTATATTTTCGCGAAAATAGTGAATCAATGAATCTCAAATAATATTTCCGACGTCAAATATCGCCATTGGTGTAGCATATTCGATAAAACCGAAAGTTGATTTCAACTTGCTCATTTTGAGTTCATTTATATTCTCTATTCTGAGAAATATTCAATGTACAATAAGAAACTTCTCCTGAATGAAAAAAAAAATATTATTGAATATTGATATTGAAGATATGTGTGATCTCGTGAGCGATTCAACATCAAAACTTCAGAATATCGCAATATCGATAATTGATAAGAAATTAAAAAAATATAGAAACTGATTGATATATCACCTGATGCAATAAAAGAAGGAATTGTTATCTGAAAAAAACAAAAACTTGATTATTTCCAAGCCAATATTCAATATCAATATTCAATCACCTTTCATTGGTTAATCATTAAGATTTCAACATAAAAAATTTACTCTTACAAGTTCAAGAAATAATACGATTGATGATAATCAGGATGAATAATATTTATAGTATGATATTGAAAATAATCAACTTCTGGCCAACAGAAAATACTACGCCTCTGAATGATTTCTTGGAATTACAAGTTCTATTTCGAATGGGAATATCGAAAGATACTCACTGTATAGAACTAGTATTAGAGGTATTCAGCATGAATTGTTCGTATCATATCTTTCAAATCGTACCCAGGCTGTCAAAATACAATATTCGAATGAAAAATACAACCAAAATCTTTTTTCAAATCAGTTAATTGATGACATAGGTGTTCCCCAGGGATCAGTTTTGGGGAAGACCCTTTTTATCCTTTACATCAATGAGTTGCCATCTGTTCTGCCGAAGTCATACACTTGTTTGAATGCTGATGATTCTTCTCTCCTATTTGAATCAAAAGATTTGCCTGAATTGCAACAAAATATAAATTCTGATCTCGATAGGCTGCAAAATTGGTTCAGTGAAAACTCATTATTTTCGAATGCCTCCAAAACGAAAGCAGTAGCTTTTCATAATGCTCAAAATATTAACACAGTAGAAATTGATATTGGAATATCCGGTGTTGGGATGACAGCATACATTTTCAGGGCTTTTTCTAGACAGCAATCTCAGTTTCCGTCAGCACTGCGATAATCTCATTAGAATACTCAATGGGCAGTGTTTTCTGCTTAGAAACCAGAGAAGAATCCTAGACAATTCTACTCTACTTTTATATCACAACGGGCAGATACAATCAAGAATAAACCATGGAATTGTTGTTTGTGGAAATTCTCCACCTGCACACAATTTTTTTGAGACGCAAAAGAGAATTATCAGAACCATCGCGTCACAAACATCATCGTGTAGAACACTATTTGAAGAATTGAACATTTTGCCTCTACCGGGTATCTACATTCTGGAAGTTTTGTGGTACATCCATAAGAATAGAGAAGTTTTTAAACCAAACCAATGTACTCGCATCAGAAATGATTTTAACATACCCAAAACACGTTTATCTTCAGGTCTGAACTCGTTGGAGGTTTTGGGGCTGAGATTGTATGATGCACTTCCGGAGTTTTTGAAAATTATAACCAGGAAATAATATTCAAACAATAAGTAAAACAATACTACCATAGACGAGTTTTTATCTCACCTATATTAGAAAAAAAGTTTTGTGTTATTTTTCATCACTGCTGCTTTGTTCGCACACTTGATTGTTTTAATGCCTCTTATTATTTATGAATGTGTTTGTTATATACTCGTATTTTATATTCTGTATCTGATATGTACTGATTTGTCCAATTGTTTATTGGATCAATAAAGAATTGAATCGAAATTGAATTGAATTGATAGTTTGATTGTATCTCACTTTTATCGACCATCGTATTTTCTTTAATAGGAATTCTATGGTGATGTATATCTACCAATTTTATTGAGAATTCCTAACAGCTACACCACTGTTATAATTGGGCTTTTTCATAAGATAACTGATATTTTGTCAGGTATTTAAACGACCAACAGTTCACTTAAAATACACTGTGAACATGAAGGTGAGTGATATTCTATTTGCAACTGCAATTCTTAAAAAAAATCGATGATTCAGAATGAATAAGTATCTATTGAGTCAGTTGATAAAATGATAGTTCAACTATCTTGACTTCATTTTCTTCTATCTCACCAATTGATATATTGTTTATGAAATTTTCAGAAAGTTGAAACTCGAGTATTACATTCTAGTTTCATGAAGGAACTTTCAGAAATAATCTGAACCACTTTTTTCTGTACAGGAACTACTTCTTCTCGTATCAATTATTTTGCTTCTGCAAATACCGCAATCCATAGGACTATACGATGACCACATCGGGAACGTATTGAGTTCTTTTATTGATTTAACAATCCGTGAGACCAATTTGATTTCTGAATATCCTACAAGAACCATAAGTGAGTTCCTGAATATATATTTCACAGCACTCAAGTACTAAAGAGATATTTCATCATCACATTAAAGAGATGTTAGGGTCGAACTGATGGAATTATATTTTCAGCTGATAATGCATCGTACGATTTTGTGATTATTGGGTCTGGACCGTCTGGTTCAGCGCTTGCCAACAGACTCAGTGAAAATCCAGAATGGAATATTCTCCTTCTGGAGGCTGGTGGAGAACCAAATTGGGTCAGCAACGTACCAATGCTAGATGGAGCTGTAGAATATTCAGATTACAATTGGGGATATACATGTGAACCACAAAGTAGTTATTGTAGAAGTACGTAATCGAATAACACATTGGTATTAAGAGTAATTAGTTTAATGTTCTTGTTTTGAACAATTCAATGACGTTTATGAATTCAAAAAATTTGGCCCTTCATAATAACTACAACAATATCAATATCTGTAACGCTATTAGTGTTCTCATTAACTTTCATTGTCATAAGTAGTATTCATTATTTTTCGATTCCAGTTAATGATAAGAAATTAAACTAAGCATAGCTAATTGATATTCTTGATAAAAATAACTGGATGCTACTTGACGAGTTTGAGTCCTACAAGAGAAATAATTGAGATGTTTGTAAGTGGAGCATTACAATCATCTCGTGATGGAGATATGATGACGCAATAGGGTTTGTATTTTCCGTTCTCAAAATGACTTCGAATGAATCAATGAGTTCAGGATGTTCCTTATAAATCTACTCCTACAACAATCATTGTTGTGTTTCCTCAGTTGAACATTGCAATATTCAAATGTTTCAGATTGTGAAGATGGTGTGTTGCAATACCCCCATGGTCGTGTCTTGGGAGGCAGCTCTGTTATAAATTACATGGTTTACTCCAGAGGCAATAAACTAGACTTTGACAGATGGGCAGCGATGGGTAACCCTGGATGGTCTTTCGAAGAAGTCCTACCGTATTTTTTGAAAATTGAATCTTCCCACGTAGCTATCGAAGATGATGGATATCACAACGGGAATGGACCTGTATCAGTAAGCGATGTGCCTTTCAGATCTAAACTAGTAGATGTTTACGTGAAAGCATCTCAAGAGGCTGGTTATTCCTACGTGGATTATAATGGAAAGTCTCAGATAGGGGTGAGCTTTGTTAACATGTGGTTACTGTTAAAATATCCTTACTGATTCGAAGAATATTATTAGGTATCATATGTTCAAGCCAACATAAAAAATGGAGGAAGATGGGATGCAGAGAAATCATATTTAAAACCAATAAAAAATCGCCGGAATATCAACATCCAAAAAGCTTCTCGTGTAACCAAAATTCTGATTGATCCGAGTACTAAAGTAGCTGAGGGTGTCGAATATATTCATGGTGGAAGAACTTACAAAGCTTTTGCATCTAAGGAAGTCATATCATCTGCTGGTTCTTTTAATTCTCCGCAACTATTGATGTTGTCAGGAGTTGGATCCAAAACAGATTTGAGACAATTTGGTAAATAAAATCATCGAGGATACCGTCTAATAGAGTGTGTTCTTGAAGGAATTCAGCGCAGTGGGTTATGCACTATAGTCAACTGTGAAGCTCTCAGATTCAATCGTTTATCAAGTTGAAAATTGTTAATTTGAAAATGGAGGTCGAATTCCAGATCTTGTTACTTCACTAAGCATGGTCGTCGACAATTTGTTATGATCAGATCAACAGCGCAGTTTTCAAGGTGACTCACGGAGTTGGTAACAAAGCCTCTCTAGAACACATTCACCACAAAAAATGGAAAATTATACATGCTCGAATAGTTTATCATCTACAAACCAATAAATATCGATATATTGAATGATTTTTTAATGTTTTTACTCATAGGAATTCCAGTTCATAGTGATCTTCCAGTTGGTAAGAAAATGCATGACCACGCTTTATTTCCTGGGGTAATTTTTCAATTGAATGATAGTTTACCCATCAACGTCTTAGGAGAAATCTTCAACTCATCAACTTTTTCGGAATATTTGAAGGGAAAAGGAGTACTTACGTCAATTGGTGGGTATTACTTATTATATTGTGCAAATTTCAATCGTCTGAGACGATCTCTATGTATAGCGATTTCAAGATATAGTATTTTATATCGTCGAGGGCTAATTTTCTGCTGGTAATGGAAAATCAATTAGTATGGAGTACTGTGGTCTTTTTCAGGTGGTGTAGAGGCAATCAGTTTTATAAAAACCAATACCTCGTCAGATCCTGACGATTCTTATCCAGACATAGAGCTCGTAATGTATGGACTCTCAATGGCAGCTGATTCCGGAATACTTCTCAGGAGAACGTATAATATAGACCCAAATACATACAACACGGTTTTCAAACCACTTGAATCCAAATATACATACCAAGTAAGTTTATAACGAAGAATATACATGTATATGTTCTGGCGAATAATTGATGTTCACTTGAATGAGGCCTTGCCAAGATGTCATTCAGTCAACGACAAATTTGCGACTAATCATCACCTCCTGAGTTAGCCATCCTCTAACACTCATTTCGAACTCGGGAAATATAATGAAAATGTCTTTTTACCCGCCCTGTGTATACCTTGGAATCTATTATCATAACTGATCTCGATATTCTTTGTTGTTTTCTTATCTTGGTTAGATAGTTTGGGAATATAAATTGAATTCGCTTCGCTCAATTCTCAGTATTGGTCGATGGAACGAATTCACAGTTTATAATATGATTGTGACGTTTTCTGGACCATCATTTGGTTTCAGGTTAGTCCAATTCTGCTCCATGCAAAATCTTTGGGTCGGGTCGAGCTCAGATCAAGTAATCCTCTAGATCCACCCAAATTTCACACAAACTATTTCAGTGATCCTGAAAATAATGATATTGCAACTATGATAGCAGGAATCAGAGAAATTGAAAGGATCAATCGAACTCCTACTATGCAGAAATATAATGCAACAATTGTAACAACACCGATACCAGGTAAGGTCAAAATTTATAGAATTTTGAAATCCATGCAACGAGGGTCGTTTGTTATGACAGCAATTCAATGTTTAATAGTTTAATATAAAAAAAAGAATGAAGAGGCCATTACTGAAACATACATCTATTTCGAGGATCGTGAGGAATACCGTTACTCAAAATGAATAAAGGATTTGGAAAAACATTAAACCGAAATTGAATTACTCATTTCTTAAAAATATCACTCTCTATCCAAAAAGTTGACTTTCTAACCACTCTCATAATAACATCAGATAAAAACCTTCCCAAAGTTTCTCATCATGAGGCAAACTGTCACTAGAGCCATTTCGAAATAATCAAAATATATAGGGTGAGCGATGGTCCAGTGACCTTTCTGTCTATTTGAATGGGAGACTGGATTATCTTCTTCTTGAATCAAGATTTTAGAACCATGTTTGAATTAACTTGGGAGGTTTTGAGGCATTTTAGGACATTTGGAATATTATCGAACGTCGCCTTTTCTATATCATGCTCTTGCAGGATGCGAGGATAAAGAATTTGACTCTGATGACTACTGGGAATGCGCTATCAGAGGTATTATAACTTCCTTATACCATCAAACTGCTAGCTGCAAAATGGGGCCTAAAGAAGATCCAGAAGCTGTGGTTGATTCGGAATTGAAAGTACACGGTATAAATAATTTACGTGTAGTAGATGTCAGTGTGATACCAGTAGCAATGTCTGCCCATACAGTAGCAGCAGCTTACATGATTGGAGAACGAGCCGCAGATATTATCAAAAAAGAGTATAATGGGATTTAATTGGTGATAGGTGATAATGTGAATGGAATGATTCGGATTTGAATAAATTAATTCTCATGAGATGTAGTGATGTCTTTATTTAATGAATGAAATATCAGTATAATTCCCAAGAATACAGCGAAACATGACCTGACCTAAGCTCATTATGGTATCAATTAGTATATTTTTATGTAGTACAACAACTATAATACATAATTTTACAATATTCTCAGATGATATAAATAATCATTCCTACCTTGAATTCCGCATATAGAAAGTATACTGAGTATAAACATAAATACGACATGGAGTTTCTATGATAAACTACTGATTATAACGAATTTTTTTTCTACACAGTTATTGTCTCAAAAAGAAGATATCAATGGTTTCTCATTGAATCTTCTTATTATGTATCCGGTCCCATTCTTCATACAGGGTGGAGACTTCAAATGGTAACTTGCATTTCACAAGCATAATTATCTTAAACAGGCAAAAAGTAGTAGAAAGTCGCCAGCTCTTGAGGATAATTGGCAAGTTCAATGAGCTACCTCACTGAAATATTTGAATGTTTGCGAACTGGTTCGATTCATCTTGAATTAGTATGAAGTAAAAGTGTTCTTTACAGTACTTTTAAGGAAGTATGCTGACACCAATCGATGTCTAGAAAGAAATAACTTACGAAATGCAATGTTTTACTCTCAACTCGATTCACGATATTCTGGGGAATCAGTTTTATTGAACAACTCGAATTCATTCGTTATTTATTGGCCCTTTTCTTCTATTGGAATGTGAATTTAATACCTGAATATTGGGAAAAGTATTATAATCAATTCCAGCTTATCAAAGTACGTGAACATCAAACTTCATTGTTCATAATAATGTAACATGTTATAATCATATTGTGTCATTTATGAAAGGGTCTCAAAGTAATGACGAGATTGTTAAAAGGATATTCACATTTTTGAAGAAGTAAAAAAAATCACAAATTATTTTCATGTGGAATTTCGATTGACATACTCATTTCCGTGGCCTTAAAATCGAGTAAAGTTATGATAAAAATACAGGTGGAAGAAAAAAACAAGTTTATTTTCTATATTTCATCAACCATTACAAGGTGAAAAGATGGATCCTGTAATGGTTTATCGTATTATACAAATATTCATGTACGTCAAGGGCAAAAATTATTTTCATGAATCCATTAACGGTTCCTGAATTTTCATTTCAAGAAAGCATAGGCGTAGTAATTCATGGTGAATGTTATAATAACATTAATGAGAAATAATAAGGATTCATCTACTTGTTGATGGATTTCGGAACTCTCTCAAAATTATTCATTTATATCGTGATTAAAAGCAAAAACCAACACATTATTTGGTGAGTTCAAGGAGGATCCCTTTCTAATTTTCAGATCGATACTCTGAGTTATCAAGAAACAAAGTCGGTATGATGAAGTACCTGCTGCTTTGTGAGGGATATGATTAATTATTTATCGTAATGTGAATTGCGCAGTTTTTTAAAAACAACAGTTTATCAGAGACCTTGATTTATTCCCCCTGATTTAACCTTGAATGACGCTCCTGGTGTATACAGCAATCTTCAGAATCAAACTGTGTCCAGACTGTTAAGAAACCTGTTGTTTGGAATACAACTTTTCTTTACTTATTTCCGAGAATCCTCAATTCAGTCTACAGTGCTTCATGAAGAGAAGAACATTGTTCAATTTAGTGTGGAAAGTGCAACATTTACGAAAGACCCGGAAGATATTGATGGATATTTGAAGTAGAGAACTAATGGCATCCAAAGTGGGAAGGCTTTTATTTTTCATTATTTCATACACAAATTGCAGAACTTCAGGAACTTCGGTATATCCCAACTATGCTGATTCACCGTATTCAAGTAAGTAATAATATTCGTTTTTATGATTTCAAAGAAATATGTATTTTTGTGGCAGACAGTTTGACGCTGGAATACTTGACGTTGACGTTAATCTTATAAGAATTGATTTTCAATCTTATCAATGAATGAATATCGAGGAAAAATATAGCAAGACATATTTTATCACTTTAATGAAACATTATGTTATAAAATTGGAATTGAATAAAAACCACTTCGATTTCGCCTATTAAAGTATTCAAAGAACTTTCAATTGACTCATTTCCTGAAAGAATATGGACTACAAGAATCACAATCAAGGTTCAATTGAGTCTCCATGTAACGGAATAAAACCACTCCATTTATGGTTGTCGAATTGTAAGAGATCACTTTGATTACACAGGAAATTATCACACACAACAAAATGAGAGTTTCGACTTCATTGTGATTGGATCTGGTCCCACTGGAGCAGTAATCGCGAACAGATTATCGGAAGTGCCTGAATGGAACGTCCTGTTGTTAGAAGCAGGAGAGCAGGCCATTATTCTGTCAGATGTCCCTGGAATAGCAGGATGGATTGGCTTCACAGATTTGAATTGGGGCTACAAGGCAGAAAGGCAAAGTGGATTTTGCAGAGGTGATCAATTATTTCAGTATTTATTATTATGAATAGAGCTGCGGATCAATGTGTGACGATATATTCAAATAACATTCCATTACTCCCGATCAACAATTCGGAGATATCTCTGATGATCATGAATATTGATGAATAACTGGGCTATGAATTTGAGGTCATGTGACCTACTATCTTGGAATCTGATGTGTCGTTTTTGTATCGAAGGTAACCTTGTAAATATCTACAATATAATGAAGATGAGATGTTATATACAAGGTTGGGTTTCATTTTTGAATATGAATCATCATTTGAAAAGCATGAAATAAGAATCTTCAAGTCTAAATTACCAGTTCACCTTAAAATCTACAGAAGTTGAATTCAGTTGGATCGAAGTGCTGCTGGTATTTCTTTATTAAGTCTTCATAATTCTCATGAGATCAATAATCTCGTTTACTTTATCGTCAATTTTTCCCATTGTGAATAAATGGGCGAAGTCGAGAAAGAAAGGATCAGCGATGAATAGATAAGTTGCTGAATTCAGATCTGAAATAGATTGTTTCTCTTAGACTCTTCGAATCCGAAGTAATTGCCAAAGAACTACTGCCATTTGCAAAAAATTGTGTAGAATTGCCAATCAATAAATTCTCGATCTCGAACTCGATCAATAACGTTCTCGTTTTTCGATTCAGCTAACATATTCTCAAAATTCAAAGTACATACAAAATGACATTTAAAAAAATAAAAATGTTATATTCGGCATGTTCTGTTACTGCCTTCGAATCAGAATCCAGACAAAAATTGTGCAAACATATGTCTTGTGGACTCGTAAGAACTCCGTCAATGTTTATTAATTCTTCCTCAATAATTTTTCAATATTTCTTTTCAATACACCTTCCATTTTTGCTGCTGTTTGCTACTGTTTGATGCTTCCTTCGATGTTTCTTCAATGTTTCTTAGATGTTCTTTGGACAACAAAATTCAATAAATTCTCCGTATATTCTATTTACAGGATGTATGGAGCAGAGAGCCATCTGGCCACACGGGAAAGCAGTAGGTGGTAGCACAATAATCAATTTCATGATTCATGTGCGTGGTAACAAGCTCGAATATGATCGATGGGCCGCTATGGGCAATCCTGGTTGGGCGTACGATGACGTTTTACCCTATTTCATCAAATCTGAAGATTCTAAGGTTAACATACAGGATGCTGGATATCACGGAAGTGGCGGATATTTGTCTGTCTCAGATGTACCTTATCGAACGGAGTCAGCGAATGTCTTTGTGAATGCAGCACAAGAGGCTGGATTACCTTATGTTGACTATAACGGGAAATATCAGATAGGGGTGAAAAATCCCATTTCTCAAAGTGGTTCATTTGCCATTCAATATGAAAATATTTCTGTAGGTTTCGTATGTTCAAGCACATTTGAGAAATGGAAGACGTTGTAGCGCAGAAAAAGCTTTCTTGAGACCGGTTTTAGATAGACCAAATTTGAGAATTCTCACAGGATCTAGAGCTGTCCAAATCCTCATCGATCCAGAAACGAAGAGAGCTTATGGTGTAAAATTTGCTAAAAATAAACTATACCACTATGCTACAGCCAAAAAAGAAGTTATAGTCAGTTCTGGAGGTTTAAACTCTCCACAGCTATTGATGTTGTCTGGTATAGGACCAAAAAACCATCTAGAAGAACTTGGTGAATATATATTTAATATATAATGACTTAGAATTGGTTGATTCAATTCCCACAGATATTCCAGTTATTACTGATTTACCAGTAGGTGAAAAAATATATGATCATGCAACATTTGTGGGAGTTACATTCCAGTTAAACGAAAGTATCATAAACAAACAAAATGAAATTATAGCCAATCCCATTCCACCTTTTATTGAGTTCCTGACACAAGGTACAGGGCCAATTACAAGTCTTGGTAGGCAGCATTCCACATGAAAACACGATACTGTGACAATTAACATTAATGCAGTTATTTCAAGGCGGGGTTGAGGCTTTGGCTTACTTTAAAACAAATATATCAACAGATCCTGATCCTTCTATTCCGGATGTAGAATTCATGTTCATTGGTGGAGGTATAAGCACGGATAATGGTGTTGTCTTCAGAAGAATGTTCAATATACCACAAGAAACATACGATATAGTATGGAAACCATTAGAGAACAAGTATATTTACCAGGTTGAGATTCCCACTTCGTTTGACAACAAGTCTATTCAACTTCGTTTTCAGGTATATCCTATGTTGTTGCATCCACAATCGTATGGCTACATGGAACTCAAGTCCAAGAATCCATTCAAATGGCCAAAATACTACGCAAATTACATTTCTGACCCGTATGATCACGACATAAGACAATTCATCCTAGCTATCAGAGAAATGCAAAGGATCAATACAAGTCCTTCGTTTCAAAAATATGGAGCAACTCTCGTATCCATACCTATTCCAGGTGAGTTTGAATTTGAATTTCAATAATTGGCACATCATGTAATTGTTGTAAAGTTGGAATAACTGTCATACAAACAGAAAATTTTATTTGAATTCTTAAGATCATCTGAATATCTCCTAATTGCAGGTTGTGAAAATCAAATTTTCGACTCTGAAGACTATTGGGCATGTTGCTTGAGACAACTGATGGCTAGTCTTCACCACCAAATATCTGCCTGCAAAATGGGGCCTGTACATGATCCGGAAGCAGTTGTAGATCATAAGCTGAGAGTTCATGGTATAGGAAATCTCAGGGTAGCTGACACCAGCATTATTCCACTAACACTATCGGCACATACAGCTGCACCTTCTTACATGATCGGAGAAAAAGCTGCTGATATGATTAAGGAGGATTGGATGTCCATTCAAAGTAGATAGTATCATGGGAAAAGTATTAGCTTTCGAGAAGAAATTGGGGTTGTTGCTACTGCAACAGATATCACCTACAGTATTATGTTCTGTTATTTGTTTTAACTTTTGCACTTTAATTCTTGAGAGATTGTTATTTTATCATCAGTTATTTTTTTAGGGAACATAGTTGAAAGTCAGAAGTTTTTCAAAAATAAAATATATTCATGTTGGGTATGTTCTTCTCTCAAACCTTACACAAACCTGTCAGAATAATCAAACCGAACGTCTCAATTAGAACGTTGTTCATAATGTTGAAATTCGGAGAATTGAAAAACCATCGTTCAGATAAATTTGGAAAATGAAGAGTTGTTACGTGAATACGACTATTGATGTACACAATAGAAATTTCGTGCATGTCCTAATATTTTAGAGGATCAACTTTAATCATTTCATTGATATAATGAATATTACTGTTTTTATTCCACGTTTTCACCGCTATATTCTCCTCATTTCGAACGCCATCTAGCGTGACTCAAATTTCCTATATGTTAACAACTCACTTCACATAAAAATCTAGACGTAAATCGATAAATTGACGATTTTTCAGTAATTTAATGGTTCTCAAACAAACTCAAGATGTTTGTTGAATGACTCCTATTACATATTCACGGCAACTCACCCTTCCGAGTCGATGAAGGCCAAATTGACATGTCCAGAGTCGTGTTTGAATAATGTCAATCTGTCGTAGATTCTAGCGGACGTGCAATGTTTCCCAGAAGTATTGACCTCTGCATCGACAGAGGAAGGATGGGTACTTGCACAAGCTGAATTATTCAGATGGCCATTCCAGTTGCTCCTGCCTTTATCCGTGACTCCCGGAGAATCCCTGCACAGTAAACTCTAGTAGTATACAAGCTATCATGAGACCGAAGGAAGAAATATATTTCAGGAAAAAACGTGCACTTCGTTCGAATAATAACATTAATAAATGATAATTCTGGTCGAAAGGTCACTTTTTCTCAACATATTAGCATGTAAGGCTTACTGCTAATAAGTGTTTATTCTTTCAAAACCGTATCACACATCGTAAACTCTAATGGAAAACTCAAGATACAAAAAAAAACAAATCAACGATACCAAATTTCTGATAAATGATATCGTTATATGTTTTGAAAAAAATACCACTATGATGTTGATAGACCATGGATTACCGATACATAGAATAATTGTGAATATCCATAAAGAAGTGAAATGATGAAGAAGAGTGGTATATTTGCTATGATATAAAATACCATAAACAACCTTACCGTAACTCCAGATCAGAGTAATTCTGAGCACTCAGTTCCTTCATTATATCCATCACTAACAACACTAGAATGGCGAACGAGCCTACCGAACAATCTGTTGAAATCTGCCCATATTACGGAATCAGATCTTCAACTATTCAATTTCCATTCGATTTCGAGTATTTATTTCCTTCTCACAATGGACTGAAAACGCAATTTGTAGTGTAATAGTGGATACGAGGAGCGGCGTTTCATGCTCGAATTGCCTTTTATAGCTTGTAGTACAGTGCGATGAGGGAAAATGTTGACAATACACAGGATTTTATTGTCATGTGCTCATTTCACAATTCACACAGCACGTGGTTGGTCTTTGCCAGTATATTTTAACTGTCCCAAATTCGATAGAAATTATTGGCCAGAAGAATGAGGAATTATTTATTCGAGCAAGATAGTTGTGACAGCTTGCCAGAAAATGCAACATTGCTGTTTGTTATTTTTTTTAATGATACTTCGAAATAGAAGTTATGTTGAGTTGAGTTTATTATTTCAATTGTTTCGGAAAATGTTTCCGAATAAGTGAATGAGTATATTTGTTAAAATTTCAACTAGAATTAACAAACGTTATTATTATTCCACCACTGATTTTCCAGTCGTTAATTGATTGACTCGAGTGTGAGTTTTAGTTTTGATTTTAGATCTTGTGCTGGATAAATGACGCTTACTCGAACAATATGATTTGTTTCCTATTGTCCAAAGCAGGGAATTAGATGTGAAACTAGTTATGGAAGTTTATCGATATTCTGAGATGAATAACACAGCAGAGAAACTTCGTGTGAGCATCTCAGAGAGGATCTCAACATCATTGTAGTTCACACTGATCCAAATATGATTGAACTGTACTATTGCCGAGCATGGTATTTCTTTGATTATTTATGAATAATGCGGGTTCAATGGTGAATTGATTATCATTTTAATTGTCGAAAAATAAATATATACATAATGAGTTGAAGATAGCAATGTGTATGAGCAGTGTAGATGTTTGAAACAGTTGATTAGCTATTCATAGGAATGAGTCTAAAATATTTTACACAAATATGTCCTCATTATACACTACAACTACAATAATAAATAAGTAATGGATACGGAATGGCAGTTGTGCTTTCATCTCTAGTGTTCTACCATCAATATATTCAAAAGAATATATAGGTGTATTCACAATATCAAAATCAGATTTTTCATGATTTTACTCTGACGAAACTAATATTGAGTCATCGTTTCCTCATTGAGAGAATATATATCTCTATTTCTAATTCTAAAATCAATTATGATATGTACATAGTTCAAAATGTGAGTCATTTTCGAAATACAATATACTCAATTTTCGTTGTTATTAGTGGATTCTCTATTATCTGTACCAGAAGGACCGATCTTTAACGCTTCTTCGACCATTTCTGGATTCACGAATCCGGTACTTCTTCTATTCGATAACCTATTCTTCGATCGTCGTTTTCTTTGGGTTTCACTTATATCGGCACTGGAAAAATAAACGAATCATGAATCTAGGCAATTTGAACTGATAGTCAATTTGTCAGACTACAGAAATTGATTCAGAGAAAAAAATATAAGAACATTGTCTTCATTTCATTCTGCATTACCTATTGTGATTTCTATATCTAACTGGTGGTTGTTCTTCTGGATTGTAATCGTTTGGAATACCATACGGTGTTGTTGCATAGCTCATTGTTTTTTGAGGAGGGTGAGAGAAGCTGAAAAAAATAACAGTTATTCTCTCGTCTCGATTTTGATCACATCTTGTAATTACATAATCAGTATGTATATTTTTTGAGAAGATACTAAATGTGCAATATTCTTTATAAGTAGTTTCAACAATCTCTTTTTTTGCATCATCAATTAAAAATTTTCATCTATCAATAACAATTTGCATTACGCAACGTTTTCAATTGTAACAATTCACATTACAGGTTTCAATAACCCAATGCTTGTAGTATTAGTTGCATATCCTTAGGTATACCTACTGAAAAAATAATGAATGACAGATAAAATAATTCTCGATAAATCAATTGACTTAGTATTTGTTGGATGAATACATTTCTGTACAAGTATTTGTGTATCTTTTAACCGTTATTAGTTATAAAATCTGTACAAATTACATAACGATTTCTTTAATTTCAGGAAGATTCTCATTCAAATAATTATAGATATAAGTTGCAGTTTGATAACCCTAATAAACTCAAAAGAATACTTCATTTGTCTTCAATAGGCAATCAAGACTCGTCTCGATGAATAATTTTCTGTTATCAGATAACTCATTGAAGAATCGCATAATCAAGACTCGATCGAGCGAAGAATAAGGCACTTGATAGAGAAAAAAAAAACGTGGGTGGGTGGAAAGATTCAACAACTTGACATGACACGATGACATATTTACAAATGTCATCCTAATGTCGATTTACTTAAATTCTTTCTTTATACTTATTATATACACACAAGTATGCAACGCTTATATATATCCAATGATTTGTGAGAAATGTACAGGAAGAGCTGAATCCTTGTTTAGCAAATCCCAGTTTGAAGAAGAAAGCGAATTCATCATGGATATCATCAACAATCTGGTGATCCCGATCAATAACGGCATCTGTAACCTTTGGTTGAATTTCCTCGAAGTGTACGAATGCTTTATGACCAAGTTTTTCACCAGTGAAGTATCAATTCGGATTAGGAAACCTTCTTTCAACCAGCGAATGCTATCTTTGATTGGTTTTTACCAGCAAGAGGAATCCAAGATGAAGTGTTCGTATTATTCAATGGTTATTGTGAGTAGTTCTTGTGTTTTGGTCCTATTCCTGTTATATTGTACGAAGAAAATAGTGGACTATTTGAAGGACGATGATTTTGGGAGAATGTACTCCCCTTGTGGGTATAACAAGAAATTCAATATTTGTAGTTGTAAATTAAATGATCGTGTTTGTGACTGAAACCTATTCATTTTTCGTTGTTCCTTCCATTTGGAATATAGATATATCTATTTACTATTTCAAAGATTGTTTATTCATCAGCTGAGAGATTATTTCCTTTTACATTTAAACATCCAACTCCACAACAATTATTTTATTGCTACATTATACTGTAAACAATTTTAATGAGAAGAATTTCATCTCAAATATCACTTAATTTTCCAAAAATATAACTTTCGTTAGTTATGATTGATAATGAGATTCGCGGTTCATTTCTTTCTATCAGGGACAAACTTATGATCACATATGGTCTAACTACCACTTGAGATAGAAAACTTTTATTATCAGGCATCCTCGAGTAGTTCGAGTAGGAACGTTGGTAAATTATTTTGAGAAGGCAAGGACGAACATTCATCAAATCTGACACAAAATAAAACTCTCATTGTATCTCCTATACATTTCAAAATGTTGCAAATCGATTTTATCTGTTATCAAAAACTAAATGCTGTAAAGAAAACATAATCCTATGACGACTAAGATAATCGAAAGCCATTTGTCAATAGTTGTTTACAGTTGCCAAAAAAATAGATAAGTGTAAGTTTCATAACATCTCATACAATTCCTCTTTACTTCGTTCTTTGATACGAATTCAGATATGACTGGTAATTTTCAAATAGTCAAGTCATCATACAGTGTGTAAAAGCCAAATGGAATAAATTCATTATTTCGGTTACTGTACATATTTCTAAAAAGTCCCGAAACACGTCAAATTTAAATTATAACTTGACATTCTTTTACGTGAAAATGCAACCCCTACCTTCAACCCCCTTAGAATGACAGGTACAACCCCCAATTTTTTAAATGGGAAGTATAGGCTTGTGATATATCATTTGAAAGGTCTCTTCATTCTCTATTCAAAAATGTTATTGTTTTTAAATTTAATGCAAAAATTAACATAAAAAAAATTAATATCATGTTGTTACCGAAATTCGCTACATACAATCAAAAACTAAAATGTAATGCAAAACGTAATAAAATGTAGAACACGAAAAAGAACTATGAATGTTAATGAAGTAGATGTTCAAAATGTTCTCCGCGAACGTCTTGGCAACATCCTAATCTCAAATAAAACTGTCTTCTAACATTATTTAACATATCAGGCGTGATCGACCTAATCGCAAGCGTTATTCGTTCTTTTAAGTCATTTAAATCAGAAGGTTTAGTTTTGTACACATGGCTCTTCACATATCCCCATAAAAAGAAATCTAATAATGTAAGATCAGGTGATCGCGCTGGCCATTCAATCGATCCTCGCCTCCCTATCCACCGATTGGGAAATATTGTATCGAGGTACTGCCGGACATTAAGTTGGTAATGTGGTGGTGCTCCATCCTGCTGAAACCATATCGTATTCGCTGGAACTTGAGGATTACCTGGATCAGGATATAAATTTGCCAACGTTGGAATGACATCATTTTGAAGTAGTGCCAAATAATTGTTGCCATTCAAGTTGCCCTCAATAAAAAAGGGACCAATTATATTGTTCCCTACAATCCCTGCCCAAACATTAACCTTTTGAGGGTATTGAGTGTGTTCTTCTCTCATCCAGTGAGGATTTTCCGTGGACCAGTAGCGGCAATTTTGCCGATTAGCATGACCGTTAAGTAAAAAAGTACACTCATCAGAAAACATAACGTCTTCTAATTGGATAATATTGTTATCCAACATGTCCATCATTTGCTCACAAAAAAAAGTTCTCCTATCAAAATCGTCTTCCATGAGCTCCTGAGTAGGTATCATCTTATACGGATGCAATTTATTTTCTTTTAATATGTTTGCTATCGATGTATGGCTAGCATTGAATGTAGTGGATGCCTGTCTACTCGATGTATGTGGGTTTTCCTGAAACTCAAGCA
This sequence comes from Plagiodera versicolora, assembly GCA_037013635.1. NCBI lineage: Eukaryota > Metazoa > Arthropoda > Insecta > Coleoptera > Chrysomelidae > Plagiodera > Plagiodera versicolora. Next base: position 5,455,157 of record CM072990.1, read on the forward strand.
ACACATCTAATTTGAGTTCATCACTCAGTGCATTAGCAGCTGCTTTTTTTATCTGCCTTACATGACCAAACTCGCGAAATTGCTTTTCTATTTTACTTATTGTTCCTTGGGATATAGGCGGTAAATTAGGAAATTTCTCATGAAATAGGCGAGTTACTTCCTGTTGTGTTCGGATGTTATCTCCGTAACCAATCATTTGTAAAACTGTTATTTTATGCATTTCCGTTAATCTAACCATTTTTCAGAATTGAATTGAACAAACTTTATACTTAAATTACAACAATGACAACTTAAATAAAACAATTTACTACTGCTTGTTAAAATAGCGTTGCCACGGAAATACTTTAAAGTTTTTTAATGGTTACCATCTAAAAACCACATTGCTACGGTTTTTGTTCACTTTCTCATATTATGTTAATTTTTGCATTAAATTTAAAAACAATAACATTTTTGAATAGAGAATGAAGAGACCTTTCAAATGATATATCACAAGCCTATACTTCCCATTTAAAAAATTGGGGGTTGTACCTGTCATTCTAAGGGGGTTGAAGGTAGGGGTTGCATTTTCACGTTAAAGAATGTCAAGTTATAATTCAAATTTGACGTGTTTCGGGACTTTTTATAAATATGTACAGTAACCGAAATAATGAATTTATTCCATTTGGCTTTTACACACTGTATATCTTCGATGATTTTTTCATTGAAATCTGAAAGTTAAAATTTAGGGCAACGTTAAGGGCACGCCGTCATTGTTTATGCCGTTTATAATCCGTGCAGTAAATAGATTAGATACTATATCTGTAAATTATCAGAGAATATAAAAATTCGATTTCGTCACCAGACTTTTGAAAACACTTGCAGTGAGCAAGATCAAGAAATATTGTAAGAGCTTATCTATTAAATTCAACATCTGTATCATATACAGAGAGTCACAATGTATACCTGACAAACCTTCATAGGATATAGTTTATACGATTTGAAGAGATGAGAACAAAATAATCTCATGTGATCAGTGTTCGAGATACAAAATAGTATTCATTATTGAGAAAATACAAAACTCATGATGCCAAACTGTCCAGTTATAATTGTCAAGTTTGGACCACTTAACAGATTTGGATGAAATTGAATTGAAAACGATCACTATTTTTCGGCTTCTACACTCTATATCTCAAACACTGAGTGCATGATTGTCAAATGTTTCTAGGTCATAATGCCTTGAACCACGAGAAGTACCTACTGTAATTGAACATATAAAACATTGTTGAAAAATTACCTACATATACATCTATGAAGAGTAAATTAAAAAATCTCACCTTTCACCACTAGCACATTGCAAATCTATGTTTCCACCATCCATTCTGTATTATCACTCCCATTCAGAATTTCAAACTGGCAATTTTAAGTTGTACCTCTCCACTTATCAGTTTGAGATAAAATAGTGAAGTTTCATAAATTATAATTGTTATTTGTATGCGTACTTTGCAATCTGCCTCTTCTTTGTTGGAAGCCTCATGTTCTTGTTGTTGAAGACATGAAATATGTGCAGAAGATAACGTCGGACAAATTTGTTTTGTCTCGACCAGACAGAGAATCATTTTGTTTGTGTTAAATAATCAGCTGTGCCTTCGAAATAAATATACAGTGTGAAGATACAGTACCATGAATTCAAATGTTAGGAATAAGTAATTGAGGAAAATGTAGAATTCATAAGGAATTCAAAATCGATAAAAATGATACCCTAATATAACTCAAAGATCAGTTTCTTGATTCGATTCTGCATATCATTTTAGAAAATTTTGTATACGTCATTGAAAAGATCCTTTAACTCCACTTCAAAAGAAAAAAATTCTAATAAATACATTTGGTTATTTCTTTCATAATCTCACTCTCAGTGAATACTATTCCTTATGATTCGATGATAAAAACAAAAAAAAAATATAGGAAACTGTCGATGGGGATATAATATCATATGAATACAAATACAGCGACTGAATTTTCAAAAATATCACCAACAGAACTCTCAATCATTTCGTTTAGCATATGACATATGTTTCTTTTAATATCACTAATGAGATTACGGAACAATGGTATGTTAGGTAATTCCTATTACCTACACTTATATTTACTTGGGAGAAAATGAGCTCACAGAGATAAAATTTCGCTGATTGCTGCAAACATAATCTTTAACCCCAGCCACTATATAAATGGAAGGATTTTTGATCACCAGTGAAATAATAATAGTAGCAAACAAGTAGTAATACGTAACCTTTTTTTAACAATTTTTCGTTCCTAATCTACATTTTGCAATAAGTCGTTGGGCAAACTCATATTTGATCATAAAATTGCTTCAGATCGGTCTGTAGAACCAGATGTTCTAATCATTTTCAGGCCATAATATGTTTTTTCATATGGATGGAAAGTCCTTCAGACGTACAAGTAGACGTAGACGTACAACGAACGTTAACTTTTAAGTTATAAGATATATACGTAGACATGGTGAATGGTGCATGATGATGAAAACCACACCAATATGTTGATATTTCTCCAGTTCATCCTCTGACAATAGTTTTGTATTAGATGTGTATGTAATGAGAAGTGAATTAAAAATTCATTAATGTACGTCTAATGGCTGTCAATTAACATCCATTCCAAGTCCATGAACCCAATAGAGGTCTTTAATTATGTGGATTCATGCAAAACAGTAGATGACTTTCATTTATTCAGTCACTCATTCGAAGTTGTTACCAACCGAAGTTGTTTCAACTTGTGCAAGCGAATCCTCGATTCTCACTATCAACTAGATTTTTCATATAGAACAAATAGCACTTGTAACAAGTCTAGTTCTAACTACTTCTACATATGCATCTGGATTTAGAAGAGATTCAACAAACTTCGAGATATCTTTTCATCAGCACATCAATTCAGATTGTAGAAAGCATTTACATGAATCTGGCAAATTCCTTCGAAGAAACTCAATTTGGGTGCGAAAGGCAGTAAGAAATGAACTAGCTGGCACAAAACTTTTCCAATTCTGATTGTACTTCCGGTGAACAATTACTGTAATTAGTACAGTACAAGAGGATCATTATATTAGTAACTTTACTCCAGACGTTTCAAATTCTTTTCAATACTGCACTCGTTACTGGCCAACGCACAAACCAAACTCGAGTTGAACTAATTAGTTCCACTTTAGAAATTTGAAATCAATAGAGTTAATTTGCGGTAACCGCGCGATATTGTGAATTTGGCCAAGTTTGTATGAATAAATTAGTACTGCTGAATCGGAATATACCGCACTCGCAAATTATTATACACAAGTAGTTTCGTCTCGATCGACTATATCATTCGGCCAGAATTATAACTCGAAAAAAAAATGTTTTTGGTTAGGCTTGTGTGACCATTCCGAATCCACAGTCAAAATACTGATAGGAGGCGTTTGGCGTCTTTAATCAGACAAAAAAGTGAGATGAATAAAACTGATGCGGTGAATAAAGATTGATGAAAGTTATGTAACAAGATACGCTACTGCTTCACACACATGTTCGACATTCGATTTTGAAAGAGGCACGTTCTCAGTATCAAACTGCGAATACAGTCGTTATTTAATTTTATATGAACCAGGGTCGGTGCTATAAATCTAGCGAGAATTAGAAGTTACTACTCCACATTCTCTCATATGAACCGCTTTTTTACTAATGCTACGAGCAAGTGTGCAACATCTATCTGGATTAGCTGGCATTACTTCGTGTTATACAAAATACTCGTTACTCGAAGATTGATCCCACCATATACATTTTCCACATTGAAATATGGTTCTCTTTCAGTAACCCTTTTGTTACATGAATTATGTTGAATATTGCAAGTTGGTCATCATTCTGATTATAAAGTCATTATTTCACATCAAAACTTTGAAACATATGACGTATTTTTAAAAAATCGTTCAACATCTCTCCGTAGTGATTTGCAATCAGATTTCTCAAAAGCCATCCAAACTTGATCATGGTATCTCCAATATTCTTTTTTTTGATCAAATTGCCACCAGAGTTCATACAGAAAGTGATAAACAAAGTGATATGGGAGGACATGAAGGTAAGAAATATACAGAGTAAATATTCACTCATTTTCCAAAACCTCAGAATAAAACCACTGGGTGAATTCAAACTTCATAACAATTTATTGTACAGGATGACCTAACGAAAACGTACCGGAAGGTACCAGGAAGATATTTTATTGAGAAACTAGCAGGAATGAACAAAAACAGAAAAAAAGCGAAATGTTTTCAGGAGTTGTTAAGCGAAAGCGATTTACTTTTAGTATTAATTGGGAAATGCACTAGCGACATTTCAAAGGTCCATATATTTGCAACGAGTAGACGGAATTTCAAAAATGAAACAGCAATGTATAGGGAATCGAAAGGGTTTTTCATTTGACCCTTATTCCTTTTGGAAAGAAATTAGGAGATGCTACCCCCGCTTAGAAGGGTGAAGTTTGGGCTATACTTTTTGCGTCAAAAGTTATACAAAGTTGACGTGTTTCAGGTTTTTCTCGATAAAATCTCTTGATGGTACGTTATCGTTGGGCCAGCCTGTAAATGATCTAGAAAACCCTAACTGGACTGTAGTTACTATTTCAGGTATTCCATGAAGGTATAATAATGTTAGATTGAAATAACCAAGAATCTTCAAGAAATATTAGTACAAGCAATAATTTCATTTCATGAAATAAGATCGGATACTTTAATACTCCTAAATGTATTTTATGCAAAATCTGTATGAACTCCAGTTTGATATCAAATGAGTAGTAAATGGCGCTTCATTGCTCCTATTGAGAACCTCCGATATCTAGGATGAAAATACTATAAGCTATTTCGAATGGAATGTTTACCTGTCCTAGAGAATATACTAGGAAGAGGATAATCGATCAAATTGATAAAATGCAGATAAAAATATGATACAATCTGATCGTACGAGATATTGTCAATTACATACCAAGAGGATAGAACTGATGAAGAAAGTTAACAGTCAATGATGCAGCTTGCGTGGGTGACTCATATCCACCTCAAAAAACGAAAGTTTGCGAACACAATTTCTTTGAAGTAACTAAACGTTCACCAAACTTTCAATTTCCTCTGAACGAATAAAGCGAATCAACTAACTAAACAACGAAAGCATGACACTACATTGTAGGCTGGAGTTTCCGTATATGATCATACGTCTATGACTCGTTGGTTGTTCTCAGTGTTCTCTAATTCATTCAATGTTAAAATATACAATGCTGACCATTTTGAGGTCGTACCTATTTATGGTGACAGACCGGGACATATTTATGATCTAAATGAAGTTGTGAAGGAATTGGCATAGGTGGCTCCACCAGATTAGTTTTTGTAAAAAGTCACTATATTCTCACAAAATCACCTTCAAATCACAATGTCTCCTTGAGATCGAGCCCTTCATACAAAACAGCTTCGAAAGGAAGCGAAAACGACCAATCCTCATTCTCACACATTTCATGAGGATTTGGACAACTGACTTTCCACTCTTTCATTATCATCTAACAGCTTTGGCAGAGTAATTCAATTGGGAGAATTTGTAGATAATTCGTAAATATGCCTTCAAATATACTGGCTCGGTATGGATGTGACATTTTTTTCTTAAAATATAAAATTTGACCCATTGGAAATGTTAACTTATGTACAAATTCGAAAGTACGGGACATGCCAAATTCTAAATGATTTAAATTATTTTTCTTGCTTCATAAACACTAGTTGGAGCTTAAAAGAAATTGCATTTCACTAAATACAACTGAAGACTCTCATTTTGATCAGAACAAAAAGTTCCTGGAGCAATTCCATCAAATTTTAAATCGGCCTCATGAATTGGAGGCCAAATAGTCCCATGAATTACATTTTTACAAATAAATAGGATATATATTTTCTTTGTACCAGGATAAAGATGGAGATTCATAATGAATTGAAAAACTATATCATACAAGGACTCAGACAGAATCAGGCATATCAAGAATATTCTCAAATACGGTTTCATTATAGAACAGAATACTCAAGTATTCGGGAGATGAATGAATGAATAAGTCTTTGATTGATGAAATTTATCTGCTTAAACGCACCGTGGATATAAGAACATTTCAATCTATATTGAATATAAGAAAATGCTGTATGTATTCAGCAGTGTATAATAAGTAGTGATACGAGATACCTTCGATTCGAGTAATACGAATTCAGCATAAGTAGATCACATTCAGAATATCTGACCAAGCTCCTTTTCAGCAAAATTTTTTCAAGTTTACATGCGCCACTAGCATCATTACGATACGGGTAGAAGAATGGGGTAGTTGTATCTTAGAAGACTCTCAGTGACAATGATAACTTGCATAGTTTTTCTTGATCCAGTGCTCTATATCTTCCCTTCGAATAATTCATTTCGTGCCTCGAATTGATTGACAGAGATTTATTGAAAAGTGCACATCTGAAGTATAAACATATGTTCGATACCCTGTGTGATACGAAATATTGACCATTGCCAAATCTAGAATTACTTAGATATAAAGACAATATGTTTATTCTCGAGTGGGTTAACCAGTATATTTCACAATATTCTGTTATAGCTTTATTGTCGATACAGCATTCAAATTTTGATAAATATAAATAAACTAGTAAATTAATTTTTATAACAATCATGACTAAATTGATAAAATCAAATGGGCTCGATATCTGTTGAGAAATCTCTGAATGTTTTTTACTGATAATAATAATATGAAGTGTAGAAGATTTCCTCACATTCTTAATTTAGATATTTCAATGTAAAGGATAATTCGGAAATTTTCATCGTGAATTAAAGAAACTTTCATTTCAACTGCTATTGCGTAGATTTCTTTGAAACGAATCCATTTCTGTTGCATGATGTGATGAATTTTATAGTCTTCAGATGCATGCGATATACAAGTTTGATGAGCACTTTCTATTATTAATGAAACATTAATTATTGGTTGAAAGTCACGCAAATTTTCATTATGACTGGAAAGTGAATTCAAAGAAAGCAAGTGAGATAAAAAGAGAAAATAGCAAGAACGGAATGGTTCCAAGTTATCATTGTGTATATACTGTTTATTGTTTCTTTTATTATTTATTGAATGAACATAAAAGGAGTAGCAGCTGAAGAACATCTTGATCGAAAGGTTGAGTCCACCAGCTCTCCATATTTCACCGTAGCTTTTCATAACTGTGTCTTAATGCGAGATTGATAATAATGACATTTCATTGTAGCAGTACTTAGAAATTATTGGTATAACAAATTCATTATACAAATGGACTTTTCTAACAAGAGGTAGAGTTAGTGTTGTCTATTAACGAAGCTAACCACTGTGCACCCTCTTACACTCAACCTGTGAAGAAAACAAAGAGAGAATTGGAAATAATGATGACATAATTGGCCTCAATACCGCTTCACTGTTCATTTTGAAAACATTTTGGATTCAGCATTGTGACGAAAAACGGTAATGTCAATTCACAATGTAGAAAAGTATACCTTCATAGAATCATTGTTACGTTTTATTGCAACTATTATCAACAAATTTCAATAACCATAAGTGCTCAGCAAAAAACGCATTAATTATTATTTATTTATTCAAATTCCCATATCTATTGATGCAATATTTATGGAACAATAATATAGTGAAAACCTCGTTGATTTTTAATGAGTACAGTTGGTCAAATGAGGTGATGTAGAAATAATGGTATAGGTTTCATTAAAAACGTATACTTAGTGTATTTTTCAAATACTGCAGTTTGCAGTTGGAATTTGATAAATATTATTTTGATCATTTTGGAAACCACCATCCATATATTTGGAATTTATTCCATTGAAAGAAAGAAATGTTGAAAGGTTGAATACGTATGAAAGGGGCATCTGTGAAATGAGTATAATCCGTCACGATCAGTGACAGAAACAGAGAGTTTAATATCTTTATTGAATGTTTTGAATTGTTTTCTGGCTCTTCCCTAGATATATCCTGGGGTATCTTTTGTTTGCTTTCTGGTTATTTAAGCTGCTTCGAGGTATATTCAAACACTTTGATATATATTATTCTCCTATTCAAGGAATTCCACAACAGCTTTTCTCTGAAATGAGTATTTTTCATCGTTGACAACGCACAATTGGGATATGAAAAAACAATTTTGCGTTTATTGTCAAAAACAGAATTGATAGTGATAACTTGAGAGACGAAACGTCGGATATCAAATGACAACACACCATTTCATAACAGAGAAAAAGTGGCAATGTTGAAGTGCGATCCATTTTGAAATATTTCTGGAAATACAAGCTGAACAAATTAATTCATGAAATTTTGGTTCTTCGGATATCTCAGGACCGAATTTACCAGCAGACTGCCTAGGGCGGCAAATTAAAAGAGGTAGTAGATGATATCTTATGTCTGAGAAAATACTTGGGATTTCTGATTTTTTTCCCATGGCATATTTTCATTTGTAGAAATAAGCCAATTTTTCCCTATTCAACCATATTCGTATTCGTTTCCAAGATCTCAATAGTGAGGATCAAATTTGAATTTATTCTGGAAAAATGTTATCTATATAAATGCAAAAATTCAATTATAGAATTGAAACCGAATTGAAAATACTTTTCACATGATTCAGGATAGAGACCTAATTTCGTTCGTAACTATACTCGAAAATTGCATCTCTAGAACGAACCATATGCCAACGGATAACCCACAGGCCACAGCTGATACGTACGTCGTATACCTGCGGTCTACCAAACCAACAAACACAACGTCACGTGCGTACCCACCCAATCAGGTTCGGACCTGTGGCTTTCCAATTTTTGATCGGTCCTCTGTGAGCGAGCGAGAGAAAGACGGAGACATCGTGACGTCGCCTACTGCAGCGTGGCTGAGGTACAGCGTTGCCAAACGTAGGGTTTAGATCGCGCTTACACGGTAATTGAAACGTGGAAATAGTCGGAATCTTGATCTGTAAACTTTGTCTTGATAAATTGAGGATTGTTTTTAGTAATAAGGTAGCTTTGTGATTTGCACAATTAATATTTGGAAACTGAATCTCAAAGTATGTTATTTGAATTTGATTTAACCTTGCAACTTGCACGCGAATAGCTGAACAAAGGCCAGATATATCTATTTTATTAATGAATATTTTGAAATTTTTACATGTTCTGTTGCATCAACAAAAGAGTACCCACGCACAACTTCGGTTTTAGTGGGGTTTTTCATGTTTGTCCGTGGGATATTGTCAAATTTCATTATTATATCGCAGTGTATACTGGTATTCACAGAACAAACATTATCACTATTATTGTTATTATTATTATTATTATTATTATTATCATTATTATCATTATTCTTATTGTATTATTTGAATGATTTATTGGATATTGTGCCTGAAAGTTATATTTGTCGATTGTCAGTAACTAATAGGATGGATTTGTATAATAAAAACCAAATGTAGATTGATGCAAGAATTTGAAGTAGGAAAATTATGGGGTTTATGAAACATCAAATAGGAATAATTATAATAGCAAAACCTTCATTTGAGGCATAAGTTCTTCTTATGATGTCATGTAAGAAATGTTTCAATTCAGGTGTTCTTTCTATCAATTCTCTCATTGCATTTAATGATTTTAACTTGTTGATCTCAGTCTCAAATTCAATCGAATTGTGATACGTGCTTGCATGAAGCCACTCTATACTGTGGAATTGTTGATTGAATGGGGATACTTCTACCAATTTTCATTCATCCAATGATATTAGACACATTTACACACTATGAAAGATGTCATTTGTAGTTCATGAAATGATAAATTTTAGTGAGAGTTCCGTGTTATGCATCATATTGCATCTCATTACTATCGATTTGGAATTGATTCTAGGGTTCTGAAATTTTTACTGGCTCCACACATTTAGATAGTTCATGATACTGTTGTCAGTTGTTTTCTATTTTGATCAACACAAAATTCAAATATTTATATTTTTTTAATTCTCTTGTTTCATCTTCCAGCAATTTTTTTAATGTAGACCTGCATATGAAGTATTTTTTATCAACTAGAGAAATCACTGCAGATGATCGATTGCTGGAAAGAGATAGTAACAGAGTGATGTTATTTTTCTTACCGAAATTCTGAAAGCAACTACTTGATAACGATTATTTTTGTTGGTCATTTGGGGTTCAAAAATAGATTACATCTTGAATCTATGGTCGTTTCCAAAACTTGAAATTTTCTGTTCGACCAAAATCTGTGAAAGATATAACCATCACATACTCAGAGCTACCAACCGCTAGAAAGTTATAACACAACAGAAAATGGGATTCCCTACCACACACGATTATCCCTAAAAAAAAACAGTCGATTAGCTATTGAAATTTGGCAACACCGCCGAGTAGCGTGGCAGAGTTTCGTAGCAACGTGGTAGCAGCTGTCCTGTCCTGTGTTTCATTCAGTCAGCCAGGAAAGTTTGATCGTGAAGCACAAAGTTCTTCGTTAGTGAAAATGTACGTCGGCATCCTTTTTTTCGCTCTGTTCGTGGCCAGCGCGCGAACCGCTGAAGACTTGAAAATCGAAACGTTGTACAAGCCGGAAACCTGCGAGGTCAAGTCCAAGAATGGAGATTTGTTGACGATGCATTATACCGGTACCTTAACAGATGGTACCAAATTTGATTCCAGGTAAGCAGAGTATTTCGTTATTCCACTCTAATTAAATTCTAGTACATAAACCATTGAGCTTAATTGGTACTAAGAGTGAAGTCTGAAAAAAAGTCTTCATATTATAAGTAGACTTTAGTAAAATACCTATGGATTTTTATCAATACGTGGTATGGACACGTACTAAATAACAGATATCTACTGATTCAATATGAAATAACCTTATTGGCACATCTGTCGAATCAGATTTCATGTAAAAGTTTCAATAAATTCAAAAATGTTCAATACTGAAGATTGATGATTCAAATTTTGAATATGTATAAACGTTAGCTACACTGTTCACTAGACTATGAATCGACTTACGCGAAATGTAAATTTTAAAACTTTTATTCAACTCGTTAGTTAGTTCCGCCAATAATAATTATTAACAATTACAAATATTGGATTATATTGTGTTATACGTCATCACTGAGTTTAGTACTCACTTTCCAATTCAGTAAGAGTATAATCCAGTTAATTTTCCATTCCAAAATCTATGACTTATTTTTGATGTTATATCGTCATCATCATCATTTTTTGATTGTTGCTATTTTTGAGACTTTCACATCATATTCTTGTTTCATATACCTATTCCTTTTGTTTTCTTGCTACTCCATTATTTAATTTTATCGAAAAATTTTACACCTAAAATCTTCCTTCAACTAGGAGCTCATATTTTTCCTATCGTTTCAATAATAACTGATAAATTATCAGAAATTATTCATCTCCTTGAAGCAAGAAGCATGAAATGACAATCTTAAACTTTTCGACGTTGAAACGGTGAAATGACATTTATATTACATATATCAAAATTATTCTCGTCTTCTTTTAAGTCTGTCCAGATATCAAAAATCTCAAATACGTTCTGGCATTTTCTCCCAAACAATATATTTCTCATTTTTGAACCTTGCATATACAAAAACAATATGACATCATCAGAAATTGTTATTGTCTTTTTAATTTTTTGGGTGTCAATCAGGAACATCATTTTCTCAAAAGAAGTTTCCCACTTCCATTTTACCTTTTTTATCATACTTAAGAGTTGACAACACGATTGATTGTAAAAATACCCTGTCTATATACCCAGATAAAATTACCAGCATTACATTTCGGGATTGATGGGAAAAACGGTCCTGATTCGTAACGGATTTCAAAACAGATATCAAAATATTCCAACTCAAATATTGACATCCACTAGCTGTACTTTTATTGGCAGTTCGCTTACATTCAATGTTTATTTACACAATTGCGAACTAGGTGGAATGAACTTTGTCATTACCGCTGTGTCTCATGATGATATGTAAATTTCTATCGAAAAGTTCTGCAGTTGACATGGAGTAATGAGATATTTTTTACTGTGACAAAGATTCGTAGTTGTTTTGAATTAAGTGAGCGGAAAGAACAGAAATATTCATATAACTCCTCTCATCTGTCTCCTCTCATAGATTTCGTACTGGTTGAAAACATTGACTCAAGATATGATAGATGTAAAATATTTTCAAACAATATATTCATTAGGTATAAGAATATCATTGATCAACAAAATGATTTGGGGGGTATGTGTATTGCTCATTATAAAACGAGTTTGTCTATCTTGATCCAAAAATATCGTTGTAGATTGAATATTGAATCAAGCATAACACAAATAGAATAATTTCTGAGAGAATGCCCCATCATTTCTGGGGAAAATTAATATTCAGATATCCATCATTTGTTCATGAAAAATGGACAGATCAGTGAATGTGTCTTTATTTTTCAGTTTGAAAAGACAATATGTCGTAATTAATTAAATATTTATCGTAATAAAATATGATTGCTAATTTTCAATTGTCGAAGGACTTTTGAAACAGTTGAGGGTTTTGTTCGTCTCTTTCCACAGTTTCCTGCAAATTTACAGCTCCAGAATTCGTTTACATCACAAACAAGAATCAAATTCTGTTGCATATCACAGAAGGCCTATAATATAATATAATTTCCATTCAAAAATTAGAAATTATGTCGTATTAGAAATTTTGTGAAGAATCAATGAATTGATAGTCAAGATAAATCTGCTTTCTCAACAAATCATGTTGTGTTCTCATCGGTTTTTCCGCAACAGATCATGGAAATCGTGGCGCCAATGGAAATGAAACGGATACTTTCCGGATTACCATCGCATTCAGTGTATTTAGCGAACATTCTTTGCAGAGAGATCCACTCATTAATGTTCAGTCGCGCCATAAAGTTTGTGAAAACATAAATGCTGTAAACCCATACGAACGTTTTACAATAATATAGTGATCCCTTGGATAATATGGCATTTAATGGAGCTAACATAGAAAAAAGGTTGAGGAGTAGAGATAAATCCATGATAGCAATTGAAAGATGAATGGAATCTCTTGTCTCTAATAGATGTTTGGACTATTTTTTCATTTTGGATTTTAGAATTATTCATGATTCGTTCCCAAATAGATTGCTGTGAAATTTTCGACAATTTTATGTACAGATATCTTTAATCGCATAGATGTCATATGCCAAAATTCATTCACAAGAAGCTATTCGTTATTGTGATCCATTGATTTCATTGAAATTGTCTATATCGCTATAATTATTGATGAAATTATATACAATTATGAGTCTTACCCCCCTTTAATCTCCGTTACTGAAGACAAAATCAAAAAACGTTTTTATTTCAAACGGGGTGTTTTTTCAACAAAAAAAAACACTCCTCTAACCCTTTCCACTTGATAGCTAACTCTTCAATGTCATTAAATATCAGGTAGGATCGTGCGAAAAAATTTCAAAAGTTGTGAAGTGATTTTTAATTGTCTCAAATGAAAATACATATGAAAATGAATAAACAAATAATATAAAATCAAATCCTCGGAAATAAATGAACTGGACAAATTAGTAGAAATAACAACTCACTGCAGGAGATGTTCAAAATGTTTTCCATTTACTTCCTGACGTCTTGGGTTCATTGAGTGGCTACCAAGGTCACCAGATCTGACTTCTATGGATTTTCCATATGGGGTTACCTGAAATCCGAAAGTATATGCGATCCAGTTAATAATACTTGATGAACTATGTCAAAACGTATCTGTAGAATCAACAGATGCAGATATAAATCTACGAATGGTTAGGGAGGAAACCTCCTATAGTGACTAAGTTATAAATCGAACATTTGTTTAGTCACTTGGGTACTAATTATCGAAGAAAATTATATCAAATTATATTTCCTCAAAAGACCTGATATTGGCTCCTGTCACAGTTTTTTTACTTCTTTGTTTGTCCTTCCTAGTTCTGTTTCACCTCAAGGAGACCCAGCATTTCTTTCTCTGTGTTGGTATCCCAATCTTCATTCAACAATGAGTAAAGCAGTATTTCACGCATATCTCAAGTTTAGATCTGGGACCCCAGATTCATTTCTCACTGAAGAAAGATTATGGCAATGCCAGGATTTCAGTGGATCACATGGGACCCAGAATGATATTTATGGAGTTGATATAAATATGGCAACGTATTTCATCTCAACTCTGAAGCAGAAACCCATGCGTCATTTTTTAAAGCGAAACGAAAAAAGTGTTCTCTACTGCTATCGCTGAATATATTGGTCCCATTTACTCGTACCTTTTGTTGGCCAAAGCCAGAAAGTGCACGGATAGCGATAATTCATTTTGCATGTCAGCATTTCCGGAAGTGAATAAATGTCCACTGGCTTTGACGTTGGCCGTAAGAGAGATTCGGTATTGTTTATGTTCTTTTAGCGAAAGGTTTTACCTCTGCTGTCCATTCGTTTTGATAGACAAATGCGATTCCCAAATTGGGATTTCCACTTACGGTGCAAGCAAGTAGGCTTCAGGATAACGAAACGATGCATTGTTAGATTGAAGATGGCAGTTATGCCCACCCCTTACTCATAAATCTGTCATTCTCCAATCATTCTCGTTTCTATTAGAGGTATTCAAACTAGATGATTGTATTCGTTATGCGAAGAATGCCAATTCAAATTTTTGAGGAAATGTCATTTTGTGGACTGTAAATTATTACATATACATATTACATGCGAATTGAGAAATATATATTTTTATAGTTGACTTCCTATAGATGAATATATGTATGTCTAATTACGAATAAAAAGTAACAGACAGATCCATAAAAAATCCTCAACCTACACGCCCTTTCATTTTGATAGTATGTGGAATCCATAATTTCCTGGCTCAACAAACAAAACTTCGTTTGATTCATCCTCAATATAATGAGTTTTGAATTTTTCATCGTTACCAGAAAATATTGGAGATGATATGTAATATTTGAGAGTTTCGTTTCATTTTGCAAATATCGCACTTATCTGGTGACTTCTTATAGTTTTTAATCCGTTGTGAATCTTGAATCAATGAAAAAAAAATGCGTGATGAGATTCTGAAATTAAAAAAACAAATTTTCGGGATATCGATTGAACCTTTTCGAATAATTATCAAGAATGTTTCCGATTGCAATTAAAACTGTCTGCCTTGGTTATTGCTGTCTATGCTTACTAAAGGTCAAGTTAACGTAGTCACACGAATAGGTCGACAAATCTCTATAATTATCAAGATTTATGAAATAGAATAATTGTCAAGTTCCTTCAACCAGAAAACAGACAGAATAATATATTTTGTAGTTGCATAAATTTGCATATATTTTTAATTCCGAGAAAATTCATACTATCTGGCAACCTCGCATTCACGTTTCAACTTTGTTTCTGATTGTGTGATTGGATTATATCAATATGTACCAATTAATGATTCAAATTCTCATTGAACTACTCGAACATATTTATTGTAGCACAATAAAAATGTTATTCGATAATTCATTCATTGAAAGGAAAATAATTGTGACAGTAATAAGTATATAAACTTTTGTCGCCCGTCCTTTTTCTAAATACTCAATGATCTTTCGTGTTTCGAATCAGAATGAACATTTATGATTCGATTTATACAATATTGAAAATTGAACACAATGAATGAAAGAATACAAACATTTTTTTCGGTTCTCTCAATTTTTATTTATTCTTCAACTCATTAAAATTTTGATTTAGCCCCACCAACTTATGTGAACGAAATTAAAGATACAACTACTTCTCTTCACCAGAAAAATTTTGTCAATTTACCCACTCATTGTGATGATTTATCGAATTTCTGAAAAATTCCGGCTTTGAAATTTCGAGCTCTCAATCTTCATGTACATTTTTATCATTATCATGATAACATCTGCATCTGAATAAACACCATCAGTGCCTTGTTCAATATAACATACAAGTCCACGTCAGCTTATATCATCAGGAAACACATTTTTATGCGAAAATAAGCCAAGATAAAACGTGGAATTACAACTACTGTACTTTCACACAAGTCTATGAACCTTTCATTGGAAAGTAGCCCACATCTCCGCACATTGACGATTCTTTGCATGAACATGACGTCATCATGGGTTATTCGCCTGACAATTGGCAAACAACTCGAGAATAGGAAGATGCGATTTACCGTTCGATCCTAAATATGCCACTTTCAACAAGGTACTAAAATTTACGTTGTATGTTTGAAGAACAATTGGGATCAACAGGTTGACAGCAATAACGAGGCATATGCGTTCTTTTCATTGAGGTGAATGATATTTCGAATACAATCATTCGAAAACGTAGCACCAGAACTGACTGAATTTGTATAATTGAATATAGTGATCACTACTTCTTCAAATAGATTGAAGTTGAAAAACACAAAACACTCTCGTGAACAAACAAACTAAAAAGTGGAAAAAATATCAGCACAAGAATAACATTACTAATGACATTTTGAAACTAACCTCATTTTGGGAACCCCATGCTTTTATAATAGTGATGATTTATTTGTCATCAGTAATTTCATTTTTATGCTTATTTTTTCATCAGTTGAAAGTGTGTTTTTTTTTGTTTTTTGAGTTGTGATTTATTTTTCATTTTCGAGTTTATTGAACTCTGATATCGTGTTCTTATTCTAAAAACTCTGGAGAACCTTTTGTGTAGGAATTCGGTTACTATTGATTCAGAATCAAATATACAAGTGAACCTTGTATAAGCGTGTTAATATAAACTAGTTCCAGAAAGTACTGCTCCGTTGCATTGTTAGCTTTAAAATGATCTACTGGAAGTAAGTTGCTGCAAATTGAGAAGGCGAATAGATCGATTATCCATTCTTTGTGTTTTGATGATAATTAAGTGCATACTACAGTATGCTCATTCTTGAAATTTGCATACTTTTAGAATGTACCTCCAATATAATCAAACATTTTTGTTTGTCCAATGCAATTCGATTGAGTAGTTACATTGTTTTATATTACCAATGATTAGGAAATCAAGCAATATTGATTCTAATTATCCATAAAATCGATTTCCATGAATGATACATATCAAGATGGTTCCTACTACGTCTTTCTGAAAGACGTATCTGTGTACACTTTCATGTTAAAGTAACGTTCATCCAAACCACCCTTTCTAAGCTCCGCATTAATAATTTAGAAGCAATATATCATCCTTACAGACGAGAATGTATTAGCCTGCCAATTTTTTTTTGCCTCGCATTTCTTTGACAGAACTTTCATCTCCTCTGATTTCCGTTGTTGTTGATCTCGATGAGTTGGCATTGAAGACTGATGTATAAATTGATTGATCAGTGATAAACCATCGGGATCAGTTTGTCTTTCCTTGGTTTCCATTTTCAGTCGGATCTCAATTCAGGAAACAACTTCTAGCGATGAAACTGTGTAGATATTCATTCCGCATCGTTCTTGAGAATAGGATGGTAAATTTTCTAAATTGTTCATGTTCCGGAACTGGTGGTTTAGAAGTTCTCGCTATAAACATATAACGGAAGAGAAATATAACACTAGCTTATTCTTGTGGCGTCCACAAATCCAGGAAGAATGAGATGCAAAGTAGGACCTGACATATTGAAATATTCTTTGGCGAAATAGGGGGATTCACAAATGTGGATTACGTCGGGTCATTATATTCAAAATACAAAGTGGAAATATATTCTCTCGCATTCTAAATAACCAGTTGGATTTTCTTTTCATGATGATATATCGCTATTTACGGTGTGGTGTATACCTTGCGTATAAAATTTGTGTCAGTGACAAATTATTCTACATCGGTATGATCCATAAATGTAGAAACAAACATCCCAACATTGTTTTAGATACAGATATCACGAATATCAAGCAAATGAATGATGTTTAAAATGTTATTGTAATATTCTTCTATTCTAATGTCCTGATTGGGATTATCACAATAAAAAGTCAAAACGCAAACGAGTAGCACGAGTAGCAGTTATTTTATCTGGGTTCTTGATTTTGTGCTACCGAACAGGGTGTGTTATTTTAAGTCGCTCAATACGAGAACTTATTTGCCTAAAGTTTGATTCAATGGGGACATGATAGATAGAATTGGTATATTTTGTAGGAAACTCCAAAGCACTTTGTTGTCAATTTTTAGTAAGATCCCTCGTCGGATTGGTTTAGTTTTCTATCGAGATCATTGGTATATTCAAGATCCCATTGTGATAAGTTAGGTTTGGTTAAGTTAGGTTAGGTCAGCTGCATCTGTTGGATAAATCAGTCTGCTACTACTATATATCGCAATCAATTATAAAATATTGGGTAAGATAACATAATAATTTGAGTCATGTATCCACGTGACAAGAATCGATTCGCTAGTTTCGTTTTCATATATAACTGAAAATATTGTCACAACAAAATGTTGTATGGGGGTATGTTTAGCTAAGAGTATTCATTATTCAATTATATTCTCTGGCATTCCATTATTCCTTTCCATTCATGGTATCTTCATTACCTAGCTTCTCGATGGAATATAATTCTAAACTCGTATGGACTTCTGGTCGATATTATGAAATACCTAAAATAATCCAGATGAATTATTATCATTGTATGTTCTTGAACAAGAAGCGTAGTTCTCATAGTCACGGAATAAAGAATATCTATCTTTTCACAATTCACACGTTAATAGTTTTTTTGGTCGTGCTATACGCCTCTCCATCGCCGATATCTATATAACTAGCAGCCAATTCCAGTTTTTGTTTGTATTGGCGAGCGCAAATCAAATACCCAAGCTGCCTCAATCCAAGAAATTGAAAATAGCGGAAAACGTGGAGCTCTAACAAGAGCAAACAATGGAAGATAAGATAACTATCATGTGAAACTCTCTGAGTGAATCGATCACGATCGCTGCAATGAAATATGTTCTCGGAATCTCCGTAAATCATTTCAGTATATTGGAAATGAAAATGTTTTCCTTTAAGAGTTCAACGACTGGAAAAACTTCTACGGAAATAACAGATGAGTCTCATTCTTAATCCATTTTTGAAGCAAAGATCTGGCTCGTTTGTACTTTCTGGTGAACCTGAATCACAAATCGGGTTTCATTGCGATTCTAACTTTCGAAATATTTTAGGTTCATCAGTTGCACAAAGTCATTCAATATTAAAGACACATTCAGTCCAAACTATATCTACCTTCACCATCTAGTGGAGGATTTATACCGGGAATAATGCATAATAGTACCGTTTGAAGTGTTTCATCACATTATCCAATTTTTTTTCAAATGTTTATACTGAATTATTTATACGTTTGAGGCATATTCACACCAGATCGTGATTTCATTATGTTTCGGTGTCAGTTTGCGTCGATGTATAGATTGTGAAAAGATTTCAATCAAAACTTTATCATTTTTAATTGGTCTTTCGCCTATTGATTTGTTTGTTTTGTCGTTTTGTCGTTCTCAATCGAATGAACATCATCATCATTATTATTATTATGTTTACAACTGGATAAATTTGACTTTGGTAACTCGATATTGCCAATATCAAAGCATATATAGCCATCACTTTAATTATTCACCAATATATGGACCCCTCGCGTTGTAATCAAACACAGATCAATGAAATAATGTTTCAATTACAAAATGATGAGATAGTTCTGACGAACTTTACTCCGTGCTGATCAGTTGGTTGTTCAACGTGCAGAACTAAACTACCTCATACCATACAGAGGCCTCTGGGGAATAGTATGATTGATTATTCAGAAATATTCTCTTCCCAACAGATATCAATGTGCGATGGAACATTGATTGTATTCAATCCAATAGGAAAACTCACAGTACTATCAGATGATATTGTCACTAATGAAGTATAAAAAAAAATAATGGTGAATTATATCGTCATTGTCCTTTTCAAAGGACTCGAATACGCATTATTGAATCTTGAAAAACTATTCTTACAATCACCTATAGATGCATAAAACGAATTATGCTGTATAATGAAATAATTAACAAATGATGTTTTCAATAAAGATTACAATCTTTAAAATAAGTTACATGTCGTTTTAAGGTCTTCTTCATTTATTTCTTCTATTTGATGTTAGATTCCTGAAAGGCGAACGTTTCTTTTTCATACCACCTTGTATTTAGTGAGAAGTGAAAATATCGTCCAAATGGTGAGAAATATCGTTTTCTGTGTCCGAAATATTCACATTGGCATTGAATTGAACACCTGAATCTGAAATAACCTCAATCTGATATGGAATTATCAGCATCAATTATTGAGGTGGGAATTTCGCCACAATGATGGTATCCCTAGAGTATTGGGTATAATATCGATCTTGATTGCTCGGGAGGATATTGCAATTTAAGCGAGTTATCGATGAATATTCTGATGTAAACCACAGATACCTACTCGAAATAAATCATCCAGTAAACAAAGACCATTATTTATATCTTGTCCGAAGATCATCTACCCTTCAACACGATATAGTGAAGCAACATATTACAATCTCTGATGAATTTACTTGTACTAGTACGTCCATTAATCACCTTTTTCCATTCTCCTATCAACAAAAATGGAAATAATGTCACTTTGGGGAAAGTTAATAGTCAATTCAGGAGAGATTATGCAACATACAAAATACAATGAACGTTGGACATGTACATATCTATTCAAGAGAAATAAGCTGAAATAATAATTAGTGGAAATGCTGATGTTCAACTCCCTTCTCCTAACATTTATTCATTCATAATATTTCATGGATGGATTGAGAAACGGGCAAAACGTATTATTCTAGTCCATCCAGCAACTTTTGAAGCACTAGTGGAATAAAAGTATGTCAATTTGATGGGAACGAAAAACATACTAACAATGAGAATCCATTGACACATTTGAGATTTGAAAATATACATACTGGAAGATTTAAAATTCAGAATTTGCTGTTCAATGTTCTGATAGTTGCATTTTCATTCATTCACTTCTATGAAATGAATTCTGCAAAATAAAACAAACCCTAACTTGCTCTTATTCCATCTTCTTTGTATTCCTCGACCCCCGAGATTTTAATAATGAGCGACAAATTTTAATCGCCAAAAGTTTTCTGAATGCTCAGTTCCAATTAATGATCATGGTAATAAAATTTCATCATCATAGGGATCCTTGAATAACTCGAAACGCCAAATAGATTATACGAAATTCAACGAGGAACGGCTTTCCACATTTCAGTGAAGGATTTTCAAGTCAACTCTTTGATATTCTGAAAGGGTCGTTGTAGCTTAATTTCGGGATGAGAAATTTTTCTCATTAGTATTCGTTTCTACGCCTTTGTTTTCTACTCTTTCATTCTTGAGTTGTAATATTCACTGAAGTGGTTATTGCGCGTAACAATTTCAATTAAGCTGCGAGCTAAGGAAGCAGTTGAATGTTATGGCTGTGGAAGTGACGATAGTTTCGATAAATTTTCTTCAACGAAAATTCCGGCTCCAACTCACTAATGAAATTTCGTTCTCTGGACACTCGAAATGAAAAAAGAAAAAGGAAGCTTTGGTCTTGGTGATTTTTCATTCCTCACATTCTTGATTCGATTGTTAGTCAATATATGGAGTCGTATTGAATTGATTTTTTTTATTGCAGGTAAGGATCATTTGTGGAGAGTAGACCTATCTATCTCCGAATCTAAACTATGGAAAAATCTATAAGAGTAGCTTCAATCCTTCCGTGAGTTGTGCAGCAGTTCAGAGCTTATAAAGTATTCAACTAATGTTTCAGCAGCCTAAGATACTATTACTATAGGTACTGACGATTTGAAATCAAACAAAAAAGAATCGACAGTTAGATGGATCCCGAAAATTTTAGAAAATTTCAAGATGTTAGGTTAGGTGAATACAACAAATATAATCTCAATGTCAGTGAATATGAATATTTACTGAATGATGCTGGGATTCAAGGATTTTGGTGGATATTTCGATACGAAAATAATTTTCGAATGCAGATTAACATCAATTCTTGCAACATGTTTCAGGAATTTTGTACCAAGAAATATAAGGGATTACATCTTACATTTCCTCACAGTAATCTGAAATATGCTAGCATAGTAGGGAATCCAAATTATGAATTTCGGTTAGAGAGTGAATTCCGAAAGGTTTTGTGTGATTTCTTCATTTCGAAATTACCCAAAATCATTTGACAATGGGCTTGATCTACTATTTGAAAAACTATTTCAAATTGTTGAAATTCTCCTAAGAAAGATTTCATACCTTTTCAAGTTTCAATTCCATGTAGAAACAAATCAATATAGTTTCTCTATCATCTCAGATCACCGTAATTAATATCTGTTGTTATGTTATTAGTGAATGCTTGTTGGAGTTTTTTGCTTGTTTGAGACCCAACTAAAAATAACCCAATGTAGTTGATTCATTTGTTCCAGATTCAGAACCATTGGATTACAAATTAACATTAGCTGTACTAGAGATTCAGCATCAATATTGGATGAAATTCCGCGAGTTTCCCAGTGAATTCCACTCAATCCTAGCACAAATTTTTCTTCTATCACTCCAACAAACTGAAATATTCAAGAAGATTTCGACAAGTCTCGCGACAGAAATCGCATAAATTTGCTCATATAAAAACTCGAAATACACGGCTTGCTACTACGACCAAGTAGCCAATGCATGCATACCTTACCTCATGTTTATCTCAAGATATCGTTCGTTCCTTGCCCGGATTCTAGCTATCTCGTAGCTCCTTTACGACGCCGAAAAACTTGTATTGCCAAGCTTCGTCGTTTGGCCTTTTGTGCTCTGTTGACGGCAGAAAAAGTGGCGTTCGTCTAGCGTCATCCACTTCTTGCGGTTTCCATCGCAACCGTTGATAAATAACCACGAACATACGTCACAGTTTTTCCTTCCTTTCTGCATGGGAAATCCGAAAATGACCGATTCAGATGTAACTTTTGTGGTTACGTTAAATTAATTGCTTCAAAACTGTATTTTGATCATGAGTGCATGATTTCATAAATGCTGAGTGTCGAAAGAGCGATTTGGATAGTAGATGTTTATGGAGAAAAACTTTTTTTACTTCTTCATAAAAAAATTATCTCGGGTACTGCTAAAAAAAAAACAAGTTTAAGAGAGATATTTGTATTTCGAAAAAGTATTTACTTATGGACTGAGGTAGGGTACGTTGATATGAATTTGTGAATATTTAGAAATTTATGACAAATATTATATTTCAATAATTATGTGAACTTTTATTCGAAACACGCAATTTCTTAGTTCGCTATTGTAGAAATATTTTCTTTCCGTGTTTTGATGAATGATTAATAGATTCACGAAATGAGTAACACTGAATTATTTATCAACTTAAATTTTTGGAATTCAAAACCCTTATTCTTCCAACTGAGTTCATAGAATGCTTCGAATATAAAAAAAATAGAATAATGAAAAATGAATTTCTGAATAAAACTTATTGATCCCAGAAACACGTTGTAATCATCATTCTCCCAGCGACACAAGGAAACCCATTTTCTATATCACATAATATAGTATAAATTATAATACAATATTATCAAACAATCTATCCACTTTCAATATTCATAGGATGCTTCAATGCATTCGAAGCCTCCTCAGATGTCAGTGTATTCGTCTAATAGGATTGGTTGAAGTCTATGGTGGCTCATCAAACAAAGCCCCGAATAATTGAGATATATGCCGCAGTCTTTCTGAATACAAATCTAATTCGAGTGGTGACAAATTGAACAGCATTCAGTATTAAATTGAATCGCATACACAAGATGAGGAAATATATAATAACTATCGTTATTATTTCCTCCATGATTACATTCAGTGACTTATATAAATCATGACAGATCTGAAATTTTGTTACAAATACTCCCAGTCTCTAAATACAAATAGTATATAAAAGTATAAGTGGATAAAAAGATCTTTCAAACACGCTCGATAGAGCAAGTGTTTTAAGACCAGATCCACGCATACTTAACGCTATCTTTTTATTGGTGCCCCATTTTACATTCGAATAAAGTTTTGCATTTGTCGGTAATATTTTATTTGACATTTACAAGGTATTCCTGTCAGATCATTAATCAAATATTTGTCATTCAGACTACACGTTTATCATTTCTTAATTGATATTGCCATGGTGACTTTGAACAAACTTCAGACAAATTTTTGATTATTGATCTGACAGGAGTACCTTGTAAACGTCAAATAAAATATAACTGACAAATGCAAAACTTTATTCAAACGTAAAATGGGGCACCAATAAAAAAAATATTCGTCATGTCATTGATCACTAGCGTCAAATTATCCTTTGGTGCTTTTTCATTTTCCACATTTTAAAATATCCAAATAGGCATATGCATAAGTCACCATGGTGATAACTTCTATGGAACATCCACAGTATTGTGGTTCAATGAGCTTGCTAAGAATTGAGAGAGCATTACATTTCTCCACAACTAGCTTGAAGGGCTATGTAATCGGCTGTGACGTCACCCGATGAGGACGAGAATAGCGTTTCGTCTCTCTCTCTCTCTATTATGTGAGAATATAATGCAGCTGCTTTCCTTGTTAGTCACATAGATTTGTACCTAGGGTTGGTAACCCCAGATATGTCAACAGATCATTGAGGTTACAATTTCACAATCAGATAGTGTCAAGATTTTTCATAACTATTGGCATTTTTTAAATATATGGTAATGTTCACGGACTAGAAAGCAACTTCTTCCGATCGTTTGAAAGTTGTCAATCCTTCAAGAATTCTCACTAATTTATAATTAGATATATATACAACTGAAATAACTTCCTGAAAATAGTTCAGAAGGCCCATTGGACCATTGGTGGGTCCTTAGGCAATACACTTATCAATTCCAGAATATCTCCAACAACGTGATTATTCTAAACGTTGCTGAATGTACCTTCGAAACCGACTCGGTTACACATATCAACTGCATAACACGTAACCGCGTAATTACAATTTCTAACAGGTACACTGTAGGAATGTCTAGTGTTAGCGCATAACCGTTATCATAATATATTCCTGAAACGTGGAACGTGTCTTCTGGTGGAAAATCTTTTTTGGTGTATCGCGTTTTGTGTACATGTTTACCACGAGCGCTGAAATCCCTTTTGGCAGGAAAATACGAAATCAATCAATGAAACGTGTTTGTTTCAAATTTATTGATCGGTAGCTAATTTTTCAATCAAATATGACGTGATAATTCGAATTAATTTTGTAGTGAATCTGGTGAAGTTTCTTTTCGATTATATTGATCGTTATTGATATTTTGGATAAATTATACTATATGATTTGTTAATGAGAATTTTTCTCTATGGTTTGAATAATTGAATACAAGAAATAATTTTCATGGATATATCACAACTTTGAATGATAATCTGGCTGCTCAATTCACTTCACTATTCGTCAATATTTCAACATTATTTGTCATTGATGATCAGACAACTACAGTCGAAATTGAGATGCAATCAAAATAGTCGAATATATCGTCATAAAATCCCAGCTTTATGTTATATAATATAGTCGATTTGTGAATCTGAACTGAATATATATAAGAATATGACTTGAAACGGGGACAAGTGTCAAGAGATACCATGGTTCCTGAATATATCTTGAAGAAATCCTTCGAGATGTTGATCCCGGATCTATAGGAGTGGCACGAATACCTCCTCACTAGAGAAGAGCAAGTTAGACCGATCTGGTGTACAGACGAACCAAAGACCGAGCAAGGTTCTGGTAAAGACACTTCAGTGTTCCAGGCAGAAATATTTGCGATTCTATAAAGTGCAAAAATATATTTATAATTGAAAGGTCCAGATAGTCAAACTTATATCTTTTACAGTATCAGGGTAATATCCATTTTTGGCAAATGACAGTCATCAATCAAGTTTTGGAACAAAATTCAAATACACTAGTTTTGTTGTTGTTCTGATGACAAGAAAAATGAATTACAATGGGATTGGCAACCTCAAGGTGATAATTCTTAATTTAATCCGAAAATATGATTGAAGTATTGATTCTGATCTTTTGAAATAGGATTGATTCACATTACTGAAACTACACGTGTCTCATATAATCATATACGTCATCCTTCACAAAGTCTTTTGAAAATAAACAATTATCTTCAGAAATTCTGCCGAGAAGTTGAGCAAAGTTAATCTTACCAAACTAATCTTGAATGGAATTGTTACAAACTGTGGAATGGTTATACAATATAGAGTTCTCCGATAGTTAGTGGAGATATTGGATATTGAATTGATTACATAGTGCTGCCTAATTGGAATGTTTTGAGAGGCTCCTGTGTTTGACAATTCAAGAAGCAATTCAGAAATTCAACCACTATGAGATGACGTAGGTTGAAAATTCTGGTATAAACTTGATGATAATCAAAGTAATGTGTAGCACAAATAAGAAGTGTTGTGGTCCGTATAGAAAAGAGTTTTGAATTTGTCATAATGACGATGATACTTATTGGCAGAAAATAATTTTTGATACAGGAAGTGACACTTGAACGTTGTGTACTTCGATATCAGAAATTGTTTGGAAAATACAGTTTGGGAAATGAAACAGAAAAAAATCTCTACAAATATGATGTCAATGAACTGAGAAATGATATTGAAATAATATAAAAGATACAAGCAGAATAATAGAACAAATAGAAAGAAAACAATTATCTTGGGAACATAATTTGTCATCATTTTTTCAACAAGTCCCCGTCTTCTTCATCTACTCGATAACACAGTCAAGATCGCCCAGTGATTGTGATAATAGACGAAAAATCATAAAAAGCTTTCGTAATAATATTTTATAAATCAGTATATCTCCTTATATCATTTCCCTGAAATGTCTATTCTCTCGTGTTGGTTTATATAGGATACTTTATTTCATGAGTATGCCAGTTTTAGTCTGGTTTGGTTATTGTGTTAAAAAATGTCAAAAAGATGATTTGAACTCAATTTCATCATCCAATATATAGTGCATAGTAATTGAATTCCTTAAAATAACTAACAATATTCAAACGCTCTGGTAATGAATCGAATAATAAACAGCACATCTATAAAGCCGTGAAAAAACCGAACTTACTGCAAGAAATACTCGTATATACCTTGAGAAGGTAGGCAATTTTGGTACTGTTCATTTATCTTTATCGATTAGAGTGGATTGGAAGCAATCCTTCCGCGTATACAACTTCGGGATCATGACTCTTCAGCTATTTGCTGATTAATAATTCACTCCAGACTAATAAACCTGAGTTGCTGCTTAGTATCGAAATATTCTCTCTGCATTCACTCTTCAGATACAATTTCAGTACTGGCAGGTAGAGAATTCATGAGTTGGTTGAAAAATTCCGTGAATTTTCCATCCTGAATGAACTGCCAGAAGAATAAATGTACATGGTCTATTATTTATTTGAACATACACACGTAATTTCAGAGGTACAAAACTTCGAACATGTTTTGTGCAAGTATTCACTGAATCATATATGATTTGTTCTATATGAAAGGAAAAATATTGCCTAGATGGGTGTTCAATTTTTCTACTTGAAGGGTATGCGATATGCCTCAGGATATATGAAAGAAGAGCAAATTTTAGTGTTTGTATTTGGAGATATTCAACCACCATGAAAGACAAAAATGCATATCTTATTCTTGACCTTGTTTTAGAGTCATAGATAGATAAATCAATATACCTCTTTCGACTTTTCTAGAGGTACTAATGATCTACTTGAATTTGGTATAACCAAGACGAAACTTGAACTGAATTGTATACGCAGTAGAGATAGTTTGAAATACATCCTTCCCAATATATGAATTGGTGGACGTGAAACAATTGAATGGCCCGTTAGATTCCCTGATTTCGTCTGCTTTCATTATTTTATTATGGAAGATAAGAATACCCTAACATAACTCATTGAAATGTTGATAGCTTTTAACCCAACCTAACCTACGTCCATGGTTCACAAAAGAACTGTAGTAACAACGGTGTTGTGATGATAAGGTTGAAGTCGAGAGTTTATCGATTGTAGAATCTTTATTTCCTTTGCGATATTACGAACTGTTAGATGAATGATATCCAGAGAGTATATTCGATAAGATAAGAAGAAAAATCATGGCCATCGTTTTCATTCCTACTATTTGTTCCAGTCTAATCGATTTTTTGTATTGACGAATATTCACTTCGTGAATAGCTCTTAATTATATTCAATGGGGTATTCAAGTTCATTTGGATCACTACACAATATGATGTCTGATTGACGTGAGGTTTCCATCATAAATACGCACAAACATATCATTGTATTCTTTGATATTTTTTCACAAATGGTTTGAATGGTAGAGAAATAGGTCATTCCAAAACGTATGCGTATGATGGAATACCAAACACTGGGTGGCCTATTGAAAAGTTGGCATGGGAGTTTTAGATAATATTATTGAGGATTTTGCTGTTATGCATGCAGCAGTGTCTCTTCAACCCTTCGAATTCGAATAGAGAATTGGAGTGGTACTTTGTTTGAGAACTCGTTCAATTATCTGAACAATTCAGTACAGTTTTGTATAAAATTTTGTGTGAAAATGGATGATATTTTGTGTTACAAATTTTTGCGACATGGAATTGTATAATACCAAAATTGAACAATGATACCTTTATGCGAGTATAAGATAGAATGTCACAACAGTATAGTACGAATGGATTGAAAAATTTCCAGAAATGGTTTCGTTAACGAATTATGTTAATCGGACAATCTGTTATCGGTTTGTTTCTGATGGACCACCCTATATATGGGGAAAAGTGGCATTTCCCCCGTTGTGCAGAACCAGATGTCGACTATATTCGCTCTAAATTTGGTGTTCAACCAAGCGTTCACAATACACTTCATGAAGTTTCCACACAGACGTTTCATCATCGAATTGCGGTTCGAACAGGCAAGCCCATTATCCTGAAATTCCATCTACTACTCCTATTTTATAACTTTTATAACTTGGTGCTCCAAGAAGCAGACTAATATAAATCCTTGGATAACAGTATAGTACTCCATTTCTTCTACTCCAGTGTACTCTTCAATAACATATAACAATAAATATGGATGTTATAGTAAGAATTGATCTGCAATAGCATTAGAATGAGAACATAACGATTTATATGCTGCTTCCAACATTACACACTATCTTTCAGGAATATTTTCAGTGCAAGCTCAGAATGATATGATATGATATTTTCAGAATACTGCTTCCTGCAAACGAAATAGATGAGAGGAAGTTGACTGGTAATGAAAATACTCTTTATTATTGAAGATTCACCATAATATATCAGAACATCATACAACAGTAATTAAAAAAAAATGGCGCCACAACTAAATTACAGTGGGTCACAGCATCTTAAATGAAATAAGCACACAAATAATAAAAAGAGAAAAATGAGTTGAGAATAGACAAAGTAAGGCATGGAAAACTGTTTTCAGGCCACTACTTCTTAATCCTAGTATACCCAGTATGAATCTATTATGTAGGGTTCTATATCAATCAATAGTTTTCATACTTCTGTTTTATATTTTATCACATCAGATATTCCTTTTATGTTTCCAGAGAAATTTTACACGCATGCAATAAATTTTTCTCTGAAGACATTAGTAGTGTAATAGAATAGTTGTAATGTCTTGTGTATTACAGATTTCGTGGTTCATATTGTGAAAATAATGATTTGTTTTTGAAAAACCAATGCAGACACTCTCGAATATATAATACACAGACTTTCTGAATATATAATTTTCTAAATTGACCCCTACATTTTGTTTGAATTGAATTGTTTTCAAAAAAGATTATACCGTAGATGATTCTTGACTCAAAATGGTATGATTCATCGTCTCCAACTCTTCTATAAAGTGCCAATTATATTTCCTACGCCATCTATAGAATACTTTCTCTGTTTGGTTGTTCACCAATTCAATGGAAGACATCTAGTTTAGATTCTCTCTTTAATGAAGTCGCTAACTTTCTACATATTCCATGACGACTCATCACTTTTCTATAAATGTTAATTTCTGCAAATATATTCCGCCGAGATCTCTCAAATCGATAGCTTCACTTTCGGAACTTCGTAATATATGAATTCATAACTGAATAACAAGAATGCGATCGACTGATGGAAATTATATGGATTTTGAATCTTGCACCAGACAGTTTCGTATAATTAATGCGATTAGTTAAAACTTTCACCAGCAAAATGAGAAAGTTCTGATATATTTCGTGATAATAATTTCATAACACTACGTAGCATCATACAAAATCTAGTCATTGTTTTAAACTGGAAATTTGTTATTTTGCACAACTGTACCATCCTATATTCGAATAATGGGCAACGAATCGAGTTTTTGCACACATTTGAATGCGTGATTATATTTTTTGATCAAAATCACTGAATTCGAGAGCATCAAAGGACTCAATCACAGTAGTTGCATTGGTTTTCAAATTGTTCTCTTATTGGCCTATTTCAGGTGGTAACCATCAGAAACCATTATTATCAGATTTTCATTAACTTACGAATTTCAAGGATATTTAACGAATGAATCCATCATGCTCATAATACAGAAATGTTGATAGGTATTAAAACAAGAATTGTATGAGTTCTGATTATTTATACCGATACTTGTAATCAAAATCTTCACACAAATTCCTGGCATCTGCAGAATACTGGTATATGAATAATGTAATTATAAATTCTTCTTTTGAGCGTTTAAGCGTTTGATAATAGCTCTGATTTTGACAGCAATTTTGAGACAAAAATATACCATGAATAAACAGAAAATATCTAATTGAGCTTATCATACATAATTCAAGGATCTTGGTAAGAAATAGTAAAGTCGCCCATCAGCTTGGGCCTATTTTGTAACTGAACATGATCCTGGGTCTGATTGTGAATATTCGTGTTGGCGTCTCCATACCCTCATTGATCATTATCGAAAAACCATTAGGGTTTGTTAGTGCTGAATAGTCTGAGCTACAATTCAATTAAAACTCTCACGCTCCGGATCCCCTGACTTTTTAAATTTGTGATTCACTGCGTTGTCTCTAAAGTTCATTGATGAAGAAAAAGCTATCGGCGACGATTATCGAAATTATTGGCTTCCACAATAGAATTACTGGGAACATTTCACATGTACAGGACAAGTCTGATTGATAAAAATTGCTCACTAATCAATTGAAAGTACCCGATTTGATCAATATAACAGGAGTGGATTTTTGATATTGCAATACATTTTTCACAAGGATCGAAATTATAGCACTCACAAATGAAACAATGATGCTTAATTTTCATTAAATATTTCATAAATCTGAGAGTTAATTCATTCCTTTTGAACTGCACAACATAAATTCAATATTTACATGAGTATTTCAATATAATTTTCACAGCACATCTTCATTTTCTTCCTGAAGTATAATATATTCTGAGTTGAAAACAGTTCATGACAAGTTCTGATGAAGAAAGATATATTATATTTTTCTTCATGAACCTCAGAAGTTTTCATCTTATGCATAATAGACAAACTCGAAACAATATGAACATTGCACGTAATACTGGGACACTTTGCCGTTCTTATTCCAGTTAAAAAACTGGATATGGTTGTTTCTAGAACACATTTCCCCTATTTGTTAATAATTTGAAGACACTTTGAGCTCGATAAAAAAAACTTGTTCTCCACTGCTTATAACATCCCCACGACACAATTTCTCAGTTGAAACAATTATGAACCATTTCAACTTGGATTAGTGAGAAGTTGACAAGTTGTAGAACAATAACCGGTTTTGTATTTGTAAATCCTAGATATCTTAAAAACTTCCCAACAGCCGACAGACTTCAAAGTTTGGAAATTTCCCAACACTGTTTGGTGTGGTTGATATTAATGAATTTACTGGCAAGGGGTGATTTCAGCTAGTTGTGATTTCTGTTCTTGATGTTCGTCAAATCATGATTGGATATGGGTGGGAAGGTGATCATTATTATTCGAACAACATATCGTTCATTCCATTGGGGGATATCTGAAAAAATGAGAAAGAGGAGTCTGGATGACGGTAAAAGACTGTAGGCTTTGAATTATTCAAGTTCCGATGTGGCGTGTTTCACACACTTCATGTGGATGAATATTTCATTCATTGATAATCCAGTAAGGAAATTGGAAATGAGATAAAGAAGAACGAGAAGTATTCGCTCCCAGTTTTTCACATGAGAAAGTGCGATTTTGGCTGATTCTCAAATCGTATCATAATGTGATTCAGAAATAATTATCTCTTAATTGGATACTCAGAAAGCGATGCATAATTCAATTCTATTACGTGTATTCCGTCAAAAATCAAAAATAATGGATAGCAATTCCAGTTATATGGTTACATTGTTATCTACTGGCAAACATCGATTAATTATTGCTGTGAATGGAAACACAAATTAAAAATTTCCATGCTTCCATCGACAAATATTATCACAAACAGTTATTTGCCGATGATTGACTGCATTAAATTGAGAGCGAACATGAAGTTTTATAGCAGCAAGCCGCAGGCGTTGGAAATTGTTATTCCTGCATGAAAGGATGAACAATGTGCACTCTCTAGTATATTTCGTGGCACGTCGATACTCATAATATATTCAACTCGTTTTCGCTGCTTTATTTTTTTGCGGTTTACGATAATCGTAAATTCACGAAATGGTTCAAATATTATGATTCCGTTGTGTCCGAAGGCAATATAATAATATGATATCTACACACAGACGAGGTTTCAACTTCAGTGAATTTTTTTAGAGCTGTGAAAAAATACAAGAAGCAGAGTAATATCAGAAAAGAAGACTGGATTAGAGGACAGTCTAGGGGGACCGGATCTATAGAATGGGGAAAGTATCAGAATCTTGTTGGTTTGGACCCCACAAAATGAATCCTCTTTCCAGATATTCTTATATGAAGCCATAACTCCTTACCGAAAAACGATAGAAACACGCACAATATCTCAAAATAAAGATGGTATAAAAATTAATGTTTCATACATATTTGTTGTTATTATAAGTTTAACCGAGTTACAACAACCGTTAGGCCCAAAAAACGTGACTTGGTACCACTTGGTATATTTTGTTATCAAATAGTTATGGAAATGTCAGGATGTAATGCTCAGCATTTGCTCACAACTTGCAGGCGTATTGCTTTTGTTCTCCATCTTTTGTCAGAAATTCGTCGGTTATTAATTTAACATCACGCCTAGCCATATCATTATTTACTTTTAACGTTTTGATAATTTTCAATTCTTGTTGGAAGTCATCATTTTGTTGCTTATGAAATCTATTAATATATTAAATCGGTCGAATATCTCAATATCTGGGAAAGTGAAGCGTTTTTGGGGTCCAAACGAAAAAAAATCAGACATCCATATTTTGCGGAAACCCTAGGTGACACAGATCAACGCAAAACGTCATATCAATTGTAAAAAAGCACTAAGTGGAAAAATATTATATGATATTCACAAGACACAGTTCTGAAGCCACTGCTTCTCGGTATATTTAATGCCTATCATATAAATAGCTTGCATCCTCGATATTTTCTCGAGACAATTTCACTTGCGAAAAGTTCATTTTTTCGATTTCGACTTCTCAACTTCTCGAAATCTGTAAATATTTATTTACTTAACTACTGAAAGACGATAGGATTTTTTCGTTCTCACCAAGAAAAAGAGAAGAAAAATGCGACCTGCATCGAAATTTGTCCACACTGTACAAAGAGAAAACGGCTACCGAAATAATTTACGTCTTCAGTTGATGAGTTTATGGTGCTAACGTTGCTCTCTGAATTTTATCCAAATCGATATGGATCGGGGACAGTGCAAAATGGCGAAATGAAAGTTGTAACAGTTATTTTCAGTATAACGACTGACCTCTTCTCGACACTTCACGATGAGTTCTACCAACATTTAGATTTCTAGTACTGGACCAATCAACTAATGGAGTAAAAATGTATTCATATTGTTTTTTTATTTTCATTAAGAATACTCATTGATATTTCATTTCAAAATATAATTGAATGTAACTGTAATTATTTCGCGTCGTTATTTCACTGAAATTAATGCTTTATTGTGTAAAGTGTTCCACAAATGATATTCAAAAACGGAGTGACTTGTACTCCAGAGGACAGAGGAAACAAATTATTTCATGGTATCTCACCCAACTTTCAATAAAAGAAGTTCAGCTAGCGTTAAGCGTTAAGCGATAAGAAAAGAACAACTCCTAATATTTCGACATTAAAGCCAGAACGTTATTATAAATGATGTAGAAATACTACAAAATAATGATAGTGGTTCCTATCTACCTTTTCTGGAATCACAATAGGACCTGAATACTGTTTGGAATCGTATATTAAAATTTAACGAAAAAGTTCCCTGTGATGTTTTTTAGCATCATCCATAGATGTACATTGTATTCACAAAGAAAACAACATTCTGCTTAATACTTTGATATTACCACATCCTCAAATAGAATAAAAACTCAACCACCATTTCATGTAAGGTTTACATGGGATAAACAAGTTATCATCATGTTGAGAATATTATTCGGTGAGGTCTTGAACCGTGTGATGAAAATTTTAATCAAAATAATTCCCCCTACAAACTCACCATCTCAGCAGGAAGAAGGAAACTTCAAATATTGTGCGGTATTCACATAGAACGTCTTCTATGCATGACTATGAATATTTCAGTTCGTTTTGTCTGGTTCTAACACTTTGAAGCTTACTATGTTCCCCATACCATCGTTACGCAAGACTTGACATTATTAAATATTAAACTTTTTTCCGGTTAATTTTATCTCTCATGTTCTGTATCTTCTTATGCTCCAAAGTTTCGTTGTTGAAAATTCCCATTGGAACAACGACAAGATTATAATTCCAGGGACCTTGTCGATTAAAGTATTTTATTCAGCATAACAGCGAGATGAAAAGTTTCATAGAAAGTTGGGGATAATGAATTAGGAAAGATGTTTTATGTTTCCATTTTCTTGAATTAGTTTCCTCCAGAAGATTACACTCGGAAATGTATCACCTCATCATTAAAACTAGAAATAATATCCAGCAATCATTTCAATAGTTTATCGAGTATTTATATTGGAATCACAAAATATCAGTATCTCACATGAACCCAATGAAAATATGAACGAAAAATCACACCATAAATAAAAATGTTTTATGATAGCAGCCCGTAACAGAACATCAATAACTTACCATATCATGCCATGTTATATGAAGATGGATTTGACAACTGATATATTCATGAAGTACTGGAAGAAAAGTTGATTCAAATCATCCAGATATAATGGAAATGACCGACGCGAGGTGAAAAGCAGAACTTACAAACTTTGCTGAAATTTTGTAGCAGTTGGGAATATTAATTTTCTGAGAAGTGGGGGATATTCATTTCAAAAAGAAAACTTTCGTTACCTATTCATTTCTGCAAGTGGCGTTACGGGTCAATCGTTGTCAATCACATGATGGGAGACAAATCTCATCAACTTTGTGGAGTTTCAATGTGAATATATGTTCTAGTTTATTGGGTTTCAATCATTTTATTATTTGTTTCAACTGTTGAAGAAACCTCAAAACTGCGTTGGTGAATGTTATTTCCCGAAGTTTATTCAAAAACTTATCGACTAGGGTTTGATTGTATTTGACATATTCGTGATATGAATGACATCAATAGATCAGTCAATTACCCACTCCAGTGATTGAATGGATAGATATCATAAGTGTACGAAACCTTAGATAACTTTTTTCGTTGGTAGTAAAAAGATATTTTCTCAACATCTTACATGATAAGTTGAATAATTGTAACGTAAAATGTCGTCTTGTTTCACGTCCAGAAACATTCCATTGTGGTGTTTTATTTCAAACACAATTTTGAACTACCCAACACTCAGAAACCAGAGTTGCTGCTTTGTATATGAAGGTATTTCGTTCTGTTTGACACTCAAGAATTCGTCACTGAACACCTGGTTCACTCAATTATCCAGCGATCCAGACATCTTGAATCGTGACTGAAGTACAAAAACATTGTTTGTGGCGTTGCCCCACTTTCTAATCGTTAATAAAAATAAACCTTCCCGAACCTACTATCATAAATCATTATCTTTCCTCATATAAATAACCCTAATCGATCACTCCATTTTCTTTTCCAGTTTTGATCGCCAGCAACCATTCTCCTTCCAGCTGGGCGTGGGCCAGGTCATCAAGGGATGGGATCAAGGCTTAGTTGATATGTGTGTCGGAGAAAAACGGAAGCTCACTATCCCGCCCAATCTCGGATACGGAGACACCGGCGCCGGCAACGTCATCCCTGGCAAGGCCACCTTGATCTTCGAGGTGGAGCTCATCAACATTGGAGATGCTCAGCCTTCTACGACCAACGTGTTCAAAGAGATCGACGGCAACAAGGACAATCAGCTTAGTCGAGAGGAAGTAAGCGGATTTGTAAATATGGATGATAAAGGAGGAAATGGTTCTGCGCGAACTTGTTTGTAAGATGATGAATTGTCGATATAATGCGGAGTATACCATGTACGAAGATAATTTTTTCTTCGAAGCAAATGACCTGTAATTTCTAATGATGCACAATGAGCATATCTACGACTCATTCATTCGAGAGGAACTAGAATAACATGTGATTTCAGAGAGATTTTGTCCAAAATCAATACGTTTCATTTTAAATCTCAGCAGTTTAATGCAAATAATCAAAATGTATGCTTGAGGTGTGAGGACAGTGTTCAAAGACCATTTAAATTGATCAAAGATGTCGATTGCCAGAAAAATCAAACTACCAATGATGTCAGGCTATTATTTACTGTCAGAACTTTACTCGATCTTCACAAAATCTTTATTGAAAGAAATCAATAATAAAAAAATATTGAGTTTTGCATCTCAATATATCTAATTCGCAGAATTATTCTAGACATTTTAATTTATATCTATAATATAAGGTGTAACCAATCATTTTGATTATTATAACTGAAAAGGATTTCACCATAATCGATATTCCTGTTTTCTTTCATTATCTTGTGTAAGCAAGGTTCAAATACATAATTGATATTGTACCTATATCATGGTGAAACTAATCCCTATTGATTGATATTCCTGATAGATATTCTTTCCGTCCTAGGCAAGAGTCTATAGAGATTGAGTGCAAGATTTATGAATTTACATTGAAATGATTGAAGGAAAACAGTGGAAAATACCGCTTCCATCAGAATGTATTATATAGATGCTTTGAAGAATATCAGCATTAAATAAACGAAAATCATTGCACAATGCTTTGATTACATGGTATTATGGAGTTGCTTTTGTGTTATATAATTTTATGATTTCAGTTTATTCCAACAAACCAACCATTAGTTTATCTTATGTTACTAATTACTGATTTTCCTGTATTCAACTATTTGTCTTTAGAAGAAGTTCCGGAGTTATTTACTTTTCATTAATTTCTACAGTCAAAATTATAAGCTTCATTCTCCCGAACATTTATACCTCATGAGTTTGTTCAAATATATGATAGTTACTTACTGGGTATCCTTTTGCTCTATGCATCCATAATCGAAAATGTTACTTATTTTCAAATCAATATAATTATCTTCTTCGAGGTACACTATTATTATTCCACGATGTTATCTTACAATAATTCAGTTCTGCTGAACCACAACAAAAATCAAATTTAATTTTCATTCATTTTAGGTAAGTGAATACTTGAAGAAACAAATGGTTGAAGCAGAAGGAGGTGCTCCAAGTGAAGAAGTCAAGAAAATGATGGAGGATCATGACAAACTTGTCGAAGAGATTTTCCAACACGAAGACAAAGACAAGAACGGGTTCATTTCACACTCCGAATTTTCTGGTCCTAAGCATGATGAATTATAAAATTGACTCAACAAAGATTAGTCAGAATTCATTTTATGGCGCTTATTTACGTTCTATTTGCATTTACAAATGCCAAACATAAAATCAGTCTTCGAGCAACTATTTTATCAATTTATCTTTTCATATTGTTCACTTATTCCGATTCCATATCAATTTGTATATAATTTATTTATATTAATATAATTACTATGAACTGAACGAGTCATCCATGTGCACACAGTTGTTGTTATTTTTTACATTAATATTTGTATATTTGTTATACGAAATATTTGTAATAAAAGATTTTAAATATCGGAGCATTATTTATTGTTCATAGCTTCACGTTTTTTATGAAAATTTTATTGTTCATATAAACGTCTTAATCCAAGTTTTCATTCACAAATCGATTATGGAAGAATTATTTTTGCTCTGATCAATTCCTTACTAAATAATACATAAAATGTAACAAAATCGAACTTTATTTCGTATTTCATTCGAACAAATTTCCACTTAAAATTAAATAAGTAACATAAAACACAGCAAAGAACTGAAGTTAAAAATCAGAGAACATAGGCAGGTTTCGAACAGTCGAATATAGTTAACATTTCTTACTTATACTGGAAATGAGATGTGATAAAAAGACGCAATAAATCAAAATAAAATTGAGACTAGTCGCCATTCCGTAATAGGCACATCCAAAATACCGTAAAGTAAAACAGCTGATCCTCATCCCCTAGATTGATAATAAATAAAAACTAACTCTTAAAAGTAGAATGAACCTAAGATAATATTCATAAATAGTAAAAAACAACAGATGAGTGAGCAGCCATAATATTATCACATAACAAAGTATACAAAATGTTTTACATCTTTTTTGAGATGTTATTTAGGTGAGTTAACAAATAAAAACTTCGGTATGACACAGCACTTTTGGTTCGTCCGAATATTAATACCCTTTGATGTAAGCCGACAGATGCTTCTTTTCTTCTTCGGATAATCCATTTTTCAGTGTTCTACGAACTAAAAACAATGAAAATCAAAAAATAACACAACTTACTTTGGTGCTAAAAAAACAACATAAAAACAGTAAATAAAAATAAAAATGTTTACAACCATCAATTGAAAACACAACTGAAATAAGCATTTGAAAACTCAAACTTGTATATTTTCAACGACACAATGATTAACTACAAAGACGAATTTCACAAAAATTCAATCAGTATCTCACAAGCGACATTATGAATTTTCTTCTTGTTCCTCCATGGATCTCAACAGGAAAAGCGATGACAAAACATGCCCACAAACAATAAAGAAAAAAGCATGCAGCTCATAAGAGTACCTACCAGAGCAACATTTTCAAGGGGAATCTCTGCTTCCAAAAGGATTATTTTCTCTCGTTCGAGATCGCTTCACTATATACAAATCGAAAATTATATATGGAATATTATATCTCACAGTATAACCAATAGAATAATCAACTGTGCTAAGTGATGGATAGATAATGAGAATTGAAGTGGAAAATGACTATTTGTATGACTTGATTTGATGAAACTATCTATAATTCCCAAGCTTAAATTTCAAATTGATCGAATGAAAACCAATTAAAATACTTACGAGATTTTCTATCTGCATGTCGCGTCCTCTTCCTTTCTCTTGGCGCCGTTCTAGATGATCCTTTGGTTGCGGTCTTCACGAGACTCTCGAGAATCTCATCATCACCGTCAGTCAGATTTCCGTTTCCGGGACACATAAAGGATCTGTTGTTCTCCCTCCTCGTTCTTCTCCACGGCAAAGTGCCCTGCATGCTCTCAACGTCGGAAATGTCGCTACCCAAAAGCTGCCGTAACTCGGCATCGGCTTTGTCTTCTTTCGATTTATTGAATTTACCCATCTGAAAACATAAATTCAATTTCGGTTTCAGTGAATAACAGCGAGAACATGACATCTGTCGCCACCTGTTACTGACACGTAAAAGCTATTTCAACAGTGTGTTCGCAGAAGGAACTATGAGTCAGAACTGCCATGACAGATGGCGCTGAACGACCATGCATCAAACAAGTTTGGTGGAAAGAAGAGTAGAGGAAATCATCATTCGACAACTTTGATATTTGGATAGAATAGAAGGTTTTTTCTTCAACGACCATAATCATTTATCTAGATGTATATATAGTTTGTCAATGAAAATTATTTAGTTAGCACAAAATTCAGAAATTTTCGATTTCAAGGATTAACTATTAATACTCCATGTAACTGATTTTAAGTTGAAAGTTCTTTACACGATTCTGAACTTGATGAAAATTTCTTCGACGCAAATAATCAAAGTTTCTAGAATATTCACTTACGTCTGTTATCATTTTTCCTCTTGTTTTATTCCTTTCTCTGTGGTTTGCTTTTTTCTCTAGTTGTTGCAAAACGCGTTCCCTAGTGGTTCGATACTCGAGTGAAAACTCTGAAACTACCCTACAGAATTCGTTGGGTTTTGATTCGGAAATCTGATGAAGAGGAATGCCTAGCCATAGAAGGAACTTATGAAACCTGAAAATTCAGGAATATGAATGATTGTTTCCGTGATTGTGTTTATATTTGTTTGTACCTGTTGATTATCCTTCGATGAATGATTCCAAGAAGGATAATTCGTTCGGCACATTCTGACAGAAAATCGGACATCTTCACTTTCATCATAGTCGAACCGTCGTGTTTTGCTATAAGTTTGAGGTGGTCCCATGATGCCTTGCAATCTGCTTCCAGTCTTTGTATATTCAGTGCTAGTTCGTCAAAGTCTATCTTTGATGCTCTGGTGATTGCACCAATCTGTAAATATTCATTCAATCAGTGTGTGTTATCTGATGACATTCACTAGGAAGGTGTTGACAATTGTCTTCATTGAAATATTCTGATAAATGAGAAAATAGTTTACCCTATCAATCACTTACCTCTGAATATAAATCAGATGCATCAGGGAATTTTTCCATGACAATATGACAGAGATGGTGCAGTAGTGAATGCTTATGGACAGTGTCCTTCACTTCAGGTACTTTGGCAAGGTATTCAATTTGAAATCCCTTCACTTCATTGCCATTCAAAAAATTTCCAATAGACAACAGAGTACTGAGAATTGCTCTGAAAGTTTTGTTTATCCGTAGCAATTCAATTCCTTGTTTGAGATCCATCAACGGTTCGGCGATTTCCCTTTCAGAATTTTCAAAATCCAACTTAAAAGCCCATAGTTTCAGTCTAGCTGGTAATTCGGATATAGATGCTAAGGTAAGTAGGAACTGTTCTGCACTACCAAGAGGTAAGTCAGGGTTAGCTGCCTGGGCTTCCTGGATTTTGGTTCTTTCTTCTTCGGTGGGTAGCATGGTGAGTAGCTTTTCTATGCCTTCTCGATTCATGATGGTAGCATCCATTTTCAGTATGGCAGTTTTAATCGATCTGGGAGGTGGTAACTTTGTCATTCCTATGTTAATGGCGTTGGATCTCTTGGGGTCCAGAACGATGATTTCTTTGTTTTTATTCATTTCTTGTTGTTTCTGTGGAAATAGGAGTATAGGTATATTATAGAATAGTAATTGGGGGTAGATATCAGATGAAGCATATACGTATGGTATCTATTCAGGCATATACAGGATCCATTCAGGTCCTGTGGACTAGAAAAGGAGTACAAAGCATTTTTCTTGGATATCTTGAGAAATTAAAGATATTAGGTGAAAGAATATAGATTTTTCATCATGCTATAGAGATGGATAGGGTAATCACACCCATGCTGTATATATATCTACCATGCAGTGTGAAGGGTAATCTAATGAAAAATCCGACTGGATATGTTTCAACTATGATCTCCAAAGACTACAGATTTTGTGAATCGATATTGGGTATTTTTTGTATTATAGTAGTAGTCAAAAATCACATGGTATTCTAGTGGACCCCCAAAAAAATTGTTCGAATTGTTCATCTAGAGGAATTTGTATTGAACGTATTGTAAAAACGATAAAATGAGACAACCTGCGAGAACATATGGTTTAATTTCGATTCTGCCACGTTAAAATGACCTTTATGATAGGCAATCCAGTACAAGTCCATGCTTCTAGATGGTCTATAATTCCATAGAACATTGTGAATTTTCAAATGTATCGGACGTGAGCGAAGTGTTGGGAAATACTACATAGTTCAAAGGTCAGGGAAGCAAGAAGTGGGGACAGATATAAGTCTACATTGTATCAAAGTGCACGTACTAAGTTCCACCACCTAAAAATATGAAACTCACCTCCTAAGCCACCACATGCCAAGAGAGGATCGCCAAAGAAAAAAGAAAAATATATTTAGAAATAAGATGATACAGATAAATCGCCTTCAACAAAAAAATCTACACCACTATTCTATAGAATATTCGAAAATGCCGTCAATCATATATTCCAAAAGTTGGCGATGTTTCAAGATTCTTTTAATTAACCCACCTTTGTTATGAGATCTTTAGCTCTAGACTCAAACAAATGTTCGAGTTTTTGTGTGTCCACTGTAACAGGAGACAATTCGTCCCAAATAACACCCGTTTTCAGCTTTACATGGCTTATTGGATCCTCTCTAACTTCTTTCCAGAACAACTTCACCGTTTTCTTATTCTTCTTTATGGGAATCTTCGTTTCTGTAGGTTTATTGAGCCTGTTTAGGCTCGCTC
Organism: Plagiodera versicolora; assembly: GCA_037013635.1. NCBI lineage: Eukaryota > Metazoa > Arthropoda > Insecta > Coleoptera > Chrysomelidae > Plagiodera > Plagiodera versicolora. The sequence goes on from CM072990.1 coordinate 5,497,822, forward strand.
CGAAGATCGGAGGGTTAGGTACAATGGGGGGAGGGATTCGATTCGCTAAAGGCGGGGGAGGAGGCGCACTCCCCATATCACTCAAAGGTGGTGGTGGCGGTGGTATACCATTTGTAACTGTCGCAGGTGCTAGAACGTCAACTTCATCTTCACTACCCAAATCTGTGAAGTCCATATCACACAAATTCAAGGACCGATCGATATTGGCTACCAATTCTTCCCATCTCAGCTCGTTTTCAGATTTTTTCGGTTCGATTTTGGGTAAGTTTTCGTTCGTTTGGCTCTTCAACATGTCAGCCTTCGATTTCGACTTCGCCAAACCTTCTTTGGCTTTAGAAATGAGCCCGGACATGTCACCAATTCTGTTGATTTTGCTTTCTTCAGACGGGCTGTGAAGGATATTCTGATTGGCTAGCTTTTGTGTTAGGTCCTTGACTGTATTTTCTCTTTTCAATTGAAGTAAAACGTCCCTTTCGTTTTCGTTCGTATTCTCTGATTCCCCCTCTAGCTCTTGGTCTTTCATCATCGAGTAAATCCATGGTTGCTTTTCTTCCAAGTCCAGTTTATTCACAGCGTTCATCAATGGTGTTAGATCTTTTCTACTCGAAGTTTTCGTTAGGCCATTTCCATTGGAAATTCTCTGTTGATGGGTATTCGGATAGTTTCCTAGAAAATGAATAATAAAGTCAGACTCAATCGGTATAAACATTGACAATCATATGTGATAAGTGAGAACACAATCAAAAAGATCGCAAGCTGATGAAGTGTTAGTGACCTACCATTTTCGTTTTCATTGTTATTTCCTTCGTGTAAAGAGCATCCTCTGATGAAAGCAGCTGATTCTTGTTCTTTCATGAAACTTCTCTGCCTCTCTGCCCTTTCCCTTCGTCTTTTCAAGGCAGGTGTCACACCAGCATCAGTAGCTAAGCAAAGCCATATTATCAAACAAAGCTCAAATAATTGCTTAAGAAAGCCAAATCGAAAAACTCACCCTTATTACTATCTTTATAGCTGCCATTCAACTGAGAATTATTGAGCCCCGAGGACTGCGAGCTAGAGGATTCTTCATCGTCATGTTCTCTATTTGGCAGTAGAATGAGGTTGTTGTTACTCCTGTTCAATCCCGGATACATCGGACTATTGCCGGTAGAATGTCTTCGACTCTTTCTTCTCTCAGAAGAAACCGCCAAAGACTTTCTATTCCTGATGGTCTTCCTGGTGCTCTCATCGAGGTGCCTTATTGGCGTTCCACAGACCTCCTCGCCATCTTCATACTGCAAAACCGCTTCGTAGATTTGGAACTGCTGGAGCAAATCCAAGTCAGTGCCCGGCTTCGACATGTACCTCTGGATCACGGCTTCCAGACCCTGTTCCTCCAGAACATCAGCCTGGTCGTAGTAGGTGTCTTGATCAGGAACCCCATTGAGGATTTTGTTCAGAAGCGTCATGGCGTATATCAACAGCTCCGTGTCGGCAGAGTCAAAGTCTTTCAGAAGCTTCATGATGTTTTGGTAGGGCAAAGTTCCTTGCGAATAGTCCACTGAGTGCACAGCTTTGATTAAAAGAGTGCAGTTGGACTCGGTGTACTCAACGAACACTAGCAAGAGCTTCAGAGCAGTTTTGACCACCAGCCTGAACTTGGAGGAGATCAAGGTGTACAACCACTGGATGGTTTGGTTGTGGTCCATGACGCCGTTCATGCCGTCGACGTAGAGCATCACTTGGCCCAGAGCTCGCAGAATGTAGTTCTGGTAGTTTTGGTCGGCTTCCGAGCCTACTTTGATGAGACATGATAGACCGTCGTTTTGGACGAATTCGTGGACTAGATCTTTGTCTTCTTGAAAGATTTGCTTGAGAGAGAAGAGAGCTCTTCGTAGTTCTCGGCCTTCGGATGTGAGGAGTTTTTCTGGAAAATAACGATAAAATGAATATGTGTCTGTGAGATGAAAGGAATAACGAATAAAAAAGATTGTGCTTGACAGGAGACTTTACTACTTTTGCAGAGTTGTGACTGATTCGAAATACTTGAATTTGAAATATAAATACAAAATAAATATCTAATACTTTAGGTACTAAGCAATTCTGCAAATGACCACTAGAGGCGCTGCAATTTTGATAGCTTGTGCACAGTCAATATCAATTAATCAATTAACTTACACTACCTCAATGAATCGTGTCGTGAATTGTATAATCAAGATATAAATACTGAAACATTAACTCAAAAAGTTCATTTGAAATTTGAGGTTGAAGATATACGGTTTCACCGTTTCAATGTTAGTCAGAATCTTCAATAAATGGAGAAAACCAGTAATTCCATTAGAAATTATTTTATTTCAATGAAAAATTATTTGTATTTTGCATTTAAATATTTGCATTGTATTGTAAGAGTATTCTGCAAATCTTTGTTCTTTTGTAACTTCTGCTACGTCATTCAAGTCTTTGTAAGTTTCGATTAATTATCACGAATTCGATTGATTTTTTCAACAATAATGGCAATTAATAATGGTAAAGTGAATAACAGCTGAACTGTATCAATTATAACAGTAAAAAGGTATGTGATTTCACTTATACCATATGTGCAGGTTGTGAAATTTTATTAAATCTTATCTCTCGAAAAGAGTCTCACCGAAACTTCACCTAAATTCATTAAATTGATGCGCCTGCTAGATAATTTATTGATTATTCAACTTGCATGATTCTGTCATTATTCTTCGGCACTGGCTCGCCAACTATGATAACCATCAGTGAGAGTTTCATGAACTGTTGGGAATTCGTCTATTTTCATTTAATAAAAGCAAATATGTATTGATTCACTATCTGTCAGGCAAGCTTGTTATTTTACAGAAAATTATAGGTTTACCACAGGAAAGCAATCGAGATTCGCATTAGGAGTATTGTTGTTGGTTTTTATCTGGTCATCTCATCACGACACAGTGCTTACATGTTGTTCTTTACACTTTTCGTCATCGTATTGGACATTTTATTACATTGGACAAACGTGTGTATATCTCGGAATGATACCCGCGGGATCCTCCATTTAATTGACCGCATATGAGAAATTTATAGCCAACTTCACGTACTGAAAGCCTGGCTTTTATGGTATTCCAACCACAAGAAGAGCTCTATGATAAATATTAGTAGACTAATAGATTTGGTTTGTATTCCATCTGTTCGCATTGGGATATTATTCATCTCAATTTCTCAGTTCCACATCTCCATACAATGCAGAATTATTTCAATTCAAACGAAAAATGTATACTATCAATTCTAATTAGTTGATTTTCTGAATCATAATCATGATCTAATCATCTATCCCCATTTTATGATGGCAAGTCACAGAAAATTTTATTGCAAGTTCAACTAGATATGACAAAATGATTTTTCATCACCTGCAAATGAATATTAGTCATTTCTCAAGTTTTTATTGAATTATCAAGTATTTTCATAATGAAGATGCTAACCATAGAATAAATGAAATGAATATGAACTACTATTATTTCAGATGAGCAATAAATGATCTTCATGATATTTCACAAGAAATCAGTTACTACCATTCTTTTTTCAGATACATATAACAAATATATCATAGGCCAATATTTAAAAAAAAATATACAGTTCAACTCCATTAATTTTACTAATTCTACAAATTATTAACAGATCGATTCAAAATATAAATAGAAGAAATCCTATTTACTCTTTCAATCTCACTTTATCAAGGATAGTATCAACGAAAAAGTGTCCATTTGTGGACGCCATTCAGTAAGGAAAAAGATATACCAAATAGTAGTTGTCTTACCTATAATGGTGTGCACCCTAACGGACAATTGAGTTCGCAGGACTATGGAGTTCTTTTTGCTGAAACAAAAAAGACATGGTCAATAAAGCATCACAAACTGAAATATTTCCAAACAATACAAGTGAAAGGTCAGTTGAGAATATTTTGTTATTATATGCATGTATTCCGAATCATGCATCGAGTGAGAGTTATACGGAATGTTAGGAATACTAATGTGTGACTATAGTTCCTAGATGTACTATTTCATTTCATATATATAAATATATATCTCGATGTGTAAATCACGAGTTTCAATAATTCATAGGTACATTAATAAATTGATGATATCCAGTCATACGTTTTATGTTATAGAAATTGGAAAAAAAAATATCGTCCATGTTTATTTTACAGGAGCACTACTTCCATTTATTAATTGGATGAATATGTACTTCCTTCTTATTTTGATGAATTATTGAAACAATTATGAAATTTACAGTTATTGTATAAGAAGGACAACTGACTTTGTATACATAACAAATTCTAGCATGAACATGATATCGCACAATATTTGTCGAAGGATTGAATGAACTTTAAGAACTCTATGATGGTCTGCATAATTAGTTGACAGTGTTATTTATCAATTTTATCGAGACAATGCATTAAACAGGGAATAAAACGAAATGAGGAATGTTGTTATTTTTTATTGTTTTCCTTATTTTGTCTCATATCGCCTGAAAAATTCCCTAGAGAGAACTCAAGGCTTCAAGGGGTCACCTTGATGCCACTCTTTCATTTATTATTTCGAATTCCTAAATAATAAAACAATCGTTCATTATTATATATATGAACCAACCTGAGAGATATGGGAAAAAAGAAAAAGTCGTAATGAATTCCATTTTGTGCGTTCAATTGTTTCAATGTTTACATTATTTTCATTCCACATCAAGTTACGGAATAAAAATGGAAGAAATATCTGTACAGAAGGGAATCTCGACAACAAATCACAAATATTTTCCAGAACACGAAGACGATGTGAAGTGAACCACTTTCTCTCATTCGTTTACATACGAACCAATATGGAATTCTTGACAAGTTGTACATGTGACAACACACAAACCGAACGTATTTCCTCGGGCTAAATATACTGTGGGTGGAAAAGTCAACGTTTACCGAACTTGCCATAAATAAATACTCCTGGGAAAGGATAGAAACGCAGGTGTAGGAGCTGCTGTAGGCCTGTAGGTCAACAACAATGTTGGAAATAAATCTTATTCTTCCTTTAATTAGCATCAATTCGAAGTTGATATGAGTACAACAATCAGAATCCTTAATTGGTTACGGAATTCTCGGTGTCAATTGAAGTAGGCTTCGGAAATCAAATTCACAAGGTGGGTTGTATTCGATTTCTATGGTTCTCGAAAATAATTTAATTGAGTGAATTAATATTCATTGGGGAATATGATTGATTTGGGAGATCGAATTTCATAGTGCATGAAGTAATAACTTTGAAATTTCCACTGAACTGAACTTCCGGATATGAGAGGAATCTAATGTGAAACATAACTACTTGAATATCGCCACAAAAAAATAATGAGGAGGCTGAAGTGAAGAAAATAGCAAGGAAAATAAAAATATGAAGATATTCGATCTACAATATGAAAAATCGATTTCATGTTGTGCAATGCTTCATAGAATGTCTTGAAAAGGTTCTGAAAATGTTGAATGTATGTATTTTGCCAAAATCTATGCTCACAGAAAATTCTTTGAATTGAAAAAACGTTAAGCATTCCTCCTCCTGAAATCCTTCTACCCAAATATTGTAACAGTTTGTCAACTATGAAAAAACATTGGAAAATATAAAGAATATTGTCAAATATCAAATTACTTAGGAATAACTGAAAAAATGCTGAGTATTTCCAAAATGATTCACTTTTGAGCCGAGATACTGTTCAGAAACATTTTATATATTTGAATCATCATCTCGGAAATACATAATATATATACAGAAAAACGTAGAAAAGTGAGGCAAATTGCTAGCAGTCATGTCTTCGCTTCAAAACGTGCTTGATCTTTCATCATCTGCAACTTATCATGCAAGGAATATCATGAATAACATAATTACTCAGTGGAGTTTGACTCCGATTAATCTGAAATCAACATCTGGAACTTCAAATTCCTGAATAATATAATGGATTACGGTTATTTCAGTATATCAGATGGTTCGCATTGTGTTTATAACTGAAAATAATGCAACTGACAATTATTTCAGTTATGTTGAGCGTATCGTACATCTAAATTGTCCCTCATAGATATAAACAATCAATACTTCTGCACATAAATGCACAGTTCGAGTCTTTGGAAGGCCCCGGAGTACCGGAGAAAACATATTGATTAGAATAAAGTGAGCACTGAGAACTAATGAGACCGCACCAATTCTTTCAACACGACCACACCCACCGCATAGAAATTTTGGATTTTTTCGATACGCGATAGCCTCGTTCCAGATTCCCGCAAAAAATCTAGCAACAATGGCACTTAATGATGCCCCTTTTGGTGCATACTGTCAGAACATGCCTTGTCGGCGGGTATAATATTTAAATGGGAACCGTGAGAATTGTGTGATCATAATGAACATCACCTAGTGCTCTCCGTGTTCGCTGTTCTACTCTATTTATAAACGAACGTTGCTTCATTGTTTCTCTAAATAATTATTCCGGAAATGATAGCCGTGACAGATTAGAAATTGCTGGTGGTCATATCATTAAAAATGCCGACATATTTCGCTGGCTGAGAGTTTGTTCACGACGAATTTTATAGCGGTTCCATACAGGGAGTTACCTAAAGTCATTACCGATATGGAATTTATATTGCTACATTTGATTTTGCGATGCTATTGAGTAGCAAGAAGGCTATAAATTGCCGGAAACTCGATTTAGTATAGTTTTTGTACAGATCCGTATTCAGAAACGAGAATGATATTCAAAATATGGGTTCAGGAAGAATATAATATATATGAAAACAATAATTTAACGAACAGAATGAAAGCAATACATAACTTCGTGATGTGAAATAAATCGAATAACCAAGAAAAAACATTTCCAGACATATCGAATGACGTTGATTCAATAGAAAGATAAATATATGCTTGAGTTTACTTGAGTCTTCTTTTTATTTTACTTTTAATCTTTAGTCTAAGCTTTAAACTGTATATTTATGAGTTTTATATTTTTTGTTGCTTGTACTATTATAAAAGGGGTGATCCCGTGTAATAATAAATGAAGGTAAAGTGTTTAGATTTTCAACCGAATAGCTCGAAAAAATCATATTAATGCGCTTTGTAACATGAGGTGGAAACTTTACGAGTTGAAGCAGGAATAGCGTTACGTCTCTATCGATTATGATGTATTCTAATATAATTGGCGTTCCTTGTTTCTCTTAAAGTGTCTGCATATACCCAAGATATATTTTCTCCGATAGTGTAGATAACTGGATTTCCATTATGGTTTCTCAATATAAGTTGAAAAAAGAATTATCAAAAAGTAAGTAGTAGAGATCATCGAAACAATTGATTCCAGTAAGTGGATAAAACAAACCAAACGATTCAACGGTCGCTCAGATCTCCCGGATCATTTTTTCCAGATCAGGAATGAGATTTGACACCTAGACATAAGGAGAAAATCAACAAATGAGGTCCTACAAAATATTGCCCAAGAATTCAAAAATCGCCATTCTCATTATAATTTTCAATTGAATTTTCAATTTAAGTGTTGAATTATGAATCTAAAATTATTCCGTGGATATTATATTATATTTTCTTTCATTATGAATGAAGAAGCATCATTTTATTGCGCCAAATTCAATTTTTCTGGTTATGGTGGAATCAAATTCGGAAAAACCAATATTACGGAACAGACAATGAAAATATCTTCAGTACATCTTCCTACAGGATCCCTCTTATGAATTCAGATATTTCAGAATATGATTACGCTGAAAATGGACCTAGTGGTTCTATGAAATCTTCAGCAAGCTGAGATTTATTTCCCATTGTTATCAACACTTTTCCATACCCTTTTTAAGATACAGTAGACTTTGAAAAATATACCATCACCACAGATCAACCGTTTTTACCTGCAAAAATAACAAACAGCTCCCAAAGTGCAATTCTCGGACAGTGCCGCGAGCAAATCTGACTCCCTGTGCGCGATACTTCTACAGGGCGATATAGCGAACACGTCCTCGTCAACTTCATCGTCGGTAGCGTCGGCGTCACTGAAACTACCGTCGGTCGACTCCAGAGAGTTGGCGCGCCTCTCGTGGCCTTGGTCGACGTAGTGGAGCCAGAATATGGAGGATCTCGTCTCCAGTGAGTTTAGCCACTGGGAGAGCATGCCGGAGGAGTCGTTAGTGTAGTCGGGATCAGTCATATTTTTTCTTGCGATTGTTTTGAAGGAGTTTGGATATTATCCAGTGAGAATATAGAAAAATTCTAGCGGGAAGATTCAAGGAAGCTTCAGGAATTGAAGTCGCGATACTTTTGTTGGGTTTCATCGTGGATTGCTTCCATTTTGGAGCTGGAATGATGTCCACATGAATATTTACTGATCCGTTTCTCGTTTGTTGTTAATTCATTTTTCCGTCAATTTTGACTAGGTTAGTAGAGGTTTATTATCACGCGTAAAACCATGAATAAAAATCAAATTGTGTCAAATCTAGTGAAAACTATTCGAATTCTCATGTTTTTTAAGCAATCATAGTTACTCTCGGTGATAAAAGAGTTCATATTAGTTTAATCAAAATTCAATCATGCCTACATTCATACGGAGATATTCAGAATATTGAATTTCGGAATTTCTGGAGATGATAATATTGTTGCTTCAAATTCTTCAAGAAATCATATAATTCATATATTCATTTTACCATTTTTGTCGAAAAGATATGTGAACTTTAAAGATGGAATACGGGGTGTTATATTTGAAATAACAAAGTTTGCTATCCTTCCTCGTTTGGCCAGAGGTGTTCAAATGTTGATATTATTTCACATCGATTGATTATGTTGACTAAAACAGTGTCGATTTTCAAAACTCCATTGGAATCAACGAATCAAGACAGAAACCTTCGATTAACAAACTAGACTGGTAATCTATATTATTACAATTCGATTTTGAATGTGTGAATGAAAGCGAGTTTTTTCTATATTTTGTTCGAAATTTGGTGCTTCTAGATTGATGTAATTGGAAAATAATACACACCAAAGATTAGGTATGGAGTGAAAGTGAAATTATTGTCAGAAAAGTAGTGAATTATTGGGAATGTAAAATGAAGATTACTCGAAATTGCTTTAAACGCATTTATATAATGACCGATATGAAAACCGTTTTTATCGACAGTAATTCCCAACAGATGTCGAGGTTGTTGAAGAAATCAACATCATTAATGTGGTTGAATTGGTTTTGAATGATGACTGTCAAGACCCGGTTACAGCATTTTACTTTCCAAATATCTAGAAATCTTGGTACTCAAGTCAAATCCTCTGTTTCTCTGACTTATCAGTTCTTCAGTAACCTGCTGAAGAAACGAGACTAAATGCCATTATAAACCTTCGATCGAGGACAGGATTGTTGCAGAATTCGTTTCCTACTTCGTTACGATGAAGCTATTCAAATATAGAGAAGCCAAGAATTTCTCATTACGATTCCAAACAACGAGTAATGAAATTCTCATCAGAGAGCAATTCAATGGAAGGAGTAACTGTCTTGCGTCTTTACTGGTACATCTTTGTACGAATGCATCAGAGGTGCAAGATGAATGCCAAGATCTCGGTCAGATTCTGCATCCATTGTGATAAATATTTACCCCAAACAGAAATATAAATCGCTGATTTCCTACCAATCGAGGATAGTCTCATGATTGCATAAATTTATTTCCTAGTCGAATAACTGTTTCATTGGCGTAACAGCGAAAGTATATCGAAGAATTTGAAATTCGAACCTTCCACAATCATGTTTGTCATTGCAAAAGGTAAAAGTCACTAATGATATGCAGTCTACACGTGTTTGTCATTGCTACATATCAAGAGATATTTTTCGAAGAAAACGTTTTACATGTATACACTAATTAGAATAAAATAATTATTAGTTCCATAACATCGAGCATTTGTTGAATAATATAATTTTTTTATGTTTTCAACAACATATACAGGCTGTTACGAATCCGATTACACATATTGTCATTGGAATTTCCGGAATCCAATATCAAATTGATAACGTGTTGTTTTCATCCTCAATCACCATCATCAAGTTCACTATAAGGTTCGGTGTAGAAGGATATTTCCCATTGGTATATTTCAAGTCTTATTTGCCATATTCATTTATATGCCGTAAAGTTGTTTTCATTTCAATATGAATAATATGGATTTGAATATTAGTTTGTTTTTTCTTCATATTCTTTTTTCTGTAATAATGTTGGGACCAACCTGTAGAGAGTTCGTGTATATTCATATAGTAAAACAAATCACATTCAAAGAAGGAGTTCTCTGCAACGTTGATAATTGTAAAAAATACAGTATTGTCTTCAAAATTATTCAGAATTCACTTCATAGAAAACAATATTTCAAGTATTCCTCATAAAGCATTCAATAGAAGTAAAATGGTTTCTTTTTCTGGTTGTTATTTAAAATGTCCATATAAATGATTTTAACAATCCATTGCTGAATAGTGTTTTCCTGTCTCCTGTAACGGTTTTTTATACTTTTATCGAGAACATTTTGATGAATATCTGATATTACTACTTTGTATTCATGTTTTCGTTATATCTTTCACAGTTTTCAAAATATCCATGCACAAATTTTTGACAACCTGTGCAAACTATCATTGATTTTAGATCATTGTTGTTCCTGCAATATTTCCTGATGATGTTACTCTGTCTCGATAATTTTCTCATATTCCTGATAGTTTTCACCAAATAATTGGTGACAAGTCGTACAATCTTCAATCGATTTTTTGTCGTTGCACGCCACTGGTCCAGCTGAAGAGCACCTCTTCTTGATTCTGCGTCCATCACCGATAGTCTGTCGACCGACGGTATACGGTCAGTGGGTTATGTATGCCTTGTGGCATCGTCAGATACACACTGAAAATACTATACCTGTACACGCCAAACAGGTGTTATAATAAATTCGTGATTACAGGGACCCGTTGGTTCTCAGACCGAGATGAGATATTCTACGGCGCGGATGAGATGTGCCAGTTAGGTTTTTCAATGGAGAGAAAATATTTGGTCCGTTTTTTGAACGCCATAGTAATCGACTACGGTGGTTTGTGTGGTCCGACGCTGAGATTTAGTAGCTAGATTTATGTCTTCATCGGCTCATCATTTTTTTGTGGAACATATAAATGAAGTGTGCGTGGGTTCTTAGACCCACGAGCACCATTAGGCCGACCATCAACTGGATATAACTCTCTCCTTGAAGGATTCCTTCAATCAGTTGACTTCAATTTGTTGAAAACTGGTGTCAGTGATTCTTGACCACAAGATATATCCATAGGAGCATTGAAATGGCACCTAAAAGATCATGAGGCAACACATCTAAAATTCAATTTTGAATTGAAGTTCATCATGAAGATCTATTGAACAAGTTAATGCCTCTGACAATGTAGAGGTACCAAATGATTGAAAAAAAAACATTTACTAACTTTTCAGATTCATCGACGTTACCACGTTCTTGCAGTTATTCGTCAAAATATAGAATTTTGATATGAATATTCATCGGATTTATGAACGAGAATAATGTATATAAAGCCATACGAATCATAACTACAAGCGAAATCAATCACTAGCTATATATAGTATGTTTTCTATCGAGGAAAAAGTTATGACAGCTTGTCTTTCGTTATATTTCACAGCGAAACTCTCAAAGAACTGATTATTCATGTTGAAAATTCTAACGAATGAAATATTTATAATACATATCCATTAAAGTTTTCTGTGAGAATCAAAAAGTGGTAGTAAAGAAACATCGAAGTCTTATAGTTGAATGAATACAAGGCTCTTGTTTTGGTGATTCAATTCTTGAACGGAAATAATCAATCAAGATTTCTTTCTGGTTGTGAAGTTATAGTTTCGAAACAATCGGGTCTCATCATTATTATCGTGGTGCGTATGCTGCGTAAGCTTGTTTTGCGATCATTTACGAACATTGATTCTAGGTCAGGCCTATAGGTGAAGGTATAGTGATAAATTTTTGACCCACTAGAAAGGAAATCATTTACATATCTCTCATGATGCATTAAAGTGTTCATCGAATATGCAGAAAGATGCACAACTCAGGATTATGATGTATTCATAGATTTTTTTGTAAGCACCGTAATGATAAAAATTTTGGATGTTTCAGGACTAATCTGACTATTGGAATATTTAAATCAATGCTAATATTAAATTCTTCCTAATCAGATTTTTTTATAATTGATTGGAGATAATGGAGAATCAATTAACAAATTGCTGATAAGTTACAATAACAGTATTTTTCCAAATGTGTAACCAAATTTGAATATTTTTTCCAATCTGTTTTGATTTTGAAAATGTATTATTGGACATTCTCTATGTCACCTCTCGGTTACCAGACATAAAAATTACATTTCTAATTGTCAATTTTCAATAACAATAAAATAAACTGAATTTATTATCAGAATGAACCTATTGATGAATACGGAATAAATATAGAAAGTTTTACAAAATGATTGAAATATCTGAATTTTCCAGAAGGAATGAAAAATTTCGAAATCTCGTTGAAGTTGAAAGTCTACCAATGAGTATAATATCGTTAGAATAACTATCAAATGGATAGTAGAGATGCAAACTCAGGTTTATTTTTAGTCAATTCAAGAATAACAAGTTTCAAATTTATTGATGTCAAACATGCTTTTGCAATTTTGGTTACTATTGGCGACAAATATATGAGGAATACCCATACATATTCATGAGGAACAACGACAATAATTCCTAAAGAGAAATCATAGGAATTCCAGAGAAAGGTCAGATGTTCTATTGAAATGTCGATGTTATCAATTAAATTACTATTAATGGAATTATCACACCAATCCTTAGATGGAATTTAAAGATGCGTCCTACCTGAATATTTTCATCGACTATCCACGGATATTCGAGAAGTGTGATGTCAGATTATTGAATCGTTACCACATAAATATATTTTCATTAGAATCTAACAATGCGAAACGGAATTTCTTAAAACCGGATGTATTGAAAAAATATCACTTTTCGAGTTACTTTTCTGAAAACTGTAAATTCACATGAGTTTTTTTATTATTGTCAAGAGTCACAGTTTCGATGGTTGTTTATGATACCAATATTGAATGATGATCAAGTTTCAGTCAAATTGACAGATAGACAGATAGGCTTCATATTCTTAGTTGCATAAATGCTCTGATCTAACATGTTCGTATTTCTCCGCTTTCGAACACCTAATGGTGAGAATTGAGAACTATGATTCTATACCGACAATGGGACATGAAAATCCAAATAAAATATTTTTGTTGATGTGACACTACTGGTTTCTTTGAAAAATATGTCATTCATAATTGCAAATGGTTATTCTCATCATTTTGATGTGACTGAAGATAAGAGAAATTCATTCCAGATCATACTATAGACATTACATGTTATTCAAACTTTCCATTCTGAATTTCCTACATACAAAAATCTTTTTGTTTCCATAGCGATCGGAAGAACCATTAAGAGGTAGAATTGGACTGATGAGTACAACTCAACATTACAATAAATCACAACAATTAAGTCACATTATAGAAAACTAAATTTCGAGGAATTTTATAAACGATTGCACGATACACTCAGTAGAATGTTGATTAGATTTTCATTTCATTTTCTGATTGTTCTGAATCTCTTGGTGAAATAATTCATTGAATGGATTGGATCCAAGATGAAAGCAAATAATGAATACAATAAACTACTGAAAAAAAATGATATATCTCATCTCTATCACAGTGAAAATCAGTACACTTCTTATACCAAATAAAATGATTTGATTATCCCAAGATAGCGTTAATGAAAAAAGGGCTATCTGTATATTATATTCTCGACGTATTTCAAAGAAGTGAGAAACTGAATACCGAATTCAAATTTCAGTTTATACTACACGCATATTAGGAAATAAAAAATGTCTAGAATTATTCATGCATTTTATCTATCATAGTCCTAATATTCTAAGTGAAGATTCTTTCATCCACATTATTGTTTTTTTTTACGAGTTTGATGATGAAATATTATCAATATTCATTCTGTGGTCTATATAAGTCCACAGAATATCCAAATCGAGAATGAATCGACGAAGTTCAAACAAATCGATGTTCTTCAACTTTAGAAAAACACAATTTTCAATCCAGGGTAACCAAAATAACCCTACCATACGAGAAACGGATCAGTAACTATCAACAAGAAGACAAACTCTACCCCAACTCAAGCACACATCAAACTCCTCAGAGATCACATCACGTTAGCCGAAACCCGAAAATCCACACTCGCGAAAACAGTTGATCGTACGAGAACCGTGCGAGATCAAGTAGACGCTGGCGCGGACACGACGAAGAGATCGAACACCGACAGCGGTATATCTGCAACAGTCGAATCGAATAGAAAGAGTGACCGACGAAGTTGCATTTGTGACACATTTCGGTGGCCCACATTCGAGAAGCTGGCTCCCACCGACAAAGACACTTCGAAAGGCAGAGACTGATGAGACCGTGATGGAACAAAAGATAGAGCCGTGCAATTTTTTGGAAATCACAAAATAATCGCCTGAATTTGAAAAAAATTTGAGGGTGAAGGGAATCAAAAGAACGAATTGATCCACTATCAATGATCTGAATTGAGAAACTATTCGAAGAAAAGTAATAATAATCACGATATTTTTCTTTATTTCCACAGTCCAAGTGACGGTAAAAGAATGACAAAATGAAAAATCACGCATATAATAGAAAAATCTTCATGACAGATTCAGGGATTCCCCTTTTTGTGGTGAATCATAAATACAGAGGGAAACGAAAAATAGTAAATATCATGTTCACTGAGCTGGTTCATATTATAACTTATATGAGGGGTCTCAGAAGTCCCAAAAACGATATATATGGAGTGTTCTATCAATCCCACCAATTCCTTTTTTCTTGGTCATACTCAGCAGAATTCTTAGATACTTGGTATACACGTTCATTTACTTTTGCCCAAGCGACTGACGAATCGTAGTAAATTTCAGATCCAGACAAAAAAAATCAACGCAATTTTGGGTCCCCCCGTGTCTTCAAATTTCCAAAATCTGATGAGATGTATGGAGAGACCATCAAAAACTGAAAGGAACTAAATATAATGGAATAATTAATATGGAATTCTTATATTTTTTGTTTTTTCGTGGAAGTCACTCATAATTCATTGTGGATGTCTACCGTTAGGGGATATGATGGATAGGGACAATAAAAAAGAAGAAAAATTATGATAAAATGAATGCCACTACGTTTGATCACTAAGATGATTTTCCGTATTTCTTGATTCCAGCTTCATTAATAAAGAGAGAAATGAAAATAAATTACTAATTTATTTCATCACATGAACATTGAGTGATGATTTGGAATTAATGTTCTCCCTTTATCCCTTCATAAATGAGAAATTTCTCAGCAAATATGATTACGAAAGTCATCCTAAGAAATAAAAATGAATTGAGTGAGAAGTGCTTCGTTACACATAATATTTCTCTATACTCTAATGGCAACCCTGTGTAATACCAACCGATCAGTTTTTCCAGTGAACGAATACTATGAATAACTAAGGAATAGCAAGTGGTAGTTTGAAAAAAGTAGATGGACGTTTCATCAGATATCCAGAATTCCATATTGGATTCAACCCATGCAAGACACGTTCGAATAATTCTTCTGTCTGTTGCACACGATTGATTTATATGTATCTACCTCCTATAGATTCATCCATTGTGAAATCGCAATATGGTTCAACAAAGATTTAATCGTTTTTCATTCTCTAGTCAACTGTATCTTACGGATTTCCATATTTTTCTCAGGTTAGTAAGAATTATAGTAGAGGTTTATGAATTCATCTCGATTTGTTATAGGTTTTGCTCTACCTTGAAGAAATGATAATATGAATGCAAGATAGCTGTGACAGTGCGCCAAAAAGTGCGGTGTTGCTGTTCGTCTATTTTTTCAACGATATTCCGAAATATAAAGTTTAACATTCTGATTGTTTTGAAGAATGTTTCAGATTTAAAGTAAATATATACAAAAATTTGGGTCACTTTCATTCTACACCCTGTGCTGATTTAATGATTGATCGCCACATTATTTTGATGAACTTTCTATTATACGTAATAATATTATTGATATTTTCAAATTACCGTTTTTCTACAAGATTCTTGATAAACAATATGCGACCATTGTCTGGCTATCTTCACAAAATGCTTCTGTCATAGAAATATCAGAATAAAAAAACTCAAAAGAACATATTTCATAAAATGCATCAAAAAATTTTCTTACTGAAACATTCAATGATTCACTTTAGTTCAAATGTTGTTGACCAATTCTACTGGTTGAAATCTGGTCTGGCCTTCCATTCAAGAAATTAGTCGTGATCTGTATTATATAGAAGCTCATCAATAGAATGACCCATTATTTTTCGACGATCGATAACAACTATAATTTTAATGAGACATGGTATATTCTCTCTGGTTTATCTCATTTGAAATCGACATATGTGAAATGAATACTAGGTTTCCTCGAATCTATAATGAATTCAATATAGACAACTGAAGCGGCATTCTAATGTTTGCAAATATAATATTATTCCTCACATGTTCAACATTGAGAACACTGAATGTTTGCATTCGTGAAATCAGAGTTTTCAATAAAAAGAGTCAACGCATTATTTCTACTACAGCAGTCATCAATAAATATTTGTTAACAGAGAATCTATAACTACTAGTTCCTGCATTGTGGGGATTATCATTGATATATCCTTAATGAATGTTATAGTCACGCAACTCAGAGTTTTGGAATTCTATTTTCTCTATCTCTATCTCTCTGGTTGAACAATCTATTTATATCTGAAATTTAATTTTTATTCGGAACGGAATATGTCGTGATCGTTATAACTTTTTCTCTGCTATTGTTACTAGGAATAACCCAGTTCACAGAACCAAGTAAGAATAGATATTTTTCTGCATCATGCCTAGTGTCATTTACTCATTTAAGAAGGTCAAGGATTTGGTATTGTACTTGATTTCAACTGAACTGGTACATATATCTTGATGAATACGATACAATATTGAGAGAGGTACAATTACAAACTCTTGCATGCTTGCTCCCTCTCATTTGAAACATAACACTCTAATGGTCAATATATGCATCATAATAATAGTCATAGTCTCAAACTACTGTCATAATCATGAATCTTGACAAATCGTTCCTAGCCCACAGACCAAGATAAGACAAGGGACAAGTCGATATTTTTTTACCTTTTCATGAGAACATAGACACACGCGATACACCATCTCAGATATTTCATTGAAAATTAGATCAGATTAGTAATGCCATGATGTGAAGAGTTTCGAAAAAAAAAAATTAATTGTCATTTTGTTAACACAGTTGACAGTTCAATTCATCTGTCTGGTCACGATAAGTTATGTTGAAATTGCTGACAATTTCATTAATGATTAATTTTGTGAACAATGAATAATAAGATTGACAGAATATTTCTATTCGACCTTGATGAACTTCGTCAAACAATTGTAACCAGTCTCTGGAATGGGACCAGAAGAAAGAGGAAAGAAGTATTGCGAATCTTGGTGGTATTAGAATTAGAAGGTGAGCAATTTGACCGTTTGTAGTTAGGTTACAATCGTTTATCTCATTGTATCTCGTTCTGATTTGAATTACAACTTTCTTGTAAAAAGAATGTTGTTTCATGTAGTTCAGTAGAAATATAATTCCTTCAATAAAAGTTGCGTATGAGAATATTATTTTCATAAAAATTAGGCATTATACTCTCAGCAAATATATAATAACTTGTATGAAAATCATATATATTCGAATTAAGGAAATACGTTTATACAAATAATCGAACTAACTAAATAATCTTAAATTACTGATTGTCCGCATAAAATATTTTCGATGAACCCTGATGACTAATCTAGAAGAAAATATCGCCCATCCATGTAATCGTATATTGGAGACTATCCTTTGAGTCCACTATCCTTAACTTTTCCTGATATGGACTTGCTCCATATTTTTCTGAATTTTGATCAAACCGTTGTCACGATATCGTAATAATCGAGAACGATATATTTCTAAGTCAGTTCTTGACATCTGAAGGAATGAATAAATATATATTTAATAAGTGTATATGGGTTAAAACGTGACGTCTTGCTATTTGGTGCTATTTACTTTCCAGTAGCTTGCAGAATTTTAATGTAACGCTCATTCAATGTCATACAATTACATTTTTTTTGGTTGGTAGAAAGTGACATTGAATGAACATTAAATATCAATCACTGAAAATACTCACGACATCCAAGTTCGATTTCTTATGAGAGAAATATTGATTCGTGTAGAAACTTCAAGAGTAATGAAAGTGAAAATGTATCAATGGCCACATGCTGGAAAATAAAGATAATATTAGGAAACTACTGATTCCTAACCGATTTTATATAGGTGAAATCATGAATGAAATGATCTGGAAACTGTTTCCAGAATCTATTAATAAATTCACGAATGTTTTATTAATTTCCTTAATAACAAACACGAGGAATTTATGATTAGTTCGGCTTCTTTAACTTAATGACAGCTTCTAATAATACACTTATGTTGTAATAATAAGCTAGTCGTGATGTGTTAATTATTATCAAGCTGAAGTTATGTGTGGTTTCGATCAAAAAATCACGATAAATAATTTTCAAGTTATAATTAACCGATTTTGTGCTCAATTTCTTCGTGAATGTCTATTGGATTTAATCTTATAATCATTCGTAGCAAAACATAACCCTCCTCGAAGAAAAGAGGAGTTAGTAAGTAAGAAATGTATCACAGCAGTTTGGAAATGAATCAATAACAATAATGAATCTTGAGAGTGCGATCAATATGGAACTCCATAGGCAAGAACTACTTTGAAATCAAGAAAAATCTAAACTCACCATCCGTTGACTAACACACTTCTTACAAAATAGCCCATATCGATAATATGAATTCAAACAACCAACATTCTACTTGTTACTAAATCGTGTCGAAGTATCGAAATATACTGACGAAAATAATCAAAAATATCATTCTAGGTAGAAAACTAAAAATATCCGCACCGCAAATATTTTTGGCAAATGTTTCCGAAAAATTACATCGATTATTACGGAATCTCTCTGGAATAATAAACAATGCATGCAACTAGACTTTTCGACCTCATTATATTATATTACAGGATGAGTCGATTCAAACATGACGATTAAATGTCACACTAGCTAATCGTATAGTCCCAATTATAATCTTAGAAATGTTCGAGTTTCATAGTCTCAGATGGAACAATAACTTTTCTTAGAAATCCTCATCGTTGAATCTTACATTTCTGACGCTCAAATCAATAAAAAAGCTAGTAAAAGCTGCAACAATGATTCGAGTATTGATTATTGTCATTTGTCATGTATCTGTTGACATTCGACCACTCATGACTGAGACTATGATCTGAGACATTGTATACTTATGATACATGTTTTGAGACGATATTCAAATTCAAAATTTTCCTTCACTGTTTTAATTTTTGAATCACCAGGATTATACAGATGGGCCGTTTGCCAGACTCCATGATTCACCCAGACAGATGACAATCGATGGGTATACTTATGAGTAATATATTTTTATTTCATTTTTGGCATTTCGTCAGATTATATGAATGAATCTATATAGTCGTCTGTTATATTATATATCAGAGTATTTGGTTCTATATTGTGAGTTATTGAATTCAAATTCTCGAAACTTGTTTTTTGTCGTTTCACAATTCATGGTTGATTTATACAGCAAATAATGATAAAAGAAAATGAGGATGCACCAATGAAATAGTTTATTTGTTACGATTTGACATGATATGTGTAATTTCATTGGTGCATTCTCATTTTATTTCGTCATTATCTGCTGTATTAATTCAGATGACTGCTTGAATTCCTTCTTCAGCCTCCAAAGGGTATTGTCGTCATAGAAATTGGCAAATGATAAAAGTACAGTTAGGTTAATATAACACTCAAGGCAAAATCTGTTATCAGTTTATTCTATGCATTATAATCAGTATCAAATCAGGATATGTACTCTTTACTTTCATCAACTGTTAATACGCAAATGCATTACTGCAGATAATAAATACTGGTTCAACTAGCACATGGTGTACATATCTATTCTTGTTTGACATTAACTTTTAGTTGTTGCAGCGATTCTCATCATTGGTAGTGTTGTGTGAATGATAGGCAACCAACACCACGCCACAATGTAACTAGTGTCATATAATTCAACAGTAACCGCAAGTCACCAATCTCCAATCAGAACACTGTCTGTGGTTGTAATAGTGGGTGATCATGGACGTCAGGTTTATTTCGGTGGCTATACATCGTAAATCACGGTTGGCGAATTCATGACATCAGCAAGAATTAGTATGTTCGAAGAAAATCTATATTCTTTGGTTGAAAAAAGAGGAGTGTGAATCTGCACTTCTCCTTGCATATTTTTTTATGTAAACGGTATTCCTTGTGTTCGTGGAAAGGACTGAAATGAGTTTGATAAAAACACAATTCCATCTAAAAGTGTCAAGTGTCATAGTAGAAAATATCTACAAGGAAATGAATCGTATTAAAATAATCGGTAGGTATATGGTTTTGATTGAATATGCAACCACATCTCTGTGTAAAGAATATAATCAATAAACAATGCACTATAAATGATTGTTCGTGTTTCAGAATGAAGGTTACTATTAGGTATGATATTGATACAAAAAAAAACTGATTATTTGTAAAGGTCTCTGAATGGTGAAACTCAAGAACGATGTTATATAAAGGAAAATAACAAGAAGTATATCCATTTTCAATTCATTCGTGGTTTCGAATTGTATCATTATTATAAGTGTAACATTAACCATCATTAACTCATCACAATGATAGAATATCAATCATGGCTATTCAATTATCAAGTTCTAACTAGTTGATAAATCATTCGAAGATAATTAACTCTTGAGGTGACAGACATTTCAGTTTCTACTTATTGTAGCTGAAATTATAGGAGGAAATTCACAACTTTTGTGTGATACACCAAATAATCTTGTTTTTTCCACACGTATAGAATTATATACGAAGAGATAATTTCTTCAATGTGAAAAATAGTGGATCTAAGAATCTTGAAAAATTGAAGTAGGAACAATTGGTGAACCTCAATCACTAGTTTTCATTTCTCTTTCCAAATATCGCTGTGAATGCCTTTAAAAACTCTCAGTCAACCTGAAAATTTTCACAATTCCACATTCAAAATAGTACATAAATCAAATGAAATGAGATGTCACTTGTCACGGTTACATTACGAACACGAAATGTAGGAAACTGTGATGCCAATTATAATTACTAGAATGATATGAATAGAATTGATATGCTGCAACGACTGCTATAACAAAATCCATCATACTCACTTTGATTGGAAGCCCTCGAACTCTTCTTGCTGTTCACTGATAGAAGCCTCGAGGTCAAGGTAAGAACCATAATCACCATCTTTGTACAGCTGAAGTGCTGCATCATCCAACTGTAACAAAATAATTGTTCATTATTCTTCTATAAATTATACCCCGCGACGGCATATCACTGGAAACTACGATGGTTCGGTCGAAATATATCCATAAAATCATGAAAAGCAATATTGGCACACTCTATTATTTCAAAGAAAAGATTTTTTACAAATTCAAAGACTTTTCGATATCGCGATTACCGAATGGAAAAATTATTCTAGTCATTGAATTCTCGTTTGTAGTTTTGAATTATGAATAAACATAACTGTCACAACTCATCTGTCATCTCAAGAAAATTTCGATTGTTTCGTCTACTAAGGTATATGTCTTCTGTCTTTTGCATTACTGAACAGGCATCGTATACTTACTATAGATTGCATCAAAATAGCTTTCGCAATGCAATAAAGTTGACGTGAAGTATCCAAGATTTATTATCAACACCTCTTAGATACATGTCCATAGATTATTCGTCGTTCACTACATCGTAAATTGTGAAAAACAATGAATATCATTAGGTGCAGGAAGCGATATTATCAGAGGCCAAAAGTTTGCGATATTGAGGTATATGTGTGTGTATTTACCGTGAAAACACAACAGTTATTAGCGTGAATGCGGGTTGTATCAACATCCTTCTTGTTGAAATTCAAATCATCCAGAGATAACAAAATACCATGGCGAATCGCACACAAAGCAATTAACAACTTTTCCTCTGAAATTTGTCTTGTTAGTTAGACTTTATAAATGGGAAAAGTATTATTTCCTGCAAGATTCTCTCAAATGAATCGGAAATCAATCGTATCTTCAAACAGCTGATCGTTATCTATACGTAGTTTTTGTTCTACTACAACACCTCTTCTTCAACCAGATTCACGGCTAGGACAATAGGAATCTTGTTCTGTTAAACTACAGCCGATTAGAATTGGGTGAATTTTATTCATGCGTTACTACCATTTCATAGTCTTTCACTAAACTCGCCTGCACATTATATTTCCTCGGGCTTATAAAACACTTCATTTGCTCTGCAATTTAGCGTACCGTTGCACGGTATGAGTTGTCCATTCACGGTGATATTAAATCAAATCTAGAATAGTATCGTGTCGTAGTCGACACTTACAACTATCCCAGAAGTAATAAGATGCTTCGAGGAATTCATATCTGGAAAGCAATAAAGTGTACAACATCCCGATGGGATTGTGAAACGACAGTTCTGTTGAGAGAGCGGCAAATGAACGCTGTCAAACCCACTTCAACGAGGAAACGTAATCGGTAATTGGCATTATCATAATGCCTACGCAGGGTACTCAACACTGCCTAGTTGTCATTTAGATGCAGAGATAAGATGGCGACGACAGAGAATTGTAAAATTGGCGAATGTTTCTATGTCCAAGTCACCTACCTACACCTAAATCTGGCACTTCATTCTTTCGAGAAATCACTGCTCAGTTTATCGGACCTCTGGCCTCTTCATAGAATTCTTAGTTTACCAAAAATGTATCGGAGGAGTATAAAATTGATGGCCCAGGTCATCTACACAGCTTAACTGAAATATTCCTGACCTCTTCAAACAATTTCATGTTCATCAACATATACAGTGAGGACCAAAAGTCCCCCCTGTAACTTCTTTATTCTACATATGACAAAAAAATGTTGAATACATAAGTTGTAGGGTTTCATTCGATCTCCCCAATGGTTTGAGTTTCATTTATACAGAGTGTCTCAAATAAGCACGGTGACTTGGAAGTCAATTTTTTTGAATGGGACACCCTATATTTCATTGCATTTTTACATTCTACGTTGAATTCTGAACAAGTTTGATAAACGGTTTTCTATCAAAAAAGTTAATAGTTTTGGACTTATGAACACTTGTAAATAATTATTTATGTGTCAAGAGGTGCATGGTGGACATGTCGAACATCTTCTGAAGTAGATAAAAACTCACCGTTTTTAGTTATAAATTGAAATATCTCTTCAGTTTCTAATGATTCTTGATCTGTATTTATGGACTACCTTATTTGTTAATAAAATGTTTCAACTTCATTTGTACTAGTTTTTCGTGAGATTCAACAACTCTAACAATTGTAAAATGGTACGACGAGGTAAGTTACACATGGTGCCATCAGCAGTTTGCAACATTGGATAGCTTTCAAAAAGTTAGGATAGGGAAGTGGAATACATTGTGATCCATTTGTTACGATTTTCTCATTGAACTGGCGCAAAAGTAGTCGAAATAATTATTTACAAGTGTTCATAAGTCCAAAACTATCAACTTTTTTGATAGAAAACCATCCTTCAAACTCGTTCAGAATTCAATGTAGAAAGTAAAAATGCAATGAAATATAGGGAGTCCCATTTAAAAAAATTAATTTCCAAGTCACCGTGCTTATTCGAGACACTCTGTATAAATGAAACTCAAACCATTGGGGAGATCGAATGAAACCCTACAACTTATGTATTCAACTTTTTTTTGTCATATGTAGAATAAAGAAGTTACAGGGGAGCGACGGACTTTTGGTCCTCACTGTATATATAATAGCAGCAGGTGATGTCCATGAGGTACATAGAATCTTTTAAGCCAAAGCCATTTTGAACTACAAGTGACTATTTAAAGAGACGTTATTCACGAACCCACATTGAGTACAAGACAGCTGTCATTATTGGTTGAATTCAAGCCCAAGACTATTTCATAACATGGACAATATTCGAAAAAATAAATATTTGGGCAGGTATTTTTGGTAACCGTGAAATAAGCTCCATTTTCAACCATTGAACATTGAACACAGCCATGTATCTAGACAATTGAGAAAACTCCAGCATTACTAGAGTTGATTTATCAATTACGATCAGTATATGCGAAGCAAAAAATATCATCCCAATTCGAACGTCAATAAGTTTGTTGTTCGAAATTAGTGGTTCTGAGAATTTTGTATCTACCTAGCAGAGGGCCATCATGCTAAAAGTCATCATCAATGTATTTCAACGATCACTTCCAGAATTGTTCAGTTCCAGCTGGAAAATTGACCTTCTAACGAGTTAGGTTGTGTATTTTCTTCAATGTAACATGCTCAATAAACCCATTTCAATCCAACGTTCTTTAAATGATTGATATTTGTCATGAGATGGAAACTGCGATTGGAAATACCGAACTAAGAAATGATGATAATGCTTCGATAGCCTCCTGAAACCTCCTGAAGCGCGTAGTGAGATAATGAACAATAATATTGCGCGAATATATCACGGGGATGTCAATTTACTCTTCGGTATATCAGCAATAAATATTCCACTTGATTGCACTATTTGTGTTTGAGCACGAATACCGAGTCACTCGTTACTACTTCGATAATTTCAGAGGCGTAGTAACATGGAGGGACTGCCAAACCTGCCAGCTTGTGGTTCAAAGACGAAATTATTCCTCATACAAAACAAAAGTTCTGATGATGATTGATGCATTTGCGTTGAAATATTTTTTGAAATGGACAATATATTTTAAACTGATAAAAAATAAATATTCTAAGGATATAAATGAAGACTGTGCCACTGGTCGATTTGCTTCTTTGAATCCAGGGAGATTACCGCCTCGAGTGGGTAACAATTATTGTGTTCTTGTTGGTAAAGAGTTAGATTCCTGCAATGTTATGAGTTTGTAAGCTCAACATGTTCATACTAGGTGTTCGGTTTTATAGTTCGCATCAGGAAACCCGATAATTGGCATTTTTATAGCTTGTTCAATTCATTAAAGGAACTTTACTGATAATTTGTCTGATACTTCAGTTTAACAGTGTAGAAATTCCTGTTTCCATCTGTGCTTCTTCAGTGTTGAACTACAGAATTCTTTACCAATCTTTGGTTTACAGTGCCGATGATAAGTATAACCTTTTTGTCTGATTTTTATATTGAAAAATAAATAATTGTAGTTTTCAATTCTACTTTTGAAATCCTTTTCAATAATGTATCGCACGGGCCACCTTTATAATTAAAAATCTTGAGGGGGTAGCTGTCATTGGGAGGGAGTGACAGGGATGAATTCTGTTTTAGTTGAAAAACATCCCGTTTTAAATTAAAATTGAACTCTTTTCAATTTTGTCCTTAGTAATGGAGATGAAAGAGGGTAAGACTTACCAACCGCACTGTATGTTTTGAAAATGCATACGTTATGCATTCTGGGATTATTCCTTGGTTTTCGCAGATCATTAATACGATGAATTGTCTCCAGTGGGTATTTATGAACGTTTGCCAGCTACAGTTTGAGTCTCAATATTGCAACGAAAACGTTGTAGAGAGAAATCATCTCAGTTATATTTCGGAGAGTGATATATTACAATTGCAACACACACTATGTTGACTTTTTGCTGCGGAAGTATTCATCGGTGTATTTGCAGGCTACAGAAATAGTACGACTGGTCTTTGAGAAAACAGATAATTCATATCGGGATACGAATTGAAGTAGTGGTACAAATACCACTGACCCAATATGTTTCGACCTATTTGAAACTCTTAGTGTACAGAGTGATTTATGTCTACTAAATTGAATGTTTTTGGGGAAAAAGTCAAATTTGTACATATAATAAATACTACCTACGTTGAAATGAAAATAATGATGATACGTTGTTCCCAAACATTAGCTTGACGTAATTTATTCCAATGATTACAAATTGGGAATCCACAGTCAATGACATTTGCTTCTCAAGGTCAATGTTATTTCGTAGCAATATTCATATTAGGTGAAATAACATTATAAATGTATATCTATAATTATTATGGAATTTGAACCAATGTGAAAAATACAATTTGAATAAAAGTTAAAACAATTTTAAAAGCTTCTCCAGCATTTTCTCATTGTGTTATGTCCTCAGCATTCAACAATTTCAGGTTTCCTTCTGAGGAATTATTTTTATTTGCAGAATTTTCAAACTAAATTTTCACAATAAAATCAAATCAAAATCCTAAAGTTCCTGTTAAAAATAAAGTATCGATTTATTTCGTATAGTTTTTGTTGCAATAGAAATGAGGAAAATGAAGTTCAGTTTGAAATATGTCACATTGATTGTTGCCATTACAATAAGGAGTCATTGATTATCTGAGAAATTGATCTGCAAAAATATGACAAAACTAATTATTATAAGAACATATTATTCGACATAACAATTGAGATTATGTCAACAACGTTTCCCTTGAGAATGATATCCTTTCGTTGATTTGTACTCCCCTGTAGAAAATCATGGTCGTTAGGAAAAAACTACTTATCATTTCATTGGTGCGTTGAATTCTCATTTCCATTCTCGGCTTGCCTAGATTAGATGAAACATCACGGAGTGTAACGAAATGTCGATTCACAAAGCATCATTCTGTTGAATAGCGAACGGTGCTGTAAAAAAGCCGAAAGCAGCAAGAACCAAGAGCTCGAAGTCATTGGTCTCCCGAAGGACAGCCCATCGAGTGAAAGCGGCACCTCAATAGACACTTTATCGATACTGTCTGCAGTTCTACAAGGAAGTAGAATGTCTATTACTTCTTCAGTTTTCATTTTTCTTTATTTTCTTCTATCTGCTCCCAGTCTTCGTATTCATCTCTTAGCGACGTAACGATATTTATATCCAAAAATATATCTTCGATAAGTCCTTCTATATTTCTACGACTATTTCTATTTTCTTCATTTGTTAAAGCGACCCTCCTGGATGACAATGACAGTGACAATTGAAGCGTTAAATGATAAATATTTCGATATCCCAAAGTCACCACCTCTTCTGGATGAGTCCAAACTCAGTGAGTAACGTCCTGCATTACAGAAACATGACCTGTGACCATCCTGTGACCTCGACAACTTCTTTGTCTATGGGTCGATGAGCAGACAACAATAAGAGTACGATGCATCACCTATATGTTCACGCTAACTTGAACAAAAATGCTTGAATGTCAACAATTTGACGAAGTTCTTTCTTGAAAATGAATGGTTTCCTGTAGTTTATTATACTCAAACATGCCATTCTGGTAAGATGTGACAAAAAAATGTTTGCCTCTGATGATAATGATAAAGATAACCAATAATTTCAATTCTTCTTTTTAAGTGAATGGACCTTTATTCGCGGGTGCAATTCCGATCCAGTACTACAGGCGTGTGCAATATAAGAAATAGTGGGCTCAGAAATTCTGAATCCTTGAAATAATTCTGTTTTTGCCCATAAAACACGTTGAAGCTTTTGTAACTTTAAAGTACGGTCGTATAAGTGTTCATATTTTTTTGTTGCGAATTTACTAGCCCATTTAATATTCCTGTTGTTTTTATGGCTTCTTGGAATAAATAATCCTTAATTAAGTATAGAAGTGAGTGGAGAGTTTGTAAATTGATTCGTGAATAAAGTGAGTGAAGTTTTTCTTATTATGACCAATTGAAAACAGAAATGAATAATAATTACTCCCCTTACGATTTCCAAAAATTTAATCAGGTTAGGACATTGCATCTTGGAATGTAAATTATAAGATATAATTCCTATCTCATTTCAACTTCCCATGGTTTTTGAATAATGTCCCTACTGTTGAAACACAATTTCCAACCGAGAATCTTGAATCGTAAAGTTTCACTTAAACCAGCAATTATTATTGCTTATCGAACCAGGGAATACAGGTGAGATAAATCTAAACAACGTAAAAAAAACATCGAACAATGCACTTCCTGTACTCAGTTAGCTTCGGGTGGTGAAAAAATAGAATAGACAGAGAACTGAATTTGATACTGTAAGATCTCAGTTGATTGCGTGGGAAATGGCCGTCGTTTCAGAATGCACAGAACTGTAACGGATAAATTATAGTCATTGCAAGTGCTGACTTAGCTATACGTAGACAGTGGTTGATTCACGAAAATAAAAGGAACAAACTTGAGAGCTCCAAGAACGCATCTCCATGAACTCCCTCTGCCTAATCCCCTACTCGTGATATGTCATTGGAGAACCTGTAGAAAACGATGCCGAAAATTAGTTATCACTATGGATTTCGATACGCTGATCAAGAATATCGGATTATTTAGGTGAAATGTTTATAGCTTCCGAGTAATTTGGTTTTGAAAACGTCACACAAAAACGTCAAGTTCATTATCACTTCCCACATCTACATTCAATTCATGAAACAATTAATATTTCTTCTTCTTGTTCTACTGATTACAAGTAAGTGAACCGTTCTTTTTTGCATGAATTAAACAATGTGTATACTTATTTAATCAAGATAGTTTTGACAGCTCACCAGAAAGTGCTATGTTGCTGCTTGTTTATTTTTTTCAACGGTACTCCAAAACAGAAAGTTAATAATGATGCCTAAATGTTAACCATTCAGAAGTTCAGTAGTTAGGTAGATACTTTTCATTTCGTACTAATGGTATTGAAAGATAACCAGATCTGTCGGAACTATCTTCTTTAAATAAATAGACTATCTGAGTACTTAAGTGTGAGAACTGCTATACTGCTATACATACGTTTATATGAGTATAACAAATAAATACGTTCTCTATCATTTTTATATGGAAAACCTGGAATGTTTCCACAACGTTTTTTACAAGCTCGTCGAATTTATCCTGTAATATGATTTTATTTGTTATTTATTTAATGAGGAATAAAGTTGTACTCCGTGTAAAATCTTTCTTCATTATTATTCATTTATTTTCATAGTTTCGGATTGAAACTGCTGGCCCTTCAATTGCATTGATGAATGAAAGTCCTGTCAAATAGCATTCCTTGAAGTCCTATGCATGTAATGTGAAAATTTGACAATGAATATCTACAAATGGGACAAGGCCATTAGAAAAGCTGGAAGTCGATTCGTGTAAAGTGACACTTTACAATTGGTTAATATTGTTTTTTTCAAATATCCATTTAGGAAGCGCAGACACAATATCTCAAATAAAGGATAGTCAAGGCTACATTGTCGATAAAACTTGACAACTTAATAGATCAATTCAATTCATCAACTCAACGATCTATAATTGATTGTTTGGGATCGTCAGTCAGTTGTTTCACCAAGTTATCACGCCATCTGAACATAAAATCTAGTGAAAATAGTTCAATGGGCATCGATTTCTTTAATAGAGGTATCGCATCAGTTCCGGTATGTATAGTGAATATTATTGTCAACCTCCTTATTCTCTCAACTTCAACAGAACTGTATGAAAATTCTAGTGGTCATCATCTAACCAGTTCAACAAGATACAGTTTATAAAATTGTTTTATATTTATCGATACAGTTATCATATTTATGGTATAGAATCTAGTATATCAGCAAGATGTTGTATCAAATTCCTCGAATGTTAATATCATCAATAAATGAATCAAGTTTCGCAAACAGTCTCATTTTCAAATTTCCAGCACCGATGAACATGCTGTAAGGAATAAATATGTTATGCAAATATACTAGTAGTGAACTATTCGATCTAGTTTTTGACCCAATCATACTTTCAGTCACGACAATTTGCATTCAAGAAAGGTAAAACAACAAAGAGTCGATGGCATAAATTATGCAACATTACACGGTCTGTTCGTCCATTCCATTCATAAAGCATGCGTGCTTTCTGTGTGGGCAATCTAACTCAGGTAGGATTTTGCGGCTCAGGTGACGTAATATCAACGGCCAGAAAGTGATGCCTATCAGCATACTGGAGTGAAGTTATGTTGACTTTCTTCTGAAAATGATCCACAACTATTTTCCTTGGAAACTCATCTTCCTACATGAAGTTTCAAGGAAAGGAAAGCAAGGAAAGTAGCGATATCTGTATATTCAGCAGTTGAAAATGTTTTACAGCTTCAATGTTGTCGTCACTACCAATAATTATTGAATTGAATCCTTATTCTTGACTCCAGACAGTATATGAAGAATAACAACTAAAATCAGAAACTATCATCTTCAATTTCATCAAGAACATATCAATCCCCTTTTCAGCATATTATCCATCTATATAATATGATCCTTGTCAAAATGAAAAATATTGCTATCAATATTGATCACTACAATAAATTAAGTTCAGAATTCTGTTGGTATTTCTCTGATCAGATATATTTGATAAAGAAATGGGGCCTAGAAGAGAACCTTGCAGTGTATCCAAAACAATTCAGCATTTAATAAATGAATGAATTCTTGCATTCAATGTATTTCACAGTATTTTTAGTTGCAGTAATGAGTACCGTTGAATGAGTCCTAGTTAATTCAATAATATACAGAGAAACTGTAAGTAAATTTTCGAGTTAGATGTGATATAACAAATTCAACATTCTTCGGAGAAAATGTCGGATAAATAAAATATTGGCAGAAAACTAGGGAGGCAGAACATCTTCAAAATAGATTATCTCGAAAGTAATACTTTGTTTACAATATATTATTTTATTTTTAGTTATGTGTAGGTGAAATGAAATGAAAATAATCATCAAGATATAGATAGCACATTGAATGGAAAATTCATATATTTTTTTTTTGATATGCTTACTAAATTAATTAATCTTCATTCATAAACACAAAAAACTACTAATCCATTCTACTCCTTCGCAGAAACAAATCTGCATGACGAAAAGAGAACAAAAAACACTTTCATACGATGCTACAATGTTGTAGACATAATCAACAAAAAAAACGAGTATTATTTCAACAGCCTCTCTGTATTATTGCCATCCTAATATGATGTCAGCATGACAGTGACAGGTGCAGTATACTGGCGACTTTTTACGAAAATAGCGATAGATTGAGGTCCAAAAGGTTTGGGTCGATGTCCTTACTCCACGTTCGTTAGAGCTTCGATATGCTCAGGCGACTCCACTTAGTCAGAATGGCCCATTTCACGTGCAACAACTATTCTTAGCAACCTAGTGGATTCCCGATCACTAAATTTCGGTTAAGATTAACAAGGAAATATTATAGCGACTAAGCGGGTGAAGGAAATCACCAATCTCTAATCGTAACCAGGAACAACACTGGATGAAACAGGAAACCAGGAAACGGAAATGAATGAGAAAATCGAGACAGTAATTCAATCATATTACGCACTGAATAACAAATTCATAAACAAACGCAATGAAACCAAAATCAATAAGAAACTGAAAAGATTTATCAAAAATAGAATGTATCATTACATTTATTGAAAGAAAACAATTGGGATGGTGGATACATTTCCAGAGGATGACAAATGAAAGACATATACCAATCTAAATCTACCTTCATCCCCTGGGGGTGCAAATCATATTTAGTTAACATATATTCTTATGATTCATTAATTCAGTATCTTTCAAGTATTGATCTATTCCATCAAATATTTCAGTAGATTTAAATAGGTGTTCTTGAAAATCTTCAGATGTAGTTATACCGATAACGATTTCGGTCTTGCACATTTGTAAATCAGTCTGTCTCCCCATCTCTTGGTGTTTTTAGCCGACTCTTCATTGTCATGAATGTCTGCGAATTTATTGCCTGTAGATCGACGATGGCGATTAGAAGGGTTCAAAAATACCGATAGGATTGAAGAAGTCATTGCGCTCACTGAGACTGCATACTCCAACATTCGAGATCGGATCCACTCCCACGACAACATATAATTAATATTGTGCCATTGTTTATTCATACACAAAACACAGTGATTATTCACTTTGAGTTACGATGCAGGGTTGTACCTGAGTTATTGGACGGCGAACATGTTGATGCTAATGAAACTTGCAAAGCTTCACAAGAATTGGTGGTCTAAGATATGTTTTCGACCTAATGGAGAGCTGATTATCCGTGTTTTTTCGTCTTCTTCAACCATTTGGCTGGAAGGGAGTTGAATAATCTTAAAAAAGATCATCTGGTTTTTACCTCTATGGAATTTTATCTCCAAAACAGTGAACAAAATGCAATTTCTACGAATTTTGCCGTGTTATATCGTGAGATCAAAATTCGTCAAAAAATTTTCAAAATGTATTGAACAGGGTGGACGACATTCTGAGTATTTCTAATACAACTATTGTATTTTTTTTTCGTTCTAAATTAGAAGTATCGAATATCTTTACAATTATGAGGTTATACTTTGAAAAACAACAATAAATGTCATGGAGATTGACACTCAACCTGTTAGTATCTTTAGGTAGGTGGTTTGATGAATTGAAAAAAGTGAGAAAATTTCTTAACATATTCTTTTTCATATACAGGTTGTTCAATATTTTGAACTGATTTCTGGATTATTATTTGTGTGAATTCATAAGACTACTCAATACAATAAACGCAGAAAATTACAAAAAATCAAAAATAGTAATGATGTTTTATGATAACGCATTCGAATATGTGAATTTTAAAGGTTTTAAACTTCGAAATATTCACCATTGTGTGTAATTCAACCCCTAGTTCAATTGGAATTATATTGATGCCTTTTTTAGTACCACATTACTTTCATACTAGATTCCAAATAGCAAATACACACTGTTGGACATCTTGTACAAGAATATTTACGATATTAACTGATATAGCAGCGTGAGAATATGAAAACCGGAAGGAAAATATCGACATACAAGATCGAATGAGATAGATAGACAGATACACATAGCTATTCGTTTCAAATCTTCATTAAAAAAATTATAATTGAGTTCACTTTTCATTGCACTCGAGCGTATGGAAAGTAGTCTTAAGAAACTGGTCGTTTTGATGCGTGAGTGACTCGGTGCTTGATTTGTTTCAATTCTTTATTGTTACTGTTACATTCTCGTTCCGATATCACGTAAACTACACAGGTATTCAAAAAAGAATCGTCGTCTTGGACACAAAAGAAACATATATCAATCTTGAAATTCAATCAATCACAATGTATTGTTTATTTTATGTTTGAAAATTTCTGACCTAAGATGGAATTAACTGTAAAATTCATCAACAGCCGTGAATATTCTTTGAGTTAAATTCCTGTCAAATTACAGCCACAAAATAGAACCACATATTGGTTACTATGAGAATATTCTCAAAGTATCAGTGACAGTAATTTATCTATTGATGGAAAAATCAACCTTCAATTTTTTTTTGTAGAAAATAAAAGTGATGAAGTCAATGCCACCGTTCGAGTGGAAAAGGTTATTTGACAGACGACAGATAGTAAATGCAAATGTTTCAAATTATGCTACGTACTTTGGGAATTAATTCATTACTGAACCATATGAATAGTTGAGGATATCTGAAATAGAACAATGAATAGATAAGTGCTTGAAAAAGTTGACTCGAGTAAACAAACGCGATACTCAAACTTCGAATATCAGTGACCTTGACTTGACGTCCTTTCAATATCGTTTAATCTTCATCAATGAAGTGAAATCAAAATGATTAAATATGTTGTTTGGGCAAGTAGTTCAGTGAGATTTACCAAGGGGAAGTGATGAATACTTTTATGTAACATTTTTCGTCGTCTTGATTGCTTCCAATCTTTAATGGGTTTGATATTTTCGAAAAGAAACTGTGTGAACTGAAGGTGGAGCCGTTTCACATATCAATGTACTGAAATTGGTTTGTTGTTGTTGCAGATTGTAGTTGAATCGAGGAATTTGGACATTTATTCACAAGGAGTGTCAAATTCAGTACTCAAAAACTGTGAAAGATATGAATTGATTGAATTATGGAAAATTGCACATTTAAGTGACTCATGTACAATAATATGCAATTTCAAGATCAACTCTCATTTTTGTTTCAATTTTCGCAAGAATTTCATTTCCTATTTTTTCACGTTACTATTTTTTTTCTAGCTACACGATATTATCAAGATATTTTAACAATGAACAAGAAAGAGTGAAAATATGATTAGATTCTGGGTTCTTCAGGACATAGAGGCAGACAAAATTTATAATGATTCTATATACCCAAAATTTTGAAACTTCCTAAACAGCGTATTGGTCAAATTGATGCGCCTTATCGTCATCAATTAATTCAGTGAAAATCGATTTTGGAACATCCATTTTATATCATGAAATCTCATTCAATTTGAGACCAATCATCTCACAATATTCGTCAGGAATCAATAAAATGTACCCAAGAGTAATTCCAAAACTGTGAAGTCATTGATAACATGAACAGATTTGGAAATCCTGTATGATTAATATTGAGATTCGATTTTTTCAGCATTTTATTTTCAACAATGTCAAAAGAGTTCAAATCACATCGGACCCTTATTTTGGTAGTGAATTCATAATCTCTACCAGTTGTTTTTTTGTTTTTGATTTCACAGATATAGCTGTTTCAGCTGTGTCCACTCAGTACAATTGGTGTGAAAATTCTTTCTTGTCTCTGATCAAGGCTTTTACGGTGGAAACTCATTAACCTATTTTCACTTTTATGATTCAAGAGGTAGGTGTATTCTTTTATATTCAAGTTTCAACTCCTGTTCTACCTACGTGCATCTGTTTCATAAGAGACTATAAATAAATGCATTATTTTGTTATTGCCGCTAGAAGGAACATGAATAATCCGTTTGGTTGTGTGTGTGATTTTTGGCAAACTGAAAGTTTATCATTCTAACACCACCCACACTGGTTTTCATTCGACTGCGTTGGCCATGAGAAAGATGTACACAAATGTCAAAATAACGCTTGTAAAATGTTTATTAGAGATGAAATTCGAGAGTCAAGCCGTGTTACGATATGAGTACGTTGAAGAATGTCCGAATGTTTATCTACGTACATCAATTCGGAATTTGCTACTAAAGGTTATTTCTTGATTTTACAATAATTCAAGGTTTATGGTGGCGAAGCTGTAGTCACGGTCTGTAACCTTTATGATTAGAGAATAAAATAAATCGCATCAGCATCAATAAAACAATCAAGTTTTTACTTTCATTATGCTGCAACGAATAATTATTGTTTACAGTGTATCAAATTCCAAGTTATTTTCAGAGATGCGATTTTATGTGAAACGAATGATGCCACACACAGAATCTTCAGACTTCTTATGTCTTCATATTCAGTTTTTTCCCACAGGGTAGTAGAAAATGGCAAACTTGAAAATATTGAAAATAATGACAGTCAGATTTTCAGAGATCGACATTTTTCTCGAGAACTGACAATTTATTCATTGGTTTCAAACCGATAGAGATAAAATTTTAATGTATGTTTCAAATGTATGTTCAAAATCTATACGCATTCGGGTAATCATCTCAATTTCTTTGAAAGAAAGTACGCCACTGAGAAATCCCAACCTGAGAATGATTTCAAGTGATTCAAAATTCAAATAAACCTCAGAACTGTAATTATTTTTTCATTAATGATCACCTCCTGAAATTTGTCACATGTTTTTAATAACACCTTGTAGATATTTTTATAGCATATGAATTCGTCGTTTGTAACTCTTGATATAATTGATATGTCTTTATTATTTTCAGTGAATTGATCAAACTGAATTAACTTACTCAACTAAGGTGTTAGTTGAATTTATTATTCACGGAACAACAAATGAAAACATCGTAACGGCCTGCTTAACTTCCGGTTTATACCAGATGGTGGAAACATTTTGTCACTTTTATAGCTCTCTAGTATAAAATTCTACAGACCGAAATGAAGAATGGATTTTATCGTATTTATACAGGATGTTTATTCGTCAAATATAAATAATGAATGATTTCAGATTGGTGTGAGGTTTACTTTCTTAGCTACCGCCATGAAATAAACGAAAACCACAATTCAATTGGATTTGGGAAAGCACCCGGAGTCGACATTTGAGTGCGTTAAAGTTTTGTACAGGAATTCTTGATTCTGGTTATTGGAATCGTGCACCCTAAATTGAATCTGCAGACCCAAAAGTTATCACAAAGAAAACAACAGGTGAGAGACAGGTGGTCGCTGAAACTAATAAAGACTGTTCAAACAGGTTCGAGACGTTACTCATAGAACGTTGACGGTTTACTGCACCAAATTAAATACAGTGTTTCGAAAAGTATAACGATCAGATTGATTCACCCCAGAAAAATTATTTTAATGATACACTAACTGAACATAGATATGTGATGAGGAAGAAAGATGTGAGGGTTTTTAATTTTAGCTTGACTACTATGCATGGGACGTCCCTCATCAGATAGCAAGCTAAAATGGCAAATAGGCGACTGATTATTCTTTCATTCAAGATTTGCACATGATTATCTCACAATTGAATATTATTTGGTATTTCTGAGAGGAGTTAGACTTCTTATAGTTTACAGCAAAGAGTACCTAAGACTTTATGAGAAGAAATATGTAAGACATTGTTGCCATGTATCAAAATTCATCCGCATTCACCTGAAACTCTTCGGAAATGAAAAAATATTGGTCGATGATGAATCAAATGCTGTCAGTATCGATTAAATTTTTAATATTGGTAATAAATATGCATTCCATTATCAAGTTTCATTCATCAAATATGTATGAAATCATACTTTATATATTTGATATTGCAGACATGGCACCACCTCAGAAATATGGCTGATTGTGAGATTTCATTTGAGAAATTGGCTCTGGAATTCAGCAATCACGAATGAAGCATTTTTATGTATTATACAATGAAAATGCATTTAGAGCAGTGTAAAAAATGTATATAATATAACTTATATAACTATAAATAATAACTACACGGTGTTGAAAAATTGTTGAAAAAGCAATATAATTCTAGTCGTCTATGCGATCTCTCGAATTATCTTACGTTTTACGAAATGTTGATTTCCGCTATTTCCGATATTTGCATTGTCATCACATCGTTCATCCTTCAACAAGCAAATCTTCATGAAAAGGGGAAAATAAAAGGAGAACTTACAACATTCACACAATCGTAATTGATAACTGTATTACGTTATCTACCAAGAAACCTTTGAATCTGATAAAGCCATTACATTGAATAGTGGAATACGTCATTGAAGTTAATTCTGGAACAAATAATATATCACAGTCGTCAATCCAATTACAATGATTGTTGTGTTCGTTCAGAATACAACTGGTATCCTGAAAAATTAGCTATGCGTATCTTGTGTGAAATTAGTATTGATATTTCTCGAGATATTTCTAGCTAATCCAATAGAATAATCCTATAATTTGCTACTACATAGTTAAAAACATCATTATTGTTCGTTTCGCTTTGATTTTATGTTATTCCTACGCAATAAAATGATTTAATAGTCTACAAAAGTAATGACAATATACATTTCAAACTCTTCTCAATTGTTATAAGTATCAACTCTATATTTTTGCAGTTTCGACTTCTATCACTGTCATTTTTCGAATTTGAAACAAGATTTGAGATTCAATACACAGGAGAAGTGTACAAAATTATAATTCAGCACATAAAAAAATCCTGAGATTGAAGAAAACTCGTCTCTTTGAAAATTGAGAACAATCTCTATTATGGAATCAATATACTTTTTCAAGTCAAAAAACTTTTTTTTTCAAAGTGAAATAATATCATTAGAATGTCTGTTAAGATCAAGTATATTATTATTCGATTACAAATATATTTTTTCCATAATGCCGATAACGAATTTTTCAACAGATATCACGGGATTTTTCGAAAAAATCATTATTTTAAGATCATGAATATGTTTATTATCAAATGCACTTTTATTTGAAGCAAACCAATACGATGATATAATAAACAAACTATTTATTTACGATAATACAACATGATAATTTATTTTGTATTTTAATAATTCAATTGGTACTTCGGTTATGATTTTTTCTGCTCATTTTACTCACCCTATGCGGCGACTTTAGCAATCGGTGTACAGCGGCAAGCTGGTTGATAAGCGGCAACGTAGCACTGAAAGTGTGCAGGGGCGGCCTGGCAGGATCGGGAAAATTTGTCGTGTACGAAAAGGGATCGATGTCGTTCAAATACTGTACGCGACACGTCAGCGACATTGTGTCGCGTAGCGCATCACTGTTGCCCGCTGCGTTTGCGGCGATCGTCACATGTTTACGGGAAGGTAGCCTGCTTGGAATTTGCGATTTCAATAGTGCGAGATCGAATTTGTTGGAGATTCTGTATTGGACTGTCGGTTCCAGCATGGCTCCAACGAGTCCTTTTCGAAAACCTACTGGGGATCATCAACTATTATAGAGTACTTTTGATAACGAACTTTCAAGGAGGAAATTGGACTGTGAAATTCAGCCACTTCGTCCTGCTGGCGTCATGTGTTTGTTTTATCAAAAAATATAAAAAATAACTTCAGATGAAGATGGAAGGCTCAGTTGAGCAAAAATTGCTTGGCTTTATCGAACATACAATCGTTGGGTCCTGAATCAACTGATGAATTACAATTATGAATAGAAAAAATTTGAAATTATTTTAAATGAGCGTTCAGCAGATGCAGATGGGTAATCCAAATTTAAACTCTTGCTCTCTCCATTTGTACCACTCAATAAAAAGATGTGAGTGAAATTACATTTTAATCGATATGTTTACAACACTCCTATGTAGAAAGTATTATCACAATGAACCCGTTCGAGGAAAAATACGACAGATGGCAAAACATAACACTAGAAAGATATGAAATGGCGGTCACCCAAAAAATACAAGAAATATGTGACTAATAATTCGCCATTGAATAATCCATCTGGATATTTGAACGAGACACAATTTCAAAATACATCACAGTTTTGTTAACATTCCAATTGTAATAAGTTTTGAGAGTTTCATAACAAAGCCTTGTATTTTCATAGTTTTCATCGTGAACCAATATTAAATCGAATTTATTTTATGACAGGAAATAATATCTCGAAAATAAGTTCTTCCTTCCTGAAAGGTTATGATTGAGAAATAATAAGAAATAGAAATAATTGATTAGTCCAAGTTTGGAGTTTTTCATTTAAAATTTTTTTTAGGAAACGTCCATTCTCATTGAAGTTGCTTTAAATTATTGTTATTTATGAAGGCACTTGATGGTATTCGTGTGTTAACTACAAAAAATAAGATTTTGACTATTGTCAGTTCAATATGGAATACAACTTTTAATGTTCGAATCAAGTTCATTGAGAGGGTTCAAGTAGGGGTCAAGGTGACCATATGAATACATCAATACATGAGTACATCATGAATTCAAATATATTCTTAAACGAAAACGGAAAACCAAGAGTTATATCATCGATTTTTATATTTTCATGGAATGACCACGAAATTTATTGAATTGCTGGTTCAAATAATAATTACAAATTTCACGTTTTGTGTAGAATCTATAAATATCCTAGTTTTTTATAGGAATGTAAGTTTGATGATAATGCCTTTACGGGGTGATTCAAAAAGGTTATGTAACTACTTTTTCATTAGAAATCAATCTTCAATTCGAATTATCCAAATTGAAAACAATTGATGAACTGGTGCAAATGTCGACGTTAATAACAACGAAACTGGTATATCGTTAAGTGGATATTCCCAAGAACATAATTACGTTAAAATTAAAAAATACTGTCGTATTTTGAAATGAAAACCTGAAATATCCGATGAAATATTGGATTGGGTATCTTTCCTAAAATGAACCATAGATCAAAAGATAATAAGATAAGAGATCTGTCACAATCTAGTGAAAGTTTCGAGCTATATCCTACCGAAGAGAGTTTGGACATTTAAAAAATTTTTGAACAAATATTATTGTTTTATCCGATGTTTTGTTACTTTGAAATCAATATTTGTTATTAAATTGCCATTGAAAAATGTGGACCTACATCATGTGTATGTGATCAACAAATCATTTTCTATATTACGATAAAATCTAGGTTGTTATGAATAAATAGTGGGGTGAATGCAGTTCTCTGATTCCTTAGACTTGATAAAAACCTGCAAGACCCAACAAGAGCTATACGAAAGAAATTTCCATATCACATCCAAAGCAAAGCAACTGTACACAATTCGTTGAACTTGACTCGGTTGAAATCGAATTGAGCGAAACCGGTAATAAAAGCAACAATAAAATAAACTGAACAAACCCCAACGTGTGATGTCAACAAAAGTGAACGCTCAACGCTTGATCGGCAACACAAAAGCCACTCGCAATATCTCAACGCCGCCTGAGCCGATTTTCTTTCAGAAATTTCTAACAAATTCGAACGTGCATGGCTGGCTACCTGCGTATCCCGACGTAGTCCAACGTCCTATTTAGAAGGCAAACGCGACAAGACTGTTCCGTGGTCTTTGGTTGGTGCGTTCGCCGGCAAGTGTTCTGCAACCAGCGCCGCACAGATAAACAAAACTGGCCGACCTGGAGATTCAAAATAAAAGAAACACGCGGGCGTACAAGGTGTCTCACCTTACAGGTAATGCCGAGTTCTGTATCAATATTGACCGAGAGGTTGATCGATCTAAGCTAGTTGATCGCAATGCAATGCAATCATCAGGAGCATCATTTTTATCACTCTGTACATCTCTTTCATCACTTCATTATGCAAAGCGAATGAAAAAAAATCTATGAAATCACATATTTCATGCAAGTCGTAACAAATATGTGATTTCATGTTTTATTTTATTTTCGATTTTATTTTTATTTTATCAAATTACACTTATGCAACTATAAGACAAACGGAGACAATGGGCGACTGGACTTATATTGCATTTCTAAGGAGATTTTAACGCCATATATCACAACTTTATGAGAAGAAATCTGCATTTACTCATTTGCAATATGCCAAAATTCATGTGTTCGAGAGCTTTTCGAAAATGACACTTATTGATCTGAATAAATATTGTCTGTTTCAACATGAATGTACAGGGTGGACAAATTTCGATTTATGCTTAG
Organism: Plagiodera versicolora; assembly: GCA_037013635.1. Lineage (NCBI taxonomy): Eukaryota > Metazoa > Arthropoda > Insecta > Coleoptera > Chrysomelidae > Plagiodera > Plagiodera versicolora. Next base: position 5,539,128 of record CM072990.1, read on the forward strand.
AGTAACTCGATAATTAGGAGATATTAAAAAGTGAAGGTTGTATAGTTTTTCGAGTTCAGTTTACTGACGGAAACAAAAATTGGTTTTCGTCTTTTGTTTTCAAGGTATCAACAAAAGTTCAATTTCTCGACTTTTCAACACATACAAATGTCATGATTGTAAGTAAAATTAAAAAGAGACAAGTTTTTCATTTATCAAGCACTTTTTCTATTTATTCCAGTGGCGTAGCGAAATAAAAAAAAAAAACAGTTCAATTTCGAGTTAATATAATAATATACTAGATAGTAGAATGATACGATTTTCTTTCTAATTCTTGAAACCAACTTCAGCAGGTTGTTTCTCTCTGAAGGAATTAATTCGTCGAATATGCATCGAATCATACTAATGACATTTGATACTGTAGCTTCCAGTACACTAACGTCGAGAAGTAAATGCAGAACCTATCCTCAATATTTCTGAGATTTTTTATTTTGTTGAATATCAATCTCCAAAGTCTACTAAGGAAAATATTCAATTTAAAATTTCTTCAAATCAAGCTGTTTCCATTATGATTTCCACTGGATGTCGGAGCTACAATACCGCGTTTTGAGTATCCATAAAAAACGTATCGATACGTCGCGTCGCACGTATCATGTAACGTGGAGAAAATCATAACTGCGCTTGCCTAGCAATCGTAAAATACGTTAACGTATGTTGTCGATGGGCCGTGATGCAAGTTCATTTATGAAAATTTAGATCAACTGAAAACAGGAAAACGTGCGGCATCAAATGAGAGCATTGTAGGTCTCGCTATTCTCATCCAAGACATTACTCCTTAATTAGGTTTCCGATATTTATTCACGAATATCCTCAGTGTGTAGAAAATAAAATGTAAGGCTTCCAGCAATAGTTTGAATTAGTATCCACGTGACACCATGCAATGAAATTGAGTTTCAATAGATTATACAGAACTTGTTTCAGTTCATTCGAAGTAGTCACATGTTTCGAAATCCTGGAAATGCTTTTCTTATAGTCGAATGTTCTATTAGGGAAAGCTTATCCTCAGTATTCATCAACAAAATTACAATAAACAGAAATATCCTCCACAATCTCAATGGAGTTTCGACCCAAGCTACCACTTTTCGACTTACTATTCCTAGAACTCGACAAAACCTTTTTAAGTAGGCATTATCATCAAGATCAATTGATTTCACTGGAAATGTTTTCAAATCATCTCATCGGTGGTAGATGGCTCTTGAGAAGGAAATTATGAGAAAGTGGAATCAGATACAATCGTTCAAAACTGAATATTACATTAAAATCAGAAATAGCATACGACATTGCATTGTACATTACAGATGTTACATCCAAGGACTTCACTGAATATTTAATGGACGCAAATGAATGAATGATTTATGGGTATTTTACTAATGTAGGTATGACTATTATGTGTACATGTAAAGTATAAATTCTTCATCAATCAAATATAATATGTAGGGATTTCGTCTATATTCCGATCGATATCCAGTTTTTCATGACCATTTTGCAGATTATCTTGTACCTCCAATAGCAGATATGTATATAGGATTAATTTCAATTTGAAAATTATAATAAAATCTGGACCCACCAAATTCACTCGCCTTGTTATTCAAATGGCGAGATGGAATAGATTTTCTTCCATAGGTATTGTTCTTTTTGTTTTTCATTTTTTATCAATATAATCAGAGGATTTTCCATATATATGATTAACTGATCTTATTAACTGATCTTAAGAACCAATTCTGAAGAGTTCTGAGAACATGAAATCCATTTTTTTCATTCATGAATATATTTTTAGTAAACTCCTTTTTCATTATTGATATGATTAATGGATGAACGTTCACCATACAGATGGTGAATTTAAATATCCATTTGACGCTTCTGAAGAAGTTATGGAAGTCCAGAATGGTATTTCAGGAGCCTACATCGGACGTTCAATTAATGTTGCATATACCAAATCGGACATAGATATTTTGAGAATCTTCAGCATACATCCACTGGATGTCCACTGTACATATAGAATGTCCATCACTTCCTGTATGAACCTGACGAAGTGAGTTGATTTACTGCTTCATTCATAATAAATCAAGAAGTGTCAAAAAAAATCCTGGAATGATTCTGAGGAGTGGCCACTGTCCGTTGTAAATTCTTGACAGGAAATGCACTCTGTATTTCACGAACGTCTTGTGTTAGTTGAAAGGCAGTAGCAAAATGTAATGAAAGTGGTACTTATAACGACACTCCCAGATTTTTTAAGTACATTTACTCGATATGCAGATACAGGAGCTCAAACTGTGACTTTAATGACTTCTATAATAGTTAGGAAACACTGTAATAACGTGTTTCTAAATCTAATGTAGCAACCAGGCATTGTAACATTTTTATTTTTCATTAGTATAGCCAATAGATAAGAAAATAATTATGTACTGGTATTCATTACATTAATTGCCATCCAATAATACAACACTCTCCATTGATAAACATCAGCCTTCTATCAATTCATTCCTACCTTTTCATATTATAATCTCTCAATAGGACTAGAATGTGAAACAATATTACACTAAAATTTTTTCGTAAACCTTCATTGGTTACATTACACATACAAAATTGAGAGACCACATTTTATCTTCAGTACCATAACGAATCGTATAATTTTATTTCAGGATTTATAGAATATAACAACCCCATTCATGATAAAACAGGTTTCGAGTTCCTCGTTCAATTAGTGGACTGTTTGCCAAACTTCGCTCATGTTTTTATGACATTTCTCGACAGTCTCGAAATAATTGGATCTCGAGTTCGTGTGTTGATTGCCACTGAACCAATAGCAGAAATTGTTCCCAAAACCACGTTCATAACCGTAATATGTTCAGTGAATACCATGGCAAAATATTACGTGAAATTGTTGTGAATCGACACCAAATTATTGTTTACGATTCTTGGAATATATCGATACTCAATGGCTCTCAATCACATATTCAGACACTCGATTAAAACCTCAAAATCATCACTCACCTTTTTCTGTGCTTCAGCTGTCGATGAGGTACCAACAATGCCCCTGTTAAACAAATGATTTCATTATAATCTCGATCAACCTGACAGATACATTTCTCGATCACAAAAGTATGAACATTTACTTATCATTCAAAAAATCCAATTGAAGTTATTTTCTTGTTGTTGTTTGTATATTTTGTTGACTTTTCCAATTACATTTTCTACACTTTCATTACATTATGAGAGTATGTCCTATATGTCAACATCAGTTGAAACTGACAGTCAACTATTACATACTTTAACTGTCGAAATAATTTGGTACCAAGCATTCATTAACTGACTCATTTATGCACAAATTCACACAACAGCTGAAACTGCTAATATCATCTGTCTTTTGGAAAAATATACTCACTTCTGACTAGATATTCTGTGTGGGCTACTTTCATGTATGATCACCTGGGCTGCATCAATCATTGCACCTTGTTCGATACTGTCACTATCATACCCACACGTTTTATTCGAAAATGGACTCCACATTTGTGTCGTACCACCTAGTATATCATCAATGTTAGTATGCCTCGATATAAATAGATGGGAAGGCCTCTTAGTCTGACTTCTGGTCTCAGGAACATTGTCATAAGGACTCCTTCGACCTTCAATCACTTTCGGCATTTCCAATCCTTCCGGACTTGCTCTATCTCCTAGTGGCATTTGGTCGTACTCGAGATCGTTCTCATCATCAACACCTGCTGAGGTGTCCGGTTGCAACCACCATGCCTCCTCACCGGAATCTTGATGACGTATGGCGTACTTTGGCTTCACCTCCTCAGCAGATTTGGCCTCTACCATTTCAGGAATATTTTCCGAACTCGTCAACCACCATTCCCGCTCTCCAGAATCGATGTGTCTGATCTGGTGTTTCTCTAAATACTCAGAATCCATTATGTTCGATTTATTCTTGCTGGAATCGTCATTTGTTTTCTCGCTACTACTCAACCACCACGAACTCTCACCGGAGTCATTCTTTCTCATCTTGTATATTACTCTACCATCCGAAGTGGTTCCATCTTCACGAACCCAATTTGGATACGTTTCAACTCCTTCGGGTACTTCAGCACTTTCATCTAACCACCAAGGTATTTCTCCGGATGGTATATGTCTGATTTTTAGCGGTTGGGGAGAAGATGTTCCCACTTGAGTCACAAATTTATTTTCTGATCCTTGAGAATTATCGCTCACTTTCCCAGGTTCAATCCTACGAAAGACAATTTTAGCAGACGTAGGTTCCGATCCTTGTGACTGTCTGGACTTTCCTAGACTCTCACTGAATGGCCCTTCTTGTTCTGGTGAATCTGCTTTATGGATAATAATTTCTGCTGGTACGAGTTTCGTGGCATTGGAAAGGCTCGGAGATTTTTCGACATTATCAGCTTCATCAAGGGCTGAGCCGATTCTGTTCACTTTCTCCATCGAATCCACATGTTTTGTTTTGAATAAATTAGTCACGGGGGCCAGAGCCCTCATTAAAAATGATTTCGCTTCCGCTTCAGACTTGACCCCTTCTGCTTTAAATCTCGGACTTTGGGGAGGCTTCGGAGATTTATCAACTGATAACTCATCAGCTGATGAGAGTATCACCGATGTTCTGGATGACCCGACACTATGACATTTCTTTCTACTCTTCTTAGTCTTCGAATCGTCTTCACTACCACTCGTAGTTGTTGTACTCGCTTCTGAACTAGGCGATCTCCTCGTCTTCTCGGATGATTTCGCATTGTATTTCTGAGGCAACTTAGAAGAACACGAGTCATGATAGGACTTACAGCTTGCCAGATTTTCGGAAACATCGGTAGCATCAGGATCAGCATTATCGGATTCTGCTGAGCTCACGGAGTTGCTCCGTCTACCAAACTTCTTCGTGGACTTTCCTTCGGGATTCATATTCAGAACGGACTTTCTGAAATCTTTATTCGTAGAAGTAAAGGAATGTAACGAGGTGGGTTTACTACTAGAACTTTCGCTTTTTGGAATTTGGGGAGGTAACTGCTTCTTTTCGATTTGTTTCGGCGGAATGATTTTTGATTTGGCAGGAGACGGAGATTTCTTTTCATCTTTCTGATTATCAGTCTTAGAAGATGATGATTGAACCAAGCTTCTGGTAGAGCTAGCACGAGATAAATTTTTCGGTGACTCGTCATTCTTCAAGCTCTTTTTTGAGTTTGGACTCGAAAATTTCATATCTAGAAAAGAGGACCACGGTGCAGACGACGTTCTGGCAGCTGAAGTATATCGTGAAGTCTTCGTAGGGTCATCCAATCTATCGGATTGTATTGCCTTGTCAACCATAGAATGTACTGGGTTTTTGGGGCGACTGATCTGTTTCTCAATGACCTTCGCTATCTCCACTCTCCTACTTCTGAGGAGACTAGGTTGCGATGTTTGAGTTGGTGAGGTCCCCCTACTGATGACAGTAATCGTCTGTATCTCTATCTCATTTTTCAATCGATCTGATAATGCCTGGGCACTAACTGATTGTCTAGGTAAGACATCTTCTGGAGCAACAGAAGAGCATCTACTAGTCGATCTACTCAGTCTTTCATGTTCTTGTGCGTGTAAAGTATCTAATAATTCTTTGTTCCTCTTACTTGTCTCGTGAGTTCTCACTGTCGATGGCTTCGTATAAGCTGTGATGCTTTTTTCAATAGTATTCTTTGGTAGAAATCTGCTGTTGATGTATTTTTGAGAGCTGGTTGATAAGTCTTCTCGAGATGTCGCTCTGCCTCCTATCTTATATCTAGAGGGTAGATCGTCTTTCGATAAAGATGGACGTCTTGTGTATTTCGGTCCATCATCCCTTGATCTATCGCCATATCTTGAGACATCGTCTCTAGATGTGGATGTTCTACCACCATATCTCGGTACCTCATCTTTGGATATAGAACCTCTACCAGTGTATTTGGGTATAGTGGTCGTTGAACTGATAGAATCCGTTCGTTCTCTACTGACGGATCTCTGGTAAGGTCTTGGATATAGCTTGTTCAGATCGTAGTTGGTTGAAGAAGATGAACTTTTTTCGGTTTTGTCTATGGGACTGGGATCTCGTGATCTAGCACCAGTTCTTGCTAGAGGTCTGTATGTCACTGGCGGGTGGCTGGTGTCTTTCTTATTCAGTATTGGCTTCGCTCGAGTGTCAGATCTACCTGTATATCCTGAAATCATGAAATAAATTCTCAGTATGATCTCGTCATCTAACTATAATACCAAGAGAAGCACCAAAATATTCTAGATACTGATGAAACTTTCACAGTAATAATTGGCTTTGAATGAATCATAATATTAATATATCACCTGTGGATGAAGTTGAAGTACTTGATACTGCTTCACGTGGTATGCTCGAAGAATATAAGGAACCATATTTCGAAGCAATTCTTGATGTCGCTGGTTTATCTTCTTCTGGCTTATTAATGCTATTTATCCTACTTCGTCCAATATTCGATTCAAACTGTAATCATAAAAGTCGGGAAATCATTGTAGTTTATTTAATACGTTCACAAAAATATTTCAGGAATATTTCAACGATTTATTTAGAAATATCTTCATCATGGAATCTGCTATATAGTGGGAAATTTACCTTAGGAATTCCACCACTTGGTTCTTTTTTTGTGGTACCAGATGAGTAGCTACTCGAACTAGATTTATTCCAAGGTACCTGGAACGATATCAATCAATATTTCAACAACAATTTATTGATGTTTTCTCAGTGACGCATAATTCACAGTTTCATATATATTAAAAGAAATACGAAGAGATCAGGACTCCAAAAAAAGAACATCATTATATTATTCAACATTGTATCGAACAAATTTTCGAATATCGATATATTGTTTTGTTACTTATATGAGTACATTGATCTTTCTCAACAGTCAATATTATTATCTCCCAACAGTATTCTCAAATGTCAATGTTTCTAAAATTGGAACTAGTTAGGTGGACGGTGAGGAAGGTAGTTAATCTATTTCTGATACATTATTTGCGCCACCGTTCCAATAGGATCTCGAAAATCAAATCAATTATTAGAGGGATGGAGTTCTTAGACCTGTAATGCTGCTAGGGTCCTATCATGATTTTGAAATAAATTATTTTCCAATGTAGAGGACATTATGTTGATTCGAAGCTTCATTTTACAGTCTACTTGCTGAAATAATTAGAGGCAACCGTGCCTGATCGCTGGATAGTTTTTTGTGAAGTCGGCTATGCATTCCTGATATATTTTACTCTTTTTAGTTGCTAAAAATACGCGCTCTTCTTTCGCCCTGTGTATTCATGTAGTGCACACATTAGCCGCAATTTAATGTGCGATGGCCTAGCGACCTTGTGTTGATATTTCTACAAAGCAATCACCAGCCTACAATCTATTACGAAAATATATTCGAACACCCACAGCCAACAGGAAACTGTTTTGACTACAATGAGCCAAAAATTCAACATTTTCATAGCATAAAATCTCGAAATTGGTGGGTGGATCATCTCCATGATTTTTGACGTGTCCTTCACAGAAAAGCCTAATTATTGACGAGTGAAGTTCGCCACAGAACAATATATGTATCGAATTCATCATCAACATTTTCAAGTACTGTGATGAAAGGAAGTGAAACGGCTGTCCTGAGTATCTCTCGAGATGTCCAGCATAAATGAAAGATGTTTGCACGACGGCGACGTTCACCAAGTCGCATGCAAATCAAACTGTCAAATTTATCACCTTATTAAATGTAGAGAAACGCATAACCATTCATCACCGGCACATTCAAAATAGGAGCCGGAAAGGAAGGCACCGGAAATCGCTAATAGAAATAAAATAAAACACCGTCCAAAATTAGTTTAAGGTGTCTCACATTCATTCCGAATGATCTTCTTAGCTCGAATCATTCATGCAACTTAATGATGTAGTTAGACGTGTTTATAAGGGCCAGCCCAGAAGGGAGGTGGAGTGAATCGCTCACTAGCGTTAGTAAAAATAGAAATACAGGGTGTTACATAAGTACGAAATATTTGAATGACGTATTGCTGTGATGAATCGGAAAAAATACTAGGTAAATTTGTGATGAAAGAGAAATGTTTCGTATTAGAAAATGCTCGAAATAATGTCAATTGTCAATAAGTCAAAACATTACTGAAAATACTCGATATAAACGAATTGCAAATTTATAAATTGTGATATTTTATTTGTATAAACAATGATGACGAGAAGTATGGACACTCAAAACTATTCTGATTAGCTCATACAGGAAAATATCAGTACAATAATGCCAAGAAAATGATAGTATATTGTGCTCTGAGTATACATACTCAAGTTTGAACTATGCAAATAATATTTTCAAAGATTCAGTCTCAATTTGAAATTTTTGAAAATGTGTGATTCACCTAAGAATAGTAGCGGTACCACATGGTGGAGTTTTAGGTTTACTATAAGTCCTTTCATGAATGGATATGGATGTAGCTGTAACTACTCCACAGTATATCATCGGTTCGATTCTATACTTCCCCATATTTTATAGAAAATAGAACGAATTGAGATAGAAAAACATTTCTCTTTATATTTGAATCTACTCAAACTATGATATGGTTCGGTGATGACGAGTACAGTTCATTTTTCTTAAAAAATGTACAAATGTCATCTATAATCACAAATCAACAGAAATCGATTAATATTTCATTGAAATAATTAGCAAGTGTTATATTCCATCTCGGTTTGCTGGTTCGAATGTAGTCAGATAAGGATATGTATCGATCCAATATTCAAACTACAAAAAATCTGCTCTATGTTTGTTGGGTGAAGACTCGATGCTTGAATCAAATCAGTCGCTGTTTATTCAACAGGAATTGTTAACAGTAACAGCATTATATATACCTACATATTCTTGTTAGATTTATATTCATGAAAATCAAGCAAATACCTTAGGGCATGTATTACAACATATAGTTATTTAACTAAGAATAAAGTTCACATTGTACTTTCTCAACATCGGTATGAACCGACTCTAATGGTTTCATTCATCTCTTCAAACCCTTTTTCAACAAAATCATTACAACAGAAGAACGCCTTTGATCAACTTCATTATGAAAAGTGAATATTTTTCAGTTTAATTGTGAGCCGGAACTTCAATCATGTCATTTAGTTTGGAATGTTCCTTTATAAAGTTGTTTTATGAGAGCCCTTAATGGAAGTACTGCAATAAGAATTATCAGATTTATTGAAAAAACATCTGAGTGCTTAGAAAAAAGAAAACAGAAGTAAAAAACACTTTAATTCATTTTGATAAATCATAAATGTCATTCTTGCACTGTTTCCGCGTTGCTAATATAAAAAATAACTCACGAGATTCTAAGCACTTCTTGAAGTGAAATGAAATCTTGAAACAAAAATGTTTTATAAAAGTGTGGCCTTTTAAAATAACCGAGAGGGCTCGATTAGTTGCAATGGGGAAATAATGTTGACGGTTTTATAGACTCCAGCAAAGTGCCTCGCTCCAGAAATAAGGAACTCGTCTAAGGAGATCGACTCAATTAGTTCGTAGACAGATCATAGTTTGTATACTAAAATAAACCCATCTAGAAAAACATCGCATTTTTTAGCTGAGTGACTCGTTTGTTTTTCAAATTAGATATCTTGAAATCTAGAAATCCCCTCTACTCAATAATATTTGATTGAAAGTTTATTCTTGTCTCCCAACTCCGTGATTAGCGAATATATTCGATTGAATCTGTTCATTATACAGGGTGTCTATAAAAGGTCCCTTAACATCCAAATCTACTTGTTCAGTGAAAAAAAATCAGTTAATCTTCTGGATTGGCACCTTATTTACTCAAAAAAGTGTGCTGTAGATATAATTTGATTACTCTAATGGTCACAAAATTTCTGCTTATACGAATATTAATAACAACTGTGAAAACGAGGCGAATCATGAATAATTTGAGATAAAAACTAGAGCTATCTGATACTGCTCAAATTTGAGTCTAATTCCTGCTCCAATATCATTTGAATACCCCAACTTTTCAACAATAATCAAGTTGCAAAATATCATTTTTTTTTTTCATTGAATGTTGAGCCAGTATAGAGTTCTCCGGATCCAAATTATATAGGTATCTAGGACGTGTGAGTAGGTATATTTATTTTCTTGGTCTGAAAGATAGGTCAATGAATGTATTTATATTTGAATAATATTTTTAGAACATTTTCTGAAATATTGTGTACAGTATTTATTTCCGTGTGTGTTGTATGTGCACAACATAATAATCATTATCATGCATAAACACTAATTGAAACAGAAATCGATGAATGTTATTTTACATCCTCTTTCATTATTATTTATATAAAAAAAAAATCGCATTCAGGAGAAAAAATTAAATTTGTTTCGAAAAATCTCTCACATGTTTTTTTTTATATAAAACTTCTCACGAAAGGAGATATTCATTTACTTCAAATTACAGATTCCTGACCACAAATCAGATGGAGAACAATCAACTGAAAAATTATATTTGCTATTAAAGTTTTCAGACGTGATAGATAATAACAAGTTTCTCAAAATAAAGATAGTGTCGTAGTGTTTCGATAGTTGGTTCATTAATGATTCTTCGCGAATAACTTGTGGTGAAATGAACTAATCTGTCAGAATGTTCATTCACTCTTCTCTTTTCCGTAGACTATAAACGAATAGCTACCTATCTGACTTGAATTCAAAAAGAAACATCTGAATACATACGTCTCAGATTCTTTGATGTACTGAAAGTATGATATAGATGATGATTGGGCCAATTTAGACATTCTAACAAGTGCTATATGACAATTGTCATTCTATGACTAAATAGATGTTTCACGAATCAGTATTGATACATAATGATTGTAAATATAGTGCTTGATTGAGCCAAAATAAGTATTTTTCTCTCATTTCACTATTGAAATATAGAAAAAAATTAAAAGACAACTGAAATATTTTCACTTGATAATTGTCAGTTAGTTTCAGATCATAAACAAAAATTGTAAATCAAGTAGAATGTGACTGAGAACCAAATTAGTTTGACAATGATAATTATCCTATTTTCATCCGAGAATAAAACTGGCTAGCAGTAATTGATGCAAATTCTTTGTGAAAAAAATATCGAGCGAGCCCATATTTTCTGTAACAAAAGTTAATGTAGTATTGCGATATTTCAAATAAGTGAATTCGTTCAAGTCGACTTGATAAATAATTGCTTCAGATCAAAAGAACAACATTCTTTCAGAGTTATTTTCATGGAAATTAAATCGTAAATTAAACAAAGGATTAGTGGTCTACCACAAGGAAACATTTTGGGCTATATCGATAATATTCATTCTGGATTATATTATTCAATTGTGTGTTTTTGTAGAATAGTTCAATATAGTTATTCGATTTCGAATCAAGAATTTGGTCATTAGTTATCGCTATGTTAGATATATCATACACATTTTGTATATTACGTTAACCAATTCGCAATCTGGCAATGGATCACAATATGATCTGAAAACAATATTATTTGATTATAGGATCTAATTTTAAATCTACTGTTCAATATCATCATCCGCACGTACTTTGAAAGTTCCAAGGAACTATTCCAAGATCTAAAATATAAATAATTTTTAAACAATGTTGTCATATATATGTAATCGTTTTTTTTTACGAAAAATTCTACATATTCATTCAGAAACATGTAAATCCGTATTGACTTTCTATTTCTTCAGTATTTCCTCTGATAATACACAAACATAAAACTTTATGGCATATAAAATCTATTTCTGGATAGCCGGTTATCCAAAATTCGGATTGAAGCATCAAAAACTTACATAGTTCCTGTTGTAACTGCTCATAATGTATATTTAACTCTTTGTATTTTCTCTTGATCATCAATCGTCAATGATATCATTCACAATTATCACCGAAAACACTCTTCACTCACTGCAGATCACATTCAGCTAAACATTTATAAATCTTTGCAATCGAATCATCCAGTGAAGGATCAAGGATTTTTTGTAATTGGTCCTAATTTTAAGTTGTTGTTATGTCGACTATGATTCCCACAAGGGGAAATATTCAAGAGTTTTCAATTAATAATATGTGCGAATTACGATAAAACATTTTCTGAGAATACGAAGTCACATGTCCCACTGCATTATTTCAGCCGCTGGTAACATGTTTCAGTGATTTCAGGACGGACGCTTAGCGTCTGCGGCGTCGAATCGAGAGCAGTCGAAGAAAAGCGGACACTACCGAAAACACTATTAAAAGAATACCGAGTCTGATGATGTACCAAATTTTATTAGTGTTGATTCTGTTCGTTTATTCGACTGGCATTTATTTATTTTTGTGTTCCTTTTTGTTTGACGAAATCATAATAATCTAAGAAAACGTATCAAATCCATTCTGGCAGGTAATTTGGAGTAGGTTGATTTCTTAAAAAAAAAATAACTGAGTGAGCGTGCAAAATTTTTAATAATTTTCGAAAGTATTAAGCTTTCCCCAAAACAAATTTTTCGTAACATATTCACATCGAACTTCCAGATCTGAGGTCCATTTGTGAAAGAAGTATTTCATGAGGTTCTCATTTTATTTCCAAATATTTCGTGGCTCCAAAAACAAAACTTTTCATCGAACTGATTCAATTTATCCAACAAAAAAAACAAATAGAGCAAAAGATTTCAAGTACATATTTCAAATATATTATTGATCCAAATCAATAATGAATTTACAATAAGTACAAAGATAAGTACATTGTGTTGGTATGTTATTCATATGGGCTCTTCATTATATTTCTCGTTCACAGGTGTCATGATGATATCGTTTATCTACAAGAAACAAATTTGTAATGAAATCTGAGATTATCATTATCCGAGAAAATCATTATCATTGATGGATAGCTATTGAGAACAGTTTTCGTTGATTTATTATTTGTGAATTGCATCAAATTTAAAGTAATACCTGAACATTTGATGGTGTTGAAAGTGCGAACATAACAGTATCAGCTACGTTTTCAGATTCAAGAGCAGGAAGATGAGGAATTTCTGCGGTCATATTCGTCTTCACCAAGCCTGGACTTATGCTCTGAGAAAAAAAACAATATGTGTTTCTGTAGGTATAAGAGTAGTCATTTGAAGAAACGAAAATTCGGAACGTTCTATTGAATATAACTGGGGAATATGCACCCAACAATTTTGGATATGCCATCTTTTCTTCATTTTTCTAATCGACTGATAATATTGTCTTGAGTGAATAGTCGATTGACTCCAAAATGTCGGCATTATATCATAAAAATTCGAGTCAACAGAACATTCTATGCTTGTATGAAGGCCCGAGAATGAAGCTCCATGATATCAATCTCTATCTAATTTAGGAACATCTGCACCTGACATTACGACTTATTACATCCAATCACAGCAATCGAATATCTAACAATATGAATTAACAATTTGAGCCCTTGCAGGGTATAAGGTAAAGTCCAGACTCATCTGGGAATGTATCAACGAAGCTCTGACGCTGACAAGGTTAAACTGATCTGGGTACCTGGGCACAGTGGAATAGGAGGCAACGAAATAGCTAACGAACTAGCTAGGGAAGGGTCAGCAGTGCCCAAGAAACTACTTGGTAACTCCATAAAAAAGATGAGTCAAAGCATTACAAAGAATAGCCTGGGATAACACACCACAACAAGAGTATAGTAAACTTGTTATTCAGATAACAGGTGTAAAACGAACTGATGATATACTAGGATCAAGAAGAGATCAGATGAGACTAGGACATGCTCCTGTTAGAACACACCTACAAAAGATGGGGCTATATCAAGGTGACCGGACTTGTAGATTGTGCGGCTTAGAACCTGACACTATTGAATACATTTTGTGCTATTGTGAAGCACTAAACTATAGAAGAGTAGTGCAACTAGTGGAACCTGATTCAAACCTAGAGAATGTGGGAACCCTGAAACCTAGTGACCTTTGCAAAATAGTCAAAGGGACCAATATTTTTTAGGGTTTCAAAATGATAGGAGAAATACAATAAGCCTCCGACTGCAGTATATCCTTCGGGCCCCTGTAATAATAAAAACAATAACAATTTGAACGTTCAACAAACAAAATACAAATTGAGAAATACGCCGCAGATGCTCTATAAATCCTAACCCACCTTACCGTGAGTTTTATTCTCAATCCCAGATTGTTGAACTCCATCAACGTTGTCTCACTGAGAGCTCTCAAGGCATGTTTAGAAGCTGGATAAACATTGCTGATGGTAAAATACGGCACTCTATGCCCACCTATACTATTTATGTTGAAAATATGTCCATCGATGTTATGTTGTCTCATTCTTTTGACAGCTTCCCTCGTAGCTATACAGATACCCATGACGTTGACGTCGAAAGTCTCTCTCCACAGTTCTGTATCACCTTCCACCAAATTGGTACTGCATATTAGACCTGCATTGTTAACCAAGATAGAAATTGGACCTAAATTTTGGTCTACCCAATCGAAAGCAGAGAAAATTTCAGTTTCTTTGGACATGTCACATTTTATGGGATATAGTTGGCTTTGCCCTGACTGGTCCACAATATTTTGCATTGAGTCCAGAGTCTTGTCTAATCCAACTACCTGAGAAATTATTATAGATGATTAATTAGGAAATGGAATGCAACTGATATAGTATAGATTTGTACCTTTATACCAGTTTTCAATAGCTGTTCAGTGATGGCAGCACCGATTCCAGCGTTAGCACCGGTTACTAATGCCACTTTTCCAATCCATCGGGTTAACGAGAGTACCATTTTCAAACATAAAATTCTATTCTCCTCTCATCGATGGTTATAATGTTTATATTGCAATAAACTGAATTGGAAATCAATCGTTTATCAATGTAAAAGTTTGAGGTCAGCAAATATCGAAAGAGTTCACGATTGAATTTTGTATATATCGATTCATATCGAATATTATGTTGTTCGTTGCACATTATGATGATTTACCTCCAACTCAAATATTTCGACGAAAATATTTATCTTTCGGAATTTTGTTTACCAACTGTCATGATATGAAGAAATAATCGTCTATTCTAATAGTTCATTTGAGGAAATAACTGCTTCCAAAGAATCTCTGTCTTATGTCAAAAGATTTCAACAACAAAGGCTATCTAGGCTGCTCAAGTACCCACATTTCAGTCATAATAAAAAATCATTCCTAGCTTCTCCGCCATTCATTCGACCTGTATTTTCAGTCGAAAATTTTTATTTGGAGAAGCGGTCTCAGCAAACGGTCATGGAAGTAATAGTATCAGCCATATCAGCATATGAAAGTTTTCAGTTTACTTCTAATACGAAATATCAAAAAGTTTCAAAATTGCAAACGCTGCAATAATTGTCATTCAGCAATTATTCTTTCCATACCAAACGAATCTGATTAAATAAAACTATCATTATCTGAAGTACCCTTATCATTTATATGAGGGATGTTCCCAGTGAACGATCATGGATTCGTCAGTGATTATTTTTGAATGTTAAAATGATAATTTGATCATAATAATGGTATTTTGCGCTGGTTAGCTTGACGGTTCTGATTCCAACCAAACCATGAAAAATGGCTTTCACCAAATGATCTCAACAGTCGAAAAGTCGAAACGATTTTGGGTCAAAAGATAAAAGGAAATGACGTGCACTGCTGACAACAATCGGAACAAAAATCCACATTTTTGTCGGAAGAATTGACTAGATATTCACTATTCGGACGTCAGAATTCGTCACGGATTTCTAGTAGAAACAACCCTATGGTAGACAGTGGAAGACAAATATATAAGAAGTTTTTTGAGAATGAAAATATATACATAATATTTATTGATAAGCAATTTATTCTTACACGTACATTCAAACTTATAAATTACATTGTCATAGCACCTCTAACAGAAGAACACAGTTTAAAATGAATTATTATCTGAAACCTACAAATTCCTTTGCTAACAGTTGATTCGACATGCAGAAGAACACGCAAGAACTGGGGTGTGCCTTTCTTCGTGAGTGATACAAAATGTGTACGTTTCGTTATGTGTATATTATATCAGGTATATAGATAATGGTAAATATATATTTTCTTCTCAAATAAATTGTATGCACAAAGAAATAAATGGATATAATCTGGCCCCCGGTGTCCGATGAAACCGATATTAGGTCACTCGAAGGGCTCGTTTAGTCGATGCTGACGCGATCACATTTCGGATGTTCGCGAATCCTGCACCATGAAGACCTGGGTTCCAGGTACTGTGCTAGTGGTGACGAAAGTGCGGTGCTTGGCACGGATCATGGTGAGGTTGCTTTCGGCCGTATCGGCACGGTCTTCGGCAGCTTCCAATTCCCTCTGGAAACGGCGCACGCGGGTCACACTTTGACTCGATACACCTTCCTACAAGAGAAAAATAGTTTGATTCAATCTTCAGTCAAACTTCGATCAAGACAACAGAAGCATATAATTTCCATGTTGATTTCATTATCGTGTAACGTTGCAAGAAGTGAAACCAACGAATTGTTCATTAGGAAGAGGCTAGGAGAAGCGAAAGAGATGATTATGGATCCCTCCTTTCAAGGTTATGGAGCTCGTTTCATTTTCCAATAGCTCTGTAGAGAGGAGAAGAATTATTGATCAAAAGTGAGTCTCGCAGTTTCAACATTGAGAGTGAATAAGACTAATCAATGTTCCATGTCTTCAGTTGAATGCAGGATGTAGTGGATTCCATTTATATTTTTGAAATATTGTTAGGTTCACTCAATAATTCTGGGTATATGTGAAGTTGGTTTATTGTTCAATGGAATGCTTCTCCACTGAATAACCGGAATCAATATCGTCTGCCGTGAATTATCAAAAAATGGGGTACTTGATGAGTTGATTCTCCATCAGATGTCAATAGTATATCAAAAGGCAATAGGACGATATTTCGCAGGAACGATCTTAATTTTTCATCGCCCTGATTGTTTGCTTACCCATAGTCAAATGGAAACTCCTTGAACTTGTTCATCCATACAATCAGATATATTCATTTTAATAAAGACATTTTACAAGAAATAGTTTTTCACTAGAGGAAATAATCATCAAAAATTCACAAAAAATTAAATGATGTATAAACTTTTTTAATCTCTTTGAAAAACTTCGACGTCTTGATAATGAAATTATTCCTTTCAGTCGAATCAAACATTGTTAGCAGATCAAATTTTGCACTGGTCTGAACACTACACATCGATTGTGAAGTAAGATAATGTTTCTTCTTCTTCTCCAAACCAATAATCTTTATAATAAAAACTTACCACTTCTTGCAGTTGTCTCTTGAACAAGGACACCTTCTGGTTGGCCTTATCCAAAGATTCCTGCAACAGAGCGATGTTCTTCTGATCTTCCTCGCATTGAATCATGACCTCCTTGACGGTACGTTCCTTCTTGCGCAAGATCTTGATGGTCTCGGCATGACGTCTCTTCTCTTCGTCCAATTCGGCTTCCATGTCGCGGATGCGAGATTCCAATTTGCTGATGATGCGTTTGCCACCAACGATAGCGTTGGCTTCAACTTCTTCCAGACGAACGGACAGATTCTTGACCTCGATTTCGAGACTCTTCTTGATGGCTTCGATCTTGACAACGCGTTCTTGTTCTTCGTGGAGGATCTCCACGGTGTGTCTCAGCTCCGCCTGGAAAATTGTATATCAGAAGATGGGCGACAATTGGGAGAGATCACAAATTCTATGAAGATCTTGGTATCTCCTGGCACTTGATAAATCGAGTAGAAAGCTGGAGAAATGGCTGTGACATAACTTATTGAATTCAAAACTACGAATAATACGAATAATGGTTAGTTTATTCAGCAAATGTGGAATAAAATAAGAATGCACCAATGAAATCACATATTAATTATGACTTGAATATGTTATGTTGATATCACCGATGTATGTATGATTGATTATTTTTAATCGTTATTAATTCGGAATGCATTTCTTACCTGTACACGTTGGTAACGTTCATCGGAAATACGAAGTTCCTTAGTAACTTCTTCGTAATCGGCAATGACGACAGACAATTCTTGCTCAATTTTGCTCTTGGAGGAAGACAGATTAACGTTGATAGTGGTGAGTTCGTTGATGCGAGTTCCAGCTTCCTCGTACAGTTGTTCAGCTTGTCTCTTTCCACGGAGAGCCTGAAATAACAGGAAAAGGCCGTCTAGAAGTCATAAAGTACGAGTTGAAGAAATTATTAGACTATCTAAGCAATCGTTATCAAAAACTTTTCAATATATTCACATTTTCTATCGCTTATCTGTCTCAGTTAGCATTATTCATGTATTGATGGATTTGTTGAGGATGATATAAGATGCACAATTCTACCATAAATTATTGTAGTCCAAGATAAACAAATTTTCGAAATGTTATCAAAATTCAATTAAGAGAAACTCACAGATTCAAAGTTGCTCCTGATCTCCTCAGCTTCTCCAGTCAGAGCCTGGATTCTTCTCTGAGCAACGGTCAATTGATCAAGAGTAACTTGCAGTTGACGTTGCACCTCGTCGTAGTGAGCCTGGATTTCAGTCAGCTGGAAGGACTGTTTCTTGACGGTCTTCTGAAGGTCGATGTTCATCTTGTTGGCGCTGTCCAGAGACATCTCCAACTCGGTGATCTGGATCTGGAGCTTCTTCTTGATGCGGGTGACCTCGGTCTTCAACCTGGTCTCCGCTTCCACCACGCGGGCATTGAGTTGTTCGATTTCGATGCTTGTTGCCTTGCTGGAATTCCAGAAAATGATTCAGCATGACATTTATGATATAGATTCTCTCCTAACTATCCCCATTTGACAAAGATTATTCCCAATTCCAGAATAACTATATCGATATTCAACTTCCTCCAATCATTACGCTGGTAGTAGGAACGTAGGATTCGTTGGACCTGTATATTCTCAAAATCTATAGGGAATTGCAAGAAATACCAAACATGCTTGAAAAATGCCAACAATTGTGATTATGTTGAGAGAAAGAATTGGCTCCTACTCGATCAAGTACAGGGTGGCCCAACGAAAACGTACCGGAAGAGATTTTATCGAGAAACTAGCTGGAATCAACATAAACAGAAAAAAAGCAAATTGTTCTTAGGAAAATATTCTCAACATTCACTTTAACAAAACGGTAAGTTTTCAAGCGAAATCGATTTGTTTTTTTGTATTTTTCGAGAAATGCACTGGTCTATATCTTTGCAACGAAGGGGCGGAATTTCAAAAATAAAAAAGCAATGTATAGGCAATCAAAAGGACTTTTTGGGGATGCTACCTCCGCTTAGGAGGGTAGAGTTTGGGCTATACGTTTTGCGTCAAAAGTTGTCCCCCTCATATAAAAAGTTGACGTGTTTCAGGTTTTTCTCGATAAAATCTCTTCCTGGTATTCATACCTTCCGGTACGTTTTCGTTGGGCCAACCTATATATTTCTCATGCATTTCGATGCGCCGAATTTCAAGGTAACACAGCCCTCATATTCGCGAAATTCAAAGGAAATTGTTCGAGTGGCAAACGGCAATCGCACAAATCTGCAATCGACTGAAATGATAGCTGCCTTAAATTTGAAGTTGATCGTAGATATTTTTTTTACTTTTGATGACAAAATAAATGTTGTAGTATAATTTCGTTCAGTTCGTTACTGTTACTTATAACGATATAGTTCTTCGAGATATTCTCCTCTATTTTCCAGAAGTATTTATAATTCCTTCTTGAATTCTTCTGAATTTTTCAAGGAATGATAAATATGAAAACTTCGGATTTGAATTCAGTGATTCAAAATACATAAACATCATACCTGATTTAATTGAGGTATTTTTTATTATTCTCAATTCAGTTCGAATGAATTTATTACCGATACATTGCTATTGATGTTATTAACAGCCGTGAAGGTCTGAGTACGACACAAATACATTTGGCATAAACTGTATTCCTTCTGGATGATCGTAATGAGCGCGTATTTATAGACCTCAATATGCTTGTTGCACAACAACGCTTGCCCTTTTCAATAGACGTCACTTGGAAAACAACCAAATAAAAACAATACATTGTCACCTTTGGTCGATGAAATAATAGGTTGATCTTTTGTCGAAATTTTTCAACTCTTCACTCAAATGATCCAAAGGTTCCACGAAACTGTCTTCCAGTTGGACTTGCATCCTCTTGTCCATCATTTTAGAGTGTCCACTATAACAACGAACTTTTTTCATTTGACTCTTCTGTACTTTTTTGATGTCTTGCTCAACTGCTTCTGAAATGACCTTTTCACTTTGCGATAACAAGTGGGCCTCGATCTGCTTCGCAGATTTGCCTCTCAAATACTTTTGAGAAGCGAACAACTCCCTCTCGATTTCCTTGTCCTTGTCAGGATTGTAACCATCAAGATCCTCGTACATCCTGTCTTTCAGCTTCTTGATTTCCCTCACCAGCGTTTTCTTCTTCCTCGTTTCAGTTTTCACTTTCTGAGTTATGGACGCTGCGGACACCGACTTACTCAGCACGAAACTCGAACTAGCACTAGACTTGAAGTCTCTCAGCTTCTCTTTCGCACTAGCCTCTGTTTTCCTGGATATCCTCGACAGATCCTCATGGGAGTATGCTTTAACTCTCGTGGGATCGAACTGATCCAGTCCCAGCTCGTCGCTCCAAGGTAGGTGGGGGAAACCGACCTTCCTGCCTCTGTCTTTGTCTTCGATGAAGTCCACCATTGGCTGGTAGAAGTTCATGCCAACTCCGTAGTTGTACGCGTAAGTGGCTGTTTGGGGTTGCCATTTTTTCGTGGAACCTGGTCTTGCCATGTTTCGAAATTCGAGATAACTAGCATGCAGTTTGGGCTGTTCTGGTCTTTTATAACTTATATAAATAAAGGCAGATGCCAAACCAATCGGGTATTGGCAGTTCAGGGATACATATTTTTCCGGTGCCAGTTTCTCATTACGATAAAGTGCACTACGTCAGATGTGTTTTTATTAGAACCACTACGGTGTTTAATTGATCGTCTTCCAAATAAAATTTGATACAATAGCATTCAATAAGTTTGAATTGTGAATCGTCTTTTATTTTGATCCAAGAGAAAGTATTAATATAAGGGTGACCTCAGAAGTTGATTGATTCGAACATAAATACTTATGCCAATACTATTTATATCGAATTCAGACATACTTCATTAGATAATTAGATGAAACTGAACATTATATACCAATCACATGCATAAATGATGATTGATTCAAATCAATTGATTGGTAATATCAAACATCTCGATATTTTAGGTATAGCAATAAAATCATTTCTGAATTTGATATATTCTTCACCATCATTTTGAGATTCGAATGAAATTCCTGAAATCAATCCTTATAACTAATATAAAATTTACAATCTCTTTTATTCTTCTATGTTGAAGAAAAGTTTTGACTAGCTGAATTACCGTTTCATGTATATAAATTCAAATAAGAACATTCAACATGAAAAAATAAGTATGACTGTCATGTAGTGCTCCATAAAGAAACAAACGCATATGTTTCCAATTTAATATTTTGTTCAATTCAGGAAACGCCATCATTATTCATTGTATAGTTTTTATACGTGTTATATTCTATGAATATATTTCTATTCATCAGTTTATCAGTTATCTATGGCCTGAGAAAATTTACATATTTTTGGCAATTTGATGTGCTTGCAAATCCATATTTGACTGCGTAGTGTTAACTGACATTAACTTCAAGAATATTTTATACTCCAAAGTGATATTGAAAACTATCTGTTATTATTAATAATAATACTCAATTTCAGTACATACGTTGATAGTGAGTAACTATTTCTAATAATATCTTTGCTTCATCCATCAAATGAATCTAGTGAATTGAATGAGTCAGTATTAGTATTTTCTCACTCACCGAATAGCTTCGATTTCTTCATCTTTCTCTTGAAGACGTTTCTCAGCTTCATGACGGAATTGAGCCAGCTCAGCAGACAGACGTTGGGCACGTTGTTCTTCTGCTTTGCGACCCTGTAAATGATGAGTAATGTTGAAAAATCTGGATTTCACCTATCGAGATTGAAAACATACAGCTTCAGCTTCTCTATAAGCAGCAGTGAGTTCTTCGCGTTCATTCTCCAACCGACGGAGTTCCAAATCCATCTCATGCAGACGACGAGTCATCTCAGAGATGGTAGTTTTGCTGTCAGATAGGTCATCTGCAAGGAAAAAAGAGATCAGTAAAACAAGGAAGGCAATTCCAAACAGAGAATTCCTCTGAGTTGCTTTCAAACTCACCAGCCAATTTCTTGTTCTCCCTGGCAAGTTGGTCCTTCTGTTCACGGGTCTTATCCAACTCGTGCATGGTACGTTGAAGTTCGCTGACCTTGGTACGAAGATCCCTCTGGCTCTGCTCGTACAATTGCACAGTTTCATCCAAGCGAGTCTTCAGATCGATATTGATTCTCTCCAGCTGCTCGACACGCTTCTGCAGTTCTCTGGCGGTATTGTTGGCCTTCTCCAAATCGATGATGAGGACCTCCACTTCGGATTGCAAGCGGGACTTCTGCTTCTCCAGGTTATTCACCTTGACCAATAGAGACTCGATGTGTTCCTCTTGCTCTTGGATCCTGATGTTGAACTTCCTGCGGATCTCCTCTACCTCTTCAGCGCGAGCCGCGGCTTCTGATTCGAACTTGGACCTCCATACCTGGACTTCGCCTTGAGACTTGACCAGCTGGCGTTCCAGATCCAAACGCGCTTCGCTTTCTTCTTCCAGCTGGACGCGGACGGACTCCAGCTCGATCTCCACCTGATGGAGGTTGGCCTCGAGGAGGGAGCGTCTTCGCTCGTCATCTTCAGCGCGGCGGCGAGCGTCTTCTAGTTGACCAGCCAACTGAGACTTGAGATAGACGGCGTTCTCAAGGTTGACCTTGATGTCTTGGACCTCTTTGGTGAGCTCGATGTTTTCTTGCGAAAGGCGGGTTTTGTGGGAAGTTATATCGACGACGGTGCGGTTCAACTCCTCGATTCTGACGTTCAATTCGCTGATGGTTATTTCTAGTTTTTCTACGTGTTTGACGGCAATGAGGCGTTCTTTGGTGACGCTCTCAACTTGGGCGAGAAGTTCGTAGATTTCAGCCTGGAATTTGCTCTTTTCTTTTTCGGCCCTGCAACATCGAAGTTTTTGTTTGAATGGGCAATGATAAATCATGATTTATCCTCGACAGTACAGGGTGAAAAGTGAATATTCGAAAATATTATCTCAGGTGAAAAATCAATCTCTTTTTCGATCAAAAAACCTCAAATTCAAATTAGGAAAGATCACGGTTTCTATATTGACAAAATGCGTTTATTAAAACAAATCAAGAATATTTTAAAACAGGATAAATGTCATCAATTTCAAGTCTAACAATATTTTAAAAGTGTTCATCAAAGTTTTTCTTATTGAAAATAGTCATTCTGAACATGTTTCTTATTTCTACTGAATGCTTCGTATTGTTGAATTTCTGAATATAGTTTTTGCAGATGGTACAGGGCTGAAGTTTCGAGTAATCCATCTGAAGAATATTTTTGGGAGTTTCTCGAATTTTTTTACGGTCATTCACTTTTAGAAAGCTTGTTGATTATTTGAGTACTGTAGTACTACGATGTAACATATATTCAATTAAAAATGTTCCACAATAAAAAAGACCACGTTTGTTATACTTATTGTAGAAACTGAATCATGAATTAGATATTTTTTGATAATTATAATCCCTTTTGTTGTAGTTAAGTCAATGAATATTTTTTCGTAGTACTATATTCATATTATCAAACTAAGACCTAATTCGATGACCTATTAAGAGGTTGAGTTTCGTGATTTATATTGCTTTCAGTATTTCGTATTATATCCAGACTAATTATCAGTATTATCATATGCCTATGTGTAAGAACTGAAGTGGAACATTGATTGAGATTTATCGAGGAAAAATCACTATTATTATAAGAAAAGTTATTCGTCACTGAGAAATGAGAATATCTTAGTCAGCAATGATTTGTTTCCTTCGAGTAAGATTTAATTTATGGATACACGAACCACGTAAACATCTGAAAACATATTTCTTGGTGGAACGAAATGATAATTTTCACGAAGTCACAGGTTTTCAGAATGTCTCATAAACATTTCGCATTTATTTTTAGTTCCTGAAATATACTACGAGAAATGTGCCCCAAATTCTTGAGATAGGTGTAAACGTTTCGGAAAAGCTTATTTTTAGCTGATATGAAACTTCTCTTTCTAACGCTCAACTCTTCGCTTTGAGTCATTACAAAGTGACCATTTTCCCAAATCGTTCCTGGCATCAGGCATTCAAAAATTGGGAAGGTGAGTGTGATTTATTTCATATTAATTTCCGTGGAATGTTTTATACAGAACGGTGGCTTTAGCCGGGACAAATATGGGAACGTTATATGGAACTGCTATTTATATCGAAGCGAAGTCAACCGACCTCATCCGAATATCACATATATCAGCAGCATTATCTAATCCTCGATATTTTTCTTTGTAACTACGCATGACAACTTTCTGCTCTATTTAGGATTCCAACTGAAACCGAGAATTGATTTCGACTAAGATGCTAACCAACTGGAACTTATTCTATTCGTTTTCAGTATATGAGTTGGGAATTAAAAAAAGGAATTTGCTTACGATTCGAAATATTCAGATCGGAAACTATAATTTTGTGATTCCCATATATTTTCCTGGTGTATGAAATTTTGAATGTATTCTTGGAATCCAAACAATCAATAAACATCAAGATGAAGGTTAATAGTTACGTCAATGATGAACTCCGCTTTAGAAAAAATTATCAGCTATCTCAATTTAGGCTAATCAAGCATCAGTCATCAGGCCAATTTTAATTTCCATCGAGGTTTCCTACCCAGACTATGATATAAAAATTATAATATACAGTATTCTACTAATTCTAAAACGACCTTAAACTTCTTATTTTGATCCAAAAGTGGTAGATTTTGAATATGGAGAGTGAACTGTGATTTCGAAACCATCCACTTATTGTCCCTGCCTGGAAATTAAACTCTTTTCAAGAAGTACCAGATTTCAGAAAATATTGTCTGTTCAAATATAGTTTCCTGATTTCAGAAACCCTCCAATGTTCAACATCTATTGGTTTCAATTTTAATCTAGAGTTTTGTTTTGAATTAACAATACAATGTCGCTCTGATGATGATGATCGTATTGTTATTTATAGGAATGAAAAGTAATTCATTTTCCTATTCACTTTATACACATTATATTTTTGGAAGAAAGTATTACTGGGATATCATCTAATTAAAAACAATTGTGATTTCTGCCAACTGTTTCGTCCCCATTTATTGACAACAGCTGAATTCATTTGTCCACATGCATAACACAAGTAAATATACTCATATTGTTTGAGATCAACTAATCAGAATAAGCTTTGTGAATTAGAGCGTCAAGTGTCAACACAGTCGAAATATATTCGATATTTTCATGAACTCACCTTGTTTTTGCTTTCGCCATGGAATCGATTTGTTCTTGGAAATCTACGACGATTTCTTGATGTTTCCTTTTCAAGATGGCAGCCGTCTCTTCGGATTCGAGATGGACATCTTCGAGCAACTTGCGGAGTTTCAACAGCTCAGTGTCGCGTTTTTTGTTGATTTCGAACTGTATCAAGTTGAAAATTGATTAGTTTCAATCCAGGTCCTTCAAATGGGGTAGTTTTTACCTGACTTTCAGCACCTCCTTCAGCTTCTTCCAAACGTTCAGATAACTGGATAACCTGGACGCTAAGGTCTGCCTTCTCCCTTTCAATCTGAAAGTTTAGGAGTTTTGGGAATAACTCTGTCCAACAACATGAAGAAGTTGTTGTACATTTTAATTATTATGAAGTACAGTTTGCTTCAATCCAGAATTCGTTTACGAATCATGAAAGGTTATTTCACGGTTAAAAGTGTAGAAAATATGCGAAAATATTCTTGAAGTTATATAACTTTTTCAAATGAGAGCCAGATAGACAATATTCAGATGATGCTCATGGCAGATAAGTAATAGCTTCTTGGGTAAATCTTCTTGAGATGAATCTCAAAGTTGTTTCTTCCCTAGGAACCATTTTGGATATTTGCGGTGTATATTCAACAACTCCGTGCTGAATGAATAGAGGATAGAGTTTGAAAAGCCCTCACATACTTTCAAGCTATTTGTAGAGATTGCTTTTTATTTTCGAAAGGAATTTCCTATTTTAATCAGGGACAATATTTTAGGAAATCTTTCGTATTTATTTTTCACATTCTTTCTTTAGATTTCCGAAGACGAACTCAATAAATTTCCAATGACACTTCTCTTGAAACATCTCTCAGGTAGAAGTGTCTAAATACGTTATTGAACCATTCAAGATCAGCTGATTACAGGGTGTCTCATGAAAACTATGAAATCGACAGATGATTATTAGATTATTCGATGTTACTAGGAATCTGATCCTATGAATAATTTCCAGATAATGGAATGACCAATTCAATACTTCATTGAGACACCCTGTATAATATTATTTTCAGTATAGCTTATGCAATAGCAAAACTGAGACCAAAGTCACTAAATTGCTGTTGTGAAATAATAATTAATCCTTTGTGGTTTTTTATGGCACATGCTTCAAACAAATCGTTTTGAAATATTTGGCATTCCTTGAAGAATATTAGTTTAATAGATGCTGAAATAATTGTGTTCGCTCAAAATAGCTTCTGAACTTTGTGAACCAAACTAAACCTTGCCAATTTGAAAATAGACGCTATAACCCAGTTGAATCATTTCAGTAAGAGCGTCTATTTTTTGAATGAGTAATAATTACGAAAGAAAATACCATCTCCAAGATCTTTTGTATGAGTGAATAAAAATTTTCACCGAATGTTGACTTTTTCCTCTTCAGAGTTTGAATTTGGAATATTTATTTTATAAGAAAAATATTATGCGGAAAATAATTTGGATTTGTTGATCGACTTGTATCTAGTCAACTAAATTATAATACTGGGTGATAACAAAACATATGTACGAGCCTATTGTTTTCAATTTTGTTTTCAATCATGTAACACATAATTAGTGAGTTCTTATTTTTATCTTCGTCGTTTATGAATTGAAGTTACATAGTGCTGAATATATATTGAATTTAAAAAGCACAAATTGTTAACAAGCTATCGAAATATTGACAGAAAGTATAGATAATGACACTTTCTGAGCTGAAATTAATAAGCAAGAATATGCACTGTACTCACTCTAGATCTGAGTTCTCTTTCGATTTCGAGGTCATCTTGAAGTAGACGAATTTTATCCTGGAAAATATCACTCGTTAAAGAATTTCCAAAAGAAATCTCTCCAAGAAGAATTTATAGTTGGTTGTCATACGATTCCGTGATATTTGAAATCGATAGTTGTGACTTAAAATATCGTGAAAATTCACTACGAGGAAGAAATTTTATTGGTTATTATCAGATAATGAATCATTCAACTTATTATTTGGGGGTGTTATTTATAAACTCATTGATTCTTTGAAACATTATGTTTCAGCGATTGATCAGTAGGTCATCAGCGGACTAACTTTTCGATTGTTTTCTTTACCATTTCCGAATTATCATAATTAAATAACAATACCAAGTGATTAGTCTCGGGTCCATGTAACAAATTTTCGTGATGTCATTATTCTACACAGTGTAGTAATGGGATGGAAAAATCACGAAGCAAGGTATACATGTTCGTTTGGGCATCGTTATAAATATTTTTTGAGTTTGATTTTCTGGACTGAAACTAAACAAAGGTCAATTTCACAATTTTTCATGCAATTAAACATATTATCGTGTATATGATTTTATTTTGATACTACCCATTGTTCAATCAAGCTTGAAATTGTTTTTTCGAGTATTCAAATGTCACTAAGACCAACCTGTTGATTCGTTTTTCAATTTGGATTCAAAGAAAATATTGGACGAAAAAGATGAACTCATGATAAACTGATGAAAGTAAATCGTGTTTAGTGTCCATTTTATCGATGATATGCACAGTGAACTTGCTTCTGGAATATTGCTTTGCTTACTCAGCTCACTTTTATCGCTATACACGAAAAGAAAATGTATACCCATCTTCGATCACCATTTTTCTCTTAGATCTAGTAGAACCACTGTTAAAACCCACTTCACACCATATTCAATTCACACATATTTAATCCGGAACACTCAACCTCCGGAAACGGGTAATCCGATCCGGCGCGATATTTTTACCTCTAGCCTGGAAAGGGCTGTCAGATCGGCGCTGTACTCGATGCTGACGTCAGCAGACCCTCCGGCAGCCCCGCTGGACCGGTAGGAGTATTTGGAAGTCCTCGCCACGGAGGAAGACATGCTCGGGGGTGTTTCTGGGGATCGTGAATGCACTGACCGTCGAAAATTTCAGCGTGGAAACCCGCGTGCTCAGTTCGCCGCCTATCAGTGGTGGCCGAGTCGTTCGTATGAGCGTCGCGACGCTGCCTGGCGGAATAAAGCGGGCGTCTAGCGGCGCGTGCGCATGGGGACGTTGGTGAGGGCGCCCACTCGCGCGTTTGTGACTCAGCCAGGATTGGCGTCGGCGGACGATGCATTCGATGCATATTTGCGAGGGGTTTCCGATGGAAAAATGAAGATTCTTCTCATATTCTTATCATTCTATCTGCGGCAAATACTTTCTCCAATGTAAACACTCTCACATACGCATTCTTTCGAAAAAGACAGGCTGTACCGTTGACGACGTATTCAGAGTCGTGAGAATCACGATGATCTGAAATTCTGTGTACAGAATTCATCGATTGGTCCTTTTCAATGAGAATATTCTCAAGATGAGAAGAAAAATTTATCAAATGAGGAGTTGTAGTCTTCGACAAAATTGTGTAAGATTACCGAATAATTCAGTACAAAGGGAACAAATTAAAAGTATGTTGATAAGAGAACAAGACCATATTTCAATTTTGTTATCAACTGCAAGCTACTCAGAAAATCAAGTTCATGTCTGATGAAATACTCATTTTTATATTTTTATTTGAATGTTTTTGACGTTCAATGCAACGGAATAACATTATACTGTGTCATTGCGTTTTGGTCTACTCATAGCATAGCAAAAGCATGACCATATAGAAATAATTCTCGAGAATCAGTGAGTAAAATGAGAACTCTTCTTTGCTATATTCATTATTTATTTATTTTTTATTTATCTATTTATTATACACGGATACCCCATTTTACATTAGCTTCAATAGAAAATATAATTCGATAGAATGAGTTGATAATACATATTGAATTTCAAGAAAAATAGTAAAATATAACAGTAAAACAGTAACCAGTTAATAGATGTAGTAAGTTAACACATATAAAAATTGGAAAATAGTAATGTAATACATAAAGGGTGGGATAAGAGCTATGGTGAATTATATGACTGTAACATTTGTAATTCATATTGTACTTTTCAGTAAGTTTGTTTGAGAGTGCTTCTAAATTTGTGTTTGGATACATTGAATATATTTAGCCCAAGATTACAATGATTATTACCTAGTCTCATTAATCTTGTTAAAGAACTATTGAGACCATAATTTGTGTTATGAAAAGGTATCATGAAAAGATGATTGAAAGAATCATCGTCAGTTTTGAAGTAGCAAATGTTGTATTGAAAAGTTTTCAATAGAAATGAATGCATGTTCAATAAAATCATGTAGAACAATCGACAGATCGAATTATCTTCAATATTGATGAAAATTCACCATAATTGAATTCTAAGTCCTTTTAGGACAAAACGTTGCCATCATATTCGAAAAAAAAAATGGACGTTACAATAATTAAGTATGAGTGAACCAAAGGAACGATAAAAATTTTTCAATCTAATGAAATTATTTGAATTTGTATATTTCATACTAAGGTTATGGTAACAAATGAATATACGATAACAAAAGGAAAAAGACGGAATGAAAATATACCGCAAGTATAAAGTTCAAACATTCTAAATGGGACCCAATCGAAGACTTCTGTATACAAATATTCGAAGGAATGTCTCCAATGCCCTTTCTAGTACCTAAGAAGTCTATTTTCTCTTTCTCTCTCCAATGAGGGAGTACTTTTGCAGAATGAATAGATTTGTTTTCATATCACTTTATATCACTATATTATTAGTGATTAGAAATCTTTGAAATCTCATATGAACGCTCGAATATAATTGGATCCCCACCACGTCACGGTAGTTTTCTTGCCAAATTTTAATCCTCCGATATAAACTGTTGATTTTTTCATGATCGTCAGTATATTAGCGAAAGCATTCATTTCAGAAAGCAGCATGCATGTTATAACGATTTTGAAGGATGATAATTGTAATCTACAAAATCTCAAAGAATAATCGATTTGCCAATCACCAGCTAAAAATGTTGTGATCTCAAGTATGAATCTCATGCTTCATCATAGTTTTATTTATAGACATTCCTTTGGAATAAAATAAACGAACTATTTTTGACACAATGAACTTGGGTCAGAACTTTTAGACTTCTCATATTATATCCGATTTACAAGGATAAACATATATTCCAGTGTGAATCATTCTCATCTTATAGTAATAATGTTATTTTCTGATTCAAGTATAATCATATTCAATAGAGTGATGAATTAATCATATCGCACGTCAAAAAAGATTTTCATGAAGGAACGTATCCAGAAAGCTATAAGCATCAAAACATGCCCACTTATTTGAATCTGGCGTGCATTTTCAAGCTCTTTCATTGGTATTTATATATTTCACTAATTCCGTATTGGTTCCAGTTAATGGTGACGGTTAACTGAGGTAAAACAACAATTATACCATGAAAATGTCATACATAAAAAATCGAGAAGTTGGGCACTGCAAAAATTATGCATTGCATTTATGTTTACGAATAAAAACACATTCCTAGTATTCGGTTCATTTTATCGAAATAAATCAATCTTCAATACAAATGGGAAAGGAAAGATTATTTCCAGTTATTTTCTTATTCGTTTAGTCTCGATCAATTGCATCAGGACTATAAAAAATAGTAACGAATAATAAGTCCCGAGTTCGGAAGTATGATTGAATAATTTCTTGACTTTGAGAATGAATGAATTTCTATAAACAATTCGATATTATATGAAGAATTGTGAGAAGTATATACTTGAGAAATAGAAAGGTGGTATTCTTAGGCCGTTATAAATAGTAAAAATTAGAGAATGCGAAAACTTTTCGTTTTCGGGCGTTTCAAAAGTAGAATTTTTTGCTTTTGATTCGGCAACAGATCTTTCGAAAACGCAATCACATTGAGTTTTGGCGAAGTTATATTTAAACTGGTCCGATTAGACGTCGTGAACGCTTAGCTCATGTTACCTGTAGTGGGGGGCGTCCTTTTATAGACACGCGCGTCCATTCTCGAAAGACGACGACGACGTTGACTGCCTACCTGGCGAAGCAATTCTTTAGCAGATAGATGTACAGGGGGTGCTACAAAAATATTTTGCTTTGATATCACAGAGTACACATCAAATCAGAATACGAACTATCGAAGGGATGGATATTAACGATTCAGAGACTTTTGAAGCTCGATAACTTCTTATAATATCACCTATTAGAAAAATATGCCTTCATGTGGAAAATAGAATGAATGAAATTTTTGTATCTCGGAAGTGTCTTATATATAGAATATAGATTGATGAAACTCGAAACTACGATGAAATAATAAATATCTATGGAATTTAGAAACTCATTGCCAAACCAGAATCTGTTTCCTCTTGAATGATTTCACGTCATTTTCTAAATGTTGAAATTAGGGTTACCTGAGAAAATGAATAAATATGCAAGAGATACCTCTAAGGGATCTTCTAAAATCTAAGGAAACAAGGTGAGAATGAAAAATTAATGGTTTAATCCGCATTGGAACTACTGAACAATTCGAATGAAATAATTGATGACTTCTTACACACCCTCTGTAACGTTTTGGGATCTGTTCTACAATAATATACGTATGAGCATTATTTCAGATATCTGGAAATAACTTGAAGTGCATTCACCTGATGGGTAAGTTTGGATATTGATGTGGAAATATTTCATGTGTTGATCTAATTCCATACGAATATAGTTTTCCACCAATGTTTAATTTGTTTCTTACAATGGCTGGTAGGTACAATTTAAGTAATCGTAGATGGCATATGGAAAGAAATACTTCCTCAAAGGTAGATAAGTATATAGTAGATTTGAGTATATTCGTAGTCAACTTTATTAATCGAATAATAGAAAATACATAAACGAACATATTTGAGACGACGAAACATACTACTGTTGAGTTCTTGTTCTATATTTTCTTCACAAAATTCAACTGGCCCATTAGCTCAGTTGGTTAGAGCGTCGTGCTAATAACGCGAAGGTCGCGGGTTCGATCCCCTCATGGGCCATAATTTTTTGTTTGGATAATTCTGTGTTACGAATTCATCATCACACACGTGAAATATACGTGCATCTGGAGATAAGCCAGTCAATCTCGTTATTCTTCTGCTTCTTTATTACCACTCAATTCAAATTTATTATTATCATTATTATTACTATTATAACTGATTGTGAGAGCCATGAGAACTAGAGACAGCTGTCTCAACACCATATAATAATATCTATTGTCTAATTTTCAAATGATTAACTGCTAGTCAAATATTTTTCAGGTGATTTTGAAGCCTCAAAAGCGGGACAGTTATTCAAATCTATGATGCATAATTATTTTTCATAAAATTCTTTATGAATCGAAAATAATAACTTTGTTTTATGTAATAGTTGTAGAAAAAGTATAGCGTGAAACAAACGAGTGATGTATATTACCTACTAAATTACTTATATGTTCCAATACCAATTCACGATCGTATACAATACAGGGTGTAACAAAATGAGTGTATAACATTTCAGAGGGTGATTCCTCATCGAAAAAGATATAAAGAAACTTCATTCCTTTCATCCCTTGTTATTGAGTTATGGCCCCTTCAAGAAGAAACACAACTAGTTCCACCCAAAAATAAAACCACATTTAATAAACTAGAAATATATTAAATTAAATTATACACATTCTGTACCTTATAAAGACACATGAGAGTCGAATAATAATAAATAAAAAATACCTAACAATAAGTCGGATTAAATAAATGATATAGCGCAGCATCTGTTTTATCTCTCAATCTGTTAAGATTCAGCTTGAAAGTGAACGAGGTGTCAATCCATGAGATTCACTGGTTGAGATTTCCAGAAATATGGCATGTATCGTCAGCTGTAGAGCTTCGAATCAAACAACAATACTGCATCTCTTCGAATTGATAAAATACTTTCTGAAAGGCATTTTTCTGCCGAAAGTTATCGAATCGAGTATCCAATTCACCGTGACGCAAGTTACCCCATCAGCTAACTCGCCTACAACAATGCTGGCACTGCTGGGGTTTCGGGCATCTTTTCCTTGACACCAACCGACTAATTCTCGGAGATCTGAGCATCTTGGGGTTGTATCTTTTGCTACGTAAATTGGTCCGCAACCGCTGAAAATGTCCAACGAGTAGGAAGGACCGAAAGCTTGTCTCTGCATTCTACTTTTCTGTGGGAGAATTGAGGTTATTTTATTCATTTTATTTTGACCAATTTCTATGTGATTTCTGACGCAAACGCACAATCACAGAAGGGGAATCAAAACATCCTCCTTTCTAATGAACAGTTTCCAGGAATTTCACATGACATAATATGGAACAACATACATTTTTTTATCAAATGTTTATATTGCGTCAGAATGATTGCTAGAAAATAAAATCCAAATCAATATTTGGATGATATAAAGAGTCTACGTTATCCGAATATATCTCAGAGTTGTTATGTTATTCGCTTGATATAGCTATGTGATTTCCTTCCAACCTAAAATATTTATAAAGAAAGTTGAAATCAATATTATTCTCGAAATAATTCTACAGTTCAATTCTATTCTAGAGTTCTTGGGCCACTTGCTGTTGGTGTCTACAAGTTCAATTTTTTAAAAGACGAGAACTTTGCACAATCCTGCAATTACCGCACTGTTGTAATGTAAAATTTATACGGAATCAAATGCAAGCACTCCGGCTTCAAAAAATAATAACCCCTATTCAAATTCCGACATGGGATTGAGAGAAAAATCGAATCATAGTTAACGAAGCAACGTGGGGAAATGTACACACTGAACAAATAACCTCACTATCACTGTTACAGCGTCTTTTTATAAAATTCGGAACGTTTTTAAAACACAAAGAGTCTGCCCTGTCCGACTTTTCCACAGCGCACATTACTGTGGACATGCGCACTCCAAATATTAGGACAAAAAAGTGACATAACTGTCTCTACAATAGAATTAAACTGTGGTATTTTTCTGAGAGTCGTTACATTTCAATTGAATATGAAGTATAGCACAAATATTATTTCTCTTCATGCTACAAATGGTTAAATTGGAAGAAATCACAATCCGAAACAGTATGACTTTTTTTAAGAAACACAAATTTTGTATTAATTCAAAAACGAACGAAGATAGAAAATGGAATGAAGTTTATCCATTCCAAATTATTACTTTTCATTATAGCTTCTTGCAATCATTTTATCATTTGTATAGTGTAGCATATTGAATAAATACAATCTTTAACGCACATACGGGGTGTTTGTAACTGGTTATTAAAATAGCACCTTGTCCTAAATAAGGACCTGTCGACTTATTTTTCATCAAGGTTGTGATCCAAAATCCAGGATATCATCAAATGATTAGTAATTTGATTGATTGATAGTGAGAGAAGAGCATTCACAGACGAAAAAGGTATTCTTTCTGAATATCGTACCACCTTTTCATCGAAAAAATTAATTTTGTCTAAAATTAACAGGTAGGTACCTGGATTATTAGTTTCATCTATTCGGAATTCGGTAGCATACAGGAAAATGAGTTTATGTTGTGAAAACGAATAAAATATACAATGCGGATAGTGAAAAATTTTTCGAATATACACTACCTGAACGACATCAGAAAAACCAGTTTCCTCGAAATCCTCTTCCGGTAACCATTTCCCAGCTTCCAATGATTTGAATAACTGCAAATTCAAGTATTACAATCATATAAGAGGATAATGAGGAAATCACCTTACCCACTCCTTCTTTAGGATCCAACAACCGTTTGCAATCCCTCTCAACATATTTATCGTCCGCTTTGGTTCGCCTGCTACCAAATGCGTAGTTTGACTAGTTACTTCGTCTTCAATAATGAAATTGCCCAACTTTTTGACTATTTGGCTGAATACCTGAATATCGTCGCTACTCATTTTAGTGCATACTATGCTAGGTTTCTTCACCCTATCAATTTTCAGATGCGTTCTCTTCGGCATAGTTTTTGGTTGAAACTCTAGAGAACTTCTACGGTTCCTTGAATTGTTGAGACAGTTGTCATTGTCGTTAGAAGTGCTGTTCGAATCAATTTTTTTAGGCGTTCTTTCAGATATCCTGACAGAGCTCCTTCTTTGTGGTCCAACAATTTGAGAAACAGTTTTCATATGAGGTGTAGTCTTGGTATTGGCTTTCTTCCTGGGAAGGCTTTTTGAGCTTTTAGGCATTTTAAATGTATTTTGTGGGGTTTTCATTTGGTTTTCATCAGTTTTTGATTTTTTTGGAGTACTTAGATTGTTATGTATAGTTTTTTCTACATCGCAAATACCAATTTTAGTTTCTGCTTCAATATTTCTTGAATCTTCATCGATATCTTTTCTACATTTGTTATGACTTGATCCGAGAAAGTGTTTTTCTGCAAGAACTTCTCTCGACAACTCACGTTGTTCATCGTCGTAGACCTTTTCTTTGATTTCCTGTTGTTTTTTGCCCTTTTTCTTGACAACAACTCCAATCTCTAATTTATCAGACTTCTTATCCAAAATATTGTCCATATCCAAATTATGTTTCTCCATGAAATTCATAGCTTCTTGCGATACCAAAATGTTCTGCTTGATTGGAATAATATTGGGTTTGATAAATACCCCCTCATCAGAATTTTGATTCTTGGCCATCAATCGTTTATTTTCCCTCTCTTTTTCATCACACAAGTCAAGTTTATACATTGAATCATTGGGATTGTACAGTTTTCGGGCCTTGCGGTTTTTATTACATTCACTTTCACTCGAATCTGACTCGGATTTCTGTGGGCTGGTTTCTACAGTTTTCATTAGAGAGTGTATTGTTCGACGACGTGAATAACGTATTCCCCTGCCGATAGATTCATCTGATTTGTCTTCAAGTTTTTGGGTTTCTGCTGATTTCTTTGGATTGCTATCTTTTTCTGTTGTACATTTTTTTCTTCTTGTAATATTATCAACAGTATCGAGTTTCTCGTCAAGAAGTTCCAACAAATCACTGATATCTTGCCTAGGAGGACTGAGAGAATTGAAGCTATTATCATTTGTACTCCTTTTCTGACTGTTATTTCCTTTCAATTGGTTCATTTCCGTTCTCGTTTTTTCAGACTCGGTGGAGATTTGTAATGCAGACATGCTAGTTGATTTCTCAGAGATTTGTAGAGTTGACATATTTGTACTCATTGATTTATTTGTAACAGCATTATTTTTATCTGAAATGGTTTGTAATGAAGACATGGTTAAGGGTGCGTGGTTTTTCAACATATTTGGAGATGCAACAGATACATTTTTGCTTAAAATCTTTACTTTAGGAGAAAATGGTAGTTTCAGAGAAAACATTTCTTCAGTAGAGGATTTTCTATTTTCTTCATCCAGCACTTCAGCTGCTGCAACTTTTCTTCCTTTGCTCCTCCTATTTTTTGGCGTTTCTTCCACATTAGATGTGTGGGAAGTTATTTTTTGCTCAGAAATCGAATCCATCTTGCTTGATAATGAAGTCAAATCCATTGAATCATTCACAATATGATCGAATCCGGTATTGTTCATTTTTCTTGTACTTATATTTCCATCAACTAGAGCTACATAAGAATCATCATCAGAGCTGTATTCAGGGGATGATCTAGCATTTTTCTGTACAACTCTCTTGAAGATTTGAGTATTCCACCTCTGAGATGTAATATTCGCAACTTCTCTATCTTGTGATGAATGTGATATACTTGGGGTAGTGATTGTTCTACGTCGATTGATGAAAGATTTGGTAGTTGGTAATGGTGTACCTGTTACTAAACTCCGATGGTATTCTTCTTTTATTATTTCCTCGTATTCTTTCTGCATTTGCTATGAATAGATATGATGATGATGACATACAATGACATTGATAAAATACGCAACAAATTGAAAAAATCTTTTCGAAAAACCAAAAATTATCATCAACTAAGGCTCGTCTCAAAACCTATTTAGCTTCAACAGATCGTCTTGAGCGCAGAATTACCAAGTTCCATCGTATATTACGTAGCCAATTCTGATAGTAATTCATTCGCGGAAATCCATCAGGAGTTTTTAAAGGCCATTCGAATGAGAATCAGTCAGCTATAAAAGGTATTTTGCCAAAAAAGTAGCATGCAACTAAAACTTTATGTTTTTGCATAAAATTCTCTCACGAATGTGAAATGTAAGAATTGTAAGAAATAATCGATAGTTGTCAATGGTTTTACCCATCATCATTCAATCAAAAATTCTTACTTTTCCAAAAACATAACAGATTTTTGATTTTGAAATAAAATGATTTCTTAGGAAACTGAAAATCACTCAGTATTTATGAGAGGGGGCTAAGTTGGTTTTAAGACAAGTTGAAGAAAATTATTTTTCTTTTGAATACCCATGAAGATTTTTCCATTTGTTGTGTGTACTTCATGTGTATATATTTTGTAATTATTTTATTAAAATCTCCTTGAATAGGATCAAATATCATGGGAACAGTAGTCATAAAATGTATGGACAGTTACCTAATCCATTGAAACATGAAAAGAAGATAGATTTTTATTTAGTAATCTTCAATGAAAACTTCTTTAATCTGAATTAATAATAATAACACATAATTATACCTCATAATACTTACAGAACATATTGCAGATACATTATGATCATATGCATCTGTGCCTAAAGCTGGAAATCTTGATTCTGAAACTTTCATACCACTATTTTTACATGCTTCCAACCAAAGAACAGACACAAGATGAATTTTCATCAGGTTAGCTTTTTGATATGTTGTAAAGGAGCCATCCTGAGAAAAATAATGCAAGACATCGAGAGATATTCACAAGAAGACTTGTCTTTTGAGTTGATGTACTTGATGAACTCACCTTGAATATAACATGTGTAACATCTCTTGCAAAAATATCCCTTACTGTTGCACCCATTGAAAGTGTTAAAGCTTTCACTCCAGCAGAACGATCTTGATCATTGCATTTTATTTCAACATAAGCCACCACCCCTTTCAATAATTTATTGTATGGCATTGGAGAGTGGACGGCTATGGATTGTCTAGAACTAGATCTACTTTCAGTTTTATCAGAACATGAATCAGAAGTATCTCCTGTAGTTTTTGATTTCTGTTGTTCAAGAGCTCTTCTTCTCATAATTGCTGTTGGACTCTCACATTGAGGTCGCTTCTGCAATCTTTTTAGAGGACTGGCAGTATTACCATGTAGTTCACGTTTTTTCATGTTTTTCTTGTATTCTTCAATATTATCTTTTTCTGAGTCTATTAAACTCAAGATGAGATTTCGTTTTATAGGACAACTCATCATCTTTTCAAAAAGACTGTCGTTTATTTGTAACATGATACCAGATTCTACATTTGAATTTGAGGCTTTCAGGTTTTGTCTCGTGTCTGTTACCTGAGGTGATGTATAACCAGTAGTGTATTTTGGTTTCATTTCTGGAGTTCAATTACTGAAATATATAAAGTAAAATGGTTTGATTATGTACAGCAAAATTTCAAATGAACATCATGCGATCATGCTGCCTTTGTTATTGAGGTACGTTTAGTGGTGCACCTCGCACAATATAAATCGATATATTATCGAACCATTTAGTATCGATCTTCACTCCTACTATTTTCATCAATACTCACCTGAATCTCATGAATTACGACGATATACGATATATAATAACTCACGATATCTCGTTATATCGCTGATCAATACATTTTTGAAATATATCGCAGAGTGTCGATCTGCTATCGATACAACATTACGATATATCAAATCGAAAAAAATATCGATATATTTTCACATGAACATCCCTAGGTGCGTTCTGCAATGTTTTACTACCAAACCACAAATTAAACCGTTCGAGTGATCGAGTGATTGGCTGTGACGTCAAGTGCAGATGATTTTCGATGCATAAAAATCTTTACCAGTGTGAAAGAGCTGACTGCCTAAATTCCCGACCATTACCGAACGACCAGTGGCGTCGTTTCCCCCCTTTAGCTAACGAACGTTACATAAAGGGTGCGTTCCATTAAGCGCTCACAACGATCACGCTCACGACCACGAATTTTGTCGTTCCACTTGGTTCTGTGCGTCATCGAAACGCTCACGCCGACCCACCTATTGAGATGGGTCGTCGTGAGCATGAATCATGACGTCATTCATGACATTTTCGCCACGACCCCAACGATCGTGGTCGCCATGTGGAACGTCTGAATGAGTGTTTTGGGCGTTGTGAGCGCTTAATGGAACGCACCCAAAAGATTATAATTATGAACATTTTAAACTGGCTGCTTTCTTGAGAAATGTTTCTCGATGAATTAACCTGGGAATGTTAAGGTTGTGATTGTGTTTGGTGTGAAAATACAGGCGTATCGAAAAAATTGATGATCGTGATTATTTTTTGTGCAGAAGACAAGAGAAAATATTTTTTTTTCAAATATTTCGCAACTTACTGCCAGAACGACATATGGTGGAAAGTGTTACTTGAATGTATAAGAATCGCACTATTTAGGAAAAATTCCTTGCAAACGGGGCCCACTATGGGTGCGTTCCATTAAGCGCTCACAACGATCACGCTCACGACCACGAATTTTGTCGTTCCACTTGGTTCTGTGCGTCATCGAAACGCTCACGCCGACCCACCTATTGAGATGGGTCGCCACGACCCCAACGATCGTGGTCGCCATGTGGAACGTCTGAATGAGTGTTTTGGGCGTTGTGAGCGCTTCATGGAACGCACCCCATATGTCGTTCTGGCAGTAAGTTGCGAAATAATTAAAAAAAAAATAGTTTCTCTTGTCTTCTGCACAAAAAATAACGGTCACGATCATCAATTTCTTCGATACGCCTGTATTTTCACACCAAACACAATCACAACCTTTACATTCCCAAGTTAATTCATCGAGAAACATTTCTCAAGGAAGCAGCCAGTTTAAAATGTTCATAATAAACCACATTAGTGTGACGTCACAATGTATTCAACCAACAGTGCATTGAGTCCCAACGAAATATTTCTGAACGAAGATGCGCTAATATGAACCTTAAGTATCCATTATCTAAGGTTCAGGATCTGTGGTTAGAATTATGAAGTTATTTATTGAATTATTTCGCTGTTATAAGGAATATTTGAGAAATGTATCTGTTTGAATTCGATAGAAAAATAATGAATACGTCGTATGGAATGGGTAACGTATTGAAAGTTTTCTCAAATACTTTTGAATAAATTCCGAAAATCGTTTTACGAAAATATCGTTACTTCCATCCTTCATATCCAAGGTCCCCTAAATGCAATTCCTTAAATATCAACTTATTTCATGTGAGAGCATAAAACAAAAGGGCCTGTTACGATACTTCTATTATCGTTCTTATGTCATCCGTACTTAAGGTCGAGTATAAAACATATTATCATTTCGAGCCAAACGATTCAGGACTCAGTGTGATGTTGGTTGCATATTTGTGACGTCATCACTAATGCGGTCTATTATGATCTTTTATGTAACGTTTGTTAGCTAAAGGGGGGAAACGACGCCACTGGACGTTCGGTAATGTTCGGCAGTCAGCTCTGGCAGCCCGTTTCACACTGGTAAAATCTTTGATATGAAATATACTGCAAAGAGCTAGAAAACTAAAGTGCTTGAAAAGAGAAGATGTGAATATATTGTTCGATTAGGCCACGGTCTTATACATAAGGTCTGGTATCTACGGCAATTTTGAGTGGTGGGGGGTGGCACCAGTTTTGAAGAAAAAGTTTCCATAATTATCCGCTAGGAGGACATAGGGGTATAATCACGTGATTAATCTTTGACAACAAAACAAACGGTTCAGACTCGAATGGTAAATAAAATCAATGACAGAAATATTATATCTTGCAAAATTCTTTCGAATAAATTAAAATCATTACTACTTTCAAAAGGCTGATCGGATCTGATTTGTGATTGGCTGACAAAGTGAAAATAGAGGATAGCGCTGCAGGTGGCGAAACATGAGAACCACGAAAATTTCCTCAATGTTTGGGTCACCCCCCACCACCCGAGTTGCAAGACCTATGTATACGATCGTGGATTAGGCATTCCAAATCACGTGACATTCAATATGGCGAGAGTAGGCACACAGCTGTTTGAAGTGACGTCATTACGGCATTATTTCCGAAGTTGTGTGAGTTTGTTGTTGATGATAGAAGTTTTAAGATGCAGAGTGTATATTTAAGGACATTATTGTTGGAAAATCCTGATATTGGTGAAAGGTAAGCTGAAAACCCAATTTGTTTTTTGTTTACACAACATTTTGTTTCCCATATGTGAAGTGAAATGTTTATTTACAGATACCGAATGAAGCTGAAGATAATAAATGATGTAGACCCTTTTACATTGAACATCCAGGAATTGGATAGTTCAATTCATGGAATTCCACCTATTACAAATATAGATATTGTTTCGTATTTAGTGCTAACCCATAGCTATTACACCAAAGAACAAATGAAGGCCTACAAAAGCTTGCATTCATTAAGTATTTTGAGTCAGGCTTTGTTGTGAATGTGGGGACAAAAGTGGTGAATGGTTTCTACATTATAGTGGGAAAGGTAAGGTTTGTTCATTTCTATTGACTTTTGTTTATTCAGCAATTTTTTTAGGTCAAATATTCTGAGAGAGGAAATGAGAAACCATTAGACGTTTGGTGCATTGTGGCCAAAGATGAAAGTGTATTAACAGCACATTGCCCATGAATGGCTGGACACAGTGAAGTTTGCAGTCATGTGGGTGCACTTTAATTTGCAGCTGAATAAAATGTACAATGTAAATACAATAAAAGTTATAGAATATTTACTGCAGACTCTCTGATTTTTCAGTATCGATTAAGTAAGATCGTCCCTCTTAATTGCTGCTATCCATAGCCTTTCAGACAATTCGTTTTTATCCGTTTATCCGAAACCTGTGGCTTAAAACCGCAGGCAC
The DNA here is from genome assembly GCA_037013635.1 of Plagiodera versicolora. Classification (NCBI taxonomy): domain Eukaryota; kingdom Metazoa; phylum Arthropoda; class Insecta; order Coleoptera; family Chrysomelidae; genus Plagiodera; species Plagiodera versicolora. Next base: position 5,581,576 of record CM072990.1, read on the forward strand.
TAAAAAGAATTTTACATCATCCTTGGAACGACTTCCACAGTTGACTAAAAGGCATGTAACAGGCATTTTTTAGTGAGAATACCACTAATGAGCTCTAAACAATATAAAAAATCATTTGATGCAGTCACGAAAACAAAAATCTCACAACTTTTAGATCAATTTATAACATAACAAAATGTAAACAAAGCATTGTGTGCCTACTCCCACCATATTGAATTTGTTTTGACAGGTCGTTGGAATGCCCTATTGCTTTAGTTTATTATGTTTCAGTTGTTACATGCATTACATTGGTAAACTACATATTTTTCAAATAAGATTAGTAAAATAAATGAAACTGATTATTTCAGATTCCACGACTCTTATGTGAGGAGGTGAAAGTATTGTCATCCAGCACTATTCCGAATTTACATCTGATAAAAGCAGATATGAACGAGTATGCATCGCGGCTGTTACCACCTGCGAAGGAGAGTAGTGCTCGAGCTGCTTGTAAAAAATGCGGTTATGCTGGTCACTTAACATACCAATGTAGAAATTTTCTGAAAATTGATCCAAACAAAGAGATAGTTTTGGATGTAAGTAGTACCAGCAGTGAATCTGAACAAGACTATATCACCCCACTGACAGAGCTTAGAGAAAAAGAGTTGCAAGAGAAACAGTCCAAATTGAAGAATAAAAAACATAAGAAATCTTCTAAAAAATCTAAGAAGAAAAGAAAGGTATCCTCAAGTGATGAAAGTGAAGATAGTAGTGACAGTGATTATAAGAGAAGAAAGCACAAACAGAAGCTTAAAAAAAGACCTAGACGCAAATCTTCTGATTCTAGTTGACAATCTACTACTGTAATTGCTATATATTTAAAATTTTTTATGCTGGTATCAATAAATTATTATTCAACTTTATTCAGTTTTTGTGTTCCTGTTCAGTTCCATAGTCGAATAATGCTCATTCATCACTTTTTAGTGGTCCAATTGATGAAATCTAGCATTTTTCATTAACTTTTATTAAAATAATAATTATAAGATAAAATAATGAATATATAAAATCAATTTGGTTTTTGAAGAACAAACTTGCACAGTGTAACTAAAGAATATGTAACTTATCAAATTATATTTTGTGGGTAAAACAATTTATGAAAGAACATTACATGTTTTGTATAATTTTTGTACCATATAAAGACAAGAGAACTTAGCACATTGAACAATTCTATAACTACCAAGAATCTATGGCAGCAATTGTCAAAATTATAAGCAATAAAATGTATTTCAAAAATCAAAGGATAAAATTAGGATGACCTGCAAATCATTTTTCCTATATACAGGGATTTTTTTCTATGCAAAATCTAAACCATGAAGTGACAGTTTACTCATATTTCACATCTAATTTGATTTCTTTATGGATAATCAATCCAGGTGGCTATGCTCCAATCTCAACTTATCTCAGTATATAAAGTGACTTAAAAATAACAATTACACAACTATTTTTTTTTTAGATGTCAACACCTGAAGTAATTAGAAAACATATCATTATATCATGCTCATCTCAACTTATTTTGGATTTTCAGAAATGTTTGTACACTTGTTATATGGCCATGAAATCTAATAGCTGTTAAATTATCCATCTAAATTCAATGCACAGTCTTCAAATGGATTATTATCGCAATTGTACTTCTCTGCAAAATTATATTTTTCCATTACTTGTCCCACATCTTCTCCATCCAGAGAAGTCATTTTGATTTTCAATGGCACAAAAGATGACATCACATGAGCAGAAAAATTATGAAGATATAAATTGTTATCAAAAAATATTCTAGCTTCACTTTGATTGCACTCCATATTAGCTCTGTAACCACTGATAAAACATTCTATAGTCTGAAATGGTAAATGTAAGAACTGTGCCTTGATCTTTCTCACATGATTGATATCAGCAGTGAATGTTTCCCCAAAATCTAAGGTGAAGACATGGACTGCCATAGGACAACCATTATTGGAACACTTCACTTCCCTCACAACAGCTCTTTTGAATGTTTCTGACACATCCTTCACTAACACCATCTCACCCAGAGCAGGGGATATTTTGAATGGTTCATAAGTTCTAATCATTTTTTTATTGTTCATCACTTCTTGAAGATGAACAATATCTCTTTCTATAAAATAGTTGGATTCCCTTTGTGGATTTCGAACTATATGAGCAAAAAACCTACAGGAATCAATGTACTGAGTTATTAATATTGTAACAATCTCTTTTGGTTTTGGCAGGTGTAGTTGGTTGAATGATTCTCTGAAAACAATTTCAGTATCTGTAGTGAATCCATCTTCTGGTAAAGAAACATGTTGTAACTTGCAATGTTTTCCCTTAAAACAGGTTCCATCTGAGTTGCTGAACTTACAAATTCTTGCTTCATCTTTTGGGTCATATCCCATCACAGCTTCATTTATATTGTCTGCATTCTCCATATCATTAGTGTATTCTAAAAACTCCTCCTCCTCTGAGCCATCCTCGTAATTATCTATAATTTGGATAGCACACCCCAAATTCAATAAAATCTGCCCCACTGTATCTTCACCAGTCTTTTTGGAAATACTCAGTAAATCTACAGCAATACTGTTGGATCCTTTTTCTACATAAACGAATTCAAATTCATCTGATTGTGATCCTCTTTGAATACCAGCCAAGTTACACATTTCCTCAATAGAAGAAATAGGCCATTCACTGAGTCTATTCAGTTTTGTTGAGTCTGGGGGGTACATTATTGGCAAGTGGCATCTCACAGCTAACATTGGTATTTCACTTAGTTCTTTAGTTAGTTTTCGTAAATTTTTGAAAGATGTTATTTTCATGTTTCCAAAATCAACTAGCTGCACCAGAATAGTATCCAAGTCATCTGGTATCCAATCTTTTATGGAAACTCTGAACCAATTATTATAATCTCCAATGAAAGCACAACAATATTTATCAATATCATAGAAGGCATCTTCTTTCTTTCTATACTTGGAGATGGTATCTTTAAACTGTGCATCAATGTGTTCATTCATGTTATCAATAATGCCTGTCTCTTCATCTGCAATATGCAAATAAAATTCAGCCGGAGATTCAATATGACTGAAAACACACACATCTCTCACTTTTGGAATTTCTTTAGGTTTCAAATAATATTTGATTGTATCAGTAGGAAACTCACTTTTATTTTTTACTCCATTCTTTGAGCTTTTCAGCTCAATGCTATCTGCCATGTAGCTAGGAATATTTTCCAACACTGTTGGTTTCAAGGAAATATCAGGTATTTGAAGAGGCTCATCAATTATGGTTGTAATTGTTTTACCCTCATATTGGTTCAATTTTCTCAATGCTGAGGGTGTTTTGATATTTGTTGAATGATGATCCAAAGATGATCCAAGAGATGTGGAATTTGAAGATACATTTATCTGCTCTATCACATTAGAACAAGAATCTTCCTTGATTTTTACACACTGATCACTTTCAAGATAAACAGTACCACTATCAGATAATTGGCTTTCGATTTCATAATTTGTATTTGAAGAATCCTTGTTTACATGTGTTGAGTAGGAACTGTATGAATTTTCAATGTTTGATTTATTGGATGCACATTTCTCATCAATTTTCCAAAAACCTGACATCTCAGTAGTATCTTTTCCAGGTATTTGTGGTGTATCTAAAGTGGGATGGGGATCACAAGTATTTGTTTCATTTTCTGCAGGAACTGGATTTGAATTTTCATACTGATATTCCAATTCCAGAGATGCAGTTGAGTTGATAGCTAATTTTTCATTCAATATTTTCATATTCTGCCTGAAAATCTGTACAACTGATTCCTCACCCAAACAGTGACCTTCATTTATGCTTGAATGATTTTGGGGTATCTGAGAATTTGAGCCATCTTCTTCAACTAATGTAACAGAATGAGTTTCATATGGTGAGATATAATGGGACATGTCTTGATTCCTAGAATGACTTGAGTGAATGAGTTCTCCAGCTGATGTTACAGAATCAGTTCTGGATACATCTGGAGTATATGATTCAGATATCCTAATAATTAGGTCAGGTTGGGTGTCAGAAACAGATCCACCTTGACAGTCATTTTGAATTATATTCACATTTATTGGCTGCAAATCAACATTTCGAGTATTGGAACCAACCTCATACTCTGAATTATTTCCGGAATCATATTTTTTCAGAGGAGCATTCAATTTGCTGAAACAATTCGAATCTGATAGATTTTCCAACATTGAGTTTATATCAACTAAATTCGTCAATACTTCTAGTTCATATTTCAAAATTTCTGTTGACTTCTGTTTCAAACTCTCTGGAGACTGCTTGAAAAATTCAACACAAGAGTAAACTTGATTGACAACATGTTCAATATTTTCTTTAAGAACTATAGTTTCATTAATTATGGCATCAAATTGAACAACGATGTTATTCAGTTTGGACTTTTTTCTGTCCATTTTATTATTTCAACAAGAATTATTTCATCACAGAATACATAAACTTTTGGAAACAGCAGTAACAGCACTGCAAGTCTGCAAAGTGGAAACCGAACTAGAAAAACACAGAAAATTTTACAAAATTCTTCTTTTTGTACATTTACAAAGTAAATTGAATGTAATTCACAAAGTGTCCAAAGAGCAGAAGAATCCAGTCATATTGTCACATTCTGTCAGTTCAACTTTCGACAATGTTGTGTTAATCTGTGCTTTCGATGACTTGATTGTCAATAATTCCAGTTTTAGTTTAGTGGTAAATGGTTATGTTAAAACTTAAAAGTCAAAACCTCTTTAATGAATGAATAGTAGACATTTGTTATTAGACATAGACATGAAATAGTAACAAATAATTATTAACTCATATATATTTATATTGTTTGTAATTCACTGTTACATTACCATAGTTTATCGATATGGTCGATAACGAAAGACTTAGACAATGGCTATGTAATGTAAGTTATCTTATCTGGATTTTCTTTGAAAAATCAATATGATTTATAAATGAATATTTCTCTTGTAGTACCAAAATCCTGATGGAGCTTTTAGAGATATACTCAGTGTAGTAAACCAATACAGGGGTCTACATCCTGAACAAGATATATACAGTAAGAGCTGTAATAATCATAGTTGATTTCATTCTGAGTAAATATTTTTTTTATAGCTTTCAATGATGGATCACGAATGGAATTGGTTAATTTGTCTGGGACTATCCCAGTTCGTTACAAAGGATCAGTTTATAATATTCCCATCTGTATATGGTTGATTGATACTCATCCAAAAAATGCACCTATTTGTTATGTTAAACCTACAGCTGATATGGCAATAAAAGTGTCAATGTTTGTTGATCAAAATGGGAAGATATATTTGCCTTACTTACATGATTGGGTCCCAGTGAGTATGAAAACTACATTATATTTGTGAATTCTTGCTTAGAAAATTAAACTACTCAAATCCAAATTTCTCATTGAATACATCTTTACAGACATCTTCAGATTTACTAGGGCTAATCCAGGTTCTTATTGTGACATTTGGTGATCAACCACCAGTATTTGCTAGAGCAAAAGGGAGTACTGAAATGCCATATCCATCAAACTGTAAGTATTCATTGTTGAATGCAACATTTCGAGAAATCATTTCAGAATTGCTTCATCAATAATTTATGTTATACAGAGTGTATCTTGGCTTGGGTACAAGTGAGATCATGTTGTGGTAAAATTATACTCATCACCTGATAATTTTTGTTGGTACTCATATATTTTGTTCTTGAAACAGGAATTTTATGATATTATCATTATACTAATCATTGAGTAGAAAAGATCCAATTATATTCCCCATTATCATTTCAGAGTGATTTGTGATGTTTACCCTGAATATCCAATGAATCAGTTTGTACGATTTTCATTATATTGTTTTGGTTGTCCATAAAATCAAAACTTTCTTCAGCTTTCATGCCACAACCCTCGAGTGGCTACATACCTCCGACATACCCACCCCCATCATTTCCATCTTCGGCTGGCGGATTCGGCGGATACCCCCCTTATCCCCCCAGCAGCTCGTCGGCCTTCCAAGGCTACCCACCCTACCCCACTCCGTATCCCTCCTTTCCCGGTAGCAACTTTGGGGGCGGGCCTGGTTCTCAGCCTGGAAACGGCGGTACTGGAACGATAAAGGACGAGCATATCAGAGAGTCCTTGTTGAGTGCCATTGAAGATAAATTGTTGCGGAAGATGAAGGAGCAGTTCCAGCAGAATCAGGCCGAGTGCGAAACGCTGAAAAGGACGCAGGACGAGCTGAAACAGGGCAAGGCAAAGCTGGACAGTATACTGAGTCGGATGGAAAAGGAGAAGGTGAGAAGATAATATTGAAGGTTGCATACATTCTGACGAAAAAGTTTTCGGAATTTCTCATTTAAAACGTGCGCGTTGAGTATTTTTCAGTATTTTTCGTTTCTGTATGTTGGTAGGACTGTACTCAATGGCTATGCCAAAAATGAGCGAGATTTATCAACCAGTTTGTTTACGGCAGCTGTTAATACCATTCCACCTCATTAGCGCTCGTCGAAGTTCACAATGCAAAAAAATATTGAACAACGAGTTTGTCTCAAATTTTTTGTTATGAACGAAATATCGTGTGCGGAATCGCCCCGAATGTTGCAGAAAGCTTATGGGGAGTCTGTTTCATCAAAAACCCAAGTCTACCAGTGGTATAAAGCGTTTAAGGAGACGCGCCTCGTTCCGGCCGGCCTTCCACTCAAAAATCAAGGTGATGCTCATTGTTTTATTTGATATTCGTGGTGTGGTGCATCATGAATACGTTCCAGAGAGACAAACGGTCAATAAGGAGTATTATGTGACTGTTTTGGGGTGTTAGCGTGAACGGGTCCGTCGTGTTCGCCCGGAATTGTGCGTAGACAATTCGTCGATTCTGTACGACGATAACGCGCCATCTCATCGAGCCACGATTGTAAACGCATTTAAACCAAAACACAGTCAAGATCTGACCCCGTGTGATTAGTTCCTTTTGCCCAAACTAAAATTGCCATTCTGGGACCTGTTTTGACTCCATACCGACCATAAAACAGAATGTGACGAGAGAGCTGAACGCCATCCCGACCAACGCCCATAAAAAATGTTTCGAAGATTGAAAGAAGCGTTGGCATATGTGTATTGCTTCAGAAAGGGGATATTTTGAAAGAGACAAAATAAATATCGAAGAAGATTAACTATTTTCAGTTTTATTCAAAAATTCCGGAAACTTTTTTGTCACAAAGTGTATTCAATTTATTCAAGTATGAAAGTTGTAATAGATTTGGTTATTTCATGAATCAAGTTCTAGTTTATCACATGAATTCAATTCCGATTTCGAAAAAAATCATTGGGGGTAAAGGGAGAAATTTTGATTTTTTTATCTCTTTTAACTATTCGCTAGAGAATGTATCCCAAGAATAAACCTCAATGTTTATAACTCTCAAACAGTTTGAAATTGGACGACAGTTTTCATCATCTTTTTTTACCCTAATGTGTATCCATTTGCTCTGGATATTATTCGTAGGTCCCTAACCTACTGACTTTTTGATTACTTCTCTCAACTTTTGTTAGCTGTCAGGTTTACAGTTTTTTCGATTCAATGGAGCATCTGCGGCGCCTCACAAAATGGGCTTGTCTTTCTAATGTACTCATCATTGTATTTAAATATTGTATTGAATAAAGTTATTATTAAAGTTATTATTATTATCCTCCAAGCTTGTGATATTCAATGCTGTGACGTCAGGTGCAGATGCTCTATGAGAATCGTTGAATTTCATGAGATAATTTAAAATTTATTCGTTATAGAACGATCTAGACAAGAATATAACATTACTGCAAGATAAGGAGCAAGAGTTAGATAAGGCTATTGAAAGAATCAGCAACCAAGAGTCTATAGATGTTGACGATGCTGTTATAACGACCGCTCCTTTGTATAAACAGTAAGTTGAAGGTTTTGACAAAATATTTCATGCAGAAGTCCAATATTGTCATCATCAAAATAACCCAACTTATTTCAAAATACACTTTTCATATTTGTGTGAAACTCTAGATCGTAGGGGACAGGTCGATACGGTGTACACAGATTTCTCTAAGGCTTTTGATAGGATAAGTCATTGATTAATTATTCAGAAACTTTCAATAATGGGCTTTATTGTAACTTACAACTTCTAGAATCGTATCTGCATCAACACAAACAGTATGTTCATTATAACGGTTATTACTCAAATGTCTATTTTGCAACTAGCGGAGTACCTCAAGGGTCTAATTTTGGTCCTTTATTAGTTTTGGTATTTATTAATGACTTGTGCAACCTATTGGAGTGCAATGGGTTGATGTTTGTGGACGATTTCAGTTTTGTCAGATCTAAACTTGAATACGGGTCCATAATATGGAATCCTATATATATATATTCAATGCTCATCTACTATCGATATGGTTCAGAAGAAATGTTTGAAATTCTTAAGCTTCAAAATCAACGGAATATATACTCCAAGAGGATTTGCTGCATAGATTTGACTTAATATCATTGGAAAAACGTAGAAATCAGGCTTCTGTTTTTTGCTTGTATAAATAATTCATTGGTAAAATTGACTGTCCAGCTAGACACAATACTACTTTTTTATGCAAAAAATCCCAAACAAATTTAATGTTGAAGGCGCCAATAAATTTTTCCAGTGTTTGTGAACTCAAGATTAAATCTCGTGCGCATCTCTGAATTTTTGTTAAACTTTTGTCTACTATTTGTTTACTTTCATCTTTCTTTATATTCTAGTTTGTCCTTTATATTTTAGTTTTCACATAGGGTTTGTGATCGACATATCTTTCATATTTAGAAATTAGTGCTGCTAAGTTTGTATTGTGATTTGCAAACTTGCTCTGTGAATGGGAAACTGTTGGACAATAAAGGCTATTATTATTATTCAGGTTATTGAATGCCTTTGCCGAAGAAGCTGCCTTGGAGGATGCGATTTATTACATGGGCGAAGCTCTTAGGTGTGGTGTGATAGATTTGGACGTTTTCCTGAGACAGGTGAGAACTTTGTCGCGGAAACAGTTCATGCTGCGCGCCTTGATGCAAAAATGCCGTCAGAAAGCTGGTCTGTCGGTCTGAGAATAATATAGGAATTATTGGTTTATAGATTAGAAATATTTTTGCGATGTTATATAATTCCTGTTTTACTCAAAATACATTATATTGTTAGTTAGGTTCACAAATAATTTTATTATTCACATATATATTCTTGAATATATCTCTTCTACAGCATCACGTATTTTATTCATCTACTGCAGTGGTCGGCAAAGTGCGGCTCCAGAGCCTCTTGTGGCTCTTTAGGTACGGCTCTGGCACAAATATAAACGGAAGATTCAATGAAATGATATTAATAAACCCCATTTCAAAAAATAATAATAAATATGACTGTACATACATAACAGCAGTTGAAATAATTAAAAAGGTTTCAAATGAATATAATTTGGTAGATAAAAAAAAGTCGTCTTATTCAATAATAACATATTTATTAAAACAAAGTTGAATTGAGTCATATGAAAGCACTTGACAGTTTGTATGCACCTATATTTTCTCTCGAAAGTGCCTTCACCTTCCTCAAAAAAACATGAATTAATATTCGATAAAATAATAAAACTTCAATCAATACCATGCATAGCAATATCAATAAAAACATTAATGAATATTCAACCAAAACAATTAATAACCATTCGTAAAGGCATTGACATAAAATATAAATAACAAATCATTCTTCAAATAATTTCAAGTCGTTAGTGAGACCAATTACTCACTTTCTTGTTATACATAACCAGTATCACAGTATCCTCATAAAAATACAAACTCGACTTGAAATTGTTCTGAAATCATTAAATTCACTTTCAACTCGCTCGCAATTCGCAAATTCATTTCAGAAAAAGTTCAGTTCGAGTTTGTCCATGAAAATTGTCAATAATCAGTAATAATATCTACATTACATTGTTTCTCTAATTAGTGAATATATACATCTCTGGAAAATATAAAATATCATTCGCATTTCTTCTTTACTTGAACAATTTGGTGGCGTAGCACCAGATACGGAAGAAATATTCGTCTTTCTTCAAGAGAGTTCCCTTCGAGTATGAGTGAATGTCTGCGTCCATACTGTTGTCTCTCAGCCAGGAAGTTGAAGTTTCCGTGCTGTATGAAGTTGGCTCTCTATCAGTTGCTTCTCTGAAGTCGTCTTGATCAGTTTCTAAAAATGTTGAGACATGTGTCAGTCACATACATTTCTTATCCATCGAGCAAAATATTCCTTTGTGCAGAATCAATGAAAAACTCATCGATGTTATCTTACCTCCCGAAGGAAGAACCTTGAAGGGTTCTTCAGACTCCAATGGATCACTGATGCCTATCTCGTTCTTGGCGAATATCCTGATTAGGTATTCGTGGTCCTCCTGAAGATCTCTGATGGTGAATTTTTGTACACCCTTTTGCACTCTTCCGATCTCCATCCACATTGTCTTCTTCGTGTCTCTGATGGCGATGTTGTAACCGAGCAGAGGAGCACCACCATCTGATTCGGGGATTCCCCATTCGACTACAATAGCATTAGGGCCGATGGTTCTGATTTCTAGAGGCGGAGTTGGTGGTGATGGTCGGGCTGAAAAACATTTAAATTGACATTGAATTTTGATGTGCAAATTGGTGGAATCTCAAGAATCATTTTTATGTATAGAGTAAGAAGAATTTTCCCATAGTGCAATTACAATTTGTGTATTATATTATATATGAAAGATTTCGATTTGTAAAAATTGTAGAAATTTGATTGATTGAAATCGTATAGCCCAATAATTTATTCATCAATAAATGATATTTAGAAATACTCACTTGCATGTGTTCTCATTTGAACTACTTCGGATACAGCTGGCGGACTGAGTCCCACTGAATTTTCTGCGAAGACTCGGAACACATAATCGCTCTTTTCTTTGAGATTTTCGAAGGTGTATTCCAAAGAGAACGCCTCTAGAGTGTACACTTTCTCCCACTTTGGCATGTATTCCAGCTTCTTTTCTACGATGTATCCGGTTATGTCAGTACCGCCATCGTTTAGAGGCGGTTCCCAAGTGAGGGTGGCGCTTCGACTAGTTAGATTCTTCGTTTTGAGATTAACAGGCGGAGATGGAGGTGCTATAATAGGAATTTTATGATAATTAGCATTTGGTATAAACAAATCCATTGAACTTGCGAACAACTCAGAACCTGCATTGTTTGTTTATTCCCTACTGATTTGAAACCAATCATGGAATAGTCCAGGGATAGAATGAGATTATTTGGACAGTCTCCAATTCACATTATTGAATAAATTGATGAAACATGCAGTTATTTGAAGCTAAAATTAGCTGTTATGTTTTTCAAGTGAAAGACAATGATAAAGTTTATTTCTCATATTGAGTCCAGTTACAATTATTTGATCACTTCATTCTAGCTCTGACTAATTGAGGAAAAAAATTCGATATTAGTTGAAAGCTACTTACTATTTGTACCAAGCTTAGCTGGAGGAAAAATTCCTAATAAGCAATAAAGCGTTTCGTCAGTTTTGGCGAACTCGTAGTGAATTCCTGTAGCAAAAGCAAAAGCAGAGCATTATATATAACATTAGTGGCATATGTTGTCTCAAAACTTGCAACAATGAGTTAATTTAAATGATATTTTTACAATGCCCTTCAAGTGGCACATCGAACAACTGTACTTACTCATTCTTGCGCCAGCAACGATTGTCTCTGTTGGTAGATACGGCTCGCTTATTCCTATAGCATTTCTAGCAGTTATTCGGAATTTGTAACCGTGACCTTTATCCAAATAATTGACAGCAAAGTCAGTGGATCCTCCTTTAGTCGCACCGATTTTCTTGAAAACATTCTTCGTTTTGGCTTCCTGCATTTCGACTATGTATTCTATGATGGGGGAGCCACCATCGCTCTCTGAAGATTGCCATGTGATCGTAAATGAAGTGTCGGACATTCCGGATACTTCCAGAGGACCTCTTGGAGGAGATGGTTTATCTGAAAACGAATCATTTCATTATTTCACCGAATAAATATTTATCTTTCACGAATTCATCTGCATTCTGTAATCGGTTGTGAACTTAGATTATTTCTATGTCCTTATTGTTGATAGTCATTATATTCACCTCCAATTTTCAACTTTGATGATGTCTTCAGCTGATGCTTTTCAACTACACAGCTATACTCATATTCGTCCTCTAAAGTGGATTTCTGTATAACCAATCGTCTGATTCTGCTTTCTTCATAGATCGAGTACCTGGATGATTTCTCGATGCGTTCATTCTTCCTGTACCATGTCACTTCAACGTCTTCTTTAGAAAGTTCTACTTCAAAAGTAGCGTTTGTGTTGACCGAAACAATTGTGTATTCTGGTAAAGTCCTTATGAAGGTACATGTGGGAACTACTACAGTTAATTGGGCTTTGGAAGACTGAGTTCCAACCTAAAAAAATGCGCGATTGAAAATAAAATCGTATTGAAATGTAGTGAAGACACAAACCTCGCATGAAAAGACACCTTCATCCTCAGGTTCAGTTTGGTAAATCTTCAATTTCTGCACTTTACCATCGATAGAGAGTTGAATGTGTTCCGAGAACTGAATTTCCTTGCCATCTTTGTACCATCTAGCCAAAGCATCACCTTTCGACAATTCAATCTCGAACACTGTCTTCTCGCCTTTGTTCACAGTTTTGTCTTGCAGCGGCGTTATAATTTCTGGAGGCAGTTCTATCACAGTTACATCAGCCTTGCATTCATCCTCGACCAATTTACAACTATATTCTCCTTCGTCGTGAATGGATGTGGTACGAATCAATAGTTTTCTCAACCCTCCGAGTTTTTCTATTTCGAATTTATCACTGGAGTCGTCCAGAATTTGTCCATCCTTTAGCCAAGTTACTTCCGCAGTATCTGAAGTGATTTCGACCTCGAGGATTGCTGTATCTTTTTCGGTGATTTCAAGGTCTTGAAGTTTCTTCACGAATTCTACCTTGCGCTGTTCAACTTCGACTCTCGTTTCCGTTTTTTGATTCTTGACTGTGCACTTGTATTTGCCCTCATCGTTCTTGGAAACGTTCTTGATGATCAGCTTATGAGTTCGTCCATCTTGTACAACTACTCTGTGGTCCATTCCGCTGATTTCAGTGTTGTTATACCACCATTTGGTTCTTACAGAGTGGGAGGTTTCACATTCCAGCTCGATGGTTTCGCGTTCTATCGTTTCGTAAACTTCTTTGAGAGTTTTGGTGAATTTAACTGTGTCCACCTCGATGGAAATTTTAGCACCATGTGATGCTTTCCCAACAGAATTCGTAGCGATGCATTTGTAGTCGCCAGTATCCAATTCGGAATCGGTTTCTCTGATGGATAATTCAACGTTTTCACCATCGTATGTGATTTTAACTCTATCTGAGGGCTCAAGAGGTTCGTTGTTGCGCAACCAGGTTACTTCCGGAATAGGGAATCCAACTACTTTAGCTTTGAGAATCAGAGGATTCTTCGCTGGTATGTTTTGTTCTTCGAATCGTTTGACAAATATGGGAGGTTCCTCATTGTCGCTGTATTCTAAAAAATATATAATCTTCATTAAAGCAAGGATTTGATTTTGCGAATATCAAAAAATCTACGAGAATTTTTCATAAGCACTAAGAGGGTAATGGGTAATGAAGCATCTCAATTGTTTTTGCATTTATTATAAGAATAGCACCAAAGTAACTTGGCAAATATTGTCGACATAGCATTCTCCTGCTGTGAAAATAAAGCTGCAAACGGCAAAGCATGATTTTTCGTTAGTCGTTATATATTGTGCCTCCTAGTTACAAGCTTATATAATTGGTACCTACAATTGAAATAGAGAAGATTACAGAACACATCAATACATCAAGCATTAAATACCGAAGACCTTGGCAGTTGGATATAAAAATAAACCAATAATTTTTCTGAAGCGTATACTTCTTGTTTTTTAATATAAATATAAAATGGAATCACGATTGATCTAAGATTTGAATCGTGAAATAACTAATATGATTGATTTCGTCATAATGCCAAAGCCTTCTTAAATCTTGCGATCAAGCAGCTGATTCAAATTTATTGAAACCAAAAAAAAGCTGACATACCTTCAACTGTCAAATGTGCACTTGTTTCTGCAGAACCTAATGAGTTCTTTGCTTTGACTGTGTATTCTGCACTATCATCAGGTTTGGCATTCTTTATAGAAAACCTGTAGGTGTTTTCGTCCTCTTCTAGTTTCGATGGTTTGATTGGCTTACCATTTTTGAACCATTCTATGTTCGGTTTTGGATTACCAGTAATAGTAGTAGTCAACGTTATTTTTTCCGATTTCCTAACCGTCACAGATCTAAGAGGTTCCAATATTTCTGGAGGTTGTTGGTCATCTGAGATAATTTTGAGGGTGAATTCAACAGAAGCTTCGCCTTCTCTATTTTTGGCTACAATTTTGTAGCGACCTTCTTGTTTCTTGAGTACTTTCTTGATCTTCAAGATGGTTTTGTAGGTGTGAGTTTCCGAGCTAGAGACAATAGTGACATTTCCCTTCGCCGATACTCGTTTCCCGTTACAGTACCATTTGATCTCAGGTTCCGGTATAGCCACCAGAGTACCTTCGACAATTACATCGGTTCCTTCGGGAACACATTGTGGTTTGGGTTCACTTGCGAAAGTTGGTGGCATTCCTTCAAGCATATCTGCCACAGAGGATGTACGAGATAAACTTTTTCTCGAGACATAAGTCAAGTCGGATCCGTGAGACGATAATGGATGTTCTACTATCAATTCAGTGGTGCTTGAAGCGAAACCTGCAGAGTTTTTCGCTACACAGGTGAAAGTACCTGCATCTTCTGGGAACACCTCCTTGATCACGAGTGTTGCTGTGTTGTCTTCATCGTAGTACATCTTGAAATCTTTTGAGGATTTGATGATGTGAGTTTGCCTGAACCACGTTATTTTGGGTCTCGGGAAACCTTCCACTTGACATTCAAACTGGACTGTATAACCATCTGGGGTAATTATGGGTTTGAGCTTTTTGATGAACTTTGGAGCCGAAGATTTCTCGTGTTGGCTTGGTTCTAAGAGATGAAAATTATATATAATTGATATATGACCTGTTCTATACATTGTTGGTTAGACATTAAATAAAGAGCTGAACAGATAATAATGTTTTCATTCAGCATGTCTTGAAACAATGCTAGAAATGAAAAATGAAATATATCACAGAAAGGCATGTACTCACTGTCAAATTCTGGGAGTTTATCGATTTTCTCATTGAGTTTTTTCTGCACGTACATGACATATTGCGGTTCACTCATGAGGATTTTAGCGGGAACCCAACCACTTTCTTCGGTGAGATGTTTTTTAACGAACCACCAGTCGGCATCTGGCGTATCTATAACATAAACTTTTTCACCTTCCACCATATCTATAGCTTGACCAGCTTCTGCCTCGTAAACGGTAATCGAATAGAAAATGTCTCCTTCTTCAACTGGTTCTTCGTGAACAACTTCTTCGATGATTTCTTTTTCTTTGGTGATGCTCAAGGTGACCGCTTCCACTAAAAAAGTATATAGAATACAACATTAATAATCATTGTCTGGTACATTTTTCATCAAGATCAGTACTATATTCATCACATAATTACCTTGATCAAAAGTGACTGATTCCTTTCGTTTCGGTTTGACAGTAATGGATTCCTCTTCATAGTCATCCTGCTTGATTGGAGTCTTCAAACTGACCTCTTCTTCATTTTCTTCTACGACTGAATATTTACGTGATGGTCTGCGTTTGAACGCAACATGGAAACTCTCCGATACATCGTCTTCTTCTATAGGAACTTCTTCAGTTGTACTTCCTTCATCAACAATTTCTTCAATAGTTTGTCCATCGTCCTCAATTTCTTGAGTAACTTTCACAGTATCTTCTGCAGCTTCTTCTGAATATGTTAATGGCTTCTTCTTTTTCAATTTTACTCGGGTGGAAAGATTTATTTCTTCTTCAGCGTATGAGTCGAGAGAAATTTTGAACTCTTGTTCTACGTCCTCTTTCGTTTTCGTGACTCTTGGCCTGAATGTTACTGTTTCTACTTCCGTCACCTCAGGGATTTCGGGTTTAGAAGGTTTCCTCACTGGTTTCAGTTTCTTGACTGTAATTTCCTCGGAATGTTCTTCAATCGATGGTTTTCTTGTGGGTTTTTTGATAACCATCTCGACTGTATCTTCTTCAGGCTGTTCTTCATCTTTGATGATAAATTCAGCTCCAGTATCTAAAGGCTCAGTTGGTTTTTCTGGTTCTTTTAATCTGAAAACTCCTTCACTTTCGTTGGAATCCTCTGAAGGTTGTTTCGTGATTTCCATTTTCTTGATCGTTATTTCAGCCTCATTTTCATCTTCAGACATTGCAGTTTTCTTCGGTTTTTTTATTGTTAAGGCAGCATCTTCTTCAGGAACAATTTTGATGACGTCTTCTGTTTCGTCTTGCTTTCTGATTGTAATTTCAGCCTCTCCTTCATCTTCAGGTTCTTGTTTTTTCCTAGGTTTCATAATCGTTATATTGGCATCTTCATCTGAAGGAGGCTTTGTTATATCTTCTTTTTCCTCATATTTCTTGATTGTTATTTCGGCTCCATTTTCTTCTTCAGGTTGTGGTTTTTTCTTTGGTTTTTTGATCTTTTTAGTAGTTTCATCCTTTGGAGGTATCCTTACTTCATCCTCCGTTTCTTCTTGTTTTTTAATCGTTACATCGACCTCGACTTCTTCTTTTGGTTCGTCACGTTCTTTGGAAATAGTTGGTTGTTTTTCTGTTGGGCTCGTAACATCTTCCACCTCGTATTTCCTCACAGTTAAATCTGCTTCTGCCTCTTCTTCAGGCTTCGGCTTTTCAGGTTTTTTGATAGTGAGGTCAGCTTCTGCATCTGAGGATGGTTCATCTACTGTTTCCACTTCCTGTTTTTTTATCGTTACTTCTTCGGCACTTTCTTCAGGTTTGGGCTTTTTCTTCGTCTTTTTAACAGTTATAGTAACTTCTTCCTCTGGAGCCGCTATTATTTCTTCTTTTTTGATGATTATATTCGTCTCGGTTTCATCTTCCTGTTTTGGTTTCTTTTTACGTTTTTTAAGAGAAATAGTAGTTTCTTCTTCTTTTCTTGGAGGTATCTGTATAACCTCCTCTACAGTTGCAGGTTCTACCGATTTTTCCTGTTTGGGTTTTGTTATTTCTATTTCTTCTGTGAGTGGTTCGATCACATCCTCTTCTTTTTGTACCATGATTTCCTCCTCAATGAGTTTTGGTTTTTCATCCGTTGGAGATTCTATAACTACTTCTACATGTTCATATTTCTTGATATCAATGGTAGCCTCATCCTCGTCTTTTTTATGTTTCTTTTTAGGTTTCTTGATAGTTACAGTAGCATCTTCTTCGGAGGGCGGTTTTATTACATCTTCGACATCTTTTTGTTTCTTAATCGATATTTCAGATTCGGTTTCCTCTTCAGGCTTTTTCTTATGGTGCTTAATTACTACAGTAGATTCTTCTTCCTTTGGAAGTTCAGGCACATCTTTAACTTCGTTTTCTGGTGGTGGTTTCTTCTTGGATTTTTTAACGGTTATAACCGTTTCTTCCACCGGTTCTGGAGTAGAAATATGAGCTTCTGTAATGTCAGCTTTATCATCATCATCAGGTTGATATTCAGTTTCTTGTTCCTCAATGATTGGAGTAACTTCTGGTTGTTCTTCCTCGAGTGGACCAGTAGTTTCCTCTTCTGGAGAGTCAATGGTTTTCTTAACTGTTATCTCTGCACTATCTTCGTCCTTGGGTTTTGGTTTCTTCTTGATTTTTTTGATTTTAACAGTAACTTCATCTGAAGGTTTAAAAACATCCCCAGTTTCTTCCATTTTCTTGATTTTGATTTCTGCTTCTGCTTCATCTTCAACTTTCGGTTTTTTAATTGGTTTCTTGAACTTTACAGTGACCTCATTTTCTTCTTGCTGCCTAACAATGTCTTCTTCAGGTTTCTGAATAGTTATTTCAGCTTCAATATCATCTTCTGGCACCAGTTTTTTCTTAGGTTTTTTGATTGCTATGGTTGTTTTATTTTCTTCGTCGTCAGGCTTTTCAGCTGGTATAGGTTTCTCCGGAATTTCTTTATCTACTTCATCAATAGGTATTTCTATCGATGGAAGCTCTTCCTTTGTTCTTTCTTGTATTTCTGTCACTTTCGTGTCTTGTGCGACAGTTGAAATTTCTTTAACGGTTTCGTCGGAAGGCTCTGCATCCTTCGTAGGTCTTTGTTTCAGTGTGATTGATTCTTCATTTTCTGTTGACTCTGGTATTTTACCTTTACCAATTTTCAAAGGTTCTATAGTATCGTCAGGTTCTGTCTTTTCCTTTGGTTTTCGCTGATATTTGAATGCTTCATCTACCTTCTCAGGTTCATTTTTCTTGAGTTCTTCGAACTCCAAATCCAATTTCTCCAAATTCTCGAGATCTTTATCAACCTCTTTCAATTTCCTTCGCTTTGTCTTGGGTAACTTTTCAGCTTCCTTAATATTTCTAGAAATTATACCATTGCCCCTCTTCGTATCTAAATCCGTTATTCGAGGTTTCTGGAGAATTTCTGTTGATGGTGGGAAAGGAATATGGTTTATTCTACTCTTCAATTTGAATGTCGGTAATTTGACATCTTTCTTTTGTTTCTGCAGAACCTTGACTTTCTTAACTGGTTTTTCTGTGGGTTCATCAGTTTTAGTTATAGGTTCAAGAGTAGTTTTTATTTCTTCTGGTTTCTCGAGAATGTCTTCAGGTATTGCATCTTTCGGCACTTCAATTGCGTCTTCGATTTCCTGATATTTCTCCTGAGGTTTCTCGATGATTTCTGGTTCAATTTTTTCTGCAATTTGTGTCTTCTCTAGTTTTTGATCATCGTCTAATGCAGATTCTAACGGCTTTATTTCATCAGGAGTATCACCTTCGACAGTTTTCTTTTTCTTTGTAATTTTTCTCGATTCCTTCTCTGGTTTTTCGATTACTGGTTTCGTATCATCTGCATCATCTTTGATATCCAATACTTTATGTGACGGTTTTTTCGGTTCCTCAGATTCCGTTTTCAGTTCGTTTTCATCGTGACTCTTCTTAAAAGGCTTCAGGTGTATCTCTTCAGGTTCATCTTCAGGTTTATCTCTGTTTGGAATCCTGAATTTCACTTCTGGTTCTTCTTCTGGTTCAGGAACCTTCGGTACACCTTTTATCAGGGTCGTTTCTTCCACTTCAGAAACAGGCTTTTGTTTTTTCTTCGTCAGGTATTTTGTTTTCGGTTTTGGTTTATCGTCTTCCTTTTCTTCATCACTTTCTGGAGGTGAATATTTCAACTTTTCATGCTCTTCACGAGGTATATCAATCGGTTCGAATTTTATTTTATCTCTCATTTCTTCAGGAATTGTTTCACTGGGAGCGACTTGCGCTTCTGGTTTGGGTTTGATTTTGACTGTTTCCTCTTGTTTTTCTTCGGTTGGTTTTTGAGGTTTCTTCTTGAGAGTAACTGTTTCTTGTATCTCTTCTTCTGGTTCCTTTCGGATACCTTTTCCGATTTTGATATGTTGAGCTTCTTCGCTTTCTACTGGAATTGTTTTCTGTCCCCTTCGATATTTTATCAACTCTTCTTGTATTTCTGACTCTGGTTTGTCTTCAGTTTCTTCATATTTTTCGGCTGTTTCAAGTTCCGGTTGCTCGTATTTTTCGTCTTTGATCTTTCTTCGTTTAGGTTTCTTTAGCTTCTCAGCTTCTTGAACATTCCTAGACAACACACCTTTATCTCTGATTGTTTCTAATTCAGTGATTTTCAACTGCTGTAATACTTCTGTTATGGGTGGGAAATCTACATAGTCGATTCTACTCTTCAATTTAAGTTTCGGTAGTTTAGTGCTCTCTTGAGGTTTCTCAACCTTTTTAGCTTTCTTCAACTTTATATCAGCGAAATTAACTTTCTCTGGTGTGATCTCCACAATTTTTGGCCTTTGCGCAACCACCTCAACTCTCACTATTTTCATTAAAACTGGTTTTTCTTTTTTAGGTCGCTGTGGCCTTCTTCTGTATTCATCATCAACTTGTTCAGGTTCTTTTTTCAAATCTTCGAATTCTTTATCCAATTTTTCGAGTTCTTTTATTCTCTTGACTATCTTCTTCCGCTTTGGTTTAACATTTTCTGCTTCTTGTACATTCCTGGACAATATTCCGTTATCTCTATATACAGGTTCTAATTCAGTGATCTTTGCTTTCTTCTCAATTTCTGACAAAGGAGGGAAATCTATGTAATTAATTCTGCTCTTCAATAAAACTGTGGGAACTTTCTTTTTGGGCATTTCTTCTTTCGGGGCAATTCTAGGTTTTCTTAGTTTAATCTCAGCAAATTCTGGAATATTCTCAGTTATAATAAGTTGTTGGGGTATTTTAGCTGTTATGCGTTTTATAGACATACGAATTGGCTTCTCTGTCAATACCGTAACTTTTGTACTTTCCGTTTCTGGAACTTTTGGTTTCTTTACTTTGACTTTACGTACTTTCTTCTCCTCAACAACAGTTACCTCAGTTTCATTATCAGTGACGTCCTTCGGAGACTGTATTTCTGTAATGGAATGAGCTTCAAGGGGAACTGGATTAACCAAATCTTCGATTTCTTCTGACAGTAATTCTGTTTTACTTTCCGTTGTTTCAGATTCTTGAATCGTAGATATCTCATCGATTTGGTCGTCTGGTGTTATCTTAGATTCTTCGTCTGGTTGAGACTCTGCCACTTTTTTACGTTTAACGATCTGTTTCTTTACATCTTTGATTTTTGCATCTGAATCCTCAACTACGATAGCTTCTTCTGTCTTGACATCTTCTTGTTTTGCTATAATATCTCGAACTTCATCCTGTTTCTTGAACGGTTTAAGTGATATTTCATCTGAGTTTTCATCTGGTTTATCTTTTTGCTTGTAGCTGAACTTTATTGGTTTATCTTCATCTTGCGGTTTTGGCTGGGGAACACCTTTTTCTATATCTGTTATCGTTGTTTCAGGTTTGGATTTTTTCTTGGTTGTTTTCTTCCTTGGAGTCTTTTCTTCTCTCATCTCGATTTCATCGGTAGGGGTTTCAATTGGTATGTACGCCTCCAGCTCTGGTTTTGAAATATCAGGTATGTCATCCAATACAAACGGTGCTAGCTCAGTTTCCGAATCAACTTGTTTTGGCTCAGTTGTTCCACTTGTTTTCGGGGGAACTTTCTCTATTTCTTCTTCAGATGTTAATGGTTGTGGTTTTTTGTCAACAACCTTCTTGAGTTGCACTACTTCCTGGTCTTCAATATTGTCAGGAACCGTACCACGTCCAATTTTGAGTTTCTGTGAATCTTCAGTTTCCTTTACTTTTTCCTTGGGTTTTTTAGGAGTCTTATACTCATCGTCAACTTTCTCTAATTCTTTTTGTTTCAGTTGTTCGATTTCAGTGTCTAACTTTTCAAGATCTTTTAGTTCTCGATCGACGTCATGAATGCGAGTACGCTTCTTCTTCGGAGCTTTCTCGGCTTCTTTAACATTTCTTGAAAGTACGCCATTATCTCTATAAACTGGTGGAAGCTCTTTAATCAAGAGATGTTGATGTGTTTCTCCCAACGGAGGAAATGGAACAGGAGTGATTCTGCTTTTGAGTAGAAGTTTCGGAACTTTAGTGGACCGAATTTCTTTTTTCACAGGTATCTTGGGTTTTTTCAACTTGATATCGCTGAGTTTGATCGGTTCTTCCATAGGAGTCAATATTGCATGCTGCCATTTCGGAGAGTTTTGTTCTGCTATCATAAGTTTAGGTTTGGGTTTCATTTTCTCCTCGGTTTCAACTATTTCTGTAACATCTTCAAGTGGGGGATGTTCTTCTTCTTGAGTTACTTTCTTCTTCACGATGACTTTTTTCTTAGTTTTCTTGATAACGATTTCGTCTGTTCGTTTGTCATCAGGTACGACCACTTCAGGAACCTCTTCAGATTCCGGAATTGGTTCTTTCAATTCTTCTCGTGGAATATCTAGTTGCTTCACCTGATCTATTTGTCCATCATCTATATCTTCACGCTCATGCACATCATCTTTTAAAACAGGCAAATCTTCATCAACCTCCTCTTCTGTTTTTACAGGAAGAATGGATTCCTCCTTTTCTTTGGGTTTGATTGTTTTCATGATTTTCTTTTTCTTTGGCTTTGTTTTGTCTACGATTTTAATATCCATATCGCCTGATTCTTCAACTTCGATAACTTTAGAAGTTTCCCCAATTTTCGATGACACTTCCTCAACAGTGAATATCTCATTATCCTGATCTTTTTTGAACGGCTTCAAATGAATATCTTCAGGTATTTCATCGTCCTTTGGTTTTTGTTTATACTTGAGATTGATTACTGGTTCTTCCTCTTCACTTTCTGGCTTTGGTTTACCTTTGATAAGAATGGTTTCTTCCGTTTCTGGTTCTGGTTTCTTCTTTTTTATCTTGGGTAATTTCTGTTGTTCCTTCTTTGGTTTCGATTCCTGCTTCTTGTCAAGAGGAGTCGGTTCATATTGTAATTCATCAGGAACGTCTCTTTCAATATCATATGGTGTGAATTCTACCTTATCCTTTGGAATTTCTTCTTCTATTTCAACTGGTGTTTCAAATTCTGGAATCTTATGTTTCTTGATCAGCTCATCTGGTTTCTGCTCATCTAATTTTCTTTCAGCAACTGGTTTCAATTTTATCTGTTCATCTTCAACTATTTCATCTGGCAATTTTCCCCTTTTGATAACCAATTTATTTGGTTCTTCGTCTTCTGGTGACATTTTCTTGGGTTTTTTGGTGGATTTGAATTCATCATCAACTTTTTCTAGTTCTTTCTTTTTGAGTTCATCGAATTCCAAGTCCAATTTTTCCAATTCTTTGAGATCGATATCTTTGTCACGGAGTCTACGTTTTTTGGTTTTGGGAACTTTCTGAGCATCCTTCACATTTCGAGATAATACTCCGTTGTCTCTATACACTGGTTCGAGTATGGATATTCGTGGAAGTTGTTCTAGCTCTGATATTGGTGGGAAATCGATACGATTTATTCTGCTTTTCAGCAAGAATTTGGGAAGTTTGACTTTTTCTTCTTTCTTTTGTGAAATCTTAGGTTTTCGTAACTTAACATCAGCGAGTAGAGGAATTGAGGTGCTGTCAACGATCTTAACTTTCTGTGCTTTGATTTCCTTCTTTTCAATAGGCATAAGTACTGATATTTCTCTCCTCAATTCAGTTGTTTCAGGTACTTTTTCCAATACTTTCGGCACTTTCTTCTTAGTTTTTTCTCTTATCGGTTTGACTTCCTCGATGAGGATAGTCGTTTCTGGAAGCTTACCTTCTTCTTCGATTGTTTTTATTTCTATTATTTCTTCTGTGTTTCCCTTTGGTTTCTTAATGATACGCCTTTTAACTGTCATTTCAGGTTTTCCCTTGTCTTCATCAGCAGGTAATATTGTAACTTCTTCAGGCATTTCTTCTATAGGACAGTAAACTGATTCTGGCATCACTGGCGATTCTTCTTCTTCAACATATTCTTCTTCGACAGTGATACTTGTCTGTGGCTCTCTGCCTTCTTCTTCAACAGTAAGAATTTGCGTTGTTTCTTGTACGCTACCCTTTCTCTTTTTGAGTATCCTTTTCTTGACCAATTGTTTGGTGGGTTTACCTTCTTTTGGAATTTGTTCTATAACTTTTACCTCTTCGGGTATTTCCTCTATAAATATTGGTTGCACAATATCATCTTTTTCAGTTGATTTCAATTCTTCGATAGTGACGGTTGTCTGAGGTGCCTTCTCATCTTCTTCTACTGTGACAATATGTATGATCTCATCATGTTTGCCTTTGTGTTTTCTGAGTTTCCGTTTCGTGACAACTTTTCGGATTGTTTGTCCATCTTCCGTTGGTGTCTCGGTTATTTCGATTTTAGAAGGAAACTCTTGAATAATTTCTTCTGGTTTGACAGTTGAGAGCTCCTCAACCGGAACATCAATTTCTTCAACAGTAACTATAGTTTGAGGTGATTTTCCTTCTTCTTCCGTAGTTACGAAAGTAGTAATTTCTTGTTTTCCCTTTTGTCGTTTTCGCAATACCTTTTTCTTTATTTTCGTTTTCTTTATATCCCCTCCTGTTATTTCCTCTATCACTTGTATATCCTCTGGAAGTTCCTCGATGTGTACTGGTTCCGTTTCAACGATGTCGGTTTCTTCAACTAGAATGGACGTTTCGGGAAGTTTTCCTTCCTCTTCTCTCGTTGTAATTTCCGTGGTCTCAAGTTTTTTCCCCTTCTGTTTTTTAACAACTCTCTTCTTAACCACCACTGTTTTTGGACCTTCATCTGAGATTATCTCAATAACTTTCACATCTTCTGGTGTTTCTTCCACAACAGTGGAAGGTTCTGTCACAAATTCTTCACCTTCTGTGATCTCGAATTCTTGAACACTTGTTTCTGGCTCTTGGCCTTCTTTTTCTGATGTACGGATTTCTGTAACTTTAGTTTTTCCGTCGCTCTTTTTCTTTTTTATGATTCTTGTCTTTACGATTTCTTGAGTTTTTCCATCTTCTGACTCAATTATTTGTATGAGTTCTGGAAGCTCCTTCACCGGTTCAATTGGCATTTTCGTTTCGTCGGTAGGCTCCGAAGTAGAAAAGTCATTTTGTGATGTCTCTTCTTTCGGTTTATACCTTTCCGAAGTTCTCTTTTTCTTTAATGGTTTCTCTTCTGATCCAGGAATTATTTCACTTATTTCTGGTATTTCTGTTTCATCAATTACTCTAGGATATTCCAATGATCCCAATTGTCTTTCTTCTGTAGTATATACTTTACTGTCTTCGTGTTTTTGGAAGGGTTTGAGTTTGATATCTTCAGGTGTATCGATATCTTTTGGTTTCTGTTTGTATCTCAACGTCAATCCAGGTTCTTCTTCTTCATCAGTTGGTTTAGGGATTCCTTTCACGAGAATCGTTTCCTCGGTCTCTGGAGTTGGCTTCTTCTTGCTTTTTTTATAATTTTTCTTCTTCTCTGATTTGAGTTTGTGAACCTCTGTTGGTTCAATTGGACTTGGTTCGAATTCGAGTTTTTCATGAGGTTTTCTATCGATATCATATGGTGAGAATTTGATTTTATCATCTGATTGTTCTTTTTCCTCAATTGATTTTCCCTTCGATATGGGAACGGTATCATCTTTGGGAGATTCATCGTTTTCTTGGTGGATCATTTTCTTTTCTGGTATTGGTTTCAGCTTTATTTGATCTTCGTCAACAAGCTCCTTTGGCACTTTCTTCTTTTTGATTTCCAGCTTCTTTGGTTTCTCTTCATCTGGTAGCTGATCCTTGGGTTTTTTCTCGAATTTATATTCATCTCCGACTCTTTCCATTTCTCTCTTCTTCAGTTCATCGAATTCCAGATCCAGTTTTTCTAAATCTTTCAAATCAATACCTTTATCGCGAAGCCTTCTCTTTTTCGTTTTCGGAAGTTTTTCAGCTTCCTGCACATTTCTCGACAATACTCCGTTATCCTTATAGATTGGTTCCAGTTGTGTTATTTTGGGTAACTGTTCGAATTCAGATTTCGGTGGGAAATCGATATGAGTAATTCTACTCTTTAGTAAGAATTTAGGTAATTTTATTTTTTCTTCTTTCCTCTCTACTCTTTTAGGCTTCTTCAGCTTTATTTCGGCTAGTTGGGGAATAGACGTACTATCTACGACTTCAACTTTCTGAGATTTGATTTCTTTTTTCTCGATTGGCATAAGAATAGATAATTCTCGTCTGAGCTTACCAACAGCTGGTTTTTTAGATATTTTCTTGACTTTTTTATCATCCACTTTCTTTGGTTTCTCCAAGTCAGGTTGAGCTTCATCGATTTCATCGATAGAAACGCTTGTCTGTGGAGTTTTTCCTTCCTCCTCAATTATTTCGATTTGTATAATTTCTTCTTTGCTTCCCTTAGGTTTCTTCAGAATTCGTTTGGTAACTTTCTTCTCAGGTTTACCCTCTTCTTCAGGTGGTATGATGATTACTTCCTCAGGCAATTCTTCGATAGGACGATATACTGACTCTTTCATGGGTGGTTGATCTTCATCTGGCACTACAATTTCTTCGATCACAACACTAGTTTGAGGTTCCTTGCCTTCTTGTTCGAATGTGAAAATTTGGGTTGTTTCTTCTTTGCTTCCTTTTCGTTTCTTGAAAACTCGTTTCTTCACCAACTGTTTTCCTTCTTCAGGAGTACGTTCTACTACTTCAACTTCTTCAGGCATTTCTTCAATATAAGTTGGTTCTAAAGTTGGAGAATCTTCGTAGGTTGTATCCAATTCTTCTATTACTACAGTGGTTTGGGGTTCCTTATTTTCTTCTTCAACAGTATCAATATGGATGATTTCTTCCTGTTTTCCTTTGCTCATCTTTCGAATCTTACGTTTTTCAATGATCTTCTTGGTTGGAAAACCATCATCAGCAGGTTCTTCGAAAATTTTGATTTCTGAAGGAAGCTCCTCGATTAATACTTCCGTAGGTTTCTGTGGAATATCTTCTATATCTCTAGGAATATCAGTTTCTTCTACACGAACTGTTACGTCTGGTTTTTCACCTTCTCTTTCCACAGAAGTTATCGTAGTAATTTCCTGTTTACCTTTCGATCGTTTTCTCATTATTTTTTGCTTGATCTTCGTGGTTTTTGAACCTTCTGGTGTTATTTCTTCCACTACTTTTATCACTTCTGGGAGCTCCTCAATATACTCTGTTTTTTCTTCCACAAGGGGTTTATCTTCTCCAAAAGAAATTGGAGAAGTTTGTTCTTTCGTTGTCTGAGATTCTGAAATCATCTTCTTCTTCTGTTTTTTGATGATTTTGGTTATTGTTGAAGGTTTCTCATTGTCATCTTCTGTCACACTTTCAACATGTTCATATTTCAGTTCTGGTATTTCGATGATTTCTTCTGCGACAGTAGTTTCTGGAGTTGGCAATGCTAGAGCTTTCTTGAGAAGTTCAATCTTGACCAAGTCAATAACATCATCTGATTGTTGGTCACGTTTAGCCAGCGTTGGTATGAATAATATATTATCTTCCGTTATCAGTGGAACTGAAGTTTCTGTTGACTTTTTAGCTTTAGTTTTTGTTTTCTTCTTCGGTTTCTTGGATTCCTTCATTTCATTAACTTCTTCTGGGGTATCGATTTCATAAATTGTGACAGTTGAAATTGGTTCTTTATCATCTTCTTCCATCGTTACTATTTCAGCTATTTCTTGTTGACTCCCTCTACGTTTCTTTATAACCCTCTTTCTTATGATTGTTTTCTTGAGTTTACCGTTTTCAGATACTTCTATTTGTTGGGTTTCTTCAGGTAATTCCTCCACCTCATGTGTGATTGGTGTTGATGGTTTCAATTTATCTTCCTCAGTTTCTCGACGTTTTGGACGTTTTTCTTCATCAGGTACCTCAACAATTTGGATATTCACCGTTGAATGAGGCTTATTATCATCTTCCTGTATTGTCAACAGTTCGGTTAATTCAATTTTACCATCTTTAGGTTTTTTAATTACTCGCTTCTTAATAACTGTTTTCTTTGGAATACCTGCATCTCCAATGACTTCTAGAACTCGAACTTCCTCAGGAAGTTCTTCGATATGCTCCACTTTTGGCGTTATTTCTTCGATAGACACTGATGTTTGTGGTTCTCTACCCTCTTCTATTACTGTAACCTTTTGAGTTTTTTCCAGTCGATCTCCTTTCTGTTTGACTACTTTCGATGTGACTACTCGTTTCTTCGATTTTTTTATCGGCTCTGGTTTCTTCGAACGATCTTCTCCAATTTCAACTTCTTCGACTACTACAAGTGATTGTGGTTGCTTTCCATCTTCCTCAACTGTGATTATCTCAGCTATATCTTGTTTACCTCCTTTAGTTCTTTTGATGATACGTTTCCTTATTGTTGTTTTGGTCGGTTGACCCTTTTCTAAAGTTTCTAAAATTTGCACTTCCTCAGGCAACTCTTCTATTTCTTGTATGGTTATGGAAGTTTGTGGTTCTTTTCCTTCCTCTTCTACTACGAATATCTCTGTGTTCTCTTGTTTATTACCTTTGTGTTTCCTCAAAATTCTCTTTTTCGAAATTCGTTTGACAGGTCCTTTATCTGTGATTTCTTCGGTAACACTTATTTCTTCCGGCAGTTCTTCTAAGATATCCACAGGAATTGCTTGAGATTCGATAGCTGACACCTCGATATCTTCAATCGTTACAGAGGATTGCGGTTGTTTTCCCTCTTCGTCGGTAATGACCAGATGAGTTATTTCTTGCTTATCTCCATGACGTTTTCTGAAAGTTTTTCTTCTGATTGTACGTTTCTTTCTTCCTTCTTTTGTGTCGATGTATGTTTCTGAAATCTCTTCTGGTAGTTCCTCTACTAAAATCGACGTAGGTTTTTCTTGTTCTTCGGATTCCTCAATGACAACAGTGGATTGTGGTTTTTCTCCATCTTTTTCAACAGTAACTATTTCTACAGTTTCCTGTTTGGATCCTTTTTGTTTCTTGATTACGCGTTTCTTCAACGTGGTTCTCTTTGGTATTCCATATTCTATGGTATCAAATACCTGGATAACTTCAGGAAGTTCTTCGATCAATATCGTTTCTGAAAATATTACATATTCATTATACGATATTCAACAAAAACTGGAAACTGCCAGACATGTCAAGTATTTCTCACTCCAATTCAATGAAATATGAAATTATGCAGAATAAAAGTCTGCACATTTTCTATTGAAAAAAACACTCTCTTTATGAAGCACCATACATTTATAATACCGAATTATGTGAGAATTCTGAATTCGATTTGATAGTGATATTTCCCCTTCAAGACGAGTTAGTGAAATCTGAGATTTTCTACTCCATAATTTTGTGACATGCTGTATCATCATTATTTCAATAAATTCGATTGAGGAGAATACTATATTATGAAACAATAATAAAACTAAAAATGAGAAGAAAAAGTAACAATATTACCTTCAGTATTGTCTTGATTTGATTTAGAAAACATTGGGATAGGTTTTTGAGTTTGAATTTCTTCTATGACCACTGAATGTTTTATCTCTTGTGATGATTTACTCTGTGCTACTTCGTATTCAGGAATGATGTTGCCTAAAAAGTTAGTTTATTGAAAAATGTAGTCATATATATATATATATATATATATATATATTCTAGTGATATTTTCAATCACGCTACTACACGATTCTAATGAAATTATTGAAATATGTGTCTTACCTTCAGGGGTATCCTGTGTATGTTCTAATGTGTACACTTCTGTAATAGTTTTGGTTGATGACTGTGGTGTAATAGTAGGTGTAACTGATGAAATGTTCGACATTTCAACAACAAGTGCCTCATGAAGTTTGAGATCTGGCAAGTCCAAAATTTTGGAATATTTCTCATCGATATCCGCCAGTTCATATATATGGACGAATTCAGAAGTTTCCTTATCATCCTCTTTGATTGAAGTTATTTCAATAGCCTCCAATGTATGTCCAATCTTCTTCAATAATTTTCTCTTCTTACTGATCTTTTTGGAAGGAATGTCAGTATTGGTACTAATTTCGATCACATCTATATCTTCTGGAAGTTCTATGAGAGTTCCGATCGGCTTTTCATTTGTCAATTTGGGCAGTTCTTCGATTCTTATTTCAATTGAAGGTTCTTCGTTATCTCTCTTGGTAATCAGTATACTCATCACTTCATCTTCATTATCTTTCGGCTTCCTGAGTGTCCTCTCAGTTATTGTTTCTTTTCTTCCATCCTCTAAGATCTTGATTTCCTCTTTGCTAGCGTATTCCAAAACAATGACACATTCTGCTGAAGGAATGTCCATCCGAACTGGAGATTCTGGTAACGAATGAGACAAGAATTTCTTGATAATTTCTAGCTTCACCAAATCCATCACTTCCTCTTCAGTAGGCATCTCCTGATTGGCTGTTAATGTGGGGATGAATAATATTCTTTCTGGTTTTTGTTCAGTTTCATTTGAAACCTCATTATGTCCTTTCTTTTCATTTCGAACATTTTCGCTTCCTTCCGGTATTATCGACTCCACTACCGTCACTGTTGTTTCTGGTTGTTTATCATCTTCTTGAACAGTTACTATTTCAGTTTTCTCTTGTTTTCCGTCTTTTACCTTTTTGATGACACGCTTTTTGGTCACTCTCTTCTTGATTTTACCATCTGTCACTACTTCTGATACTTGAACTTCTTCAGGTAATTCCTCTACAAGAGAGGGTTCTTCTGGAAGAGCTTCTTCTGGTATTACCGATTCAACTACCGTCACTGTTGTTTCTGGTTGTTTATCATCTTCTTGTACAGTTACTATTTCAGTTTTCTCTTGTTTTCCGTCTTTTACCTTTTTGATGACACGCTTTTTAGTCACTCTCTTCTTGATTTTACCATCTGTCACTACTTCTGATACCTGAACTTCTTCAGGTAATTCCTCTACAAGGGAGGGTTCTTCTGGAAATGATTTTTCTGGTATTACCGATTCAACTACCGTCACTGTTGTTTCTGGTTGTTTATCATCTTCTTGTACAGTTACTATTTCAGTTTTCTCTCGTTTTCCGTCTTTTACCTTTTTGATGACACGCTTTTTGGTCACTCTCTTCTTGATTTTACCATCTGTCACTACTTCTGATACCTGAACTTCTTCAGGTAATTCCTCTACAAGAGAGTGTTCTTCTGGAAGAGCATCTTCTGGTATTACCGATTCAACTACCGTCACTGTTGTTTCTGGTTGTTTATCATCTTCTTGTACAGTTACTATTTCAGTTTTCTCTTGTTTTCCGTCTTTTACCTTTTTGATAACACGCTTTTTGGTCACTCTCTTCTTGATTTTACCATCTGTCACTACTTCTGATACCTCAACTTCTTCAGGTAATTCCTCTACAAGAGACGGTTCGTCTGGAAGAGCTTCTTCTGGTATAACCGATTCAACTACCGTCACTGTTGTTTCTGGTTGTTTATCATCTTCTTGAACAGTTACTATTTCAGTTTTCTCTTGTTTTCCGTCTTTTACTTTTTTGATGACACGCTTTTTGGTCACTGTCTTCTTGATTTTACCATCTGTCACTACTTCTGATACCTGAACTTCTTCAGGTAATTCTTCTACGAGAGAGGGTTCTTCTGGAAGATATTCTTCTGGTATTACCGATTCAACTACCGTCACTGTTGTTTCTGGTTGCTTACCATCTTCTTGAACAGTTACTATTTCAGTTTTCTCTTGTTTTCCGTCTCTTACTTTTTTGATGACACGCTTTTTGGTCACTCTCTTCTTGATTTTTCCATCTGTCACTACTTCTGATACCTCAACTTCTTCAGGTAATTCCTCTACAAGAGACGGTTCGTCTGGAAGAGCTTCTTCTGGTATAACCGATTCAACTACCGTCACTGTTGTTTCTGGTTGTTTATCATCTTCTTGAACAGTCACTATTTCAGTTTTCTCTTGTTTTCCGTCCTTTACTTTTTTGATGACACGCTTTTTGGTCACTCTCTTTTTGATTTTTCCATCTGTCACTACTTCTGATACCTGAACATCTTCAGGTAATTCCTCTACGAGAGAGGGTTCTTCTGGAAGAGCTTCTTCTGGTATTACCGATTCAACTACCGTCACTGTTGTTTCTGGTTGTTTATCATCTTCTTGAACAGTTACTATTTCAGTTTTCTCTTGTTTTCCGTCTTTTACCTTTTTGATGACACGCTTTTTGGTCACTGTCTTCTTGATTTTACCATCTGTCACTACTTCTGATACCTGAACTTCTTCAGGTAATTCCTCTACAAGAGAGGGTTCTTCTGGAAGAGCTTCTTCTGGTATTACCGATTCAACTACCGTCACTGTTGTTTCTGGTTGTTTATCATCTTCTTGTACAGTTACTATTTCAGTTTTCTCTTGTTTTCCGTCTTTTACTTTTTTGATGACACGCTTTTTGGTCACTCTCTTCTTGATTTTTCCATCTGTCACTACTTCTGATACCTGAACTTCTTCAGGTAATTCTTCTACGAGAGAGGGTTCTTCTGGAAGAGCTTCTTCTGGTATTACCGATTCAACTACCGTCACTGTTGTTTCTGGTTGCTTACCATCTTCTTGAACAGTTACTATTTCAGTTTTCTCTTGTTTTCCTTCTTTTACTTTTTTGATGACACGCTTTTTGGTCACTCTCTTCTTGATTTTTCCATCTGTCACTACTTCTGATACCTCAACTTCTTCAGGTAATTCCTCTACAAGAGACGGTTCGTCAGGAAGAGCTTCTTCTGGTATTACCGATTCAACTACCGTCACTGTTGTTTCTGGTTGTTTATCATCTTCTTGAACAGTTACTATTTCAGTTTTCTCTTGTTTTCCGTCTTTTACCTTTTTGATGACACGCTTTTTGGTCACTCTCTTCTTGATTTTTCCATCTGTCACTACTTCTGATACCTGAACATCTTCAGGTAATTCCTCTACGAGAGAGGGTTCTTCTGGAAGAGCTTCTTCTGGTATTACCGATTCAACTACCGTCACTGTTGTTTCTGGTTGTTTATCATCTTCTTGAACAGTTACTATTTCAGTTTTCTCTTGTTTTCCGTCTTTAACCTTTTTGATGACACGCTTTCTGGTCACTCTCTTCTTGATTTTACCATCTGTCACTACTTCTGATACCTGAACTTCTTCAGGTAATTCCTCTACAAGAGAGGGTTCTTCTGGAAGAGCTTCTTCTGGTATTACCGATTCAACTACCGTCACTGTTGTTTCTGGTTGTTTATCATCTTCTTGTACAGTTACTATTTCAGTTTTCTCTTGTTTTCCGTCTTTTACTTTTTTGATGACACGCTTTTTGGTCACTCTCTTTTTGATTTTTCCATCTGTCACTACTTCTGATACCTGAACTTCTTCAGGTAATTCTTCTACGAGAGAGGGTTCTTCTGGAAGAGCTTCTTCTGGTATTACCGATTCAACTACCGTCACTGTTGTTTCTGGTTGCTTACCATCTTCTTGAACAGTTACTATTTCAGTTTTCTCTTGTTTTCCGTCTTTTACTTTTTTGATGACACGCTTTTTGGTCACTCTCTTCTTGATTTTTCCATCTGTCACTACTTCTGATACCTCAACTTCTTCAGGTAATTCCTCTACAAGAGACGGTTCGTCAGGAAGAGCTTCTTCTGGTATTACCGATTCAACTACCGTCACTGTTGTTTCTGGTTGTTTATCATCTTCTTGAACAAGCACTATTTCAGTTTTCTCTTGTTTTTCGACCTTTACTTTTTTGATGACACGCTTTTTGGTCACTCTCTTCTTGATTTTTCCATCTGTCACTACTTCTGATACCTGAACATCTTCAGGTAATTCCTCTACGAGAGAGGGTTCTTCTGGAAGAGCTTCTTCTGGTATTACCGATTCAACTACCGTCACTGTTGTTTCTGGTTGTTTATCATCTTCTTGAACAGTTACTATTTCAGTTTTCTCTTGTTTTCCGTCTTTAACCTTTTTGATGACACGCTTTCTGGTCACTCTCTTCTTGATTTTACCATCTGTCACTACTTCTGATACCTGAACTTCTTCAGGTAATTCCTCTACAAGAGAGGGTTCTTCTGGAAGAGCTTCTTCTGGTATTACCGATTCAACTACCGTCACTGTTGTTTCTGGTTGTTTATCATCTTCTTGTACAGTTACTATTTCAGTTTTCTCTTGTTTTCCGTCTTTTACTTTTTTGATGACACGCTTTTTGGTCACTCTCTTTTTGATTTTTCCATCTGTCACTACTTCTGATACCTGAACTTCTTCAGGTAATTCTTCTACGAGAGAGGGTTCTTCTGGAAGAGCTTCTTCTGGTATTACCGATTCAACTACCGTCACTGTTGTTTCTGGTTGCTTACCATCTTCTTGAACAGTTACTATTTCAGTTTTCTCTTGTTTTCCGTCTTTTACTTTTTTGATGACACGCTTTTTGGTCACTCTCTTCTTGATTTTTCCATCTGTCACTACTTCTGATACCTCAACTTCTTCAGGTAATTCCTCTACAAGAGACGGTTCGTCAGGAAGAGCTTCTTCTGGTATTACCGATTCAACTACCGTCACTGTTGTTTCTGGTTGTTTATCATCTTCTTGAACAGTTACTATTTCAGTTTTCTCTTGTTTTCCGTCTTTTACTTTTTTGATGACACGCTTTTTGGTCACTCTCTTCTTGATTTTTCCATCTGTCACTACTTCTGATACCTGAACTTCTTCAGGTAATTCTTCTACGAGAGAGGGTTCTTCTGGAAGATATTCTTCTGGTATTACCGATTCAACTACCGTCACTGTTGTTTCTGATTGCTTACCATCTTCTTGAACAGTTACTATTTCAGTTTTCTCTTGTTTTCCGTCTTTTACTTTTTTGATGACACGCTTTTTGGTCACTCTCTTCTTGATTTTTCCATCTGTCACTACTTCTGATACCTCAACTTCTTCAGGTAATTCCTCTACAAGAGACGGTTCGTCTGGAAGAGCTTCTTCTGGTATAACCGATTCAACTACCGTCACTGTTGTTTCTGGTTGTTTATCATCTTCTTGAACAGTCACTATTTCAGTTTTCTCTTGTTTTCCGTCCTTTACTTTTTTGATGACACGCTTTTTGGTCACTCTCTTTTTGATTTTTCCATCTGTCACTACTTCTGATACCTGAACATCTTCAGGTAATTCCTCTACGAGAGAGGGTTCTTCTGGAAGAGCTTCTTCTGGTATTACCGATTCAACTACCGTCACTGTTGTTTCTGGTTGTTTATCATCTTCTTGAACAGTTACTATTTCAGTTTTCTCTTGTTTTCCGTCTTTTACCTTTTTGATGACACGCTTTTTGGTCACTGTCTTCTTGATTTTACCATCTGTCACTACTTCTGATACCTGAACTTCTTCAGGTAATTCCTCTACAAGAGAGGGTTCTTCTGGAAGAGCTTCTTCTGGTATTACCGATTCAACTACCGTCACTGTTGTTTCTGGTTGTTTATCATCTTCTTGAACAGTTACTATTTCAGTTTTCTCTTGTTTTCCGTCTTTTACTTTTTTGATGACACGCTTTTTGGTCACTCTCTTCTTGATTTTTCCATCTGTCACTACTTCTGATACCTCAACTTCTTCAGGTAATTCCTCTACAAGAGACGGTTCGTCTGGAAGAGCTTCTTCTGGTATAACCGATTCAACTACCGTCACTGTTGTTTCTGGTTGTTTATCATCTTCTTGAACAGTCACTATTTCAGTTTTCTCTTGTTTTCCGTCCTCTACTTTTTTGATGACACGCTTTTTGGTCACTCTCTTTTTGATTTTTCCATCTGTCACTACTTCTGATACCTGAACATCTTCAGGTAATTCCTCTACGAGAGAGGGTTCTTCTGGAAGAGCTTCTTCTGGTATTACCGATTCAACTACCGTCACTGTTGTTTCTGGTTGTTTATCATCTTCTTGAACAGTTACTATTTCAGTTTTCTCTTGTTTTCCGTCTTTTACCTTTTTGATGACACGCTTTTTGGTCACTGTCTTCTTGATTTTACCATCTGTCACTACTTCTGATACCTGAACTTCTTCAGGTAATTCCTCTACAAGAGAGGGTTCTTCTGGAAGAGCTTCTTCTGGTATTACCGATTCAACTACCGTCACTGTTGTTTCTGGTTGTTTATCATCTTCTTGAACAGTTACTATTTCAGTTTTCTCTTGTTTTCCGTCTTTTACTTTTTTGATGACACGCTTTTTGGTCACTCTCTTCTTGATTTTTCCATCTGTCACTACTTCTGATACCTCAACTTCTTCAGGTAATTCCTCTACAAGGGAGGGTTCCTCTGGGAGAGATTCTTCTGGAAGAGATTCTCCTGCTATTACCGATTCAACTACCGTCACTGTTGTTTCTGGTTGTTTATCATCTTCTTGTACAGTGACGATCTCAGTTCTCTCTTGTTTTCCGTCTTTAACTTTTTCGATGAATCGTTTTTTCGTTCTTTCATCTGTGACATTTTCAGAAACCTGAACTTCTACAGGAAGTTCTTCTACCTGAGTAACTGGTTGTTTTTCTTCAGGCATATCAAGTTCTGTAACAGTAACTGTGGTTTCAGGTGTCTCTCCTTCATCTTCGACAGTGACAATTTCGGTCTTCTCTTGTTTTTCATCTTTGGTTTTCTTGATGACTCGTTTCTTTGTTACTCGTTTCTTTGTTTTTCCATCTGTAACAACCCCAGAAACCTGAATTTCTTCGGGAAGTTCTTCTACCTGAGTAACTGGTTGTTTTTCTTCAGGCATATCAAGTTCTGTTACAGTAACTGTGGTTTCAGGTGTCTTTCCTTCATCTTCGACAGTGACAATTTCGGTCTTCTCTTGTTTTCCATCTTTGGTTTTCTTGATGACTCGCTTCTTTGTTACTCGTTTCTTTGTTTTTCCATCTGTAACAACCTCAGAAACCTGAATTTCTTCGGGAAGTTCTTCTACCTGAGTAACTGGTTGTTTTTCTTCAGGCATATCAAGTTCTGTAACAGTACCTGTGGTTTCAGGTGTCTCTCCTTCATCTTCGACAGTGACAATTTCGGTCTCCTCTTGTTTTCCATCTTTGGTTTTCTTGATGACTCGCTTCTTTGTTACTCGTTTCTTTGTTATTCCATCTGTAACAATTTCAGAAACCTGAATTTCCTCGGGAAGTTCTTCTACCTGAGTAACTGGTTGTTTTTCTTCATGCATATCGAGTACTGTAACAGTAACTGTGGTTTCAGGTGTCTTTCCTTCATCTTCGACAGTGACAATTTCGGTCTTCCCTTGTTTTCCATCATCTTTGGTTTTCTTGATGACTCGTTTCTTTGTTACTCGTTTCGTTGTTTTTCCATCTGTAACAACCTCAGAAACCTGAATTTCTTCGGGAAGTTCTTCTACCTGAGTAACTGGTTGTTTTTCTTCAGGCATATCGAGTTCTGTAACAGTAACTGTGGTTTCAGGTGTCTTTCCTTCATCTTCGACAGTGACAATTTCGGTCTTCTCTTGTTTTCCATCTTTGGTTTTCTTGATGACTCGCTTCTTTGTTACTCGTTTCTTTGTTTTTCCATCTGTTACAACCTCAGAAACCTGAATTTCTTCGGGAAGTTCTTCTACCTGCGTAAATGGTTGTTTTCCTTCAGGCATATCAAGTTCTGTAACAGTAACTGTGGTTTCAGGTTTCTCTCCTTCATCTTCGACAGTGACAATTTCGGTCTTCTCTTGTTTTCCATCTTTGGTTTTCTTGATGACTCGCTTCTTTGTTACTCGTTTCTTTGTTTTTCCATCTGTAACAACCTCAGAAACCTGAATTTCTTCGGGAAGTTCTTCTACCTGAGTAACTGGTTGTTTTTCTTCAGGCATATCAAGTTCTGTAACAGTACCTGTGGTTTCAGGTGTCTCTCCTTCATCTTCGACAGTGACAATTTCGGTCTTCCCTTGTTTTCCATCATCTTTGGTTTTCTTTATGACTCGTTTCTTTGTTAATCGTTTCGTTGTTTTTCCATCTGTAACAATTTCAGAAACCTGAATTTCCTCGGGAAGTTCTTCTACCTGAGTAACTGGTTGTTTTTCTTCATGCATATCAAGTTCTGTAACAGTAACTGTGGTTTCAGGTGTCTTTCCTTCATCTTCGACAGTGACAATTTCGGTCTTCTCTTGTTTTCCATCTTTGGTTTTCTTGATGACTCGTTTCTTTGTTACTCGTTTCTTTGTTTTTCCATCTGTAACAACCTCAGAAACCTGAACTTCTTCGGGAAGTTCTTCTACCTGAGTAACTGT
The DNA here is from genome assembly GCA_037013635.1 of Plagiodera versicolora. Lineage (NCBI taxonomy): Eukaryota > Metazoa > Arthropoda > Insecta > Coleoptera > Chrysomelidae > Plagiodera > Plagiodera versicolora. Next base: position 5,619,482 of record CM072990.1, read on the forward strand.
TTGTTTTTCTTCAGGCATATCAAGTTCTGTAACAGTAACTGTGGTTTCAGGTGTGTCTCCTTCATCTTCGACAGTGACAATTTCGGTCTTCTCTTGTTTTCCATCTCTGGTTTTCTTGATGACTCGTTTCTTTGTTACTCGTTTCTTTGTTTTTCCATCTGTTACAACTTCAGAAACCTGAATTTCTTCGGGAAGTTCTTCTACCTGAGTAACTGGTTGTTTTTCTTCAGGCATATCAAGTTCTGTAACAGTAACTGTGGTTTCAGGTGTCTTTCCTTCATCTTCGACAGTGACAATTTCGGTCTTCTCTTGTTTTCCATCTTTGGTTTTCTTGATGACTCGTTTCTTTGTTACTCGTTTCTTTGTTTTTCCATCTGTTACAACTTCAGAAACCTGAACTTCTTCGGGAAGTTCTTCTACCTGAGTATTTGGTTGTTTTTCTTCAGGCATATCAAGTTCTGTAACAGTAACTGTGGTTTCAGGTGTCTCTCCTTCATCTTCGACAGTGACAATTTCAGTCTTCTCTTGTTTTCCATCTTTGGTTTTCTTGATGACTCGCTTCTTTGTTACTCGTTTCTTTGTTTTTCCATCTGTAACAACCTCAGAAACCTGAATTTCTTCGGGAAGTTCTTCTACCTGAGTAACTGGTTGTTTTCCTTCAGGCATATCAAGTTCTGTAACAGTAACTGTGGTTTCAGGTTTCTCTCCTTCATCTTCGACAGTGACAATTTCGGTCTTCTCTTGTTTTCCATCTTTGGCTTTCTTGATGACTCGCTTCTTTGTTACTCGTTTCTTTGTTTTTCCATCTGTAACAACCTCAGAAACCTGAATTTCTTCGGGAAGTTCTTCTACCTGAGTAACTGGTTGTTTTTCTTCAGGCATATCAAGTTCTGTAACAGTAACTGTGGTTTCAGGTGTCTCTCCTTCATCTTCGACAGTGACAATTTCGGTCTTCTCTTGTTTTCCATCTTTGGTTTTCTTGATGACTCGCTTCTTTATCACTCGTTTCTTTGTTTTTCCATCTGTTACAACTTCTGAAACCTGAACTTCTTCGGGAAGTTCTTCTACCTGAGTAACTGGTTGTTTCTCTTCAGGCATATCGAGTTTTGTAACAGTAACTGTTGTTTCAGGTGTGTTTCCTTCATCTTCGACAGTAACAATTTCGGTTTTCTCTTGTTTGCCATCTTTGGTTTTCTTGATGACTCGCTTCTTTGTTACTCGTTTCTTTGTTTTTCCATCTTCAACAACTTCAGAAACCTGAACCTCTTCGGGAAGTTCTTCTACCTGAGTAACTGGTTGTTTTTCTTCAGGCATATCAAGTTCTGTTACAGTAACTGTGGTTTCAGGTGTCTTTCCTTCATCTTCGACAGTGACAATTTCGGTCTTCTCTTGTTTTCCATCTTTGGTTTTCTTGATGACTCGCTTCTTTGTTACTCGTTTCTTTGTTTTTCCATCTTCAACAACTTCAGAAACCTGAACCTCTTCGGGAAGTTCTTCTACCTGAGTAACTGGTTGTTCTTCTTCAGGCATATCAAGTTCGGTAACAGTAACTGTCGTTTCAGGTGTCTTTCCTTCATCTTCGACAGTGATAATTTCGGTCTTCTCTTGTTTTCCATCTTTGGTTTCCTTGATGACTCGCTTCTTTGTTACTCGTTTCTTTGTTTTTCCATCTGTAACAACTTCTGAAACCTGAACTTCTTCGGGAAGTTCTTCTACCTGAGTAACTGGTTGTTCTTCTCCAGGCATATCGAGTTTTGTAACAGTAACTGTTGTTTCAGGTGTGTTTCCTTCATCTTCGACAGTAACAATTTCGGTTTTCTCTTGTTTGCCATCTTTGGTTTTTTTGATGACGCGCTTCTTTGTTACTCGTTTCTTTGTTTTTCCATCTTCAACAACTTCAGAAACCTGAACCTCTTCGGGAAGTTCTTCTACCTGAGTAACTGGTTGTTCTTCTTCAGGCATATCAAGTTCGGTAATAGTAACTGTGATTTCAGGTGTCTTTCCTTCATCTTCGACAGTGATAATTTCGGTCTCCTCTTGTTTTCCATCTTTGGTTTTCTTGATGACTCGCTTCTTAATCACTCGTTTCTTTGTTTTTCCATCTGTAACAACTTCTGAAACCTGAACTTCTTCGGGAAGTTCTTCTACCTGAGTAACTGGTTGTTCTTCTTCAGGCATATCGGTTTTTGTAACAGTAACTGTTGTTTCAGGTGTCTTTCCTTCATCTTCGACAGTAACAATTTCGGTTTCCTCTTGTTTTCCATCTTTGGTTCTCTTGATGACGCGCTTCTTTGTTACTCGTTTCTTTGTTTTTCCATCTTCAAGAACTTCAGGAACCTGAACCTCTTCGGGAAGTTCTTCTACCTGAGTAACTGGTTGTACTTCTTCAGTCATATCAAGTTCTGTAACAGTAACTGTGGTTTCAGGTGTCTTTACTTCATCTACGACAGTGACGATTTCGGTCTTCTCTTGTTTTCCATCTTTGGTTTTCTTGATGACGCGCTTCTTTGTTACTCGTTTCTCTGTTTCTCCATCTTCAACAACTTCAGAAACCTGAACCTCTTCGGGAAGTTCTTCTACCTGAATAACTGGTTGTTCTTCTTCAGGCATATCAAGTTCTGTAACAGTAACTGTGGTTTCAGGTGTCTTCACTTCATCTTCGACAGTGACAATTTCGGTCTTCTCTTGTTTTCCATATTTGGTTCTCTTGATGACTCGCTTCTTTATCACTCGTTTCTTTGTTTTTCCATCTGTAACAACTTCTGAAACCTGAACTTCTTCGGGAAGTTCTTCTACCTGAGTAACTGGTTGTTCTTCTTCAGGCATATCAAGTTCTGTAACAGTAACTGTGGTTTCAGGTATCTTTCCTTCATCTTCTACAGTAACAGTTTCGGTCTTCTCTTGTTTTCCATCTTTGGTTTTCTTGATGACGCGCTTCTTTGTTACTCGTTTCTTTGTTTTTCCATCTGTTACAACTTCAGAAACCTGAACTTCTTCGGGAAATTCTTCTACGTGATTAACTGGTTGTTCTTCTTCAGACATATTAAGTTCTGTAACAGTAACTGTGGTTTCAGGTATCTGTCCTTCATCTTCGACAGTGACAATTTCGGTCTCCTCTTGTCTTCCACCCTTGGATTTCTTGATGACTCGCTTCTTTGTTACTCGTTTCTTTGTTTTTCCATCTGTTACAACTTCAGAAACCTGAACTTCTTCGGGAAATTCTTCTACGTGATTAACTGGTTGTTCTTCTTCAGACATATTAAGTTCTGTAACAGTAACTGTGGTTTCAGGTATCTGTCCTTCATCTTCGACAGTGACAATTTCGGTCTCCTCTTGTCTTCCACCCTTGGTTTTCTTGATGACTCGCTTCTTTGTTACTCGTTTCTTTGTTTTTCCATCTGTAACAATTTCTGAAACCTGAACTTCTTCGGGAAGTTCTTCTACACGAGTGACTGATTGTTCTTCTTCAGACATATCAAGTTCTGTAACTGTAACTGTGGTTCCTGGAGTATTTCCTTCATCTTCGACAGTGACAATTCCGGTCTTCTCTTGTTTTCTATCTCTGGTTTTCTTGCTTACCGCTTCTACAGAAACTGGTGATAATTCAGATATCCCGATTAGCAAGGATTCAGTTGTATTATTTTTTGTTTCCATAGTCCCATCTGTTTCAATTTGAACAAGTTGTTGTCCCTCTGATCCTATATAGTGTTGTACGTTTGTAATCTGTGATTCTACTTTGTTTGATAATGAACTTGTCTGTGTGAATCTGGCATGTGTTTTATGTGGCGCTGTTTCGTCCATAGTGCCTGTAATTTTATCATGTGTCAGTTTTCAAGTTATATAGATGTTTCATAGTGTCGGTGTGTATTTGTGAATGTATGTGAGAAAAATTACTCGTACTTCCCCTACTTTGAATTCTAACAGATATTTTTCCGTACTCACCTTCCTGTTCTTGAGGAATTATCTCACTTATTTGTAGACTGGTTGATAATCCATCTACAATAATCTTAACATTTTTGGAAGTTGGTTCTTGAATTTCGATGGGTTCCAAATTACCGCTTGACAATTGCTCAGTTATGGTTAATTCGTGATGTGGAAAATCACTATAACCAAGTTGGCCCTTCGTGGTTTTGAATTTTTCGGGCATCAAGACTTCATGACTCTGAAGCGGTATATTCTCCTCATTGACGACAATGAATTTTTGATCATTCAGTTCTTCCTGAGCTGTTAACTGTGTTGCCGATGATCCTTCGATTTCAGTACCTGTCTGACCAAGCACTGCTATGTCAGTTATAGTCACACTTTCTTGAAGTAACAAATCCATGTTTGCTACTCTGGAAGAAGGATTTGATATATTCATCGTCTCGGTATTACCTTGCAATAACACGTCCGTTTCCATTATCCCTTCTCTCAAATCTCTTTTTCTGGTTGCTTTCTGAAATTCAGATTCAACTTTTTTCAAGTCACCTATACTATCTAGAATGCTTAGATCTTCTTGTTGCAATACAGTGTGTTCTGAAAATTTGGAATCCGCTCTTCTAGTATTTTCATATTCGAAGCTAGCATCAACTTCTTGTTGGTTAGTTCTTATTTGGAGAGTGGAAGCTGCTTGTTTTGGTTCTTCTAAAGAAATATTGACAGTTTTTTCCTCCTCAATATCCTCTTCAAAAACTTTTTCCTTCTCTATCATGTTGATTTCAGTAATTTCTAGTGGTAACAATGGAAGTTGCTGTTGTTGAGCCTGCCTTTCCTGAGCTGAATCAATATTCATTTCCGATAGTGTTTCCTCATGTTTAATTTCTCTAATCACTGTTGCTTCTGTTGGAGATAGTACTTGTTCGGCATTCATTACGTTAGTTAGTGTATCGAAAAATAAATCTTCAGATTCATTCACTATTGTTTCGGATATTGATAAACTTTCTTCAGGTACATATTCAATATCGATATATTTTTCCTCGATATGCTTATCGTCAAGATGTGCTTCTTTTTCGTGATATTCATTGGACGCAACAATCAGACTCTCAGATTTCATTTGAGTAGCCACAGCAGTTTCCTCTGAGGGTGAGATGACATTCAATAGGCTGATACCATCTTGCACTAACACTTCTGCTTGTGCTAAAGCCTTAATTGGTAGCAGGTTGATTGAAGATTTTTGTTCTTGATGAAGTTTCTCTGTGAAAGGTGTTTCGGAATCTTCACCAATTACTTCGAACACATTTATCGAAGTTGCCTCGGTTATAATTCTATCAGCCTGTTTCAAATTGTCAGTTACAATTTCCATTGTACTTTCGGATTCATGTATCAAATTTTCAGTTAATATCAGGGATTCCAAGGTATCCCTTTGTTCTTTAACATTCGACACTGGTCCTACCTCTGCTGAAACTAATTCTGATGAATTTTCTGACACCATTACTTCAGAAGTTACAATCGCACTGCTTCCTTGGAAATTAGGAGAGGCTGATATATGTTTGCTCTCATGGCTCTCCAAATCTTCTGATATTGCCTCTGGATATATCTCGCTCACTGTTATTTCTGATGATATATCGATTTTTTCTTGAGCTTTCGTTTCATCATATTTTTTCATATCTTCGAGAGTGGAAATATTATCTAGAATCAGAGGAGTACTCTGAACTAGACTCTCTGATATATCGTAGTCTGATTGGGCCGCGGCAATTTTGAAGTTTTCGAGATTCAGCTCGTCAATATTCATATTTGGTAAAACTTCTGTAGTAATAGAACTCTTATTTGTCAAGACCGTTGTTTGTGCCGTTGATAGCTCGGGTTGAATTGACTTTTTCAAGGTTGTTTCAATTTCTACGGGAACAATTTCGGTTGTCGATAATGCATTTAGATCTTGTACAGTGAATTTTGCTTTAGTAGTACTGAATTCTGGAGTTTTCTCGAAAATGCCTTCTTTTTCCTGGAATTGGACCTGCATTCCCATTAATTCTTGACATGGCACTTGAATAGAACTTGCTTTAGTCACTTGTGTCTCTGGAGTGAGTAATTTTTCCAGGTGATCTTCAGCATGAGATATCATCCTTTCAGGAAGTTTTATGGTATCGATTTCAATAGTTGCCTTTTGTGCAATTGGAGTTTGGAAACTATCCAAACCACTTTCTTTGTCTGGTACTATAATTTCAGTAATGTTGAGACTTTGATTTTTCTGTTCCAAAGTGACATTCACCTGGCTAGTCATTGGTTCAAACTTTCCAGTGAAACTAGTTTCTTTTTCTTCAGTCATGCTTTGTGTAACGATCAAACTATTCAAAGACTCTTCTCCTTCGGTTGCTCTAGCTTCTCCTGGTTTTTCAGTCATCTTGTGGATATCAATATTCTCAGAAACCATAGCAACATTTTGTTCAGCTATTTTTCGAGTGACGTCCATATCCGAATGTGCGGATTTTGAATCTGGCATTTTGAATTCATCCATAACATCTTCCTTATCACCTAATATAGCCTCTGTTGTTGAGAATGTCTGTGTTGTTTCAAAAGTAATGGAAGCTGATAACTCATTCTGATTAACATTTACAGGCAAAGAAGTTTCTTTATCCAATATCGGTTGTTCGGATACAACGGCGGAATCGAGCAGATTTGTCGAAATATATGCTGTGGCTTCATCTGGATTGATATGCTTTATATCCCCTACATTATATTCGACGTTCGGTTGCGTCTGGGATACGACAGTTATATTTCCATCTATGTTCATATTTGCATATGCTTCCGTCAATGGTTTCTGGGAATATTCAGATTCTTTATCGTGTACTGTCACCAATTCCACATTCACGCCCTCTCCCATATTTATTGACATAGATCCTTGTTTCCAATCAGGTTTCTGCTCTTCAACGAGTGCTTCTTCCTGCTCAGTTGCTATCATTTCTTCTTTGATAGCTGTTGGTAGAGGAGAAATTTCCGAATGAGCGGAATACTGAGTAGATTCTTGCTCCATAATCTTTTCAGTAGTATCGATTGCTTGTGTTTCAGTATTCAATGAAATTTCACGACATTCAATCTCAACAGAAGCATTTATACGCATTGGTTCCTCCGCCACTTCGAGTTGAGATTCTTTATCAATAGTTGTAGTTTCTGTGACACTTATACTTAGATCTTCTAGTATTTCAACCCCAGCATCTTTAGTTTTTATTTCTTCTGTTTCGAAATTATCATGACTTTCTTCGACAAATGGTTCTGTTCCCATAACGCTATCGAAAAGTAATTGTTCTGGTTTAGCTTCAACAGTAGGAATACATTTATCGATGAAATCACTTGCCGTGTCTTGTGAAAGAGTTTCACTAGTTTCGGCAACTGGTTGTACTGATAAAGATATGTTAGCCGTTTTGGTATCTGGCACTTCTGTTGATGAATACAAGTCTTCTTTTTCGGAGGGGATCGTTTGTGATATTTTGGTCGATACATAATTTTCGAATTCTACTGACGCAACTTGTGTAGGGACCTCTTTTCTCTGATCCATAGATGTTTCTGATTCATTTGAAATAGCTTCAAGAGTTATTACACTGAACTGTTCAGGGTGTTTTTTCGTTGCTGAGAATGTTGTTGCTGTTTCCAAAGGAAGTTCATTTATTGTTTCTTGTACCATAGTTTCTTTTACTTCTATCACTTCTTGAGGAAGAGTTGACGGTTTTGCACTTTCTATTGAAGGTGTTTCTTTTTCAAGATCACCTTCCTTAATATTCGATGTTACACTAGTCACACATAAGCCTTGTGATTCTTTATATTCTGCAGTAGCTCGTTGGTTCATTGGCTTGGTTTCATTCAGGTTAGTTTCATTTTCCATCACCAATGGTTCTGATGTCATAAAGGCGTCTATAGGAATACGATCCGACTTTGCCTTTTCAGTTGTGTATTCGACCATATTAATTCTTTCCACAGAATCATCAGTCAATACCTGTTCTATAATTGCTGAAGGAAGAGAATCTATTACTGATTTTCCCTCTACTGATTGTGGCATTGTCTTTTCAGGCAATACCTTCTGTTTTTCTTCGATATTCACTTCAGTAACTTTTAAATATTGTGATACCGTGAAAGATATATTTCCTTGTTGCTCATCGGGCATTACATCAGATACCTTACTAGATTCTTTCTCACCGGCATGGATTTCAGTTTGTACTATTGAATGGGATATATCTTGGCTGGACAAGGCACTGCATTTTTCTGGACTCAGTTCTTCCAGCTTAGCTGGTGAATCATTCGCTAGTATCTGTTCATTTATAGCAGCCTTGTGTTCATTTATGTTGATTGTTGCTGATGTTTTCTCGACATCTTCCAGTTGCAGTTCCTTTTCATTATCGTCTGGAACTATTTCAGTGATCGATAATGATTCTCCTGGAGAAATATCTACAATGGCTTTTTTCTGATATGGGAAAATGTCAGACTCTAAAGGTTTTTCGATATCTGTTATATTTGTTTCGGTAACTATTAGTTCAGTGAAAGGTTTCGCATATTTCTTAGCTCTACCTGTGACCAGATCTTCTTCTTCAATTATATCTGCATGATGTGCACCCTCAACTTGCGAAGTTACAATACTTTCATGAGTATTTATTGCCATAGAAGCTAAGAGTTGCAGAGGCTTTGGTTGGTCTTCGTATACGGTTTCTCTTTCATTTGTCATTACTTGTGAGACATTGGGTCCTGGCAAAAATTCAGTTAAATCTACTACAGCAGATTTCAAGTCTGGTTGCATTTGAGTATAAGTAGATTCCTTCTCACCAATCTCATGCTCCAAAACTTGTAGAGTCTGGAACGCATCTTGTTCCGATGTAGCGGTTACTTCAGAAGGCAAATTGATACTGAGAACTTCCGTCGTATCGTTTTGTTGAACAATACTTTTATTAGCTACTTGCTTACTTTCGATATCTAATCTTGCGAGCATAGTTTCAGGTTTTTTGTCAGGTGAATATTGATTCTCTTTATCTTGTACATTCACTTCGAGTACATTGACAGCTTCTCGAGGTGAAAAAATAGCTGTCGCTTGCTTGTTTGCTAAAACTAACGTGCTTAGTTCATCTGCACCTTCATTTACCACTGTTTCCGAAACAAGTATCTGGCGTTGCAATGTCTGTTTAGATTTTGCTGTATCCTCAGTGATATTCGTTGGTTTGAGTTCTGCTAAACTATCCTCAATCGCCGTTTCTTCAGTTATACCAGTAGGCAGTAGATTCAAGAGAACCTTTTTACCTCTCTGAGATTCTGGTAAATCGAATGGTTTCAGATTATTCTCACATTCAAGAATTTGTGATTCTGATACTTCTATTTGGTCTTGAGGTCTACTCAACCTGCTTTCAATTGTGAGATATTTCCTTTCTTCTTGGGTATAAAGTTCCTCACTTTCTCCAACATGCGTCTCTATGACACTTGTTGATTCTTGAGTTTGAATATTTGTGAAAGCTATTTCTGTGTTAGGTTCGAACTTACCCTTGAAATCTTCTGGCATATCATTGATCTCAGTTTCCTCTACTGTAATTGGTTCGCTAGAAGAAATGCTAGGCGTCGCGATTACTTCGATCGGTTTAATATCCTCCGAAAGTATGTTTTCAGAATCTTGAATGAAAGTTACAGATTTACTGCTTGTTGTCAAGGCAGTGACAGAAGTTTGTGCACTTCCAGTAGCTGTTTCTGTTTGTTCGTATGTGTTTTCAGATTCACTAGGCACTACAACCTGCGATATGATTGATTCCATTGGTGCTATATTTATGTTTGGCGTTTGTTGAGGAATAATTTCAGGAAGGAAATCATTTTGTGGTGCTTGCGAATCGGTCACAGTTACTGAGATTCCTTCTGATATTGTCAAGTTTACTGATGCATTCGATGTATCAACTGAGTCTGATTTTTCGAAAACTTCTTCTTTCTCAGATGTATCTGTCTGAGATACAATCAGACCTGAATCGACAGCCATTTCTGCAGTTGCTGACTGCATTGGTGGTAATTTACCAGGGATGTAGGTACCCTCTAGTTCTGGGGCAACCATTTCTGATTGGTGCAACGATTGTTGTGGTATTACTTTTCGTATTGCAACTTCGGTAGGAACAAACGATTCAGGAAGATATTTTCCAGGTTTGATCTCAGCTAATACTTCTTCTACCGACAAAGGTTCTTTAGAATCAATCTTATATTTTGGCAAAACTCTTATATTTTTCACAATATCCAGTTCTCCTTCAAATATAGCTTGATTCACTTCTTCAATGTTTAGACTTTCTTTCGTAGAAAATGACCCCTCAGCATATAATCCTTTGGGTTTAACAAAATCATCAAGAGAATGTTCATGTTGGGATGCCTGTACCTCTAAGACTTTAGTTGCCTCATGAGGTTGTAATGATACATCAGCCGAATTTTCAATTTTTTCAAGCTTAGAAAGCTTGGAAGGTACATCACCCAAATTATACTCTTGAACTGATATTCCTTCATTCGGAATGAATTCTGGGAAAGCTTGCGAGCTACTAGGGATAGCTTCCTGAACTAAATTGTCCGCGGAATTTTGAGCACTCGTCTCTGATATCTCAAATGCAATGACTGTGTCGAATGAGGTCATTGCAGAAGCAGTTGAGGTATGTTCTTCTTTTCTGTTTCTTTCAGTTTCAATGACTTGCGTTGTTTCTCCTGATACTGCTGTATATGGCGCTATATTAATTTCTGCCCTCACCTTTGGAGCGTTCTCATTTAAATGAGTTACTTCTTGTGATGTTTTTGCTTCAGAAGAGATACTAGTATTATGAATCATAAGGGGTTTCACCGTTTCTTGCTGAGGAATATCGAAGGGAATTTCTTTCACGGAACTATCTATTTCAGAAATAGTTTTAGCTTCTTGTGGTGTCAGTTCGATGACTGCTTTGTCTTCGAATATTTGTTGTTTAAGGAAGTCAGATGAGCTGTCATCTAAATTATATTCCTGTACTGAAATTCCTTCATTAGGTATGAATTCAGAAACAGCCTGAGATCTGTTAGGGCCAGCTTTCTCAACTAATGGCTTGGTCGAATCCTGTACTTTAATTTCTGATACCTCGAAGGCTTCGACTGTATCGAACTTCTCCATTGCAGAAACATTAGAAGTATGTTCGTCTTCTCTTTCTCTCTCAGTCTCAACCACTTGTGTAATTTCCCCGGAGAGCGCTGCCAGTGGTAGTACATCAATTTCTGCTTTTACTTTCTGAATTCTTTTATCGATATGTGTTATTTCTTGTGAGGATGTTGCTTCAGAAATAATACCAGTATTATGAATTGTGAGAGGTTTCACAGTTTCCTGTTGAGGAGTATCGAAAGGAATTTCGTTCATGGAAACCTCAGTTTCAGAAATATTTTTGGCTTCCTGAGCGGTCAATTGGATAACTGCCTTATCTTCGAATGTTTGTTGTTTATCGAAGTCAGAAGAAGAATCATTCAAATTGAATTCTTCTACGGAAATTCCTTCTTTTGGTATGATATCCAGGAAAGCTTGTGATTTGTTAGGACTAGTTTTCTCAACTAATTTCCCAGCTGAATCTTGCACTCTTGTTTCTGATACTTCGAATGCCTCTACTGTATCGAACGTTTTCTTAGCCGAAGTAGTAGAAACGTCAGTATCTTCTCTCTCTTTCTCGGTCTCATTGATCTGTATTGCTTCTCTTGTCATCGCTGTATATGGCACAATTTCAATTTCTGCACTGATTTCTTGTACAATCTCGTTTTTGATAGCCACTTCTTGGGACGCTGTTGCTTCAGAACTAACACTAGTATTGTGAATCACAAGAGGTTTCACGGATACACTTTGAGGTACATCGAAGGGAATTTCCTTGAATGCAGCTTCTGTTTCAGAGATGTTTTTAGCTTCTTGGGGTGACATATTCACTATTGCTTTCCCTTCAGTTGTTTGCATCTTAGCGATATCTGAAGAGGTGTCACCAAGAGTGATTTCATGTGTCAGAATACCTATTTCAGAATCCATCGTTTCGATTGCTGTTGAAGTTGTAGGCTTGAATTCTTTTTCGAAGGACCCTGTCGTATCTCGTATGTCTTGCTCTAATATTTCGATGGCTTCTTTATCATCAATTGTTGACTTCGCAGTAACAGCAGGACTAGACTTGTCAACATGTTCAGTTTCACTTTCTTGCACTAAAGTTTGTTTTTCTGTAACTGCTGAATGTAGTGTAATGGCGACGTTTGCTGTTGAAGGTAGTGTTGTTTTGTCAATTTGTGCTACTGTTCTGGAATCGATAACTTCCGAATGAACACAAGACAAATTCAGTGGAATTTCTTTGAAACTTTGGATATCCAGAGGTTCAATGGTTTCAATTTCTTCTTGGTCAATGTCATATTCACTAGTTTTTGGCATTCTAGCTCTAATCTTCTTCTTGGAAAGGCGTGTTTTTTCGATATCTTCTGTTATTTCCACTTCAGCTTCAGAGTCCGTCTTTAATTCACCAGTTTCTTTTTCAATTATTTCAGTGATTTCCACGGAATGTTTTTTCTCAGGTCTCTTCGTACGCCTAACTGAGCGTTCGTGTTGTTCTTCGACTTCGTGGATTTCTGTGAAAGTGTATGTATGATTGTTTCGTGTGATTCAATTCTTACAGAGTAATACTTTGTCTAAAGTCATGCCTACGAGGCTAAGCATAGCTCAAGCCTAGGCACCGGTGTCAATAAGTAGGATTGGAAGCGTTAAACTGATCTAGAGTAAAATATTTTGTGTGAGTGGCGAGTATAGTGGAGAAATAGTAAAAAATCAACTCACCTTAAGCTGAGCAGTTAACACTAATAAGCCAATTCTTCAAATTATCACTGCATCTATGCGAAGAAGCACTAAAAGTTATGCGACGAATATAGCGTTGCGATTTAAGGAAGCGCAGAAAAATTCAAGACATTTTCAGCCAGCAATCTTGCAAGTGCTTAATATTGCGCTCGATTATTTCTATCATAAAATATATACGATCACATGAAATTTAGTTAGATTTTTGATATACTTCAACAGAAGTCAGATTCAAACGCAACGCTTACTCACCCTCTGAGTCTTCCTTCTTAGACCGTTTTCTCGTTACTTTGTTTTTATCTATACAGAAGATTTTTGTATAAAATCAAATAATTCAAAAACTTGTTATATTTGAAAAGTCAACCAAAATTTTCGTGACATAATTTTTACTCATCATCCGTGAAATTCATAAATAATTGATATTTCATGAAGAGAAAAGAGATAGACGATCGTCTATTTCTCCGAGCACATGCGATACGATTTCTGGAGGTACAAAGAAGTATTAATAACGGGAAATTGTCGTATAAAGTTATAGAAAACACGATCACTTGATATGAATATTTAATCGATATTATCAGTTCTTTCTTCCAGATTCATTAATCTCAATATATTCAATGAAAGAACTCAGAATCAACAGTTATGATTTTGTTTCGAAAAGTACTGAATACATTATAATGATCAATAGTCGGATCATAGGAACTTTCATCTAATCGTGACGATCGACCAGATAGTCATTTATCTTGACAATACTCGAGTATATAAACTACACCTAAAATATCAATTTTTTTGACTCACCTTCTCTCACTTCTATTTCCTCAGATATTGTTACCATCTCTGAAACGGATTTCACAGTTTCCTGTAAAAAGATCATACTTTATAACACAATGTCTAAGGGATATTCAATATGTATTCATTATTGTCGCTCCACACAATGACAATAGGAAAGATCCTCGGAAATTTTGATGGAATTAACGATCTTTATATCGAATATTCTATGTCAAAGAAACAATGGAAAATCCCAATTATCTATCGTGTACATTCCAATATTTATTGATATTTGAATGATTTGAATACTTACTTCTATTATTTCTGTGGATTCCCACGAACGTTGAATGAAATCTTCAGGCGTGAAACTAGTGATCACTTCCTCAATGGTGACATAACTGGCTTCCACCATTTTCATGAATGCTCGGAATCCAACAGTAGCAGCAAGCTTGCTTTCATCGATGGTGGTCTCTTCTGTCAAAACTTCCGAAATCAGAGGGCCATATCCTTTCCTCTCTACCACATTGACCATGGCCGATTGCGCTTGAGGCGATTTTAAAGATGGGAATCTGTCTTCGTCGTAGAGAACGGTCACTTCTTTCACAGTGATGCCGTTATTGATCAAATAACCTATTTCTGCGATTTCACGTAGAGGAATTTCTCCTGGTCCAAACTCCTTGGTCCGAACAAACTTCAAAATTTGTGTTACTTCCTTTGCCATTCTGATTTCACTGTTTCGTATGATCTTTTCACATTTCTCTATAATTTGTTCCATATTGATTTCGGTTATATTAGCGACTTGAGAAGCTCCAGGTTGTACAGTGGTAAGAGCTTTCCTAGCATGAGGAATTATTTTCTCGATGTCTCTGATTATTTCTTCTGTCATGATTTCCTCAAGGTAAGTTGCTTCAGCAGGAGACAGAAGCTCTTCTGCTTTTTCGCTTGGTTTTTCTTCCACCTGTTCATCAATTTTCTTGGCAGTAGCTATTGCTTCTGTTCTTAATGGTTCTTGGATATCCAGTATTGGTTTGGCTCTAGCTTCTGTTCTAGTTTCAGTAATATCTTCTGTTGTTTCGATTGCTTGAACTTCAGTTATACCCAACGGCTTACTTTCTTCTTCTCTCGAGGTGGTGATGATTTCTTTTCTCCCTCTTCGTTTCTTTTCGATTTTCACGCGTTCTTTCTTAACCCTTTCTTCTTCCTCTTTCGCTTTCTTCAATAATAAAGCTTGCTTCTTGTACTCGGGTATTTCCTGTACATATAGTTTTCCTCTGGTCATAATCGTTCCTAATTCGCTAACAGCTTTGCAAACGTAAGTTCCAATATTATCATCGTTGACTTCTGTTATGGTTACACTTGTTTTGTGGTCTTCAATTCGTATCTTCACCCTTTCAGAGTTCCTTAAAATCTTGTCGTTATGATACCATATTATATCTATAAGAATATATCATTGTATTATTTGAATATATTTTCATTCAATTATATTTATAGTACCTGGAGTTGGTGTTCCAGAAAACAGACATTCGAATTTAATTGTTTCAGCTTCAGTTGTACGAATGTCTGTTATTTCTTGAATGAATGTTGGAGGACTTTGTGAAGCTAAAATCATGAATATGTTCATTAGTACCAGAATTTACATCTCTTCATTTATTATGTTGAATATCAATATTTTTGTCTCTCATTCAAATGCAACATTGATGGATATCATTATATTCAGTATGGAACTTGAATTTCAAGATTGTCATCAAAGGAAATGAAATGGGTTAGTCATGAACCATGTGCAGCAATTTACGATGGTTCATGAATAATCCTTTTTTAACATAAACGAACCATGCTGATGCTCTATAGTACGCTTTATAAAACATACATAACATGCATTTTCGTCCAGATATTACAGGATTCCAAATGATCGTTATTTCAGATAAGTGTCCATATTTCGGAAACAGAATTTTTGATTAGGAATTCTAGCTGTTATTGCTAGCGATCCGGAATTCGATGTTGCAAATTTCAAGAAAATATAGTCATTACCTGTTCCAAAAATGTTTTATCCGGGCCATGCTGGTTGGGTAGGTTTATAGGTCTAAACAAAATGCAAAAGTCACAACATAATTAGTAGGCAGCACACACATTTGATGTTAGTTTACCTTCAGGACTAGTACAGACGTGGGATGAGTTATCCTCCGATGATATGAAAGCGGAAGCTAAACCACATCCCTTGTTGTTATCACTCATGCATTCGCTCTCTAACAAAAGGAATTCTTGTAATTCTTCTTGACTATCAGCTGTATGTAGTTGGGCAAAGGCACTTGGATCGAATTCCCTGGGTTCCAAGGGAAACATACTACAATTATCACTGTAGTCAAACTCTGTTTCTCGAGATGTAGAGTAATTTTTCACTCTAGGAAACGTTTTGCACTTCTCGCTTAACTCTGTCATCTCAAGTGTATCCGAGGAAATTGCAGTGCACGAACTAGAATATCTTCCGAGAGCATCATACCCATATTTCCGTCTATCAGAATCATTATTACTACCCTTCAGACTACTACTTCTAGTTGATGTTTCACTTTTTTCTTCAATTGGTGAGAGAATGTAGAATGGTTCTGCATCTATAAACGTTCCATCACGAGGAGTCTCTGATATATCATCTCCAGTATCTTCATCTCGAGGAAAATCAGGACCTAGTAATTCCATCACGGAACTAAGTGAATGTCGATGTGAATTGAGATAATCTTTCATAGCGATATCAATAAAACCATCTTCTGATATCGATTCGCTATTTTGAGGCTCGCTATGTCTGCGAGTGTGGGATGAAGCTGATAAACGTTTCAGATAATCTTTTCTTTCCTTAACTGCTGCGATCTTACCTTCCCCAGTTTGAGACTGTGCGCTTGAAATGGTTTCTAAGCTGTCAGCTGATAATTCGTACGAACAAGCATGCGTCAAAGAACACTCACTGTTGGCATTACCTTTGAGAGCTGCTGATAATTCCTCCATATGTGTCACCCACTCAGGTTTGCGGTAATCTTTGGTACCTACGATACCTGAAAGATAAAATCGTTAGAGATCGACCACAATAGACATGTCAACTGTTTTGAATTGTCAGATAAGTGTAGAGAGAATATATGGGAGATTTTGGGTTTTTGGTCAAGGATAAATTCGATGACAGCTGAAAATAAACAAGCGTTGAATTTTCAATGTTTTTCTATTATTGAAAATTCTCGAGATTTACCTTCTACTGTTTCAATAGTCAGTTCGGTACTTGTTACTGCAACCCCAAGTGGGTTATACGCCTCGTAGACTATATCACCAACATCGTCTGGGTATACTTCTGTTATCGTCAGAACTGATGTGCCATCATCAAAGTTTTCAATTATAAACTCTTTAGACGGTATTATTACTTCTCCGTGTTTGATCCACCTTCCCTCAGGTTTAGGTTTGCCAACAGCAACAACTTCTAACCTGGAATATTTATTGATACTGTGAATGATATATTCTTTTTAAAATTCTAAAAATTGATCGACATTCTAAATATTTTTGATTGCAAAGTTCAAAGTCAATTTTGTGATGGATAATTTCACATCAGATATTTGAATACTGTATCTAATTTTCAGGTAATTGAATCTACTGAATATTTGAAGCCGAGAATGAGATGAAGATGAGTTAGATATAGACTATACCTGGTTACATCGCCATCTCTGGTAGATACAACTTGGGGCAACTTTTTCACGATTCTTGGTGCATATTCTATGTCACTATCAGATTGGATATCTGTTTCACTAATTGTCTGCAATGAAAAATGATGAAGATTAAAGGTAAGCAGGAATTGTATCAAATTGATAAAAATACATACCTTATCAGCTAATAAGTCTTCTTCCGATCCAGTCATATGACCTAGTTCAGAATCAGGTACATATTCGTAAGACTCGACAATGAGTGATGATTTGCAAACAGCTTCCCCCATTCTGTTAACTGCCATACAGGTATACTCTCCTGCATTTTCTGGAAAGACTTCCGAAATGGCTAATGTGCATAAACCTTCACTATCCTGTGATACAACCACATCTTTAGCTTCTTGCACTGGTTTATCATTATGGTACCATTGTACTTTGGGTATTGGTTTCCCAGTCACTACGCAATTAAATTGCACCTTTTCTCCATCCATTACTCTGATAGGGGATAAGCGCTTGGCAAATCTGGGATATTCAATTTCACGAGTGTCTTCCCATTCGGTTTCTTCAATTACAGCCAAACTTGCAGTACACGTTACTGACCCGACTGCATTTTCAGCTCGACAAGTTATAGATCCAGCAAACTCTGGTGTCACATCACTGATCAGTAGTATTGATTTGTTGTCTTCAGTGAGTATTTTCGTAACTTCCGTGGATTCAAGCGGAGTTGATTCGTGGAACCACTGGAATGTTGCATTCGGTATTGCTGTTACCGTAGCTTCTAAAATTACCACTTCCCCGATAGTTGCTTTCTGCGGTTTGATCGTTTCTACAAACTGGGGAGGTTGTCCTTCACTGTTTTGCTCAATCACTGTTACAGACCCCGAGGATCTAGCCTCGCCTTTCTGGTTGATAGCTCGGACTTCGTATTTACCACCTTTCTGACGTTTGGTGACCTTCTTTTTGACTCTCAGTTTGGTGGTCTTGTCGTCAGTGTTAATTTCGTAATCGCTATTAGATTTGATCTCTTTACCATTTCTTAACCACGTTATAGTTGGCGTGGGCGTTCCTTCAAAATCAGCTTCCAAGACTATTTCTTCGCTTGGTTTTACGAGAAGGGCCTGTACTGGTTTGGTGATTTTAGGAGCATGCATTACTATAGGTTGTGTCATTGTGATAGCTTTAGAAATAACCAAATTTGCACGACATTCCGCCCTTCCAAACTTATTTGCAACTGTCACGCTATAAATGCTCTCATCGTCTGGCGATGCTTCGAGTATTTCGAGTGTTGCTTCACCAGTTTCTTGATTGAAACTCAATTTCCTGGTAGTACTAGGTTTGATTTCTTCACCGTCCTTGAACCATACAATATTTGGAGTGGGTTGTCCAGTTACTGTACAGCGGAAAATAGCATTGTTTTCTTGTTCAATAATTTCTGGTTTGAGAGGTTGTATAAAGTGTGGAGCAATTCCTGTCTCTTCTTTCTCTGTGGAATAATAAATTGATGTTAGATCATATTTGAAGGTATTTTCATAGAGCTAGAATATATTCATTGCTGCTTGAAAAAATGAAAATATCGTTTTTTAACATAAGGCATTATTGCTCATAAGCATCGACTGTATATTAGGAAGCTTAAAACATGTATTGAACAAGCAATAATTCACAAAGAATGACAAAGTTATGCAGTCATCACAGGATACGTCTATCTACGCGATGTAGAAGACTTCTTGAACTCGCATATTATTCGAGAAGCTCAGAATCACTCAAATAATATCATATACCTAGAATGACAAGATTTGCAGTTGAAGTCGCTACACCAGCAGGATTCGATGCTTTGCAGGAATAAATTGCCACATCGTGCGGTTCAACATTCGCAAATTCTAAGGTGACAGTATTTTCGACGATATTTATGAATACCCGTTCGGTGGCGTGAAGAACTTTCTCATTTTTGTACCAAATGATTTCGGGGAACGGAGATCCTTCTACTTCGCATACTAGGCTTACTGGTTTACCATCTTCAGCAACCACAGGCTCTACCCTTTTGACGAATCTCGGCGCAACTGTTTTAGTTTTGAATCTCTCTCCTATCGTTTTCTGTACTTCGGATTTATGTACAAGTGTTTCTTCTTTTATATCGATATCTTCCATTACTTCTTCGGTGGGAACTTTATCAATCACTTCTGTGATTCGTTTCTGTGAAATGATTTCTAGCTCCGGAATTGGTTGACTGTTGTCAAACGATACTACTTTTCTTCTCGTCTTGGATATTTTCTTGGAAATCACTTGTACATCCATGTCTTTTTGGAAAGTCATCTCTGCTATTTCTTCTTCAACTGGTTGCTCTACAGATTCCTTATCAGCTTCAGTTGGTTTCATTTTAGGTTTCAATAATTTAATCACACTTTTTGATGTTTCGATTTTATGTTCTTCTATATTTTCGCCAGCAGTGTCTTCTATTTTTGTTGGTACGAGCTCTACAATTTTTACAGCATCTATAACATTCACTACTTCTTCTGGAGTCGTTTGTGCTACTGAAACATCTTCTTTAGTTACTGGATTTTTCGTCTCTGGTATCAATTTGATTTTATCATCGTGTACCCCAAGAGGGACTTCCAGAGCTACTTCTCGTTTAATTGTTTCTATTTCAATTTTGTATTCATCAACTTGTGGGAATTCTTTGGGAATTGGCTTGAGCTTTACGTCTTCCTTTTCGTCTTCCGGTCGAGGTTTCGTTTTACCTCTAGGCCATTTTTTCTCCTCAGGAGTTTCTTTCAATTGGATTTTT
Source organism: Plagiodera versicolora (assembly GCA_037013635.1). Lineage (NCBI taxonomy): Eukaryota > Metazoa > Arthropoda > Insecta > Coleoptera > Chrysomelidae > Plagiodera > Plagiodera versicolora. The sequence continues at coordinate 5,639,436 of CM072990.1, forward strand.
GGAGTTCTCCTCCACGGTGTAGATGGTTCTTGGACTTTATCAGCTGCTTCCCGAATCTCTTCTGATACCACGATCGCTTCTTTGGTGATCATTTCTGATTCTTCTTCCGTTTGTTCTGGTATGGGCTTAGATATTGAACTATCGGTATCTCTTGACTGAGAGTCTGCCTCTGGAATTTCGAATGGCTTCGATTCATTCGGAGTCGAATCAATCATCCGTTTACCCTTCTCAACTGGTTTCAACCTTACATCTTCTGTTGTTTCCACTACCTCGGGTATTTTACCTTTTCCTATTTTCAATGGCAACGTTTCCTCGCTGATAGCCATTGGCTTAGGCTTGGGTTCACGTCTCCAAGGAGTAGATGGAACATCAGACGATTCCTTGATTGGTTTCTCCAACTTCATATCTTTTGGTACCTCTGGAATATATTTCTCACCATCTTCGATTTCTGGTAGCTCTGCTTCACGTTTTTTAGTCTTCCTTGTTTTGTGTGTAACTGTCTCTTTTTCTATATTAACCATTTCTTGTTTTGGTATAGGTTTCAAGGTGACTTTCTCTATTTGAGTTTCCTCTATAGGAATTTCTCGTCTTTGTGTAGGTTTGAGTTTGACCACCTCAGGTGTGTACACATTTTCAAGGATTGTTCTCTGTAATTCAGGTTGTTTTTGTTCATCAACCTTAAAGACTATGGTATCCTCAATTTCAGTTACTGTTTCTATTGTAATAGAATTAGATGGAGTTGGATAAATTTCTTCTCTAGCAATTTCACTTTGGAGCTCAGTTATATCAGATGGAGTTTGTTTCAGATCTATGGGTAATGTACTCGTTTCACCAGTTTGTTTCCTTTGTCTACGCCAAGATTTTGTATTGAGTGCTTCAGTTCCCTCTACTTTAGGTGTGTCCTTTTCGACTGATTCCGTACTTGGTTTTTCAGATACCTCATCCACGGACACTTCTTCTTTGCGCGAAATTACTTTTTTATCGTCTATTTTTTCTTTTTTCTGTCTACGCCAAGATTTTGTTTCAGGACTTTCAATTTCTTCTACTTTAGGTGTATCCATATCGATTGATTCTGTACTTGGTTTTTCTACTGGAACCCTTTCATCGATTGATGGTCTCTTTACAGGTTTCAGTTCAACCGTTTCAACCACTTCTTTGATTTCTTTCTCATCTTCCTGAACCTTCTTCAGAATTATTTTCTCTTTGTTCCAGGGTACAATTTCTTCAGAGGCGATCAGTACTGTTTCTTCTGTTTTCTCCGGTTGTTCTCTTTCAGATACTTCATCCACGGACTCTTCTTCCTTGCGAGTTATTATTTTTTTATCTTCTACTTTTTCTTTTTTCTGTCTATGCCAAGATTTTGTTTCAGGACTTTCAATTTCTCCTACTTTAGGTGTATCGATATCGATTGATTCCGTACTTGGTTTTTCTACTGGAACTCTTTCATCGATTGATGGTCTCTTCACAGGTTTCAGTTCAACCGTTTCAACCACTTCTTTGATTTCTTTCTTATCTTTTTGAACCTTCTTCAGAGTTATTTTCTCTTTGTTCCAGGGTACAATTTCTTCAGAGGCGATCAGTACTGTTTCTTCTGTTTTCTCCGGTTGTTCTCTTTCAGATACTTTATCCACGGACACTTCTTCCTTGCGAGTTATTATTTTTTTATCATCTACCTTTTCTATTTTCTGTCTACGCCAAGATTTTGTTTCAGGACTTTCAATTCCTTCTACTTTGGGTGTATCCATATCGATTGATTCTGTACTTGGTTTTTCTACTGGAACTCTTTCATCGATTGATGGTCTCTTTACAGGTTTCAGTTCAACCGTTTCAACCACTTCTTTGATTTCTTTCTTATCTTTCTGAACCTTCTTCAGAGTTATCTTCTCTTTGTTCCAGGGTACAATTTCTTCAGAGGCGATCAGTACTGTTTCTTCTGTTTTCTCCGGTTGTTCTTTTTCAAATACTTCATCCACGGACACTTCTTCCTTGCGAGTGATTATTTTTTTATCTTCTACTTTTTCTTTTCTCTGTCTACGCCAAGACTTTGTTTCAGGACTTTCAATTTCCTCTACTTTAGGTGTTTCCATGTCGATTGATTCCGTACTTGGTTTTTCTACTGGAACTCTTTCATCGATTGATGGTCTCTTTACAGGTTTCACTTCAACCGTTTCAACCACTTTTTCTTTGATTTCTTTCTTATCTTTCTGAACCTTCTTCAGAGTTATCTTCTCTTTGTTCCAGGGTACAATTTCTTCAGAGGCGATCAGTACTGTTTCTTCTGTTTTCTCCGGTTGTTCTTTTTCAAATACTTCATCCACGGACACTTCTTCCTTGCGAGTGATTATTTTTTTATCTTCTACTTTTTCTTTTCTCTGTCTACGCCAAGACTTTGTTACAGGACTTTCAATTTCCTCTACTTTAGGTGTTTCCATGTCGATTGATTCCGTACTTGGTTTTTCTACTGGAACTCTTTCATCGATTGATGGTCTCTTTACAGGTTTCACTTCAACCGTTTCAACCACTTTTTCTTTGATTTCTTTCTTATCTTTCTGAACCTTCTTCAGAGTTATCTTCTCTTTGTTCCAGGGTACAATTTCTTCAGAGGCGATCAGTACTGTTTCTTCTGTTTTCTCCGGTTGTTCTCTTTCAGATACTTCATCCACGGACTCTTCTTCCTTGCGAGTTATTATTTTTTTATCTTCTACTTTTTCTTTCCTCTGTCTATGCCAAGATTTTGTTTCAGGACTTTCAATTTCTCCTACTTTAGGTGTATCCATATCGATTGATTCTGTACTTGGTTTTTCTACTGGAACTCTTTCATCGATTGATGGTCTCTTTACAGGTTTCAGTTCAACCGTTTCAACCACTTCTTTGATTTCTTTCTTATCTTTCTGAACCTTCTTCAGAGTTATCTTCTCTTTGTTCCAGGGTACAATTTCTTCAGAGGCGATCAGTACTGTTTCTTCCGTTTTCTCTGGTTGTTCTTTTTCAGATACTTCATCCACAGACACTTCTTCCTTGCGCAAAATAACTTTTTTATCGTCTACTTTTTCTTTTTTCTGTCTACGCCAAGATTTTGTTTCAGGTTTTTCAATTTCTTCTACTTTAGGTGTATCCATATCGATTGATTCTGTACTTGGTTTTTCTACTGGAACTCTTTCATCGATTGATGGTCTCTTTACAGGTTTCAGTTCAACCGTTCCAACCACTTCTTTGATTTCTTTCTTATCTTTCTGAACCTTCTTCAGAGTTATCTTCTCTTTGTTCCAGGGTACAATTTCTTCAGAGGCGATCAGTACTGTTTCTTCTGTTTTCTCCGGTTGTTCTCTTTCAGATACTTCATCCATGGACACTTCTTCCTTACGAGTAATTATTTTATTATCATCTACCTTTTCTATTTTCTGTCTACGCCAAGATTTTGATTCAGGACTTTTAATTTCCTCTACTTTAGGTGTTTCCATGTCGATTGATTCCGTACTTGGTTTTTCTACTGGAACTCTTTCATCGATTGATGGTCTCTTCACAGGTTTCAGTTCAACCGTTTCAACCACTTCTTTGATTTCTTTCTTATCTTTCTGAACCTTCTTCAGAGTTATTTTCTCTTTGTTCCAGGGTACAATTTCTTCAGAGGCGATCAGTACTGTTTCTTCTGTTTTCTCCGGTTGTTCTCTTTCAGATACTTTATCCACGGACACTTCTTCCTTGCGAGTTATTATTTTTTTATCATCTACCTTTTCTTTTTTCTGTCTACGCCAAGATTTTGTTTCAGGACTTTCAATTCCTTCTACTTTGGGTGTATCCATATCGATTGATTCTGTACTTGGTTTTTCTACTGGAACTCTTTCATCGATTGATGGTCTCTTTACAGGTTTCAGTTCAACCGTTTCAACCACTTCTTTGATTTCTTTCTTATCTTTCTGAACCTTCTTCAGAGTTATCTTCTCTTTGTTCCAGGGTACAATTTCTTCAGAGGCGATCAGTACTGTTTCTTCTGTTTTCTCCGGTTTTTCTTCTTCAGATACTTCAGCCACAGACACTTCTTCCTTGTGCGAAATTACTTTTTTATCGTCTACTTTTCCTTTTTTCTGTCTACGCCAAGATTTTGTTTCAGGACTTTCAATTTCCTCTACTTTAGGTGTTTCCGTGTCGATTGATTTCGTACTTGGTTTTTCTACTGGAACTCTTTCATCGATTGATGGTCTCTTTACAGGTTTCAGTTCAACTGTTTCAACCACTTCTTCTTTGATTTCTTTTTTATCTTTCTGAACCCTCTTCAGAGTTATTCTCTCTTTGTTCCAGGGTACAATTTCTTCAGAGGCGATCAGTACTGTTTCTTCTGTTTTCTCCGGTTGTTCTTTTTCAGATACCTCATCCACGGACACTTCTTCCTTGCGAGTAATTATTTTTTTATCTTCTACTTTTTCTTTTCTCTGTCTACGCCAAGACTTTGTTTCAGGACTTTCAATTTCCTCTAGTTTATGTGTTTCCATGTCGATTGATTCCGTACTTGGTTTTTCTACTGGAACTCTTTCATCGATTGATGGTCTCTTTACAGGTTTCAGTTCAACCGTTTCATCCACTTCTTTGATTTCCTTCTTATCTTTCTGAACCTTCTTCAGAGTTATTTTCTCCTTATTCCAGGGTACAATTTCTTCAGAAGCAATCAGTACTGTTTCTTCTGTTTTCTCCGGTTGTTCTTCTTCAGATACCTCATCCACGGAGACTTCTTCCTTGCGAGTAATTATTTTTTTAACTTCTACTTTTTCTTTTCTCTGTCTACGCCAAGACTTTGTTCCAGGACTTTCAATTTCCTCTACTCTAGGTGTTCCCATGGCGATCGATTCCGTACTTGGTTTTTCTACTGGAACTCTTTCATCGATTGATGGTCTCTTTACAGGTTTCAGTTCAACCGTTTCAACCACTTCTTCTTTGATTTCTTTCTTATCTTTCTGAACCTTCTTCAGAGTTATCTTCTCTTTGTTCCAGGGTACAATTTCTTCAGAAGCAATCAGTACTGTTTCTTCTGTTTTCTCCGGTTGTTCTTTTTCAGATACCTCATCCACGGAGAGTTCTTCCTTGCGAGTAATTATTTTTTTATCTTCTACTTTTTCTTTTCTCTGTCTACGCCAAGACTTTGTTTCGGGACTTTCAATTTCCTCTACTTTAGTTTTTCCCATGGCGATTGATTCCGTACTCGGTTTTTCTACTGGAACTCTTTCATCGATTGATGGTCTCCTTACAGGTTTCAGTTCAACAGTTTCAATAACCTCTTTGGTATCTTTTTTATCCTTCTGAACAGTCTTCAGAGTTACTTTTCCTTCCTGCCATGGTAAAACTTTCTCAGTAGCCTGTAATATTATGTCATCTGTTTCTTGTGTCCTATCCCCTGGGACTCCACTATCTTCTTTCACTTTGTGATTCGATGTGTCATCGGACTTTTGTTCAATTGCAGGCTTTGTGGCTCTAAGAGCTACCTGTTCAATATTTTCCTGCTGGATTCCTTTCGATTCTCTTTGGGTTTTCTTCAAGGAAATGAATTGTTTATTCCAAGGAACAGCCTGCTGCGCCGGTGATTGTTGAGTTTCATCTGCTGTTTTTGTACTTCTTGGTTTACGCCAATCTTTGGTTAACAAATCTTCCTCTCGAGTTACGGTTTCATCTAGCTTTTCTTCGACCGATAAGATAACCGAATCATCTGTATGAATATTATCTTGCAGAGAAACAGGAGTTGTCGGACTTGTATGACTGATAGATTGTGTTGGTACTTTTGGTTTACGCCAGTCTTTTTGGACTAAACTGTCATCATGTTTCATGGTAACGTCTTCTCTATCATCAATCGATAAAATTGTTGAGTCTTCTACAGTGGACTTTTGTAGATGTGTTGGTTTTTGTGGTTTACGCCAGTCTTTAGCTGTTAATTGTTCATCTACATTACTCTCGTCAATCTCCTCTGCAACAGATAGTATCGATGAATCTTCTGTATGTACTGACTTCGAACTCACTTCGTTTGAAACTTTCTCCTGTGATTCTTTTGTTATTCTCTGCGTTTTCCTTAGAGTGATTTCTTGTTTATTCCAAGGTACGAAATCTGATTTCGGTACTAATTTTTCTGGTAATTTTTCTGTTTGTGAATCAGGTTCTTCACCTAGCTTCCTAGGTTTGCGCCAACCTTTTGGTGATATCTCATCGTCTCTACGTTTCAGAATATCTTCTGATTTGTCAACAGATAAGAGAGTTGAATCCTCTTTATGTGCAAAAGATTGTTGTTGTCTTGGAGAACGCCAGTCTCTCATTTGGATATCACTTTTTCTATCGACTTCTAGTGTCTCTCTTTTATCCAGAGACAATATTTGGCTATCTTCTGTATGAGAAAGATGTTGTTTGGATGTTTCTATTTCGCCAGATACTTCTTCGATTTCCTGTTTCAATGACTTGCTATTCACTTTTTCAACATTTCTTCTGGCTTTCCTTAGGGTTATCTGTTGCTGAGTCCATGGTTGAACCTGTTGTGGACTGGGTCCTTCTTGATCAATTGAACCTTTTTCTAATGGTTTTTTGTTTCGAGAACTTTTTTGTCTCCATGGTAATGATTCATCACCAACGGGTAATTCATTTTCGTCTGCAATTTGACTGCCACCTTTCGAACCTATCGGAGATTTCAAAGTAGTTTGTCCAGGTCCAACAGGACCATATCCGGATTGGCCTTTAATGTATTTAAGTTTTTCACCGTTTTCTTCAACATCGATTGTTGAACTTTTGCGATAAGTACCTGGGCGCCCTGTAATTCATAATCAGTTTGTGGGCCTCGCAAAATCATCGGAAAAAATAAATAAAGGCAAGCAACTTAGGGGAAGAATTAGAGAAAGATAATTCTACGATGAAAATTATCACGTTTCTTGAAATTTATATACTATTTTGGGAAATATGTATTTTCAAGCATATTTGTCAAATTTGAAAAAATAAAAACTTTTCAGGGGGTGATTTCCCATCAAAAAGGAAGATACAAAGAAACTTCATTGGAGCATCCCTTGTTAACATACAGCCCAAGGGGGTACATAATGAAACTGGTTCCATAACTTTCTTCACGAACACTGAAAAAGTTACAAAATTGAAATTAACGTGATATTCTCTACTATCAAGAAGACACTCACTACCTGCATCAAAATATGAATAGAGATAGATAAACGAAACAAATTTATCAATAACGAAACATACATCATAGCAAATGTATCCCCTTTAAGGAAAGTATATTGAAGGGATGATCAAAAGAAGTTTCTTTACATGAAATCATTTTTTCGATGAGAAATCAATTCATAAAATATTTTACACCTATTACACCCTGTATACTTCAACAAACTCAAAACAATAACTGAGTACTTGAAAAACTTTATAATTGACTATGATTATTTTGTTCGCTTAGTTTTTGAATTGATTTGATTGAATATATACACACTACTGTATTTCATATCAATGTTCTTCATTGATAGTTTGGAGCTCGATCATTAATGAATATTTCTTTTGATTTGCAGGTATTATAAATGTTGGGAATATTGAATTCAAGATCTGTAAAAATTCAACAGTACTCAGAATATCTTTGGCTCAGAGTAACCTATTAGTTGAATAGCCGCGATAAGGCGTGTCCAAGTTTATTTTCAGATAAACTCTCAGTACGAATATGAAAATCGTGATGTAACAGAAATAGCTAGACCTCCTCTTATGCATCTGATTCGATCGACGAGAAGCAGTGAATCACAGCATTGGTAATGATATACTATTTTTGGCATACACAGTTTGCATATTTCAGGAGAATGACTCAATAGAGTGGAGAACACACGCATCGTTGGATTATTTCTACGCGCTCCCCACTATTACAACTGGGAATTTCATAAGAAGACGCTCAGTTGACTTCTGGCTGGTTACCTGTGAGTGAGTTTTGTGGCGGTGAAGTGCGTTATGTGGATATTTTTCATGTTTAGTGTGTGAAGTGTATACACCTGACCAGCCACATAAAATTATGGGGGACAACTATTCATTTATGATACTGAAATTGAGGAATTATTAGCTCCCAAGTATCATCTGATTCAGTTTCATTATAATGTAATATTCTTCTCTGTAATCTTATGTGGCTTGTATTGAACAGAATAGAACATTTATTTCATAATATATTTTCTTTAAAGTCCCAAGTGTGATATTTGAGATAAGGATTTTGATGTAACTAACTTATTTAAGTTATATTACCAATAATATTGTTGAATAGTCTCGCTCTTTGTATTTTCGAGTGATTATAAATAGTGGTTATTCAGGTGGATTGTTGATGTTGCCTTAACTTAGTCACGTCTCAGGTGTATTTTTCTGGAAAACTTCCAACTATCGACCTGACCTTGTTACAGTTGAGTCACACAGGTATTTTTGGAAGAAGTGTTGAAAAAAGACTAGCCATATGACAGACATAGAATGAATTTATTGATTTTGTATTTTATTCGGTAATAAATATTGTTTCGACAGTTGTTTTATTTTTTATTGCACATAAAGTGTTGACTGTGAAGTCTGATATAAAGAGATATATTTCATTTGAGAGAATAAAACTGACATATAGCCAGGTGAAGAATCAGTTTCTATGCCTCCCAATATAGAATGTGTAATGTTACACATAAACTTGGAGTTTAAAATAGTTTCACAGTGTTCGTTTGCACACGAGTCCACAGTTATACACCAAACTAAATAAGCTATATCTTTGCTCAGAATTAGAACATATTATGAAAATAAACCAGCAATCTTTCCGATCTAGAACGGAATATATCTATTTCTTTTATCTTTTAACAGGTGCAGGTGAGGTGATTTTCACATCTGCTACAATGTGTATTTTAGGTACATTCACCGTTGGGATTGTATACTTGAAACTCATCGTCTTTCAACAATAGCAATTTATTGAATAAATATTTGCATTTATACATTTTTATGGTAAAATATTTCATAAATAATGCCAGCGTTCAGCAGATTAGTGCCAAAGCTGTATATTTTCACTCCTAAAAAATATCACTTGGAACGTAAACTGATTGTTCTTTATCTCCACCACCACTATCCTATATCTCAAATTATCCAGTGACGTAATATTAGCATCTTTCAGAGAAAAATTGCAAGCATAAGCTATTCTGTTTACCAATCAATAACCAGAATGAAACTGAACCAGTTGAAACATGGGAAATTCACAAGACTCTTTCGCTAAACTAATATATGGGTTTATTTCTTACTTTTGACGACCAGTTTTGCTGATTGTTCTACTTGTCCTGCCGATGAAGTTGCTCTACAACTGAAAACTCCAGAATCTTCTTCGTAAGTGGAAGAAATCAGCAAGATAGCATTGTTGCCTTCTTGGATCATCTGGAACAAAATGATCCTCAGTAAGAGTAACCAGGAATTCAACCGTTGACAAGAATTTTAATCTCCGGCCGTTTTGAAATTGTAGATATTCAATTTTGAATAGGAAATTTGGTTTCTGAGAGTTTGTCAAATCATTTTCTTGATCAAATTCAACGTTACATCGATATAAACTGATGATTGAAAATCTCACTCCTTCAGTTCAGGTGAAAAATGTTCTGTACAGAAATTATTATGTTATAGAACTGTAATTTGTTATTTTGTGATCGATTATTCCGAAGACGAATTTTTTGGTAGTGAGGCAGACATATGTTAATCGAATGTATATTATTATTGAATATAAATAGCTCTTGTTAATGTTATCGAAAATATTGTAATGGAATCCAGGAGAACTTGAATAATTCCCCTGTATCACATGTTTGGAAGCTCTCGAATATTCTAGAATAGAAGAAGATGGAACATCCTGTGAGCAGTCTGATGAAAAGAGATGAAAAGATATGACAGAAGACTGACAGTTCTAGAACATTCCAGAACAGATGTAAAACATATAAATATCGAGCTTCCAAACAACGTTAGTTAGTTGAAGAATTGAACGCGACGTAGTTACATCGTTGTTGATATAAATAGTTGAAATAAATAGTTTGTTGGTGTTTGTACGTGAAAATAAATAGTTAATCAGTTGGAAATCCGTCTGTTCTCTCCTGGAACCCACGAATAACGTTACAATTGGTGTCAGAAGTGGGATATTCGTGAATTTAGTTGGACTTTTGATCATCTGAAGTGAAAAGACAGTGACAATGAAGAGACTCAGTGAACTGAAGGTGGCAGACTTGAAACGAGAGTTGGAAGAAAGGGATCTTGAGACCACAGGGACGAAAGCGGTGCTACAGCTTCGTCTGAAAGAGTATCTGATTGATGTTGGTCAAGACCCAGAAACTTTCATCTTCGAAGAACCGGAAGACAGGATTGCGAAACAGATATCGGCTCAATCTTTGGCACTACGTGAAGAGTTTTCAGTACAGATTGCTCACCAGAAAGAAGAAATGGATGCAATAACAAAAAAATTACAAGAATTGGAGCAGCAATTTGGAAAAGGTGTTCAAAGGCTAGAAAAATCTGAGGTCAGTGAACAAATTGTGACGAAAATAGTATCGGACATCCTAACCACTACGAATCGAGTGAAGCCTCCTACGTTTGATGGTAAAACATCATGGTCAAATTACTTGAAGCAATTCGAAGCAGCTGCAAAAGCCAATGGATGGACATTGAAGGACAAGGCGGTGGCGCTCATAGTTGCTCTACGAGGGGATGCATTGAATATCTTGCAAACCATCCCAGAAAGTAAAGCTGACAGTTACGAACATCTCATCAAACGCCTCAATATGCGATATGGTCAAGAACATCTACAACAGGTATTCCAGTTACAGATGAAGAATCGTCGACAGAGACCCGACGAGAGTCTACAGGAGTTTGAAGCCGACGTAGCCAGATTGTTTCATTGTGCATATCCGTCAGCTCCGGAGTCTGTTATGGAATGTCTAGCTGTACAGACATTCGTCGATGGGTTGAGAGACATGGAAATGCAGAGGACCGTACGTTTGTCTCGACCCAAAGACCTCCCCGATGCACTAGCAGCAGCGTTGGAGTTCGAAGCCGCAACAGAAGCTTCCCGTGAATCTGCTAGAGTTCACAACATGAATGACGACGGTAACAGCTCACTGAACCAGGAATCTACTGAAGGCCTACTCGATGCGATAAAAAGTCTTCTGAATCTGAATAAGACAAAGAGAACGGTTCGCCAGCGGAACTGTGGAGAGCTGGGACACAATCGAAGAGTAAGCAAACGAGCCAAGAAGTTTGCTGAGGATCGTTTGAAGATTGAAGAGACATCAATCAACAGAACTACTGTTGTGAGCGATGATTGGTTACCTGCAGCAGTCCGACAAGAACAGGAGAAAGATCCAGAAGTCCGGAAACTCCGAGAATGGAAGAAAGCAAATCGTCGTCCCAATTGGCAAGAAGTAGCACCATTATCACAAACCTTGAAGGCCTACTGGGGTCAATGGGACTCCCTGGTTGTGGAAGATGACCTGCTGAAGAGGAAACTGGAAAACGCTGATGGATCGGATCATCGAATGCAGCTAGTGATTCCTAGGAGCCGAGTCCCAGAGGTACTGCGCTACATACACGATGGAACTTCAGGAGGGCATCTTGGAATGAATAAGACTCTGCAGAAGGTTCGTGAGCGGTTTTACTGGGCGAACTACAGTGATGACGTACGAGATTGGTGCCGTAAATGCACCATCTGTTTTGCCAGTAATGGACCGCACCGGAAACCAAGAGCTCCTATGAGACAGTACAACGTAGGTAGCCCTTTTGAAAGAATCGCCCTAGACATCGCAGGTCCATTTCCGGTTACTGATGATGGAAATGGATATATCCTAGTTTGCATGGATTACTTCACGAAATGGGTGGAGGCATATGCGATTCCTAACCAAGAAGCCGTAACCGTTGCTAATGTCCTGTTGAAAGAATTTATTAGTCGCTACGGGGTACCAATGGAACTCCATTCTGACCAAGGCCGAAACTTTGAGAGTGAAGTATTCCGGACAATGAGTGACAGGTTAGGAATCAGGAAGACCAGAACGACGCCATTACACCCCCAATCGGACGGAATGGTGGAGCGGATGAATCGAACTGTTGGAAAGTACCTCTGCAAAGTTGTAGATCAACACCAACGAGACTGGGATCAACATCTACCCTTCTTCTTGATGGCCTACCGATCAGCAGTACAAGAATCTACAGGACAGACTCCAGCGAAGGTACTGTTTGGACGAGAAATGAGGCTTCCTTGTGACCTGGTATTTGGATGCAGACCTGGCGAGGACGTAGCAGGTGAAGACTACATAACGAACCTGAGAAGGAAGTTGAACGATATCCATGAATTGGTTCGTTCCAAGATCCAAATATCCAGTGAACGAATGAAGGACCGTTATGATATCCGGGCTGAAGAAAATTTCTACAAAGAAGGTGATTTAGTGTGGCTCCACAATCCACAGAGAAAACGGGGGCTCTGTCCTAAACTGCAGAAATCTTGGGAAGGACCCTATTGCGTGAAAAAGAAAATCAACGACGTTATCTACCGCATCAGTAAGGTACCCAACGGCAAACCCAAAGTCGTCCACTTCAATAGACTGGCACCATTTGAAGGAACTTCAGATCAATCAGTGAGGCAGATTCAAGTACAAGACGAGGACGAGCCCACTTACGAAAATTTCATGAAAACCTATAGCGGTTCGTCGAAAGCAAGGTTTGACGTGACCAGAGAAGAGAGTCGCGACCTGTTCACTACTCCTGTAGAGTATGCATTGGCTCACTGCATCGCCCAAGACCTTCAGATGTTCCGAGGGATAGGCAATGTGTTCCGGAAAAAGTTTGGTAAACTGGAAAAACTTCAAGAACAATGCCCATCTATCGGTCGAGCCTTGGAAATTGAAGATAGCAGTCCTGAAGGAGTTAGATCGATCTTTTATCTGACAATCAAAGAAAGACATTTCCACAAACCATCTTACAAGGACTTATGGGACGCATTAATTGATCTCAGAAATACCTTACTGAGAAAAAGAATACAGAAAATAGCTGTACCAAAGCTGGCTTGCGGTTTGGATGGCCTGGATTGGAGAATTGTCAGGAATATGTTGGAAATTATATTCAGGTTTACCGAAGTTGAAATTCTGATATGTTGCTGGAATCCTAGGGAAAATCCAAGACAGAAAACGGTACCATGCTACTTCAATCGGACTTCACACTGCCGAAACGGAACCAACTGCTCCTTTCTCCACCATAACGAGCAAAATGCATTCCAGGAGGAATGTCTCTTAAGGAGGGGGCAATGTAATGGAATCCAGGAGAACTTGAATAATTCCCCTGTATCACATGTTTGGAAGCTCTCGAATATTCTAGAATAGAAGAAGATGGAACATCCTGTGAGCAGTCTGATGAAAAGAGATGAAAAGATATGACAGAAGACTGACAGTTCTAGAACATTCCAGAACAGATGTAAAACATATAAATATCGAGCTTCCAAACAACGTTAGTTAGTTGAAGAATTGAACGCGACGTAGTTACATCGTTGTTGATATAAATAGTTGAAATAAATAGTTTGTTGGTGTTTGTACGTGAAAATAAATAGTTAATCAGTTGGAAATCCGTCTGTTCTCTCCTGGAACCCACGAATAACGTTACAATATATTCTCAGTTTTACTTTTACTAATATGTGTTTCGGGCAAATGAACTCTGAGAGTTTTTTGTTGGAATATACTGTAAATGCATGCAGATGTTTCAAATAGAATATAAACTTCGTAGTCGAAGAAAAACAAATAGAAATTGTGAAAGTATCTGTTAAATTTGTGAATTACCTGAAAATCTGGCGATTCTGGAATCAGGAAACCCTCTCTGAGCCATTGAACAGTTGGCTTGGGCTTGCCAGAAATGGTAGTTTTGAACTGTGCTGGGCTGCCTTCAACCACAACAACATCTTTCATTGGTGTCATCGATGGTGCAACTTCTTGAGTTTCAGGTGCCAAAACTCTCAATCTCGCCTGAGTTGTCACTGTACCTGCTGGGTTCTCTGCAGTACATTTGTAGACACCTTCATCTTCCGGAAACGCTTCCGAAATCTTCAAGGTACAGAAATCACCCTCCTTGACCATCTGGAAGTATCGAGATGGTTTGATTATTTTATCACCTTTCTGCCATTTGATGGTAGGTGTTGGTTTGGCTGAAATCTTGCATCTGAATACTACTGCCTGTCCTTCTCTGATGGTTTGCTCCTTCAGCGGTTCAATAAGTGTTGGAGCCTTCTCGGCGCCTGGAGTAGACGGCTTAGTTTGTTTTTGTGGTGTACTTGGAGCCTTCACTACACACTCTGCTTCGCATCTTGCTTCTCCAGAGCTGTTCATTGCAACGCATTCATATTTACCCGAATCTTCGGGCACAACTTCTATAATGAGCAAAGTGTAAAGCTCGTCCTCTTCTAAAGTCTTGTATCTTATATCTGAGGTGACTTTTTTGCCGTTTTTCAACCAGTACACGTCCAGAGGTTTAGTTCCATTGATTCTGGCGTCAAACCTCACAAGTTGCCCCACGTTAGCGCTTGTACTTTGGATTGTGGTTGTGAAGCTAGGCGGAATGACTCCACCACTTCTACCTTGACGCCTCCTTTCCTGAACCACAAGGTTAGCACTGCATTTGGCAGTACCACCACGGTTTTCTGCTATCACACTGAATACTCCGGAGTCTTCCATAAACACCTGTCTCAGTTGCAGTATAGATTTGGTACTGAATGTGTAAACTTTTAGATCGGGTGAGCTGGTGATGGGGAAGTCTTCCCTGTACCAAGTGATCTTTGGCAACGGGTCCCCATCGAATTCCACTTCAAAGCGAGCGGAATCATTCTCGAACGCTCGAACCGGCTGAATTTTCTTTGTGAAGACAGGAGGATTCGATGGTAAAACTTGTCCTTGAACGAGCCTTTCTTGCGTCTTGGCTTTGTGCTCTACGTCGGTAGTTTCAGTTGCGGTGATGTTACGGGTGATTTCGAGGTCCCCTTTTTGTTCCTTCTGTACTTGTTTTTGTTTGGTTACGTAAATTTCCCTACCATGTACACCAGACTCAGTAGGTTCTGGAGGGTAGGCTGCTTGCTTGGAGTCGATTTCTACTTGTTGTTGTTGGATAGTTTCCTTACTCTTGTCGGTTTTTCTCAACCTAACTTGATCCTTATGTGGAACAGGTTTTGGCGCCTCTGCTTTTGGAATTCGAGGGATTGGAGCGAGCTCCTTTTCGAATGGTTTTTCCTCCCTATAAATCAAAGATAATTGAGATAAAAAATACTTGAGGATGGATTGAAATACTTACAAACTGGTTTCGTATTGTTGTGCCATTCCTCGAGCAACAGAACTGCTCACAACTTTCTCTCCAGGAATAGCGAATTGATGGGACTGTTCACGCAACTTTATCTCTTTGATTAATTGTTCGCTTTCGAGCTCCTGTAATTTATTGTAATACTCCTCGCCTTTTTTATTTTTGATGCTCTTCTGCCATTCGGTTTCCGGTTCTTTGAATTCTTTGGGTTGAACGTGTACTCCAGTGACGTGTATACCACTTTCTCTTTGAGTAGTATTACGTTCATCGAAAATTCGTTCGAGTTCGGTTTCACTTCGTTCCTTTTGGTATTCAGCAAGTTCAAGATCATACCAAGCTGTTGAATATATAAAAATGAATTTCATGTTGAGCTGAGAAATATGAACGATTATATTTCATTCAAGAAGAAATGAAATGCACTGTTCAGGCACATGCAATATTTTCAAAAGGTAAAAAATAGGCATACCTGTTCAAAAATTCCTCGAGCAGAAAGAAAGCCTTAGTTATCCCTTGAAGATTGCCCAAAAGCGGAAAAAATCTTGCTAGGTGATGAATATAGGGTTTGGGAATAGGAATATTGGGTTTCCTAGATAATGTGCAGTGTTAGTGTTAAAATACTGTGCTGGACTGAAATCTATGCTTGTAGTTAAAGGTGGATACATGTGCATAATGTTGAAGTAAAAATGTTAAATGTGCTGTTGTTTCCATGTTGAACTTACGTCTCGGTGAATTTTTGAGAACTCCTCTATAGTCGTCGTGTCTAGGAATGATTTTCAGTTCCGTTTCCGCAATAGCCTCACCAACTGAGCTACGCGCAATCACTTCAACTTTACCCGTATCGTATTGACGGGTTTTGGGTATATCTAGATGGTACATTCCATCGTAGGTGAGTTTGTAACGGGCTCCGCTCACTACGGTATGTCCGTTTATGAGCCACATAACACGTGGTTTTGGATGGCCTGTCACACGACAACAGAATCTTGCCCACTCCCCTTCTTCAACTGTTACGGGTTCTGGTCTGCTCACGAAGATAGGAGCTGATCTTGGTTTGGATTCCTCTTCTGCTTCTTCCGGTACTCTGCAGAAAACAAGTTACATACAGAAGGGAACAAAAGTCTGGAAACGCTCAATTATCTCACAAATGGGTAGTACGAATTGTACAAAATTTTTGGAATACGAAGATTTCAGATTTGATATCAGCAATGTTGTCAGATTCACATTTCTTTCTGATATTATTACTAACTTTGGTTTTTTGAATGGATCACCCCGTATATTGTACCATTATTAGAATGTCCCCTTTCAGTACCAGTTCAACCATATTTGATAATGTCAGGAAGGTCTTGAATAAATAAAACAAGAGTCTGCATACGGCTCGTTACATCAATAAAATCTTCAATACAAACTAAAATACAACGTAACAATTGAAAGATTACTACACTACCAAAATAATGTTCAAAATGTGCCCCGTTGTTTATTTTACAGGACCCTAATCGATGGTACATAATTGAGCGTTTCCAGACTTTTGTTCCACTCTGAACCTGAACCTGAACCTCATTCAGAACAGAAGGATGCATATAGGTTTTACACTTACACCTGCCAAGCAGCTTCAAGTTCGCGAATTTTCTCAATACTTTTCATGCCCTTTGGTAACTGGGAATCGTATATGATTCCTGGTTTGCCAGTGGTCTTGATGATTGCTCTGGTTTCATCCATACCATAAAGATTGGTAGCTCTGCATAAATATTCTCCACTATCTTCTGGATATACCCAACCGAAATTCATAGCGACATAACCGAAGTCGTATATAGGCGTGAATCGATTTTCTGAAAATGAAACAAAATCGTGTGAAAAACGGAATGAATAGGATATATTGAAGAAAATATTATACTCATTGACTATCTTTTCATTACGCTTTCAGTAAAAAAATACTCACTGTGAGGAAGTGGTTTTCCATTGAGGAACCATTCGACCTTCATGTTGGGATCACCTACAGGAGCCAATTGACATTCGAACTTGGTTGTTTGCATCTCAATGAGCTCAGTTTGACTTTGTATTTGAGTAACAAACCTTGGAGGTTGTTTCTTCTCAATATCGTAGAGATCGTCTTCAGTGAGATATACTTCAGAAGTGTATTTTTTGATTGCAGCTTCCATTTGCATCAAGGTTTCTGATCTCTTCATGCCTTTAGGCACTTGATTTTGTAAAATAATGTTTGGCAGTTTTTTGCAAGTGATATTTGCTCTAGTTAAATCTTCGCCATAATCATTTACTGCTCTGCAAACGTATTCTCCGGAATCCTCAGCATACACATACAAAATATCGAGAGAAATATATCCCAGATCGTAAACTGTTTTGTAACGATGTCCAGAAGGCAATAATTTGCCGTTTCTATACCATTCGATGCGAAGTTTTGGATCGTCCTTGGGTTCCACCCGACAATCGAAATGAACTGATTCAGCTTCTTCCACAGTGGATGACTCGATTTGGGTTATGAATTTCGGTGGTGAAAAAGTTTTATCTTTTTCTGGAGCTTGCGAAACTGGTCCTTTCTCCAACTCTTTCAGTTTTTCAGCACTCATTCCAGAAGGAAGTTGGCTATCTGTATCTATGTTCCTCTTGGTCTTAGAGGTAACAGTTGCCTTGGTAGTGGCAGATCCCCACTTGTTGGTTGCTCTACAAAGATACTCACCAGCATCTCTGTTATAGATGTAGTCAATATCAAGAGAAATGAATCCGAAATCGAAAACTTGGTGAACCCTCGATCCAGTTGCGAATGGTCTGCCATTATGGAACCAATCAATTCGCATCGTGGGATCATTGGTTGGTTCGACTCTACAATCGAAGTGAATTGGACTTCCTTCTGAGATATCAAGATTGTCCTTGATCTCAACGATGAATCTTGGTGGATTGGGTTTTTCATCTTCAGCGAGAATTTCTTCTCTTTTGTGCAGCTGTTCTTCGAGTTTTTGTATGCTCTCAGTACCGGTGCGGAAGTTCGATGGTAGCTGAGGTTCCATGACAATTCCTTGTCTTCCTTTAACTTGCAACTGACAAGACACGGTAGCTTCTCCATGACGATTTGTTGCTTTGCAAGTGTACATTCCAGAGTCTCTTTGATAAACGCCAGCAACTTCCAGTATAACAAAACCGAAATCGTTGATTGTCTTGATTCTTGATCCAGACCATAAAGGTTTACCATTGTGGAACCATTCAACTCTCATGCTCTGATCGTTAACTGGTATAAGCCTGCATTCGAAATGGGCGAGCCCATTTTCGTTCAGGATCAAGTCTGAGGGAGATGTAATGAATTCTGGTGGTTTACCCGAATCATCATCGGGAGTGAGTTGAGATGGTGCAGCACCCAAACCTTCAAGCTCAGCAATTTTGTCGATGGTTCCCTCCATTCCTTTTGGTAATTGTGATTCGAGAATGATGCTTCTCTTTCCTGACACCTTCATCGAAGCAGTGGTAACAGCTTCTCCATATTCGTTGAATGCTCTGCAGGAATATTCTCCAGAATCTTCTGGATAAACAGGTGATATCTCGAGGATAACAAAACCAAAGTCGCAGAACGTTCGGAATCTGGAACCGGTTCTGAGTGGTTTACCATTCCAGAACCATTCTACTTTGAGCTTCGGATCGTCTGTTGGAATGAGACGAGCTTCAAAGTGAGCATTTTCACCTTCACGTAAACTGTCAATGTTTGATAGTGGTACCGTAAAGACAGGAGCTTTTCCTTTCTGGATCTCCTCTTTTTCATCTCTCGTTCGGACCAGAGAATCTTCCAAAGTTTGGATCTTCTCTAATCCACCTTCCATGCCCTGAAAAATCAATTTGAAATAATCCACTAATTTCCAATTTAGCGATTCTACTTACCCGCGGGAGTTGCGAGTCCAGGATTAAATTCGTTTTCGAGATGCATTTCAAAGATGCCTTAGTTGAGTCTTTTCCATGTTTATTATAGGCTCTACATTCATATTCTCCAGAATTTTCCTCGTAACAATACAATATGTCAAGAATGACAATACCGAAATCATGGAAGGTGCGGTACCTATGACCGTGAGGCAATTTTTTACCATTGTAATACCATTCTACTACAAGATCTGGATCCGTAACTGGAGTAAGTCTTGCTTCGAAGTGAGCACTTTGACCCTCTACAAGTTTCGTTGCGTCTTGGATTTGAGTAATGAATTTGGGTGGCTCTGTAACAGGAGTAGACGGAGCTTGAGCATGTTGGCCCTGGAGACTTTCCAGCTCTCTGATTTTAGCGAGAGATTCAGGTTGTAGACTATCACTGAAGACACCTCCCCTGCCATGAGCAGAAATAGTTGCTTTCGTGAAATCTTCACCGAACTTGTTGTAAGCTCTGCACACGTATTCACCAGAGTCGTGGCTCTGAATATAGGAAATATCCATAACCACGAAACCAAAATCGGATACGGTCTTTATACGTGACGACTGCAAAATAGGTTGTCCGTTGTGGAACCATTCAACTTTGAGGTTAGGATCGTTCACTGGAACTAAATTACATTCGAAATGAGCTGCTTGCCCATCTTTCAAACCAACAATATCTTTGATTTGAGTTGTGAATCTAGGTTTCTGTCCTGCAGATTTCTCTACGCACTCCAACGAAACGTTCTGTTCTGCTTCACCCCACTTGTTTACTGCTTTACATGTGTAGGTTCCCGAGTCTTCTATTTTGGTTCCTAATACTTCTAGTACCACCATTCCAAACGCGTGTACAGTTCTGAATCTGTGAGATGCCTCAATAGTTTTACCGTTGTAAAACCATTCCACAGTCATTGTTTGATCACCGATCGGAGTTAAACCGGCCTCAAAGTGAGCAATTTCTCCTTCGCTCAAGTTGTTCAAGTTGGTGAAGTCAGATGTGAAAACTGGTGCGTGTCCTTCGTCAGATTCAGCCAAGGGCATCTCAGGTCTGTGTAGAGAGTCTTCAAGGTCTTGTATTCTTTCAAGACCTTCTTGTCCCTTTGGATGTTGTGTGCGTTCAATGAGGTTAGATTTACTAGTGCAGTATATTGTGGTTGAAGTGAATGCCTCTCCAGATTTATTGTAGGCCTTACAGGTATAAATACCTTGATCCCTCTCGTAGATATCGGTTACGTCTAGAGTAACAAAACCGAAGTCTTTGGTCAATTTGAACCTGCTACCATGATCCAGTGATTTTCCATTGAAGAACCATTCGATCTTCAAGTTTGGATCTTCTTTTGGTTCCACTGTACCTTCAAGATGCAATGGTTGACCTTCTATCAATTTGAATTCAGGATTGAGAGGTACAATCCAAATGGGTTTACCGAATTCTTTCTCAGGTGCTGATAATTGCCGTTTGTATTTATCAGCAATGGCGCGTTCTACATCATCTACAGCATCCAAGCCTGCTTTACCCTGTGGATGTTGTGTATCCAGGTAAATATTCTGCTTGGCAGTACAACGTAATGATCCAGAAGTTTCAGCCGAGCCTTTGCTGTTGGTTGCTTTGCAGGTATATATACCTGAGTCTTCTTCGTACGAATGCGTGATATCAAGTGCAACGTATCCAAAATCATATGTTGACTTATATTTGGCTCCACTTGGTAATGGTTTTCCATTGATGAACCATTCGATCTTGAGTGTTGGATCTTTAGATGGTTCAACGTTACACTCGAAGTGAACATTATCTCCCTCCATACACTCAACATTGTTCAGATGAGTTATGAATATTGGGAGTTCGTAGGTAGGCTCTGGGGCATCTGGTCTGGCTTCTTGTGGTCTCTCAAGAGCTTCCAGTTTCGGAATAGCCTCAGGATGCAAAGTTTGTCCCAGAAGCCAGTGACGATCTTCGATTTTCAGGGAACAAGTCGAGATGGCTTCTCCTAATTTGTTTGTAGCTTTGCAAGTGTAAATAGCTGAATCGTCATCTCTCAACCCATTGATTGACAATGTGACTAGGCCGAAGTCGAAAGTACTGCGAAGTCTAGTACCTGTTGATAGAGATATTCCATTTTTGAACCACTCTATGCGAAGGTTGGGGTCAGCTCTTGGTTCGACCTGTGCCTCCAAGTAGACGTGTTGTCCTTCGATCAGTTTATCATAACTCTTCAAGTGTGTGGTGAAAACTGGCGGTTGTTGAGGAGTAGTATCAACAAACATTTCTGGAACCTTATTCATCTCAGCTTCCTTGAGTTGTATCTTCTGCCAAGCATCAGGTTGAAGTGGTTCTCCTACTATGTTCGATCTGGGCTTCACTTTCATCGATATGGAAGATACTGCTTCACCAGCTTTATTGATTGCCTTGCACATGTATACACCTGAATCTTCTTTCACAGTAGACATGATGTCCAGGGTAACGAATCCAAAGTCATGCGTTACTTTGAATCTGGATCCAAGTTGTAACTCCACTCCATTAACATACCATTCGAAACGTAGATTGGCATCACCAACTGGTACTACTCTTGCTTCGAAGTGCGCATGTTGGCCTTCCCAAAGTTCTGAAGGTCCGGTTAGCAGTTGAGTGAAAATAGGTTTGTCAAATTCACGTTCAGGCTCTTCAGTTCTTGGAGCTAGTGGTTGTTCCAGTTGAGCTATTTTACGTTGAGCCTCTGGATGTTGTGTATCCAGTTGGATGCTGGCTTTGGCTGAAAAATTAACAAAATTAGTTACTGATCACTCGACATAGTATAACGCACTCACTTCTAATTTTCATAGATGCAGTCGTGACAGCTTCTCCAAGTGGATTGGTGGCTCGGCAAATGTAAACTCCTTCATCCTCGTCTCTGACATGAGAGATATCCAAAGATACGAATCCAAAATCATGTACTTTGGTAATGCGAGAGCTGTCTTCCAATGGTTTTTCATTTCTGAACCATTCTACTCGCAGTGTTGGATCACCTACAGGTATCAAGCGACACTCAAAGTGAGCAGTTTGGCCTTCATTAATGAAGTCAATGTTCTGGAGAGGTTGAGTGAAAACTGGTCTTTGTCTGGTGACAGGTTCATCGTGTTCTGGCCGCTTATAAGGCTGGTGTTCTTCGAGTTGCCTTATTTTTTCTAAACCTTCTGGTCTTTGTGATTCAAGAATGATGTTGCTTTTGGAAATAACATTGAGTTTTATCGAAGAAACGCATTGTCCTAGATTATTGATTGCTTTCACGGAATATTCACCGGCATCTTCTGGTACTGCATGTCCAATGTCTAAAGCGATGTACCCAAAGTCGAACGTGATATGGAATCTTGATGCCGAAGGTAAAGGTTTTCCATTATGGTAAAACTCGATTCTCAAGTTCGGATCATGAATTGGCTGAACTTGAGCTTCGAAGTGAGCAGTCTGTCCTTCGTAAATCTCAGTAGTACCACGCAGCTCAGTTATGAACGTGGGTGGTGTTGGAGCGGGCTCTTCAATTTCTAATCTCGCCGGATGCCCTTGGGATTCCAATTCTCTTATTTTCTCGAGACCCTCTGGATGATGGGTATCAAGGAGGATACTCTTTCTGCTCCCAACTCTGATATTGCAAGTATTC
Source organism: Plagiodera versicolora (assembly GCA_037013635.1). Lineage (NCBI taxonomy): Eukaryota > Metazoa > Arthropoda > Insecta > Coleoptera > Chrysomelidae > Plagiodera > Plagiodera versicolora. The sequence goes on from CM072990.1 coordinate 5,662,253, forward strand.
ACCGCTTCTCCAACAAGATTTGTAGCTTTGCACATGTATGTGCCGCTGTCTTCAGCGTATGCGTAAAGAATGTCCAGTGCAACATAACCGAAGTCATGTGTTGTTCTGAAGCGATGACCAGCCTTCAGCTTCACTCCATTAACGAACCATTCAATCTTCAAGTTGGGATCATTGATGGGTTCAACTCTGCACTCCAAGTGAGCGTGTTCACTCTCTTTGAGGTTTTCTAAACTTGTTAGTGGGGTAAGGAAAACTGGTTTCTGAGGCTGACTCTCGATTTCTTCTTTCTTGGGCCGTTCATAGTTTTCGAGTTGGCGAATCTTTGTTAGCCGCTGTTCATCAAGAGTGTCTAAATAAAGACCCGATTTGGCAACAACTGATACTGCAGCTGTTGTGACAGCTTCGCCTACTGCATTTCTTGCTCTACACATGTAAGTACCAGTATCTTCGGCATAAGCATACAAAATATCAAGCGCTACATATCCGAAGTCATACGTTGTTTTGAATCTGTGACCGGTTTGGATTGGTCTGCCATTACAGAACCATTCTACTCTCATAGTTGGATCATTGACTGGAGTGAGAGTGGCTTCTAAGTGAGCACTTGATCCTTCAGGTAGGTTCTCGATAGTCTTGAGTCCTCTTCCAAACTGTGGCTTCTCCAAGATGGCAGCATCGTCAGAAGATATACGCTTGTATTTCGAGTCATCTTCTAGATGCTGGATCTTTTGTAGAGCTCCCTCGTGTTGAGTTTCTCTAATGATAGATGCTTTCGCTGAAAATTGATTAGGATGTGAATAGTTTCCTATGCTACTCGTGAGTGAACTTACATTTGACAGAAGTGACAACCGAAGATGTTGCTTGTCCAATCCTGTTAGTTGCTCTGCAGGTGTATTCACCAGAATCTTCAGCGTATGCTGTGAGGACATCTAGACTAGCGAAACCGAAATCATAAGCTGTCCGGAATCTATGTCCAGTGGTCAATGGTTTGCCATTATGGAACCACTCAACTTTAAGATTCGAATCGGGATATGGCTCAATTCGACACTCATAATGAGCACTTTGACCCTCAACTAATTCTGCAGGGCCGTTGAGCTTGGTAGTGAAAACAGGCGCTTGAGTTACTGTTATATCTTCCTCTTCGCGACGTGTGTATTTAGTTGAATCTTCTAGCTGTCGAAGTTTCTGAAGAGCTCCTTCATGTTGCGACTCCAACTGAAGAGAAGCTTTAGCTGCAATGCAAATCCTTTATTAATCTCGTAATCATGATATATTTTGTATGCTTACATTGAACAAATAATGTTGCTGATGTGACAGCTTCTCCCAAGTCATTCACTGCTCGGCAGGTGTATGTACCAGAATCTTCTGGGTTGACGTATTTCATATTAAGAGCTACGTATCCGAAATCATGCATGGTTGTCAAACGGTTGGCTGTAAATAAAAAATATGATGAGGATGAAGATTGACTTACATTAAACTTGACTCACATGCTTCAATTGGCACGCCATTACGAAGCCATTCAACTTTTAATCGAGAATCTCCCACCGGTATGAGTCTAGCCTCAAAATGACCAGCTTGATTTTCAGCTACCCTCAAATCTTTGATAGGCATGGTGAAGCATGGTGCTTGACTGACAGTCTCCTCTTGTACTGTTCTCTTCTGATAACGTGACGAGTCTTCCAACTCCGATAAGCGTTCTAATGCTCCTTCATGGACGGATTCAAGGTAAATCGATTTCTTCGATTGTACGTTACAAACTGCTGATGTAACAGCTTCGCCTAGCGCGTTCGTTGCTCTGCACGTGTATGTTCCAGAGTCTTCAGGGTACGTGTATAATATATCCAGAGCAACGAAACCGAAGTTATTTGTTTCGGTGAATCTGGATCCCGATTTCAACGGTTTTCCATTATGGAACCATTCAACTTTCATAGTAGCATCGGATACAGGAATCAGTCTACACTCAAAGTGGGCACGTTGACCTTCTTTGATGTCGATGTTTTTTAAAGATGTAGTGAAAATTGGTGCCTGAGTAGTCACTTCTTCCACATCTTCCCGTCTTTGATATCTTGAACGGTCCTCTAAGTGCTGGATTTGTTGTAGACCAGTTTCGTTTTGGGTAGAGGTGATAATTTGTCCAGATTGTCTACATTTCAGAACACAGTGTATTTCGTCTCTTCCAACAAGGTTTGTGGCTCGACAAGTGTAGGTACCTGAGTCCTCAGCGATTAGATCAACGATATCTAATGCGACGTATCCGAAGTCGTGGATTGGACGGAATCTATGCCCAACAGTAACAGGTCTTCCATTCTTGAACCATTCAACTTTGAGATTCGGATCAGTGACTGGTTCTATCTTGCATTCGAAGTGAGCATGCTTTCCTTCGGTCATGTTCTCCAAATTCTTTGGTTTGGTGATGAACGTAGGCTTTACAGTAACTTGTTCGTCTACGAATTCAGTTCGTTTGTAACGAGAGGAGTCCTCTAAATGCTGTATTTTTTCTAGTCCACCAGGATGCTGACTCTCAAAAAGCAAATCCTTCTTTGCTATTACTTTCACGGAGCATGAAGTCACTGCTTCACCTAATTGATTTCTGGCTTGGCAAGTATAGATTCCAGAGTCTACTGGATATACGCTCAGTAAATCAAGTGCCACATAGTCGAAGTCATAAGCCGGTCTAAAGCGATGCCCAGTTTTCACTGGCACGCCGTTAACGAACCATTCCACTCTCATTGATGGATCTCCAACTGGTTGCAGACGACATTCCATATGAACATTAGTTCCTTCAACGGTTTCGATGTTATGCAAAGCTCTCGTGAACTGAGGTGCTTGCATTACTGTAACGTCTTCCGCTACGTGTTTCCGGTAACGTGAAGAATCTTCGAGTTGTTGAATTTGTTCCAAAGATTGTTCGTGTTGAGTATCAGTAATGATATCAGATCGACCAATAACTCTCACACATGCAGACGTATGTGCCGAACCAAGTTGATTTACAGCACGTACTGTATATTCACCGGAATCTATAGCAGTGGCATGGATGATATCCAAAGCAACGAAACCAAAATCATTATAAGTGCGGAATCTCGAGCCTACAGTGACGGCTCTACCATTACAGAACCATTCCACTCTCATGGTAGGATCACCCATCGGTTCCAAACGACACTCTAAATGCACGTTTTTACCTTCAGACATTGGTTGTGGGTCAGAGAGTGGTACAACGAATATTGGTTTGGACTTGCACAGCTCTTCGATGTCGTATTGAGGCTCGACAAATTTAGATTCTTCCATATGTTTAGTTTTGTCGAAGGCATTTCGATGCATGCTTCTTGTATCTATACTTGCTCTAGCTATATATGGAAAAAAATGGATTAGTGAAATATCGTAATGAATAATCAATTATGTGAATCTGAATGAAAATGTAAAAGCGTTGAATAGTTCAAGCTGATTATTTTCGTGATAGAATAGTAATTCGTTCCTGCTGGTTGTTTGAAAGATGGAGAATCGACCCTGAAATTTGTAATATAGAATGAATCTATTTCATTTCCAGATCGATTTATGAAAAAGAAGGTGATGATTTAACCACAAATAAATGACGGAATTGACTTACTTTCTACGATCATGCTGGCTGACACTTGTGCTTCTCCTAGAGCATTTCTTGCGACGACTGTATATGTACCAGCGTCTTCTTCACGTACGTTTAGAATATCAAGGGCGACGTATCCAAAATCATGGTATGTTTGAGTTCGATTAGCAGTCTGAATGGGTTTTCCATTGAAATACCATTCAGTTTTCAAAGTCATGTCATTCTGAGGTTCTACTCTAGCCTCAAAGTGAGCACGCTGCCCTTCAACAATCTTGTTCGTTCCTTTCAGTGGTCCCAAAAACCTTGGTTTTTGTGTGACAGTAACTTCCTCTTTGGAAGTTCTGCTATAGCGAGTAGAGTCTTCCAAGTGTTGGATTTTCTCCAAACCACCTGGGTGTTGTGAATCGAAAATGATATCTTTTTTACTGACAACGCTAAGTTGTGCAGTGGTCGTGGCCTGTCCCATTGCGTTGTATGCGCGACATGTGTAATGACCGACATCGTGAATGGTGACGTCTTTGATAGTGAGTGCGACATAACCGAAGTTGAAGAAACTGGTGATCCTGGAGCTCGCCTCAACTGGACGACCGTCCTTGAGCCACTCAACTCTGAGCGTGGAATCTCCTACTGGCTCCAAGCGAGCTTCGAAGTGGGCGAAGCCTCCCTCTCTGATCTGGTTCTGATCCTTGATCGGCGTTTTGAACACGGGGGGCTGAGTACTCTCTGGAGAATCCAGTACGTATGATTGGTGCTGTTGGCGTTGGTAAGCTTCCAGCCTTTCAACTTCTTCGATGTATTTCTGTTGTTCGGGTATTCCTAGATCCCCAGTAACGGTGGATCGCGAGAATACTTTGATACTTGCCGTGCTGATAGCTTCTCCTAAATGGTTAACCGCCCGCACAGTGTACGATCCAGCATCTTCGGCCCGTAGGTGCATGATGTTGAGAGAGACGTAGCCGAAGTTGAAGATGGTAGTGATTCGTGAACTGGCGGTGATTGGTCGGCCATCTTTGTACCACTCCACTTTCATCGTCGGATCGCTTACTGGAGTAAGCTGAGCTTCAAAGTGAGCGTTCCTACCCTCTTCTAGCTCTCCGAGTTCTTGGAGTGGTCGGATGAAGTGCGGTTTCTGATTAGATTTCTCTTCGATACTTTCGCTTCTTTGGTATCGCGTGTAGTCTTCGAGGTGTTGGATATACTGCAAGCTATCAGGATGTTGACTGGACTGTTCGATTGAAGCTCGAGGGTTTACAGAAAGTAGGGCTCGAGATTCGACACAACCAGTGGCGCTGGTTACACGACAAACGTATTCCCCGCTGTCGTTCATAATGAGACTTATCAAATCTAATGCAATAAATCCAAAGCGGAAAATGGAAGTAGCTCTAGAACCTGAAACAATAAATAGTTTTTCCATCATTCATTCAAGATATTGAAAAAATTATTGTTCATAACATATAAGAAATTTTGTTTCATACAATTAAACTTGATTGATTTTTTTAGAACGTTCAATGATAAAAGTACGTACTTGCAGCTAGAGGCCTTCCATTCAAAAACCATTCTACAAGCATTGTGGGATCACCAACTGGTTCAATTCTGGCTTCGAAGTGAACTTTTCCTCCTTCAAATTGAACAGCATCGCGAAGAGGAATAATGAATTGTGGTGGTGGATAAACGCGGTCCTCTTCTCCGGCTGGTGCGTGCGGCTTAGCTCGTTCAACATGGCGAAGGTAAATAACTTCTGGGCCAGGTTCGGGTCTACAAGAAAATGTTTGAAATTAAATTCGTTGCACATTCCGATTCAGAAGATCAATTGTTTTTCAGTGCCAGTGTAGTATACACTGTTTCAATATAGAAATATTGATTTTTGAATTAGTACTCACTCTGGTTCGATGATTTTCGTGGGTCTGGGGAGATGAAGGCGTCTTGGTTCAGGGGTGGGCCCGTGGGGTGTCTGTACGAAGAGTCGAGCTCGAGTTGCCGTGGAGCCAGCGACATTCTGAGCTGTGCACTGGTACCAAGCCGCATCTGAAGCTTTCGCTCTTGGTATATCCAAAGTGGAGGCTCCTCCATCGATGGCGATTCGAACATCGGGCCCGCTAACGAGCGGTGCGCCGTCCTTCTGCCAAGTGATGCGTGGGGTTGGAGTTCCGACAGCTCTAGCGTTGAGCACAACAGGTTCTCCTTCTGCTACATTCACGGTGGTGAAGCGCTCCACGAATTTCGGAGCGACTACCTGCTCTTTCTCGATAACGTTCAAGTTGCACTGGAAGGACGTTTCTCCGGTTTTGTTCTTGGCCAGGCAGGTGACTACGCCGGAGTCGTTGCGGTTGACAGTTGTTATCATGAGGGCGTGGTTGCCTGACTCGTTGACCAGGATCTTGTGGTTGTGATCGTCGGTAACCTGGCGGCCGTTGATGTACCAAGTAACTTCAGGGTATGGGCGACCAGTTACACGGCAATCGAACCTTGTCATCTTTCCCTCTGTGACATCCCTGTCTCCGCAAACTCTTACGAAATTGGGTGCTAAAGTTTTTCCACTATCGTTTTGCTCGGTTTCGGTTTGTTGTCTGAACGTAGATTCATGGATAAGACCTTCCTGGGTGGTCACAGGTTCGATAGCCAAGTAAGCAGAAGATACTACACAACCTTGTGGGTTTTCAGCCAACAGAGTGTAATGGCCAGAGTCTTCTGATGTGGCTTGTTTCACTCTGAGATTAGCTTGATTATTGGTGAAGGTAGTTTCATACTTCTGCGACTCAGTGACTCTCTGTCCGTTCTTGAACCAGGTGAGTCTGGGTCTGGGATTAGCAGACAACTTTGCGGTGAACACAGCGTCAGATCCTTCGAGCAACTTAGAGTTACGAGGTTTCTGTGAGATTTGTGGGGGTGCAGCAGGACCCAAAGATCTTTCTATTGTCGTAGAAATTTGACTATCTTTTTCATGAGTAGATCTACGTGTGATAGACTCTCTGAAAGAAACTTCTCTCAGTAATCTATACTCGAACGTATCTATTTTGAAATCTTCTATGGACGTTATCGTGCCATTTGAGTAAGTGGTGGTTTGTTCGAGCTTCGAAAAAGCTTGCCTCTGAGGAATCTGCATCCCCTCAGGGGAAATATAAACCGAACATATGGCTGCTCCATACTGGTTCTTAGCGTTACACACATACTCTCCTTCATCGCCAGGTCCGATTTGATGGATCTGGAAGGTGATATCACCTGTAGATTCATTGTAAGATAGGCGATGCTTTTGTGAGTTGGGTAGAGGAGCACCGTTTCTTGTCCAGGTCACAGTTGGTTGTGGTTTCCCGGAGATGCGACCTTCGAAGGTTGCTACGCCTCCTTGGGCGAATCGAGCGTTGCTAAACACCTTTTCGAAAACTGGGGGTTGAGCATTGGGGCCGAAGCCAGGAATTTGCTGAAGTTGTTGTTGAGTCATCTGACCACCTAAGGAGAGAATAGAGTGTTATAGCATTATTAGACTATTTTTCGTAATGTTATTCAAGCGAGGTTACGATCTCTTAGAGAATAGGGTTTCACTTATTTATATACGTTTGTGAAGTAAAGGACCAGGATTATTACCGGAGAAAAAACTGGTGATCGTAACTCACTTGCTGGAAAACAAAGCTGCGGCATGCGTTTTCATTCAATTCTATCAACTATGATATATGACATTCAAGATGATTCAGAAATGATGGAAGTTATTTTGTTCTCGAATTGTATACACTTTTTTTTCGATCATTTTCGAAAACATTTTATGAATAATGATAGTTCGATTGCATAAAAGTAGTCAACAAAAATTTTTTCTATTCTCTCGTAATTCAGGAGGAAAGTAAATAACAAATAACATTCCCGTTAATGTAGGATGTTTATGTGTAGAATTTTCCTGAAATAACATCAAAATCTTGTTTATTTTGGCTTCCTTTGGAATATTATATTAGGCACTTGTCTTAAATCATGTCCATGAATATGATAAACTGGTAACAATTTGGACGACAGCCTATGTAGAACATTTTTCAGTTGACAGCGTGAAAGCAGTAGAAATCGAGCCGCGACCGACTATTTTAGATCTTGGATCACGTTTCAGCCACCCATTTTAGGAGCAACTATTTTTAATGCACCAGTCGGAAAGGCGCAATACTGAGTGCTCGTCTATGACGCGGGCATAGTTGAGATTGATATATTTCATGTAAATTTCTCAATACTCTTTCAAATTATTCCATATCCATTCATCTTCAATTCGATCGATTCTGCGACTGTTTTGATTTGAAGAAAGGATTGTTTATTCAGGATGTACTTTTTTTTGGCTCAATGATATTGTTTTTTTTTCTTCATATCCAATGTTTATTTCAATGTTTATTTTTCTTGAGTTGCCCATCGCCTATTTTTGAGAAGCAATAACAATGTATTCATAATATTTCCGATGCAGATCTAGGGATTATGGCAATGGGATGCAAGTGAATGTGTCGAATTTTTCTAACTCTGGAGTGAAGCCAAGTCACGACCACTTTAAATTAATCAATTCGAAACATCTGAAACGGTGAGGGTAATCTTTGGATAATTTATTAGTTTTTATACAACTCGAAACATCTTTTGATATTCTCGAATTTTTTATTTTACTTCCTCTAACGGATGATATATAACCGGAATAAATACCAAAGGAATAATTGTTCTAGAGACTACAGAATTAGCTTCAACTCCTAACAACTGAAATCTTCCACATATTCATTCAAGGCAAGGTTTCCATTGAATTTATTGTCGAAAATATAAATAACATAATGTCAAAACGAACTGTTGCAGTTCAATAGTAGATTGAATCAATTCCTTCAAATGAAGAGGTGAAAATTTTGAATATTTTAAACAGGAAAACAACTCCACCGGATGTCTCAATTTCGCATAAAGGCATTATATTATATGTATTGATGAGTCATTCGGTGATTAGACACAATGATATTCAACATTTTTTTCCTGTGAGAAATTTCATTCTCTGAATTTTCCCAAATCAAGTAATTTACTAGACACTTGAATATATTCGAGAAAAACTGCATTCAGTTATTTTATACAATTTGTTACTTGTAAATTCAGGTAATAATAGCATAGTTGATTTCGTATTATGAAATTCGACACGGCTTTCGCATGGAACTGCTTAGTTGGTATAATCTATAATATGATGAATTACAATAACCCTATATGATCGAATTTATGCTATAAATTCAGTATAGTAATAATAATAAAAACATATTCCATTTGGAGTTTCAAGGTTGCATTCGAGTTCCATATGGAATATACAATTATTTATTCTCGTGAAAATTATAGAAGACCTGTGAATCTTCAATAGAAATCCAGCTCAATGATTTTGAATAATGTATCGATGATTCAATCGATTACTTCAAGCATCCGAAAATAACTACATTTGAAGCCTGCGAATTCGACCAATCGCAAATAAACAGTTCACATTTTCTACTGATCCGCAATAATATATGACGCAAACAGGAGTAGGGAACACACTCTATTACGGAACTTTTGTGGAAGACAAACGCTTGAAGGAAGCGCAGAGTACGCTTTTGTGATTTGGGCTTCAGATTAAGCGAAGCTTCACTACTAGTTAGGTTTACTTAGCTTTTATTTCACCATGGGATATGCGACAAGCATTGACACTTTAACAAGTCCAAAGACATGTTGAAATGAATGAAGAAATTGTGTTGAGTTGAACAAACCGACAGAACTGTTCAAATTCGTGCTCAGATTTTCTGGGACTTCTGAATATCCTACGTTTATGCAACAGGTTTACTTCGTATATAATGAGAAATTATAACTTCTGGTTGATACAAACACTGTGATATACTGAGAGTAGATATTCTTCAGTGGAAGGAGAATGTATATTCATGACGTTAAAATACCCTTTTAGACAATAATTACTATTTGGAATTCGAAAAAATAGATGTGAGACATCTTGAAATATAATTCCATTAGAAACTCAAGGTATGGATTGGTTTATTCTTTGTGTTATGAAATTGGACTTGGTAAATTGTGATCGGAAAAAAGCTAACGAAAAGTTCATCCTAACCTGAATAGTGACCAGTGACTTGTCGAGTGACATGCTGCTCTGTTCTGGTCACCCTCTGAGTCTGACTCTGTTGCATCTGACTCTGCTGAGTTTGCGACGTTTGAGTCTGACTCTGCTGAGCCTGAGACAGTTGTTGCTGCTGTCGATTCATCTCGTCCCCACAGAAAAATCACAAATATTCGAGAAAAAAAAAGCGGAACACAAAGCACAAAATCACAACACGCTAGTGTCTATAAGAAGAAAAAAATGATAATTATATCTAGTCTCTGTAACGTTTTCGTTTGCCTTCCACGGCTTCAGTTAGCAGAAGTTCAAGTCATCCCCGATCGATCTACCAAGACGTCGGTCGTTTGCGAATTGCGAGCGAAGAATGGCTGGTGCGGGGCGCGCGTCCTCTCCCGCTGTGGAGGTCCAAGGGGTTCGGGTCTGTGCACGAGCGCGGCCGATTCGGGGACTATTTCGGGACGCGCGTCAGGTGATATGCGATCCGTGGCTGCGGCGACGCTCTCGTCGATCGTGACTCAGTAATAGTGCTTACGAATACCTTAAGTCGCTAGCGAACGCTATTTTCGAAATGTGCGAGGGACGGTGCATGCATGACATTCTTTAAAGTGTGTCAACCAGGTTGAAAAAAAAGGCGGTTCTAGAAAAATACACTCCGATTGCGGACGTTTCTCTGTTTTATTATGTCTTCAAGATACTTCATAATCTCATTAACGAGTTATGATCGTTCCTTTTGATTTCATGATTCATTTAGACTGCGTAACCGATTTCCGGTTATCATTTACTCCCATATTTTTCCAAAAATACAAGGATGGTATCTCCGGTTCACCAACAATCGAGAGCTCCAGCATTTCAAAGTAGACTTTACTTTTTGAACTTCCTTGTTCAGACATCAATCAGAGAATCCAATCACTTATTATTGTTTCGGGATACTGCATTTGAATTACTCCGATAATGGATGTTCCGTTTATTCATCATTAAAATGAAAAATATACCCAATTAACTATTGGTACAATTTATATTTGAATTTTGAATTGATACTATTTGCAACTTATATGAATTACAGTGTCATTCTATAATTTATCGTAGAATTTGTTATCAAATATATAATTCTGTTTCATTTCATATCCTAAGTGTGGAGATGCCATTAAAATTTTGTCGGTAGGGGATAATTATTTGGATCAACGATATATCAGTTATTGTTAGTTTTTGAATTGACATCCTGCATGTATAGATTCTTCATAAGCATAAGAAGTTGTAATGTTATCTTGTTCATTTATTCCTGGAATATAATTTGTTGAACAGTTTTCTTTTTTCTTGATTGATATAATTCGATAATTTCGAATAATTTGAAATATAATTCCTGAAAAACCCAAATTCATTTACGATTGAGTCAAATTTGAATGGGCAAAATACTGTTGAAATACCATTTATTCAATTTTTCTTTGATATGATTTTCAGTGATAGAAGCGTATTGAAAACAGATATTCATTGAGACAATTGAGTAGTTCTTCCTATTTTTTTATATTTTTTTCGATAGGAAATCAAAATTTCTGTGCCATCGACATATTCGAAATAATAGAGGTTTATTTATTCGATAAATGTGCGATTTATTACTAATATATACAAAATGCACAGTCAATTTCATACAGCTGATGTTAATTGTGATTTTCTAGTCGGTAACGTAGGCTGCTGAACTTACCATCAGAGAGAGGCAAGTTATCAGGAGATTCTGGACGTCTGTATAGTTCCAACTCTGGTGATTGGCCTCTCTGGGTGGTGTTCATTTGACGGTACGTGCCGTACATGTGAGATGGAACCCCTGGGAACAGAAGAATCCGACTATCAAACACCTTAATTTAGAGTTTATTTATTGAATATATGCAAACCTATGAATTGGTTCTCTTCTCTTTCAATAATCAGCAGTATTTCTATGTATTCAGTTTTCTCAAACTATTATTGAGAATATAATGAATCTTATTATTATTAGAAATTATTCGTATGAAATTTTGTCGATACGAAACGAATCTCACGAAAAGAACTTCAGAATTAACATATTGTAATAATCAGTGTATTCAATCATTCATGTTGATATGTGATTTCCCTAGCGATTTCAAGTATCATTCAATTCGGAAGAATTTGTTTTTTGTTATCTTCATATGATTCAGGAATGTTACGTTTAATTTCAGGTTCTAAGAACTTATAATAAACTCAGAGAATTAAAAGAATAATTTTGAATGGTGATATCCCGTTAAGAGTTATTGTTTTCAATCTATCCGGAAATTCCAGCATTTTGGAGAATATTTAGGTTGGATAGATCGCTGTCACCAACTTTCGAAATGATAAAAAATCACCATGTATACCAAACAGTTTCAAGTTCTTCAAAATATCGAAAGGTCATTTTTAACTACGATATGTTCTATTTTTATGATTGTTTATCATCCCAGAGAATTTAATCCTGAAACATTATTCACTCTGGCATGTTTTTTGGGAATCCATAGTTGAACATTTTATTGGAAACATTCCAAAATCTGGATTCTTATATTTGAGTTTCGACTTTCTTGAATTTCCACTCAGGTAGCTGATGGCCCATTGGGTGTCACTTTCTACATCGTTTCGTTACAGAAACAAAGCACTCGCATATGGTACCTACTCGATTTTATAGGAGACCGCAGAGTAGTGTAGAAGCCGTAGCACGTGCTGTTGTTAGAGCATATGTTCTAAAAAAGTCACTAAGAGATACGAGTGTTACAATCGATGATACGTTTATTCGAGTACCAGACGTTGGGATTGATTTAATGACTGTTAACTGCAGTTAAGAAATAAGTATTTGTCATTTTCGAAAGAATACTAGAATATTGCCTTCATCGATAATGAACTGAAAAATGTAACTGATAGTGAAAATATGATGTATCTCAGTAGTTATTATTTATGAAAACTGTGCAACACCTTTATTATATATGCCAGGTTATTCCAGAAACAACTTCAGATGAGTCAGAGTACCGAACACATCATACATACTACATGTGTAAAATATGGGTGTGATCGGCAGTGAGGCCAGCAGGAACGCCAGAGAAGGTGAACTTGACGAGAATTATATTCTCTTATTCAAGTCAACTCATTGTAGCTCAGAAGCACTGATACTATTGAAGTTCGAATTATTCTTGATTTTCATTCATTTTTGAGATATTGAATGTCTTTCACAAAATATGTACAGTATACAAATCACCATTTTGTTCTGAAATATTGAAACATACATGGAGTTCGTTAGTTCCAATTCAAACGCCAGTAACTCTCTCATCTCCAATATCACAATTTTTTGCAATCAATCATGAATATATAAAAATACTCCCAGAAATTGATTATTAATTTTCGAATAGGAATATTTTAACTGAGAAAAAATCTCTGCTTGTCACAGATACTTTACTGATGAAGATAATTTCGAAAGAATCTGATATAAAAATGTAATATTACTCAATATTAGAAATAATTCTAGAATAACCAAATAAATCAGATGAAAGTCATTTTTAGAACACCAAGAACAGCTAATGCGCTTTTCAAGCGGAACAGCAATATATTCATTCTTTGGAGCTGTAAATATTCTCTTAGTATACAATTCCAATGCAGATTTGATGGGAATTATATTCTGCATATATTTTTCTCATCCTTCCATCGAGATTTCCATTTAAGATGAATTGATTCTAATTGCGATAGCAAGAACCTTGCATGATTTATCTTGAATACCATTTCAAAATCTATGGATTCTATTCAGAAGTTTATGACAATTCACACATCAAAATTTCAACAAATATAAATATTTTTTTGTCGTCGCTTTCCACGCATGTTGCCAAAAAACAGTGGATAATATTGTTCTCGGAAAACATTTGGGAGTTATTCATGGAGCAAGCTGATTCACATTTTGTAATATTATGAAAATACATCTGGACATATTCCGGAATATGATAATTCACAAAAATGTTTGCAGTTATGTATTTCGACCAAAAACATACGATAATGGTGAAATTTTTTCCTTGTCATTATTCAAAATTCTACAGGTGAAAAATACTTGGATTTATACATGGGAATTGATTTTTCTTCTCTTCCGGGTCATATGGTCAAATTCAAACTCATAATTTGAAAACGCATGGTCTTTACCACATATTTCTCATACAAGCCTGTTCCGATTCACTAAAGCTGGTCAGAACTGCTTAGTTATTCCTTTCAAACTATAAAATAATGGAGGCATGTTTCATCATAATAGCAATACTTTTTGTGGCAATGCGTAGATTTACTTCCGAATAAAAATTTTATCCTGCATTATGTTCCACAATGCATATCGGTTTGAATAACTTTGATCACACTGATTCAATTGCATTGGCTTGACTCCCAATAGTTTGGAATTTGCATACCAAGTTGTGATGTGTCCTAGATATCTCATTATTTTTGTCATGAAAATAAATCATATTGATGGTTATCAGTACGTAATCAGTTTATATGTATATCTATTCCACATATATATGAAAATTTGTTTCTTTACTCAGTAACATTCATTATCATTCATTGCTTCCTTAAAAATTGGGTTTCTTATCCTTGATGGCTTTTATTTAAGCCATTCCAACACTCAGTTCGATATAAAAGTGAAATTTCATTGTATTGTAGTTTCGACCAGAATATAACAATAAATTGAGAATCACTTCAAAGGTATATTAGTTTTTCACTCATGAATAATAGACGCCTACTATCCAACACCCACATAAAATATATTTAGAACGTGAATATTCGTTTTGCAGAATATTCCACTGTCTGATATATTTCTGGAACATCAAAACTCATTCTTCCTAAATTGTTTTGCTTTGCCATTTTGTTTCCATACAAATTGAATAACTTCGAAAATCCAAATGGAAACTTTCGTTTAGTTAAACCATTTTCTTGGTTTTCTCTCAACTAGAAGTTTGCAGGAGTTTGTTGATACCAATTATATCTCTGCCAGTACAGTTGGTAACACCCTCATCAGATAGTGATACAGTCGATTGAATTTCTTCAATTCTCACAAATAACATTTTCCTTCAATGAACTCGTCACCTTGTCACAGTTCATTCTTTTAAAATAATAATAATATTGAGTTCTAGTTGTCTTCTACATTTTTATTGATTTTCTTGATAGATGATTTCTACATCAAAGTCTAATCATTATCGATGATAAGACATTATGATTTATGTCGATTTCGATTTCATTGAAATTCTTGCTGTAGTTCTTTGCTATATTCATGTTAGAAAACAACGATTGAAAAATTAAAAAATGCAAATGTGCATATCTGCAGAAGGGTTAGACTTATCTAAAGGAAAGATCATCTGATATTGATATTGAGAACTTGAATAATTGATATGAATGGCTTTCAATTCGAAATGATGGAGTGATGTCTACTTCTGGTTTCATCAGAAGTAACGCCATTTGAAAATATTCTCATGGAACCAGACCCAAACGATAACCCCTGTGTAGAAATCGTCCGATCATTGTCATTTTGGGACAAAACAGTAACAATCTTTTGTTATCAGCTACATATGCCTAAAAATTCATTCCGCAGAAAATATCCTTCTATTATGATAATATATTGTGTGATATTTGAGAAATTACGTTGGACACTTAAAATATTTCAATTCTATTCGAGAATTATCTAGATAAGATTCATCACTTCACAGTTTATGCTTCGAGCCGTTTGAAATTGGATTGCCTCACATACGATGGTATTTTTGGCGCTAATTTGGGCACCGTTCCATATTACGTGGGGGTCAGAAAGTGATTCGATTGTTTTTATAAGCGGTTTTGCTCCGCGTTTTCTGTAATTTGTGCCAGTTGTTGCACATGTAGAATCAGACTTACAATTTTCATGCATATATGCGATGAGATATTCAGAAAAAACATCCTGGATTTGTTTCTTCTTATACTTTCAATCTGTAGAGCCTGTCAATAGTATATGAATTATTGGAACAGTGTACTGAACTATTAAGGGATGCATTAAGCCCTACAATATTATTGATACATGGAATTTTTCTGGAAATATTTTTAGGTCATATCCGTAAATTTGCTGAAATCATATAGAAAGTAGCTAATCTGATTGATAACATAGAAATATTTCATAATATACGATATAGTGAGTATTTACAATATTTTATTTTTCAATTCTTTATGATTCATGAACAATTGTCGGTATTTTGTAAATCTGTTTCATGAACGGAAACTATGACAGCTTCTCAGAATATACACTGTATATTGATTCATTTTTTCAGATTCATTCTGAGAAACAGTTTGGGAAATATGGAATCGTATGAAATTGTAAACCAATTAGGTATCGCCGTGAAAATTTGCCAACTGAATTGGTGCCCAAATTGGCCTTGCGAATCGAAATTTTAACGCCGAACTATAGTTGTCATACTTGTAGCAGTATTGTTAAACTTCAATTATTCTTAATATAAAAGCATTTCCATTTTCGTATTATTGGGATGTTAATTTATATATTTACATCGAATTAGTAGGTTGATTACCCCAATTAGACAATTTCTACAGCTAGTACTTACCAATTGAATTTTCTTTGAAAATTCATAGAAGAGGATAGGAAAGGTGCCCATTAAATATCCAAAGTGCAAATGCAAGAAGCTTTAATAATCGAGATAACAGACACAATAAATAAATAAATCATCGTATTGGTAACAAACACAATTATACATTAGAATATATTGTAACACCAGCATTAAATGACCAGAATAAGTTCAAACATCTCAACTTAAATGACTAAATAGTTCGAATTCAAAATGTTTTTTGATAATGATAATATTTTTATGCAGACAGGGATATAGCAGAACAATGACTTCTGCGACTGAAAGTCACATTTTTGGCAATTAGGGCATGTTGAATGATTAAAATAGATTTTGGGCGAACTGCTAAGGAAATTGGCAGTGCTTGGTAAATTCCTTGTTAAACCACCACCATTCTACTTTATGTACTGAGATCTGCGCTCACCTGGGACTTGCAGGGCTGCTGTTGTATTTGTAGTACCAGCAGCATTAGTTGCTGTGCAAGTATAAGTACCTGCATCCTCTGAAACGACAAAAATATGTGAAAAACAATAAACTACAATCGATGAAAAGAAATCTGAAATCAAGTTCCATAACCTGTGATACGCTAAGGGTATTATTTAGTTAAAAATCATAGGACGGATTTGATCATTGACTTCGACTTTGTGGTAGTGAACATCCATCTGTGTATGAGTAAATATCTTCTGTTCTGAACTAACCTGGATAAGCTCTCGAGATTGTCAGTCGACATACTCCATTTCTGTAATGTAAGTTGTAATCCATGGAGTTCTCTATTATTCTTCCATTTTTGGACCACAGAATATTCGGAGTAGGTTCTGATTGGACGATACACTCGAATTTGGCTGCTTGACCACAAGTTACAGCGATATCACGTAAAGGCTACAAATAAAAACACAATTTCTCATCGAATATCTTGGATAGTATACGCAAATGTATGATCGATGAGAACGAATATAGTTGAATATGTGATGTGAATTCGGGAAACATACCGTTATGAACATCGGTGCTTTAGTTGGACCGCCTTTTCCGTGGGTACTACCTGGAGTACTTGGACAACTGGGTGGGGTTTCAGCACCTCTCTTTCCAGAACCTGAAAATATAACTATGGGTGTCAACCTACTTGTTCAGCACAACAAGAAATGGGATATAGTTTCTACTTGCAATTTTCAATTTTAACACCCAACCTCATTGAGAGGTGAATTTTCATTTTTGATAATATATTTTATTGCGAAAAAAAAAATCTCTGAGTCAGAGACGACAATAACCTTAAGCATTAGAATTATGAAATATCAGCAGAATTTGTTAGCGATTGTTCCAGATGTACAACAACGAGAACCAGCTATCAGCCTCAAGATGCAAGGTTCAGTAGATATTTTCAGAATTGGTAGTTAAGGATATATTGCAAATACGATATAAAAGCAATGCAGCGCAGAATTCGGGAAGGTAGGAACCACATCAGGATGAAACCAAGCTTCATGCTGCACACCAAGTACCTGCGAAAGTATTGTTAAAAGCTGGAGATGTGCTCGGTAAACTAGGCGACAGAGACATAGGACTACATGAAGATGGATCCCATCGCGAACCTTGCAACAAATTATTCGTTTTTTTCGCCTCTCCTTCATACTCTGACATCTCGCTCTCAGAAGTCGGCTCCCATTTGGCGGATTTGCTTCCAGCAGTGAATTTTTTCGGTTTGAATTTGGGAGTCACGTTATGGTTAGACGGTGAGGTAGTTTCATGATGAACAGGCATTTCAATGTCAGAGGTTCGCTTTGGTGGTTCTATGATCGTTTTCTGTGGTACGGGCACATCCTGGACCTGTTTCCCTTCACCAGGAAGTACAATGCCGAATTCATAACCAAAGTCGTACTTGAAGTATATTAGACCAGTATCAGGATCTACATGCTTTGTTCCTAGAGAGAGATGAGCTTATTATTCATGCGATAGAAAGCATCATAATCCAACTGCTGATGTTAAATCACCATACTAGCTTCCCGTATTTCAATTGAGAGGAGTGAGTACTATTCAAGTCAAAATACTCACCATATTGTGCGGCTCTCGATTCTTCTCTGTACACTTGTGCATCCCCATCTGTGCCATTCTTTTCTTGTCTCTGCGATTGCTTACTAACATCCCCCATGATATCCGAAACGAACTTCTGTGTCTTCGACTTGAACGCATGTGTCATGCTGTTCATGTGCTGCGATGCTATTTTACTGGCTGTCGATTTGATTCTATGATCAGTAGCATATCCATATTCGGGTGGCGTGCCTGGATGAAGAGCCGGTTCATAAGACTGACTCCTCTTCATAATCTGGTTAGATTTATTCTCAGTAAACCTCTTATACATTGACTCATGACCATCTACGATGTCGGTCATCAAAATCTTGGACGGCATCACAGGTGGTTGAGTGTCGAACTCCAAAGGAGTGACTACTCGTTCTTTTGGAGCTGGTGCACTCGAAGATCTGCTAGATGCTGGAGCTCTTACTTTCCTGTATCTAAGGCTATCCGAGTCCTTTCCACTTGGTGACCATTTTGGTTTTATCCTGATGCCTTCCACATCACTCTCGTAGTCACTTTCTCTGAATTCCCCAGGTTGGAACTTACTCGGCGTCGGCGGAGGAGGAACACTTGTTGATCTTCTAGACCGTTCAGGCTCAGGTTGGTAGGGAAAAGGTTCCAGTTTGGTTACTTGTTGCTTGTGCTGATCACCGAATTTGATTACCTTGTGGGTTTGTTGAACGCTCATTGTGCGATGACACCTTTCAGTTGATTCATCAAAGTGAACGACATTGGAAGTTTCCGTTTGGATAGCGTTGGTATAAGGAGCACTAACTGTTGACTTGTAATATTGAGTTTTCTTGGGGCCAGCAGCGTAACCTATTTCCGGAGGAGAACCTGGTTGGAGCACGAATGGTTTTGCTATAATCAGGTCTCTCGAGGAAGCTGGAATAGCTTTGGGTTTGTGAACAAACGGCTTCGAAGCTGGTTTGACGTCAGGCTTGAACTTTTCGATAGGTTCAAATTTTGGTCGTGGTGGACCTTCTGAGCGTGGAGGGTTATCGAACTCAGTAGGGGGTGTTGGAGTCCTGCCATAATATTGATGAGTATGCTGCTGGGTTGGTGTTAGATTAGGGTGAACTGGTCTGTAAGCTGATTCTTCTCCTCTCCATACTGGTTGGATGCGACTTTCATAATCACTCTCGTATTCGCTTTCACGAAATTCTCCTTTCATGAATTTGGAGGGACTTGGAGGTGGAGCGAGTTTTGGCTGTTTGAGTTTTTCTGTATCAGCTTTGTAGGGAAATTGCTCAAATTTGATGTGTTTGTCACGTTGTTCGATTATTTGTTCGGATGTGTGGCTCGTAATTATTGGTGTAGCAATAAGTTCCTGAAATGCAAAATTCAATGATTATTTCGGTTCCAGTAGTAAAATGAATAAACGTTTCAATGAGTAGATTCGTGTAATTTGAAGCGGAATCAGATAAATCAATCAGTAGCTGTATATGACACAATTATTTAGTTATTGTTAATGCGATTGAGAACAACATGCCATAACAAAGTAAGTATTTTACGAATATCACTATTCTAGACACACAAGTCGAACCTTCTTCTCTGAAGAAACAGATGGGGAAAATTTCTTGTCTGGGAATTTGCAAACTCGGGGTTTATGTGTCGACATTTTCTGTGTTTCTATAAATTGTTCTGTTGATTTCGTGGATTGTTTGAATTCTGACCTCTCTTCTTTAGTATATTCATTACTCATGATTTTTTGTCTGAATGGTTCATCAGTATCAGCTGTATAACCATCCGATACCAACTTGTGTTTCACCTTAGGAGAGTCAGATTTTTGTTCCTGAGATACATACGTATTGGTGCCTGGAGAAGAAATATTCCTTCTCACATCTCTGACATGTTTCGTCATTTTCTTCACGTCTTCAACTTTTTTAATTTCTTTGAATTCCTCGAAGTTTATTTCGGGCCGAGGAGGTCCATCGAATTTGGGAGGCCTATCAAATTGTGAGGGGGGTATAGGCTCACTTTCTTGAGATCGAGACCTACCCACGTGAGTGATTTTTGGAGCATGGACTCGTCTGTAACCGCTTTCTTCTGTATCACTCATGCATGGTTTCCATTTTGGTTGTATTTTAGCAGATTCAAAATCGCTTTCATAATCACTATCAGTGAATTTTCCCTTGACAAACTTGGATGGTGTTGGAGGAGGTCCAACCCTACTATGTTTGGGCTTCTCAGGGTCTGGTTTGAATGGGAAAGGTTCTAAATCTGGGAATTTCTGGAAGGGTGTTGACTTGCTTCCGCCCATTTTCTTGGGGGGTTCGACATGCTTTGTGGGTTTAGCAGGCAAAGGCGGTGCTAATGGTAAGACTTGCTTTGGCGGTAGAGGAGGAGGAGTGGTCCATTCTTTTTGCAGGGGTAGTGTTCTTACCGAGCACGGAGGTGCCGAATTCTTCTCAATTTGGCGTCTTGGTGGCTGCGCGTAACCTATCTCTGGTGGTGGTCCGGGCTCCAAAAATACCTCATTCGTTATATCTTGCACTGATATGGGTCGAACAGGCAATGACTCTATTGTTGGAACCACTCTAGACTCAACAGGAGCTGGATGCCATGATTTGATTATTTCTGAGGGAAGAACATTCCTCTCCTCAATAATTTTCTCTGATTGATTCGTCTTCAGAATTTGACTGCTGGAAATCACTTCCGAAGATGTCTTCTGGTGATCTATTATGCTGCCCAGATTACTCACTTCAGCAATATAGTGTTGTTTTGGTGCATCATCAATGATAATTTGTCGTTCTTTTGATATCTTTTCAGTTTTCATTTCTGACGGAGTCCACTTTTTCTCAAATGTACTATGAACCGACCACGAAGGTTGAATTTTCGGTTCTTCTTGTTGTGTTGGTGGCCAAGATTTATCGACATGGGATTCAGATAATTTGTGTGCCCACTGTCTCTCCATCAGGATACCTTCTTGGGAAGGTTCTGTACCAGATAAAGCTGAGTGTGGTCTGCTATGAAATTGTCTATCGATAGTAGAATATGCCGATGACGAAGTTGACACTGGCTCATGGTTTTCGATTCTAGAAGTTTGGATAGTTTCATGTGGTGTAGAACTTTCAAAGGTGCGACTCGTGAAGGACGTTGATGATTGTGACTGAAAAGAACTTTGCTCTATTTTCTGCGAAAATTCACGTTTTTCCTCGAAATTTTCTGGTTTTGGAGTTGCTGGGAATATTTTTACTGCTCCTGTTGGAATCTCGTGTTGTGGTAACTCTTTTTGGCATTCTGAGAGGCGTTTGATTCTCTGAGCAACTTCTTCTCGCTTTTTCACACCTTCTTGCTTGGGAGCATAGCATATTTCAGCTGGAGGTTCTGGCTTTAGGTCAAATTCTTCTGTAACATGCCGAGTTGAGGAGAATGTCTGGTACAGTATGGGTGCCTCAGAATGCTGAATGGATGATATTTTCGTGAATTCGTGCTGAACAGGTATCAACGTCGATCCCTCTTGTGTTTTCAATGGTTTTGGTGGCGGAACTGGAGGTGATGTTTTATGTTCAATTCTTATAGGTATTTCGATTTCTTTTTCGGTCTCTTGTGATGCAGCTTCGAACTTTTTGTAAATTTCAGGTTTAATTTGTTCTGGTATAGAAATCTCTTTAGGTGCTGTTACTTCTTCATGTTCAGTGCCTTTGATTTTCTGTACAAAGTATTGAAGTGATGACTGTTTAGAAATCGAGCTAGTTTCGATACCTTCTTGCACATCTTTTTTGATTTGTTCTGTTACTTCTTTTTGAACCGGAATCGGTTGGTCACATATCTCATATTCGGTTTGCTTTACCAAAATATCTTGAATTCTCGGTAAGATCGGTTTTGGCATTGGTATTTCTGGGGCAGTATATTCTAGTCTGATTTTTTTCATTTCTTGTGTTATTTGTTTCTCCTGACTCGACGATATTTCTGATTTGGAGGAAATTATGTGTGACATTTGATCCGATGTCAAAGCAGAAGCAGGTTTATCCATTTTAGGTACGGACTGTACTGGTAACGGCTCTGATCTAGTTACACTAGATGTTATTTTATCTGCCGCTGATGTCTGATATAAGAAAATATCGTGAAATGATTGAAATAATGTGGTTTGAAAACTTTCATATTCATTCGAATACTCACCAAAGTTTCATGCTTGCGAACATCTTCGAATACCACTGTTTTCACAACTTCAACCATGGTGTCTGGTGTTGGTTCAAAAACTGCAATATCAGCGATACTTTGTGCTTCACCTCCAGAATTCACAGCTCTTACCATAAAGCGACCAGTAAGGTTCAACTCGGCTGAAAAATATTGAATATTTTGAATCATCCACTTTTGAATCAAAGTGTGATGATAGTGAGAAAATTGCGTTCAGTTCTACGAGTTTCAAAATCTATACCTTTTTCTATTACGAGAGTATGACATTGGCCCATAATCTTCAATTTGTATGAATCTGTCAAACAGTCCTCAACTGGAATACCATCTTTAAACCAAGTAACTGTTGGTTCCGGAGTACCAGTTACTTCAACTTCCATGTTAACTCTATCACCTCGCTTGATTACTTGAGCTTGCAATCTTTTTCCAAAAACTGGTGGGAATATTGTTTCTGCGAAACGGTGAAAAGGTCAGTGTTTATCAGTGATATGAAATTGGTGAAATTGGGTAGATGAAATATGAATACTCACTTCTGACTACTAAATCAGCAGTACTAACTGCAGTACCACCTTCGTTCGTAGCAGTACAAGAATATCTCCCTGCATCTTCAGTTTTGACATTTTTGATAGCCAAAGTTGCTTTATTCAATCCCCAGGTGATATTGATCTTTTCACTAGGTTTCAGTTCTGCCCCATTTTTAGTCCAAATGACTTCGGGTGTAGGCTGTCCATCCAGAATCCCTTGGAATTCAACATCAACGTCTTGGTCAACTATTTTACCAATAACTGGTGTCATGAATTTTGGAGGTCTCACTCTCGACATTGGTTTGTGTACAATTTCTTTTAGTTCTGCTGTTGTTATTTGCTTTTGGGTATCCTGGGATCCACCGATGGTATAGGTTGATGATGACTTCTCATGGATGACAGGAGGTTCGTTTCCTACTTTATGGAATTCTTCGATTTTGTGACTCTCCCTAATCTCAGGAGCATTCTGATTGAATTGCTTGATGACTTGTTCATTCTGAGCAACAAATTTGTGCTCCTCCACATGTGGTTCGGGAGCCGAAGAACTGGAGGAGATAATCTTGCTGATCTGCGATGTTGAAGTTTGTGTCGTAACTTCCCTATTCATCATGTAGGAGGACTCGATATGTTGCGTTTTTTCCGTTCTGAGTGGAGTGAGTGGAGATAACAAGGGTACTTGCATGGGGGCCTGCATTGCAGGAAGGATAGTTGCTTCAAATTCAGGAAGCGTGATAGAAGTAGCTGATTGTACTATCAAAGAAGCAGCACAACTTGCTTTACCAACCTCGTTTTCAGCGACACAGGTGATCGTACCGGAATGTTGTTTTTTGAGATTGGGGATCGCCAAAACTTGGCGTTCTCCAGAGGTAGATATCAAGAAATCTTTGCCTGAAATTGTATCTCCATTGAAGAGCCACTTGATTTTTGGAGACGGTTTTCCGTTGACGATACATTCGAATTTGGTGTTTGTATCTTCGAAAGCGGATCTGTCGTGAAACACTTCTTTGAATTGGGGAGCTTGCTTCACTTCCTCATATTTCACTGTTTCAGTGGGTTTGAGTGATTTCACAATGAGTTGAGCGAAACATTTGACTTCACCTAAGGAGTTTATTGCCTTCACTGTATAAACTCCTTTGTCATCGGGTCGAGCATTCGCAATCCGCAACTTTACATTTCCCTCATCATCATGGGAGAGAACGAAGTGCTCTGTATCGGTTATGGGTGAATTATTCAGTAACCACTTGATTTCTGGTCTTGGCACCCCTGATACGTTTCCTTCCAAAATAACTTCGTCGCCTTCTGAAATTAAAACATCGGCAAGCAATTTGTAGAATTTTGGCGGCGATCCAGTTGGCTCCTTTTTTTCTCCTTTTGGTTTTGCATCGGTCTCGGATTCAGAAACTGGGATAACACTCAATATGCACTGACTGGATGCCTCGCCTGCTGAGTTGAGAGCAACGACCTTATATTCACCCGCATCTTCGGGCAAAGCTTCTTGAATCACCAGCGAGCATCGATCACCTTGAAAGAGCAGTTGGAAATCTGTGGATTCTTTCACAGGTCTGTCGTCGTGGTACCAGATCACCTCCGGTTCGGGCTGACCCACTATAACACAGTCCAGACGTATCCTGTTTCCTTCTTGTACACTCGTATTGGAAAGGGGTAGTTGAATTGACGGCTTGATCGGCTCCATGTCGCTGGCTATCTCGGAATCAGAAGTTTCAGTCGGGAGTCGTCCTTTCACCGAAACACTGCACGAACTGGTGGCTTCTCCTGCGATATTCTTTGCACTTACTGAATAAGTACCAGCATCTTTCGGGAAGGCTTCGAACACAATCAGAGTCGCCTTGTTGTCTTCGTGTTGCAACTGTAAAGTGCAAAGGAAACATAATTATTTTCGTATCGAGGCGTGGGCGGCGGGAGGATGTCGTCTGCTATAAATTCGTTTTTTTATTTGATTTTTAATGTCAGATAGTCACGACGTTTGCCAGAATAGATGAATCGAACGGAAAAATAAAAATAACTCGGTACTGAGCGACCTACCTTATTTTCACGCGTTTCCTTCACTGGTTTGCCGTTGTGTGACCAAGATATTATTGGTGGGGGTAATCCCGAAACTTCGCATTCCAATTTTATTTTCTGTCCTGCTCTCGCCATCACATTCGAAAGTGGTGAAATAAACACAGGTGACTCAGTGGGTTCCAGTGCTGAAAACAAACAATCATTTGTTGATTTCCATTTGTTGCAAGATAGTTTATAATCACTGATTTTCCATCACATTGTAGAAATAATTATAGATCCAGTGTAGGTCATTTGCATTCGAAATAATTCGTTGGCTTTCATTCTATTTATTCCGTCCTGTTTTGCGTCTAAATATATTCTCTGCAGTAAATGAATAATTCTGCTAACAGTTGTCGTGTTGATGAGGATATTTGATCAATTCGATGTTAGCACACTTAGTTCCAATGAAAAATAGTATAAAAATAGATGAAATCATTCAGTGATGACGGACATTAAGACGGATTCGTAATTCAGAATCATTTCATTAAACAATCAAGCAATTCTATATTTTTTTACGAATTCTACAATACTTGCAGATATAATGATTTATTTTGTTTTCCAAAACTATAGATGTTACTGATATGCCAAATGATGATTATTATTCTCACTCATGTTTCAGAAATTCACAATATTTGGAAAGAAATACTCACGAATAACTATCAAATTAGCTGTACTCTGCACAATTCCCATTTGATTACAAGCTTTGCAGGTATAGTCGGCTTTATCTTCCAGATAGACATGCTCGAACTTCAAAACTGCATCTCCGTTATTATAAGTGATACTATAGTCAGGAGAATTATCGATACAATCAGTATTCTTGAACCACTGGACGGTCGGTAAGGGATTTCCTTCAACTTTGCACTCGAACTGAAATGTGGATCCTTCCCTCGCCGTTGCTGGTTCCAAATGTTTCACAAAAGTCGGTGCTGAAAGAACTTCCTCAGGTTCAGTTTCTTTCACTGATAATAAAGCAGTGGTTTCGTCTTGTCCACCAGCGTTTATTGCCCTGCAAGTGTACCTAGCAGAATCTTCTGCAAACGTTTCTTCTATAGTTAGCGAACATAACCCATTCTCGAAAGTAGTTCTATAATCTGGATTGTTTTGAATAGATATTCCTGCTTTATACCAGGTGATAGTGGGAGCAGGATGGCCTGTTACTTGACACATGAAAGTGAACTTGGAGCCTTCCTGAATTACGGCGTCACTTAGAGGAGCAACAAATATGGGTTTCTCCAGAGCATCTTCTATAATCGGAATAGGAGATGGTACCCTTTTCGAAGCTGAGGTCTGTACCTCTATTCTATGAACATCAGTTATTTCTGTAATCTCCACAGTATGTTTCTTATGTATCTTGAGTTCCTCTTCTAATGTTGATGACTTTGTTACAGGAATTTCGTCAATGATCTTAGCTTCTTGAGCTTTCTTCATTTCATCGATACGCAATCTCTCTGCTTCTTGCTGTCTTAATAGTTCTGCAATTCTGGATTCTTCTTCTAATCTTGCTTTTTGGGCTTTTTGTTCTTCTAATCTAGATTGCTCAGCTTTCCGTTCCTCCTCAAAAATCCTGATTTCTTCAGCTTTCTTCAATTCTTCCAGGCGTACTCTCTCAGCTTCTTGTAGTCTCCTTAATTCCATGATTCTAGCTTCTTCTTTCAATCTTGTTTCTTCTTCTCTCTGTGCATCTTGCCTTGCTTTTTCTTTAATTCGCTTCTCTTGGAGAATTCTGTCTTCTTCTGCTTTTCTCAAATCTTCTAAACGTACTCTTTCGGTCTCTTGTATCTTCCTCAATTCAGCAATTCTAGCTTCTTCCTCAATTCTAATTCTTTCTGCTCTCTGCGCTTCTGATTTTGCTTGATCAGCTAATCGTTTTTCATCAAGAATTCTGGCCTGTTCAGATTTCTTCAATTCCTCTAATCGTAATTTCTCTGTTTCTTGTTGTCTTCTCAATTCTGCAATACGAGCTTCTTCTATAAGTCTAGCTTCTTCTGCTTTCTGGGCTTCTAATCTAGCCTCTTCTGCTCTTCGTTTTTCATCAAAAATTCTAGCCTCTTCGGCTTTTCTCATTTCTTCCAATCGGATTCTTTCTACTTCTTGTTGTCTCCTCAATTCTGCGATCCTAGCTTCTTCTTTCAATCTAGCCTCTTCTGCTATTTGTGCCTCTAACTTAGCTTGCTCAGCTTTTCGTTTCCCTTCAAGGATTCTGGCTTCTTCGGCTTTTCTCAATTCTTCGAGTCGCACCATCTCTGCTTCTTGCTGCCTTCTCAGTTCTGCGATTCTAGCTTCTTCTGCTAACCTGGCAATTTCTGCTTTCCGTGCTTCTTCCAATTTTCTCGCCTCTTCAGCTCTCCTAGATTCTTCAGCACGCTTCGCGTCTTCGGCTCTCCTTGTTTCTTCGAGTCTTCTTCCCTCTTCGATCCTCTTCGCTTCTGCTAATTTGGCTTCCTCTAACATTCTCCTTTCTTCCTCAAGTCTCCTCCTTTCTTCAGCTAATCTTGCTTCCTCTTCCAGTTTGAGTTGCTCAGTTTTCCTTCTTTCTTCAGCTTGTCTAGCTTCTTCGATTATTCGAGCTTCAGCTGCTCGTCGTTTTTCTTCTTCCAATTCTAATTCCTCCACTTTCATCCTTTCTCGAATTAACCTAGTTTCTTCTGCGATTCGTGCTTCTTCTGCCCTCCTTCTTTCATCGGCTAATCTCACTTCCTCCGCTCTTCGCGCATCTTCTGCAACTCTTCTTGCTTCTTCGAGTCTGGCTTCTTCTAATCGCTTTGTTTCTTCAGCCAGTCGTGCTAGTTCCCTTTCTCGGTCTGCTCTCAGTTTTTCTTCCTCGGCAGCTCTCAAGTTGCTGATGAGCGATTCGAGCTCCATAGCTATCGAAGAGAACGATTCAATCATCTCGTTGTGACTTCGAAGAACAGGCGCATGCTTCGATCGATCGGGGCTATACAATTTTTCAGCCAGAGTAGATATTTTTTTTATTCGATCGTTTTGGATGTTTTGACCAGGGTTGAGGAAAGCTGATATTTCATTCAATAGTTGCTGAGCCTCTTCTGGGCGCTTGACTGCGGTTGATTTTCGAGCTATGGATACTAACAGTTTGTTTCCTTCGCGGAACCATTCATCAGCCTTTTCCACCAATTCATGATAGGTTATCGCCAAATCTGCAAGATTTCGTGATGTCTCCAATTGAACCTTCAGACTATTCCATTTGTCTTGGACTTGCTTGAGTTGATTTTGGATGTAGGAAGATTGAGTATGCCGTTCGTCTAATAATTTCTCTCCCAAATTATTGAATGATGTCACACGTAGCTCCAACACCTAGGAATGATTATGGGTTTCAAGTATTCGCTACATGTAGACAGGCGATACTTACATCTACGGCTCTGACCAAATCATCGAACATTTGGGAAGTTGCTCTGGCACTTGGTACAGATTCTCCGTATTGCCCTCTATAATTCTTGATCTGTCGGTCAATGTCGTCAATATTCTCATTGAGTTGGTGAAGGTCATTATCGAATATACAAAGTTGCCTGTGGGATTCGAGTGAATCGTTTCGCTGTCTCCATTGATTCTCAAATTCACCCCTCCTCAATTCAAGAACATGCTGCAACTTGTTGATATCATCCTCTGCGGCAGTTTCTGGTTCCTGAAATGATTGAATTGTATGATGGAAAACATTATAGTGAGATATACTCACCTGTTTGATTATTCTTTCTGATATTTGATCACATTCTGTTTGTGCGAACCTCAACCTTTCTATTATGAATTGTCTGCTCGACTCATGTTCCCTTATTAGAGATTCAACTGAAGATACGTCCTTGGGGTAGTCAGTGTTTTGCAACTTCGCATTGAAATCATCAGCTTTTTTATCTATTTCCTCCAAAGATTTGAAATAGCCAATGAGAACTTGTAGCAGCACTTGGTAATCCGAACATTTTTCTGTCAGTTTTTGGTTCAGGTCTTGAAGAGTGTTTTTGACGTTGATAGTTTTCTCATCTCCAGGTGAAGCTTTGAGTATCAGAGATTCTGCCGCCTTCATTTTTTGGTTAACTTCTGATTGAGCTTTCCTCAAATCGGGAACGATTGTTGCTAATTTATTTTCTAAGTAGTTGACAATCTCCCCAGGTTTAGAAGTATTTGTTGTTATCACTGGGTAGAGTTGACTATCCAACTTGGACACCCAGTTGATGGTCTGAAACAATATTTTCATCAGTAATTTCAATACATGAAACAACTCTTCAATCAATGAATGTACGAATTCATGTAAATTCATGTCTCAAATAGTAGCTTCTCTCAAGACGTTTGGTGAAGTGTATAGCAGTACTGACTCAAACCTTTCAACAATGGAAGATTTGGAAATGTTTCAAAAGGGTCTACCTCAAAATATCTGAGAATTTGCAAGTGTTATCAATGGTGTAATTCTAGAAAGTGTAAAAGAGAAATTAACTAAAACGTATTCCGAACAATTTGTATCTATTAGCTGTTGAGTTTTGAACAGGAATTTCAGATGCAGCTTATCATTTCATGTCATACTAAATATTACAAGCATATATCTTTGATATAACACATGAGTTTTTTTTGGATTATTTGCGTTATAAAATATTCGTTCCTGCATTATTCTAGAATTGTTTACATTGCTGATCGATCACTCTTGATGTTAAGTTACTTATTGAACCTTTCTACGATATATTACAAAATGCTCATGGCAACTCAGTATTCGGTTGACATCCTTTTCTTTTCAGTTAATTTATTTCAAGAAATTCTAAATATATCGACACACGATAATAATTTCGGTTTCTACATGTTTGCTTCAGAACTAACATAATGTTTTCATTGCAGAGAATAAAAAGGTTCATAATAATTGTTTCAGTTTGCCAAGTCATAGATTTCATGAACAATAAAACAGAGCATTGAAAGTTATTTTTATTGACTCTAATTACACAATAATCAGATTTTTGTTCCATTTTGATGGATTTATTCGTTCTCAAATACGAATAATTCTATAATCGCATTAATTTTGTCAAAATTGGAAACCTCAATCAATTATTGTTTGGAACTTGAGAAGCTATAGGATATTTTTGATTCAATCGATAACGCAACAGTTTCTCATAAATATCAGATGCTTGTCTTTATGATACATCATGCCTATTTTGAATCTTCTTGTAGAACCCACTCGAATATAATTGAATCACCAATAAGAATTATTTTGATGCAATTTTTCATCATGAAACGAACACTACCAGATTGAAAGCTATAATAATAACAATGATAACACCACTAACCTTGACGCTCTCCGTCATGGTTTGTTCGAGCTTCACCAACACTTCCCGTTTCTCCACCACTTCGTTGCAGAAGATTTGCCAGTTCTTCGTCACGACTAATTGTCTTCTAGACAAGCGTTCCAGCACCGACTCCACGCACTGTATGGCGCGTTTGGTGTCGAGGTGCGGCTCGGATACCTTCGAGATAAAATTAGAATCAGAAGAATTGTCAATAGGCTGTAGTATGCGACTCTAGTTGATATAGACGTCTTCATTTATTTTTCGATTGTGTTAGGCCGTGATGATGTCAAGATCAGATTGTATAAGGGTCCTGTAAATTTTTTGAATGGTAACGGATGGCTTCACGGTTATAATGAATGTAGCAAATTTCATCATTGGAAAAATTTATTGTTTTGAAATTATTCAAGTTTGTGCAATTTGACATAGTATACTTTCTAGTGATTTTCTGAAATTTTGGAAGTCTACGGGAAGTTGAGCATATATTCTAAGCGAGAGTTTTCAGAGTTTATAATATGTAGAGTCTTTCATGTTCCTATTATAATTATATTATTTTCAATCATTCGTTATATTTGTTCATATATTTTCAAAGTATAAATCGTAATCCCATATTTATGATGATTATATTGATTATGCAGTGTGAGAAAACTCAGGTAATCGATTATTACAATATGAAATAATCTCTTTCGACTATTTTTTGTGTACGGCTGTGATGTGTTCAATTGAATTGATTGATTTCTTTATGAGAAGAAAAATGAAAGAGTGCCCGAGAGTTCAATTGACAATTTTCCTAGTAACAATGAAAAACTACATTTTCAAACACAATGGGTATTTAAAAAATCTATGGTTCATAGACTGCATAGCTCACTGCAATCTGGAAATTTTCAACCGATCATAGCTATTCTTAGATATGTCTTCGAGAAAATAGCAAGTGTTGAAGATAAATCAGATATCAGAAATAGCTACGACTGGAATAATGGCGATCTACCGAACACAAGTCGATTCTCGCCAGTGGCTATTTATAGTTTTTATGGATAATTATCATAGTATAATTGAATTTCCAGAACATAAATATGATGGAGTATTATTTTTTCAATTTTGAGTCCATGGAGAATCTATCGTTAATGAAAACTAGAATTATGTATGACTCTCAGGAATAATATATTGGATTGTCTCATCTGGTAAGAATTAAAATTTCTTGCGTCAGTTGAATAACTGTTTTTATTTATTCTTCCCAAATTTCCATCATTCCAGAGAGAGAGAGAGAGAGAGAGAGAAAGAGAGAGAGATGGAGAGGATTGTGACTGATGAATATTCAAGAACAAACCGAAGAGTATAGATAATAGATTAACATTATACCGGGTGTGTCACAGTGGATGGAACATTAGAAGTATCTGGAGAACAGAAGGACAGATCATTCCGAAAATTTGTGGGCGTGGATAATCAAACTTGCTCTATCCGTCTAAAATATTTTCATCAATACAGTGTTGCCGCTTGTATCAGAAAGTAGTAGCTACTTTGTTATTTCAAATGGAACACCTCGTATATTATATCATTTTTGGGATCCTTATAAGATTCCTCACAACTTTCCCACATAATTCCCTATACCTATCTGTGACGATTTTCGAGATAAAAATTATTTTGTCAGATTTTTTTGCAAAACCTGACCATTGAAAAATATGAATTTTTTCCCAATGCAAATTCACAAAAAATTGCAATTTGGGTTATAGCTGCATAGGACCATCAAGTATTCTGTCGATGAACTGGATCTCAATTTCAGCATACAGGGAGGCTCAGAAGTGAGTGTCATCCGGGCACTCATGAAAATGACTGCAACTCCATTTTTTTAAATGGAACACCCTGTATATTATCACTTATTCGAAAAGCTATAACATTTTCCATTTTAATTGAGTATACTTTCTCTATACCTATCTCGTACAGTGTGTTAGTTATGATCACTTATGTTATGAATTCGTTTCAATAAAATAAATATTGGATAGTGCTTAAGATAGTAGGCTATGAACTTCATTCTGACAGAGAACTAACATGTTCTTCCTTCATTGCTATCCTGTATTCAAGATGCATGGGTGTAAAAATACTATAGCAAGAAATAATTACTTGAATGCGGTTAAAATGGATTTATTCATCATTTATGGTCAATGAAACAAGAATATCAGTAGAACATGCAGAGTTTTTCTCTTCAATGAAAAGAATGAAGTGATTCACCTCGGAAAAATCCGAGGAAATTAGATTGAAGAGAAATTTTGAACTGTTTTTGAAATCTTTCTAGATTCATTAATAAACTTTGATACTTTCAGCTTTTCATGATGATATAAGCATTTCAAAATTTCTCTTCAATCTAATGAATTTTCTCGAATTCGTTCGAGGTAAATCAGCATACTTTTCATTAAACTCGCTGCATTTTCTAATGATATTTTTGTTACATTGACCATAAATGATGAATAAATCCATCTAAACCGCATTCAAGTAATTATTTTCTGCCATAGTATTCTTACAAACATGCAACTTGAATACATGAGGACAATAAAGAAATAACAAGTTATTTCCCTGTCAGAATGAAGTTCATATCCTACTATCTTTAGCACTATCCAATATTTATTTTATTGAAAACGAATTCATAACATAATTGATCATAACTAACAAACTGTACGAGATAGGTATAGGGAAAGTATACCCAATTAGAATGGAAAATGTTATAGCTTTTCGAATAAGTGATAATATACAGGGTGTTCCATTTAAAAAAATGGAGTTGCAGTCATTTTCATGAGTGCCCGGATGACACTCACTTCTGAGCCTCCCTGTATGCTGAAACTGAGATCCAGTTATCGACAGAATACTTGATGGTCTTATGCAGCTATAACCCAAATTGCGATATTTTGTGAATTTGCATTGGAAAAAAATTCATATTTTTCAATGGTCAGGTTTTACACAAAAATTTGACAAAATAATTTTTATCTCGGAAATCGTCACAGATAGGTATAGGGAATTATTTGGGAAAGTTGTGAGGAATCTCATGAGGACTTCAAAAATGATATAATATACGAGGTGTTCCATTTGAAATAACAAAGTAGCTACTACTTTCTGATACAAGCGGCAACACTGTATTGATGAAAATATTTTAGACGGATAGAGCAAGTTTGATTATCCACGCCCACAAATTTTCGGAATGATCTGTCTCTCTGTTCTCTAGATACTTCTAATGTTCCATCCACTGTGACACACCCTGTATTTCGAGGATATTTCTGTTCGAAAACTTGTTTTCTGTTGTTTATTCTTGCGCTATTTGCAATTATCTATAGCAGGTTGTGTATGGATATTGAATTATATCAAAAATATTATAACTATTCTGTTATGTCGAGAATTATCAGTATTATTATTATTCATCACGAACAGTTGCTGCTGCTATGAATAACAGTATCACTAATGTGTAAATATCTACACAACCCACCTAGACTAATGAATAATAATAACATTGATAATAATAATAATAATAATGGTAATAATAACGATAGAGATCAGTTGAATAAGAGGATTACAAAATAAGTACGAAGAAAAATAAACAAGTTGTAGAGATTAATCATAGTCGGCAGTCTGGTATTAGGAATTTTATTCAAGTGATTTCTAGAGAGCTGGCAACACAGCCTATTCACCGCCTAATCCCCACGATTACATCACTCCTCTTGAATAGTATTTGAAATCCAGAAGCGATATAATAAATTCCGGATAATCTTCAGCGGCAATAAGATATAGTTATGAGATAATATGATAATAAAGTTCACCGATTTGCAAACTTACCAACTTTGCTTCATTGATGAACGTTATGCCAGTATTCTTGGCGCATTGATAAAGGGGAACTATGGATTCGAACTTCTCTTCTATTTCCTTGAGTACTTTATCATCAATGTTGTCTTTATTCTGCAGAAGCATGTCGTCTAATTTGTCCATCTCTTCATTCACAATGTCTGCCTCCATGTGGAATTTGACGTAAATTCTAGACAACTCCATGCGGCATTCAAGGAGATTTTTGAGATTCATCCAGCGTTCATGAACTTGTTCAACTTTGGTGTCGATGTCTTTACGTTGGTTATCTTCTAAGTATTCTAGGATAGGTGGTAGGGTTAGTAGCAAGGCGTTAATTTCGTTTCCTTTCGTCTGAAAATCGAACAGATTCCAATAATTTATTTGTGCTGTAGTTTTGAACATCGTAATGACACTATATTTTTGACCTCCATATAGACGATTGTGACTGATGCACGTCCAAAATGAGAAAAATAAAATTATTCCTTTGATATAATAATCTTCAAATATTTCAACCTTCATTTCTACCCAAGGATTTGGGAAACATATTGTTCAGGATAATACATTCTCATTTCCGACTCTGATACTTTATAAATCATTTATCGAGATTAGTTATGTAGGAAAATCACAATGGATTGCTGCCATAATCGAACCGAGTTAATAATTGTGGATGCCATGTATAGCTCTGAACTTATAAGGCTGTTCGATTATATTTTTCACACTCATACTTTCATGATTCGATTCAAATCATCCAATCGATATTCTTAAAATTCCATTCTCTGTTATGATAGAAACAATACTCGATGGAAGAGGAAAACTACAATTCTTATTGATTGGATGACGATGGAAACACGTGTCAAGGAATATACTAGATAGTTGTATTTCTTTCTTTTATATCACAGTGCAAACAATGCCTGTCAATAAGATACCTGCCTTGAACGCTGGAGATGTTATCGGAGAATATGTCTCATTGTCTCATTGTCTAGAAAGCCGTATATCTTACCTGCAAATCAGTGAGAAGCTGCTTATGCAAATCGTAAAAGTCTTTAGCCATCGGCAAATCACTGCCCATATCTTGGTGCCCTTTCAAGAACGCTTCGGCGATGGTCACGAGCCAATTATAAATGTCATTATGTCTCTCCAAGAAATTATTCAGAGCCTCGTTTATCCTAATGTTTTCTTCTTTATGAGCGATGCAGAGACCGTCGAGAGCGATTTTCTTATTTTCCAGCTCCTCAACGACATGTCGCACCTAGAAAAAAATCGAATATCCTGAAGAGATGGAAAAATTACTAGAGATTGCGATAACGTTAGGTTATTACGATAGATTTATCCTAAGCGAATATCTGATATTATGTGAAGATTGATATTGTGATTATGTGTAGTTGTAGGTTCAAGAAATACAAGCATACCCCTTCTGTGCCTGAGGCGCCTCGTCCTGCTATATCCAAAATGGCGTAGCCTTCTGCTATAGGAGCTGCAGTAGCTTCTTCGATGGCCTTGGAACATTGAGAATGTAGTTGGGCTAACTGTGGAGAAGTTCGTGGAAGAGCAGTAGCTGTCAGTTGGATTTCTAGTTGATCTAGTTTTGTGAGCACCTACAAGAAGATATTTGAAACATGTGTGGATAACTCAAGAGTTGCTTAGTTAACGAGTGTAAATCTACAGGAGTCTTATTAACCAACAGAACCCGACTAGAAGGATCAAGAAATGTATAATATAAATATCTCCTACTTACTGTTTGCGCGGATCTGAAGAAAGCGATGACTCGTTCCAGAAGCGATTCTCTTGCTTGAAGATCGGCCATGTAATCGCTGGTAGCCGCTAGGATGACGTAAGATTGGGCGGTGGCAGGTTCTCCTGCAAAACATCCCGAAGCAACCAGCTGCTCTGTAGCTTTCGTTATCTTCAACGCCCTTTCCTGCAGCTGTTTCGTTTCGGGCAGTAATTTTTTGTGCTCGTGTAGCAACAGTTCAGCACTGGACGAGGAATTGCCTGGAAACATATTTTGGGCTGGTGAATTCGAGAGAGAATATCTCATACTATTGTCAGCCATGTGCTATGAGCATCTTCGATTGTTTTGATGAATATGTGTTTGGAAACACGCTCGTGCAAATATTTAAGCATGAAAATATCCTCGCGTGTGCTGGTGAAACTCGTCTATCTATTGGTCGAGTAACTAAATAGAATTTGTTCTGAATGGAGTCACTTCTAACACTATAATATTCGCATCATTATCGTTCTTAACTTGAATAATATGTTCACCCAGTATATGAACTGAACCATACTTATGTAGGATTATTTACGTCAATGATGCCAATTTCCTTTGACAATTATATTCACCTAGAAAATAATTTCGTGCATCACTGACACTATTGAAATATATTTGGTTGAATACATTCATTATACGAGCCATTCATTGTATGTTGTTTCATTTGTAGTGCAACCTCTGTGTATATTCGAATACTGCTTCAATTATTTGACATGGTTTTTTTTTCGAATTTTGATGATATCTTATGTGATCCAAAAGATATCAACCGATTACGCTATTTTTCAATACGTCAAAATACTCAAGAAATTATTTATAAATAACACTCACCATATTCACAGCTGTTAGCCAGAAGTTCCCTTCTATTATGGACTGTATCTTCAAGTTCACGTAAATCTGCTGCTAATATGGCCAGAGCCAAACACTGTTCTAATTGTGTCTTTCTTTTGCCGAAAGAAGATTCTAGTATTTGCCTCTTCAAGTGCAATCCATCCAACCATCCTTGAACTTGGGAGATTGCTAAAGAAATAGACTGGAATAATTTATGAACAAAATACGTCATCTTGATTGATGACTCTGCGAAATACAATGGACTTGGCGTATGGACATTGCGGGTGAGACCTCGTCTTTTGTTGGCTAGCTATCAGGAATTCGAGAATGGTTTCATTTTACGACTAAGAAATTTGTTGAGCTACGTTTCAACCTTGAAAAGTACTGAACTAGAGGGTGTTATCAGTTAAGGTATGATCTTTAGCAAAACTTAACATTCGTTTAAGGAAGTTGAACCCTGCATCTAGTCCTTTCTTTTCCTTTCGTAAAATGCAACATTGTCGAACTAGATCAAGAAAAATTGAAATTTGACGAAAATTGGTTGACTATAAATGCTGCTAAAAAAGTTATCAGTGATGAGTTATGAATCCATTCGGTGGGTACGAAAGTAAAGATTGATGAAATGTCTGAACTGCCTAGAAATCTTATTTTGTATACAGGGTGTCACATTCGAAGATGGCTACATGCTGATAATTTTCGAATCATAATCGCGTAGGCTTAGCACCCTATATATCTCGAAATATTCCAGGATTGTGTATCTGTGCAAATAAAACAAAATTGATTCGAAACATTTTTCTCTATTTTCTTTCATTCCTAAGCGAGTTATTCTACTTTTCCACACCATTATAGACCACCTTGTATAGACGAACACATAAGCTGTACCTTTATTGACAGAGCTTCGGATTCGTTCGGGTCTCGAGTCGAGTGTGCCTTCGGCTCCCAATTCCTTCAGTTTCCCTAGCAACGTGTTACCCGCTTGCAGCGCCCCCATCAGAGACTCTAGCAGCGCCCTCCTTTGATCGTGAATCGACGTTAAAGATTCCTTCACTGCGTCTATCTCGACAGGCACCACAGTATCTTTGCATGAGGCCTCCAGAAGCTCCATCTTGTCGTAGAACTCTTGAGCTTTCGTGTGGTAAAGCACATTGAGGTCCAGGATCTGTTGTAGAATGATATATTAATCAGAATTGAGAGATGTGATTTTTTCTAGTGGTCGAGATGATCACCTGTTTGCGTAGTTCCAAGTTGGAATTGATGTCTTTCCAGGCCCTGCCGAGAGATTCTGCCATTGCTGCATAGACTTCGGCTCGTGGTTTTTGAGTTGCGATGAGTTGATCGGCTTGGCGAAGGAGTTCCTCAACAGGACTTTGTTTGTTCTTCAATTAAAAATGTGAAGGGTTATCGAATATAAGCGTTAGTCTATATTATATTTGTATGGGATGTATGGAATCAATCTATGTATATTGTATCTGTGATCAGGATTTTTGTAGTGAATATGTGTTTATTTAGCTAGTTTGGCTAGAGGTGTTCTATCTTGCACTGAATTGAATTATCCAATGATTTATGAATCAAGTGAAAAGTTAGTGAATTTAAATTTTATTAGGACATGGTTTTGTGATGAGGTATCAATATTCTGAAATGTAGATGATTTGAATTGGATTGCCTATCAGTCTCATACGAATTGATTAATTATAATGTATCGATATCGCTTTTCTATGACATCATTAAGTATGAGTAATGAATAATTATTTTCAATGATATTCCACGAGAATGTTTGCCAGACATCGTGGTTATAAAAATAGCTCAAACATTCGATATGAACAGTTCTATTTCTGCAAGTACTTGATACGTGATACCATTTTAATGTTTAACCGAGCCCAGAATGAGTTTATTGATTTTCTCACAAGATTTTATTTATATGTTTGATAAAAAGCTATTTCCTATCAACATAATCAGACAAAACACAATGAAAATGCAGTGTGGGTATAGATTTACAACAAATAGGTTTGGCATAAACTTCCGAATAAAAACTATGTTGTACCAAATATAGCTTCGAATTTTCTTTTCACTCTCAAATCTCACACATCAAGGTTGTGAATATGAGGGATAACAGAATGAGTCTACAAGAAATCTGGCTCGTTAGTTTCCTTACTTGCAACTGACGTAAAACTTCATCATGTGCTGTCTGCAATTCTTGTGCTTCTTCTAAAGTGTCACCTAGTTTGGTGAGTTCTGGAGTAATTTCCAGAATTTTCAGATTGATCCAGTCTCCACACTGAAATAAAAATAAAATTCTGAAAATACTCGTCTATATCTCAATATCTTGGAGTCAACATCAGTTATTTTCCATTACATCTAGTACACACAGAGCTATTTTGAGTACCATACATGATTTATCGTGATTATAAGGGGAGGGAGAATGGAATTCATTGAAAATGTTTTCCTGTCATTCATTCACTCTTTTATTCTCGTACAGCTCATTTCCAAATTGTCATTGTATATCGATTCATATACTTCCTTCTATTAAGCAGGTCAAGTTATTTTCATTGGGATGTCACCTGTTGATTAAAACAGGTTGGCATCATCCCAGCTTCCAAATGTTTCAGTGTGAAGGACATTGGGTCATAAAGAGTCATTTAGGACAACAATCAAAACATTCATTTCAACGATGAGATAATTGGTAGTCGAACGAAGTACCTTCAAATAAGATAAATAGCCTATTGCATTGTGCATGACATGATTTGTACAATTCCAGCAGCGGAGAACAGGCTTTGTTATGTAATTCGAAGAATTTATAGGTCGCAATATACAGGGTGAATCATTCTCTCGATCGATAGCTCCTTGATGATTGATTCATCATACAGATCCTTCAGGATACTTTCAGAAAATTATTTCGTTCATGGGGGATATATCTTCAAAGCATTGCCAGCCAAGGTTGTTTTTTTACCAAAGTAACATAAGTTAGTAGTTAGTTACATAGCAATTATCAAACATCAAAAGAAGATTTTTCGAATAGAAAATACTGTATATTTTATTTCTTCCCATATTATATTATTTTGATGGATTGATAGCCTTTGTAAACCTAAAAAAATATATTTTTCAGGATATTCCACTGGTTGTCTTCTACAGTAATTCGTTTTGCTAGAACTGTTACATGCGAATTAAACATTGACAGTTATACTAAGAAACTTCAACAGCAGATATGGATAACAATGA
The DNA here is from genome assembly GCA_037013635.1 of Plagiodera versicolora. Classification (NCBI taxonomy): domain Eukaryota; kingdom Metazoa; phylum Arthropoda; class Insecta; order Coleoptera; family Chrysomelidae; genus Plagiodera; species Plagiodera versicolora. The sequence goes on from CM072990.1 coordinate 5,702,189, forward strand.
TTACAAGACGAGAACTAAATTGAAGATGAATCTTCGATGAAATAATACGTAGGTATAAAAATATTTACATCAATAAATTGTTGATTCGCTTATTTTTGTATTCTTGGGAAGTGTTTGTTTTAGGTTTATTCTACGATATATGGGATTAAGAATATAATGAGAGTCAGCCAAGTCAAGATGGAGTTGACATAAACCATGATGATAATGAAGAATATTTGAGAATATTCAGTTGTATTCCAGGAAAAAGTCCAAACAAGTAACGAAGCAGTTAATAAATAGAAACTTGTAGTTATATCTGTTGGTACTGTTGCTTTATATAATCCAGATGTCATTCTATTGCAGGAGATTTGAAATATGTGGATAACAAATTTATTATTCAGTTCATTATGGATCGAATTCTTGAATCTGTTAGACACCATTTTCATCCACCTTGTATCCTGTCGTGGGTTCACTAAAATATGCTATGAAACGCTGCCAGGTACTATAAATAGTGAATGATGTTATAAACAGTGGTTGTATGAGTACGGTATAAATAAATCCAATATTACAGAACCATTCCAGGCTCCTACTTTCTAGTTTTACATCATTATCATATCGACCAATTATCACCATCATTCGAGAGCATTTTTATCCGTACAAGTTGATACTCCATATTGAGCAAATCGAGAACGAGACTTTAGGATAACTTTCTAGAACCCCTAGGGTATATTTATTTCGCAAAGTTATAGCTGACACTTCGATTCATTATTTCAAGGGGAATGTAGATTCTAACTCGTGTAGGTATGAACATCGCCAATTTGTCGTCGTACAGATGTTTTTTTATTTATTTTCTCTTTCTTGTTCTTTTCGACTGCAAGCAATTAAAAACCCCATTCACTCAGATCCAAAATCTAAACATTTACACAACCAGAATTAGAACACATACATTTTCCTTGTATTAATAGATTCCTAGAACTCGGACTACGATTGTTCGCGAATTCATTTCAGCATTTTTTTCATCACAAGTTTCTGGTTATCCACAAACTTTCATGATATTTAGAGTAACTCGCCTTCGGAGAAATACCTATTTCCATATGAGACGATAGAAGTTTATTTTCTTGACAAATCCTCAATATAAAAACAAATATTATACTTGTACATTTCTGCTAACCTGTACCAACTACATATTCATATTCATGAGCACCGTAACAGTGTGTTATTTTTGAACTATGAAGATTATGACGCATAGAACTCAGTACTAACTATAGTCTCTCTAAATACGAGTATTTTTTTTATGATTTGTAAGCAGAAGTACGCCTAAATTCAGGCCAGTGGTTTTTTCAACCTCTTTGACTGTTCGTGGTGATTATTTTCTCTATTGCTACTATTATGGGTGGTAAACCTACATATATTGGAGTTTCACATCGTTCTGATTTCATCATATATCTCTCAACCAGGCTATATATGTTTTAACAGCCATAACACAACCGCGGATATTATATGAGTTTTGAAAATGCCAAAATTTCGATTCCATTTATTGCCCTGTCATTATCTGATTACATAAAGGTGTCTGTTGAAAGAAGATAATTGTTACTTTCAGGAGCAATTATTAATGGGTCCAATTCAATTTCCAGCTCAAAGTCATACATATAGTAAACTGATACCTCGAGAACAATATTATTGAACCCGAGTGGTGAGTAGTTAACCGATTTCGAACCATTTATCAAGTTCATCACGGCGAACCCGATAGTGGGTCGCCATCACGAATAGACGGCCATAACGAGACTTGCATCACGATCACAAAAGTGAAATGCTATTATGTGTATAGCGTTACAGAACCTCGTCGGGTTGCTACGCCCATGTTCATCTGCAGACAAATTCATGGGTGGACGATAGCACAAAAAATACCGGTTATTGGTGCAGGGTTACGACCTCATGATGATATTTGATAGTAGCTGGTGTTTGAGTTTGAATGAATCTCAAAAATGTCTAATCGAATTGATACATTTATTCTATACCAGTTTTTCATTATTTGATTTCAATTTTTCAGCGACAGATTACTTGAAAACCTAAGATTATTCTGATCCATGGTTTGGGAGAAAAGTCGACTCATTCAATCAGGGAGTCTAAAAAACATTTTCATTCAAATTGAACATAAAAAGATCAAATGACCCCCTTTAAAGTTTTCGCCCAAATGTCGCCAATAATAGTATATTAAAGTATAAGTGGATAAAAAGGTCTTTAAAACACGCGCGAGTTATAAAATATAAATAAAGCAAGTGTTTTAAAGACCAGATCCACGAATACTTTAAGCTATTTTTTTATTAGTGCCACATTTTACGTTTGAATGAAGTTTTGCATTTGTCAGTTATATTTTATTTGACGTTTACAAGGTACTTCTGTCAGATCAATAATCAAAAATTTTGTCATTTGTACTTCACGTTCCTGTTTCCTTCGTTAATATTGCCATGGTTACTTTAAAAAACGCGCGTTTTCATAAGTTCGATTTAAACACGCTCAGGTGACAATTTATCTCTGTCGACAGGTGAAAAAATATCACTTTTTGAAATTACTTCTTTCCCCTTCTTGTCTCATGAAAAGTAACACTTATTTGTTCGATGAATTAGTGTGATGGGAAAGTAGCGAGCCCCAGTTCTTTGCAGTCATTATAACCTTGTATTTACTGTCATGGCCGCAATTATTGTTGATTTCATGTGCTAGTCATAACCAAACTCCATGTTTAATTCGATATATCGAATTCAATGAGAGTCTGGCTTCAAATCAAATGGAAAATAATGGGGACAACTTTGAGACATGTGGTGATCATATCCGCGAATATTAATAACCTATCGAAAATGCATATTAACTTCGCGAATTCAGTTCGCTTTTCAGTTTGTGAATTTGCAATATTCAATATCCCTAGCATGAAATAATGATCTTACCTTTTTGCTAGCTGAAACCTCTAACTATATTTCATATTTTCATTTAATTGGTTTACAGAAGAAAACGGCATATCTTCCTCATCTCTGAAATAACGTGGATGTGCAAAAGAAATAGGAGTAGTGTAGTAATTATCCCCCTGTTATATAGAGGTATGAGTTTAGCATAGAATAAAAACTATGAAATTACACACCATACAATCATGATCAATCAACTACTTATTCACTATTATCATTAGATCTTCGTGATGCGAGATGTTTAATTCCTTCGTCACAGAGATGATTTTAATTTAAGTAACGATAAAGTACCGCTACTTCACCTCTTTTTATATTTTGATTAGTATCATTATGGCTGGGAGGAGAGTAATTAGTTAGGTTATCAGATGTAGTAGAATCGTCTATTGAAAAACTGGTGACTTTGAAAGATAAGTTTAATATGCTCTCTACGCTTAACAAGATGACTTAGTCAGAGTTCGTGAGTAGAATAAGAAGGTATTAAATTTAAAGAGTAATCTTGTGTGGGCAAACATTTTCGTCAGACGCAAATCGTTAATCATTCGAATATCTTATAGCATTGTGAACGTAATTTATGTAGACCGTTAAGGACTAAACATGTGTCTGGCAGAATTATTATCACGATAGACAATACCCACATGATGGAACACTGAAGTCAATCATCGTTCCGTTTCGAATATTTCACCCATAACCTTGCAGCTAAGTGTTAGGAATATGTAAATATACAGCTTTATCGTTGGTATTTTCGAATCTATATCTGGTTGTTTTGCATGAATGTCGTCAACTGAATGTATTTTTACTTCACAGACGATGATATTTGAAGTCTGATCTTCGATAGTTTATAGGAATTATTACATAATTTGATCGTGATAATAATCTGTGAACTGATGGAGTCCAATATGTGGGTCACTACAGTCTTTACGCAAGTGGAGTTATTTTTAAATCGAATACTCGAGAAACTGTTCATGTATTCAATATATTTAGGTGGATTTTGCGTTCGCTAAAACTGGTATCTCAAATTTTTATCGATAAAATTAGTATCGAATTATTTTTTCACTGATATTTATTGCCACATTGTAATTTAAAGTTCTTTCATTTTCCTTTAACATAGCTTAGCAAATGATATCAGAATTTTTTGCTGTATACAAGGTGATTAAAAAATGTGTAACGAACTTTCTAAGGGCGGTTGTACATTCCAATTCTGCCAATCCTTGAACTCTCGGTTGAAAATCGCAGTAATGTAACTTAACAGAAAAAATAACGGAGAAATCAACTGTGTCAATATTGACATAAATGCCAAAATCAAGAACAAGATTGGACGAGGTCTCTTGAAATACTGGCAAAAATATTATTATTACTTCGTGTGACTACATTCCCTCACGACTCCCTTTTTTGTATTTTGACAAGAACTTATCTTTTATGTAATTTTCTGCCCTCTATCAAATGCCTCTTCTTTTCTGAACCCCAAGGAATACGAGGATATAAGATATATTCAAAGAATCAACATTCACCCTTCAAAAAAACCATTTATAGCAAGAAATGTACTAGTGCATTTGAAAAAAGTATTCCAACCACAAATATTTATCCCGAAAATTTCATCTGGTGATTTTCATCGTTCAGAAGTTCCTTTATATGCATTTCGAGCCATAAGTTTATTCATGAAACTATCAATGTACTATCACCCTCCGAAAGCTCGATGCATGTTTTTAACTCACCCTGTATATTCCAATGTACACAGAAATCACGGAAAATTTATTATAGTCAAAGTACGTAGATTTCAATGAAATTGCTTCGAGAATACAGATGGTGTTTCAAAAATAGTGTTTTTAAATAATCCGGCAATACATGAAGGTTTTACTGAATCTCAATATTTGGTATTAACTAAAGTTCAACAAAAATATGTCCAAACGTGCGTACATTTAAGCATGGAATTAGAATGACAATGTACATAAAAAGTGTGTGAAAACATAATACACTTATGCAATATCTAGGATATATATTGACGTTAGTAAATAATATTACCAAACCGTCTTTAATACTTTCTTGTTGTTGATTCAAGGTGGACTGGTAATTTAATAGTGTTAGTGGGTATGCCGGCAATGGCATTTGTTTTTAGTTTTCAACAGATGATCTCATATTCCAATGTGAAGTGGCTACAAAAATATGGAAATAAAGAAACCGAATGGAGGTCATTCAAGGAATTGCTGTGACACTGAAGTGACAATGTGTATTTAGTTTTGTTGCTGTGTGAAACAGTAATTGTAATTTTCCCTAGATATATCCGCAGCTACCAATGTCCCTTTCGATTACTTGAGAAATTTCAAGATTCACTCTTCGACAAATCAACAAGGATTGAGGTCGACAAAAGGATGTTCCAAAAACCACGTCTGGGATAATGAACCCATAACTTCATTTATCTTTGGATTATAAATAGAGTTGTTGAATTTGTACCACAAACATTACTCCTATGATGATGAGTAAATTCCAGGTCATCAACATTGGAAGTCACGTGGTAATAAAATGAGAAATAACCTGAGTATGCAGGTACTTTTTTTTTACTACGCATTCCCCAATTTGGTCTGCTGATCTCTTCTGATTATTTTTTGTCGTGATGAAATCTAACCTAAATTGATCCTTAAATATTGGAGCATGAATATTAGTTCGATTTATGAAAAATATCGATCATTACATAACATTTCTTCAGTGTGATGGATAATTTAACTCTATTCAGGATATTTACTTCCCAACATTCGATATTTGATTCAATGGTCCTTTGACAGCTGAAGGATAAAAAAAAAGTTCCATGGGATTTGCTGAAAAAACATTTGGCTGTATACCAACTCCGAATCACCCGCTATGAATGAACTATTCTATTGTTGTCTTTTTCGTTACTGTAATTTTTTCTCATTATTTGATGGTCCTGAATCATTTCATACTTTGAGATGGAGATTGATATCGAAGATGTTCTTGTGTTCCGTATGATTTGAGTAGATTTCTCCGCAATAAAAATATGTGACATACGTGCAACAACGCTATAACAATCCTCGTCTTTCCGCTCTGCACCGCGATAGTGCTTATAGTGGTCGTTTTGGCCATCGCCGAAGACGTTGATGGCATCTCATCTTCACCAACTCCATTTCCAACAGGTTCTTTAGATTCCATGTCGTCGTTCACCAATCACACATAACTCGCGACGAAGTCTAGCAAATTCGCGATTCGAGTTCGTTTCGGGCAAATATTTTCGAGTTTTTGGCAAGCGCGCGCGACGGTTTTGACGGAGCCGCGAAACACACTGAGTCAAGTGCGGCGCGAGACCATGACGATGACCACATGAGACCAGACTGGGCGATGCATGGACGGGATGGGATAGGATGGGATGAATCTTTGAGATGTGCACTGGGCGGTACTCTGGTACTGGTACTTTCGGTGTGTGTGTGTATGCGTAAAGCGCTACTACCGTAAACGAACCGTGTCTTAACCTACTTCTCGTTGAATGCACGAGATTTTTGCTATTCTGCCTTCACCTCCAAAACAGTTTGCATAAATTTCCTTGGCGTATTGTTTTCATTCATTCAATTCCATAAATTATACATGAAAATATTATTTCTTCAGTAAAAATGCCGATAAATGAAACTGACATTACAAAATTTCGATTTCTTTGAAAATATTCGTTATACTAATATTTTGATATATCTTCATAATTTTCTGATGATAAATTTTGGTTCACTCGATCAGAGTTATTTTTTATTATTAGTCTGCTCTCACATATCCCGTTACTATATTTTTTCGCTTCGAAAGTGTATATTTTCAGGAGTTTTCGTATGGTTGGTCTAGACCATGGAAATTTTGAAAATGAAGATATCTTTGCTGCATAACATCTGTGTCCAATGTAATTCAGCAAGTTCTCAGCTAGATATCTTCAACTGTTCAATATCTGCGATTAAATCCTATTATTTCGGATGATTCTGATTTCATTGTTATTTCGTTATCTTTTTTGTTTCTTTTCTCTTCTCTATCTCATACTGTATTGTAACTGTAACATATATTCCTGTTCTGTAGTTGGATGTATCCTGTAGAATAGTGTATGAATAAATGAATAAATAAATAAATAAATCACTCACTTGATCGTCTATTGATTAATTGAAGATATTGAAAAAAAGTTATCGATTCAATCACGAAACAAAAAATATCACATATTCCATATCGTGGAGATGTATTTATGGATCATGTCATATAATTTCGTTATTTTGTTTATAATATTCCATGATTTTTTGATTGATATTTGGTCTGTAACTTAAGAATAAAATGAGCTGATTGAAAATTTTGGATCTAGAGAGAACTGAAGACGATGTAGATGTATACAAACGGAACCTTATGATAATAATTCAGTTTATAATCATTCTTATTCAGTTTGTTGTTCTGCCAATTGTTACATATTTCATTCATTCATATTCATTTCATTCACTCCATTTATTGTTATTTCTCAATATATTTTCGGCATTGTTTAGGATTATTATTTCAAAACTTCAAACTTTCAACATAAAACATTGTCAACAATATTTGAACGAAATGAAAATCACCTTATCATAAGAGAAACTGTTGTTTCAATTCTCTACATTCGATTATTCCAGAGCAACTGGCAGTTCCTTTTCATTTTCATCTTCACCAAATCATTAAAATTTGACGAATCGACTGATACAGATTAAGAAACTCGAAAATAAATAAATAAAGCATCAATGTCAGGAGATTATCTGGGACAAACATCTCTTTCAAAATTTCGCATCAACATCTAGTGCCAAGAAGCATTCTAAATAAAAACGGTTATGTTACTTGTTTATCCACTGAAGTATGCATGTTGTTTTATTACTTACCTTAACAACCAAATAACAGTTTCAGCATTTCAGTATCAGATGATATGTTTTTTAATAGCGTTGACGTTGGTATTCTGTTAAGGCATGCAATACACAAAATAAATAAAACACATTCAAAAACTCATAACGTTGTAATATATTACAAACTCCAAATAAATGATAAAATATTTGAGAATCAGTGATAAAAATATGTAGTAGCGATCTATCGAAATCATATATTGAGTTGAGAAAGAATGATTTCGAAAGACGAATGGCAACTGTACGGAAACATACCTGCAACGGCAATTATCTTCGCGAAACTGAACTCGAACTCAGAATCACATGCATTTATACAAAAAGGTATATTATAATTCAGAAATTGTCCTAGAAACTAATACACATTTTCATCACCATTTCATTCGATAATCAACAAATTATATAATTAGTAAACGTATGCACATGCATGTTAGGCTTTCTATAACAAAATAAAACTCACAACGAGGCAATAAAATAGCTAATTAGATATCTGAAAACTATCCATCCATTGACGATGGAATATGAAGGATTAAAAAGTATAGATATCTGCAATACTAGGCAGGTACCGCCTTCACATCTGTTTCATTATTAAAATACTCCTAGACTCCAGAACATGGAGTTCCAGGAATTGGAAGATCAGAAGTGAAGTTGAAATTAGAAAATGACTGAAGTAATGTTGATGAAAGATGATTTTCGGATAATCAATGAGTAATGAATGATTTCAAAAACGTAAATAGGTGATTTGAAGGTACTTTTTCAAGGTCACATTTTTTTATACAGATTAATTGGCTGCAAATAGTTGAACCGATGATGTGAAATTTTGATCTACTAATACAAATAAACGCTCGATTTAGTTCAACAGCTTTTGAAATCATTACGTATTCTGTGTAAACAATCAGTTCCATCGTTTTGAAATATTTATGTCAAGAAAATTACGTTTTTCTTGAATCTCGTGACAAAGAATTGAGAATATCTTATTTGAGACAAGAATTTGGCAATATCGTGAGACAAAATGATTATTTTCGCATATTCAACGAACCACTCTATCAATTTCATTGACCATTTATGGTTACCCTCAAATGAAACCCTTAATTGCTTGCTTCGTAACCTTCTCATAACTCCTCCACGCTCCATCTTCAAACCGACCTACCTCTTTCATCCTATCCTGGAACCCTTCTTCATCAAACGTTCCCTCCACCGTCACAGGAACGACTACCTCCCCTCCATCCTCGCTTCTCACCCTCACAACCTCCTCACGACTCGTCACCCCTTCACTTTTCTGATCCCGCACAGTCTCAGACGTCAAAACGAACGATGAAACTCCTAGGCAATGAGACTGCTGGACCTTGATATGAGTGGTTTCGGTGACTTCACGAGCGATTTTGCCTGGGGGTACTTCAGGAGATGGTTTCAGGACGTCCTTGGCGAGAGGCAGTTCCGGGAGGCCTACAGCCAGAACCATTTTCTCCTTGGAGATGTCCTTAGGGGTATCGTCTTTGCCGTACTCCCACCAGGGGGAGAAGCGGTGCTCGCATTCTGAGGCCGTGTTGTAGGAGGAAGAGCGGGAATGCTGGAGAGTGCATTCTGAAGCCGTAAGGAATTCGTCGTCTGATCTCAGATCCTCCGGTTTGGGTTTCTGTAGATGAAAAATAAATATGTCAGTTCGTGTATCAATCCAAAAAAGGTTACTGTAGATTTCCTTCAAGATTTGCTAAAATAATCCATTTTATCAGTCAATTTGATGGAAATTCAAATTCCAAATTCATTCATTTAGCAATTCGTGGATATCGGAAAAATATGCATAGTTATTCATCACATTTTGCTTCATTTATATTTTTTCCTCTTTAGTTTCATTTTCAATTACATCCAGTTCTTTGGGTGAGTTGCTTTGATATAACTTTTTGCTTACTGTTGACGATGTTTTTGGTAATTGTATGAATTTACGTCTAGGTGTATTATCATTTTTTCACTTCAAAAATTATTTCGATGTCATGTGTGATGTCAGCAATGATGAAATTTCATATGGTTTCTGAAACATCCTATGCCTAACTGAATTAACATCAAATGATGAAAAGATCGTATTTCTTGTCCTTACATCAAGTATTCATACAGATACACTCTGTACAGGTAAACGAACAAAATCCAGGAGTCGAAGATCCACAATATGGTAATTCAAATTATACACATTCCACGTTGATTGTGATTTATTCATATACCATTGTATTCAGAGGCAACCTGAGGACCTGAAACGGGCTGAGTTGGATTTTTTATGGTGAGTGAATTTACATAAGCTCCACAGAGGTGGGCGATTCGGTATACTCACTTTGAAGAAATGCGTTGATTTATTCAAATAAGGTGAAATAAAAAGAACATGTCAAAATAATCATATGACAGCTACTTTTCGATTTGAAAATTCCTCACAAATGAGAAGATTCATGTTAAAGTTGAAATCTCAGAGTGATTGGAATTGATTTGAAAGTTGGTTCATATATTTCACTGACGTTTTCCATCTATAAGCCAAACAAATTTATTGATAATTCATGTCAAAAGTAAAATGAACTTTGATTTAGATATTGCCACCCACTCAATCTTTCGATATTGATAATAATGATAATGATTATAGGGGGACCAATTTTAAATAAACAACAAGCTTATTCTATGACCATAAGTAAAAGAATACATTATAGAACACATGAACAGAGATGAGTTTACTGATCTGAGCAAGAGAATGTATAATTAGAAATCCTTATTTTCCACAAATGTTTACAGTTTCTTCAGGAAATCGAATAGTCAAGTTTCAATCATAAAACCACTATTCATAAATATAATATCACAATGTTTGTTGAGTATAATGAAATATTTCATTACACTTATAGATTTGTATTTTTCAAGCTATGGACGAATCCATTCAACTATAAATAGAATGATAAGGATATTTCATCAATCGTGAGATGAATAGTACTGTATTTCAAGTTCAGTGTGGAATACTGATCTCATTAAATTTCTTGAAACATTTTTTCTTGTCTGGATCAGGTCTGAGTGATACATTCAAATAACCAACATAACTTTCCTATTACAGTTAATGATCGATATATCATACCAGAGACATAGAAAGTAACACTCATTAATATGTATATTGCTCCCAATCAAATGCATTTTCTTCCTTTTATCATAATCAGTTGCATTGATATTCGACAGCTATGGGTATCACAAAAATCACACCTTTCACGCAAATTCTACTCGAACTTACTATAAATACCCGAGCTTAATCAATTTTAATCACAGTCAACCTCATCTGTCTAACAAATACACATAGGCACACAAGCATCATGAACTGTGGAGTCGTAAGTACAAATAAATCTCGATATATTCAAAATCAAAGTTTCCCGCATTTTTCTTGCAGGTATTCGCCCTTCTAGTTATCGCAGTAGCATCTGTCTATGGCCAAGGCGGCTATGGCGGTGGACTCGATCTAGGACACAAAAGTCACCATGTCGAAGAATACATCGACTATACTGTAAGTAACTTCCTGAACCACTGGACCATATTTTACCTCGAAGCAACCCAAATTCTATACGAGTATGTTTCGTAGGCACCACCCAAATACCATTGGGACTACGCAGTGCACGATTTGAAGCACCACGACATCAAGAGCCAATACGAAGTCAGAGATGGCAAGGAAACGAAAGGGCGCTACGAGCTCTTGCAACCCGATGGCAGAAAACGTATTGTGGAGTACATCGCTGGCAAACACGGTGTCGACTACAAAGTCAGGTACGAAGGTAAATCTGAACATGGAGGAATTGGTGCCCTCAGTGGAGGATATGGTGGACTTTAAGAAGGATACGAGCTACAGCGTTTCATGATTCTAGACACACGACTGGACCTACGATACTACCTATGTTGTATATTGTTTTGTTTGTATTCTAGTATGTTAGTTGTTTTTTATTATCGCAATAAAACTTGTTGACTGTTCATATTATACCTGACTTTCATTACCTAAACATCCAACTACTTGAGAAAGAACTGTACTAACCAGTTCCAACTCTAATCAACTGAGCAACCAATACCAACTGTATACTGACCTCTGAATGAAGAGGATTGTTCTCCATAGCCCTTTTCAAAGACAATACTGTGATGGGATCGCTTATTGTGGTCGAAGAAGTCGTAGGAGTAGAAGTAGAAGTTGGAGTGAAAATCAAACAGTCTTGCTGAGCACTTTGCAGCTCCTGATCTAGTTCTTCGGCTAGGCCTGTCACTTCAGCGAGTTTTTCGGAAATTGCTTCGATGGCTACTTCATTATTCGCTATCGAATCGCTAAGGCTTTCAAGTTCTTCGTTGTTGATGGTTGCAATAGAGCTGAGCAGTCTGTAATACAATATCATTTCCGTCTGATTTCAGCATTCATGTGATAAGAAGGTGAAAAACTTCCTGATACAATTATTCATATGCATTGATGCATATTTCAATAGTTCTTTCAAAGAATTAGAAAATATCCTCTACTTGTTATGTCGAGGTAACCATTAACTGATAATTGTTGATAATTCACAGAAGAAGTAATAATTTCCATACGAATTAAATATAGTTATAAATTTATTGAGCTTTATATTCATTTATATTTTGCTTTGATATCACGAATCTTATCAGAAAGCTGTGAAGTTAATAAATAGATGGAGAAATGAATGCATAATTACACAATGACGAATGATTTCCATACATGAAACTTGAGGTTGATAATGAGGAAACGATGTTTATCTGACATGGTGTACATAGATTTTATATAAGTGCAACTAACTGTAAAATAAATATGCTATTTTTATTCTTGAAAATATATAATTTTCAGAATCAATTTAATAATAGTACATTCTATATTCAACATCAACAGTTTCGATAATACTATCGATATATCAATGTTGAAATATGTGGCGTGAAACATAATGATGAAATATATTCTCTTGATCTATTGGAAGTCTTTAACAGTATCATATTTTGTGTTCAATTTAAATTATTGGGGATACATAATTCAAATTATTTTTTGCGTTGATCTGGAAAAACACTGTGGAGGCGTCTCCAAAAATAACAGAGCATCTGTCGTTCCCATCGAATGTAAAATTATCATCACCGAATACACACTGGAAACATTATTATCGAAAAATTGTAGATATTATAAGATATTTTGTAAGCGGAATCATCAAGAATTCAGGTCACTAGTTGCATGTTAGCTATAAATCAGTTGAGATTTTTTTCAACAATATATAAGTAAGTAGGTTTAATGAAATCTATCAGAAATAGACACAATTTTATTCAAAGGAAAATAACAATCATGGGATAATACAATTTATGATATTGAAGAAAAACATGTGAGTATCCAATTGTATTTTAAATTGAGATATTTTTCTGTAAACCAAAATACATGATGGGTATATCAATATAAATAAGATCTCATTGCATAGTTTCAAAACATTTCAACTATTTTTCACGTTCTGTGACAACCGGTAAATATCTAGAGATGATACTAATTTGTCATTTGTCAGTGTTGAAATATGGAAAATCAAATTTTCAGTTGAGATATGACTATATAATCTTTGTTTTGACATGACGAACAAATGATAAGAGAAACATTTTGATCAGAAAAATACTCACTGAAGCGCTTGCCAAAACAACGATAAGTTTCTGAATATTAGACGATTTATTCTGAAGGAAATCTAAGGGAAGACATTCTTTATATTCTGCGGGTAATAGTCTTGAAATTAATTGTTTGTACGATAAAAATGAAATTTCTTCAATGTTCGACTCTCTGTACAATAATTTCCATCAAAAAACACTCACGAATTAAAGAAAATTCATTGAAAAATACTTTGACTTACTCGTAAGCGGATGTGTATCTTGAGCCGGTCAGATCACCACTGACACTTTTAACGTCCCCACCACTTTTCAGTTCAAATTTAGATTCCGAATCTCATGAACTCTCAGCTCTTTGCTTTCAATAGTGGGTATTTTAGAAGCTGCATTTATGTATAACCGCCAGTTTCAACGAAACTAACCGAATTTATTCAATGGCGTTAATGGTGGAGGCATTGACCTCTGAAATTATTTCTGAATGTGTCTAATGAATGTCTCATTTTTTATGTAGGGGAGACATCATATCGGACGATATTTTTATAATCTTTATTTTGACAAATATCAATGAGGATGGCTGAGAGAGAAATTCGACAAATGGGAAACAGTGATGCCAAAACTAAGAACATTTTGCGAGTTGCAAGTTACCAATAATTGAAATTAGAGTTGAAATACATAAAGAAACCATAGAAAATACAGCACCCAGTGGGATATACTCACTTTTCCCCATAATATAAGGGCTCTTTCAATCTACTCCTCAATAGTCTTCCCAGCCTAACCATCCTACCAACTTCAACAATCAACTTTTCTCTCATTTCAACATAATGGTTAATAGTATCTTTCTTTCTATGAAACTCTAGCAAAGGAACTGTGGCAACTGCTTCCCTCAAGTCCCTTAGCTGATTGCATTGTTCCTCCACAGATCGATGGAAGACTGCCGATACTCTCAATCGAGTCATCTGCTCTTGACTGACGCTGATTAGCCTCTGCCAAGAGGATTTCAGTTTTTGGTACAGATTGGCATGGTCATCTAGCTGTAACTTGCAGGACTGTCGTAGGAATAAGGAGGCATTGAGAAGTTGGCAACCATAGTCGTATGTTCCCTAGATAGGAATTAAACTCGATATATTGTGGATCAAGAGACACATCATCACATGATTACTGTTATTAACAAGATGATTCAATTATCCACTTCCAATTATCAACATTCAATTATCACCATAATATCAGTGATAGTTCGAAAGACGATTCTTATGAATTTTGTTCAGTTCCCCATTACAAATCTGATGAGTGCGTATTTAGGAACACGAATATATTTTTTTTTCAAAGATTCATTATTTTGATCTTACTTTGGCAGTTTCCTGGAAACTTTGATGCTCTTCCTTCTGCTTCTGGATTTCATGTACGACACAGCCAACGTGTCCATGATAACTCAACATGACTTGCAACAATTCATCCAACCACTGTATCGCTTGAACAGTGTCTTTTTCATAGCGATCGATGTGAGTAACCTGTTTCAGCATCAGTTTTTGTAATTCGATACTATCGGAGAAGATATTTTTTCTCGCCATGGTGGCATCCAGTACATCTCTGACATTGATTATATCTTCCGAGTAATCAACGGTTAATTCTTTTCCTAAAGAATCCTTCACTGGCATCGATAGCATGTCTGATAGTTTTTCACCTTCCTTTCGCAATTCGTATTCTACTGCGTCTGAAAAACAGTTTGGAGATTGAAGGTTATCCATCCATGAATTTAGAGTTGTATGCATTATTGTCACATCTTAATATAATTGAATTTTACTGTTGATGATATTAATAAGAAAGCAGTAATAAATGGAACACGTAATATTTTACCTACCTAATTTAGCTTGATTCTCTTGTAGCTCCTTCAACTTTTCTCCTGCCGTCTCAAAATCAGCAATATTACTTCCCATAACTGTGTCAAATACCTCACCAGTTCTATCGAAATACTCTGAAACGAGCCTGAAGAACCTCAGCGAAGTTATGAGAATATTTCTTCTCCTTTCCAGCCTCAGCGCGAAACTTTTGCACACGAAATCCATGAAATCCATTCGTGACATCAAATCCTTGAGCTGCGAAGCTGTTTTCTCGTCATTTGACAGCAGCTTCGTTCTATGGATGAGCTCAGCGTATGTTCCATAGGCTTCCCAGCACTGCAACTCTACAGCTTCGTGTTCTCTCCTAAGTTCTTCCGCTGAAGCGACGTCGTAGCCTACTTTCTGTTTTGAATTGAGCAAATTTTCGGCATGACTCAGTATCCAGTTAGTTACTTTGGCTATCTTTCCCTCGACGTCGCTCAGATCTTTGGTATCGATGAACATTTTTTCTGTCGCTGACCAAGCGCTGTCGATTAGCTGTTGTTTTATCTTTATGGTATCCAAGGTCTCCCCTATCCTCTCTATCGTATCTAATGTATCTTGTGGGGTGGTTGTCAAACTGAAGTTTTCAGTTGCGAGTTTTTGGGTTCTATTTTCGTATTCAATGTTTTCGATGAGTTCTCTACCTAGAATTCGAGTCATGCATGGATAGATCTATGAATGAGAAGTAGGTGATAAGTTCATTGTTACGAATGGCATAGATTCTGAAGGTTGTGGTCAAATGAACTGAATATCACTAGTGGAAATTGTTGAGGCATCAAATCTGAATCGATTGATATGGCAATGACTGCCCGTGATTGCATACAAATTAAGATAACTGTGGTAAAACAACAGGCGAGACGTCTGCTATAAGATTTTCTATTTTCTGTGATACCATTGCCTCATAAATTAAATATAAATATTAAGAAATGATTCCTGTTCCTATTAATTCTCTTTTCAATTCAACGAAACAACATTTTTCACGAATTATTCATAACAGAGAATACATTTTTGAACTCTAAATAAATTGTTTTCAATCCATTGTTTCCAAACTGCGATTACTTTTATCTCTGACTGATTGAGAACAGGAGTTTATTGCCTGTTTAAAAGAGCAATCGAGGAAGTGAAGTCCATTTTCGAACGTATCGTTCAATTTATTTCAGTATTTTATGGCGTACCTGTTTCTGTAGCGTTGAAAACCAGCATTTTTGTCGACTCTTTCATATCGGTAATGGTATTTATGGCATCTTGTAGTTGAGTAGGCCTCAATGTCTGACTCTTGAGTACGTATTCATGCAACTCGGATAATTCTTTGAGGACTACGTCACAGTCTGAGTAGAATTCCTCCACTTTCTACAAACAAAATACGAAAATTTGGGAATGAGAGACTTTCAATTCAATTTCAATGTATCTAAAATGGACAACTAAATAATAATAATCGAAAATGCCTGAACTGAACCACACAACTTGACCACATGGTTGACTTTTTTAATTAAAGGTACAATTCCAGTTAAAAGAATAGTTTTTCATGTCTACAGAAACCATGATATCCATTTCAAGAGACTCATCCTATATAGTTCAGAATGTTAATATAATTTGTGCACAGCATCTCAAACAATACTAGTGACATTATTCAACAATACCTGTCTGTTCTCGGCCCACTTATCATGGTTGTAGATTAAATTACCACCAAGTTCCGAAGGAAGCTCAGACAAGTCTACAAACTTGTTCAGACGGGATCGTGGAATGAAGATAACCTAGAAGGATACATACATTTTACATTAGGTCGTTGTTATTGAGATATCGTATTGTAGGAGAGAATTTATTGTTATTTTGCTATGAACATGGCGAATATTCATGTGTACTGTCCTAGCTCAAAATACTATGAAACAAAAAGGCAGTCAATGAATACAATAAGGATAATGTAGATGAGAAAATTATATAAGTTACTAACATTCAGAGTGATTCTCATTTCAGGTGATCAATTGTATTCATTCAAAATATATGTAAGTTCGAATGAATTCTACTGTTCATCTTTCAGAAATGGATGTCATAAATCAATCGGAATCATTTAATAGTAATAGTATTCATACCTAGAACAATAACAGTAACGTGCAACAGATATATGATTTGAATATTGAAATGAAGGCGCCTACAAGATTAGGTGAGGCAAATATCGAATTCGTATGTATACATATTCACTATATGATGAAAGGTTTTTCAACTATCCATGCTCAGGTCGGATATTCCAGAAGAAGATTCGTCGAAGAATATTTCATTCATCAACCAATTTTCAGGAAAATCTACATCCATAGTACAATGAAACAATAGTTTCAATAATACCAGATTGGAACTGATTGAATCCAATAGTTGGCATGTCACAATGTCACAAAAATTCTGGTCTATTTTCTTCAACGTTAGCTCTTTCTGGTTTCATAACATATTCCGTGATATTGTTGATTTGATAAAAAATATATACGACATTCGTTCGATTTTTGAATTAATTCACAATACCTTTTTGTCCTTTGATGTCGATGTACAATTCTCCACTCTCTGCTTGTCCCAGAATGCATCTGGTCGCAAGACAATCAGTTGACATAGTTCTTCGTCGGTGAAAACCGCATTTACTTGACGAATGCACGATCTTGCCACTTTCCAAGGTCCTTTTCTGGCATCTACTATCACAGTTAAGCCTCTCGATCGACTAGTTTTGCTGTAACGAGAATGGATTCTTATCAAGAACGTAGGTGTGCACTCAATAAGATTCATGTTGGTCTCAAAGTATCGTGTTAACATTGATCAATTAATTGTTAGTACGATGAAATCAATACCCACTTATTGTCTTCATAGCCATTAACACCTTGTAGAATGGGCATATCAGTTTGAGCACGAAGCTAATATCGTGGGAGATTTTTTTGATATTTTGGTAATACAGGAGATACAGTTATGATTCCTGTTCATTCTTGTCGTATCAATATTATAGCTATATCTTTAAGGAATATAGCTCTGACAAATTTGGTTATCTTTCAATGGCGTAAATGCAAAATGAAAAGTATCTAGCTAACCACTGAACTCTTGATTAGTTGGGACATAGCTGGAAACATTCAGACATCAATAATTATGGCAACACTTCAGTGACTACACAACGATGCCAAAATTTATTTGGAAGGATATCCTTGATCCGCTGATGAGGTTTGTTAATTTCAATTTTTTTCTACAAATATTGAGAACACTGTTTAACGGTTATCAACAGTCAATAGCTTTCCAATTTTGCTGAATGTATTTTATGAATCGAAAACCTTTCCTAAAACAATTTGAATGATAAACTGAATCTGATTTTCTGTTTCGGAGTAGCGTTGAAAAAAAAAAGACAAACAGCAACACTGCATCTTCTGCCGTGCTGTCACAACTATATTGCTTGAATAAGTAGACTTCGGAACAAATTGGTGCTCATTGATTCCCATTATAGAATATTGTGAAACGAAATGTACAAATGTAAGTCAATAATTGAAATGGAATGAGATGAAGTTACAAATCGTAATGCAATGATTGTCGATTTGAATTTGAATGAATGGCAACCAAAAAGAATATCAAAACGATACCATTCCTGTGAGTGAATTAATAAACGAACATAACTGTAGAGGTATCTTGAGTTCACATAGTGTCTACTAGAGATAAATGAAAAGGCCGTAAAAATATGATCGGACCAATGAAACTGATACTTTCACCGCATGAAACCAGATTACAGCTATCGTAGAATCAGGTTGATGAAAATCGTCCGAAGAAAATCTATTGTATTATAAATATCCTATCACAGTATCAAACTGAAATATCCCTTTCAGCACACCACTGAAAATATATTTTCAGTTTTATAACCGTATAGTATTCACTTCTTTATTATAAAATCAGTTGATAGCATAATTATGGTAGTACTTTATTCAGAATAATGATTTAATTGGTGATTGAGATATACTGTTTTCCATTGTTATTGGTGTATACTTTCCACTGTTATCAAAGGTTCCAATTATAACAGGAGCATAACGTTTTCATACGTTTGCGATACTATACTAGATCACGTATATCACATTCTGTCTCTCCATAACTATATTGAAAACAGAAAACATTTTACGTCACATGTTTGGCATTTATCAAAATAACAAGAAACCAGAAAAATTACTGAATATCTAGGAGTAATTCTCTGCCAATTTCGAATCAGATTTGCGATATAATCAGGAAAACTGGGATCTTAAAGAATATTTATTTATTGTTGCTGTGGTATTACATAGAAATGACAGATCGAATTACTGGAATTGGTCGAAACAATTTGTGATATGATATTTTTTTAAATGAACATGATGAAGTTTCTGCTTGAAATAATATTTGGTGGAAACAATAACTCATGTAGTGGAGCCTTTTATTTTTCATGACCAGCTAAACGTGTACTCATATTTCAAAATATTGTTACTAGGTTTCAAAGATTTCCTCAGATCTTCAACTACGTGGTCGGTGAGAGAATGGTGTATGTACTACATAGTATACTGGAAAGACAATTAAAAACAGGAATGAACCAATAATACCATTTTGAGATTGGGTGTAGCAGATTCGCGACTGGTGAGATTGATAAATGTTCTAAAAATAACTAGACAGTCGGGTCTACTGCAATAACCATTGTTGAACAATTTGTCATTCAATTGTGATTATAAAGGAATTCAAAGGTTGATTGAGAGAAATGTGTCGAGTTTCAAAGCTACTCCAATTCACTTTCCGGAGATTATACCAACATAAAATCCTTCATATTATTAATGTCTCTCATCAGTTATCCTCAACAGACAAGATTGTGTTTCCAACAAGCAGTATAATTATGTTTGGCTTGGAAGAGCAATTTATGAGGCAAACTCTCTGTTATTTTAATTCCTCGCTGTAAATCAAGATTTACCCACCTGAATAGAGAAAGTAAGTACTGAAGTGGCGGTACAGCATCGATCGGCGGAGATTCTGCCGGTATCGTGAAGAAGAGGATGGGATGTCCTTCTTTGTCGCGACCGCCTGGAAGCGACACTGTTCGTCCTTGTAGGCATGATAAGTTCAGCCCACTTTCCATATCCTGAGGATCAAGATTTATCCAATGAGCTCATCGATACGAACATTGAAGATAAGGTTGGTATTCAGAATGATAGGAAGAAATTGCATTTGATCACCACAAGGTATGCCCGCATAGAAGCAACTTTTTTAATTTCAGCATAATTTCCTTTGAGATGACCACGACGTCATTCTGCGATTCCCTCTCAAGTCAACATTTTTCTGTATCACCGAGTTTTGGTAGTTTGTAGTGGATTTGCTCTTTCAAAGATCTTATCTCTTCTGGTTTCACGTGGATATGAAGAAAAACAACATAATGCTTCGTTTCATGGTAACATTATTGTGGACAACAATCAAATACGTTTAGGCCTTGTAGTAATTTGAAACTTCTGGGAAACATATTAAAAATACAGACACCAATATAAATAGTTCTATTCATCGGTTGCATATGATAAATGTGATGTTGGTCGAAGGAAATACTGAAGTTAGTGTTGAAATATTTATCCGGAACATATCTGCATGATTGTATTATGGGTTGATTTCTTTTAGAAAACAAGAACTTTTCAGGTTACATATTTATTGAATTTTCACACATTGGTGAGTGGTTTTTTGGATAATTTTCCAATGGAAGTCTATGGATAATAACTGTTTGCTTGCTTTATTCATTGGTAAATTATAGTATCGCTATTTTTATCACGCCGTCAATAAAGCGATATCAATTTTCCAATAAAGCATTTCTCAATAACATTGATCTACTGAAAATTCAATTCTCTGGATTATCTCCTCGTTGTTCTATGGTTTTTCGTTTGACATTCAAAGAGCTTGTGAGTTTTGTTCTTGCATCTAGAATTTTGGGCAGCTTTAGTTATCATCAATAAGATCAATTGAATTCGAAAAATCGTGAATTTCATTGTAATAGTGCAATATTCTGATTATTATGATCTCACTGAAGTCATAATCAAGTCGATATTCCGTTTTTTAAGCCCCCTTCTGATTATAATTTGGAGAGTTATATTTGAGCAAAAAATTCATGAATTTTTTCAAAAAATCATATTTTACTATACATTAAATATTGTCCTTGTGTATTTCGATATATTTACTTACCTGAACTGATCCAACAAAATTCAAGTGAAATGTAGTCGAACCGCGCACATACTGGCCGGTACTATGGCGCACTTAGACGCACGTGGTACCTTCATCGGTACCGCCGCTGGTACTAACCGAACCAGCCAAGAGTGTGTCAGGGCAGGCACGATGAAGGCTGTGTTTATTTGCTGCGCCTGTCAATTGTCCCGTCAACCAATGTTGGGCTTGTCCTCTCGAATTGGACGCGCTATTTCGTTTGATTTTTGTCGACATCTGATTGTGCTAGATTCGAAGATAATGCGTTGACCGGTGTTGATAACGATTTCACTTTGTAACGCGCTTCTAATGGTGATAATTATAATGAAATGTTTATTGAAATGTGAAATGTCTATGGGAAAAATTCATATATTCGATTTATTCCTTTTGATGTCAATTGTACAATTTTTGGTGAACACCAAAAAAATTTGGCAAGCATATGTATATGAAGATTCAGTTTTCGAGAATAATTAGATTTTTCCATTGAGGTCATATAAGATCAGTAAGGTTATGACAATAATAACGATTATATTGATTTTTGGATAAAATTGTACTCAGAGTACATCAACAGAATCATCGAACAAAGTCTTCAGTGTGATTTTCATGGATAAATTACTTGATGATGAACAACTAATGTTGTAACAAAAATACACCAAACGATCAAACAATTGAAACAAGGATTTATTCGTGCTAGAAATAATTGATATAAATGATCTCTAGAGAAATGTAATCAATAGTTCAGAACTTGAATGATGAACAGTTTTGTGTATCACATGTATGGAAGACTATTAGAATATTGTTATCGTTTCTTTGTTATCTGTCAGTATATTTCCACACTATAAGTTTGATATACTAGATCGTTTTCATGTGGTTTCAGTTCTTGAATGATTTTGAGTGCATATATAAGTGAGACTTTCATATGGTATGGAAAAAAAGTCGGGATGTATCAGTATTCAATTTTATTCATCATACAATATAACATATACATAATAGAATTCCTAACAACAATAAAAAACACGAAATCTGCATAATAACCATCACGCAAAGGTCGTTTATAGAAAAGGTGGGTTCATCAACAAATAAATCGCTTGGAATAATAGAGGGTCATTGATCTATGTTCCGATGAAAAACTTGATTTTCGACTAGTGGACATACTGAATCCTGTTAATGCCAGCGTATCTCCGATCTCGTATGTAATAATTAGGTATTTCATCTCATTTCATTTGATATTTGCTAAGTGGTTTCCAGGAGATTGCAGACAGGTCACTGTAGAATGTACTACTTTCTTCTGAAAAAAAGATGCCCATCTTCAACTCCGTTAACACTGCTCAAAACGATGATATGCAGCATCTGATTATCCAATTAATTCCAAAAGATACGTTGAATTTGCTGTGAGCAGTTTCAGTTTATTTTTTGTTCATTCACTGACTGAAATGTTGATTATTAAAATGGAGTTATCGATTTGGTGTCTTTTCCATAATCCTGAACAGGATGATCATCATTCTCCTGGGTTGACATAGCTTGAATAATCTCTGAATTTACTCAAATATACGATAGTATCAAGAGATCGAACATGAAATTAGCTTCAGGGAAGCATTCGCTTTAGAAACCCATTGAAAATATTGTTGCCTTTATGAACTTCGCACATTTCGGTATATTCGATAACGTATCAGCAAAATTCGGAATATAGATACTGCAGAATAGACAGTTGAATATCAAGAATGAGACCTTTTTTATTCAAAGCATAAATAAATAATTTAGGGGAGTAGGGGTGTAGATCATATAATATTGATTAATTTCCTTCCCTTTAAAGTGGAGAAGAATGGAGCGTTTATGGAATATAATCATGGTTATCGAATTAATTGATAAACATAGCCTCCAATCTACTATTTGAGGACACAAGAAGAAATTTACATCTATGATCAATAACCACGAAACTTGATAATAGGAGATAACAAAACGCAGAAACGTCATGAAACAAAAATTCTTGATACTTTTCTGGAATGCAAATATTCGGATATTGGTGAGTTTCATGGTGTAATTCAAAGCTTCTTCAACAACAATAAGTGTCATAACATAACATTGATGAATCCAGTAATTATTGAAACCAATCAATAAAGATATCCACGAAAAACAAGTTCACGGGCATCTTCTGGTTATCTTCTGACGAGCAGTGTATAAAGAACGACTGCTTCACTTTGCCATATCTAAAAATGATTGGTGCCGAAGTACCGTTGGAATTCAGCCCGCAGCAATTGCCTTCTTTGGAGGGAGCAGCAAGGAACAGGTGACGTCACTTGCTTCTTTTCTGGTTCTCGACAACAAGTTCCTCGGTGACAGTTTGGGTAGGAAGTAGGATTGAAAGTTCAACCATTTCATGGAAGATAGCAGTGTTCATCGATGTTCTGGTTGTTTATCATCTGGTGGATCACTGATTAGCAATGAAAATTATCAACAATACTTAAAATATCTTCATCCATTTTTGTATTTCATATTTATCACACTATTCGACCACGTGACCATAACCGACAATCGTCGAACGTGTACATTCTCAAGGAAAATTAAATGGAAGAAATATTTTCGAACGAAAATAATACGGGAATATGATAAATATCAGTCATATTCAATTTCTATTATAATTTATATCATAATTGTTATTCAAGTTCCATTTTTGTGGGAGATGGAAAGTTTATTGAATACGAAAATAGCTGCCAATAATTTCGGAAAAACAATGATGAGACGATTTTTCAATCGATATTTTTTCAACTGATTAATTGGACTAGAAACATGGAGAACCTGTATACATTCGTGAAATATCGATTGGGAGTCGATATATTGATTTCGTTCTCAAAGGGCGCGTTCATAAACTTACTCACAGAGTAGAGTAAGAGTACGATCACGTGATTAGAAATATATGTTGATCATTGCTCCTCAATAGTCGTTCGAAAACTCTGCAAAATGGGAAATGTCAAGTGAATTCCAATGACCTGTCAAAAATGTCAAAACAAATTCAATATGGCGGGAGTATGCACACAATGCTTTGTTTACATGTTGTTATGTTATAACTTGATGTAAAAGTTGTGAGATTTTTGTTTTCGTGACTGCATCAAATGATTTTTTATATTGTTCAGAGCTTATTAGTGGTATTCTCACTAAAAAATGCCTGTTACATGCCTTTTAGTCAACTGTGGAAGTCGTTCCAAGGATGATGTAAAATTCTTTTTAGTGCCTGCGGTTTTAAGCCACAGGTTTCTTACGGATAAAAACGAATTGTCTGAAAGGCTATGGATAACAGCAATTAAGAGGGACGATCTTACTGAATCGATACTAAAAAATCAAAGAGTCCAAATAACTTTTATTGTATTTACATTGTACATTTTATTCAGAGCAAATAAAAGTGCACCCACATGACTGCAAACTTCACTGTGTCCAGCCATTCATGGGCAATGTGCTGTTAATACACTTTCATCTTTGGCCACAATGCACCAAACGTCCTATGGTTTCTCATTCCCTCTCTGAGAATGTTTGACCTAAAAAAATTGCTGAATAAACAAAGTCAATAGAGATGAACACAATGTTCTCAACACGTTGAGCACTTTGTGCATAAATGCCATACATATTCGACTGGTCCCCAGCTCTGTGTATAAAGATAGTACTCATGTTTCTGTTTGTTTTGTTGAAATATTACTTCCAGGATCACCCTGTATTTCTTTTCGCCACCCATAGAAAAAAAAGTGACATACAGACAGATGTGAAAGATATTGATGTACTTAATATATGGAATATAACAAGATCGCTTAAAAATTACTGTGAAGAGCACAAACAACACTTGACTATGAAATTATATCTGATCATACAGTTCTAAAAAAAAGTTACCTTTCTCACTACAATGTAGACACCATTCACCACTTTTGTCCTCACATTCACAACAAAACCCGACTCATTTTCTCTTTGGTGTGATAGCTATGGGTGAGCACAAATATGAAACAATATCTATGCTTGAAATATGTGGAATTCCATGAATTGAACTATCTAATTCCTGAATGTTGAATGTAAAAGGGTCTACATCATTTTCTAACTTCAGCTTCATTTGATATCTGTAAATAAACATTCCATTTCACATATAGGAAACAAACTGTTGTGTAAACAAATTGGATTTTTCAGCTTACCTTTTACCAATATCTGGATTTTCCAACAATAATGCCTTTACATTCACACTCTGCATCTTAAAAAGTCTATTCTTTCATCGAAAGTTGATTAATCAATTAATAATGAATACATTGAATACCATCATTATGTTGCTGGTTATTACTGTTTCAATACAAATCAGATACAAATACAAACCATCAAATAAGTTCCCTGTAATTGCCAATGTCATTACTGTCAGAGTATATGAATACTCTTTTCAAAAGCAGAGTATGTAGAGTTTACTACGAGTAAATTTCTGAACGATTGTCAATGCATACTCTATGAAGCTAGAATACGTTTACGAACGATTCGAAGTAAGCAGTCCATACTCTGAGTAAGTTTATGAACGCAACCAAAGAAGTCAATTATTTCACCAAATGATTATTCCGTCATTACATTTTAAGTCTCACTACTGTGTACAGCATGCAACTACCTTTACTTCATAATTGTAACACTGGTTGCATACACTTACGAGTTCCACTCGTGATATTCATCAATACTTTGTTTTCGTAGATGAAAAACAACTCTTAAGTAGTGCTATTGAATTCTTTGTATTTGGAAATGTCAACCAAAAAGGTGTTATATTTCAATTAATGATTCAAAAAATGCAGGTGAATGATCGAACTTCATCTGAGTCGATATTTTTTGTATTGAATGTAAACATGATTCCGTATAAGGGTCTGGATAAATTGAGTATCAAAATATTAAAATATCAAGTGAAATTTATACAGGGTTTTTTTTTATTACAAAAGGGGTCCAAAGGATATACTGCAGCCGGACGCTTATTGTATTTCCCCTATCATTCCGATACCCAAAAAATATTGGTCCCTTTGACTATTTTGCAAAGGTCACGAGGTTTCAGGGTTCCCACATTCTCTAGGTTTAAATCAGGTTCCGCTAGTGGTACTACTCTTCTATAGTTTAGTGCCTCACAATAGCACAAAATGTGTTAATAGTCTCAGGTTCTAAGCCGCACAATCTACAAGTCTGGTCACCTCGATATAGCCCCATCTTTTGTAGGTACAGGGGGTTTATTTATACAACTAAAATATTGTCGTTATTGTACCCAAACCTTCCTATAACTCTGGAATAATAATCAAGATTTCATTTATTCATTATTTATTCATGTTGTGACTTCTTATAATAACTTCTTAAAAGAACAACATATATTCGCGGAAATTCATTCAGATGAGTTTTTCAAATTGAAGATCAGCTTTCGTAGAACTTTCCATATAAACGTTATTGTTCACATTATGGAAAAACACTTCGATTAAATATATTTTTTCATAGTTATCATTTTTAGGAGAGAAAAGGGGGATGTTGTTTTTTTTTTCTAATTTAATGGGCTGTGTACTAGAATTTAGATGAAGGCTCAATTCTCAGAAAAACCAAAATAACGAGTACTTTAATTTGTTCAACACCACTAACTGATCAATGAAATCAACTTCGCATAATCAAATTGAGTAGTTCAGTCCGATCCCGTCGTCAGGACACTCAGTCTTCGCGATGTCAGTGGTCCAGTTCTAAATTTACATCTCGACCGGGATTGAGCAGTGATGATTTGCGGTGTTGCAGTGTATTATGGGGAACACGAACGTCAAATCGTACCAAAAACCACGAAATAAGAAACAAGTCCACTGGAAAGCTGCAGGTAATCATCAAATTGCATTAATTCTCGTGTTGCTTTTTTCGAATATATAGAAATCTTGTTGATCGAGTAGTTATTTTCGGATATCTGGTCAGTTCATATATTTTTATCCGCATGAAATTCACGTGTAGGATGTGATGGTGTTGATTTTGAAACTTGCTTGTAATGTAGGAGTATTGGTTAGATATATACAGAGTATTTTACTTTGGTATCTGAAGACAAGTTGATGATGTCGATAGTTTTTTCCGAATAACCAAGTTTAGGTTTAGAATATATCTGTGTGAAAACATTCATTTGAATATTTTGTCAGTGACATTTTGAAGCAGAAAAAAAATCACAGTTAGAACCGAATAAGACATAAGTGTTATATTCGTTTAATACAGTCCAAGAAATGAAGTTTCAATATCTGATTATCTTGTATGTCAAATCATGTATTTCAGACATAGAATAATTTTTATTATAACTCATTAAAATGTTATTTTTCGTTGAATTGAACTGCACATATCTTGGAAACAATCCAGATTGACAAATAATATTGCTAATGACCCAGAAACATTCTCAACGATCAATTTCATGTAAACAATAACGTACCACAACTTATTTCAAAAGACTGTACAGTTCTATGAACGAAATAAAGAAGAAATAAATTGAATAATTTCAAATTGATACATCAAGGAATAGACTAAATAAAAATGCTACCTCATATATTCGTCGTGATTATAATGATTAGTTAGTAATGCTCCAATCCATTGGATCGTTCCAAGAAGTCAGGTAATGTTATACTTGTTATTTTTCGGAATCAATAAAAACAGTATGAGAGTATCTATCACATCACTCGTGAATAAACATAATTGATTAAATGTGCCTAATGCTTTTCAGCTAGACCACCCCAACCAGGAAAACCTCATCTGATTTCCGAAACAGAAAACACCCCAGACCTAGTCACCATCCGCTGGGAGAAACCAACCAACGATGGTGGCGCCCCCATAATCGGCTACCTGATCGAACACAGGCGTACCGGATCCCCCCATTGGGTACGCTCGACTCCACTTCTCGTTCAGGCACAGGAGCTCACCATAAGCGGTTTGGAGCCAGGATGGCGGTACCAATTCAGAATCAGTGCGGAGAATGCCGTTGGCATGTCCGACCCCAGCGAGCTCTCCGAACCAATCACAGTCACTCTGCAGAGATCCGCTGTCACTGCTCCACGGTTCACAGAAGAACTCCGAGAAACGACAGTCCTGGAAGACCAGAAAGCAGAATTCCTCGTACACTTTTTAGGGCAGCCAGCCCCCAGGGTGTGCTGGTTCAAAGACTCGTTCGAGATATTCAGCAGTAGAAGGATCAGGATAATCACAGATACCGAGAAAAGCGTGCTGACGATTCATCAAACCTCCCTCGCTGACGAAGGCGAGATAAAATGCACTGCAACGAACCGTGCTGGGCACGTATCCACCAAAGGGAAGCTCACAGTGGAGGCTCCACCAAATATCAGATTGCCCAGACAGTACGAGGATGGTCTGCTTTTTGAACTCGGGGAGCTGATTCGATTGAAAGTTTCAGTGGCAGGACGACCGACTCCATTGGTTTTCTGGAGCCATAATGGAGAATCTATACGAAACAACGATCGTTACGAAATAAGCTTCAGCGATCAATCCTCCTTCTTGAAAATCAACGATGCGAACCGCGAAGATAGAGGAGAGTACCACGTCAAGGCAGTTAACAAGCTAGGAGAGGACAACCAATCATTTCTCGTAACCGTCACCGATAAACCATCGCCTCCTGGAAGAGCTAGAGTGGTCATGGCTCTAGGTAGATCAGTAACTTTATCCTGGAGTACTCCGCGAGATGACGGTGGTTGTAAAGTTGGCAACTATGTGATTGAGTATTACAGGCTGGGTTGGAATGTATGGCTCAAGGCTGCGACTACTAGACAACTGACAACAATGCTGGGAGATCTCATAGAAGGAAGCGAATACAAATTCAGAGTGAAAGCTGAAAGTCCGTATGGAATGAGCGATCCAGGAGAAGAGTCAGACGTTGTCTTCGTACCTGATCCTAATAGAGGCATCCTCCAACCAACGAGGAGTCACAGTCAACCAAGAGATATCAATCAACAACCGGTAACTCCAGTTGCTCGAAGGAAAAATAAATTACGCTCACAATCATCAACTAGGATTGGAGAAACTAGCAATGCCTTAGATGACGTGAATCAAATCCCCAAACGTCCTGAAAGGAGTAAAGTCAAGGGTCCACCCAAGTCTCCTGAAGCATCACCCTCTGCTGATAAGAGAATCGTGGACACTAAAGCCAACAAAGAAATCTTTGAACGTTCTGATAGATCTTCAGTTGTGAGAGATCTAGCCTATGGAAGTCCAGGAATAAAATTCAAGAAAGATACACAACCAATGAATGAACTGCATATATATTCGAGTGACTCGGAAAAGTCCAGAACTCCTAGCCCAACTATCAATAAGAACTCAATTACGGATAGACCACTAACTGGAAGTACTATTTTCAATAAAGGTTCGATGAGTTCTACAGAAATGCCAACAATGAGAACACTGAGAGACAAAAATGATAATTTAACTGGAAGTTCTGAATTGATGTTAGTCCTTTACCCTGGTGAAAATGAATATGGTGAGTATACATCATTCCAAAGATAAAAAAATCTTGATTTTTTTCATTTCAGACCAGTTCGATTCTGATTACGATTCCATTCCTCCTCCATTATCTTTATCGGCTCCCGAAATAGGCAGTGAAGACTTATGTTTCAATATTCTGAGGAAATCAGCCAGTTCCTCTGAACTTCTACATGAAAGAGTTATGACTAGGTTATACCAAGCTGCTGAAGCTGAGGAAAAAGAAATAGAAAGACGTAGAAGATCCTTGCAAGGTGGAAACGACATTCCAACGATTCAAATCAATTCAGTGGAAGATCAAATTCCAGTGGGCTTAGAGAGGCAATCCTCAATAAAAAGAAGGTTATCATTGGGCGGATCGACTAAAAAAGGTTTGATGAATCAACGAAGATTGAGTCTGAAGAATTCACTAGAGAAAGAAGAAGAAGCTGGACAAGATAAATTACTTAGATTCAAATTGAGCCCCAGAGAAAAAGAAGGAATCTTCATCAAGAGGCAAAGATCTAAATCTGAAGAGGACGAAGAGAAGGCTTTTGAAGAATTACGAAACAAAATGGATCTGACAGGAAAGCCGACAGGAGAGAAATATAAAGTACGAATCATCGACCAGGATGAATGGGATGATGACTATTCATCGAGTACGGATGAATCAGAATCTGATGAAGACGTTGATGTGAAATCCTTTGAGAAAGTTTCCAAGAAATACTATGAGAGTGATGAAGAAGTCGCAGAAACGTATCACCCCGGTAACATAAAGCAAACAACGAAAGAGAATGAACCGTTTGAGATATTGACTATAAGGAAAGATCCACCAAGTCCAGATTTTGTTCCGAAACCTATTTTGAAAAAAACAGAATATGAAGAGCATGTTAAAAGAAACACTTTACCTTCAGTACCACAATCGATGATCAGATCACATTCTCCTATACCAAGAGGTCGTTCACAATCACTGGTGGATTCAAATGTCCCATTACCATTCATAAGGAAGCCTATAATGGAAGAAAAAGCGGAGAGTCATCCAAGGCAAAGATCTTTCTCCCTGTTACCTCGGGAAGAAATATTCATAAAGAAAGCTGATGTTCCTCAGATTCCTACTATTCCAGAAAATCCCGAACCATTTTCGATAATGCACAGTATATCAGCAGCTGCAACCATATCGGGTATAACTGCAGCAAGTATCGTAATCCCAAATAAACTCATAGAGAAACAAGAAGATGCTGATGAAGCCAAAGTTGTTATTGATCATTATGGTGATATCGTCAGGAATTATGGTAACAGAAGAAAGAGTATTCCCCAAATATATTCAGAAAGAGGAACATTGAATAAGATCGAGGAAGATAGTAAGGTACGAATTGATGGGAAAGAGGAAAATAAAAGAGAAACTTACAATACTTCTGTGAAAACTATGCCAAGTTCCGAAGAGACTAAAAGTTTCGTAATAGGTTCGGAAATCAGTAGAAACGTTTATACTCCTCAGTACAAAAATATCGAGGTTGAACATACTGTTGATAACAGAAGCAATGATAATGCAATAGACAAGACTCAGAGCAGTAAAATTGTTCATAAAACTTTCGATCATCAACAATCAATCAAACAGAAATCTCTTGAAGCTTCACAAGCTTCTACGCCGCACATACATAAAGCGAGAAGAACATCAGCATCGCCAATGCGATCAACTAAAACCAGAAATACTTCAGCTTCACCAAGCATGCGTAATAGATCAGTAGAATCATCTGAAAGAAAGGAATTACCGTCTAAGCGTCGACCGATGCTCAGAGAAATAATGACACAAACCTCAGAGGGTTTGATGGATTCGTTTGCTAACCAATCAAGAAGCCCCTCTCCTATGGAGAGATCTAAAAGACAGGAAGAATTGATTGCACAGGCAGAGGTGAAAGTTCATCGTTTTGTCGATTATACTACAGATCTGGCCATGTTTGTGGTTGCTTGTTGGCTATATTTGTTCCAGAACGAGTTGATGGCTATCCCAGTATTATTAGTGATGGTGTACAGGCAGCTTCAAGAGGAGATTTCTAGAAGAATACCGAAATGGATACTTCGCAGGATGAAGAGGAAACCGAAGAAATGAATGTCCAAATGAATGGTTTCTCTGAGAGAATTTGGAGTTTGTCAATGGATGTGTTGTTGATATGTCACAGACATAATTGAATCACAATTATATTTTTAGAGGTAATGTTCATGTGGTGATATGAATTGTAACTGAATAATTCTTATTTTGAATGAACTTATGATTATCGTAAGAATCGTCTCAAGTTGTTTAGATGTATAATTATAATCGATATGTCTTATTGATGAGCGGTTTCAGCATGAATAGACACAAATATAAATAATTATACCACCAGTTTTTCACTGGTGGTTTCTAGTTCAGTTCAATGCGAAATTTTATTGGAAAATGGAAAGTCATATCATACTGCAGAAGTGAATAAAATAAAAGAGTTATGTAGCATAATTGAATAAAATTTGTTGCTGTTTATGAAAATGATTATGAATTGACCCAAATCTTTACAACTATTATGATAGTGTTAAGACAAGTACTGACAGTAAAATTCCACCAAATGATGAAAAATACTTATTATAATGACACACCTATCATACAAGTTCATTTGTATGATGACACTAAGTAATAATATAGAGAGCAAACGAAATTTGTCTCATCGACTTCCGGTTTTGCGGAATTGAGATTAATTCATCAGTTTCTTCCTATTCTTATATTTGTACTCTTTTGCTTATATAGTTAGAATTATGTTATCATGAATTTCTTAAACATTCATTTTGTCATGTGTCGAATAGGTGGAGTACCACATATTAGCGGAAACTAGAATGAAATATTATATCATTTGTGTGATTAGAACTCAGTGATATCTGATTATTTTATCTGCATAATAAAAAACCTGAAGATCCCATGAAGGAATCTGAAATGCCTGTGTACGATATTCACAAATCAATCCCCAAATATTCTATTAGTGAACATTAAAAGGTGAGTTTCAATTGATAAATAGTCTCGAGGAGGAGGAATATTTCAAAAAGTTATAGTTGATGTTTCACGAATAACCTAGCATTTCAACTGAGAAATATCGTCTTACGTCATGGACGCTATTATCCCATCTATTTATACATTTATGATTTCTACACCCTTGATCACATAAATCAGTGCCGATTTCGGATTCATTGTCGATAGTGCTGAACTACCTGTTCTTTCTAACGACTATTATATCATTTGAGGATATCGATACATATTGTAAAGCTAACTATTTGATTGAGATCATCATCAATTAGGTATAGTGAACATTTTGTTTACTCGTGAGGCCAGTGATAACAAACAAAAATGTATTGTGGTGAATGTTCTGAAGCTACAGCCGAGGCCTTAGATGCTCTTTCCCAGATAAGTGGGATTTATAAATATTCTTATGAGGTGAGGATTGTCTGAATGCTTTGAATTGGAGTTTGCAAACAAAAAAATATTTTTGTAGTTCTCAAATTATGATATCTATTGTGCAAGTTATGATGTGAAAAGTGGAAATACTGACAATAAGATGACATCAACTATAATAAATAATATCATCTACTACTTCATTTGTTGACTGCTTGTATGAAAGCTTTCAGAATTGAAAGAATAAATGTATTTTCTGCTATGTTTGAATACTATCCTTCTGAGTCGTCGTTAAGAATAAAAATTCGAAACATTAAACAGAAAATTGTCAAAAGTGGAGACAAACAATACTAACTATTTATTATACTTCAAGATATATCCTACATGTGAATTCAGCGATTTTCAGATCAAGAAGTTTCGTGGAAATGTACAATATCGAACATCTATAACAATATACCTTCCTGAAATGCCAAACAAACATTCTCTGGATAGAGTAGATATAATGTCTACCCAGGTAGACACTCCTGCAAATTATTGATTATTTCAGTCCAAGTATTGTATGCTTTGATAGAAGTTGAGACGAATGAAAACAACATTATTAGCTTCATTAAAGACAGTTCATGTGACAACCGATCGATGTGTTGAATATGTTCCAAATTAGAATGTCAGTTTTCAGACATGGTATCTTGAGAACTGTTCATCGAAAATAACTTGCGGTAACATTCATGCGGGGATATTCAGAACAAACAATGTTGATGAAACTCAATTTCAGTTTGATTTTTATCACTTACTGAGTCAGTGTGGTATCTTGTTGATTAAACAGAAATATTGTATTCATACTGCTTACTTAAGATGATCCCAAGGTGTTGACTAAAATGAAATCATAAAAACGCAGTTTGTCAAGCTCATCGAATATATCATATGTTATGATAGGCAGAAGTAATTTCATTATCTTACTGACGGCGACAAGAGACAAACCCACATAGCTACCTTTAACCTCTTACTATAACGCACGAATATAAAACCATGTAAGGCAAGATATATAACACACCCACTGTGTAATATATTATCTTAATTTCACTATTAGGATCACGAAAATGCATATTGACATGTTACAAAGCATAACGCAATTGTTTCGCTAACATTTCACAACATTGATGCTGTAGTAGTAGGAGAAAATAGGGCATAATGAGAGTACATTAGAGCAAGAATTCCCAATAGATCGTAGAAATTTTCCATAACAAAGAGGTTTCAACTCCCCTCGCATGTCTAACTTCGTGTAAGTGTTGAAATTATTAGATGGTATAACCTGAATTCAAACAACATATGATTTGAAAGTTTGAATGAAGAATACGATATCATATTCTTGACCTCAATTTCCAGTTTTAGTGTTCCTTACATATTCAGTATGAAGATTATTCCAGTTTTTCGGTTGATAAAGTAGACTGCATTCTGAAGAAAATAAATTGTTTGAAAATATCTGATGCTGTTCTACAACCATTCTGATATATCAAGGTCAAATGATACATCAGATGCCTCGAAAATAGAAGCTAGAGGAAATGATTTTGTGCAAAAGAATGTACATCAGATCGAGCTCGAAGTCGCAATGTGTTGTATAATTTATTCATTTATGGACTGGTCCACTTAAAATGGTGTAACTTGATTCCAAACTAGAGATAGTGTTGAAATGTACCACAGAAATATTATGTTGGGTGCAGGAAGAT
Organism: Plagiodera versicolora; assembly: GCA_037013635.1. Lineage (NCBI taxonomy): Eukaryota > Metazoa > Arthropoda > Insecta > Coleoptera > Chrysomelidae > Plagiodera > Plagiodera versicolora. The sequence continues at coordinate 5,737,301 of CM072990.1, forward strand.
CCTAGCTAACGATGACTTGAAAGGATTACTTTAACACATACTGGAAATGAGGAAATATCAGGAAGATCTGTGTTTTGCGTTGATGCAATGTGTTGCAATATCTAAATAAGTCTTTGTACATTCTGTTCTTCATTCAGAAGTTGATTATTTCAGTTTCAAGACTTGGATTCTACTTTACTGATTCTTCAACTATAAAAACAACAGATGCGAATTATTTGGAAGGCCAACGAATTCGACTGATTTCTTATATTCCTATGCTATATTCTGAATTAGTTCGCAGTATACCGAGTTCATATTTATGGTTGAATTATCATAAAATGAAACAGGGACTTATTACACATACTAATGTGAATCAAGTTCATTTTATAATCATGAGCAGTGCAATTCATGTTGTTATACATTGTAGAATTCAAGTACGACCTACGCTTCGGTTTTAAAGAGTCTCAAATAAACCCGTAAATAATGAATTATAAAAGAATAAAGCTTCGAAACTGAGTGATGAACAAGTATTGAGATAACTCCACCATTGAAATAAATGGTGATGGTATAGTTTGATTCATATTTCCTGTCTTCGAGGTTGTTTATTTTGTTATAATTTTGATCTGCACTTAAGACATGTTAAGAAGATCTATAGAATCATTTTCCGTTTACTTCTGCCAGAGATTTTGATGGTCCACTGATCGATTTCTCTTTGCATATCCTTCTGATTTTTCTCATTTGTGGTAGGTCTACAGGTATTGCTGAATATTGAATTATTTCGCAAATCGAAGAAATTACAAAGAGGAACTGATCTAGACAGTATGTTATTTTGTTGATTTTACCGAAAGCGATAAAATTCGTAGATGATGAATCCATATTTGATTACTTGAAGAGTGAAAGAGTCAGTATATGTAAGTGATTGGCAAGCGATCAATTATTTCATATTGTTGAAATCTCATGTTTCAATGTTCGATTATTATCCGCATTGAAAGTGAATTTCATCAGTTGTATACAATTGCATAGCCTATCGTTTCATGTATTTACGAGACTGGTCGATGAAATTTAGTAGGTGTATTGAATTGATACATATTTTATTGATTTTCATATACTTCTATCAACTTATCCCTTTTATGATGGAATCATGATGATACCGTAATCGTGATCCAGTACTTTTACTGCACAATTTCGCTGTTTGGTCTTCGGTAATTGAGGCTATGTAGAAGCCAGTGATTTGCTAATCCGATTGGCCGATTTATCGATCCAGATAAGCCGTCCTTTCTTCTAATCTGATCTGAATTACATATGACAACTTATTTCGAAGAATAACATAGAATAATATATAGAGAATATACATTGACATTCTGGAAAAAAACTTTATTTGTATTCTCGGAAATTTTACGAAAACCTAAAATACCTCAATGAGATTGAAGAAACATATTCGATATGGAGTACGTGCTGTAAAGTTATTATAAATTGATACCAAATACATCGATAGGAATTGACTTATATTGTTTTGCAAGTCATAATTGAGATATCAATTAGGTATTTTACGTTTTATTGCAAATGGATAACTTCTTAGGAGGTTACGTTTTTTACCACTTCGTCATTTGTTTTAATTCTGTAGATATATATAGAGATTTATCATCATTGACATGAAATTAAATCGTGTTGTATCCAGTTTCTTCGTGTTTCCATTTCGATTGCACCTTTATGTTACCTTCCTGTGTTTTCGTAACATGATACAGGTATTTGCTTCAGGTCGAAGACCTATCGACAATTGCTACTACACAACGAACACACCTCTAGACTAAACCATTAAAATATTAATGAAAAGCACCCCTTGTGTCCCTGCGAAACTCTGCTCTAGCACGCAGCGATGACGTTTTCCTGATGTCGAACAAACGAAGGCGACGTATCGTTACGAAAAAGCACGTGTTGGCGCCGCGACAGTCAATTCTTTCGCGCGCGCCAACCTAGATGGTAAGAATTGCGCTCACGTTCGAAAATCCTGGTTTTCCGGTAGACTGTTCCGTCTTTATGAACGGAAAAAAAGTTCAATGGATTTTATTAGCGTAGCATATGCATCACCAGCTGCTATTCTGGAGTGATTTATGAGCTGGGAGGAATAGCCCAGAACTTGAACTGGATAGTGTTTTGTTTCGTGTGTAACCCTACAGTTCGTGTTGATGAATATTACTGATAACTTGTACTGACTTTTTCAAAAATATACTCCAATGAAAACAGTATTTTCTACGGTGAATCTCTGTAATACTGAGTTACGTATTTCATTTTGACGTAATTTGATTCGTTTCAAGGTGTTCGTGAAATGAAATATAACTATAAAATCGAACAAAGTGTGTCTGTGTACTTTTATATCATTTGAATGTGTTTGTGCAAATTAGGCATCTTCAGTGGATTTACAAATCATGGCTTACGTCATCTGGAGAGTTGTTATGAAAAAATATTCCAGATTTCGACTGGGGTTAACTGGTCCTGGGGTAAGTACATCAATAGAAATCTATTCGATAATTATGCACCTATAATGCGATCTATTTTTCTATGAGAATTCCCATCGGTTCTCGAGTAATCCGACTTGAATATGAATTTGAAAACATTACCGTGTACAAAACATTACTTTCCAAGATAATTGGTGCTAAAGTTCGAACATTTATGCCTTTATAATATCATATAATTTTTGCTAAAAATTCACCAGATAGCTGGACAATATTACCAACCAAATACTTACATGGCAAATTCCACTATGAATTATCTGATATAGTCAAAATTGATTCGTAATAATATCCTCAAAATCGTGTTTTTTTATGACAAAATACGTGATTTACAATAATTTTCATCGAAATATAAACAGCATAATGAATGAAAAATTGTCAGAAGACATTCAAATTCACGTATTTTCTGATAAACACGACGTAGTTTATATAATGAAACATAATGAGATACCTAGTATATAAAATATGGGTGATGCCTGTGCATCCGAATGGAAATAGACGATAACTAGATCTTTATATTTCATTTCCTGTTTACCATCATCTATTCATTTGTACGGTATAATCAATTATCAGACTATACCTAGAGTTCTTCAAATTGTTCAGCATACATGTGTGAAGTATCCCGTGATATGATTATTTGCTATCGATAATTCAATGTAATCAACTCATTTAATTCACTGAATTAAGTAGAGAAAACTAGTGAATTTGTAATCATATTTCATATGAAGAAAAATTCACACAACAATGAATCTGATAAATATTTCAACCTTAATATCATATGGGATGTGAAGTGAAATTGTTTTCTAAGCAAGGAGGGTATTGTAATATACTGCCAAGTATATGTAAGATATCGTGACTATATTGATGAAGGAAAAAGTATCACATAAACAAGCTAAGAATTTTCCTTTATCCTGGTTTTATTACATCTCATTAAAGGAATACAAGTGGAAAAGGTTAATTCCGTTTTTTATTGAACATTGAAATTACTTCTTAGACCTTTTTTCTGTTGGTCAACTCTCAAATAAAGGCCGTTAATTATTTTAAATAAATTGACTTGATTTTCGAGATCAGAGATCCTATATAGAGTAATTTTTTCTTTTTTTGGAATAAGTTTTCACCAGTTCGTATCCTATAGATTGGCAGGGATTTTCAGAGTAGCCAGCTATATCACTTGTTCTAATACCACTAGACTTTTTGTGAATATACCTTCAGTCAAGAATAAAAGAGATGATGAAGGGCCGAAATTGATTTATTCAATGCTATCACCATTGATAATGTTATGAGATTTAACATCGCCTCAAGTAACAGTTCGTTAATTTATCCAGTTCACTTATTATTTCTAGTACCATATCATCTGTTATTTCTGATGTTATGAAACTATACACAAATGTGTTAGTGAGGGTTATATGAAAAATGAACGAATAAGATTGTCATATCAAAAATGCACAATTCAAAACTGTAATTGACGTTTCTGAGCTTTTCTTCTGAAGGATTATTGATTAATTTGTTTCAACTTCACTCTCTCACTACTATGAACAGTTTTATCATTTTGTTTTTATCACTTGAACGAAAGTGAAATTTGTTCGCGGATATTGCCCTATCGACTTCTCCTATTTCATTCACAGGTTGTTGAAAGTTATGATGGTGGAAATGTATACGACAAAATGAAAGAGTATTAGGTTTCAGCTAAGGTGAAGATAATAATCCTGGTTACAGTACTGACCGAGTTAATTGCCAATAACTGTTCACAACAGATTGAATTCCAAACACTTTTTATGGCAATCTCGAGTTATAGAAATCAATAACGCCTCAAAATAACTATGATTTTTTACTCTTAAGGTACAAACTAAAGATATTGCGCTCATATAATGCATATCCTGTGGTATGGATAACTGTTATCTGCATCAAAAATTGTCTTTCGATTATAGTGGCGATTTTACGTTGGAAAAGCGTGCATTTGTCTATGAAGTCGTAAACACTTTACAGGTTATGCTTATTAATTAACTTTCTACCTATTACTATCAATGCAAAGCTAGGAACAGAATAATGTCATACAGTTTTTTCTTTATCCAGTTGACGAAATGATTTTAAGCTTTCTCGTTATGCCTCCAGATGTGTTCTATTGGGTTATAGTTTGTCGTGAGAAAAGTGAGAGAATTATATTCATTCAGGTAAAATGAATGCCAATGTTGACCAACTTAAATCTGGCGATTCAGCAGATAGCAATACAGTTTATAAATTTCAGTCGTGATCTGTTTTATTTCCCATAGAAATATCTTCTATTGTTAATTGTATCTTGTCATTGTTGCAATTTGACCTGATGAACAGAATGAAATGGAAAAAGTATTGAATTTTTACTTAGTCATACAAAACGTTTTCAAACGTTTACTGTACAGGGTTAGTTAATTTCAGATAAACCGTTATAGAAATCGAGTTATGATTTCCGTTATTTTTTGGTTAGGTTTGTTATATCAGATTAGATTTTGTTGTATGTTAGGGCAGAAATGAAAAATGTACATGAATAAGTTGGTTTAAACGAGCCTAAACCGTGTATGACAATATCTGCTTATAAAATGAAAATTTGGGCTGGATTTTCTTTTGTGGGCAGTTGTCTGTACTTCATCGAAATACAATTGAAACTTGTGTAAGTTCTTAGTCATCAGATAATTGCATATAAATTAACATACAAACACCATATAATGTATGTTAATATCCAGTAGGTAGTTTCTCAAGAGCATCACTGTGAGGTTCAGTAAGCTAAGTAAACCATGTAATCAGATAAACCGAAAACATAATTACAATGAACCATGAATGAAAATATTTGCAATATGTTGTCTGGTTTTAGCAGAAGACAGCATCATTATCAGCTTATACGAGTACATGAAAATAGTCCAGTAGAGAAATAGGACAAGAATGAATTTGATAGTGCTGGAAATTATGAATTATTTATGATCCATCGTCAGTGATGATAACGAAGATGAAGTGAACTGAGATTTATTAGTTTATAGAAACTAGTTCGTGTCAGATAATTTCTACATAACCACTCGCTAAAGACAGGTGAAATATTACAATCATAAACACTGAAAAATGTATCATTCGTGTCTGAACCTTATATTGATCGGTGCTAAAAACAACCTCGCTATTTATTTTGATTATCTAAAACCAGCCTCGTCAGACAATGAAGAATCGAGAATCAATATGTTTGTAAGGACATAAGAGTATACAGGATGTCTTGAAACACATGAATCAATAAATGGAATAATTCACTGGCACATCTTCTGACTATGATGTTTATTTGTCTATAATTCTTGTGATCGGTTTTGAAACATCCGATAATCTTTCAATAGTTATTCTTTTTCATCGAGCAGGTGGCTTTGTGTACTATTCGATTTATCCCCTTCATCCCAATTCGCCAATTTTGAGGATCTCTCCACTTTGTTTTTCATATAAACTATTTGCGATAGTGGGTCGTGCAATTATCTACTGATCATGTCTAGGATTGATTTGATTTTTTCAAGATATGTAATGGCAAAAATTAACGAGAACTCAAAAACAGTCAATTTTGAATTTGAGGGTATGATATAAAAATTTGAAGAATAAATGATTTCGGTTGGATTCCTTATGTTTTTCTCATAGTCTGTTGAAATAATGAAACCCTTACACATGGGAAATTTTATCTTCTGCGGAGAGAGTCAAATATCTCTGAATAGAAACAAACCAACTAGAAACAGAACAATAGAATTATACAAAATAATATTCCCGATAATTTCGATTTCTTCATTTTTTATTTTAATTTTTTTATCAGAAGGGCGCTCTAAAAATATTGACACGCCACTGGTAAAAAGATGAAAGATATTAGTTTCATATAGGGTTATACAGGGTGTTTGGTAGCTGGGTGCAAACCTTTAAGATGGTGATACACTAGCCCATAGAGAACAGATTCATACAAACATTTTTATTTTCTAGCGCGTATTTGATTTTTGAGGGAACTTTTACGATTTTTAGTACAAAAACCCAAAATTGGTCAATTAAATGCTAATAACTTCTGATCTTAACAGAAATGTCCAGTTTTTTTCATTTATTTTAGTAGTCTTATGTGTCCCCAATCGTACTAAAGTAGTTTGAAGCACCATTGTATCCAAAAAAGTTATGTACAGAACATTTAAACTTTACAAAAAAAGAAAGAAAATAAAAAATCTGACCTTTGATGCCAATTAAAAAAATAAATAAAATACATACAGGTGTTCAGACACTTATAAAAACATGCGTAGTTATTGCTCTTTCGTTTGAGGTATCATTTATCTGGCTAAGTCCTTAACTTTTTTAATTAGGGTACCTGAACCAGTTAAAGGTCGTAAATATGGATATTTGAAAAAAAAGTAATTTAAATGAATTTTAGCTCGAAAACCTTTAAACTGAAATCCTAAAGCAATTACGATATTATTTTTAGACTTACATGGAATAATAAGAAACTTAGCCCAACTTAAAAGAAGAGAAAACTGAACAAAATCAAAAATCAAGAACGCGCTAGAAAATAAAAATGTTTGTATGAATATGTTCTACATGGGCTAGTGTATCACCCCCTTAAAGGTTTGCACCCAGCTACCAAACACCCTGTATACTTAGGTCTACCATGAGTGTTTTGAAAGCTATGGCCGATTTCGAACACTCTACACCACTGACAAAACAGTTCTTCTTGTTATTCAACATTCGCGTGACAAGTTCCGACTGTCGAAAATCGTACATTTCCACATTCATTGCCCAGTTCATGCGTGTACGTATCTCTTCTCATAATTTTGTGAAATGAAAAAGTGACATTTACTTGGCTTTCCGAAAAAAAGGAGCGGCTTTACGACTTCGCCATTCCGGGAACGATTCTGGGGCTCCCACACAGCGGCGGTGGAGCTTTGAATATCGAGATGAAGGAGCGGCGCTTTTCTGCTTCTTGCCAGTATAACCTTGCTGTTTACGGATATTGTCAATTTTACGATACCGCGTGTCTAGCCCTAAGCGCAGTTACTATTTTATCTCGAATTGCCCTACACATAGTCGTTCACGAAATTCATGATCTTTGGTAGAAATATCGTAAAATATCGATAAAATAAAATATCAATTCGTGGAGCCAAGACTTTAATAATTCAATTTGTATATTTCAATAATTCCTTGTCCAAAGAACCTTATTTTTATGAGATTAATATCCTGAAAATAGATTGCATCATCATGTAACATTAAAAAAATTGATTATGATATCTCTAGGGATCATTTTGTGCATAAAAAAAAATAGTACTCACTTATCGAATGAACTATTTATGCTCCCAAGTATTAATTAAATATGAGGAAATTCTACATGTATAGCATAATTATGATTATTTCCAAACACGAACAATATATTCAAAAGCTGATGAACAACTCATTTCTTGCCAGGAATACAACTAAATAGTTGATAGATGTCAACAATGGATGAAAAGTCATTGATCAGCGTTGTTTCATCTTTCTTTCGATTGAAATTTATAATACAATTAATGAAAACCATGAACTCAGCAACAGTGGTGAAAAATAAAACTGAAATTCTGTTCACTCGATCGTTGTATTTTTTATTTTATCCGGTATTTTTTCAACTGTTGAATTGTTTCAACAATTCCTATGGAATGACTGAAGCGAGAGTTTCATGTTCTCATATATTTGTTGTTACTTGTTACTATCACCATAATACGTATTGTGTATACAAATCTATATTTTTATTGACACAAATGAATATTAATATCAAAAACAATTTATGATTTCTCAGTTTACACATGATGAATGTGTTGAAAACTTGTTGTCAGAATGTGTACGATTGCATGAAGATCAAAGTCAAAGTCTGCTCATTTGATCAACTTATGATTTTTTTTCCAATAATGGATTCTTGATTGACCAGACATCGATAGAGAATAATTGAAATAAGTCTAACATCAAAGAAATACTCGATATAAAATATTTCACATCAACCGGTTAGGATCTAATGACAAATGATATTGTCTTGGTTTTTCGCTGATATACTAGGTGTATCATGGTATACCCCGCTTTTCTCGTACGAAAAATTTCAAATTCAAAGAAATATTGACATTCAAAATGACACTTGCTTGGTATCGTTGAACTCAGAAAATTGTTCAGAATCCAAAAATGTAAAAAATTGAAAAGTGCTTCCGGCGAAACCGGAAGTGAAAAAAAATCATTTGGGTGTCAAATGTGCAACAGACAGTACATCAACTTAAAGTGACCTTTCATAATATCGATTGGATATGAAATGTTTTCATGGGAAATGGAAATGAAGGTACCTATATACGCTACAAGTTATCAACTTTTTTCGACAGAAACTTCTTAGTAGTTGTTAAATGAGCAAAGTTTACCCATTTAATTACCAGTGTTATCTCTGTGATGTTTGCACTAGTCACAATGATCATCATTGTGTTCATTTCAAGGTTAAAAACATCGCTTAATTATTTTTCATCTACTCATATAATGAAATATTCATTAGCTCGTTCTTTCGAATATCCGAAACTGTTTTCAGTGGTATAATTTAAATCTATATTGTTCCTTCAAATACGTGAGCGGCAATTTCATAATAATTATTTGGTAATGATTCGATCAAGATGTTTTGACACTGACACTGTCAGCAAAAATTGTGTATGACGATTCAATACAACCTTGAAAAAGAACAAGTACAGTTACATAACATCACATACATGAAACAAAACAATCACGCATTCGAATAATCAAGTGGAATTCGAAGAAAATCGAATGAAATATAAATGATTTTGACATTAGTGTTGTCATAACTTGTACACGACCATAATGGTATTTGAAGCTGAGCAATGCGCCATCTGATGAGAACAGAATGAACTGATATCACGTGACCAACAAGTGTGATTTTTATCACAGAGTAAATTCTGATTATTTATGATGTAGGTATGATGACATTAACTGTCGAAAATATATTCCTGACAAAAAAAACAATGCGGGAAAATTAAGGTGAAACTCTGAATTGCCTTTAGGTTTTATAACTGTGGTTTCACGGACATCTTCTGTCTTGTGTATAAATAATTCATAGGAGAAAACTACCGCGTATATTTGTAGTTGTTACTGTTTTACAGTCAAGAGATATTGAGCGGTTCTCTGTTCCGCTACACTCCAATAGATGGCAGAACGGGTATCGAAATTGTATTCAAAACATTAACAGTTGGCGTACCTAGAGGGGACTAAAGTAGGGGGTCGACCCCCACCAATCAACTACACTTACTCAAAGTTTAATTTTTCAAATTGTTACTTGCAATTTTTTCTGAGCAATGGGGGGGTTACGACCCCAATAACCCCCCTCGTAACGCCTATGGACAAAGATCTTCTTCTGAGTGTTCGTGGTTGTGATGTATTGAGATTTTGCTGACATAACCTAAAAAATTGTGAACTTGTAACATAGTTGAAAAACCAGGAAGATATCAGCACAGTGTATTTTTGATGTTAATGTCCACAAGTTTAAATTCTTATTAGACGAGTACCTAGACAGGGAACCTTGCACAGACCTACGAGTCATCGCTCTGTTCAACCAATGATTAGCTCTCTCACCACTGTCAATATTTTACGGAATCAAATTTGACCAGGTCCGGATTCAAAAAATAATAACTCTCAATCAATATTCAAAATAAAATCGATACCGAAATGTTGTCCGAAAAATGTTATTGATCAATATCTAATTACGTAGATTACCTGTTGATTTCTTTAGTTACATTTAAAGAATTTGATCGTTTTCACGTCTTTTGTATCTTTCAAACGTAACCAAAACACAAGCCTTTCCTGCCTGACTTGATCCGTGCGCACATTACTCACGAGAAGACATGTGCACTCTAAATTTCAGGACGTAATGAGTACTAAATGATCCTACTGTAGCTAGTAGAGATTCAAACTAAGATATTAGTGCTTCAGTGGCAGATTTTCATCAGCTCGAATAAATTGACGATATCAAAAGATTCATTTGAAAACAAAGACTTCCCTTAGCATTACTACGGATCTTTTTGCAACATGGACACTACTGGTTACGTCTATTATATAACAGGAATAAATTCACTTCTCATAATAATAACAACGAGAGTCCATAATGCACTACAAATGTGACACTTCAATAACTTCATACCTACCTGTTTGAATTACTTCACCGTTTCTGTCGGAGCATTACAAAGAACAATCGTCAGCATCGCTATTTTCCGATCAGCTGTATTTCTTTATGATTGTTCTCTTGTCACTTGATCCTTGAGATGATTAATTGCAATGGAATTACAACTGAACGGTCACAGCGCCCGCTAACAATTTCTAGGAAATAATGGCTATTCGAAGCCGTTATGTATGTGAAATGTTGATACGGCGCACATTTTAAGGCTCATTTAACAACAATAATGTTATGCAAACTTCCTTGGAGGTATTTGGCTGGAAGTGCGAATGTCATTCCTTGTACGATTTCGCCTAGAATTCCGACATATGGCAGAAGACATTTCGAGTAGCCTTTTGAGTAGTGATTCAAGTGAAGCCTTTTTGGAGCAATTTGGTTCCCATTCCACACCCGTATGAGGCACATTTTTACCCACTGAAAGTTTTAAGCAGATCTAAAAAGTATCAAAAGATTTCGATATAAATATTCGAAAATCGAAATTATCGCTGCTTCTGATATTGTATTCAATACAATGGTTGTGGAGATCTATTCCGTTTTGAATTCGCTAGTATTTTCAAAGGCCTGGACACATTTTCATCCATAAAACTAATACAACCGTTTAGGCTCGATTAAACGAAAATAATCTAGTTTTAAATAGGTAGATAGAAACAGTAACTGGTGATTGACAATTTTCGAATGAAAACCATGAGATTTACAGAAAATCAGTTTTTTCTAACTGACTGTCACATCACTGAATGATGAACAAGTTTTTCGAGTTATATTTCATTTTATTTCCTATTATATTCCAACATTGAATTTAGTTTTGTTCTGTTCTAGTCAATACACACTTTGATAAGGTTTAGTTGATTCCTACTGTAAAGTGTTTTCCTGAAAAAATTTCAGGACATTTCACTAACCGAATGAGTTTCAGATTAGAATTTGCTTGATTGCTTGAATGACATTCATTTGTGTCAAAACGGCTGTGTGAGATTCGTTCTCATTCAAATACATGTTGAAATCATTGAACAATATTTAGTTGGGTAAAAATAAAGTCAAACTAAAGCTGAGTTACGATAATGTAACTTTTTACAGCTTAACGATTATTGATATTATATGTATATTTCAACTCCATTGAAGATTATCGAATTTATACGAATTAACGATTATTGACGTGATTGAAACTTTGATCCGAGCTGAAACCTCATTTATAACGGTATTCATTTCAAAATCTCATAAAAAATGTTCTCCAGTTGAATGCACTGTATATTATTCATCTGTATGATACTTCTACTCTCTTGTTTCGCCCAATCACTCAGAGTATGCGGAAGAATATTCTGAAGTATATCCCTTCAGTGTGAGATTCATTTCGAACATAAATGGTCAAGAACTGACAGGTAGGAATTAAACACCGGAATGCAAATTATTTTTGGCTTTTACTGCGTGGCTATTATTCAATTGTGAATGAGTAGAAGGATTGATTAAATACAGGGTTAAATACAAGCTAATATTTGAAGGAGTGATGCTATGACACATTTTGAGAAAAAATATTCCTATAAACGTATGTCCTGAAAGACTTAGCTTTTGAGATACAGAGTGATGGAATTAAAAAAAAAAACAGTTTTTTGATAATAACTGAGGATATATTTTAGACATATTCAAAGAATTTGGTACATGTCTTCTATGCATCAATGAATTCTATGAATCTGATCCATCAATTCGCTTTCAGTCGATGCACAATCATTTTCACGCCACATCAGATTTTTGAGGAATAGAAACGATTTTTATTGTTTTGAGCGAAAACCATGCGTCGGTGAAAGAAAATCCATGAGATTAATTTTGCTCGATAATGAATGAGGATCTCAGTATTACTTATAAGGTTCATCATGTGTTCATCCCAAGGTAACATTGAAAATGTAGTATTTTTCGAATATTCAGATTCAAAATCATGTAAATAATCATTTCGTCAACCATTAGTTGATTGTCAACTGCCAAACCGCAGTAAATTTCGGATCGATTTGACGAGCACTTTTGAAATATAGAAAATACTGCATGTTCAATGTTCATTTGAGAATGAAAGCATAGTGAATCATTATTCAATATTTATCGTTGATGAAATTTGCCAGGATGCTGCACAATCTTATCAGGAAAGGTGAAATTTAGGATTTCAAAGTGAATCATATCGAAAAGTATTAATTTCCCTACGATAATATTGTGAAATTCGTGCTTTTTGGACCAGAATACGTGAGCATAAAACAAATCACACCAAATTTATGGCGTCCAATATCTAGACATTTACTGTAATGTGTCACAATTTTGAAGAAATGTTCATAGAGAAGGAGATGAAATATCAGACTTCATAATTAATTATTTTGAATAGTATAGATTTCCCCACAATAATATTATCAAAGTGCTGTTTTTGAGTCAAAATACGTGAAATCATTGAAGAACGTATCCTGGCATACTCTCATCAGATCAAAAAGTTGTGAAAGGAGTTCAGACGTATGCGTACACAACTCACAACTTCCTTTCCCAAACCAAACTGGTTGCACCATCGCATTCCCATTCAGAAATTGCTTGACGCAAGCGCAACTTCATTTCCTGAAACGCCGACGCCTTCAAGTGAAAGCAAACTCCATTCGCAACTCCTGGCGAGAAGATCGCAGCGTGCCCATCGTAATTTTGAAAACGAAATTCAGCGCGGACTCCGGGAGTGTGTAGGGTAGTTACATAAAGGTCGTGCGGTTGACAAGGGTGTAATTTTGTCATTGTGGTGGGTTGTACAATGAATTTAATGTGATTGCGTAGTAACGTGTGTTATCTCCGTTGTCTGTGTTGAAGGAATGATGTTTCAAGCGACGAATTGAAAGAAACGATGTCGATATAAGCTTTCCCAATGAATACTGTCGCTCTGAAAGTAGCGTCCACCAATTTGCTCAGTTATTATTGGTTTCCTGAAAGTAGTAGATAGATAGATAGATAGATATTTATTTAATCCATAAAATGAGCTCAAGTACATAGCTATTGGACAGGTCAAATGATAAAACTAATCAATGTTGTACAACGTACAATACACTGATGAGGTACATAAATACATTACACATACACGCAACTAGGTACAATAGAACAAATAATACTTCAATATATTAAAAGGGGACAATCTATCAACGCTTCTGAAATCACTGGAAATATTCATAAAATTCAGGTATCGTGTATGGGCTTATTTCTAGAAGTAACTTACATGCTGTTTTCTTAAAACAATGAACTGTGTTAATACTTTTCATGGCATCGGGAAGAATGTTATATAATCTCAGTCCCAGAATTTTATATGATTTCATACAAAGTGAGAGGTGAGTGCTAGGGATATGGAAATCATTTCTTGTTCTCGTATCATGTTCGTGAAGGGATTGATTTCTTGTAAATGAGTTTCTGTTTCTGTGAACATAAAGTAATATTATAGTTTTTAGTGTAGTACAGAGCATAAAATTGTTTCTCAATGATTTTCTGTATTTAATTTGATGGTGTTACTTGAACGCAGATACCAATAACATCGAGCTACATTTATAACCAATTTATTTTTAATATTATTTATTACATCAATTCCATCATCCATCACATTCGTCTATTTCAGTATGCTGTTCAACTTGGTTACCATGGCAACTGAGAATAAATAGTGCACTCAGTTGTCAAAGCAATATACATTTAGACAGAGTGGTCATGATTGGATATAATAATTTGATTCATATCATCCCTACAAGAAAAAGAACAACTCATCAACACATTTTGAGTTCTGGGATTATTATAGCGATTAAGAATTATTGAATGAGGATAGTATGTTAATACAATTACAGATCGTTTTGAAAAAGAAGTCGTACCACTGTCCAACTGTCAAACTGAAGGCATCAACTGTCTCTCGATCAGAAGTGGCCGTGTTTTTTCAATCATGCCCTATTAGCACAATAAACATTGAAATAAATTCATAGCGGTCAAAATCAAAGTATCGAAATGATTAAATTTAATTTATTCCATCATGCAAGCATACGGATGTTCTCTTATCCACCAAAAATGGTTTAATTGAATTTTAAGAGGCATGTTTCTCACGAAACCGTTCATAATTTATTCTAATAGACAATGATTAAAATTAATAGAACCACCACATAATCACGATCTGTCTATTGTAGGTTAGTATAGCACGCGTTTGTGAGGTTAGGTCAAAGTATAATAGTCAATTATTTTTGCCATTCAACAACATATTACCTTCATGATTATTCCAATCAATAATTAGTTCCTGGTTTTCTTCTATTACTGGTAATATGTTGATTGGACACTACTGACTGGCATAGAAAATGATGGATCTTTTACTTGTGATTTATCATTGTTTCCTTGGTTTTAAACCATCCTATTCTATCGATTGACCTATTTCATCAAAATTACTGAAATGCGGTCAGATAGAGTTGTTGAATCGATATTTGTGAATGAATTATAGGATCAAAAACACACGCGAGCTTAACTAGTGCCAAGTTCTGAGAAATGTGTGTTTTCAACACGGCATACCTATCATGAGGAATTTTCACCCCGATCACGAAACATCGAATTACAAGTCATTCAAAATGATTAGTGAAAAAGCAGACATTTATGATTTTTCTGCTGAATTCTCAAGAATCCAACAATTGAAAGAAAAGCTATGCATATTCTAATATATGTTCGTTGATGAAATTGATGCGCCTATCAAATTGATTAAAATATTGATATAAAATATTGTATTATCGCACATTGCCACACTGCTATGAGTAGCAAAGTTTTTTTTTCATATTGAACTTCCCACGAAAGGAGTTTGCTAAGAGAGTCATGGCATCAAAAATTGCTTGATCCATTTCTGATATAATGAAAAGAACTAGTGCTCCATTGAATTTTTATAATAGAAAAAATCTGAATAGTTTCGAAATCTTGAACTGGTACATAAAACGTACACGAGTCATAAGAAAGGATTATTGAGAACTAATTTAAGGTGACCTAAATTCAGGATATGTTTATTTGACAATAATGTTTATGATTGCTGACATGTCATAAAAACAAATTATTTCGAAAAAGTTATTATACATTCAGCCATAAATACACATAAATTGAATTAAGTGATTGATGATTCAGAAATTTTGATTTCTGAACAAATCTAGATCTGAAAGAAAACATATCGATAGCTTGGAAGTAGCAGATACTGTTTCTGCATCTCAGACGAAACAGCCAGTATAATTTATTTTCAAATGGATGAGCATGAAATATTATATATGTCTTCAGTTGCCATGGTAACAGTTATAAGCCAGCTCATGTGAAATTCTTAATAAAAAAACCTTAGAATACAACTGAAAAGAATGACTTTCTGATCAATTTTTCCTATTAGTGCTTTCCTACAGCTTCTCGACAAGAATGATCGAATCATCTTTTTCATTTGCATATCACCCTAGAAATTGATATTGTATGTAAACAACATTCAGCTTCTATTCAGATTGATTTTAAGGGGTTCATTCCCTCAATATAAATCATTTTCTAACAAGCATTTTTTCAACCATTTTCTTATTTCAGGAGGGTCCAACCCAAAATTTTTGTGAATCCAATTATCTTGAAAGTATTGACAGTGTTTTTTTTTTGAGATGTCGTTTCTTTCATTAGAACCACAAGTATTTGGAGAATACTTACGTAACTATCGAATGTAGTGGTGCAGAATTTTGGAACTTATCACCATGTAAACCAGTTGAAGATGATCAATCGGAATAAAAAGGTGAGACAATTGATTACGTCCAATTGACATGAGGACCACAGTGATTGTTCAACATTATTTGTCTTGTTGCAAAAACTAATAGCTAGTAATTAAATATTCCTTCAACTTCATCATGAATTATTATCGCCTCCATTATGACTAGCATTATGATCATCATTTTTTTCTTTGTGTAAAGACCTCCATGTCCCTTGAGGTTCATCAACGTGATGGTAATATTCCATAGAAAGCAGTATAATCTCGTGTACTGTACCCTCCCGAGATATTACTGCGCGAAGTGAATTATGTTGTTTTGTGAATTCGCGTATAGTTCATCCCTATTGCACAGTTCAACTACCTCTTTTAAGGCCACAGATAGAGAGAGATATACTCAATAAAGCTTGCATTGATACTATAACTAGAAGGTATTTATCGGTGCTATATAAACAAAATGTTTATGTGTATTTATTTTTATTTTTAATCAGTTCAGTATTGAATATATAATCCACATAGTTTAAAACAGAGTAAAAATATTCGGTCGAAATGATGCTCAAACTATTTTGCTATTCAATATAGTTATTTTGGAAAGTTTCATGGAAGTATAGGAAAACTGAATTTCCAAAGTTCGTTGCCAAAAAGCTACTGCAATACTTTAATTCAGAGCGGTGCTCACTAACATAACCACATTATAGTACACTACGAATATCCACCTAGGAAGGTCGTTCTCCTGATGTTCATTCATACAACACTGGAAAATCTTTCCTACAGCTGTGAATTTCCTACGATCCCCCAACAGATAGCAGGGGAGAATTGCATCAAAAGCGTTACGTCATCAATGTGATATCGATCAATTTTATTTGATGATACCTTTTCTCCCTAAACTTGTTGGCACTGCTGAAATATCATCGCTGTGTGATAGATCATTCTGTATGTTAGCAAAGCAAGAAGCAAATTACAATCCATGTTAATGCAATTCTACTATGCAATGTTTTTTTTTTCACGCGAGTATACAACAGTTATTTGGTTATCGCTCTCTATGTAATCGATTTTGAATATAATGAGAAACTGAAATTGTATGATCTAATGGCTATCACCTTATGCAATCTTATTTTGATCCATAAAAGGAGTCTGGAATTCATCACAGCCAAACTTAATTGATACTCGGGTACTGCAGGGTATTGAGGAATATGATGAGAGGAAAATAATTATAGACCAGAGAAGCGACAAAAGCGCATCTGCAGTGAATCATTTTATTTGTAAGAGCAAATGCCTTCTGGAACAATTTATTCCTCATTAAAATCCTTGAAGGAGAGACAATTATTTCTGTAGGAGATCTTGAATTCGCAAAGTTCACCAAGCCAATTTGATTTGATGAATATACAATGAACATTGTTTTGTCAGAGTTGCTGAAATCATTCAAGAAGGCTATCGACTCTCAATGAGCTTATAGTCTTCCTCGAATTTAGATATCAGAAAGTTTCGAATGTGAAATTGAATTATCAGATAGAATAATCAATTCGCATGTTATTCCGATTTATTCGCAGTTGAAATCGATCATTATCTATGTTTTTTCTCCATATCACAAGCTCATTGAAATGTTAGCAAAGATCTGAGGCAGTGATAACTGAGTTAAATCTCATGCTCTTACCTAAGTTGTTCCTTCGCAGATGAAAGTGAATTCAGGAAGTTTTTTGCGTGTATTATGTTGCCTACTTTATTGACGCTAATAGGATCAACGTCACTCAGGGTTCATTTGCTAAAAGCGACAACAATGTTCGAAACAACAAATGTTGTTAACATAACAACTGAAATTATACACCTGTTTGTTGTATCAATTGGATCAATACTTTCTTCTGATGATTATGAATTATCGTGGTCTTTGTTTGTCTGATACAACGTGATCTCACTTGTCGATAAACTATTCTTCCGTTTCTCCTTATGAACCCAACCATCATGTTTGTCCCGTTGATCAACTTGTCTTTATGATTGTTAAAAGTCCATTTTGTGTCCAGTGTGACGCCTAGATCTTTAATTTCACTGATATATTCAAGGTTGGAATTGTTAATTTTGTAGATGTTCTGGATGAGATTGATTTGCACTACTGAGTAAAACAACGCGAAGAAATCAACAACAATAATAACAACAATGTTGTTGATATAGATGTCAAAATTCAGAACAAAATTGATAATGGCATAATGAAATATCGTTATCGATGAATCTCGCGATTACTTGATGTGCTGATGTCATGTGACTGAAAAACTCTCTCTCATTGAATCTCTTGTATTCTTTCCTCTCTGTCTATTTTTTGACCATAACGAATACAAGAGAATGAGTTATCGCAACGCAACCTCTAAAAACACCCTTTATAGCAATATCAGAAATGTAGAAACATTTATGAAGAAAATTTCAATTTGGTGCCTTTCACCGTTTAAAATTCACGTGAACAAAATATTTGAAAGAATTATCTTTTTTTTTAATGTTCTTTCTCCCTTCTGGCTCAGTTCATATTTCTGACTCACCTCAGATACAAGACACATCACACCGATTCATGAAGATTAAAATTCATCTAGATGATAAATTCTATTCGAGTAATTCTCAAAGTGACTTTAGTATAATGGCATCTGATTATGCTGCTTGTCAGTTATCTACATTGGCCTTTGACATGGAAATCCCATATTGGCTATTTAGATATGGATGGTTAACAGTTGCGGCAAATTTGGTATATTATTTGTGTCAGCATTCCAAGGTAACTCATGAATCGTTACAGATTTGTTTGATGAGTTGATAAATGAGAAATCACATTTTGTCATTTATTGATACACAAAATTTCATACATTTATTCATCCAATTCATTTTCAGTCAATTTTTTCTCGAAAGGAGTTTGAAAAATGCACACTAGGCATCTACACACCAATTTCACAATTTAATCACATAGAGCTTTGGAGTCACCAATAAGTCAGCTTACAACATGATGATGCAACTACCAATCATATATCAGATATCCTTTTCCTTTCCAAAAGCTAGGATTCAGCAAATATCCTTTATAATTACTGCATTCCTCGAACATTCCAGAACAACCAATAACAAACTTCCTGCATACGTAATTTGTTCATAAATCATGACCAATACCGAACACTAACCTATAAATCGAACTCGAATGCAGATAGCATCCCAAACACATGTGCTTCTCAAAAAAGTTAATACACCTTAAGGGCGGTAACGTTGCATAATAAACCGTATAATTGATGGTTGATGTCTCGTTTAGATGACGGATAATCCGATACACGATGCATGTAGCAATGTAATTATTACAAGTAACGAAAATTAGAAAGTGGATGTGAGAAGATGCATTTCTGAGTGGTGAAGGTTGCATGTAATCATAACGATCTCGAAGCATATTATTTGGTACTTGTGTTGTCGGCGAATATGAGACGGTGATGTAGAATTATTTGAAGGATGTTTCTATAAGGTAGTTCCGACAGATGAAACATTGCATGATGCAGACTGATTGAGAGAGAATTCGTGAGGCAATACCATTCATACTGAATTCAATAGATTTTGTTCCGTACTTGATTCGATTGCAACGAGAGAATATTCCGGAACTATTCTTTCTTTTCTCTAATATCCAGTAGGTATATCTGAGGAATATGTCAAAACGGGATTAGACCAACCAGTATACGAATGTGTAAAATTTCAACGACATTTTTCCATTCTCAAAGAAAGCTATCGTAAGCTATCGAATTTGATAGAAATTTGATTCTTACTGAAACGTATTGGTCTAGAAAAATATACATAAATCAACTCAGCTACCAGAATAAGACTATCAATACCGATCATCTCAGATATATTGTGAATGAATCAATATATTTATGTTGATATCAGTTGAATGGACTTATTGGTTAATTTCACGAAAACAATATTAATTAAAACTTCCGAACGAACTGTTGTAGAACAACTTTCGACAAATAAAATGATGAAATTGATGAAATAACTGATTCATTCAAACCATCTTGAATTATTTCTAAGGTTAGCGCCGAAAGGAAATCTACAAAGCAAGGTTTGACAAGCTGTCACATTTCATTTCCTTCAATGGGAGTATCTCGATATAGTTTCTGATAAAGCGAAGTTATCTACTGCTTGATTTTTTTATTGGCGATAGTAACTAAAAGAAATTTGATTAGGTGAAATTGAGCTTGAGCAATAAACGAATAACAAACAATAAAACTGCTTTATTATTGTCGAATCCCGCCAATAGAATCGTGCAATGTACTTAGTAATCGTGTATAATGTTATGCAGACTTTCTTGTGTAATCTTCTTGATGGCAATGCATTTGAATGCCCTTGGGAAAGAGATTATACAATTAATATCATAATAAGAGCGAAAGGTGAAAATCCTTGGGAAATTCTAGCAATAATAGTCCGTTAGAGAGAATAAATTGTATCTATTTCATTCCATGTTGTGATGCCTGGAAGCTTAGCGAAAAGTTCCATTTTGTGTTATTGAAGTGCAGGGAAATCATTCCCATGTAGTGTCCAAAATGTAGTTAATTCCTTGAACTTATCAAAGTCTCATTCTCCTCCACTTCTTTCGACTTGACTCCCCAATTCATAAGTGTTTTACTCATTTCATATTTATCCCTTCTATCCGAAACATGCTGATGTCATGATATTCCTCATAATGTGATTGGTATTTTTTCCATTTATCTTATATCTTATATCGATTCATCTGGTTTTCGATCTCTCCTAAATTTGTCTTCTATGTACTTTATCACGTGCCTTCACTAAATTTATGAAAGCTAGGTACATGTTTCATTTCCTGATCGCATTTCATCTATGATTTATGTCAATCCATCATTGTATAAAAGCATACAAATGAGATGAAAATTAATTCCAGGTCTGAAAAATTCTTAGACAAATGATGCATCGAATAAAGAAGTGATAGCTTTCTCGCTATCATGACATCTATATAACGTATTGTTTCACTCCTGCTAACAATTGAGAAACGTGTCCAGCTATTATTCGTATAACTTTTTTTTTTGGCAATCCGGAACCGAGTGGGATCCCACGGCCTACTAATAGAATCGTTAGAAATCCGTGTGGTGTAGAATAATACTACTTGAATTAACCTGGAAGTAAACAATAGCGTATCATATTTCAGCGAGTCAAAGATTGCCAAAGCGGGATCGCCCATGCCCATCATCCAAGCTATTGCATCTTTACATGTCAGTTGTGAGGTACAACACTATTTTGAATTACAAATGAGTTGTCGAGTTAGAACATGTCTTCAGATTAGATCAGCAAGAGTATTATATGCTCAAGGATAAATCTACATTATCAGTTCCAGATCTGGCCAGTGTGTCAGTATAGTATATTCATATCTATACAGAATTTGTTTATGAATCATTCTCTGATTGTGTTCATGAGTCTTGGGACTTATATCTTTCTTCTGAATTGGACAGTTTTCTACATAATTCACAACATATGTTATACCATTTCTTTCATCTGCTTCACTTTCTATAGCGTATTTTGTTTTTTTTTTCAAATGATTAGTTAGTGTTAGGTAAGAGATGTTCTTTATGTAACGATATGAGTTTTCCTAATTAACTAAATTAGTTGTATAATTACTTATGAATTTGGAAACTACATTTGTGAGAATATTTCAGTATTATTACTCAAATTTATAGTGAAGTTATATAAAATCATATTGAAATTGATATTTCAACCAGAGCATATATGGGTCTTCCCTTCTCAATTTGTGATATCCTCAAGCATCTGAGCAAATCAATAAAAAAAAAACACGTCACATGCAATTATTCCAAAAGAATAAAAACAATGAATCGCTAATTCCAATATTGGTTTTTAGTCACCATTTGAGTAAACAGAGCATTCGAAAATTGAAAGATCTGAAAAAGGAGTTTTCAGAAACAAAAAAGTTAATAATAATAATAATAATAATGATAATTATAATAATAATAATACTGATATGAGCTAATAATTGGAAGATTTTATTTCAATTTCCACATAATGAGTGTATGTTTTACATGTGCCATATTTTTCCAGGTTACCCCCATATCGGGTCGACCAGCCAGTTTCGACGATGAGTCCTGGAAACCCTCTTCAGAAGAGCCTACCAAAGACAACGTCAGTTCCACAGAACACCGTCAAAGCAAAACAAAACGTGTGAAGAACTATTTAAAGAAATGCAAGAACGTCTTGAGCAGCAGTAGATCTGCTAGCCTCGACGTTTCTTCAATTTGCAGTGAAGATACTGAGAAGCATTCTTTATGCCTCGAGAACTCGATTAAAGAAAATCTGAACGAGTGTGAAGTCAAAGAACTTGAAGAAGTATTTGAAGATGCGAATGCCTGTTTGGATATAGATGACTGTGCGACTCATCTACAAGTAGCGAATATAGTGGAAGTTAGGGGACCACCAGGTAGTACCACTGATAGTAATACGAATGAATCTGTTGATAACGTTGAAACAGCAAAGAGTGTTGAAGATGGAGAGACAGGAGATGATACCAATGTTATTGCACCAGTAGCTGCCTCGCCTGTCTTGCAGGATATGCAAGAAGAGGAAGATGGTGGAGTCGATGGTGACACATTGGGGTTTCGAGAAAAATTGCTCTTGGTAGAAACTGTGAGTACCTATTCATTGTGAATATATCAATGATCAAAACGGATTTCACACGTTCTTGAGGTTTGCTCAACTCATGACTCTTCCTGTTGTTCACATGGAATCATCAAAATTCAAAATGAATGTTAGAATACTCATGAAATGACTTCATAGGATCGTGTTGAAAATTTCACAACTGTTTATACTTGTTCAACACATCGTGTTGAATAAAAGTTATCATATATATGGGACTCATAAATACAGTAATTTCACTTTGTTCTACGTGAATTCGGGATGAGATGTGGCAATCACAAAATAAATGTCTGCTTGTCAGATGATATTTCTTATCTTCATTGCTTCATTGTTTATTCAAGTATATGCAACCAAGAAAATAATAAGTGTGTGGAGATGTCACGAGGAGGTGGGATGAGATTATCTTGGTAAATAAATATGAAAACAGTCGGTAACATTGACAACATTAATCAGATGATTTATAGAGTTTCAAATTGGATGGAAGAATAGACGATGGTGGAAATTTTATAGTTTATATTTTCTTTTGTGCAGTTCAAATTACAAGAGTTTGTAGATATTTCAGATATATCACAGTTCTTCTTGCTATAAGAGTTGTTGACTTGAATGATCGATTTGATAATTAAAGCGAGTCAACAAAATGCTCCTAGGAATCAATGAGTTAAAGTAAAAACTAAGTGATAATAAAGATCTGAATAACATACATGGACTGTAGTTAACGTCAAATTAAATTATATAAGGTAGTTTCATGCACTCATTTGAAGTTTCAAGAAACGATGTATTGGTTGGTAACTGTTGAAATGATATCGATGACTTTTCAAATTTTTTGATACTTTGAAATCATTTCCCAGAGTCGAGTAAAAGACGAAATCGAGAATGAAGAATGCAATGAAATGGAGAATACACATTTCCAAAATGGTAGATTCAAAGAAATCATATTCGAATAATTTTAAAGTTATGAATTTTATACCAGACGGACATTTATTGATGTTATTCAGTCCAAAACACCATTCAAACTTTGTCCGATGCGTAGTTGTCAGAAAATATTTCAATGGTAATCTTTCCCGTCATCTATGGGACTAGATATGATATGATATGCATAATAATTCATGTTTGATTTCCTGTTATATACAGTTGGGGGCTTTTTTGCCATAGCCACATGAAACATTTGTTTTTCGCTACAACAAAATGAAGATTTGAGCCGAGCTTTTTTGACAAGATACCACATGTATATTCTACTTCCCAAAAATCTTCAAGAGACAGGACATCCTTGCGTCCGCCAATAAATCACTTACTATGAACATTAGGCAACCTGAATTATGGTCCTGTTAACTCTATTATGTTTGATAGCAGCAGGAGGTGAAAGTGCATTCGACTCGTGCTTTGTGCGACACTAGTTTTGGCTTCCGGGCTCACCAACAATGATCTTTCGACCCTTGCTCCATGCTTGCTCAATCCGAATTGACTGCTCGAATCTCATAATGCCACTACCCATGCAACGAACTAATAAGGAAGTCGTTTGAAATTGGAGTTTAGCGTGATTTCACTGATTTGATTGAATTAGAAAGAGGTTAGCTAGTTAGGTTAGGTGATTGTTTCCTGGAATATTTTCGCGAAATTCTCTCGGATACCTGATTTTGCTATGCATAATTCAGAGGAATATACAGGATGTTTTGTCTAGAACACACATAAGGCAATCTGACGAAGACACCGAAGTGTTGTTCAATTACCTATTCAGTCTCCCTTTATCATTTGGAGCTGATTTTTATGTCATGTCTATACCTGAGTCCAGTGATTTTCAAAATAGGTGGACTCCTAATTTGAAAGGTGACGAAAATGTTCTCTTCATGTCCTATTTATGAGTGTTTTTTGCATTTTGAAATTTCTCTTTCTTTCAGTCCAAGATATGAAGGTCATATGAACTGTTGAACTCAAAACTCACATACCAAAATGATAAAAAAAATCATGGTCTTCACGGTTCAGTTTATACGCTAACAAAGTCAAACGATACAGAATATTATGAGTAACCTGCCAGAGTTTTGATTCTGATACAGATGAAAATCTCGCATATTACAGGGTATGCCACGAACATTGCAAAATTTCTCCTGATCGAATCGATTTGAAGGTTAGTTCACAGAATTCGAACTGAATTTCGGAATTCATTAAAATCTTTTGATTTCGACTAATAAAAAAAAATCCGAACTTATCCAAACTATTTGTATTCCTGTTTATATTATCCGATGAAATATGGAATGATTTACCAGTGAAATATTCCAATTTGAATGTTGAATGATTTACCGATATTTCTTTTAGATGTTTCTTTGTCGGTATCTGAAATTTAAAATACTTTTTCATTTCTTTATACATCTTTATTGCCTGAATGAAAGCATATATCATCTGCCGGAACAGAAAATAGCACCTGCGGCACAGAGGCACAAGCACAAAGACATTAGAAAATAGCACATTGATACACTAAATAATAATGATCATCGTGACTTAACTTACACGATATATCACTTTTACTAACAATCACATGGAAAATAATGTACCGTTACGTGTATCATCGAATATGTTGTGTATAATGAGAGAATCTTGAATCCTTATTTGCGCTTAATGTCATGATTGGAAAATTCACATTCTGTTCAAAGTGTGGTGGAGTCTACTGTGAAGGATCTCGAGATTTTTATCAGTACCTACTAGAAAGACAGATGAAAGCAAATATACTCAGTGGAAGAGGAATTAATCTTTCTTTCCCTTCTTCAACTACAAAAATATTGATAACCATATAGTATTCAATAAATTAATAAACGAATACTTCCTGATACTGCGACATTTATTAACATAGAGTTACAAATTCATTTTTTCGAGAAAAATTAATAAGAGATGGAAGATTCAAGATGAAATAGATTGAGAAATATATAATGCATCAGACTGTCTTGCTAAATCGCAATGAATAACAATGAGAGATAATCATGAAAAATTCATGGAAAAATCTGAATCGAAAAATATTGTGAACTCGGTCAATGATGAAATCAAGATACTAGTATAATTCGGTAGTACTATAGTTCGAGATATATTCGTGAATACAAATATAAATATCTACTAGAAAGTGCAGATAGTGATGCTGCACAATATTCATCGTATCAACTTTGTGTAACTTCCGTTTGTCTTCAACCTGCCCTATAATTTTTAGTTTTTAGTTTTAATATAATCTTAGTCGCCCGTAATATGTATACATTGTACAATCTTTTGTAATGGTATAATTGGCTTGTCCGTTGATCAATAAATAAATAAATAAATAAATAAATGTATACATACAAGTTGATGAATCGTATGTTGGAAAGAAACTACAGATTTCCATAGGAGTCTTCGAATTCTCGACATATCGTCATCATGACACTGACGTCATACTTGAGAAATTATAGATGTCGGAAAAAAAAACTGTTAATATATAAAAGTCCGTCGATTCAAACAATTTACAATCCAGGTGGGATAGGGAATTTATTGAGATGTTAGAAATGCCTAAAGTCATCACTCAATTTGAACACTTGGAATCGTAGATCAAACCTTGATCTTAGTTTCTATCATATCGAGAGCAACACCCATAATATCTCAGTTGTTATTATTGACTATTATGTTGACTTTTTCTCATGAAAATCTGTTGATTTTGTTTATTCCTCATGATATATATCTCGTCTCCAGACATTAGTTACACAGAGAAAATGTGCATGGTTAGTTGAGACACAACCATAATTTTGTGAACCTGACGCTGTATATGGTAACGGCCTAACATAATATGGTTATGCTGATTAAATGATCTGCTGTGCCTTCACTATGGAGAACTCATGTAACGCTTATTAAAATCATCATTCACGTAGATATATCAAGCTGTCTACGATTTCACGATATGCTATTTCAACTGACATCACTTCACTATCATCACCAAAGTGAAATAAATTAGGAGGAATTATAGGGAACTTCTGAAATATTTGGAATGCTTTCTCTTGATTGTTTTCGACCCTTCAGATATTTCATCTACAATTTGAGATTTCCACGACATCGTGAGGATGTTCCTGTTTTGGAGCACATTTTGAAGGAGGAGGAAGAAAAGGAGAGGCCAATATGAGAATTGGCGACCAAAAAATAAATACCAATGGAACTCTAATGTCTTTCTGGGCTGAAGGAACTCATTAACTGAGACCTGCAGGATGGAAGATTACCAAATTGATTAGACATGATTGTAACATGAAAGAAATTAATTGGAATATTTGAGTCGGTTAGACGGCAATCCAAGAATGCTTGTCACCTTATAAGGCCCCTCTTTTCTAGATACATAATTCATTCAAGGTTCACTGCAATCGCGTATATAATCTGAATTTGAGCCAATAATAGTCTATAAATCCCTAATATGTAAAACTTTCTCCTTGATAAGAATCTGTCGGTCCAATAGAACTGCGATACACCAAACACTTAATTTCGCTTCGATAGTTTCGAATCACATATCATAATAACGATTGTAAATCAAATGACGTTCAATTAAATTCCAATTCATTCATGTATTTATTGCCCTGGCCACTCCTTTTCACGCATTGTTTTCTTGTTTAATTAAGGACGATTGTTTATTCCAGTCGTTACTACGGGATAGTTGATGAGAGATTCCTAAGCTGATACAAATGCGATCGACTGAGCTCTGGAACGGTTTATGAGGTGGGTTTTTTGCCTCAATCGAGCATCAAATGTAATTGCATACAAATCACGATGATTTGGACATCGTTACTTAACTTGAACTATTTTCGTTGGATTTGCTCAAATCGAATAATTGTGTACGAATAAATATTATTTTTAAATGCTTTATATTAGCTTGAGTTGTATGTATGTATGTAACTCAGTGAGTGGCGCCATAAAAAGTTTTCCATTACAGGTGTCTTTCAATGACAATGATAATAGTTACAGGTTTATGTGTAATTTGACAGGTGACGTCATGCGTTTTCTTGTCGCTTATCTGAGACTGGCCTGATCTTATCAGTGACGTTTCAAGGGGTTATGACAAAGATTCAATAAATCAAAGACAGGGAAGTGTCCTTGCGATCTGTGTTTCACATGCGAATTGTTATTTAGTGTTGATAGTATTGTAAGTATGTCCCGTCATTTAAAATTGGCTGACCAAGTTGAGGCGTAAGTTTTAGTCAACACGAAACGTCGAAGTCTTCGGGAGTCATTTCAAATCCAGTCCGTTGTCGAGGAAATTGAACTAAAAAATGGGAAATTTATATATTTAATTCATCTGTATCACAGTTCACACAATGTAATTAGCATTTCGGGATTCTCATGGTTATCGTCGAAATAAAATGGACATTTATACTACAGAAATGTCATATGCGTTCAATGACACCTCAAATTAATAAACTGAAAGTTCATTTCTCATGTACATTTTCGAATATTTTCAGTAGTAAGTAAGCTGCTTATTAAAATACTGATGACTGTTGAGTACAATTTATTTAGTCGGCTGGTGCTCATGTTCTATTTATTGCCTAATGAAAGATTTTGTTGGACATCATTAACATTTTCTAACCTGCTTTAATCCACGAGAGTCGCATTCCAGAGGCATATATATATTCATTAAACTAGTATTATTGATACTTTATCGGGCAATTTTATAAAACGGTGTTTCTTGGAATGAACACAAACAAAATCTGTACTGTAGGAGATATGAATGGATTTTAAAATGTCCGTGATTCGGATTCCACTATGAAGTGTAGGGCTCGCTCTTTTGCATCCTGCACAAGTTTTGACTTGACAACTTTGAATGAGTGATGAAATATTTCCTATCTGGTGAAGATAATTCTTCATAAGCTTAGAACCCAGTCGTAACAGTATTAACATTTTTGAAAAAACAGTACGTTCACCATTTTCAATGAATATAATAAAAGAGAATCAATCCCAACATTGCCTCCGTGTTGATATTCAAATGAATGAGATCTCATATCTCTGTTATTCGAATCAATAAAATCACGCAAAAAAATACCGCACCCGCCTATTCGAATTCCCTTCCAACAATAAAACACAATAATTTTCATTGCATATTGTTTCAATTCAATAAAAATGAAGTCGTGATGCATATTACACAAGTATAACATGACGGTGGTCATAATTTGTTATTAATTAAAAGGAAAAGTAAGTTTATGGGGCTACTATTCACGATAAATCATTTCTGAAACAAACCGGAATGCTATTATGTACGCTAATTGTTGCAAACATGCTTTCGGTGTATTTGTTCAATGGTATACATATCCAATTGAGTATGTGAATGTTTATTCTGATGAACGAATCGCTGATATCACAATTCTGATTGCATAAATCACACATAGAGGAAAGGATCATCAGGTTTGTGACATTAATCTATATTGACCTGTGCTCAGACAGCAGAATATTTTGATTTGAGTAATGGTTTTTTAGATCCGTGTGAAATTTCGTCATTGATGAATTCCACGTCGAATTATAATATACAAACAACTACTAGTACTACCGAATCAAGATCCACTTCTCATTTCTTCAACATAGAATTTGATTATTCATTAGAACTATTAGAACTTAGATAAAAGGAAAAATAATAAGCTCAAGTTTCAAGCAAGATATTAACATGAAACAGATTACAATAGTTTATTTTTCGAGAATGAATTTTACCATGATCTTCTGGACACTGCCTGATTCCAAAAAGTGGAACAAAAATGAATTGTCGGAAATTTCTGAAATCTTTGAAAAGCTCTATCATTCCCAGCCTCACTATTTACTTATTGTATTTTGTTTTTTGTTATCCATATAAATATTATTCTACACAGTTTGACTACCTATTCACTTCCAATTTTCCATTTTTGAATAGGATCTCTTGTATATCATCAATGAAGGTTGTTTGTTATTTTTATATCGATTACAGCAGGACTATTTTATGTAGAATAAAATTATTCTTTGAAATCTTTAACTTCGCCTTCTTGCTTGCTAGATCTTATACCACCGAACTATTTTTCATGGGATTATCTTGAAGAAATGATTCATCAAACATATTTACCAACAATGGATATGGTTTGAAATAACGAATTCGTGAAGCATGTGATAGTATTACAGCAGCTATGATTCAGGCGTCTTGCACAAGAACGCTTTCAACACGTTTTGCAACTTGCATGGATTCTGTAAAAAAAATTGTTCGTTATTTGTCATGTAGATTCTTACTCGAAATATGTAGTTGTTTTCGTTGTCTAACCACGAAAATATCGAGTATGGTTCAATAGCAATATACAGGTTTCAATTCATTCGAAAATGATAAGTGATGGGTAACCTCAACAGAACTATAGATATCTTCAGAATATATCTCCAAATAGTCTTATATCATCTTTGAATGCATATGGTTTCTGAACATATTGTAACTGAGTACGTAAATTTGGATCTATTCTTGATAATTGAGTCTCATTGAGAGGAAAAATTCAGTTTGGGATATGGACTTCGTAGATGGCACTCATGATCAGATATTCTCGAAAATATCTCGTTTTTCGACCGAACAAAATATTATGGAACATAATTATTTGCTTTGGAATCTTGTGGATGCATATGGAAAATGAACGGTGAAGTTGTTGTTACTTTCGAGTGACCCAACCCATCGCGAAACCATACCATCAAGTAATGTTTCTTCCGAAGATCTCATCTCAATACATATTTTCTCATGGCCGCAAGTTCTGAGATCGTGCCGAGTATGTTCCGATTGTTCGAGGATTTCTCTAAGTGTCCATTAGGTAATTTATTGTCTCGAAATGGGTCGGTACGATTTATAATGCATAACTCGCATATCTCATTACCTGGTCGTAATGTCACACGAAACTCTAACAGACGTAAAATCTCCCATAGCTATTTAACTTTCTGCGCCGCAAATGCTGATGGGGTTCTTGAATAGGTCAAGACCTTTGTCTCGCGAAGACCTTATGAAATGCACCGATAGTTCATTGTGAAATCTAACAATGGGTTTGATTTTGTAGTTCGTTTTCTGGTTCTCGTTGAGACTCCGATTGAAAAAAATTCATCGTCACAAAATGCATTTCCATGAATTTTTGAGGTTTTCGATGTATCATTATTATAAATTTTTTCCAACACAAAAAGAGGAGAAAAAATGGTTGTTTCATAAGTGAAGACTCTGAAAATAGAAACTGAAATCTGAGTCTGAAAAATTGTAGTTGACATTAAGTTTTTTCCAATGATATCGAAGAAAAACAATTTCTGGTACACTAGACATGACGGAAGATTCTTTTTCATACTACATTAGTTATAGATTGAAAGTTGTTTTATATACAATCTTCGAAATAAACTGATCTATTATTCACACTTGATAAATAATGAATTCAATATACAAAAAAAACGAATCCGTGAAAATACCTATGACACTGTACAGTGTAAAAAAGTGGTCTCAAGAAAGGCAAACATTTTACTTCCTAAATGCCAAAAGTAAACAGACCCGTATAAGAGATGAGTTTCTCAAAAACCCCAGGAAGGATTCTTGGGAATAATTTCCCAAAAATCTATGAGAAACAAATTCATAATGTAACCTTGTTTGGTTCTTCATTATCCTTTAAGCCGATTAAACTACGAGAGAACAGCTCACCACACCTGTTTGATGTGCACGATAAATATCTCACTCTCAAATAAATATCTGCAGACTATTGCAAAGTTCCCATATTAATTATCAACAGCTGATTTGTATAGACAGACAGCTATCTTGTCAGCCAAGCTGGTGTTTCTTCCTCGTTCCATTTAAATAAATTGTCATAATATTGAAGGAATGAATGATGTAAGGATTGGAACTATATATTCACACATTCTTTCAATCTCCATATTAATGGCGAGCATAATTTATCAAAGGAGTACATCGGAATGATAGCAGGACACGGAATGATGTTAATGTCGTTAACCTGAAGATTTTGATTATCTTACAATGCTTATATTGTGAAGAGATCTCTTCTCTATCACAAAACTTGAATAATTATCATCATCTTCATCGATTTATTCAAGTCTTCCGATAAAGTTCAGCTCAGAGATAACACCATTCTAGGAGTGGCCATGAAATATCAATCAATATTATTTTGAAGTGGGAGGTATCACACCATGGGATATTGGCGACATGGGTACTAGAAGAATTTTATCGGAGAAGAATCGATGTCATTATTGATTCGCTTCTCCACATGAGGTTGAGAAAATTGGCATTTGATAAAAATGTAGAGTACCAACTTCAAAGAAGGATATCATTAAATTAAATGAATACTAAAACCTTCACAGTCTTGAATTCAAATGATTGGTATATTTGGCAAATCTGATGTTCAAGATTTTTTGAAATAGAATTGGAACAGAATCATCTCGATAGTTATCGTAAGCTGTAACAATTCTCTTCATTTACCAGATAGTTTACTTCCATATCGAATTATATGGGTTAATGTAGAGCTAAATAGGAGAATCAATCAACAAAATCTTGATCTTATGATATGATAATTCATTGAATCTCGATGTATCAAAAGAATAAAAATTGTGGGCTTAATCGAAAGTGGAATCTCTGAGATATGAGGTTTAATAATTGATAAGTATTCTTCTGATAAATTGGGTTCCGTTGTGGATGTTGGATTCAAAAGCCTTTGAGGTCTTTCAGACTTCCTTGAAAAAGATTAATAATTATAACTTGCTACTTCATCTCATCGATAAGGCTGACGCCCAATAACGAAGTGTCGGCCTTTTTAGCTTCATGCCTCTATGAAACACGCAACCACCGTTTAATTATCGATTGTTAGATAAAACAGCTTTGTCTTGTATTCGATTCGATCTTAATTAACATTGGAAGCTGTTGCATAATTAATTCAAATACACCTATTGATCTGTAGTTATTACAAAAGGATCGTTCTGCCTTGTTTCTGATGCAGTCGTTCCATTTCTTTAGCACGTGTTCGACCCAATGTAGTCTTCCAATCAAATGGTTCCAATGTTTGCGAATGCTTTAATTATTCCTAGTGTGTGGGTGAATGAGTAGGTTTTAAGCAAGGACCTTCAACTAATACTTACGGACATGTTTTGGATTACATCTACTTATGTTTCTTAATTCCAGCCCCCATACTTAGTTGATGGTGAGAATTAAGGCATAGATGAATGTACACAACGATAAAATTCTGGAATGAATGAGATTCTGAATGTAAGGAATTGTAATCATCATAAAGAAGTATGTACGTTTGCTTAGTTTTTCAAACATATTCCAGATGAGACAATGATTCATTGAGAGATTTTAAATCGATAGAAATTTGCTACTTGACTTTTCAGAACTATTTCGAATTTCGATTCTTTCCGGATATCTCCGAAATTACTCTGAATATTGAAACTTTATAAATGGCATATTATTAGGCATATGAATACGCAAGTTTTTCATAATCCAACCTTTTTCGTATCACTTACCGGTTCCGATATTCATGCTGTTCATTCTCATCTTGGATACAGTGTAAAGTCACCGAACAAAAAAAAAACATGAAGAACTTCTTCCCAAATTTTGGGGTTGATGGCTCCCAAGCCACAGGGGCGTACCATCGCTATCATGTTATTTCTGAACATCGAGATCAAAAAGGTGAACGAATTATCGTAACAATTCTTCTGCGACCCCTTGTATATAATTTGCGGCCTGTTAATCGTTCGAAACGTTTCGAGTTCATCGATTCTACGAGCTGTGAGATGCATTATTATGTCATAGGAGGTATTGGAAGTAGGATTAGTACAATTATGGTAACATGTTATTATTTAGGTTAGCTACCTACTCTTGAACTTGTTTCGAGTAATCTCAACCATTTGTGATGTTAATGTTATTCATAAAACCGTCGATGGCTTGTTGGAGAATGCAGAGAAAATATGGACAGAATTCATTAGGTTGAGTTTATATTTCCGCTATCAGTGCAATTTTCACAATTTTTTTTTTCAAGATATTAGTTGATTGTCATTATGGAATAGGGTGATATTCGAATTCATTGGTGATAGTGATTATAGACCGAGAATTAAAATATCAGGAGAAAAACAATACTATGAATTTCCTTTGATTTTATCCTTTTGATTCCACACAAATACCTAAGGTTCACTTCTTCGACTTTTTCTATATACTAATTATATGGGTTAACATGATGGTCGTTATGATTTATTTTCCATATCCATGAGAACTGAATATCATTGACCCGTTCAGCTTTTTTGTTCTTCACTCATAGATTCGAATCCAATTAAGATATTTGTCAATATCAGATCAAATTTCATGTTTTTCACTTTGAATTTTTTCATGAGTCCTTATGAAATCATCGAATATTTATGAGCGTTTCCATTGAAGATTTCAATCTGATAATTTGTGGATTCCTGAACATAATGAACTATTATGGTTGTTTTTTTCACATTCTTGAATCGCTCAGTTCACATCCTCTCCGAATATTTTTTTCTGAGTATCGGTTCCTTAACGATCCCAAAAACATTGTCATTACATCACCCTGAGATTATTTAAAAAAGAAAGTTGTGTAGACTCTCGTTTTTGTATTCCCGTTCACTTTCCACTCGTGGATCAGTGGAAGATATCATTAAATATTCCAAATTATATACTCATTTATATATTTAACAACCATAATGTAGCATAAAAT
This sequence comes from Plagiodera versicolora, assembly GCA_037013635.1. Lineage (NCBI taxonomy): Eukaryota > Metazoa > Arthropoda > Insecta > Coleoptera > Chrysomelidae > Plagiodera > Plagiodera versicolora. The sequence continues at coordinate 5,772,044 of CM072990.1, forward strand.
TGTGCATGATTTGAGATATCATATAAGATGAATGAGTTGTTTGGAGATTTGCCTGAGGAGTCGGCAATCAATGATATGGGTATGAGCCTGAAACTCCAAACAGACACATCTACAGTGAAATCTACTTGAGACTTGGGTATCATTATAAAAATCACATTCAACAGCCACTTAGATCGAAATTGAAAGTATCAGTGGAAGCTTATGTTTTTTTTTATAATGTCAGAGGTTATTTTTTTTTCCGAATGCTCAATAGATCAGCTTCCTTTATTTTTTTATATTCATTTCTAATCAAATGATCATATTACAATAATTCCATCATAACTTGAACAATCAGCTAAGTTTTGAGAATATTTTTTTTTCTGGGCGCATTTTGAAAATCATCAAGTGAATGGTATGGAAGCATCTAGAGGACGAACAATGAATAAATCTTGAAACAAATTAATCATTTATCTTTTTTCATAGACATAGGATCGAATACCTATAAGTGGAGTCTTACATTTTACTGACTTTCAAGACCCATTTTGATGTCTGCAGTTGATTATGTACTAAGTAGCCAAAAAAAACAGAAAATTTTATTATTTCCATATATTATTTTTTGGATAATTAATTTTTCGAAATTAGCAAATGTCAGACAATAAAAATTGGTTTGTCATTTTTCTGGATCATTCAGAATTTGTTTTATCGAGTTGTAGCATGAATCACAATTAAACATCAATTTTGTGGATCAATTCTACCTATTTTGAAAATATTTCGATAATCCCTTATTGCTAGGTAATGAGAATACATTAAATATCTAGTATATAATAAATGAAACTTGTTTTGAAAAGATACATCGATATAAACTGCGAACAGTGACTCATATAGCGTGGAAGAATCATCAAAAATCAAATTAACCAGATTCTGTATGGTACAACATTGACGATTGATGTGATGTTATTTATTCTGGAAACAAACACAAAATATAAGGTGGGGGCTACTCACAATCATTAATTACAATTACAATTTATATTGTATCAGTAATTTAGGGTGTTCTCGTTTTTTTCGATGTTCACCTACAGCTATTACCAAAATTCAAAGTCGTGATTCCTATCATTCTTGCTTTCATCCTCCGCTGCAAATTCCCATCGTTCACATCTCGTATGCGCCAACCGTTCACCTCATTGTTCTCCTCTAACCGGAAACATCGTACGCACCCAAAATTCTGACAGCACATCGAGTCGAGCTTCCTGGCTAACGAAAACAGAAACGAAATCTACGATCGACGTTCAATCGGTAGCACTATTGTTGGTTTCACTATCGTTTTATGCATGATTCACATTAGTAATCATGATTGACCAGACAGTAAGTGGTACGAGATCAACCATGAACTGGATGAAACGTTTTTGCTCGTCGAGCACGTGGCAAAGAAAAAGACGAGTTTCGAAAAGTGGAGTGTAACGGATGCTTTCTGGAATTATATTCGATACGCCCATATCACCCTCCAATGTATTGATTGTATATTCGAGTTTCAAAATGATTCATCTGATACTACGTTGACTAATATTCGTTATGTCCAAATTCTCAGAGGCTCCATTGCGAGGTCAGAAAGCATTCGTACTTTTATTCCTTCATAAGATTATTCGCAAAATTCACATATATGGTCGAGAATTTCCATTATAATTCGATCTTCCGTAGTGGAATGAAGAAAAAAAAACGAGGAATACAGATGAATTGGATGTATTTTAATTATAATATTGAATTGGATGAGTACGAGCCAAAATTTGAGCTCGATTAAATGACGTGCTGCTCGTCGTCTGGAAAATCCAAATTTTTTGGAAGAAAATCAGCTGGCATATAGAGTCGTAACTCCAGATCGAAAAATAATAGAAACACACTCAACATTTCACTTTAAAACTGATGTTATTCTTTATCTCTTATCCCATCTATCATTTTAGTATTGTTGGGTTACTGATGATGCCATTGTCACTATTCTATAAGTTTACCAATATGATATAACTATGTGGATATGGATGTTAGATTGAAATGAATGAATAAATCAATAAAACAAATAATAAAAATTGAAGTATGGAATACGTTATTAAGAAGGAACATTATTTCATTCTCCTCTCTGTTCGGAAGGAATGAGAACCATTCGAAATTGGAGTCAGATTCATGGATCCTGATAAAATAATGTATGTCATTGCTTCGAAATTCGATGATAATGAGGAGCAGAAAGAAGTCCGAGTACGAGGATTGAAAAAATCTTCACAGATCTGCAATCTAGTTATCGCTCTCTTCGCATCAGGAGGAGCAATTTGACAAATGACAGCTTTGTCATCGCCGATAATCACTGTAATCACAGCCCATTTATGAAAGGAAACTCTAATAACCATCGATGAACATTAATTTCAGGAAAAATAATAAATGTGGACCCAGGAAATAATGCGGCAGCTCCCTTTGATTAAGAGATGCACAATTTTGATATCACTTAAACTTGAACCATTGGCGTTGCCATATTATTCTCCGTTATAAAGGCAGTTACGTCATCAATTTACAAGGTTTTTCTGAATATGATGTATTAACGATCTATAGCAAGATTCTTCAACTCATTAAAGAAACTGAAGAATTACGATCTCTGATTTCATATAAACATATAAAATTTTTCGATCGATGAAGAGCGAAAATAGGAATTTTTCAATTACAATTGTTATGGATAGTATAGGATTGTATTCATGGAATTCATCGAGATATTTCAGAGTATAGATTGATATTAGAGATTGGAGAATCAATTATCATACCGAAATCATCGAATTCTTATGCAGCTAATTCATATGAATTTAAAATCATCTTTCACGATACACTACATCAATGTTGGATGAAATTTTCCTACGCCCCTGTATCCTAGGAAGCAGAAACTTCCGGAAGCAGATTGCCATCTGGACACAAACGTAATCATTAATTTTGATTTTATCGAACTCGCCAGGGGCTGCAGTATTTTTTGTCATAACAAGAACTCTATAATTTCGCCTAATGAAACAGATTACATAATTCAAAACGTTACAGTTAACATACATATATTTCATTTCTTTGAATATGTTACACTGGATATATAGGGCGTCTCACGACGAATTGATGTGATCGTAATCTTGGAGGATGATAGTGTTTATAGTAATGATCGCCTTTATTATACAACAGTTACCTTCCACAGAAAAATTGAATTGAACAGGAATACTTTTGATTGTGCTCGAAAAAAAAATTGTTCAGTGTACAATTTTTCAATAGATAAATAATAAATTGTCAATATATCCAACTATCTTACAATGTTTGTTCCATATAGATAATCTCGTAACAAAATTTTTTATTTTTAATATATCTACCAGGAGCTGAAACCATCGAGGTGGAAAAAATGGTGATTAGAGAAAAATCATATCATCAAATCAATATGGAATTTTCGACTCACAATTAGTTCAATAAAGTACATCTTCTACGAGGAACCCAACTTCAACTAAATAATATGAAAAAAAAACGATCTTATGAAGGTTGAATCAATAATTACGTTGAGGTATGATCGTTATTTTCGACAAATGAATTCAAATAACTGTGAAAGAGTTGAATCCACGTGTGGATCAGTTTCAAATATTACAAATCGATTGTTTGTGTTATTTAAACTATGTCCTGAATTTCCAGAATCTCATTCCGATGTGAAGTTTGGAAACGTCGAATGTGAACGTGTCACTAATATAAAACATTGTTGACTTATTGTAAATTGAGTTGAAAACATGAATATATAGAAGGTCGATCACATAAGATTTAAAAAGTTGATGACTTCTTCGTAATGTCATTATCAATAAACTGTTCTTTCTCTGGCAACAAGATAGTATGAGAAGTCCCTGAAAAATACTATACCTACCATATGGAAACAAAAAATAAAAAGGAAAATTGACCTGTTTTTCCGATTCCTCATATTGTTAACTGAAAGGGAGATATTATGGGTAGGAAGTTTTCGAATTGACATCCTAAATGTAGAGGCGATATACACGAAACTGAGTTCAATAAAATCCACATTAATGTCAAAGCGATAGTTTATCACGGATGCATTCATCTTCACAAGTGATTTCTTCAGTTTTGTTTTGGTGAAGTCACATTGGCTGGTTCAGTCATCAAGTATATCGGTCATCATCTAATTATGAACTTCAATATGAACATCCTTTCTGAATTCTTCTTTATCTCCCCTACTACTAGGAATTCAAGAAATATTCGACCCATGCATAAAATATGAGTGATATTTCGGGTTTTCTCATTATGTAATTTGAATGGCGAAGGTCTCATCTGCCTCATCTGCATATCAAGATAGATTGAGATGTAATTTTTCATATACTCGGGGACAGAATTTTGGGTGGTGGTCATTTTAAATATACGAGTGCTCTGCTAAGAAGGTCATGAATTCAGGCTGATAATGTTTCTGACCTCGTTATTATTCGGGATGCTTTATATACTTTTCGCGGATTATATATTGATTGCAACTTTCTCACTAAGTGTCTCGTGAGATAATGCAATATCATGCCTCATTTCCTGATCACTGAGACACTTAGACAACATGCCGCCTCCCTCCTCATGTCCTCTCTTTATTGATACACCCAGATAAAAGAACAAAGTATATCAGTATGTCAATAAATATGGTTTTGGAAACATGCTTAACAACTTAAAAGACAAAAATAATTAGAAATAAATTGAGCAACAAGAATATTGTTATTGTAACAACATTTTTTTCAATATAACAATGAATTCATTTATATACTCATACGTTGGATGAGTTGAACATAAGACCATACGTCCTAAAGCATTGATAGTCCAATTTTGATATCAGGTATGTCGATTATCCCACTATTCTCGCAATCGTCATATCTTCAGAGCTATATCATAGTAATACTTATATGTATGAAAGAGAGAAGAATTGAATTTTTTCACTATTTCTGAACGAGCACCATTTTCACATAGTACAGCTTTTGTGATCCTTATCTTCGTCGGCGGAAGAACTCATCTGAATCTCCAATTTTTCCATAACTCAAGATGGAGTGATATGCTTCAACACCTAAATCAGCTCATCAATTGGATCTCTAATATTCGTGAAGATCTTCGGCATTTCACTAAAGCTCCGTCTGACTAATAATCATCTAATAATTACAATGGCTGCATACTCGTAACCGCTAATAAAACAATTATTTAGTTCGAGCTGAACTGATGTTATCTATTATCTCTGATAGGATCTCATCGTCAGTTTCATTTTCGATCAGGTGCTGCTCTTTCCCAGGAGTATTATGAGTTACAGTTTGACTACAAAATAGAATTATATATTATTTTAATATATAGTGGGTTGAATGAACATGCGATATGCGTCCATTCAAATAAGAAACTCACTCCAAACACATTTATCATAATGCTTTTTGAATAATGAATAGACGACAAACACGCATAGGAAATAGAATATACCAACCCTTTCTTAATTTACGACACAATATCAAATAAGGAGCAGAATGCATTACCACTCAAAGCAAACATCTTCAAATAACCTCATTGTTTAAATACTCCCGGGACGTTTAATATAAAATTTATTTATTTACACACTCGAATCCCGTTGTCATTCAAACTGTAAGTGAATTGAGAATGTCCCATGGTTGGGTACGCCTATTAGAGAAATTATGGGTGGTTACATTACATGGGGGAAATCTAGAAAGCTGTAGGGGCCCATTGTTGCCCATTAGGAAGCATCATCACGAGGGAGAGCATTTTGTCGATGTTTTTCATTCTTTAACGTCATGTGAGCTCCGTAATATTAGAACATATTTCCTAGTGGATGATGGTTAGATATATTACTTCTTATGCCGCCCTCATGTATGTTTCACAGAAGATTTAGTGGGGTATTATGTTTCCCTGTGGACACAGATTCAAGGTCCACTGATTTTTCCTAATGATCACTATTATACTGAAAGTGTTGAATTGAAAATTAGTGAGCACTATGAGTGTTGTGTTGTCACATGTTAACCATTCTGACTCATGTCCTTACAAACTGTTTTGGTGAATTTATATTCATAGAAGATTTTTAAGAATTGAAACAAGTATTAACCATTATTTATTGAGGTAAAGGGAAGTTGTGATAATTTTTTATATTTCATTAGAGTGCCAAACTGCAATCACAAAGGTGATAACAGGCATATTCATCATATCAGTTTCCATAAGATTTCACGAGTGGAAATTCTTCAAATTCTGGAACAACCACTACCAGATCTTCTCACAGCCTATGAAGGTTCTTCAATAAAAAATTCTATACCACAGGGTGTGTCATCAACCATACTTTATTTCCTATCCATTGCTTTAATTATACTTCAACAAACATGCATAATAATAACAATGAAGGACTTGAACACATGAGGAGAAGCGAATAATGGAATGTCATTCAACACTACATCATCATTTACACAACCTTCAATGATGAGAGTTTGTAAGTTATTATGAATACGCAAATAAACAAATATTTTGTACATAATACAAATGAATCCTTCCATTATTCTGTACTCCGTTGAGAAAATACTCAATATTTAAAATAAATCTGATAATCTATCATCAATTATTTCATGACGATAATAGGATGGGAGAAAATTTCAAAAAATAGATGTCGTTCAAAATACATACTCAGGTCAATTTTTATCTGATACTTGAATATATTGAGAAAGGTACATTGAAATCATGTATGAATAAGCACAGGATGTATCCTTTCTATTACAACATCATGAAATCGAGGCCCAACTAACGCCCAAATTATTCAGTGAATTTTGGTCTGGCGTGGGTAGATAAAGTTATTTCATTATCATCATCTGTCGATTCGCTTTGGTTCTGTTGTATTTCACGAGTGCCATTTGGTCAATGTCTATGGAGGTGTGCCTTCTTCGAATTAATTAATTATTGCTAGGCTGAATGATACTTATCATAATGGGCGATGATAATGACCATATTCATTACGAGATAATTGAATGATTGCGATGTTGCTAGCATCATTACGAGTTTCATAAAATGGTGTGCTATTAGTTTCAGTGTAACTCTGGGACATCATTCTGGTAGGAAATGAATTGGGAATAAAAAAAGAAGTAGAAGCAGCTCACTGTTGGGATGTTTGCAATATTTTAACTCCTAACCGATATAAAATTATTCGTATAAAAATGTGTGCAGTAAATTAGGTGGAAAAGTATTTCAATATTCAGATAATATTGTACTTTAGTTTGGTACACTCGATACTTCATCATAGTATGATGTTCTTAGGATTACAAAACTTTGACAGGTCAGGAATGATTCATGTTCAATATTTATCCTATAACGATATCTCCTTTGAGAAATTCACCAGGTATATGAACCAAAATTTCGAACCTACATACAAGAATCAAGAATACTGTTATGCACTATTCGACATGAATTGAAAATACATTTTATAGATAGATAGATAGATAGATAGATAGATAGATAGCAGCTTCATTCAAAAAATTGTACTTATACATATGTTACAATGCACAAATTCAATTGGGTGACCGGCGTCAAATATTATATGTTCAGAGAACAAAGGACTAACATTTTAGAAATACATAATATATACTAACATTATTTCAAGCGGACACTTTAAAATTGTAAATAGACACCTTAAAAATTGTAAAACTTTGTGAAGTAAAATAAGAAAAGAGTCAAATGAATGAAAAATACATTGAAAAATTACATGAAGAGAAAGAGAACAAAGGACTAACATTTTAGAAATACATAATATATACTAACACTATTTTAAGCGGACACTTTAAAATTGTAAATAGACACCTTAAAAATTGTAAAACTATGTAAAGTAAAATGAGAAAAGAGTCAAATGAATAAAAAATACATTAAAAAAATTACATGAAGAGAAATATTTGTTTACCAATGCCTCAAAATGAGAAGGAATCAAGAAATTCGTCCATAGTGTATGGTTCTATGTTAATCAATAACTCTTGCACAGAATGTTTGAATTTTTTGAGGCAGTGCTTAATTTTCAATTCTGTCTATTATAAAATTTTATAGCTGAATATAATGTGGTTTTTTTTGTCAAACTTAATCTGTGGGCTGGTATATACGAAGGATTAATTTCTTTAATTTTGAATATTTCATTCGCTAATTCTCATGCCATTTTATTCAAAAAAATATTTCATTCTGTCTGTTTTTCAACTAGTCTCGATTGAATTCATATGTAGGTGTTCGTGCTAAGTAAACTAATTTTAGCTCTGCAATTTGCCTGTAGGTATAAATCCGAGATTAATGAATCACTGTAATAGATGATTGAGAATTGATATGTTTATCTTGAATCCGATACATATAAAATATATAATCATCAGAGATCTGTTCACAATTTATTCGAACTAAGTTATCTAATAATCTAGTAATGGCATATTTGAATGTATTTTTCACATATGAAATTAGCACATTTCATTAGCATATACTTGACAAGATACCACAGCCTATGAAACATTGTATATTGAATGATCTTTCCTCATGAAAAATGTATTTAGTTACGAAGTACACCTCGAGCCACATTCTTTCTCGAACATTCATGAATTCAATTCTTGCTAATGCTTGCTATCTCTCTGAAATAATGTTGACTCCCACATAGTCCATTCTTCGCTATAAATACCTTCCTTATCATAATTAATATTTACCACATCATAAAGAATGCGTTTCATTTCAGGTTAAGAGCGACGTGGAAAGCTTGGTTGACAAATATTTCGGGAGTTTGTACAAGAATTACGAACATTCCAGAAAATGTTTGATCAGACAAGCGAGAAACCTGCTCGTCTGTGAATATCATGGATGTTTGCAACGCTTTGAGGGTGAATTCTGCGTGCAGGCTGAGAAACTGCTGCGATATCTCAAGGTGAGAATGCGAAATGTCGTTGATCTATGATTTATGAGTAATTAAGTGTCGTCTGGAAGGCAATGCGTAGCGTTGGTGATAATAAGGTTCACTGGACGAAATGTAATCAGAACCACGAACAATCTGAGATTCCATATCAACTATAAAGTCCGTTTTTCCAATACGAAATTAGTTGAATTGGGACAAAGTCGCATATTTTCGTGCTAAATAATGATTGAATAGGACTTGAAGGATATCCTCGATATTTCTGAAAAAATCTTCAATAATGGCTTTGCCTTCTCAATGATTCAAAAAATGATACAGACATACATGTAAAATTATGTTTTCGTAGTACTATGAATTGTGTACTGGAATTTTTCATTTTGTTCGATGCTTCAATCTCGAATACAGTATTTTGTCATACTTGGAACTACATATCTACTATGATCGAATATTGTTTATAATTGGTCAGCCCAAGTTCAGATGACGTTTCCTTTTTCAGAAAAAATATCAAGGACGTATTCATACCTGATTATGATATCACTGAAAACGATTATATTTTGAGTAATTTTCATTATGATTCATGAGATGAAAAAAATAAACTCCACTGGTCCACTACAGTGAGATGGAGTGAATGAATGACTTCGATGATATAAATCCCGAATTAAACGCCTTCAGACTCCATTAATCACTCACCGAAGTCCAAATCAAAAACGCGGTATAAGGAAAGACATGCCTACGCTAATGTTAATTTGTATTTCAAAACCTCAACGTTTAATAACGAATGTATTTCGTTTCGAAGCACAGCGTGACTGGATGTTTACCAGCTCGTTTCAATTGAAATTGAAAGATAAGTCGGTATCTAGCGCCTTAAAAATCAAAGCTTCCGTCTCACAGTCAACTTATCTCGATCAGAGTCCTGCGATGTCTTCCACATTCTCAAGCTACTATCCATTAGTAGCTTCACGTTGGTCATTCATTAACAAACAGCGAGAAAGTGAAAGTATGCGAGTGGAGATCAAAAGCTCGCGTCGAGTATTTGAATGGAATCAAAATATTGTGAGAGGTACAAGATGAATGTTAGAGATTGATTAATTGTTCCTATGTATCAAGTATCTTGCAGATGAAGCATAATGCTTAATTCTTCTCTCAAAACAATAATTTGTCGAGTTTGATAACAACCGTACGCTAGTATTGATATTCTCAAATTCACCATGATATATGTATAATCTAGCCAGTCATAAGGATAGATCTTTCGCAGTTGATACGAATTTGTTCAATCGTCAGGCACTTTGGTGATGTTTACAGTTCATCAATGTAAATTATCTCGAACCATGCAAAGCTATTATAACGCTTCAAGCAAGTTCTGAGATGATTTATTGAAGTAAATCACAAAACTGTCCCCTTAAGTTTTCATAGATTTGTTTTTATTTGTTTGTATTCACTTGTTTGGATACAACATTCTCACAACCTAGTCATTATCAAATTTCATTGAATCATATTCGAAGTATTGATTTCATTTATCGAGAGTTTATTATCATGGCCTTATATGTTGTTGAGAGATTCAGTATATTGGAAATTATTGACAAAAAATTCTCCCAAATAGCTTATGGTGATTTATTGCCAATAATCATTTGTAGAATAGTTTAGACCAATCAAAGTGAGTTCTGATTCCTCTTCAGCTAACAATCAAGATGGAGATTCTGAAAGAAAACTTTACTCATTCTCATTCCCCTGAATGATGACCGAAAAACTGTGCTCAGCTGAAACACTTTTTCTCCATAGTGATCAAGGTGTCAGCAAGATATTTTTCGATGAGAACATCGTACATACCTTGACACGCAAAAAGTTTGATTGCGGACCGTTGGCAAAAAACAAAATTTCGAATGCTCGTCAAACCACCGAAGAAGATTCACCACGACCCAGCATTTAGGCTTGAATGATGCATAAATTACAGAAACTTCTCACAACGCCCCCACATAATTCACGAGAGCTTCTTTGACCTGCTCCAGATTTATTATCCATCCGCGGCTCCTATTTGTGCAAGAACTCGACCAATTAAGGCAGCCGTACAAGATTTTTCTCCAAGTCGTTGTAAGTGGCAGTTAAAAAGGTATAAATACGACTTGTCCTTACAATTAAGCTGCGGTAGAGTACTCGAACATTAGACACGATTACGGTACGGACTGCCTTCTATGTGAATCGTTAGCATTTGCACAATTCGTGTCCTTTATACCATCCGGAAGAAAATGATTTATGTGTTTGTGACGATTTCGGACTCATTCTCGTTGTCGAATCCGACTTTCATCCACCAATTACTTCAAGGAAGATTAGCACTTTATGAATTATCAATTAGCTTGACGAGTGAAACAGTTCGTCTTGCATCGTTTAGTATTGAATACACTTGGATGAATATCGTGATGTTTGTGACGTCTCCATGACACGTCGAGTCGATGTTTTTGATCACTTATTATTTTATTGGTTGTCCGGTAAAAAAGTGCATCAATCAATAAAAACAAGTTGAACATGTTCAACCGTGAATTGGGATTATTAAAAGTATGACAAGAAACGAAGGGCAACAAGACGTTATGAGACTGTCTGATACATATCAAACGTCAGATACTGGTGTTAATAAGACGTCATCGAATGACAAATTGTAAACATCATAACTCGATGCCCTTGGATTGTCAGTTTTCCATGTTAAAGAAGAGTCTCAAGTACGTTGGTTAATTCTTGTCATCATTTATTCAAATAGGTGAGAATTGTGAATTTTCTGATTTGCTGAGATGATAGATACAGTACCCGAAATTCTATTTACTGAGATGACAAGTTTCTTTCAGAACAATTATCCTTCATATTTGCTAGATTATAAGCTCACGAGTATAGAAATACCAGATGAGAATCTGTCTTGAATTATGCAATTATACTGTACTGAAATAAATATTCATCTAGATCTCTGATAATGTTATGTTAAATATCAAGATATGTGTTCTCTTAGTAGCAATTAACATAAAGTTATGTTAACATCCATACGTATTACACTATCTGGAATAACGAGATTTATTTAGAATGCAATTCGAGATGGGAAAAATAGACTGAATATACGGAAATATGCATTCAGCTTTTGCATTCTGCGCACATGTAAGCAATTATAATGTTGTCATGCCGCTAGTCATCCGACTTATCTTCGAATCTCACCAATGAGGTTATGAGAGTAATACCCTAAATAGGCTTCATACCTATATTTCTCGTGACTGTATCCTACAGTATGAAAACAATCCATCATCTTCAGCTCATAATTAAACTGTATCTAGAAGAATGTAAGAAATGAAAAATTATTTCTCGAAGATTCGGCATTGAGAGAATTTTCAGATTTCAGTAGATACGATTCCTATCTAGATCATTCATCTCAATTTCCAAGGACTTCAAAATTATTCGATGAGAACAAGATAATGGCCAAAAGCCAAACTAGTAGAAACATTTAGCAATTCAACAAGTCACTAGTGATTATTTTAATATTCCTGAATTTAATTCACATTGGAGACAAATATTGAAATGATTGGTTTCTGGTGAGATGAAATGTATGTGATCAAGGTTTGAGAAATGAAATAGGTTTTTGGTCTCAATGATCATCCTTATCTACAGTAGTGGACAACTTAGCCAAATAAGAAAAAGAGTGCATTGAAATCAACTCTAGACTCATTATATGAGATATATTTCAGTTAATTCATAAATAATAGGCATTGAATTATGATATTCCGTTTGAAATTCTCTCAGCATACGCTGACTGTTATATCTTAAATGGATTTGTTAGTCTTCGGCCTTCCAATACAATACAAATATAATGAGATTCGTTCGGAGATAATGCGATTCTTTGGTAAACACGTCCTTTCATTCCATCATTCATGGGGTTTCCTCGTGTTCTGTTCACATACACAAATAAATGAAGAAAAAAAAGGTATAACTCTGACTACGGGTGGTCCGCTATCATTGGATGTTCAGACTGTTCAGAGGCGCTTATTAGGCGGACAGACAGACTTCCAAGAAGGCTTTATCTACCCTTGTAGGTAATTCACTAAAACTAACGCTTTGGGCTTTATCAGATCGGACTTGTACCTTAAAGAATGTTTTCAAATGATTTAGAGGTTTGATTCTCCTGAAAAGTGTCAGGTTCAACAGGTATAATTTTGTGAAGGTAGCAATTCAAATGCTATTTTGATAACTGTCATCTCTGAAGATCTATTTCTTATAAAAAACCAAACTTCTCGTCCTAGTCACGATATATTTCTCAAATATCATTGACACTTCATAATCCTAGAGAAAACTTTTTAAAATAAATAAGTGAATATTATAATTGTCTGTTCAATTGAAGCGATCATTTACTTTCCCAAGTTGGTTCCATTTATTTGATGAACATTATGAAAATTGAAGAATTCATCAGAATTTACTGATAGCCTTGAAACAATTTGGACACACTGTCAGTGAAAGTTTGATTATCAAATATTTTCTTCTACTAATGAGAATTTCGTTTATCAATACAATTTTTTTCAGCTGAGTGATTTCAGCCTAGCATTTTTATAATGTTTTTCCTTTCGAATGATAGTTTTTTGAATAGGCTGATTATATAGAGGTTTGAATATTATGAGTACTTGAGGTTTATCGAGATGACAATGTTGAATTATATCAATTACTTTCCAACATTTTTCTTGAAGAAAAGAAGTGAACTTTTGCCCCTGACCGCGCTGGTCACAGCATCGAAAATCCTAGTCGAAAGGAAATCCCACGAGAGGGGAAGGAAAAGAAGACAAATAAAATTTCATTCCAAAAAAGTGAAGTGTCCTTTGGTGGAGGTGATGATGCAGTTTGTTCAAATTTCAACAGTCTATTATTATATGATAGATAACGGCAGTGAAGGTACAATTGAAGAAAAATTCTTGATTATGAAATAAAAATAAAGAAATCCTTCTAATATATATTCAAAAATATTTTTCATATGTATTCAATATGAGAATATATAAAGGCTCCTACATATTTCCAAATTGAAAATTCCAATCTGGTTTACTGAATCATCAATATTTCAAGTGAGTATCTCGTCTCATCCTCAGAGTGTCCTTAGACCGCACAAGTCAACGACTACACGGCGTAGAAACGCTATTATAACACTAAACTATTTTACTTTTATCGCCTTACTTAGCGGGGAGTTACTTTTACAGCATAAAGTAAGTTTTAACGGTAAAAGCTAGGCCCCGAGCATCATCTCGCTGTATTGAAACACATATCATGACACTAATGATGCTACAAAGAAGTAGCCCTTCAGTTTCATAGCGTGTACAAACCACATTAGGAATTTGAGTTATTGTGTGCTCATTAATTGTGTTAAGTATTTTTTCTGTTGTATCAGTGATAGTTGTTCGATGATATGTTAATCTGTCATTATCGTGTATCTCACATATTTCGATCTTAGGCAGGAAGAATAATGGAATATTCGATTGCATTGATGAGAAAGACTCGACTTTATTTATAATTATGAGTTTTATCAGTATCAACACTGGTGCTTCGTTTGACTTGTGACATTAACTCTTGTTCCACCTATATTCCAATAATTGTACCATTGATGGGATCATCCGAATTTCGAAACATTTCTGAAGTTCTTGTTGCGATTGCAGAATTTTTTCAGTGATGTTTTTATTAGTCTATGAATGACAAATTTCAATAATTTACATATCAATTTGAAGGGGCTATAAGGACATATAATTTCTTCAAATTCAAGTCAATTCCTGTCCATGACATTTGATCACATATTATTTCAAAACAAATTCTCACATGTGAAACAATTGAAGGATTGAAGTGGATATTGATTTTTGACTGCACTTTTCCAGTTTTTCGAAAGTAAAACATGATTGCATTGTATGCCATTCCTCTTTGTAATTTTCATGCAGACATTGATAATTACAATGATACGCAGAATTTATTCACATATGACATTCAACTCCTCTTAGATCATGGAATCCATTCAGTTGGGTGAGTTTTTGCATGCTAATTGATACGATATACGAAGTACTACAACTTCATTAACTCGACTGGCGGCAAATCCTCTTGTATTATATATTCAACAGCTGTTAGAAGCGGACAGGCAATAACACTAAAGTTATCATGATTAGTTTGGATTTATTCTCTGTTTATTATGGAATTTATTGACGTCTTATCTGGAAGGATGAGAGCAGAGATGACAAATAATTTTATTGGATGTTAATTAATCATTCCTGACTTCTCATTTGTCCAATATAGTCTAGCCAATTCTTCAATTTCAATCTCAAAGGATAATGACTCCTGTCGAGCAAAAAATCAAATTGAGGAAATATTTTTCAATGAACATATTGTTCATGACTATTTTCTACAAATACTGTATTCCTTAATGAGCATATGAAGAACTTCAAAGTAACGGAAGTATTCATCCCAAAATACATACTGAAACCAGTGCTTGTGACCAAACACGATTCAGTTATATTTGCCTTAAACGAAACGATGCTTGCTAATTAATGCATTTTTGAGACAGTATGCAATCATGAAGTGAGTTTCCTACTAATAAAAGACGTATGCTTCCAAAACAACTTCTAATACTGAAAATAGCAGGTCCCCAAGTAATACAATCTGAGTGAGAGTACTGAGAAGCTAGTAGCTATGAAAAACAGAAAAAACTAGTCTGAGAATTGTAGTATGTCTTTCGATATGAATACCTTGAACATAAGAGGGATGAAAAAACTGTGATACTAGATTATAAATCGAATGCCTTCAAGGCCACTCGCTCCTGAAAACAATGTGTGGGAAAGCGAGACATGCGATTCCAACTCACAGACAGTAACTTTTTGTATCCAAAACCTTTAATACGAGAATGATGAAATGATTGGAAATGTCATTGTATACAAAACCACAAATCAGCTTCAATATCATAATTATTGTCGAGCCTAAAAAGTCGATCAATAGAATAGGTTCAGTTTCTTATTGCAAGTATATACGTAGTACCGTATATTATTCATTAGTCTAATTGGCATAATTCCCATTGCCGTATATTACATTTTGTTACTCGAGTCATACAATTATTTGTAAAAATATATTTTAGTGCTCAGAAAAACTATGTCACAAATCTACATTCCTGGTTAATGTCAATAACAAATCGAATTGGATGAAATATAATTGGTTGTTTATGGGATAAGGACAAATACTTTTCCTTTATGGATGTGTAAAGCGTTCTCTATTTTCTCCAGATAGATTTGCGAATCTCATTGTGACGCTTCTATTTTTCGAAACTCACCATCGCGATTCAGATGAAACAAATATTATATACTCTCTATAATAGCTGTCAGTCAGTATCTAGAATATCTTCATATCTTTTGAAATATATATCCACAAATTTTCAATCGTCACAACCAAGGACGTGCCTATAATGATGAATCTGATATGTCTGGATGCCTACATAACGAAATCAGCTAGTGAGGTTGGATTCACCATGGAGATATAATGAGTTTTTCTCTCCTGAAACACTGTCAATAACATGATAATGTCAAACACCAAAGCATTCTCTTCGTCTTCTTGATTTCACCAAACCAATCCTCTACATACTGGATCATGGAAGAACAGTTGCAGAGATCCAACAATTTTTTAAGGCTACTTTCTCGACAAATCTTCAGAGGACTGTTGAAAATGGATAAAATTCCTTCATTCCGTTTCTTGCAGCTTTTTTGGAAGGAGTATATCACCACGCTTTCAGCCAAGTGTATTGAAGTGTTAGCTACGACTAGTTTTTTTTAGGTATTGAATATAACGATTGATCAGATGATATATGAACCTAGTTTAATAATAATAATAATAACGTTTATTCGATAAGCCATTTTACAAAAAATAAATCACAACAATGGTAGTAATAGAAATGATAATACAAAAATAATAATATCGACATGTTTTTAATAGAAAGCCTACTGAAAAGGACTATATTCACTGCCAGGGATTACTGGGATGCAATGGAAATGATTTTCAATATTGCCCTTCGTGTTATTAACAATACTAATTTGAAATATTGATAAATTCCTATCTTTTTGGTCGCACCTAGGTTTAGACCTGTATGTGCGGTTTGTGTATTTTAGTTTCGAAAGATTATATGTGTAGAACTACGTTTTGGGTAGGTATCTGTATAGTTAAGTAGTATAAAATTGAGACAGTCTATAGGCTGTGTATATACTTGTCTTGATGTTTGCCTATGTATTTTTTCCTGAATATGCTTTGTTTTTTCATGTTTCTAATATCTTATGGTAATGTGTTGAATATTCTTGGAGCTGTTGTTGTTTTAAATCTTTGGTTGGCGTATTTTTGATAAAAATGATTTTTTAGTAAGTTGTTGGTCTTTGCGCTTGTTTCATGGCAGTCTTCAATTTTATTAATCAAGTGATGATTTTTATGGATGAAAACACAACATGCATGAAAATACAATGATCTCACACTTGATATATCTTCGTTATATAAAAGCCTTGTGGGGTACAATCTCATTTTGTGTAGTATAATTTTAATAATATAATTTCGAAAGGTAGTTAAAGGTTCAAGGGCATTACTGTGGAGACCTTCCCAAACAATAATGCCATATTTCAGAATTGATTCGATCAGGGTCCTGTACAAAGTCATCAAGAGTTTTTTGTTCATTATTTTTCGTAACTCATAAAATTTGTGGATGAATCTGCGTAATTTTGCTGTTAAAGTGTTTATTTGATCCTCCCATTTGAGATTTTTATCTATGATGATGCCTAGATATTTAGTTCTATCATTGCTGTTTATTTCTAGATTGGTGTTTATGATTTTTATTTTCTTTAAATTTGGTCTATTTACGTCTGTTAAAGAGAAGGCTACATATGACGTTTTTGTTACGTTCAGTACGTTCATTGTAGTCCAACCAATTTTGTACTAGAGATGTACCGTATTCAGCTTTTTCTTTGACATGTTGCCATGTGTTACCTCCATATAATAAGACGGTATCGTCTGCGTAAGATAGAATAGTACCATTTATGCTAGTATTCAGTAACGAGTTGATGTATATTATGAAGAGCAGAGGTCCCAGAACTGTTCCTTGAGGTACTCCCATTTGTACGTATTCATATGTGCTACACATATTTCTTATCCTCAGAGCTTGCTTCCTCTGTGATAGATAGTTTTTGAAAATTTCTAATGCAATGCCTCTCACACCAAGTTTTTCCAGAGTTTTCAAGAGTGATTTATGAGGAACCGCATCAAAAGCTTTCGCTAGATCAAGGAAGACTGCAATACACTTGTTTCCGCAGTCTAAATTATTCTTTTTCTGATTAATCAGTTCAAACATTGCCTCATTTGTGCTTGTATCTGGACGAAAACCAAATTGTTCATCACTCAAGATATTATTATTCGAGAGAAAGTCATACAATCTTACTTCAAGACATTTTTCAAATAGTTTTGCAAAAGTGTTTATCAAGCTGATTGGTCTATAATTTTGTATAGAATTTTTGTCTCCGTTTTTATAAATTGGTGTAACTACCGATATTTTGAGTTGTTCAGGTATTTTGCCATTTGAAAATATAAGATTTATTATGTGAACAAGTGGTTTTAGTATATGCATATGACATTTTTTTACAGTATCAGCGGTTATTCCATCTATTCCAGGAGAACAGGATGTTTTTAGGGTGTTAATATGATGGATGAGTTCGTTTTCATCAGTTGGCTTGAGGAACAGAGAGTTTTCAATTGGCGGGTACTTATTTTTGAAGTGTTGGGGTGCTGCAGGAATTGTTGCGGCCATATTAGTGCCTACATTTATGTAGTATTGATTACAATAATTTAACATTTCTTTATCATCAGTAAAGTGTTCCCCTCTTTCATTATATATAAATATGTCTTGATTTGTTTTCCGGTCGTTCTCGTTTGTGGCTTCCTTGAATATGTTATATATATTTTTTAAATCGTTTTCACAGTTAGAAATCAGATCAGAGTAGTAAGCGGATTCAATTGTTTTTATCAATCGGTTGAGATGATTTCCATAACTTTTATATATTTCCTGTAGTTCTACATTACTACATTTCTTAAGTTTGTCCCTATGTTTGATGGAATTAATTATGCCATCTGTTATCCATGTTTTTTTTATTATTTCCTCTGAATTGTACAGTCCTTGTAGGTTGTTTCATAGGATTGGTAAAAATTTCTATAAATTCGGTATAAGCTAGGACAGGATCTTGGGCTTTTACAATTTTATCCCACTTACATTCACTTATTATCCGTAGAAATTTATCTGTATCAAATTTATTTATAATTTTTTGTATGATTCTATTAGTTTTGTTTTCAGATTTTGTGCTATTAATTGATAGGAAAATTTGATGGTGATCGGTAATATTCGAGTTTATTACAAGTGGTACAAAATCAACTGTGTTTCCATTTGTATGGATTTCCGAATAAAAATGTGGTCTAAACAAGACTTTGACGTATGTGTAATTCTTGTGTGTGTGTTTATATAGGATTCGAATCCATAAGACATCAACATTGATGTGTAATTATTTGTTTTGGCATTATCATCATTCAGTATATCATAGTTAAAATCACCAATGAGTAAGTCAATATTTTGTTTAGTTTCATTTGAGATGTATGTCTAGGTCCTCAACAAAATCATTATCGTTGGTAGAGGGTGATCTATAACAGGGTATAATATTGAATTTGAGTTTAACTCAAATGTTATTCTACTTATGGTAATTTTTGTTATCGGCGAGATTGTGTGTGTTGCGTTAAAATTAATATTGGATTTTATGAAAATAAGCAATCCATCACATAGGTTGATTGTGCTGTCGTTGAACAGTGTGGTGTAGCCAGGAATTGTAAAATCATTCTACACTACTTATGAATCTGGTTCTGCCTAAAATTATGTTATCTATAGTTTTCAAATTGTTCATGTTCAGAAAAATCTAAAATTCATCAAAGTTTTTATAAGCACTTCTAATATTTAAGTGTACTATTTGAAAAATACTATATTTCTCAATCCGATTCAGTTTTTCAGCGAGCTCGTATGTTTCAATGTATTGATTGACAGGTGTCAGTGATGGTGTTTTAGTTTCCAGATCATCTAATAATTGTATTTCTGTGATATACATCAAATGTGGGAAATATAAAAGATATAGAGATGTACTTATTGTGAATTCAGTGAAAAAAAAACGAAATCATCATTCAAAGTACCCTATTTTACTTTGTAGTATCTTGATATGATATTTCAGAGTGTGACATTCTGAATCATTACTTTGATGGTTCGTATCATAATTTGTTTTGTATTTTATGTTTGATAGATCACAGTTTTTACAAGATATCTTTCTTTTAGGACAAGTTCTTTCTTCATGTTCTTTAGAGCATATAGGACATACCATTTTCTCCTTGCAGTTGAGCTTCTTGTGAAAGTATCCTTGACAGTTATAACATTTTGGAATACTCAGATCTTCATATGCCATGTATCTCTCCCATCCAATGTTAAGCTTTTTCAGATTCATTTTATGGTGGAATGCATAAGGTGTACATTCACATAAGATTGTTCTCGTTCCATTCCTATTACTGCGGATATAGTTTACTGTAAATTCCCCTGGTATATCGTTTTGTTCTTTGATGTAGTTTTCTATTTCTTCATTGTTATAATCTTGATTGAAGTTGACAATTTTTATTTTTGGTGATTTGAATTTGCTAAGTTCTATGTTATAGTCATTTTTTAGTTTATCTTCTAGTGCCTTCTTCAGTATTTCTGTTTCATTTTTCGTTTGACATGTAATGATCATCATACCAGATCTAGACGGTTTTATATTTGCAATACCGATTTTCAGTTTGGCAGGATTAATGTTTGTATTGATGTCTTTTTTGGTTTGTTCTGATAGTTGTTGTTGCTTCGGTTTTACAATTACCTTTGGACAGCTAGTTTTTATTGGTTTGGAGCCAACTATTTGTTTTTATTTCAAGACTGAAGAATATGTTGGATTATTTGATTTTTCCAGAGTATTGATTTTTTGGTGTAATAGTTTGATAATTATTTCTTGGTGTCCAATTATTTTTTCCTTGTCTATGATTGTATTTTGAAGGATTTCTTGGGTATCAAGATTTGTACATTTCTTGCATTGGTACTTTAAAGATCGTTTTTGTAGAGGAATGCATCTTATTTCGGTTGTGCTTAATTCACTACATTCTGCACATGTAATGTTTCTGCATGAATCGCATGGGACACTTGGAATTTTTACTCTTTCAATCGGCTGTTTTATCTGTTTACATAGAAAACATTCCATTTTAGGTAATTTTTCATTTCCTTGGTGAAGCTCCTCTTAAATATTTGATTAGTTTCACTGGACTGATAACACCTGTGTTTATATTGTAAGTTCGTTTTTTCCGATGCTGAGGGTAGATTGAGATGAGGAACTATCCTTTTTTTGCCAAGGACAACTGCTATTCTGCACTTTAACTCATTCTTATTCAATACTTAGTCAATATATACCACAACTGTTTGTATAGTTTTGTAGAAGATGTTGCAACACATATTTATTCCAAAAATCATAAATTCCACTCAACTTTTTCCAAGGTAAAAACTCTCAACAATGAGCAGCACTATAAATACACTATACTCAAGGAAACGAGGTGTTGTAGGTTTTCAATTGTAGTTTTTTTATGATGAAGTTATTCAGTTCATCAAACTGCATAATACTGTTTCGTAGAATCAGGTTGTGCGTTTATTGAATGATTCGGAAAGAAGAGGCCTGAAGGCTTCTCTGTTCAATTGCCTCTGAATGTCGGCAACAATAATAATATGTAAAGTACCCTGAGGGGTTCCGCTTTCAATTTTTCACTAATACACATAGCATATCAAATGCATAATGATCATTGTCCTCTTCCTATATAGCAGCTTTCATTGTCGATTCTTAGAATGACTCAATGGAGCAATTTTTAAAGGCTCCCCACATAATAATTACTACGTATCACCTTAGCCAGATAACTTATTGAATGGGATTAGTATTAGAAACAGGCGGTAACGAGAGGAGCATTATAAATTATATGATGAATTATATATCCAATTATTGTTTTTTTTGTCGTTGTTCCATTTGCCTTTCATACATTTGCGTGCAGCAAAACCACTAAGGAACTGGAACACCACAATTATCATAATTTTCAGTTTATCATTATTGAGTGATAAGGTGAGCGTAATTGCAAACAGACACATCGTGTTTGTGGTTGAACGAAGTTTGCAAGACCACATAACTACTTTTTGCAAGCATCCATCAATCTACTTTCGGCGGCGATGATTGATTGAAAAAGTTTTAATGATTATTCGAAAAATGACCGTTCAAGGTAAGAGTTATCGTAATTGAAGACGAGAGATTTTCACTACGGGCGTTGAAATTATCTTGGGTGTGAACACCATTTGAAGCTAATAAGCAGGTACTGTTAGAAAATTCAATACTGTGAAAGATTATAGCCAACTGTGGTCATTCGGTTTATTTTAATTGAAATCTTATTCAGTGTTCGTCATGCACCATCAACTAGGTGAATTTGGCAAAAACTATGATTGATAAAAAACTCTTTTCAACAACTATTCTCAATACTGCCAAATTTTAAAGTAGGTTCAACTCATTCTGGGATAACAGTGCTTATAATTTCAACATCTTCATTATTCGAATATTCTATCATGACTATAATTATTATTTCCAGAATGTTATCATCATGCTCTGAGATTACTTCTCTTCAGAACATTCATCTAATTCAGTATGAATGTGGAAATTGATCAAATAGTTTTCGGTCCATTAACAGGAATCAACTATTTATTCTGTTAAACTTTCACTGTGTAGCAATAAGAACTATGGAGTGAATTGTATGTTGATTATGATAAAAGAAAATTATAAAATCAATAGTATTCTTGAATGGATGAAAATAGTCTACCTGAAGAAGGGCAACAAAACTTTCAACGATGATTTAGCATTAAACGAAACGCCCTGAAGAGAGAAATGAATGAAGGAAGGTACTCAGCGGTAACTCAACAAACGAAACAACCGACTCATCAAACTAACATCGCATCTTTCATAAACGCCCTCGCTGTTATTCTGGACTCACTCCCGATTAGGCCATTGTTTGCCTGCGGTTTGTCTCAGCATTCGACCTGGACCCTTCACCCTTAATTCCATCTATTTATTGTGACAGCTCGTGTTTACGGCATTGGCGGCACATAGAGGAAGTATGCTTTCTCCAATTATTAGATTGTCTCTGACTTGATTAAAATGTTTCAAACTGCTGGTCGCATGTTCTAGTGACATTTGATTTCAATTTGCGATTTGTCAAAGTGTTTCTGTAGAAATATTTTCAGTTTTTGATATGCGCTGAAGTCAAAACGTTTCTTTGAGATTGTTTTTGGTCTGATAATTGAGTGTGGAAGATAAGCAGGTATTCAAAAATCGCTATATGAAATATAGATAATGAAAGTAGGAATTTGCTGAATTTCCGGATAATATCGACCAAGAATTATTTGTTGATCGAGTTTCATGTGGTATGAACTTCAATAAACTACATCGTTCTATTCAAACACAAATTCAGAAGAACTGACATGGTGATGGTGATTTCGAAATTTTGAAAGGCTCATTTTTCTGATTATTGTGACATTATGCAGATTTTATTGTACAATTTCCAAAGTACTTCATATTCTCGAAATGGCTCATGAAGAATATTATATATTTGCATAAGGTTTATTGTGATGAAACTCATACCATAGTCATGATGAATCAATACATTATGTAACTGAAAAAAATTATCTACTAAGGTGTGTCTTCATTCAAATCTCAGATGGTCCAATGTCTCATGGAGAGTTCTGAACAAAAAATATTTATTGCTGAAGTTTGACCCAAATATCATTGTTTGTACGCATATTAGCTATCTTGAATTCCAGAATTTATTGAACTAAATCTAAATATCTCTGTGATCACACGTTTCTTTTTTTACGTATCTAATATCAGATACAGATAATCACATAAAAAGAGGCGGTATCTCTGTCCTGATCTCGTGAATCTCAAAACAAATCAACAATCGCGGAAAGAAAAAGTTTTTTCCCTTTCACTTCAAATCCGCTTTTTCACCGTGCATATTTATAATTTTGTTTGCTTTATTGCCATGACAGCGCCAAATCGAGGACAAATTCCGTAATTATCACAATAAGAGTTGGTAAAATTAGTTATCTCCATTTAATTAGTGAATTACTTTCACATAATTTCGGACGCGCCACGCAGGTTGATGCGGGTACCTCGCACATTCTGCACTTTACTTTTTTTCACCTTGACCTCGATATACATTTTCACGCAGCGATTTCGGTACGCCCATGTCCGCTGATGATTATCGCCGCACCTCTGAAGGGTTCGCTTCTATCGCTAACCAACCGGAAACGCGTCTATTGAGAACTATTCTTCTGTTTTATAAGGACCTCACTACTAACTAACCCTCACCCTTTGATTCGATCAGGAACAGCAACATCGAGAAATGTTTCATACTGTACGATCGAATCCATATTGAACTGATGAAGATAAGAATAAATCAATTCAGATTCACAAATTTCATGAAATAACTAAACTGTCAACAATTCAGATAATTTCTCAACTCAAAGAAGCTTGCTTAAAAATTAGAATAATGAAGTTTATATCGAATAAACGAGTTATATTCTGAGACGATATATTTAGTTATGTCCATCCCCATCTTATTTTTGTTTCCACTATTCTTCTTTTTCTTACCCTTCTACTTCTCGTTTTTCTTATGCTCTTGCTGAAGTATATCCTTCCGATTTTTTATCTGAGAATGAGGAAATCATGATCCTTTTATCTCAATATATGATTTCTCCCTGCTCAATACGAATGAAATACTTTCAAATGGAAGAAATCATTGAAAATTTCAACACAACAAACTCCCCAAAACGAGCACCAACCTAGGTATTGAAAACTACCAATGAGAACTAAACACATTTATTTAAACTGTAGACACCTTCATCTTCGTTGATTTAATGTTTCAGTACATACACCCCAATTTCACATTCACAAAAGGATTCATTGATATAGTGTGAATTCAAGATTAATTGATATTTACTGTGCACAAACAATTGAAATTGTTGCGCTTCTAGTGGTCATGTACCGAATTGCTGATCCATTCACTTGAAAAGAGTGACAATGCTCTCGAAAGTTAGTAGTACTTTGAGTAAAAAAGTTTTTTATGTTTCACAAATACAAAATACATTTCATTTACATCTTTTAACTACCCTAAGTGTAAGGCAGTTTCATTCAATTAAGGTGAATTGATGAGGCCAATACTGCATTCTCAGTAGTAAATAATTAACTATCATTCCTCAACATCCATAATTGGATAATTTTCGGTAGACGCTGAATCAGCTTTCATGATGTATCATGTTAGTAATGCACAGTATGAATTGAAAATAATGTGCTGAATATTTTCGCATTTTCGAAGATGACGTCTTAAATGTAAACTATGTCAAATCTTCCGTAGAATACATATCTAATCTAGGTATGAGAATATAAGTGACCTCAATTGAAGTTGATTTTGATAGTTGGTAATCGATGAAATAAAAATAACTCAATAATTTGCTTGTGTGGTCATAAATTTCAATTAGGACTAAACGAATTCCATCCAATACGTGCCCATTACTGCTTTCAAGTTTGTCTGTCTCAGTTCTATTATATAAACAATACTTTCAATTATAACAGCTGAACACATTTAACGGGCAATTGGCAATACTCGTAATTTAATTGTTCACAAATCGAGTTAATTCAATAATCGAAGTTAATGTCTAAAGTGAACAAGTGCTTTGGCATTCGCCGATTGGATTCGGTGCTTGATTCATTTTGAATTCGCTGGAGTGTGTAAATTGACTGTCAATATTTGTAGTTTGATAACCGAATTTCTAAATTTCCTTGCCTTGAGGAAGCATTACTTGCTTAAATTACCTTGAAATTTATTCACCTAGGAGATTTATTTCAATGCTATATTGGAAATTCTGAAAGTCATATAAAAATAACCTGAACTGAGACGAACGCATGAAAGTATTTCACATTGCTTTCTGTGGTCAGGTTACTGAGCGTATATGTCGTAGTTTAGTCACAAAGAAGGATACATTTTGATTTTATTAACAAATAAAAACTTTGATCATCTCAGAAAATATTCAAAGTGATGGAGTCTAAATGTATGAAACGAATTGACCAATGACAATCGAAGATACGAGTCTAAATCATGGCTTCAAATCATCACACATTTTATGCTGAAACAAATCTTATATTCGGGGCATTCATACAAATCATTTGATAAGATTTCTCCATATTACAGTTAGGTCAGTCGACGAATCCTTCAAGAATTATGAGTTGAGGAAATTTTTCACAGATGGTATCGTGAAATGCGCATCAAAGATTCACACTGTATGTCGATATAATTGAACAATAAACTTGCCAATTAGCGATAAAAAACATTGGCTTGCGTAGAAACAAGAACATTTTAGTCTACATCCATCTATTTCTGGTATAAGATCATCAATAAATATTTTTATTGCATACTCAACGGATAAAATTGCCATTGTTTTCTTTCATACCTTCTTAGATGCCTAGTCTTGAGTTGACATAAACATCATTTATTGCGGAAGTCGTTTTATCTCCACTAAATAAATAAGTTCATTCATTCACTAACTGATGATAACAATAAAAAAAGCAGTTTCCGGTTGAGATCTGCTGGATTAGCTTGATTTTCATATATTGATAGTGCGATGTAATACGTGGTAAATTTTACTCTGCACAGAATTATCGTTCATGAGGTGAAAACACTTAGTTGTGAAGTTAACAAGCGTCAAGACCCTTAATCATACTGGCGTTATTCTACCGAACTAATTCATCAATCAAAAGACTGTACTACATTATATGAACATTTATTGTTTCGGTAATTTCCACTTTTCCTGATTCAGCAGTACGTTGCCTCTGTCTCTTCCTTGTGCATTTTTCATTTTCTGTCTGCACTCAGCAATCGAAAGCATCGTCGGTTTTATCGTGTTAGACCAGGTATTGTTTAGCAATTTTTGATATCAAGATTAGCTCTTTCCAAAATTGGATATAGATTCAGCATTTTGTGAATCAATCTGAGTTTTGGCAGTCAAAAGCACATTGAAAATGTCATTCCAAACTCATTGGGACTACTTTATTCCCATGTCAAAGTTAATACTTGAAGTAAACTGTTTCAACTGTGGGAATCCAATGAATGACTATCTACGAAATCAAATCACATATTCAAATAGTTCACGTATTCAAAGTTATAGATTAATTTTCAGCAAGGTTAGGCTGCTTCATAGCAAAGCGTCACTACCGTTCTTTCAAATTTTTGTTATCCAGAGGCATTATGACTCACAGTCAATGAATCAGTGAAGATCTAAGAAATCTTCATATCGATTTTGAATAATACTCGATCTCGAACACGATGCAATTCATTTACGCTATCTTTTCTGAATTACTGCATATTAAATTGACCAGTTTCAGATGACGATTCTATCAATAATATGAAAATATATTCCTCAACTGAATGATAGAGGTTATCATCAAAGGCTCTCTCATCTTCAACCAGATTCTTTGAAACACCACCAATTCACATTTGAACGAAGAGAATATTTCCATATAAAATCTGGTAGTGGGTAGTGTATGATAATGCGATGAAGATGAGTATGGACTTGAATAAATAGAAGACAGTATTTGCTCTTTTTATATGTTTTCTGCTTTTATAGCTGTTTTCAGAATCGGTGCTATACAGAGTGATTCACGACGAATTGTACATAGTCCAACCATACGTGCTATGGACTGCTGCAGAAAATAAAAACTTCCGCGTTCAATTTGTTTTAACTGTTGCTTAGTATCCTCCTTAAGCTTCAAAGTGAGGAAAACAAAAATTGTCTGATCTGGCTTATAGGTATTGTTTTGAGAAAACCAATGAAATTCTAAAAAAACTGAGTCAGGACCTGAAATTGAAAATTTTTAAAAACCCATTTTATTGAGCGCGGGGAACATACTAATTTTGCCAAATTTAATATGTCAAAGTTTTTCAATTTTAGAGATATTTAACGTAGAATAATTCACATATTTTCAAATACCACCCTGTATATCCTTCAAAAACGCAACGAGGCATTTTTCAAAACCAGATATGGAATGGTCTCAGTCCACAGCACTCATGATTGGACTTTGTACAATTCGTCGTGAATCACCCTGTACATATCGAAGTATCGTTTCTCATGAATCAATGATAACTTCGCAATTCCATCCGCGTGTGTATTTCCAAAATGTCCCTTGTTTGAAGCTTGGATATTCACTTTCACTAATTGACAGAAAAAAATTCCAGAGCTACAGCTAGAAACACTTTTACGGTATTTTTTCCAAGCTTGCATCCTTTCCTGCATAGACGATTCGGATAAAGTGGCGTTTATCAAACTTGCATTCGAACTGTTACTGCCTGGCCTATACCCGTGTTGTGGGGGAGACAAGGAGCAAAAGCTGGTCCTCGCGTCGAGTCGAGTGCATTCACAGCAGTCTTTGATCCGCTAGAGGTCCCAGTCGGTTGTTATTAGCTCTCAGCACCTTCGCCGAAGAACGTCGTTTCAGCTGCGGTGCAGTTTTTGTTTTGACGACTAGACTACTTTGACGTTTTCGCTGGATTCGGGCGACGTTTGACATTTAGGGTGGTTGTGACTGTCATTTACCAAAGCAAATTGAAAGGTGGTTTTGGATGATTTTAAGTGACTTGCAGTGGTGACTGGTGTGTGTGATTTGACGGGATTTTCTAATCGCTGTGAGGAGATTTGGATTAATTTTTAGAAAAGGTATTGGAATCATCCTCTCAACTACTACCTAATGATGTTATGAAAACAGTATACAGCGTGTCCAATTTAACTCAATGAAAATAATTAAATGGGAGATTTACAATAAAATTTTTTACTATTATTCCACGACTCTTTGTAGCAATACTCAATATCATATTAGCTGTCACATGTTTTCCATTGTTAGATGAAATTAAAACCATGCCAGTTATTCGATTTTTAAAAAATTTTTGCAACTTCAAATGCGATGTGTGAGTAAACTCAATTGAAGATTCGCTTTTGATAAAAAATTCATCGAATGAGTCATCTTGCTATGTTTTCCTGTTAAAATTGGTCTATTGAATGGAAATATGAAGTGATTTTCATATTGTGAAATTAGATTTATTGAAATAAACAATTTCCATTGAAAATTCTACACTTTCAAAAAGCTGATAAAATATAAAAAATGGCGATAACTAGCATCCATAAAGATTGAGTCATTCCTATGTCCTGTATCGATTGTATCCATGTTTCTTGGGACACTCTGTATACTCAGGAACTCAATTGGAATTTCTCAATGGATCTTCTTTATGAATGTTGAAATAATTACATCTACTTAAGAATCAACAATGAACTATTATAGGTATATTGAAATATCATGAACCCACTGAGCATTCAATTTAAAATCTTCAAGGAAATGTAGAAATAGGAAGTAATTTCCTTCGATAAGAATGGTTTTTCCATTTATGGAATGAAAGAAACAACAGCAGTCATTAGTTCCTAATGAATAATAATTAATATAAGTTATCTCTACTTGCATATAGCTTTTTTTACTCGAGTGCATAGCAATTGCTCATACTGTACTATTATTATTTTGAGTTTCCATAACTGTTATCGAATAAGACATAACAACTATGTATAAAAAGAGTTGCGATGGACAGATTTTTCAAAATGAAAGCAAAATTTTAGTGATGAAACATAATACAATATTTTATTTGAAAAATAAACATGACCAAATAAATATTCCAGGTCACAAATCTCATGAAATATTTTGTCTCCATCTCGTGTAGAAAAACATATAACAATAATAATCAATAATTATCCATCGCACATTGATAATACTCAGTCTCAACACGGTTGATAAATTTACACATATGGCATTCATTCAGCAGAAATTAAATCCTACCCAAAAATATCAATAACACTAAATATAACACCCATGCAGGCTAAGAAACAGCTGTCGTTGGAAGAATGCCATCTGCCTTCCGAGTTAATGGTCACCGGTAGATCAGAATATTGCTCCAAATATTGGTACACAGTTGATCATTTCGAATTTCACGCCATTCCATTCTATTCGCTTATTGTTTGCTCATCTGTGACAAGAAGAGTTGAAATATATATCGAGAGAAATCGGCTCGATGAGGGGGTTGAGAGAACAAACATTTGGGGTTAGACCTCAAAATCGAGTATACTTTCAAGGGAATCATGAATCAGTTGATGGAAGAACAAGCAAACCGATTTCTCATGTAAATATTTTCAATATTGAAGTGGTTAAGTCCAACATCATTTTTTCATTCATTTTCCAATATATTGATGGACGAGTAAGATCTTTATTATTGTGTACTTATCCTTGAATAGAGTTTTTATGGAAAGTGATAAAAATATCAGTTGAGAATCAATGAATCGACATTATTCAGTTTTATTTTCTTCTCAACAATATCCATATATTTTTATCTTCATTTAGCTCTAAGCTACAAAAAATACAAGAATAGAAAAAAATTACACACAAATAGTACGCAATACTAAATTTCAGAATATCAGCTGATGATTTTAAGAAGAAAGAGCACATGCAATCTATTTACACGAAATCATGACTTAATTGAGTTAGGAATATTGATCATTGAACAGGAACAATGAAAATTCGTCAATATTTCAAATGAAGAAAGCAATTAACCTGATTCATTTCGACAGTTCCATAAAATCTATCTATCTTACCTGGTAACTTATCACATATTTATTTCACAAAATAATTGCAAATCATATGCATGTATGTAAGTATGTTTCACGGTTTATTACGTAATATTTTAACAGTTACACATCCTTCCTCAATTTTCAATTCGATTCGTTTCTAATCGAATTCATTTTCCTGCCTCTGTCATAATTCCCTCCAAGAATAGGTGGTACAGAGTTGATTAAATGTTCGACAACAACATGGTTCAAAACTAGAAGTTGCTTTGAACTTCTGCTATTATATGTTTCTACGAAGAATTATTAGTAAATGACTGATTTGTACAAGGGGGTTTGGTTATGATATAAATAAAATAGAATATGCGGGCAGCTCAAACGGTTGATTTGAGCAACTATTGGGGGAAATTAATAAAATAGGCTATTCATCACAATTTATAAACATCTTCAATTACCATTATATTGAAATATATGTCTACACATTTTATTTGAAGTATTGAGTTCGGATTCAATTCTTCAATGGAGATCGATTTCCGAATGAACATTTGAAAAATCAGTTTCAGTTTCATCTTATATGTGTATAGTCTTGATTGTTTGACACCAATGACAATATTGACTTGTGAGTTGATTTCAATGGTACATTATCCTCGAGGTCATTTCAATTTTAGCATACTGTAATTGTTTATTTCGTATTCAGGTTGTTGCATCTTAATTGTAGAAACGTGTTTGAGTAATTCATTTCTTTGTGAATTAATGGAAGCTTTGTTTGGCGATTCTCCAATTTCACTATTGAATTTTTTAGCAGTTATTTGCTCACAGAATGTTATCGACCTCGGCCTTCATCAGGAACGATGTATCTACTCATTCGTTATGTGATTGAATTTTAGCTGTGTTTGTAATTATCACTTAGCTACAGCAATATATTCAGGGATATGCCTCATTTATTTATCAATTTACTATACTGTATTCATAAATTGACTGCATAATAATATATTGTCAAGTTATGAGTGACTTCATCTATTGACATCAACAGATTGTTCGATATAATGTATTCGATTCATAACTGAAACATCCACGAACGTCCAATGAGCTTAGTTCATTTGGATTGAAGAACAATGGAGTCTTATTTCCTGATGCATTTTTCATAAAATGTTTATTACATGATACGAGTACATCGATCCCCATTGACGTTATGTAACATAAGCATATTAGTATGTCAAGGTTTCAATCTGGGAAATATTTCACTGCCAAGTGCTTTAAACTGGTATTTGGCACCATAACGTTTTTCTTGATACTTTCGCTAAATTTGCAATAATGTTTTCTGTAAACCTTGATGATTATCGATAATTACATGAGGTACTGTCGTAATTTTAATTTATGGCCTCTGCAGTGAAGTCAATGAAAATGTTCTTCAACGTTCTCGGATGACGACCTCCAAAATCATATTTTTAGATGACTATGAATAGCTTGGAATTCTAGAACTACATCAGATGATTCAATATGAACTACGAATTCCTTTATTTCAATACGCCAGTGCAATATGGAATCATATCATAGTTTCAATCACTAAAGTGGTGCTAAAGTCTACTGGATAATCTTTCAATGCTTCATCTATTCGAGGGTCTCATCTTCCATGAACAAAGTTTGATTATTGATTCATGTCCAA
Source organism: Plagiodera versicolora (assembly GCA_037013635.1). Lineage (NCBI taxonomy): Eukaryota > Metazoa > Arthropoda > Insecta > Coleoptera > Chrysomelidae > Plagiodera > Plagiodera versicolora. The sequence continues at coordinate 5,804,447 of CM072990.1, forward strand.
AATAATTCAACAGGTTCAAATAAATTGAAGGCAAATCTCATGAATTATATTTGATCTATTTTGGTACCTAGATTGACATTTGTTCACCATAATATTCAATAATAAATATATACTAAGAATGAACATCACGACATCTTAATGGGCCATATAATTATTTGAAATTGAATACTACTTATTGATTCATACTCTTGAGATTCAAACTCACTGTGTGGTATATTTATTTACAGAAACTGTCAACAGTACTGATTGATCTTGTTTTCACATTGGAATATTTATTGGGGCATTAATTGGAGGAATTGACAGGAGGGATATAGAAGACATTTATGGTAGATTGATTATTTCCATGAGAACAATAATGTACAGTGAAAGAGCTTGCAGAATTTCATCATTATGCTGACTATTTATATTCAAAAAGTAAAGTATTTCGAACTACAAATAAGATTGCTATCTTTTAGGTTTCATACATTATTCATATAGACTACCTACTAGTAGCTTTTGCAATTCAATTTTCAAGGTTGATGGTAACAATGAATGGTCATCATATCTCTAAAAATTCGCTTCAAAGATATTTCGTCGGTACATTTTACTCATCTCATGAATAGGTCAGTCAAACTTCCTTTCTTTTCCACTAGAATTGAATTATGCATCCAATTAGCGATTCCTGATGAAGTAGTCATATTTGAATTTCAAATTTCGTTATCAATATTGAACAAACATCTATCAGGTGGATATAATAATATACAGTAGCATCGCAGGCTATGAATCATATGAATAAAAGCCTATTCACTAGACATGAGCATTCAGAATGAAGAATATTCAATTATCTTCAGCATCAATCATACGGACAATTTGCATGTATCATGAATATATGTACATTGAAAGATCTGAGCAATGTGTCACATGACTGTAGATGATGAAGTCTCAAGAAATATTGTGTTTAATATTCAGGTCTGATATGATGGATAGATATGTGTGTTCCATATATATTTTCAATAATTTGAGGTTATTACAGATTTTAAGTGCTGTATTTTGCAATTGAATTCTCTAACAATGGTGATTTATCAACAGTAGTCTAATTTCATCTTCATAATATTCGTATGGTTGATCTTGAGACTCACAAATTACTAACATTAACGAAGTTTCTATTTCTAGTATTCTACTAAATAAGTGAAAATCTGATGAAATTTCAACAGAATTGAAAAAAATATTAACAAAATCAATTGGGAGATTGTTTAAGGTCAATAAAACACTCTAACTGATATTTTTTTTTTGTTGGATAGCATTGAAGAGATAATGATTGTTGATATCTTGATAGAAGAATCTAAGAATACAACACTTTAGTAATTATATCTAATCCCCTTGCAACTATGACAATCGTTCCAAGAAGTGTGTGGTAACTTTTTTGTCCTATTAGACCTGTTAACGATAGTGCTGAAATATTTCTGAGCTCAGAACAATGGGGAATCGCATTGACGAACGCAATTCGTTAGTATATAGCTGATGTTCTGGTCAAATAATTGAAAATCGTGATACCGCAATGTTATCTAAGGACTATGAAGGAATTATTCGTTGGCGTATCCAATATCCAATAGTTCCATACAGGAACGTTGAACCTTGAGATTGATGTTGTGGTGAAAATGTGTGAGATAATTGAGTTGTTCAGTAATCACGTTCCTACAACAAATGTTCTCATGATATTTCACACGGTTGTCACACAAAAATCACAAGTGTGAATTGTTTGCTCATTTGTATCATTAGCGGTATAATATATGAGTTCTCTCGGAAGTACTGTTAGTTGATTTGACCAGTGCACTCCCACTTGTTATTAAGACTTTGAAATTTCCATTCCTAATTGTTCTTTTTCATTTCAGGTAACTAGAATTCTTCACGCTTCACTACACAGTTGAATTGAGGGTAAGAGAAGAGAATCAGATTGATTTCCAAAAATCAATGAACGAATTGTCTACGACAGAAAACATTCAACTCATCAAATTACTGTTGGTAATGAATTTCGCGATTGTGAGCTGAATACAACAATCACCCAATTATTGTTATTTAATCTCCTTCATCACGACTTCGAATGTTTCAATTATCGCAACTTTCGTGGTAATTGCTTATTTTGACACAAACTTTCATTGAAAATTCCATTCGAAGTATATTGCACCTATATGTGTAACAAGTCTATTTTTACTTTATCTTGATTGATGTATAAAGGGCATTCGATACAACTTTTCATTTCTGAGAGACGTTCACCCACTTTCATCTTCTTTCCGAACAACTCATGGGAATAAAACCATCATGTGATGCTGGATGCAATTTTCTACCATAATGGATACCGATGAACATATGAAAATTCTTGATATAAAAATATTCTCGAATAATCAACAGTCAACACTGAACCACTATTCCAAAATATAATGAAACAATAATTTCAGGAATAATAAAACGTTATGTTTCGCCATAAGGTGAAAAAATATTCGTTGAATAGATGATTGGATGATTGAACCTATAGTGGTATTACAAGAGCAAATTCATGACCAAATGTACGTAAGAAGAATACGAAACATTGAATGAAATTCGGATTCGACTGATGAATGGTTGAATTTATCCACATTAAAGTCTGGACTAATGAGAATATTAATCGAAACAAAATTATTCCAAACATTCGAGCTATTTACCTCCTGATGAAATGTCAGCCTATTAACGCATTCTTTAGTCTTGCGTTCTCTACGTGTTATTTCACATTCATCCTAGCAATTCTTTGCATCAATTCCACTATTATTTACCATTCCACTGTGGGGGTTTGTGATTTCTTATATTATTCAAACAGGAAGTTCTCTATCCATCTTCAATAGAGTTCGTTTTTTTTTCGGAATTATAGAAACTGTAGAGGTAGATTCGACTTCTGATCTGGAATATACTGCATAGACATCAATTTCGTCAATATTAATTCATATTTTGGTTGGAATTGAAGGTCTCCTAAAAACATATCCACTTTAGAGCAATATCATTGTCAGATTATCAAGATGAATAGCCAACAAGCGTTCAAGAATGTCTTGCTAGTAATATTATGAGATGAAATGTTTCTCACCATGCTGTAGCAAAAACAATATCTGAGTTATTCTGAAACGGTAATACGACAGTATCTTCATGAATGCTAGTGCTAATACAGTAATATCAGCTACATTGGCCTTTCTTGACCTACCCAGCCATATCTCTGAAAATGAAGAGTCGGTGTCAATGTGGCTGAAGGTGTGCGTAGGTAGCTCGTCATATTTGGGATGATGTATAGTATTTGAGTAAAATTCAAAGCGTTGTCGCATTTTGTTAAGTTGATGAAGAGATATGCAAAATAGAAACATTAACTGTTATTCTCTTATGCAACAACGTTTTGAGTAGCTTCCTCCGTGGTCGGAATTGTTTTAACGAACAGAAGAAATTTGTCAGCATGAACAGTAATCCCTCACAACGCTGAATTCATTAACATTTCCATGTACTCAAGGCGAATTGAATCAATTGTATGGTAGTTAGCTTATGGAATAGTCTGAGTCTCCTCAGGTGTTACTTTGTTGAATAATAAGTAGATATTATCTGGATCACATGGAAAATGACAACCACAGTTCAAGAGTCGAGATCAATATTTCAGTTCAAAGATAACTAAAAATGCATCACTTTCATTCATCATTGGATATATTCGTGATAATAGAGCCAAGGAGATTATGGATAGTGCTGAATCATTTATGAGAGAGATCCTGTCTTCACAGAAGTCGTTCACATTCTCTGTATAGACTTCATGCAGTATGTTGAGAATGAAATGTTCCAAAATCGTTCCTAATAATAATAACTCCTGTCACTTCCGATGTATGTAACAGTAGACTCAATCTCATCTCTTGAAATTCCCATGACCTTCACTTCTCCATGATAATCAACTATGAATATTGACTGGAATTGAGACTCAGCTGTTTTACAAGTTTTTTCCTGCCAAGTATTCGCAATACCCTGACTCTTTCTCGAGATGAAAAATTGCGTATCAGATAAAAACCCGCACATATTATGCCCCAAGTGCTCGTATATCTTCACATACGTATTATTTCAGAATTTAATGAAACGAAGATCGAATTGATAGATTTGAATGTAAATTTATATGAAAGTGGTGTTCAGTGAATCACTTTGAAGAGATTTTGTAGTATGGAGATACGCAGAGGTCGTCAATGTTCATAGATTCATTTGTGGTACATCCTGAATTTCTCGATGAAACTTTTCTCAAGATGAACAACGTTTGTCCGTTTGAAAATCAGCATGTAAATAGGTTCAGGATATGATCATCCACTATGATAGTGCTCTTCGAGATTAAATGTTTAGTTTTTTAATTTTATTCGAATGTCACCTTGCTCCAAAGGAATAAAGAATGATTCTCAAGATGTTAATTCCAAAAGAATGATCGTCAGAAGTAGTCAGTGATAGACAATATTGACTAACTATTAGTGTTTTTATTATACCAGGAACCAAACTTGTATGTCCTAGTTTACATTACAGCAAAATCCACCTGCTAGAGATCTGCACGATAATCTTCACATTTCGTATTCATTCGGTGAGTCACAGCGGATAAAAAGAATGTGTACTGAGTGCTCTAGACAGAAGAATGCTACCAAACGGGTCCTTCATGTCTGAAAATACCAATATTACCGTCTATAAAATCTCGATCACTGACATTCACTCATATTATCAGCTACGACTCAGTAACAATAAACCATTTGTTTAATGTATTATTATGAGTTATTACGATAATATATCGTGTATGGGATTGAAAACATAACATGTACTGATTTTTTTCACCCGATGAAAGTAATCATTTAATTAGTCTATTCATTTTCATTCGTTGAACTGATACACATTTATACAATCGATTCACTAGATAACCTCCACAAGGTCAAATCGTAGACAGTCTATGCGTGCATTGTACATTGAATATAACTGAAACAATCTATTCAAAGTTAATATCCACATTTCACTGCTGCGATGAAAAACGATGAATGAATGAAAAAAAAAACCTTTCGATGTACTCTTCAATATTCCTGTTGATAATTTGAACACAATCCTCAAAGTTTCATTAAATTGTTGATGATGTTGTCAGAAGCAGAAGTCTTAGCACTGGTATTCGAGGTATACCAAGTGAGAACTCAGATATCACAATTCCAATCACATGATTTTATGAGACGTTAGAGTTGAAACTTGAAATGAGAATGATATATGCCTTCGTTCAGATCATTTCAATGCAGAGATTATTGGCAGAAATTGAGATTTTGAGATTGGTATAAGTAACTTTCGAATTATCATAATAGATTGATATTCTCACGGGCTATAACGGATTGATACACACCAATGTTGATACACCTCATCCTGAGATGTTAATCATATGCTAATCAGTTGGTAATAAAATGACAATAGTGTCGATGAATTGAATATCGAACACCTACCACATCGATTCTCATCTGTACACGAAGAAGAAAGTAAACAAAACAATATGGTGCCCCAACGGCGCTATAAAAAACCTGTAATACCATAAGTGAAAAATGAAACACTCATCACGTACTACTCAAGTTCAGGCTTGCGGAAAAGCAGTAACGAATAGGTGAGTCATGATCAACTATGATGGTATCCGAAGGAATACTTATTGATGTGTATCCGGAAAAGAATTCATCGATCAGGTGACACTTTGAGAAATTTGTAGATTTCTATCGTTACAGCACAAAAAACTACCATTGTTGTAGCTTTTATACTAAATGATTATTTCACAGCGACCATAAAATGTAAGAAGCTTTCATTTGGGAGGTCTCTACAGACACAGAGAGTACTTTGATGAAACTGATATTTGCATTTTGACCTGTGAGGGGCATTCGACGAATAATATGGGTTAGTTATCCCTTGAAGCATTCCTACACAGTCGGAAAAAAGTAGAGAGTATGCATCTGAATTGGAGAAGATTCATTGATATATAATTTCACGAATATCTGGGTATGTCAAGCACGAATTATGTTTCAATGACTATCATTAGAAGAAGGAATCTGTGTTGAATATCAGTTTGGGGCTGATATTCAATGTTTGCTGATATATGAGCATTTCACTAGTGATCACGGAACTGAAAGTGAGATTTTAACATGATAAACGAAAAGAATTGAATTTCTAAATCTATATAATCATTAATATTTTGTTGGTAGTAGTTGGGAATTACTGAGGCAAATGGGTACTCATGACAAATAAAGTATCTCTAGTTTAAGTTTAATTGGATATTCGTTGTGAAAGCTGTCGCAGAGTATTTGATTCGTGGAAAAGATTCGCATTTACTTGGCTTCAATGTTCCACAGTCTTACTGCAAAATATCCACCGTTAAGTATAAATAATAAACAATATTGAGTGAACTCAGTTATTCATGATATTTTAAATTTGTTACCGAACAGAATGTATTCTCTTGAAGGACTTTTGAAAAAAGAGACTAAAGACACATATCATTCCTGAAGTCTATTATTCCCTACGAAAGTTGAGAATGAATTAGTATCAGAATTGGCTGTGACAGCTCGCCATCAAAGTTGATGAATATTTGTGGCGAAGAAGCTCCAGCAGCTCGTACCAGGTGGTCCAACACTAATGCTACCCCCAGCAGTGTCGTAGACTTCGACGTATGGTGAACAAAATTTGTCGTCATAGAATTGAATGGGTATTATTATACCATAAACATCATGTCTGGCCTTCGAGAGATCAATTCGACTCTAAAGTCGTAACTACTCGAATATCAATATATCCATCATCGTTCATTTGAATCTTCAGAGCAAAGACGATTGTGTCAGTGATTTTTCATCTCAAGTTATGGATAGTCATCGGAATCCATCATTTGGTGTACTCGATACATCCAAAAACGGATGATTTAAGTACCCATATGATCTACTTCATGTACCTGAATGCATGCAAATGATGGGGAATTTGTTACACACAGAGATTTATTCAGAATCAACCCGTACGTTAGCAGTGTGATCCTTTCAGATAATCGATCAGCAACCTGAATTGATGTTCCCATCGAACTCAATCGAGTACAGTGGGTACGAAATTATGTAGGTATGCTGATATCGACCAAGTGGTCCAATTAATGTGAATGTGAAAGTAGCTGAAAAAATTTCACGCTCATATTGGCATCAACCAGAATTTTCTTTCAGTCTCTGCATATTCTTCCTTCTCGTATATATTACCTCTGCAAATCATAGGACATTTCTCAAGAAACCTCAAAGTAACAGATCATCTTCATTCAATCATTCCTAAATCGATTTCCACGAAAGTCTAGATGTTATAATCTCATAGTTTCAATAACTGAATGAAGTCAAACAATTAAACTTTGTCGAATCTTTGTAGTTTTAAATGAATGAAGATAAGAATAGATCATAATTACAAAACGTCAAGTGAAATGGATGTTCAGATGTATTTATAGCTACGGTTCATTTCGTTTGATAAATTGGGGCTGATTTGACATATATGCGTAGAGTATAATGTTGACGTTTATTTATATCTATCAATTATAGTAAAGTGGAGATTACTCGATGAAATGATGAAAATTAGTTAATATATCAAATTTATAGTCACTAACGTATCGTCATTCATTAATATTGATATAAGTGGTAATATCAATATATGGTTTTTTAGGGATTGAGAATTCTAGGTGATCGTATCAGTTTAGTAGAGAAATCACTCGATTATTCAAAATTCTGCAGCCATTTCATCACCAATAGAAAACAACGAACATGTTTCAATGAGAAGACAGTCAATTCGACTAACATTCACTGAAATTATGAATCCTGTGAATTAGCAAATGATAATTTGCTCGAGCATGATATTCTCGAATTAATACCAGACACTGGAAATATCGAAGGATGAATAAGACAATTTTGTTTATGGTCTTTAAATGAAAATGTTCATTTCGAGTAGAAAATTGATGTTAGATGGGAAAGATCGTTGAAATCGAGTATGAGACATCTGAGCTTGCATTGGCTCGCATTCGTTTGCTTCGGTCAGTCCATGGTATATTTTTTTTGTGTTGAACTACCCTTCAGAGTCCCACAGATTGGAAAAACTCATGGGAGACTAGGTTATAATAAATCATTTCGGTTCGAAATTGATTACGGATCTACATATATGAGGCGGCTCATAAAGATCAAGGCCTATTCTCCCATATTCATAGTGGGTAAATGGAAATGAAAAAATTAATATTATGCATTGTAGTTGCACACATAATGACCGCAATTGTTTAACGTTATAGTCCGCCCACTTCGATGTTGTAACAAGTTCAATAACGACTCTGGACTATAACAACAGCTCCACCTTTCACAACTCATCTGGTATGTTACATTTACGTGTGTTAGTACATACGAGCAAACACAAGAGGTAAGGTAACTGGATAGGATTGATAGTGCTGAGCCAACTAGATCTCATTGTTGGTGAGTCGGTTGGTGGTGAATAAAAACGACAAGACGCAATTCAGAGTGACCGATTATGGTGTATTCATTTCTTGAGTATAAAGCTATAGAGGTATCCTATTACATCAGGTGTCTGGATACTCAATGGTGGAATAGTCATAGATAGCGATCATATGGGTCGAGATAAATCCTAGCCGGAACCTTAGCTTTGACAGTAAATGGATTGTATTGAATTGCGAATTGCCTACTCAGTTTCTCTTTCGTTTTTTGATCATACAAATTATGGTTCAGTTTAAACAGCAACAATGATGATTTGAACAGATCAGTAGACCTCAATTCAACTTGACCAAACCATTCTTATTCGTCTTCTCGTTTCGTATGTAGAATGCTATGATGATAATACTAATGAATAACAATGTATCTTCATTAACTAAAGTGGTAATAAATAGAGATGATAGATGTTCATTCATCATCCGGAATAACCATTATCCTCAAAAAGTATGGTGGTCGTGACAAATAATAAGTCTCTAACCTACCCTTATATTCGAGTACTATAAGAAAATTACAAATAATCATATTGTTGTGAAGATTATAAGTACTGCGGTAATATACTCTGAATGTGAAGTATTGCACAAAGTTAGTTCGAACTGTTTGGTTTCCTTGGTCATAATATGAAAATAGGTTCGATTAAGACAATTGACATGCTTTGTGAAGCAACTTTTTTCAAACCTCATTGACCCAAGAAGAACGAATTCAGATATTTTGGATCTATGATCGTACTGACCATACTCCTTGCTGATTTCCTGAAATGTAAGTTCCTTTTTCATGTTGCAATGGCTTACAAAGCACTCCGAGTAAACTGTAATATTTGCATCGAACTAGCACATAGGTGAGTATCTACACGTGAATACTTCCATTTAAAGCGAATCATCTGTTGTGCTGTGGATTTTTTCCAAGATAAGAAAAATAGGCAGACCATTTATTTCCTAGAACATGCAAGCTGTGTTTCATGACGCAGCGGTGTACGAGTACAAAGGATGCAAGTATTACCATGTAAATTTCTAATTGCACCTGAAGCTTCATATCAAGATCCGTTCTCTTCACTCGATGTCTTTTTCATTTCTGTCATCTCTTCTAATTATAAGGCACTTAGTTTGTTTCGTTATTTCTCGAGGAACGAAAGTGCTGAATTATCATCAAAGTGAGTTGAGAAACTTATGTTCAGGGTGGAGAAAATTTACTAAAAACAAGAATAGAAATTTATTATTCAATGAATACTTCAAATATTTTCTCAGTAAACACATGGTTTCTTATAACAATAACATTGAAACATTGGTAAATGACTATAGGAATCCTGGTAGATAATTATTGAACACTGATTGAACATTGTCTCAGACATTGAAATGTTAAAAATCGAGTTGTGAATATTAAAATGAAAAGAAACAGCAGTTATTCTCATCGAATGTGTTTATTTCATTACAATTATACAAGATCTCGAAATGTACAATTCTTTTCCAAACTTCAAAATCAGCATTCATTGATAAATATTGAAGGTTCTCAATCGATACAAATCATCAGCAGTCCGATGAAACCCAAATATCTGACTAGAATCAAATGTAAAATAGTCTGTCCATAATTCACAAATATACATTGTACAGAATATTAGCTGGACTTTTTGGAAATCAGTTTCAGCCAAAAAATAAAGTGTTACATTTGAATGAACAGTGGAATCAGAAATGGTCTTGAGTTTAGACTTTAGAGTATATCCAATTAACATAAAACATATTCCACAGACACACTGTCACTGTCACACACAAGTCGATATTGAAAATAACATAAACAAATTCTGAAATTCATTACATTCACATCATTATGCGAGATAAATATCGTTTGTTCAATACTATTCCATTCACATGCAGATATTGTTTGAAAATTAAAAATCGTATAGTAAAAATATAACCTTTAAGTGTTCAGAACCTAGTTATAATGGATAATAATTTGTGCGAATAATTATAGTAGGTTCAGTGATGAATCTAATTGGTGTTTTTCCTAGTTTGATGACCTGAATATGACCATCTCGAATTTTCATTTCCTTCTGTGAAATATGTTTCATCGCATATTTCAAAATAATATCAAGCTGTCATGAAAAGCAGTGGTGACAAAATATTTATCTGTCCCACTCAACGATGAAAAAACGCCATCAGAAGGCTCGAATAACCAAAATTACTCGTTTTTCTCAACCATTATTCTGTTATTCGAAGTAGAACAGTAGCTGAGAGATAAACACAAATGTGCCATATTATAACATTTCCGCGCTACTTACTTTATTATCGCTCACCTACTACTTAAAACATTGTAATGCTGTCAACTTTCTGACGATAACAACACATTCGGTACCAATTGTTCTAAATTATATTATTCACAACGCTGATATAAAAATAACACTTTGCATACCATGTACCGCAACTGAAACACATGCACTCAATCTAATTATGCCAAGTAAAACTGTAGTTATTTGCCTATTTCTGAGCCATTTAGAATTGTTCCATACGAGTAAGGTTACAGTCATCACGATTATCGTGGGTTCAACGTTGGTTTGTAGGCGAATCGACTAGTATCGTTCCAAAGGAACAAAACTCGTACAATGTTAATAAACATTTCCCAGGATAATGTATGGTTCGATATCTACCTTGAAATCTGATATGTCGTCGTATACGTATATGCACTTTACCTATACCTTAGACAGAACATCGCATAAAAAGTAGCTCGTTCCGAAACCCTTCGTATTTCAGGAGCGTGAATACGTGAAAACTATTTAAATCAATGGAGCAAGATCGAATTAGTGATCCACATCATCCATCATCATTTTTGATTGCAATCACTACCTAAAGGGAGCTCAAGAAAAGTGTAACATGCTTATTTGCAGAGATATAATCCAAAATAAGGAATGAGAAATGAGAACATAAGTGTTCAACATTTTTCTTCCTCTTTCATTTTGTTCCATCATAATCTAAAATCATGATTCGTGATCATTATTTTTTACTGTATCAATAGAATCAAATGACTGAAAAGCCCTTTTCCAAAAAGTCATTGAAAATCAAATGAGATGCTGTCATAAATATGTAATCAGATTGAAACATTGTTATTTTATTTGAGTCTCCTGAATAGACAAGTATTCACACTTCATTATCCTTTTTGCATGTCACTCAATATTTCGTTTAATTTTCTTTTATAAAATCTCTTATAGTGCATAAATGATTTTAATTGGTCGTTTTCGCTATCGTATTACAGTAAAAGTTCAATGTTCTAACAGTGTTTGAATTGTGTCACAAAAGCTATGTAAATTGAAACCAAATCTGCACTTGTTCGAATGATAAGAATAGGGAAAGGTGCTTTCATGCAATGAAAACTAGGGCAACTGTAGGTTCTCAGCCTTGGAAAAAGAAAATATAGATAACATTCACACCAATTCACGATGATTTTGTATTTTTTTCTTTACAAAAGGATCTATCGTATCTTATCTGAGCCTAATCCTGAGTTTGACTTTGCGCTAAAAATATGTTCATTCATGATATGAAATAAAATTGTGTCAAGAAACTATGGGTAATCGCTCATATATAAAAAGAAAAATATTATATTCATAAATATATAACATTTGTATTTACAAGCACTCCTTACCTATACATGGGATCGTATATGAAAAATAATCTGGGTTGCTCGAATCTAGAATTACAAAAATACTGTAATGATCCATTTTCTGGGAGAACCATCAAAAACAAAATGATGATTTAGTAAAATTTAAATTCCATTGTACAGTTTTTAAATGGAAGTTATTTCAGTAATTATTGAGCCAACAGAAAGTTTAATTTCATCATTCCTTCCAAAGAATCTATATCAAGCATTCTCATTCAATCAATTTGAATTTTTCATTTCTTTGAGCTCATATATGATTGAGATCTATGATATTGATTCAGGAAATGAGATATTTTGAACCACAACACCTCCCAATCATTTCACTTCATTCGAATTTTTTACTTCAGTTGATGAAAGTGTACTGTGATCACATCAACAGTTTTTTCCTATTATAGATTTAGAGATTTCTCTGTTTTTTTTCTTTCCTCGCCATAGGCAAAATCGTCAGTTTATTGGACTGTATTACTATTTACGATATCATCGTTGAAATCATATCACTTTCTATGCTCTATCATTATTTTATGTCGTTTGAATATCACGTTGAATATTCAATCCTTATGAATGGAGTGAATTCCTAGTTGTTAACTTGTTATTACAACTACCCTATTATGTGAACGTCCTCTCAATTATTCATTTATTGAAATTTGAAGTACAATTTCCGCAACTTCAATCATTTCTGTAGGAAAATTTTGACAATGAATTTTGCATTCCCCACCTTTATATTGGGAACGTTATCATCTCAACATCATCATGACTTATTGTATTCTAAATTCTTCCTCAATAATGGAAACTTATCAGCATTAATTTTCCATTTCAATAGTGATTCAGTGCTTATACAACATTGAAAGTGATGAGAAATAATTTTTACGAATCATGAAGAACTGGAATACTTCTCTCGCATGTATGTTTATATCAGAAGAAGGATGTTATCAATTTATCTTGAGAATGCTTCATATGCTACATAAAGGAATGCCTACGAATGTTTCTTGATTATTTGATATTCTCACCAATCAAATAACGTGGGAATAGCGTGTCCACTCTTTCGCAGATCACCAGATTTTAATTAGTGATATTTGTCTGATCAGTTTCGAATATTTAACTGTAGCCTTCCGGTTACAATAAATTTTCTGATAGGTCAGTGATGGCGATCGAGATATCAAAGCATTCAGAAGTTTCGAATGGAATTTGACAGACAATAGGAATTTGCCAATAAAAAATCGTTTTATTATCACATTCAAGAGATCTCAAATAAAATACAATTTCACAATATGTTCAGTTTTTCTATCGAGGTAAAAATTGACAAATCTTCAATATTTGACTAACTATTTTCAGGATTGATTTTCTGATTATCATCATCATAAAAGCAATCATGAGACAGGCTCACCGATTTATATGAATAAAACTATAAAAGTGTATTGAGTTTCAAGATTAAATCAATCTTGTTCATTTTACTCTGCAGATAGAATAAAACTACAGCATTATAACCCACACAGTGTTCCGACGATAACACTTCAACTATAATCTTATACCATAATATAAAATACTTCACACATGGTTGCTCAACAAATTTTATAATGGGTTGAAAATGTTCATCATAAGTATACGATATATATCTATGCAGCTATGATTGAGTTGACAATATTCAAGAATCGGAAATTTTATTATTCGAAAATAATATTTCATGTGCTATTGATTCATTGATGAAATCCTGCTTTGGTTATCATAATATCAGTGGTTATCAGAATATCTTTATTACAAAAAGGTATTTCATTTCAGGTGGTTGCTACTTGTTTCATTTGCAGAAATTTGTGTATAGCTTCTGGGATTCATTCGATGATGATGGTAAATTCGAACTTTCTGAGTTCCAATTTTTTAAATTAGTTTCATTCTTTCATCAAATTCTTCCTTGCAAATTCCTGTTCTATTGGAGATATTCCTCCTAGTTTGTAAATTATTTCACATTCAGAAACATGGACAAAAGGTTTCTGATATAAGATATTACCACACCCATAATCAGTATATCTTTCTTATACATTTATGTTTTTCATTATTGAGAAATGTGTAGAGAAAATATTCTGAAAATCTTGTGAATGTGTTGACCTACATTCCAACTTCTTTGTGTCGCCCAATATAGTCAGAACAAATAGTCGTTAGCGCTAGGGAATAAGAGTACTTACTACGTATGCATTGTAACGTAGAATAATCACTAGTTTCATCAACCTGTTGATCTCAGAAATACTAGTTCACTTACATAAAATGCTCGTTGAATATATCCGTCGAGTATGGTGTCGATTTCAATACCAAACATACTCGCATCTCTCTCCAATCGTGACTCATCTTTCACTAAAATAGAAATCAACAATCCTCCATTCGTGTCCAGCACATGATTCCCCTTAGAATTCTCTGTAATTTATAATCACTAAGCAATTTGCTCATTGCTGCCCATTTTGGTAGGAGATACGCATCCATACATCAGTGCTGCAGCGTTTGAGAAAAAAGAACATTTATAAGCATAATAAGCTGTGGCATCGTTTTCACTCGACGATTACTGTACCAGATGGACCGGAACAACACCCAACGACCAACAATCGTGACTGAAGGGTCCCATTTTAGGTGACAATTATGTGGCGGTTGGACTCAGTGATTCCCAAATCAGGCTTTTGTCAACTGAGCAGTACACAAATCAGAACTGATGGATCACTGAAACAACTTTTTCCAGTTATCCGTTTTCGCTTTCATACCCATAAATAAGTTTCGGATTTTTGTTTTCTTTTTCGGTGGATTATTCGAAACTGAAGTGAATGCTACTGTTAGGGAGGAGTACTCTCGATTTCTGTTAACACTTGCTAATGTCAATCACTTCTTGCATACTCAGTATGTGTTTTTTTGTGTTGCCTACGATACATATTGAGAAGTCGTAATATATTCAAGCAATAATTACAATCGTAAATCAATTCTGCTCGACAGTATATTCAATGGATATGAATGAATTAAATAATGTAACTTGACTGAATAACTTTATGTTTGACTTTCAATCTCAACTGTGTCACCGTTATATCGAATGGTTTTCGATCATATCGATCTATACTAAAATGTTTTGGGTCCATTTATCCCCTTTTTTTTTATACGTAGTGACTGAATATATTGAATTATATCCATTAATTTGTCACAAATATTCAATTTAATAAGTGCAAAAAATTGTACCTGGGAGCATATCAACGAATTTTCTGTCCGATTTGAGATATTTTATTTGAATTTGTTTGTTGAGCGTACAATGTCCTCTCAGGAGCCCAACCATAATTTCGATTGTTTGCTTGTTGCAACCTAGTAGGTACTCTGGTCATGGATCTTCAATAAACTCTTTCGCATGTCTCAGTGCCGTCGCCCTTTTTCGCCATTCCCTTGTAGATCCAAGCACTGTTTACCTCAGTGCTTCCGCTAAGACACAAATGGGTTCAGGACCAATTTGGGCACCTCGTGGTCCTTCTGGGGCTAGCGCATGAGCCTCTTCTTTGCCTCGGTAATCTGTGTGGCTTGGTATCCAGGCAAGAGATATTTTATTTTGACTGCTCAGCCTTTGAAGGGGGTTTCAAGCAATGCCAGACAAGCTTGAAGCTGACTTGGCTGGAACTGATTGCTTTGATATTTGCTATTTATTGAAAAAGGTATAGATATAAATATGTATTCAAACTTCTGATGTTGGATAAAAATTGGTATATGAGAGTTTATGTTTATTGGGAATTGTATTTCAAGAAATTTGCACATCCATCAATCAATTCTTGAATACGTACCATACACACATGGCCTTGTGAATAGTAGATTTTTTCGAAACCTCATTTTTTGAACCCACGCCAAGTCTTTGATGCTTCCAAAGAAATTACCTATTCTCGCCATTTTCACTCGAAGCGTCATTTCGCAAATTCGTTCTCATGTGTTACTAATCCAGTAATACGCTGTACCGAATAAATTGAAAGTAAATGATATATCGTGGACACAATAATAATGTGGTTCTTTACGTCCCCAAGAAAATCGAAAATTGCCGCATAATTTATTTACACCTACTTTCATTTTCGAGAGAATGGCGAAAATGCTTCGTGCGTAAAGGGAAAATTAACATACATCAACTCATGGAGATATGTTTGGTTGAATAGTCACCGAAGAAATTCAGACATTTTGATTATGTGAAAATTATGGAATATCAAATACCCTTTGGATGTTCAATATGTTAATCACTCTTCTCAATTGGGAGAGGAGTAATTGATTCGATTCCTTGTTACGTATTTGAAAATGGCACTAGATTATTGGTATTGTCGGACGAATACGAATTTTATAATCCAAATGAAGACCCTGTATTTCTTTACGAGAATAGCTCTAGTCAAAGAGAAATTTGAAATCTTTAGAAAACCAGAAAGTTCTAAAAGTATTATAAATCGTCTAGCAGTAGAAGATTATGCCTGTTTTATTATGCCTTTTTTTGTTTCATTCGAAATCAGAGTATTTCCAAAAGAATATACAAAAATACAAAATAAGTCACATTTTGTGTTCGTTCAACGACGTCGCATCTGTGATTAATTATTATTTTAAACCATGCAAATTTGAAATGAAGTTTGCTGGGTATGAAAACATGATAGTTTTTTTTACAAGAAATAGTTTCACTCGAAATATTTCACAATGGTTGAAAAATCGCAGTGAACATTTCAGAATTCATGTGCCAAACATACTCGAGCCCCTGGCACTGGAACTCCATGGATTCATCAAATCAGATTTCCTCTGTGCTATTACGTATAGTGGGAAATTGCATTTCGTTCGTGTTTGAAGGCAATTTGTTTCCGACTAGCATATCGTTAAATAGCACCTTGCCAATGAATCTTCATATGGCTAATTCATCCCGATAGGGAATGAGAAGGAAGAACTGCTCGCTGCTATCATAACCGTCAGGCCGCCCCTCTGGGCTATCACGCTACCGCAGAGCAAATTTAGTAGTGTTTAAATGAAATTTCATGCTACGTCACTGATTAACAGAGTTTTTACAGTGATCATTTCCCTCGGAATGCTTGGGACAAGGGGACACTTATTCGGAGAGTGTTTCGATATTGAGGCAATTCAGAAATTGGAGAACTCTCTCTTTGATACAGTACACGCAGGTGGAGCTTCCAGAAATGTTCATGAAATAATTCACGCTCGTCTGGAATTTGGTATGATAATGTATCTTTTGAAATAACGTTCAGTAAGTTGTAATTACTAGTCAGTTCACCTGGAAGCTGGCAGAAATAGCAACTTGATACTATCGAAATAATCCCAATCTAACTTCCATGAGCAAATACATACTTACTTTTTGGTCGATATAATTCGGTCTAATTCAACCATATCACATCCGAATCAGAATCACCGAATTTCGAATTTGAATAATTGTCTTTCGTTCAGCAAGAATAAATTGAATTCCAAGACAGGACGCAATATAGTGGTTATATTTCGAAAAGTAGAAAAAAAAACTAGAAATATGCCAAGTGACAAGTGAATAGTTTATGCATTGCCAAATAAATGTTATGTAGATATCAAAAATTATGAAAAATCTGAAATATGCTCAACGAATGTTATGGATTGGTGATTCAACAAGAAAAGTGATTCTTTCTATACCTTGATAAAAATATCTCACACTCTCAACATCCGATCGCAAAATGTGAAAAAAAATTGATTAGCTCAGATCAGGACAATCTACCAGATTATGAATCAAATCAAATATAAAGATGCGTTATATGTTTGTTCATTTTGTATGGACGGAAAATATTGAGTAGGATTGTGTCATCTGAGCCCTGGACTGTGTACAGGGTGTTGCCAAAATAAAGATACCGTACATTTCAAAATAATCAAAGGAATAGCATTTTGTGGACATGTTAACCTATTGCTGTTTTTTAAAAAACATTTGATTTTATGAAGGGAATACAGAAGTTGAGGGTAGCCTTCCTTTTATCACCTACTAGATTCATTATTATAGCTCAGAAACATAGGCCAAGTTACATATCAATGGTTATCTTTTATTGGATAAAAAATATACCAAGGAAAACAAGTTATTAAATCCTGAAACAAGTTGTAAACTTGGCAACGGTGCAGCTTCATGAGCTGAATTCATCAAATATATCCTGCATAGTGATGCTGATGAAGAAATTCAATTCAATACCGGATTCCTGGTGTATCTTGAAATTGCCGGTAACCTCAAATTCCCAGCAGTTTATCAGATATCTCGCACTTTACAGCCTGACCACGTCGAATGGAATTTGCATTATTCAATGCTGAGCCCGGCGATGTATTAACTAGCAGAAGTTAGAATCTTCAGAGAGAATGTCACTGTAAACAAAAAATGGCGAGTTCATTCCCATAGATCTTCGTGAGTTATATTTCACTCCGATCAGTATACTGCAGGGAAGTACTGAGAATATTTTCGGAATATCTGAATATTCTTATGATGAATATTTCAGCGATTGTATTGCTTTGATACAGCTCAATTCGTGAAAATTAAACTGTACCCACATTTTGACCATTGGACATGAAAGAACATATTCATCAAATTATGACATGCACAAAAATGAAAATAGATTACTGAGTGGTCATCCGAATGAAATCTACAAATGACAAATGATAACAACGATTACAGTAACTTAAGATGAATGTGAATTTCAATTGGTGAGAAGAAGAAAATGTACAGTGGGCTGCAATATTGAATCCAAACCATTCGATAAACCTTATAAGATATCAGGCAAAGTTATTTGAAGAACAAATTGAATATTGACAACGAATGATACGTTCAACAGACCTTCAAAAACATTTCAGGGGATAGTACATCATAGCACCCCATTGCTGTTTACATGTTTATTTTTGATACGATACCTATTTCTGTTGTCGCCAATCTTTCAATTCTTCTTCTATATAAACTATCGATAAAAATCAGCTGAATGAACAGCTTAAAACTCGGAAATAGCATTGTTAGTGATGAATAAAACCGAGTCTCATTGTACAAATTATATATCCTGGATACGGATCTGTAGATGTGAAGAAACTTCACCATGATGATTGACAGTCAACCCTGTACGTAACTGTATAAATCTCATTGAAATTTTGTTGTTGATAAAGAAATCATTGACATCGACCTTCGTGATGAAAAGAGCCGACAACTTCAATAGGTCAATGTTACGTTGCACTTTTCTTTGTATTTTCTCATACCGTATACATCTTGAAATTTCGATGACATTCTCATTGTTCTTTGCAATTTGACCTCAGCGTCTAAATAGCATGTATTGTATTATTAGTTTGAAAAGCAGTATGAGATGTAGTCTTTTTTATGAAACAAAAAGTAATGTTAATAGATGAAAATATTATTTCATCCAGTTAACAGATAATTATGAAGAAACATCCAACTATAAATTGAAAATGATTTCACAACTTCATGGCAAATATTTGCTTTAGGCCAAGAGCTCCATCATCCCTTCATTTCCAATTTTTATTTGTTGTGATAGTGATCGATTCATCGAAGAAGACTTCTCCCTATATTAAGGTTTGGAATCACATAAAATCGTCATATAATCTCTGAATCCATAGTTGTAAATGGTAAACAGAACCAATATACTGATTTCTTCTGAACTTTGGATGAGATGGTGAAGTGATTTTTGTTCATATTTCTATAACTTTTTTTATATCTAATGAACATGGTTTCACGAAAATAAAAAGTTCCGATATAGATCAATCACCCACAAACTGAACAATTTTATATGATTCCATTTTTTATTTTATTGTTCTCTTATCGATTACCCTTCTTTTAAACCAACCACTGAAGAGATGAGTGTGCGACGAGAAACAATTATATGATTTTTTAGCCTTGAGGAATGGCAAACCAGTTACTCAGGAGCTATTCAGTTTTTATTTTCCACTGATACTATCTTCAAACAGGTGTTGAATTCTTCTCCGATTGTTAGTTATGTGATGTCAATAAGAAGATGTTTGTCGTCAACATTTCTGTTTAAAGTCGTTTAGAATTCATGCATAAATTCGACCCAAAGTCTTTTCTATAGTTTATTCATTTCAGAAATACACAAGCTTCTTAATGAGATATAAAAAAATAAAATGTATTCTTTCAAGAAGCGACTAGGTACTTATCGACGAAATGTTGAGTGAGTGAGAAGGGGGGTTTGGCATTGAAGCATCCATTTGCCGCTCACATATTTTTATTCACAGATTCTCAGTTGTAACCAGATTGGTATGAATATCAGGATATCAAAAAAATAAATATAGATTTCCCATAACGATTCGTATCTTGAAGAAACTCAGATTAGTTCAAGAATTTTCTTTCGCTGAAAAAAAGGGATATTTAGCGCTTTGGCATGCTTATATCGATGTCACTTGTCAACAGAGTTCACTATGACAAGCTATCAAATCATCTTATAGACAAATGAGCATACACCACCAATACAAAATAAGAAACTTTGAAATCTATGACAAAGCAATAGATATTTTTTTATACATAAAACTTTTCACGAAAGGAGACATCCTGTAATGTTCAGAGCACATCGTGAGAAGCAAGGAAAAGGAGGTAGGAATTGGTGTTCTTTTTAAATTTCTGCAGGTCATAATGCCTCGGGGAACACCTCCCTGGGCAATGTGTTCCAGAGATATAAAGTATTAACTTCGAAATGTCACTGCTGCGTTCTATAGCCAAGAAGGATAAAAAAGATAATTTTGCAGTATCAATATTCATTATATTTCGAAATAATAAAAATGATTGCAATGTGCTTGTCATTATCAATTTAAGCTACTTATCTGGATTAAAATAAAATACAAGGATGAATGTGTGAGATCAAAGAAGCCATATATAAAATAACAAACCTGTTTTACACACAGGTAATTATTATTAATCACGATGATACTGTTATGCTAAATATTTTGCTACCATTAAATTTAATTGGTAGATATTTTTCATAAATACGAAGAAATGTGTTACGCATTTTAATTTTGGGTATATCTGTATGAAATATTTATTCATTGCCTGAAATGCCACGATACGAGTTGTAATTTGACTACATGGTGTGCAACGGTGTTATGTTCAATTAATTACTTGCTTTGGTATGCATTTACTAGTGATAAAAGAAGCCGCTACTATACTTTATAGCAGACTGACTGTCAAAGTTATTATTCATTTCCTTCTCCCGATATTTGATTGTTAAGTATGTAGCAAAAAATATGGATAATCATGAACAGATATGTATATGGTTGATTCATTCAGATATATCACAAGAAGAGAGAAAATAAATTTTTAAAATAGATTGATGGTCCAAACGCCCAATTCTGAAATAAACTGTGGAATATAATTGTACATACTATGAAAAACAACAATAATTCCTTCAGTCTACTTGTGGGGCGCACTTTTCATTAAGTGTTGGATTCATGGTATAAATCCTACTGGTATGTCCGTTTCCCCTGAGTGGTTGGAATTCCACTATGAACTGTAGGGCTCGCCTTTCTTCACCCCGCACAAGTTTCGACTTATGGGGATTTGTTTGAAAAACCTAACTTTGAAGAGGTGGAACAAACAAACTTGTTATCGATAACAAAACTAACCAGTCGAAAAAGTATCGAGATTTGAGCAACTAGAATATAAAAATATCATCAATACTCTTTATAGAATATATAAGTCAATTTTGAATTCCTTTATGTTACGTCATACTCAGAGGTTGTTATTTGAAGGAAACCATATTAGTGATCTTCAAATGATGAAATATTGTCCTGAAAGCTGTGTTAACTTTTCAGGTGAATTGCAGATTAGAAGTATTCATCTGGAATATCCTGAAACTATCATTCTACATGAATTTTGATTGAGAAAACAAAACAGTCTCGTAATGAAAACTGCTTCGAGAAACATAACATATCACCAATGATTGTTCACAAGAGTCATCGCAAAAACGAAGTGAGAGATCTATTCAACGATTCCATTGAGAATAAAATATCATTACTAGTATGAAATATCTGTGAAGTGCATGTGAACGCCGCAAGATGTCTGACCTCCAAGAAAAGATTCACTTTATCAACGCCTCACCACACAGAACGTATTACGCCAATGGCGTGAATATGATTTTTTGCATAGGGGTTCATAGCATTTCTCAGGTTCTCGTATGAGGCATTACAATCGTACGCTGAAATGAACACAGTATTTCATCAACGAAGAAAAGAGTACTTTAGAGTTCAAGCTGTCGAAGAATCGAGTAGATAAGTATTATGGGTTTCCAAGATTTATCAAAAAACTGTTAATGCTAATGCTAAAAATGTTATAAGCAAATGATATTATTGCAACGCAATATAATGATTCTCCTATTTTATGATACACGACTATGACATATGAGAGGCGCTATTTCAATATCAATGAACAATTGAAATATTGGAATTCACCTCCATTGAGTGATTGAAGTTCATAGTCAGTTGTATGAGTCAGAACATGAAGTTAAACATTCTGACAAATATCTTTGAGTATAATATATTATAGAGATTCAATTCGACACTAGAACATTATTGATTTCAATTCCTTCAATCTCCTTCCTGAGTTTGAGCTTTTTTGTTAATTGAATATTTCATATTTCTTTGAGTCAATACGCCAATGCTCAAGATCGTCCCTGACCCTGGCTAAAGAACTATCCGAAGACAAGGGCCGAGCATCGTGGTGGGTCTCGGTATAAAGGTGAGATTATGTCACAATAAATAGTGATTTGAGAAAAGAATTCGTCTGTGAGTGTAAGGTGAATCCAGTCTCGAGAATTAGGAACTTCGGTTTTGTCACTTGAAACCTGTATCGGATATATTTACAGTTTCTACTGACATGACAATGTATTGTTCATCACATTCGATTAGATGTATCAGCAAAATCCGTTACCCGGCACAGTATCGTTCAATATTTTTATCGATTCTGATTAATAACTCATACACTTCAATAGACTAAACAATATTTCAGGCATCGTACAACTGATAAGTATATAGTAAATAATTTTTCAGAATGAATTTTTGTCTGTATATATTGAACAAATGATCAACAAAAATATAATATCTCCTTATATAATGAGCAAGTTCTATTTCCATAATTCATCTCTATGCTCGTATGAATTGTATTGGTACCAATGAAAATATATGTTGATCCACAATTCACTGTCTACGAAAGCATATTATTTGAATAAATGAGACCTGTCCATGAAACCAAACATCTATTCGAACAGTTCTCAGAAAACCTCTCTACGGGGCATATTATTCTTTTAAAAGGAACTCGTAATATTTTATCACCCACAATAGTAGAGAAAAGCTGCCGACGATTAATTTATTTCAACAACCCTAGCCATAGGACGTCAGGTACATTCAAAAAGTTATTTTGGGATTCAGCAAGAGTGATGAAGGTGTCAAAAGAATTCTTCATTGTTGTTTAAATATATTTCTACAGAGAATGCATGGAGTTTTTTGTTGGAAATGAAGAGTATGTCAACAGTTGTTTCAACATGAAATATAGATGGAATACCAAATGTTTCTAGAAAATTCATTAGCTACTTACTCTAAGAATATAATGAAAACCATGACCAAATCCTCTACATTGCTAAAATATGTATGAAACATGAGAGTTATTGATCCAAGCACAATTCCTTGAGGTACACTGATGTTATTTATTCGTGGATTTGTGACATGAATAATATCCACCATTTCATTTCAATTTCTGTTGGACGATCCACATGACAACAAGACCCTGTATAAGTAAGTTAGGTCAAGTTATTCAGTCATCAATATCATCACCAAATCAAGTAGGCCATAAACTTCTCGAGAACAATTGATGCTCGTTCCCAAGCTCACAATAATTCTAATTAAACTTCACTTTCTAGGATTCCAGAATAACTGAAAGAAACCCAAGTGCCATATATGTGTGAAGAGATTTAATGTCTGCACACACAAATATCACATTTCCTACATTCGCAATGTTCTGGTCAATAGATTCAGCTCGGATAAAGATATATCTAGAGACATGGATGTTATAATGTCAAACGAAATGGGGCACGTTAATTCACTTGTGCCTCGTGAAAAATTCAACTTTCTAGATCTAACCGTGCAAGATCTGTTGCGGAAAATTTACATACCCACCTACAAGTTTACATGGATGTAAACGATAGAAATATACTTGGACTGTCAACGCACGCACGCTAATTATCATTTAATTTCATTGGGTAGTCGGTGTTCTCACGAGATAATGACGTGATGTTGAACAGATTGACGATCAAGATGACGATTAATCGTATTCATCTAATTGCTTCCTGACAATTATTTAATGAGCTGATTAGGTTAATATCTTATGTCACATTCTCCACCTTCAACTCAATTCTTGATTGGTGCAAATTGTATCAGCTTCATAAATCATTATTCGCATGTGTTTTATTAGATTATTTTCAATTTCAGCTTTTCTTCCATCTAACTCGATGACTTTGTTGCTCCTCAATGAATGAAGTTATAGCAGTGTGAGTTTATATTCCAATAGAAATATTTATATCAAGAAGATCTGATGCCTTCATATTCAATTATACAACGTGTCACATTAACTGTTGAATTATCTCGTAACTGGTCGGTATCTTTCCATAATATCAGTAATGTATGCTTCATGAAACTACCCAAGTACTGATCACGATCGTTTTTCAACGAAGGTATCGAGTTTTATTAGTTCATCGATTGAAATTTATAGCTGGAGTAAATTCCTTTTTTACTGCAATGAATATAAATTGAATCCTTATTGATCATGAGCAGCCGTAGAATAGTTATTGGGAATGGGATTATCATCATCCACAATCATGATTGCTCAATCAAGAGATTCAATAAATAAGATATTTCAGATACACGCTGTTCTTCTGCAGTGGTAGATGAATTAGAAGAAACTGTGAGTCAATATTTTCTCTGGAATTGAGTTATTCCTCAGCCCAATCTCTACTCTTAAACTAAGTGAATGACCCTATATTTTCTCTTCCAGAATGAACATTCCTCCGACTCCACTTCACTACCAGGTTGGCCACTATGTCTCGGCCCAGCCGGTATAGCCATCCACCTAGGTCCACTAGACGTTTCCCTGGTCCGCAACCGAGACTGCTACCTCTGCGTGCGCAGTCGCAGCCAGCCAGGCCTTGAAGTAGCGCTAATCTGGCGCCAAAAACACCAAATCCGCTGCCACACCATCGCTGAATTCCGGAACCCGCTGCAATCTCTAGATGACATCATGTGTTCGAGTCTGAGATCCGTCACGGATCTGGAAATCACGTCGTACGATGACTACGACGGTTCGGATCTGCCGGATATGCTGCAGAACTTGCTGGTGTCTGTCGAGCACGCCATCGAAAGGGTTCCTTTGGACGACCTGCAGTTTCCTTGTCCGCAGTGCATGCAGTATCTGCGGCTTGACAGATCAGATGATGATGGCGTTTCATGCGTCTGTCAGTGCTCTTGCAGATTGACCGATGGTCTCGTGGATAGAAGAGATTCATCGATGCAAACTAGTCCTATGTTCGAATTTGTTGGGTCCATACCGCATATCGATAGTGATGAAGACGATGATAAGGAGTCGATTGGATCGGGTAAGATCAATTTGTGAACAGCATACTATTGATTGATTGAGAAGTTAACTTTGTAGTCCGGTAAACTACATTTCGGTGAATCATGTGTTGATTTATTTATTCCCCTTATTATTTAATGATTTGTTGATACCTTCATAATCATATCAATATAATGAAGTAACCTTTCTATTCCATAAGTATTCTAGAGTAGGCTTTTTGCAGAGTATGTTAGACTCAATGTTTTTATGAAAACGATGAATCTAGCATGAAAGAGAACATTTGATCGTTTGTCACTCCATAACCTGATGTTAAAAACGACAATTCAGGTGGTATAAGAGGCAGGTTCTCAAATAATAAAAGAAGAATAAAGTTAGGTCATATACATACTTACCCAAGCTAGGACAGATCATTAAATTCAATTCCAATCGATATATTTGTGCTGCCACTCTTTAGTGTTGACTATTCATTCCATGTGGGTAGCCACTTATGAACTTGAGGGTCACATTTATCATTTTACTTGTACTGAATAGTATAACATATTTGCATTTTGTGAAATCAGTGCATATGTCCTAGCGTTAAATCGAGAGAAAAAGTAGAAAACATGCAAATTCAACTAATTACACCTTTTAATATTAATAGCTATAGTTGACTCACAAAAAAGTAAATGAGCTATTACATGTAGGCAAATTATCTGGAGTGTTATGATTTTTCAATTGTGTTCATTTTATGTCTCTATTGACAATGAAGTCGTATCACCTTGATTTTTGGATATATCAGCTTCAGATATGAATTTCACTTTCATTCGAAATCTCATGTCAATCAGACGAAGTTCAATATACTATTGCTTTCAAGGCAGAGAAAACTGGGATACATTTAAGGTATGATCATCAATCATCTATTGTTGAAGAACTTCGAAACACTGAGTCGGAAGAATGAGTGACAGTCACAAACAGAAGCTGAATGTAAATCCAAAAGTGTAGGTTCATCAGTAATCTCATTCACTATATTTCTATCTTATGAAATTGACCCATGCATTGGATTTTCTCTTTGGTTCAACGAAAAGTTCCATGAACAATATAAGCATAAATTACAATGAAATGAACATCTATGTACGACCTGGATGTTCGTCCGATTCTTGTATTCAGTCTATTCACGCAATCCCAGCCATTCGTCACTAGAGGCGAGCAAATTGTCTATAACTTGAAATCGTAATGTATCTTAGTAGTACACCCGTTAGTCGAGTATCAGTTCTCCATAATTGTTCCATGGTGCCCATTCATTTATTTCGTTAACTTCGATGACCAAAATAGATGAAATGTGCAATCAACTGTATCCGTGAACACAACCGTTTGACCAAATTCACTCTAACAAATATGCAGTCAATATATTTCCCACAACATGACTCATAGGGACGTTATAACAACGTTGACCTATTGAACTGAATCCAGCAGAGAGTTCAGAACATTATGTCTCGAGAAATGATGAATTTTCATTCTACACCATCGCTATCCAGAAGAGATCAATGATTCTAATAAGAGTAGTTCTTTTCATTGGGTATTTTTGTGTAACATGTGTATTCTGCAAATGGAAAGAATAATTGGTAGAATACTTCCATGCGAGGTTCTCTGCAGAAGTACTGTTTTTGACTTTGAAATCCTTATTTTGTCACAAATTATTTTTTCTTTCAGTTGATTCAAGAACTTTGCGGATACATTTCACAGTGGAATGCAAAACGCTGTCATAGTAGTGCAGTTTAATAGATAATTAATTATTCATTTTCCATTGTTGTTGTATGAATAATTAATGGATTGAATAACTAGAGAAAATCTAATGACCAACTACGAATGAATGAAGTTGTTATGCCCAAAGCACTCATTCCTATTCCATTCAATCATCCAGTGTTTATTCTGAACAACAATTAATCAAAGAGATATTTCAGTTACCGTTTCCTGATATGGGTAAATAGCATTACACGTTCGTATAACTGACTTTCCATTTCTCCCAAGTCATAATTAAAAATGATAAATACTCATTGCTTACCACTGACTTTTTCATTCTGCCAATAGGAAGTTTGATTCCAATTGAGTGGAGGTGTTCCTAATTGAATGATCACTATATTCATCGATGCATAATTCATGGACATAATAAAGCAGTGAAACGTTCCTATGGTCGGCTTGTAATCATGACCATCGTTTGATCACAAACTGATTGTATATGACGTTTCGTTTTTTGTGAACTGTTCGCATACTGGTTAAGTATTATCATTGACGAAACTTTTTTCATTATTTCCTCATTTTTTTTACGCCATAAATAATCACTGTTATCTTCTGGAAATATCATCAATACCTGGTCTGGATCTGGCCATATTACGAGAAATCATATCAGGAGATAACGTTTTCAAAATCACTAAACAAAGTCCGATAGCTTCTGGCATCACATAATACAATAAACATAAGATGTTATTCTCGAGTTTCAACAACTGGCCATCTTTTTATTGAATGTTTTTTCCATCATCGATGTCGTAAATATCTTAATTATAATAAACATCGATGCTGTCTATTGTTGTTGAGGTCTAACTCATACATCTTTCAATGAACACGAATACAAACTTTATTGATAACTTTATTGATATTTCATTTACATAAATTACGACAGAATATGAGAACCGAAAACATAACCTAAAAAAAGGTGTTGCGGGTCAAATTTATCGATTGGTCGTCCCAAATACATACCAACCTATGGAAATCAACAAATTATGCAATATTATATGCAGCTCAATGAGACGCCAACGTGATTTTGGAATTGGAATCAGGTGAGTGTGTGAAACATGTGCAACATTAGCCCACCTGGTATGAATTTATAGTATCGGAGCTTTAGGCAACATCGAAGCGGTTCTCAAAGATGATTCTAACAACATATGAGCTTGAATAAATTATGTCTTTTCTGCTCTAATTGGAATACTTTTTCGACACCGATAATTGAAAAGTTATCAAATATATAAAACGAACATTCATTCGAGATAATTATTTTTAGTCTATTTCGAATAATTTCGGAGTAAAACTAGTAACTAGGCACTCCATATCAATGGTAATGAGCTCACGAATATTAACGATAAGGTTCACTTAGTGTGAACGTTCAATTTCAGTTGCTTTCAGAAAGAGATAAAAGTTTGTGATAGTGAATATGTGGGCGGATCAGGAAAATACTATTTCACAATGGATAGCATGGTTGACATTCTTGAAAAACATTGATGTCATTACAGGTATTTGTCAATCAGTCCCATATTCTTTTCGATTTGCGATCTAGCAGAAAGATTTGACATTACTTTAATTTCCAGTGTAAGCATGCCCATCACTCGTCGTCCAGACGTCGAATTCGACTTTCATCAAAATTCAAAATAAACTTATTCCCTGTCTGATATCAGTGGTACAGTATCGCTCACTATCAACACTATTTTTTTTGTTTCTTAGAATAAAAAATTCTTGTAGTAAATTGAAATATATCATCATTCAACTCCGCATTGAAAAAATATTGTAATGATCTTTGTCGGAATCGTCAATCACACTATTTCTTTTAGTATCCTCCCACGGTGCATTATTTATTATGTTTGTTATAATTAACCAGTTTTTCATATTTGACTTACATGGCATAGGCGGTAGATAGTAATGAATAGAAATAATTGATAATGCCGTTTTATCATTTCTCACTAACGCCGACATCGTCAAGGAGACCATAAATTTAGCCATTTATTTCTTCTGACAAATGGTAATTGAAATTCATCAAGGAGGGTTACTCAATCAAGCAAGAATATATTGCATACTCTTCGACCGCACCTATTCTAGAAATCATATTGTCTATAATATGTTGTAGTGCACAAATTTCATTCGAAATAGGTTTCGATGATGTTATTATGCTTCAACAGAATATTTAATGCTCTCTGCACTTATCAGACACTGGTTGGGTTGAGAAGTTTATTTTCATTATCAATTCGTACTTTTATTATACATTTCAAAATAATTCACATGAACTATATAGAATTATTGATTTGAGTAATTTCTCTACTAATAAAAGTAAAAAACAAATTTCCAAAATAAATTTGCACAAATAACTTCACATATAAAAATATACCTTGCACAATTGAACAGCATTATGCACTCACATTATGATTTTTTTTTTCAATTATATAACAAATCTGCAAGAACAACGAGAAATAAATCTATACAATCACCGTAAAGATTTTCAACACTTCGTGAAAAATATGTTATATTGAAGCGATTCTAGCCTGTAACAACTCACCTAAAGAATCGAAAGTGAAAATAAAATTATAAATTACAAGAAAAAACCAATGAGCAAGAAGTGTGACGACTCAGAAATTAATTCTGAATTAGATTAGTTTGAATCATTTCAGATTTAGTTTCGATTATAACATTAGGTTTAGTTACCGACCCCACAAATAGGTGAATCTGTGGGAATATACAATACTGGTGTACTTTTATACTGTGTATATCGTCTATTTTTCATGTTGGATACAACTAATCGGAATACCGATTCACTAGAATATAAAAATAAACTACACTCATTGTTCTTCAGACATACATAATATTTCGATACCCTTCAACATCTGACAGTGCGTTGGATCATTGAAAAAATTAAATAATCATGATACCGTTAGCTACCGTGTTGCGATCGATATTTTATGGTACATTTGTGTCTTGAAAACGTCCAATTTGCATATATAGAGGTGCTAATCAATGAATAATAGTATGCAAATATTTATATTCTCAATTATGGCGACTACTATAATCAATCTTCTACGAATGGCGTTTATCCTAATTGATTCCGGTTTGTGTACAAGCAAAATACAAAACGCTATTACATCTTGATAATCAATAATAAACGCACATTTCGAACCGTTTCTCTTGTAACACCACGAGAGGATTTTTAATTTTTCATTGAACGAACAACACAGGTGCAAATCAACAGACTATAATTCAATTGAAAGTGCAGGAAATGATATAATATTTCATTGAGCGTTGAGAATGATATGGCACAACTTGTCGACACGCCCAAGTAGTAAATCCATTTAGGAAGGGACTTGCTTGCGATGTCAGGTCCCGAATGAACATAAAATATTCTTCTGATTCGTAACTGAAGTCATGCGTCGTTGAACTCCTGATTACGCAGAAATGTTTTTTCAGTAGTTCATTCAACTTGTAAATTCATTCAAAAAACAAATGATGTGTCTTGAGCAGAATATTAAAATTTAGTTTTCATCCTTTGGATCACCACACTCATCAGATTATTCGAAGAAGGTGGCTCGCATTCGAGATGCCAACAATATGGCGATGAAAACATTTTCAGATTTCAAATATCAACACAGACACATTATCATCATGCAATCAAATGGCATTTCTTGTAGAGACTTTCAATTTAGCTCCAATCTTGCGTTTCTTCAGATTCCTACTAAAAATTTGTTATTTCAGATTGTTTTAGTAACAAAATATCTGATAGATAGGAATAAGTAGAGGAACTCTGCAGAATAGTCTCTGTCTTTCGATACTTCTTTGATGATTTCAATAACTAAATAGAGAGTCATCAGACTGGATGATAATGAAGACCATATCTCCATCGTCTAGAATGCAAAATGATTTGAATTTCTTGTAGTTGAAAACAGTTGAATGCACATGTTCGTCTTCGAAATGAAATCAGTTATCAATATTGATGATATTTCTGTATTATATTTTGAAATATTATTGTTTGTATTATCTTTATTTCCTGAATTTATCTGCAACCACTAACACTGGTCTAGCAGGATTATTTCAATACTAAACTGAAGTGTCTTTATTTTATAGCTCCACACATCTTTTGGATGTGTGTCTCATTGACGTTATCATTTCTTGGTCATTAAACCTTATGATTGAGATGATTGGATGAGATTAGCCACGAATGTCCGCTTTATCCAAACCATTCAGTTAAGATCGGAAAGTAAAAGCTGGTCTGTCTGGTTGGCAAGACAAATGAAACGAAGGGAACATTATACTGTTAGTGAGATAAATAATCAAGCGTGCATATCTTTATTTCTGAAAGGTTTCGCAGGCGGAAAACCCTATTTGGGCATGCATGAGCTTTTATGGAAGATTACATATTTGTTCCATGTCTTTTATGATTGCGAATAATAGGAAAACTTCCACTCGAGTCGCGGAACTCTAGATGTAATATTCATGCCCCCAAGTCAGTATAAAATATATATTTACGTAAACAATATTCTTATTATTCAAAATCGCTCTTCACGGGCAAATGACCTGAAATCAGTCGTTCACTTTCTTGCTACTGATCATTATCAACCCAAAACATTTCAAATGCTGTGCTATTTTTCAATATAGCTTCTGTTCTAGAAGATGAAAACAGGTGACCAATGTAGAAGATGACTCAATCAGATGAAACTATCATCACAGATGTGAAGTGTTATAAAAAGTAGAAATAATCGTCTTTTTATAAAGGGAGAAGTGTTTTTACAGACATGTTTATAATAATTGCGGTATTACGATAATAATAATTACCAGAGTAGGTCCTTAAGAAGCACATGCTCAAAATCAAGACATTTCACAGTCATTATTTTTCTTCATCGGTACTTATATTCATTCATCTTGAAACTGAAACACTTAACGCTTTTTCGGATAATTATAGTGAGATGTGTTGAAAACGATGTTGAAACAGTGTGGGTATCATTTATCTCCTGAATAATAGTTCCAACGTAGGTATGAGTTATATTTGCATGCCCAGATTATTGAACGTTACAAGAACAGTAAAACAAAACTAGGAATGATGAATATGAAACCGTTCCACGATAACGATACACATGATTTCAGATTTGAATAGGTAGTTCATTATAAAAGTAGAAGTAGATGTTGTAGAGTGATTCAAACAGTGTTTTCATTTGTCTATCTGATCAATGAGTTGAAGATTATTGTTTCTTGTGTAAAATTAATGGGTTCATGAAAGAATTTCTCGAAAATATTTGACAGTCATTTCACGTTTAGTCCTGCTCCTCAATCATTTCAAGTATACCGTCAATTACATTGTCCATTATAGAAATTATAGATTACACCATTGGTTTTGAACTACTTGAAAAATTTAATGGTTTAATTTCAAATTGAATTATTCAGTATACGCGTATTTCCTATAACTTAAAGAGATCGGCATTGTTATTATGATCATAATGATAAAATATCGTTAAATTCTGAAAAAGTAGTTTCCTGAATTGGAAAAAAAAAAGAAAAATTTTCAATAAATCAGAATATTACTGAAGATAATGAAAAAATAATAATTCTGACTGAGAACAACTAATTAAGATGTATTGAGTTATGTAGCAAAGGCAATGATCTTCTCATATCAAGCTTAGTTGGCTATACTGTCTTTTTTTTTCGCTAGTTGGAAAACATTTTTCACACGATCAGTGTTCCTTATTTCAAGAAATATCGAATTCCTCTCAGCTGCATTGAATTCTGAAATTTTGGAGTACAAGCCATGTCAGAACCGGGTTGAGCTGTATTATCACTTTTACATAATTTCGTTTGGCCTCAGTATACCTTACGCATACGTGATTTCGCGTAGGAGCAGAGGAATGAGGTTAGGTCTTTTTAATTTTAAAAATTCTATATCAAACGCCTGCTGTATCGTGCACCTGATTTGCATTGCAATTTCAGTTCGACACAAGCACCTGAGAAAAGAACATGGTGGTTGACAGTCGCTCACGCAAATACCTTTGCAACAAAATCAGGTTATACGTTCACAAATTTCCAGTGTTTACTTACAACCTACAGGTGAATTGCTGCTCTAGTTTCGTAATTGCAATCGAAAAATCATCAGAAATTATTCGATTTGCGTAAAATGAGCATTCAATTGTTTCTACTCTCATGGAGTTAGTGAAGAGAGTGATCAGATGATTTTGCTCAGTACGATCGGAGATAACATTTGTTTGTTATATGTTCAAGTACAACTGAAAAAATCATGGATTGGATTCAAGCAATAGGAGTCGATGAGTTGCTCCTTCTTTCAGTTTGATGTGCAATCGTTTGGAGATTACTTTTTCATAGAGGTTGTTATTTTTCTTTTGTAGAAGGCCACCCAATATGCATGTTCCACTAGACTCAAGCAATCCTGTTCGGAGAATGGCATTTGCAAACATAAAATATTGACAGTGATCACAAATGCTGATTTATTCACTTGTTCTCGGCATAATAGAGTTCAATACTCTCGTAAAAACTATTATAAATGGGTTTTTGTTTAATTTACTGCCTACCTATATATCGAGTCGTTTCAATGGTCAATAAAATCGCTACAAGAACTCTACTGCTTCGTAAAAATACAGAATAACATATGTCGAGAGTCTCATTCACATATTATATAGAGGCATTCCTGATGTTATTATCTTTCACTCGTACAGATCGGAAAGAATACTGAGAACTAATTGGCAATATCTGCAAATCAGCTTGGAATTTTTGTACTGACCCTCCATCACTGAAGCCTTCTATCTTTTGTTCTATAATTTCATCATAGTGAATTATGCATTACTACAAGTAGTCTCACTAATAGTTCTATTCTACGACCAATATGCTTTTTTTACTGTGCCAAAACAAGTTGACTTATTGATTTGCGAATATATTATCATAGATTTTTAACTTTCAATTCAGCAGAAACTCACCAACAAGACCTTAACAGGAAACTTTGTATCTATCTTCGAAGGTTCAATCTGAAAAGAACTCTCTGAAACACATTTATACAGCTATAAGCTATGAAAAAGCGGTTATAATCTTGAAATTGAGCATGTGACGTTCGCTAAAACAATTCTTGTTGGTTATTCAAAATCAATATATACCATTAACACCGATGTTTTTCACAGTAAATTCTAACATGAATGTATCGGAAGTTTTTTCTGAAATTGATGATTTTCCAGAGTTTGATATTTCTGTGAAATATCCAAGTCAAGAGATCCTTGAAATAAGGAAGTATATCATGATAAATTATGAAGACCAACCTGAACAATAGTCTGTCAGTACTTATCACGTGAGGAAGTGAATAACAAACGTGATAGAATGTGAATGATCAGTTTTTCGGTCGATAGGTTTAAGGGATGTCTTATGAGTTACCCATACACTTATCCTATATATCATCTACGGATGATTTGAATCAATGATAAGAAAAACTGAGTAGAATATTCATCAAAAAGATTGGAGAGTTTGCAAAGAAATCAGTAGCTGCATATCGTCGAAATCACACCAAATTCTAATTTTTTCATCATTTAGTTTCATCGAGTATTAGTATCGTGACATTCTATGGAATCAATCGAATTTGAAAAAAATATTTTCTGAATACTAATAATTTGTTTAGGATGATCTATGTCTATTTTCAGAATATCCTAAAACTTTCCCCTTTGAATAGATATTCATACTTATCAAATCTCTGTTTATTTATGGAAATTTATCAAAATCCTCCCAGATATGGTTATATTTCTGGAACAAAGTGAACAATCACCCTCTATGTATGCTTACAACATGATCATAGATAATTGATATGACTCTGTAATTCATTTTAAATTCGTTCACTACCGGAACCACTGAGATGGAAAATACTCCGTGTACCCAGCTTCCATCGATCAAGAGTGAAATTATTTCTCAACAAGCTCTCAATCATCTCAGTCAACTGACGTCGAACAATTCAAACAGTAAATCATGTTTACACAGGACAAATTTGTACGTTGTTGAACATAACAAGGGGAAGTCAATTGAATGTTGGTCATGACAGCTGAGCGTTATGATTACTGTACGTTCCTGGATTTATTTATCAGCGATTGTTGAACAATACTTCATAGGTTATTCATACTGAGTTCACGATATTTCACAGCGTTGTGGTTGGGATATTTTGAATCTTCATTGAAATCGAACTTTCCACCTGCGATTATTCGAAGAAAATAGGGAAATTATTGTACGAAAAATCAACGTTTGCTGTAGATTATTAATAATTTTTCATGACATATTGTTATCGAGTAAAGCTTCATGTAATGGGTAAGGAATTCATAATGGCCACTGAAAAGTATTCGATATCCAATCATTCCTCGATTTACATGGCATTTAAATGGCAAGGGGGTCGTGCGATACATCATTGAGAAGAATTTTGGAAGTTGATATGAAAAATAATTATTCTTCAAAAAATACAACCAAATAAATACCGATGATATTAGAATAAATCACCAGAAATGAATCAACTGGACAAATAATTCTAATTAACACCAACCACACTGTACACTCCTTAGTGAAACCGTTGAATATCAATAACACTATCAACCAAGCACTTTGTTCATAGATGTGTACTGAAAAGACAAACATATTTTGCAATTACATGTAGGTGGTTTTGCAACAAAACCATATTTGATCGATTCCGATTTACTTATACACCATATCGTCCCTGAAAAATGTCAAGCCACGCCTATGGCTCCAGACTGCATTTCAAAATTGAATTAACACATTACCACTTATAATTGATCGCTTTTTGATTAAGGCATGTTGTGTAACTTGAACCCTAATACGTTCTATTCAATGACTCATTTTGAATGAACTGAATAAACAAAGCCAACTGAAATAATTCTGAAGGAAATAAAGTAGAGCAGTTGGTCATGCGATATTCGATCCGATAGAGGCAGTATGAAAAAACCTGTGAGAATTCAGCACACTCGAAATCGAGTAATCAGATCTGATCATTTGTTGAGGTAAACAATTCATTAAGTAAATGTGTTGCTTATTTTTTCTTGGATAGTCACCATGGATCCAGAATCTCGTCCCAATTCAGATCTTTGGAAAAGAAATATAATCATGATTGAAATATACCACATGATATACCACCACATATGATACCACAATGAAAGAAAATATGTCTTGAATCTGATTTTAGTTCATGAAATATCCAAGAATCAATCGATATACATTCCTAAGAGTTCAGTCTTGTTATCGTTATACCTTCTATCAAATTTACAATTTGCCTGTCTTCTGAATTCTCAACATTTCATTCTGTTACTTGCTTTAACTCCATTCAAAACATTCTAGAGCACTTTTAACGTTGTAGTCCTGCTGATTCTAATCATGATATCACAACAATATTTTAATATGATTTTATTTCTATCGACATGTTTGAAATTCATCATTTCATTCTTTGAACCTCATGACAGGCCGTTACGTGATTCAGTTGCCACTGTCGATAATTTTTTTGTATCTGGTTTAGACACTTAAGATGATGTTTTCCAATGAATCTGTTCTGGTTTATTATTTGTTGCCCATCTCTAATCGTCATTTTTCTTGCAGGTTCCTCCAGTAAAAAACTAGAAATCGCCACTCCCAAACGAATAGATGAACTACCAGACAAACTGCTGATGTCTGGAATAAACTTGCCAGGTAAATAAAAACTAATCGTACTTCTATGTTAACTTTGTTGAAATTTATGCTACAGCTATTGCATGTAAACTGAACAATTGTTCATTCAGTAGCTTAAGGTTTCATATTTAGACCAAACAAGTTCAGGAAAAATATCAGGTCTGTTGATGTTGATAAAATGGCCATTTATCTTGTCGTTATCGCGAGACCACACATTCGCGGCAATCAGCGAGCGCTGTGAATTGTTGGCTTTATGTGCAAACACCTTCTGCATAAGTGGGAATGTATTTACATGGGCGAGGCATCGACACCGTCGATGTTATATCCTTGCTATCGATATTGCATCCTTATAATTTCAAGATTACTTATTTGAAAATAAAAATCACAACAAATATTTTCATGTTTTTATCATCTATCAATCTCATGTAAGAATATCGTACCAAAAATTTCGAGAATTGTGATATAATGGTATGCTTTATTCAAAGTAACAATAATCATGATATTGCATAAAAGATATATTTCAATTGCTATTTATGAGGATAGTTTCGA
This sequence comes from Plagiodera versicolora, assembly GCA_037013635.1. Lineage (NCBI taxonomy): Eukaryota > Metazoa > Arthropoda > Insecta > Coleoptera > Chrysomelidae > Plagiodera > Plagiodera versicolora. The sequence goes on from CM072990.1 coordinate 5,842,172, forward strand.
GAAATTGATTGTACCCCTTAAAATATTTCTTTTGTTTTTAAAGTCAGCAAACTGTAGGAGGATAATGATACGTCGATATCTTTAAGCAAATCGAATGATTTTCCTCTTTTATCATTAGATATGTTGTCCTCGATTTTGCCTTTTATGTACAACCTGTTAATTCCTGTACTTGAAATTTACATATTCAGGTAAACATACTGTGCATATACACTCTTTCACGGATGTGATAATTATGAAGTGGTGTAACTGAACTGCTCCTCTGAAAAAAATAGGTAATTTACAGGTATGCTAACACTACTAGACGCCTAGGTATTTACCTTCGACTGTTATTATTTGATGAGAAAAATGAATATTCGATACTAGGTGCTTTCATTCATCGAAATAATTTATCTGCATCGAAGATACACTTGCATGTTTTCCTTTGTGCAATTATCGCAGTAATAGGCATCGTCCTAGATTTTTAATCCTCACTGATGCATGCTTCCATGTTGGTATCGATACAGGTGCAAAATGCTCAATTGAAACTTTCATTTTTATACTCGTGAATCGATCGCAAAGCAACTTTTTCATGTAAAATAATTTCCCAACCTTCATCACTGACCTAATAGTTGGAGAACAGTACGAATCGAATTACTTTCATTATAATTTCATTGAGCAAATTGAAACTCGTGAACCTTCAAAACTGTTGCTTCTTCAATTCATAAAAACCGATACAGACTAACCATTCCGATGTTTTCAGAAGTGATACATCATGATAGCACACCTCACGTGACTGATGACGATTTGTTCGCTTGATATCCCACATTACACAGCTATGCTGAGAATTTGATCAATTCCTGAATTCATCTGGCGTTTTATATTATGATCTTACACCGTGCTATAATCAATCAAGTTGATTAAAGTGCCGACGGTCAGATTCAATTTTCACGGCACTCTGGAAAGTGTTGACTGAGGTTTATATCTCAGAATGGTCATCAGTTGTGAATCTAATTACGAGACATCGTGAAAAGTTGCAATGTCAAAGATTTGTCGCAATTAATAATAATTATCTACCCGCAGAAATGAGCTGAATGTCATCATGGAGATTCTTGTCCTGATCCATAAATAATATCAAAGTGAACTAAGATGATATTAAATACAATGTTGATGTAGCGCTGATGCCATTCTATCGGCTTTAACATCGCAACGAAGTTCTTGTTTATGTAGTCGTATCAGATTCTTTTTGTCTGCACACTTCCTGCTTTTTACATTTTTCTGTCTTGAAATCAGGACTATCCGAAGAGGAATTAATTATAATGAAAATTCAAAGAGAGTACTAGATTATACGAACACTATCTAATTCTGAAATTTCAATCGAAATTCCACGAAATTCCACGAATAATTTTGATATGGCATCGTCTCTTCAATTAATCTCACAGGAGCGAAAAAACACCTGTCAACATTAATTCTTCTTATGAACGCCATTCTTAATTACAACATTTTGATATCATATTTCTAATTGTCTTCACAACAATATATTATACAAGATTATTCAAGGTCACGTTTTTCAATCAATTTTCTTTTGCAAGAATTGATGTCAACAAAAAGTTGAAAATTCAATCAGCCTGTCGAGTCGCAAGTGGCTTTTCTCTGATTATTAATTAGAACGAAAATGCCCCAATTCGACCCACTCTGTATCACTTGAGTATAGAGATTCCCATAGTGAACTCGAAAACCGGACAGCCTGTATGTGCTTTACGTCAATGGAATTGAACAATACAATTCGTGAGTGACAAAATCCTATTATTCGAATAAATGGTATCCAATTATTGGACTAGAATAGAAGACAATATCGATTCATGGTTCTGGTAACCTATATCCCAGAGCAGGGATGGTATATCGATAATGACAGCTATGCGGAAGCCTTTGGGATCAGAGTTCATCCACACCTGTAACCGATTGACCGGATGCTCCTCGATTATTAATGGCGCTTTCTTGTGAGTATCGTACTTCGAGTGACCCACTCCAACAGCATTCTGAAGAACATACAAGGTGTTCCTGATGAATCTTCTCTGAGTTTCCATGGAGTATAAAATTCATAGTCTTCTGTAGATTCCACTGTTTTCTTGAGCTCTCCTCGATGTTTTCATTTGATATCATCAGAATATCACGAAACTAAGATTCAATTGTTATTTTCTCACTCTCACAACTGGTGGTGTGGACAAAATCATAGATGACTTTCTTCAATCATCTATCCTCTCATGTATAATTTAATCAGAAAAAATAAAACTGAGGATTGTCTCATTCATATATTTTAGCAATTTTTCCTGAGCTAATACAGCTCAGGAAAAATTACATCTTGGGTATAGGCAGTGATGAATGAAACTAAAGCTAGTGTACAACCCAATACAATCGAGTACTCAGTTGCTCTCATTGAATGACACTACTGTACAAAGTATTAGAGAAATTGTTATTGTAAGAACAATAATTTCTCAATAATTGCAGAACTATCTGAAGTACTAGTCTAAGAAGTTCTTTTTCTTTGTGTTACCATGTACCAATAATCACAATTAACCTTGTCAACCTTGCACCATGCCTGAATTTATTGCTCGAATCTTCGCTTGATGATTTTATAGGTTATAATAATCCATTTGACTTTTTCGCGACTGATTCTACGATTTGGCAAAAATATCAATCCTCCGTTACCTGTGTTCCATACATGGTAGTGAATCAGTTACTTATAATGGTGCTATATGCAATATCACCATGAATATGCAGTAAAGAGTCATTGATAGTGATTTCTGGTTCGGTGAACACACATTGTAATATTTCAATGAATCGAAGTTTCCTAGTCTCTTTAGAATCCTTGTTTTTTCTTCTCACATCGTTCTGCATCTTCATCGAAACTTTCACAATGACATGGCGTTCATAACTTTCCTGTAATCTTCCTTTCAATGCAAGATCGAAACTTCTTTGAAAACCTCGATATGACTATGGTTTTTCATTGCTCAGAAGAGAGCTTCGGTTAGCGTTGAAATTTATGGAAACCAATTCGTGTTTTTCGAATACATCATTAGCTACATTCTTGGATCTTCATGAATAAATCATCACGAGTTGTATGCCTCTACTTCCGTAGCCACAGAATGGACAATCAATGGACGATCGTAAAATAAACGTACAAACACATCGATTATACATTCATTTTATAAAATCTGTATCAATAATTTGGATACCCGATGAACATGGAATGGACATGCGATGGACAGGATGATGCAATGAACAATGAAATCAACTGAACATGTCAACGATATCAGAATTTAATGCGGATATACATGGTATTTGTTTGTATTTTTTTCATTACTGAAGGATTCCAAAAGATGCATTGTAATTTGAGTAATTCACAAAAGTCCCTAGATTCCAAGTTTCCTACGATCTCTAGGTTCAAATCAGAATCTCCCAGTGAAGTCCTCGTGCCATCTTGCCATCAGCAGAATTTCCGTTAATTATAAATAAATGAATGAACGATATAATTGACATCAGTCTTACTCTCGTTTCGGCAGGTGACTTTCCAGATCTCCGCATGTACCCATCAGGTGGATTGCTCGATTTCCGCGTGGGATCCCCACTTCAACCAGAGACATCAGTTATTGCCGCGTGCCGCTCGATACGTGCCTCATTTAGCACATTATTCGACTATTTGCATGTGCGACTTGTGGGAGGATTCGTTATTTACGCAAATTGAATCGCACGTTTGCTAATTTCGATTTCAGATGATGCAAATGTGAGATTGTGTAACATGTCATTGAATAGAATTAACGTTAGATTTCTAGTTGGAAATCAAATTGAACCTATAAAATATAACGGCTCTAGTATGGTTACCATATATTCGTCAATGGTTGTTAGGATTCTCACTCTCTGATTCTGACAGTTCCTTATTTGTTGAAGATTTTACACTGGAACGTTGGATGATTCTAATTGATGAATTGAAACCGACCCCAAACGTGGATACTGTTCAAAATATCGAAATAAATTACAAATATACATTAATTCATTTCAATTTCTTAGGAGAATGATTCTAGATACTTAGGATACTTCAGTTCTCCAGAGATTGTTTTCAGGTAGTAGAATCTTGTCAACACGTTACATTGCCAAACGTCAATTAATCATTTCTTCCTGAGTAAGAGGAAATCAATCTGCGTTCAATTCAACTATGAACATACAAGAAATAATATATCTGCCGTCCATCAATCAATGGTAATCTAGACCGACTGAATTTTGGTTTTTCTATCATCTCTGTTTTTCTTTCAGTCATTATCGTTCACGAAGAACTAGTTAAAAGGATCAGGTTGAACTTACATGACTCCATAGTCATACACATAAGGTTTGGAATCTACGGCAATTTTGAGTGGTGGGGGGTGGCACCAGTTTTGAAGAAAAAGTTTCCATAATTATCCTCTAGGAGGACATAGAGGTATAATCACGTGATTAATCTTTGACAACAAATGGTAAATAAAATCAATGACAGAAATATTATATCTTGCAAAATTCTCTCGAATAAATAAAAATCACTCTTACCTTCAAAAAGCTAATCGGATCTGATTTGTGATTGGCTGACAAAGTGACAATAGAGGACAGCGCTGCAGGTGGCGAAACATGAGAACCACAAAAATTTCCTCAATGTTTGGGCCACCCCCCACCAAACGAGTTGCAAGAGCTATGTATACGATCGTGCATGACTCTTTCAATGGGTTTACGTTAGCTTAGCAACAGATAGCTAAATAAATCTTCCTTTGCTTCAGCTCATCAATGAAATCTAAGAAAAGTGCTTATTGACATATACAATAAGTAGCAGTAGCAGTAAGAGTTCCATTGGACGATTTCATTCACTCGATATATCCTGAGGTTGGTATTTCAGATTCTTCTGACATTTCTCGTTATTGTGAACAGCGTTCAGTTTCCCACGACATGGTTAACCTCCGCTGATTAACATAGACTCCTGGTGCCGGTCATATCACTTATCATTTCTTCTTCCTTCATCCATGAGCTCGTCTAAAGAGCGCACTAGTTCACTGTGTCCATACCCTGCCCTTCATGCATCACCTGGTTTCGTGCTGAAGATGAATTTCCTTTCTCCGTATCGAGACATCAAAAATGATTCACTATTTGTGTTGCAGTACAGCGGATCGAATTAGGTGAAGATTATTCTGATTTGTTTATGTTTATGAGAATAGTTGTATAGTATCGAGTTAATGATGAATAAGAAGTTAGTCACTTTGTGAAATAAAATTCCATCTCCGAATCATATCCGGTTTCTTCATAATTATCTTGTGTAGACCATGGAGATTATTTCCAAATGAAGAATGCGTGCACTCTACATATGGGTTGATGGGGGTTTCATGAAAATAAAGCTCTTCCAGAGTATTCGCTTTCAATGGACATGTCTTCATGATAATTCACAATAATAGTACAACATCCAAACGACATAAAAAGAGGTAAATCTTTACCATCAATTCTTGAAATGGTAAGAAAACGAAGCCATTCATCTCATTTGCATTCATGAATTCGTGGGTGTAAAGTTTGGATTAAATCGCCAATACTTTTCCTATGGTTGATACATCTTAATTAGCTATTTGATAACCTCAATGTTCTCAATCAATGCCTGTAAGTCCCACTTTCCATTACTAAATGTGCCGACCTATAGTAAAGGCCAGACCTATTCGCACGTTCATTAGGCTCTAATTATTATCCTTCCATCTTATCAGATGCGTTAATTTGTTTGATTCTTCTTTTCTATCAGAATGAAATCACAGTAGAGAAAGCTGTTAGGTACGCTATTTGTCGATAGACTGACTACTGATGTTCTTTGTGATGAATTATTCCATAAATGGTGGTGTTGTGTGGGTATCTATTGTATATGTTCGAAATGAAGCTTTATTCAAATGTTTCTGATGTGAATTTAAGGTGAGGAAGAACTTCATTCAGTTCTGTCTTGGAATGTTTCAATTGAGAAATTGGAAGAGTGTGCGAGGTTGATTGAAACTGACTATTTCCGGTGAGTCAACAATGTCAACTTTTGTACATATGATTGAGAATAGTAATAATGGTAGAATGTTGATCATGATTAGTTGTATAAAAGTAGGTATTCGAATTGCTATGCTATTATCAGATCATTTGGAATGAAATATGTTTACAACCATATCACTGCGTGTGGAAGAGTTCTAGGATGATCCTGTTTTCCAGATTAATTAATTTTATTTTCAACCTGCTTTTTGTTCGATCATAATTCAGTAGTTTTTGAAGATATCAGTTGATTTCTTGAACATTTTCGAAGCTGACAATAGTCATCATTCTTGATCATTCCAGATCGAAAACTGTTCTCAGCTGGAAACCGAAATCATCCTTGTTTATCAGAACGAATCAACCAAGACTGTAAACCTACTCCTTTTATTATCCTACGATTTAAATTCAAAGCACAGCACGCGTCGTTTTCTTTAGGTCTTTATCGAAACTATGACAAGAAGACCTCTTTGTCGCTGCCACAGACCAACTAACAGGAAGCATAAAAATGACAGTCGAGTAGACACTCACTTTGATTGAGTATCTATTCAGCCATTGGCGTTCAGAAAAACTTCAAAAAGGAAGTATATCCGCCCATCTCGAGAGGATTTAGTACTATGATAATTATCAAGAAGTTCACGTGTTTAGAAAAAATTATGGAAGAAATGAAGTCAATTGGTTGTATTATCTCTATACGTCTATAGTCGCCATTGAATACATTTATCCAAATAAACATAATATAAAAAGTTGAACTGACGAATAATATACCCACAGTACTGATCTGGAGATTATCCGTAGGTATTTGATTGGTTCCCGTTTTCATTATGACAACACTTCCGGTAGGGCCAAAAGGAAACATTAACCTTCTTATTTTGGACACGAGTCCATATTTGAAGTTTTACTATCGTTTTCTGGAATTCTGTAGTGGCGACTCAACAATGATCACTTTCAGGATTTCATTTCTATAGAGTATGGACGATTATGCAGATGTTTTTGGAGTTCAGTGGAATTCTGATGTTGATAATAGCTATTTTTTTATTCTTTGCATAGCTGGAATAGAATTCCATCTACAAACATTGATGAATAGAAAGTAAACCATTTCTGGAAAAATGTAAGGGTATTGAAAGATTGTGGATAGAATTAGTCGTAACGACGCCTATGCAAGAATGTTTTCTTATGCAACGATTCAATGTAAGGAAACAGACAGATCATGCGCCTGCCCATGTCACTCCATTGTTTTCCTTCATTTTCCTCGCTGTTTATGCAATTCTTTTGTTTCTTGTTGCAGGCACAACCGACTCTGATGGACGGCCGATTATTCTTTGTTACGCCGAGTGTATTGCCAGAGTGGGACTCAACAAGTATGAGATTGCCAAGTTGTTGCTCTATTATTGCACTATTCCCACGTGAGTATGAGTTTTTTGGTGATTATACACGTGCAATAATTCTTTCAATTTTCAATTTGTCTGTTTTTTCTCCAAAACTATCAGATATAAATGCTCGTATACTTCAACTTCCCTGAAAATGTAGAGAATAGGGATAGTTCATCATCAAGTATTCAATTCTGAAATTATCATCGTACACTTCAAAAATAGTGCAAATCGTATTGGTGACCAATCACACAAATTCTAGATATCCATAGAAACAATATGTTATTGGATATTGGATTCATAGCAATAATTGAAAAATCTGGGAGATAATCAGTAATTTTCATCATATTTTCATTTCACACTCTCTACTCATTTGCTATGTGTCTAGAAAGTGCCACATTCATACATTGAAGACTGATTGAACTTTATCTCCGGAAATTTAAATAGATGAACATTATGTAGTGGACTGTATAAAATACAATTAATTGTTCAAAACAGAGAAACAGAGATTGTAATTTTCCTACCACGTTTCGAAAGATAGGTCTTCTATTGGCACCAATGGGGAATTATGCAATCGGCTAGTGCTGTCTTTTGGCAATCATGCGAACAGGGAATATAGAGATAGGATAAATATATATGAGATAGATGGAGAATTGTGAAAATATAAGGAGAAAGAGATGTGGGAAGTTTAACTTGAGAGGAGATTAATCATCAGAAGTAGATTCTATATGAGGTAATGAATACTATTGTGAGTAGTAAATGAATACTACTGAAGGAGTATACTATCAATATCGTCGATGATGTCCTCAGAGTTGGGGCGGATCAGAACAAAATCATATCATATACACTCGACGACGAACTCATTTTAGGAAATGTAGGTTTTTATCAATTCATGCACACACAAACTAAGGTTCAGGTGAACGGTGACAAATAACAGTTTCTTATTGAATGCATTAATTTATCAACTATATAATTGATTGCATCATTTTCTTTGCAGACCTGAGAACAGAGAAAATGGTTTCACCATATTTCTTCTGGCTGAAAATGAGACTGATTATAAAATCCTCGAAATTTTGGACAAATCCTTGTGCCTTATTGGAAATTCTATAAAAATTCATAGATTCCTTGTTTGGCGTCCAGGAAACAAGAGAAGGGAAGAGAAAACATTATCTAGTCGCGTACAGGTAAGTCAAAATAAATAAATAAATTATTTCCTGAATTCGATGTGCAAAGTATGTTGAATTAATATTTGCCTAGACAATATTCCGAAAGAGAATATTATTGATCTCAAACTTCCAGATCAATTTGAAATGGCAATAAATGTATTCCTGTCATCATGTCTTAATTATTTTTTGGCAATCTTTCATCGATTTTGAATAAACTTGTACAAGAATTCAAGATTCGAATGTTCCCCTTCACCCATCAGTATATTTTGGCACATTGTTCCATTACAAATATGTATATATATACATAAATATATATATATCATCATTCCATAAAATGTTTTATTATAACGTATATACCCATCCCCTTATATGAACATCATCGAACCACCCACATGGGTTGCACTTCTTGCTTCAATATCTATGTTCCATGCCGAAGTCATTATCATTAATTATTGGATGATGTTTATATCGGATCTCCCAAGTGTAATCTCAGGTGTGCAGACTTTTGAATCTAATGATTGATTAAGTTTCAATGTTATCCAATCATTTCGAGCCGGTATTCTAGCACGGTCAGTATAATTATTGTTGGTGCATGTACAGTGTGTTCTGGCGGAGTTGTATAATTAATGAGTGGTTGTTCAGTAATCTGACTGTTTTTGTCAATCACAAGATCAACTATCAAGATGATTCATTATTAATACGCCGTTTTTGGTAAAATTTTCCTTTGAAAATTATATTTGCTAATTACGATTAACAATGATTGCAGGTCAAAGTATTAACTGATGAATCCTCACTATTCAAATATATCATCAAAAATCAAGCACCAGTCGATTGTGGAGGCATCTGCACTCACGACCAACTCGAATGGGTGGAGTTTTACAGACAAATGGAACCATTCCTGGCCTCCTGTAGGGTAGTGGGAAGGAACTTACTGGCAACTTTATCGCAGCTCAGAAATGAAGAAATACCACAGCCGGTTACACGCCGATTCCTTAATCATCAGTGCAGGTAAACCATCATTACAGGGGCTCAAGTATTACGTGACAAATGGTTGAGACATATTGAACGCCTCCTACAATCGCAAGTGGCAATTTTCACCTGAAAGTCCCAATAATACCTAACATTTAAAATAAAGGACATTCAGGTCATATATAGCAAAAGATATTTTCAACAGAAATATTAAAAGTAATCAGTTAGAATGATCAAAATCCAAAATAATATGGATTTTTGAATCACTATCAACTGCAGTTTTCTGAAATACAAAGTAGTTTTGTTTCACAATTACATCGACCGTATAGGATCATATGTTCAGGTATTCGAGTTGATCGTCAAAGTCGATAAAAAATCAAATGAAATATGTCTGAAGCACTTTTGAACTCAATTATGTGATCGCCATAATGTTCACCATTGATGTGTAAAATTCCATATAACACATTCAGTATCCAATGACATCATTCATTTATTTGAGTCATGAAAACTATTTTCACGAGCTAATAATCACCTAATCACTACCTACATTGCTTTAAATGGGGAATTGACTAACAATATCTTATCTTTCGTTTTTTTTTTCAACTCGAAAACAACTATGGCATACTAGTCGAATATCCTTAAGCTTAGTAACAACATAATAGACATTTACATAGTTGAACACCTGCAATATTTCAGACAGATCAAAAAAGCTTTGGAATCCGAAGACATGCAGAAACTTATAAGAGAGGGAAATAAGACTTTATCAAATTTGGAAGAACGAAAACAATGGTTGTCGACTAGCAAAGACGTCAAAAGAAGTGCCAGTTTGTCTTCACAATCTTTCGGTGCAGTTGACAGAGTGGCAAAGAGATTAGAACAACTCAAAGTGGAGAGGATGGATAGGCTGAAAGAACTAGCCAAGTTCCGGAGTCTACAAAATGAAGTTGAAGGGGTGAGTTTTCGTTGAATATCATCAATAATTGAATGAGTTCCGAAACAGATTTATCTTTTAATGAATTAAACATTTTCCCGATAAATACTGGAAGTCGATATTGATTACTCAATGCCGATGTCTCGTCGAAAATGAATATTTAATCATGATCAACATCTGAATGAAATAAAGTTCGTGCGAGATTATCGCCAAGGAAATGAAAAATAAATAGTTCACTTCCTTCGATCACTTTTTATTCCAATTTATTTCAGAAAAGTACTCATTGTCTTAATTGTTTCAACTTGTTGGCCACCCACTGTGCGCAAAATGGCCGCAAGCTGTCGTTTCACTTGCGAAATGGCGTATCAACGAGAGTGTAGTGATAGTTATCAATCACGATTCTGTTGAATATAGTGTTTCCAGTAATAATCATAAACGTTGAGATTCAACGAGTGCACAGGATGTTCACTATGTTCTTCATTCAAACAATATTTATTATTTTTGTCATATTTGGAAATGTTAGTCGGAATTCTCGTCCATTTCCAGTGATTTTCATTTCATGGATAAATCCAAAGGAAAATCTACATTTTTCATATATCAGAACATTTCTATATGGTTTCTCAAGATCCATCTACGCTCAAAATATATATTCGGAAATCAAATGAAATCAAAAATAAAATGTCATTCTGAATTCATGTCAACATCATACGTTTTAATTTCTATTCGATATCAAAACCAATATTTCAAATCAAATCAAAGAGCAGGCAGTGCTCATACTTTTGATATAAATAAAAAAAAATATGTGAAAACATAAATCGTATAGATTGTGCTACATATTATTCTCGCTTTGACTTCACCTTCGCGAAAAACATGCCCGCAAACATCGAACGTCATATGATTCAAAGGAAAAAAAACTTGTAAACGCTCCTAATTACACGTGTTGCTTTCCTCCTTTTGATTGATATATTAATTTCCTAATTGGTTATTCAGGTGGAATGGAATGACTTTCTCTGTTTTCTTATGGCAAGTGATTGATAGCTATTTGATATATCCCTAAATCAATTCTACTTATAGGACATCTTAAGTGTGTTGAGATAGGCCTAATGAGCGTCAGATGATAGATTTCAAGTTCTTATATAGAATAATTCGACGTTTAAAGTCTTTGGAATTGATCTTACTAAATATCCATCTCACATGGAAATACCTTTTTCTTGTAGATATCAATGACGAATATGATTTGAATCAAATATAATGTTTTTTTTTATCTAGAACTAGTCCAGTTCTAGATTTGAATGCGTTGAAAGAGTTATCAAATTAAGAGAAATAGAGTATTAAAAATATTCACAAGCATACATACGTCCTATGTTATTTAAAGAATTTGTTGAAACTTCAATGGATCTCATTCATCGCTTATTGTTCTTGAAAGTGTCCATCATCCATCTCAAATATGAAAACTGAAGGTGTATCAGCTTCATTAGGGAGAACTGTTGATTTTAGTGAAGACTTCCACCTATTATTTCCCATCCACCGATGATTTATTATAGTAATTATTTAGACAACCAGTATAATTATTAATGAAGATCAACTGATATTAATTGCTTTGTTAAATCGTAAGTGTTCCCGTATCTACCAAGGAATCGAGAAATTGTTTATAACAATTTTCGTGGAGATGCCAGTGATCGTGCAGGTCAAAACGTGGGCTATTATATTACTCTCCTCAATTACATAAAATGAAAAGTTAATTTCAGATAAGCTGTTAGTTGGACGTTATGAAAATATTGCTTTCATTTCCAATAATAACAATCTCATATATTTCATTGACATAAGTAGAATTTTATGTTACTGAACATTAATATCGAAATGGTGAATGTAACTCGAATAATATATTATGTGAAACTTCAGGTAATGTTCATAATGTCAATCTAAATTCACTGAATTTGTATAGTATTCGATTCTTTCTGATTTATGAAAATGCCAACAACTATTTTTTTTTTCTTGGCAGCAGTTGCATTTGCTATTAATTTATCTCAAATATACATTCGCCTTCAGGATTGAAATTTCCATCACAATAAATATATCATTGCCATAATAATAATTTTTGATGTCCATGTCCTTTTTGCTATTGTTATCATCAATATCATTTATATAGTCAATTGAAATCATGTAAAAATGATTCTAACCCAATTCTAATAAGATATTATGAAAATTCCACTGCAGAAAAATGGGATATTTCAGACAGAAAAACATGTCAACAGAATCTATTACAACCATGAAAAATCTTAATTCTCAATTGATTATCTCAATCACGTGAACTGACATGACTTCTCAACTCTACATTTCTTCGCGTTGCTCATCACAACTAATCGGCACTAACAACGTCGCTGAAGTATTACCTCAATGGTAATGAAGTTTAATTAGATAACTATCGTGCGTGAGAACCTGCAAATTTATTCAATATTATATTGTCTACAGTTGCTATCGTGGACTAGGAAAGTTGGCGAAGAAACACTCAGCAGTTTAACGTTACTTCTTCGTTCTGCTGGTGATACTGCTGCTGCCAAAGAAGTTGCCAACGAATTCGAGACGTTTTTCTTCAATGCGTGGGTGAGTTGTAATTACCATATAGTATTTTCAAACTGGTGAAACATATATCAAAAAAGTCAATTAAATGATATTGAGAACTGATAATGAGCTTGTAAGGCGGTCTCCTTCATTATCAATAATAAAATATGTGAAAAATCACGAATTTCAAGTATTGAAACATCATACACAGAATTGGATCTACTTGTTGTGTTGATTAATTCTGATTATTGTTCCTCTGAAACCTGACGTTATCTTTTTTATATTAAAATCTTCTGGACACGTCAAACCATTTTATATTGACATTTCATTGTCGTAATAAGAACTCTCATTGAGATATGAACACATCAAATATCTTCTGATGAAATATCATACTTATTTTTTTCAATTGAAAAACTGGTCTGGATAAAGACTTCAGCTAACTTCTAACAAACAATAGACTGGTTTGTTGTAAAGTCGTGTTTTCGATGAACTACCCAGTATATAAATGATTAAAATGATACCTGTCGTTCATTAAAACGTTTGTGCCAGTAAAATTCTATTGGAAAATGAGATTGGAATGACGTATAAATGTTCACATTGTGGTAGACATTTCCATCTCGAATATATTCGAATGATATTATCTACCATAAGTAACAAAATGCATGTTCTAACAAATTCAACGCATTTAGGTTCGTTGCTCCTACACAGCTCCATGTAAACACGACCTTTTTATAGTGCTATTGTCACGTTGTTTTACCTACCTTTACCAAATGAATTCAATATCATTATTCTTGAGGTATACATGTGCTTTTTCTGGATTTTAATGTTATTTCTTCCATTGTGTTCCTTGTCATCATATTCAATGAAGGAATTTCTAAGGAAATGAATATTAATTGCATGTATTATGGAAATTATGAACGATAACAATGAGATGAAGGAGAAATGGAATTGGAATAATCTCCCAAGTTATTAGATAATCAGTTATGATTTATATTCGATAACATTTTGGAATTATATCACAGTGAAATGAATTATATATACATCAGATATCCAATTGCGAGAGTTATCTTAATTTCCCTACCGTAATCAGATACTTCGTCATCTCGAAATGTGATTTGCTAGGAATAAATTAGTTACTTTTAAACTGTGACCATTGTTTTTACTGTCGGAATTTCAATGTTACTCAACCTGATTCCAGAGACAAATCGAGAAGGCTAATGATCTCAACGAAGAAAGCAAAAACATAAATGACACAAGAGGCAACGCTCTGAAGGAGCTGATGAATGATCTTCAAAATCAAATGAAAGTATTCAGAGAAAAACTCGAAGACACCAGAGAAAGAATAGAAGACAGCTGCAGGTGTTTTCTACTCCTTGAGTCCTGCCTCCTCGAAGATGACAGTATGGAAGAGGAAGGATTCTACAAGATGGCAGAGAAATCAGGAAATGACAAACTACTTCAGATATGTCAGGTATTGGTATAGGAGTCTCTCAATGATTCGTTGGGGTTGAAAAACTCTGGATATTTCAGGATTCTAAGAAGAAGGAACAAATTGTTGAGTCAACCAAACCACCCGATAAAGTCCCAGGTTCTTCTAGATACTCTGCAGACGAAGTAAGTGCCTCCAGTACTCCCCTCAAGCCTGTTGCGAATAACCAGCTGAGAAGAAGATCAGTCAGTTCGTTGGCTTTTATCTATCACTGCAACCACCACGCAGCTGGAGAGTTTTGCAATTGTTATGAATCCGAGACGGAGAATTCTGTATCCTACAGACTAAAAAAGAAATACATCCAAATGATGCAGACCTGCGACTGGACATCAAGTGGTGATACAAAGTACTCTTTGGAACGCAAAAACAGTGGAACTCTCAGCGGCATCAAAGAAGAACGTGAAAGTATAGAACACTTACAAAAAGTTGACTCTGAGCATAACAGTGACTGTAATAAGTATGATAGTGGAGTGTCTACTGCTGAAAATTCAGTTGGAGATGAAATTATGTACAATAAGCAGAAAGTGCGAAGAACGTGTTCGTGTCAGTATTATAGGGAGAGTTGTAATTTGTGTAGTACCGGTAGCTCAAGTACTGGTTCCAACCAAGATCATACGGAAAATCAGCACGATAGTCTGATAGAAGAGGGAATTGATGGATTTTTGAAAAGGTAATCAATAATTTCCACTAAGAATATTTAGAATAGTTTCTGATATGGTGATTTATTGTAGCAATAATGGTGATGATATAGAAGACGATCGTTTCTCAGAAGGAAGAAGAAAAGTGCCTCCTGTAACAGCTAATAATCATTTATATTGTCACGCTTCAACATTAGACTTGCCATCAGATGCCTTGTATAATAATATGGACCCAAAGACTCAGAAGTAAGATAATCATCTTCTAGCTCATATTAATAATCTCCATTTACGATCATTGTTTATGATGTGCCAATATATGAATTAATTACACAAGTAGGTTTTCATCAACATTTATAGTCTATTCATTATTATCATTACTTTCAATATAATTTTCATATAAAATCTTCCGATGAGAATATGACATTCTAAGTTGTATAATGTTGAAGATTTATTGATGGAGTATCGCAAGAATTTAAAGTAATTTCTACTAGGTACTTTGAACTTGCTTATGTGTTAGGAATAAATCAGTTGAAATGTGATTCTTCATCGGATTTATGAAATTTCTCACACTTTCATGATATGAATGATGAACATTTTATTTCTCCAAGAAAGACAACTTCCAGTTAGGAAATTACTTTCTTTCTGTCGAAAATCAGAATAATTTATTTCGAATCTTTCAGGATACTTACATATGTAATAAAGGAAATGGTCGAAACAGAACGGGACTACGTGAAATCTCTGGATTATATCATCGTTAACTACATCCCAGAATTACAGAGAGAAGATATTCCGCAAGCTTTAAGAGGCCAGAGAAACACGGTTTTCGGAAACGTAGAGAAGATATACGAATTCCACAGTCAACATTTTCTGAAAGAACTTGAAGAAGTTGTGACCAACCCTCTACAAGTAGGACAAATATTTGTCAAATACGACAACAAGTTCAATTTGTATGCGTTATACAACAAGAATAAGCCCAAGTCGGACTCCTTGATGTCAGAATATGGAACGTTGTTTTTCAAGGTGGAGTCAATGAATAAAATATTTAATATCATCATTATTATCTGTAATTCTTCCAGAGCAAACAAATTGAGTTGGAAGATAAAATGGATCTAGCGAGTTACTTGCTGAAACCAGTACAGCGTATGGGAAAATACGCATTACTACTTCAGCAGATGATGAAAGCATGTTCAGCATCACTTTTGGATGCTTCCGATAGACGAATCCAGGATATAGACTACCTACAACGGGCTGAAGAAATGGTGCGATATAAGTTGAGACATGGCAACGATTTGCTTGCAATGGATTCCATTAGGGAATGCGATGTGAGTATCTAACTTTGTATTCACCATTCAAATAACCATCATATCTCAGATTTCGTTGAAGTGAATAGTCACATTGTCGTGTAATTGCCTTTCTTTGATCAATCTGAGTATTCGTACATGAGTATTTGGGGGTTTTTGGCGTTTTGAAAAACGTCTTCGACTCACTATGTATCTGTAAATATCCTGCATTACAGTCATTCATTCTTTATCTCAACCTCACTTTGTTTCAGGTAAATCTCAAAGAACAGGGTGAGTTGATTCGACAGAACGAATTTTTGGTATGGGAAGGACGTTCTGGTAAAAAGTCATTGCGACAAGTATTCCTGTTCGAAGAACTGATATTATTCAGCAAAGCCAGAAGATTTCCAGATAGAAAGGTATTTGTAATTTCAAATCACCTACTGAAGCCTACTCAATGAGTACCTCTGTCTTTCAGAATCTCAATCTTTACATCTACAAGAACAGTTTTAAAATGACCGATATCGGCCTGACTGCAAAAACTGGGGATAGTCCGAAAAAATTCGAAATTTGGTTCAGGAAACGAAAACCGAACGATACTTTCACATTGCAATCGATGACCGAGGATGTGAAGAAAATATGGACGGAAGAAATATCTGAGTTGCTCTGGAAACAAGCTTTCAAAAATAGAAGTGAGTACTTTGGATTCATGTCTGTATACTTTTATGATTCATATTGATTTTGTAGATGCCAGAATGGTTGAGATGTCATCGATGGGAATTGGTAATAAACCTTGCCTAGACATCAGGCCAAGTGATAATCAAATCAGTGACAGATCTATCAGCTTCGCTCAATTGAGTAGAAGTGAGTATGGAAACAGGTTAATTCCTACAGATACAGTTGTGTCACTCTCTAACGGTCCTATTGATGTTGGTGTCCAAACCTTTCACAGATCTGCGAGTCAGCGCTCAATGGTTCACAAAATCAAATGCGACCAGGCCAGGTTCAAGCAATTATATCCCCTACCCAATATTCGACATGAAATCAATACATGGATTGTTATTCCCAATTATATAATTCTGATACCTGCGTGACTTGCAAACGTGGACATGCTCACTCAAAATTCCAAAAAGTGACAACGATTTGATTTCGTCAATACACAATGGCATTAAATGAATAATTGTATTTACTAATTTGACCATGTCCCAATAAATTATATGAAATTGAGTAGGAATAAATATTAACCCAACACATTATATCAACCCAACAGTTTTTCTATGTGAATATCACATACATATGAATAGATGACTAATGTCCTATGGATTCTCAGGATCTGCAATTATCGATTTTATCCACATTTTCGATGCCATCATGGATGTTTCAGCTGTTCCAAGATTTCGCAACTCCATGATTGGAAATATGACAGAAGTATGCACTAAAATCAAAAGACCACATTCTGTCATCTCCATGTCAAGCAGTGTCTCCTCAGGTAGCAGCAGTTCGAGTGGTTCTGGTGGATCTGCAGAAACTCCAGTAACACCTACCATTCCAATGGGTCTCGTCTTCGAATCAACCTGCGATAGTCCCAAACCCTTCCACAAATCTGCTACGTTGAACAGCCAATGTTCTATAGGTAATATTTCGAATATTCCTATTCTGCCTTATATACAATTAATATTTTGATATTGAATATTATGTTACTATGTGAGTTCAATCAGTTCTTCAAATTCAATTTTGAGGTATCACAAATTTATTGTGATATATAAGATTTGTTTCAAACATGAAACACATTTATGTAACGTATTATTAAGATGGTGATACAATTACAAAAAATTCGAAACCTTCAATCGTGAATCAATTCATATTCAGAAAAAGTTATTTACAGATGTTTTGTTTTTTTTTTTTCAGAGAGTGGCATTATAACAGATATGTCGGTTGGATCAGACGACTTCTCAGAACAACTGAATACAGGATCTTGAAGAACTTGGTTCATGATTCATCATTGTAGAATTTTTATGAGAAAGAAGAAATTGAATGATTCTTACATGTTCTCATTGTGGCTAAACTTTGCCATAAATACTCATTCAAAATTATGTTATTTCAAGTTATGAAATTTCTAATCAGTCCGAAAAATAATTTTTCAAATTCAGCGACAATGATATCATGGTGTCAAATAATATCAAGCTCAGATCTTCTGTTAGTGATGAAGGAATGATATAATTCTATTATTACCGTAATATGACTAATCGAGTCAAAAAACACTATGTGCCAGGATATGTTACTTAAACTTAAGTTGTAGATTTTTGAGTTGAATGAAATAATATATCATCATTATCATTTCCTACTGTATGTATACTATAAATTATGATAGTGTACATATGAATCAATACTTCAGTCTCAATTTTTCTGGGAATCAAACTGGGATAAGAAATTATCAGCAAATGTACCTTATATCAAAATATGTTTATATACCTATTCATCTCGTATTTTGTTTTTTCTCAGATACGTTATTTATTACTTTGTTATAGTTAGTAATAAAATTCAACCACTTTGAAACTCATGAAGTAACATGAAACATGTATATAGAGAAAAATAGTTGATACATTCTTGACGTATTGTACTCGACAGGTTCTGTAATTCAGTTGTTTCCACCAAGGTTATTTAATGCAAAGAATGAATATGATGACTAATAGAATCTTCTCTTTCAAACAAAAAAGTTTCACATATTCGAAATACTTCCTTGAATTACTCAATAATGATCAAAATCTTTAAGAATCAAGAAACATTCGCAAGTGGAATGTACTTTTTCATAATCTAGGATCAATAAACGAATACATGGAAAAATCTGTGGATTATGTTTTATATGGTGACTCAGTTGACAAAGGCAGCCTGTCTATTTGTATCTTTAATAATATTATTAGATGGAATTTTGTAAATGCATGATTTTTATAATTCACTGTAGTCATACTGGATCTTATTGGATTATATACAGATGCAAAAATCACGTTTTTCATTTATTCACCTTCTCATTTCCAATCATTCAACTTCACAATTCTTTCATGAAATCGTTTAGTGGATTATATAAGATAGTCTATTTGACTTGAGTTTTCTGCAATAATAAACTACTCAGATAATCGCTCATGTAAATGAAAATTATAAAGCAGAATCTAGATTCGACTAATCATCACAATGATATTTAGGATCAAGCAGAAACACTATTTCTATAAATCTGAATATGGATTAATAAATTTTGAAACTGCTGCTTGCCAAACCTTTATTTCTTAGTTTTCGCGAATACCAGAAAAAATTCGTGGTTTCTTGATGTAATCAAATATTGTTCTTCACAGTGGTGACAGTTGAAAATATGGTAGAAATTTCCAAAATCATTGTACAGAATATGTGTGGTTTTCAACTCAGAATCTACCTACTTTGTATCCATTCAGATGAACTAGATTCTCAGTCTGTATATCTTGACTCATGAAACTTTTACTGAATATGTAGAGAATGGGCTTTGAAAATATTTCATGAACTATTGTACGTGAAATGAACTATCGATTATTTTAAACTTTAGGTTGAGGTAAATTGTATCGAATTGAGGAAATTACCACATTGCAACAAAGCTGGCGACCGATTTAATGAAACAAGTTGTGAAATATTCATTCATTCGAACTTGAGATATAACAGGTGGAGTTATAGCGACTTGGATATTTTAATGCATAGTTAAGTAACGCGGGATGTAGACTGTTTTCTCAGAAGAGCAATATGAACTGGAATTTCAAATTTCTTCCCGTTCATATGTTCGGGCGCAATATGTATGTATCCCCATTTTTATATTGCGGTTGTATTGGTGGAACATCTGTTCAATCTACCTCCCTTATTATCCGCATATGCCGCTTTCACATTCCCATTTTATTGAAATATGCGATACTCTTTTTAGCCAATTCCGAAGATATTTTCTCAGGGGACGATCAGCTGACATTCCCGTAGAGGTAAATTTGCCGTACTATAAAAACTTCTTGACATTCCGTTTAGACCGATTGAAAATATGATGAAAGTATCCACTCAACAACTGCAATACTGGGATAATTGTACTAAATATGTGTATTATTCTTTCGAGTGATACTTTCATTTCCTCGTTCTCAATTATATAAATGAAAATAATATCATTAAATTAATCATCATCAGAAGGAACGTTTTATTCGCTGAACAGGGCTTATACCATCATAATGGTTGCCGTTGAAGATGATACAGGTCTAAAAAAAAAATTGGTTTGATACCGGTAATTCTGTGCTATAATTTAATTAATCAGCACGCAAGACATTGCGCGAAGCTGCTAAAGTCTTGAAGCTACGTTCAGGTTTGTGTGGATCATCAATTACCTAAAAAATGTATCAATTCCTTTTCTTGATCAATAATATCCATATGCCGTCGTCAAAACGGTGTTGCATAAATCATCCAAATGCATTTTATTACATTTGTGGTGAATATGTAGTGACGAGTTATCCTATATCAGATGAAAGTGATGAAAGATAGATACCAAAGTCTCTGGAATGAACATATGATGACAGATAACTATTGGAGTATTACATGAGAATATCCTGAGAACACCAATTGAAGAAAATCTGAAAAGAAATTTTCGTAATCTTTGAAATGATGTGTAATCGAATATAATTACACGTTTTGAATCGATTGATTTTTTTAGTTTTTTTAATACTTCAATACCTTCTCCCAACATATAATGAATATTTCAATGCAATCTAGAAAACTATTAGGATATGCATGGGAGAAGATAGGATAAGAACAACAAAAGATTTATCTTTAATATCATCAAAAATCATTCATTGTGCAATTGTTCGTTCAAATATGGAATATGCATCAATTGTTTGGAATCCCTGTTATAACATTTATATAAATATGCTTGAAACAATACAGTACGAATTTTTAAGATATTCAGCATATAAACTAAATATTCCCATAGTTAATTACCATGTGGACAACACAAATTTATACTCCAAGCTAAATATTGAAACGTTCGAAATTAAGAGAACACGAACGGACTTTTACTTTTTGTACAAGTTGCTGTCAGGTGAAATTTTCTGCCCTGATCTTCTGCACAATGTTGGTCTGAAAATGAAGCCTTTCGGGACAAGATCAATTGCTACATTCCATTTACAATTCCATCAAAGAAATTATGGTCTAAACAGCTCGTTAACACGTGTAATGAGGAATGCAAATAGTACAAATGTGGATTTTTCAACTAATCTCTCAGTAGCTTTAAGAACTCATTAGTCAATAATATTCCATCTGGACAAATAAGTGATGTTATGTAGGATTATGATATGTTTCCATTTTTGTTTGTTACACATATTCATTTCGAATAGTTTTGTCAAACTTTGTATTTGGAGTGAAAATCGTAATTAGGGTAGTTATTTTTATTCTAAATTTGCTGTAAAAATTTTGTATTTCACTAATATTGGGGGCGTTCCCCGTAGAATAGATGAATGAATAAAAATAAATAAATAAATAAATAAATAAATGAATAAATAAATAAATAAATAAATAAATAAATAAATAAATAAATAAATAAATAAATAAATAAATAAATAAATAAATAAATAAATAAATAAATAAATAAATAAATAAATAAATAAATGAATAAATAAATAAATAAATTGAATGTTTTCCGATTTATTAATCCCTGCGAAATATAGCGTAGCTTTAAAAGAGTACGATAAAGTTTTTATCAGTGTAATTTGTAATAAAAGAATAGTATCGTTATGTACTTCAATAACACCTTCCTGATTTTGAATCTTATGTATTATTCGGTATATTAAGTTTTTTATATCACGACATTGAATTGTATCAATGATTTTCGAACACCGAATATAGTTACTTTATCATTTTGGATTTATTCAGGTGATGAAAGGTGTGGTGATTTTTTATGTCCGATAAGCACAATCTTGAAAATTATTATTGATGAGAAGTAATGCACCATAATTAAACACTTCGTAACAGTGAATGATTGCTGTTGCATGTGTTCCTTTAGTGCTTTATAATTTGTTGAAACTACCCTACATTCAAATGAAACAAATCATACTTAATCGTTCATGAGTATCCTCTGGGAATCAATATGCACTCTCACCATACAGACGAAAACAAAGAAGTTTTCAATGTCTATTATTTTTTTAAGAAGAGGCCAAATTTTCAACATAAAACAGCAACAAACTTGCATTACTCGATAAAAAAATCCCGAAACAGAGACTGTATGGAAGTTATTGTTCTTGATTAAAAAAACATAACTTCACAATTTCATTTATTCGATTCTAACAGCTGCAGGAGTCAATTCTCGAGTACCACTTAAAATTTTGGTGGCCACGCAGATTGTTTTGGTGGATATATTCATAGTTTTGGTGGGTGATATAAAAGATGTTTTATATTGTTTATACTTCCTTTCAACTAATGATTATCAGTTATTCACGACCATATTTGCTTTAATACAATGAAAGTGATTACTCTTCTCGTATATATTTGTGACAACTAGTTGTATTCATAAATTCGCCATTAGCTGAACTCCATAACAATTTTTCAGCAACCAATATAGATCTATTCCCAGTATACCATATTGCCGAACAAATAGCTATAAATCTGCAGTATTGACAGCTCAAATTTTCCGGTATCGCAACCAATGCCTGTAGAGCTATTAATTTCGATTGTCCTCTCTTCCCGTCCAACTTATATGCTTTCTATAAATATATCAGCTCTCCGTTTTACATTTTGCTACTGTCCTGGAATTTATCGTTATCAATAGGAATTCGATTTGCAGGACAACATATTTTCCACCTACGATTTATTTCGAAGGTTTTTCCAATTCCACGAAACTCCCTAGCCGATTACATGTCACAGAGTCGCTAGAGAGCGAATACAAGAGGTGAAGAAAATACGATGTTGGTACTGGCGAAAACTAGATAATTGTGAATTGTGATCGCTTTCTCTTTCAGATACAATGGTTCACGAACATTGAGAATTATTTTCATCAGATAATGTGCTTAAAAAATCAGTTCAACATTACTGGTCGTCCTGAATCAACAGATTGTGGCCTATGTATACAACTTTGCGTATAGGATTTCGACGTGGACTCAAATATTGCTCAAGAGCCCATTTCGTATTATGAATTTGCTGTATTTTTATTGAAGAACACCTCTACACCCGTATTTCAAATGCAAAATTCTTGTTGAGGAACGATTTGAATTAAGTCGTTATAGACAACAAAATCTACCACGTAGCAAATAACTTTCAAGAAAGTGTAGTTTTAGTATAGCTATTTTATATTCATTATCAAATATGGTGTGTCTTGATGGCTAGAACGATGCATAGGATTGTAGCAAATAGCAAATGAAAATACCAATGCGATATCAATTTAAAAGTCCATGTATCTCAGCAGCACGTTTTTTTGACAAAAAATTTGAGGCACAAAAACGAACTACATTATTTTATTTTGATCTAATTTTATTATTGCAATAAACTTGAGAGTGACAGCATGTTTGAAGGCAAAGCACATAAGTATCTATGCGACAAATGATTAATACTAACACGTATCTTCTCCCTGCTGAAATGACAATTAAGACAACATAAATTTAAAAAGTTTATCTGTAAAGTGTTGTATACGCCTTGTCAGAATTTGACATTTCGATGAATGAAGGCATTTTTCGTTATTCACTAATTTATTAAATTTAAATTTAAATCGGGAAAAAAAGATGATATTGAAAATTATAGAGCAATTTGTATGCAGTCAGAAGTTCCTAAGATGTTGGATTATTTTGTAATAAGAAATATCTCTTGGATGTGTAAGAATATAATAAATGATCAACAGCATGGCTTTGTACAGGGAAGATCAACAAATACCAATTTATTGGTCTATCAGTATTATATTCTATTGAATTTTGAAAATAAATCTCGGGTCGACTCTATATATATGGACTTTTCTAAGGCCTTTGACAGGGTCAACCATATCCTAGCATCCAAATTAATATTTCTTGGTTTTGAATGGGCGAACACAATGTGTGAAAGTGGCTGGATGCATTTCACATGCAATAAAAGCATCTTCTGGGGTACCCCAAGGATCACATTCTGGCCCACTACTCTTCAACTTATTCATAAATGATATTTTTGTGTCAATTAAAAACTCCAAATGTTTATTATTTGCTGACGACCTGAAATTATTCCGCCATATTAACTCGTTCCATGATGCCAACTTGCTGCAAGATGATGTAGATAACTCAATCCCCTGGTGTCAACTCAATAAAATGAATTTGAATATCAGGAAGTGTTGTGCAATATCTTTCTCCCGGTTGAAAACATCCATATGGAATCCTTGGTAATCAGTTGTCACGTGTCGAAGAGTTGAAAGACTTAGGAATAAAATTTAACTCCAAACTCAATTTTAATAGCCATATCAATGAAATCACAGCTAAAGCTCATAAAATGTTGGGCGTCACCTTTAGGACATGCAGGGATTTCAGTCATAACACAATAAAGATACTCTAATGCCCACATGTGAGATCCATTCTGGAGTATGGGTCTATTGTCTGGTCCCTATAGTATGATTGCTATGTCAAACAAATTGAAAGAGTACAAGCAAAATTGTGCTTATAAGATGGGTTTACTTCGAGAGCATTATGAATATGTGGAAATGAGAGAATTTCTAAACACTCAACCACTTTCTCATAGAAGATGTGTCTACGATATATTGTTTATGCAAAAAATACTCTCAGGCAATATCAACTGCCCACAAATACTTGAGACCATTGCAATAAAAACTCCTATTTATAATACCCGTACTCCTGATCTGTTCGCAGTTTCATTTCAATCAACCAATTATGCATATCATTCTCCTCTCAACAGAATTAAAATGTCTTCTAACAGATATTCGCGAGAACTTGACTAGTTTTGTATGGATGTTAATAAAATTAGAAAAGTTTTGAATGATGTTATTACTTGATGTTCTTGTTAAATGTTTTATATGTGTATTGATTGTAATCTACCTTTATGTAAATTTTCCATGCATGTGATATTCTTTATTCTTTGTAAATTGAGTTATACCGTGTAATGAATAAATAAATAAGGTAGAATTATTTCAAATTATTCTGGACATGGTTATGATAGATATTCTGGACGATGTATAAATGTTACCAATTATTCATATAAACTTGAGAAATCGATCCATATATCCATATTGATTAGAAATAATAATTTATCCCATGTTTGATACATTAATTCCACAAGGTCACTCACTTTATATTTTCATTTTTATTCGCTTCCAAATTTCATATTTCGACTGTGTATCAGAGTAATAACACCACGTTTTGAATAGAAAACCATATACGTGTCGAACGTGTACCGTCACATGGAGGAAATCAGAATCGAAAATGCGCATGCTCAGCAGCCATGAGATATTTTTACGTATGTCGTCGATGTGCAGCCTTACGTGTCTAACGAAGAGACCTTCCAGACAATCAGACAAATGTAGAAATCGTATTTCCACGTCGAATTATTTCGAAATTTTCCATCAATATGTATAGTAACTAAAATAAATGATTCAAACTGTCTGATCACAAACATGTATGCAATTCAAGAAACAAAAGTTAATCTTAGTTTCTTGGAGATTGTAAACGAAAACTGATTCTGCGACACATATTTCTCTGATTTTCTTCCTGATAACTGGGATATCTACTGTCCTGAAAACTTTGTGGGACATCTATCGCCTCCACCAGTTGCTTTTTCTTAACCCCACGTATCTACCTTAAAAGTTCCGTTGTGGTGGAATAAGGAATCCAATTCTCGAGCTACCCTTTCACTACAACACTTTGAACCGCTGTGCCGGATCTTACCGGAACTAGCCGATCCAGACGGCGCGGCATCGCGATGCGCCAATGTTTACTACCGACGTCGCGACGGTGTTTTCCTCAGTTTGTCGCATCGCGTCCACGAATGCCGGTTGGTAGCGAAAACGTCGCAGCTTGACGATTGACGTGGAGATTTTTTGAGCGCGTCTAACTTGTGGAATTTCTTGTGACCCTTTCAGTGCCTGTACAGCCAGTATTCTCACTAAAAAGGGTATGTTTTCGTATTTCTGGTAATTATTGATGAGTTGATTCTTTCTTCCAAGGCCATTTCGGGCATTCGTAGATATCGTTTTCCTCATTTCTGTTGGATCAATCCAGTTACCATATAAATAATTGGAAATTTATATCATCGTATTCAATCTAAAGAAAAAATTGTTCGAAAAAGATTTATATAATTGTAAACCAAAAAGAAATCGAATTCGTAGCTTTTTTCTCAAATTCGATTGGCTCAGTCGGATGATCACTAGAATTTGTACGGACCTATGAAAAAGTTGTCGAAATATTTTTCAATTTATTTTCAGTACGATATTCAAAATTGTTGATGTTAATATTACAAAAGTATTGCTCACATCGGTACTGTGAGACTGCAGAATCAACTATCGTTTTGATTGTCAATATCTTCTGAGAAACAATGCAATTCAACATGCAAATGAACTTGTTACAAGCACATACAGATCCAACTAAAAACATTTTAGAAATTCCTCTATAAAAGAATTCTTACGTTGAATGCCTAAAGAAAATTTTTGTAGTGTGAAAAAAAAATCTGCATTTTCGAAAAAGAAACTGACTGATTGATGCAACAAGTCCTTCATAAGGAAATGAAAAAGATAGAATATAACTTAATGATGCTGTTCAAAACTGTAATAATATTTTATTCGGAATGACTTTTTCCTGTATCGAGATTTGCGAAACATAATAAATTCATTGTTATATTTATCGGCTACACAAAATAATACGGAAGTAAAGAATCGACTACAAAAAACAATGATAGCACCTGAATAACTTGCCAACTGTCATCATCAACATCAGAATATTTTTCAAACATTTACTTGATTTCTTACATTTGGAAGAAATTTGGAGAAAAAGCGATAAGAAAATTTCAACTTTAAATCCAAATACTGGAATGTCACATTTTATAATTGCGAAAATACAGAGAATATTGAAAACTTATATTTGAACAACAACAGATGTGACAAAATCTATAATATCTAATTGAATATTATTTCGATAGTGGAGTTCTGTACTGATTTGAGATTTCAAAAACTACTCTAATACATTATTTCAGAACATTTATTAGCATACATATAAAGTGAACTCCTTTGCAAATTCGAGATAATAGTGTTGATTGTTTCAAGCGAATATAATTGGCTGCAATATAATATATATCGATCAGAAGTAAAATTGAAGCGTTGAATAATACAATAAGGTGACGAACGTTCTGTCTTTCACCTCTGTAGAACTTACCATGTACAATCAATTATGTACTTCGTTGCTTCTATTTGTTTCGACATACATCGTCTACTCCTTCTCGAAAGGGAATAAATGTCAATATATGACAAATATTGACGAATATATATTCGAGCATTTCCCCCGGCTATCCGATGTTTTATGAGGATACTTTTCCTGAACGAACCCGAAGTATGGATAATAAAATAATAAAATATGAATATGAAAATATAGCCTCAAACGAAATGGTGTTGATCTGGTCCCATGAAAACTTCGGCGGATCAATCATAGAAATGCTTTCATCTCGAATACAAATTGTTTATGGGTTGTTAACATAAACTCAATTCCTTCAATCGTGAAAAAATAATGAGAGAATTAAAATATTAACGTTTAAGGAAATCTGAGTATGATGATCAGGCGATAGGTTTCACAATACTGCATTCATTCCTAGAGAATTATTATCAGGATTTTATCAGGTTCAACGAAGATATATATACATATACACATGGATTTTCAACGTAACACCTACATTCAGTGGTTGTTCCTGAAAGCTGAAAGAATCTATGTAAACATTTTTTCTCGTATAAAATGTAAATCATGGGATATTTCCTCCAAAGAGTTCTCTATCTCGATTTTCTGCTTGGAATAATCTGATTCTGAATTCAGCACTGGCAATCTGCTTTTTGTTTCATTGGTATTCATGTGTAGATGTGTGAAGTTGTATGAGTTTTCTATATAGAGTTGTTGCTTTTAGATGGTACAAAATATTTCATCCAGGCCAAATATAATACCTAAAAGTCGCGTATAATTTCTCATTCCATCTTCATTAAACCATATAAACTTTTTTGTAGGAGTTTTACTTATATAACTATTAGCTTTATTCACTGAAACTAACAAGCACTGAGATCAGGAAATGTATTTAATGCTTCAGTAGTGAAATGAGGAAATATAATATGTTCAAACAAGAATATGTATGGAGGAATTCATCTTGTAAATCTGATTGCAATTAAGGCAAAAATATGAAATGTCTATCTTTCATAAAAAACTTTTTCTGATGATCTCATGAAAAAGCATAAATATTTCAAGGTGAAGAATTATGTGTTACATATAATTCACCGTATAAATACCAGAACGGATTTCGTTCCAAATTCTTCACTTTATAGTTCGTCGATAAATTGTTTCTAGCAGAGTTTTAATACCGTTTCGCTTAGTGTTTGAAGTAAAAAATGTTTTTAATTAAAATTCCAATTTAACATAACCTTTTGCTACACTTCATATAATCACCTTAGTTGTTTCGTGCCACCGTTTGGGTAATGAATATTAACATGACCTTTTGTTATTTTTCGATTAGACAAGAGGAACTATTCAGAATAAGTGAGTCTCAACCATTCGCGAGTATTCATTATCTTCATCATTATTTAG
This sequence comes from Plagiodera versicolora, assembly GCA_037013635.1. Taxonomy (NCBI): domain Eukaryota; kingdom Metazoa; phylum Arthropoda; class Insecta; order Coleoptera; family Chrysomelidae; genus Plagiodera; species Plagiodera versicolora. The sequence continues at coordinate 5,871,383 of CM072990.1, forward strand.
TAGGTAATAGAGTAGATAATAGTGATAAACACCTATCCATATTTTTATGAATTCAACTCCTTTTTCGCATTCAGGATACCTATGTTATTTCGAAGTTCATCTATATATGTTCTCTTCAAGTAGTGATATATTATTGAGCAATTTTATGATCGAAATGAATACTGCAAATCGAATTTGCCTCATCTTGTATTGACTTGGACTTATCAACGTTTAATGACTTACCACTGTGAATAACCCTCTATAAAAATCCATTTCTGAAATGTTGTTTATCGTGCAAAAATATCGAGAGAAATATCGGTGAAGAAAAACGCAGTTTTGTTTGCACTGTTACTCTACCATCGTTGCAGAATGAAACGTGATTTAAAGAATTTCATGGTTGTTAACGTCAGAGACAGATGTCTCGAAACCGACTACGTGGCTTTTATTGTACCTCAAGAATCTGGCAAACGATATAGAAAGAAATATGCTTCAAACATCTATATGTCATAGTTTTGAGTTATTTGATGATTTTCATAGGAATCATCTATTTAGTATTTCAATACCACAAAAGTGATTAGTTATTTCTTGTGACGTTATATTACACGTTTCAAGTGATTCATATGGATTTTTCAAAAAACCAAACAGATTTGAGTCTTGTTGATTCGTGTTCTTGGCTCGTCATTATGTTTGCTGCAAATGATACGCAGAAGAGATTTTGATAATTATATTCCTGAGAAGACACATCAGTGAAAATCTGGGTTGTGTTCAATTGCTTGTGAGTAGACTGAATACTCTGAGAAATGTGGATTTTGTATCAAGAAGACTTCAAATGTAATTGAGAGACGATGACTCTTCGGATGTTATACCTGTGGAATTCCCATTCCATTCATTTGTAATTGGAGTAGAGAACTTCTCAGTGAATATCCCATTCAACTGTTGAAATAACTAGTATACCCCAAGAGATTCCTACCCTAATTCATATACAAGGTATGCCGATACTAATGAAAATCCTAAATGTCTAAATAGGGTGTTCACCTTTCATGTTCATTTTCCACTCCAAGCCACTCATTAGAATAATCATTTGGAATTTTTGGGAATGATTTTTCTCCCTTCTATTAGATGTATTTCTCATCGTATCCTCCATTACTTGAAATTTAACTTGGTACCCATGTTTTCGAAGCACATATTGATGTTTCCATGGCAACATTAACAACTCGTCTGTCAACTTCTTGCGAACTCATCCATATTTTGGATGATTATTGAGAAAGCATTACAATTTTTCCTCTAACAGCTCGAAGAAGAACTACCGATATACTTTGTTATTGACTGTGAGATTAGTAGAATGAGAATTGCGTCTCGTCTCTCTTGATATGTGAGATTGAGTTCACTATTTCTAGTCAATATTTACCTATGTCAATATCTGTGAAGGTTAATCGACTTCACTGAACAACTGGAAATATATAACTTCCATAAATTTGATTTACGAACACTTTTCTCGTCAAAACTCAATGGAAGAAATGCTTAGCATGAAATGGAGAACTCTTCTCCAATATCCGCCAAAAGGCAATACAAATATAAATAAAAATATTAAATGAATTATTCCACAAGAAATAATGTGGTAGCGACAAAGTTTATTGGTGAATATGAAGTATCTACCAATTCCTTCACTATTAAAAACCACGTAGAAGAGTTTGAGAATTTCGTTCAGTAACTGTGGAAAATACTTCATAGTTGTGAATTCTTGAACTAAATATATACATAATGTGCATGTAGAAGACAAATCTATTTTATCATCACATGAACAACATGGAAGGAAACTTCTGAAAGCTTGATGTTAAAATTGTTATTAATGTTGCAACTGCCAATCGTCCCTCATTCGATATAAATAATTTTTCAGAGCAATAGTATGTGTATATAATCTGATCTTCTACTTTTCAGACAATTCTTCTATGAATCTATGAACAGTCGAGGATATATCGATTGCATGGAGGTCTTGATGTATTGAGGAACAAGAAAAATTCCCCAATACGTCACTATCACAAAAACTCTCCCAAATATTGTGACATTTCCCCTCAACTCCTGTAAATAATATATTTGCATGAAGTCTCAGAAATGCTCAAGCATCTATAGAATATGAGGACAATTGAAGACATCGTTTCGGCACATCAAATGTTTGAGATGCAATTTCAATTATTCTGCAAAGAACTCCAGTTCACATTTGACGTTGTGAATAAAAGTGAATTGAATTCATTTCAGAGTGCAACTGAAACAAAGCTACAGTTCAGCTCCTAGTAGCCGACATTGTGAACTTTCTGTTCATGGACTTCTGGAAATTAGTTCCCGAACAAATGTTGCAGAACAATTCTCATAACTCGGAATTCCACCTTCATTACCTCCTTTCCCATTGTTCATGTTCTCGGCCAACATATCTTCGGAATTGATAGTAATTTTATTCGGCCGACGTTCTTTCTCGACTATAAGGGCCGTGCGCATCAAGAGTAATTTATTCACAGAACTATTTATGTACGAACGTTTCAGATATGTACACGTCCAGTCCTTCCGTGTATTGGGCAAATATACTATCGGTAAACACAGCCTTTGTTCAAATACAGGATGTGCAGGACTGCCAAGATTTGTGGAATCCCCGCCGAGTTTGTTTGATAGCGAACACTTCGAACCGGTCATAATTAGTTGGAGACAGTGGCGGGTAGTATGAGCTTACGCAGAACATTCTTCTTCAACTTCGAAGAATGCTCTGGTATTGATACAGAAATTCTTTAATGCTATCAATCATTCATTCTGTACCTTTTTCATTGCATAATTTTCATGTTCTTAATTCCCTTCATTTCCTATATTCAACAATCGAAAAACTTCTGACGAATAAATCACGTGATGGATTTTTTTTTAAATCACAAGTTGTCATCAACTCAGGCTCACCTTGAAACCAACTTAGCCCTCATGGGAAATACTTGATTTTCAGTTTCTCAAAAAAATCGCCTTTTTCAAAATCTGAATAATATTTTTCGAAAAATAAGTATTCTGTACGATAAACCATCTTTATGTTTTGAATAATATAACGAGTTGAAATGAAACATTCAATTATTTGAATGTAATCAGGATCATTACATCAGGAATTTAACAACTTTTTAAAACTTGCTGAGTTGGCTGATTAACATACGAATCGTGCGAGAGTATGTGTACTGAAACCTTCATGAAACCCTGATCGTAATTCTCGAATGAGCTATGAGATCATTATTTCGAGTTGTTATACGGCTTTTTTGTTATGGAGTATCATTTCAATTAATCTCTCACAAGCTATCATACCTGATCTCTATTTTATTCTGATAAAGAACATATTCCAGCTATGAGAAGGAAATAATGTTTGGGGCTGTGTGTCGTGAAAATAGAATTATGGTACCATTTAACAAGTTGCTTGAAATTTCTCAGCAGTACTCATAAACTTCTCAGAAAACTACTGGTGAGTTATATTATAGATTGAGATTCAATGAGATTGGTGGATGAGGAATAATTTGAATTTTTGACGATATAGCAGTGGGGAGAGTGAATTCTTATATATTTTCTCAAAATCAAATGGTTACATCAAGAAAATCAATTGGGGCATTATGTAATGGTGTCGATGTAGGGATTCAGACAGATTACAAATATGAAATTTTTGAGAATGCTAAAAAGTAATAAGGTTCCAAGGGAACAGTAGCCTAGTAGGTATATCCTGAGAAGTAAGATCCCATTTTAGTTCATGATTACCTTGAAAATCACCTTATCCCAGCAGCAACACCATCAATCGAAGAGTGGAAATGACAAAGATGCTAAGTGCCAATAATAAAGTCTGGAGATATTCAAGAAAAAAGTAATATAAAAGAGGATATTTGTTTTTTGGTTCATTCGCATAAAAATTGTGTTTAACGGAAAACCATTTCAAACATACACTACTATAAATCATGAAACAGCTGAAAATGAGAATAATTTTTTTTATTATATTTCCCTACAATTCACAAGCAATTTTTAATATATTGTCTTCCAGTTGTTTTCTTTCTTCAACCCTGATGAAATTAGGAATTATATAACCCTGTCATAAACATTTAATCACATAGCAATTTTGTCACCAATCATTGTGATCATCTACTCAATAATAAAACGAATACATCGTCGTCTTCTGGTAATCCATCATGATACATTAACCTAATAAGAATCTTCGGTGAGCCATTTTATTTCCCAATAAGTTTCTTGCGTGACCAATATGGGCGGTGGGTCTATTCATTTGTCCATTAAGACAAATTGTGGCTCATCAGAAAATAACCAAGAGTCACGTTGCTGTTACGTTTTCGCTGTTGGATACTTTCAGTTGATTATATGGAATGATTATATACAGTAACGAAGATTAACGGAATCATCTAGGCTTCTTTTTTACAGTGTAATATGTTGCAAATCCCTCATTCTTATATCTATAGTCATCATGTCCCAGCGCACCAAAATAAGACTGATGATCCTTTTTCTGTGAAAAATGAACTAGATCACAGTACCTGCTGCACTCTTCTACGGTTTTTAAAACAATGTGTAATTCATAAATCGAAACAGTTCTGAAAATATAGCATAAGAATGATAATTCATAGGCGTAGAATTGATGAAACATTTTGTTACATGAAATGAGTTTTGTGCCAATTAAATTTGCCAGAACTTTGTTGAATAAAACTGCAAATGTGAAGTAGTTTGGTAATATTGATATATTTCACATTGTTTTTTACGTTTTTGTATCCATAATGATTTCATTGATGATCCTTAAAATTATTGTTGACTATATTCACAGAGAATATTCTTTCGGAATAGTAATAGAAAAGTAATTTTGTATTCATTTCATAAAGAGCTGGATTATTCAATCCTTAGTTTCCTGTTTCTTGTAACGAGTTAGTTTGCCACAATTCAGTTCTACTAAATACGTATACATAGGTTCATTCCAGAGGGATTTGTAGGGCTGCGGTCAAAATTACTGCTAATCAGAAACTGTGTCTAGGGATATGCAATCGCTTTGGACTTAGATTCGGGTCTTCGGGTCTGTACCTTATTTATTTTTAGGTAGGATTGCAATATTTTCGATATACTTATCACGGAATCGTGAATATCCATGAACTTTCTGTACAATATATTTAAAAAGGTAATGAAGCTATTTTGAATTATTTAATTAGTTCAATCCGATTACATCAAATGTGTAGGGATGAGACTCATCATCCACAATCCCTCTTTGGGAAGTGTGACACTTATACTTCTTGTATACCACGAGGTAATCATGACATTTCCACAACCTTAATTGTCTCTCATGGTGATATATTTCCGAGCTTGTATCTATTGCTACTAATTGGAAAACGCATTTTTCTGAAAATATGGAAACATATAATCACTCCACTTATGTACCAATAGGTTTTGGATGAATGTGAAATTATGTCGATCCAGATTTGTCGGCATCAATGACATTCTCCATTTCGTGATTGCCATTTCAGCACATCACAGCTATTTCACCAATTATCATCTGGTTTACAACTGTGGAATGAACATCTGCAATGAAACGATACGGAATTAATTTCAGGAGATGTTGTAAAGGGACAAGCAGATCCGGAATCAACCTTTCTCATAGCTATCAGATTATTGGCATGGCTAATGTAACTTATATGAAAGCGAGTGAAAATTTCATTTATATATAGAATGACGTGATCAGAAACAAGTGCAGAAATTGATCAATTTCTGAGACTACCGAGAAGTTTCTTCAGCATAATGATATGATCTTCAAACTTGTATTCCACGAGAACTTACAGGAAAGAAATTGCTGCTCTTATCAAGAGAAATATTTTTATTACTTTTTCTGCCTCCTAAAACTGAGGATAATATTGGACAGATTTTTACATTCATCATTCCATATTTCAACAAACAGAAACTGCTGTGAGAAATAAATGTTCTGAAATATTGAAATTAATTATAATTCACACATATGAAAGAATAACAGTGGAAATATTTCCCTCCCCAGTCAAATTCCTACGACTACAAATCACAAAAGCGGAACAGATTGTCAAAATTGTTGCATTCACGAAATTGAATGAGTTATTCGTCTCCACAACAGCGTACATATTTGATATTACCCCAGCACCGAGTCAAGTTAATGAGAAATTCTGAATATCAAATCCATGTAGGTAGAACTCATTCAGGATTGAAGTAATTTTTTCAGAAATCACATCGAAATTGTTTTGATACTGACACAATGGAACACAAATATTCTGCAACGCAGTCGTAGGCGTGAAAACATGCCCGCGCTTTGCCCGCAATGTGGTGCACATATCAGTTGATATGATCAGCACTGGTATTGAGTAACTTCTTATGGTTGCATGCTTCAGAATATTTTCTTCTTTGAACCTAGGAATTGTTGAACACCTCGTATGTAACGATCAATTTCTTTTCTATGGTCGAATTGAGCAAATCTGCTGGTTATAAATGCATATACAGTTTCTGGTTCACGAATCGATAATGCTTTACTTCGATGTACACAATAATAAGTATTGATTTTCATACGTTGCAGTTCGGTTTTCGAAACAATTTTAACAAGCTTGGATATCAGTTACTTCAATCGTTGAATCATAGATGATGATTGGTATTTTTGAGTTTATGTTTCCAATTATTCAGCATTCAATGAAGTGTTCATCAAGCGGAGTAATGAAACGGTTGTAGCATACAATATTTCAGTATATACAGATATATACATATTTCTGATACATAAAAAAACTGGATGATTTCCGAAGAATTAATTGATAGTACAAAATTCATCATCAAAATAAAGTAATTGACACCGTGGTTTCGAACTGTGAATGCATTCTCTTTGAACTGAAAGGATATCACATTTTATTCAGTATCAAGTGTCTTGACTTTCAAGTCTGCTCCTCTGTGACAATGAATCTATGGAAACATTCTTTCTCGCAGAAAATTTCTATATCATTTCTATGCTATTTCTCACTTATGATTTGATTTTGAATCAGAGTACAATCTGAGTGTTTCTGGATACGAAACATTTATTTGTTTGACATACGGATATTTCGATGAGGAGGATCGAAGAGTATTGCTTTTATGTCATGTTTGTATGGATATTATTATTCTAAATTTTCACGAACCTGTCCAAAGTTTTCGAACAAAGATATGGAATATACAAATTGCCATTCATGTTCGGCAAATTTTCAAATTCTCGAGTTCATCACACTTCTTGATTCGGATTGTTGAAAAAAACATTTCTGATGAATAATCCACGTATCAACGACATTACACTATTTCAAGCAGTCTCAGTTGGTAATTTGGGTTAGATTTGTCTGAGTGGAGAGAGATAGTGTCTCAAGATTTCGAGAAACAGCTTCGTAATTAGTTTTCAGTCGAATAGAAATCCCTATAGCAATAATATGTCGCATAGTGTGAATGACAAGCAGATCTCTTTCAGTTATATGACGTACCAACAAAGGATGAAATGGATCTCCTTAGATGAACTGAGTTCTACTATTATTGATTACCAATACCTGAGTAGTTCAACACATATTGAAATATTAATATCGTCCCTTTCTACACTGAGTAGGTAGATGTATTGATCACTTCTACGATGGGGTGTAAAAATATGCTATGACATCATCTAAGTTGTAGCTTTCATGACATTTCTCAACTTCAGGTCAAAGTCCCTTCCGCTATTGATATTATTGTAATGATTGATTTCATTTCACATGATCTCAATGAATAATTAGGCTGGAAAGTCATCTCAACATGAAACTGACGATTTTCGTTTCGATTGTCGAAAGAGTATAAATTCTAAACCTTTGAGAAAGTCGAGTTGAAGGATTCCTTTATGAAAAACTTTCATTATCAGGTTTAACGAAAGTAATTTGATCGAGACCACAAAGGATAGGTTGATTGCAACTTCGTAAAAGTTGAGAGAGATGTTAATATATAAAATGAGTTCGCAATATTCTCTCAAGATGATTGTTTTATCATCAAGTTTGAATGTATTCCAGATCGAATTAGTGTCTACTAGAAGGAAAAAGCATGAAACTACGGAATATGAGAATTTCTGCTTCATTTTTATATGATTCATGTGAGTTGTATGTATGTATGAAACTTTCCTGACAGCGAGTGGCGTCATCTTTTGAAATGAGTAGTTGTCCATCACAGGTGTCTTCCAATGAAAATGGCAATAGTTACATGTTTCTCTCAATCGCCCTGGTCTAATCGGCTGATTACGGTCGTTTGAATTTACTTTTCACTTATCTGAGACTGACCCAATCGTATCGCACAAATATAATCTCGTCGGTGACATTTCAAGCGGTCATGACAAAAGCTATAAAGCAAATGTTTCTCAGTTTTTAAACTATATATATATATATATATATATATTCGCCTTTTTAGTTCACTATTATAGCACGTTTTTTAGTTTTTCCAAAGTATATTTTTTGTCGTTCAAAAGATTAATTGTCACATGTCGATGTTTCCTGTTGCTTTTATTATCGTAGGAATACCATATCATCATCATGAGTTGTTTATAGTTCAAAAAACGGGAAGGAATTGTACCGAAGGTATAAAGGGTATTTTGGAATTTGATTTTTCCAGTAATTCATCAATTAAAACTGTTTTTCATTTGTAAACACTGCTCTATGAAATGTATACCTAGTTATATTTCCGATCCAGAAAATCAAAAATGCTAACAAGAGAATTGTGATTCGATAATCTCGGTTCAAATGAAATTTCGTTTAACCAACCTGGGTATTATTGAAGTGGCCAATGTTTACTGATGATATTGTTCTGATTCACAGGGCGGGTACAAAGCGAAAGTATGCAGTTTGGAGAGAAATGGAAATATTTATTTTGAAATATCATCGGTCTACGTGTATATGGTGTTCATTTGGAAAATATTTCCGAGGCAAGGTAAACAAAGCGAGCAATGTAATGCCCTGTTCAACATTTCAGAGAATTTGCAAAAATTGTATTTGTTGAATGATGACAATGAGTTTTTATGTGAGAATATTTACACCATTTATTTGTTTTTCAATTGTTCAGATTTAGGAACAACAACAGCATTATTGAGTTATTAAAATTTTGTGCAATCATAACTGAGAGAACTCATTTCGAAATTGCAAATTCTCTGAACTTTATGTGAAAAGGTGGAAACAATATAATTCAATATTCAGTATTCTTCGAGGAATTTATTTCATAATTGAATTCAATGTTGAGATAATCACTTACTCATTTTAATGCCAAGGTTCCAAATGCAATAGAAAGATCGATTTCATACCAACAAAACACAGGATCCTCATAGCATTCAATACAAATTTTGATGATTATTTGGATGTATTTCGTCCTAATACGTGAATTGAAATATACAGACCAGTCACTATAATTACTCGAATTGACTTCTCTCGATTTCTTCTCGCGAAGTTATTCGTAATTACAAATACATTTCAATAAACCAGATATTATCACTGATACTGAAGAGGGAGGATGATAGGAAAAATAAACAATAATGCTCGTGAATTTGGACAACTTCAAAATGCTGAATACGATCAGAGGTTTTCTTTCAAAAGAGGTGCTACTTCTCACTTGATTTTTTTTGTGGAGATGTTCAATGAAGATAATTATATCTCTATACTGATAATTGTCACATCATATCTATGTGTCCTGTTGATTTTTTAATGGAAAATAAATGTATTGTACATAATTATATAGCTTATATTCTGATATGGATATCATCAATTATAAAGGAAAACTTCAATCAATAGCAGTAATTTTTACAATACCACAATTATATTATTAACACCATGAAATTGAGGCTATTGCTAAACAATAGCGAAATACAGCAGAGGAAGACAATATGAAAAAGCATTATACGGAACGATGAAATGTAACTTTTCAGCTTTTCTCGCGAACCTCTGTTTTCTAAACGACATTTTTATAGGGGCAGCAAACTTCGAAGGTGACTGTTTCTACCATTAGGAAAGTTGCATGTCTGCAAATATTAAACGTTTCTCGACTCTTCGCTATACTCGGTCGATAAAAAAGGATGAAACACATAAATGGAAATGCAAACCTTCGATATGCCATTGAAGTGTCTGAATTGAGGGAATGATCCAAAATAATGTGGAGTTTCAGACTTCGCACTTTTTGAACTCATGAAATATCATATGATTGAGAGGTTTCACTGAGTATTGAAATCTATGACATAGGTAGATTCGTGAAATTTTCACTGAATAAGACTGGTGCTAGAATTTCAACTAAAAATTGAATGGAGCTCAAGAAAAATCAAATGAGGATGATATAAGATTTGGCTAAGAAGGTGTGTTTAGTTCACAAGGCTGTCAAAATATTTGAATTGACACCAGCGTTGTTACGAGTTCAAGGATGAAATTTATCATTATAAGAATGTCTGATTCAATATTTCCACCTCTCAATCTTGCAATAACGCCTGCAGAACGACTTATCAGTCGAGGTTGACATTTGGTGACAAAATTAATTGAGGGAAATTAAATATTTCTGCCACCAAGGTATTGAGCTGAATGGGTTAGGGGTAGTCAGAATTTTCAAAAAATCGATTTTTTTATTTTTGCATTTTCTTTAAGTATAATATTTTGAAAAAATATTGTGTGAAGATTTGAAGTGAATCCAACAGGAACAGATGACTCAGTGTAAGTAATTAAATAATTTGCATAACTCTACATAAGTCAATAGCAAAACTTCAAATGCGTTTTTCTCAAAACTATGTTTTTTAAACTGGTGATCACTGTAACTTAAAAACCGCCCGGTAGATTTCAATAAAATTTATACTACTTTTGAAAACCATAAAAAACTCGTGCCTGATCGAAGGATTTTTTTTTCTTTCAAAAATTTCGAATTTTTTTGAACAATTAACTGTCGGTTTTTTTCTCGAAAATCTGAAAAAAATTTCCTGATGCCGCCATTTTGTTAATTATGAAAAAAAAAATAAAGCTTCGATCAGGCACAAGATTATCTATTGATAAAACTAATTTTTCTTGTACAATTGATTTAAAATGAATCTCCAAGGACTTATGATGATCACCGCAAGGGACTTCTGGAGAAACGGGCTATACACAAACAGCGATAACTTTGAATTTTTTTTTTGAAATTTTGGTGAAACCAAGTCGAAACATGATGTATAGGGCGATGTTTTTATTTTGGTGAAATGAAGCAATTAACGAGCAAAAAAAATTATTGAAAATCAGCCTCTGACTACCCCTAACCCCTTAATACAAAATTTTATATAATTTTCGTACAATCTCAACTCTAAAAGCTCGTGATATATTCATGATTTTTCAATATCGAAATACTAGATCCATAGAAGAATTCTTATTTCTGATAGCGGAATTTTCCAAAAATATCCATCCTTCAGATTCCTTCATGTAATTTTTCAAAATATTTTCAACTTCAATACTCAACACGTTCAGGTTTCGAGGTTTTCAATAAATTAACAATGTAACCTTCATAATGTTCTACGAAGTTGGTTTCAACTTCTGACAGTAAATCATATAATCAAAAGTAAACATCTCCAACACCCCCTGCCCATATTCATTTCTCAAGAGTTGCTCTCATTATTTTGTAATTTCACGCTTTGGCTAATTTTCTAATTTAGGGTACAGAACTCTGATTGGGTTTAAACATAAATGAACTAACAAGAGATGTATTTAAAATTAATCTTCTCCCCTTTCTCTCACCTTGCTTTTCTGCTCTGGTGGTTTCACATGAAAGGACCGGAGATTTTCAGATTGTCATTACTCAAAATAACGTGATTTTAACATCATTTTCTAAAAAATAATCTGTCATGAAATAATGAAGTTATGAGTCTTTTTCGCCATACGAATTAGTCATTCTGAAGATAATGAATGTTTAAGAGCCTCAAAACACGAATCTGCATTTTTTCTATTATTCCGAATTGTATCAAAAGATTGAGATGTACTTCTACATGAGAATGTTGAAGTCTGGTAATCTTTATAGATTCCTGATCAATGCGGTTGTTTTCTTTTAAAATACAAATTCAAATCGGACAACTCCAAATATTTCAATACTATAGGGATGTGGAAGTGTGTCATGCTGTTAGCCACATAAATCTGAACTCTCATCACAATTTGAGTATCTTCGATCTTCATTTCCACTACAGTTTCCGAGATCTTAATGGTAAGGATCGTTCCTGAACACTCGTTATACCAAGATGATGTCTGAAACAAATGCATGCTATCTATAGCACACTCAAATTTATTAGTATCATGAGGTTGTAGAACAAATAGTCTTTCATCCACTGCCAACTAGTTATTGTGTTAGATATTACACAGCAGCCGTTGATATTAATCGGAACAACGAACTTCATGCAATGATTTAACAAATATACACTCCGATTCAACACACTTCTCAACTTCCATAATCTAATTGTCTCGCCACAACTTAAACGGTAACGTAACAGCTTTTGTCATATCACATTCTCCTCCTCAGCGTGATAATCAAATCCGAGTTTGTCTTCATTATGTGTCTGACAACAGTGCGTGTCATGTATATGGAATGATTTGATGATAAGCACGATAATATTCCACTAAAAAATCTCAAAATCATTGACAGAAAATTCTCCAGAATCGTAAAAAAAATTGTCATTCGGAAAAAATACTAAAGAGAAAGGGTATATGATGAACTAAGCTAGTTGAAGTATTTTTTTTTTTTCGAAAGAAACACTTTTGGGAGATTTTCATACATAATCTTCCTGTTCCAGAGATCCTTTCAGATATGTTGAGTGTCTATAATTGAAATCAACGATTGGTAATATTCAAATACCAAGGAATGTATAACGCTCAAATGGTAATATTTTAGATAACATGTGCAATGAATAGATTTTCCGGAAAATTTCACAATGTCTTGGAATAATTGTGGATTTGATACATTGCTGAACTAATACTAAGCAAATATCCACTCTTTTATGATATTCGAGTTGGTTTTTGGAACTCAAATCATGAAATAGATATAAAAGAAGAAAGTATCCTCTTGGACATCGAAACTACTGATTCTTGTAGACATTTTTCAAGAAATCGAATTACTAATATTGCCAAGGAAAGTCAATTTCGAATTTCATCGATATGGAGTGAGATTGTGTGTAATTATGAGTATCTACCATAGATAACCCTTCAATGGAATGATTCACATTCATCAATACATAAATGTTGTTTTGTTTGTGTATGAAGTATTACTCCCTTCAACTTATTCATCCTATTTTTCACGTTCGCATACACTGCACGTAATTTGAGGCCAAAAAATGGCTTTTTCACAAAGATACTACGCTAGTAAGAACAAGGAGAACGACCTCGATCGATAACTCATTTGCAAAACTTGAATGGCATAACACACTCGCAGGAGTCCATATACAGGGCGCGCTATATCAGTTCCGCGTATTACAATCTAAATTGTAAATTTTCGATGGCAGCACTTTAATAGCTATGCAAATGTAAACAATTTATCAACATAGGGGTTGCGTGTTCTATTAAAAATTCCAATTTTTTGTCTTGTTGCCACTTAGCTCTAATTTATTAACGCCGGGGAGTATTCCAAAAGTAAATCATTTTCGAATGAGCGTAATGAATGTCTCCTTTCTGATTGTGTTCGTTATCCGGAGGGAGGGGGTGTTCAAACACGATAGGTTATCTCTCTGACCGTTGCACGTTGTATACCGTATCGGGGTACAACTTCCTAGGAGGGCATGTCAGTCGACACGCAATGATGTGCATAACAATCACCTGGAATACAATCTACCGCCTCCTTCTTGACCCCATCGCTGTTTATGAACATGCAAAAACATAGTGGCAACGAAGCAGAGGCGTAGATATCCATTACAAGGAATCACATTCGAACATCAAAGTTTTGAAAAAAATTTACTCCCCTTCAATGGTGAGGTGTACTAATATCTATGATCTGTGACGTGCAAATGTCCCTAGGAATTCCAGAGACACGGTATCGAATCGAAAGTATCGATACTGTACTCATTGGCAGTATCGAATAAAAAATATTGTGCTGCCAAAGTATCGACACCTATCGAGTACTTTTCTTAGGGCCTGATGCGCGGTCAATATCAGTCAGTAAATCAAGTCAGTATTGGTATCAATACAATAATGAACAAATCATTAGTCAAAGAGTATTTATTTATATTTTTATTCAAAATTAAATGGCGTCACCATAAACATAAGCCGAGAACGCAAGTAATAGATGGATTATTTTTAAGTTCACTATTTGAAACTTGATTTCTTATTCGATACGATACCTGCCAAAGAGCACTCTTTGATTATAAGTATCGATTGCGAAGCATCGAATACAAAAGTATCGATATCGATAAGTAAGTAAGTATCGATACTTTTTTGACTTTTTTGTGTCCCTACCTGAAATGCGTGAGTGACTCAAATAACCACTGAAGTGATAGGTAAAACATTGGTAATATAATGCTATAAATACCTCAGAGCCAAGAAACCACTTCGGTAAAATATGAGCTTATAGAATTGTCATAATCATTTCTCGTGGTTGATGCAATGAACGTCACGTAAAAATGCGGAATATTGAAAGGGCTTCAATTATAGTCTATAATAAAATATTTTATCCTCATCGATACTTTATTTTGCTCGCTTGAAAAACAACTAATCCTACAGTTTCGAAAAACGTGTGTTGAAGTTACCATGATAATTGATCTGAGAGGAATACTTTGTCATGTCAAATAAAATACTCTCCTTTACTATCTACAAACAGATTACCGAAACAGTATTGATTTCCATTGAATATCAAGTCACCGACTCATCGATAAATTATTATCACTTCGATTCAATGAATTATATCAGAAATTGTCGACATCTTCAAACAACTTAACTGGAGATCCCGCATTGTCAAAGAAAACCATCTGACGAATTACAAATTAGGTCCTCTTCGTCTAGCTGAACTGAGTGCAGCAGTATTGATACCAATATTTATTATTTGAAGTACACGAATAAAAAAAATTACGTGATGTATTGGCGTGTTGTGAAGTCCGGTATATTAACTTATTATCTGATAAACAATCACTTTACCATTTCCTTAAGCTAAATTTATCAATTTGTCTGAACAGAACAGCATGCATTTGATGGCGTTACCAATATCGTATGTGACATCAATTATACAATTCTAGTTTGTTGCTGAATATACTCGTATATAATCGGATGAAGAAAATGAGAACATATCATAACATTAATAACCCTCTAATGGAAATTCAATATCGTTAACAGCTATATATGAAGTAAGTGTTTTCTTGTCCTGGATTTCAAGAATGTGTGCTTATTTCATATACTCGAGTGTTTTTCTCCATTATAATGTTCTAGTGAAACCTTCCGCATCATTCCCAGTTATTGTTTACTGGATTCAAAAAGCGAAATGGCTGCGAAAATTCATTAGGTATACTTTCAAGAAAGTTAAAATTGTTGGGCTCGTGTAACAGTTCAACATAATTTTCTGTTCCGCATTCGATAGTTTCAATGAATGAAATTCGGTTTTCTGCTTGCAGTGAATATCCACGTATAATCTATCTTTCCAGGCATCTAAACAATTGTCAATCGTAGCGGTCATTCTAGGTTGGCTCGAACAATGATCAAACAGTAGTATTATTGGAAATTAAAGTGCTCATCATCAATTATCAAAGTAAAGGGCCATTTTCGATACAACAATTCTCCTCGGTATATTCATAGGAGTCATTATACATCACAAGGCATAAACAAGTATGATGCATTAGCTCAACAACCAAACATGGCCTGATGCACTGTCGGTATATCAAATCATCATTATTGACGAGCCGATACATCAAGCAAATGAATTATATCCATGATGTTGTCAGTGAATATTCCGGTCACCAACTATCGTATATGAGGACTTCATTCCTTATCATCCATCAACGAGTCTCATGATTTTCAGAACTGGTTAATAGAATGA
Organism: Plagiodera versicolora; assembly: GCA_037013635.1. NCBI lineage: Eukaryota > Metazoa > Arthropoda > Insecta > Coleoptera > Chrysomelidae > Plagiodera > Plagiodera versicolora. The sequence continues at coordinate 5,887,373 of CM072990.1, forward strand.
TATGACATCATAATATAATGAACTGATGTTTCTTCGGCATACTTCAAAAACATATTGAACAATTGATGGTGAAATAATTTTGGAACTCAACTTTCTTGAAGAACGTGTGGGGTGTAGTATTTACAAGGCATCAAACTAAACACGACTGTTGAAGATTTACACTACGAATAATTGCTAATCTTCGTCATTTACACCCGCATTATTAACAAAATGGAATCCTGAAGAATTCCAGTGTGAGGTTATGAAGTATCAGAAGAGATGAGGTCAACTACAGTCGAAGGCATCACATATTTCCAAGTTTCTATATGGATTTTTCAGGTATTCGATCGAATTCTTTCTCCATAATTGTAAGTGGGAGTATAAGGCGATAGTTCGCCCAAATGGTAGTAAAAATCAAACACGATTGAACAAATGCATGAGTTCGATTGCTCGTACTAAAAAACCCTCTCAATCGACGTATATCCAACAGGTAGTTATTAATAAAAGGTAATTTATGTGTTGTAGAACATTACCATATCTGTGATTACAATTTCTATTCTTCCAATAGGAAATGACACGCGACCAATTGTAACTTGTGTTTCTAATATGCAAATGAAAAGAAACAGTTATTCAAAATAGACGGGGTGCCGCAGTTTGTCACGCAGAGGAATCTGTTCCATATTAAAACATGTATGTAAATAGGGTGATGAATGAAAAAAATTGATCAACAAGATTAAATGGTTTTATTGAGGGCACTGCGGAAAGTATACTAATGAGGATGAGTGATCGTTACAGCAGTTTTTTCACGTTTCTTTATGAGCAGGGTGTGTTCCAACAGTGAAGTCATATGAAAACAAGAAAGTTTTCTCGAATATAAAGATTGGCTGACTCTTCGCTGGCGAGAAACAATAGCAGGGATTTTGTAGGGCGTAGAGAGCTGGAAAATTTCAAATTCCTCTGAATGTAGTAGAGATAGATCACATTCATCCAAATTGATTTTGATCACCGCTTTGTGACTTTTGACTTGAAGAAGAAATACTCTCTACCCACTATTTTCCGCACTAACGATAATCCTCTTTCTTGCAATGGAATGTCCTACTTTCAATTTGATCTATTATGATAAGTCACAATAAGGTATATTACAATTCCACAATTACATTGGAAATGCTCAACAGTGTGATGAATAGAGATTCATCAAGTCAAGTAGCTTGATATTTTGAGACCTACTTGACTTGAAAATTAAGCTGACGTGATTTGAGATATTCATTACATGACTTGGAATCAAGCTACTTGATATTACTTGATCTTGATACGGACACGATAAAACTGCTAAAAATCAAGTAGCTTGATAGAAGTACTTGATTTTTCAAGTACTTGATGAATACATACTTTATCTTAACTTGATATCAAAAACTACTACTTCAACTTGACTTGATTTCAAGTCAAGTCAAGTAGCTTGAATATCAAGTCAAGCCTTGAATATCTAGTGATGAATGAAAATCAAAAGAAGGAACAGATTTTGGTTTGCCTGGAAAAATCCAGGAAACTGACGCAGTGAATTCTTCCCCATTGTTCCAAATGTCTGTCTCTTCCACAGTTCATCAAGAAACTCGATAGATGTTTTGTTGAGAGAATCCACACGTGCATTGTTTCTGTATGGCTGACTCTGCACTGTGTTTCAACGGGGTAATTTAACTTGTAGCTATGCTGCATTGAATAAAATATTTCATCTGCCTCGAAATGCATGACTTGCCTCAACTTGTCATCTAGGGGTGTTAAGTTATTAAGATAATAGCCAGGCTCTGCCGCAACGGTGATAAATATGGGGCTTTATGAGTTATATTCGCGGTTTTCCAGCCAAGTAGAGTTTAATACAGATTTCTCGAATCAGATATTTATGTTCGATTTTTTTCAATTTACCATTCCCGTTACCATTATATCATTTGTGAATGTCATGTTAATCAAATCGAGAATACCACTGTGATCGAAAAGTAAATTGAATTCGTTTATGGAATGTGAATCATTCATTTATTATCGAAAATGAATTTGATCCTCTCAAAGGTAATCTCCACAGGTTTATATTTCTATAAATACTCCTATCAGAGGAAACGAATATTTTTAAATTATTTCAAAATATTCTTAGAATTTTCTTGTACACGTTTGTATTGAGCTTTTTTATTTTCACTTTGATCAGTAAGGTTTGATGTGATACATTTTTTCATATTCGTATTTCTTTTCATTTTCTCCTGTTCTGTTATACGATGATTCACTGAGAACGAGAACAAGCATGTTTTGCTTGGGTGAGACTTTCCATTCGTCATTTTATAGTCGTATCCAAATATTCATACATATTGGCAGATGAACATAAGCGATATGCCACCTGGTGGCACTAAAAATAACTAGACGTGCAGACATAGTTCTTGTGTTTGGTATTATGTTTTATCGATTTTATAATGACTTTGAATATTCGAATCTCTGAATCTGTAAAATCAAAATTCCAATATTAATTTCCATGCTTTTCCTCAAGCTGGTGATATAAATATCGTGAGTAGATAAATGAAATTCTGTTTACATTAATGGTCACAGTCTCACCAAATAACATCAGAAGAAACAAATACTATGAATTCAAAATTCATTCCATAACAAAACAATTTTCTTGTCATCATGATATTATGATGACCAGCACTCAAAACTTCTTCACCTTCATGAAAACTTCTGAAAGTGTTTGTGCCTTCAAAGTACCTCAAACTAAATCTTGCCATTTGAATCTAAAACAAAACGAATTATCAGAAACTTGTATATATTTGGATCAAACCATTTATATTCACAACAGTATTCTAACTTCGTATTAGTTTCAATATAATACAATGAATGAAACGAATGATAATGCTTAACACTTTTGGAAATATGGAAATACATACACATGGATACCCTGGCTCACTACAAAAGTCTGAAATGTCTTTATTTTTATTATAAACTCAAATTTCATCAACGAAAAACATATATAACCTAATGCAATGAAACTATCCAATGTCTGCATGTGTGGTTTTGTGCCGACTATGGCGCTGCAATCACAAATTCATTCGCCAATAGTTGAAATATAAGTACCAATTCTAATACTGCTGATACCGGATATGAATTAACTGCTGTAAAAGTAGAATGACGATGTGAAAACTATAAATCTTAACTCAACATTCAGAAAAGTTTCTTTTATGATAGGAAAATTTGCTGTATCCTGGATGGAAGCTTCACTATCGAGCTCTATATCAAGTTTGTTTATTGTCCCTTTCCAGCTTGTCGATGCTTCATTGCAAAACCTAAGCTCGGTGTTTCATAGAATCTTCCATTTATGAATTTACGAAGTTCGCCAACTTCAGCCATTCGTTTCAACTTCATTACGGTCGAACTTGTTCGAAAATTTTGCATCATAAAGGAATTATTTCCGTAACAAAGAGCAATAAAAGTGCGGTAAGGTTCCTGATATAGTTGACAAAAGAGGCATTACGAATCACGATAGAAAATAGCGTGAACTCAGTGTTGGATGCAAACTTCGATTCATCGATGCTGTGCGACTGCTTTTTCAATACAAATTACGTTATGTAAGTTTTCTGTTGTTGGTTTGGCAACCCAATAATGAATCGAAATTTCTTTGTGGAAAGTTGGATGCATAGGATGTGGTGGTACAAAAGGCATTCAATATTTTGATTATTACCACAAACAATTTCTCGAACAACTATATTATTCTTGGAATTTATGGAAATATTTCTTGAAAGGAACGAGTTTCATTGTTCTCACGAATAATGTACATTTTCATTATATTCATCATTCAGCTCAATAACATAATTACGTTCCATAAATCAGTCTTTCTTTTTTCTTTTCCAATGAATTATATGTCAGACATTTCACAAAGATTCGTTGGAGTACCTGCTGAAGGGTTCAATATACTCCAAGGAAAGTTGAACCAATATCCTTGGTAAATTTCAGATCTTATCAAAATTTTCTTTGGTATTCATTAGTGAAAATATTTCTCTTGCAAACTATATGTGATGACGACAAATACCTACCTAGCTCATCGCAAATCCAAAAAGTCCCAGAGAATCAATTTTAACGTTCGAATAATGACAATATTGAATTGGTTTACAGATCTAAGAACCATATGGATGGATATCCTGGACCTTAACAAGATAGCTGCAGTAGCTAAGAAGGCGAACCAAAAGTAAGTTGTTTTTATATCTTCTAGTGTGATTTTCATCTGTAAAGTTGGAGTTTTTTCATAGATATGTATTCCTATTATGAATGTTGAGATGAGGACGATTCAATCAAAACTAGGCTGAAAAAATCAATTCACATCTTGAAATGATCATCGAATTGTATCTTAGAATGTTATGCACTTCGTACAGAAAGAATAATGCACAATGTTTTCCAAAAACGTGAACTCCTCAAATCATTTGATCACTTAGTTCTGACATATCTTTGGTTGATCAGTCTTCGCATAGCTATGTTGTAAAAAACGCAAATTTAGGTACATATCGTAATCTGATTGTTCAAACCAAAACTCTCACGGATATCCTTCACATACTGGATTATCGAAGAAGTTCCGCAGATCTGATAATATTCCTGGACCTATGAGCTTACTTACAGTATCGCTGATTACATTCAACCAAATATTCGATATGCTACTCATTCACTATCAAGGTTGATACTGTGAACAACTTGTGATAATTTTTTTTTTCAGAGCTGCAACGGAATGAGAAAGCCTCCCTAGTTTTATTAGCCAGAGTATCATTCTCGTAGTCCTTTCAAAAAATAGTCCATAGTCATCATTTTTCGTTGCTCTATCCTCCTTTCAGTCATGACAGTCTCCTGCGACTATTGAAAAAACACGGATATCGAGAATAATTGTCTTAATTTACTCATCTACATGGTAATCAAATTGAGTGATTTTGATTTACTTGGTAGGTAGTGACGTATGAATTAGATTGATTCCAAGGCGTATAATTCACGTTCAGTCATCTGGAATTGCCATGTGAAGCAATTTGAGCAACATGAGAGACGATGCCACTATCTGACTGCCTTGTTCCTAGTCTACAATTAGAGTGTTCTGGATCGGTATTAAATTCCAACCCTGTCAAATCAGTTCGAACAAAGACCATCGAGGATATCAGGACTTTTTGCGTTCGTCTTTTAGTCGGTCTATTGTTCTGTTTAAGCTCTCGTGTCCCATTTAAGCTCCAACAATGAAAAAAACGAAATCGCATCGATCTGTCAAATGATACCAGAGTTTGGAAACTCTTGCTCATTTCAGTGGATTAATGAATATTTTAGTGGTACAAGATATACTCAATACTTCAGAATTTCATATATTCATAAATAACTTCCTATTTGATAATGAGTGAGTTATATTCAAGAATTTCCGTTATACCTATGATTGAATGCACCAGTGCCAGAGTCTGCTATTTTATTTTCGCTATATTCTCTGTTTATTTTGATCAAGTTATTTGACATATCATGAACTAAGTCACTTAAAGATCCTGGAGTCCGTGCAGGAAGTATATTATTCAATAGTATATCCAATTATAATTTGTTTTTCTTCAAAGTATTAGTGAGCAACATGATCATCACAGTTCACATGCGATGCCGTTTTTCTTCACGATATATTCATGTTAGAACAAAAGTTTCCGTTAGTTGAGGCACAACTAGATATCTTTGGGATCTCATTCATTTCAATTCATAGTAATATCGATGAAACAATGTTCAACCTACTCATTATCGAACTTCATATTTCTCGTTTCATATAGCTTTCCAATAAAATTAGTCACTTCCAAAGTAGGGATAATAAAATTTGATTTCGAAATTCTCAGATCTCATACGCTGGTTTCATATGGAAAAAAAGTTGAAGGAAAAAAACTGATTATGAAATGGAAACAGCAAAAATGGCTTCATAATTTCAGCAGCTTTCAGTTAGCGAGTTTCGCATTTCAATTCAATGTATCATTATCAATGGAATTGTTTGAATTAGGCAAGCGAGTGAGCTATTCATCCGCATTCATCTAGAGCTCGGAGCCTTAGTAACATCCAGAAGCGAAAAGTTCCTTTCAAGCGAATGAATAAATGTTTTGGTGTTTTGGTAGAAGCTATTGAACTTATGTACACACTAACGAAAATATAAACCACACTTTTTGAATTCGGAAGTATTCAGACAACTCCTTTGAATTTGTCAAAATATCTCTCACAGTAGCTATTGGTGTTCACAGTTCTCAGATTGTGGACGTTTCAAGACCGGTCCAGACGCAACGTCTTATCGTACGACTTATCAAATCAGAATCGAATCGTGTGGACCACAACACGTACGTCTTGCTTGGTCGAAATAGGTTGGTACAATTTGTTGAAAGTTTGAGCGTGAGGAATCAAGACAAGTTGTAACGTATGGACGAACGTTCGTTCTATTGGAAATTATTTTAGTATATTTTCGTCGTCGTACTCGTACACGTAATGATCTGACATGAATGTTTGCCTTTTTGATAGCCATTCCCTAGACCATCTTCTAAGTCTTCGATTTTGTTTTTTTTTTTTATTTTTACTTCAACGCAAATAGCATGAGGCGATCAAGAAGCGCTTTTTCCGTCACTAAAAACGCCGCAAAACTGAAATTGTACGGATTAATTAGGAACGTGTGGACGCGCTAATTTTTGTACGTTTTGTCGAACGATTTGTCTGTACGTTTTATCGTCCGATTGATGTTGTGTCTGGACCGGCTTCAGATATTCACATGAACTCATCAGTTGTTGCAAGAAAATAACATTCACGGTCGAAAATGTTTCTTTGCTACCTATTGACTATACGTCAAAGGTGATTGAGGACGATGAAATATTTAATCTAGAAGCGATACCACAACAATCCAATTAAGCGGTAATCACACTAAAGTGGCGAAACGTGTTAGTAGTTAGGTCATATTTATTTTTACGCCTATAACACGATAATTGATCACACTGTAATAGCATTGTGGGAATGGCCCAGATGTGATGCGTTCTAACGATGATTGATCACTTTCTAATTACATCATTTCGTTGGTGATTGACAACAGCGAGGATACTTCGGTGACGTAGGTCCGGGTCATGTGACTGTCCGTCCCGATGCCTGCATGTGCGTGTAATATTAAACTTCTCTGGGCGGCCCATAGCTCTTCTAATTAGCTCCTCATATGACAGAAGTGACGTTGAATTCCACCATGCAGAAAGAGGAGTGTATACAGAAGGCTTTTGAAGTGTACTACGCAATAGGCGAGATCATCAACTCACGAATTTGAATCAAAGATACGGTGATACAAAATTGTCTGTTGAGTTTATTATGTAAAATCATATATATTTCTTGGGAGGAAACCCTCCAATTGAATGGGACTCTGAAATCGATGATTCTAGTGATTCTAGGGTTGCCAGTTGAATAATCATTCGTTAATTCTCATGAGATGTATATTTTGTTGGAAACCTAATTTTTTCGATCTAATCATTCTTGAATAATACAAACGGAATGTAATATGTGGAAACCCTGTTTCGTGAATAGTACTATCAAATATTATTGAACATTGACATCAGAAAAAAGTAAATATCACATCACAAACAATAATCAAATATATCTAATTATTTTGCTCTGGTCTCCGCAAACAGAACTGAATGATTTTTCTGCCTCAGTTCATCAAAATTATTCGATAATGTATATTTTAGCTGCGGTTTTATGAATAGTTGACATGTTTCTACCGTTAATTGAATTTTTCAGCGTTTTCGTCATCACTGTGCATCAAAGACCACTTCTTTAATTTTTTCCGTCGTATTAGGTCTGCCATTGGGATGAGTGGGGACAGTGGAAGGGAAGCAATTTAGATTGAAATTCTCAGTTGGAAACCTTTTCGACTCGTCACATATGAATCGACTGTTAGTCCTATCTCCAAATTTATTCACAAATTTGTGTTCTATTCTGCGTCAATCCAGTTTGATTAGGTACAGGCAGAACGCGTCCGGGCACAAACACTACTACAGGCGCGTTTCTCGTAACTGAATTACCGCGAACATAGCGATTAGAGCGGAAATTGACTATTAAAATCCGGGAAATATGCGACGGTCCCTTCTTGATGTTCCCACTACCAAAAATCGACAATTTAATTGAAATACAAAAAAGTGCCGGAGATTGGATTCCGTTTGGCATGTGGGATTGTGAAAAAAAAAAGATTCACTCTACATTGAAATACATCGATGGCGTATGCTAGTGGATGATCCACAAACTCACAATTATTTTGGATCTAACACGAATGGATATAATTGAAACTGAAAGTGGAACTTTAAACTATACAGACCAAAGTTTCTTCCATACAGTACATGATAACTACCACACAAAGAAAAATCTTTCAATCTTGATCACTGCGCTAATGATATTTACATTCATCAAAAAAACTCAGTCACGTATTGAAAATATTCTATACAGCGGTGAAATCAATTTTCGGACCTAACTCACTGGGGCACTAAATAACTACATGACTAAAACTGGAACTTAAAATTTTATAGTATTAGTGGTTCAATGAAGAAATCAGAATTCTCGTATTAGATGGTATGACAAGATATGAGCTATAAATTCACTGATTGTGGTTGGCTAAAACTGGAAGACCTACGCACATTAAATTTTACTCACAGATGTGGCAGGACAAGTCAACTTTTCAAATATACATAGGTAAGGTGAATACAAATAATAACATTCGTTATTTTTAAACACTACACAGCACGTATTTTAATTTCTACAATATACTGGAATTCATCCCCAATCCCCAACAATATCAAGAAGATATAAAAAGAAATTATATTCAGATTTCTAGGACTGGAATATTGGTAGTCTCCAAGGTATCATTTTTTTGCTTTTCCCAATATACTTGAACGACATACCAGTCAACTAATGCTACTTACCATTATCGTTATTCTGCCTCTTCGTCAAAAATATTATAATATTCCTTCTCTTTTTTTGATGAGTACAAGTACTTTTGATCATAAAAATAGCTTGATTTTGTTTGCTTTGATTTTGTCACACTTTGACAATTTTTTCAATTATTTACGTTTGTTTTGCATAGGAATTTCAAAGATCTAGAAATTTTTCATGACACTAGAACTTTGTTGGCAATTTTCGAGGATTTTTTTTTTGTTTTTGATGAATAGCTGTGATCATACCATATTTAGTGGTGTATGAAAGATCTTCTATACACCTATAACAATATCAAACATATCTTATTGAATTTCTTATGTGCTCAGACCTGTCAAAAAGTTATTGAATTGTTCAATACTCCACGATCTTGACTAAATTGGAAAACTTCTGAGCATAGTACCAGATTTAGTGAAGTAAATTTATACTCCCACATGAGATTGATAGTTATCGTAGAAGGTTTGTATGATTTATCGTCGAAAAAAATAACTTATCTAATTGAGGATTCGACAGATCACCATTATTTCAACTGATTCTGAAAATTTCAGTGAACTATATAATATTGAAAATGTGGAATGTGTGATGAATGTGGAATGATATACAAAAAGATTGGTTAGAATAGATAGAGAAGTATTTTTCTCCTTAAAACAAACTATCATAAAATTAGAAACAGTTATGACCTATATGTCTCATAGCGAATTACATTTCAGATGCCTGACTCATTAATTGTGTCGAATGTGAGCCAACTCACCTAGCACTTGGCATAACTACAAATTCTATGATTCACGTTCTTGCCACACCTGAAAATAATATCATATAGGATTAGGATTTACGAGTTTGAGTCATAATCACTCCGAATTGCATGAGTCGATGTTATTATTGGTATCAAAATCAACAATTTCTTTCAATATATGTCAGAATATATAGATCATATCGTTTTGCTTTAATCTTCCACCAGCATGTCAGGCATCAATTATCGATTATGGTTGAGTAATCCATGAAAGGAAAAATTGAATCTCTTTAGATTCTTCATCATCCCCCTGATAATGATATATTCTTCTCGTTCATTTCGTCATTCTAGATTTCTTTTTTATGTAAGGGATGATGTAAAGCATTGACGGTATTCTCTTATATTACCTTTCCGTCATATCCTAGTAATAACAAAACCCACCATATGCAATATGTTCTCCTACTTTGTAAGTATATTCTGTTATTTTTGGGTGGTTGGATGAAATTGAATCTTCAGTAAAGAAACTGAAAATCAATATTTTGTTGGTTATGAATTAGAATATACAGGGTGTCTATAACTCAAGGGTATATTTCTTGAAAAATTTCAATTTGAGAGTTTCTCATAAACTTATTCCAAAAACCCTGAAGTCGAGGAGTTATAATCGATATTAATATTAAATTCAACGCCGAAAAAAGAAAATATTGTAATGTGATTCTCAACCAATGAAAATAATGTTTATTTCTAAAAAAAAAACTTATTTTAGACAGTAATTGATCCATCTCTGGTTTGTGGTTGATTCTAACTACATGGCATATTTAATTCCTCTGCTATTAAATTTTGCGCATATCTTCGAATACGATTACTTGAATAGTTTATAACATTGATGCACTCATGAATTCGAAATCGCTCATAATTCCTCGACTTTAGGATTCTGGGCAAAACTTTATTGAACAATTTCGACTTGATATTTTTCAAGGAATATACCCTCTAGCCATGGCCATCGTGTTATGAGCCACTTTGTATAAATACAATTGGTAAAATTGTCACAAAACCGAAACTAAATTACTAAATAAATAGTTCCAATTATAATATTATCATAAAATATGAAACACTGGAATAAACCTGCATTCCTATGCTTCATTGACGTTACGGACGTGGATCTAATAGTAGTCAGTTGTAGCCTAGATTTCCTTCATCCGTCTGGCTCTACTCCCACTTAAACTCGGCTCTGTAATACCATTCAATCAAGAAACGTAGCCGGAAACATGGGGTTTGTCTCGGTGTTACGAAATTAGCTTTCATACCAAGGAAGGGAATTGTCTAAAGTGCGATATTTCTCAAAGCCACGCGTATAATGAAACTGGTGGGTAACACCATTTGACTTTAAAATATCAGGATCCTCGCGATCCCAACCTCCCCTCACCTATGCGATTACTGCACATCCATGGTTTCCAATTAAAGCCCCACGCTGGAGGTGCTTTTATTGGAGCTTAATATTTTGTCATTGAAAATTTATGACCGTACATTATTCTGACGGTAACTTTATTTTATTATTTCTGGAGAATGTTCACTCTCCGACCGCTAGCATTATCAAAAATGCAAGCTGAAAGGATTAGACAAAGAGAGATAAATGGTCTCAACAAGGACTATGATTTGATAGTTATTCTGATTTTGATGCAATTAATTCAAGGTGTCCACAGTCGCAGACGAAAATGAAAATATTATCACATCTTGACCTTATAAAGTTATTTGTAACATTCGTGACATGATTAGTAATGTTTTTAATTCGAATAGTAACATCCTCAGACCATATAGTCACAAACACCGCAAGACATGGTCCGAGAATTATAATCACTCACTATAATTAAACTAATCCATGTTCGACCTCAGGTGCGATTATACTTACATGACCCGAATGTGAGTTATTTCAAGTTCATAAGTTCATTACCAGACATGTTACAATACGCTAAATAATCACGTTGAACTCACTAAGGCATGTTCGCATAACTAGCAAAACGAATAAAAGTAATTGAAGACATAGTCTTAGGAGATTCTTGACTTAGTCTTCAGAGAGTCCTGAGTTAATCTAGAAGGGTAGGTAGGCGTCCGAAGGCCTAGTTCGGACGCCTATGCTACAATTCTTCATGATTACCCTCATTTCTCCTGAAGACTGGGTTTCCCTCATTATTGTATATTAGCGGTAAGCAATTGTATTGTCCTCATTTGTTCTCGTTTGTATCATTGAATATATTTTAAAGGATGTACCATCGAAATTGTAAATAAATTATATGTTTCTTCGGTATTTCATTCTGTAATTAAAATAGTTATATTTATATTTCCTGAGTACGACCCAAGCGATAGGGGTGACCCCCAAAAACACCCCCTGTACGCGACAATATCATGCATTCCAAATGGGGAGAAGTCAATTTCAATCGTGTTCAGTTGTCGTGTATTCAAAACTGTATATCCAAAACATATAATGAAGATCAAATTCTCCAAACACTTTGACCTAATGTACCCCATTCAGTTGGATACATACTCCATAACAGACTCGCAATCGCTAATCCATAATATGCCGAAATTCTCTCAAGTTATTTTTCTTACTTACCATATTTAGTGTACCACTACAGTGGTTGAAGTTCGCTTCATCATTTCATATTCCTTCAATGATTCCTTCACGTTGATCTGATGGCTTCTATATATGATCCATAATATTCTCCCCTTACATCCACCTTGAAAACTTTGTCGTTAAAAGTGAGAAGTTTTCGAGACGATGAAGCATACGATCTACTAACGGCTTATTGGCTCATTCTATGGCATGCTGAACGGTCCAATTTTCCCATTCAATCGACTATAAGCTCGGCAACAATTTAGGATCCGGTGATATCGAGCTGGAACTGTTGTTTGAGCTCCAACTTGCGTGCGGTTTACGTGGAGGAAGGAGAAGCTGCCCAATTCAAAATACGTGTCCAATCAGTTCGGGATTTCTTGCGTTCACTATTAAATGGAGTTGTCTGTTGAGTTAAAAGGGATATCAACACAACCCAGGTCTTGTCAAGGAACTTCGACGGATTTAAGTTAATGACATCGGCTGTTAATGATATCTGTCAAAGTTCGTTTTCTGCTGTACCTTGAAGTTAGCAGCACTAACATCGAATGAAAAATATTGAAGAATTGTAGTATGAGTGATTCGATTTCATTTTTTCATCGTAATGTCAAGAAGTTGATATGATGATGTCTTACAACAAACAAAAATATTAATCGAACTGAATTATTCTCAGGGCAGTGATATAGTCTATTCAATAAGAATAGTTCTGACAGATTTGATCATCTTCCAATACCATTAAAGCAAAATAAAAAGTATCTAGCTAACCTCTAATATTCTGATAGGTTGAGACATAACTGGGAACATTTAGGCATCAATAATTATGGCAAAACTTCACAGTTACTTCATAACGATGCCAAATTGATTTGGAGTGGAATCTTTGATCCGCTAACATAGGTAATTCTAGTCGAAATTAAAAAAAATTGAGCAACGGTCAACCAGTCAATAGTTACCCAATTCCAGTCAATTTGAATGAACTCAACCTAACTTGCTGTTTCCAAATATTATTGCAAATATTATTTCTGGTGAGCTGTTGTAACTATTTTCTGATTTTCATTAGATGCGTTATCATGTGACCGAGTGGTAAACCCCCAAGTTTCTGTCACGCTTCATGCTAGTTGGAGGATTATATTCAAATATGAAATATTCCCATTGCATTATCGTATTAACAAGTTTCTCTCCCTTGCGGAATATTCAAATCATAGCGAGCATTATAATAAATTCAGGAATTGAACACATAAGCTGATTTCACCAAAGAGCAGCCATATAGTTCGTTGAGTATTCAAAGTTCATAAGTCCTATTATAGCAAGCTTTTCATCTTCTCGTTTCTAATTCAATTGCTTGTGCAAATAAACATAGCAAATAATCCAACTGAACAGTAGTTCTTCAGTAATATGTTTTTAATCCTTCATAGATAGCATACAATACAAAATTCTATAGTGAAGTGGAATCATGACAATGTTGATAGCTGAGAATAAGCTGGGGACATCTGTGACTAACGCCACCATATAGTCTCAGATATTATTCATCCACAGTATTGTAGTTCAATGATAATATATCTAGAAGATAGATAGATAGAATAGCTTGAAGAAGGCTCTGTGATTGGTTGTAATTGTGACTTGACGAGCTGGTTGGACGAGAACGGTGTTGCCTCTTTGTCTCGATTTTCTTTCTTTGTTACTCCTACAAATTTCTGCTCATATATTGTCTCCGAATCTCTAGATTATACCGATTTTCAGTCAGCATCACTAACATGCGAACGTATTTCAATTGTCATGACCTATTCACGAGAGAATCGGTGATGTCTCAATGTTTTCGATGTAGTTATATCTCTTGTACTCCTCTAACGACTTCATTGTATTCGGAATGTGCGATGATAGGTTTAATTGTACGGTATACGTGGGATCATATAATTCCATAGTGATTTATGACTAGAAATATAACGTTAATTCGTGGACAACGGTCATGCTTGTAGTTTGACACTACAATATGATCCTAATTGGGAGAAATGTTAATTGATTCCTGTATTCAGCAATGCGGTGCTCAGTTTGATCTCTCGGATGCTGATGATGCAATTATTGCCAGTCCAAGCACCTGTTTACAATAAGCGAGTGATAAATCCTAATCACACAATTGGTGGCAAACTATATCGCTTCCATAACGCTAACTTATCCGAATTGTCGATTCCAGATAACTGTCAACTGTTTATTCGACCTATGTATTGAATGTTTCCTGAAATCAGGATACAATAGGTGACTGGAATAATTATTTCGATTATGAATTACTATCAAACTCTCTGATATTTTTTCACCAATGATACCTGACCTTACCTACCTGTGAAGAAGTTGGTGACATCGTCGCATATGTTCTGAAATTCAGCGATTTAAAACAAAGCTTGTTAATGTTTCATGTCACAAGAATTAATTTCGATGAGGGTAACAAAAAAAAAAAGCAAGTAGTAAGGGTTCAATCACACGCTTCATGAAAATGATCATCAGGTGAGAATAACTTCACACTAAAGAAAAGAACATCATGACCTGTCGAAATCACAACAAATTGCCTATAAATCGAGTGTGCAGTCCTACCGGATTTCGAAATGGCAATTTCATCCCCTATAAAGACCATCAGTATTCAGTCGGTGTTGAACCACGGAATTCCAAAACCAATTTCTCATCATTTATTATAGCCTGAAGGATAGTTCGAATTCATGAACTTTTTGTATAAATTTCTCAGGTGAATCCATTATCCACATCAGGTGAATCAAGCCAGGATTCAAATCAACTCTTTATTTTTGAATAATTATATTCAGACAGAAAGACATAGGACAATGAGTACATGATAAGTTTAGATTTATATATCTCACTTTCATCATTTTATCATTTCAATTTGGTAAATAATGCCTCTATATCTGAAATGAGGAATTGATTTGCTGTCATTTCGAACAAACGAGAGTTAATTTTCAGCTATTATGGTCTATAATTTACATTTGACATTCAGTATCGAATGATGTGGATATTAGATGATTAACTTTCAATGAAATGAATGAATTTGGCAAATTGTCATTGATGGTTTTCCGTAATCCGATTCAGAATTAACGTAATTTTCACCAAAATCATGGTTAAAGTTAGGTTAGGTTAGGAATTCATGAGTAGTTATTCTTGTTTTTAAATATTTGTGTGCAAATTAGTTATTATAGGATATATTAAAATTTCGATTCGAAAATACATCGATTATTACCATCATGAAAACAAATAGAAATCTAATTACGATATAAATTTATATTATCATGATTTCGATTCGAAGCGCTTTGTTATTGACATTATTCATATGCATTCTACCTAATCAAAATGCATTCATATGAGATATAAATAGAAAATACTGCAAAGCGTATACATTGTTATATTTTGGAATAAATCTTTTTAACGAACGAAACAATCCTCTTCACTCTCATCACAACGAATTGAACGCAGTTTATGATTTTTAATTACATTCGAATAATACAAAAGGGGTGATCTTTTTTATTGGATTGTTCCGTATCAACAGAGTGCCTGGAGTTGAATATGTACAACAATTGCGAAATTTTACTGGTTTACGGAATATCTACTACCTCAGTAGTTTCTCAACTTTTGAGAGATCAAATTACAAATCAGTATTTTTTTCATCCTCTGAATTGATAATATTTCATTGGACTTATTTGACAATTGACAGGATGATTTCGATGATTTGGTGTCGTGGAGGTTATTACTCACTTTTCATTTCTGAGTTTCATTTTTCTTTGTCGACGTCAACGTCCAGTATGAATCTCAAATAAAATTCACATGCAGAAATTATCAAACGTGTCAAAAGAGAGGCAATATTGCCTGTATCGTTACGTGATTCTGGTACATCAAAATTAACTCTGATAGACATTCGAGAAATGTATGTCTCTAAATATATTCAGAGGATAACAATATGTTTTCAAGATACGAGAAAAAGTGGAAGGCAAGAATGAGGAATGAGCTTCGTGATCATAGTGTATTCCAAAATTCATTGATGAAAGGGTATTCAACTCCATATACAATTATATTATTGAGAAAACATTGAATTCCTGAAATGTCCTCATTACATGAATTAATTATTGCATTCACAAAAAAGCGACTACAGTATTCAATTAATTTCCATTTGAAATTTGTAGCGGTAAACGAGCTAATTAACTTCAATTACCTTTCCAGGCAGACGCCCAAAATGAAGATGAGCAAAGTAGGAAACCAAACGAATTCGCAGGACCCTCAAGCGGTGAACTCGAGGGTGTTCGTAGGCAACCTGAACACTTTTCAGTGTTCGAAAACGGATGTGGAGAGGATGTTCCAACGATATGGAAGACTCGCTGGTAAGAGGATCATATTCAATTCATCTGTTTTTCATATTTCCATATGAGAATTCCGACTAACATCGCTATGAAAGAGGAGAAATTTCCGATTCTGAAGTAAACAGAATTGACATTTCTTTTGTATAGAAACAGAAACTACGTATTTTTTTTTCCTTCATCTACAGTGTGTTAAAATGAACTGTACAGGTTTGGGAAAGATCAGCAAGAAAAAAATTATTCGACTCTATAAATCCCTCGAAAACATTCAAGTTGTTTCAAGGTTCTTCATCCTCAGTACAAATTCTGGTCAGAATGAGTCAATAATAGGAAAGTGAAACTGGCAAATGGAAAAAATGAAATCTATCATCCAAAACATCTGCATATTCACCACGTCACATCGATTTGTTTCAAATTAGTATCAGTATCAGGTGATTATTATCATATTTGTGGAAGAGATATCATGAGAATTATCTCTCAATTATTTATGTGAATGAATGAACAAATCATTAGATTCATTTTCATTTTCAGCATCTTCAAGATGATTCAAATCAAAAGTTGAATATTTTCAATATTGATACAAATTCGAGCAAAGAAATCCATTTCTCGAATGAGGTATTGACAATACAAGGTGAAAGAAATTTCGAATTGAACCTAATTTTGTGCGTTAATGGTGAGAGCACTTTCAAATTACTACCTACATGCATATCATCAGTCCCGAAAGTAATCAGTTGAATGGGAATAACTTATAATGAAAATTAGAGCGCGTTTGTTTATCTCTATCGATTTCTCATTATGGTAAAGTTGAGCGAATAAATATTGAACCGGACACACATTGAAATTAATCGGTTGAACAATCCGTATATCACAGTTGTAGGGAAGGGCTTGTGCGTGTTTTGTTTCCTTTACTCAGTGTTTGTAACTAATAAAAATGTGTTGCTTCTATGTGATTCGTTCTTCTTCTCTTGTCATGAATAAAACGGCGCGGCCTGACATACGTAGAATTTCAATGCTACAATGGGCGACAGGACTAGCATTGAATTTTCAACAATTAATCATTTCACCTTGTGGTTACAGGTCTGAAAGAATTTTAACAAGCATCTAAATGCATTTTGGCGCACAACATCATATACCTAAATAAGTCACCCAATTACTACATTTCTGAGGTAGAGTTATTGAATCATCCCTTTATTGGTCCATTAAATATATCTACAATTATCTTACGAATATTAGATGGGGATATAATTAAACATTTTTTCAGAATACGGTAACGTGAGCTTCTATATTTGGGAAAATTTCGAAGCGTTTCGAAATACTTTCGATAACGATTTTAATCATGCATTAGGTGTATAGGGAAGCGCTGGGTATGCTGACAACTCAACTTGCACTTCTGTTGTTGGACAATTATTATTTTTGCTACTGTTTATTTTTTAATTCAAATTATTTGATATTTCATCCGAAATAAATGAAAGAGCTATTTGATTTATTTGACAATGAAGGTGAAATTCAAACAGGGGAATATGATTGTCCTAATGAGATTTTTAGGGATGTGGGAGATGGTGGGGGGGATGAAGGAATGTCAATTATACACTTTAACATACGAAGCGTTGGAAAAAATTTTGATGAACTTTGTGTATATTTGGAAGATATGGAAAATATTGATATAATCATTCTTTCCGAAACTTGGAATATTGATGAGGTGAGTGATTATGAGATAAAAGGCTATTCGATTTACTATAATGAATCCAAAATTAACCAGAACGATGGCTTGATTGTTTATGTGAGGAATATATGGAACTCTATGATTGAAACGATTTGCTTTGAGGAAACAAAGTTATTTAGGATTTTTCTCACATTCAAGGACACTGAATTTGGCTTAACAGCTTCATATCGTCCACCATCAATAAACATAAACACATATTTACAGGAATTAGAAAACTATTTTGATAATCTGAATAAAAAAACATTGGAAATTTTCATAGGAGATATTAACATTAATATTTTAGATACACATGATAATTCTGTCAGTGAATACCTGAATACATTATCTGGACATGGTTTCTATTCATATATTAACAAACCGACAAGAGTGACAGAAAATACGAGCAGTATTATTGATCATATATTTGTAAGGAAGTCAATCAACTTAGACAAAATACATCTTCATCCAGCTATTTTTCACTCACAAATCACAGACCATTATCCAGTCTACATTGCCGTTACACAAGTGAGAGAAAAGCAAAGAATATCAAATATCGGTACAGATTTGGTTACGAATGTGAATTATTCTAAGTTGGATGCTCTTTTGAAAAATGAGGATTGGAGGGAGGTTTATGGAAGTAGAAACGTACAAATTTGTTACAATACATTCATAAATATTCTTAAAACTTATATAGAAATGTCATCTTACACTACCAGTTTTAAGAGGAAGGAATATAAAATTAAACCTTGGATCACAAAAGCTTTGATAACATCCATCAGACATAGGGACATGCTCAAAAAGAGACTATTGCATAGACATTCATTAGAACTAAATAGGGAGTACAAAATCTATAGAAATAAACTGAATAACTTATTGAAAAAAACAAAAAATGATTACTACAAAAACAAATTTAATTCTGTGAAAGGTGATAGCAAAAAAACATGGCAAATAATAAATGAAACTATAAACCGAAAACCCAGTCAACATTCTTTAACAAACTTAGCAATAACAACTAGTGACAACGTTGTCATCACAGACAATGAACAGAAATCTAACATTTTTAATGAATATTTCATTGAAGTAGGCCAAAAATTGCAAAATAATATTAATAAAGATCAGTTAAAACAACGACAAAAACTCTCGAATGACCCAACAGTAGTATCGACTATGGTGCTTGAACCCACAACAAAAAATGAAATCATCAGTATAATATCAACACTCAAAAATAATTGTTCACCGGGTCCAGATAATGTCTCAAGTAAATTCATAAAACAATTTCACAACTATCTAGTTGATCCACTGGTTCAAATGATAAATCTCTGTTATGAAAGCGGTGAAGTACCTCAACAATGGAAAGAAAGTCTCATAACACCTGTCTATAAATCTGGAGAACGGAAACTTATTGAAAATTATCGACCAATTTCTGTTATAAATAACTTTGCCAAAGTTTTTGAATACAGCATTAAAAAGCGATTGATAAGTTTCCTAGAAATTAATAATGTAATAACTGAAAGACAGTATGGATTTTTGAGTAACAAAAACACAGAAAAAGCTGTTCTTGATCTTGTGGAAAAAACGGTTAGCGCCTTGGATGAGTCGGAAAAATGCCTTGCTATCTTTCTTGATCTTGCCAAGGCATTTGACACCATATCTCATGAAATCTTAATGGAGAAACTTTATAGTTATGGTATAAGGGGACCAGCCCAAAATATTCTACGAAATTACTTATATAAGAGATCTCAGAGAGTGAAATTAGGAGAACACTGTAGCAATCCATCAGAGATAAAAATAGGTGTACCACAAGGAACAGTATTGGGTCCAATTTTGTTCCTTATATATATAAATAGTATTGGATATTTAAAAAACTGTAAAGGTCACTTTATCTCCTATGCTGATGATACTACCTTGATTTTTACAGCAAAAACATGGGATGATATTTTTAATGATGCTAATAATGGAATAGAACAGGTCAAGAAATGGCTTGACCAAAACTTATTGAGCCTGAATGTTAATAAAACCAAATATATAGCATTTTCACTAACATCAAATGATCAACCAATAGGAAATAATACTATTTTAGTACACGAAAATAATTGCCAAAACCATCTAGCGTGCATTTGTCCTGAAGTAAAAAAAACAGATAACATAAAGTACTTAGGTATCATAATAGACCAGCACTTGAGATGGGAAAAGCATACCTCCCTATTGACTCGTAGACTGAGGCAACTAACTCGAAAAATGTATAATCTAAGAGATATCTTGAATAATAAAACACTTGGAGTAATTTATTTTTCTTTGTCTGAATCTGTATTACGGTATTGTATCAAAGCATGGGGAGGTCTCTTCCAAAATAACTTAATTCAACTCCAGTCTATGCAAAACAAACTTATAAAAATAATATTTAAAAAAACAAAACTACATTCAACTGTACAGTTATATAAAGAACTAGAGCTATTCGATGTTAGAAGCTTGTATGCCTGTCAGTGCCTGGAATGGATGTTCTATAATGCAAATCGTTTCAAGCGGCCTGAGAAAGACATAAAAAAAAATACTAGAGCTGTACAAAATCTCACTCTAAATACACCATTATTCAAAAAAAGACACACACAAAGATATATCTTCTTTTTCGGACCTAAATTGTATAATCTCTTACCACATGAGATAAAGAAAATAACAAAATTCAATAATTACAAAAAACAAATCAAATCTTTTGTTCAAAAAAATACAACGCTAATCTACAACGCAATAAATTGATTGATGTTCTTTCTTCTTTGTGCTCGCCAGATCTCACAAATATTTCACCTGTCAATAATTGTACAATTCACAATGCTCCTTGCGGATTGAAGACTAGCACAACACAAGCATACAGCATGCTTAGGTGCAGTCCTTTGATCCAAAAGGAACACTGAAAAATATAATCTATTATCAACGTTATATGTACTTTACTTTTCTAAATAAATTTGAATTTGAATTTGAAATTTTGAATTATTCCAGAAAATAATTCGAAATCATCACCAATTCTATATTTGATGTATCCTGATTGGTGGTTGTTGGTTAGTTAAAGCTAATTTTTATTTTTTGACTCATGTTATTCCTTATAACTATTACATCATATATCATCAAATATTCATTCATGGATTCGTAGATAACAATATTCTATTTCAGAATGAATATCGAGAGTCTGGTGAAACTTTCGATTTTTATAAATGAATATGATGAAATTGATTATAGACGAATAATTGATTCACAGTTCATTGCATGATTGAATGAATATACCATTCCTGAACGAATTTCGATTTCCTCGAGGATAATAATGCAATTCTTTATTTTGCACTTCAACATCCTTTATTTTTTAACGAATCGTTTTAGAATACATATTCATTTACAATATTTTCAAACCTGTCCATACTTTGGTCACTCGCTGTATGGCATTTTTTTTTCAGAATGTAGAACATATATTGGAAACAAAAATATTTCTGGATATCCTTCAGGAATCATTCGTTCGCACAATATTCAATTCAATACATCACAAAAAAAATTGCATCATTATATGACGACGAATGGTGTGTACATTTTGAACGTCTTGTATATATCAATTCGATGTTGATTCGGTTCAGTTTCCATCGAAGTGAAGAGAACAATCTCAAATCGACAGGGAGATGATAGCTCTCGATAACAAAACGGAACTAGCAGAATCGAAAAAGCAATGAAAGATTTATATTGTGTTTCAGAGCCAGTTCTAACACGATTTCTGAAGACATCTAATGAAGTGACTTATCATCGTTGTTCAGGGTTCTCAGAGGGCGAGTAATTTCATATCACTAACCCAATTCCCTTGATTAGATTCTAGATGGGTAGCCAATAAATTGACTGGAGACTTCATCTATTTCTCATCCTAAGATGATTGCTGTCTCGAGGACTATGGATGGGATTTCTGTTTGAGTAGTTATTTTGTTCAGGGCTCATTTCTCAGATTTTGGATTCTCATTAGTCTCCTAACTGGATTCTAAGTATGAGTTCATCACGATTTGCATTCTGGTTGTTGTTGTCAGCGATCTCCAAGATAATTCATTCATAGAGTTGCTGGATAAATTTTGTACATGAATATTAACCAGTTGAATGAGTAACCAAGTGAGTATTCCATGGAATAACTTGATTCCTTGCTCCGAAATTAGAAACCAACATCTATATCTCTCTATTATAAATTGTGATTCCATTCTATACCTCGGTTAGTTGTTTGGAACTCTTCTTCGTCAAAATGATGCATCAATCAATAACTACATAACTCCACTTGATCTTCATTTAGTTTTATTCATTCATTGTTGAATGAGACCTTATTTCAATTTCATTTACTCTCATATTTTCTGTATCATTTTTACCTCATATTGTAGTGTTCATTTCAGCGGATTTAAATTTTATCCAAATATGTTGATCATTTTGACTACAAATGTATTGCTGAATATGCTAAAATCTTTTCACCTGAATATAGTTATTGAAGGAGAATATTTCCAATTGTATCATGAAATGGTTTTTGAAATAGCGAAAGCCTTTTCGAGTACCAGCCAAACTGAATCTTCGTAATGAAATGCCTGAATATTCATTAACATTCATCAACATTGTAGTACAAATTCTGGGAAGTGACGGAAAATGTTACAATCTACCCACCAACATGAATCATTTAGACGGTAGAGTGGAAGTCTAATTGGTGGACATGGGAATCGTATTTATGTTTCGGGTCTACTCCGTCAACCATATCAACATATGAATTGAAATATAAAATATTCACTGTTCAGTGAGGGGTGCGAACGCGTTTCATGAGAGCGAGAATCAGGTTATCATTTTATAATGTCTGTCGCCTATCTGCAAGAATTTACGGCGTACTTTAATATGGAAACTCAATTTCAAATTGATTTATGGAGTGATATATCGGGATCTTTCTTGTTGAAATTCAATGGAGCCGAATAATCCGGAACAATGTTTCATCTCGATAAAGGATTGTTTCACAATATTTCTTCCCAACTTTATGTCATTCCGAGCGGAAGGTAGAAAGACATTGTCTGAATCGAATATCGATAAATCTTATTTGCTACGAGGTATGAATTTCATAGATTTCTAGTCAATTCATTTGAACTAGATAGTTGAGACAGCTCGCCAGAAAGTGCGGTGTTGCTACTTGTCTTTTTTTCGACAATACTCCGAAACGAAAAGTGAGGTTGGGTTCATCATTAAAATTGTTTCAAAAAATGTTTTCGATTCACCCATAATGGAATTTGGCGTCGTTGTGAAGTTACTATGAAGTGTTGCCATAATTATTGAGTAATAATTGTTTCCAACCAATTAGAAGTTCAATAGTTGGCTAAATACTTTTCATTTTTGAAATAGAATAATCCAATCTGTCAAATCTCCTGAATTTGCACCGATGGTATTAAAATAGAATGACCAAATCTGTTGAATCTGTCTTCGTAAAATGAATAGACTATAGTATCGAATTCATCTGACAGATATGTCCTGTTAGATACTAATAATAATAACACCAAACAGCTACAACCATAAACAAATTCTCTTGAACGATGTACAAATTCTGAAGGAACTTCATCACAAAAATGTTCTCGAGATCTGGCAAGACTGTCGAAGAAAATAACATTCTTAGTGTGCTTTAGTGTCTGAGATATGGATTCTTTCTGAACTCTTTCTCAATTTCATTGTCTTCGTTTCCCTTTTCGAAGGTCAGGCGGAAAAGTATACAACCTTAAATAAAAAAATCAACCTTCAATATGTATATTCTGTTCGATAATTTATAATAATCATCATCATATTGTGCAATATGACCATGCTTCCCAACGTAATGCAGCATTTTAGTCTAGAGTTTCTATTCCGAACAGTCAGCTTTTAATAGCAATTTATGAAAATTGAAAATTCAATTTGTTTACAGGAATATCAATGCACAAAGGATATGCTTTCGTTCAATTCACGAATCCGTTTGACGCAAGAAGTGCCTGTTTAGGAGAAGATGGAAGGACAGTACTTAGCCAAATCCTAGGTGAGTGATGAGATTCATTAATGTTATGGCATCTTACACCAGCACAATAATATGAGGTGAAAACAAACAGCGAAAGTCATAAAAGCTGGCAGAGTAATACCAGTAACTTGGAGAAGGAAATTATTATTAATTGGATGGAAGGCTTATTTTATTTTTCATTCACTAACAATAAAAGCAGAAAAAAACGCAGTATATTAGTGGGTTATATATTGTTATTTAATGAAAACTTATGTTGAATTCATGTCTTTCTTTCAAGTCCAGATAATTACATATCTCTTGTTTTTAACAGAATATTCCAAATATGACGTTTCGTTGAAACGGAGATGTAATACACTCCATAAACTTACCTAAATGAACTTTCTGGGTAATATATACTTATATAATATATACTGGAGTATCGAAGCATACCACAAAAAAAATCTAAAAATACTTTTTTCTCTCGTATTTTTGATGGATCGTAAGGATATTAATCCAAGAACATTTATTGGATGAGGTTATGAAATTCTTGCCAAGAGAATTTCACGAATAACAAAATGGAGATTGAAGTAAAAATGATTGAATCTTTAGGAGAGAATGAAATTTGATCTGAAGAAATTCAGATCGAAGATCAAACCAAGAAAGAATCTGAAAAATTAAGTAAGGTCCAGTACATCAATATAAAGGGTGTAAAGAATGTCAAGGTACAATTAAGCATTATAAAAGAACCACAGACGAGTACGAAGAACCATACCCTTTAAATCTCAAGGAATTTCATGGGAAGGATTTTATCGAAATTAATATTTGTATATACAAAAGTACGAGAATGTCCATTGTTCAGCAATGAAAATAATGGAACATTAGGCGCGTATGAATCTGAGAGAAAATACCGTACCAGAACGTTGATGTCACATTTGCCCCA
The DNA here is from genome assembly GCA_037013635.1 of Plagiodera versicolora. NCBI lineage: Eukaryota > Metazoa > Arthropoda > Insecta > Coleoptera > Chrysomelidae > Plagiodera > Plagiodera versicolora. Next base: position 5,912,631 of record CM072990.1, read on the forward strand.
TTCACTTAATTCAAATAGTTAGGTGGAATATTAATTGCAGTCTGATTGAAATAGAACCACATAATGTAAATCGGGATCTCTGTATATTGGTATGAAAATATTATATTCACAAACATTTCAATCTGATTTGATTCAATAGTTATCCCATACAGAATTGATAGTATTTTGTTATTGTTCTTCACAAATGATTTGTTGTTTCAATTGATTCTACACAAAATTGAGGAAAGTTATCGAACAAATTGAAGCTTGCGTCTGCTTTCCAGAAACAATAACCGATAAACACTAGTTACATGCAATCATTTATTCTCTCAGTATATTTCATTGTCATTTTCATAACAAGTTACTAATTCCATCCTCCATATTACAAATTACGATTCATGTCAAGAAATCGTTACTGTAATAACCTCCAGAATTATTAAATCATGGTGGCATGATTATAACAGACTATCGCTAAACTAATAACATAGATTTCGTTTTATCAGACTTACATGGTGGCCAATTACAAGAAACGGTGTTTTTCATCGATGTCTTGGAACTTTTCATAAGTACCCAACCTTTATAAAACTGAATAACGCTCCTCTGCCATTTCAGGAAATTAATATTATTGTCTTTAGAAGACGTAACACGTTCAAATATTCGTTTAAATTGATTTCAATCATTGAAAAAACATTGTTTTTTATTACAATTCACATTTTTTTAAGACTGTGAAATTTTATTCAGCTAATAATCGATATAGAAATATCCTAGTTGGGTCAACAATGTTCCTAGAAAGTGATCTAATAGTTACCTTCCAATCAAATAATCGTGGCTGTATAATAATGATTTTCGAGTAGAATTAGATTATGTGCAGGTATTTTCGGTAATCTAATTCATCCCAGGTGGATCGTATGTGAACAGAATATCCCCTAATCGATAAGTTTTACACACCACTCTATATTACATTATAATCCTGCATACTTAGCACCGCAGTCCTGTACTTTCCCACGAACTGTGTGCCAACTAGTTCCTGATACAAAATATCCAATGTTTTGGCGTGCGGTTTCATTTATTTCAATAATTAATGCTGATGTTAGCGTTTCATCTGAATTTATTGCTATACTTTGGGGCCATTAACTATACAGAGAGGTGATTTTTCAATGCATCAAATATTCATTCGTTTATTTCCAGTTACTGTGCTAGTCGACATAAAGAAATGATTTGTGGATATTTCATATTGACTTGTTAGTAGTTTTCATGGAAGAAAATAAAAGGTTATACGATTGAATTCATGACCAATGTCAAATGAAAAATCCAGGCAATGTAATAATTGTGAATAAAACAGTCTTATTTTGCGATTGTAGTTCATCAAATTTATTCCTCGGTCAGCATTCTTTTTCATGGATGAACAGTGCTTCTGGACATTTGACAATATGCTGGTTGTTCTAGAAGTGTTCTGTCGCTCCTAATTCATTGTTTTCTTCTTCATGTACTATTAGTGTGCACATGTTTCATCTGATAACTTTGAATGATATTATAGCATTCAAAGATGGTCATAATATTTGTATGAAGATGCAATTGTTTTCATTTCATCAGAAAATACTTCAACGAAAGTAAGGCATACTGTTGGTTGCGATAGTTCCTCCTCTTCAAGGGGCTATACCAAATATTTTTGAAAGTATAAAATATCGATTGAGTCAAGTGTCACACAAGAATAGCCACTCAAGAGACCCCATTAGTTCTATTTTCAATCCTTGTTTTTTCACGGATTAGATAATGAAACATTATATCATAACAATGGGAGCGATCATCAACATAACTTCGTAAATAATGATAAGCTGAGGTTCAAGATTGAGGAATTATCAAAGTTATATACTAAATATCACTCTGAATTGGTATTGTTAGTCTCGAAGAAAATATCGTTTTGTGCTATGAAAACATTCCGGTGCCGGTCTCTGACATCGTCCTGCCGTGAGTTCTTTCAATGTTTCACAGTCGAAATACGCAAATGATGCAAATGAAGCGCCAGAGAATCTTTTTAACACGCGCTCCAAGTTATGACTCCCTCATTTGCATGATAAATGGCTCTTTATTTGCTATTCGAATTCTTATTCAATATCTGTTCAGAGATTCCTTGAAGGGTTCTATTGATAATGGGTCTATTCGTTTCTTCATTGTTCGCAGCTTATTAGGAATCAGTCAGGGTGGTTTTTTATACGAAAAAAAGTATCGATATCAATCATTTCATTATTTCATTAGAAATTAGTTTGTATCATTGAACAAATAGACAACATTATCACATGGATCATCTGTGCATGAAGGCTTCCATTCCAACATAATTTCTAGAAAAAATATGTATTGTATCGACATCTTGTGTGTGATTCCCACATAGCTGAATAGCTTTTTTCAATAATAACTAGTGATGTATGAAATCAATATATTCGTATATCCTATTAAGTAATTGTTTCCAAAAGAATTTTAAATATAGCATTTCACCACTGCGAATTCTCTCGACCACACCCAGCTTTCGAGGCTGTTGTTTCACCTATATGCTGAAAATGCAACAATAAACATCGGTGTACACGTCTGGAAAGCCGTCTGGATCTACCAACCGCATGGTGTCAGACTGGCAAGCTGGTTTTGCACCGTTGAAATATATACTTGAGCCACATTATGGAGGTTTACCATATAAATCTGGAGTGCCGGATTAAAAATACTGCGGCTAGAATATTGTTGCACGAAGTAAAAAAAAGTGTACTTTGTGCGCAGTGATGAATATGGAAATTGGATTTTCCGAAAGCCACAAAAAGGATTTCATCGAATATTCGATGAAAAACTTTGTCAGAGATGTAAATATGTACAATACGCAGCATTTTTTTCCATATTATCGGTGATGTCGAGAGACAATCATTTTTAAATGCAACTGGAATATTTCCATGAATATCGAGTTCTCAATCAGTCTATTTTTGTGGATGTTGAGGCTACGTTACAGCACCAAATGTGAATAGCTCTAATCAGTCACAAAATTTCATGCAAATCAAGAATCGATTTCAGTATTACCAAAATCCAACTGGTATTTCAGAGATAATCCACAACAGTAGATTGTAGTTAGCGAGCACATGAACTTGTTTATTCAATTTCACCTAATCCATATCTAGATAGGCCTTTTAAATGAATTTTCAGAAAACCACAAATATAGCCCGATCGAATATTTGATGGAAAACTTCACCAGGAATGGAAATTCATTATGAAATATATGGTTATATATTATCAATCATGTTGAGAGGCAAATATTTTTCGATATAGCTGGGATATTTCTATAACGTCCAGGCTTCAAACTTGATAGGAAAACAATATTTACTTTAGTCTTTCCATATATCCTATCGAGAAAATCTCGAGATAATCACATGAAGTAAGTTCTCGAGAATTATGATTACGATAACAAACAGCTGTTTAACTGTCCATCTATAATATAAATTCTATAACACCAATGAGATGTGTATAGCCTGCTCAACACAAGGTAATGACTGAGGAAGGTGTGAAAACAGGAAGCAGATCATCTGGTATAACTACTCTTTGCAAAGATAATGGGATAATCTTTCTCATCCTTGAGGAGAACATTCGTTTTTTTTTCATATGATTATTAAAAGGCTTTTGTTCAAAGTTCAGGCTTACGTATCGTATAATAATTCATTCCACAAGTATCCATGACTCTTTTATCGACCAGCTGTTCCTCCACAATTGGGAGCGAACGACGGTGAAAAGTATACCGGCGAACCAAGGACGATAAATCTGAGGTGAGCTGGTTCAAAACTTAAATTAGTTCTTAGTTTAGTCTTTTGGGAGATTGCAGACGAAATTTCGCATTCAATCTGAATGGTATTGGAATCAAGTATGGCAGTGTCTCGGATCCCTATTGCGGATGTTCTAGAAGTTACCCTAGTTTGTATTGTATTGTATTCACAAAACTGCCATGTATCAGATCTATTGCTTGCCGTACTGATTTTATTGTTATAGGTTGATAATCAATGTAGCGATTATTTGCTATCTGAATATTAGATATTCCTCTTAGTGAATAAGTTTCGGTGATTTCCATTCACTGAATCCACGATGAGTATGTTGTGGAATGCTTCAGAATCTATTGGCGATTTCAAATTCCATTGGGGGCGCTGCGAGATATAAACAAATTTAGATAACCTAAACCAGTTTTGATTTTTACATTGTTTTTTATGTCTATTATACATGTGTTTCATGTGGATTTATCAACTGACACCAGTTTTTGTCTGTCCATTATTATCAATCTCTTTGTATAGGAGTATTTCTGAAATGAGTCGATGTAAAACAGATTTTCTGGAATATTTGAATTTTAGAAGAATTCATCGATGCCGAATTTGTACACATACCAAAATGAAACTGTTATCTGAGTTATGGAAGAATATCGGATCCAATTTTTCACAAAATATAACATGGATTGACATGCTCTGTATTCCTTATCCAACCCATGCATGAACGTGAACGGACTGGAAAATATCTGGATGATGCTGTTCATCTTGGCGTTTTGTGTATTTATAGAGTTCAGCTTTGAAGGATCAGTAACTCATATAAAAGCCATATAAATTTATGAAAGTAATTCCCACTTCATTTTAATTTCGAACTTATATAAGTTGCGCTTTTTTGTTCTCTGGTGCTGATGAGTTTTCGAGATATTCATTCATGGGAGGTAATTTTGATGATACAGTTTGGTATGAACTTTGAAAGCTTCACGAGATTGCTGTTATAAAATAAAATTTTGTTTTGTTCTAATCATCTAAATTTTCACATCAACGTTTTAAATGAGCTGCGAATATACCACCGAGAGATGCACTTTCAAAGAGATCAATTTGGAAAGGATCCAAACTTTATAACATGAGATGAGGTAGTAATTACCTACAGAGTATAGTAACTACTTTGGTGACACTAAAATATATCTGAAACCTCCTTTGAATGAGAAAATGTGTGAGCCATCAAGAAGAAATAATGCTAAGCTTACTCAACATGGTTGGTTAATAGATCAAAAATCTATTACAGACCGATTGAATGAAAGGAGCACCTATATCAATAACAATTATGCAGGTGATGTACTATTCGAAAATGGCTTTTTTCTAACATCAAAAATTGTTCTGCAATGGGAAATCGTTACCAACACAAAAATAAATGACTAAACTAATTCTTGAATATTTAATCACTGTGACAATCAGAGCTTCGAATTCAGAGGCATTTCTATATTATATTTTTCCGAAACTATCCAATATTATTCATCACCAATCCCACATGTTCAAGTTTTCAACTAAGTGAAGTCATCAAACCAAAGGCGGCCGATCGATCAGATGAAATAAATGTCGCCCAACTAGTGTCTAATTCAAGATATGACGTCAATTACTGTTTTTCATTTAATATGGAACAAGCTGTATAACATTTCATATCAAAAAAATAGCGGAATGTGAAATACATAGAAAAATATAATATTGTTTCCGATTTACTGAATTCATTCCGAGTAATAGTGTATGATACTGGTCAGTGAATTCCATGCTAGTATACTTCTTGGTCAACTCATCGTTGAATTCAACTCTGACATCATTTCTTCCTGCCAGCGATGACATCTCCCTACATCTACAAAATCCCTTGTGATTTCTTTATTTTCCTTCGATTTATACCTGATGTGGATCATGCCGTTCCTTTTCGGCCTCAGTTATTGGCTTTGAATAAATAATGAATCCTATCAGTAAGCACATACTTGAATAAATCAGGGAATATCCTGGAATCTAGGACCTTTCGGTCTGACTGTGAGTGACGACATTTCACCAGAGAGAAATGGTAACAAACTGAAGCAATTCGACCGAAGACACGGCCTGATTGCGGTTTACTTGCAGACCTGATGGGGTTTTTGGTTACAGATAACCTAATGTATCAATCAACATTATCTTCGAATACAGATAGGTTTCTGATGCTTTGCTCGTGTATCATTCATTCAAAGCATTGAAATAGATTACATGTTGACTGATATCTGAAAGAATGAAATAACATTACTGGCTGAGACGATTTTTATCAATGTCCCAATTCATTTTCCGAGAGATTTCGTAGCGTCTCAGTAGATTTTATTCTGTCATGTCACTACAATCGAATAAGGAGATCATGACTGGGAACTTTGTGCCTTTTCGACAGATTCTGTATATATTTTCCAAATAACGTCTTCAAACTCTAATCAGATCCTACAAACCTCTACTCTAAATCAGGTATATCTAAGTTGTTGTTGATTTTTTTAATGTGTCAATATGACGATATGAATGTGTTAATCATATTTCGTTCACAATATTCAAAAAATGCCAAATCAAATACAATATTCCAAAGATTTTAATTTGTCGGCCAGGAGATTTCGGTACTTCCGAACGAGGTAGCTTCATCTCCAAGTCAAACAGAATCTCTTTGTGAATTAGTCCTCTATATTTGCGTCCTGGAAATTCACCTAATTCGAGTTGGAACATGAAAAAGTAGCAGGATTCTCTTTGAATCGAATATAAACGAATAAAAGTGTCACACATTACGTGAAACATCATCAACAAGACTATAATCATCTATGAATGTTTTATTCCGAAATTACATTAGTGAAACCACATGATGAATATTTCAAAGCAACAACTACAGAATTGATAATAACACAAGGCTGGTTGCATAAAAGCCAATTGAATATTTGATGTGCCAGTCCAAATATTTAATAGAGCCATATATACAAAATTTGATTGCATAATTGACACATTGTCGATTTAATACCATGTTTACACTACGTTAATACTAAGATTTTGATGGAAATTAAGTTACATTGGTAATTATTCATATTCAGATTCAACAGACACAATATTATCATCCATATCCTCAATTATCGAGAAAAACAGGACGATTTTTCGATTCCTACCGTTATCACGTCTGGTGTACGTACAACGTGAAACGCCGCGAGGTGAACGGGGCTTTAGGCTGTCGCTAAGCATACAATTTCCGTCGGATCCCTGCCTATTTTTCTGTCGGAATCGTGATCCAATCGCAAGGAAACGTTATTAATTATACATTTCCGTAGCACGACGACATTAAAATTCGATTCGAGTCAAGCGTGCCGTGAAACTGCTACCGCTGAATGACATCAGTCTGGAATAGGGACAATTTCACTCAGGAACTGACTGGGAATCGATTTTACAGAAACGGAGACTTCGTTTCAACAGTAGAATATAATGATTATCGTCGGCGAAAGGGGAAGAAAAGTGTAAATGAAACTCTTTGATAGATAGCCCAAGTCACGTTTATATCATTTTAGGACAATTATGCTTCATTACAGTTGAGAGATTCAGTAGATGAAATCATCATTTCATGTTAAGAAATTGAGGTCTGGCAGAAGGATGAAAAGAATGATGAATTTTCGACTATCTTTATCAAGGATTCAGGTGCATTTGGTATGATACTTCTGGACATGATCAATATATTGTCCATTTTCTTAGCTTCATCTTTCACGCTAATCCTAGTGGCAGAATTTCTATCAAATTATCCACATTTCAAATGGGAAGACGATACGCCGTTATTATGAGCACAAGGAATTACCAAACAAGGTGTGACTTGGTCTCGTCTGATTTTTGCTCTTGATCGATTGAAAATAACCATTATTTTTCAATGAATCATTGAATTAAAATGGCCGAGTCGACATCTATCGACTCATATGTTCTCGTCAACTGAAGCACAACTTCTTGCTCCAGCATTTCCTCTCGCTGATGCTAATCAAGTAATAATAACCTCTCGTGGTAGCCAGAAATGCAGTGAGCATGAAATTGCCATCCAGCACTTGGAACTAAGATGTATTCGAAGCCAATGTGAGTGCAAATGTGGTAATTTTGTATATTTCGCACGGCTGGTTTCATCTGCTGAATTATTGATGCTCTTTAATAAAACCAGAAGTTGGATATATGTTCTTGTCTTTGATAGAAGGTACATTAGGTGATCACCTAATTATTTATGACTCCTCAGAACTGAGGACTATGGAATAGGTTCGATTTGATCAAGTAGTGATAATGATGCTAAAAACACACTGAGGAGTTGCCTCAAAAGAAGGATCAAAATACTACAAAAAGTAGCCTGGAATAACACACCAGGGAGAGTAGAGATCAGATAAGATCATTGACAGATTGTTTTACAGACCATGCGCGTGTGTGAACACAGTTACATAAGGCTCTACTAACCTTGCAGATTGTGGGGCTTGGAGCCTGAGACTATTGAACAAATTTCGTGCAATTTTGAGGCACTACATTACATAAGAGAAACACAACTGGAGAAATCATGTTTCTTGGGGTGTCATTGTGAAAAGGAAAGTTAAATAAGACTTTCGATATAATATTCGACTCATGGGATTCTTACGATTTCGTCAATTCATTTACAGGGTGCATTTTTTCCATAACAACATACTGATCTGTTGTTTATGGAATGTCACGTGAATTTTTTGCAGGAGTATGCAGATTCCCAATCGAAACCATATCCGTAAATGCAATCTAAAAATAATTGAAGCTTTCCAAGAAACTGTACGTAGCGTATGAATTGGTAATTATCGATACTTAAATGAATATAGAATATAACAGTATACGGAAGTTTCAACTTAATAAACTTGAGTGATATTGGGTTCAATTTGTGAAACGAGTTATATCAACTAGAATGTTTTTCGTGCGATACGATGGAGAGTAAAATACACAACAATCAACGATTCCATATACCTCATAAAGACATAATAAAATCGGGCAAATAATCCAAATATCAAGAATATATTTATTGAAAATGATGAGTTTTTTTTTTTCAAACTGTTTCTGAACTTTACACTATGTTATTGTTTCAACTCTATAAAAAAATCTATACCCGTGAAACAACGAGGTGTACTACATTTGGAGTATATAAAAATAAGCACGAAAATTATTTTGGATTTCTAGGTCAATTTCTATAATCTATGTTGCTCTCGTGGAATGATATTGTATTCTGCTACATTTACTACCAGTTTAAAATTGAATTCCTTGATGATTATTTATTCACGCAAATGTTGATATCACGAGGAAAAAGGCGAATCTGACAAAATGATAAATTTCTCAAATGAATCTTCGATTCTGGAGTTAAGTCAAAACAAAATTATGCGTGAAAGTGAGAAATGCCTACAGGTTTATGTATCCGAGTGATTTATTTTATTAGATTCCAAGTGTTAAACAGCTGTTATTTCGAGAACTCATAATTTATTATCCAAATAATTCGGATCTGATGCAAGATTGTTCGAATCTGACATAATTTTCAGTTTCATAAACTTCAATCTCGAATTACGATTGATATTTTCTGAGACTGATTTCATGAATTCAATCGATTGATTCGGGTGTTGAAATTATCTCCTGAATACCGCCGAAATTGAATTCTCTGGAAAATGAATAATATTTTGAATGAAAACAGATAAATACCATTAAAAATCTTCTCATGGTTCCCACAAATGAAGTTCGTTTGTCGTTGAACAATAATCTATCCATTGTTGATTGATTTATAAGGTAAGGTAATCGTGGACACTCGATTCCTCAAAGGGTCCTTTTGACGAGGACTAGTTCAAAGGCCATACTTCAACACATACAAACTATCGTCTAAGTGCTTATAATCATTCAGCAAGTTTCACAATTGACCACAAAGTTCAAAGTCAGATTATCGATATCCATAGACCAGGACATCCCTTTCAATATCCCTCAAGCTGAATTATTTATGTCGATATGTTATAAATCTGTTACCAGATGCGTATTATGAAAATGGCTTTCAAAATTTTTCTAAAATGAGAAGATATTAGATTGAGAATGTCATCAAATACATCGAAATCCATGACTAGTTCATAACTGGTCATGCACTTCCAAGATTCTCGATCCAGAAACAATTCGATATGTTGACTCCTTGTATTTCTTTCGATCTCATGTGTCATGAAAGTTACAGATTGCTTTTTTGGTATCAAATTTGTGAACATAAATCATATATTGAACCAATTCACGTGCAAGTCGTATATTTCGAATCAATGATGGAAAAATACACTGCACATGAAATGGACTCTATCAAGTACACATGAACAAATTCTGTTTCAACTTATGTCAATATTTGCATATTACTGTAAGATTTTGAGGATACTCCACAGTGAGCAACAAATGTGTAGCTAATAATGTAGAACATCAAATTATTCGTTTGTGAAATGGGTTTATCTGTCAAGGCTGATAAGTAAACATGAATCAGTATTTATCTTTTCGAATTAGAGTTGTTGATTAAACTAATTACAGTTGAATTGGCAACAATCGCTAATCTTGGAGTAGATTATTTGGCACTTAGAATGATAAGTGGAGACTTGGAATTCCTGTATTTTTCTTGGCATTCGGTTATTTTATTCGAGTACATGAGTAGGTAGTAGTGGACAAATTTCAGATCTCAAAGGAATGCGTTATATAGTATATATTAGCCAAATAAAATGAATCGTTCAAAAAACCTATCGTATATTCCAACCCAAACTTTTTCCTAATGCATCACCCTGTACTAGATACCACCAAATTCAATGCAAGAATTCGAAGACATTTGTTACTGATACTATGACTTAACAACTCATTACATTTCGAATGTGTTTCATTGAATTTTTTCAATTCAATGATTGGTAATGAATTCGATGATCTTCAAACTATAGCAAATCAACAATAATATTCTGCCTAACACTGGTTCAATGCTCGATTCGATTTAACCGAATGAGGAATATTTCGCATACCACCCTGTACATTCCTGGATCGACACTGGATTAGTCCTGAAATGGTAAATAGAGACTATAGACTCGAGATATGCCTACCCGTACAAATAACCATATACTGAAAGTGAAGAATATTCTCTAGAAGGGTGCGATTCCCGATGCGCCAGGTACGTGTCAAGTGCCAACAGTCCCGCCTTTTAGAGGAGCCCAAAGGCGATTTAAGGTCTCTACACGAGTGTTACATTAAGGAAAAAAGTCCACCCAAGTATTGACTTCTCGACCAGTCAGAATCTCACCCGTGGCTTTTCGTACGTATAGAGTACGTGTATAACGACTCAGAATCTATTCTGTTTTCGGATTTTCTTTCCACTAGGATTTCCCGGGGGTTTTGTACAATCTCTTCACAGTTATCAATCCTAGTTAATGTTCAAATGCGGTGGGATCGAAAGCCATATGGCCAATGTTGTGGATTTAAAGAATTGTACTGTTTTGTATTCGGAGTATAATGTCGGTACCAGACTTATATGATATGCATTGTTTCATATTCTGAATATTTTGAATCCGAGGTATACATTGAAATATCGAAGTGGATGGAGCAACAAGATCTGATCGATGTGCACGGTTCTGAACGAATCAAGAATTACAACCAGATGAAAACACAAGTGCAAAAATTCCTTTTCAGCAATACTGCTTACAATAGAATCAATCTTTCCGGAATATCAGATCGATCACTGAAATGGATTGTGGATATTCGAATCTATATTTCTCGATGTGTTCCTTCTGACAAAAAAAGTCTTGAGTGTTTGAATCTCCCGAATCTTCCTCCTATAATCGTCTATCAATCCTAGATCCTTTGTTATTATTCTTGTTTTCATTTGAAATTGAAAGCTAATACACATCGAGAGGAAAACACTACCACAGAGAGTAGGTGAGTAAAAATCTGAAATCAGTTAGATCCAAAGTTTGGAATAAATCAGAGGAGGAAGAGGTTTCAATGTTTATGTATGTCTAAAATGTCCTATATATAGTATATCATCTATGTATGCCTATATTGCAACAATGATATACTAAATAAAAATTCTGATGTGACGAACAACTAGCAAAATCAGAGATAACTACTAAATCTGACTCAATAAATATCTAGTATTCATAATGCATTTCAGGCGTTTAATCAATTGATTGAATTCAAATAAGCCTCAGAAAACAACCTGGACTGAAAATCGAATGGAATATAGTCATATAGTTTGAATTGAAGAAAATATACGTATATGGAGGGAGCTCACAGATATCACCTTTAATATCTCGATAATGGCAGGATCAAAATCAGCAGAAATAGCAGTGAACCTCGACCTATTTTATGATTGCTAAAATGATTGCAATAACTAAACTCAGTTAACAATACGACGAAAATTGGGCAAATGAATGCAGAATGAGAACAATATGATTAGAATTCAACTATATATGTTTCCAATGTCTTTAAAAAAAATATTCATCATAATCATGAACTGCGAATATACTTGTCAGTACAACTATGTCAAACAACAAGCTTTCATTAGGTTTCCAATAACGTATAGTCAGGATTCGTGAAAAACATTCAAATAATTATAGTAAATCTTCCTCCCGAATACACATGATTCAACGAATCCACACATAGTTTGGATCAGTTCCAAAATCGATGATTTATTCTAATAATTGTTTATTTCCACACATGAGTTTTATCGTACCATATATTTTTGAGATCACACACGTGAGGAAACCTCAAAGCATTCCTATTACTATGATAAATGTGCAGTAAACTACATGATATCGGTCGGAAAATTGCAACATTCAATAAAGTAGATATTGATGTCAATAATTTATCAACAGAAAATGAAATCATATCAGAAGATCTCGAACAATTCTAGGTGTTCGCAAATTAATTCTCTAACCTCCATCTTGAGTGTTTTGTTTTTTTCTGATCATCTCAATGTTCACTGGGTAAGTGTTATACAGCTTCAGATCAAAATATAGAAATTTGATCGTTAGATGGAAGATTTTTCGGAAGTAACAGTTCCTCCTTCTGGATTCAACCTTATAGGTATCCCACTCACAACTCATCTGCATAATGTTTTGGAGGATTTGACTAATGTTGAACAATTCAGCCTCTAGGAAAAGTAGTTGTTTTGAGAATGTTCTCCTTCGTGAAACATTATTTTCGAATGATTATTTTATATTATCTGTGAATGTTGTATATGCAGCTACCTAGATATTCAGTTTCTCAAAATTGATTGTACCAACGAATTGTACACCATGATTGAACTTCTTCTTGACAAAACATGGCGCAGTGTGTAGAATTTGTGATTTAGAACTATCACTATTTTTGTAACATGAGCGATATGATCAATCCACTCGGTATAGTTACCAATCATCACTCCAAGATGTTTAGTATAGGAAATGATTTTCTATACCAACATTTCATTACATCTGTATATTTGAATTTATTCTCGCTAACTCTCTGAATACGATACATCGAATACCTCTGAAACGGATCCCCAATGATCATAAATGAATTTCAACAGCCTACTTCTTTCTAAACATATTGCCTTACTTGGAGAAAAGGAATGAAATATTTCCTTATGATCTCGAGTTTTATGGATATAGAATTCTTCAACAAGTTGGTGAATGCATAAATTTTTACTTTATCAAACTTTGAAGTATAATAATACTTTGCTGAAGTTTAACGTTCCATATTTAATTTATGTAAATTTCAATGTTCAACAATTCATGAGATTGTCGACTTTGTAAGAACTTGGTTTCTCATGATTAACATATTCACTTTGAGTCGAAAAACTCCGTTTAGAGTTTAGATGATTCGAATTGATAGGTATAACATTTATACGCCTTTGAAGTAAAAGAACGATCTATAATATTTGTGGTTCCAATGAATAATTCAATTCGAGACATTAAGTATGTTCAGGAATTGATGGAAATTCAAATTCTAACATTTTTAAAAGAGATATAATTAAGAATCAAGTAAAAAACTACGGTTACGGTTATTTGAAGTTTCTTAGTGTGGATTTAATACAGAATCAATCATTATTATACTGCCATAAAATTGGATTGAAATGAAATTGTTTCATTAAATTGAATCACTGACTAAAACTGACAAAGAATTCAAAACTTGAAGATTATCACATTCTCCATTGAGTTTTCACTAGAAGTCAATTTTAGTTTTGTGCAATCGAGGTGTCAATTGAGCTTGACTGTTCAGTTTATTGAGGAAAAATCAAATCATTCAGAGATTAATCGATTGATGCCATTTGTGAATCACCAACTGATCAGTTACACTTCGTTTGTCAGTTGAATAAGGTGAATTTAATGGAGTACAAGTGGATGTCTCCTAATGGCAAGAGGTTGCGTCAGACTCTATACTGCATGCGGATGTGTATTGACACTATCAAAAATGCATACAGGAACCCCATTTGAATCATACAAAGTTATATTTTGTTTTGAATGATTGATCTCACCATGAACCCCAAGAGAACTCTAACAAATATTTCATCACAAGGATATTCATCTGGCAGAAGAACGAACACCTTGCTCAAATATTCAAGAGATAAAATCAATTAGTGATGCATCCTAGATCCCTCTACAAACCGACGTAAATATTTAACATTTATTGGAGAAGTATACGGGTCGAGATTAGCGAATGAAGCGATAATTCACGTGCGATTCTAGAGGTTTGGTTTACACAAACAAAGAACGATGAATTATGCAAGTCGGAAGGTATCAAGTGATTGCTGTTCTGCCATCCAGATTGTTTACTGATACTGGAAAGTTGAAGGTGTGATGTGAACGATGTGATTCTAAGGGATCCTCCTATTGATATCGCTCCCATCTTAAGCGAGAATCGATATTTGATAGTGTCACCGGTTCATTCAGATTTCACGAAGTCAAGTTGGATGTTGAGATCGACTACCAAATCGTTTGCATATCAGTCCTCAGTGGAATGAATTATCACAGATCAACAAAATAAATGAACAACAGAACATTCTACTAGATAACTCCAGTTAATTGAAGTACGTCTTCAAATATTTCATATGGAGAAACCCACTACTATCATAAAGATACAGTGCCCGTGGTTGATGTAATTTTCAATATTATTTGATATGGATATAGATCATTCCTTATATCATTCTATCTTCGAAGCCTGAACATAATTGTGAAAAGTTTTTTTTAATATACTCTTCTCTTAAATTCAGTTGTGAAGTGAATTCAAAGATATATATTTCCATAAAAAAGTAGGATTCATCTCCTGTTGGATCCCCAAATTCCTTTTCGATTATCAGATGATTCAAAAATCAGTAGGAAGGAGAAGGGGCAGCACATATCGAAAAGTTGTACTGAAATCACAATGAATTGTTTCAGATGTAAATATGGTTGCCGAACCGAAACCTCACCAGACTGGCAGAAAACGACAGAATGTGGTCCAAACAGTTAATGACTGGTAAGTTTCCAAAATTCTATAATATCATTTGAAATCATATTATCATGATCATTTTATGTAATCACTGCAGTCACGATAGTTGAAAATGTCTATTGAAGCGAAGTCCAAACAATCAGAAGATATTTCATTTTCGCAATTTCCAATATTGACGTTAGCTAATAAATTCAAAAACACCTCAATGATTGTTTATGGAACCTCATTTAATCACCATAGTACTTTTTCAAAATTACAACGCAGTTCCGAGAAATTCACTGTATATGGAAACTGTTTTGGTATTCTTATAGTCTACCGCGATTTCCTCGATTTTTACTATTTGGAGTTACATTGTTGGATCCGGGATAAAACCATCAGGATGTGTGAGAGATTTATTTCTGATTGAATCTCAGGACTTAATTGACGGGCAGACGTGAGCTGGATTATCAGTGTGTCTCTGTTTACTTTCTTGCTACCCTACTATTTACCTATCTCCAAGACGAAGGTGGGATGATTTGTATGTTTGTATAGGTTGTGTAATGAATAACAGTGCATGTATGAAATACACATTGTCGATTTTCATCTCAACAGAAATTCTTCTTTATAAATACCTGAAAAGTGAAAAGAGGTTCATTGATACTTCCGAAAAAATATGTCAGACATATAAATCATCGAAACATAAAACCAGGGCTTTAAATTGGAAATTAGGACACGTTTTCCTGTTGGAGAGTGTCACCATTTTTGAAGAATAATTCTGCAAACTTATCCGCTAGGAGCGTATGTGTCTAGGGGTATGATCTCGTAATTAATCTTTGACAGTTCGTATCGCAATTGTAAACAAAAAAAAAACGGTTAGGACTCGATTGGTGAATGAAATGAAAATATACCTTGCAAAATTCTCTCAAATAAACCAGAAAACATTCGTATTTTCACAATCCGATCGGATTTGATTGGGAAGGTATAAAATAATTCGAAATGAGTATTGGGGAGAGTTTGCATCTATCATAACTACATCATTCCAAATAAAACTTTGTGTATGAATTATTTGATGTTCTATTAAATGATGAGACAACAGTCGATAGTCAATGAGTTATGGAAATATACATAGACTCATCGATCTTCTACGAATTCAAATTTCCGTCATGAATTGTTTGACCTTTCCGTTGACCTTGTTGACAATGACATAGTACATCGTATCCTGCGAGTAAATAAAGTGTCGGAAGAATAAAGGACCCCAAATCGCCCGCCGGCGGAGATTACAATAAAAAATGTCTCTATCCGTACTCTCGGCCATTCTCGTCATACCGCAACAATACACGACGAATACTAGTTCGCATTATCCCGTGAATTGCTGGCGAATCCGAGCCGAACCGAACAATGGCAGCGCTTTCTCGGTCGCAGGACAAAATACCAGCGATCCAACATGTGCGAGGACGAGATCCTCTGCCGGAAATGAAAAGTCTTGGAACCCTGGGATCTGATAAGACCTCGGTAAAACGTTTCCATCAGTTCAGACAAAAGAATAATTATCGAACAACCAAGTATAGCGGCAGGCAGTTGAAACTGATGGAAATAAAATAGGTACTTGAATTGAATTTACATAGTCGAAGTTAACGGAGTCTATTCTACTTCAACGCAGCTACGAGACCCAACTTTGTATTTTGTATTGAATTGAAATCTCATTTCATCCGTAGAAATAGTGAATAATCATTGCTCTCGGTGAACGGTGAATTCTTGTTTGATAAAAACAAAGACTACATTGAGTTTGAATATCGAATTTGAATTATATCCTTTCATAAAGTATTGGAATATTAGGGAAAAAATAGCAAGATAGTAGCGAATGCCATTTGATTGATATAATGGTCAATATTATAAAGAAGGTGAACTCAGATATTCTACTTATGATTAATGACATTTCACCAAATGTAGATTATGTTTTTCTCTGTTGTCTATATGTATTACTTAGGCATTTTCATTGATGAGGATAAATCACTTGATATGTGAATAATTGGTAGATGATTTATTTTTTCTGATCCTCTTGTTTTTCTTAATATTGTTAACTCTATACTCCACTTGATAAACTCATTTTTTCTCATTGCTTTCTTTGCTTTTGTGAATTCGTTACTAAAAAACAGTATGTTGTTCATTTCTGAAGAATGTTTGTATTGAAATGTTCCCCACTCACTGAAAAAAAAAGTTGAACATCAAATCTGCTGGCTGTCCTGAGTTGAAAATAAAAGAGTAGGAAGCGTTTGTCATGAACGTGACCTAGTCAGTATCCGAATGGAACATCCATTCCATCCGAAACAGTAATGTTCGCGGCTCGAATGTTTTCGTGAAATAGTTTGGATTCGAGTTAGACTGACACGTTTCTAATGCCTGCCTGAGGTTTCAATTCGCATTAGTTCTGTGCATGCCGACTTTCTATCGTTCACTTCGAACCAACGTAGATGGAATTGCGACCGATATTGCTGGCCGCAAGTTGATGTTCTCAGTCGAGTAACCCTTAAATCGGGGAACGTTTATCGCAACTCGATCCCACAAGACATTCCATCCAATTCCGGATGAGGTCCGACAAAGGTTTCATCTTGGAACTTGATTTCCGTCAGGGTTCTTGTTTAAAGCTGACTTCGGTTCACAAAAGCATCAAAGATTTGTCAACATGTACCTATTGACTCATTAGAATAACTCATTAGAATAGCCAGTGGTAATATTGGTAGGCAACTACTATATATTACTATATTGTATAAGTATTCCATAAATAACTCTCATGATATTGATGATACATTCGATATTAGATGAGCAAATTATTTCCATTTTTCCATTGATGGCATGTTCAAAATTAGGAATCAATCAAATTCTTGAGGTACATTACTGGATGAATAACTTGAATTAATTTCATTGAATAGTTGAAATTCATATCGATTATATCAACTATCTACAGTCGACTCAAATCAGAAGATTTTTTTATTTCCATAACAGTTTGAGATGCTTCTTTGTTTCTACAACGATATAATACAGGGGATCAATAGAAACTACGTTTCTGCTTTCATCGTTATCAAATATGCAACACTCTGGCCGTTTCATTCCCTTCCATCATAAATTCTGTCGAATATCAATTCGTTGAGCAATTCTTGATATCGCATGTCATTGATGTGTCGTCCTTAAAAAAAAATTCATGTATGCTGTAGTCATGAATGTGGCAAAAATTAAAGGACAGTTGACTGAGTTGGGCAAAACCATGACTATTTTCAACTTTCTAATCAATGTTAGTATAATTATCAATCAGTATGAGTTTTAAACCCAATGAAATCATTTGACTTATAATTGTAAACTAAATTTTCAATTCTCACGTATTATGGTCTTACATTGCTGAATGCGTGATCCTGGATATTTGTTCATAATGTTTTGATTTTGGATGTTATAGAAATAGTACATTCTTATGTTTAGGACACACTCAATTATATCGATATTGATCGAGATAGATTGATGATTATTTCTTGCCGCTTGGATTCGAAGCTAAACACGCTCAATCTTCATCCGTTTCTCCCAACCCTCTGAATCATGTTGCACCACCACCAACTTTTTCTATTCTTTCATTATTCCACCTCGACGATGTCAATCCGAGTTTCTGCTCTTCTCCCTCCCATTCAACCAATTAACGTTTAATGGATTCTCGATAGTGAAATAAAAGTCGCGAGTGCGACGACCTGTCAAGTGATGTGGCAAATTGTGGCTTCACAATGTCGAAGTCGATTCCTCTCAAACATTCGAAAAGTTCCATACAGAAACATCTGCTTCGAATGGATCACACGTATGATTGAATCGCTCCATTGGCGAACAATTCCATCACTATCAATAAAATGTCAGTGCGGGTCGCCTACGGACATCACTCCCAGCGATGTTTTCATCGATTCTTTGATTGTGTTTAGCGTAGTGGTTTTGAAATCGAATAATGACAATCGTTTCACCTCGGATATTGTGCATAGAGCGCATGTCATGTTGCATTCAAACTGGAAAGTCAACTTGGGTTGTTATTTCTTCTCTAATCCTTCTCCATTCCTGCCTACAAAATCGTAAATGGTGTTCCTCAAGGTTCAATGTTGATACTGTTCATCTTCATTATTGATACAAATATCACCCTATACGATATAAACATAATTGGAATAAGTCAATCAATAAACATTTTCCATTTTGCACTGTGGAATCATCGGTTATTTCAACTTTATTATCTTCACGATCAATTATGGGAAAGCAATGTGAACATCATACTGAAACAGGAATATAAAACACCTTGGAACATCCATATACATAAATTTCGAGAACAACTGGATTCAAAATTGATTTCCTAGCACTACACTTTGAACTTACGATTCTATAATTCCATTCCTGAAAGCATCTGCATTTCGAATATAATGAACCGTTTCAAGAATATATGTTTTGACAGGAGTTTGGTATCACAATTCATTCGAATCGAAATATTCAACGGAAAACACAACATCTCTCTAGGTTCTCAAAAGAGTTTGATCATTGCATTGGAGAAAGAAAATTTTAACTGAGCAGATATGTTTTTAGGTGGTGTGAATCAAAATTCAAATCGACCAAGTAGAAAATAAAATCTTCTGGTTCATAAATAATTATTCTGTGAAACAAGATACTCGCATGTAGATCGATTGGATTATATCCGTACTAGCACCATCATCAATAAAATCAATGACCATAAAGAATAGAGTCATTCAATTAGTAAACTGTTGTTCCATCGAATTATAGTTGTCTATATAAAAATTACTTGATGTCCCCGTGAAGAATATCTCATTAATCCACAAAGGACATCTTTCCCGTAGCGAAAAATAAAACTTTCATTTACGAGTAATGTTTATGGTTGCCGTTGTAAAAACATCATGCAACTAGGCCATTTGACCTATTCTGTCGTGAACCGTAATAGTCCCTAGAGAGAATTGATGATAGTGAAACCAATCGTAAACCGTGCCGTATATCTAGTTCATGCTACAATACGTTCCGATCACCATTTTATTCTCAGGATATATCCTGGTGCTCCACTGGTGAAATCAATGAGGTAAATATAAAAAGGTTCATTTTTCCTCAGTACAAGGATATGAGTTCAGGAATGTAGGACATTTTTGAGAATCGGCCGATATTTGAACTAGTCTGAGTACCTTGAACAATAAGTTTATTTCCTAACATTGCAGATATTTACGTTCGAATATCTCATATTCTAGCGATAATTTTTGAGGAATATTGTCAGATCATAAAAATCAGTAATCTTGTACGATAGTTTCTCCAAATTTGAATGAATCTTGAAGCTGAAGGAAACAGAAATAAATACCCCTTTCATGAAGTTGATGATCGAAACATAACTCAATTTTAACGAAATGTTATCTCTAAGGACATTGGCTCAACCCCGTCTTATAGTTAATTGGATTTGTATCTCATCGCCGAGCATCAAAAGTAATAATCTCATCAGAACTTTTTCTCGTCAAGTTTATTTGGTATTGTGAGTATATTCTCTCGAGACGCCATGGATTCCTCTGATGTTGAGTTACCTCAAATAACCTGCAGAAAATCATCATAATGTCAGCTTCTTAAGAATTTACGTATTGTCATATATATTGATATACATGTATCTTTATTTAAACTGAAGACAACTATATTTTTCGTGAATCTTCGATTGAAATTACTCTGAGGCAAAAATCATATTGACTTTCTGATTTCAAATATCAGTCAAGGTTTTCTGAGCGTGCCTATGAGAAAGGCACTGAATGGCTATATCGCATCAGATCATGTATTCCGCTGGATAAAAATGTTACTTATTCTATTCTCTTTTGCGCAACGCATCCGGAAACCGGAACTTGATATTTTTCACCCATGAGATAGCTCAGAAGATAATATTAAACTGAACGGGAGAATGCCGAGAAATCACTCTTATTAAATCCATGAATTCAACTGCTTTGAATGTTCTTCGGAAAAATTTTATAAAAATATTATCAAATTCCAATATTCTGTTGTCTGTTTTGCAAGGATGCAAAGACAGAAGATTTAATGTGACCCCAAATAATACACTGAAATATGATTCGTAAACTCTCAGCTTCCATCTTTTTGTCGGTTCACTCATAACAGGCGATGGAATTGAACAATGTAATTGAAGAAAGCAGGTAGCAAATCAAATAAAGTTGCTAGGGTTAGCGGAACTGTAGGACCAAATGCAAATGACAAAAATATCGATGACAAATTAATTCTTGAAAACCACAGATAGGAAGATACTTCTATGGATATAATACGTGGACATGTTAAGAAGGGAGCAAAAACGAAGGCAATCATACAATGCAAACAAAATCCATGAACAAAGTTTGCCATGCAAGAGAATATACAGGGTGATTCACATAAGAACCGACATAGAGCAGGATCATGTAGGGGGTCCCAAAATATGGCAATTTAACGCAACTTACCTCTATACCAAGTTGCTTCCCTAAGGAGTTATAGGCTTCGAAAGTGAAGTTATAAATTTTGAAAAAAATCAATATCTCCGTTATTCTCGAACTTGAAGCAACCAAATTTGGTACACTTCGTGGCTTATTTAGGGCGTTACTTGACAGTAACTAGAGTTTGATTGAAATTTGTAAAGGGGGTATACCGGGTGGCGCACCATTAATATTCAACAGAATTTTGTTAACCCTTGATGGGTTTTAATGATATTGTGGGCAATTCAATTCTAAAACTTTTCTTACTCTAGTAACTTTTCGAAAAACACCATCATTTTCATCAAAAACTCGAATAACTTGAAACGCGTGCTCTAGGTGTGTTATTTAAAATGATCGAAAATTCAAAAGTTGGCAATGAAAATAAACGTCAAACAGGAAAGTAGGTCATTTAATGTGATCAGTAGGAATTGGCTGGCAAATTATCATTTAGATTCGTAACAAAATACTTAAAGTAAGTACAGATAATTTATAACTTCACTTTCAAAGCCTATAACTCCTTAGGGAAGCAACTTGGTATAGAGGTGCCATATTTTGGGACCCCCTGGGAGCCTCTGCTCTATGTCGGTTCTTATGTGAATCACCCTGTATATAGAACCAACCCAATGATGAAGGGTTGAAATTGCAGAAAATGAATCTCTTCTCACAAGAGAGGTCAGTTGACTATGGAAATGATGGATTCCTAAAAAGGACAGAGTGAACAAGTTTTTTTGTGTAAGAAAGAAATTTCACACACACTATTTTTCTTGGCTATAAAAAGAATATAACGATTACATCGTACTAGAAGTTTTGTTGTAAACAACGCTCATTCATAATGAAGAATGATATTCTTCCCATTTAGCTTTCCCAACAAGCAAAACCATTACTCCAGAAACAAGGATATTTATTTCACTGAAGACTTTCGCTGAAGTTATGGAATATCATTTTCTATTAATTCCAGACACTTCGGTGCCTGCAGCCGTGAGTATAATGGTGCCTTTGGTAACGCCATTCCTCCCATTAGCTGACGGAATTATTTTTCTCTTCTCCGACTCCGGTCCGATTATAAAAGCATCTCCGGTGTAATGGGATGGGGAATAATGAAACTTCACGAGTCATGCCGAGGTTCTATTTCACCTTCTTGGATGGATTTATTCGCGAAATCAAACAACGCGATACCGTTGTGTTGCGTGCAAGCTTTCAGTCAGAAAACAAAAAGAGACGACTTATAGAAACCGAATCGGTGGTCTAGACACTGGGGAAAATTATTCCAGTCAATTTGTTTCTATTGGAAGATAGTTTTTGCGTGCACGATAGCGTGCATATTGTTTTAAGAATCAAACCAACAAGAAAATTGTAAAAATCAGCGAAGTCGATAATATTTCACTATTCTACTTCTATACTCTAATAGTATTGGAAGCAGCAATGATGTGTTGTTTTGTGAGTTGCGTCATCCAAACTATCGATTCAGATTCCAACATTGAATAAAATATCATATTCTTCATGCAAGTAAACAGAAGAATATAAAATGAAATAATAGCCTTGAAATATATTGATGTCTCAACTTTCCGCAGTTCTATAGCGAATGAAATTCTCCTAGTGAAAGATTCAACAGATCTTAGACAAATGGTATATCTACTTTTCGTCTAGTTTTGTCAATATTCATTATCTCTTAAGTGCAAAGAGTCGAGACCTTGCTCCATGAATAATTTTCAACAAATCGATAGTATAATCGAAGAGATCCTTGAGTTCTTTGATGATTATTTACATCAAAATTGTCTTATCGATCAATCGGAATCGTATTTCCGTGAGATATTTGAAGTTTCCGAAGGAATTCTTCAAATATCTCAACCGTTCACGGTCTCATACACAGGTCTGGAGACTACGTCATTTTCAAGTGGAGGGGAGTGTCACCATTTTTGAAGAATATTCCGCCATATTTATCTCCTAGGAGCGTATGTATCTAAGGGCATGATCACGTGATTAACCTTTGACAAACGGTTCGGACTTGAATGGTGAATGAAATCATCGACAGAAATATTATACCTTGCAAAATTCTCCCCAATGAATCGAAAAACGTTCGTATGTTTACGAAGCTAATCGGATTGGGCAACTTCCCACCCTACCAGTTTCCAGACATCTATGCAAGACCGTGATGCCGTTAGATGGATTTTCAATGGATGAATGACGACGGATACACCTTTCCGTATTTTTTTACTGTCACAATATCTACTCTGGAATATCGATATACTGCCTAATGTTCCCCCTTTCCAATATTCCATCCCTCAAGAATCTTCTCGATGTATGCGGGTAATTGAATTGCTATCTCAGCTTACGTAGTAAGTGTGCGACGTCAAATTCATTTATCATCCTAAATTCGTTATCAGTGGAACTCGGTGAAGGAGATGAACACAAGGGAAATTATGTAGTGTCGTGAGAGGATTTTGCCATGATTTTCAGTATATAAGATTATACAATGAATTTGAGCTTCGTGCACAGGAAAATGTACTCTTACAGGGTTAGCAAGGCTAACAAAAAATGCGGAATATAATTCTTTCAGTAATTCAATAGATTCTATTTCAATATTCAATATATTTAACATAATGTTTCCAAGATGTTCAGAGATTTTAGGATTATGGAATTGCAATGTTTTAAGAATTTAAATCGCATGATTAACAGCGATGCCTCAAAGGAGTAGGCCAATGTGAACATTGGTAGGCGATATAAATGAGAATAAAATACATCAGGAATTCATAAAATGTCAATATCTAGAATAACGTATTCATTACAATATAAAAAATTGTGAAATTGAGTTTATACTCCGCTTCAAATTTTGATATGATTTTTGTTGGGACTTGCATATTTTGGTCCAAAACAAAACAATAATTTTGCAATATCATCGTGGGGAAATTGATTTTTTTCGGGATATTCCACATCGAAGTTGAAATTTCACCTGAATTCCTTGAACGTTTCCGAACGAACAGCTACCTGGCTGATTTCTTCAAGCTCCTTTTTTTCCTTTTCCAATTTCTGATTTGGAGTTTCTTTTACAGAAATCTTGTTCTTACCTTGATTTAATATTGAAAATTCTATAACAACACCAATTATGTGTTCAGCTATTGGTATGACTGCTTCAACGTCAACTGAGTGTAAACGATAGTTATTCACAGCAATACGATGTTTTCATTGTTTTCGAATACATGATAAACCCTTTCCTAATATATAATGTATCACGTCATTGAAGAAATTAGCCAGGAAAATATACAATCTTGTTCGAAAAAGTTCAAGAAATGAAGCTGAAATTCCAACTTCAAAGTGGAAAATCTCAAAAAGTATCAATTTCTCCCACCATTATATTGCCGAATATGTATTTTTCGCCAAAATACTTGAGTTCCAACAGAAGTCATATCAAAACTTGATGTTCGAAAGAACAGAGCTGAAATTTTCGAATCATTATTTTTATTGGGTATCATATGAAGGGTTCAAATGATTTCGCACTCACAACGAATCGTAACGGTCCATTTTCAATTTGTTATTCAATTCAATCATTACAATACTGATGAGTTTTTGTGATATAACACTTTCAAAGTTCCTCATAGTCCAATATGAGAATAGGAGTTATCGAACTACAAAAATTTTACAATATAATCCTACATATAATTTTGAGACCCCTAGGAGCAATAATTCTACTCGAGTTAATTGGATTTCCATTATACGATGAGAAGTTCCAACGCATTCCTAATTCATCCCTGTCGGGGCTAATCAAACTGAGAGGATGTTGAAATATAAATTGCAGAGTAACAAAACGAAAAAGAACATGGACGCGCTGGCCACACTCGGCCCCTAGAGTTGAATCCATAGTTTGTTATCCAAGAGAATACGGCTCAACGGTCGTATATATTTTCGGGACTTTTCTCGAGGGGAACTACAGAAGAAACGGATAGGCTGAATCTAGCTTAGATCACATCTATTCTGTGGCAGGGTTTAGGGTGTTCTAGCATGAATTTACACCGCTTAGGATGTTGTCAGGGAAATAATTAATACTGAGGCCCTCTTTCATCCAACTAATTCGACAAAATTATTGCTTGTCTTCATCGCTCTCTTTTTGTGCAATTATTTCGATACGATCATAATCTCTACTGGAGATTATGAATTCAATTATTTCGGAAATATGTATTCACATTGAAAGTACACATTTGAAAAGATAGTTGAAAAAATTTAGTTATTTCTCTACACAACTTCTAACACAGTAAAAGCCACCAGATGGTCATTTTATGCATGATTGTTCATTGTTGAAATACGTTTATTGTTGAAATACGTTTTTTTAAAACACTTCTACTTTTCTGATATTGCTATGAAAGGTGAGTTGTGATTGTTTGAGACAACCTATCTCCTTGTATTCGTTATGGTCTAAAATAAGAGCATTCGATAACAATAAGGAAATCACATGATGATTTCATGATGAAGATACGGTATCAATATACAAAAAATTTAACCGTTTTCGAGATATTTGAGTTTTTGTAGTCACATGATGTCAGCAGATCAATTCATCGCTAGGTTCATTGGTAACGATTTTTTAGAAAGCAATGTCCAATTTTGTTATATATTTCGATATTTCTGTCAACAACATTGTTGCAGTTAATTCAGTCGTGTGGTTTTTCTGCTTAGTTTATATTACTGCTATTTTCAACCGAGATTTTGAGGAATGTCAGGATTGGATAGATATATCTTTATGAGTATGCATTTTGGGCCATATGATCAAACTATACTTTTTTTCGATGTATCACTCTCAGAGACCACGGTATACATTTTGACTCACCCCGTATAAATATCCGATGATGACTAATATAAATAACTGAATTACCAATTGACGTATAAAAAATGCTCTTCAGAATATCATTCCAGAAACTACCAAGACCAGAATGAAGATATAATTTCAACGTCGACAATTCAGAATAATCAGTATCATAATAGTCACCATATTTTACTACATATGAACCAGAAACTACGTTTACCAATCCATCTATTTTGGATCTGTTGTGATCAGAAACACAATCGATAGGATGTAATTGAAATAGGATCGTAGTACAATTTGTAAGTGTAAACATCAAATCAAGCTATCACTTTC
Source organism: Plagiodera versicolora (assembly GCA_037013635.1). Lineage (NCBI taxonomy): Eukaryota > Metazoa > Arthropoda > Insecta > Coleoptera > Chrysomelidae > Plagiodera > Plagiodera versicolora. The sequence goes on from CM072990.1 coordinate 5,939,468, forward strand.
ATTATTTGGACATCAGTTAATGAAGGGTTTCAGAATTGAAAAATAAATTGAGTCATTTGAGCAAGCCTCTGAAAAAACTAATTATCCTTTTCGAACTTTACATTTGACACTCAAACTACTCCTTCCTGTTCATTTAAGAATGATTATTTTCAATAATGTGCTTTTTCGATTGTCAAAGACACATCCATCATGAATTATTTGGTAAATGGAGTCCTTTTTTTTTTCGAAACTTCAATAACTCTGAAGATAGTCTCTTCTGTCAGAAAATAATCATCTTACGATACAAATATCGTATATTTCTATTTTCTCAAGGCATTTATTGTTCTCGACAAATATTTCCCAATAACAGATGTTATTATGTGAGCAAAATAAATATTCATTCTTAGAAAATTACTATTGGTAGTTTACTACAAGATATCTGTTAGTTTCTAGCTTAAGCTGTGAGTTTTCATTTCGATATGTTAATTATTCATTGAAAATAAATGCACGAGGAATTTGAAATAGTTCAAAAATAAACAAAACATTGAGTCGTCTCATAGAACAAAATCCTCTACACTCAAGTAAATTGAGATAAATTTCTTAGAAACGATGTTGACCCGAATAAGTGGGGACTCATGAATAAATACAGCAATAGATCGAAGAGCCGTCCTACCTCTTCTCACATTTAGGATTTTATACTCTTCAGTTAGAGCCGAGAGTATGCTTTCTTGACAGAATTATTCACAAACATTCCTACCACTCTGATACGGCCAATGAGATTTCAATGAGCAGTAGCAGAACGCTCAATAGCTTTTTTTCTTGGGATGCGCTATCTAGTGATTTATCTCCATTTCATTTATATGTAATGTAGAGGTCAACCTGAAATCGTCAACATACACGAAACAATCTCTATTTCTTTGATCAAGAATATCTCATAACATATTCCTCATAGGTGCATTTCTTGTTGAAACAGTTTGAGGTCACCTAATTCCTCTATGGGCATAGCATATTCTACTAGACGCTTCGAATAGAACTCACTTATCTTCGATACACAACGGGCTGACCACTGACCAAACACTAACCCATAATCCACCGTTACGAACTAAGTTGAATGTCAACAGAGTTTCTCGTGAGATATTCAATTTCCATCTCTCTCCCTGGATTGCATCAACCAGAAACGTGTGAGGTTGCCTGTCTGAAATGTGGTTATGTTCCAGATTGGGTTACAGAATTCAGGAGAATTTCCAAACGTCATTTCGATAATTTTTCATATTAGTCTTTGAATCAGTTGCGTCAAAATATGGGTATATTCTCGATCAATTCGTACTGCTGATGATGATCGAATAATCAAAGAATATTATCAATATGTATACTTCATATTACGCTGTATCATGATGATTTCACAAAAAAATTAAAAAAGTGAAGTATTGATGACCAAAATCACAGCTTGCCGAATAATGACAATATCCACTCATGGCTATCGAGAACGAACTAGATTTCGGAATATTCATTTCAGTTCACAAATCAATTGAAATTTTTTGAAAAATACGATATTCGTAGACTGTTTACGGCTCAGAGAATTTGATCAATTAAAAGCTGTCGATTAAATTCACTGATTCGAACTCGAAATAATGAATTGTTTCCATGTGTTCTTCAATCAGACCAATATTTTTCAGCTGTGAAAATGTGTGAATTATGTAAAGGTATATCTACCTGACAACAATCAACCAAAAATCCAATATCAGTATCAATAACAATAAAATAATGAGAGTTATAATTACGAAATATTCTGTGACTCATCGATATCATGTTATCTAGTGGGAAAAGAATGAATCGATGAATAAAAAAATCTAGACTACGAATGATATGTGGATAAATGAAATAAAATAAATCGAAAATACACTGTAAATCACTACACTCCAGAGACAATTGAACGATACTCAATGAAATATGTTTAAATCTTGGATCTGGAATAAAACGTTACATGAATTGAAGAGTTTTGGATTCGAATGCAAAATCAAGATAATGAATATTCATCATCAAATATCGGTAGATATACAAGTATGTTTAGATTTTCTTCCAAATTGTATCTACTATGTCTATTCATCGACTTCTTTACCCAATTTATGTGTATTTCACTGTCTACTTATTTTAATATTATAATCAATGTGAATATCAAGATTATAAACAAAAATATATCATATCTACTATGATCTCGACCCGTGAATAACCAGAATTTACAGGTATATAACTGAGAACGGCAATTTCAGTTACCCATTCGAGAGAATGACCAATTTGCATTATTCAAACTCGAACAGGTCGAGGAAGCCAAGTGGAATCTGGAAAACTTGAATTCAACGGCGATGAGTGATATTGATTCACATTATGCATTCACTGTTCCCCAAAAAGTTAATGGAAGTTCTCCCAGGGTAAATAAAACTTTTTTGTTCGATTATTAACTTTACGCTTGGGCACATGAACGGAAAATGATAATTCATGACGTTTAAATAGTAACCTACAGTTGTTCGATAACGACAGGTAGCTGGTTGATTTATTATTTTGTGAAACTGGAAAAAAATATAGGAAGCTTGTGTTTTGATAATATTTTAAATATGTAGTCCCTATGTATTGGGCAACAATCATATACAAAGTAAACACAACACTTGAGTCAAATTTAAATGTAATTTCAATAACATCATATTGATTACTCCCTATCACTGAATTATAGTCCATGATCATGCATACACAAATATACATACCGGATATGTAACATCCCTAGTGATAATTCATATTGATTGATTGTTATTTTTTTTAATCACCAAATCACCACTTCAAAATTTGGTTTTTCAACCAACTCCCCATAAGTCGAAACTTGTGCGGGGCGAAGAAGGGCGGGCCCTACAGTTTATAGTGGAATCCGAACCACTTCGGGGGAACGGACATACCAGTAGGATTAATACCATGAATCCCACACTTAAAGAAAGGTGCGTTCGCCTCAGCGGATTCGAACCACTGATATATCCGCTATGGATTTTGGCTATTTAGGTATAGTGTACGCCTCAGACTTCTTGGCTACCACGGCCCCGTTGATTGGGAACATTGGAATTTGGAAATGGATTATTTAATGTACTATAACATGGTAAACCCTTGATACTAAATCTTGTCGAATTTTCAGATCGATTTATTTTCGAAACGATTCTTCGCCTGTTTCTCAATCTCTTCTTCATCGTAATTCCTAACGTATTGACTTCGATTATCAATCGATTAATCAATCAATCAATTTTCAGTTTATTGTAACTTTTTTCCTTGCTGATCGTAACAAGCATATGACTGCTCATTCTTCAGACAATTCGCAAAAACTCGAATTTCAATATAATTATAATCGGAAACTCAAATAATAACATGTAACAACATAATCACATCTTGATGAACTAGTTTGCTAGCTACCTTAAGCATATAGTTTCATGGAGTCTAAAGAAGAATTTGTGTGTTCGCAAGAAGGTTAGGGATTGGTAGCTGAATTGAAAGTTAATAAGATTGTCATGAAATCCCCAAACTCCTCTGATGATTTTTTCTTATAATAACAGTGAATCGAAAAAGAGAGTAGAAACAGCGCCTCAAAATCCTCCCCAATCGATCTGTGAAATTATATTCACTTGGATTGGTGCCGTGAGCTATCGATGCATCATCCTCATTCTCATCTCACTGAGAAAACATGATCGTCTCTCTTCTTTCCTCTCCTCTCACTCAGGCGCGATCACCTCCCGGAAACCATCTGATTCCTCGGCCGGGCACAATGTAGAGACCCCCATATGGGGAGCATTCCCCAGCGAGTGCTGACCGCGAAACGTGGGACAATGACTGGAGAGTGCTCGAGAGTAGAGAGTTGATTGGAGTTAGCACTTCCAATGTACATCAAGCGATTTTTATTCTACACAGTGTCCGTGAACGCTTCAATCTGGATCAGATGATTAATCGGTTGATATGAAATTTGAGATTAGAGATGGGTGATGGAGTTGGTGTTTGCACAAGAGTAGGTGGAATAAGAAAATGAAATCGGAGAGGTCGTCACGATTATTACTGCACCATGTAGAGAGATTAACGGGATGGGTTTAGCGTTTATCTTAAAACTGAGAGTTTGAAGTTCGATCCGTAGTCAGGTCAGGGAATTTCATCGAAGTGAAAGTTCAAATTTCAGATGTTGTAATTGGACCTAGAACATAACAAAAGAGAGAGAGAGATGACCACCATTACCCAACACAATCAAGATATGGATGTTGTTAATGAAAACACAATATTTTTTAAGAAGAAAATAATATTCCTGTTATATTAATCTTGTTTTTTTTGTTTCAGGGACTACTACTATGGCAGGTAAGGAATCGTTATCAAAGTGCTGATGTATAGAGAATAACCCATATTGATCATTTATTTTTCTGATATTCTCATGAATCGAAGGTTAGAACAAGTCGTTGAAAGCTTGATTCGGCCGTAATTGTTTGAAAATTGTCAATCACATGCAGGGATTACATTTTTCAATTATTTTCCTAGAGATATACGAGATGAGACAACAAAAAAAAATTCTAATCCAAACTTGAAGAATTTCTACTCAGAAATAGTTTTTACAGTATTGATGAATATCTGGTAGATGAGGATAAACTGACTGGGATTCTCAAATGATTGTTTTAGTCTGTCAGAGGTTCAATACACATTTCCATTTTATTTAAATTGTAATAATTCAATAAATGTGAAAGTTTTTAATGATGATTTGTGAAATGTGATCGTTGCTGCTACGGATAAATTGTATATATATGTACTGTTACTGACGTATCCTATATTCTTATGTGATCTGAACGGATTCAGTGAAGGTTTATTATTATTATCATTATCTATCTGGCCACTCAAAAACTCCTCGTCTGCCAATCCATCTATTGGGAAAATATCATTTACAGTCTATTTATTCTGGGTTGATAGTTGTGTCAAATCGCCAGATTGAGCCGTGTTGTTTTATGAAATATGATTACATACGCAGTTATATATATTCGGAGTTAATTCGGAGCATCGCTGAAAAAGTGAAAAACATATGGCAACACGTGTTGAAAATGACAGATGATATATCTATATTTCCAGTATTGTAATTTGTAAGTGTGAATAGTGTATTTCTAATCTTAAACTATATATGAAATGTATCCCAACTTTCAATCAATGCAAAATAAATCAAATGCACAAAACTTCGTGAAGATGATCTACCTTCATACAATGCATTAAATTTGAAACTTCTCTACTTTCCACAGTTTTTCTGAGAGTATAATTCATGATTCTTTGTGAAATTCAGGTAACTTGAGGCAAAGTTATGAAGAGATAATTTTATGAGGATGTAAACCTTTTTTATGTCCCATAATCCGCAATCGAGAAAAAAATCGGAAAAGATTGATTACTTGAAAATGGAAACTAAATTCTGCACAACGAAATGTTATGTTTTTTTCTCCTGGGGCAATAAAAACTTTTAAGTAGGTTGGTATCATTTATCACTATCAGACTGTCACATAGTCCTCGAAGTTCATCATTCTGATTGGAGGATTTTAGAAGGAAAGGAATATGCTTCATAGATCTTATTTTATTGATTTCAAAGAAGGAATTTGACATTGACATTTCAGTAATGATCACAATATTCAATATTTTTTGTCAGATGGCTGGTAACCCCCATTGGAATCCTATTAATTGAGTTGTCATAAAACTTGTGAATGATTCGGTATTATCATGAGGATTCCAACGATACTGAATATGGTCAGAGAACAACATCACAACTATTTTTTACTCAGGTTCAACTGAATTTGAAGTATAACTAAATGATTTGGGCATCGAACTTTAGTAGTAGGATCCTCCCAGAAATAAAAACTAAGGTTCAAATCAACACCTTGCATTTTCAATATAGATAATATTCTGAAAGAAATTCATGTTTCTTCAATTATTTGCATTCGAAGGTAATTGTTGAGAGTGATATCTATTCTCAGTTGATTCACTCAAATCTCATCAAAGTATGTCACACTCCATATTCCTTTTCAATATTGTTCGGTTTAGGGTGACTTGAAGTAGATCTAACATTCGATCGATCTCCAGTATTTACATACAACTGTAGCATAGAGTATTACGGAATCTGGTTAAGCACGAGAGTATCCGAATGTATGTCAGGAGCATTCGAGCTGTAGACAAAGCAGTAAGCATTATTCTCCATCCGAACCTCTCATCGCACGTTATGAACACGAACACATGTGGATTTTTACTGGGATCGCAATTGTTTTGTGTGGACACACCAGGCGAACAATGCGAATCAAATTTATGGGCTCGCGCTCTCGACTGAAAATAGCTATTCGAAATGTTTCCAGGGCACGTTCGGAATATGAATGGGAAAGAGAGTTACTAGCACCCTCTTTTCGTTTTGTCTCTACTTAATTAAAAACGTTTCATTGGGCTGGTTGTTAGAGGAGCGACGATGGAGTCACCCTTTGAGTTCTGCTCATTATTTGATGGAAAACCTCCACGTAGTAGGTGGCATTGGAGCGTTGATGCGCATTGTTTATGGAAGGGTGTCATATAACTGGTAGGCCTCAGCTTTGTTGTCGTGGAAAAGCTATTTTCAGCCCAGACGTACGTCGTTTATCATTTCGACAGATTATTGACACTTTATCCAATTGTGAATATTTCCAACAGTTTTCATCATACTCATAAAAAATCCACCTCGAACTGGCGAATAAAGATTGATTGATTGAACAACGTTCCAAAACTACAGAACTAATAAATATTTTTTCACTAGATATATTGAGAAATCTTGAATTCGGGTACCTCAGGGGAGTATAACGAGCCCGTTTCTATTCATATTATATTTGGATGATCTGGAAGAAATAATAACTGAGAGATGAAAAATGACCAATTATGCTGATGATACAAACTTGCTGATGAATGCTCAAGACTTTCCAGGGCTCACAGCCGAAGCTGATGAAGCACTCGCGAAGGCAAATCAGTGGTTTGGGAGAAATAACCTGACACTCAATGAGCATAAGACTAGCGTCATTCTTTTCAAAACAAATCATACACGCTGTGAAACACCCAGTGAAATTGATCTTCTAAACAGCTCACCACCCATAACAAATGATACCAAATTTCTGGGCTTGTAAATTGACAGCACATTAGCAAAAAATGCAGGTGTATACTCCATGAGGATCCTAGGGCAATATGTAGATCAGAAAACATTTGGAATTATATATCATGCTAATCTTGAATCGGTGATTCAATTTGGCATAATATACTATGGAAGTAGTAGATGTAGCGGAAGAATTTTTATTATACAGAAACGAGCAGTTAGATGAATGCTAAAATTGAAACATAAAGAGACCTGTCGAGGAAAATTCAAATCGAATGGGTTACTTACTCTCACGGGAGTCTATATACAGGAGATTTTAATATTTTTCTTTATGAAAAAAATATTGATTTCTATAAGACAAAGAGTAACTACTGCAATCGTAATTTTGATTATAATTATGTGAGACATAGGTTAACTATGACAGAGAAAGGTCCATTTTATAACTGTATGAAAATGCAACAACAACATACTGCCAACCAAAATTAAGCTGATGAATAATGCCAAAGAATAAAAAATATTGTCTTTGTGCTACTTCTGAGGATAGAATCATACGAAATAGATGATTGTTTGAATCACTCAGTTTAAAAAATATTCGATAGAAACTTCTGACGTTGCTTAAAGATCCATGTATGCAGATTTTCTTTCAAAATAAAGATTATTATCATTATTCAAAATAGAACTATCGTTAGTGGAGAGTAAGTTGAAAGCATTTTTCCTTTTCCAAAACTGGAATTCAGATCATGACTGTTCGATTTCGACGATTGCTTCTAGAGTCTCTATACAGTCCAATGATATTCTCTAGTCCAATTAGCCACCTGGAACTCCTTATGGCCGTGTCCCTGCCTAGTCCAATAAATTAAACTGCGCTGCTGGTGTGTTGAACCGGCGAACACCACTGCAGTATGCACCATTCCGCCACCAGAGAGCGCCGTTTAATCTTGTCAGAATTGTCGACATTAATTAATGGCCGACGACTTATTATTTTCCGCACTAAAGCACACAGGGTGTTGTACTTCGAGCTATTAGCGCGGTTACAGCACACTCTTTACATGTTAATGAGGTAATTTCGGTCAGGTTGCTCAGACTGAAATTGGTCTCTCGGAAATCTGGGATGAAATGTTTTGCAGCTACCTTCTTTGATGTCTGGATACGGTCGAAATTAACGAGTATCTTTCAGAAACAGATCAGATGACTGTCGACCATGTTTACTCCTCCGCAATCATTTTATGCTTATATGATAGTTGTTTCAACACGAAGTGAAACATGAAAATGGTCTCATGGATATTAATTGAGTTTGCATCGAATTCAATTGGAATTATGCATAATCTCAGTCCATAATCTCAGATATACCGATCATGGTAGTACTGATTATATTTATGTAAAATATGTAATGACTAATGGATCATCACACCAACCACCTTCATGACGTCTTCAGATTAAATGATATGAATTAGATTTACAAAGTCATCCAGATTTGATTTACGAAACCAGTTGCTCTCATTAAATTCTGAATTTTTTATTGTAACAATATATATATACAGGGTTATGATGAAGTAATGCACAAAATTCATAAAATGTACAACGATCACTTTCGAGAAAAATGCAAAAACACGTCAAACTGTTCTTTTTATTCCGCATCTTTTGACATAAGTTACAAAAATAACACGTCAAAGTTGTCAAAGTTATGACGTCATCAACAAATTTTTTTAATGGGAAGCTAAGATTTTCATCACATTATGTGATAGAGCTTGTGTTTTTACACACGGAAAAAATAGTTGCAGTAGGGCTCACATTAGAAAAATACAAGAAAAAGAATAAAACACGAAATAACATAACCAATTATAAAAAGAGGTCAAACTCACACTCATCTAGTAAGAACATTCGTTCTTATAAATGTTTTCGATTGTTTTACTAAAACAACGGTTTGTCAGTGTCAGTCGTACAATTCGTGTCACCACAGTTTTATTATTATGGATCGTTTAACCGAAAGAGAAAGGATTATTGATTATTTATTTTATTCCTTCTCTCGTTTTTTTTTCTTATGTGAGCCCTACTGCAACTATTTTTCCCGTGTGTAAAAACACAAGCTCTATCACATAATGTGATGAAAATCTTAGCTTCCCATTAGAAAAAACTGTTGATGACGTCATAACTTTGACAACTTTGACGTGTTATTTTTGTAACTTAGGTCAAAAGATGCGGAATAAAAAGAACAGTTTGACGTGTTATTGCATTTTTTTCAAAAGTGATCGTTGTACGTTTTATGAATTTTGTGCATTACTTTATCATAACCCTGTATATATAATGCAGATCATTGTGCCTTTTTCTAAAATGTATCGTCTACAAAACTAATAGAGTACAGCTAATCACAGTAATCGATCATCAAATAATTTGGAGATAAATATAACTGAAACAATAGCTCATTGTATAAAAAATTCAATCATTCTATAAACTGCCAGTGCGAAACAATACGAATTATCCTTTTGAATGTCCAATGAACACAGTGAAAATAAAAAAATACATAAATGTTTGTAGTTGTTTCCCCTCCAGACTTGAAAATCATTCCCTTTAGTAATGCGCTGCAGATGTCATGTTTCCAACTCTCTGAATAACATAACTTGTGAAATGAGAAAATAAATAAGTGAAAATTGTAAGGCTTATTGTCGTTACTCATTGTTCCATCAATCAGTGTCCTAGAGAATTTGGGAATTTGGCGTGATGAAATATTCAAGTAAACAAAAATAGTGTTGTGATAAATGTTTTCTTTATGTACTGCATCGAAAAGAACACTGCTCAGATCCTCTGATAACAAAAAGTCGGAATAGAAACAGGAATCAAATCTCTTTGAAACAGTTGTCGCGATGTTATCCCAATTTATGGATTCACACTGACAGTAGTCCTACGGTGATAAATATCCACTTGTGCTTTTCCCCTTCACTTTCCATCTTCACCTACTTTCCATTCCAACAGATCCCTCGTTGAATTATAAAGAAAATCCCCGTAACAATATTAGGTTACCAGTAATAACCGGGCAAAATAAAAAACCCTCTCCGGGAAAGTCATCACTTAATTCCGAACCCATTACGGGGTTATCATCTGGGCGGGGTGGGTTTTGTGCCTTTTTACTGTTCCGCGCCAATGGCGGGATCAACCATTAAAGTTAATTGAATTTCCTTCACGCCATCGTGCGGGATGTTCAAACGCTGAATTGACTTGGAAATGACCGTGAAGACGGCGAAGACGACGTTGTAGTTCGGAATATCTGAATGGCTGAACACCTCGAGATGTCTTCTGGAGGATTTCCGAACATATGGAAGAGATTGATAAGGCTCAACGCGAATTATACTCGGGGATATAAATAGAAGAGTTTATTGAAATATATGGTAAGGGATTCTTCACCTACATTGTCTGATCCACACATTGTTCCTCGCATTATTTCGATCCATATCTCTTGCAATTTCAGGATATTCAAAAATTTGTATATGATCAAGGGGCATAGTCGAGTAGTCTACGCGTACACTTTACTCAGATACATAAAACAGAATCTCCATTTTCTTTATATTGTATCGATATCGAGTATCAATCCTACCGAGATATGTTCGTTCTCCTCAAAGGTGGTTCGGAGGCTACCATCGATTATAGAATCTCTTCATTCAACTATATTTTTTTCATATTGTAGCAAGCTCTTAGTAATCCATAAGGATGTGAGTAGACAACATCTGCATTTTGTCCAGCGCTCAAAAAGCTAAGGTGCTTCTTCAATGAATAGTGGTCTTTAGGAGGCCCTACTGCCATTTTGATTCCTCTTCTGGTCAAAAAGAATAGTTATTTGGTTCTTTCGACAGTGAGAGTCGTCAAAGTGGAGTTACGATCGTCCCATTCTAGCTGCCCTCCTAATTAATTAAATCTTGACGTTCTTCTTTATGTTCAATTGTTCATGAAACAACAAAATCCTATCAAGTCGATCTCAAATTTAACTCATAATCACAATGTAATTGAAATCAGATTGTCACTCGTTTGAAACTGCATAAAATCTCAAATCTCTATTGAAAAATTCTTGCTGTTGGTATTTATGTTATAATAATGATCAGAAAAAGTACCTGGACCGATGTGATTCACTGAAAAAGCGATAAGAAACACACGGTAAACTAAATCATGTTCACTCCAGCATATTATGTATCCTCTCACTATTTGCATCAACAAAGAATCTGCTTTATACAGAATAATTGATGCAACGTCAATATGATACATAACTATTTATAGTACATAACTCAAAACTGGCTATTTAACTTCGCATATCTGCGGTTTATCTTCCAATACACAACGTATTTTACCTATAGTTCGATCAATGCATGTACTCTGCCCACTCTTGTTTGTATTGAAGTACCTCTTCGAAATAACTCGCTTATTTTCTGCTCTCTTTGAATATATTGGAGTAGAAACATTCGCTTGCTAAAAACTTCGGATATCTACATAAGCTTTCCACTCGGCACGATGCTCAACTCTGTCATTTTTATGCTCCAAGGATTCGGATAAATCTTATAGATGGATCATTCAATCTCATCTCTGTTTCACTATGTTTATCTCTCTGCTACCCTAAAATTGGAGAACCTAGTACTCTTGGTGACTAACAGGCATTGCAATTGAAATAATCAGACGCTTATTTGCATCAATATAATTCATGTTGTGATGTGATGTATGCAGATTCTTGTTACAGTAGCTATCCTGAATATTGGAAAATATATCCGTCCAATAGTCTAATGCTCCAATGGATTCATATCCATGTCATTAGAAAAGAGAAAGAGAATTCCTGGTATTTCCAAGATCCATAACATTAAACTCTCCTCAAACTCATTTCTTCTCCAATCCTCCCTCTACTGTTGGGAACTCATTATCAGTTTTAAGAAAATATTTGATAATCATTGTCTCGAACCTCCAATGGATTCTGAAATTCCGCTCAACTTTCATCTTCCATGATGTTGATATCTCAATCAACAGAGTCAGTTCGATTAAGAAATGTCAGATGCATTCCCAAAGTTTGAAAGGAGCTCAGTTTTCCATTCATTGTATCCTCACTGGAGACGTTTTTACAAGATACGCATTTCATTTCGATTCAATCTATCATATAATTACCACTTCAAACTACAAACCATTCAGATTTGAATATTCTCATTATTCAGTACCATGATTATAAACTTGACAAAGCAAGATACTGTTTATTTAAGTCGTATTGTATTAAGTTTCGACTAGATAATACCACTGAATCATTTTCAACTAAATTTTTAATTCTCTATAACATTTTATGAATTATGTTCAGTTTTCTTCCGGTTACCTAAATGAACTATAAGAATTCTTCCAGGTCTTCTTGAGAATACTTCAATGAAATAGATAAATATTCGTTTCATTTCAATCGTGAGTTTCTTCAACTGGATATTTCATTTTCTCTAATGACATTCATTTGTGACTCAAAAAAAATGGATTAGATCACTATATTATCTGCATATGGTAATAAACATTCTGGATCATTCGTCGAATCAATACATTGTTTTTTGACAGCTAGTTCAATAGAGGATTTTCAGGATGATGATGCGAAATTGATTGATATAAATGTTGAATCATAAGAACATGTGAATAAGACAATGATTGAATCATGAATAGGAAATCTATTGTGAACCAAACAACAGCTGCAAATGGATGGTAATATTCGTGAACTCTGATCTAGTAAGCCATTAATATCCTGTGGCAAATCAGTTACTCGCAAACTACATAAACCCTCGCGAATTTCGTCACGCTTTTTACATATTCATCAGAACGCTCCTGGAAAGTCGTCCAGCCATGTCTGGCCTGGCTGGCACGTTTACGGCATAATAGGGAAAACGAAAGAGGTCCGTTCCAGATTGCAGACTGGATATATACCTGTTGCGCTACCCTAATATAAGAGACGGTTCAGCAGAGTTATAATATGCTCACGTTCAATCATGTTGGCGTGCTTGTCATCTCGCATTCGTTGATGTCATCGTTATTCTCAGGAATATACGGAAATCTCATAGCAGAGAAGTGATTAATTGGTGAAATCTGAGTTAAAGCTTTATCTACCGTAATTATTAAAAAATAAATCATCTTTATGATGACAGGATGACAGGGTTGTGAAAGTGAAGATACTGAATATAATTTGATAGGAATATAAAAAATGTTTCACCAAGTCTTTCTTGTTTCTATCTAACTGCTCCTGAATTTCCAGCTCCAAAGTATGAAGAATAAGGAATCATCCTAGAGTTTATCCATTTTCACATCATCAACTCATTGCAAATGTATTCATGCTTTAGTGTGAACTCTGGTAACAATCGAATCAGAAATCAGTATGCATCCATCGCATTATAGATATTGTTTCATTTCCATAGATCCCTTGGAAATCTGGATAGAATTCATGAAACTCAATCCATTATACCCAGTTGTATAATATATGAAACCGGGATACTATACAACTGGTGGGTAAAGACCATTGTTACGTTTCAGCAACCATTGACCTTTCTTGGCTATAGTGCTGATGCAAATTGGGGGTATAGCATTTCATTTCTATTCATGTTCGAACCATTGAGAGGTATTACGTTTTTTATTATAACATCGATTTGGTGTATATGACTCTAGGGGGAGACAAAGTCCGGAGGGAATTGATATGAATGAATTCATGAAATTCAAATAATTCCCGATCTTGCGTTATAGATAGCTAATTCATGAATATTTCGTCAGTCTGAGGGTTGCTATATGCTCCATGCTTCATATAAATGATTATTCATTATTATCTCATTAAAATACTTCGAAGATGATAGTAGGTTGAATTGGATTGAATCTTATCTGAAGGGGAGAACTTAATCCGTCAAAACTCGAATCTGGAACATATTTCTCTGAAACCCACGACATTGAAACTGGTGTTCCGCAGAGAAGTGTTCTTGGACCCACTCTTTTTCTTTTATTCGAGAAAAATATCTCAAATGTGAATCTCAAAAATCGTACGATACAGTTTGCTGACGACACGTCCTTCATTCTAAGCTGTTCTCAGATTGAAGTGCTAACTCATCAAGCAAACACGGCCGTAGTTAACATGCAACGTTATTGCTCCATAAATGGTCTAGCATTGAATAGTTCGAAAAACAATACTATTTCCTTTTCTCTGAGAGAAATGGATCATAGCCTACTGGTTAAAGCAAATGATAAAACTATCGAACAGAAAAATACTGCCAAATTCTTAGGGCTTAACTCTCAGCTCACTTGGAACGATCATATTGACGCTATTCATGTACAGAGTTATTTGCCGAATTAGATATTTTAACTGTTGTATCTATGTATATTTACAATAGCGTCATTCACATCAAAACTCACTGTGATAAGTTTATTGATAGAGACACTACTCTTATTGCCGCAGGCTACGCCCTGAGACAAATCCTAAATTTCATAGTTCTAAGTCATGAACTATCAAAACTAAACTAGGAACATGATACTATGAATAATCCAATCTTTACTCAGATATTTCTCAATTTTTGACGCACCCTAATGTTTCTGATTTCTACGTGTTGAAATGAATATTTTTTCAATATCTTTTATGAAATTTGAAATCCGATTCTACTGATACCCTATATTTTTTATTCTATATTTTATATCTCAGAACTGATGTTTTCCATGCTCATATAGTCTGAGGAAATGAAGCATTTGTATTTGTATAACTTGAGAAGTAACACACTGTTCACACTCTCGTGCTACTTTCCTCGTCACTTTCCTGTCACTTGGACTGAGTGTGACACCAGGGATAGTTATAACTTCTACTAACAGAACGCATATGAAAATTTCTGGAATAACTTATAATTTTCTTCGCACACCATTTAATATAACCTTGAGCCATTTTCAGAGAGATCCAGTTCAATCACACCATTTTCAACTTTCATCCTGTTAATTTCCCTTCATTCTCTATCCCCGTTGAATGCAATAACTGTAATATAAACTTCCCATAAATCTTCAAATTCCTAGGAGAACAAAACTGAGCGTTTCCAAATAACGAATATTTATGTTCGCAATTTCGAATCCATTCGGACTTCAATCCTGTTAGAATTTCAGACCAGACGTCACTGCTCTTAATTTATTCCTGGGTTGCAACATGGGAGCTGGAACAAGATTGGTATAGTTCGATCCCCAAAATAAATCCGGACTGGATGACCAGTGGGGATAATTGAGAACGGTCTCTTAGTTGTTTTGCATATTCCGATAGTCAGCAGTATGAATCATCCTACAATTTGGAATTGAAGAAAAATCACCATTCAAAAGTTTTAGGACTATTCGAATAAAATGAAAACTGTGTATGATTTTTCTAATAATTGTTTTTGATATGAAATTCCGCATTGAATACAGCAGTTCGCATGTCTGAGAAGATTCGACATGATCAGTCAGCCTTACACTGGTGTTGTTGACAAGACATCACTGAATCATTTTCGGTAGAGATTCACGTAGATAGTCACGTTTTTATCGATTTGGTATCGGCTATGCTTCCTTTGCCATTTCCTACTGCACTGGAAAGTTCGACATGTAGTCCATAAATCCAGAAACCTTAATGGCTAGAAGAGCAGGACGACTTGCATTCTACAGCACCCTTTTACATATTCATCAGGGTTATCTGTCGGACAAGCTGTGGTCTGCTATGGACGATAAAGGAATATTTACTTTACTTACAGTCTGTAATTAGGCGCACCTATATTTGCATGGTAGATTAGATCTGGGACCAGCTTTGATAGCCATTTGCATGAACTTCTGTTTGTATTTCGGCAGTAGTGTCACATTTTAGTTAACATGCGAATCGTTTGGTTGACTCAGCATGTACTGTAATATTTACACTGACCCAAATCTGGACTTCTGGATGACAAATATACACGGTGTTCACTTGATGGCTAATGCAACAGAAGAGGAATAAAGCATCCATTGCTGATTGTTTCCTCGATTACATGTAGAATATAACACTAACATAATATTGTTATTACTGATTAAAATTATGGGCACTACAATGTTTGCCCGAATAATTCAAAATACATTATATCATAATAACCACCCTCGAAGGAAAGAACTTGGATATTGATGTTTCGCTGACAAGTTTTCCAAAAACTTAAGTGAACCATCAATACCTATGTTTCTGCTGTTAAAAATTCAGTACTAGGACTTGAGTTGATATACTAAGTTGGTGAAATGTAAAAAACTTAATATTTCATCTCACTAATACACTAACACTTGTATAATGTAAATACATACTCACTTGAACTTACTCGAAGGAGTGTGTTCATGTCATATATAAATGTGAATGTAAAATGTAATAATCCTACCTAATAAACGTAATAAAAATAAATGAATTTTTTTCTTTCTGGCAGTTCTCCTCACTTATTGAAGCTGATAGATATAATCAATTGATAAAATATTTCATAAACGAGGTAGCTCGTGATTTTATTTTTCATAGATTTCGATGTTGATATACATTCTACTTGTTTCTTATCGACAAAATAAGGCTTTAATGAGCTTTAATGATCACAGTATGACACGTTTCCAGAACCAAGTTTCACCTGCTAAATCAACAGTAAAATCCAAAGATAAATACAGACAAATAAAACATGCCCAAAATGTAGAACGTTTTCTACCTCCTTTAGGTATCTAAATGGTCCTTGTCCTCCTTCTGATTCCAAACATTGTTTATTATGCTAATGAAGTTTCTCGTTAACTTTTTCATACACTAGCAGAGTTTTATAATTATATTTACTTTGAAAGTGCTTATTTCGGAGTTCATTCTGGTTATTGTCTATGTTGGTTTTCAGCGATGAAGTTTCTTTTCGTTTACTGTTCATCACGTACTTTACTTTCGTTTCATGAACGTAGCGTTTATGTAAATTATGAATATTATTCATACTGGATAAAATAGAGCAAGAAAATAGTATGATGATGAAGTTGGATAACGCAAACGATCGAATAATGTAAATCATGTGCTGTCTGTCATTTGACTCTTGAAGGGGAGAACTATATATAATCTGACGAAAATGCCAGGAATTTATGCCATGTGATCATTTCAATTTTACTTTGTTTTTTCAATGTATTCTTTCATTTACTCTAGAGTAACTTCGAACATTGTATGTCAAGAATGCTGACAAGAATAAACAGAAATAAACTTCGATAAATTAAACTAAACAGGAGAAAGTGGGTTACCACAAATATGCAAAGTTTGTTCAGAATACTCCTAAGTAAAACTTCATTCCTGCCAGTTGTTAGGTATTCATTCATTCAAATTATGTACAAATACTCTACCAACCTAACAAGACATGCTGTCAATCAAAGAAGATCACTCTTTCAAGTTCATCTTGACCTTTATTCGAGATACAAAATAATTTCGTACTTGTGATGGAATTGGATGATTATTGGGCTCATATCAATATTTCTCATCTCTTACTGATCTCTTGCTGAAGAAAGAGATATTGCAACACAGGAGATCGGAACGATAAGGAATTTTGATGAAATGTGATGTTAAATAATAATTCCATGAATAATTTCACAAAGTGCACTAATAAACATAATGTATGGATTTCTTGAAACTCAGTCAGTATCATCATTCGAAAACAAAATTTTCATAAATACCATGTAAAAGAAACACAGATTTCGAAATGAGAAATACAATCAAACTTTTGGAAAATATAAAAGTGTGATTTGATTTTGCTAATGAGACACGAATTGTTTGTCAACGATAAGATCGCGGAAGGTTGAGTAGTCGATAGCTTAGTTTGACATTGACATGTTCTGAAAATAATGAATGTAATTTTATCCTGAAATAACACCAATTACAGGTGATGTAATCGAATACGATTGATGATGTTTTACGTGCAATTATATTCATGTTCAAAAGCATCCAATTATGATATTGGGTTCTGAAAACATGTGATAGTGATATTGAGTAATGATTGAAATTTCCTGTATAAACAGACGATAGACATAACGATTTGATTGGTTTTTGGTCGATCATTTTTGAAGTGCTTGTTATATTAGGCCACCAGGTTTGAATACGAAAAAATCATGCTTTATATAAACAACAAATGAGCTCAATAATTTATTCTAGATCGAATATAAGTCATATAATATTCTGTTGTGTTCATTCTTGGATGATGGTTTGGATTTCTCGAGTTGCTCCAATAGCTTCAATCTCTACCCGAGCATTCATAGGAAGTTTTCCTACCTGGAATGCTGTTCTAGCAGGAAAATCACTGGTAATGACTGTAAAATTCAAATATCTGCTTAGGAAAGGTCATTGTTATTTTCGAGGGGTTTTACCTGGATTTCAATCAATACTCGAATTGATTCTTCGAAGTGATTGTCATTATTTGAATGTTAATATAATAATATATCTTTAAAAATACTATCGAGTTTTTGGTAAATTTTCTGTTCATTTTCACTTTCTTGATTTCACACTGATGCTCAGAATAGGAGGGTGATTGTAATTTAATATTTATTCATATAATATAGTGAAATCAAAATAAAATATAGTTCAGTGAATCGATCAATGGCAACAAATGGTTTTGACAGCTCCCGTAGCACCAATAGCGTCAATTTCTACTCTTGAATTCATAGGGAGTTGTGACGCAACGATCATCGTTCGAGCGGGTAAATCTTTAGTAAAAACTGAAATGTCAACAAAGTCAATATTTCTAGCAATAAAAACACTATTGACCAATTGGAAATATGGAAGTTGTCCTCCCTCAGTTTCGATGAATTCAGATAAGCTGGCAGCTCATAAAAATTTCCATATATCACCTTGAAGTTTCCGGGAATGTCGACATGAAATTATCAGAAGATTTTGAAAAAAAAATAGCTATCTCCATGAGTGAACTCAAAATCACTTTTCATTTTGTTCTCTGATATTTTTTGTTCGAGAATTATCAAGGACATTTGCCAGAAAACTTCGAAATCCAACATTACGGAATAGTTATTTCAATTCTACGTGTTACTCACATTCTCTATAAACTTCATTCATCGCAGCGAAATCATTGATGTCACTCAAGTACACAGTGACCTTGACTAATTTCTCGAGAGACGAATTGCCTGCTTGCAGAATGGCACTCAAGTTCCTCAGGGTCTGCCTCACTTCAGCTGCAAAACTACTGTCTACCATCTTCATCGTGTCTTTGTCGATGCCGATCACCCCTGAACAGTAGATGGTGTTATCCAAAACCACTGCTTGGCTGCAAGTAGAATAAAAGTTTCAAAATCATCGGAAGACAAAATGGAATAACGGACTTATAAGGAGAATTGTATTGTGGAGCATTTTTCGTTGATATGATTTTTTTCGTTAGCGTCATAGTTCTAGTGACATTTGAGGTCGAATCGTAATGTCAAAAAGAGTGACATAATATATAGAGTGCCTGAAAACTTGGAAAATCTTACGAACTGATTATAAAAATATTTTATTTGTTGAAGTTATTCATAGCGTGTTCAGTTTGTATCAGAAAAGATGAATAAATTCATTAAATGTATCAAATGAAGCGAGTGTGTAATATCAAGAGACCTATTTGTTCTAACCTTTCTGATTTCACATCTATATCTCAAACTATCACAGATTTTAGTGGGAACAACTATCTTATTATCCTGATGGGACTCATACTGTATGAATTACAATTATTAGTTCGTTTATCCGCTTCCTTTAGCACATATTCCACACTTTCTGATCATAATGCATCACCAAATAGCAGAACGTCATTAACCTTTTCCGAAGTTCAGAGTATCGCGCAATTTAATTTTGAGCTCTACTTACTTGAAGGGCATCAAAGGGAATAAGGGGGCATTGGGCGTACGGATTAGGGTTCGGATGGAGCTCGACATCGTTAATGACACTGGTGATTAGTATAGCAGAATTCGAACTGATTCCGGAATCGTTCTCATGTTAACATCGTATCACTATCACTGGCTTGTTCGATAAGATTAAAGACAGGGCACACTGAACTCATTATTTTCATTTATAACATCGAAAACAACACCATGTGTAATCGATGAATGAATAACATTTTCAATACTTGAATGACCTTCGAAAAAAACAATTCAACTTTGAATTTAGTACTGGGTATTCATTGGTGTCGGTAAATCATTCGAAATAATGAAGGCCCTAAAGACAACCCTCGACTTCAACCTGCTATATTCTCATTCAAGGGTTAGCTAGGAGTAACAGGGGCGCAGGATATTTCCCACCCTGAGCTCAATTACCCCCATCAAAGTTCCTCAGCTGTCGAGAAAGTCGGGAATAGCTTCTGCTTGATAAAACCACGCACCACAGAAACTTCACACACCCTTAGTGGGGGTCTATTCGTAGCATATTTCCTACTTCCTCCATGATTCCAAACGATAAATTATTTCTATATACGGTGGTTATGCGATTCACTTTATCAAAAACATCTATTTGAATAGTACAAGCAAAAACTCTACTGAGTTCAACGTATCCACCGCTTACGCAACCTGATATAACCATTCAATGAATTATTCTTTCAGTGTATCTTTAGATAATCGTCAAAAGGATATCATGAATTTCACATTGGATATACCATGAATTTGGCATTGTTGTGAAGTCACAAGTGTTGCCATAATTATTGATGCCTCAATGTTTTCGCTGTCTCAACCAATTGGAAGTTCAGCAGTTAGCTAGATACTTTTCGTTTCGCACTAATGGTATTGAAAGATAACCAAATATGTCAGAACTATCCCCTTTGAATTGGATGAAATAGAAATGGTTACTTTTTAGATGATAAAGGCGTTTCTGGGATAACACATCAAATTCATTCAATTTCGCTGATGCACAACGTAGATATCCATCAGTAAATGTTTGAAGTACCCTTTTTTCTTCCTATATTCATTCACCATATGTATATGCATCGAATATTTTGTTCCAAACGTACGATTACGAATGAAACCTAAACCTCTTGCCTATAAATTCCACTGCGGCATCTCTCTGAGAACGCAATTTTCATGCAATTATAATGCCTCAAATGTTCTAGATGCATACACAACAATTAAATCCGATTTACAAGGGCCGTTTTGAAACCGAGATTCTCAAGAAGATAGCATTCGACCGATTGCGTACGATATAACCGCAACTCGACTCAAAATTCGCACATTCACCGTAACTTCAACTTCAGATAAATATTAGGTCGATTCTATACAAGCGTTATTCGAATGCGGTATATGTTGAGGCGATTGAAGGATACCTACGATGCAGGTTACATAGGAATACTTTTCCGGAATATGAAATACCTTTTACAAGTATTCATATCTCTTTCTTCAGTTCATTCAAGTGTCTAGTCAAGAATTTCGTTAATATTTTCAAATTTTCAATGTCCGTCTTGTAGTGTCAAGAATCACCTCTCAATTTGAGGATGAAAG
The DNA here is from genome assembly GCA_037013635.1 of Plagiodera versicolora. Classification (NCBI taxonomy): domain Eukaryota; kingdom Metazoa; phylum Arthropoda; class Insecta; order Coleoptera; family Chrysomelidae; genus Plagiodera; species Plagiodera versicolora. The sequence goes on from CM072990.1 coordinate 5,961,018, forward strand.
TCGCTATGAAGAAAAAAATATATCGGTGGATAATTCTGAAAATAATAACTCCCAAATCGAGAAAACACTGGCGAATAGATAATCTCGGAAACCGCTCTATATTGATAAAATTTTGTACGGTCCTTTATTAAGGTGTTTTCTGTGAAATCGAAATGAATTCTCATAATTGAAATTCACTGGGCATGGACCGATTGGTCAATTTTTGAACAATGTTTCTTCCGCCATTTTTCATCATTGATTTATCAATAAGAGATTACTACATGACAAATCTTCCTTCAGTTCAGAATTCATTGTTTTATCTAACATAGGAACCGATTTTTTTTTATAAATTCATTCATCTCTCTCTAGACTAGACACTTAAAGATGACTTAAGGGGGTATTCTAGTCTAGAGCCCTACTTTTTGGGTAGTTTTCAAATAGGAAAAAAAAAATAAAAACATCTTCACTATCAATTTTTTCATATAATGTTCATTGATACTTTATGTATGTAGAAAAAAATTCAGAAGAAAGAAATGTCAAAAATTCGTCAAATGACAGGTCGGTGAAGTGGGGGCTGCCAATCAAACAGGGCTCCCTGGTTGACATGATTCCAGCCCTTGTAGTCATCTAAATCGAACAAACAAAAAAATTCTTAATCAGTAAAGATGTCGCTATCGTTTGAACTACGACAAAAAAAAATTCACAAAATGGCGTCTACTTGAAAAAAACATTCATTCTTTCCTCTGTTTTTCGACCTTTACGAATTAAAAAAAAAATTATTAAAATTTTTCAAAATCCTAAGTTCCTGCGATAAAGAGGTGTATGAAAAAGATTCTCACAAAATTTCAAAGGAATCGGTCAGATAGAACTTGAGATATCGTGTAAACCACCTAAACAAAAGTAGTTTCGAGAAAAACGCGTTTGAAGTTTGAGAAAGATTTCCAGTTTCGTGTCTACTTAGCTCCAAGATCGAGACTAAACTGAGCAGTTCCAGGTATATTGGGTACGTACTAGTAGTCACAAAATCGTTTGTATCACTCAAAATAATTCGAGTTTGTAAAAATCTTTTTGAGAGCATATTTTTGAAAGTCTGAGCTTTGAAAATATGCAAAAAAAACATTGATTCTTTCAATTTTCTAGACCAGAATACCCCCTTGACAATGAACACTCTTCAATTTCCTGTGATGTCAAACTTATTATTCAACTCAACTCATTGTATAGCAGTTCTTTATGCAACGGATATATTAAAACAATTCGTTCATCTAGAATATCTCATGTTGATTTGGATTTATACTTGTATGATTCAATTATGTCAATTCCAAAGCACAGTGATGAGAAGGGCAGTCCAAATCTCGCATTTCTTCATATTAAAATCTGAGCCTCTATCATAAGGAGGATCCAATAAAAAAATGATCCGGTATGTGTATTGGGACAGGGCAATAGAGTAACTATATCATTATTCTTGTTGAACTGACAGAAGATGGATCTTTTCAGTTGGGTTTGAACATATCTATGATACATCGACTTGTTGAAAATTAGTATGACCAGAGAACAATTGAATGATCCATAAAATGAGTATATTTTGCATCGATATGAACTGAACTCAATTGATGTACATTCACGAAATGTATTGCAACTGTCTTCCTCATATGGAATGATTTCAACTCAGTCTTATACGTTCTCATTTCCACGATAAGCAGGTCTTATTTTGATGCCTGATTCATAGAATCACTGAAGTAGATCCAATTCCCAATTGACTGAATCAATAGAAGATGAAAAATCGTTTTATTAATTTGGAACATGAAAGTTGTGGAGCGAGTTCCGATGACGATGTTCAACACCGATATGAATGGAAAATATCAAGCAGAAAATTAATGAAAACGTAAAAGGAAATGGAAGAAGCGTTAGCCTACAACGCGTATTGTCAGTGGCAACTGGTGTTGACGCGATGATAAAACGGACAGAGGAGATTTGGCCTGCCTCCATTAATGGGCGACCTCGGATAAACGGGGTGTCTGATGCACTAAACCTTCTATCGATTTTGGATTAGTATTGGGCCCGAAACTCGGTAACAGATCTTGTCGTTTTCGAATGAAAACAAATCTAACCTCTATTTGAAACCACATCGAATAGAATTTCCTGCAAAGTTTATACTGGCAGGATTTGCCGATGTCAATATCGAGCCCAAAGCCCAACCTCGAGATGGAGGTAAATATACTGGAATTTATATGAGATGTGCAGAAAATAAGGATTATAAAGGATGGTGAAGATTGTGTTCATCTTATGAATTGCTTCCTTCACTGAAATGTTATCACATTTCATCATTTCAATTCATAAAGGTCACTATATTTCAAGGTTCCTATGTGTGCTCATAGGTGCATGACCTGTAAGGTGACTCATCACTAATCTTATCCATTTTCTACTTAACCTAAGTACCTCGTCAGCTCCTGAATGTGTTTTTAGGCATGCCAAGAGCTGGTTCTGGATCGAGGTAGGGTGAAACTGAGCCCTTCCTAGCTAGTTCATCAGCTGTCATTCAACTGTGTCTAAGGTATCAGTTCAATTCTATTTGACCGCGACAGTGTCAGAAGTGACCACGTGAAAACTATTATAGTTAAAGATTATTTCGAAGGAATTGTAATGATTCTCCAATATTCAAAAAGCTATATTGATATTATGATTATTATTATCATGATATTCGAATTCATCCGTTATTGCCGATATGCAGAGATGTAAGATGATAGCCATCCTGATAAGATCTCATGGGAACTTATTGGCCTCAACTTTTCTCCACTTACCAATTTATTCGAAAGACATTCCAATTTATGGGACAAAATTCACAGTCTTCTGGGTGACTCTTCTCAGTATTCATTTCGCCCACTATTTCCCACCACTAGTGCCAACCACCTCACTGTTCAGATACGATTCATTTGAAAGAAGTGAAATTACTCACGAGATGATTCTTTTCCGCTCAATTTCACGTTATTTTACTGTTGTACGGGATTACAGCTGTAATTATTCTCGAGTAATGGTGTGGAACGATTAAAGTAACACCAGTTCTGTTTACAGCTCAGATTTTAATGGGTCCTTTATTTTTATGAGGTACTTTGTTTTTAGACACAATATTGCAAAGGACAGTGATAGTTGAATATGTTCAAATTGTAAAGTTCAACTGTAGCTCAAGCTTTTTTCATTAATTCAATAGTTTCCCCTGTCACCCGATTCGAATTCATTTCTTCAGTGTCTTGTCGCACATCAGTCGAGCATTCTTGTCATAATAATAATATACGTTCATTCAGCCAGTTCAAACATTATGAATTAAAAAATACTGGATCAGTTGGTACAATTTATGTCTTTTCAAATAGGTGAATACTTTTTTATCAAATACATTAAATTTCTCTTAGCATTGCATTAAAAAGACAGAAACCTTGAAATAACAATGTGTTTCTCTTTTATTCAAGAATTGATTCAAATACATTTATACCAGATTGTGTTCTTTTTTATGAATTGAAGTTAAGTTTTTCCTCTTGGTGCATTTATTTCATTCCCAAATAAACTTCATGCTCTTTTCAAGTCAGTGAAAACACTGAGAATTATATTTTCTTCATTAATATCACCTCTCTACCTAAACTCACAAAGATACTCACTGGAATGCTTTCATCTGAATCCAGACTATCCAGTGAACAGTGAATTGTCTTTGAGGTAGTATCTCCATTACTGATGAATGATCGCTTCAATAATTATATCCACAGCGGACAGCAAATCATATAACTCGCTCTATGTCAAAATATTCTGGGCTATCTATTCACTATCCTTGACAATGCAAAACCGTTTTATCAAACTCTTCGCACAATTTTTTGCCGTCGCTGGTATGTTTCTCCAATGATTTTCCTCTAACAGGCAACATTCCTCCAACGAGGAGAATATGCATGCATATGAGCAGATACGACGAAATCGTGTTTAGCGTCCCCAGTGACCGCATCCGCTTGAATGTGACACTCAATTTTCACAGATGCGTCACCGAAGTGGATTCTGAATGGAATTGTCGACACGATGGTGTCTACAATGGAACATGGACAGCAGAAAAACCTTCCGAGATAGGGTGAAGAATCGAATAGAAATAGAGTTGAAGTGACAAAAGCCTGGGACAGGCATGTATGCATCATACCTTGTTATCAAGATGTAGAGTATTGAAGTTTCACGGAGATATCAAATCTGATCACCTACAGTAGACGTCGTTCTGGAATTTAGTGAAGACACAAACTAGACTTTACATAGATCGACAAATCCACATTGGCTTCATCAGTGGTTCGTATCCCGCTGCAGGCAAACGCACTCATCATTCATTACATTGGATTTATCGTAAAAATACTACCCCTTCAATGCAAACTGCAAGACGTTTCTAGATCATTTTTGAATGGACTTTCTACCAATCCAAAAGAACTTGCTTCACATACTGTTATTTTGTGTTCGTTTTTTGAATCGCATTGTAAATCATGCCTCATTGAATAATAATAATGATAAAAATAATGACAATAATAATTATGATGACAATTATAATGATTATCATAATAATGATGATGTTTATTCAACAATAGATGGTTCACAATATATACAAAAATCACCTAAGAACATACAAAAATATTCACGGAAGCTGTTACGACATCTTGTGTGTGATAAATCAGTTATATACATACAAAACATGAAAGAATTACGAAACATTGGTGTGAAACAATTGTAAAATTGCAAAAAAACAGTTATAGAAAAGTACAAAATGACACTAAGTGTATAAATAATGTATGAATGAAAATGACGATGAATAAAATTGATGTATAAATAAAACTAATGAATAAATAAAAATAAAACAATTGACATTGAGAAAATGAATACCAACAATATTATAACACTAATACAAATCCAAAAAAGCACGAAAAAATTTTTAAAGTTGGGCCTTGCAGGTTTCCTGAGAAGTGTCAATGTTTATGTTTCCATGTCTATCGATATAAAAAAACAAATATTTGCTCTTGTTGCTCAGATTGGAAATAAAGAAGAAAAGGATAGCTGCTATAGGCTGTCATTTATATCAAATGCTGCTGAAGTTGTCGGACATCAATAAAAAGTTTTCCTAATTCCTGATTATCTCCTCAGAAAATTCCTTGTATACGATGAATTGAGGTACCCAGAACCTGTAACTACAAACAAGCTATGAGATCGTAAGAACGAAAAATTGATGACCTGATGAAAAAAGACACTGTATTCGAGCATCGAATGATGAAAAATATGTTCACTCAGTGATTTTTGAAACCATTCACTAAAAGTTTTGATATAATTGAAGCAAATTATTGTATTAATAACGCTGCAATAGGTGATAATCGGTGTCCCATTAGAAAGTGTGCTTTTTGAAATGTTCTTTGTGAAGAACTCCAAAAGGAAGAGATCCAAAAACACCCGTGACATCATTCAGCGACCTGAGTAATTGTTCGAGGGCAACCGTTGAGTTCCTTCAAGCGGCTGTGAAACTGCCGGCTTCGTTGCATATTTCATCTCCATCTGCCTCGCGATGAGCAGCCACAAGGAAAGAGGAGAGGAAGGTGGGAAATATTTTCCGAAGAGATAGGAATATTTCGCGGTCGACAAGTTAACAATGGAGGCTGTCGACGAACTGGTGAAATGACATTCCGATGTCCCCACGCGGTTTTTCCCATTCCTCACTTCAGTGGTGTACCTGTTGGGACTCATCCACGTCATACCTCAGTCAAGACCTTCAAATATTCGATGAAGTAGAAATTCAAGCTACGGTTTGGGTACATGGAAACTATTCAACAGTTCGAAATAAATCAGCAACTTTCATTCGAGGAAATAATGAATAAAGGGTTATGTGAAGAGTAAAAGATAGTCGCTGCACAAAAAAAAACATCAGCAAATTTGATTGATCCCGACAGAATGGTACAAAATACAACATTCCTCATTCCTAATGTGTAACATATCGAATTATGAAGTAGCATATCACTGTTGAAATTACGAAGAAACTGTTACTTGGCACTACTACAGACAGAAGAACCTGAGTTAATTTCCATTGTTTCTCAAGCTGATTCAATGAGCGACTCCATTATTATAAGGATCATTATCATCATCATCATCATCATCATCACTTACACTATTGCAGATGTTTCAGCCCAAATTATTGATCTCGAAAAATTGTAAATCGCTGTTATGGATTCATCTCTGTTTATCTCCAAACACTCATGCCAGTAGAGTAAAATGGAGCAGATTAACAAAGTCGAACTGAATCATTCGACCAATAATACGTTTCAGTTTATATTCTGATTCTCCACCAATTTCTTCACTGTATAGTCATAAAGTTAACGCCAGCCTTTATTTCTACAACCTCCAGAGTTGATTTTATGCTAAAAATGATGATAATAATTATATCAATAATAATGATGATTAATCAAAACAAAAATGACATCACTCGCAGTAGAATAAAGTGTTACGATAACAAAAAAAAAGATCGTCCTGAAATCTATTTTCAGGTTTTTCTAGATTACCTATCCATTCATTTTCAATTTGATCACTCATTCAAAGTAACATATTCACAAATGTTTCCCAACATAACCTGACATTTCATAAATTTTGAATGGTAATCTTTTTTCTTCAAATCATCCAAATTCTCTTATTCATTCATTCAACAGGTAGTCCATGTATTCATATTGCGTGACAGTGGTTGATATATTTGTCAATGATATCGGAAATCCTTCTTGTGCATATAAACATACTATTGTCTAGACTAGTCTTCGTGTTCAGTTCTCAGCATAATGAGATTTATTTTATCGCCTCTCCGATATCAGTAATAATTCATACATAAATGGCATCACCGAAGGGGTCTCACTAATAATCCCAAAATCAGCTTCAGTTCTGGAGTTAGGGAAGTTGCAGAATATGTTATGTTCCGGCGGTATCCCACCCAAGTTGCTGATTGATAATTATTGCTGCTGATACTCCATGAACATGTGTTCTATCCGATATGTACATATATTAACTCATAGAAATTAGTGTTGTTCAGATAGAAGAGCTTCTCATTCCATTGTAGTTGGAAAACAGGAGTGGATGACTATATGACTCATTTCAGATTTTTCAATCAAGAAATGAAGATGAATTTTTAATTCTGAGCTAACAATTTTCTGAAAGATTCACTCCATATTTAATGCTCGAATTCCGTTATCGATATCTTCTAACAGACGAATATGCTCATAAATATTTCTTACTTTATGAATATTGCATTTTATCGACATACACAGTGATACGTAATTCTCAGACGTTTATACAATGCTCAGAATTCTGAACCCGTAGGGACACCGAATTGCAGCTCTCGTCTGTGATTTAATGTCCTTATGAGTCTCATCCACGAGGCGCCATTGGGAGTATCCAGAAGGAATTATAAGAAGATCAATATCGAACAAGAATTCTGGAGTATTAATCATCTTAGCCACAGCGATCAAGGGAAGACCTGGAAAATTGCTTGCTATCAAACATGGACGCGTCTGCACGGAAATGTAGGAAATTATATGGGATCTTTGATCAACTGATCGATTCCATTAAGATATGCTTATACGATACCCCGAATGTAACACTGTTGGAACGAGAAATGTTCAACACCCCTTCTTCACTACTTCACAAATTCGTATTGAAGAATAGACACAGTACAAATTTTATATCCGAAATATTCGGTTGAAAAATTTCCTATGATCCATCTATATATTTCTAAGTTATATTTACTTTGGAAATAGAATAAGGTAAAAATACTAACAAACCTAGGATACAACAAAGAAATATGCATAAAGAGAAGAGGAGAAGTAGTAAATAGGAATCAAATGCAGTAGTTAGGAATGAAATCGATCGTGAGAATTATATGTTCTCATTCTATTCGAAAATACAAAGTTGATATCACTTACAGCGTATTGAAAATATCTTAGGAAAATAGAGCTGTAGCTGCCACAAAAATGTCAAGTCGATATCTCTGTTTAGTTAGGTGAATCACTCTGTATTCACTACCATACATTTCATATTGTGTACTTGTTCACTGAGCACACATAAAAATACTGCACATAACATCATATTCAACCAACTTTGATGTATGATATTCTGAATCTAACATGCCATTAGGTAATTTATAATAGTAGCACTCGCATATTCAACATGTTTTCAATATGTCGTTGAGGTTATGTACTGGATTGAACATGATCACTACATGTTGGAGAAGGATTAACTATTGTCTATATCAATCCTTTATTCAGTCTCCTGTAAATTCTCATGTATTTTGGATATATCACCAGTCTGTCAAATATACTCATATCTAATAGCGTATCTCTTTTGGGACCTATGATATTGAAAAAATTTCACATTATCAAACGTTGTTTTTCAATATCATATATTTCCGTGTCATTCATTTCATCCATCAATGTGGAATTTATCTGGATTTATTGTAATTCTCTCCTGTCCTCTCAATAGAGTTACCAGTTGAATTATGTACAGAATGAATAAATTAAAAATCAAACTAGAATCTATGGAACTTTTATGCGGTGATGCATCTCATTCGGCTTTTTTTCAGCTACTATGCCTCAGCAGCTTTCCACGTGGCTCCCAATCGTATTGCTCCTCCACTAAAAAGACAACGATTAATGTCGACGACAAGAAATGGCAAGAACAATCAGAGTCCAAAGACAATCCCTGTTCCACCACTAGATCAGCTGAAAGTGTATAGTGAGTATAACAAAATTAAATTGAATGCAATTTCATTACGATTAGCAAACATTCACATTTCTTGTTTTTTCAAAATTATATTTCGACATCAAAAAATAGAAGTAAAAGACCAAATACTATACTTCTTCATCAAAGTTCAATCTCTTCACACAAGTTCATCAAATGATATAACATTGATTACTGTTGATTGAAATTGATGCAGCGATGAAGTGATTTAATATAATCATCAAATCAATAAGTAGAATGCCAGCAATATTCGACCATTGATAGCTTGACTAATTTGGGACCAAATTAGTCCAATTACTGAAGGGAATGATTTCAAACTCACCTTCAATAAATGTCCTGAGAGACGGGATGTTTTCAAATATATTCGTGGAATAGAAACTAGCAATTACTGTAACGTCAATTTTCCAGAGAGTTCCTCAAGGATGTTCACATTCGTTCAACGAAACAGTCATTGTAGGGTATGAGCACGAATTCATCCAATAAATAGCGCATTCAACATTGTTTACCAAACTAAACAAAAATAGAAAAAAATTCATTTATACACTGAATTCCTGTCGAAAATGCAATTAAACCATTTCTGGTATGCATCGTGATCATTTATGATGAAACATCAGCGACCATACTGAATATTTAATTCAATCAAGATTAATATAGAGTGCTTATTACGACGGTTGACTTTAATATAAAGCGAAAGAGAATTTCCATGGAGACTGATCTCCTTTCATATCATCCCAAACCTTAGTTATCTTGAGGTAACAGTGAAATTAAAAACGCCACAACGACAATAGTGACTTCATACAGGGTAGTTCTTGCACTCGGTAAAGATTTTATGTGCAGTATCTATATCCAAGGTTCCTTGAACTGAAGAATTTCGGCTCAAATTCAGTTTAAAAGGGGGTTGAGATTCCCTGAATTCAAATAGCATAATTTGGTTGGTAATTGAAAAACACGATGAATTGGCACCTCTTGGACAATCAGTTATTTTCCACTGGATAGGTGTGAATCGAAGATATTCTTCACAATATCTGAAGAACAAAACTTAGTGTGCTGAAATTATATTTATATTGGTATCATTGTCAACACATATTTTTCGCAGATCTCAGCACTACATCTTCGCTGAATTTTGATCAACCCTGTATGTGACAAAAAATATTTCTAATGAATTTTTCAATAATCCAATTTTGATTACTTTATATCTATATTCCAGGCAATCAGGACATTTTGATCTGTGGCAACTGCAGAGAGCTATTTTCTGAGCTAAATGACCTACTGGAGCACAAAAAAACCTACTGCAAATTGCGTTTCACCTGTAGATGCGACACAAATAAGTCCAGTGAGTTCATACCAACCTAATTTCATCTTAATCTCCTGTCTCGTTACTTGTATCTTCTTCGGAATTCTCAGCTGGGTCTCTTTTTAAATTAGTACACAATCAAGACTTGATCCACTTCATTACTAAAGAGACATTCTGAGTTGTTTCACTTATGTAATCGTTGTTACAGATCGAACAAAATTAATTCAGAATAAACACTCAAACTTTACAAATTTCACTCGACTTGACTATCGATTTCTTTTACAGAATCTTCATTAGATGATCATTCAGCGGCTTCTCTACTATGTGTTCAATGCAAAGATGCTTTTCCTAACGCATGGGACTTGATGGTACATGCGCAAGCTGCACACATGTTGAATATATATGAATTAGGAGTACCAACATTAGGAGACTGTTCATCTCCTCCGTTATCACCAAGAGATCAAAATTCGCCAGATAAGGTGAGCACCTTCGATAATTCTCATTTTAAAGAAACTGATTAATTGATTCATTATCGACATCAATGTTAGGAAGATATAAAAACTTTAGAGAAAATGTTAGCTCGTATCTACAGAAATATATTTCAAGATGTTTTTTTTTATCGAGACCTTCTGAAGAGACTTTTTCTATAACACACCGTATCTAAGATATTGCCATGCATTTAGGAAAAGTTTGACTCACGTCATCATCAAAAACTTCAGCTCAGTCAAAATTTTCAGTTTATCAAAAAACGTATCCAAATTACTATGAGTAACCCCAATATTTACAAAAGTGAATCAGACGTCAGTTCAAGCTCCTCTTGGGATGTCATTGCGGAATCAGAAAATTCCAGAAGCAGTTCTCTCGAAATTTTGTCAGATGGAGAAGATATTGACAACCGCGTTTGCCAAATTGAAACTTGTGAAACGGTGAATAACATCGAGAACACTTTCATAACAATTCCTGAAGAGGAAGCACTGTCTGTGACTGATAATCAAGAATTTCCTCTGGTGAACTCGTCACTAGAAACATGTAATACTGGAACAAGCTTCAAAACAACGTCAGCAAGCAGCAAACATAAAAAAACAAAATCTAAATGCAGGAACCAGAAAATAAGAGGGGGGCCTTTGAGTGTTTTAGCAATACTTGGTTCCATTCTGACCATAACAGTACTCACTGCCTTTTGTCTAATTACACCTGATACTGGTGTAGAAAAAATATCTGAAAGAACAACCACGAATAATATCCCTTTCAACTCAGATGATCCAAATCCATCAGAAGCAAATAACAACAGTACTGCAGAGCTACTTGAAACCATTGACATAATTAATATGCACATGAACTCCCATAGAAATTTAACAGAAGAGAATGATTGGACAGATGAAGAAATGTGTTATATCGAGGATGGAACTAGTAACGTACCTCAAGACAACCATTCATTTGATACAAACTTGCTGAGGCGAACCGTACCACCAGTTGTTAACTCCAACTCCCAACCAAGGAATCAAAATACAGATCATTCAAGGTTGGGTTTACGAAATGTTTCCACGTCAGTAATGAAAGAATTGAGAGGAGTATTGATGGCTCCAAACTTCCAACTATTCTTGTGCACTCTTATGCAAGACATTTGTCTCATTAGATTGGTCAAGCAACTGGAGAAGAGAGCTGCTGCGACCTCAAAATCTCAAGATGTTTCGAAAAAACCTGATGGGAAGAAGATAACTGCTACGTTGAATAAGCTGAAACTTGAAATAAGCAAGAAATTGAATGATAAGAAGAAACGTAGAAACAGCAAAAAAGCTAAGAAACTGAAGAAAGCTGTCAATCTCACAATCTCCAATTTAGGTAACCATAATTATATTGCAGAAAGTACTAGTCACCTAATGGTGAAGGAACAAATTGGAAATGGCAGTAAAATGGAAAGTACACTATGGAAAGATATCCCAAATATCAATACAGAAAATGGTAAGAGTGAATGCGAAAGAAGATTTGAGGAGCTTGATAATAAGTGGGAATCCGCTGGGCAGAGTCATCGTCTGAAGATTCAAGAAATAAAAGAGAAATTTAGAAACGAATTACATCATATTCGAGAGAATGAAAAAGATTTTCCGGCGAGGAAGCAGCAAATGAAGATAATCAGGGAAAAATACCTACAAAAATTACGACTTGATAGAGAGAAATATTTAAATCAGTTGAAGAAGTTGAGAGATGAGAGACATGTAGTACTCAAGGATATCTGTAAGAGGAAAGAAACAATCCTAGATTCTAAAGATGCTTCCAGTGGAAATCATGCACTGTTATTACCAGGAATCTATGATTTCCAGCAGAAATTAGAAGATGTGAGAAAAAGAGAAACCTCTGGGAAGAGCTCGCATGTAACGATGTCTTTTCCCGTCCTACATCCACTGAAATCGATGGACTATCCGAAAAACTACTCCAATTCAGATATATCTAAAATACAGGGCAACGAACTCACGAATAGGTATCAGAATCACTTAGACAAAATGAGAAACTATTATCGGATGAAGAATGCTACTTTGGAAAGGAACTTAGAAAAAACACTTCCAAATTCCAAAATTACTAATTCCATTGAACAAGACGCAGCAATCATAACGAAAAATGAATCACATCTGACAGAAACAGTTCCTGAACAAATCCATTCAGAATCTGAATCAATCAAGCCAAGTTTGGATGATACGTCGTCTGATAACCCGTTCAAAGGTAAATTTGAAAGCAAGTCTAAAATGGGTTTAAAAAAAAGACAGAAAAAACGTGAACTGTATGATTTAATTTTCGATAAGAATGGAGAGAGAATAATGAAGTCAGATGATGCAATGGCTAACAGGGCTGAAAGAAATAGTTCTCCAGTATTTCAATCTCTGACTAAGCAAGATCCCAAGGGGCCAACAAAGAAACTGTTTACATTCAAAGGCAAATTATAGTTCGGCATGATTTGGAGAAACGCACTATATATGTATATATTTCGGAAAGAATAAACGAATAATTATCATTCATTCCAATATTTTTACATTCGTACAATGCAAATTGATCGAATTTATCTCTTCAGGTAAGTTCTCGAAGATGTTTGTATAATTCATTTCCTATTTCTCACAGTCTCGAGAAGGTGAGTTGGGAAAATATATTCTAGAAGAGAAATATTTATCAGAATTAGGTTCATTAAAAGGTTAACGGGTGAAAAATTAGGGTGGAAAGTTAATCAACATTAATCGCTCTCACGGGTGCTATATTTCACAGTGTGAACTTGAAAACGACAGGATCATTAACTTGAGGTACAGTTTCTGTCCCCATTAGGATAAAAGGGAAGAATAACCAACACAGATTAGTTTACAGTTTCTACTTTCTTCCATAAACCGAAAGTGCATTAATTTTCATCCACTCAGTCTCACGGTGAAAGGTTCGTAGTGAACTTGAAATCCGAAAAAAGATTCTGAGCACCCAAGAATATCAAGTATAAAGAAAATAATCGAGAAATTGAATACTGGTCTCAATTACAGTTATTTGATGTAAGGGTCCAGATATGTTGTGTGCGATTGTGAATCTCAGACGTGAAGGATCACTAGCAATACATTTCTTCTGAGTTATTCCTGATTTTAATATTCCTAATATTAACCTAATCGACTATTATTAGAGAAGTTAACGATATCCAATATTTCGAACTATCCTTCGAGACTATATCAATCAAGTCCTAAACATAGTTCTTCTTCATTATAGATTATTTCTTTGTTCCATGAAATATACTATTACTATTTGGACAGAAAAGAAAAAGAAGTAATCATGCTGTGATGCATTGTCCATTAATGATTGGGATAATCTATCTTAATCATGAAGTCCATGTGGGAATATTAAAGACTTCCGTTATCATCATCATTATTCCAATTCGTTATCAAAAAATGGACGTTTTTACTGATGGTATTGACGTTTCTTGAAATTCACGTGCATATAGACATTTTCACTGCTTAGAGGTGCCAGATATATCTCAATACACGAAAACCACGACTACCTTCGTTCAACAAACAAAGGCCTCTAATCCAACCATCGCATATTTTTTGATTATCTTCCATAGTTTCCCGTTGAATTTTGTAGTTTTATCACTCTGATACACGCTCTCTCGCCCAGAAAATAAACAAATGTTCTGCCATATTTAACACTGAGATACAAAGATAACGCACGCAGAAGTTTGAAGCCAAATTTCAACGAATCGGGTTTTTTATGTTCATTTTATGATCAGTGAATTGTTATCTTCATGAAGGGTGATGTGGAAAGTTTTGACGAAGTAGGAAAAAACAGGTGAATAATTTGAAGCAATATTTTTTTTAATATGAATGTTCCTGGGGTTTGATTCCAACGTTATTAATTATTTCGAATTTAAGTAACTATAGAAGATACAAGAAACTCTTTGAAATACAATGCTACAACAAAATTATCTTTCATATACTGTGCAGTGAAATAATGAAAAACAAATACTTACCCGATAAGAAGAACAATCGAATGAAATATCATTTATACTCACAACTCAAAAATTGCCAATTGTTGATAAATTGTTGCTGAAATGAGTATTCGCTGTCTACGTTTTCCTTGAGATTAAATAATCTCTCAACGTAAGTGAAATATTATATGCATTTCCTCTTCATCAATATATGTCATATCTTTCATTCGATATATTCACTTTTTTTTCTGATCATCTGGATAACCCGTTGAAAAAATCGACTGCTGAAGGCTACTTAGGAATATGTTCATATAAAATGTCAATAATCTAATTTCAACTGGGACATAAGGAAATGTTCTAAAGTTCGTGTGAATGTAGATATAATGAAATATCGATGTTTACAACCAGCCGCATTAATTTTCCTTTGATGAATCGGAAAAGAGAAATAAATCGCGTGCTTTCATAATTGCGTAGAAAATGAATATCTCTAGGCAGAATGCTTTTAGATAGTCTCTGAAAGTCCAAAGTAAATAGAAAATCATGCAAAGGCACCAATTATATTATCCCGAAGGGAGTTTTCAGCATGCCGAAAACTCAGTGAAAATGTTCTCCCACTTTTTAGGATAGATGGAAAACACAAAAAATGGTATAAATAACTCTGTTATTTGCCTTACATTTGTTGTTGAATGTTTTCAAGATGTTTCTCAACCAAATTCATAGCCTTTAGGAATGTGTTGTTCATTTCAATGATTGTATCTCATGTTGAGTCTTAGAATAATTCTTCCGTCATTAATATTGTTTCATCATTATTTTCACTTTTGGAAAAACTGCAGAACATGTTTCTTCGTTCTTTGATTCTTCTCATTCTCAAATCCATATTCCATGAATCAGTGATTCTACATTACTTCGAATCGTTCGAATTCTCATATATTCGATACGAAACTTTTTGGACTGAATGAAATATTTTTCATTACATAAAATTTTGAATTTTTGCCAACACCCCATTCATTTCACCACAGTTCGATGTATCAACAAGAAATAATCGAAAATACAATTATTTTGAACGTGATATTCAAAGGTTGATTGATGAAAACGTGAAAATTTTAGAATCGTAAACTAAAAATCCAATTTCCTCAAAAACAATCGATTTTACAGGGTATATCATATCGACAAAATTTGAAGTCATAAAATAGGATAACTGGATTTCTACTGCATTCGGACATTTCAACCATCCTTCATCTCCCTAATCACCAAGCATCCATTTATTACTATGAACATTTTTTTGACACCATTTATATTGCTCAAATTATCGTCGAATTTTCATAGTTTTGCCCCAGTTCGTCAACGTGCGAATCATTGAAAAAACAAAGATGGTATTGGATGCAGAATTCCACGCTGAGTTTGATGGTGAACAAATATATAGGGTGTTCTATTAAAAAAACAAACTTTATGTTCCTTGGCTCAGGCTGATCGTCCTGTATATCTCAAAATATTTTAGGATTGTGTATCTGCGCAATTATAACAATATTTATTCGAATTATTTTTTTGTATTCTCATCCCCAAGTGAGTATTTCTACTTCCACACACTAATGGGCCACCCTGTATATCGCTACTATAGAAGTATTTACTGTGTCTGATCTTCTTCAACAGTTCCAGAAATAAGTTTGCTGTCCGAACCAATCTTCAGGATGATTCTCTGGTGTGAAAAAGTCCTCTATATAAACGAATGAACCGTGGACGACTCTTAAATTCACCTCTACTGGGAGAAATTTGTTGCCTTCGTAATTCACCTAGAACCGATCGGGTTCAATTTATCGCTGCGAATTCGTAACTAACTTTCTGTTAGCTGGCTTAAAGTAGTAAAAACAACTGGGACCGGGAAAATTCATTAGTTCATATCAATCACTCCATCAGGCCCAAACTGTGGCGTGAAGGGTATTCCCACGATCATTTTGGTGGTGGCAACGATTTATAGGGCGGGTATTCACCGTAGTCAGCACTCAATTTGTCCTACAAATGTATTCCTGGTGAACTTTAGATATCATTATTCCGATGAGGAGTTCGAACATCACTAGAAATTCCTCAACAAGCAAGAAATGAGACGGAATGGTGAAACGAAAAATAGTGTCCATGCATGAAAGGATGATCTCAAAAGATACATTAGATTATTTTCAAAATAAATAAGAAATAATAATTGGAGACGAATCAGGAATAATACTAGAACTGGTGATGCTAAAGAAATGATCATGATGGGACTGCATTTTCACGAAAGAACAATATATTTACGAAAAACTTCAGGAGACAAACCAAACAAAAGTTTGATATAGTATGGAATGGGTAATTGAAGGAATATAATATGGAAAAAATTTAAACATTATGAAAACGGAAGTTTCAATCGCAATAGGAAGTTATTGAATAGGTGATTGAGAAAGAAACAAAAAATTCTTCTAATAAAGTGATAGAGAAAGCAAATATGTTGCATGTATTTCACAAAAGAATCATATCATATATAGGAGAAGGATAATTATTGTTGTGAGATTTATTTGAGATTAGACACTATTCTAGTTACTAGTTTAATTTAGAAATGATCTAATTCCCAACGAGTAGACCAATAAGCAAATGGTCGATAAATTGTTATCGAGTTTTGAGTTGGAATGAATATTTGAAAAATTCTGTTCACCGAGAAATTATTCTGGAATCAAATATCTCTGATATAGTATTGCTTTTCATCAATTGGACAGGTGAATGAAAAAACGTGCAGGCTACTATCAACCTAGTCGGGTCTCATTAATTTGGATCTCTTGTTTACAAATGGAAATCAGTTCATCCAGAAAAATTCGAAACCCGACACTCATTTGAATGCCATTTCCAGTTCGTCAATTAGTATCGAATATCTAGCAATTTTCACTTCGTCAAAACTACCAACACCACGCGATAATGGAACTCCTGGTGTAATAAATTATAAAGGCTCGTGCTGGTAATCACGGGTCGGTGGGTCGCGCCCATTTCTATAGCCTCTAATCTATTCGCTAATGTCTCTCTCGTCGATGTTATCCAGCTTTTTCATGCCGAATCACATTCCGAAATTATTCGGTAAATGGCTGGTGGTATCAATGCTTTCTGTTCTCAAATACAGATAAGGGACGTGATAAAGTTGAAGTTACCCAGTGACAAATGACAGATGGCAGGTGACAGGCCATTGAGTAGTCACCAGTTGAAATCATGTATTTGTTCAATTGCACTTAATTATATATTGAATACTCAGATAGGTATTACCATAGAGAGTTGATATCAACTTGTTCATTTTATACGGTACAATCTATAGATGAAAACTTTCGCTATTCAGTTTGACCCATCTGAGTGAATCATACAAAAATATTGGTATGAGATACTCAAAAAATCACATCAGAAATCAACTGACTCATATTCTAGTTTTCATTTCATTTTTCATTATGATTGGTTATCTATTGAAACCATAGTCATTCATTTGAATATCCTTTGTAATAATGTGATAAAAACACATTAAAATTTCAACGAAGTCTTTAACACGTTGATAACTTATGGGACACTCCATTTGTTTTTGATATTTTGTGAAGTAGATATCAGTAGCCAGGCTCAGAAACTATTCTCAAAAATAATTCATAGTTTATTCAAATCATGTAATGTATAAATACTGAAATTATGACACCTGCGAAGATTCATAAATTCTCAAAGCGATGAAGAATTCTTAGCTCGATTGTTCATAATCCAAACTTTTTCCCTACAATTTCCATCAGTCGGAGGTAAGCGAGGACCATATAATGAAATTTGTACACATAACATATTCTTTGTGTCCAGAGAATGGGTCTGGGATATAGTCTCAAATCCTTTGACATGAATCTGTAGTGCCGGAACATCAAACACTTTTTTGAAAGCTGAATAGAGATGAGTCGCTTTGAATTCAAGGCTACGAGCTTTGAGTATTGCGTTGACCCTATCACGTTTATAACTCCAAGAAGATCTCTATGGAAAAAGTCTAGTATTTACAGATTAGCCACCGATATGGACTTGCATTCGAAACGTTTTGAAAATGCCAGTTTCTCATTTCTCTGGAGGCTATATAAATACGCTTCATTTTGCGTCTATTGATATTTTCTTCATCGGATGATTTCTGCCCCTGGTTGTCTCCATTGAATTTCTTTTGCCTTCAATCAAACAAATTTGCCTTTTATTTTCTTTTCTTTTGTTCTTCTGGTGTTTCAGATTACCACTTGGTTAGATATTTTTTTTTTCTTTTTTTTTGCTAATTTACTAGCTTAGTCATGAATTAATTTCTTTTAAGTTAATTTGAACGACTGTAAACAATTATCTATTTTTCTCCTGATGTACATTCCAAATGAGTACTTTGTTAAACAGAAAATTAATGTAAATGCTGAGATTAATTATTGTAATTTCAACTTAATTATGTTTGAACATTCCAGGAACATACGTAATGATGCTGTTATGGGTTGGATGGAAGAGCAGTTGCCATTATCTCCGGATAGGGACAACTGAATTCCGCCCATTCATATTGTCAAATTTAATTTTAATTTCTCTATGTAATGAATGCATGTTTAGTCGGCAATATGAATAAAGACAAATTATTATTATTATTATTATTATTATTTGGATTCGAAGTCTTTGTTTTCCATTGAAAGGCCAGACTAAATGATCTTCCAATTTATATTCCTGAAGAATACGGTAAAAGCTATCTGTATGCGCGGAGACTGAACTTGCAGACGACAGTATGAACAATAACATCTCGAAATCGTCTTCATAATTCCTTTTAGCGACAATGTCACTTTGAGATATTTATTCAAATTAGGAAATTGTTTTCTTTGAATACCGTTTGCGCGGAGACACCAGGTTTTCTATAAATAATTATCTTCCTCTGCTGTTTCATCGAACAATGTAAGCAGTGAGGTGAACAATTGAAGGCAATTACTGTTTGAAGACAGTTCGAGATGTTTTTATTCAATGAATACGTATGCAGTTCCTTTTTCCAAATGTATACGAAATGTGTTGTTCCAATACTTCATTAGTGATCCAAGACATGCCTGAGTACACATTTTCACAAGAAAAGAATTTATTGATAGGAGATTTTTAATTTCCTATTGCCGTGGTAGTTTTCTTTGTATGTATTATTCTTTTCATCGAAATCAATCTCTATTTTTAACAATAAGAAATGAAATGGAGCTAGAGTTATATTTTTCCGCAGTAAGTCAGAAAATGATCAAAACTATGATGATAATGTAAGAAGAAATGAATCCGAAATAATGAGTTCTTGTTGAGATTCCACCAACACTTCTTAAGTGCCTCAAAGCTTGGTAATAATTGTGGGTTCTCTCGCATCACAAGATATTTTTCTAGAGTCTGAAAACTCTAATGATGCATCATTAGAGATGGATCCAATTGTAATGTCGAGTCCTGCAATTTCATCTGTATGCGTCATGTCGATGACAAAGTGCACAGGGTTAAATAGCAAAATATCTCCAATAATTCGAGAGATGATAACGAAATCAAAAGACGATGCAAAAGTTATTCCAATTCACTTCCTGGTATATTTTGTTTTTTTTTTTTGTCGCAGGACAACAAGAATTCCACCACTTTAAACGGTGATGATGAAAACGGTGATGCCGACCAAGAAAGAGACTTTTTGGAAGACGGTCGCGACGGTCTAACAGGCACTCCAGATTCTGGTGATGACAAGGAACTAGAGGATCTAATGGGAGGAACGGACGCCCCTGGTACGTGCATTGTTCATGCGCTGAGCATCGTGAGCACCCCCGCTGCCCCAATGACTGACTCACCGCCGCCCTTAGCAGCCAATGGGGGCGGCTGGAAGCCTCGAGGACAGACTGCCCAGCAGCGGCCATGCTAGGTTGCATTCGATGTTGTGCGATTGTTCGTTGCTTGGATGAAATTCAGTCCCACGACGATCCTGATCTTTTTGGTATTTATTTTCAGGGATTTGGTAGTGCATACTTTGAAATTACTCTTCATGAAACCTCATGGAGGAAAGATGAACTGTCAATTTCCAATTTCTAATCATAAAATTTGAAGACGTCAATTCTTGGTTAGAATCACCATTCATCCAAACAGAAAATTGTCATTCATGAAATTCACTGTAAGTTCATACACTGTCGATGCCTTATTCCCCTGTAATCTCTGTTGCTGAAGACGAATTTGGAAAACTATTCCAAATGACGGATATTTGAACGAAAAAATGTCACTACTCAATTTCATTGAAATAGCAAGGGGGATCGTGCGATACACCATCCGAAAAAATTCAGAAAATGTTTTATAAAATGCAAATAAAAATGAGGAAACGAGTGATATTGAATTCAAGAATGAATTAACTGGACACATTCTAATTAACAATTCAATCACTGCAAGAGGTTTTCAAAATATTATCCTGCCTTTCTGGCATAATCCAGTTGGTTATTAGGACAATTCTTCCAATTCATTCATTTTTGATGATTAATATCATTTGTTTTTTATTTATGGAATGGAAAATTATTGTTTTCTGAATTCTACCGATGTATCGCTCGACCCTCCTTGCTATTAAAAAATGAGGAGAGGAGATAGAAGGGGTGAAAATTCTCTATCGTTAAAAACAGTTCGTTTGGAATAAGTATTGACGTGTCTGAGCATGTTTCAGTTTTGTCTTCAGTAAAGGGGGTAAGACTTCATCCGCAAATTAATGGTCAGTGCGGAAATCTGAATGAAGTTGAGGATTATTCGTTACTTTATAGTCAACTCAAGTTGGATTTAAAACAAGAATAGATCAAATCATCGAATATTTTTCCTTCAATATAACAGTGTAATACTATTACGTTTGTCAAGAACATTCGACAGCTCAATTATTATTATTCAACAGACAGTTCAACCCGTATTTCTGGCGACAGAATGACATGTACTTCTTTGAATCGAATGAATTCAATGATAAACTCCACTAGTATATACAAAATCATATACCGAACCAATCGACAGTCATTTATTTTCTCATCGGGTGAGGCTAGCGAAGTTCCTGACGATTTTAATATTGGATAAGGGATGGAGCTCACTCAACTACTGGAACTATTGAAGCAATGTTTTATTCATACCTAAATGGGATGGCTCAGTTATTGATGGTTTGTGAATTAGTAATCCTAATTCAATTCACTGTAATCCTTCATTTTGTTATATAAAGGGTGTCCCATGACTTGATGTTCATAGCAGATTCAATATTGCTCATAATTCCTCAACTATAGGGTTTTGAGCAAAGGTTATCAGGCACTTGCGATTTGAAATTGTTATATTTCATTCTTTCATATTTTCTTCGAGTGATGCACTATCAAATTCCATGTAATATAATCAACTGCGCAAGGATCCGAATGAACCAGTACCTCTCTTTCTTACCCTAGACCAAAATGGTATTACAAAATTACAAGATAATCATGAAAACATTGATTTTTCTGTTGATTGTTGATACAGAGTCATATCGAGAATATAGATATTCAATCATTTGTAAATATTTGTATGTAAAAAAACTAACATATCATAGAAACAGATTAGAAGAGAATCACTGATTCATATGTAAATTTAAGAGTTTCTTGACCTGGATGTCATTGATAAATGTATCATCAACTTCAGCAAATAGTGCTGCTGTTAGAAGGAGAATTCAATTATCTGAACATTGAAATGGCCAATCAAAATTTGACCTATCTTCAACTGAAATTATTCATCAGAAATCTATAGAAATGATTGACAAATTCATTTACTGACAGACGATCCAGATAGTGATTTGCTTTTATAATTTGACAATGAAACATATCATAAACAGTCAAGTATCAATTTGAGAATGGGTACTCGGAAATCTCTTTACATATTGTTATTGCTGAATTTTCATTATATTTTACTACCAAACATATCTTTGTTATGAGTTCCTAATGCCATATGTTACAGTGTTAAAATGTATTTCTCAATATAGAATATGCAAATATCATTCATATAACCGTTTGAGGATGTTTTCCTTCCACCAGTTTCCATACATTATATGTATAGCATAAAAAACTCATTGAAAAACTTGCGTTTCATATCAAAATTCAAGAAGAAATAGAAATCTGATAAAAGAAAAACTTTTCGAAAATTATTACGGTCACGAAAATAACTGAAATGGAAAAATTTGCCTTGTAAAATATCCTCCCATAAAGCTTTCATTTATATAGGGTTGCTTCAAAGTAAATATATAGTTATTGGTAAGGTACTCTGTCGATGTACTCATCATATTGGTAAATATATGTCCTCCATTGTAATATTTGTTTTATTAGAAAAACTTCAATTAATTTATTTACTCCTATTCAAGATAATTATTCGCATATTCTAGCAATAACAAAATTCACTCTAAAAATTACTTGAAAAATGACGATGTAGTTTAACGTGTTTATAAAGAATGTTGGTTTATTGAGTAAAGACATATCACAATATATTAGATCGTAGTGTATTCTTTCAAAACATAACATATCTGAATCAATGAAAATACTTTACGTGAAATAAATTCAAACATTTCTTTCTTTGTCTTGTGTTCGTTGGATATTCAAGTTGATAATTCATATGTGCTTCAAAGTGACAGTTTATTGAATGTTTGAAAAAAAGCATTATCCGAAAAATGGACTATCGTTTCAGTTACTGTTTTACCTCCAAACCGTTTGACATTCGATTGCTGAGATTGGCTGTAATTGGCTGTGACGTCAGATACAGTTGCTCTAGATTACAACACACGTGCAACACACCTTATGATTCCCAAAACAAGAAATATCAAAACACAGGTGAAACTAATCTCATGACGTGACAGAATTGACATCTGACAAAATCGCTACAGTCAAAATAGATGTCCTAGAAGATCAAAATCTGGAATTCTTGGTAACGAGGTCTGACGATGAAGTCGTGCAGTTAATTCATTAGCGATTTCTTTCTAGTACCAACCTACTATATATCTTCGATATTTTCCCGGAATCATTCAACTTCCATTTTGACTTTTTATACAACAGGCAATCAAAACTATGATGGAAGATTAGTTATTTATAAAGTGAACCTCGTACATTCAACTCATTATTATAATAATTATCATAATTTAGTCATGTTCGTCACTCCTTCATCTTCGAGAATATCTACACTTGCTATAAATAAACGAGTATCTATACGTTGTTAGTAATTTGGAAGGCCCTCCAGGCAATGTTTCCAGTGAATTAATGACTAACGCAGCAAGCTGACACAGTAGGTACAGATCCTTTGTTAGACAGAGCTGGTTTCTTTACTAAGAATCCTTGTTCAATTAGATCCTTTGTTACATCGTCAATTCGGAGGACCCCTGAAATATATTATTCCTTCAGTTTGCTGATGGGATCCGTTCAAGAGACATAATTAACAAAATAACGGGGCGTTCAACAGAGGATTAAATGGCTACATTATCGCGACTATTTGCAATTATCCACTGTTTGCTCCGTTTCTCTAACTGTATCTGAAATATTATGAATAGTCATTATTGAGGCGATGTCGTAAGTATCTCAAAACACTTCATTGTGATTATATTTGTATGATGGTGATTGTATTGTGAAATACGCATTTCAAAATTATTATTACAGGATACTAACAAAACCAGATATCTTCGACTCACAGAAATAACTCTGAGGATTGAAGGTCAACTTGAATCTGAAGATTGGTGAAGGAGTTATTCATTGTTTACTTTTCACAAAACTCTCATCAAGTTTCCAGTGGTATTAGTTGTTTCTATATCTCATTCACTGATCGCTTATTCCTTAAATCAGGAAAGAAGAACCAATAAATGAACTTTTTGTGCCAAAAACTCATTTGCCTACTTCTGTTCTAGATGTTCCTTGTCTCTATGAAAAATTGCCCACCTGGGACGTTTGAATATTCCTGAAATCAATCAATAGAAATATCATCGAGGAAGAAAAATATTTCATTGGTTTCAACTGAGAACTATTAAAAATGATACCACGCGCTTATTCAATGTGTCAATGATACATTAACTACAGCATTTATCAATTCATTTTGGCAATATGTAGTGATTAATATTCATGATGAAGTCAGTATTTCATTTTCCGATCCCACCCTATCAAACTTCATTTAGACTTTCATAATATTTATTTATTGTCATACGGAGTATGGTACCTATACCTGATTTGCATCTGCCCTAATTAATTTCACTCAACTATATTTGACGAACATGAAAATTTGGATTTAATTATCATATGGCACGCTATCCCGCACAAAAACATCCGAATAATTCAGAAGGGAATAGTTTCATGACGTTTGTTATGATGAATCGGCCAAACAAAGAAAAGTTACTGTCATTCTTTGGCGAAAAGCAGAGGTTTTACGATCGTCTTTTGTTTGAATAAACACCCAAAAAATCGATAAAAATATCATGACAGAAAACCTCACTTGACAAACTTGAATATAGAATGAGATATTCATGATTGAAATGTCGAATCTACATTTGCTCTAACCATTATTAGAGTCCAGGTAATGTTATGAGAAATAGGGTATTGCAGATCGGATGGAAACTTTGATACTGTGAAGATGAGGAAGAAATTCAAGGAAATATCAAGGAGTCCTATTTCCCATAATTCATGGTGAAACGATTTTCATTTAAAAAATCCTTCTCTTTATCATGAACTTGATTTACATGCTATTTTAATCTGTCTACCCCAAGTTCAATCTTCGAAAGGCTTCTCCGTAGAACATAATGATGCTTCATTTCTGATGTGAACATCGACAATAATTCATCTCAGAAATAAAATCAATTTCGATTTTATTTATTGTTCGCTTCCGATTGGCTTATTTGAGCTTCAGGAGTATTGCATTGCCGATTCCTGACAATGGTGTTTGATCAGATGATACTTTCAACATTGGTCATTATGTTTTCGGAGGCAAACATGGTCCCTGACCTATAACCCTACAGACGTCTAATTGAATTACGAATTACAAGTTAGTTATGCCTAATCAATTCCTTGAATGAATTTTAAAAGCGATAGCAAGTCATTTCTAATAAAACAAGTCATCGCTGCTGATAATTCAATATAGATAACAGCTATTTTGTGAAATTGACCGGTTGCAATCAATGAGAATTCAGGGAATATCTGGAATAAATGTTTCCTCTGTTTATGACGGGCCAATCTCGTTGATTGATGGATGTTTTGGCCAATGTAGAATGTTGTTTCGGTAACAGTTTAGCTATGATTCATGAACTTTCAGTATATTCAGTGGACTTGCTAACATTTTCATCAAGCTTGTATGAATGTTCGAGGTGTCGAGGAAATATATTTGATAAATGGTCAACTGTTGAGTTTTCCTCTATTAATTCACCGAACAGTTCTGATAGTTTCATAACTTCGATCTTATCACTTCGTGTGCCATCTGGACCGGTGACCTGGACTTAGGAGTAACAGAGAACCAAATAATTCAGACATGACTTGATAGAATACCTAGGTAAAAGTTAAAATTAAAAAATTATACTGCTCAATACTATACCCAAAACTATCAGATATAGATAAAGGAGACATATGAAGCCATTTTCAAAAATCTGAGAAATTGATAGTCACATTGAGAATATAAATTAAATGATTTCAATTACAAAATTAAATACAAAACAAAACATATAGGAGACCTCCCGAAGACTCTCCGAAAAGAACGTCTTCAATTACTTTTATCGAAACTATGATTATAAATCAGCAACATCAGCAAAATTGCATTAGTTATTCTCCTGCTTTTGATAACACACTTTTCATAATATAATTTCTACTGACCTACACTTTAATTATGGACTTGTAAATATGTGATTTGTTTATAACAATAATGAAATTGAATTCAGAATAGAATTATACTTGGTGTTTTACTGAATTGGATTTTGAAAAATGTATATCTTGACAATATGTATTCACACTTAATTTTTATATTCTAAACGTAATTTCTGGTATATCAAATATGTTCCATGTGCTCTTCAGACTTGCGAATTGTGGAACTTGATGATTGTGATGCATTTGATTTGTCTATATATCGATAACAAGGGATATAAGCTACTGAGGATGTTGATGACGAAGAAGACATTTTGATTTGATAATGTCTATCGTATTATACAGGGTGACCAACGAGGTTTTGGCCAGTATAAATCTCAAAAACTGTTTAGAGTACGATATTGAAATTCGGAAGTTATAAACCGATGGTAATATTACGAATTTTGAGCAAGCTGCAACGTTGTTACAACGACACATTTCGGATCACGTGGTATCATTTCAATAATTTTTAATAGGACACCCTGTTTATTTCTTCAGTGCTGTGAAGATCCCTCTATTCATTCATAGCATCATTTTCATTTTTTTGGTATAGGTAAGTATTTCGAAACGATAAACAGATTTTCATATAAGTTTTTTATTTGGAAAAAAATAGCTTTGAAACAAAAAACGTATCCTAACAACAGCTACTGTAGTTGTCAATAGCCGTCAGTATTAGTGAATAATCGTTCACTGTAGCACGTCAGCTGTTTTTCCACATTCTCCATAAATGATCAGCATATCAACATACTCGTCGAAAGTGAAACTTGAGGGCAAGATAAGTTTCAATAAAACTTTTAACAACAATAATACAGTAATATTACCAACGGTTCATAACCGAATTTCGATATCGTACTCCAAATAGTTTTCGAGATATATACTGTCCAAAACCTCGTGGACCACTCTGTATGGAAGATATTCAAATTCCATATACAATATAGAATGGTCAATGCCACCTTGATCTAATTAACGCACTATTGTGGTCATATTGTATTTTGGAGGAGGTGATTTGTGAATAGCATTTCATGCTAGCGACGTCAAGAGTGACGTGGAAATTGGTTTGTCCTCTCGACTAGAGTTTTACTGTCAACAATCCTACAATGTGACCTGTCGTGTTTCAAGTATGCTGAGCTGCAATCAGCGACCAATCACCAGATTGGGATTGCACGAATTCGCCTTTGTCCTTATCATCCTTGTTTCGTACCAACTGATATTGTCTCTGAAATTCATTTGATGTTTAGAGAGTCCTCTGAGCGTTCTCGTGAAAATTCCAGATACAAAAACTGACGAGCCGTCGAGGATCGCTAGTTTCAAGCTCAGGTGGATTGGGTTCTCGTCCACGATTATAAATTAATTATATTTACCTAATTCATGAGAAAATCTCATCTGCTCTGTTGGGGATTAATCAAGTATGCAACAAGAATTCGTAGACCCACTTCAATATTATATTGGATAAATGAGAAATTTCAAGCTTCGGGATTCCTAAAACAGTATTGTTATTGGAAGGAATTAGAATCGACTATTGTTGACGACAATGTTCGAGTGAATTTCAAGTGAGAACAGACTAAACATATTTCAGATATACACATTCGAAACGTCGTGATTTTTTAAATCAGTTTGGAATCCATTTTCAGTCTCAGTTCTATTCATTGTTACAATTCAAGTCAATCAATTTCATCTAATTTCAATCAGCTACTATTTCATTTTCTGTTTTCATATTCACATCCATCACTAATATATTCCTTGTACATTTCAAGATTTCACCTTTTAAACGAATTCGACAAAATCAATCAGTGTTATCATAAGCCTTATCCGACACACAAAGCTAGTAATATTGAAAGGTGAAGACATAAAAAAGTCTAATAATCAAGAAAATGAATACACAATATTCATTTTATAAGACCAGAATACAATTTCCTAACGATTTATCGAAATGGTACCGCAATAAACCAATCGAAAATGAGTTCTAATAAGCGTTGATCTCAGTAATACGTTAATGTTGATTTCTTCTCGCTGATTCTTCTACTCGATATGGAACTAATTCAGTAGATCTTTTGGAAATAATTGATAACATTGATGCAAGAATAAAATACTTTCCTATTATCAACAATCGATAATATTCAAAAATATTATTAATGAATAGTTTATATCTTATTCAATACATTTTTTAACAATGTAGATTTGTTCTTTGATCGAGGTAATTGTTTTGGTCTTTCAAAATTATTAGCCAGACGACAACCATACATTGACAAACCGGCTGTAAGAGATCGGTACATATTTCAGTACGAATCATACCATGGACTCTCTTCACCAAATGTAGGAAATATAATATTTTCTTTCTGCACATAAATATACCCAGAAAAAATAGTTATTCATTAGATTCAGAGTATCATCTGAATATTGCTCTTTGTGGCCCTTTGATAGGACATTCACATCTGTCTTCCAGAAGCCCATGAAAAATATTTTCGATATCAACGTATGATCTTCAACCATGAATATCCATTCAGCAACTTAGTGGGTCGAAACAGTCTGTCTTGCATAAGTTGGTGAATCACACCAAATACTCCTTCAAACTGTCCTAATTGGTTCTCCAGTAATACACGTAGATTTCCGCTGCTGAGCATTCAAAAATATGCCGTTCCCAGCTTGAAACGTCGGAGTTGAAGATGAAACTTGCATTTCTTATGCGGACATTGTTTCGACAATAAAAGGTTCAGGAAAGGCGTAATTCGTCAATTACTCGCGGAAAGTATCTCTCAGCTATCTTTCCACATTCCGAGCACATTTCACCCCCAGATTATACCGTAAAAAGATTGTAGGGTTGGTCGTCGTCATAAAACACAATTAGTGGCCCTGGTGCAAGCCAGTACGGGCACAGGAGTGGTGATGAATGCTCTGTCAACGTAATATAACGGCAACACGCGACACACCAGTCGCCGCTTATTTCTTATTTCGAACCCGCCCCAAACCTCGGAATATAATAATGTGGAAGTGCTTCGTTTTATTTTTCATGTTAATTAGATGTCTGTCGTTTCACGGAATGTTTACTAATCACTGGGTTCGAGTTTAGTCCAGTTACTCTCCAACAATAATCATTTGGATATGGAAGTAATAGATGAATTGAAATATCTTCTTCAATTTCGCTGCAGAAAATATTTGGCGGCATTTATGAGTGCACTATGGTCAATGACGGGTTATTTCTATTGTGCCATTATCAAGAACTAGTTTTAACTTGGAACACTATTAACTGTCAATAACCGTCAAATAGTTTTTCAATATTTATGAAAATTTCCAGTGGAATTAACAAACTTCATTAGCGGATCAAAGATTTATCTCCAAATGAATTTGGCGTCTTTGTGATGCCATTGTGAGGTGGTGCCATAATTATTAATGCCTAGATATTTCCGGTTATGTATCAACCGATCAGAAATTCAATGGTTAGCTAGATATTTTTTATTCTGCACTGATGGTATTGAAACTATCTTCCATATCAATGAGTTTCTTCAGGAGTTAACGCGATCTATACAAGGAAAACTGAGAGTAGTATGATTCTAAACATTTGTTTATTATACCTAAGAAGGTGTGTAGAATCCAGCTGAGATATTTTAGTTATTGTGACACTCCCGCTTTCTCTGGAAGTGACGCCATATTTGTTATTTCAAATGAAACAACTCATATATTTTTTTATAATTTTCGAATTCCTCTTATGATTTCAATTCAATGTTATGTATTCTATCTACCCTTCATCTGAAATTTCGGAGAAACCGAAAGTGCCACAATAACCAAAATATTTCAGCCGGATCTCCACACCTTCTTAGGTGTATGTGAATTTTTAGAATCCCCAAAAAATGGTAAAGCTGGCTGAATCTAAGATGTGCACAATATTAGCAGTTTTGACATTACAAAGAGTTGCGTTACCAAAGTTTTGCCGAAGGGGTTTCGAAAAGAAGTTGTCAAGTTATTCGTATATTACACATTTTTTCCAGAAAAAATTATAAACATTGATACGTTTGATCGTGAAGCTTTTTGAAGCAAAAGGAAATATTTTACCTGACAGCAGAAAATCGCACTGTACCTGCACGAAACAAGAAATCAAAAAGAAACAGTTTTGCCTTCCACCTGACACACGCCTGAACAATGAAAAGCAAATTTTCAAGATGAGATCCATCGACTTCCGGATCTATGAGCGAGATCAAACTCTGACAAATGACTGCCGTGTTCAAAGCCGACATCACACGCGAAACTGTGGCAGAACAAAGCTCACATACCAATTGGAAATCTATGAAGTATAAAGGTCGACGTACAGCAATCATGTCTGGAAAACATCAAAATATAGCGGCAAAGCTGTCTCGGGACGATTCACGCTCTCGACATAAATCTGGGATTGTCTCTCGGGATGCGGGAATCCTCTTAGTGAAACGCGTGTGCGGCTTCCCGTGGATCTTTTTTCGCGCAGGGATTAGGCACATCTCTTCGCTTTTGAACGAACTCTGCGTGAAGCCTACTGATAAATTAGCTGGTTCCTAGTTGTTTCGAAACTCATATCGATATCGTTTCGATTTATAGAACGCCGTGAGGTCCTGTTTCGAATTAAATGGATAATCTCATGGGAAACGTCCGACACATTTTTACCAAAAATACATCGACATAAAACACGCAACTATATAATCGATTGAAATTTACTCCTTAGATTTTTGTTCCATTCACAAAATTTCGTATAAGAATATTTTAGAAAATTTCAACAATTCGCTTAATTTTAGTTAACTTTGTCAATCACGAGGTGGTCAATAAACAATTTCTTCTTCAGAGAGAGACCCTCTGATTCAACCGATGAAAATTTCAAGAAATTCAATTCGAATTTTGAAAAGTGACTCAAATATTAATAATGATATCATTTCAAATTACAATATAAAAAATCTTTCTCTTTTTTTTCGAATATTTATCATTTTGTATCATAATATCATGATTATTTTGAATATGTACTTACTAATTGATGTTGAGTCACGGTATATTGCAGAGATACTAGGGAAGATCAATATTGATAGTTTTCATCGAATTAAACAAGCTTAGTTTTTTGTCTTTTCAACGTCAGTTCGGTATAGGAATTTTTCAGTTTATTAATTTTTTCCAACTCCATAACTGAAACCCACACAGAACTGTCATTGAATATTCGAAAAGCAAGCAAAAAGGCAATCCATTAGAGCTTCGCGAGTGTTCATGAAAAAAATATAACTATCCCAATGAATTATTTCCATCACCAGTGCGATTCCGATAATATCGATTTCACTGGATGTCCTTCCGATATAAGTTATTAAAAGTTGGAATGGGCCGGGTGACTTTTCCAATTTGGGCAACGGACGTGCACCAGACATCTAGTCTCATCAATCATACCACTAATATGGGTGGAGGATGCCTCACTCTGTCGGATCTAATCAAGATCCCTCATCACGGTACGATCCTCATTACATTTATAACGAGATGCGAATTTCCACACTGACGGCCTTGTTGTCAGTTAATTGAAATTATATATAGTTAGCTAAAATTCTGGTGGATATTTGTGAGAGCGAAGTTTTATTCACTACCGATTATAGGACTTTCGATGTTCACTGATTAAACTGTGGGGCATTTTGCACAGGGGTTTTGGTGTACACGTTCAAGGACTTGTGGAGAATTGTGAGCAAAGGACAGCAAATGACGTCACAAGCGTAAAAACCTTTCCAAACAAAGCGTTCATTTCACGTTTTTGCTTCTTTCAGTTGAAACTGAGAATAAAATTGTTTGTATATGGTGATATAAAGTTCTCATTGACTCATTTATATTAAAATTGATATGGAGTAAACAATGCAAATATTTCTTTGTTTGGTAAGATTTTATGGGCTCCTCCCATTTTGACGTCATACTTAGGTAGTCCGTTGGGAGGTATTGCAGGAGGGCATAAAACTTGATATCAGCATATACAAACAATTTATTCTTAGTTCCAACTGAGCAAAAGAAGCAAAAACGTGAAATGAACGCTTTGTTCGGAAAGGTTTTTAAGCTTGTGACGTCAAGACTGTCCATTGATGATAATTGCACGCACAACGCATGTGTAAACCTTATTAGACTGTCACAAGATTTTGTCAACATAGTATGCAAGATATCTTCAGATTCATGTCTAAAGTCAGGAATTCAAAACTTGATTATTCAACTTCTAGTATGCTTTCAACAGGTTATAATTGGGGCGAGAACCTACACGACCCTAAAACAAAATCACTATAATCTGTTTATTTCAGGAGCAGAGTTGTGAGAGATATGATTTCATTCCCACATCTTCAGTGGAAAATGAAAAATATATAGTAACCATTGGAATTCTGATTGGTAAGACCATTAAGACACCACTTTCTGAAATAGTAAATCAATTTCTTCGCAGTATTTCAACATTGTATAAAACAAATAATCGCTGAAAAAGAAAGCGAGCGGCAACAGTGTATGTTCTGACAATCTGTCAACTTTTCCTCGAATGAATAGGCTATGGAAAACAATCTTGAAATCGTTTTATCAAAGTATTGATAAGGTAGATACTGAAATATGTCATCATATTCCTGAATATGAAATATATTAATATATGGTGGCAATTTTCTGTTTCAATTCATAACAGTTTTGTTTTGACATACGTTCATATCCCTACTTTAAAAAGGTAAATTTCAATTCCGATTCGCGAGTTGGATTTCCAATGATAGTTCTCATATGCGGGAAATTATTCTGTCAGTTGGTATTCCTCAGCAAATGTAGATAACAACAAATTTCCCTTCTCATTGTGTTATCGGTGAAACATCGCTGCACTGCTGTGCAGTTATATCGCTGTTGAAATCTAATTATGAAGTTCATTCTCCGAAGCTTTCCATTGATTACCATATTTGCGCTGTTATTTTTGGAAATTAGTTACGAAACGAAAACCAGATATCTAGATATGCATACCTACATGTGTAAATTCCGAAATTGATAATTCAATTTGTTCATTTCGTAAGTACAACACATGTATCGTTTGATAAACCAGACATAACATGACACTGATATTGCATCTGTTCTTGGATTTCTGAAGATATTCCATCAAATATACAAAAAAATGCAGATATTTC
Source organism: Plagiodera versicolora (assembly GCA_037013635.1). NCBI lineage: Eukaryota > Metazoa > Arthropoda > Insecta > Coleoptera > Chrysomelidae > Plagiodera > Plagiodera versicolora. Next base: position 5,994,474 of record CM072990.1, read on the forward strand.
AAAGGGATATAACTCATAACAAAAAGAGACTATCGAGTCGAAATCATTGTGATATGAATAAATATTCAGCATGCTTTAGTATAATGATTTTGTATCTCAAAAATCGATTTGTGGGAGATTTAGAAAATGTTCACAGGTTCATTGTGTCAATTTCATATATGAAAGAAAGAAATTCAAATTCAAATGGCTCATTCTTTCTTATCATTTGAGAAGATCTAAAGGACAACTCTGACACTAAAAAAAAAATAAAGCTCCCATTCCTGTAGGGAAATAATGGATTTATGACAATATATGTGAAATTGCCGAGAGCCGAACTATATAGGAAATGTTGCATCCATATTTCATGCGAAAGCTTCGTCAAACATGACCACTACAACAATACATTCATGAACGGTCTAATTTAACTCTGAATCATCCTGTTCAGAGATAGACAGTTTAAACAAAGGATGTACTTCACACGAAAAACTAGCCTACTTACCCAGCTACAACATTCTACAGATCAACGAGTTCATGAAGTGTTCCCATTTCCATGCGAGACAATAACTATTCGACAGTGTATCTTTTGTTAGTCAAACTTTTCTAATGAGGGAGTTAACATATCATGGGCTCGGGAACTTTCTGGAGGATCAAAGATTCTGTGGAAGCTTTTGTGTGCAGGAATATGACAGAAGATCAGAGTTTTGTGAGATTATGACGGGCAAATCAATGCGAAACTGAATGCCGTTTTTATGAGTTTTTATAAATTGGTTACAGTGCTCCGACTGAAATTATTCATTCATGTCATCACTCCTTGAGAGTTATTTTTCAACCAATTCCCCATCAGTTGAAACTTGTGCGGGATGGAGAAGAGAAAATAAGATTTGACAATGTGAATACAAAGAATTATCCACAGCAGATATAATGTGTGTTTTGAATTTAAAGAAACTAAATATAAAAAAGAAGGTATACAGGCGAGTCTTTAACTTAGACTGAATTCATGCGACCGAATATCAAATCAATATTCCTCGCCCTTCAAATAATATAAAACAAACTGATCTGTCTCATGTAAACTCAAATATGTTTTTTGTATGAATGCTCATAATTGACATCCGGAAAACTCGAAAACTCATTTCGATCATGTCCATTAATTTTTGAGGAAATCCATACACATTCATATTGTATTTGTTCCTACCTGGTCAATGCTTCTTGTTTGTTTTGAAAATCTCGCTTTTCCAGGATTCTTTTTCTCCAACAATATACTCTATTTTGGTTTGTTTTCATCTTCCGAAATACAAGAGATATGAAAATGATATCTAGTGAATAAGTTGAGGTATCATATAATATTATCATCATTTGAATCAAATAATTGAATAATGTAATAAGTACCTCAAATGCGGTACAACCCGTATAAGATATTCTTGCACAAAAATGAGCATAATATCTAATAATTATGGAAATATTTCAAACAAAGAACTTTCTTCAATTTACTAAACTCATTCCAAGAGGCTCGCACTAAATGAAATTTTCATACCTAATGCTAGAACATTGACAATAATCGAAGACTGACAGATTCATAATCTACATTTAGAAATTTGGTCACGTACACCTACAGATAGCAGAACATTTCTGAAGAATCCCCATAACACACGCATCATTTTGAGGAACTGATGTTAAATACACCGAGAAAGACATCAAACAAACATTCAACGTTACGTTGCACGACGCTTTTGCGAAGATGGAGCATCATCAATTTTTATTGCGTCGTTTAAGCAAACGTTTTGAGGTAAGGTCGTTGAGTTTGGTAAGGTGTTTAGAAAACTTGAATGATAAAACATCCAACATATATAACTGAAAAGATATGGCCGTATACGAAATTGTACCTATGATGCTTGAACCAGGTAGACTGGGTGTTTGGAAAAAATGAGACCGAAATTTCAAGGCAGGATAAATCCTTTTCAACCATTGTAAGAATAGTTTGTTCATTTTGATGAATTTTTAAACACTTTATGTGTTTCAGCTTTTTCAACATACTACTCAAATAGTACACGTTTACTTAGTTTCAGTCTGCAATATGAGTGTTAAAAATGGTTTCCTATATCATGGATTTTTGAAATCTAAATTTCACCGCTCTATAAATTCGACAGCGAAATACCAATATCCATATCGTTAATATGGCATGTAATAAAAAATTTCCAGTGACCTTTCTGTGAAGGTCTTCAACGGCTTTCGGAACACAATAAAAGCTGTAGGTTGACATTTTCCTTATAAATGTCAAAACTGCCTGTCTTGTTCCTAATTTTCAATATTGATATATGATGTCAATAAGAGAATTGATTTATTCCGTTCATCGAACTTTCACGAATGAGTCTGCTTTCATCATATTCCATCCATAATAGTTGATGAAATACGTTTCAATTATTCTTCTGTTTGTGTGATGGAAATTATTGTTAAATAGGTATCATACAATGATAACATCCAAACTGAAACGATAATTTCAAAACAAATTAATTTCATTTCAATTGTGCATATTTCGAAAAATATCATTGATGAATGTATAGAACATTTATTCAAAAATATTTTTATTTTTGAGTTATGTGTTGATCATTTTAGATGATTCATGGGACTTTTCATCATTTGCCATTTCCATAATAGTTTCTGAATGATTATCCTGATCTAAACGTATTTACATTCAATTCTCATAATCAATTGCAGAATTAAACCAGTTGAGAATTCACTTATCTATACCTTCTGAGGTTTTTCTGGTTTTTTCAAATCGAATAGGAATATAATTATAAAATGGACATGCTTTCGCCATCTATGAGTGAACATTTTAACGAAACATGGCCACATTTTTTGGCTCGTGTGAAACGAATATGACTCTTATGTAGGGATCATACACCGTTATAATGTCATTTGTTACTGTCAATTAAAGAAATGTAACCGAAATATGTTATTCTATGAATATGAAATTCAAAAGTGAAGGTTTTTGTGGGTTTGACGGTTTTCTAGAGGTTTTTTCTTCGTTTCAAGTTTAACTGTTCATTTTTAGTTGTATTTTCAAATTTGTTTCATATTTCATATCATTCATCCTTTGACGGGTATGTATTGTACTATTTTTCATGATTCCACGTAGATTCAATAAATTTTTAAAGTTTCCAGAAAGAGAGAAAATATCCGATCTACTACATGAAAGTCAAACAAGTATGAAGAGCTTCAATTGCCTATAAAAATATAGCATTTTGAAAGGATATAAATATATGTATAGATTAAATTAGTTGAAACAGCCATGGCTTCAAACAACAACACATCATGTATAGTGAAATTGGAGCGTTTAGATGAAACATTGCTAAAAAAGAAAGTCACATTTAATATATCATGTGATGGTGAAACTGGAGCAGAAAATCAAAACCTTTCGATTTCTGAGAACTGTAAATTTGTCATACCCTCAGTACCAACAACACCCCAGGCTAACATTGAATTCAGCCAAGAACTCAAGAAAGTGTTGTATGATAGAAACATATTGACAACCAAAACCAGAAAAACAGTATTTGATGCTCTTGATGAAATAAAATGTGAAAGTGAAGAAAAAAGGCGAAAATACAAAAGAGAAAGGGCCCTTTATGAAATTGTGAATAGTGAAATAAAATATGTTCACCAGCTGGAAATTATCATCAACTTCTTCATGAAGCCTACGAAGGAACAAAAACTTTTGAGGGTAGATGATTTCCACATCATGTTTGGAAATATACTCACTATTTACAATTTGAACAAAGAATTGTTAGAAGAATTGAATGTAGGTGTTGACAATGTTATAAATGCATTTTCAAAGATCAGCCCATTTCTCAAATTGTATTCAGTATATGCATATGATTTCAAAAACATCTTGAATATATTACAGGTAAGTTATTTTCAGTGCACTTTGAATCAAGTAGTGTTATCAAAATATTTTAGAGTGCAAGGTCTTTGAATCCCCAATTTGCAAAATTTATTGAAAATCAAGAAACACGTCCTGAGGTTCAAAACAAATTGTCTGCTTTGATGATAACACCAATTCAGCGTGTTCCTAGATATAAGCTCTTGCTGAAACAACTCCAAGAACTGACTAAACCTACTGAAAAAGACTATGATAGACTGTCAGGTATGTTGTGAGTTTTTATTATAAAATTATAAAAAACTTGATGTATCAACTTCCTATTATTGTCTGCAGGGGATTTTTTATTTTACCTACATTTTCAGATTGCTTGGATAAAATCAATGATGCAGCAGATCACATAAACAAAATTGTTCAAGACCATGAAAATATGCAAAGGCTACTTGAAATTCAAAGATACCTAAAAAGTGGTGAGCCCATTATTGTCAAGCCAGGCAGAACTCTCCTGAAAGATGGAGTCTTAGTGAAAATGTCCACAAAAGATTGTCCCAGTGAACAACTATATACTGTTCTGATGAATGATATCATACTTTTTGCAAAAGTAAAAAAAGAACTGAAAGTTAACTCTCTGAAATGTCTCAGTATATTTCCTATTGGGAAATGTACAATTGTGGAAGTTCTAGACAAAGGGTGTCTAAAGATTATTTGTGAAGGGGAAGAATTGATTTTATACCATGAACAATTTGATGAAACCAAAAGTTGGATCAGTGAAATTCGGCAAGCAATTAGGATCCATCAGTCCAGCAGAAAGACTTTGAGAAAAGACAGTTCCTCTCGAAGGCCCGTGAAAAGAAAAGACTTGCATGAATATAATGAAGTTGGAATAAGTCCCGGTAGGCCTTTGAAGAAGAGAAGAATGGTGAGTATTTTTTTCAATATCAATGAATCATAAATAAATAATGATAATTCCTTACTCTTATGAAATAGTTCCATTACAGATATGCAAAATGGTATATCAATACACTACCTTTCAATTCTCCTTCAAGAAACATATACATTCTGGGTTTTTAGGAAACCGAATTAGACTTCATAGGAACCAGCTCAAAGGTTCTGAAGGAAATTACAACATCAAATCTTTCTTTGGTTGACACTGCCAACTCTAAAAAATATCCTCACAGTACTGAGGCAACCAATGATATGATTGATTCGAGTGACCCTAACATGGTTGAAAGTACTAGTAAGCCAAATTTATCCAAAGACGTTTTCGTTTTCGGGAGATCACGAAGAAATGACTTTGGTTTCAAAGTTGGAGAGTTCTTGGGTGGAGTGGGATCTTCATTGAAACGATTATTTGGTTTCAAAAAATGATGTTAATGTGTTCAGTTGTGATTATTGTTTTACATTTAGTGTCTTGATTTAATTAATCAATTCAAAAACTCAAACATTCTAGGTTTAGAGAATTTTATTTTGAACATATGTGGATATTTGTATGAAACTACAAAAATGTTGGCTGTTTATGTGGTTTTATTAATGGATAATATAAGTTTTTTACACTTTTCTCAAATTGGTAATTTTATCCATGAATAATCTGATCCTCTCTTCATCCAAATCTCTATTCCAATGACCGGTTTGTTTGAAGTGAGATCCTATTATCAATCCTTGAGCAGTCATATATTTATCTAAATTGTCATAAGTAACACCAGATCCAATGAGAACTGGCAACGTTGTACTTTTCCTCAACGACTCTAGTTCTGTGGTATCAGCTGGAACACCTGTTGATGAACCTGTTAAAATAACTCCATCAGAGAGGAAAAACTCTGCTGCTTTAGCTGTATCGTCCACAGAAATGTCACTCGTTATTGCATGGGAACTGAAAAAAAAATTGTATCGCTCGTTTTTCAGAGTGTTCAGGCTCACCTATGCTTTTTCTTTATGTCTGTCAGTACCAGAATATTTTCGGCTCCTATTTTCTTTCTGTACCGAAGAAGCTTACCAGCTTCTGCATCAATAAATCCTTCATCCCCAATGTGACTGAAAACAAATCCTTCGGCTCTTATAAAATCCATAGAGCAAGTTTTTGCTATTGCTAACGCTTCCATGTTACCACCTGTCAAAACCTACAAAATCAGGTGAGCTTTTGTTCATATGAATGAAAATGAGTTTTCAAAACCTGGATCCCAAAAGCAGTTTTTTTGGGGATAATCTTTCTCAATTCTGTGCAAATTCTGGTCATTGATGTTATTGTTTCGGGACCAAAGTGATCAGATTTAATATAAGGGACATCATGCATATTTTCGACCATTATTCCATCCTGAAAATGTGTCCGTATTGTATTTATTAAATTTCCTGTTTTTTTTTCTACTCACGACATTATATTTCAAATATGTTTCGGTTTCTCGATGTGCATTTGACACGATTGCATCTATTGATCCAGCAAATAATGGAGATCCTGCAATAGAAAAGAGACTTGAGGGTAGAGGAAATGCAAACACGAATTGCTACACGGAATCGAAAGTTTCGCGCTCTCCTTTTATTATCCACAGCAAAAGTCAAATGATTGAAGGGGAGACTCAGCAATTCAGAATAACAATTGGTACATCAAAAAATTACACTTAAAGTGGTCATTTACGTACGATGGAATATGTTCTACCAGTAATATTTTTATCATATTCAGATTTTATATGTACTTTTCTTGGGCATCACTTAATTAATCATTTCAGTCTTTCCAAAAATGTACGAACCATCATGAAAAATCTGTAAAATGACTGCATCTACCAAATTTTCACCTCGTTCAAGAGAGTTGCCATGTTGGAAATAAGTTTCAGTAATTTCACTAAGGAAAAACCTTCAAACTGTAACGTTCGAAATTTGCCTCGAAATTATGATTCTGATAAGACACGTGCTTTTATTTCCAATGCTTCATCGAACTTGTTGATATAAAAATGGCAACACTGTCCCGTACACCATCACCACGAGGACAACATTTTTGTGATATTTCACCTTATCATTCAATGTAATGATTAGGCTGGGTTCGTTCTCTATAATTGAATTCATTGCTCGTTTCAGCGTGTATGAAAATTATAGAATCAGTTACCTGGTAGAGCTCCTACGTGAACCATTCCTATTATCGAACATTTGTTCTGGAATATTTGGTAAAATCTTTTCATTGGTGAGTTCATAATTTTATCACATATCAACTTTTATTCTCGAACTGAACCTATCGTGCTGTGGCGGCCAAGTTCTTTATTTTCGCGTTACAGGCCCGTATTTATTTTATTTTTCGTGTACTTAAGAGTAAAATGTTACTTCCCTCACGAAACTTTATTCTTATTTAATAACGTGGCGCTATCTCTTATGCAGTTATGGAAGTTCTGAAATTTTATGCACAAACGCAAAGAAAACTGTAACAGGTGCGAATCAGAAAAACATAGAGAACAGCCAGTTTCAGTCCAGATTGATGACCCTTATGAATAAGAAAGGAAATTATTATGGTCTCTCAATATTCAACAAACCAAGCTTCTTCTTATGCATCTCATTGAATCAAAATGTCTAATTGTAAGATGAATCATTTTCGATACCGTATAGAGATTAGTAATGAAAGACACGAATAACATGATAGTTTTATTGTTTTCAGATTTTTATATTCTTTTCATCCTTTTATACCACACGAAATATCTTTCACAACTAGTTGCCACAAAATTATCGTAATTAAACCTAGCACTCTTCAAAAAATACTATACTCATACATATTAATACACTAACAACTATTCGTGCATACGTTTCGCACTCTGTTACATACAATATCAATTTCAATAAACAAGCAAATGAACTACATACAAATGTAATAATTATTCTCACAGGCATTCTATCTTTCAGTCGAATATAAAATTGAAATAACGGAATTGTGCACTTTCCCGAAAGAATAGCTACAAATCAATGTTGACAGTTAACAATTGTTTTCCCCCGAATGGATTGGCTCCATCTGTCAAATATATTTCAGAAGGTCTTCTGACTGTGGCGCATTCAGCTTTTTCAAGAAATAGTGACAAATTGTTTCTACGAAGATTGCATTTCCGAAGACAACTGAATATAAAAAAATATTTTTTTTTTTTTTCATTTTGGGGGAGTCAACTTTTGTTCCATATAAATGCGCCACTTTTTTCAGATGAGTACAAACTTGTACGAGTCTAGTTCGTCAAGTTAAGAGTTTATATTATATATGTTAAGACTCACTAACAATGCTTAAATGGTGATTCGGAAATTCAATTCTGTTTTACGGGGCATAAGTTTAAAAATAAATCATAGAGATCATTTTGTACCTAGAAAACACATTCACGGTTACCTACTAAGAATCATTCCCTACTCCGTTTCGCATTGCGAATTGCTATATTCTGTAATATATCTTTAAGCTTTTTATAACAATTCAGCAAGAGATTCGTTAGAAACACTATGCAATAAGTTACATATACACACACCTGAATGAAATCACAATTATCTAGGTACATTTTTGTTTTTGGAATGCCCATAAAATTCGAATTATTTTATCAGATGACACTATATATACATCAATTCGTTGAAGGAAATGAGTGAATGATAAATGATTTTTTTGTACTGATCAGTGATAGTTTTGGATGGTTCAGTTTATGGGATCGGGTCGGTACATTTTCGACGCCTTGATGAATCAGATTGCCATTAATATTATTAAGCCTTATGAATTACGAGAAGAAAATACTTTGCAGCTCAAATAGGTACCGACCACAAAATTTCTCACTCACAGATGATATCACAAAGCGGCGGCATTTTGATGGCTAACGCGTGATATCGCTGACAGTGATTTTAATAGAAACGTGAACTGCGTTGAAATCTTGTAATCTGAAGTTTCCCAAGAATCTAGATAATTCCATTGAACCAAGAAATACCACCTGAAAAATATTTGAAGAACTCTTGGAAAACAAAGCAATGCAAGAACTTCATCGCGGTTCGTACTTCAGAACTAACCTAAGAAAACAATTAATTATCACCACAGAGAGCGCTAAACTCAAATTGAAAAATCACAGACCATGGTATTTTTCAGAAAACTATGTAATTAATCATCATTATGTTCACGGATACAAGATAAGTTTATTCCTCAAAAGTATTTGTGAGCATATCTGCATATAAATATTTGCCTGTGAAATAATCAACAAAAATAAATTACGCTGAATTGATATTTTCTCACTATATTCATAATAAAAATATACTCTATAATTGATTTGTATGTACAGGAATTAATCACATTTTGTAGAAGATATATCTCGATAAGTTTTTGTCTGTTTTGGAATTGGTAACATAAGTACTCCAATCTTTATGGCCTTTAGGCTTCAAATAATCAATTCAACTTGTAACAACAACTATTATGTTTCTTCATATTGTGCAATTCAATTATATTGTTGAATCACAGATAAACACGTTTGTTTTGCCAATTTTACGACTGAAATGATTATAAGGTGATGGTAAACTATTATGTTGACTACAAACATGGTTTTTCATTCGATTTTTTTTTATGGAAACAGGACACATCATAAAACGAATACCGACATACTATTCTTTGACTTATCTTGCACAACAAATCTACTTAACCTAACCCAATAGACCACTAGATCGAAGATATAAAAACAGAAAAACGTTATTTCTTGAAATGTATGAAAATCAAGTCAAGTCAAGAGTGTTTCTCATCCACTAGTATATCCTCAATTTCCGGCACATTTTGACTTATTTCAGTTTACAAAGTTTACAATGACACTTCGTTATAAATTCCATCATCATTAATGATCTTAAAATTCTCAATTTCTAATTTTGAAACGAGTGTCACTGACGAACCTGAAATTTCGATTGTGTGCTATCGAAATGTGAATAAGGTATTTTTTTCAGATATGACATGACCTTTATTCTACTTGAAAAATTCGATAAAATATTATTATGAAAATCATTTGAACTCAAAACAACTTTTTCCAAACTAATTCAAGTCAACTTTGTGGTACCGTCTATTTCAAATTGAAAAATTAAAAACAATTGAATTGATAAAATGAAAGAATGTCACAAAATTGATACGTACTACCAAATTTTACCAAAATTTCTATAGAAACAAGGACATTGAAGTCGAGCCACTTTCTAAAATGAAATAACTGGTTCAAGTCATAAACTTGTTGAGATATATCCTGTACAATAATTGGCTGATGAAAAATAAACAAATAACCTAAATGACAATAGTGATGTGATTTTTCAAAATAATAAACATAAAAGACAGTATCAAATAATAAAATTAGCTTTGCAACATCTAATACTCGCAAATAAAACTCAATATATATATTTTTTTTTGAACACAACACGGTGCTTTGGTAAAATGTATTTATCACTCGTGCCATTTTTTTTCACTTATACTCTTTTCGTCCTGGACTTCCACAAAAAATATATACAATGCAAAGGGCTTTTTAATCAATACTCCCTTTTTTTCAATAAACAAATCCATGGAGTCGCCACGGACGCATGAAAATCCAGGAAGAAGTGGTAAATTACATCATCATTAGAAGACGTATTTGCTTTCTCGAATGTTGCAAAATGAGATCAGGATAACTGTGCTCAGCACTTGCGGTTGTTGTTGGCATTGGAACGGATAGAACCTTGAGAGCGTTCTCCTCTTCTCTGTCGACGATTGCGACTGTTTACTTCACGAGCCTTATTGTTGCGTTGTAGGTATCCCCGATTGAGGGATCGATAAGCTTTCTTGATCTTAATCTGGAAACATTCGTCATTTTTACTTCCGTCAACTGATATTCGAGAAATCTTTCACAGGATAATTCGTATGCCTCATTAGAAACACCTAGAGACTATTCCTTATCGGAGTACTTAAAATGCGAAGTTTTCATCAATATCGAGCAGTTACAATGAATGTGACGATGGTGTAGAAAATTTCAGCATGTATTGATTCACTGGTGAATTACATGGGTGAACAAAAAAATAATTATTGTTTGTCGTAAACTTTATACTACGATTTTTCGATTATTTGGATACAAAAACGAAAAGAAACAACATTTTTTTGGTATAAAGTTTGCTCTTGCGATAGTTATAATAATAATACACTTTTTTCGATTTTTTAAGAATTTCAATTAGGTTTAATGCATTCAAAAATACCGCGAGATTGGAGTGGAGTTTTTATATTCAGAGAGTGCCTCCAGATGGCACTCAAGTGATAAATAACGATCAGGTGATTCATACAGGTCCAGAAAACGTTAAAATGTCATCGAGAAAGTGTAAATAAAGCAAAGGTTAAAGCTAAGATTTTTGTTTTTTTTTTATGTAAAACTTGATCCACAAAACAGAAATATTTTAGCCGATAAACAGTTTCCAAAGTTGCTAACTGGCATTCAAAAGGCAAGATGGAGCAGTTTCAAAGCAGTAGTTTCTGCATTTTTAGGAAATAAAAAAGCTAAAAATTATGAAAAGTCAGTTGAAACTATGTCTTTGAAAGTACATATGCTACAAGCTCATTTGGATAGATTTCAAAACAACATGGGAGCGTATTCAGAGGAGCAAGGAAAGCGCTTTCATCAGGACATCATGAACTTTGAACAGCGATATCAAGGCCAATATAATGAAAATACGATGGGAGATTATATTTGGGGTTTATTGAGAGAAAGCACTTATGAACATAACAAAAAAAGAAAAACCGTACACTTTTAGCTCATTTTCTGTTCTTTTGTAAGTTATTTGAAAAGGGAAACTCAATAAAAATGATAAATACATTTATCTATGTAGATCTATCTTAAATTCAACATTAAAATACAGATTTAGAAAAATTTTATTTAATTAGTTTTTTGATCACAAAAGCAAACGAGGTGAGATTTCGTGTTGACCCGTGTTATCTCTGAAATTGGTTTAGTTATGTAACTTGATATACCTTCCAAGGATTGTTGAGAAAATGGGTTGGTATTTAAGTTTCAATGACGTCATATAATGAATTGGAGACATACTATGTGACATTTTCTTATTTCAAATGGGACCCTGTAATTAACTGGATAGAATTCATTTGTCAACCTGTCAGTTCTTCTTTTTTTTTCGTAATTGACTATGAAAAGTATATAAAATGACTACTGAAACAATTTAGCTCGTTATTCTCACCTTTTGAGCACGTTTGCTCAATATTGCTTGACTTTGCATCTGCTGGACATGAAAGTGGTGTTCCATTTGACCTTCCGCATACACAGCCACATCCGCTGCCTCCGGTTCCTCTTCTTCCTCTTCCAAAACTTCGATGTCTTCAATGTCAACAACTTCTGCATCTTCTTCGTCACTATCGCAGGAATCGGAGGAATCCGACCTCGGAGGCATGATCAAGAAATGTCTTCTGTTGATAAGAAAGCAAGAGGATTAGCATGATTAATAAATAGACTTCCCAATTCAAATTCAAACTTGACTTTTCATATTCATAGAATGGTTGTGGAAAAATATCAATTAACACGAAAACAAAAGAGCTGATGATTAATTAACCAATAATCATTGAGTTACATACTAGCAGCAGTGAAGAGGTAAAGAGACTGTTGGAAAAAAGGGAAAATTTTCTCAGAATAATAGGAACCTGACATGCAATGATTCAAGACACAAAAAAATAAGGTCAACAGGAAGTGTATCTCAATAGCACTACGACATGTGTCATCGATGACGATGATAAATAGGAGAGTAACGAAGATCAGTTAGAAAATAGGGAAATATATGATAGTGGTATTTATAAAATAGAGTGCCAGATCATTTGAAAAGTTGTTAAATTCTCTAAACAATGGAGTATTCTTTCAAGTTGAGTTCAATTGTTTGTGATATATTTTTTCATTGAAACTGTAACACAGCTACGAGTTATTGTACAAAACTGAGCCATTCAGTATTTTTTTCAATCTATAATATGCTTACTAGTGGATGTTTATTTTTAATAGTAAAATTAGTCGGTATTTATCGTGAGGCTTGGTATTTCTAGTAATCTTATCGTTTGCCATTCATTTTAAGAAGACAATTGAACAGGGAAAATTTAACTGGAACTGCTTGTCAAATCAGTTGGCGCCACCTTACTATTTTCGACCGGTATGGCATTATTTCCACCAAATGACTGTTATAATCACCAGACTTTCTCTTGTATTTTCTTGGGTAATTTGAAAAGCAATATGCTACTCCATTTGCTTCATTCCAAATATCGCCAAATAACCCCAGAAATGCTACAAATTCTACGAAAACGTAGGAGCATATGAAAATATATGAAAAGTCTTGAAAATGTTTAGACTAACAGAAAGAATACATTATGACATGTCATGAAAACTCACCCCTTCGGATGGAAATGGTAGACACTCATGCTGGGATGCTCAATGAGGAGATTCTCCAATGGCGACGTCTCCATATTCACCGGTCCCTGCGAAGTGAAACAAGGCGGTGGGGTGATGAACCAGGAATTTTCCGTCTCGGACGACAGGACAGATGACGTCGAGCTGCTCCTGGTGAGAGGGCGTGAGCATCGACCTTCGACGGCGTCGCAGTCGGTGCCGTCGTCTTTGCTCACCACCACCACCCAGTCGTCTTCACGGTCCTCCGTTTTCAAAGTGTGACTGTCGTTTTCGACCTCACTAGCGTTGTTCGCTCCATCGTCGGTAGCTTGGCCAATTAAGGAGTTGATGAAGAAAGACGCAACGCTTTGGAACATTGTGTCTGTAAAAAGCAGAAACTTAGATCGTTAATTCACAGGATGAGTTATCAGAAAATATATATTTTCAGGATTTATCTATAGGAGTTTGAGCAGTACGGTACTCGTCATATTAAAACTCATTTATTTACCAGTTCGAAATAGTACAAAAAGTACATTGTAGTAACTAAATCTGATATTATAAATAAAACTAAAACTAAAAAACTTATCTATTTCTCACAATTTTGAACCATCATTCCCTATTTTCTGCTTCCTTTGCAGAAAAAAAATCCTATCAAATGTAAAATTACATAGTTATACTAGATGAGAAAACTAAAATATAAATTATTTCTTCTAAACAAATCGGATGGTTTGAAAATATACTTTCACGCCTTTAAATGAGAATATTTAATTTTGGTCGACCTGAAAGGTTCTCTGTCTTCATTTTAGAAGCAATATTTTTTCTGTGTATTAGGGTCAAATTTATCATGTCTATAATACTGAATAATGTGAATCACGAAACATTTATATTAGTGTAATCGTCACTTGGTTATTAATACCTAATTGGTTGAGATTCTACTAATGCATTTGAATATATCGCTTACATTTTTGTAACAAAGGATAGCCTTGTAAACACGTGCAGTTAGAAGCCAAATTGTTAGTTGAATAATGTTGGATTTCAACTTCTGCGTACTCTCAATCAACTGTGAACTCCATTTACAATTTCATTTCATTCTTGTGTGAGGAATTCCGATATAATAGAGTGGTTTAATGTTTGTCTTCACCTTGAAAATGGTTCATTATGAAATAAGAAGAATAAATGAATGGCGTGAATGGTTAAATCATCTTTCGACCGATCTGGATTATATTTTTTCCGCGTCAAACTTTTTAAAATAATAATGTACTGTGATTAGAAAATGTCATCATTGTAATTTGTCATCTAATGTTATCGAACTCATCTATTTCCTTGAAAGATAAAGATGTATTTGAACAAAGAAAACATGAGATTTCGTCGATATGAGAGTTTATCGTCACAACAATTTTTTCCCAATTTTTGCGGTTATTATGAAGATGACGACGATGTGTTCAGGGCAGGTAATTCATATCCTAATTATTCTCCAAACTATAGAGGACTGACTTATCGTGAATATTGATGATATACATACTTTCAGATAAGAAGGCGAACCGCGTTTTGTTTATATTGGTGTGTTTTGAGTTATTATTTTACACCGCTTCCTAAATACTTGATTGTAAATCTATTACTGAGTAATTCGCCGAAATAACCTGCCAATTCCAAAAAATATATATTGAAGTGATTTCACATAAGAAAAATGCTTTCTCAAAAATATTACACATTAAAATTTGATATTATGAAATGTCTGTGAGAAAACTTAAAACACCCCAAACAAGAATACATAATTTTGAGTGTAGAGTACTAGACAATCGACACAGACAAGTATTATTAGTCAGATATGTAACAATGAGAGGTTAACATAAAATTTAACCGACTATCAATAGTTATGCATATAGTGAATGTGTGCCAATTTGCTGTCATGAGTATAGGAAATTGAACATTCAAAATTGGTCAGTATACCTACCTAGCCGTTAGATTTCAGAAACACTCAATTATTGCTAATGAAAGCATTCGCATTTTATTGCCTGTCATTATTCTACTGAAATAAATAATTAAAACATTTGAACGTATGCAATTTATCTGAAATCGATAATAGATTTCGTTTGAGCTTATGGTAGGTCTAGTACTCAACTTGAAACATATATAAAATTTTTACCTAAATAATTCGGTTTTATGTTCCATAAGACTTGTCAATTGTGAAGTTGTCAATAAACTACTTCACTTCTTATCGGTACAATTATTTAAAATGTACTGTTGTCGTGGAAACTATATCACATAACCCAAATATCCGTTTTTTTTAATTGACAACCATGACATAGTTGCCATATTAGTATGGTTGAAAGAAAATAGTTGTCATCAATAGTGATAACTCATAGTTTTTCAGAGAGATAACCCCATCGATAATATTTTATGAATATCTATAAGAACATGATATACGATAATTAATTTTGTTTAAAGTTATCTATTCATGATAGCTGTAACAAAATTCTATAGAAATATAAACATTGTGTCTGGAATAACGAAAAATTGCTACACGCAGTGGAGTTATATATATATATAGGCTCAATAGTTGACGTTGATGTTTCGTATCGTGTACCTGAATCGTTAAATGAGCAAAAATTGATGAGTGAATAATTTAAAAAACAGTGCAAGAGAACATACATAATTCACAGTTTCTTTGGAAGTGTTATCACATGTGAACTGTACCGTTTTTGTGGCTTAAATCAATCGTAAACAAACACCAACATCGTGAGACTTGATAACATAAGGTCTAATTGGCGCTGTTGAACACCATCCATCCACTCAGGTGATACTGGAACGTGCGAAACTCTATTCCGCCAACGGTTCGCTGAATTTTGAGGTATGAGTGATCAACTGACTAATAATGAGTTATTCGAGAAATTGTCATTAATGTTAAAAACTGAGGTTGAACGGAACAAAGAGGAAATTAAGGAACACATAGAAAGGGACAATAATAAAATAACTAAATTGTTGAAGGAACAAGCTGAAGAACAAAAAAAAAAAATAATTGAGCTGGAGGCTAAAAATAATATACTTGAACGCAGGTGCATACAGCTGGAAAGGTCGTCTAGGAAAAATAACATTATTGTATTTGGGCTCAACTCGCGAGATGACAAATTGGATTTCATACACAGTGCTCTGAATGAACTGAATACCTTACTGGGAACTGATATTCAGCAGTCCGATCTCAATAATATATACACATTGAAAAATGTTAGCGGAGCTCCAATCAAAATCGAGTTTTTATCATATATGAGAAAAAGTACTGTATTCAAAAATGTGCATAAACTGAAAGGATCTAACATTGGAATATTGAATGACTTGTGTTACGAGGACCGCGAGGAACATAAAATATTGGTGCAACACATGAAAGTAGCACGTACCAAAAATCTATCAGCTAAAATCAGAGGAAATAAACTTGTGATAAACGGAGAGGTTTACATGGCGAATCAGTTGACAGATTCCTATTATGACGTTGAGAACGACCTAGAAAATGAGCTGGACATAGTTACTGAAAGTGGAAAAAGGAAGTCCCAGATAGCCCCTCCAACACCAGGTGAAGCCTCAAATTCAGATTCGGAGACTAAAAAATTACTAAACTCGACGTTATCACAACCAACAAAAAAGCGAAAACAAACTCAACCCCATCCTGCGAATCTTCAGAGTCAGCCAATGAAAACTCGGCACCAACGCCTGAACTCCAACAGAAACTAGTTATCATCTCCTCACTTTGTTGATAATTCATTTTATTTTTTTTTTTCTATTACTATTGTGGTTATGTATTTGTGAGTGTATATGTTTTTAATTTTCAGTTTTATCTTTACTACTATTGAAACTATCAAATATGGCAACTTATATCAAAATTGGGCATTTGAATGTGAGATCTTTACTACCCTCTATAACAAACATTCGTGAAGTCGTCGATAGGGAGAAATTTGATATACTATGTATTACCGAAAGCTGGTTACATCCAGGTATCGACAATGACTTAGTTAGTATTAATGGATTTAGAATTTGTAGAAGAGACCGAATCTCTTCCCGTGGTGGGGGCGTATGCATATTTTCAAAAAATCCACTTAGTACCTCTGTAATTCATACAAATAATAATATTGAGCAACTATGGCTCGGGGTGACAGTTGGAAAGGACAAAATTGCTGTTGGTGTGATCTATAGTCCTCCCGCCTCAGATAAAAATATATTCATTTCTGAACTCGAAGACACACTGAGTTCGGTCTCGATTGCCTTTCCAAGAGTCATTTGTACAGGTGACCTCAATATAAATGTATTAGACGTTGAAAATGTGCATACGCGGAAACTACTCTCGGTATTCGAAATGTTTCACCTCTCCCAAATTATTGATACGCCAACCCGAATGGGTCTAAACACTTTTTCACTGATTGACATAATTAGTTTATGGGATGCCAGGATGGTGATCGAAAAGGGTACATTGGATGTGGATATGACTGACCATCACCTAATATTTTGCAGTGTTAAGGTAAATGAGAACGGCAGGGGGCAGAGAGTGGTTACTTATCGTAATTTCAAAGACTTTAACCAGCAACAATTTGAATTTGATTTGAATAGGATTCCCTTTTTCAGTATTTACGATTCAGCTGATATTGATCATAAAGTGCACATCTTGACAGATAACCTATCTAAGCTCTTCGACATCCACACCCCTATGAAAACCTCACTATTAGCAAAACCTGCGGCACCATGGTTCACAGATACGATCAAAGACATGGCAAAACTACGGGATAGGGCTCTGCTGAGATACAAAAAATCACCTACTGACGAACGTTGGGCATATTACAAACAGTTACGAAACTATACAACACAAGCCATTGCAAGAGAGAAAAAGGCATATATTTCATTTAGACTCAATAACTGTGACCACAAAAATTTCTGGAAAGTACTGAAAAACAACAATATCATCGCTCACAAAAAAAATGAACTCCCTCTTCACCTCAGAGATGCCAATAGTATTAACGACTTTTTTGTCAAAGAGTTACCCAAAACGTCACCCTCTCAGAATATCATTAATCATTACGGGGAGAATTGTCTCTTTCAATCTAAGTTCGAATTCACAGCAGTTGATGAAAATCTAGTTTTTCAAATCATTTCGCAAATTAAAACCAATTCTGTTGGGTGTGATGGGCTCAGTATTAAAATGATTCTTATGTGCTGCCCCCATATTCTTCCCCACTTGACACATATCATCAACTTTTGTTTAGTAAAACACGTTTTTCCGTCACAATGGAAAATAGCCAAAGTTACTCCCGTTCCAAAAAGAAGCAATGCTGAAGAGCTTAAAGATCTACGAGCTATTAGCATACTTCCCACCTGCTCTAAAATAATCGAAAGAGTTATGGAGAGGCAAGTTGTGTATTATCTGAATAATGTGTCTATTTTACCGTCGGTTCAGTCGGGCTTCAGGAAGGGATTCAGTTGCACCACTGCCTTGTTGCAGGTAACTGATGACATTCTGAGAGCCTCCGATAATAACCGATGTACCGTTCTCATTTTGTTGGATTTTAGTAGAGCGTTTGATACCATAAATTACGATATAATGCTAGCTCTGCTTCATTATATAGGTCTGTCCGATGGTGCAACTTGCCTTCTCCGAAATTATCTGCTCAACAGAGAGCAGAAGGTGGTAATTGATGACGCACACTCACGACTACTCAGTCTTAGCTCTGGTGTACCACAGGGATCCATTCTAGGCCCTTTGTTGTTTTCCATATACACTAGTCAATTGGTGGAATGCCTGCAGTACTGTCGAGCTCATCTATATGCCGATGACACCCAAATCTACTACTCGTTCGACCCGAATGACGTAGACGAGGCGTGCAATCGTATCAACCACGATCTAAATAAATTTGCGTCTCTGTCAAATGACTATTGTCTGATAAACAATTCAAACAAAACGCAAGTATTAGTATTCGGACCAAAAAACGCGAAAGCTATGATCAAAAATAGTTTAAAATTAAATATTGGTTTTAGTGAGCTTGCGATTGCTGATGAAGCCAGAAACCTAGGCGTTATCATGGACGCTGATCTCCGATTCGATTCTCATATAAATAAACTTACACAAAAAGCATATTCCTCATTGAAACTTATATATGGCAATAGGAAATTCATAACAAGAGAAACCAAAATTATTCTATGTGAAAGTCTCGTTTTGTCTAACCTCAACTTTGCTGATACCTGTATGGCCCGAGTCTCACTTCATTCAACAAACAGCGACTTCAGAAAATTCAAAATGCTTGTCTACGTCTCATATATGGGATTCGCCGGAGACAGGGAGTTTCTTCAAAGTTGAAGGGGATAGGATGGCTCACCTTAGAAAAAAGAAGGCATCTACACTCATCGTGCCTATATCACAAAATAATAATGACAAAAACACCACCTTACCTTTATAATAAAATCACGTTCCGTACGGATATACATAATCTCAACGTACGCTTCAAAAATCTACTAACACCTCCTGCGCACTATCATGAATTTTTCAAAAGATCCTTCACATATCAAATCTGCTCTGTTTATAACCGGCTGCCGAATAATCTTAAGAAATTGAATGGAAACATATTTAAAGTCAAATTGAAAGAAAACTTGCTTGAATAATGATGAGGGCTTCATATTATGCGATTCCACTATGATGTACATTTCTGTGTCCACTGTTTTTTTTCTGTTTTCTTTTCCATCAAATATCTCCTGTATCTCTCTTTACAATATTATTTAATTAGTTTAATCTTAGGTATGTTGTGTTAGTATGTAATTCAACATTGTACGCATGTATATAACAGATTTACATCTGAATTATTTATTTAGTTTATCTATAATTGTAAATCCGCCACTTTTTTCTGATGAGTATAGTAAAATTATTTTGAATAGTTAAGTCTCACTCGAAAGAAGTGGCATTTGGTGGTTAAGTGGAAGAACAAAGCTGTAGTGTTCTGCACTTCAGATTTGAACTTCGCCTTTTGGAAAAACTATTTTTGATTTCCAATAAAGACTATTATTATTATTATTATTATTATTATATAAATATTTACACTGAACAACCAGTGTTCTTATGAACCTTTAGAGATTGATGGCACTTTTACGAGATGACGATAATTAAATGAAAAGTAAACATCATGGCGAGGATACGTTTCTGAAATTCAGTTAATCAAACCGTGAAATATTGAAAAATGCACTTTGTCGACAGTATTTCCTGTATAAGTGAAAACTGCGGTTCTATTTTCAAAGTGCTTATCAATTCACTCGCTCTTAATTAAGTACGCCGATATAGAATCGAAGTTTCCGCCGTGAAATGAGAATAACTACTCATTTCCTAGTAACAACAAAAATCGTTAATAACTGCATGCACTGATTGATATCATCTAATGTGAAACTGCAGCACCGATTGCTCGTGTCATATCATCAGTACTTCTGAAGTGCATATCTAGCGATGATCTGAAATTTAAAATCAACTGAATAGCTAAATATATTTTTCTCTAGAACGATTTTGAATTATGGTAGATTTCAGATTAATACACTACATCTCAACTTTAGTAAAACTTTAGTATTGCAAATTACAAATTAACGAAGTACCAAATAATCAAATTTCTGAAGTTTTCTCATTAAAATTCCCCCTATTGACATTGGAGACCAATTCCATTCGAAAACAGGACACTTTCAATCACAAGGCGAACCGAGACATTAACAAAAATAGGCATACATCACATAAATATCATAAAAAAAAAATATAGAAATAAGAAACGATATATCGATGAATGTACCCTCTGTTCATTTTTTGAATTCTATAATATAAACTTCTGAAAAATTGGAAATGTGGCAACATGACGAGAACACTTTAGAATCCGCCATGTTTTGAAATCAAACAGTTTTGGTCCATCACTGTTTTAACTGAAACTATTCATGAAACGAAGAATCGCATTGATCGCTGAAATAGCTCGTGTGCTGAATGAAGCGAAAGTCCACATATCCCTAAAGGAGCGTTCACACATCAAACAAAAGAAACTCTCTAGTAGAATCAAATTATCATCTACAACCCCGTATCAAAAATAAGCCAATGTAAAAATTGAAAGCAGAATGTTCGCTCTTGAATTCTTATTTAATGATTTCTTTCCAAACATATGTTCTCCAGAAGAATATCAATTTGTCAAAAATCTGCACCATCATTTATCAGCAATATTATTTTCTCTCAGCTATAGGTGAACCTGTTTCTGCCTCTTGACCCTCAAATTGGTTCGTATGTGATTTCTTCATTCGCTGTATAAACTCTCCAAGCTTATGAAAATATTGCATCATGCATTTCTTTTCAACTTTCCGATTAATTGCATGTTGAAAGCGAAGCACTTACTGCATAAACTCGTGAATCTCATTACTGTCGATGATTCATGCGAACTAGATTCCAGAAAAAAGTATTACCTATTTCTCTGAAATTTGCATTGATATCAGAATGTAGAAATTCATACAAAACCTGAAATGAATTTCATTTTATTCAAACGTCAATTCAATCAACTTAGTATCATATCTAGTAGGCGTCGTTTAATAATACCTTTCCCAATTTATCCCTACATATAATTATAATTACTTCATCAACTAAATGTTTGATCCCTATCTCATCTACACCGTCACATTTTCATTAAATTAATGTCAGGGCCGCAAGGAATACAATAATACAGTTGAGTAACAATCGTTCCACAGCGTCCACCAAAACCAAACAAGTCTGAACTTGAACTTACTTGCGGCAGTTGGGTATATCACAGGAAACAAAAGAACTCGAACGGTATCCTTGAAACGAGTGACGGGCGATCGTACGACAACACGGAACGCTTTCAAGCAACTCAGCTGATCGATGTGAAATGTTTCGCAGGTCGTTCGTCAGCTGTTTCTAACCAGCTGGGAAAGAGCAAGGGCATGCGCAGAGCGCTTTGCTTTGTTTTGGTTTCGGCGTTTGAAACTTTCCTGTGTTCGATAATATAGCGTAACTGTCTGAACATCTCTGGTGGAATTGAAAATTCACAATCTCCAACTGATTGAAAGGAAATCTAATAATTCGCGAAATGGGATGCGAATAGAGAACGATAATAGGTTATATTTTTCCGGCAATAATTGGTATCATTACAGATTGCTAGGACATCGACATTTTTTATCTCTTAATTGAAAATAAACAATTGAAGCGCATTGAACTGCTTGTTTATAATCACGTTCGGACAAAATCTTTGAAACAGCGTCAAATAACCCATTAATACTCAGTGTCGCAGTTCTTAGTAAGATACAAATTCAAAATTATTTTGCGAATATAATTTCAGGTTCGAGGTGATTTTTTTCAAATACATCACAAATAGAGTTGCATACAGTGTGTTGGTGGAATCCAACTCAGTCTAAATATCATGAGTTTGTAAAAAACATTTGGGTATATTGAATGTAATGTGAATGAATTGTGAAGGAAAAATGACGTCATTGGTATTTCTATATTGACAACCCTATTTTTCTTATTTAATTTTCATGCGACCCATACTCGGGTTCCCTCACACATTTCACATTCTTTTCTTGTTATGTGTTAGCCGTTCATCTTAGGAATATTACCTAAGGCCAAGGGTAGTACAGAAACGTTTTTCTTGTTAACAATAAGTCCCCACAAATGTCCCTTTGTGATTCCCATATTGTGATCCCACAGTTTCTGCATTCTATTAGTAAAACCAAAATTCAAAGCAATACTTGAAAAATAAAAAATGTACTAGATATCGATACATAAGACCTGAGGATTTCAGCAACATGAAAAAATTAATGTGTAACGACATAAAGAATATTGATAGTTTGAAAATTCAATTGTTGATAATTTGAGATGATCTAGATATAGAAATCTGAATCTTCAACAGGAACACCATATTTCATATTCGAATTGAGTTTCAATGTGTTTATGGGATTCATTCAAACCTAACGAAATTCCGATTTGATGACAAAGACATTGACACATCAATTTTTCTAAATCATCATACATTATCTAATTCTAATATAATCGTCATGAGGCCAAAAGAAATGTTCGATCCGATGGGATTTGATTGTTTTTTATTTATACGTACTACTCACATTCTTATGCAGGTTTAACGAACAATTAATCACATCACTCTCGAACATCTACAGTTAATGATAATCTATTCAGTTCACAGATAAATCCAAGGATAACTTAAAAATAAATTTGATATTAAAGTATCTAAACTGAGTCACTTTTCATACTAGCACGTGTAGAGCAGCAGGAATGATAAAGTTATAACAATAATCATCCAATATGTGTCGAAATGAGTCGAGCTAGAAATTGCGCACCACTATTTTTACGCGTCTCTTTGTATATATACCTCAGTGCGTACTACGAACAAGACTGAGCAAGGAATGTATCAGAATTTATCTTGAACAAAAATATTTTCGACTATGAGTAGTCACTTGAATATCTGTAGTAAACAATTTCATACATGATGTCCCATAAATGTTGCTATATAGATCGAAAAAAATAACCATACAAATATTGTTGTTTATGATGGATATGTTCGTATTACTAACGTAATTAACTCCTCATTGAAGGAAGAGGAAGTCCAATACATAGAAGCTAGATTTTTCTTATTGAAGAACTGAAGCAAGGCTGCCGAATTTGAAAAAAATCTGAGACATTACTTTTCACCTGGACGTTTCTGGAACCTGTTCTCAAAATGAGAAATGAAGTTTTTCACCACAGATACGATTGAACACGAAAACAACCTCCATATATTTCTGGGCGATCGAAATTATTTGATAAAAGGGTTCAACACGTATTTCTTAATTTTTGTGTATAAGTGTTTAAGTGAAAAACTTTTTTATAAATCAATTCATGATTATGATATCGCACAAAAACGTATTTAACTACGTCAAATTAAATATCCTTTGTCTGATAAGATAAGAGAATTTGGAACAGATAAAGTTTGAGGTTGAAAAAATGGCACTGATCATACCAGACAGCGTGTATACCTAACGATAACAACGTGAAAAGATCATGGAAATGAAATTTTCTTCATCTAATGTCATGAATCAATGGATGAAACGAAATGAGAAAGATATAATGAGAGGAGATGGACAGTTACAAAAGTAATATCTGTGCCGTTAGAATCTTCAGTTTAAACCACTAAACTCAGTTAGCCTACTCATTTTCTGATTGAGGTTGTATTCTTCAAAATATAATTTGAAATTCAGATAACGGAGTGGAGTTAATTCCTGAACAATATTCCTCGAATTGGATTTTCATGACCTACTTTTATATCTGATTATTTTATGCTAATCCAATAAAATAAAAGAGAAATCTTGAAATAAAAGCCTGTTCAATGCATATGCTGGAAATAATCTTCAACGCCAATTGAGAATTTATTGGACGAGTCTTCAAATGTCAAGAGTCACAATTATGTTAAATATATTCTCTAAGTGTTGGCGAATTCACAATGTTGAATATATTAACAGTTAATATTCTTACCTTTGGAATGGAGCAAGTTAAAGTTGTTTCTTGATCGTTTTGATTATTATTATTTAGAAGCTCTGAAACAAAATACCCAAATAGTTACGAAGTTATTCATAATGTAGAACAATGTGAAAAACGCAGAAGAAAAATAGAAGTTTTACGTCGAAAGTGTCACCAAACCCGATACATTTCTCCTGAAAGTAAAAGTGCTCCGAGTTTTCAAATATTTTTTTATGCAATCTTTATGTGTGGCGATACAACATGGTAATTTATTTATGTTGTTTTCTTGATCAATATCATGAATTGGTAACTGATAATCTGAAATCTTCGATTTATTTCAATCGCTGGGAAATTCGAATTGTATACCTTGTTTGTTGTATTAGCTAGATAAAAATAATGATAAATATATATTTCCTGATTGTGAAAACCGTTCATTGCTATTTATGTTGTTGGACCTTGTCTCTTCGTTGTTGGCCAAAAGTTCCGAAATACATTTACGCGTAACTCTTTCGCATCGCTAATAATTAAATGCTCGCTTGTTCGATTCAATATACAACCGACGATCTCGGAACAGAACTCGAAATTAGAATAAATTAATGGCGAGCATCACTGACATGCGTGATAATGACGACAACAGGTTTTATTAATATCTCGCGATATTCGCAACGGACGCATAGAAACCCAAAAGATTTTGGAGAGCTTATGAGATAAGTGGTCTACCCACACAGAGACACCCAAACAACAACTATGTCATATCTATGTAGGAAATGTTCAACAGCAGAAACAAAACACAATATTTAATATTAAAAGTTTGACAATTGTTTTGGAAAAGCAGTTGGAAATAATTGGCAAATATTTTATTACCAACTGTCAAAAAGGAAACAATTGAGGTCATGATAATTTCTGTTGTGTTTATTAAATTATTGTCAATGATTCCCGGTTTTCAAGAAATGATGACACTTGCAGGTCCATATCACGTATGACAATGGTCAAAATATCAAGCAGAATGCATATCAAATTCAGAGTGAAAAGTTTCTCTCCCATTAGGAATCACAAAATCATCGTGCCTCAAAAAAGTTTATGATGACCAAAAGTCTCATTCAAGTCAAATTTATCAAAGTCATTTGATTTTGAAGAAAATCGTTGACCCTGTGTATACCCATGCTCAGTTTTGAACTGAATCCAGAAATTGGGCAACACTTGCCAATTTTTTGCCATGATTTACACTTTTTTCAGGAATAATATTTCTGGGACCCTTTGGCAATGTGCTCTGGAGTTACTATTTTTAATGTACCTTGTTTTTTGCGTAATATTAACTTCCCACGAACAGAATTCCTACAATTCCTCACAATGTTCTCATAAAGAGATATGGAAATGACTTCGTAAGCTGTTAATAGTTCGGTAATTGTTCTAAATTTGTGATAAAAGGTGCAAACTACGTTGCAGCACAGTTAGAACCAGAAACAATACCAGTTCATCTGCTTTGTGTGTTATACAGGTTGGTCCAAATTAAATTCTAAACAGAAAAACACCAATTTGTAATGAAGTAAGGAAAAACTAATTTACATGATACGTGAATTTTGAACCCACCACCACGTTCAATTCCTTGTTTTTATAATTCTACATATTATAATGTATAGCTTGCTCTAGTGATTTTTTGCTGAATAAATGATGATATGCAATTGAAAATTTTCAATATCAATCAGAAAAAAGTTTTACATAAATTTGAAAATAATCAATATCTAAAGGAATATGATAGAACTACAACTTCATGTCAACTTTTTTTCGAGACCTCTAAAAATTCACAAGTTCACTCATGTAGAAATTTGTATTTTCTATTTGGACCACCCTATACAGTTGAGTTTTCGAATTAGCTAATTTAAATATTTTTTATAGGAATTGATACAGTGGAGATTTGAAGTTTTTCGTCGTGTTAACATCTGAAAATAGTGAATTCTCTGCAGAATGAGTTGAAACAAGAGTAAACACGTTCCTATTCCATGATCATGTCCAACCCAACTCGAAATTATAATGATTAGCCTCAAACATGATACGTGATGCTCGATTCACATAGCGCTGTATAACTATGCCATCCTTTGTTATTATTCCTACTCTGAAAATGGTGGAACAACGCTGGTTGGAAGACCATATCATAGCCACTCTTATGGAAACTCGGTGAGAAGAGAAATAAATATCAGACCAGCTCAGGCGTTTAGTCTTCGATGCTTTGCATCCGGTAGGTTGATGGTAACGTTCTTTTTTTACGTTAACTCTCAACTGCGAACAGTTCTGTTTCTTGGTACTTTCTCCGCAACAAAAAGTCTGAATTGCTACAATAGTAGCACACCAATATAGTGAAAAATGATTATTATAATAGTGCTCAGTGTATGAGGTTATTCTCAGGAAGATACTGAAGCATGAGTCACGTGATCTAAGCCCTGTTTTTAGTGGCAAGAAAAATTTCATGAGACGCATTGCTAATTTTACCACTTTCTGTTGATTCCTTTGAAAAACGCCAAAATGTGTATTTTCATTTCGCAATGAATCTCAAATTTCAATTACTTCATAGATATTATAATTATAGTACCGAATACGAATTTGAATGGACGATCTTATTTTGGATATCATTTCACTACATTTTAATGTAAAAAAATTATCACTGATTCTTTATTTACCCATTTTATACAAATTATTTTCCAAATAGTCTTCTAATTTCACATCAATTATGAATATAAAATATTACCACATGTGAAATGTGATGTAATTCTTAGGTCCATAGGACTAAAAGATCTTCTATGAAGGATGAAATAAAGTAATTCTAAAAACTGTCGAAACAATTTATAAAATGTTCATTTCATCTACTCGAAGGCAAAAACTTTTTTCTTTTTTTAAGATATTGCAGATACAAAAAACTAGTCTGACAGATTCTCAAAAGCATTTGTGTGTAACTTGAAATCTGAGTGAAATATCTAGAGCTATGTAGAAAAAGTTTTTCGAAAATAATATTTTGATAAATATATCGACAAGAAATAATCTCCAATATTTGTTTGGCCAGTTGATAAATATCTTGAAAGAAAAGTTCCTGGGATACAACATCAACTCATGAAATTATATTTTTATTTTTGAAAATGAAACAAGATACACTCCTTGGCTTGATGTATCTTATTCTAATTTGTAAACTTAGGGCTATAATGCACACGAAGATTTCTTCGGGATTATATTATTGTGATAGTGATTAGAACCTACGATTCTGATGCATAAATTGGCCCCAAGACATCAGCTGTTTGTTGCTTCTACGTTTCAAACTACTGAACAATAAACGGTGACACATTTCATTATGAATTCAGCATATTTAATGACTTTAATTGTGCACTCCTGCATAATGATGTGCAGGTTGAAAAAGAAACGGTTCCGGCCAGTGTTCAACAATCGAAATAGATTAAATTTTGCATTTCTACTGAGCACGAACTGGTTAGTGCAGTGGCAGCCTTACCCATTGCGAGGCACCAGGCTTTGTCCATCGTGAAAAGTATGTGATGCGAAAATAGGCTCGTTTGTTTTGTTTAGGTATTTGTCATGTTTGATAAGAAATGCTCGAGTGATTCAAATTAAATAAAATGCCAGTTTGAAAATATTCGACATCCAAAGGTTTACAGTTAATGAATAGAGGGATGATAAATTTTAAAATCGATATTTGCGGCTTTTGTTGGGACTCGTTAATTCACGTTATTTTCAATCTCACTTCATCGAATTCCTCAAATAGTTTTTGATAATCTTTCAATTGCCATGTGTTTTAAGTAAATAAAATAGTCTGGCTCTATTTTAATTCACTTGAATGAATAATTACTAATCAATATACTTTTTTCTTTATTTGTTTTGTTGTGCGATTGCTCTGTTCGCCACCCCCTAAGGCCGCCACTGGGTAAGTGGTTTAACTTGGTAGTTTGGATGGGATCGAATTTTTGGACATACGTGATTGTGTAGTTGAATTAAGCAGGTGGCAAATCGGTAACCTTGAGTTTAAATGAGCTTCCTAATCGGTAGAATAATCGCTTTTTTATTGACCATTTGTGTAATACATAAAGATGATGTGTAATTTGATGACTTATACAATAAACACCATATGTAACAGATTCAGTATTTTTACAGGTTACCAGTACATTTCATGACAAACGCATTACATCTCCATGTGTCAAGGATACAATGTGACATTGAAAAATCCTTCCCCTTCGTGACCGTGATCAACAAAATTGAGTGAAACTGTGTAATACAGGCTGTCAATTTTAAAACTTACTCATGAACGAGACGATATATGGAAAAAAATTCCAAACCCTTTCTAGGGTAGAGAAAAAATTTCATAGAGAATGCACAAATGAATTGAACAAATATTCAAATGACAACCCCCCACGTCGTTGAGGAGCCTGTAGAATATACTTTTCAACAGTTATCATTATAGGTCCAACAATAAAGCAGAAAAAGGATTTTCTCACGAAAATTATGCCAAAAATTATTCATACCTTTGGATTCCGGTACTCTGGTCAATATTATCGAAATTCAGGTGAAATGTTCATAAGTTTCGATTCAGAAAATATCGATTTGAGGTTACTTTCAAGGTTCAAGGTCATATATTTATGATCGATCCAAAAACGCTTTCATTGGCGTATATAGATTCGACTCGACATTATGATTTGACTGAGACTGTGGCCCTTATAAGTAAATACAACTTCTGGAAGCTTTTTCCTTTCATTTCAATTCATTACTGCTTGTCAAACCGTTAACGTATCACAAATCTTAACCTCTATTATCCTCATGTGGCAAACTCAACATGTTTTTGTCATTATCTCCAAGCTATTCAATTCTCGACCATATGGTATATTCTTTGTTGACATCAGTGTTTAGACAGAGGGAATATTTTTATCTCGCCACAGCCCAAATGTAGGCGGTGAAAAGGGTCCAAGCAGGTAACGACATACAGAGTGGTCGTACTATATATAGAAGCGTGAATAAATCATTGCCCTTCATTGGATCGTGGGGTGGAAAGGAAAAAAAACGGTAGTCATATTCGTTTATTTTCAAGGGGGTGCGGTGGTGTAAAGTCTAGGAGTAGGATTTGAACTTTTCTCATACTAAGATCCATAAACTTAGATTCAAAATTTATGAATTTGCCTTTGAAAATGAGTTCAAGAAATGGAACCACATACATATATTCTCTCCAAATTAATAACTGTCCTAGATCCATTTTGAGAGCCTATGATAGAGGTACATCTTCTAATTTGACTTTCCATTCATAGCCAGAATATCATTGAATATATCTTTATATATCAGTTTGGCGCCAATAAAATTGTGTCAAATTTATACCTTTCGAGATTCAATCAATATCGAAAATAATTGAAAATGCATAGAGAAGAATAGAATTGTGACAGCATATCAGAATATGCAATGTTGCCGACCATCTCTTTTGGCAGCAATACACTTTAAAATGAATTGATTGAAGGTTCGTAATTTGAATCATAAATATATTGAATAACATATTTCAAGCTTCAAATGAATGTGAATTTGACATTAACAGTAAATTCAAAATAATATTTCACTCACGAAAAATATTTTTTCAAGTTAGGTTCAAATTAGTGAATCAAAAATAATATTAATCACAGCAAGGGTTGAATGTCGTATCCCCAAATGGCGGATTCTCCGTGAGATTTTTCTTTTCAATTCAATAATTATTCTACTTTTACTTGGTACGTTGAATTATGGTGATATTGTATTTATCACTGATGGAATACGTGAGTATCTCCCGTATATATTTCGTGTTTTCAATCATATATCGTACTTTAGTCTGGCAATCACTTTATTCTAACTTGACTGATGGGTTTTAACAAAAGAGAAACCGGTTGTACGATGAGAGCAAGGAAGATCAAGTTTGACTTGACGGTATAACGTTGAATTTCGGGTCTTTTAACAATAGCGACCACGGATGTACCTGTTTTCTCGTAGGTCTTACCTTCACCTTATGTTTACCTGTTCGCTTATTCAAACACGTATGCTTGGACCAAATTTAACCAAGTGTTTAGGGTATTTTTTGAAAGATCTTTTACATTTTGGAGCTGCTTAAAAACACAATAGCTTTGTAACTTTTTCGATGCATGAAATTCTGAATCTTTGATAACCGTTTCAGGGAATATTGGAAAACAAATTATAGGTTCAAGAAGCTCTGAGTTCCTATATAGTAATAAATCTGTGTTTGCGCATCATATAGGATTATCTTTCTAATCGATTTGAAATCAGTTCAAAAGTTCATCCAATCTTGTTACAACGAAAACTTTCATTTGGTCACACATGCGCATACTAAATGATAGAGCAGTCAGCTGTTTTGTGTTTTTGTTTCGGCATTATAATTCTCTTTCTAGCGTTTTGTTGGGAAATCGGCCAATTCTTCCGAATGAAATATCTAACTATAGTTCGTTACGCTGGGCATGAGTTCTAATTCGATTTTGGAATAAGTTTTCCGAAAGGTGAACAAATAATAAATTCAATTGAGTCAATTCATAATACTAGAATATTAATGGAAGGTTTTCAAAATATCAACATATTCTGAAAGTTTCATGTCTAAACTAAATTATTTATCGAAAGCCAAAATGAAAATGTACGAACCATTCAAGATGAAAATGTTCTATTCAGTGATTTCGGGGGTTGTTATGTAGCATTAAAAAAGTTAGCTATAGCCCACCATAAATAAGTCCGCCCCTGCCGTTACACAAATGAGTTTATTTAAACACATTCAAGCCAAACAGCGTTGAAACAAAACAAGCGTTACCTACTGGAACAATAAATGGAACCAAGCAGTCTGCATCCTACCGATAAACATATACCATATTATTTTTTATTTTCCTTTTCTCGTCCAAACAAACAAATTCGGTATATTTAGATTAAAACAAGAGTTAGATAAAGCTTGCGCAAACCATTCTCGATCCCATCCTTGTCACACACAAGCGCATCACAACAGTGGGATTCTTTCTACAGTCCCCAGAATGGAATCATTGATCGAGCGCCCCTTTCAAACTATTATAAGTATGGAATAGGAAAGAACAAAGAAAATCTATCCATATAGATGATTTCAGTTACACCTACTTAATTGTGTTATGGTTAGTTTATCTGCATGTATTATTGTTTTCGATGATGGTATTTGTTTATTTCCTCTAAATTCAATAGCGCAGTCATTCTGTCAAAATCAGCTGTTATTACCTATATTTCGGATAATGCAGGATTATTTTATATTGGCCCTGAATAATTTTGATATGCGATTCACTGTAAAGGAAATACATGCTACTAACCTTGATTGTGATGTTTTGGTGGATGAACAACAGCTATTGGGGTCGAAAAACACAGACTTTGACAATTCTTGACGAACGCAGCAGCATTCAGCCCACAGCAGGCGCTGAATAACTCTCTGTTTCGATGGAAAGGACAAACCAGCTGTAGTGCTAACGGAGAAGGCAGAGGTGGCTCTAGGTTTTTCTGGATAAAAAGGGTACAATTCGTTCATTTTGGCCCAAAAATCACGAATTTGATGTTTTAACGGGGGAAATTCAGTATTTACCATTTGGGATCCCAAATGACAAACCTAACATTGTTTGAAATAGCATAAAGAATAGACTGTTTGATAAAAAAAAATCGTTGATATGGACTTTCCCATGTCTACAAATCATTTTGTTTCAGTTTTTCAATGAAAGTTCACACCGTTCACAATAGAAACATATTCTTATCTATTGTTTCGAAAAAAAAAACGGTTTACTCTATCAAGGATTCAAATCATGACCACTGCTCATGACCATTAGAAATTCTGAGATCAACTTGAACCATCTGTAAACTAGGGTCAATGCATAAGCCGTCTTTGAAAAACTGATATTCGAGTAATCCCAGTTCCGTGATAATCATTATAGGTAATCCTCCATTGAACAGCTGGCCTTTAAAGGAAAATTGGCATAATGGAGCAGTCGGACAAAAATCATGAATAGCTTCTATTCAGTCCTATTCATAAATTGTAATTCTATTCATGTAGACATTAGTTTTTGTTACATGACTATTCTCACTCGAATACAAAAATGTCTATTTCATAAATGAAAATCTCTCATTTGTACTGCCGCAAATTTCTCGATTTGGTTTAGATAAAAAAAGATCAGTTACTTTTTTTGATATCATATATACATCAATTTTAAACATTACTCTCACCTACATAAATATCGAAACTTCTTGCTTCTCTCATGAATTGACAAATGGAGTTTTGACTGAACCAATTTCATTCGAATTATTTTTTTAATTCCTTCAAACATTCAAATGCCGGCTCTGTAGTGTTGGAGGACCAGGCACCAAGCAGTGAATCGGTCTTCTATCTTTGTTGTCTTGCTTGATATTACATACCCTTTCTCACTTCCTTTACGCATTTGCGCTCAGTTACCTAATAATTTTATCTAACCTAACGCGAAAAGTATTTTAGTGCATGTGTCTTTGTTTATAAAGTAATTACATGGGAATTATCGTGATTGCTTGTGGTGATCACTAATTAGCCTACCTTCTGTATTTTTCCTATTTTGATTGCTGTTTGGGTCATATAACGCCTACCTTTGTATTTATTCAAAACTTCGAATGTTTACAACTAGTGAATTGTCCAATTAAAGTATATTTACTTTGAAATGATCATTAAAAATAACCTTAAAGTTGACAAAAGTATTATATCGATTGATTACAGAATATGATTCGCTTCGTGTGAAAGATGACTGTAGGTAGAATTCCATTTTGGAGTACTTTAGTAAAGAATCAGCTGAGGAATTGGTGTCCCAAACATACAAATGGGAAACGGATAATGAAATACAGTGCCGTAGGTACGGCTGTTATTACTTCTATAGCTACTGCCCCAGCACTGGTAAAGGTCATGGATGAATATGAACCAACTGGCAATATTGTGGCCAATGTCAATGGAGGAATACGATTTTTAAGGCGAGTATTATGGAATTCAATCTCATTTTCATTCTTCTGAATCTCATTAACTTCACTGTTTATATCGAACTTTAGAGACTAAGTGATCAAGTAACGCCATCCTTTGGTCGGTGACAGAACTCGAACCATCAATATCATGGCTTTTTGTAATCAATTATAAAATCAAAAATAAAACACCAACTTCATTTTGAAGCTATGCTTATAAAAATATGCATATTTGTCATATTCACTATTTCTTGAAGAAACGAATACATTGGTACCATATACTATCAAATTCTATTTTAATCAAATTCGATTTTAATTTCAAGTAATATAAAATCTATTGCAGGTCTATAAAAACAGGTTTGGTCATATCTTTAGATTATTATTTTTCGATGATGGGTTTGAACGAATCATCACCGAATTATAAAGCTATGATGAGTAGGATACACCAAAGAGCAGCTGATAACATCCTCCAAGGATGTTTGCTTAACGGTGGTTCCTACATCAAATTAGGTCAAGGACTCGTCGCCATGAGTCACATAATTCCAAAGGAGTACATAGAAACGTTGAAACAATTACAAGATCAATGTCTTGTGAGAGGGTTCGACGAATTGAAGGAACTGTTCAAGCAGGATTTCGGAAAAGAACCAACAGATGTGTTCAAAACGTTCGATTCCGAACCTATCGCAGCAGCAAGTATTGCGCAGGTAAACTCTGCTAAGATTATGTAAAATTATTTTCATGCACCATAAACAATTTAAGGTTTATAAAGCTACAACCAAAGATGATAAAACGGTAGCTGTGAAAGTACAATACATCGACCTTCGAGAGCGGTTCAGCAGTGACATTATTACTGTGAAAGGGCTCTTGAAAGCAATTGGAATGATGCATCCAAATTTCAATTTTGCTTGGGTCATAGATGACTTGGAGAGCACACTGAAACAAGAGCTGGATTTCGTTAACGAGGGTTTGAACGGTGAAAGATGTGCCAAAGATTTACAAAACTTCAAATCCATTCACGTACCAAAGGTTTTCTGGGAATACACCAGTCCGGTATTATCATAAACGGTACTTGAATAGACCGATTTCAATAACGTAAGCAAAATATTGTGTTGCAGAGGGTTCTTGTAACTGAATTTATCGACGGGTACAAAATAAGCGAAGTGGAGAGTTTGAAGAAAAATGGGTTCTCCTTGGGCGATATCAATCAGAAATTGTTCGAGGCTTTTGGTCACCAAATTTTTCAGACCGGGTTTGTCCATGCGGATCCTCATACAGGCAACGGTTTGTATTATACCACCCATACAAAAATAAACAGGGATTGAAATATTCATTTCAGTACTGGTTAGAAAGGTTGGAGGAAAAACCCAATTAATTCTCTTAGACCATGGATTGTACCAACAAGTTTCTGAGAAAGATCGCATCGCTCTCAGCCACATGTGGAAAGCTATTATACTAAATGACCACGAAAACATGAAGAAATACTCCAATGAATTGGGGGTCGAAAGTAGGTTTCAAATTTCAATCCACAAATTTGGAATGATTGGAATGTTTCAGACTATGTTATTTTCGCCGGTATATTAACACAATCCCCAGTGCAAACAAGTGGTTTCAAATTGAATCCCAAACTGACTGAAGATGAACTGCGACATATGACAGAAGTTGCGAGAGACAGATTCGATAGTATCATGGATTGTTTACAAAATATGCCAAGGTCCCTACTGCTAGTCATCAGGTTGCTAAATCGAGATTCAGTGCATGCATAATTTAATCGTTTCAACTTTACAGAAATCTGAATACAATCAGAGCTATATCACATGACCATGGGAATCCTATTGATAGGTATAGTGTGTTAGCACGAATAGCCACCAAAAATATTTATAGCAGACAAAGTAGAATATCTACACGACTTTTGAACTATCCGATGCAAATATATTTCGAGGCTGTTCTTTGGTAAGATCCGATTAATTTCGAAGGAAAAATCATTACATTACGCACCTATTTTGTATTTCACTTACTTCGACTTGTAAAATGTTGTTCGTTTACAGCCTGCAAAGAATTGGAAGATGGTTTAGTAAGAAAACATATGAAATCCTGCGTTACTGGGAAATGGTGCCAGACATCGAAAAAATCATGATAAAAGCAAACATAGCAAACGTTTGATTATACAAATATTTGTTATGATGCCTTCAAGAAATAAATTGAATTTATTTTGAATGAATCAAATCTTTGATTATATTCATCTATTTTCTGAAATTATACAGGGTGTTCCTCAAAGACATGCTCATATTTGAAAGGGTTATTCTTTACACATTTTAAGGAAATAACTTCCTATAAACGTATGTCCTAAAAGTATTAACTCTTAAGTAATTTATATTCAATTATTACAATCAAGAACAGAGTATCTGTCAAGGAAAATATATTTTTTTGATTCTCATTCATTTTGGAACAAATATGATCTCTTAATTTACTTTTAGTCGATGCACAAACATTTACATGCAGCATCAGATTTTTTAGCGATAGACCCTGAAGTAAAACGATTTTTATTTTTTTAAGCGAAAAACATGCGTCGGACAAAGAAAATCCATGAGATTAATTTTGCTCAATAATGAATGAGGATCTTGAACGTAATTTTTATTTTGGAAGTAAGCAGTGGCGTAGTATTTTTTCTCCTAAATATACAATGCAAAACCCGTACGAAGGCCAATGGTAGAGAAAATGAAAAATATCGTGCATTACAAAATGCCCATGAAGCATAGAAGACATATACCAAATTTTTTGAAGATGTCTAAAATATTATGTTATTATTAAAAAACTGTTTTTTTTTATTTCATCACCCTGTATCTCGAAAGTCAGGACTTTTAGGACATACGTTTATTTTTCCCAAAATGTGTCAAAGAATCCCCCTTCAAATATTAGCATGTCTTTAAAAAACACCCTGTATATTAAATGGCAAAAAATCCTCTATTGAATCAATTAGTAAAAATAAAACAGTCTTAAAATCCTTGATACATTTGTTAATTTTATTAACAATTCGGCTAGTTTTATAGTACAAATCATAACAACATTCAACACATATTGAAATGGAACACTAGCGGATCTTCAGAATAAGTTATATAAAAGTGACTTAATAAAATCGGATATGATTTTATTTATTGCAACACCACTCCTCATGCAGTTTTGGCTCGAATTGCTGCACGTTTTGATGTAACAGCCTGAAAAAAACACGGAGTTTAATCAATTGAAAATATGACAACAAAAATTGAGAACATACCTGGAAACCCGATTTAATACTAGCTACTGAACATCTTGAACCACAAGTTTCACATTGCAAGAAAAACAATCTGGTATCTTTCTGGAGGATTGTATCTGGAGATCGACATGTGTGACAAGTAACATATTCTTTGATGTACCTGAAAGAACAAAACAGAGTTGGCAAATTTCCAACCAAGAAATTAAATCCTTTTATAATGTTTTCCTCTCTGATGGTAAATCAATGTTGATTTCTAATTTTATCCATTATTTATAACAGATTACAGAAAGAGCCTGTTAAAACTAACAATTTGTTTGACAAAGATAACTAATATTTTCGATTCATCTTATCAGACAGTCGGTATAGATATAAGTAAACAATAATTTTCAACAATACAATCAGTTCCTTCAATTTCACCAACAAAATATTCCAACAACCTATAATTGTGAAAATAATTTTTTACCTCCTCAATACATTTTCGATTTGTTTCTGTTGGAACCTGCCCTTGATGATGAGCTGGCTGTTACCGTCAACAGACCCGCTGGTACCCAATTCAGCCAACAAGAAATCGAGCAGATGCTTCGGCTGACGATGCAACATTTTACAAATCTCTGTAAAATTGGCGAACGACGTCTTCTTGGCGCCGATTTTGACAACTTGTGGTGGTCTCATTACGAACTTTTGTTTTTTACCGGCTGCCATGTCGGGATTCTTGTCTCTCATTATTTCGAAGGCACGGTTAAGTAGCTCGTCGTATGTGTAGTCTCTGTCAGATCCCACCCATTGAATTGAGTTTTCATCAACTGCAGACAGTAATTATATTAATATGGGATATCGAGGCTTCATGAAAAATAATTATTCAACAAGCAGGCCTTAAGATATACAAGTGAAAATTAATATTTGCAAAAAAGTTTTCAATTTAAAAAGTATACTTTTCTATTATTCTCGACCCGTTCAAAGAAAAACTATCCTAATTAAGGTGCACAAGTCATTTGGAATGCTACTGTTGAGATATAATGTTTCTTCATGTTTCCAATTTATTACTTAGTTTCAATAAGTTGAGATGAACTATCAGTTATCCAACCACCTTATTGATATAATAACATGGAATATAACTTGAACCAGCTAAAGTACCTGTTTCTGACATCGACTCGACCAAAATGCAGCATGTTGAAAGAATAAAAAAATGAGTTGCTTGGTTGGTTTGTTTTTTTTTTGTTTTTGAAACTCATGCATGGTGGAGAATATGATATGAAGGAAAACTATATTCACTATTTTCTATTGAATGGTGAGTCAAAATATTCTATTACTTTGTTCTTGAAATGAAAAATAATGATCTATTACCATTTTCAAGATCATTCTCTTTTTCTTCAGCTTCTGCTATCAGCTCATCCAAATTTTTGGGCTTCTTGGTTTTTTTCTTCTTTTTGCTCTTATTGAAGTCCAATTCAAAATCAAAATTGTCATCTAGGCCTCCATCTGGCTCTCCACCTCCATCTGGAAATCCACCATCATTAGCTGAAGTTGTTTCAGGTTCCTCTGCAGATGGTTTCTTTTTCTTCTTCTTTTTCTTTGTGAAGTCTAAATCAATGTCTACATTTCCATCATCTAAGTCTTCATCTGGTTTGTTATCAGTCTCTAGAGCTCCAGTTGGCGTAGATTCATTTTCAGTGTTGCCTTCTGCTAGGGCTGCATCTATATCGAATGAGGTCTTCTTCTTCTTCTTTTTCTTTTTCAAAGTTGGATCAAAAATCTAAGGGAGGGTTGAGAAATATTACTGCAATTTACTATCAATTGAAACAAATGCATAATTCTGAATTTGTTTGAAATATAACAAAAACATATATTTCAAGTAATATTCTTGGTATAAAATCATGAACTATTTTAATTCATTATGTACTGCAGGTACAAGATGATTTCATTTGTTGAAAAAGTATTAATATATGATGTCAGATGATCCAAGATATTCATCCACTCATACTTTGAGGCAATCCTGTACCAAACAAATTTTGTACTCTTTGTAATTGTTGAATACCTAATATCAAGACTAGCAGTACTTCAGGGTACAATTTTACAATAATTGTGAAATGAATTATAAAGGTTACAAGATAAATGACAATGAAGAAATTGGAAAACTAAAATTACATTTGAAACTACAATTATTTATGTTGATAATAATACTTCAATAATAATACTTTATTCATCCAAGAGATCATACAATGATGGATGGCTCAGATGGATATAGGGAATCAGAAACATTTGTCTTGTGATTGGTTCACAAAAATGTTAAACTTGTGTTCAATCTTATCATATGTAATATGTATTTTGTTCATATGGTAAATTTGATATTCTATCACAAATTCTATTTCTGGTTGTTGCACTAAAATACCTGTATAAACAACAGATGAGATTTTGGAATAGAAAGTACTATCCAATTAATTATAGAACTATCTCCATATGAAAGCAGCCACCAATAAAAGAAACTGGATGTATAATGGGGTGCATGCACAATTCTACGTTTTGTAAAATAAACAAACTTACTGCTTCATCTTCAGCCATTTCACTAGTTAGAATGTGTTCTTCTTATAAAAACAAAGAGAAATTGAAGAAATCGCAGGAAAATATCCAGTAAATTTTATTGCATCAGCCAAGAAATCTCAAAGCATGGATGAGAGAGCGACGTGACGTTGAGCCAGGTAAAGTCATACTTTTTGACATTGACAATATATCATGATATATGACAAATGTCAGAAAATTGAATTCTCGAAGCCCAATTTACACAAATCAAAACTCTCAATCGAATATTTTTTGTTCTATGCCTTATCCACAGAATAAACTGTGCTGTGCTCAAACTGTTAATTTGGTTAATTTACATTCGTCTTGTCAGAGTTGTCAGTTAAGATTTGTGTTGAATTCGATTGGGAAAGGAAGAAAATAATTTTTATTCTTTTTATATAAAAAGGTAAATATTAATTTTACATATCACTAATTGCTAGTATACTATAACTTCAAATTCTTTTATCTACTGATATTTATCAATAAGAACATTCGAAAATTACTACTAACCTATTTTATACCACACCCACTCCACATAAACAACAAATTATGTTAATTACGTTATTTTAGAAGTCCGTAGTCTGATGATTTGAAATGTCTTCAGTTCTTGATGAAAGAGAAGCTTATTTGAATAATCCCTATTTCAAAAAACACGAATACG
Source organism: Plagiodera versicolora (assembly GCA_037013635.1). NCBI lineage: Eukaryota > Metazoa > Arthropoda > Insecta > Coleoptera > Chrysomelidae > Plagiodera > Plagiodera versicolora. Next base: position 6,034,617 of record CM072990.1, read on the forward strand.
GAGATTTTACACCGTTTTACATAGCTGTTACTATTTGCACCATAATAGGTGTGTCTATATTTTTGATCAACATAGTTCTTGGTTGCTGCTCCAAACATTCAGAGTATTGGAACGACCGCCATACAGGTTTGTCATTAGTTCATTCTTTGGTCCATTGATTAACACTCCATTTTTTAGGAAACCGTTGGATAGCCTCACTTTGGTCTGCCACACCTCATAAGCAACCAGCTCTTGACTATACTGAATTACAAGATATTTGTATTCCAACTCCACAGGTTGTATACCATCATCCTCCGAGTGCACAAACATCAACACCACCCCAACAGTATATTGAGCTTCAAAAGAGAGAGAGTGACATCTAAACAATACTTCCACAATGTTTCATGTTTATTGGCCAGCAACTGCATGTCTCACTCTATTTCTTATTGTAGGAGTGATAATGGCAATGTTGAAATGGGGCCCTAAACTCTGTCATACAAGAAATACAGCTTTCTCTGATAGATCAGACTGGCAACATAGAACATATGAACAAACTGTTACATATGCCTAACTAATTGGTGCAAACTTGATAGATTTTGAAGAAATGTCATTAAACCTCATATTTTTCATTAGAAATGACCCACTCTGCTTTTTACAAATGTTGTCAGTCTTTCAGCAACAATTATTCCAGTCAGTATTATGAATATCATGCTTTGCACCAGATATAATAGTTATAATACTTTTTTGATTATTTCGGATAGAATTATGCTTTTATCAAATCTAACCAATAGATTTAATGAAGAATTTACTAATTATTTTGTTTGATATATGACATATTCATAAGGAATCTCATTATCCGTCCAATGAATGATGATGAATCTCATCCGTCCATTTTCAAGAATATTTTTGTACTTGTATGTAACTGGATTTTATTATGATTAATTTTTATACTCATATTTTGTACTGAATAAATCTATATTCAACATACTTCTCCTGTTGACATTAATTATATAACACAAAACATACACAGAACATTGAATTTTTTTTTATTAATTCCTTGAGCTGTACTTGATGCAGACTAAAATTGAACCTAGTGAATAAAGACATCTAATGAATTATCATCAAATAAGTAAGGAACGTTCATTTCATGTAGACTTTTCACTGATTAATTAGATCTACATTTATATCTAGAATTAATCTGGTAGTTAAGTAGTTTGAAAAATCGCAATGAAAATATTTTCAATATGGCGGCACTGATTATACTGGAAGTGAACGTCTTTTTTCATGTTCAAAGATAACTCGTTTAAATTCCTCATGATACTTAGAATTCGTCTCAATCCTAATTCTGAATCTCTCACTGAAGCTCCTTCAAGTTTGGAAGAATGTTAGGGACCATTCAAATACACATTTTTTTTACATGACAAGTCAATATTTTTCTTAGAGAAGGAGATCAATGGTTTTTATAATTAACAAATGATATGCGTATTCACATGATTTGCCATTGAAATTAGTATTTCTTTAAGTCAATATCTGATAAACTTATTTATGGATATGAACTTCCACTTCAAGAATAATACTGAGTTTTGTGATTCTTTTTAAAGACATAACACATCATGTTCACTTTGATAAATAAATAAAAGCAACTGTGAAATTATAGAGCAATGGTTATTCAAAAGTGAAACATCAATAACAAATACAGAGTAAATAAATTTGTAACTAAATATAAAATGTCGATTTTTTGTTGAATCAAAATATATAACTATATTGTCAGTTATCATTTGTATACACCTAGAGTTTTTCATTATTGTGCTGAATTTAATAGTATTCATCTGTACTAGAAGTTCTCCCATTTCTTGTGTACTTCTGGTCTAAAATCAACTATATGTACATGGACTGCTTGAAACTTCTCGAATTTGGGAGGTATAGGACACAACTGATACTTTACCCGATCTCCAGGAATAGGGACATATTCATCTTCAATACTATAAAATGAAACATTGATATTACTTGAACTGAAATATGAAATAGTTTGCAACCAAAGTGACTATCGTTGATAATTAACTAGATTCTTGGATGAAATGAACATAAAAAGTGCTTGTGCCATACTTACTCAGAGATATGAACAAATAATGGGTTGCCCCCTTCTTGTCCCTCTTCTGGAGTGATAAATCCATGGCCCTTTTCTCTACAAAACTCTTTAATAGTTCCATACAAGGTTTTAGATTTCACGATTCGCTCAGATCTGAAATGAAAAGTTGAGGATTGGAATGAGAATTAGCTTTCAACTTACACAGAAGCTGTTCTGTTCCTCTTAGTAATCAGTGGACTAGGAATTAGATAAGACTTCGATGGTGTGGCATCTCCTGACATTTTCAAAACTTTTACCTACTGCACCTGAAAGTGATAAACAAGACGCACTAGAAATAAAAAATTCGATGTTTTTTTTCACTTAACCTCTTAAATTCACTTACTGAACAAAATGAAACAATAATTTCAGTTTCAATTGGATTAAATTAAAGATTTATAAGAAATAACAATAGAATGAAACGTAAATGTATTCTGCTGTGAGTATAAAATCGTTTGTAACGTTTGAATATTCGTAAAAATTGTATTAAGTATAACAAATTAACACAATGTTGAAGCAAGATGTCAGTTACAATACAACTTACACTCACTCTGTGCAGAGTGCAGACCGTATTCAAAACAGGTTTATTTCACTTCAACTGAAACCCCAGAGTATAGGCGAATGAATTTAAGATTGCAGCGCCAAAGTGAGCAGTCAGAAAACTATACAAACGGGCATTGAATGGTGTAGTTGTATTTGTGTACATGTGATTTTTCATTAATAAAGTGTGAGTTTATAATGAAAATAAAGACATTTCAGACTTTTATAGTGAGCTAGGGCATCCATGTGTATGTATTTTCATAGTTCTAAAGGTGGTAAGCATTATCATTTGTTTTATTCATTGTGCATTATATTATATTGAAAATAATACGAGGTTAGAATACTCTGTTGTGAATGTGAATGGTTTTATCAAAATATATACAGCTATATAGGTTTCTGATAATTTGTTTTGTTTTTAGATTCGCATGGCAAGATTTTGTTTAGGGTTCACAAACACTTTCAGAAGTGTTCATGATGGTGAAGAAGTTTTGAGTGCTGGACATCATAATCATATGATGATAAGAAAATTATTTTGTAATGGAATGAATTATGAATTTATAGTATTTGTTTCTTCTGATGTTTTTGGTGAAAAGTGCTAAATAAAATAGATAATGTGAGATCTTGTTTCAATTTTGTTGATACCTAAACAATACTACCCAGGTAACCGGCTGACTAAACATCACGTCGTGACGACGTCTTTATTTGGAGATATTTGGTTAAGACGTCATTGGACAGTATTTAGACGTTACTAAGACGTCGATTTATTGACGTCTTATGAATGACGTCGGTACAACGTCGTTCATGTGACCTCATTGGAAAATTATTATTTGCAAATAATTCAAAAGGTGAACTATGAACATGACTCATGTAATGCTACCTACCTCCAAACCTACCTCGGCTTTTCTAGCAAGTGCTTGTTGAATGTTTCATTACGTTTTTATTGTTCTCTTCACCAGTATATTGATGTCATATTTCAGTATGTCATATAGAGTAATTGAATTTTCTGACAATGGAGGGGTGGCTGTGGTTGTTTCTAACTAGATGACTCCCCGAAAAACAGAAGTTTTCTGGCCACCTTATAAAGACCAGTTATCTTTTTGACCGAGCTCTACAGGAACAGGAATCCACAGGGGATTCTTGGAGGCTCTTCCAAGTTGCTAGAGTTTTTTGTGAAACAGGTAGTTGAAATTTTAAATATTTGAGTTGGTAAATACTGTATCATTATTATGGTACTAGTTCTGGTTCTTGTGATAACCCTACCTACATTACTTGCACGAATAGTTAAAAGCCTGAAAATATCTGAAATAGGGAGGGGATCTCAGTAAGATTTCTTTTTCTCATTGAGAGATATTTCCATTTTTTCTCTATTATTTCGGACAATTTGGAAGTGGCATATAAAAAGGCAAAAAAAGCAGAAGAGACATCAAACTTAGAAACTGATGAAGATGACATACTGCCAAAAAAAAAGGAAAATAATTTTACCAAAATAAATAAGACATGTACTTTCCAGTGTAGATGAAGAACAGTCTGGACATAAAAGACCTCCAAGAAATTTATTAGTTTTACTGAGTATAAAAGAAATATACTTTTGAATTTTGATGTATTGCTGCCTAAAATATTCAGATAATATGTGCCGCACAACCGTTGCCAATGAAAAACATGCCTTTTTCCCAATTTAATTTATTATCACTAATGAAAGTTTCTTGAGTTTAATAAAATATTTGTTTCAATTTACAATTGTTTCTTTAACCCTTCACCCTGTATATAATATACTTACGTATGACGTATCATGACGTCCCTGAACGTCAAATAAATGTCCTATTATGACGTCATTAATTGACGTCGTGAGGACGTCACTAAATGACGTCGAAATCATGTGACTTTTTCACGTCGTGAGGACGTCAAAGAGACGTGACAAAATTACGTGATTTACGTCAAAATTATGACGTCGTAAAGACGTCTTTTGGTTACCTGGTTGTATATGCTCAATTGTGACCATTAATGTAAACAGAATTTCATCTATCTATCGATATTTATATCACCAGCTTGAGGAAAAGCATGGGAATTAATATTGGAATTTTGATTATACCGATTCAGAGTTTTACAATCCTTCAAATATTCAAATTCAGTATAAAATCAACAAAACATAATACCAAACACAAGAACAATGTCCGCACGTCTAGTTATTTTTAGTGCCACCAGGTGTAGGAGAGTTCATAGAGGTTATGAAATAGACCAAGCAATGAAATGAAATAAAATGAGATGCTCAAAGTAGAAACACCGCTCATCAATTGAATCACAGATTTTTTGATTCATTTTTTTAATGTGACACAATTTGACCGAAAAAAATTATTATGTAATTGGTACAATTCTTATTATGAAAGAAACATGAATAATTTGGATAATATATATTCGATAAAATAACAATCACAATACGTTAATAAAAACAAATGAGGGGTTAATAATTAAAAAATTCTTGAGTGGAATGTTTCATCAAGTATTTTTTGGTTTATCTACCATATCAACTACTGTCTTCTTCGACGAAATTTTCTTTACCGTAGGAGTTTTATTTGGGGTTGGTGATGAAACTGGTTTGGCTATAATGGCCTTTTCCGATGTAGTTTTATTAGGTGAAGCTTTAATTTTCTCCTAGAAAAGAAAAAACAACCAGAGTACAATACTCTCAGGCAATAAAAACCATCTGACAGGCGAATTTGCTCCATTGTTTTGAATTTGGAGATACTTACCACCTTCACTTTTGGAGTCGTCTTATTGGTAATCATTTTTCTTGCAGACTGCAACAATTTTGGCATAATGTTTTTTGAAGGTATCTCATTAGCAACCTGAAATGTTACTATAATTATCAATCTTGTTTCTTGTCGATGAAAATGGACCAAATAAAAGTACACATACACGTTGTATCTAGTTTCAGGTTGAAACCATTAGGATTTGATCATACACGAAATCTTTATATCTAGGAAACATTTTTGTAGAAACATGTCACCTTATTTTTTTTCAGATTTATCTGATCCCGACATATTTCCTACATTTTGATGGACAGCGGATATATATAATATGCGAACAAAAATATATAAACATTTATGAATAATGGAAAGAAATTATCATAATCACTATTTACCCAAGCTGACAATATTTTCAAATTAGTATTTCAATCAAACTAAATTAAAACCAAAATGTGAGTTATTAGGAGGTTTCAATCTGGAATAGAATAATCCTATTGAATAATATGGTGAAAGCCACTGTGAAACAATTTCCTGGACAATATAGAACTCAATTTATTATCTAAATTATCATATTCAATTCAGACTCACCTTTATATTCGAACCGGATTTTCGTAATGTACTTGTTACGGTTTGTTTCAAATTTGGAACTGGTCTACCCGAATCACTTCGAGACCGTTTCAACTAAAAACCAAAATGAAAATTCTTGTTGATCAAAATCGAATCACATGATTTTGTAGATGGAGATATCATTAATCGATTTCTGGGCAAATGGAACATATTTTTATGATGGTTACAAACAAATTATTTCTAAATATTGATTCATCTATTCAAGCATTATTATGAGACTTCTGGTTGTACGAACTCTTTATTCAGCTGGTGATAAGATATGGCCATTTTTATATCAGACTAAATTGAACATGCAAATCTTTATTGAGGGTCAATTTTTCATTAATATGAGAAACTCATTCTTTGGACTTCCTAGAGATACTAATCAACCAGCTTTCGTGTGTGACAGAGCAAGAAAGCCAAATCGACATTTAATATGTGATTACTCACCGATGAATTTGCAGAAGAGGTTGATGGTTGATCTACTCCAAGATTGTCACTGGATTTACAAATCTTAAACATAAAGTTAGGTAGAAAGTTATTATGGGGATTCGCTTCAAACAAACCTTCATATTCAATTGAAACTGACCTTTGAATTCAAACTGGATTTTCGTAATGTACTTGCGATGGTTTCTTTCAAGTTTAGACCGCGTCTACTTGAATCACTATGTGACCTTCTCAGCTGAAAATTGAAATGAAAATGAGTATTATTTGAAATCATTATAACGATCAAATTATTTCTTTGAAGAAATATTAACACCCTGTATCTTGGAAACCAAGCTTCACATGAACTTCTCGCCTTTTGTACTTTCAAGACATTCTGTATATAATGTAAACATTTACTGTGATTACTTACCGATGAATTTGTAGAAGAGCCTGATGATTGCTCTACTCTAAGATTGGCGGTGGATTTACTAATCTTAAACATAAAGGTCAGGTTAGGCTAAGTTAGGTAGATATTCAATATGAGGATTCGTATTTCACAAACCTTCGAGTTTGAAGTTGATGTACTTGAAGTCAATGGTCTTTTTGGAATCATACTTCTACCAGAATCACTATAAGATCGTCTCAACTGAAAATGATTATGAAACGATAATGATTGTGTCCATCGAAACTTTAATAACTTACTGGTGAATTCGTCATGGGTTTTAATCCTCCGTTTAAACCGGCTGCTTTATCCACAACGAAAGTCTAAAAATACATATTTAATTCACGTGTATGCTTTAGATTCCTATTCAAGGAATACCTGACCAAGAATATGTAGTTCTTTTTTGACGACTTTCACAGATTTTTCATCAGTGTTGCAATGTTTCTTGATGTTTTCAGTGTTTTCTATCGTTTCAGGATGTTCTGTGATAACATCTTCAGATTCTTGTTCAATCTCATGATGTAGTATAACATCTTCAGTTGTTTCTTTTTCAGTCTCAGCATGTTGTATCACACCTTCTACAATCTCAACAGGTTCCTCACTAATGATCTGTTCAATGATGTTTTCTCTTAAAATAAAATCATATTCAAATTCACATTCATAATCAGATGGATCGATATTTATGAGGTGATAAACAGGGGGAAGCTAGGTTGAATGATATCATTAGACAATTCAATCACTGATCTGATCCATTCACGTATAATTTTCTTAGGAAATCATATATTTGTCTAATCAACAACATAAATGCCTTCACCGAGATTTCTTCATGTCTTAATCCGTGATAATTCATCAATAGAACTCATGGCTTTCAACAAAATCATCAATAGATTTTACCACAAATCTCAATCAATATTAATAAAAACTAACCTTTCCGGTTCTGATACCTCGACATTTGAATCAGTCTCTGTTATTACACATTTAGAAATAACTTCTTCAGGAATAATCAAATCACAATCTTCATTCGTAACTACAGCAACTTGGTCACCCACATTTTTCATTTCCTTGAAATTATCCCTCATTACTGTCACCATTTCTTCCAAGACAGCTCCAGATGAGCTTTTCAGTTCATCCGATATAAATGGAACACAATAATGGGAAGCACTGTTATCCAGCCATCTCTGAAAAACATATCAAAACTCAATTGAAATTATAGTTATTCCTTGTATCTTATATCATCAAATATTAAATTAATCATAACTACTGCCTGAGTCTTTCCATTCGAGAAGGCTTCCAGAAAAAAATCGCCTGTATCCGGTCCTTTTAACAAACAATCACAATGGTTCTTTTCTTTGGGCATTTCTAGAAAATATCTTTGTCCGGATTCGCCGCAGCTGACCACAATGGATGCCGTTTTCTTGAACATGCTCTTAGGGTCAACAGATTCCACTTTTCGTATCTGGTATCCAGCAGATTCTAGCAGACACACCAGAAAGGGTAGGTGGATTCCTGGAGCTGATTTCTTTCGAAACATAAAAATTCGATGGAGTTTGAATATGCTAAGCAACATCAAAACAGTTCGAATAGTATATCTGAAGGTTGGAGTCTCATCCCAATAGCCTCGTGAAAAATCTAGTGACTGAATCAATTATCAGACGCAGTCTTAAAAGGTTCACTTCGAACGACCTCACGAACAGATTTTAGTTTTTCTCTTCTCGTCAACTTTCATCAATATTTGCACACCCTGTTCGCATAATCTTGATCAGAGAACCACCTTCAAGACACCATAGATCATTCAGATCAGCTCTCTTTTTGATCATTCAATCTACCGCCGAGTTTTTCAGAGCAATTTTCATGAACCTTCGCGAGACGTGATATGTTAATGTTATATGGATGACGAAACCGAGAGATATGGGATTGTTTCAAGGCTCGGACGACATGAAGAAAGATGCACTAGATTATCTACAGAGATGAACGAAGACAAAGTTCTTTCGAGAGACTGTCTCCGGGTTCATTGATTTTCTAAAGGACGAACATCTGTCCTGGTTGTTGATTTAGAATGGCAAGGAATTTAATAACAAAGTGAGTCTTGCTCAAGAATACGCCCTCTGCCCTCATAGGAGATAATCAAGAGCACCTTTTGTTGTTGGAAGTACTGTTTAATTTTTTAGTTTTCTAGAGGTTTTTGTATCATTTTTCGGAATCACTGAACAATCATGGAGTCATCAGTGATTTTTCTGATTATTGAAATGAGCTATTCCGAATGAATTCCATTTGAAAAACTGTGATGGATTTAACAACAACTTCTTTCTCTTTCAGAATTTCTCCAACAGAAGAAAATTCCATCATAATCGAGCTTTGGAATAAAAAAAATATTGTGCTGATAGGAAGACATGCAGTTTTCGAATTTTAATGATGAATAACAATGTTTGATTCTTCTTCCTTATTTTCTAACCTCAATTGAACATACCTCTGGATTTTTTGGATTCTTTTTCTTGCGCTTTATCGATGCATATAATTTTGCTAGTAGATTTATAGTAGGATCCATGGTATGTGATTTCAATTCAAACTTTGACTATCGCAATACTTCTTCACTTTGATTCGATATTTCATACCACACTCACAAATGTAACAATACAAAACTTTTACTGAAAGATTGACAATAATCGCTAAATTCCAATATTTGTGGTTCTCTTTAGAAGCAACAAAAAATTTCAGTAAAGTTAGTACCATGAGCGTACGCTGTTTCATACTAAATTATTTAGATGAACCTTTTTCATCGAACTTATTCATCAGAAATTGTGCCGTTTGAAGCAGTACTTCAATAAGATATTTGGATAATTTTCAAATAACATGAGTAAATTTAAGCTATATTGGTAAGTTAATATTTCAGATACTGTTCTGAATGAATTTTTAGATCGTTTTGGAAAATCAGGTGTAAGAGTCAATAGGATAACAATTTATGGAGAAACTCAAAGAACGAAAATTGAAAACGGTCTCCTGAGTCATCATTAGCTATCCCTCCATCATTCTCTGAACATTACAGGATGTTTCCTTTCGTGGGAAGTTTTATATATGAAAAAAATATAAGGAATTTTATGAAATTTCATTTGACACATTTTATTGTAAACTCATGGAAATGGTGAAAAGTATACCAAACAATAAGAGAAAAATTCAATTCAGATCTAATATAGGTCAAGTGTAGAGTTTTCTTGAAACACTTCTAAAAATAAATTTGCGAGTATGACCTTCTATGCACCCTTGAATATTTTCCCAAACGTTATTGTAACACCTATGCCACTTTCACAGAAGGCAACAGAAACGGACGCTTCAACGAATAAGCATAGCTGAAGTGTTTTGTTTCCAAAGACATTGATGATTGTTAGGTGTGTGAGGTCACGATTTCTTTAATAATTATAGTTCACGAAGAACGCAAAATATTATAGCATAACCTATGTGTATCATCAGTAGTAGGAAAGGGCGTAAATGAAGATCGATTCATTTGGAATAAATCTATATTCAATTCGTAAAATGGGCTCGGGAAAGGATAGTTGTTGATTCTATCCCCAGATGAATCCTTTTCTGGAGCAATTCAAATTGAAATGGCTAGGAAGATTCTGGTTACGACTCGCGGTTTGGTCAATGAATCATTTTAAATTGTTATCGAGCATACTTTGATACTTCTTGGCCGTATAATTACCCACGATCTTCTCATAGCCTTCTAGATTTGAATTGATGTGTTGGTGAACACCTTTCATTAAATTTGAATATAATCCAAAGTGGGATGGAAATCTGGACCCTGAAAGCAAAGGATGATAGGTAATTTATCAGGTGAAGACGATGAGTAATTAGGAATTGCCTCAGGATGACAGTAAGGTTGAGATATTTGTAATGGTTTCTGCTGCGGCAGAATTCGACTTTTTTGGCGAGAGCTGAAAAAATATTCTGTTACTCCAAATACTGCATTACTGAATGTATATAGTTTCAGTGCGTATTAGTATAACAGGTAGAATGTAACTAACAACATCAAAGTACAGGAAAAAATTGACGTCCTAGCCTATCAATTGTTGGAAGAATTTCCGATTTCTAACTAAGAAATTTCGCAATCGAATTATAATTTTTTCAGGTCCACTAAGATATCGAATACAAGATCGATTCACAACCAAAACGAAATTAAACAATATATTTTTGAAAAGAAACGACTATAGTGATTCAAATAGATTGAAACATTTTAGGAAAAAAAATGCTGAAAAAGAATTTTTGCTGTCCTGTAACTTAGATACAAATATTTTATTTTATCGTTATATTTGTATATGATTATCGGACATAAGAAAAAGTTTACTCAAGAATATATTCCGATAAATTGACATGACGAACTTGAATTGAATTATCGTATTTCACACATTACATATATTGAACTCCGTGAGGTTATGGAATATCAACTTCCAAATTATTCATCATCTAGTAAAATGAAGAGAAAATAAATCTACCAATAACCATGACATGAACATTTGTTTAAAAGTCAAAAATATCACCCACAATAGGATATGACAATTGACAATTGTGTTTTTTTTGAGATTGAGAAATTGTGAACACAAACTCCATTTCAATTATTTCTTAAGATTATCGATATCGAAGTTTGTCTAATGTATAACATTAACTATTATGAGGTTTTTCTGACATTACAATCTCAAACTTTCACCATCGAATTCAGAACAGATATTTTTTGAGAAATATGTGATGAACATTTACATATAATTTTTTAGTCATAATATTTTCGAAGAAACAAACTTAAGGTACTGAGAAATGAACAGAGATCAGAAGATAAAATGACAAGATGGCTACGTGGAGTCCATTTGACATCAACTCCATCAAGAACCTGACTATACATGGTTGATGTGGTGTTATAAAATATTCACCAAGTGTGACGCAACTATCAATTCTCACTTAAAGTATTAAATAAAAAAAAAACATTCAATTTATCTAATTCACTTGAACTGAAAATGAGATTGAATTATACTCTCAATAGAAAGTTCATGGTTGATAATAATTCGCATCTATAATCATCGAAATTACTCGAATTCAGTATGTAATCTACGTTACCCAAAATTATGCTAAGATTTAATATGCTGTAGAAGGCCAGGAGTTCATTGATGATGGATGATTCGATAATATGTTCTTGAGTAGGTCACCCAGAATGCCTTCATTATATCTGAGTATAATTAACTTCTCAATATGTCTTGACAATTAAAGGTAATGAAAAATATGATGGGTTACTGAGGGGCAGAAGATATGACAATCTTTCAGGTTGAACTGAGATCAGTTTGTAGAAGGAAACGTGTTGTTTCTATGCCCAATAGATAATCATACTTCTGAATTGGGAAAAGAAACAACTGAACATAAATGATAGATGTATGAAAGTTCATACTGTTTGTTCAACCAGTCTGGTGGTTGGTTTCGTACATGATATTGTTGATCATTTGTTTCAGTTATCAAACAAGTATACTGTCGTTTGCTGTTTGACAAGACCAATCGACATATTCCAGTGTTAGCTACTCAACATGATTGTTATATTAAGCTTATACTTTACTAGAAAAGCTTTGAAAGATTTTACTATTTTAACAACAATCGCTGTAAGTTGAATGAATAGTTCGTGCCAGATTCAATTTTCTATAGCTGACATCCCATTTGAAGCAAGATTTCTTCTTTGATAGCTCCTCCTGTTTGATGGGTTCTATTATTGGAGCATTGAATTCAAATCAAGATTCTCTTCATTTGGTTTTATCACATCTCTTACCGGATCCACATTTTATTGGTCATAAACGACACATAAAGACCAATAGTATCACATTATGGGATCCTGGATGCTAATAATAATGCATAATCAGTGAAATTTATCTTGAAAATTTTACATTCAGTATGACGTTATGAAATATCAAGAAATCGGGAAAATTTTTCTATTCACCATAATTGCCTTCGCATCCTCAATGCATTTGAGGGAAAAAAAGCAATAAAATATCCATGAATAACATAAATAATATACAAACATTTTCTATGTTGATCTAAGAAATAAAAAAATGACCTATTTACTACATGTTTGCTTGATTGATATTTTCACAGTAAGTGAGATTGAGTTATTTTCAAAACTCCAAACTTTCAAAATTTCCAACACTCAGAGAAAGTATCTTTCGATATCGTGAAGTATCACTTTCTCCCATAATAATATATAGTGGATAATACGTATTTTTGCATCACAGTTGTTTTAGAATCATTTTTGAACTGATACTAATAATATCGATTTGAGAAAAGGATAGAAATAATACTCACTCAATACTTGAGATTTTGCATATTCAGTGGAATTGATCTTTAGAATTTTACATTCAGAATGATGTTATGAAATATCAAAAAAATTAAAAAAAAAACCATTCACTTTAACTGCTTGTACATCCTTAATCATTGCACTTGAGGATGTTTAACAATGATTAATAACCTAGGGGAAAAAGCAATGAATAACATTTGCGAATATACATAACTTGTCTATTCTGATCGATGCAACAAGTAAAAAATGATCTATTGAGAAAAATTACCAGGTGGTTATATGAAAGGAGCTGATAATATGAACAATAAACCAAAAATATAGTGATGTGATGAATAGATCAGTACTTGGATATTAATATCAAATAAGTTACCAAATATAATTAATGACCTGAGATAAAATAAGAGGTCAATTCCAGTTTTGCGAATATGAATTCCCATACGCCCTATTCAATTGTTCAAATTTAATTATTGAGTTGTTAATTAAAATGAAGGTAATCATACCATGCAACATCTTATGAAATATTTCATACAAATTTGGTTCAGTTAATGGATATTATTTTATTTAGCAATATCAAAAGATATTCCATGAGTTTGACAGTTTGATTCAAACACCAGCAGCTTGTTTGATTAATATTTTCACAGTGAGTTTGAGTTGAGTTATATTTTCGAACATCCTGATAAATCTTGCTAGTTATTTTTCTTAGAAACACTCAACACTCAGGAGGGTGGTAAAATATTTTTCTGATAATTTGCCACCTAATTTCATCTTCTGAGATATTATAGACTCACCATATTCTTTGAGTGAGATATAGTTATTCCATATATATTTTCAGCAAATAATATATTTTTTTAATAATACCAATCATCAAAGCATTTTTATACCAGTGATATCGATTAAAAAATGATACAAGGTACATATTAGCTGACCTCCAAAATTCACACGAAGCTTTCCTTACCCAATGACCTCTTCTCATCTCTGTTCTAACATGAACGATTACCACGCCATGAGGTGATCAAGGTATGCTTTTTAATGGTAAGTTGGCATTTTTTTGAGTTCTAAGAACATTGGCCTGTCTGTCTTGTACCACCAAAAGAGTCTATTATCAGGACGAATAAAAAAATACCTCCATATATCTACTTCTTCGTCCTCCTTCCAAAACCATGTTCGATTTCTTCTGATGGTCAAGATCAGCTATATTGTTTTATATTTCAATTACGACGCGATAGAAAATGATGAATTTAACATCTTATATTCTCCACAATGGACTCAATATCTTCCGGAGCATTGGGAAAGAATCTTCAAGCTTATTTGTTACTGAATTCGTCTCCTTGATTTTGTACCATGATCTGCCACATCAGTTTATTCGTGATTTTCCACAATTCACAAAAATATAATTTTATGAGATACTTGAAACACACAGCCTTCCTGAATTTTCAGAAGAAATAACCGTTTTTTACAATTATTATCATCGACCAACAACTTTGATACGTGATGATTAGGTACAAGAGAAATAACAAAATAATCACTGAAAAACCCGATTATATAATTCAGTTCACTTTCAAAGAAGAACAATCATCTCTAGAATGCGTTCAGTTAGCCTTGACATTTTCAAAGTAGCGACATGCCCCGGAAGATATTTTATAGGATTTTCGTCAAGATCGCGCCTGTTAATAATCGATCGAAGATGAGCGGCTGAAAGAATTTGTCAAGGTCCGAGGAAGCGATCCGTTTGATCTGGCCATTGTTGGTTCCTCGAATCATGAAATATGTTCTCATTTGATTGATTTAATGAAAGAAATCGGCAGGAAGATCTAATACTTCAGTCACAGTCATCGTGGGTAATTGAAGCATGGTTAATTTATGGCTGAAGAGTTAGTGTATAATTTGATGAGCTAATATTCTTGAGATCTCATGTTTTGATTCTCATGTGATTTTCGCTAATGAGGTGAATGATTATTGAATTGAGGGCAGGTATTCATTTCGAGAAGACGAAGAGGGTAGCCTATAAAATCAACTGATTCAATGATTGGCGATATGACATCTGAAGGAAAATTTTATCTTTTTAATAAGACATATACATTTCTCGAATGCAAGATTTTTCATTGTTTTTCATCGATCTTAACTGCCGGTTATATGAGCTTGTACTCAACTGATGTTGATGATGAGAAAATCATCTTCAATTCCAAAGGAATGAGTAATCGTTCTGAATATGGACATGAAGTGGAAAAAATAAGGTTCCTTTTGTTTTCATCACAAATAATTGGATCAAACTGAAGAATTTGGTTGAACAGCGAAAGCGTGATGAAGAAAAGGATAAGAATCAAATCCAACATAAGAGCTTTGTGACTATTGTATTTCATTCGACCTATTGAAACTCTTTAAAAAACATCTGCAAATTCAGAATTCTAAATCGAAGACACGGATGAAAGAAGAATATCCTTAACAGGATGTGTGTATAAAATTATCATATGAACCCTCGGTCAAAATTTAAGAGTAATGATTACTGATAACTCGTCTAAATACCGTCCATATCAACATTACATAACACCTAATTGACATAACGTTGGTAAAAATTTGCGTCATCATACTGCAAACTCCAATAATTTCCAGTATCTATTACAATTTCTTTATTAGTAGGTGAATTATGAGGTCGATACAAGCAGAAGTCTGCGACAAGGTTGTCCAAATCAAAATAATCACATTTAATATTCAATATATTTATAAACCAAATTGCTTCTTTGCCACATTCAATAAATTCAAATCTCTTATAGTAATCAACTCCCCATGAAATGAATTGTTATTACTCAGTAAATTATGAGCTAATAGTTAATCATTGATATTTTACACTTTATAATTCGAATACAAAATTATGTATGTGGTGTATGAGATTAATATGGTAACTGATTCTGAGGGAGATAATAAAACGAAGGTTCAGTTTTCGCATACAATTTCTCATTTATATTTTCATTCATATCTAATAAATATACACGGTTAGGCACTTATGTAAATGAAAAAACATTGCAAATCAGCGTTATTCGCAAAATCAACAAAAGTTTGAATATCGAATCATACCTTTCATTTTCTAACCACTATCAGCGTTTACTTCAGAAGTGGTTGAATTGCAACTGCATATTCTGCTTTTTTCCACTCCACACAAGTTTCAATCTGTTGACAATTGTTTCAGAACTTTGAAGGAGTAAAATGCAAAACGAAGTGAAATGAATAATGAAAATGTATATTAAGTGAGACAATAGAATAAAGACTCATCGAATGAATTGAAATAAAAAAAATTACATACATATCAATCAAAACAGCATCTACTATGTGGAGTATATTTGGGCAATTTATTATATGATTATTATTTTATTTGCATAATAATTTTGTTTGAAATTACCAGAATTTCGTTTATTTTTTTAACGAAATGATAATGAGTAACGCAATTTTCGTTTTCACTGTAATAATAGTGTATTTTCAAGATTTTGATGATCTGTTATATCGTTGGGATTCTGAAAAAATATTCGACACAATTCTTTGGTGAGAAAAACGATGATCAGTTTTCTCTAAAATCTGAAATAGAGATATCGAAACAGTTTTTGCATACACCACCCTGTATTTAGTGATGAGAAATGAATGAAGTTTATATGCATACACTCTCTATTCTACTATTAGACGATGATCGTTCTAAAAATCATTAAATATTATTTTCTGCTCATAACTCAAAAGCAGGAAAAACCTGAATGATCATCCGATCGCAAAAGCACCAAGAAAAAAATCTATCATAGATAATCTTGGAATGTGAAAGAGTGGGCACCCAAAATTGAAAGTAAAAGTGACAAAGTTAGCGTTGGTTGTTTGTTGGAGTCTGGTCCGAGACATTTCTACGCATATTGACAAAAGACGAGTATATCTTATTCGAATGCATTCCTTCACATCTACAGGAAGGTCAGGAAATAATGGGATAATTCAAATTGACGATTGGCAAATGGTGCACGTAACAGATTCCAATGAATTGATTATTTTATTTATAAACATATGATTCGATACAAATGAATGATTTTGCAAACGATGCAAACTACAACTATGCATGCCGTATATTTCACATCTTATATTTTTAGTTATATTGTGGAAAATTATATTCATATCATAGTAGAATGCGTGAATTTTTCAATGATAGAAAGCGTTATTCGAATGAAAGGGGATTGAATTCGAGGATCACATTATTTCAAGAGAGTTTTCTTTGGTACAATTTGATGTTCATGACATTTTCGGACATATACTTTTTTGCCCGACTGAGAATTTGTTACTTATATTCAAATTTTGGTGACTAATGGAATCACGTGTTGAAATTATGATACTGTAAATTTCTCCCATTTAGGCTCACTCAGATATTTTTTGAAAAAAACAATCAACAGACTCAACTGACCAAAAATACACGTCTGAATAACTTGGTGAGGTCCCTTCCAAATTTCTATTTTGCCAAATGACTATTTTTTTCGATTGATTTGTTTTAGATTGGATAGTTTGGAGTCCAGATTTTTACTAATTGCGTTGTCACATCCGGTTCTGACTGATTTGAGACTCACATCTTCTGAAATTGATTGATTGATGTTTTCAGTTTTATGTTCAATTTAATTCTGAAATCTCCTTTAATCATAGGACATATTGAGTCAGGTTGAACCTTTTCAATTAGGAATTCTTATGTTTGTGTGGCTTTTTCCTCAAATAGCTATTCATATGTTTCATTTTGTCAAAATTCACCATATTACCGTGTTACTAAACCATAACGTTATCGAATCATTCAAACCCTTTCACAAACCAAGAACTTGAAAATACCAGAAAATTCTGACAGTTCTCAATAGATCTTTTAGACATAGTTCTCGAAAGATTCCACACCGATTGAAACCGCTGTTATTCTTTAGCAATACTACAGACATAGCACATTTGATATCATAATGAAGAAACATATATTATAACCACAACAAAGTAGAAGATCAATTAATGAATTGTGGTAGAAAATATGACACGATATCAAATGTACTGTTAAAACACGATAGAAAGTAGACGATGATATTTCATGAAATAATTTAAAGAAAGCAATTTTCCGTTTTTTTTTATCGATAGTTAAGGTCGGAAGTCTATGAATATTTTGAATTTGATATAAATAGCTCGATAATATAGTCTATTCAACAAATATTATGTGTAAAAATTGTTTGATTGTTTCGAAAGAAAATATGTTTGAACTAAAAACAATTATTCGTCCAGCTCATGTATTCACTAATTCCTGATTTTTTTTTTCATGACAGCATATGACATTCGTATTTTTCGAACATCTATGATGTTATTATAGCTTGTTGAAAGTTCCGGATAATTTTTTCTTAATTTTCAGTTATCAATGTTGAAGTGCTGATTTTTCGCATCAAGTTTTTTTCAATGGAGAATTCTTTGGAATAAATATTCTTGTGTAATTAATGGAAGATGCTAACTCTTAATAGGATCATTTGAATATAGGTATACCTGATCTGGTGAAATTGGCACCACATGGAGAGAGAGAGATCATTTGAATCCATCAACAAAAGAATAAAATATGGTTATGATTACCGATTAACATCGGTATTGATAGATAAAAGGTTTGTGGACAATATTTTTTGCAATATATTCAAGGTCTCTATTGAAGTTTTGAAGTTGTCTCTTCAATAATATTCATCATTTCCTAAAATGAAAACGCGTGAAGAAGTATATATGTTTCTTGAGGTGAACTGAATTTCTCTAAATTGTGTTTCGATTGTTCATCCTCTAAGCTCGATTATACAAGTCAATAAAAATCACATTACATGTTGATTGACAGTTAACACATCGACCGCGGTGAAGAACGCGGAATTGGCGGCATCGGTCGTTCGGTTTCTGAAACATCACAGGCGGCCAAATCGTAATGAAGAACAATCTACAAAGACAAAGATGCACCGCAAAACTTCATGTTACACTATTACATATATATTGTTACAGAGATGCCCCTCTCTAGGACATCTCCCACTGGTTGCTGTGGTATAAAAGTGTTTGTTATGGTGTTTGCAGCATCCTTTTCGATTTGCGTACCAGTGGCGGACTAAGGATTATTTGATAGTGAGTGTTTCAGTTTCGGTTTTGGTTTCAGTTGAGGATCGAGCTCGAATTGGCAGTGCACCACTAAGATGACGCTGAAGGTTAGTTTATTCTTTTCATCACAGTTTTATTGGTTTGATTTTTTTTCACAAAATGAAACTCAACAATGATATTTTTCAAAAAAAAAGTTTCAGTCCATCAACGCCACTATTACAAAAATGATAGATTTCATTCACCTAATATTTCTACTGAATGTGAAACTTTACAACTTATTTCACGTGATCCATGGAAAAAATATATACAACAAATCTGATGAACCCGATGATGAAGAGAATATTTTTCATCTATTTTTGGCAAGTCAGTTAACATTCAGTGTATTTGAATTGAAGGAGAATCTTAAAAGCTGTGAAAGTATATTCCAGGATATTGCCAACAAAGTTCTGCTCATTATATTTATACTATATAATAATTATAAAATACATTTCGTGTATATTTGGTTTCATTAAAAAGATGGAATCTTTAAATTGATTCACCTGTCATTCACTGACTACTATCATTGAAGAATTCAAGCATATATTTTATATTTTCATATTACATGTGTCTCAAATACCCTTTGGAACTGGAGTCATATTATAACATCGAGAATTTGTATCAGAATATTTTCTACATTTTTTGAAAACAGTATGTTCAGGTATATAACAAACCATGTTATGCTCCTGAAGATTTCAACGAACTATGGGTGGTTCAACTGAAATATATTTTTTACAGTGATACATCCGATTTCTATGAAGGTTAGGCATAGTTGATATTTTAACTTATTCCATATAGTCTTTGAATTCACCCCATGATTTAGATCTAGGCTCTCAGATTATTGAAAATACTATATTTTATAATTACCAGAAGTTGCTATTCCAAGATACACAATATTTGAAACTATTGAAAATTTCAAGGACATTCATAATTATAGCGTACACTAGAATAGTAGATTTCAAACACTGTGAATTCTGATATTTTCAAACAAAAACTATATTTGATCATCTCATAAACGAAATCTACACTGAATATGAGCTCCAGACTTATGATTCCATAGATATTCTTTATTATCACTTGACTTCCATATTGACTGAATAGAATTGACTATGAAAGATATATTTTCACTTGTCAAATTTATCTCATTCATTTATTACATTCGTAAAATATCTTGGTAAGATTTTGCTTCAAGTTTGTATGGGTCATAAGCTATTGTACAGAAAATGTTGAATTCACTGTAAATTTCTCAATTTCAAGTATTCAATTCAAGCAATGATTATTTGATTCGAGTATAACTTTTTCTCATCTCCAGCGAAATCGAAGTGCGTAATTCACGTGATCATGTTGATACTAAAAGACATTCACATTCAGGAAAACTTATGGATGAAAGAGTGAAAACGTATTATCAACAGTTCCGTGTTTTTAACAGTTTATAATGAAAGTCACTGAGTACAGTTGTTCCGGAAATATCGAGAACAAGTGATCTACTTTTTCACATGATTACAAGGAGATAAATATAATCTCATAAAAACTTTCGATTCAAAGTTACCAAACCACTTATAAAAACACACCAGAAGATAACGATAAATTAAGTGTTGATAATCCACCTACAATTCGAACAGTAAACTCGAGGAAATTCGATTACTTAACAGTGATTTAATCCGCCTTTTTATTAATATGACTAATATTAACAAGAATTTCTTCTTATGCATAATGCACGGTTGGAATGCCTTACAATTTATGTACTATCATTTAAGAATAAATGTCAGGAAATACAGATAACTGAGAATTATTTTCATTGAACTCAAAGGTGAAGACGGAATTATAATTGGGAATGGAGTCGTTGAATTACGTTTGACTACATTTCAATGAATATTAGCAATGCTATTCGTCATAATGCTTTGACGGAATATGATAAGAAGACTCTCACAGTCGAAGAAATTATCAGTCAGTTGAGTCAGTATTTCTGCCTATCAGCAATGAATGATTGAATAGTTGCTTAACTTGTCGGATCCTGAATTTGAGATATCAATAAAATTATAATCAACGAGAATCAACTCATTCGAAATATTGTCCAAAAACTGATGAAATATCTAACTAAGCTCGCTTTCGACATTTCGAATAATCTCGAAGAAAAGTCGAATTTCAATTTAGTAACGATTATGAATCTCTCGAAGTTTATACTCAGTAAATTCAGTATGAATAAATATAATTCTTTCAAGAATGTTTTTTGTCATTCAGTATATTCATAAGACTATAGATATAAATATTGAATGATATATTGATTATGAGCGAAAAAAGTAATCTAACATTCCGTTGAAACATTCCACCTGATTATTTATTTACAGGGTGGCCCCATTGAAAAAAAAGTTTTTATATTCTCGCAGATTCATATCACTTTTTTCAATGGGACACCCTGTATATTCATTGACCATCAAATACAGCATGAAATTCTGAGGGGCTGTGTTTGATTCATTGATTTGAGAGTAGATACGACTTCATTGTTTGTTACCACTCTTGAATATAATTACGCTGTCGCAAAATGTTGTAATATTTGTCATTCAATAATTATCTTTATGTTCGAGTATGTGAAGTGAATAGAACGAAACTCCCACTGAAATTAACAGCACATCTTTGGTAAAACAATGAATAGATTGCATAAACAACTATCGTGCAGTACCCTACTTTATCCGAAACGAATTTATCAAAGTTCATCTCAGGTTTCCGTAATTATGGTGCTTCTTCTCAACTAAAATGGTTCGAGACCTGAACAGATAGTTCACAATGAATTGAATGTGAGTGATGCAGTGGTAGCGTTAATAGAAATTCCATCATAACATAAATAATTCATCATCTGCCATAAAATATTATTCCGATGAAAATGACGGTGTCAAGTCATTTTATCTCGGAAATAAAACATATTATATTTTTTTTTCATGGGGATTTGGTACTTGAAAATTACGCACCCAAATCTTCACATTTCAGATTGGTTACAGCAAGAAATTATTATGTGCATTATCGAAGATCATTGGAATTTTCTGTAATCACGTTTGCACTTTGATCTTCGCACTTTGCATAACATTGAAACGTTTATTTTGAATGAATTGATTAATTCTGTAATTGTATTCTCAATTGATCTTCAGACATTTTTTCACTATTTATCGATGAGAAATCGGGACATTTTCCGACAACATTAATAAGATCCATCATTTTCAGAAGTCGAGGATTTCACAATAAATGGAGGTATACCTATGATATTTGATGAATTTTTCAATTAAACTATCGAAATTATGGAAAATACACCAGAAAAAAAGATTGCGATTTTATTACATGAAATCCATAATATGCAGAGTGTCCAGAATAATGCTGGAAATCTTTCAGATTCAAACAGTACCTGTTAAAACAACATAACAAGTTCCAATAATAATGTTTCCTACCAACACTCCTTATTAAAACATGGACTCCTGTAAAATGTTGCTGAAAATCAAATTTTCAACAGCTCGTATGATTGAGCTCCAACTAAAAAAAGTTGATTCCTCAATTGTTGATGATATTGATCATTGTCCATATAAGTGGTGATAATAGTTATTCATGTATCAATGGCGTAAAATAGGCTTTTATGGACCTTAGCGTGTAAGTAATAGCCTGAGCGATAGCGAGGGCTATTAACACGCCTAGGTCCATAAAAGCATATTACGCCCGAAATACATACAACATTTTATGCACGACCAGTATATTCCATTTTAAATACATCTTCACTTCTCAAGCATGATAGGAATACATCACCGATGAAGTGAGGTTCAGATTATATCGGAAAAATGAATCAAGAAGCTATGGAATCCACGTTACCATGGTTACTCAGTCAATATAGATTTCCGTTGCTATGACAGTGAAATTCAGTTAACCACTTGCTCATCTAATTTATTGCCAAGCGGGCGGTAAAGTGCCATTTTACCGCCCGGCGGGCGGTAAAGTAGTCCGAGGGCGGTAAAGTCCTACTTTACGCCCGCATATCCGGGCGATAAAGTGCAATTTTACGCCCGGTCGTGCATAAACATTCAAATGTTCACATAAGAACTAAATTTAATATATCGTTCGTCTGAGAGAGTAGCTATATCGAAAAAATATTCTTCGATTCAAATTTGTATTCAACTCAACCTTTGTGAAGATTCATCATATTTATATTCAAAAATGTTGTATTTCCTCTGCATATTGAAAAACTTTGAATTCAATTCTAACTGGCACTTCACAACGATGACAAGTGAATACTTATTTCATTTTGTATGATATCTGCATCGAAAAGATGAATCAATTCATTCATTCGAATTATTCAACATGAATTGAATTAACTATTATTCGATATTGAATAAAATTAATAATACAGTTATCTCCTCATAAGAAAAATCGTTGAAAAACAAAACCATGAATGACGACTGCATATTCTGACAAACTGTCACAACACTTCACCTCAAATAATTGGACTGAACCTATTATACGAATGGAAACTTCTTCAGTATGTTAATAGGTTATTCATCTATCACGCTACACTTTTCGAGTAAACAAATTCTCGAACTCAATTCCATAATTATGTAATCCACATTGTTTTCGAGATGATCGAGTCACAATGAACATTTCACATTCCCACAGACGCAACGCGTACATGACAGGCGCTATCAATGATCGCAAGTTGCTTGAAAGAATGACTCAATTTAGTCGAATTTACTCGCAATGATATTATCATTCTCCAATCACAATTTGTCTTTACTGTACGTCTGTTCAATACTCTAAACTAGTGTCCATTACGATCTATGAGCATGAGATAAATTGATTATTTACGTTCTAATGCATTTACTTGAACAAACATGACACAGGACGATTTCTACTGCCAATTTGACGATGACAATTGATGAGTACCCTCTCAGAAACTTCTAACGATAAATAGTTCCAGCATCCAGTAATTTTTAGAATGTTGGATACATATATTTTGTTCACAGTAAAATGTATTGTTTGGGAAATATTTTCGAATACATTCATTCCACCGTTGAATCAAGTGTTCCAAATAATCAGTAGAATACTTTGCAAGATACTAGTGGTTACATTTGTGTCCTGCATGTGAAAGTTTGTTTGAAGAGCATCTCAGAGCTTTCAATATCATTTCGTGGACATCAGAGCATCTTTCAAATGACGATGAATTTCAATTTTCTTTTATAAATTTGAGCTTTGCAAATGTGTCTTGTAGGTTCCACTTGCTTATATTTTGATTTTCACTTTGAAATCTGATGGTTCTTGTTTCAACCGTCAACTATTTCATTAAAGTTTTATATTATTTCCAGTTACATAGTTTAAAAGGTTTCTGAAACTATTGACCATGAACTACATTCCAATAACGATTATTAAAAGAAAACTTAACCGTGTGATTTTCACACCAACTGAAATGAAAATTGTTGAATTGTACATTACCTTCAGTAAAAACTTCAGAAGGTCAAACATGAAAAAATACTAACTCAGAATAACGATTATATTATCTATATGGAATATATACAGGTACTATTTTCAGAGTAAAGGAAGAATTTAATGATGAAATAATATATTCATTATCTGGGTTCTTGAAACCTATCAGATAAACTTCAAGTTTTAATTCATCGTTTATATTATGAATGAGCTAGTTTCGAAAAGTAATTTCGTCTCAGCGTTTACGATACATCTTCATATGACCTTAACTCAACTTAACTTCATTCACCAATAATGATGAAGATGATGATGACAATAGTAATAATAAAAACGATATAGTGTGATAAATTTGCTCTTACACCTGACAAATCATAAGCATCTCTTTCATCTTCGTAAATCACGACATACACATAGGACATCTGTTATGTGGCAAGCTGCGATCCATCTCATGTAGTTTTCAAAACAAATAAATTTTATAGCCAAACAAATAAATGTTGAATTAAAAAGGTATCACGAGATCTACAAATGAGATGGGACACTTTTATTGACTCGATGATTCACAAACACGCTTCTGGATTTTCGACCGAATATTCAAAATTATGTCGCGGCGGTTGGATATATTTGCAATTTGCAATAAATGGTTGATTCGTTGAAAGGAATGTTGCCAAATGCAACAATCAGAATTCTATCACCCTCCTACACTGTGGGGATAAACCCACGTGAGTATAACAAATGAATCCTACTCAATTTCAAATTCAATATATCTATTAATAAACATAATCAGCACATGACTCACATTCAGGATTCACAAAAATATACGAGAATATGATGATATATGCAATATGCAATTGATTGTATCTGAATTATTTATGTTAAGAACATTTTATTTCGCATAAATCGATATTATGTAATGGTCTACCAAGTGACAAGCCTCATCCAAGCTACTTTTTTCAGAATGCGTAAACATCATATTATTATACAAGCCAGCTTGAAATCTTTTTAATTCTCTCAAACTTGTAGATGTCGTCAATGGACACTATATTCAATGAATGATCAATTTGGAATCGTATTTTCATTGGACCATTCAATATCAATTCGTATCAAAATGAGTTCATATATACGGCAAATATAAAATAGGGAATACAAATTTAGACCAAAAGTATTCAATTTGAAATCAAGATTCGTTTCACATTCTCGTATCGTGAAGGTTGATTGCACTTCATTTTAATGAATATGATTTATTAGGAAAAATGTTGAATTGAATTGAACATTGAATATATTTCGAATAATGTTTTTTCAAGAATTCTACAAGATTTTGTCGTGAGTGTCTGCCGATGACTGCTGATTTCATTGAATCATTTTCTACAATTGTACAAGAAAATTATGAAAAATACATCGAATATTCACAACACGAGTGTAGAATGATGAATTCTTCCTCTCATTGAAGTAAGTAATCATTATTTTCCTTGAATATATTCGCAAATAGGTAATAACTGATACAGTTAATTGGAAGAGATATCAATAAATCACAGTAAAATTGCATTTTCCACATCACATCGATAAATGAGTCCTTGAAGTGTAAACCATGATCACATTTTTTATCTGGTACATTCTCTTATATAACAGACAACTTGAAGAGAGAATAAGAAACATAACAATACTGCCTATCTATGCTTTGATCTCCATCGTGGTCTCTGACAAGAATTCGTGAAACGATTAATTTCCTACCAAATGTCAGTCTCGTTTGTGTAACTGATTCACTATCCTCAGGTCATTTTGGAGTATTATTTCAAATCAGGATTGTATATCATTATTGAATGTACATGATTATCAGTCGTTGGAGGAGCTTCACTTTCTCACTCAACGAACTTCAACTTCCTTCCCCAAATTGTTTTGAACCAGAATTTAGTGAAGAACGTTCTGTATTTATGTTATTTGCTACAGTTCTAACATATGAACAAATTAATTAATTTCACGAATATTCGACATTTCAGAATATGTGTCATTGCTTTCTTCATATATTTTTTCACTAGATACTTTCAAACGTATCCTGGTATCAGATAGAAGCAGCCACTTACTGAACGATAATCGCACTGGGATTATTCTGAAGAATCTTCCGAAACTATCAATGAATTCATATTATATTAATGTTTTTTCAAGAAGTCAAGCCTGATATATTGAATATATATAGAGGATTCTCGAATTCAACATTACAACATTATATAAATATACAAATGAGACCAACATATACGAGTGAAGAGACATTTACATTTCCTACTATATACCAGATGAATTTCATCAATAATGCAAGCATATTTTTCTGGTTTTCAGTAATTCTACTTTACTACTATCGGCAATCAATTTCTGAAATACCACATAGTCAATAATAGTTGAAATCTTGGCAAGATAATAATAATAATAATAATAATAATAATAATAATAATAATAATAATAATAATAATAATAATAATAATAATAATAATGATAATAATAATAATAATCATCTCTTTTACTTCCTTAAGACAATAATTACACTGTATTGGAAACGTCAAAAATTCTAAAATATATAGTTCTACATAGGAAACGAAAAGCAATACAAAAAAAAAACAGAAAAATACCGAAATCATCACTATAAACAGAGATTAGCGGACCAAAGAGAAATCCTATTCAGAATGATGACATTGATACGAAATAGCGTCAACTTAATACGTATATACCTCTATATTTATATAGAGCACCGTCAAAATGTGAATAAAAAGGTCCATCACACAACTATTCTATATTTCACTCTTCATTCATTTAACTCGACACAAACAATTAAGCAAGATTTGATTTTAGGTGTGTATTTTTTTGCAAATTTCATCAAGTTTGATATGCGACATCGTTTTCATGCCTCATCTCAACCAAAGAATAAATCCACAATAGTTGAGCTGCACAACAAAAAACAACATGTCGTATGTTATTCATACATTTTTCATAGTTATTTTGAGTCGTTTTACCTTGAATAACGTTTCATTCTATTACATGATATCATGTAGTTTTTCAATTACCATCAAATACTTCATGATATGAAGGATTCTACTCAGGAATTCACGTCAGAATGAAACGAACAATTAATATAGAGGATAGGTAATCGATGACCATGCATTTATCATTATACCGAGACTACCAATGAAGTCCAACTTATACTTTTTATCGATTCCACACCGCGAAACGAGTTGTGTAGTTCAAGATTTGTCAACAAAACTGATTCAGCGCCAACGTCCTAGATATTAAGGAAAATGTGAGATACATCGCGATACATGCGAAGAGACTTATAAAGGGCATCTTAATCTTAACTTTTTCAGAAAACTTTTAAGATGAATCAAAATTTACAGGCGTTAGTCCACAATTTCAAGAATCAAAAACTATTTAAAAAATAGCCCGAATAAAGTTTTCAGTGTCGAAAATTCGTATCATTTGAGATCGTGCTCCCCATGGTATATATTTTTCAATCGCGAATGTCTTTATTAATTCGATCCTCTACCTTCAACTATCTCAAATAATTAACCTCTGAACTCAGTTTTCCGCTGGAAAGCATAAGAATTTCATCGTTTGTTTATTCATGTCTCCAAATTAAATCTGTCTATATAGGAATGCAATTGCTTCCACAAAAAAAATCTATGACCTATGAGATAACGAGGTAAATTATTTGACGCAAATGACTCTCATATAGTAGTGAATCGGCATTAACTACCAAGATGATG
Organism: Plagiodera versicolora; assembly: GCA_037013635.1. Lineage (NCBI taxonomy): Eukaryota > Metazoa > Arthropoda > Insecta > Coleoptera > Chrysomelidae > Plagiodera > Plagiodera versicolora. The sequence goes on from CM072990.1 coordinate 6,063,121, forward strand.
TTGTTTCCGTTAATTATAAAGTTATTGCATAGAGAAATTTATAGGTATTTCATTCATACTACTGATATCTTTGCAATTAATCTGATATGTAATGAGAATTGAAATTCGAAACAATTTTCAATCATCTCCATCGTCTAATCGTTGTTGATTGTATAGATAAATATCTACTTTGAATAATTTGTAACGTCGTTTTTTCTCAATTGGTTCATTTAGTAGTTACAAATTTATAAATTACACGTATTTATGGTTTACATCATAATTATTTTCAAGCTTTCAAGCTACAGTAGATATGACGTTCTGTATATCTCGTTTAATATTTCATAAATACATTCTCAACATTTCTAACCTCCAAATGTTGTGTAGAGAATGCTTTTTCAGACAATCAATAAACAAGCAGTGCCAAACGAAATACGAATTATCAAGTCAACAGAAAAGAAATGTTTGAAGCTGCTTTACCTTCAGACCTAAAGGAAACTCCCATTTTGTAACGCGCCGTATTGGCACTGATATGAAATGTTGCCAATTGTATAAATCCGCGGTTTGAAAAATTTAAAAGTAAAATTTTGATGAACCTCAATTGAATAGGCTTCATTTGTGATTTCTTTCGGGGTTGAATATTCGTTATTTCATAAACTTTATCTTTTTTTCTAAATAAATATTGTGTCATCTATTAGCCGAAGAAGAAGTGAATTGTTCAATTCAGTGCTTTTGTAGTGATGGTTATTTTTTTTTGTTCCAAGAAATAACAATTTAAATCCACTTTTTGTTTTGAGTTGATAGTTGAAGTGCTGTATGAAGTTTCTGTTCAAGTGAATGGTTTGCAACTATTGTGGAGTCAGAATACTTCTCATCTTGTACTTGCACCCAGTAGTATGTCAAATTTGCATTGATAATTAATACTCCGTATATAACTCATCTTCTTTCTGTATTTCATTGTCATCCAATTTATCTCTCTTCAAGAATGCGAATGCTCAATGACGTAACGCTTATTGCATTCAACATGCGCTACCGAAGAAACCATCACAGTAATGGGTCTTCATCAATCACAAATCCACTATTATCTTCACGCATATAACTGGTCTCGATGGAAAATCGCTAATGACTATAGCAGAGATTGTTGAGATGTATACCATCAGAACTTGACGAAATGGATCACCAATAATTAAAATATCAATCAATTGAAAATTTTGCCTACAATACACTTTATCGTTCTGTTGATTATTAGTATGAAATATTCGTTTCATAATACCGCTACCATCTTGGATTGTAGTCACGAAATGTTTCATCGATATTGCACGAAACTTTGATATGTTATTTTATTGTTGAAAATGGGGACAAAAGTTACATTTCATGAATTCATTCCATTGTTTTCAAACTGTATTTCACAAGGATGTACAGGATCTATAATTTTAACTGATTTTGAGTTTTTTGCATCAGTAATGAAAATTTCGTGCATACACTGGATATTTTCAATAAAGATATGATATTTTATATATATTATTTATATATATATTTTTATTACACTATTCAACAGATACATATCCAATTACAGAATAGGAATATACAGTGTGAATCAATTCAATTCATACATTATACATAATCAAACAATCGTAACGAAAACATTCGGTAAGTTTTTTCCACTGTTTTCAATCTCGTTTATTTTTTTCAATTATTATCTGACATGACATTATATCAAAGTATTTGTCAATTTCATGATGATAATCATGAATCTACAATAATTTTTCTTGTTATATCCAGTATATTCCTTCTCCCGTCACATGAAAATAAGTTCTCGTGGAAATGATTGAAATAGAAAAAAAATCACATTTAGAAAATAGTACTGATGTGAAGTGTTACCAGATATACCGATGACATGATTTGATAGTTCAATGATAAAATAAGATACATTATCAAACAATTATTTGGAGGAACAATCTGTACTTGGAAATTGAAAAGGTTTCAACCTTATTTGGTGCATTAAGATTCATGATGTAATCGAGGTAAAAAATTCGAAATTGTGATTTTTTCTTGAAACAAGCTTTCAAGATCCGTGAAGACACGCGAAATTATTACTGAAATGGTATGAATGTCACTCTTCAGCCTGCGCATGCGACTAATCCCGGAATTGAATAAAACTTACACCCACGAATGAAACTAACGATTTTTAATCTGGCAAGCCTGTCATTCTAAGGGATCAGCCTGATTTATATTAACCCCAATCGTCGACCCACATTCGGCATCCACTAGTTACGGCAATCGTTAATAAAGTTCAATTGAAGCGTTGAATGTCGCAACCGGATACTCAGTTCGAACAATCGTGATCGAGTCAGGCATAGGTTAAGGTCTTCGGCGATGCTCCAGTCCACAATGGACGGAAGGATGCCGTGAATTGCTCCTACGGTTTGTTCTCGCTGACCAACGTTCACTTTCCATCGAGAGATAACGCCTCTTTCACAACTGACCGTTCGGATGTGCCGTGTTTGATCGGTGTCGAAGTACATGTTTGACCCAGAAGGAGGTTAACGGTGGTCAACATCCCTCTGTTGCTTCATTCATCAATCAGTAGTCATTTTTCAGCGAGATTGTTTCGTGCCAACAACAGATGAGAGCTTTTTCAAGATCTTCTTTTCATTCTTCTTCGAATATTCATTATCAGAAGCGATATATATTTTTTATATTCTTCTTTCTGTATTGTCAATTCATTTTTAAGAATTTCACATTCTACTATTCTCGAAGAAATCTCTAAACTGAACCAGTTTCTCTAATTTAGGTATGGTAGTCAGTAATAATATGTTAGATCACGAATAACATTCAATAATTTGTAGTCATGAAACACAAAATCAGTATTATTCAAGATAATAGTGTACTCATTTGAGCAAGATAGTTGTGACAGCTCGCCAGAAAGTGGGGTGTTGCTGCGTGTCTTCTTCTCAACGATATGATACTCCGAAAAAGAGAGTTAGGTTGAGTTCATCATTCAAGTTATTTCTAAAAAGTTTTCGAGTTATAAAATATGGAAAATTGTATAACCATTGACCATGGATAAGCGTTGATCAGGTTATATTTGTGAAAAATTCGTCTAGAAGAAAAAAAGTTTGTTAGCGGATCAAAGGTTTCTCTCCGAATAAAATTGGCATCGTTGAAGTCACTGTGGAGTGATACTAGTACATTGGTTAGCAATATTCTTTTTAGTTTTGCACTTATAGTATTGAAAGATAACTAAATCTGTCAGAACTATCTTCCTTAAAGAGATTGATTTACCTAAACCTTGGCAGAAAATTGTGTATGATTTTTCTGAATTGATTATAATAATAATAATAATAATGTTTATTTCACACTAAAAATCAATATTACAAAGTTACTATCAATAAACAAAGTACCCACAAAGCCGAAGCTGTCCGTGGTTATGTAGTAAAAGACAGTATTACTAGTAAGTAGCTGGTAAAATAGTGTATTACAGTTATCTGCATTACTTATTCATATAATATGTGACCTGAATATTCTATGCTACTTAATAATCAATACATTACAACAATTATCCTATTATGCTTATATGAATTCAAACAATTGGGATATTTCACTCCTATATCTAGAAATTAAATATTTTTTTCACACTTTTCTTGAAATAATTTAATGATTTCCCGCGGCAGAAAATTCAGAAATCGTGGTGTGAGAAAGGACATACATTTTTGGCCAATTGTTTTCTTTGCCATGTCTGTTTCAAATTTGTTCAGTTCTTTAGCCCTTGTTGCATAGTTATGAGTGAGTAATTCGAGTTTTTGAGTGTTTATAATCATGTTAATAAGTCGATCAATACTTAATAGAAGTTTAAATAAAATCATCATGCACATTATAAAAGATGACACTTGAAAGAGGGCTCAATAATTATTTGTATACGTAATTTTCCTTTTTAGATGAATACATCGAGAAACACAGGACGAGAGAACGTTTGAACTCATTCCGATCACTCCTCATAAGTAAAGGACAAACGCATCGTAATGAGATATTGATGTCATTCTCAGGAATGCATTTTTTGAACGCCTATACTCATATACAATTTGCAGAACATCTGAATAAATGAATAAATTATTTGCACATCGCTTTGACGTATTTCCAATGCAACTCGTAAAATAATCGGATTTAAATGAGTTATGATGGTGATTGTTATGTTCTCTAGAGAATTCAATTTTCATTCTTTTGTTGCAGGTGAGAAAATATGAATGGGAAGGTGATAAATCTTCTGTCATTTGCAGATCGAACATTGTTCCTGAAGGAACGTACATATTGTAAAAATTTATTTGTAATGACTTCCTCGAATGAAGTTTCGTCCTTGGATATTCATGACTGTATTAATGTGGATGTTGTCTCAATAATTATAGGTAGGGTAGAATATTCTAGGAATAAAATTTTCAATTTGGAGCAGATTGAGAATGAATGAATAAAGTATGCTCGAAGTGAGAGAGAATAAAGATGTCAAAACCTATTATATTTATATCCTGAGTCGAATCACCTAGTAGTACGAGATATTTTCCATAATCCATAGACAGGAAATTGAAAAATCTTGCTTTGCATTTTTATGTGAATCTTCCACACAAACTCTCGAGGCTCTACCTGAGAAAATGCCATAGAGGTGGAACATTTCAATTAAGTGATCACTTTCCATTTCTGATAAATGACTTCACATATACCGCTCGAATTCTGTATATGTACGTAATGTTATACTCCAACGAGAGACAATCATCGAATATCAAGTTGGTACGTTGGAATTTTTTAATAAACTCGTATCGTTAAAGAATGTAACAGCGTGGAAAGACATTACTCGATTCTTCATACCTACTCTAACATATCAATGTATCGAAGACAATATGTAGTAATTTAATTCAATCATTTATATTATCGAGAAACATAAGACGAACGATTGGTACTTTTTTGATTGCCCATAAGATTTGTTTCAACGCATCCATGGAATAGGAGTAAAATTGAAAATTGAAATCTCACAGTTCAGACGAATGAAAGTAACACGAATAAATTTTGGAACCACATTTGTTTCAACAATATTATCACTAAACAAGATTAAACTGTCGACTTCTGTATATGGATTTTCAGATCAATGTAAGTTTCCTAACTCCAAAAAGGTCCAATCTGAGATCAGATGAAACAGCCATTGTAAGGGTTTGGTCTCAAAATTGACAATTGTTCAAAAATTGAGGATATAAAAAGAAACCAATCCATTCTTGACAATCTTGTGAACCATTCACAATCCTTGAAGAATTCCTACCTTTCTGAAAGACTATCATCGTCGCACCTTTACTGATAGCTATTGTAATAGGAACATTTTTATTACAATCTAATTTTATTTCATCGCTATTATTGAGTTCAGTATTTGACATTTTCATACTTATTCTAAAGATACTAATCTTCTAACATCTCTGATAATAATGATGTCATCGATTGGTGAATGGTTTGCTATTAAGAGGTTGAAAAGAAGAATATAAAAGTTAAATGAATCATATTCAGAACGTTTAGTGATGCATTGAGGATATTCATAGAATCACCATATCCATCAAATGTGCTATAATGATGTCAATTAAATAACACCCAGCAGCTCTCTTTACTTTCAAATTTCGCAAGATGATGGAGTTCACGAAATTTTGCACAACGATTTAATTGAATTAGTGCACGTACATGCGATAACATTTCGATCAGGATATTTATTTCTCTCCGAATGTAAACAGTCTTACACAATTGCCTGAAGGAATTGAAAACTATCCAGATATACTACTTCACGATTTTTTTCACTGATCAGTTTTTTCTAATCGAATTGATGCTTTATTAAGAAACATAATAATATGTTTCTATGAACTATATTTGGTTATGTGCTACACGTGATTATATCATTGTACTCGTGGGCAGCATAGAAAGTTACGCAATAAAAGACGGTTTAAATGGGGAAGAAACATAATAAAGATTGATGAATTTGTGATTTTTTTTTCGTTGAAACCAGTCGACATTGAAAGTACAATCTTTATCAATAACTTCGAAGATTCGATAAGAAAGCAACTGAATATTATAACTCAATCAATTCAATTTTAAACTATGATGTATTTTCCAGAATTGTTATCAATTTTGACCGTTACTTTCAGATTCATGTGAATGTTAGTGTGAAATTTTCGTGTGTAATATATTTCGTATATTATTTCACGTAAAAATAGCTCAATTATGATGACAGAGTCACCAATTCTTCAATGACAGTCATCTCCAGTTAACTCTGCATATTTAAAGTTGAGAATGCCTTGAATTCGTGAAATTTCAAACATCTTAGAATCCCATTGGTGGACGAGTCTTTCTGAGGCCAAGATAGTAATTACAAACAACAATCATAATTTATAACATTTCAGTACCTAATTCTACGTTCGCGTGTTCTTCGAATGAAAAAGCTACTTTCGATTTATCAAAAAAACACATCAATTGCATATTTGCTCGTCGCCACTTGAAAAGTTTTATTGAATATTTCATCCAGCTATAAATTAATTCACATTATCAAATATACATTAGAAAGTATTTTTTGTGTTGATTATTCGAAAACTTTTCGGTATACATTAGTTTCAACTCATTGATAGGTGTTGAAATATTTTTCGATCTTATTTTGAATACCAATATTGAGGTAGTGAAAAGGATCGTCTATTTTCATTATAATTGATATTACCAACAAAGGCTTTCTGCTTTACTATGAGTAGTCATCCAAATATTTGTTTGATAAAAACTTTTTTTTCCAATATGCAGTTTCTCAATCATTATTGTTTTCTTGAGTATGGTTTGTTTCATATTTTTCCTGAGTTATGCTCATGTGATGCTCAAGGCTTTTCTTTCGGCCTTCTCATGGGTACGTCCTTGAGTACCATATACATAATATCGTTTATTATTCAATACATCCAACAAGGTGTTATGTTTAAAATTTCTACACTGAACTCGTTACTTCGGATCGAATCCGAACCATTTACGTGAGCGTAAACGCAGTTCAAACGTCGCTATTAAAATAATTTATGGTATGTTAGTCGGATAAAAATCGAATTATCCTTGGTGAACCATAACATTTTTCCACTTTCAGTTTTACGATCTCAACGTGAAATGCAGTCGGACCACACCCACGGTAGAGGAGCTCAGTCATTTTTCCGCATCTTATTCAATCACGATTTGCATCCTGATATTTTGTCCTTGGCAATCATAAAAACGTCGATAGATTAATCAATAGTCGAACCTACATTTCACTTCGTTCAGAGTGGGACTCATCTTATTTTGGTGGTCTTTCATTATACGTCTGACATCAAATTATCATTCGATTACATGTAAAAATATTGAAAGCGGATCAATATAACCAGTACGATGCGAATTGGTACATAGATATAGAACTCATTTTCCTACTAGTATGAACTGAAAGAAGTTGTATCAAACTAACTTGAAGACAGAAGTGACATTGAAGAGAAAACTTTGTAAGGAATGTATTTTCATTAACTTGAAAGATATCACAAATTGTCGAAAATGGTAATAAATAATATAGCCCTCATGAGAATGTGAACTTTCCTAGTTTTCTCTAACCTTTATCCCACTGTAATATGTTGGATACCATAGATTTCACATTCCTTATCTGTGATTCTCTAGGTGAACGTTCCATAGTTTGGTATCCCTAGGAAGTTGAACTACGGATAAAGAAATAACATGGAAAATCATTAAGTAATCAAATTTCATCGGACATGCATCGACTATTGATATCAAGAACATTTTCAAAGATATGACCATTACTTGATCTTTAGGATGACAAGAAAATAGTAAAAAGCTATATATATCCTACGATATTGATAAAAGCTAGTAGAAATTACCAAGCAGGTGATATAAAATCTGAACTATAAATTGTATTCATAGATATTAGGATGTGAAATTGGGAGATGAATCAGGTGTATAACCAAAACTATGAGGTAATGCATCGTACTTTTCATATTAAATTGCGAATATCATTTATACTTGTTGAAAACTTGACGATATATCATCTTTGAGTGGGTGAGTAGAGGTTGGCTATATTGATGAATGGGCATTCATAAGACAATCATTTATTGATATATTCATTTGACCACTATAATTATTGTATTCATCGTCGGTATATCCTGTATCGAGTAGTTTATCATTCAAGTTGTTGAGATCCTGAAAATATTTTTTTAGAGTAACTGAAAGCAATGCAGCACATATTTTTTTATGACATAACACCGGTATCATCCATGAGTTCGAATTATAACATATTATTGTAGTGAGGAATCCAAAGAAATTATATCATTTCTGATTTTTGATTATATTAGAAATATCACATTTATATCCATGAGATACTGATGACTATTGCTTTTTATGTCTCTGGGCAATCCGTCCCTGAAGATGATCGAGCTACTATTCGGAATGCGCATGCATAGCCTCGAGCCTCACAATTATCTGCCGAACACTTTTGTCAGTGTCTTCTTCTCTCTTTACCGGTTTGATATTTTGTTTTGATAATAATGTATAACTGTCAGGTGGCACGGGCACTGAATGATAGAGGTGTCTGATGGATGCATCATCGATCAAAAAATCAACAGTGAAGTAATAAACGATCAGATTGAAGCACCTACTTGTCGACAGAATGATGTCATTAGATTGGAAATCTTTGAAGGATGGTTTGATCTAGAGTAAATTATGGAAATCGCGTTGAAATCAAGAAATATTATAATTATCTACTTCTAATCATTTCATTGTTGCTATTATAGGTGCCTGCTCTTCTCTGTTGCCTCAGTGCAGTAGCATTCGCAGCTATAGCACCAGGACAGAATGCGTATCTTCCACCGAAACAGGGATATCAATACCCCCAACCATCGATACCGTTTCCCCAACCAAGCAGACCACCTTCAGTAACTGTTCCATCAAAATTCCAACCAGGTCGCCCCACTGCTCCACCATATAGACCCCAACCAACTCCACCCAGGCCCACCTATGGCACGCCCCCAACTTCTCCTCCTTACAGACCGCCTTCTCCCCCAAAACCTACTTATGGCACCCCTCAGACGTATCCATCTCTTCGACCGACTTATGGACCTCCACCGACATCACCTCCTTACAGACCCCCCAAGCCTACATATGGTCCACCACCTACTTCTCCTCCTTATAGGCCTCCGGTTACTTTCAAACCAGCAACTCCTCCTACGTTCCGGCCACAAGGTCCTCCGAGTCCTCCACCTTTCAGGCCTTCTTCACCAGTTTATGGACCACCGCCGACGCCTGGCACACGCCCAACCCCTCGGCCTCCTATTTCACCACCAAGACCTGGTACTTCTCCTCCGTTCAAGCCGGGTGCACCTGTTCCGGGTAATGGAGAGGTGAGTTCTGCTCCTGAGTCGGCTCATGAATTACTGAATATCTCATTTCTAGAACGACCATCTACTTCTTCCCCACAAAGCGGCAGAGCCATTCCAATTCAAATACGCTGTAAAGGAATCGCAATTTGGAAACGACTATTCGCACAATGCGATCAATGATGGCGATCGAACCAATGGTGAATACAGAGTCCAGTTACCCGATGGAAGGACACAAGTTGTTAAATATGTTGCTGATTGGGCTACAGGATTTCATGCCAAGGTTCGTTATGTATATTTCCTTCGAGATATTTCCATAAATGAAGGCATAGTATCGAATTGATCGAGGACAAATACTAAAGCGATCATTATCGTTGATTTTAGATAAGCTATGAAGGCCAACCTACTTACCCAAGCTACCCAGGAAGACCAACTGGACCAGTAGGTCCCGGCACCCCATCGTATCCCGGACCAAGCCCTGGCTATCCAGGGCCAGGTATACCAAGCCGGCCTGCACCCTCGAGACCATCATACCCAGCACCTGGAATACCAAGTAGACCTGCACCAAGTCCTGGATACCCAGGACCTGGTATTCCTAATAGGCCATCAATAAGTCCAGCATACCCATCACCTGGAATACCAAGTAGGCCATCGTATCCAGCACCTGGAATACCAAGCAGGCCATCGTATCCAGCACCTGGAATACCAAGCAGGCCGGCACCAAGCCCAGGATTCCCAAGTCGTCCAGGACCATCCTATCCATCGCCAGCTCCAGGTTTTCCTAGTAGACCAACTGGACCCGCTCCGGGGACCGGATATCCACCTGCGGGAAGACCCTCAGGTCCGGCATTCCCCAGTCCAACTAAGAAACCATTGTTTCCTGGATCTAAAAACCCTCCTCCTGGCTATCTACCACCAGTAGGTAGGAAGTAGGCATGAATGTGATTGATTAATGTTAGATGTCTAGAAATCGAGAAGAACAAACTTATGTTGAATGAAAAGTATTAATAGGAACGAAACTACGCCAACACATTTTTACTTTACTTCTCACCTTGTGGAATGTTCTCATTTGATTAATTGCAAAAGGGTTTTATTAGTTGATAGTTGAATATTATAAATGATTAGGATACGAGTTTCTCAGTTTTAGTTTTATTTTGATTATTAAGAACATTATAGTACCTGTAGATGATGATTAAACGAATGCTCTCTCCACTATTTAGATATCGATATGAGAATGGAAAGTTTTCTTTTACAATGTCATCGTATATCTACTTCTGAAAGTCTTCTTTTGGTTTAAGTGTATGACGTGGAAAAATTAATGTCATCGACAAGTGTCTCATATTATCTTTCCAATTTCACTTTCTGAATAACTTATATTGATATTGAGCCATAGTAGTCAGAAACTGCCCTGATCTGTTTTTATAGCACTGCCAAATGCTGTTTTTAGGAGTTCTCATTATAGTTCTTCTTCTATGTACAATATTATATATCTATATCTACAAATTGGTTTGGAACAATGTTCCTTCTCTATTGTACATACTTTAATGTTGATTGAAAGAGGAATTACAATATCTAAGGAACATTCACCAATACATTCAATTCATTATAAGATGCCCTATTTGTATATTTATTGAGATGTTAAACTTTGAATCAATATGTGAAACAATAAACTTTCGATTGGATATGTTACGTATTTTTTCTACTATATAGATTGACCTGTTGACAATATTTTGAGTAATGTTATCGTGTCTGCAAAAAAGGAAGGAAACTTCGATTTTAATGTCGAACAGTTGTGTAAACATCCTTCTGAATTTTAGCAATAAACAGGGGTCAAGGTGTATTATTATCTAAACAACGCTGTCGTCAAGAATGAAACGTTGGGCTAGGATAAGGTGTCTACATGATGGTGAAACTACTCTTCAATTGTTCGTGGGTCAAAAGTGTCGATGGGAATTTCATGGAACAGGTCCTATACAACTACTTATCGAATCGTCATGAGATGGCGACACAATCGTGATCGGTAACATTGTTTTCTTCCACGTCAGTCAGAACTGGCGGGAAATCCAAGTTTCTCTATTTCATTAACCTCCTTTTGAATTTGTAGTCGTTTATATTTTGCTGTGTGGTGTTTTTTAGTTAAAATAAAGTTTCGTATAGTTTGTGGACAAGCAGAAACCGTCTCTCGTCATCTTTATGGAATTCCGAAGGTAATTTGTTAGTTTTTGGAGTTGAAATCAATAATTTACTTTTTCATTACTCACATAGGACGAAACCGTTCGGAAACAAATGGATTCTCGCATTGGGAAAACATTTACAAGTATTTTGAAAACACCTTCTATTCAATTTTCCGACTGTATGTATATTCAGGAATCAATAAAAGATAATATTTTCACGAGAATTTGTCATTTTTAATCTGATTGACAACTAAACTGACGAGCATTAGAAGTCAGGGTTGCCGCTTCTAAAATGAATAATTCACGTATTCTGCGCAAAACAAATAGTCGCTTCCAACGAAGCCAAAGTTACATTTCTTCTTCAAAATACAATTCTACGTCCTGTTATCCCCACAGATTCGTGAAATAGTGTCGAATCAAGACTTTGTAGACAAACTACTGGTGTATTTCAAAACAATAAGCAACGTTGCATTTCGCATTATTATAGCGCCGACGGTGTCGCCATCCGTGGTGATTTAAAAAAGCGTTGATGTTGGTTCGAAACTATGCTTTTTGATCGAGGGATTTTGGTCACGGGTCGAGATAGGGACTGGTTTCACCATAGTTATTGTAGGCACCTTAGGCTAGGACTATTAATGATGTCATTATTGACACTTCTCGAAAGAAGTGTTTCCTAGATTTTCCTAGATTTTCTCTGTTGAGTAATTCGAAGTAAAGTTCACTACATTCTATTCTCTACCTGTATCACTTGAATCACATATAAATATCCCCAAATCATTCCACAAATATACTGGAATATTTTCAGCGAAATATTTACGAAAAAGGAATGGGACCATTTTCAGTTGATTCAACTCTACACCCAACATAACTCATTTCAGTTTAAAAAATGGTATACTTTCGTATCGATTGTATAGAGACTTAAACGTCAGTTACGGATAAAACAAAATGTAGGAACTGAAATTGACATTTTTCCCCACTTCAGATATCATAACCTTAAACTCGATGAAATTCTGAATATGAATTTTCAGACCAAGCAGATATTCAGATTTGAAATCATGAAATGAATTTATATTCGATTATAGTAGAACGTATAGGAATAATCATGATAGATAGATAGATAGATAAATCTTTATTTATTCCAGTAAAATTTTTACAATAAGCCACGAGTGGCATGGAACAATGTCAATGTATCTCATTGCTTAATACACTATATTTATATTATAATTTGGTATCTTGAGTACTACTACGTATTATACTAAAATAAATGTTTACTAAAGCAAGACTTGACAAAATAATATAAATTCTATACCTACAAAATCAAAAACAGAAAAAAAAATCAAGATGGGAAAACCAAAGAGTAAGGACAAAATGAAAAATATGTAAGTCACATCTGTCAAAATGACAAAATCTATAGATGGTCCCTATCCGTATCATCCACAAACTCTTGAAAAGAGTAAAATGATTTTTTAATGAGGTAGTCTTTTACAACCTGCTTTCTTACATTTTTATTGATATGTTTCACCTTTTCCGAAAAAAGATATATACTTATGTTTTGTTTTAGAGTTTCTGAACAAATCCATATTCTCACTTACAAATATAAAAGCTTCATATACATATAGTCCAATGAATGTCAGGATATTATTATTGATAAATAAATCTTTGCAACTTTCCATTTGTTTTAGTTTGAAGATACTGCGAATACACCGTTTTTGTAAAATCATAATTCTTTGTATATCACACGAGTTACCCCAGAAAATTATACTATATTTCATTCTTGAATGAACATATGCATGGTAGGATGAAAGAGCTGCATCCTTACCTACAGTTTCAGAGATTAGCCGCAATGCATAGCAGTACCGAGATATATTTGTAGCAACAGAATCTATATATATGACTTCCAGTTTAATTTCCTGTCAATATGTATTCCTAGGAAGAGGACACTTTCTATTGAGACGATCTCTTCGTTGTTGTAAGTTATTTCGACTGTGTTATTTGTTCTATTTCCAAACAATAATAGCTGAGTCTTGTTTACATTCAATAGAAGTTCATTTGATGAAAAATAATGTTGCAGTGTATCAATTGTGTTGTTAACTTTTATGAGTAGTAGTTCTCTATTTTCTTCGCTGAAAATCAGTGTATAGTATCATCAGCGTATAACACCGTATATTCCTCGCTGATGTCAGGTATCTCATTCGTGTACAAAAGGTACAACAATGGTCCAAGAATTGATCCCTGCGGCACACCTCTCCCCACAACCGCAACATCCGATAAAAGTAAGTCCCCTTTTTCATCATATTCAAAGACACATTGTTTTCTTTGCGATAGATAAGATCGGACTAGATCTTGTGCAGTCCCTCTAATACCATATTTTTCCAACTTATAACAGAGAATTTCATGGTTTACACTGTCGAAAGCTTTTGAGAGGTCTAAGCACATGGCAATCGTTTCTTTATTTGTGAGTAATTATTTTTAGGAGATTAATCAATTCTTTAGCATCGACAATTGGGATATATTCATTTCACAAGATACATCTACCTCAAGTTGCCTCTATTCTGAAAATATCCAAGTTGAAAACACAACATGATATCTTGGATCTGATACCTTGATTTGAAATTTCCTTCTCATAAACACAATAAATGAAGAACAGTGATTGAGTATCAAAATTTATTATAAAAGATATAAAAATACTGGCATGAATATAAAACCTTAGTGTTAGCACTATATACAAAGCATATTAATATTATGTGAGATTCGATATAAAATTTCATGATGACACGCACAGAGCAGGTAGGTATTTTTTTTATAAATCTACAATGCTCCATAAACGTTACTTGGTGCCTTGTTGTATCCATTGTTGTATGAGTTGTGATTGTTGTTATTGTTATTGTAGTTGTAGCTATCGTGTCCTCCAGCTAAATTGTTGATAGATGACGAGTCTGAAGCATACCCTGGAGGAAAATTGGAAAGGTGTTCAAACAATTTCACAAAATCATAGGAGACAGAAATAGTGAAATATTTTCACTCTCGCATGGAATTGAGCAGTGTAAGAAATTGAGTTTTCCTGATTTGAATGACAATGACAAACTTTTTTGAAAAAAACAGTGTAAGATTTCGAATCTATTCGAACTTCGATCGATAGATCAAATGAAGCATTAAGTTGTAATTGCGTATTTGCAGCGGTCGAAATTTAAGTAATCAAACTCACCATTGCCATAAGAAGGAGCTCCATACTGGCTGGAAACATCTCCGTTGTGGCCTCCATTACCATACCCTCCGTTACCTCCTTTGTTGTACTGATCAGGATAATGGGCCTCTCCCTCGTACTTGACATCGGCATGGAATCCAGTTTGCCAGTCCGCCCAGTAAGTGACGATTTGGGTACGACCGTCTGGAAGAGCTACCCTGTATTGTCCGCGAACCTGGTTGCCATCGCTGGATTCTTGTCTATTGTAATCAGTGCCGGTATAGTCGTCTTTCACCTGGTATCCAAACTCGTAGGATTTTGGCTGGAAGAAATGACGATCAAGAATTATCTAGTTAAAACTAGACTGTTCTTTGGCGAGCATGCATGGTTCATGGATGCCTAATGAATGTTCAATTGTTGTGTCTCAAAAAGTGGGGAAGAAATAAAATAATTTCATCGTTGACATGTACAGAATTTTCAAATATCTGAATAGTTCCCAAAAAAAAAGAAAGAAATGGGCTCTTAGAGTATTTTCTTCTTTCTACTTCCTTTATTTCTTGGTATCAAAAAAAGACAAGTTCAAAAAGCTCCATTTTGATATCATAGGTCTTCAGGTTCTGATTTTCCGAAAAGGATCTGAATATTGATGAAGTCACCTCGTCTGTCAAAAGGTCGAATAAATAAATGTTGATTGGATTTGATTTCATTGTTTCACTACTCTCAATAAAATCCTTCGATATTTCGTAATGGGATCGTGTTGTTTTGAAACAGTCCTAAAATATATTATTGCAAAATACACTATTCATTGTTATGACTATTTTCCCACCAATATTTGAAAGTGCTGAAACGTGCGTGTGGTCTAGTAGAAATATGGTCACGAGTCATCTCCCAATTTCATTTGGTTCACTGATGACCATCACGAATTTCATTGAACGGTTTAGTCGAATTATATTGACCTATAGACCTCGGTGGAGATCATTCAGTCATTTTAATAAAATCATTCATTCGAAATGACATAATAGCAAGTAATGAACTCATGGAACTGATTCACAAAAGTGATTCTGACAAGTCGAAGTCTTCATTGTGAAAATCAGAGCTCGTTAAGTGAAATGTTCCAGTGATTCATTTGGATGCTGAACAAGTACTCTAACTTTTATGAAGCAATAAATGTTCTCATAAATCTCTTTGACATACCATCTATCAGTTATATGCAACACTTCTGAGCGAAATAATTTACATTCATATCATTATCATTTACATTCAGATCATTATACATTATCGACCCTCCTCAACAGTAGTGACATCAAAGATCTTCTCATTTTTTTACAAGTAATGAACGCCTGGATTGGTATTAATCTAGTTATAACTTTAAAACTACTACCTACCCGAACCTGTCTAAATATCCTTTGTATGTTTCATGAATACATTCATTATGCACAAAATATCAATACTGACAATATCTGATCAGAACAATAAATCTCATTTCTCAAGTATTTCTGGTACCTACGATAAATTTCAATAACTATGTCACTTAAAATTTCATATTTTCAAATTCTCCAAAAATACAAAGGAAATACCTGATTGAAATTTTATCATTCATAATTGTTTTAGGTAAATTCTGAAGTAGATTTCACAAAAATTTATATTATCGGTTTATTCAACATTTATCTGCTTTCGATGACTGTCTTATTTTATTTCACCATCGATTTCCTCATTATTCAGATATACAGCTACAAATTATCAATCCTTTATGACTATAAAGTATTGTGTTCTATGATATACTTTCGATATGCGATTTAATAATACATACTTATATAAATAATGAACTACTTGGGAATTGTTCCTGTTGTAACCTAATCAAATTGTTCCGAAGACTGCATATTGAAAGTGAAGACAAGTTTGTTATACCATCAGAATTATAATTAATATTTATGACATTATGCTTCTATATTGGGCTCAGTTATCAATTCTTGAATGTTTCTAGTTTTTGATAGTGAATCAAGTACTTTGTATTTTTGTAACGAAGTGGGACTCAAGTAAATTTTCTGATTACGACAGTTATATTTTGACTTCATAAGTTTTTATGAAAATTTATTTCGTTAGTGATTCAATTTACTTGTATCAATATAAATTTTTACCTCTCCTCCATTGTCATGGTTGTGATGGTCATCAAAATTATCTGTGTTATAATTGGGTGTCCCATAGCTGCTAATAGGTGCTCCAAGTGGAGTTCCATAGCCTGTACTAGGAGGTTCACTTCTTGTACAGGACAGGAAAGTCACGAGAACAATTGAACTTGCAATCTATAATTCCAAAAAATTCTCAATATGATTCAGCTTTTATCATGGGAATTCAAACTTCAATTATTTCAGTCACTTCAATGTATCCATAAAGTTGCATCGCTATTGTGAAGAAATATAATAATTCTTCTCAGTGACTTTGTGGATATCATCCAAAAATAGAGAGTGAAAATATTTTGGATGATACTGTGAAATCTGATCAAACTGCGATTAATTTTCAATTCAGATACGTTTTTTTACATAAATTCATGATTCGCAATTGTTGTTCAATGATTCCATAATAATAATTCAATAATGATTTCCTATAGTTCATGAAGAAATAAAATTATTCGAGAGATCTATCCTAAATGAAATCATGAGTTTTTTATCAAACATGAATAAAGTAGTGAAAAGACCATTTTTGATACTGATAATAATGGAACTTCATTCATTATGGATTTCTTAAATTTCACTGGAATTCATTCATGAACATGAAAACTCGAGTCGAAAACTATTCAGAATCGATGTTGTAATATTTTCCACAAAATCCCAATTCATAAAATTTCAACTTGCATCTATACGAAACCACTCACTTTATTGAACATTTTGTATCCGTCAAGTAGATCCAAAAACACAAACAGATCGAATTGTAATTCACTTTGGAAAAATTAGGTTATGAATGCTTGGATTGCTATGTACACGACAGACAAAAGAAGTACTACCATACATGGACTAATTTTGGTTTATATATGATTCAAGATATTTGGTAATCCATTGTTGTGTGTAATACTTTTACTCCAGTTCCCTCCCACGCTTTACCAGAACTAAGATTTTCGCTCTCCCTTCCTCGAAACAGTAAATCAGTGAAGAACAGGAATGACGAATGATCCTCTCTAGTTATTCGATGTTATCTGATTGCAATGACCATTCGTTAGTTCCAATTAGATGCCCAAAGTATAATAGATATCAAATGGTGAAATAAGAATCACGTAAAAGCAATTGTTCGTGATTTCGTCTTCTTGAATAATATTCTAATGGTGTCTATAAAACAAATTCCAATCACCCAAGCTTTATCATTATCTTTCCGATATGATGATCCGCAGTAATCATCAGACACTTCAGAAAAATAAAAGCATTTCAAGATCATTAACGATTAAACCAAGCGATATGCCCTCTGGGGATATTTCAATGAAATATTTGTAAATCTATCATTGCTTTTGATCGCTATTACTTCTTGAACGTTTGAATACTTTCTTCGAATCAAATATTATTTTAACCATGTAGGAGCAAATTATTGGTTACATAGTTCTATATCAAGTATGATATCATTCCAGTGATCCTGACGTTGTATTGTTCAATGGAATTACTTTCATGGTTGCGTTTTCATGATTTTTTTGTTCATAATGAGAGCATCACTATGCATTCAATAAAGTCTCTAGAGTTTCGAGAATTCAATGAAATGTATAGGGAGACAAAGACCTTTGAATTATTATTGAATTATTCAAATATATAATATATGAGTACTTCTTGATAGTGTACAGAATATTATAAAAGTATCATATCACAATTGAGTCCAGCGGCAATGAAGATATTAACCATTTACCAACAGAGGTAATAGTAGTAAATTATGCCCTATTATGGACCATATATTCTTATCAATGTGGTTCAATCGAATTCTCAGGTTACATAATACAGTTTTCGACATTTTTCACGACTAAATCTACATCGCATTCAAGATGATTCGCATGGGTAACTCACGATAGCGATCTCGATTCAAAGTAATTGGCATAATAAAGAAATGGTTATGGAAATGACAGAGTTTTGTATTTTCTTCCATTACATAAGCTAGAATTTGGCCAGGAGTTATCAAACGAAATCAATTATGTCTATTCTGCTTGCCATTTCCTCCTAACTGAGGAACAATTAACATCAATTTTAATGTTGTATAAAATTAAATGATAATAGTTGACTCTAATAGAAATATTTATCTTGATTCATTCCGAATAACAAATATATAAACTAAACCACAACGATTCAGATATGCAATCAATAATTGACATGTTATTTTCCTGCTTTTGCAGAAAGTAAGAGGTTCAACGTTCCTTTCTAATTTTCTTTGTTCTTCAATTCAAATGTTCTTGACAGGCAGCGTGTCAAGATTGAAATTGATAGACAGGTTCGAATATGCTGCTGATGTTGTGATGTAATCTGAAATCTCTGAAATTTGTCAGGAATACGATGAGAAATGGTTCAGTGATCATCAAAATCTAGATAAAACTTGAACAAACTATCATATACTCGTCGAATTCGCAATAAATCTACTATATGTATAAACTCACTACATATTTCGTTACTGCTGATATCTAATAGGTGATGAAAACAGTCTGTATTACATCGATGATGCTCTGAAATGTTCCTCCGGTAATGTAGACGAAGGCTGATGATTATTGAATATATTTACTGGAAGGAAAAACCATGATATGATCTTTTCAGCTAATAAAACTGAAAACTTCCGTATGCTATTCCAGATGCAAAATAGAAATGAAACCTAAAGAGATGAGATTCAAATCCTTGAAGGCAGATCCGGATTGAAGAATTGTTGGATCTACGGCAATAAGATATGCTAATCAATTACTTGAATAAAATCATTTGAAAATCGCAGCGAGATGATTTTTTCACTTATGAAGGCTAGGAAATGAAAATCAGAAACGAAGTTAATGTTTCTTGGCAATTCGATTGACGAATTATAATTTCATCTCGATCATCTGTATAATCTCATGATTCTACTTTTGTTTCATCTTGTTTCGTTGGCTGCGATAATTCAGATTCAAAATCAGGACCAAGAAGAATCGGGTGATAGATCTATCATAGCCGAAAGAAAATCTGAATATTCAGATAAAATGAAGAAACTTAACGTTATTTTTCATTGTGAATCATATCAGTATTATCTAGCATTACGTATGAAAAATATCCCACCATGGTTACCGAATCCATATTAGCTCTGAAAACGTGAGAAATATTAAATAATATATAATTTGTGGGTAGTAAATCGAGGGGTATCAATTTAATCTTGTTAACTAAAGATCTAGATACAAAGGATGTTCGTCAGTTTAGGTTAACAATAACTCTCATTAGGCAAGATTCATTCTCATCGTAAATTTCATAACATCTTGCCAGCAAATGTACTATAGCTGAGAACCGTAAAGTGTTTCCAAAGGCGTAATTAACATGTAATTATTGCTGAGAACTGATAATCGTGAAATTTTTCGAAAGTATATTGCACATCTGCTCTACATCGCAATCAACTTCAAAAAACATATATTATCATGAAACAAACTATTTTTATTATTGCATTAATAAGATGAAGGTTAATTTATCACCATTTCGTGAGAATTTGTTTACACTACACATATTTGTTTCATTTCACAAGCAGGTAGGATCAATTTCTAACAATTTTATTTCCAAGAAGTTTATGGATATAAAAACAAGATTGCTGGTCAAAAGGAGTTATTCCCCTTTTATATTAGTTACAGCAAAAAATGCTAGAATTCTGAAATATTCCAGATATTGATATCACTTTTCAATTAACCCATGCGAAATCTAGAATTCGATCAGTCATTATATTCTTCCTACCATCAATTTTCTAACGATCGGTCAAGAGTAATAAGCATCAAAAATATTATCACGTGGAAATATTTTGGCATCAGGCAGCGTAAAATCTGAGATATATTTAGAGGACATTATATATTAGATGAAATGTTATGGATGATCACTCCACAGATCGAAATATGAAGCAACCAGCTGAGAATCTCAGGATTGTACTTCAGCTTGATAAATAAAAGTTTGGTTCTGAACGGTGGCTCATTTATGTATAATCCTGTGTGACAATCATATAACTATCAAACTTTGGATGGCAATCAGAACTGCAACACGAACTAAACACATATTTGATTTGATTTATGTTAAAAGTTGAATGAATAATTCATGATGCATCGAAATAATTCAGAGAAAAAAATATGTTTATAGTTTTGAAGCATCACACTATGTTTCACTATGAAATTCATTTGGCAGACTCTTAGATAACTGTACGAATATTTCGGTTTAATTTGTAATGATTTTCGATTCGAAACATGTATAGGTATGTTTCAGTTAAGAGTCGTATGAATTACGATTGACCCTACGATATAAAATTGCAGATTTTCCGAGAGAATATATACAGAGGTTTTTTTTTTAAATTAAACTTCCCACGAAAGGAGACATCCTGTAATGTTCAGAGAACATCGTGAGAACCAAGGGAAAGGAGGTAGGAGTTGGTGTTCTTTTCAAATTTCTGAAGGTGATATGCCTCGGGAAACACCTCCCTGGGCAATGTGTTCCAGAGTCTCGCTGTTCGTTGGATGAACGAGTCTTTGAAAAGAGATGTTCTGCAGGCCACCAAATTAACCACAAAGGGTGTGAAGACTGGAAGGGTTAACCTCGAAGAGACCGCCAAAGGAGGAACGATTGTTGATATTTCAGAAGAGTATCGCCCATGAAAATATCTATAGAATAGAGACAGATCGCTAACCCTTCTACGGTGTTCCAGAGAAGTGAGCGAAGTATAAGAAATCACTTGAAAGTGCTAATTTCAAGAAATGAATAATGGTTTCTTCAATGTTCATAAGAATCACGAGCATGCTGAATTTAAGATGGTTTTTCTGAGTAATGTATTAATCCAACCATTTGAAATAGAATGCTATCAGAATACAACAAACTCGAATAAAGTGATTCCATCTGTTTCGAAGAACAAGAACTACATTGAGAATTACTTTCACTTCGTCCAGCTCTCAATGAACTGAAGTGAAGAATACTTCAATTTATATCGATATAGTAGGTGCTGACTCCAACCAAAAGATGACGTCCATTCTTCAGCTCATTCTGACACACAAAAGTATATCAATTAAACAGGATTTAACTTCGAATACAGGAGACCAAGAAGAAATGGAGATGACATTTCTCTCTTTGAACATGTTTATCTTTCGTGTTGTGATTGAACATAATCTGAAATGCGATGTAGTGAAATCTAATGTATAGATACCGGGTGTAACAGGATCTCCGTTAGGTTATAGATTGGAATTTAGGATATCCCAAACTCCACTTATGTGGTAAAATTGGATTCAGAAAATTATGCAGATTTCAGAAATGTGATAGTATACAGGGAGTTCCATTTTAAAATCCAAAGTTGGCTTAAAAAAATCATTTATAGATCAAAAATTGCCGCTTACTATGTTTATGAGATTTATGAGGAATTTCAATCAATTACCTTTAAAACTAACGGAGATACGGAGGTTGTCCTTGTTACACCCGGTATATATATACAGCAGATATTTATGTGTAGTATTTTAATAGAAATATTGTTGAAGACGTAAAATCACACACACATGGAAAATAAATACTGAAATTTTATCGTATTTCGTGCAGATTTTGTTACACGGCTTGACATATCGTTGAAATTGAAAATATTTTACATAAATATGTTTCAAACAATGTATTAAAGTTCATAGTTTTTGAAACCTTGTTGGGTATATAATTTTCTTCTGAATTCTTATTGAATGGAGTCTTCAACTTAATGCGAAATATAATCACTTGCTAAGCTACTTAGTCATTCAAGATTCGATTTCTGCCAAGGAGAGTCTAGAGAAATGGTAGGCTACACCCATATTCCTATCTGAATTCGCCTAGTTACGAAATACTCATAAGAACTGACCAGTAGCACTATAAACATATATCATGTCGCATAACATGATTGATCGGATTTATTCTCCTATTAGATTTTATAGACCAACTCTTACTTTCATTCGATACTCATGAGGATTCAGATTTGTGATCTATATTTGCTGCTTTCATTTTTGCACTATTAGTGAGACTAAAGCAGCAAGGATTAGAATAAGACGAAATAACATAATTTCGTCTCTTATACGAACGAAATTTACTAGGAATAATCTTCTTTGGGAGAGAATGCAGATTGTGGACAATTTCATGAAACATTTTTGGCAAGTCTGTGACAGGCAGGCAGGCTGAATAGTTTGTGTGAGTGGTAAATTTATTTCCCCAACAATTTTATTTCGGTTATTAAATATATTATACATACACCCAAATACCAATATTGAAAATTGGAGAGATATCAAAGTATTCATATGTAAACACGAATGATCATGAATTTCAGGAACATCACAAAAGCGATTCGATATTATGAACGATAATTAGTTACTTCGAAATTTCATTATTTCTTGATTGGAAAACTTACAAGATATCAATAAATCAGCCTTTGCTAGTCATGTATCACAATTCCTCTACGCTAAGAAAGAATATCTCCTTCCTTTACATTCTCTCATTCCATTAACTTCTTTTTGAGTTTACTGTCATTAGGAGTTGAGCTATGACGTTTCTCAATCCTGGACTGGACAGCTGTTGGTAATGTGCCTAAGACTTTTCAGGACTCATCAGCGATTCTTTTTCTCCAATTCTAAGGGTTTCAGGGATGCACTTGGATATTTCCTTGTTTGCGACTGAACGATCGATTTAGACTGGACAAGCGTGATTTTTAGTAGTTATTCTGTTGTTCGAAATTCATTGGTGGCTTCAGTCGAACGATTCACAAATGAGAGAAAATGCTCAGTGAACACTCTTTGACATTGGCTCATAGTAGTGATGCACAAATGCGGTTCTATAAGGCTCTTCATCTCTTCATATTATAATTACAGTATTCATTCTTGATACATTTTCTTTCATGGATATATCAGATTGGATGACTGGGTGAAAAGATGAAGGTACAGCTGAATGTAATTATCTTTCAGTGGTTAGTTCGTCATTATGATGCAATAGAAAAGGTATTATCAAGTATCTGAATATGTGAAGTCGATAGATCAACGACCTCTAGCTCTAACCGGATTTGAAAATTTTGGGATCAACTGAGTTCAATGAAGGCATGAAGGTGATTATCCTATACTTCAACGACCAACAGAATGAGTGTATGAAATAGTAATTTTCCTAACAAGTGCGGAAAGTGATGCTTTCCCTCACGCGACTGCCGTTAAATCGGGTAAGCAGTCGAGTACGGGAAAGACACCTTCCGCATAAGTTAGGAACAATATTTTTTCTACAAGTGTAGGAAACAAATTCATTAATTGTGGCAATGTCACTGAATCGAAAATTTCATATAAGTACGCTTTGTCTGTCACTCTGACAATTACAAACAAATTTGTGTATTGATCGTCATGACAACATCAATTGTTACCTACTCGTTATCAGATCAATCAAAGCCTATACATAGGGTGATTTTCATAACAATACATTTTTATTCATCAATATTTGTTAATTTTTTCAATAAATAGTGCAGAATGATGGATGACTTTGAACAAATTCACTTAGTATTGCAATAAAAAAAGCTTTCATATTTTGCCCACTACTTATGTTTTACGAGGATATCATATAAATATTTTCCCGCACTAGTGTGGGAAAACTTTTTCCGCACAACTGTGGAAAAATGACACTTTCCAAACTGAATTGCGTGCGGGTAGAGGATGAATCTCGCACGCTTGTAGAAAAACTATATTTGAGTTCAGCAAAATAAAGTATATAAATACTTCCCAATTCGACCAACTTTGGAGTAATATCAAACCTTAAAATATCAAGTATATGTATACATAATAACGAGAGTAATTATTTTCGTTTCTCTTTTGTTATTTTACGACAGAGAAGATATATTTTGAAACTACAGTAGAAATTTTCATGAGCATGACTTTCAACGGAACTAATATTGCGTCTCATATTTCATAATATAATGATTGAGAAAATGTTTGGAAAATAAAATTCTCACTCCAGTTATGTCTAGGCTTGGCTTGGTCAAAACATCAAATAAATCAGTGAAACGATTTAAATTGGTATTACATCCAAAAAACAACACACCTCGAGAATCATGTCGCAAAAAACTATTATATTACATTGATTATTTTAATTAGATCACATCTGATCTAATAAAAAACTATGGATATAATTAAAAGTGAAAGTTTACCATCTATAAATTTAGAGAAGCTTGAATTCGAACCTAGAGATAATAGCACCACTCTGAAACAATAATTATTAAAGCGAATGGTCAAACTTTATTTGGTCCATGATGAACCCTGAGGCCAGGACATACATGTGAATGATTGTAGATTCTTGTATGGAGAATATTAGAATGGAAGAGATAGATGATTGGAGATTTTCATGAGCTATTGAATTTTGCAGAAGTACCCAACCTATACGTTCTGTAATTATTTTTTGTTGTCTTTATTAAAGTGAACTCGATTGTTTTCATTCACCAAGAATAGAGTTCTCTCTAAACAATAGGTTATGAAAATTATTACTTTCTCAATTTCAATACAAGCGTGCTGACTGTAGCGAAAATTGTTTTTTTTTATTATCCATTCAGTATTTCTGAGAGGCAGCTCATTCATATTATCCAATGTTTCCTAAACGAAAAAGATATACACATAATAGAGCATTTCAAAAAAAAAAACGAATAGCAGGAATAATATTCATCAATCAAACATAACATATAAAATTCGTCGATTGAAGTCGTTTTTTTTTTCACAAACACACTTCTCTACCAAGTCTCTCAGGTTAGCAAAGTGCATTCATACTTGGCTTCATGAAACATAGTTTTCGACAGATCGCGAATCTGGAAAATAAGTGTGTTAGATATTTAATAATGTAATTTCATTTCACATTGACTCGAAATTCATTTTGTTGGTGACAAATGAATAAAAACCGTATTCAATTGAATTAGTGGAAGATATTATTTTATTCCTATTCATGGACGAAATTATTAATATACACTTATATTGAAATGATGATAGTAGTACGAATTCTTTCGTGTTATCGTTGTAATAATCATTTCACGATATCAAATCAATCAATCAACATCCCATTAAACATTTTATTGCTATCCATAAACATTAGAAACTCTTGGAGGTGTCTTGTAATGTTAATGTATTCATCTACAATCATCACTTTGATTTATGTTCCTATCAATTCCGAAACGTTTACTGATTAATAATCAACAATCTTAAATTTATGCCAAAATTTACTGATATGAAAAATATGTTTCGTTGTATTTTATTTATAATAGTCTCTTCTTGTATTGGAGACGTCTAGGACTTCCATAGATTTATATAGATAAATATATAATACGTGAATCTGATTTGTGCATTCACTATCAATTTTAATAAACGAATAGACCTTGAGCTGAAGATAATCGAGAAGTTCGAGAGGATATACAGATGCCAGTATTAATGTATAGATTTCAGTAAGAAATTTCACTGGTTGAGACTTCGTACATAAAAGATGCCAATGTTGATAAGTACAGAAAGTACTTGAGACTAGTATTGTGTCATATGGTTTTGAGTATTTTTCGAATGTTTTCATATGGTCATAGTCTAGAAAGTAGCACAATTATGTTTTGAGATAAACAATGCAAGCAAAGACTGTATCCTCTGAAAATTGTTTATTGTAGTAATTTCCAATTGTAATAGTCACAACAACAATAAAACTTCGGTAATCTACTTTAGCCAAAAGATAATGAAATAGATATCAGATAATTTGAATGATAGCTTAGAAATAGCCCATGTGTCTTCTTTAGATTATTTTCAATTATAGTGAGTGTATTCACGCAAACCCAATTGGAATCCGAACGAATTCAATTGAAACTAATAAAATGAAATCATGTTATGCATTGATGGTGCAGAATTAAGATTCAACTTGAAATATAGAGAGGTCTTAAAAAAAATCGTCTTGTCAGTCAGATAGGCATTTGCTACCAATCCTTATTGTTAAAAAAGCCGGGATTGATATTGATATGCTTGTTTATTGCTGCTATATTTCATTGATGAAAGTACGTCTTTGAGTCTCAAGTTCTCGAATATGTGATGGAATGAATTGAATAAACGATGTCCGCAAGAAGAAATTTTCGTTCGTAAAAAAAAAACATAGGAGCTGATTTTCCGATTGTATTTCAATACTGCAAGACTATAGATTTATTTAAACTCTGAAATAATTTCGTGGTTTAATCTCCTTATCAATTTGTAATTATATCTAGCATAACTGAACGTATGATCTGTATATCCTTCATTTTTAGCAGTAATTCCTCTGTAATTTTTTTTATTATCTTGAAGAAAATGAAGTGATAAATTATAATATGATATAATTATAAATCCATCCTCGTTTCGGAAGTCTAAAAGTTGTCGTCGGAGATCAGATAACTTTTTGAGTGACCATAACTGCATTACCTAAACAGTACTCGAACATATGGTAATATTGTTCGTTACAAGTTACACAGTGCAACTACTCGCCGGGATCTATGAGCGCGTGTAGATGCTGCCCACGAATACACGCGCAATGCAGCAGGAGCGAGAGTAAAAGACCTGCCGCCGAACGGCCTCAGCAGGAGTCTCGGCTGCTGTGGGCGCGCCGATTCGTGAGAGAGCACTTTCCTGCTTTCTTTCGGAACGCCATTCGACCTTGCCAGCGTACTCGATAGCCCAGGAATATACAGGGTGTTTCACGGTCGATGGTACTACAGATATTCACGAGAAAACGAAACACTGAACTTGATTACTTGAGTGTTTTAGCGATTTTGAAAAGCTTCAATGGGGCAGCGTATCAACTGAAATATCTTGTATTAAATAGCATTTTTTGAATTGCAGTTACATTCCAATTATTTCTTGATTGTTATTTTCCAAAACGAACTCTATATAGGTTTCCAATTCAATAGTTATCAACAATATAATTTTTCCATACTTATGTTTATAGTTTATACAAAATCTCTAGCCCAATCTAATGGTTACTAATTCCATTTAATTTTGAGAAATTTGACGTTGACTTTGCCCTATTGACTTATGTATAATCAGTTCGAAATGATTTGATTCCCTCACATGCAAAGCGGACAAATTGTGATATTTTTTTTTTTTCGAAAATGGTCGAAAATATTGCTTGTGATATTTTGACTTATTATTCAACAAACATTGCAATAAACCATTTGTATGCCGAAAAAGTGCGTGGAAAGTAACATTAACGTTGATGATGTGGCATTTTTAGGAGAGTATAATCAATTTCGTATGGTAGAATTGAAATGAACATCAATGTTTATGGTAAGGTGAACATTCTGCTTCACTGGTTGGTAATTCGAACAAAAATACAAAGGAATTTCACGCTTGCGGTCGTAAAAACTATAAAGACTATCTCTCTCTCTATACTCTTGAAACAAACTAAAATAGTTTATTGATGAAGTTGTGATATCAATAATCTTAGTGATCATTTTAATGAGCGTAGATGATTCCTATGTTCAATTCAGAAACTAAAATTGAGAGAAATACAAATAGCATTTCAAGTAATGGTATCAATGACTTCGATTCCGATATGTATGTCAACTATCATCGAAATCTAATGTATATATTCTAATGTATATATTCATTGTATTTCATTTTATAATATTTTGACATATTGTACTGTGTTGTATTCTATTGTTTATTATTGTAAGTTCATTGTCTTGTATTTTTTTATATATCTACATTTTGCATGTTTATGCCCTTTACACCTCACATTCCTATGGTTCTCATCACTGTTTTTATATATATATATTTTTTTCTCATTTTTGTGTTTTAACATTTTACATATTTGAATTTCCTCGAATATATTTCTCTTTTTTTTATTAACAATTCCAAATACCTACATTTATAGACTTTTGAATACTTTTGTTATGGGAAACAAGTGCTCTACACTTATCTCTAAACCACTTTATTCATTTCCAAAATGTAGCCATTTCTTTGTATCCATATTTATTATTCTGAATAAAGTTATATTATTATTATTATTATTATTATTATCATCATCATTAACCAGAAATGAAAATCATCTGATATTAGGGTTATTGTAGAATTATATCTCTCCTTCCGTCGATTTGAAAAGGAAATTGATTATATAGATATTACGAAGAACGAAAAATATATCGAAAACACAACTGATATTTATCGAATTCGAAGAGATACGAAGTTGGTTGAATAGAGGAAAAGTCGCACATTTTTTGATGAATAATAATTTGAAACTATATCGATCATATTTCTAATAGTTTCGAAAATGTCGCGAAAAATTGGGATTTTTGATTTTCGTTCGTTTTGATTTTTTTTTGGGGGGAACTGATCATACTGGTCATTTTTAACTGAAGGCAGTTTTATGGAGGTTGTGGATATGGCATCCCCTTTTAAGTAACTCCTGAAATAGCGAAGAAACACTTATCAACTTCAGTTTTTGTCATGAACGCCATCTTGAATTTAAATATTTCCAGGTAATGTTTGTCATTCTCTTCACAACGATGTATCACAAACGGTCGTTCAATTCCATAGTTTTGCCAAAAATGAAATTTTTCATTTCTTTGAGGAGTGCTTTGGAAAAAAGATTGTACTTCTGTTGTCAATCAAATTTTTGACAGCTTGATCAGATTCCAAATCATGTTATTCATGTTCAAACTGTTTAGTACAATTAGTGTCATAAAAATTGAAGACAAGAATCTAAAATGTCCGTTTTCTGTGATAGCTTTGAAACCATTATTATCAATTTCTCTTCGGATTATTACACAGCATAGTGGCATTCGAATAACGGACAGCCTATACATCGTCATGATATTCAGTCGTAAAATTAAAATACTACAATCTTCTATTATTAACAGAGATAATGATGTTCGAAAATTCGATTAGAATTAGGTGAAATGCATAAAAATTGATAACGAAGCGGTCCTCGCGAAATACCCGCGAAACACATCGCTCGCTCGCATGTAAATTTCTTGTTTTGATGCTGGGCTGGGCAGGTGAAAGGACTCGGGCAAGGATTCAGATGGAATTCTGATACATTTCTAAAAGAGATCAGTCGAAGAGAGCACATCTCTTCGGAGCCGTCAGCGTCGCGTGTTACCTCGATCTGTGATCTAGCAGACTCTGCTGCTCTTTTCAGTTCGTGACAGTTGTTAGTTCAAGGTGGACGATGGCTTTAGATGCGATGCAGGTGAGCGAAGAAATGTAACCTTCACCTTAAGTGCATTCTATGGCGCGTGGTATTGCTTTTTTCGATGTATTTTTCGAGATTCGGGAAGGATTTTTACAAGACAAGTTCACGAGAAATCGAACGTTATTATATAACTGGAAGATATAATACATGCAAAGGACAATATACTTTTCTTCCATCAAAATTTCACCGCGGAACTCCCATCAAGCGATTGGGGAAGTTTTATAAAAAAAAATAAGGCCAGAAATTGTTACAATTATATATCTGAAGCTGAAGTATCCTTAGTAAGAGATTGATTTGGTTACCGATTGCTAATTACATTAAATATCGTTTGTTTTTCTTGTAGTTATGTGAGTTTTTTAATTATTGACTAATTCTGTATGATTGACTGTGTCACCCCAATCATATGAATTTCGAAATGTATGATGATAAACAGAGCATTAGGTTCGGTATTAGTTTTGAATTTCACAGAATAGGAGCCATACAGAGTATTCTTTCAGAAACAAGCTGATATTCAGGCGATTTTTTGACTTATTCCAATAAAAATCTTCCCGTGAATGATCCAACTTCAGATTCACGAAGTGTTGAAGATTTAAAAAAATACGTTTTCAATTATATTCATCAAATAAGATACATCCATTGAGGTGAATTTTTTTATGTATATATGTTATTTTTTTGAGATTTGCATCGTACATTTTTGTAGAGAAAAATGCGACAACACTGCTTTTTCTCAAGATCCTTATTAATTTGTGGGCAAAATTGATCTCCTGAGTTTGCTTTGTCTGACGCAGTTTTTGGTAAAAAAAATAAAATTGTTCGCTGTGCAGAAATGTCGGAGCTTTGACTTCAAGTTGCACTACAAGAGATAGTTCTTTATATTCTTAAAGATTTTAATTTATTCTGAATATAAGGCGATACATGAGGATTTTTGATTTTTCACTGGATTTTGGTTTTGAAAGAAACCTTAAATATTTGCGAATTCAGATATATGCATCGAATTATGTTAATTGAAATTGATCAAATTATATTTGAAATGAAAATAAACGAAAAAAAGCTCTCTCAACTGGTGGTTATTGAAAATCATTCAAATCACTGGTTCGTAATCGGTTTTATTTTTTTATCGCTAATGATTTCGATTCCACATTCACCAGATGTTATTACTTTTGATTCAATGTGATCATAAATTCGTTTAATTTGGTGACCTTGAATTGATTCTACTTTTATTCGACATTACATTTATTACTGAATGCGAAGGAGAAACTCTGAGTTGTATTAAATATACTATTCTGGAAATATTTTAACATAATATCCATGGGAACATTATATGAAACATTTTATAAACGTGTTAATATTGTTTATTACTTCCTTTTCAAGCCCACTAGATAATCTATGGGAATTTTATAGTGATCGACATAGATATAAAATCATGGCATAATAATCGATTGGTATTTTTTGGTTTGATTAACTATGCGACTGATCACTATTTGATGCTTATCTGTTCTATTTCCCACGAATTTTATCAAACCCCGATATCAGGCACTTCCTGGTCAGAAATATTGATTCAACTACAATTCAAGAAATGACTGTAACTATTTTATGCTGTATTAATTATACTTCCTTTAATGGGTTCATCAATACTTTCATACCCTCTATAAATTTTTGTCATCAATAATGGAAATAACCCTATTTAGAATTATCTTATTCACAACCATTTATTTCAATGTTTTCGATATCAATTATGATTTTTCAATACCCAATAAATATTTTTCAATACCTAATATTCATGGAAAATCTGTGCTCCAACGAAATATTCCGAATAAAACTTTCATACATTTCTTCTTTTCATTCCATTTCCCATTAATTCAGAATCTTCCCCGAAATCTTTTCACTATGTGTATATTCGATTGTTAAACGGGTGATTATTTTCTATGAAAAAAGCATCAATTAGTGAATAGCACGTCTCATTTCGCGAAGAGAAACTCATATAAACAATAGTGCCTACCAATTATTTTTGTCATTAAATTCATAAATTTTATTCTCAGAGTTGATTCGAATGATGGCCATAACTGTTACAGTTCAGATTTTCTTAGTCTTTCATTCATATCGTCATCATTCAGTTCTGCATTTCTTTTACAATGTGAAATGGAATATAATCCATTATCACAATCATATTTTGTGGATACAATGGAATAATAGATTATGATAGGTAGTATTTTTCAACTGAAATATCTCTCAACAAAAGCCAAGCTCTCATTCTACTCCACCGTAGAAGTGGGGAATTGGATGAATCTTTGATCAAAAATCCATTTTATAGTTTTTGAACACGTGAAGATTATCCTTTGCTATTTGACTTTCCCTTAAAGCGACAAAAAAAATTGAGAGAGTCCATTGAATATCCGTTCACCATAGAATTGAAACACTGAACTTGATATTCAGTGAACAGTAGAGAGAGGAAAAAGAAACAGCTTACAAAATTCCAGTATCAGATTCTTTTGTCTGAAAACTGTGAAATTGAGCAGTCCAGACTTTTTCTTTGTTTATGAAGACTAATTGGGTCACCGATGAAATCATTTTTCTGCATCACTATTAGTGTCAAGCGTGCTAACTGGACCAGCACTAAACAGATTAACTAGATGCATTTATGCATATTTCATACAGGATGTCGAATGAAAATAACATCTGAACGACTATAGAGTGAATGCATTAAATTCTTTTGATCAATTGCTCGAAGTCTTGTTTTTTCATGAAAATCTTTTTTTTTTCATGTTCTCTAATTTTCTCACATTTAGTGGAGCTCTTTGATTATGAGTTCCATTTGTATATTTGTACTACCATAAGATAATGCTGTTTCATTTCCATTTACCTAATAAATATTCAGTGATCATGATTATTATAGTAGTATCGTTTAAAGATTCAACGTTATTTGTTGAAGTTGCTGATGGCATTCCTGCTGATTGTGATACATGGACACGCTTTGAAACCACCTGGATATGTGGAGCCTCAGAAGGAACTAGACTCAGTGAGTTGAATTCTTTGAATTGAAAATCATCTCATTTGAATGCTTCAAAGCATTGTATTAGGGAGCAGTTAATAGTTGAAAATATTATGATCAATCTTGCTACAGTGTTAGTTTTTTCAAATCGCTCATTAACTCTTCTCAAATAATGAACCGTACATATTTTTATGGAAATTGAATGTATACAACAACGTAACACTCAGATAGTGATCAATATGGAATGAATTCAAGATGAGAATCACGAATACTATATAGATGAATTAGCAGAAATTTTCTTTTCTATCTAATAAAATATAAATAAAACAGTGAATTGGGACATTGAGAATGAAATTTTCGAATTGGTTATATTTTGAAATCAATCCGTATAAGAATTGAAAAAATATAACAGTATCGGAAATAATGTATCTTTGGCATAGACAAAAATCTTTTGTCATTTATACTTCCAAATCAAGAGAAAATCACCGCTATTTCCCTCCTACAACTATGAGAGGGGAAATAGCTCTCTCAATATTTAGCAAGTTATTCTTATCGCTTTCATTGAATCACAGTACCCAATACTGTGAAGAAATTGGATACAAAACAAATAATTCGACTGTTTTTTATCTTCTTTTATCTACCACCTTGAGTATAGTCGAAGTTTCGATAATATTCATGAGATTCTGAAATTTTGGCTCAATTATTTTTCAGTACATATTCATAAGAGTGACTTTGAAATTTTCAGAGACCTCCTAGGTACGAATATGGTTATAATGTCAACGTTGAAAAAGGAGTTGCAAAACAGGGAAAACAAGAGGAACGAGATGGTATTTATGCTTCAGGAAGGTAATCTTTTCTATTCATTACTCAAAATATACTGGTCCTCAATCAAATAATACTATTTCCTGTCCTACTTGAATTTTGGATACCGTCTCAGTCGTTTTACAGGTACTACGTTCAAGGAAAGGATTCGAACCAAGATGTTCGCTATTTTGCAGATGACTGGGGATTTCACCCGGCTGTAGAATACAGCAATGCAGGTCCTCACAGCAACTCTAGAACAAAATTTGCTTTGGGATTTGAAGCTGTACAACAGCTCAAAAATAAAGAGGTAAGTAAAATACTGGTGATCAATTTAGTAGTGATGATAG
Organism: Plagiodera versicolora; assembly: GCA_037013635.1. Lineage (NCBI taxonomy): Eukaryota > Metazoa > Arthropoda > Insecta > Coleoptera > Chrysomelidae > Plagiodera > Plagiodera versicolora. The sequence goes on from CM072990.1 coordinate 6,097,343, forward strand.
GTACTCAGTTACCCTTGTTGAATTGGTAGTCTATCAATTCAAGAAAGGAAATTTAGATAATATACTAGAATAAACTTGAGCACGAAGAAAATGAGAATTGAATAACAATAAATGGCTCACCTGTTATAAGAAAATAAGGAATGGTAGGTTTCAGTACATTGAAATCTCAATGACTGACTAGATGCATTCTATTCTGAACTTTTGTTACTCAGGAAAAATTTACAAAATTTTGTTTAGACAAGAAAAATTTATACGCTTTCTTTTTTACTTTGACATAATTTCATCATCTTCTAATAGATTCATAATCTTGATATCAAATTTGAAAAAGAATTATTTCCAATTCGAATCAGTATACTGCTAGCTATTGATGATTCCACATCATCATTAGAATGAGAGTTATATAGGAATGGAATCAAGTATGTTAATCGTGAAGGTGTCAAAAAAACGTTGAGTGAGCTCATTCGACTCAAATGAGTTAATTCGTTGAAAGTGAAGTTGAAGAAAGTAAACTAGAAAAACTACTTCAACAGGTATATTGAGAGGAAGTGGTTCAATGAATAACATTACCATATGTATTCTAATGATTCCTCTTTGGATTTATTATAATTTCTTGAAGAGAAAACCATGATGAATTGGAATTGATTTATTATACTGGGTAATTCGGGAGCTGGTTAATTTTAAAATTGAAATGAGATTGCCTATAAATCACTCAAGCCGTAAAGTCACTCACATATAAGTCAATATTAATTCAACTATATTTTCAGAACAATCAGCCACAACTTCAAGGTCTACCTGAAACAGGCAACCTTAATAAACAAGGACCACAAGTACTGCAGGGAGATTCTGAACCGATACCATATTTAAATCAACAACAGAGTGCTCAACACCTGCCATTTTTCTCCCAATCTTCCAACCAGGAGGTAGAAAACAATCAGCCTCAGCAGATTCCTCAGCAAACTGATCCATCGAATAACCAGGCCTTTATACAGTCTCATCAAAAGTTTATTTTACCAGAGGAATCTAACGAACAACACACTATCAATCTGCAAAATAATGCGCAGACTCTTGCCGACCTTGAACGAAAAATACATGATATTCGGGGCTCTAATGAAAACTTCATCGTTCCACAACAACAAGATCAATTGCAATTCGAACATCAGCAAATATTTATACTACCCAATCAGAATCGGCAACAACAAGATGCATCACTACAAAAACAAGTTACACAGTCACAAGGAAATTCATATGAACAACAGAGAGTAAATGAAGAATTGGAATCCCAGAACGTCAATCAACAACAGTTCGAAGAATTCGGTTTGAAAATACAACCTACTAAACAGAAGCCTAACGCTAAATTGATAGAGACTACTCAACATCTAGTGTCTGGTCAAGATGTTTTGGATATCAACAGCGCAATTACGAGACAACAGGAAGTTAATGTAGATTCTACCACTGCACAATATTCCAATTATCACCACGAATCCAATCAGGAGCACTCACAAATACCTTACGTTTCAACTACTCCTTGTAGCCATGTACAAACCAGCTTCAAAGAACAGCCTATAGTAGTTGCTGATTATGATGAATCGAACGCTCAATTCTCTTCATCTTCCTCTCATACAGAAGAAGGTACAGACACGTTCTCGAACACTGTGAGGACAGTTGAGTCCATCACAACCACTTACGAAACACCTCTTCCTACAACAGTCAGTACAGAATCATTGGCACCAATAACAGCTGATATAAAACTCCAAAATATAGAGCACCACGACCGAGTTTTGGAGAGTGAGCAGAAAGCGAATGGAAAAGTTCAGATCCAAGAGAGCATTCCTTATTACCTAGGAAAATATGAGTACCCCGCTGCATTGAGTGAACAATCAAACGTTAACCATTCTTCTGAAAATATGGCCGATAAAGCGAAACAAGACCTGGAATTGAGCACAACATTATTACTGTTTCCTGAGCTGCCCAAAGCAGAAGCTTTAGTACAGAAGTCCTATCAGGAGGTCGATAATCACCTGACCGAGCAGCAATTACCTGATTCAGATGTAAAAGAGCGGTTCCAGAAGCTCCAGGATGACGTTGCAAAAGCAGATACCAGTTCACAAGAAGTCCATAGGTATAATCAAGAATATAGAGAAAATTATCAGCAAGGAATAAGCGCATATGATGCTCAAAACTTGAATATTGATTCAGTTCATGTTAATCAAAACTTTCCTGAATTAACAAGAATCATTCAACAACCTTTCCCAGTGAGAGTACCTTATGAAGTACCTTATCCAGTTGTGAAACAAATTCCTGTTCCTGTAACAGTACAGAAAGTGGTAGAAAAACCAGTGCACATAACTAAATACGTTGAGAAGCCCGTGCCCATTCCACAACCATACCCAGTTGAGAAGATAGTAGAGAAACCAGTGCATATTCCCGTGCATGTGACGCGCTACATTGATCGACCCTACCCTGTAGAGGTTCGCGTACCTTATCCACAACCATATCCAGTCGAGAAGCTCGTTCACAATATCATAAGACAGCCATACCCAGTCGAAGTGAAGGTACCTTACCCAGTAGAGAAAATTATTGAGAAAAAAGTACCAGTAACTGTAGAAAAGATTGTTGAGAAGCCCATCACTCGCTACATAGATAGACCATATCCCGTGGAGAAAATCGTACAGAAGTCTGTACCCCATTATGTTGACCGACCTTACCCAGTGAAGGTTGAAGTACCGGTACCACAACCTTTCTACGTTAGGGTTGATGCACCCAGACCTCATGCTGAGCAAGCGTATCAAAGAGGACTCTACCAGCATCTCCACGAGCAGAATGCACAACAGTCACAACAACTGGCATTCTTTTCCAATCCATACGCTTACGCCCCTCAGATCAACCAGTATCTTCCCCCAAGAAAAGAAGTGCTGATCAATAATAATGGTTATTTGCCTCCTAAACAGTTCAATTCTGGGTACCTGCCTCCTCAAGCAAGTGATTGCTCTCATGGTCACCTAGGGATGGATTCTAATGACCACTTTGGACTCATACCGCCGAAAATAGAGCATGAGAGAAGTTATACTAGGAGTTTTAGAAGCGCTAGACAGTTCGATGATAACAGCGTTCGCATGGAGTATGGGTTCATGCCTCCAATGGTACCTTCTTTGGAGATTGATGATAAAGGAAATCCAATAGACAAAAATGAAAAGTGAGAATGAACTTGAGGAGTTCGATATTGCCATATAATTTAATAGATAGTGTTTCTTGTACATTGAATGAACCTTAGTGGTCTTTGCGGTCGTTTCGGAATTGGTTGGGATTTTTATAGTTTAGATAAAATTGAAACTTGTTAAATCAAGTTATTCGTTTCGTAGAGTCAAGAGAAAAACTTGCAGAGAGAAATGTAAATATTTTTTCATGTCTATATTTTTAAGAGAATTCTCAAAATGTTCATCTCAAAATATAGTGATAGTTGAGTTTATATTTTTATAAAAAAATCTGATGCTTGTTGTTTTTTAATTTCATTGATGACCTCAATTACTAATACATAGTGTAAGCTGTTTGTGGTATATACAAATACTAATAATTATACTTCATTCATCTGTGAGATCATACATGATGATATAGGACAAGTCCAAATGGATTTGAGCAATACAAATACATCAAATAGGAGATTGAAGGAACAGAATAAAATAATCATGTAGATTATTTTTTTTAGATTCAAAATTCCTGATATACTTGTATACCAGGAAGGCTAGGTCAATATTTTATGTCTGGTCAATATGGTTTCGCAAGATTGTCTTCATTTCAATCTATAAAAATATCTTATAACCTTTTTTTTTGAAGGATATAAATACGATCTGATGTTGTAGAGTTTTCTCAGAGGATAAATCCATATTGAATATAAGACTCAATGACGAAACTTGCATAATAAGTACCTGATCAACGAAAGCAACCGATAATATCCGACACGATGTATATCATCGTTGTAAAAAGAAAGTAGTGACAGTGACAGATGGGTTCACATCATGGTGGAGAAGATATTGATCGATAAAAACAGCTATTAACAAAATTGTTGGTACATTTTCTTCATAATTTTTATTTTATTTCTTCTTGAAAATATCAACCTGAAATAATAATGATAGGTTCCAATATTTTCGATCACATACAAATTGAACATTGATAGATTTATGGTTGTGATAAAGTGTTGAATATGCACTTGGCAAAGCACTATGTTAACATATCCATGTGACGTAAATCCGATAAGTACTTTATTGTGGCTGAGAATAGAGGAGACAGTTCAAATCTCCTCTACTGTTTTTTTGGGATAATTGTCATTACGAATATAAGAACAAATTGTACCCATTTTGGACAAAGCAAAATTATATAGTTTTTTTCAGACGCATTCGACATCAGAAAAGTTATAACCTATAGATATTTCATTGTACATGATTTCTTGGATTAGTAATATGAAAATTAAATTTTTTTCTCGCTCTTCTCAGGAGCTATGTCCATCGTATAAAATAAATATCCACAACCTATTCAAGTATTTTTCGTCATAATATGACCATGATTCTGAATCTTATATAAAAGGTGTTTGGTAAGCAGATGACGAAAATCAGAAGAGTTATTCTAAGGACTATTTTGGGAGTATTTTATATTTCAAGTTTATAAAAAATCTTTTGATTTTGAAAAGAGAAATTGAGAAGAATTATATTCGATGCATTTCGAGGTCATCAATCAAAAAAATAAATCAAATCCTATAGATTAACTATTGTCGGGGTATTTGAAGTTGTTAGTTGTACTTTTCGATAAATGTCGCACATTTGTTGTTTCGGTAGGATGAACCGTTGAAATCGAAAATCAAATTATCCATCGATGAAATATTTGCGCGAACTCTATATTTGGCTACTATCGATTGAGAGTCAGTTTCATTTTCTTCCTCCTGATTGGGAATTTCAGTGACATCGCAGTCATCACGAGAAAGTTCTGGGACAGATGTATCGCCTTTACTCTTTTTCATTCCATCTATCATATTCACGAAGGATGTTATTCTGGTATCAGTTGAGTTTATTGGCAGCAAAATTTTACTTAACTACTGTAATGAAATTAATGCTGTTTAAAGAAAGAATATTGAATCTTTCCATAGCTATAACTCCTCGAATTTCATTCATGAACAACAAAAATATAGAATCTGGCAATGGACACAAACAAAAATCTTCAATCATTTAGATTTCATTGATATTCCTTACGTTATAATATAGAAAGTGGAAATAGAAAAGAGATATGAAATTTATAGGGAATCTACTGTCTGGAAATCCAATATAATGAAAATGAAAGTATACTTCTTCGAAAGAATGTTACTACATGAGAAGGCACATGTAAATGATTCGATTTTTCACAATGTGAATGCAGAGAAAGGATATATTTTGGTGAATGTTAATAGTGCCATCATTCCTGGTATACGAGAACGATAAAAAGTAAAAGGAATGCAAAAACGAATATTTAATTAAAGCGAATCACTATTCTAGTTATTATCTAATGATCTAATATCTGATGTTTGAGAAATTGCTTGCATATATACTCAATTACTTTATGATAATTAAAACGAAGTTTCCGGAAGTGGCATTTATTGTCCAACAATTATGAAACATAGTAATTCTGGTGAACAATACATCATATAAAATGAGGAATAAAAATGAAGAAACCTCGAAATTCCAATTTGCGCTAGAGAAAAAGGAAGTGATTCTATGCACATTCCTAGATATAGAGGTGGCATTCAATAATACCCATCTAAAAACCAACACACGAGCTCTCGCACATCATGATATCGAGGAAACTATCAGTAGATGGATCGAGAATATGTTGAAGAGCCGTGTAATGAATACTATTTCTAACACTAAACTGCAGGCTTGAGTTACAAGGGGCTGTTCACAGGGTGCATATTCTAACCCAAAATCACCACAGCGTATTGGGCTTTGCAGATGACTTGGATATCATGGAACAGGGAAAATTAAATACTACTGTTAAAGAAAGGATGCAACCAGCATGGGACCTCACTACTGGATGGATTAATAAGGAGAACCTAGCAGTTAGCCATCACAAAACTACAGTAGTAGCATTCACAAAACGAAGACGAAAAGAAGAGCAAGGAACTCTCTACCTGAATGGTACACCTATGGAGATGTCGGGGGAAGTTAAATACCTGAGAGTCATACTAGATTCCAGGCTAACTTGGAACTAACATCTACAAAGGGTTACAAAAAAGCAAACATGAGCCATATGGTTGTGAGAACATATGGCAAAACTTGGGGTTAGAAACCAAAAATTATACATTGGCATAAGTGGTAACACTTGCACGGTATAAGGTAAAGTCCAGACTCATCTGGGGATGCATCAACGAAGCTCTGACGCTGACAAGGTTAAACAGAGTTAAACTGATCTGGGTACCTGGGCAGAGTGGAAAAGAAGGCAACGAAATAGCTGACGAACTAGGTAGGGAGGGGTCAGCTACACCCTACTCTGGCCCGGAACCAGTACTTGGAGTGCCCAAGAAACTATTTGGCAACTCCATTGAAAGACGAGTCAAAGAATTACAAAGAATAGCCTGGGATAACATACCAGAACAAGAATATAGTAAACTTACCTTTGCAAAATAGTCAAAGGGACCAATCTTTTTCAGGGTATCGGAATGATAAGGTAAATACAATAAGCCTCCGTCTGCAGTATATCCCTCTCCTACTCCTGTAATAATAAGAAAAACATTTGATTGATGCTTTTATATTTCATTTTATTCCATTGTGTTTTTACTCTTTATTTCCCATTTTTTTATACCACATAAACTCTCTTTCAGTGCATTTACTTCTCTGATATTTCGCAAACTCTAAATTCATCTTGAATATTTTTTCTGGAAATATCTAATAATAACATGATATATCAATAATAATCAATAATAAATTATTCACCAATGGCATTTCAAGAATAAATGAAGGTTATCCCAAAAACTATGAGTTGAGAACTAAAATAAACGAATCAATTCGTGAATATTATGAAAATTATAATTGGAATCATTCTCATTATGGCAAATACTTCAAACTAATATTAGTATGATGTATATCATTGAATTCCATTGTATCATATATTCCTGTCAGATTATTGTATTCTGTACAATGATATGAAAATGTATGAATACAGAATAAAGCGATGATATTACGTCGATGATCCGTTGTATATTATCGAGGGAAAATCATGAATGTTGAGGAAGATCTCGTCTAATTCTTTCACGCTTCAAGATATACAATTAGCTAGAAAATAATTGGAATCCTAATAGACCAAGTAGATAGTGGCAGATGTCTGATAACTCTGATTTGAATATTACACATTTGACTCGTGTTATTTTGAATATAGTATTACATACTGCTAATTGACTTGTAGGTTGGAATATTTTATGCCACTTGTCACTTCATCTACCTGAAATCAATCAAGACATTCCACTGCTCCATCTGCATCTGAGAAATATCCTGTTTTCTTTATCACCAAACAATAATTGCATTTATTGAATTTCAATTATATTCATTACTCGCATCATGACTTTTATTGAAAAATTCATGAGAATAAAATACAGAAATAATGTATAAAAATTCGTGAATACCAACCATTGGTGTGATAGATCTACACTCGCAGAGGAGAAATGCAGATTCTTCAGCATCACATGTGGTATGGAGCAGAATGTATGTTTTCTCTCTTCAACACTCGTTTAACAGCATTTCACCAGACAAAGATACCCATTTGGAAAGAGTCATTATACTTTTAAATGTTGTGATGGGTGAGTATAGAAACGAAAGTCATTCTCGAATTTCTTTCAGTGTCAATGTTGAGAGACTAAGAGCAGGGTCGAGAAGTCTCTATTTCTATTGAATGTGTGCTTTTTTTGGAATCATGAATGTAAAAACTGTAAGTAATATTCAAAAATATTGATCTTGTAGAAATTCACGTTCTATTTGCCGATTTTCACCACATTGACTAATTTATATCGAAATTCCGCTGAATACATCACGTAATCGAACTTTTTTGGTGTCTTAATTCAGTTATTATGAAGAAAAGAATTCAATCGAATATTCTGGTGATTCACTTTTTTTCTGCTCAATAATATCAAATTCTCCTGACTATTATCACTCTAACTGTTTCATTTTGGGTTGATACAAAACTACATCATCAGAAATATCCTTCTCCTTTCTGGAGGTGAAAAATGGTATGTGTCGTGATTGTTTTCTACCCCTTTATGTTCCAGTGTCCTCTTTATATAAATTATTCTTCCAATTTCTTATTTTTCGAACAATTGGGAAAGTCTGAATTTCGAAAATTGTAATATTCTGCAACACTTCCGTTCAAAAATGACACGAATATGTGAAATTTGTCAATAATTGAAATATTCAAAATTTTGGTCTGAATTGGTTTTCCATTGAGGAAATATAAAAATATGAATTCAGGAAATTTCATTCTGTGATGCAAATAATGATTGGTTGGGAGTTGGTAACTTATCCATCACCTGAGAAATTTCTTGATTCGATCCAAATGAAAATTTCAATTGAATAAGGAGATGATTCATTATAAGAAGTTTCATTCTGATAAGTCATGAAAATTCATCAAAACATTCATTATGAAAGACTTTCGCATACTTTCTTTCAAATTCCACTTTCTCGTAAAATGTTCACGATGTTATGAAACCCATAATAAATATATTTAAATCGATGTAAAATCGTCGTCAGAATGAAAGATAGTGATTCGTTAATTTGTTACAGATAATTTTAATGATATGTGGGACAACTTTTTCTTCCGGTACACACGAACTGAACGTTTCCATGGAGACGAATAGAACCAGCAGAGACATCAAAGTATCCCAAGACACCAATAAAGACTCGATCTCTGAATATCAACCCCCAATCTTCAACTACCAAACTGCCAGACAAATGGCCATTCGGTATCAAGATCAACGTAAACAAAGGTACGTTCAGCAACAGCAAATGGATATGAAGCATGGATTATCAATGAGGATACTGAATTTACCAACAATATCGCAACATAAACAGCAAGATAACACTGAGGAATGGAAGCCATTTCAATCACCCACGATGTTGAAAAGAATTGTTGTGGGACAACGTAAAGCGAAGAATGTGAAATTGCAGAAGTACAGTAAAGCAGAAGCTAATGATTTGAATGAGGCTGGATCAGAAAAGCTTGAGCACAAAGAACTGATTGATCGCCACGACATACCGGAATCAGCAAGAGTAGCTGGAAATCTCGTATACTTGGAGCCATCTTTAGTTCAGCAAATTCTTGGGAGTTCGAAAGATGTCGAGGTTGTCAGCGATACTGATGGGCAGCAAATATCTAAAATTGATTATAGTGCCTTATCAGATTTGATTGGCAAAAACCCGAATGTCCAGTTGGAAGGTCTGCAACGACTTCTGAAAGAAAACACGCCTAAGTTTTCAGTGATTCAAGAACCACAACCATTCCAAGTCAAGGATCACACACCCATAACTGAGAAGTCACCCGATGTTCCTAACCCGAACACAAAGCCGAACATCAAAGTTGATCATGAACAAACTTCGAGTAGAGTGTCTTCTTTGATTCCATCTACTCCAGTTGGTCATAACGATTTGGAAAATATCCAGAAACAATTGGACGAGGCTTCAAATTTCGAAGCCAATGAAGCTTTCATCTTAGCTCAGGAGAGTGCTAGAGCTCACGTTGAAGCCCAGCATAAAGCTATCGAGAAAGCCCAGAAGGATATTTTCGAGAATCTAAAGAATTCTCTAGATACCCCTCAAGCACTAGCTCTGGTACAAACTGAACCACAGAAACAATTTATTTTTGGCCCAACACCAGAAAACTTGTCAACTACCAAGGACGAACCAAGTTTCAAAATTGAAATACCAGGAGAGAAAACTCCTATTTCACAACACTTGTTCAGGCCTAATTTGCAAGAAAAAGTGGTTTTCAATCCGTATTACGCTCCAAATCATAGTCAGGTGAAATCTCAAAATGAAGCTTCATTCAATATTCCTTACCCTTTAAAGAAGAACAAAAGCAATCAAAAACTTCCTGGTGGAGAAGAAGAACCATCCCAGACGTACCAACACTTTCAATTGGAGATAGAGCCTGCAAAACTGGAGGAATCAATTTCTGGTTCTGCTAAACAACAGGATGGTTCCAAAAATGTAAGTGAGAGTAACGTTGAACGGGTTGTGAGTCGCGTTGTTCGAGATATTCATGATTCGACGAACTTTGAAGAATATTATGAGTATTATGACGATAGTGACAGTAGAATTATATATTCCAATTCTTCAGATTTTCATGATGAATATATCGATAACGAACATGATGGAAGTCAAAACAAAACTTTGTACTCGTTTATGGATAGATCTAAAAATGTTAGTATTGAAGTAGATTTGGAAAATATTGAAAAGACGTTTATGGAAGATAATGATCATTACTTTGACCAAACTCATGAAAACGAAACTTATGGTATGACTGATCGAAAGTTTGAAGTATTTCCGTATAAAAAATTGATTCATAAGGAAAACAAGCATTTTAGGGAAACAGGAGATCAATCTGGATATTCTATTCCTCATGTAACTATTATTAATAATATAGGTGGGAAGCGAAATCGCAAACAGTATAGAAGGTTAAGACAACATAAAAGAAATCACATTCGTATAGGTATACCAAATTTGAGAAGAATTGAAAAACAAGTCAGTACTGCATTATTCAAAATTCAACGGTTGGTACGTCGTGGATTCGAATGATTACTAGATTTTCATTGACTTTCTCAACATCAATGTTACAAAATGCAAGAATTATTCAAAAATAGTTCTATAGGATGATTTTTCGAAATTAAGTCTTAGGTACGTAGTTTGTAAGATGTGTACAATTCTACTATACTCCATCATGAGTAAAATTCAGAATATATTTAGAAACTTCTTCTTATTTCACAATTCTGTCACCTCAGATAATCGATGAAACAATAATAAATCATTATCGGAGTTGAACTTCATTAGAATATTAAAGGAACCATAAACTCGTTTCATTCAATAATTGTCATCCACAAACGCATGAAAGTGATAGTTATAATGAAATCGATTTCGAATAAGCACAACATCTGTTTCCAGAAATTTTCATTATTCAATATATCACTAAATAGATTCGTCTAGAATTTTTGGATCATTTCAGTCGAAGAAGATATCTTATTTGCGATACGGTATGGCCCATAAGCTGAAAACAGTTTTAGGTAATCATTTCATCGAAAACAAAACGAATATATTATGGAATGATGAGACGTGATGGAAAAAAATCATTTATTGCAGTTGATTTCTGATAAGTTATTTCAACTTTATGCCTTCAGTGAATTTATAAGTCTCCGATCCGCCATTCTTCTTCTCGGTGTCTTGAAACCAAATTCATGGAATTATACTCGATCTAAAAAAGAAACATTTGAGGGTTCAGTAGTGGGTAAAAAAATTCAATATAGGTGTTATGATTTCGTGGAACTGCTTGAAGTTTAGATTAATATGATAATTTTTCAGCTATACAAACTTTATATAACTTTTATAAAATTTTCCTGAAATAATTTGATTGAGTGAAAAATATATCTTGCGCTCTTTTAAATCAGCCTCAATATTTGTTGGATGTTTATTCCACCTGAAATACTACGCCACATTAATATCTTGAAATAAATTAGTCTTCCTTCAATACATATTTCGTTCCAATATAAACTATGGCTCTCACTATTCCAGAAATAATATTGAAGAATAATAAATAGAGCACTTACCAAAACTTTATCCTTTTGTCGATTCAGAACATCTAATCGCGTTCATCTTCTGACAGATATTTTTATTACGGAAGATTCAACAACATAAGATGATGATACAAACTGGCAAGGAAATAATAAGGCGGTTATTATATACGTTCGGACAGAACAGGTGGTACTAAAAGTGTTTTCTTGCAACTCAATTGCTTCAACACTCACAAAATATTGCCAATTAACCTCATAAGCTTTTCTTTAGTAAACATACTTCCTAAATGAGTTTTAATCACTTTCTTCAAATATATACTTCTTTGTCTATGTTTACAAACTTTCACGAAGAGAAAAAAAAATTCTTCCTCATTGTTGAATTAGCATAATAAATCGCCTTCGATATGCCTGCGATGTATTGAATATCTTATAGCATCCTTCACCAAATTTTACGACTTCATACTGAAAAACTAATTGAATGTTCCAGGTGCAGTATGCAGCAAATTATGCTTTTGGATATAGAATCAAAGACGTAAAAGAAGGAAACGATTTCGGCCACCAAGAAAAAAGACAAGGCAAGAAGGCACAAGGTAGATACTACGTTTTATTACCAGATGGTCGCAAACAACATGTGGAATATTATGCTGATGATAGTGGCTATCATGCAAAAATTTCATACGATAAAGTTGCCCATCATCGCTGAAAATGGTTATCTGCATCAATATGTTTGTATATGTACTTGGTATTTGAGATGATCCATGGGTAATACAGTAACGGAAAAAATATATCTTGAGTATATAAAGAGTAAAAAAATACGCATCTATCTTTCGCTCTCAAGTGATCACAATTAAAATATTTTCTTCGAATTATTTCAGAAGGAATTCTAATGCTTCATCGATATTCAGCAAGTTATTTACGTTCTTATCAAACCATAATACCCTAAATATAATTGAGTGAATATTCTTGTCATACATCATAACATTATCGATTCATGCTTCTTCATGATTGAATTGAGTTTCTGACTGAATGAGGGCAGGTGCAATATAATTGTTACTTAACTATTATCTGTATATAACTAATAGTTATATCTAACATTGTGGGTTTCTTGACATTTGAAAACGCATCCTTCTATATTTTAATTTTATGAGGAAGTTTTCTGTAGTTATGAAAATAAGGAAAACAAGCAAACGTTTTGGGAATTGGCTAATATTTCAGGTACTGCTAAGAAGTCCCATCAATAACGCAAAGAGTGGATACTTTACAACTTTATAATACTCTTCAAATGTTTCTAAATCGACTCAAATTTTACATGTATGATATATTTATTGATAAGTTATATAATTGTTATTTAGTGTTTACTATGTACTATTTATTTACAGAACACAAATAAAATGTTTCGATTACATGACGTATATGTTCAGATGAAAACAAACATAAATTCTGCAAAATGATAAATTTATATTTGGGGACTAGCATCTTCATTTGGAATAAAAAAATAACATAAAATATTTAGTACTTACAAGTCAACTGAAAAGCTTTGGTATTCTGTATGTACATACATTATCAACTCTAAAACAATATCTTCTGGTGAATGGTAACAACTTTTCTATGTACAACCTTTAAAAAATTTACAGTTTTTTTGATTTGGTTCAAAATATCACAACGAAGGTTTACTTTCACAGGAAATCTCATTTGATCAGCAGTAAAATCGTCAGCAGTAGGTAGAATTTATTTTGGTGCCAGACATTCACTGCAGAGTTTTCTGTAAACAAAGTCATCGTTAGGCATTCTGAATAAACAATTCCTTATGGTTATTCAATTCTATAACGAAAAACATTTGGGATTGAATTACGTGGAAAGGAGTGGAATCAATATCAAACATTAGTTCTGTAATCAATGTTTACTCACTGAATTGGGTTTCTTGTTTACAAACAAGTTTGGTAGGCAAATTATACTTATATCATTGTCGAGAAGACATTATACCAATTCTATATCAAAATAAGCCATACAATACGCTATCCATCCACACATTGGTATTCGAAATGGTGCATTATTTGATATCTATAGATATCGTATAAGGTTCTCAAGGAATAGCATTGAAGTAATTATGTTATATCACACAAGGTAGCAGAATGATAAACCTATTTAGGTAATGGGGACACACGGGGGTTGATCAATGATACCTTCAGTTACGTTCACTTTGATCTCGAAATTATCTGCTGAGAAATCGCAAAATGTTCCATTTTCACAGTCTGTTGAAAAATATATTAATCATTTTTAACAACAAATTGTTTCGATCGTATATTTTGCAGTATTGGAACAAATGTTTATAGTAGTCTTTGTCTCAATCAGAAGAGCTATTTATATCATTTTCATGCAATTAAGATTGTTGTCATTTTCATAAAATTTATCTTTGATGATATGAGTTTCGAAAAACGCATTATCTTTGAAAGTATAGTAAGAATAGGGTATTTTGAAGTTGAACAAAATTACAATACTCATAATTGTAGTTGTGATGATTTCATAAAAGATATGAGTAGACCAGAAATAACCTATTGAAAGCGAAACCTTATGCATTCGAATTTTGATTTTATCGAGAACTCCTTTAACTTTATGTGACATAATTTGATTTCTGAATATTCAATAAGAACCATAGTGTTTATGGTTGGAAGTTGGTGTGTGTCAATATACTTAAATCTTAGTAATAATTACCTACTAAATGATCCAAAGTCTTCGCGACATAATAGTCGGTTCCAGGAATGCTTATATTGCACACAAACCTCATTGGACCATTCAAAGTATAGTTGTTGAAGCTGTGTTTTGCCGTGATATTGAATGCATCTTTATCATGGTCTATATCTATATCCTCGGTGAGATATTCTTTGATACCATTTCTGCAATAAACACAGGCAATTATTTTTCCGTAGAAATCCACAGGTGAAAATGATTATTCCACAACAAAAAATGTTGGTGATTATGAAATGTAAACTTACTGTCTTTCTAGGTAGAAATCCACCTGAGGCATTGGGAATATCCCATTCACTGCGCAAATGATGAAAGACTCCTTTTCAAAGAGAATTAGTTCCATTTCAGTTTTAGCAGGCGCTGCAATAAAAAAACAAAAGATAATGAAGACTGTCATGGTACTGGAAAAACAACAAGCGATTCCTTTTAGGAAATTAATTGAATATAATAGTGACGATTTCAACATCATTCTGAGAAATAAGACGACATGAATTTGTCCACAATTTCTCTTTGTAGGGAAAGGTAAGGGTCGGTTTGGAGTGGTTATGAGGATATTCATTAACAAATGAACATGTCCATGGGAAAAATAATGAAAATAATTGGAAAGTGTTGGAAAGCTCAGCGGGAGGTTTTCCAGATACATAATGAAAGCTCTCATTTTCGGTTGTCAAAATCAATTAAAATTACGCACATCAGTTTTTTTTTGAAATATGAAATACGCGAAATGAATGTAGCAGTTTTGTTATTGTACTTTTATTGTCTAGTTTAATACTTTTTCGGGCATATATCCTCAATCAAAAATGATATTACAGTTATTGACTGGTCGAATTAAGTTAAGTTGAATGATATCTAGGTGTATATTTTGTTGAGCATGCGAATATTTGATTTATTTCCTGCAGTTTCATAGTTATAGCTGCACAGTGGATACGCTACTGAGTTAATTAATGTAACTAATATTTCGATGGAAAGATAAGGCCAGTTCTTTGTGAGGATTTATCGAAGGGTAACGAAGTGGCACGTGCTAGAAAACATGGTAAATGTATTGGATCATACAATCGTTACTGAAGACAAAATGTAGAGAGAATAACAATCTCCAGAAATTCATAAATGATCTTCTAGAGCAGTTGTTTGATTTTCAGAAAAGCTTAGGTTTCATTTTTCTGAAAATATAATACACACATTTGAAAATATTATAATTTTCCACCTCCCTCAGTGTTTTGTGCTATTTCGATTATGAGTATTTAATTTATTATTTATTTTGAATTGAATGGAAAAATAATACGAATATGAGGTTTATACATAAAAATAATCTTAACAAAGACGACAAAATAAAGTATGTCATCTATTTGTTGATTTCTACTCACAATAAATGATTAGCTGCTTCGTCTTGTAGTCCTCGCCATTGAGTCCACTCACTTTGCACGTGTAATTCCCAGTCAACTCCCGGGAGACGTTCACAAACTTCAACGCCCTGTACATCGTACTCGAGTCGTTGGTCGCTTGGTACGTGAGATCCAGGTAATGTTTCATCCAGCTCGAACAGGAACCAGGCCTATTCCCTTCGGGTATCCACTGATATATCATATTAACGTCACCATTGAAGTACCACTTCAGAACCAAGTCGGTATCGTTGGTGGCGCTGTAATCACAATCCATCACTATTTCGTCAGTTGATCCGAGCTCTATTGCAGCTGGTACGCTGATTTCTGTGATTTTGATTGAGGCATCAACTGGAAACAAATCATTGAGTTAGCACATTCATGCATACATTAATAATAATGATAAAAATATTCCTAAAATATACATTAATAATAATGATAATAATAATAATAATACAATTTAACAATAATACGATACAATTTACAATTAATAAAATATTAATAACACAATTCTAGGGTTTGCCTATTCACTAGTGCACCTAAGTGAATGAACACTTGTATTGTGTACTTGTACAGGACTTGTAGCTACAAATATAATTATTTCTGCGCTAATGTTGACAGGTGAAACTCCAATAAATTCCTTTGATAACCAGTGACATAACTATAACCATATACACATATGAGTAAACTATTGATACATATTTTTTTCCAGAATTCCTGTGAATTTGGGATAGTGGTTACATATATATTCTCTCGACTTACATGAAAATAATCTAACAGTTTTCAGTTCTCTTATGTCAGATGGTAAGAGGTTGAACGTTTTTGGCAAAATATAAGTTATAAATCTTTGACTAATATTTTTTTACATAGAGGGATTCTTAGGTGATCCTAATATAAAGCATAGCTTGACAGTTTTCAGAAAAAGTATTCTCATTGAAATTTCTCGTTCTGAGGTTTTCTAACTCAATATAACCTCTGCGTCTTGATCAAAACTGTAGAGCTAAGGTAGTGTGTTTGGGAAAGCAATTGATTTGGATGGAGTTAGCGATTTGAATACTCTAGATCAAGTCGGTCTGGTGAGCTATCGTAAGAATCTCGCTTGAATGAGTAGTTTGCGAGCTGAATGAAGTAACTTTTGGTATGGAAAGAGCTTTGGCATTAAGTGTTCTATTTCTGATGAGAGCTTGAACTTCACTAGATTATCACAGTTAATTTAGATATATCTACCTATAAATCGATTATCAACACACATTTGGATGTTAATATCCGGCAATTAATCACGATATTGGTCGTAGGAGTCGTTCACGCGAAATTACCAACAACGGGGGCGAATACCGTCAATCAACCCCCTCCTAGTCATAAAATCACAATAGGCGACATTGACCGCAGACCGTAGATACCGGAAAATGAATTATTCTGACCGGATGTACGGTGACATATGCCTTATGGGATATAATGTTACTGAATATATGTGCATGATAGTAATGCAGTGACTGATCTCCCATGAAGAATGATACAAAGCGGAGGATTCAAAATAAACGAACAGGTTCAAGCCACAATGTGTCAGTCCAAGCATTGCTATTTCGCATTATACAAAGTGTAACAATATCGTTCGGAATATCAATGTAGAATATGGAACATTGGAAATGAAGATTTTTTTAGACAGACAAATTTGAATATTTCTTCTCGCTTGATCAAATATGGATTTTCTCAATCTTATGACACCGAGATAATGAAAATAGTTCGGTGTAAATTGTTTTTGTTGTCATCAAACAAAACACGACGATGTCAAATTCCAACTCAAAAATGTATCTGTTGAAAAAATCTGTTCTGGAACGTTTTATAAGTTGATATTTCGATGGATATCTAAAACCCATTCATTTTTCAGTTCAAATATTCATCTGTAATTCAGAATGGAAATTGAATGTGAAATAATTCACATAGCAATATCCAATTCTATCTTGATTCACAAGTTGAGAATTATTTGGTATTGTAGACTCCCACATGCACATTTCGGTAACATTATGAAACAGAGCTGTTAATAATTTATTTTTAGTAGCAACCACTGCTTTTATTGCGGAATATTTTTGAAAAACATCCAATAGCGAATAGTCAAAATAGATCTACGTTTAATGAGAACTAAATCCGATGTTTAGCGTCTGAATATTCTACAACGTGCTTTTCAATAATAGTGGAAGCAGTTAAACACAATCCAGAATTGAATAATACTAATTTTTTTGCTAGGATTTCAATAATCATTATGATGAAGAGATTTTCAAATCATCGGAGACTTGGGAGAAATTATCAATTCGTCTATTTATGTATTCTAAAGTTGAAGAAAGTGGCATTCAAACAACGCTAGCCGTATAGTTGATGTGTTAGATATGATATAACAGAAATAATATTGGGCTCAATGTTTATATTCATAAATAATACATCAGAACTATTTTGATTCTGATGTGCATTTGTGTGACATGTTCGATTTATTCCCTCCTTATGATTGCGAAAATATCCGGGACTGTGGGATATTGATGATAGATTATCTAGAAAGTGAATTGAGTCCCGGATGGTTGGGAAAATTTTTCCACCTATAAGCAATCGTTCCTGGTATTTTCATCAAATACATGATGAGACATGAAGGCGCCAGTCCACTGTAATCAATTTAGAAACTATTTCAAAACTTCTGCTAAATTGAGTCTGGGTAAATTGTTCGCAGTTCCATGATTTTGTGCTGAAACACTTACTCAAGTTGTCTCTAAGTGAGTCCTTTAATGAATGGCACCGAATAGATTCTTCTTTATATAGTAATTCTTAGCTGAAAAGATTCACGAAGCTATGTCGGAAAGAAACATTACAAAATTGGAAAGTGACTGAAACCAAATTCAAAGGTATTCCTCAATTTTCGATTTGATGATTCTAGAATATTTGGGATGTCATTTGAATTTGAGAACGGCAACCATGTTGTATAATCGACTATTTGGAAAAATGAATATTCGAATAGTATTCCTACCTGTTGGAATGAGTGAGTTATTTTTTTTACGAAGAGCAATTCTAAGTCAGGCAGATTTCTCTAGATTTTTATTACATTACGTCGAATAATATACTCGTTACAGCACACTTGTCAAGCTCTAATAAACATAAATAAGATTTAGATGGTTTCATATTACTTATAATAGCAGAGGAGTACAATGTGTAATTTAATAGGATAACTACCAATAACAGTCGTTTAAATATTGGAGATGATAACATTCGGTATTTAGAAACTAATTTTAGAAATGCTACTCGAGAACCAGATCAACCTAGTCTTGTTGCTAAGACGTGCATAAACGATTTTTTTCAAATATACATTTATTAAGCCATTGTTGTTTCATGATTGTTGGGGGCACCGATAAAAATGTAGATAGACATGGAGCCGTGAAAACAAGACCACATATTTGCTGGTGCTTTGAGATTATTTGAACTGGTGAAGGCAACAGGCGTTCCAAAAAATGATGATGTGTACATGAAGGTGTGCCATAACATATTACTAATTGAGGCAGTCATTCTGAAACGCTCTGAACTTAGTTATGAAGATTATTGTAATCAGATGATTCAACTTAAAGCAGCTGAATTTGTGGATTTATTTTTAAGATGACGAAAAGTTCAATTACGAATATACTGGATACAAAGTTCATTATTTTAAATCAATTTCTACATTCTTCATTTCTTCTTCAGATCCATCATTTCGTGATTTTTACTTTTGTTCTTCATTTACCAATAAAAATAATATATATAGAAAAAGTCTGCATTCTTGAGAAAATCCTCGACTTAGGTGACTATTGTACAGTGACCGATAAATTTATCTATTGAAGATTATCTGAAAATGACAATTGTAGCATAGCAAGCAACACTTCTTAATTAGTCTTAGAATTGTTGTAGCTGCTTGTATATATATTTTTATCTTGTGATTAATATGTGTTCAGAATGATCATTAGGAAACTTGAACAGAATTCGTATTTTACACTACCATTGTACCAGCTGCAACGTTCTTTGGAGTTATATATATATGGAATTTTCAGTATCACCCTGTACCCGTATATCCGATAAGCGTGCCTATCACAAAATTCATGGCTGAAGTGGTGCAACGGGCCATAACTATAACCCCAATCGGTGTTATGCTCCAGTGATTTAGCAACCATCTGTTGCCGATAGCAAGACAGGAAGGTGAATGGATATCCGACTATAGTTGGATAGTCCATAAGAAGCAGACTTCTTCCTTCCATATACACACGTAAATGTGCATACCTCGAGTCTGCGGTGGTATTCATTATCGAAAGCAGTGGCACGTGCCAACGGAAATGCAAGCGCGTATCCGTCCTGTGTCTTCTAGACGAGAAGCCTGCCATTGGTTATTATTTATTGCATCTGGCATTGGGAAGTATAATTCAAATGGTGTCTTAATGAGAGTTTAGAAGCCGTTATCGATTTGTATGGAAAATACCGACTTTTTTAAGAAGCAATAGTTATTTCGTATGACAGGAAAGTGTATTAGGTCCTGTATTGTTTATCTGGCAAGGATTGGTAACAAATTACCAATGAGTACATCTGTAGTATTGTTTGAGATTGTTTTATGGTTTGGCAACTTCAACTTGTTCAAAATAGTGCAATTCATCTAGGAGCGTAATAGATATAAATCTATTGGAACAAGAATTCTTGTGTTTATGAAAAAATATTGAAAAATTTTCTTTTTTACATGTTCGAAACACTTCTGAGGTAGGTTCTGAGTAGTGCCCGAGTCCTTCAAGATAATACCATACAAAAATAGAATATTCTGCTGTTATCAGCGATATTGAGGTTCCAACTTGAAGAAATCCAGATTATCATTAGGTCATCGGAATCAGAATTGAAACATTTTTTAGATGAGTTCTGCTAGAAGTCTCTGGAGCGTTTTCTTGAAAAAATTGGTTGCATTTGAAAGGTCTGAAGCTCTTAAAACTACTCTAGAAGAATATTGAATTCCTTGAAAGATCTATGAAAAGTATTTTTGTAAAATTACAGTTTTTATTTCGTTTCATCATTTACTACGTTGATTGTATTTTGTATTTACTTTTTATGGTACCTATTTATCAAATTCAGTCTCTGCCATTTGAAATTGATTTTTATATTTTGAGTAGTTCAAACTCTTATTAAATTTTAACTCGAAAGACTTTGATCACAAAAATAGAGATCAGCTAAGTAGACTAAAATATCTCCGCCTTTCTGAAAGACCGTCAGGTCTGATATCGGCAACTTTACTGTCTTAAAATATTAATCGATGTTTATTTGACGTATATTTTTCAAGGAAAAAAACGGCATAATATACTTTGAAGCGAAATTGAAACAGCTGAAGGTTGTACCTGTATATAACTTGGAAGTTTATAAAATTTTAACATTCGAATAGTTAGGTATCCACTAATCGAGTTTGGCACAAATACACAAAACATTTTTCTAATCTAGCAAGAATATGAAACTTTTGCCAAATTGTGTGTATCTATTATTTCATACCACATTTGAAAATTAATGTCTGGTCTTTATAAAATTGAATTTGCTATCATAGAACTTTGGGAAAATTAATCCAACGAATTATCATTTGTTAGTTATGAAAGATAATGCATTATTTAATTCTATGATCTGAACAATCAATTATTATGTAGTAATATGTGACGACATTACTTTTGAATTACTAACACATTATTACTGTGAATTGAAAAATAATTACTAACATTAGATTCAAATGCCAATGATAATATTGGATTTTAGAAGTTTATGCAATAAAGAGTTGATTTTCGGGTAGTTTCAATGCAACTTCTGACGTTAGAGATGATTTTATGATTCTATTGATTTATTTTCTAGAGCAATGAAATGTCACCGAAACAAATATCGTATACGCGGATCTGTAACTGAATCAAACATTTTTATATCGTGGAACCTCTACACGTCCATGAAATTTTGTCAGAAATATTTATAATTCAAACTCAGGAATTCGTTCAGAGAATCTAATTAATTCATTAGAACTTAAGCGAGCAAACCTTTTCATGAATTGCTCCGAATTGTTCCTTCCCATTATGTCTCTTTTATGACAAAAATAAAACTTCCAACAATAAATTCCCATAATGAAAGCGGTATCTTGGCACATTGTGAGTTACCCCCTAGTAAAATGCCCCCAGGGGAGAATCCCCAACTTCTTTATTAAAAAGCATCGTAATTTTCTGATGAGATTACACTTTGATATTTTGATGTCCCGCGTTGAATTTTATATCACATAAATATCCTTACGAACAACTGAAAACCAAAACTAAATCTTTTGTATACGAATGGAAATATAATTGTGCAACATTTTGAACGATTCAACAAATTGTATTGTTGGTAGAGTGTTTTCAGATTTGTAGTATAATCTTCACGCTTTCGGGAGACAAATGAAGCCTGCACGAAACTTTCAGATAACTTTACTTTATCACAAGTTTACATGAGAATAATCCATACATGATAAACATTTACATAGTCATGATGATTGAACAAGATGCATACTATATTAGTTTAATCGGAAGTGTCATCATATTTGAAATATTTCCCATGAAATGGACCCAAGCAATAAATAGCTCATGTATACGAAGTTTTAGGACCATGTCATGTTTCGAAACTCCAAATAAGTGTAATATGTATATTATCACATGAAGCAATTTTTTTAAGTTGGTTCATACTATATCAATGCAGATGGTGCTAAAAATAGGTATGATCAATTTGGACAAATGAAATGAAGAAGAATATATATGTATATACTTGATGACATTCATCACTGTGAAAATTTTTCTTGTGAGAATGTGAGGAAATGTTGAGTGAATTATTGTGATAACTGTAGAAAGCATTAGCAGACTCGAGATGTGATTGTGGCTGAAGATAGGAATTGGGTAAGTATTTGGAATGAGATAAAAATATCTATATTGCTTGAATACTATTCCGACACTCGGGTTATATGAAGTCGAGTGGGTACATCTGGGATACGTCTGTCCGCTCCGTAATATCTCATATTGTGATTCATGTCATTGCTTGTTGTTTGGACATTCTGAATCACATTCTATTTTCAATCGAAATAACCGAAATTAAAAAGTAGAATTTCTTCAATAATATTTTCTATCATGTTAAATGACAGTGAAATTCACTTATAATGGAGATCATTGAATCATAGTTTATTATGAAGACTATTTTATCAATTCGCTCAATCCCAGGAGAAACTATCATCGAATGTTCTGCACATATCGTATGATCTACAAATGAATAATTTCGTTTGTACGTATTTTTACTCAAATATCCTAATTTGATTTTTTTTTCTTTTCCTTATCAGCTGTACAATATTTCCTGAAAACGTGCAAGGAAGAGAATGTGATATTTGGGCTCAGTAGTAAATTATCTCGAGAAGTAATGGTCTGCTAGCGATAAAATCACAACACTCGAAGATTTTGGGTCGGAATACATGTGTGCAAACAGAATCTCACATCGAAATATGGATCGCAAGATGAAAACGTGATAACCTTATTTTCACTCAATATTGCAAAACATTGCTTTCTGATATTTCTTTTTTGATACAGAATTTGAATTTGAGGAGTTCAAAAGCATTTTCAGTGAAACGATGATATTATATTCCTCCATTTTTCTTCCAATTCTATTGAATTTCCAGGTTCAGAAAAAACAGTTCCATAATTTTTGGCAAACAAACAAAAGTTTTCTCCTCTAGCATCGTCCCAACTCACCAGAGTAGAATACAGCGACAGCCAGCATACAATAACAAAACTTCTCCATAATGTACACAAACGCAGAATCCGGGTGCACAAAAATAATATCACGAAACGCTCGGCGAGTTTTCCGATTATTCGTTGTGAACTCAAATACTGGCGCGTAGCTTTCAGCTTTTTAACTGACTCGAACGAATTTCTCCAACGGACTATTCCACGCGCGGCGGGTCTATTTGGGAATTTCACGGGCTCTGCGGACGTTGGAATCAACCAAGCATGCACGTCGTATGGACAACGCGACAGGACGATGCTTTTTTGCCTATGTGGTCTGCCCAGTGTGATAATTGAATTGCCTATTTACGAAAGGAAATTGGAGTTTTTAATACGGGAACACTCGTATAGTACTGGGTGGAATAATTTTCAGTTGTTTTCCACTTTTGAGGAATATGCTGGAACAGGTTCATATGCCACATTTATATGGGTGAAATAAATATATAGAGGGATAAACGTTTGAGTAATAAAGAAATCTCCAATGAAATACCCTGTACAAGATATTTCGAGTTAGACCTTTATTAATATTTATAGAAAACTACGATATACTAATTTGACTTTATTAGCCAATAAGCGAATTCATGGGACTATATTTCGCTGAAAAAGTTGTTTATTTTTTGACAGAGGAACATTTTGATTATCATTTTTATTTTTCTTGTCTAAATTTTTTGAGAACCTTTGTTGTCAGACTCCACCTTGCGCGATCTCCTTTCTGATAATAATCGATCCTTGAATAGAAAGTGGTAATATTCAAAAAAATATTTATATCAATTATTAAATTTTATTTGAACACGGTTGATGGTTATTGATCAATGGAATTTAAATCATATTACATGGTACTTGGGTGTTTCTTATTGTACGTATGATCTTGAATATCTATTTTATACATAAAGTCGACCAACATTTTCTGAGTTTTTTATAGTACTGTTTAGCATCTTGAATCCTCAGTGGAATTGTAGTTTTCAGCTGAAAATAAAAACAAAGCTGCAGGGTATTTTTTTGTTTTTTTTTTTTCAAGATTCTGACAACATTAATTTGAAATCATGTTTATGCTAAATATGTATTGAGAATTCATGTGTAGTTTTTTCAACTCAAATATGATTTTTGATAAAGAATGAATAATTTACATTTAATTTAGAATATTGAAGAAATACATTTACTCTCTTGAATTGAAGCCTTAACAATTTTCCAATTATTGAATATCAATCACTTGAACAATATCTCGATTAAATAACCCAGTGATGGAATTGAAAACATTGGAGAATGGGACAAGTGCTAATATATTTTCTTTTAAAGAATCATCTCACATGTCATTTTTATTTCAACCATGAATTTGGGATATCCTGTATCTTTTCAACTCATTATTGTAACAGATGATCGATCAAGTTGATATAGGCATGACTTCCTGATGGACAAATTAATTTATTCTTGAATACTCACTGTTTGAATTGTTAGAAGTTTCTCATCATTGTCACAGGTTACACTACTTTGATAAATAACACTTCTGAAATATTTTTTTAGCATCGATATATTTTCAACTGTTGCTCTCAGATAAATTTTACTATCTTTGAATAGTATTTCACATTTATTCATTCCATTAGAGAGATGTATTGTAAATTCATTTTTGCCAGAGTTTATTGATTCAGTAAAGAGATCAGAACCCAACTGATGATATGAATTATTCATTATAATACTAATGAATTCTCTTGCATCAAAGTTGCATGTGAGTTCATAATTCAAAATTAATTTCTCATTGAGTTCTTTCAATGCGAGGTCTTCATTATATCTTTCAGCAATTTGGAGTATTGGGTGCATTCCTGAAATCAGTTTCTTTTTTTTGTCATATACTTGAAAATGATATGAAATATCAACAAATACTTCATCTAATTTGATTGTCATGGACTGATCAGTCAGTAAAGTTGTCTCTACAGTACAATCTATGACTTTTTCATTCACAGCTATTATTTCCAATAGAGGAGTTGGTGAGTTAGTTGTGATTTTCATAGACTTATTGATACAGGTTTCTTCATGTTTTATAGATATATTTAGAATACAGTTCATACTAGATATTTTCTCTAGAACTGCTTTTGTGATGTACACTTGGATCAGATAAAATTTGTGATTAGTATATCTGTTGAATTGTTTCATTTCAATATTCAACTCATCCTGGTATAATGTGAATAAATCCAGGATATTCGAAAATACTTTGATTCCTACATGAGAAATCTTATGAGTCAATTCACTAGTTGATAAATTGTATATGATTATTTTATTGTTTTCATTGCTAAGCTGTCTTTTAAGTTCTTCACATTTTTTGTATTCTTCATTGATTGTCTCTATGAGGTGTTCATATTTATAAAGTTCATTAGGATCAAGGAAGTCCATTTCTAATAGTTTGATTTCTGGGCCTCATAACTTAATTTTCATACTATATTTTTAGCAAAATAGAAAATACGAAATAAAAACAGAACTGTTATTGTTTTTCTCACTGACATTTATGTCACAACACTCACAACGACATGGGTCATAGAATTATAGGGGAGTAAAATTTATACATGACCATGATACACATATCTTTTCTGATTGTAGAAATGGCCCAGTTTTTGTGCTGCAATGTGATTAAAACATCAATTGACGGAATGAAAACTGAAATCTTGGATTCCAATGAAAACCCTGAGTGAAAACCCTACTTATATTTATATATACTTCATTTATTCTGGGTTGATACCTGCATGAAATCGCCAGATTGAGCCGTGTTGCCATATGTTTTTCACTTTTTCAGCGATGCTCCGAATTAACTTTGAATAAAAACACAGACTCTGTGATAAAAAGTTGGGTTATGTTGACCGTTTGTTTTGTTTTGAAACTGTTTTCGATGGATCAATAATTTTTATCATATTTGGATTACTATTGATTGTGGATATCCGTTGAATGGTTCAAATGATATAATGGACTGTTCTCATGCTAGAAATCGAATCGAATATTCAAAGGAAATACACAATAACTACGTAATGAAGTGATGTTTATCTTTCAACATTATATCTGTTCTAAACTCTCATTCTCATTTGACGGTTCTATATTTCAAAACCAATTCTTGGCCAACCTCAATAGGTATGTTATAGAAATAATGCAAAAGTTATAAATTGATTTATTCATGGGAAAAATAGTGGTGCATCTGCTCATATGAAAGGTTTCCATATGATACATGAGGAAAACCCACAAAAACTCATTGAACCACCATATATCATTACATTTCAACAAAAATACAATATAGATTCAAATTCAAATGTATCTTAATTCATTATGTTTGTCTTCTGCTACTTATGTATCCTCTGGAACTGAAAACTAACAACTCGACATGTATTACATTGAAAAATATCATAATTGAAACCAACCCTTCTTCTTCTCGATGACTTCTTTTTACTCCAAATGATGATGCTGTCTTCTCTGAGGTATGACTCCTGTATATTAATCTCATCGATATCATCCATTTACATAAGAATAAAATGTATAATTTATAATTTTTAGATGTTCAATACCTTACCTAATGAACAAATTATAATTATCTCACCAATTTTTCTTATAAATAACAAATGATAAATTTTTCTTCAAAGAACTTGATGTCCATATTTTTCTGCTATCAGATCTGCCTTATAAATAGGGGCTGGTTTGTTCCTGAAAATCATAGAATATATTACAAACAACTTTGAAATAAGTTCTGAATATATGGCATACAATTTTACTGAATTAGCTAACTGCGGCTTCAACATTCCATAATCAAAAGCAATATCATTATTAGTGAGCCGTTCTCGAATTGCTGCCTTGTTAGAAGCTGTGGTGGGAACTTTGTTAATGGTTGTGCTATGATAGGGAGCATTATCCATAGCTATTGTGGAAGGATTTTCTAAGTTTGGCAGCAATTGCGTTTCAAACCAGTGGAGGAAGTTATCCTGGTTCTTTTCTTCATGGTAATCTTCATCAGCAGTTTCAGAAGAAAAAACTAATTCTGCTCCAGGAATGAAACCATTTGAACAACCAGCATGCAGAACAATGAATCTAATATACAACATAAATCCAGTACACCATCTAACCCAAATACAAACTATAAATACCTAGAACCTCCTACTTTATTTTTTTTCACACTTTTGACACTAGAATCTTGCCAGGAATGTCCTATAGTTCCATTCTGGAAGATCCAGGTCTCATCAAGAAACACAAATTGCCTCAAACCTTCATTTTTTAATTGAATATACTGTTGGAGGAATGTTACACGTTTCATAGCAATGTTAAGTAACTCCATCATTCCTCGCTGTGGATCATCTTTTCTAAATCTGAAGCCAATGTTTTTCAATACCTTCCATAAAGATGAGAGGCAACCATTGAAGAGAAAACGTTGAGCAAGCTCATCATTCAATGTTTTCAAAGTTATGTGTTCCTCTGCAAATAGGAATGTTCATTATTTGATTATATGTAAAAGGCACTGAATACTCACTCTTCTTATACATATCGTGAATACAATTTCTTATTTCAGACTCCAGAGATTCTTCAATATCAACAATTGGTTTTTTCTTTTCTGTAGATGTCCTGGGACAGTTCAATCCTTCACCCTCTGCTGATTTTGCTGATATTCTCCACACAGTAGCAATTCCTATATTTAGTGCAGCAGCCACTCTCTGTAATAATCATATTGAATTATCATAAACTCTTCGTGGTAAATAAATATTCATTAGGATTCCTCACTTACCTTTCCTATAGAATTCAATGAAAGTAAGGGACCTCCGTTAACCTTTTCTCGTTGAAAATATTCCAACAAACTTGCAACAATTTTCTGGGCATCTCCACTCAAACCTCTCGGCATCTTGATAAGAATGCGATAAAATAAAGCTCTTAAAAGAACAAATTCACAAAAATCGCAATAAAAGAACAATTCGAATGTAAACAAACGATTGTAAGGATTCGCTCCAAACAATTTGGCATCGTTGTGAAGTGAACGATGCCAAATCTCACAACGGTTCAATATTTTTTATGAAATATGATTATATATATATATATACCCAAGTTTTAATTCGGAGTTAATTCGGAGCATCGCTGAAAAAGTGAAAAACATCTGGCAACACGGCTCCATCTGGCGATTTCATACAGGTATCAACCCAGAATAAATGAAGTATAAGCATATGAGCCCAGGATAGAGTATACGTAATATAAGCACAGATATAAGTCTATGACCCAAACCGAACCACAGAGTATATGCACTCTATGACCGAACCTAACCTTACTTGAAAATTGAAATATCCTGAAAGAGTAGAGACTAGAGTTTGCCAAAGTTGGATAAATTACTTATGTGAATAAATCACTAGTGATTGCATGAATAGCTGAAGCATTTTCCCTTTTTTTCAAAAATGACGCGAAATATCTTGAAAAGCAGTTTCGAAAATGCTACTTTCAGTATAATATTTCAAATTGCATTCAGATGCATTACTTTCATCCTGAATGCATATATCATAAGGACTGTTGGACAAGACGTTTTAGGAATCATGAACGTGCGATTATTGTTGCTGGAATCAACAATACTATTCTTATCTAAGGAACCTTTATTAAAAGCATGTTTGACAGATACTAGATCCCATAATTGGGCTCAAGTCATCAATCAGATTTGGTTATCAGTTCCATTTTCTGGATTATTAAGCCTCGTTATGTCTTTCATTTGGATCAATCTGCTGACCTCGCCTGGAGAAAAATATGTGGATCAGTATATTACAGGATGTTATGCAGTTGCAGTGTCCTGTGTAATAGAACAATTCACCCAAGTGTTTGTACTCGTTGCACAAAGTTTTTGTTTTGTAAGGACAAAAGTAATGATAGATACTTTATATATTGTCAGTCGAACTATCATATTTGTTTCACTAGTGCAAAGTGACCCTGATAATGCTATTAATGCATTTTCAGTTGCCCAAGTTGGGTCTGCCATTATTGCTTTTATTTTGTATTGCATTTTTTTCCAGTGGTATATCATGTCTATAGAGAAAGTTAGGCAAGAAAATAACATAAATTCTGAATTATCTTTGTTCTCTAACATGGAAGACTTCCATTTCAAATCACTAGGTAATTTCTGTCCAGGAGGATATCAAAATGAGGATACCTTGTTGGACAAAAAGTTATGTTTACTCACAGTGAGTTTCATGAAACAGTCTGTAATGAAACAAATTCTTACTGAAGGTGAAAGGTATGTAATGACAATATCACCATTATTAACATTCAGTCAACAATCCTTGTATGACATAGTCAATAACTTAGGCAGTCTAGCTGCTAGATTCATCTTCCGACCTATAGAGGAATCAGCATATTTTTATTTCACACAAATGATAAAAAGAGACAAGCCGTTGGCAGAACAGAATCCTAAGAATATTTCAGAATCAGTAGAAGTTTTGAGTCAGCTATGCAAAGTAGTGATAAGTATTGGGCTCCTTGTGGTTGTGTTTGGACAGACCTACAGTTATTCATTTTTGTTTTTGTATGGAGGTCCCAAATTGGTTGAGAGTGGTTTGTCTGTCATTCTTTTACGTTTCCATAGTTTTGCAGTGATTTTGTTGGCTATCAATGGTGTTACAGAAGGTTATGTGCATGCAACAATGAATAAAGAACAGCTAGATAAATATAATTATTTAATGGTAGCATTTTCTATTGTCTTCCTGCTCATATCATATTTTTTTACATATTTCATAGGTGCAGTAGGATTCATACTGGCTAATTGTTTCAATATGGTAGCTAGGATCGTTCACAATGTAGTTTTCATAATAAATAAATACAAGGATACGAGGCATGATCCTTTGAATAATTCATTTCCAGGCATAAAGTTCATGACTGCTCTAGGACTATCACTGATTATCACAAAATTATCTGAAGATTATGTTCTCCAAGAGTCTATAATTTTACATATTGGTATTGGAGGTATATGCTTCATACTAACATTAGGACTTTGGGCTATTGAGAACATTACGTTATTGAAACTCTGTTATAGCAAATATAAAAACCCAAAGAAAGACTTATAGTTGATATTTATGATAAATAAATTGTTATTGTTATTTGAAATTGTGGATTTTAGCTACTGTTAATAAAAATTATCAAATGAATATTGGTTTGTTTTGTTAAGCCATGGGTAAGACATCGCTGATAATAGTACATAGTACATTATAATAATCGAGTTGATATCTCAGTAATCGAAGTTTCTGATAGCTTATGAAATCTCACACACTCTATTGGCAATCTGGTGATCTATTTCAGGCAAATGTTTCTTCATATAGTCATGTATTAGTAGGCATCTACTTTCATTTCGTATCGTGTTGACAATATTAGTAATAGATGGCACTACATGAATGATTGGTGTGGCGTTAGACGGTCTTACCTCATGAAGCATAGTACTTCAATCCAGTTAAATGAACAAAAATGCCAAAACAAAAATATATGAAATTGGGCCAGTTTTTATTTTATTCAGAATTTTACATTCAGCGAGGATGACTTTAAGGTGTTTACATCGGCATTGAATTTGAGAAAAAAATATGGATTCAATTCACTTATTACATATTTTTCGCTCCAGCTAAGTTATAATTTATGAAAAAATCGTAAGACTTATTCATAAGCATAACGCTGAATTCGCTGAAAAAAATATATAAGGTGTCTCATATTCAGAAGAGAATAAGCCTTCCATATTCTATCTCGAAATGTCCTGAGGAGTAACTGCTCAATAGTATGAAATTTGTATTTGGATTTCGATATATTTTACTGAACATCATTTATGTCATTGACATTACATCCAATATCAGAATGTTTTTGAACCACCTGCAACAGGTTGTTGCAGTGATGAGCATCAACTGCACCTTCATCTTTCATTTTCAATATCGTCGATAAAATTACCATGTGAGTGTTTTTGAGTTGCTCGCACAAATTTTTCTCTGTCTCAAATTTCCTACGAGTCTCGTGTAACCTCAAGGTAACTTCCGATCTGCAAGAAATCGATAGAATGTCACAATAACAAATGCTGTCAATATTCCTTTATTTTACTTTTGGAACTCTAAATTGGTTATTTCTTGACTGAGTTGTTCAACATTCTGTTTAAGAGCCATTATTATATTACTACTTTCTTGGCATTCTTTTTTCAGGCTCTCCAGTTGAACCTGAAACAAAAACATGTCTGAAAACGTTCATTGCGAAAGTGTCTGGCACCTTTAAACTTCCATATTCTTCATCTTTATCCAGATCTGCTCCACGTAGCTACAACAAAATATTCTGTACTCGAAATATATGAGTGTTATGATAAGAAACCTGATTCTCTAGAGCAATGTTCTTCCTCAAACTATCGTTGTAGCGTTTCTGCAAATCATCTAGTGAAGACTTATAATTATCCTTTTCTTGTGTCAATGTGTTTATTCTATTTTTTCCATCATTCAGTCCATCAAGAAGTATATTGACTTGTTGCTGTAAATCTGTCTATACACAATTGAATTATACAATTGAATCACGAACTGCAAAATCCAAATAATTTTACCTTCTCGGATTGTAAGTTCTCTAAATTGCCCTTTATTTCTTGCAGTTTAACAGTCGTTTCCTGACAAGCATTTTTTTCGTCAACTAAATCTTTGATACTTTTCATGTATTTCGCAGATATATCTTTATGTATTTGCGATAGAGCAGAATAAGCAGAACGTTCGTTTTCTAATTTTCGAGAGAGATCAGTTAGATGCAAATTGAGTTCGTCCAAATCGTTTCTGTTTTTCTCTTGAATTTCTTTTCCACTCCTGTTAAATCATCGTATAGTAGAATGTTGCTGAATTGAAATCAATTACCATACTGTAATGATTCATCCATATGTTTTTTATAAAACTGATACTCTTGTTCTTTTTCTTCTATAACAGTTTTGAGTTGCCTGTACGTTTTATCGAGGTCTAATTGGGTGTTACTCAATTCGGCTGCGACGTTATCGTAGTTCGCTTTCAAATCAATCAGTTCATTTTCTAATTTTTCATTTTTATTCCTCATTTCTCTAGTGTCTCTGAAAAAACAAATACCCAATACCTTCTGAGAGTGTGAAAATGGAAAAAATAATGAAAAAGTCCGTTGAAATCATTCGATATTCACGCTTTTTGGTTTTCCAAACATTTGATGATTTCTATATGCTGTTTTTCTCTTTGCTTCAGATTAGTACATTCGAGCTTGACTCTATGGAGTTCTTCTTGCTTCATTGCTACGACCTATGATGAGAAGACACAGTTAGTCAATCAATAATTAGATATTATAAATAATCGATGTACTCCTGAAATTTGCTCCAATTCTCGATTAGTTTTCATGAATATTGCCTTCGATTCATCCAGTTCTTTCTTCATGAGATCTTCTTTTTCCATTGAAGATTTTATGTTCACCTCAAAATCTGGTATTGAAACATATTGATATGATAACCTGGGACGTGTTCTTCCAAAATACCAACCTGTTAAAATTTTTTCAGAGAGTAAATTGACTCTCACAACTTCTTTAGCTAATTTTTCTTTTTCTTCTGTTAAAGTTTCAATTACTTTCAATTGTTGATTTCTTTCAGCCTCGATAGATTTTTTCTCTGTCATACATCTATTCAATAGGTCATTAGTTTCCTATTTCGAAATATTGTTATTATTGCTGACAATTACAATTTTGAGCCGATCTCACCTTTACATTTTTTCTCGATTCATTTAAATCTTTGTATATTTTTTGTGAATTATTTTGTAGATATTGGATACTTTTTGATCGCTGTTCATTTTCTTCTCTCAACTAAAATCGTATATTTCGAATTAAAATGACTTGACAAATATTTATAAATTTGTTACCTGTAAGATGAGCATTTCAAGTTGTTTGATGTTGTCACCATAATTTTCAGATTCTCTTGATAATCTATCTTGCAGCTGAATTACCTTTGCTTTCTCGTTTTCATATTTTGTTTTCAAATCCTCTAATGTCTTTTCACTTTCATGATTCTTTCTGGATAACTCATCTATTTTCTTCTGGTGATTGCTAATTACTACTTTTGTATCTTCATACTAGAAATGATTATCGTTGGAGAAGTAATTAGATAAGAATTGATTTTTTGAAATGTCACTTCTTTAATAATATTTTCTTTCTCTTTCAAAAGTGTATCTCGTTGTAGCACAACACTTTTCAAATCCTTCACTAAATCTCTCAATACGTATCTCTCTTTTCTTTGGGCTTCTTCATACATCCGAAGCTGAAGAAATGACCAATTATTGGATTAACTGATTGATTTATATCGAAATCGATTATTATGCTCACTTGGCAACTTGCTGTTTGTGCAATTTTTTTGGTTGAATTATCCAAATCTGCATTTTTCTGTACTTCCATGGATAGCACATTGTTGAGCTTATCTTTTATCTGACACACTTCCGATAATTCATAACAAAGTGATAACTTTTCCTTTGTGTTCTTTATCTGTATATCATTGAGTTTTTCCACACTATCTTTCAGCTGCAGAATGGTCTTATCTTTGGCAACAATTTCTGATTTCAGCTTATGACCAATTTGTTTGTTGTATTCAGCTATCATCTAAGAAGCGAAACTATTATTCAAGAGGCATGACGCAAATTTCAGGAAAAATGTACCGCTAATTTGTTAGCTTCTTTGCTGATATCAGCAACAGTACCTTCTAGTTTTTGTATTCTGGTTATTTCTGTTTTCATATGATGAAAAATAGTTTTCAGGAGATTTTTCTCTTCCAAATATTTTTTTCTTTCATTTTGCAGAGCTAACGTGAAATTGGATCATAAAGATTTCCTCATTGATTCAAGGTATAAGAATACATGGTTATTTTCCAACATCTTTGAACGTTTGAGAGAATTCAACATATTCGATATGAAAACCAAAACGATTTAGAGTTCATTCAGATTCAAATATAGACACAAAATCTGTCAATAGAGATAACTTCATCGACTCGTATCCAAATTAAACAAAAAATTCAAAAATGTATCAAAGATGGAAATTATTTTCTATATGATGACAAAATATTCATGAATCTGAGGGGAATCGAGCAAATACAGACATATAATAATGAATGTTCAATAAATAATCCTGATGAAATTTGTATTATTTGTCGTTGAACTTATTCAAACATTTTTTTTCTATTCATTCATTATATGTTAAGTTCCTAGAATTATCAAGTCATTTCGTATTCATTGGTATCCTGTTCACATTTGCATCTGAACACTCCGTATAATAAAGACATATTAATCAATTCAAGATAACTCACAAGAAATTGTTTGATGTTCCAACTCTAACTCTTGTCTGAGGACCTTGTTATCTTTGGCTATACTTTCCAACTCTTTGAGTTGTTTCTGCAAGTGTTTATAGTTGGTTTCTTGTTGATCCAACATCGCCTTATTATCAGCCCTCAAAAGTTCTTGTTGTTCTTTCAATTGTTGTTTTTCGTGAACCAACTGGAACCCAACAACGTTACAATGAATGTAATGGATAGTTTTAGTTTATTCACGAACTTGGTAATATTGGGATTGATAATACAGGAGCTGTTCTTGATTCGTAGATAGCTCTTTCACTACATCACCTGCACCTGTTTCAGAGAGGAGTCTATTCAGTCCGTCAACCTGGTTTCGAAGTGCCATATTTTCCGATGTTATGTTATTGATGAATAATTTAGTTTGTTCAATCATAGTGTTCTTTTCGATCATCTTCAAAAGAGACTATTGAATCTGATGATGTAATCATTGTTTTGTTGTGCACCTCATTATTAAGGCATTCATATTGACGGATGGTGTTAATCAAACTGTTTTTCTCTACCGAATGCTCCAACTTCATTTTCTCTAATCGATCCTGTAGGTTCTTGATATTTTCTACAAGAAGTTCGCATTTCTGATCATAAAAATCATTATCATTCATTACTTTCTCCTCGACTTTCTTGGAAAGAATATCTAACTCCGTTGTCGATTTCTTCAGATTCTCTTGCAAACTGGTATTCAATTTGCGAAGGTCATCTCTGAAATAACGTTTTGTGATTTGAATTTCCTGGAATTCTACATACTAGAATCTTCTCACATATCTTTATTCTTATTCGCCAACTCTCTGTGGACCTTATCGAGAGTTTTGACTAATTCACCGAAAGCAGAACTAGTGATTTTGATCATGTCCACCAAGTCTGTATCACTCTGAGGAGAAAGACAATTATTATGAATGAATGAACAACTCCATGGACCTCGAGGAGCTGCTGATGAGTGCGATGAAGAATAAAGGTGAAAAAGGATAATCTAAATTCCGCTTTGAAGGACTCTTCCAAAAAAAGGAGTGCCCACATAGAGCAGAAGAGAAATCATATTGATGGTTGGGTTTCAAACCGGTCACTGTTTCTAAACAAGCATCTCGATAGTAATTGGAAGAAGAGTTAGCAATACACCTACAAAAACTTGTCAATTGAACTGATCATACGGTATGACAATGATTTGAACGGATTATCAAGTATGGGGATCTCAAAATGACAGTCCAATTCCATTCACGGCAGAAAACATGTTTTGTCTTTTTGGAAAAAACGAATCTGGTGTGAAAACAATATTCCTGAAAACATGCGTTCGAGCTATTCTTGGTGAATGTTTGGATCAATTATATATATTAAGAAACATCAATGTAGGAAATGATATTACTTTCTCGGACGATATCGTTGAATATCGTACAATAAGAGAACGGTTCGAAGGTGCAGAAATCCATGCAGATCATAGAATAAATCTGAAAAGCAGCAACTACAATAAACTGGCATCCGATATTAATATGCTGATGAATATTATAAGGGACACAGTCGAAGATATTCACTTTGGAGGTACGTGTACTTCAATGACCAAGTCCATTCAAGTCATAAACCAAATGAATCAAGATGAACAGCAGCTATTGAGACAGAATGTCGAATACGGAGAAGAAATTGCAATGTTGAGGAATCAATATGAAGAAGAAAGATTATTGAATATACAAACGATCGAGACTACTAATACTAACATTCAAAAGCTCAAATTTGAGGTAGAAGATGCTATAGGTAATTGATGATGATTATGATAATAGAAATAACGCACTTGAAATGTTGATTTATATTTATAGAAATACGCTCTCGTGACCTGAAAAAAATCTGTTCCTTTCATTTGTTGTTCACAAATTTTGCAATTTTTTCAACAGATATCATTTTCAGTATACGGTAGATACGAGATCTGCTATTTCAATAACTGGGAGAATGTTCGACGAGAACAAAACACCATGACCTGCGATATGAAAGAGAATTTGCACAAGTCCACTATTGAAAAGATGACAAACAAAATCGATTTGGAAAGCAGGTGCCACGTAGAATTTGAAAATTATATGGATGAAAGCAGAAATGTGAGCTAGATACCCAGAATTAAATACATTCTAGGTCACCATTTCATTACAGGATTGCTTAGAGGGAATACAATATTGGATGAAACACTACGATGAAGAAATTGAAACACGCGAAAGTGATATGATGAACTTGAAAATAGAAGTAGAAAAAATCACGGAACAATATACTACAATGAAAGAAACATACGAAGTACGAAAAGCTGCAATTGCAGAGTGGTTGGAGTATAAGAGAATAAAAAAAGAAAAAGAAGATCAAGAGAGGAAGATGGTTCAGGCAACTATAAAAATACAGGTATAGTTTTGGGAATGTTTCTATAACCAATTGGATATTTATTTCAACATGAAATAGGCTTGGTGGAGAGGAGTTATGTTCAGAAAAAAGCTTGGACCATATAGAAAGAGGAAGGGAAAAGGAAAAGGTAAAGATAAAGGAAAAGGCAAGACAAAAAGGAACAAGAATGAGAAATAATACGGAGAATCAAGTGCAAACACAGATATGAAATTATTATTCACTTGTAGAATTGAATCATAACACCAGATTAGAGTATTTCAAGTGATGTTTTAAATTTCTTACTTGGTCACATATAGGCCAATCAATAGAAGGTTCAACTGATTTCAATTCAATTCGCATATTATGCAGTTGATCCATCAGTTGACGCCCTACTTCAGTAGCTTCCTCTAATTTCTTTTCACTCACGTAGATTTCATTCTTCAGAGTTGTATTACTCAATTCATGATTCAGTTTCGTTCGATGAAGGAGAGCTATAGAGGAATGTATAAATATTCAATCAATTTCTTTCTATATCACCTCCACATTATAGTTTTGTTGAAAATACCTTCCAGATCAAAAATTTTTCCTGAAGAGGCGCTTAGTTGGCCTTCTAGATCACTGCCATGTTTTTGTAGAAATGTTATTTCATTCTCTAGAGATTGCAAATGTTGAAATGAATGTTTTAATTTCTGCTGTAATTTTTCAGTGTGTGAAATGAGATGCCCCATTTGACTCTCTTGATCTGGAACAATGAGATGTTATTCTCAATCAGACTTTTTTCTACATAAACTTTTGAATTCACCGAAACTGCACTTTTGTTTCAATCCCAAGTCGTTAGAGTTTTGCTCGTTCTTAATGAGTCTTTGATGAGCAAGAAATATAATCTCATAATCGATTTGTAATTGCCTGTTTTGTTTAACTACTCTGTTTATGATTTTTTGCAAAACCTCTTCATGTTTTCTGCTTATTTCTACTTGCTGCATCCACATTTCATTCGTTAGGCTGTTGGTCTTACGTTCAATCTCCAGATGGAGTTTTGAGTGTTGTGTCAGAATATCGACTTAAAAATAAACTTTCAGATATTGAATAACAAAAATGTATTATACCTAATTCATTCCTGAAACTGTCATCTTTCAAATACTTCTTGAGAGTATCGATTAAATGACTGTTACTTTCATCAAGACGTGCTGTCAATTCCTGCATGATCATCAAATTATCTGATAGGATGGAGACATTTCTTTCCCAAGGTTTTTTGCTGGAAAGAATTCGAGGGATGAATATATCCTGGATGATAATCAGTACGATTCTCATTTTATAAATTGACTTACATAATTGATGTTATGATACCCAAATCTTCCTTTTCTGAAACTTTGGTGGATTCAAAATCCTCATGATTATTCATACAAATCATGTTTCCCTCATTTTTGCTTCTGATAGTCAATTCTTGGGTCAAATCAACTGCCAGTTTGTTATTATGACTCCGCTTTTTCATGAATTTTCGGAAAAAGTGGTGTTTTATTTTCAGAGCGGATGATAGCGAATGCTAGCGAAAAATAATAATTTGTTTTATTTGTCATTTTGTCGATGAAGATTTCCTTTCTTAAACAAAAAGTGATATTATTGAGCAATTTTACCTCAGAATCTGAAGATATAACTGATTTGATAATTTTTTCACCACATCCAGATGATTTTTCACCTCGGCTTTCATAATTTTCGACAATCAGTTCAACTTCTTCTTCAGTTTGAACACCAAGAGTAGAATTGCTAGCTATTATGTCCAGATGTCCATTTTGACAAGTGTCATTCGAAGAAGCTTTGCATTTCTCTGGAATTTTCTTCTTCCGTGTACGTTTTACAAATGCTGATAATAGATTGGAAGATTTTTTGGATTTGATACTGGATGTGCTAGGAATCGAAATTTTCATATTCCTAATATCGTTCACCCCATTTTTGCATCTGATGGAGCTGTTTCCTGAATTCTCCTGAAAATGTCTTCCCGAATAAGATTCTGCTATTTTTCAATGAATGTTTCTTACATTATCCATTGATTTTTCTTCTGTCATTATAACTACACAAGGAGCTTTGAAATTTTGAAAATAAATTTTTAGAGAGTGAATGAATCTGGTTAAACATCTACAACTGTCAAGATTTTGACACATATGTCCATAATATTGTTATGGAGGTGAATGAAGCATAAAGTCGTCTAGTTTACAATGAAGTTAAATAAGTAGTCAACAGTATTTCAGTGAATTCTCGATCATTCCAAACGCTTCTATATCGAGAAGGATGGAATATGCATGAAGTAATCGGATGGAAGAAGACATGACAGTGACATTTCTAGATACCTTTCTAATAGTTATTTATGTATCAAGGGCGTAAAATAGGCTTTTATGGACCGTAGCGTGTAAGTAGTAGCTATTAACACGCCTTGGTCCATAAAAGCATATTACGCCTGAAATACATACAACATTTAGATAGATAGATAGATCTTTATTTAAATAGAAATCCTAATATACATATGAGAATTATAGTATAATATAAAATAATATACAATATATATATATAAATATAAAACGACGTAGTGTATATCCAAGCAAAGAAGTAGTACTTTTTCATAGTACTTACACTAGTATAAGTTACATCACCAAAATATAAATCAATTTTAGAATATTACAATACATGAGGAATCATTTTAATGTGACTACATATTTAGTATTAATCATATTTAATAAACAAAAAAAAAATAATAATAATAACCCGAGCAAACAGTTACAAATATTTATATAGCACAATACAAGAAAGAACCCCACTGACAGATAAACAAACATATTTACCCCCATTATACTTGTATGTATTTCTTCAATCTGTCTTTGAAATTTATCAGTGAAGATGATGATTTAATGGCATCTGGTAATTTATTAAATTCTAGAAATCCCTTGAAAAATAATGAGTTCATAGTATTGCGGTAAGACGTTTTTGGTACATAGATTTCATTTTTTCCGCGAGTATTATGGTCATGGATATCCTTATTGAAAGTTACGTATTTCTGAAAATATTCGGGTGCCATGTTGTTAAGTATTTTAAATATTAAAATCATGGCAAAATAGAAAAGTCTTCTTTCTACTGGAAACCAATTTAGGCTCATTAACATCAATTTAATGGGGGTGAATCGACTCGCTTTCAAAATAATCCTCATTCCACGATTTTGCAGTTTTTGCAGCATATTTATTTTATTCGGACTAAACAGGTATACAATTGATGCGCAATAATCAAAATGCGGCTGAATTATTGAATTATAAACTTTAATTTTAGACTCAGTCGACAAATGTTGAGATATTCGGGTGAAAAAATAAAGTTTTTTTGGAATTTTTTTGTATATATAATCAAAATGATCATTGAAAGTCAAACAATTATCGAGAAGAAAACCCAAATATTCAACTCTTGAAACCACGTGAATTTTTTCATTATTGATGCTCAGGTTGATATTAACAATGTCAATTGCATTATATTTATATTTGGTTGTAAAGATCATTGCCTGAGTTTTAGCTACATTCAATTTCAGTTTATTTGCGCCCAAATATTTGCTAATTGATATTAGTATGGTGTTCATTTTTTGTATAGCACTTTCAACATTGACATCACCACAAGCAATCAAAGTGTCATCAGCGAATAGGTTAATGAA
This sequence comes from Plagiodera versicolora, assembly GCA_037013635.1. NCBI lineage: Eukaryota > Metazoa > Arthropoda > Insecta > Coleoptera > Chrysomelidae > Plagiodera > Plagiodera versicolora. The sequence continues at coordinate 6,138,399 of CM072990.1, forward strand.
TTCAGTATCCACGAAAAGTTCAATATCATTTAGATATAATACAAATAGCAGAGGGCCTAGAACGCTTCCCTGTGGAACACCTACGTCACTTTCCAATTCCGATGACATGTGACCATTGAAGCGAACCCGCTGCTTCCGATGTTGAAGATAGTTATTCAGCCAATCATACACTCTACCCCCAATACCATATTGTTTTAATTTAGACAGCAATATTTTTCTGTCGATCGTCTCAAAAGCCCTCTTCAAGTCAAGAAATACGGCAATAACATATTTATTATCATCTAACTGATTTTTAATATGACATAGTGTAAGTTGCAAGGCTGATTCACATGAGTAATTTTTTCTGAATCCAGACTGATTATTCATTAAAATGCAATTTATAGACACATGGTGCAGTAATTGTTCATATACTGCCATTTCTAGAATTTTTTCAATTGGTGGCAGAGTATTAACTGGCCGAAATTCCTCAGCTATAGTGGTATTGGTTACTTTTTGAATTGGTATGACCGTACTTATCTTTAAATTTTTCGGAATTTTACCTGTGACTAAAGATGTATTAATAAAATTCAGGATAACATGTCCAATGGTTTCGAATATTTCTTTTAACATTTTGCAGTTTAATGTTTCATACAAAGAAAATTTATTATCCAAGCTGCTGATTATTTTGCGTAATTCCTGCATGGAGACTTCCTCAAAACTATCAAATGACAAAAATAAGTTATTATTTGAATTAGTCCATATTTCAGTATTATTTATTCCCTGAATAATGTTCTGAATACTTCCAACAAAATATTCATTGAAATTATGTGCTGTCTCCCTACTATCTTTCGAAACTATTTGCCCATTTCCTGTGTTAAAGCTTATATGTTGTGGAATATCCTGATTTGTATTCTTAACTAATTTTTTTAATGTTTTCCACATTTCCTTAGGATTGTTTTTGAACCTATCTATTTTATCGTAATAGTACTTTTCTTTTTTTAGCTTTAGAAGGTTCACAACACTATTTCTATGTTCTTTGAAACGTTGCCATTTTATATGTTTTTCATTTTCAACACAAGTTTTGAAATCTTTATATGCCCTATCCCGTGTTTTTATCCTATCGTATGCCTCATAGTCAAACCAAGGAAGATTTGATTTATAATGGCATGTTTGAATTGGTGCATTGGTGCATTGGTGCATTGGTGCATTTTATGCACGACCAGTATATTTTATTGTAAATACATCTTCACTTCTCAAGCATGATAGGAATACATCACCGATGAAGTGAGGTTCAGATTGTATCGGAAAAATGAATCAAGAAGTGATGGAATCCACGTTACCATGGTTACTCAGTCAATATAGATTTCCGTCGATATGACAATGAAATTCACTTAAGCGCCTGCTCAACTGATTTATTGCCAAGCAGGCGGTAAAGTAGTCCGAGGGCGGTAAAGTGCTACTTTACGCCCGCATATCAGGGCGATAAAGTGCCATTTTACAACCGGTCGTGCATAAAGGTAATTTATGTCATTTATAGTTATATACAGAGCCAGTACCTAGTAATGAAATCAATGTTTTATTTCTCCCAGAAGTGATTCAGATCTCACTATGAACTGTAGGTTTAGCTCTTCATCACTCTTCAATATGAGTGATTGAAACATGAAGAAGAAATGAAATGAATTAGAAATTTATATCAATCCGTGTAAGATGTGGGGTTTTGGTGGATTCCATCTCTTTCGTGATGAGTCAACGAACAACGAGGATGGAGATGTTCATTTTATTCGAAAGTCGAAAGAATTGCTCCTCATTCTTCTAGAAGAGTATTTCAGATTCAGAAGAATCGATATTTGGGAAACCAAAATACGAAATCACATCTCAGAGAGCTAGAACTGTTCATCCAGACAATGTTTCTCCTCAAGAAAATACAATCACTTTTGCTGAATTGAGACTTTATATGTAGATATTGGCAAACATAGATGGACCAGGCAAACATGGGGAAGGCAGTATTTACCATCGATACTGGGGTGTGGTAATTCGAATTGATGCCTCTCGGGCTTTGCTGGTTCTGTTACATTCAAGCGATTCATCAAATGTTTGAGGGGACTCTCCTGGGATACGTCTTGTGTATGTAGATGATATCATCGTATTCGATAAAACTCTGGACGATAATCTGACCGATTCAGGAGAAGTGTTTAGGAGACAACAAACTACTAATTTGATACAAAATTTGAAGATATTTCGTCTGGGTGAGCAGTGAAGAAGTGAAAGTTGATCCCGAGGGAGTCCCGAAGAGAAGCTCAGAGACAATTGAAGAAAACACAAAAGAGATCGATTATGATTCTTCCGAATTATCATTATCAAATTCATGCAATAAAAACTCATGGTTTCCTGAATACAGTTTATTTATTAAACAGCATAAAGACTATAGATTAGTTTTTCAATATACATATCTACAAGATGATACAGATATATTCCGATTGTAATAATAGCTATACAACTTCTAGATAATAATATCTTAAATGTAGATTCTTTTGGATAGAGTTAAAAACTGACAACTTCCGCAGCACCACACCCAACTGTTTCTAAATTCGAATGGACGTTAAATGTCAAATCCTCTTTGGCACCAAATAAAAACCAAATATCACTGAGTGAGCTTCGTAGAATGGTTTCGAAATTGAGCATTAATTTGATGAATACCAAAGCTCAATCAGCATTTTTCATGCATTATCTAAGTATATCAATACTTAAGGGTTAGGGATCACACCCTTCGATCAATAGTATAAGAAATATCGGAGTGAAAAGGAGACAAAAATGTGGATTGACTCGAAACTTTACATCAGGAAGAGTATTTCAGTTCATGTCCTCAGTAATTGATAAAAAAAACTAAGCTAACTGAAATAATAAATAACTAAACTATTGTTACTGCTATCGAACGGAACTGAATGTTACATGCAATCATTAGGTGAGAATAGAAAATAATCAGATAGTGACATTGAAACACTTCATAATAATTCCAAAGAAATCACGTCGACTGTGATTGATAACAACAAACATCGATATGTATTCTGACGCTATCTGACTCATTCACATGAATATACCTGATTCAATACTTAGTACCACATCTGATACGTAGATTTGATTAGAAAATTATAAAAGCTGCTATAAATGACCTGCACCAGGTATTTCAGACGCTGCACTAAGTATAATATATTCACTGAACCTCATAAGAATTGGCGTGAAGAGACTGGACTCAAATAGTTATTTTTGAATATTTCTAAGTGGCAAAATTGTGAACAACAATATATCATATATAAAAATGTACAATTTATAGAATATCTTCCTTGTTGATTTCTTCCACTCTATTATTATTCAAATTTCGCTTCACTGCAGCATAAATGGAAGCGGCTTTGTAATTGATGGGTCCATAGGATTTGTAATCCACATCTGCATAGTCCAAATCACAAGGGTCAGGCCTGTAAGGCTGTAAATATAAAATAAAAGCAATGTAATTTCATCAAACAACTCTTATATGGTGGTAAGTTAGTGGTTTGGATCTTAGTGTGAACGATAGCGCTGAAGCCAGTGATTTATTCATTGAAAATTTTGAGCTTTATGCAGTAGATATTATGAGGTGATCATTAACTTATACCGATTGAATAAAATGAGTGCTAAGCTTATCGAACATATCTGGTTCGGATAGGGATCGATAGATCTTTTAGTCACATAATTCATCATTACCTTAAAAAATATATGTATCACTACCAGGAGTGGTTGTTGTTCCATTAGTCTAAAACAAATTTAGAAAACGTTAGCTTTTGGTTATTTATATAGGTATTTTAAAACGACCGACAACGGACTCCTATGTACTCATTTCTCGAGTTACAAGATATAGAAATTGAGAAATAAAATTACTTTCTTCGCAATGATTCGGGATGCCAAAAAGATATACTCTGCTATGAATCCTAACTTCCTTAGTAGTCTGAAATTCAGCTGTCAATTTTTCATATATCGATTAGAATATGGATATTGAAAATTAAATATTATCCTGTGAGAGTTGAATTTTTTGGTAAATTCGAAAATGACAACCAAATCCCTGAATGTTAACCTTGTAAGTTACTTTGATTCTGTTGTTCAGCCTGTGTGTCTTGAATCTTGATTACCAAACATCAATATGAGATATGAAATATTGAAATATATGAATGAATGAACGAACCTTTTTGAACCGATTAATTCGTTATCGTATGTTAAACGTCAATTTCTTGACCAACATCGTTGAATTTAAGAGTTGCATATTCAGTTTTCCGCTTGACATTTTGCAATCTACTCCTAGAAGAGCCCGTGTCTTCGGAACCATTTTTGTTGTTCACAGGCATGTCAAGATCTGCGTACACAACTCCGTTTGGTTTATTAGCCACATCCAACATGCTGCAACCAAGCAAAGGCTGGGGGTATTGAAGCTGCACGGAATTCTGCATGTTTTCTTGGAAATGCACATTCTCCTGGTAATCACTCCTCAAAACGAGTGGACCTTTAGTCTTTTGTTTGGGCTTTTCCCGCTTGTGGTGCCTCCTGTGGCTACCTTCGGGATAATCGGATGCGTAACCGTTCTTCATCAAGTTTTCTTCGTGGAGATTTTTTATCGGCTGGAAGTAACTCTCAGCCGTTTGGTACTTGAAACTATGGCATTTTTGAAGCGGTATTTGGAAATGATGCTTCTTTGGTTTTGATTTGGAAGAGAACGATTTGCTCTTCTGGACTTGTTCTTGGAACAGAGTCTTTGGCATTAGTTTGCTATGTTTTTGGTGGGGTATCGTCGCCGAATACTGGGGTGGGACAACCGTGTTCAGTTGTTTGAAATGCGGAGCTGTTAGCGTATAAAATGCATTCTGCAAACGAACATTTGGTTAGTATTTTGGAGGAAAAATAGTGACTATCTTCCTGAGAATGTTATTATGTGAATAACTGTTGATGGATAATTGTCTCTGTAACCTTGATAATTCACAATGGAATACTTCTCAGGAAGATATCCATTTATTGTAAGCGTTATGAAAAAAATAACAAACCTGGGGATTGGTGTTAGCAATATTAGCACTCCATTTATTAGAAGAATTCAGCAGTGGCATTTTCGGAACACCAGAAAGTTGCTCAGTAGCAGGTTTTTCATCCTCAACGTTTACCAACCTAGTTTGTGTATGATTTGTAAGAATTTGAACAGGTGGAGTTTTGATTTTCGATTTGATCTGAAGCGCTAACGCACCTTTTGGACTTTCGGTTTTAGGTTTGATGAAATTCGGGCTCACTTTCAGAATCGGTGAGTTTTTTAGAGCATGAGGTGATATATTGGGTAGCACTTTTGGACTCGCAGCTACCAATTTAGGTTTGTGAGTATTTTCAGGTTTGGATACCTTTACATTTTCATTATTGATAGATTCGATGTCGACAATAGAATTCACATTTTCCTTGTTTTCAGCAACAATTTCAGAAGGAACATGAACTTGCACTTCTATAGTTGGTCCATCAGTTGTTTTGTCATTGGTACTCTCGCTTGAAGTATCTAAGCAAGTACTATCATTTGGTATGTTGGTTGATCCTTTCAACTGACCCGAAATATTGGCATAAACTATTTCCGGACTTAGTTTACTGGAACGAGGTGCTGGAACTGGCAAAGGCGAACTATGCCGATGATCTTGTTCTTGATCTTCTTCGGTGACTTGAACACTATCCGTTAAATTTTCGTTTTTATCATCTACATAGGAAGTTTTCTGACATAAGGCTAGTTCACTGAAACATTTTTTTGGTAGAGCGACGATTATTGGTCGTTTCTTCGCATGTTTTTTGCAACGCATTGAGTAGAATGTTGGTGAATAGCACTTATGTTTTCTAATATCCAAGGATCCAAAACGTTTTTCGACAATCGTATTGAGTTTTCGATGCATCATTCCTTTTTCTTTTTTCTTCGATTCTTTTCTTTCAACTGCTTTCAAGATATATTCCCGGGTTTCCGGATTTATTCCAGAGGCACTTCTTTTTATTCCATAACTGAATTCATTTCTTCCAGTTATTCTATTCGGGTTCGAAGGTAAAGATATGATTCCATTAGTTTTCGGAAATACTGGTAATTGATCTCTTCTAGAGATGCCCTCATGATTATGAGGTGAAATTTCAGAAATCGTATATGCTCCAGAAATGGTTTGCAAATGCGGCAGTTGGGAGAATATCGATGGTAGAGACTGATTGGAAATACTTGGGTTTTTCAAGTTCCTCGAATTCATCAAGCTACCACCAGTTGAATTATATTCGTAGAAGCCTTGTCGTGAGGCGATATTATTTTGGAAACCGTGGAACGATTGGTGTCTCTTAACCATTTTTGCATTTTGCAACCGGAAGTTGAGAGGTTCGGGAGATAAAGCTTGCTTTGAGCCAGACAATGAATTCGTTGAGGATGTAAAACCATGAGCAAAATTGCCTTGGTTGAAAGGTGCTATTATTGATATGGGCTGCAAAATAAAATAAAACATGCGAACGTAAATGAAATAAACACAAATAACAAAATGGTAAATGAATTAGAGGTAGGGTTTTTTGGATTGAAGAATCAGAAATTGAAACTCTTTCAGGAGGTGGGAATACTTACTTTGTTTGGTGGGTTTTGCATGCCATGGAACGGGAGATTTTCATAGAATCCTTTATCAGGATCGATCAAGGGGTCTGCTGTACCTCCAAGTGGTAGGCCGACCCCAAATTTCGGTTTATCTCCTATAGAAGACTGGTTGGGTGCTGTAATCACAAATCCATGTCACAAGGGTCTTCCTACTCATACAGCTATCAGATTATGAAATATTTGGTGGTTAATATTTATTAAAGTCCTACCTACCTGAACCTGGTTTCTTTCTCTTACGGCTGGCCTTCACTATAGGTCGTTTCATAGGCGAGCTTACATGTACCTTCCTAAATGTCACAACTATTCATGCCAGAAACAAACAAAAATAAATGAAAAATTACCTAAACAGCAATTTGATCAGTTCTCATACCAAACAGAATTGGGTGAGGGAGTGTCATTGTTGCAACATGTTTCATCACGTAAATCGTTCGGTAGAAAATTTCAAAAATCACATATGAATTACATTTTGGAAATTTGATGAAGCAGATGAGCCAAAACAAACAATAAATTCGAAATATTGCTAGGGGTGTAGTGTATTTCATTGAATCGAAAGTTTATGTCGACTTGCATTTTCAGATGTTATTCGTATGAATTGTATCAAAACTATTATCAAAAAATACGTTTGAGGAGAGGACTAATTGACACCATCTGAGGGTTTAACTGACATTAGTGTTGACTCATATGTATTATTCATTGAATAAACAGAAGCTGACGAACGGTTCACTTGATAAACGCTGTTCTATTTCTAGCCATCCAGAATTTGAATTATTTCCCATAATCATAGACTTCATTTTGAAATGCTTAACGAAACTGAATTTTGACACGTCTTGCAACTGAGATACTCATTTTTTTGGTAAGATTGTATCCCGGTGTACTTTCCTCTGCAACTGTTGAGTACTAGAACTGTTGGCAAAAGTGAATATCAAGGAACAATGAAGGTTGATACTGATAGGATATGATTATGATCTCAATTCTTTCTATTGGCATCCATTGGATATGGGAATGCAAACATTTTCTCAAGGGAAGAAGTGGCATCAGATTTACAACCTTGCATGTTCATTGACCTTGATGGAACTTACCTCCCCTATCACTTTCCTTAATCCCATTGGGAATTCTCTCTCGACTACTACTCAGACTGAGGAAATTTTTCAGTCTTTCCAACCTGGCATAGACTTTCGATCTGTTTCGTTTGTATTTCGAGGAAGCCCTTATATGAGAAACGGAAGTGGTTTTGAAGGGCGCCCTAGAAAACTGTCGGCTGATAGTGACGTTATTCATTTTGTTAATGTGGACAAGGACTCCTGGTTGCAATGGCCATTTGAAGGGATCCGATGATATATTGTGAGATTCGTCTTCCGGACTGTGTTTGTGTGTGTCGTGCGAGTATTGTTAAGAGAAAGCCAAGTTGGAAAGGCGGAACATGAAACAAAAATAATGGCCGATTAGTTGAGCAGTCTACTTGGATTTCCAACATACAATCAAAACAAATCATCATTCAACGTAAGAGAATCAAATTAACCAGTTTGTTTGAAAGTTGATGTTGAAAATATGAACTAATCTATCACGAATATGCTGAAATCTCTGAAATGTCAGATTGAATATACTTGAAAGTGGATCACAAAGAAAACAGCAACGTTTAAATCATATCAAATGTGCAAAGTAAACACTTTGTCTGCCCAAGTCTTCGATGAGACATGCGAACATTCCACATGCTTTGAGTGAGATTTTACTCGAGCAATAATTATCGTACAAAGCGTGATGGAGTACCTTGGTTTCCTAAATAATTGACCCTACCACAGGGCACTAAAGGCAAGCCAAGTACATCGGGACTTTGTGAGCATAGAAACCTAAGAAGAGTAGTAATAAGTTAATAATGTTAGTAAATATGCCAGCGAGACAATCCTTATATTCTCCCTTAGTGCTTGTTATGGTAGTTCGTTCATAGTCCGAGTTATATCTCTTGAACTTCAGATGGTTGAGTTATACCAATAATTCTGGTATTTTCGACATAGACACGTTCAAATGATCACTGGTGATAAACAAGGCACATTGCATCTCCTCGAAATCGTAATAAATTATATAATAGTTCAATCTTCATTGGTTCATATCTTCACTTCAAGTCACGGAATTCAACATTCATATATTTATACTAGGAGTGCCAATTCATATCTAGACATTATGTGTCTCATTCGATAGGATGGAAAAAAATGAAAAACTGCTCCAAACAGTCTTATAAAAAATGGTGGTGATAGCACATACATTGAGTTCGATATTAAATTGATCAAAAAACTAAGAACAATATTTTTGAAAACAATATGGTGAAGAGGATTAGAATTGAACATCCTTATTCTCCATTATTTCCTAGTGAATATATCCTAAAATTGGAATTTAGCAAATATGCTTATTCTCATGTATTCTTTATAAAATTGTGGTATTTGAAGGATACTGACCACCAGTGAGCTACTATCGATTGTAAAGTCATCAGGAAGATAATGTTATACCGTTCGGAGCAATTTTTTCATTTTTGATCATCTTATCAGATGCACATTTCATTGCTTGTGGACGATAATTTGAAATACCCAGTATCAGTTGAAAATGATCAGTATCTGAGAGGTATGAAAAACGTGTGAAGAAGAGATGGAGGGAGTGTGCAAGAAAATTATGTACATTTTATTGGTATGCTTACATCCTTCGTGAACGAAGCTATAACTTCAAGCAACATTTCTTACCTCTTCTAAGGTGATCAAATACCATGAAATATCCCAATATTTATTCGAGGTTTTATTCATCCACAAATAAAAAACCAGTGCAACGAAGATTGTAAATGTTGTAATAATTCCATATGCAGAGTGATACAAAAATTCATGACTGATACTCTATTACTTTCACTACAGTTATTATGAAATAAGTTAGAGTTATACATAATCTGTGCTATATAAATGTAAATATTCCGAATATGTAAATGAATGATGATTAAATTTCATATTCAACTTCCTCGAGACTTTGATAAGTATTATGAACTAGTCTGAAGTTTGGAAGCACCTTGCATATATTCATAATTTCGTGAAATGATTGTATGATTTGATGAGAACATGGATAAACCCATTTCCTTTGAACGTATTGAAAGACAAAAAATTGTCCTGCACTAAGAACTGTATACATAAATGAGTAGTGCATGTTATGTAGGTGTATACTGTGTATGAATATGCATTCACTACTCTTTAGTCGAATTATCCACCACCGTTATATCAATCATTCTATATTTATTTACACTATGATACAATGTGATTGTCCTTACAAAAAATAGAAAAAAAAACTTACTTTTCGCGTTCCTCCATCTCCAGAGGGTTATTGACTGATGTTAGCAATAACAAAAAGATATAGATAGATTAGTACAATATAAAAATATACCAATGATAATTCAAAACACAGTATATCGATTTGGAGAATTGTATGGTAAATAAGCTGCAACTGTAGATATGGACATCAACTCACATTTTGTATCAGCTCGTCTTCTTCTGCACAAAATAATGATTATTATGCAGATAATGATCACTATGATGATAATTGCGATTATCGATGCTATGATGATGACGAGTTTCTCTTGGTTCAGCTGTTTCCACCACGATAGGCTACCTGTAACAAGAAAACCAAGCGATAACATGAGTTCATGAGGAAATATTAATGTCATGTATGAAAACGTGAATGTTTCATTAGATAAAAATATATCATTATCAGACATCCTATTCTACACTTTATATGGTTCATATGAGTGCATTAACCAGGAGAAAAGTGCGAAAACATGCTTCGTTGAGGCGTAGCAATTTACCTGGCTCGCCAATCTGGCTACTTTGCTCCTGGTGAGCTATACAAGGGAAGAACAAATATGTAATGAATTATGAAGAAGGAAATTGATCTCGTGAAGAAAATGAAAGGTTCTTCAACTTTGACTTTGGAATGTAACAGTTGGGAACCTTCAATGAACCAACCTGCAACATCTCGTTCACAAGGCACTCCAACGCCAACCGAGTTGTTGACGTAGCACAAATACGTCCTGAAACTGTCAACGCTCGAATCGGGGATCAGAAAGCTTTTCAATCCATCATTAATTATATTGTTGGTCTCGGTGAAGCTTTCGTTTTGCTCGCGGACTTTCCATGTGAAAGTGACTTCTGGAGGGTTAGCTTGGACAGTGCATATCAGAGCGGAACTGCCATCTTTTTCTCCAGTCGATATGGAACATTCAGGAGCATCTGCAATTGATGAGTTGAAATAACGATTTCGCTCTTTGGAAGTGATGTTGAATGGAAGAAAAAACCTCACATTGCACATTGATGTACGCCAGAGCCGTTTCAGATCCATGTTTGTTCTTGCCCTCGCAGATATACTCTCCCGAATCAGCTCTGGTGAGCGGCCCCAAAGCAAGATCTTCTGTCGTGGCGATGGGAGCAGACGTGAAATTCTTCTTCCAATGGTAATTCAATGCAGGTCGACCGTTTCCGTGGCATTTGATAGTGCTGGGAACTTGATTCTCGACTACGTAAACCACTTTCGGCAATACCATGAGATCTTTGGGAGGATCTGAAACAATAATTCGAATGATATGGAGTGTCGCAATTTTTTTTCTGCCCATTTCACATCAGAATCACCAACGATATTCTGATTGGCTCCACTACATTGAAAATGTTCCGGAATACTCACAGTCAATGGCAATCTCTATGTTTTTGCTGACACCTGGTCCAAATTTGTTTGATATAGCTTCACAAGTATAAATTGAGTTCGGTGCTGATATATCCAATGATTCTCCAGGCCAAGCTGTCATATTCCAAATCTGAAAATGATTATTCCTCATAAGAAAGCAATTGATTTCTATGAGTATAAAGTAGAAATTGGTGGAAGGAGCCCGTGGCAGCAAATTTGCCTGTAGCGGTCTCCTCAAAATATGTACTACTACCAATCTCTGAGGAATATTTACCAGGGTAGAGTTGATTGCTTCAAAGTCATTCTTCTGCAAGTTTGGTGGTAGCATATGGTTTTCGACGTAATACAGAGGGTTATTGAGAACATCCAATTTGTTTCCATCTTTCAGCCAGACGATTTCGCATTTCGGGAAACATTCCACTATGCAAGTAAGATTAATATGCTTCGAAGAATACAGAATTCCTTGGTACGAATTCAACGTATTTATGAAAGATGGAGGTGCTGAAAAAATAAATTCATATTTTTTCCGCAAACGAAAAGATTGATTTATAATAAAAACATCAACCGAATCTATCTTCTCAACATACCATAGACATTGACGTACACAGTGGATGGTGGACTTTGGCCTCCCAAGTTGGCAGCTATGCATGTGAAATTGCTCCTGGATTCTAACCGAACTCCGTTGATCGTATAGTTAGGCGTCGTGATGTCTGTCATCTGATGTGATCCGCGATACCATAAGTAGGTGATGTTTTCGGGCCTTCCAGGATTATCCACCAAACATTCCAAGGTCACCGAGCCTCCTTTGATCACTGTCTTCGGATAATACGTCAGTACAGTTGCATTGGGAGCAACTGAAAGAAATAAAGTTGTCTAAGAACTCTTGGAGTCGAATGACACGAAATGGTCGTTGCAATATGATTTTGTGTTAGGATTTATCTGAAATAATTTCGAAGTATTTACAATAAACGATCAACTCTCGAGGTTCTGATACTGGTCCCCAGCCAGCTGAAGTCATCCCTTGACAAGAATAGTTGCCAGCAAAAAATTCGCCAACTGCCTGAAGACTCATGATGCTGGGATCTAAGCCACATAATGGCCCTCCATTGTCTTTCGTGTTGTCACATTCGGGTAATTCTTTGAGAAGTTCCCCATCTAGGTTCCATCGCACCTGAATTCAAAACGGGAATGATGAAATCGTTCAACATTACTTTCGAAGTAGGTGCATTTTTACCTTGAGTAAATTGGATGGATTTCCTGAAGTTACGTTGCATGAAAGAGTAACGTTACGTTTATCAGCTGCCCTCACAGGAGTGGAAGGTGTGATTATAACGTCGACATTCGGAGCATCTGTAAGATAATATCCGAATCAAACAACTTCTTGGGTAAATTTTCGTTTCTTCAAAAGATATTTGTTTATTCGAACTTCCAGAAGAGAAGAGTCGAAGGAAGGCAATCCATGTATTACACTTACATTGAACATTGAGAAAAATACTGTCTTCCGATATTGTATTCGCGATGGCATTTTGTAACGAACAGCTGTAGTTTCCCATATCATCACGTGTCACATTGTTTATGTAGAGGGGTGGATTGATCAGAGTTCCTCCGACGTATTTGTCGCCATCGCTTAAGTCGAGTGTTACACCATCTTTTAACCTACAAGAGAACACAATCCTCATATTGTTCGATGAACAGCTGATGAAAAAATAACGACCCTCTGGTTTCCCAACACATGTAACTCACTGAATTTTTGAGTGGGTTGATATAAATATTGAAATCTCACCATTCGACGTTTTCAAGCTCCTGCGGATTCGCGAAATAAACACACTGCAAGAACACGCTCTTGCCATCGACAACTTTACTTTCATTCACAACTATGTTGAGTGGCTTCACAGTGATGACAGGTGGAACTGTTGATGATACATTATTATTAACGACCCGACCCTCACGAAATTTATTGTTTCTTACATCTCACGTCCATGATTAGGCTTGAATGGATTTCGGGATCGGAATTGTTTTTCATGACTTCGTTTTCGGCATAGCAGAATATTGTCCTGCCATTTTCCCAGTAAGAGGCCTTGAAGGTTAACGAACTGGTAGTTTTGAAAGTTCCATCTCCCTGTAACATTTATAAGAACTGTTTACGAGAATCCTCGAATCATTCATCATTCATGAGTAGGAAATGAGGAAATGAAAATGCAGTTGATACCAGATGCTATATCAAATATGAAACGAACGCATATTGTACTCGTATGGAGAACAGTAGATCTAAATATGCTGGGACATACATTTCACGGTTCACCAGATATTCATAAGATATGTATAGCTCATGAAAGCTTTCCGAATACATTTTATACTTAATGCTCTCAAAGGATTTGTTCAATGTATGCTAAGTACTTTTTCCATTCACAAGATATTGAAGCTAAATATTTTTGTTTTTGAATTTTTCGTGATACATTTTCTGTATCAATCGATGAAAATTTATTGATTACGATATTTTCTAGTAACCAACAAATTACAACAGCAATTAATCATTTCGTTGAATTCGAAATGTTCTTACAATAAATGTTCATGAGTAAGTAGGAATGATTTTGAACAATGTTTTGTTTTATTTCTCGTATCATTTCCCAGTATCTCCTACAATTTGATATGCTCCACATGGTAAAAATAGAATATATTTGTAATAAAGCAAGCACATTTGTTTGTTAGATGGTGTATTGTTGAGAAAAACTGTTGCTCTGGACCTTCAGAAATAAAGTAGGCTGGGAAAATTTTTCAAGTTGAATGAAAACTCCACAACGATGACATTTCCTAATTGGATTATAGCACTTGCACTTCGAGAAGCGTGAAGTGTTTGCTCAACCGTTTCAGCGTGGACTTTCACTTGAAATAACGATTCTGTCAGGGCATTCAAAGCATCACCCTTCAAATCTTGTCTCAATTTCATCTCACGGTCGATTGATTTTCAGGTGTTGGCATCTCTCACAACTGACCCTATTCAATCTCTCTCGCTAAACTGGAACGGGCCCGGATATCCCGCGCGAAGTAATTGATGGCCGAGCGTTAGGCCACTGCAAAAATTATCCGCGTTTTTCGAAGCTCAGATTGATTTCAGCACGCAGGTGTTTTTTTTGCAGAAATTCTTAACGGAGAGGGAAATCTCAATAGATGGATAGATAGCTTTATTCAAAGAACTGTACCCGCACATCGTACAGTACACAAATACAATTAGGTGAAGAGGCATCCAAGTAGTGATGTTTAGTGACCATATCAAAAATTATTTCAATCAAATTTTATGCCTGAACTTTTCACTGTTGAATACAGCATTTTTTATTTGTTTCGTTTTTTATATTTAATCAGTTATGGGTTTATTTCAAGATGAGAAATTAGTTTGATTGAATTTTGGTTCGAATTATTGTATTTTGTCATCGAAACTCACCTGCAGCAAGGCTATCGTTCTTATTTCCAGCTGAAAAAAAGAAGAGAATATAAAATTAACGAAGAGGAGAGAGTTATCGAAAGTGAGGAATAATGCAATCGGGAGCTATTCATATCAAAATATCGCCGATTTCTTCATGATTTCATGATTTTCTTTTATTTCCATCGAATAATAGCCAGTTGAAGTTTCAGAGGGATTTTTCTAGGCTGAATTCATGCAGGTGGAAGTTCAATTCAGAATCCAAAAACCACGACTGTGAAGTGTGAAGTTTCCATTTATATGCTTCATAACTCAAATCCCATGTCACGGCCCCCCAACAAGTGAAAGCATTTCAGTACACACCAGAATTATGACCAAATTTATATGATCAGAAAATGAAATAACAGTAGAATAGTAACAGGTTTCTCCTGACGAAAATGTGAGCCCAGATGAAAGCATATGATCTCCATGGGAATTTATCGGATGATTCCAGTATCAATATTGAGAATAAGAACAATTTTTCTCTCATTATTATCATTTTGTTATTCAAACTCACCTTTTCTGATCCTGGTTTATGCTGAATGAATAAAATGATATCAATATCTGGTATAACAGAGCAATCACGAAGAAATAATGATCGACTTAGAATCTATCGAGATATTTTTTCAGAGCAATTTCCGAAAAATTCGAATTTTGAAATTGATGAACGTCGTCCCATGACACAGATAAATTAATAACAAAAAAGGAACTCAACGATCCGAACGAACCAACCTCAATCAGTTTTTCAGTTTCATGAAATATATGTGCATCCAGAGACTCATTTATGTGAGACATCAATCTTCTGAAAAGTGTTGAAACGAAAAGCGCGAGAAGCCAAAAAGGTGCTGCGAATATCTTGCAATATCCCAGATGAATCCTGACTCAAATTAAAATATATGGTTGCAGAAACGGTATCAAAACAATTCTTAATTCTGAGGATCAGATCCGTAAGTCATATCCAGAGACATATTTTCCTCTTTTGACCCAAATCTTCTTCATGAATCATGGAAATAAAACCGAAATGAAAATGTTTATCTGCCACATTTTCTCGTTACTCTTTTTTATCCTAATAAGAGGATGAACTCTTTGAATAATATAATTTTCATCATTTTGACATTTTTAGATCATGACGATGTACAGGGTGTTTCATTAATATGGTTAGAAATTAAACGATAGTAGAGAGGACCGAAATATGACGATTGAGTGCAATTGCTTATACAAATGTTGATGGTTGATTCATTTTTTTTCTTATTCAAAAATATTGACAATTCTTATTCTAATATTCACTGAGGATGATAAAATCATTCTATAGATCCACTATCGAAATGAGGATGAAAGAAGATAATATTATTTTGATAATTATATATAACATTATCGCAGCGAAAATGTTGTCATCTATTGATATGATTTTGAAAAAGCTGTTGACAATGTATTCTTCAATTTTTTTTCTTCTCGAGAAATCAAGTCGATTTATTCAGAGAATGATATGATCTAGAGTACTTTCTATCTTCTTTATAAATTAATAGTCACACCAGCATACATTTCTCGAAATTATTTGTCTCATCGGTGAATCTTTGAAGTGTTCTGGATTTTTCTTCAAGATATCTGATTCCTAATTCGATTTGAGATGGTTTCCGGAAATGCTTTTCCAAAAAATTCGTACGATATGCAACAGAATACTTCGACAGTTTTAAAACTCGTCCTGTAATACGAATAGTTTTGAATTGCCATGAAAAAGTTATCGGAGCAATCACTATATCTGAAGATATATTAAACTCATCCAAACAACGTGATTCAGAATGGATAATTGATAATTTTTCGTTACGTCTCAATTAGGAAGTCGAGTTTTAGTCCATTAAGGAATTCATGTTCGTATAACTATAACAATGATTTATTATGGTGATTACAAGTTCTTTCTTAGGAAACAGCCATCAACTTCAAAACACGATGAAAACTATCGAGAGCGTGTGGTGAATCAAACGAAAAATTTCCATTCAAACGTTGATCGATAAATTGTGGTGATGTACTCATTAATATGGTTTTAACGGTAAAAATACTCCAATGATACTTGCGCTGTGTATTTATTGTACAGAAAACTCTCCACTTGAATATTTTTCATCCCACGTATGGTCCAAATATCGCATATTGAAGGTTATATTTGCGAAAGCCGATCAAAGTCGAAATACACAGCACAAATTGGTTATTATCATTCATGAGCAAATAAACGAGACTCTGAATGTCAGCTATGTTTGAATCAACATCGGATACCCAAAAACCAACATTGTGGGAATCCTGCCAATTTTGAATTTGTTCTCCTCAAATCGCTCCCAATAAAATGGTTTGTGCGTGAAAAGATGAAATAAACTTTTTTATTGAATATTCAACTGAGAATGGTAAATATGAAGTCGAATCAAATCGAACGAGAACAAATAATGCAACGAAATTTGATTTTGTATACATCGAAACTATTTCTTGTTGTTCTAATGAGCAGTCTACGTCAATTATGATTTATAGTTAGTTTTATGAGGGAGATAAGCTGAATCTCAAGAATATCGTCACAAATATTCGTCCAAAAAGTTTTGAATATCTGATTCTACCAATGATTTTTTTCCTATGATGATTCCATCCCACATATATCACTTAGTTTTGGTTTGTCACGTTGAACCATTCAGGAATTGTGTAATTTTCACAGTTCGACTCAGAAAGTAATTGACAAAAAAATAATGAACACCTTCACATCTTAGCTCTTAATTCCGGTTCGACAAAATATCAAATGAACTCTTTATTAACCTAGTGAGTGCATCACTGTGTATACTCACCTCTTTTTTAGGGTCAGTTGAGTTGCTTACGATTATAGGATCAGATCCATTGGTCCATCTAACCGTCGCAGCTGGTCTCGCTCCTTCAACAGTGCAATCGAGTTTCACGTTACTTCCTTGAACTACGTGATTTTGCACTCCTGTCAAATTCATCTTCTTCGGCCGCACTGAACATATAATAGATAATATTGATTATTGATTAAATACTGGAAGAAAAACGATGGTTCTTTCCATTGAAATTCTTTGATGACACCTGGTTACAAAAGTAGACGCTCAGAGTTATTCCAGAAACGACAGATTTCACTACTATGATACTACGATTTGTTTGACTAATTATTTCATACCGAGAACGTTGAGAGCAATGGAAATGTATATTTTCCGTTATTTCACCATTTGCAGTGAAACAGGGCTCAATACATGGTGTGATCCGTATTTGATGAGAGCGATATAACATAAGATAATTTGGAGAGAATGACAACCAGTTAATATCCAATCGGAATTCGAATAATTGAAGCCTAGTTAACGAAATAATGTGTACCAAGCTACACATACAGATATCAGTTATTGATAGTTAATATTGACCAATCAGAAATGCGGCCTGCCAATTCATACTGGCACCTTTCCACTTCTACCTATCTTTTCAGGGCGATGGAACTGCGAATATTGGGGTGTGCAGCAATATGTGAAGGAGTACTCTTATAAGTTATTCCAAGCTTTTGGGAAATGTTTATTTCCTTCTTCAGGGAGAATCTTGAGTGAGAATATTCACAATGTTTTCAGTCAATATATAAAATTTGTACATAGTGATAAAATAATAACAACATACATGTAATTGGTTACTCATGGGAAATATAACTTTCGTTCAATTGTAAGAACATTTTCTTTGTTTTTTTTTAATTGGAATTTGGAAATGTATGTACCTATGTCATTCACATTGGGTGATCGTTTATCATAATCAAAATGTACATTTTGCTGTCTTGAAACACAACCAGCTTCAATCGATGATCTTCGGCAACGGATCATTAGAGAATATGCATCTATTCCAAGAGAAATATCTTAAATGTAAGAAATAAGTTCTAAAATAGATAACACTTTTGTTTAGCCCAAAATAGAATGCATTTCGATCATCTTATTGAATCGAATAGCACTTAGCAACAGACTTTATTTTATTTAAGTAAAACTTTTTTTGACCTTGTTTAAAATTTTGGAAAAATACCTTCAATTCAAGGTATCACAAAAAGAGAATGAAATCGAAGAAAAGCTTCTCGAATAGCTCAAAAAAGGCTAGCTAGGAAGTGATTAGTCGACGATTTCAGTAGGGTATTTATTGAGTTTCTCTTTGTTTTAATTATTATGACATGTTTGCGGTAGATTCTTGTATATACCCAGATGATCAGATTTTGTATGTGTGTTATATATTTTTATGGTTTCTTCTCGTTATATCATCCCCTCTTCTCATACCAAGCGAATCTTGATTCGCCACTTCTCGAATGCCTCGTGGAAACAATGCGAAAAAAGTTGAACGCTACTCCGATCCAGCACTCTAACAAAGTTATTTAGAAACACGAGAGGCGCCAAGTAGGCACTGAAACGTGTTACGGAGAACGGGAAAGCCACCCTCCTCCTCGTCCTCTCACCCCTCCGAGGAGGGCAATTCCGTGGCACGCCACCCTGCTACTTTAAGAATGTCGATTAGAACGTGGTTTTAATTAAGCTCGAAATTCATTGAAACGTTTGGTGGAACCGTGTCAAGAATCTTCGTCGAACCACCAATCAGGCATGCTCAAGATGTTGGAGGAGAACGGGGTTATAATTTTGGTGTGATTAGTTTCCTCGTGTACCTGGATTGGAATACTGTCGGTTGACATCGCCATTGAAGAACCGCATTTGTTGTGGTGACACTAAAGGAAGATTATCGATGTTGATTCCAATCCCCGTACATGGAGCAGAGAAGTTGAAAAAATGTGATCATAGAAGATTAGAGTAATTCGAAAGGTCATATTCGTCAAGGTATACACTGTGTCAGTATAAATGACAGTCCCATCTGTCAAGGGTGCGAGGAAGTAAAATTTTCGGAAGAAATAATTCATTGTGGGGGTTCATTGCTTCCCGGTTGAAAATCGCAAGAAAAAAACTAAGCAGAAGAATCACACGAAAAAAAAAATAAACTGCAACATTGTTGTTGACATAAATGTCAAATTTTAGGACAAAATTGGTCACAGCCTTCTGAAAGGTCACTGATGAATCCCACGATGAATTGACATTTTTTGTATTTTGACAGAAGCATCTTCACTTTTTCTTATTATACTATCAACCTCAGAAAGCTCGGTACACATTTTGATTCACCCTGTATACGCACGATACTTTGCAATTTTGATTGTTATGAAATGATTCATAATACATAATAATTTATTTCTGTTTCTTTGTTCAAGTTATTTGAACTACTCCATGATAATTTCGAATTAAATGTGACATAAACTAAAACTTAATCTGAATCATTGATATTTAATTTATTACTATCAAGTTCCATTCCAAGTCGATAATATATTCCTCAATATATTTCGCAGTATCGGCTTGGAATGAATACTATAGAATTTGTATGTTATTGATATATGTATGTATGTCATGCACATTGGGTGATTTATGGTATGTGGTGGGGTTTATCATAATCAAAATGTACATTTTGCTGTCTTGAAACACAACCAGCTTCAATCGATGATCTTCGGCAACGGATCATTACAGAATATGCATTTATTCCAAGAGAAATGTTTTAAATGTGAGAAAGAAGTTCTAAAATAGATATCACTTTTGATTAGCCGAAAATAGAATGCATTCCGATCATCTTATTGAATAGAATAGCACTTAGCAACATACTTTATTTTATTTAAGTAAAACTTTTTTCGACCTTGTATAAAATTTTGGAAGAAGACCTTCAATTCAAGGTATTGAAAAGGTTTCATTTAAAATTTTGGAGTTGGGTGCATCGGGCCCAAGGTGTAGTTTTCCCTACCTGTATAACATTTGTACCACATTTTCAATTTGACACCCTGTATAATGGTATCAAAGTTAAAAAGTTTCTGAAGATGGAGCTCCTGACAGTAATTTTCTATGTTCAAAAACAGCATGAGCTTGATATAAATCGACTTCCTGATATTGTTGGATTAGTTATCAGAAGCAGAGATTCACTCAGCGGAATTGAAAGATTAAATCCACATTTGTGTGGATTTTGCATAATTTATTTTAGAACCGTGATACTCCTATTTACATATTGATTGGAATATATCAGTTTGAATATCTTCATGTGGGTATTATTCAAGTTTGCAGAGAATTCACGAAATTTACGAACTACACTTGCGTCGAACAATTTAACATCAAGATACAATGTCTGTATCTAGAAATAAAATTATCAACAATCTATAATTCGAATGCAATAATATAAGATTATGAAAATTTAGTGATTTTTTTCGAGAATTTATTGCTAGTCAAAGTCCACTGTGACTATTTTTGATTTGTAACGAACGACATGAAACTTCGTTGCATACAACGATCAGTGTTATACCATTCAAGTATCCTGAAACAAAATACGGGACGAAAACACGAGTGGAATATACAATGACCCTTGAAACTTTTCCTCGATATGCAACTCATAAAATCTAGTATTCTTCTCCGTTAAGTCTTGTGAGGATACGTATATTATTGCTATGAGTTTCCATGCAAATAAAAGTATTTTAGGACATGTAACATATGAAGACTATACACGAAAGTATGACTATGTTGCAGATGACGGTAAACTTCGGATAGAAATATTTGAAGGAATAAACAGTTATTGGTATTAGAGTCAAGGAATTATTATATCTCAGAGATAATCGATTCAAACAAACACACAAATTGGATAACTTTTGACTTTGGATAATCTTTGAACGGTTCATTTAATATTTGTAAAAAAACGACTAGAAATAACAAACTTCATTAGCGGATCAAATATTTATCTCCAATTGAATTTGATAGACGTTTTTCAAGTTACTGTGAAGTGTTGCCATATTTATTGATCCTTAAATGTTCTCAGCTATGTGTCAACTGATAAGAAGTTCAGTGATTAGCTAGATACATTTCATTTTGCACTAATGGAAAGATAACCAAAGCTGTGGGAACTATTTTTCATGAATGAATAGTCTATAGATATTTGACAATCTCACTCAAAATCAGTATTTATTGAATCTGGAGCAGTTATCTTAAGAAAAGTCGAATAATAGTAATTTATTGAAGAAGATTAGATTTACCTGAATTGCAATTGAACAGTTGATTCTGGAAAAACATGAATATATCAAAACAGTAAATTTGAATGAATTATAGATCCTTCAGATCCCTTCCTTTCATCCAATCCTCCAACATATTTACTCATATCCAAATATTCCAACCAAATCTTGTGGATATTATGGACTTTGATTTTCACTTTGTGTACACAAGTTACCCACCATCAACATCGATTTGGACCCAAGAAATAATGGGCTGCTCCAGGGCCTCACTCTCGACCCTACATTCGAAACGGGCCAGAAGGTCTCCCCTAGTGAGGGTCAATTGCAACTTGGACATTCCAGTCCCTATTCCGCCCTCTGTGGTCGGTGTGGCTGTGTAAATCGCTGAAACAAAGGATATTGATAATTTTCAGCCGTTTTGAAATATAACGAGACTCATGATTGATTTTGTTCCGATCGGTTCAGTTTTGATACTCTTTGTATATTCGAATGCCTTCTTGATTATTATTCTTACGTAAGCATAAAGAATTTAGAATTATAATTATTTTTAATTCAGGTGACTCATTAAGCAAGAAAAATCGATTCGATAAAAGAGTTTGAGATCGAAAAGTGGGGAAGTAGTTTAGGATTCATGAAAAGTCTCATCTCTTTTCGTCAATCAATCATGCTCACCTGTTCACCTACCTACCAAAGATGAAGTATTTTGTTTCCAATAGGCAAGACTTGAGGAATATAGGAAAACAGATAAAAATACCACGAGAAAAAAGTAGAAGAACTGCACATACTCTATGTACGAAACAAATTCAATGAAGTTTACCAGTTGAACGTTTCAAATATAGAATGGATTATGGATCAAATCTCTCTTGGATGAATGAAATGGTAGATTATTTCACATGATCCATCAATTCCGGATAATCACTCAAGTCATCCAAATATAATTCTGCTTCGTGAATTCGTTGATTTCGAAAAATGACGATATGTTCCGTGATTTTATAGGTATTCGAACAGTTATCGAACCATATATTAGTCGTAATTCATTTGAGTTTCTATAGAAAAGTCTCTATTGTAATTCAACCCAATTAGCTGAGGTTATTTTATGCATTCTGTCATTTCCATTGGTTCCATTTGTTCTGATTATTAAAATATTGGAGAGCATTGCAATAATCGAAGTACTTCCATGAATTGATCTTCTTCGTGGAATTTACTGAGGAAGAACTCATAACTAGTTCACAGAAAGCCGAAGCATCCCTTTTCAGAACTTGTAGTGATATTCTGTTCCCGGTAAATCATTACGTTCCTTTAACTGCGATGAACTCAATCCAAGTTTCGTGGAGTAATTAAACTATAATTAATTTCTTTGAATTGTTCCTGCATTGCCTCATCTTTCAGAGGAATCTAGACATCGTAGATGATTATTTGGGAAATCAAATTCAGCAAAGTTACAATTTGATTATGGATGGATTATTCAATTAGTGGATTCTGCATCATCGAATATTTATTGGAATCAAATCGGTACCTTCGCTTTGAAGCGTTAAATTGTTTTGTGTCATCGAAGAAGAATGGCAATAAATTGAAGTTATGAATATGGAAGTGAAAATAGGGGTCGCAAAGTAACAGTCTTGAACATACCCTATGATTTCATCAGTGTAAATTGTGAATATGGAGCATTTTTTTCCAATCATGTGTACATTTACCGAAAGGTTCATTTCATCGATATGATCATGTGAAGATCAAAATTACATACAAGCTGTATGAATATAATATAATGTGTAATACCACTGGAATACTCCACTATTCATAATATTGCGGAATCATGTATTCGAAGATGTGAATTGAACCATGTGAAGCGACATTCAATGTTTTAGCGGGAATTAATTTAACGGTAATCGAGCACAACATTTGCACATATGTATAGGTACAAATCTCCAATCGAAATCTCGCGGGTAATTACAGTTAATCAATATTTCAAATCAAATGCGTGCTAAACCAATCCATTCTTCACTTTATATGTTTCGTTTACAGCTGTAATTCGTTGCTATGTCTATTGAACATTGCATGTTCGTATAGCTCGCCATGTATTTATTGTAAATCGATACTTTATCTTGATGAAATGAGATTCATTAGGATTTAATAGGATAATTTACACAAAAGTATCAGACTGAGTTTTGGTTTGTTTAATACAACCCAAAATGAGGACAGAATTGAAGAAGATGTTAAGATTCAAGAAATAGAGGAAATTCCACTTGGAAAAAAAAAATAGTAACCTGTCATGAGTCCAGAGAGTCCAATTTCGGACCTACCGACCTACTCACTCTGTCAGATTCAATACGACAGATGGAGATGTATTCTTTTATGGACAGTGATGGCGACCGCATTGGGAAACATGCCAACCATTTATAAAATTACAAAAAAAGGAGAAATCGTCGAAAAATTTGGATGAACTGAGACAAGAAATCATTCAGTTGTGTGACACCTGTATCATGCACCACATATCAATTTCATACAGACAATTATTCCTGCTCTCATTGGATTCCTATATGAAAGATACATATCTCCGGAAGTGTATTTATGATAACTTGTCAGAATATACACTGGTGTTAAGATCAACGAATCGAAATTTCCATGGTAATACTTTCCATCTGAAATCGCACATTTCTTTCATGAATGAATACGATGACATTCACATTGAAGAAACAAGCTCGCTAAAATTCACTCTTTTGTCATTGATACCATTGAAGATCTGACAACTAGTGTTGCGCAGTCAAATTCGTTGTCGATGCCATGAATTACACTAGATAGATAATCCTATGATCTCGTAACACTCTATCCAATCAATTTTTCACAGTCGATTGGCCATTATCAATTCAGACGAGCATTTTCGGAAATGACCTGCTTTCGCTTTCGAACGAGGGTAGGGTCTAACTCCTTCCGCTTCACCAACTGATAGAACGTGCATTGTACAGCGGTCACGTGAGAGGTTACAGCTGAGGATGCTTCGGCCAATTTCCTTTCACCGGACCTCAGCGCTATAAAGTTTGAGAGTTATCTCACAGATGTTGCTCATTGGAGATCAAATTGAAGGCGGAGCATCATCGACTATGATACGAACATTCTGATCTATCGATATTTAAAGCTAAGCGATAAGACATCTGATGAAAAGAAAAAGCACTGACATTGGGTGACCAAAATGTGTGATTGATATCATAGAGTAAATATTGATTATCTATTTGACAAAAAAATGAAACGTGAAAATTAATGTTGAACGTTCAATAGTCATAGCTATACGTCATGGAAGATATTTCCGTTAATTGTCGTGTACAAATTGACAATCAAAGTTCATTTTTCCGATTCATTGAATCAACAAACAAGAGGAATGAATTGTATGTTAGCCATAATTTGAGCTGATTTTGATATTTGGTTTCAGAATATAGGATCTCAATAAATTGTATCAATAGAAAGTTAAAATTGAAAATGTACAGTCAATGTCCAAAATAACTAGATTGTGGAGAATAATTGTTCTGGTCGAATTATTTTATATATATTATTTCACATTACAGTCTTTTTATGTGCGTATGTTGAATGTCGAGACACTTTTCTATGATTTATTTTCGAAGAAGTTTAGAGTATAAATTCTGATAATCGACCAGAATTTTTTCCTACTTGAAAAGTCAGAGTATTTCACTGAAAAAATTTATATTTAAGAAAAAATTAACCTATATGAAACGATAAATGTTTCCATATAGGAAAATGTTTTGATATGATGAGAGGGAAAATTTCACTTACTGACAGAGAAAAATAAGCGGTGGATGATGAACTGTGGATCTAATTCATATATAAATAGATAGTAAACATTGCAAAATCCTTAAGTTTCACGTTCATATTCAGAAGAGATTTTCAAACACAATAAACAAATGGAACTATAATAGGTAAATAGATTGAGAACAAGAGAATCTAATCCAACAAGAAATCCAAAGATTCCTGACGGAATATGCTGCACTGAATTGGATTTGAAACTTTTGAAACTCACTGAAACCTAGTTGAGATAGCTACCAGTTGGAACATAAGAGAAGTCAGTCCAATCCGGAAAATTCCTACACATATATAGCTCCGCTGAAATGCACCGAAACTTCCGTCCTTCACGTCAGGATAATAATATAAAGTAACTGGAAGTTTTGCGGGAAGGAATTTCGAGAGAAATATGCATTCATTTGGAGATTTGCACGGCGCGGCGTGATGGAGTGATATTATTATTCGTATTCTTGTTTTCGCGAGTTTATTGAAAGAGTTATGATTCAATTATTGTTATTACCATGGTAATACCTCCATCGAATTATGATGTCTGCATTTATTCCATCTGTGAATGAAGAAAATATATACAGAATGTTTTGCCAATTCAGTCTTTTTGAAGAGATTGATGAAGACAATCAACAAAATTGAATTCGACAAGAAACGTCAATGAAGAATTAGGATGGTCATTCAAGATACAGAGTCTGAACCCACTCTCTGTATCCAGAACCAAATATACAATCATCTCGAAAATATAAAAAAAGAGGTTATAATCAATTACTTCCTAATCTAGTCAGTGGAGTTATTCATTTGTGAAAGCTCTATTTGAGAGAAAAGTGATTGCATACCTATCGGATATAATTGAATATGCCAAAACGGAGACACACCCATTCGTGTTTTCTACGAATTGAACATGTGAGTTTCTGGAAGGTTCATACCAGAACGTCACATAATTTCGCGAGACAGAACTTTATGTTCGTTTACTGTGGAATTAAACTTTTCAGGGTAGTAGTTATTCCATCATGTCCGGTATTCCTTTTGACAGTTTCCTCTTCAGAGCTTTGTTTTTATTGAATTAATATCACGTCAGGAATGTCGAGAGAGATTTTGTTCTAATCAATTTAGATTCCAGGAAAAGTAATCATTGCTTGTACAACATTGAATTGTTTTTCAGTTCTTTTTCTGGATCATGATATCAAATAATCTTTTGATAGCACGTCAAATTCAGATATATGTGTACGAAACGATACATTTTTTATTGAAAATACACAATATTTCACCTAGTACGTTATCAATTCAATTTTGATAGAATGTATATATCGATGAATGAAATGCATGTAAGAATTCAAATCTAGTGAAATGTTTGATATGAAAGATACAAGAGGACGTGATGTGAATATGGCATGTGGAGAATACATCAGTTGTCGACACAATTCCACTATCCTATATGTCACTTTTCCCGATTGAAAATAGTGAGAATAGATGAGACGAATTCTGATCTTGAGGTTATTTTTCATATAGACAATTGTGTTGAGCCAAAAAATCATTAATAGCTGTAGATCAACATTATGTTCGCCAGATTCAGTGTAATAAACTCTTCGACCGATAAGTTAAACTCTTGGGAACAAAAAAGTCCTCTAATTGAATCAACCCGGATTATTTCAATTCGAGAATCAGTAATGCCTTCGAAGTACATGAGGGAACTGATTGAAAACGACAATGCCATTATGCCGTTTATCCTCTTGGCCCTGTTTCCAGCACTGACCCTTATCCCCAATTGAAGCTATCGCCATGTTCAATCATTGAAATTACTTCGAATGCAATCAGAATAACAGATAGACAATTTTGAAATGATAAAATGGCTACTGAAGAATTGAAATTGAGGAGAATTAATATTTATGGGTGTATGAGTGTACAGAGTGGTCAAATAAGAATTTGAAGTATAACCGAGACTTTTTAAATTCCTTATCATTCTTACACAAAAAATTCAAAACAAAAACCTGAAGAGGTTCATAAAGTTAAGTATTCAGTGGTGCAAGGTCGATGTGGAATATGGAGTGGCCACGAAGGAAAAAGTATCTCTAGCCAACAAATATTGGGAAGTAAAATTGGAGTTTGTTGAATTATTTAAAATTTGTTGCGCACTCTCATGGTCATTTTGGATATCCAATATCAGTATTCTTTCCGAGAATACCGTAGCGTACAGGGGAAGTATTTGGGGGTCACCCCTGTCGCTTAGGTCGTACTCAGGCAATATAAATATAATAATTTCAATCACAGAACTAAATACAAACAAAATATATAATCCAATGATAATTTTGATGCTACATTTTCGAAGAGAGATTCAATGATACTTACAAAAATAGAATTGCCTACCCTAAAATACACAAAAATGCTGAGAACCCAGTCTTCAGGAGGAGTGAGAGGCAATCAAGAAAACCTGTAGCATAGGCGTCCGACTACCTCTTCAGACACCTTTCTACCTTTCTAGACTAACTCAGGACTCTATGACGACTCACTCAAGAATTCCGTCTCCAATTATTTTTATCAAATCTATGATTATAGATCAGGAACATCAGCAAAATTGCATTCGTTATTTTTGTCCACTTTACATAATATAATTTATACTGACATCCTTTCATCATGGACTTGTAAACATAAGTGCTTTGTTTATAATAATGATGTAATTGGATTTGGAATATAATTATACTTGATGTTTGACTTGATTGGATTTTGAAAAATGTATATCTTGACAATACAATTGCTGTTTTTTGCGAGGGAAGCTTTGAATGAAATAACGTCTGATTCATCTGTCTGAGAGCATAGATGAATTTTATTGAAAAACTGAATTTTCAATTGAATATTCGGTGAGCAAAAGAGTTGTTGAATTGAAAGAGAATTAGGAAGTGCAGCAGAACACTACCTTTTTCAAAGCACTCCTCAGAAATATAAATTAGAGTTGACGACAGTCTTTTGTGAATTCTACGTCAAAAGTATCTGAATAATATCTTGGTTAGAAATATTCAGTTGAGAATATAACTATTGGATATTACGGAAATTTATTTCTAGATTCTTGTTCTGTATTACAATTCTGATTATTTCGTACCTCTTGAGATAGGTTCTATGCTCCCGTTGATCTGAGTATTTTTCGTGTCTGAATCGTCGAGAAAATAAATATAAAGCAACCTGATTCGAAAAGATTTGATCTCCGGAACGATATTACCTTTCTTTTCTTATTTGGAAGATCAATCAAGAAATCTCGAGGTGGACCAATGAACGAGAACAATAGGAAAACATGTCGCGTGGAAAAAACAGCCTCGGGAAAGTCTCGCCTTCTCAGAGACTTCGGCGAAAGTATTAACGCAGAGCACTCACTCTATCCGGAAACTTAGGAAGTGCCGGAAAAACCGGAAAATCTAACAATAAACTGAGCACGCGTTGTCACACGAACTGACAAAAACAAGCCCATTGCTGGGAGAGAAAAAAAAGAAGATTTTGACGCTTTTTTTTCTGGCTTTGTGGAAAACAGGCCGGCTTTGTTCATTGTTCGATTTCCTTTCTTGCAGCATTATTCGGTGAGGGTAATAAAGCGCTGAAACGATTTTTTACTAATCACTGCGAGTTAATGATTGATAGAGTACCAATGGACGGAAAAATTAATTTTGTTTATAATTGATTCAATTCGATAGGATGGCTTTTCAGATTCCACAAATGGAGAAATAAATTTATAGAGTGGTCTATAAGGTGTACGATGTAGGTGAAGTTTTACACTGAATGCTAGAATTTATATTATCCTGTATGATTGTCGACAAATTAGACTGATTCATCATCCATGAAATGATTTATTCTTGAAAAAATAAAAATGATCATATCAATTCAAACTGCAATTCGAAGGATTATAGAGTTGCATTTCAAATTGTTCCATTTGTAAAATGAAACATGAATTTTAAAAATACAGTGGTGTTTATGGAATTATTGAAAAACATTTCTTGATAATGTTTTCAGATTGACCAATCCTCTGATTTGAATGTTACTTCAGTTTTGGCGTAAAATCGATGAAGAATTGGAGTTCTTATTCATATTTGACGTTTGGGCTACTCGAATGTTTGTTTCATTGAACACTGTTCGGACAATTTGAATATCGAAATTAAAGAAGAATCTATTGCTGATGGATGAAAGGATAAAATTGAAAAGATCGATAGAATTTCATAGTGAAATGAAATGAGGACTTGAAGAATTGTTCAGAAAGAATGAACAAAGTACAGCAGCATCTTCCAGGAGTGCCTGTTTTCAATACATTTCGATAATTTTTCATCATAGATGATATATCCTTGTCCGAGGAATATCAACCTGATGGATACTCCTGATCATAATCACAGTATTTGAAAGGCTTGATAGTATCGGGTTCCTATAATATCGATAATATATCGATGTACACTTATTTCACTCTTTTCTCAAAACTAGAATCGAAATCCAGCAGCGATTCACGAATATCAGTAGGTGAAATACTCCTTGTATAAACCAACAACACTAGTAGAAATAACTCTGAACTGTGGGGAAATAACCAGACCCATTTACGTGAGTGAAATCCCAATTCCAATTCGGATACTCAAATTGCACTATAAAAAGAAAATGGATTGTTGAATCGATGAACATTAAAGAATGAGAATTCGATACGTGTTTGGAATTGTGTCAATGCTCGAAAAGTCCAGGCTGTGAAGCACTTTCGGGCATAAAAGTAGAAGAATGAGAAACAAAAGTTAACAACTACTCTAGCATTTCAACAAGAAAGCTGATTTCTAAGTATTTCCTGCAAGACTACTCATGTTGGTATGTGACTTATAGGTGACTTCCTTTCTTTTCGAAGGTGATCCTACTGCTATTAGGGAAATTCAGAAAGTGACAGTCGTTTCTTATCGACCTAGTGAATCAAGAGTTATATTGTCTGAAATTGAATTGGAATTTATTCATTCGAAACTTTCCTATCAGTGAATATAATCAACGTTCATTCATGTGTACTTTATTACATGTTTTCACCTAGGAGATGGTCCAATGTGAATTTAGTCATGGAAATAATATGGAAA
Source organism: Plagiodera versicolora (assembly GCA_037013635.1). Classification (NCBI taxonomy): domain Eukaryota; kingdom Metazoa; phylum Arthropoda; class Insecta; order Coleoptera; family Chrysomelidae; genus Plagiodera; species Plagiodera versicolora. The sequence continues at coordinate 6,169,139 of CM072990.1, forward strand.
ATGTTATTTCTGCATCTGGAAATACATTTTTCGATAAATTGCATAGTTTATCCCATGAATTCCTATTGAATCGAACAAGCTAGTCCTATAAATGACTGGTCTATTTTTAGAGGCCCAAATGATTGCATCACTTGAAGATGTGTACACGGACGGATAAACATTTGATTAAAGGTAAACTTCAGCCTGCTCAGTTCCAGGATGAGAAACGGAAAGTAGTTGGTTTGACCCGGAAATCTGATCCAACTGATAGATCGAAGTAAATCCACCACAGATTCCGATAAGGACGCGTGTTTCGTTCTCCAGGCTCTATCTCAACATGCACCAATAACCAATTATCTACTTCAGAGTAGAAATTGTGGTGCTCGTTAATGGAAATCGCTATATTTGATCGAATTGTGGATCTAGTGGAATGCGGGTTGGGAGCGTGTTGTTTTTGGCGGATTATTGTTTTTGTGCTAGATGCCAAGTGGGATGTACATTGCACGTCCTAAAGGCAACATTGTTTAGATTATCATGCTGGTATGGGTGATAACGATCGCACTTCGTTTCATCATGTTACTCAATGATAACCAGATCCTTAGGAATTTGCCAAAAACTATCTCTAGGTAATTCGAATTCAATCTGTTCTTCATTTGATTTATCCCATTCACAGCTGAACAGAAATGGAGCGTCACTATAGTTACACCCTCGCTCAGTGACAGGAGGAACTCTCATTTCCACTCTTTTAATATTTTTCTCGTCCACTGTTCATCACTTGATCTGACATGAAATGACATTCAAGTTGCAATATTTCTCTTGTATTTTCATCATTGGTCATTTCATTATCCTTCGCGTGACCTGTTTTTCATTAATGTTTTTCTTTATTTAGTTTCCTGGGGATGTGAAAAATGCACTGCACCCGAAGTCTCATTGTATTTCCAATTTTACTCTGATACTTTGAAAGAGCAGTCACTTTCAGTAGTTTACGAAGGTTTCATTGTTTCTATACGTTCTCTAGGTTTGAGTTAGATACCCCTGTGTTACTCTTTTCTAGTTTTCATTCATATCATCGAGTGAAACTATCTTTTTCAGTTTCTTCGAATAATGAACAAAATCATCAGAAAACTTGCATTCTCATCTTTACCTTCTTGTAACAGATACCCTGAAAACTGCTATTTATCTATCTGAAATTATTAACGAAAATATCTGGAGAATGTTCTATTTCACATCACTCTTTCCTTTATATCGATACCATGAATTCATACACATAATTATATCAAATCATACATCTCACAACAGTGCGTAATTAATATAATTCGTTCGAATTTGAGAGTGGAATTGAAATCTTTGACGAAACTATAACTGAACGCTAACACATTCGTGAGTGGGTCATAAAGTCGTGAAAAGTAGTCGCCATTAGTAAAAAATGTATTCCATCAAACTCGATTATTATTCTTTCACATTAAATATGATTATGGAATATATTCTGAACGTTTTGTTTGTTTCGTTTCAATAACAAGCTTTTAACAACGATTCCTGAATTACTAGTCAAACACAGCAGATTTTCCGATGAAAATTGAATTATCTGAAGAGGAAATTCGAGCATGATGCATCCCCCATTGAGTCATTTAAGCAAGAGGAGAACGACCTGGCTGTTGTTTGTTTCAGCCATTGGATATTTATTTTTCCAGTATCTATGCGTATTCATTTCGATATGTGCTTTCTATAAAGATGAATTTGCATAATAAGCAAGCAATGTATCTTGTTGATCGAACAATGATTGAATAATCCTATCAACACTTCAATTTACATGCAATACATAACCAAACCTAAGTCAAGAAAATCGAAACAATATTTCATCTCTCCTTCGTGACACTTTCATGCTTCTCTCCATTCCCAGAAGCGATCCATTGCGTCGAAAACCTATCAACTATTCTGTATCGGCTACCGCTGAAGATAATCTAGAAACCGCGTCTTGTGATTGCGGTTAAACGATCGCCGTAAATAAGACCAATAGTCCCGAGGGTGACAAAAACGAATCCAAACTGCCGAGATCCGTACACTAAATTGACGATAATTATCCTCATCTATCTTATATTCGCGATACACTGTTTGAATTCACATGTCCTCATTATTTATATCAACTATGAGTTTCGAAAATGCCGAATCATTTGGTCAATAACCATTATATGTGTTGAAACTTGTCACATTTCGAATTCGAATAAAATAAGATGATTAGCTCACTCTGTTCTCCATTAGCAAAATATCAGCAGTTGAATTTGAAGACTTGGATGTATTGAAATATTGAAGTTATGGATGGATCGTGTAGGTATGATTATGTTAGATTAGGTTAGTTTAGGTTACCAGTATATTCCACAGTGTATCACATCCAAAAAATCGATATTTCTTGGCTTATCAGACAGTTTATATATTCGAAAATATACCGTTGAAGCGATCATATCTCCAATAGTCTTCGAATGGTAGCGTTGTAGATTTATTTATACAATCCATAGTTGAAACTTTAAACACGTTTTTCTCGATACGACATTCGACATCATGACTCAAAATGAAATTGACTGATCGACTTCAAATTGGAACTGAGTATTGATGAATTTATGTACTACAAAAGGTCCAATGATCTTTTTGATTGGTTGGAAACGGTCAACTTGGCATTGTGAAAAATGACTTTTTTTTTGTTTTAGCTATTCATTCGATCGGAATCATGTCACTAGTTGGATAACTTTTTTGCGCTATCGAATACAACACATAACTCTGTTATTTTCCAAACAAAAACTCGAAATTGCTGAAAATATACCGCATGAATTCAGTTTTCAATTCCTAGTTTTCAGGAGATTAGTGGTGGTATCTGTTGACTCATGAAATGTGGTCATCTGATTGAGTTGTGATTTATCATATCATATCGATATCACTCGATTTTTCATTGAAATTAATGGGTACACTGGCGGACCTATTATGTCGAGTTGAATAGAAATTTTCCAACGAATTCGAAATACTTGTTTGTGTCCGTGGTACATAAATTAGATTTAATCAGCGTCAAATCATTACACGTTCACGCTGCACATAACGCTATCGCTGCCAATAACATTATGTGATCGTTCCGAGCGATATATTTCCAATAAAATATGTCCTCAACGAACGAATATAGGAGACTGATAGAGAACAGGATGGGAAATGCATCAATTTGTACTCACTCAACGGAACTTGAGCTGAGCGCCAGTGCTATGACAGGAATTGAAACCGAGTTTATTCGATAAAAGTAAGATATGGAATTCAAAATCAATGAACAACAATACACCAGAAGGAGTTTTCTTTTAATACAGTTACTCATAGTGGAGAAACGATTATTATGAAGACTGTAATAATTATTCTACTTCTATTCTGAATACTGAATATATGTTTTTCGCCCTATAATGTTCAAAACTATCAGTTCATTTCAATCAAAGGCAAATAATTATTTGAATAAAGTCTAGAACTACATTGTCATCCCATTTATCCAATTCCCGTTTACTATCCAAATAGAGAGAATTGAAGTGACTTATTCGCCATATGTATTGTGATACAATGTAGTTCACTTGTTTCACATGACAGTAATGATGAATGAAAGTTTGTGAATGAATAAAGATGCATGGGACTTGCAAATATTGCGTAGTAAATCAGACCTGCTTTCGCAATTTTCGATGGTAATATCGATAGTTTGCAATCCCCTAATTCTCTTCGGACAGAGTTGGTGTTGAATTAATCTGGCTCTATCGACGCTATCGCCATTTTGGGGTCCAGCTCAATAAATTAGATCGGGAATCCCCATTCCCAATCTTGGAGTCGAGTTTATGGAGGATGTGATGTTGTGGTCCGTAGTAGCGGCTGTTCTCGATCGATATAAATGAATTAGCCGTAAAACAACAACGATTTGTGGTTTAATCTTACACGTATTTAGTGAATTTATGGGCCGAGAGCCGCCTCCGCAGCCTCGGAGCTTTTGTGTCCGCTTTCTACGCGAAAATCGACTGGAATTCGGTTAGGACGGAGAGTCTGCCAACAGAAGCAGATGATAAAGATAAATGAATATTGGGCGGAATAAATTCGGAATTGAAAAGTAAATAAATTATTGTGATGGTATTGTCACAAGCGCTTTGCTTTGGGCTAAGCTAACAGGAATATGCTATGTTCTCACGAATCAAAAATAATGAGACAATTTCAGTAAAATGTACTTGTAATCAGAAAGATTCAGAAACAACCCAATTCCATCTAAATTTCGCTCTCATTCAATTATGTTCTTCGTAAATATTCTTGGAGAGGTTTCGTTATTAGTCGAACTTCAACGATCACATGAAATTCTTATGCAAAGTGTCTATCTCAAATCTCTCCAACGAGAATATATAAAAAAAAGTAAACCTGTTCGGAAAGCGAAAACTAAAATAAGCCCCTTGTAATTTTCGAAATAATGAAAAGTATATCATCGACGTAACTCAATCAAACGATGGAACAGTGTCAGTCAATATTTATTCCCACTACACTGATTACAATAATAAATGATTGCTTATATTATACAGAGTGTTTTTATCATTTGAAATTGAATTCCTTCATTAACTAGAATGTTTTTTCTTTCATGTAATCAAGGAATATCAAACTATAACCTGGATAGTGAGCATGTATCCACATAAAAACAGCAGAATGAATTTGCAATTTATTGGCCAAAACTCCAAATAGAAAATACTATCATTCCTAGGTAATCAAATCCTTGAACTTTTACGGGGACAAACTAGATGATTTTCATGCACAGATGGAAGATGTTCGCAAACATCTTAGGCAGATAGATAACCTCAAAGGGGAAGTTGCTGTCCTTAAAAACGAATGCACCTCTCTGAGAGCTGAACTTGAATATATGCAACAACTCAGTCGTAACAATAATATCGAGATCTGTGGTGTAGCTGAACGGAACGGAGAAAATTTGATAGATATATTGAAAAACATCAGCAACACTGTGGGCTTCGAAATTAAAAGTCAAGATATCGACAATATACATAGAGTCAGAAAATTCTCAAACAACTCAAACCCTAAGATGCCAAAGAATATAATCGTCAAATTTAGCACAGGAGTGACTAAAGCTGCATGTATGGAAGCCATCCGGAAAGGAAAGAATAGGAAGATACAGATAGCAAACAACGAATTTCCAGTTTATGTCAATGAACACCTGTCGCCCTATTATAAGGCACTATTCAGAAAAACAAGAGAATTCTCACGCATGAATGGCTATAGGTTCTGCTGGGTAAAAGATAGTAAAATTTTCATAAAAAAGTCCGACGATAGTAGGACTATCCACGTTAGAAATGAAAGTGTGCTCGACAAGATTTCCTCTTAAAATCAACTACTGCTCAAATATGTGTAATTCAAGTAGTGACATTCAAATATAATAGTATTAGCATCTATTACCAGAACACAAGGGGCCTAAGGACAAAAACTGAGCAATTCTTCAAATCTGCTAGTTCTTGTGATTATGACATAATGTGCCTCACCGAAACATGGCTAAAGGAAGGAGTGTCAAGTTCCGAGTTATTCCCAACAAACTACAGTGTATTCCGGCGGGACCGCAACGCCATGGCAAGTGGTAGAAGAGATGGAGGTGGTGTTCTCATCAGTGTTTCTGATAAATTCAAATCCAATGTAGTTTCTGAATGGTGCACAACCGGGATAATTGAGGACTTGTGGGTTTCACTGGCACTAAATGAGGGCAAGTATTTACATATTTGCTGTGTATATGTTCCACCTCACGCAGTTTTGAATAATTTAATACATTTTTTTCAAAATTTGGAAAATATTCTCAAAAAACAGAAAAATGATCTTTTCATCATTACCGGAGACTTCAATTTTCCTAATTTACATTGGGAATTTGATCAGTCCCTCAATGCCTACAGCCCCTCAGGTGCCGGTGACGCCATAAGCGAGTATTTTGTTGATTGTCTGGCCGAGCTAGACCTTAAACAATTCTCCAGTATACTGAATATCAACAATAGGATTCTAGATTTAGTTTTGTCAATTTCATTAAGGGTTTCAGTTGACAGATGCTTCTTTCCATTTATACCGGAAGACTATCACCACCCCGCCCTGGAAATCATGGTTAATCTTGTTTCTCCTAAACTAATGCCATGTAACTCCTATCGCTCTTATAGATTTCATGAGGCTGACTATAATAGTATTAACAATGAACTTGCGCGACAAGACTGGGATGAGATCTTTCTGGGCTGCTGTGTCGACGAGTGTGTTGAACGGTTTTATAAAACTGTTGATAATTTAATCCAGAAATTCGTACCTCAAAAAATTATAACAAAACACAAATTTCCCATCTGGTTCTCAAATCATACAAAAAATCTGGTAAAGCAAAAAGAAAATCTTCATCGTAAATGGAAAAAATATAAAAATCAACTCGACCTTGAAGATTTCAGGGAAATGCGCAGGTTGGTAAAAAGGAACATTGACAGAGACTATAAAGCATATGTCCAAGAAAGCGAAAATAGAATAAAATCAAATCCAAAACAATTTTGGTCATTTATTAATAATAAAAAAAAAACAAAAACTCTCCCAAACACTTTCCTACAAGGCAGTGTATCAGTCTCAGACCCCACTATCATATGCAACCTATTTTCCCAACATTTCCATAGTGTATTCGTTTCTGACTCATCAACACCTGATGTAACCGAGAACGTCAATGATATAAACATTTCCATATCTTACATCACTTCTGAAGAAATAATTGGAACTATTCATAACCTAGATGTCGAAAAAGGACCAGGACCTGATGGAATTCCACCGCTCTTTATCAAGTCATGTGTCGATTCTCTCGCAATCCCCTTGCATAAAATATTCAATAATAGTCTGAGAAATGGTTCATTTCCCAATAAGTGGAAAATTGCACAAATTGTTCCTATATACAAGTCGGGGAATAAGAACGATATAACCAATTATAGACCAATTTCTCTCCTGAGTCATTTCGCCAAAATATTTGAAGCAATTTTAACCAAAGATCTATTTTTTCAATCCAAAATGTTAATCAACTCTAACCAACATGGTTTCTACACTAAAAGGTCGACGATCACAAATCTTTTTCCTTTTGTCCAGGACGTCTTAAGTGAGATGGATAGAGGAAACCCGACCTGTGCCGTGTACGCGGATTTCTCGAAGGCTTTCGATAGAGTCCATCATCCAACTCTGCTTAGAAGGCTTTGGAACTTCGGTGTGCACGGTAGTTTGCTTCGACTCCTGAAATCATATCTCTCAGATCGAACACAGTATGTAGTTTTCAACGGTCATAAATCAAATACCCTGAAAGTAACCTCAGGAGTCCCCCAGGGATCTCACCTAGGACCCCTACTTTTCTCTATTTTTCTAAACGATGTTGATCAGTGTTTCAAATGGACCAAATTCGAACTCTTTGCTGATGATCTTAAAGTGTACAAATCCATAACCTCCCAGGAGGACTACCATTGTTTCCAACTAGACCTTGATAGGTTCACAAACTACTGTGCAACCAATAAACTTGAACTGAATGTTAATAAGTGCCATAAAATCCTCTTTACTCGTAATGATCATCCTCCCACCTCCAACCTTACTCTGAGTGGAGTAATTCTGAAGGACCTTGACGTCATCAAAGACTTAGGTGTTTATCTTGATAAAAAATTAACATTCGAAAGACATGTCGAAGTAACGGTACAAAAGAGTTTAAGAAACCTGGGGTTTATTATGAGGGCGACTCAATCCTTCCGAGATCCAGATGCAGTTAAAATAATGTTTAACTCTCTCGTGAGATCTAACTTGGAATACGCATCTGTCATCTGGAACCCCTTTTACAATAATCATTCCAATCGGATTGAAAATGTTCAAAAGAAATTTATCCGACATCTCAATTTCCGTTTCAACCGTGAAAAACTTTCCTCCCCATATAATACAAACTTGAAATATTACAAATGTGAAAATCTGCAATTGAGGAGAAAATTCTTTGATATATTCTTCATCTATAAGGTTGTAAACAATGTCATTGATTCTGTTTTTTGTACCAATTCTCTCACTATTAATTGTATCCCATATGTTGTGAGAAACAGACACCTCTTTATCAATGGACCTAGTTCTACCAACTCACTTCTGAATTCTCCTCTACATAGGTGCATCAACTCTTATAATGTTACGATAGGGAATAATACTAATGTTGACATTTTTACCACAAAAATACTTACGTTCAAAAACAAATTGAGGCAAATTATTTATTTGTGATTTTCTTTTCAAATCAAGTATTATATTGTATTGTTATATTCCGCATGGTTCTGCTGATGTTCGACTTTTTTTCGTTTCTTTTTATTATATATAGGTAATCGTATCACTCATGTAATTGCACTCATATATAATTTCAGTTTTCATAACCTTCTAATGTGTACGATGATTAGTATATAATGTGCTTCTCTGTAATTGGGTCTATTCGACCTGTTGAGCAGCCTGTATTCCATAAAATAAAATAAATAAAATAAAACTCGAAGAGACTCTGATTCTGAATGTTGATATTTCGTTTCTGCATCCTAATATATATTCAGTGAATTTTGAACATTGAACAATTCATGTATTGAATAGGACGAAGCACCTGCCTACAATACCAAATGGATTTTCCGAAGCCGCATACAAAATGCCTCACATGATAACCTGATTTGATCGTTTAAAATTGAGCTGGGATTCGGAAAAGTCTCAACATAGTTTTATGGATGAACTATCTTGAGACGTATATAATCCATGTATAATCTTAATTCTCCCGTTAGAAGCAAGTCGTTGCTAACAACAAATATGACATTTCGAGAGGACCTCGAATCTATATTAGGAACGATAACCATACGTATCTGATCTCCCAAATAAAGAGTAATCAATCTTCCCAGTTTGTTTCATCGAAAATATACAAAGTATTGTTATTGTGATCATGACTGCATTCGATAATGAAGAACCTGTCAGTAGTAATAGTTGATGAGTTGATCAGTGACGATACATGGTCGATTGAAAAAACTTGGTAGGTTTGTAGTATGTGGCAACAATATTGAAATGAGGTAATTGAAAAGACTGACGCACACGGGCAAAAATGGCGACGTTGCCAATGTTTGCCCTATAGGTATTTTATTTTGGTGGACCTGTGATGTTATCAAGGACATTTCAATGTGATCTCAAAACAATTTCGTGGCAATTTCGACAACAACGCAAATTTCATGCCGATGTTTCAGGCCAAAAAGTTACAAAAGTTGTCGACTACAACAAATGGAGAAGTCTGAATATATACACCCTAACTCACGAAATCGTTTTGAGATATCAATCCAAGGACATGAAACCTCATTAACGTTCACTGTAATGTAAAGACGCATAACAGCCACTTTTATTTCTCCTATCAAACTGACGCTCATGTGGGCAGCATTTTTGCGGCTCGTTACTTTTGGGCGTGCCAATACTGCCAACTCCACTTCCTATCCGCCCCAAAGTGATGTGGTTGTTTCTTATCTGAACGGTGGAAAGCGCTCGAGCATGTAAGATAAAGCCTTTTCCAATAGGGGTAAATTTACTACCAAGACTATTTAGTATTACCTATACGACGCTCGAGGAAATTCGGAGACTAACTCGAACTCCATTGTGTATCTTTATAATACCGCTCAAAGGAGAAATTGCGAATTCCTTAGTTTATCAAGGAGCTGAGAGTGTGTACCCAAGAAAATCAGATTGTACTCATATAATATGCTCATGGTGACAGGAATTTACGTTATTCGACATATTCACAAGCGAGATATTTAAACTGTTGCTCCACATTGCCACACAGAAAGAGAATATTTCAGTTTACTGTTGTGGTTCTGGAACCTATATTCTTGTTAGTTCAAACATATCATTTTCCAAATTTGGATCGCATACGTATTGACGACAAAGTCAAATTTGAAACTGCGAGAATTCGAATAGCTCCTCTATCAGAACTATTGAATATCTGATTCTGCTTTACAAATGAAGTTTTTCTGGAAATTCCATTTTATCACGTTATGATTCAGTTTGGATGTCTGAGCTTTGTTATGACAATCAAATTACCATAGTTATAATGAAACTGATGATTTCTGCTGTACTCTGTACTCTGTTGGAGTTCCTAATCATTTTGGATATATTCGTTGATCAAAAGAATATACAGTAATGGAAAATGAATTTTGGATGGAAACATATTGAGTAGTTGTTGAGATTGTGAATCACAATCGAAAAACGTTCCAATAGTTGTTCAATGTTACTATCATAAAAATATTTTCATTATATCGTACACATCATGGTATTCTGATTAGAGATATAATATTGAAAGTTTCTTCAGCTAATTCAATCAGAACACAACCTCATTGAACGGAAACATACCCATCTCCCTCGATGACTACTTGATTCAAATAATAGAATTATTAAATTATCGAGTGCTCGTTATAAAGAGAGATTGGGTCTTTGATGATATAAGTTCAATCTGTTACTGTTGGTTGTATTATAACATCCTCATTGAAACGATTACATTGATAGTGAATAATGCATCCATCCAAACCAGAGGCAGAGTTAGCGTTTTGTCTGATGATAATCACATAATTCAGTGGAAATAATAAGAAGATTGATTTTTATGATATTTATGATCATTATTACAAATATGACATGTATCCATTCATTTGGGAAAATAATATTGTCCGACACGTTTCAACAACTGTTTTACATGATACTCATGAAAAGTTAGAAGTTCCATGGGATTTAATGGAATTAGGAACAAAATTCAGGGAGTTGGCGAACTCTACTACGTCAGAGTGCACAGTAACTATAAGGGTGTGCGCAGAAAATGTTACCGAAATCAAGTTACTATCGCTCATTGTTTTTTACTTTTCTCAACTTTTCGTCCGAGCTCAACTCGCACCAAGTAATTAGAAAATTAATGGGGTCGACAAACAAAAAAGTGAGTGTCCGAACCGGAGTTTAATTAAGGAATTTTGAAGGGTTGCGTGAGACTGCTGGTGGGAGCACGTTTGAAAAATGATCTCACCTCTTCGGTAGCCCTGGAAGGATTCGGTAATTGGATCGCTCCGACTCTGCAGCTTCCCGTCATTCTGGAGTGTACGACGTTTCCTTCCGCTCAACTGTCGTTCACGTCGAGGTTTATTGAGTTTTTGCTCCTAATCAAGGAAAACTGGAGCGGAGCTGAAGGCTCCCTCGAATCGTTCACTTTTTTGAGATACATAGGTTCTAAAAGTGTAGAAATACATTTTCAATATTTCTCAAATGTACAATGACTGATGAATAGAATAAAAAGTTTTTCATAGAACAGTTCAAAGTTTTTTATCTAACTATTCAATTATTTTGTGTCGAATAAAATCACGTTTGCTATTCAGAATAGACCTTGAAACAGTTATTCGTATATTTTTTCAATTGTTATATAAACAATCGTTGCATTCATTGGGAATGTTGAGATTGGTCGAAAACTGAAAACATTTATCTTGATCTTTTTGTAAATTGATGTCCCTTAGCGCGATTGAAACATGATTTCTGAATACTCTTCAATGGAGAAGTTGGAGTTGATGATAATAATATCTGAAGTCCACCCATTTGTTTCACAGGAATCATAACTACTTTCCTACCGGAACAGTGCAAACATATTCTTTCAACTCCACTAAAGGAATAGAACGTTGAAATTCAACATTTGGATTCCCAGAGAAAAATAATAATATGATATAAATATGTATCTGTGTGAATACGCTAAAAATTAATATAAACTGCCACATCTGAAAAAACTCGAAACTAAAACTCGATCAGTTTCTTTTGGTCAGAAATATCAAGAATAGCGCAACTTTTCACAATTTGGCACTAACAGTTTGTCAAATGATGTGTTGAATACGTGGTTGGAATGAACGTACCAAATTCCTAATTCCTTGTAGATTTCGGATTAATCGAATCGAAATATCAAATGGGGTGACAAGAGTTATATTGAATCAACGAATTGAACTTAATTCTCCTAGGACAAGTTAATTAATTGAGCCCCAAAGTTGAAGGGTCGGTTGATTCAGAATAATGACATCTCACCGAAAACTATTCAGCTCCTAAGGTCGGTATTGTGCTAATTATACCGCACACTTAATAAGGGCAACTCAATAGGGCGCCATTCCAATTCGAAGGTATGTTGTAGAAAAGTTCATATTGTCAGTCAATTGAGAATGCTGTATTATTTGATGAGTCGCCATAAAAGATAACTATATTTAATGTAATATCGATTCTGCTGCCAGTTTTGAAGAAATCCAAATGAGCAGAACATAATGAATATTTCTTTTATCATCATTATCGATGTATTACTATTTACGAATCAATTCAACGCTTGTTGTTTTGTTTATACAATAATAACATGGAAACAATAGTAACCCAGTTGAAATCTCATTCTTCTATAATTATTTTCTCTATCATCGAGTTCTCCTCATGTTTTTCCCAAAGGAATATTAGCACAGCCTAATTGGATCGACCTTGGATTCGCTCAATTATTCAGTGGGTTCCATTACATTGAACAGGGAGTCGATTTTCTGTTTTTCACCTAATTTAATAGCTTCTGATGTCTCGCTGACGTTCCTCATTGAATGTTTCCAATGTATCATTTCATGTAGCAGTGAATGAAATTATTCAGATTTTGGAATGAGATATTTTGCTGATTGATTCAAAAGGTATTTAAAAAAATCTATTTCAGTTTTTCAGTTGTTGCGGTCAACTTAGTCCTAGAATTGTATGTTTTCACATTATTTGACCTGAAGACCCTACGAATGACATATTATGTATTCTCAACCGACCACAATTCAAGAAGTATTTTGATCGATGGCATCCGCTCTTGTAGAGTTGTTTAGGACATTTGGTACGATGAAATAAACCATTTCATGAATCACAACATGTCGTATACATTCATGAGAAATATATACCACATCCTATTTCATCTATGAAAAACGCCTGAAAGAATTTATTCAGTTTCATTATTGGCTTCTAACTCTACCATGTATCCTGTATCATAGTTATTTATAGCAACCACTATCCAAACGTCTACTCAGATCACTTTGAGCAATCCATGAAAAGCTAATTGATATTCATTTGGCCATGCATCAGAATTGTGGTCGAACAATCCTATAAGTGCATATGATGGATTATCGATGCAAACTCTATTAGTGCATTTGAATTTCTAGAGCTCATTCAATGATATAAAGTTTGTCTCGCCAAACTCGTATCCCACTCCGCATCAATTTTGAGTTATCAGTAGTTTGGAATATAAACTGTATCATCTTCTGTAGTTTCTGTACGGGTATATCTCCTGAATCTCATCACTTTGAAGTTGCGACGGTTTACTTCTTGTTACTAGTCACCAACTTCATGCGTAAATTTGATGAGATTAAATTGGAAATAATATGTGTTTCTCAGCAATCAGAACATCTTGGATTAGATGAGAATATGAGAATTAATATTTCCACTTGATAATTACTAATTCTTATCATAAAGAGTCAGACAGTCGGACAGTCAGCGCATTCCATTGTTAGCAGCAACAAGTCAGTAGAATTTGCCCATTTCTTGCTAATTCCTTTGAGAACATACAGAGTTTGTTCAAATTTTTGACCATTCGAGTCTTATGTTCATTCTGACGTATTGATATTGTTTTTCGTGGTTTTTGAAAGAGAATCCCAATTTGATCGAGTAAATATCGAGTCATCGAATCAAAAAAGTTCAGCGCGTGCGTATTCTTTCAGAGATATGACGAGTCTATAATTGTTCACTGGTTACAACATTCCCGTTGATGATTTCGATTGGATTATCTGAATTTTTAATCCTACCATTCAACTGAGTTGTGTAATGATCACTGATAAGCTTCCTGAAAAAGAGCTAGCATACCAATTAACTGGAGTAATGTGATCAATAGCTCGTTATAATAAGGGTGAGAACCTGAGAAATACGACAATAAATGAGTGGGGCACAGAAACTCGGTGCTCAGAAAGTACTTTGAATACTCAATTCATAAACTTCTACATTCATTTGGTTGAAAGGATGAAATGCCTTCACGATATCAAGTTCAAGGATTTTGAAATATTGGATGGAATTTGAGATATCATTCATATCTCAACATTTTTGTATCACTTAGTAGGAGTGAGGGCATATTGAATAATATTACTTTAATAATCAATAAATAATATCCCACATTCGATTCCATCAACAGATACAGTCGCATTCACAATTTCTGAGGAATAAACTTTCTCGGAACATGGCATAATCCTTTCGACATGGATGTCTCCACAGAAAATCATTGCTCGAGATCTTCCAAGCGAACTATATCTGATTCGACGTCACAGTTTCACGGTTGCTGGTGTTCCATCGAAATGAACTCCGTCATCTTGAACGGATGGATAAGTTTATCTGGAAGCGATATTGCCGCATCTAGGAGGATAATTATATTGTTCATTCGGCAACATTTTGATTCGCAATAAATTGGGCGATAAATTTCCGGCGGGGAATTTACGAGGACCGCGGGAAAAACTGGGAGCTCCAAATCCCCAGATCTACTGGTCGGATAACGAACGTCACGTGGAACGTTCGGTTGACAGAACGAATTTATGTCGTGTACTTCCTGCTACGTTTCATTATAATTTAGTAGGTAACTAGGGCTTGTACAGTTTCGGTCAGTATGAATTACTCGTGCCTTATAATCTTCATTACTGTCCAAACACATAAAAACTGAACCCCGAATTTTTGGGTTACATTATCGAAATCAATATCAATCCATCAGGAGTATATTTATATGGGGTGACTCATTGATAAATACACAAATACAATGAATTTGAAACGCTATTCACATACACCATAACTTATTATTTCACCTGGACACAATTGCATCACAAGAAATACTCCATGATGCTCTAATTTCATAATAAAGTTTTTGAGTCAATATCTATTCATTGAATAAAATGAAGTAAATACTCTTGTATCTTGTACTTCGAAATAATGCACTTGGAATGATGAAATAGTAGGGACCCAAAGATTGACTGAGATTGATAGACATAACCTAACCTTGAAGATAGATGTATGAATTTTTTTTTATAGAAAGAAATTAGATGAGATATCATGATTTTGATTATTCTTTCCAAGCACTAGACAATAATATTGACAAGATATTCAACCTCATTATGTTCATAAAGAATTGTAAGAAAAAAATTCTTCCTGTTAGCTATGACGAGTAAACAAAAGTGCATGTATGTATTCAATTATCGAGAATATCTGATGGATCACATCAATTATAAAATTTGATAGAAAACTCACCTCTAGTAACTTCTGTAGTCCCATTGTACCACTTCACTATTGGTATTGGCTTTCCTTCAGTGGCTTCGCAGGTGAGATCAATTTCGTCGTCTTCTTTCGTGTTACCAATTACTGTCGCATTTGGCAGGAGAGTTGATTCTTCGTTCCTGTATATTTTCACTGTACCCGGTTTTTCTGTAAAATAAAAATGAGAATTCAAATAAAAAGTATATAATTCTTCTGCAGTTAACGGTAATGTGTTCAAATGAGAATTTTGACACTTTCAGCTTTGCTTTTCATTAACAGAACTATATTGGTATCACCTTTCGTATTTCCAACATATCAATTATGTATTTCATTGAATTCGTGATTTATTTTGAGATCTCTAGGCAAATTTCATGCTCAACGTATATTGTATAGACTCATGGGGAAATCGAAAAAAACTATTAATGGTAACAAGAATTCGAATACATCCTCCTATATATTCCTTTATCTCAAGGAACTATCTGTGGATGAAAAAATGTTTTCAATATGTGCGATGAGAAGAAGCAGCTGCCAATGAAAAAGGCAATGATACCAAATTGGATTTTATTGAGATTGAGAAAAATTCACATGTCTCTCGTAGACTTAGAATCCCAATATTCGATTCAAGACATTAATCGATTAGTGCAATATTGAAAGAAAATGAACTATACTCAGGAGCCCAGGAAGACGATTCTGAAGGCACGTGGTAATGCAATCTGAGATATATCCGATATCAGTAAATTTAGTGTTGAATTGAAAATAAAAGCGGATGCGATTTGGAAAATATCAGTCGACATATCGTCTTTCAGCTATGTTGTGATTCAGAATTCATTATGTATAGAGAACTAGAAGTATTAATCTCAATATTGCATTGACACGAGAAATCCAACTGAAATATTCTTATTATTGCGGTTTCCTCAATAGTGACTTCTTGTTGATTTACCTATTGGCTATTCCATAGTATGCTCAAAATATTCTCGTAATTTGGAAAAACACCCAGGTTAATTCATTAGAGTTCAAAGTATCTGTTATATTTCAAATATTTTCTCAAAATCTGGAGATTTCAAAATAGAAAATTCTGCATCTCCTAATGAAAAAGTTGATTTATACTTCTTCTTTTTTATTTCCAATGTCAAACTACACAATCCAACATTTATGAACCCTGTTATACTGGAAAAACAATTGTGTCACTTTTCTGTTCTATTTTTCTACGCTTGTTCGCATACCTCGAACAATTTCCGAATCGCGATCGGTCAACAAAAATGCTGCCACTTTTTATCATCATGAAGTGTTGAACAAAAGGAAAAATCCCCAGGATCGGATTAGTTTGGATCGCCGCCAATATGTCTTACGGCGCTGTGCGCTGTCTATAGAATGTCGTTTGTTTGCACAGACCTGACAAGCGACTGGTAAATATTAACTCGAAACCTTCAGCTAAACTCCAACATCTATACGCTTCAACTATTCTTTCGATACCATAGGCGTTACATGGAGAGTTGACCCTTTTTTTCGTTCACATATTGCGCATTTGAAGATTAGGATATAGGAAATTTCATGCATAACCTGTGAACACGATTCACAACTCAGTCCTGTATACCTATATATACGACTATGAGAATTAGAGTTCGCTGAAAGCTTTAAGAATGGTTTGGCCCATATTGAATCGCGTTTCTTGTTCGTCTTATAAATTCATATTTATATCCAAAATACATATTGAATGACACTCCATCCATCCATTAATTTGCAATCCAAAAGTTGATAATCTAAATCAACTAGAATATGATTCCTCGAGAAGAATCTTGGCAGCTTCTTCAGTGGAATTTGTTTAGAACAAAAACAAATGAATGATCAATTCTTCCGAGCATAAAGCTATCGAATCCAATTCATCAAATATTCAACTCCGAAGAGCTCCAACATTGAAAGTGAGTACTCGGGGAAGCCTCCAACAAATTTCACCTCTCCGTAGCACTTGACCACAGTAAGAGCTTGGCCGATATCTGTCCATGCACTTGAAGTTTCCTGATGAGTTATACGCGAATTCGGTCTCATAAAGTTCCTGCCGAATACTTGATCATCCCCAATTCACCCTTGTCGAGCATTCAACCCTTTTCCGTTCGTGAACAGTTCAACCCAAGATTCATCGTCGTCAATGAAGCATATAATGGACCATCCTAGTCATTGAAACCTAGATTTTCATACAGCGAATGGTATGTCAAAGATACTGAATGAGGGTAGTTAGGAGGAGTATTATTCGAATTCATTTCGATAGTCACTGCCAAACCTTAATCCTGTCGGTTGCCAAATACTTCTGCGTTATGATATCCTCTTCCTATGATCTAGATAAGACGAATCAAATGGAATAGAACAGGATGGTATGGATATTAAGTGCCTGATCATCGATGGTTCAGAATTGTTGTCAGAATTTTATGTGGAAATCTACAAAATTCCCAGATTTTATGATGACAGCAAATAATCGTTTTTGAAGACATGAATTGTGCTAGGGGTTTGCACTTCAGACTGAAATATCGTCTCACGTATATATCTACGCATTCCTGGGATAGAAATGCAATTTATAAATTTCTTGGTTTACATCAGGTATAATGTGGTGAAGAATATTGGTGAATCAAAAAACTCGAATGATTCTTTGAAGTCAGATGTGAATGTGTAGAATAATGCCAGGATGGTGAATACGATACTACAGAAGACAGTAACATTAATTTTTTGGTAACCGATATTGTCATGATGATCAGAGCTATTTTTGAACGGTTAAATTGGTGAGTTTACCAAAGAAATTTTAAGGCAAAATACAGGAGTGATACGAACCCGTATCTCCTCGCTGCTGAAACGAGAGTTAAGGTAACGTAAGACTGAAAATGTTACTCATTCATGAAATGGCGTATACCTAGTTTGAATTCGACAGTTCAATGAAAGCAACATCAACATTTATCGTTGTTCAATAATTCATTTTCGCTAGTTTACTAAGTTAAATCAACACAAATCTTGTTGGACATGGTAATGATCTGGATTCAGGACGACGCATACATTTCCATGATTTTCAACAATCTCCACGATCCAATGGATCAATTCATATCTTGAAACAAGAATAATTCCTTCAAGATTGGATACACAGATTCCACACGTCATTATTCGAATGGAGATTTTGTCCAATCTAATTCAATCTAATACATATCTGTCAACGATTTTGAATTTGGTATAACATTAGTATCCGCAATCTTATAACAATAATAATCAGCAAAATTGTGATATCAAAAATTGATTTCAATTGGGTTATATTTTCATCATCCGTTGATGTCAAATTCTGTAGTTCGGTTGTGATGGGCTTTAACATAGTATACGTTGAAAGCTGTATGTCGTAACATTGAGACTGAGCATGCTCAGCTGTCATAAGATACCTTCACGTGAGTGTCTATTAACTGTTTGATAAGTCGATTCAATTCCATTCCATATCTTGAGTGAGTAACCACCTTGAGTGATTTCGACATATGTGAGAGATTAATAAGAGTGTTGATTATATAGTCGTTTGAATTCTTATGTGCCCACATATCCAATATCCAAGACGCTTCTTACCGAGTAACTCCGTCTCTATGACAAAGCTTGTCAGATTCTCTGCATACCTACTCGATTCACGGATTTCACGGAAAGTGCCTAATAGCCAGTCCGTTCATGCACGAACAATTAGAGCCAAGATTCATCGTTTTCGAGTGGAGCGCATAATTGAAATGGTCTCGCGGATACGATGATGGCCTGCATCAAGACCGGAGAAATGGAGCCATCGAGTTCATTTCGCTCGTGCTCCATCGCCACTTTAATATCCCCCTTTGCGTTATGTACGAGTGCGTTAAGTTGGGAGCGAACGAGATTGGTGCTTGGCCTTTCCCTGGAAATTTCGAGGGCCACCTATAAACGAGATGAATTTCTGGAAGATGTATGAAGGACCAGAGGAATGTCAATTGCTAGTCTCATTTAATAATTACAGAGTTGTTGCTAGATGCATGAGTATTTTGAAGAAATTGAGAATAATCTATTATCTTCTTCAACAGTCCTTTGTTCCATATTGAAAAAGCTTGCCAGTTTTATTATTCTGACCAGGATCTGTTGTCTATAATACCTTGGGATTCCTGTTTTCCCTCTCCGAGTCACTAACTGTCTGTGATCAGCGATTCTAAAGGAGAATCTAGAGTCTCTTGTCAGTGCAAAAGGCCACCTCCTCATTTTTTCTGAGAATTATAAGGGGACAAATCGATGGTCCCAATTAGGAAAGTCGTACCTACAAAATGACCACTTTTCAGTAGAGCAGTTTAAACTTTCTTTTTGCGCGCAATCTTGTACGGACGCGCGATCACTGTCGACAATTTTAACATTGAAAGTGTGTCAAAATAAAGAATTTCAATTATGCACATTGTAGAACTCATTCTTGCAAATACATTTATGTGAAAAAGTGGAAATCGACGAAATGAAACTATCGACTTTCTTAATCGGGACCATCGAAATGATCAATTAATCAATCTCGAGTGCTTATTAGGTCATATCTATTTTGTGAAATTCTCTCGAAAATTTGTAACCTATCTTAAGTTTCATTTAGAAATTTTAGGATCACAGTGAAATAGTTGAAGGAGGTGAAATATATTCGATACCACGTAATGTATCTTCAAAAAAATAAATATTCGAAAGTTTTATAAAAAAATACTAAAAACGTAGCGAATGCATTATTCCATTACGATTTGTACTTTGTAAGAATTCATTGAGTAAGCTGCATTCAATAAGAGGTATTTGATGAACATATACCTTATTCTCAGTGTTTTTTCTGGTAATTTTCTATTTGTGCTCAATCTTGAATAGTTGAAATGATTAATGATACGATCAGATTTCTCATGAATGAACTGTCGAATAAAGTGATATCTATGGGAGAAACCGAGAGTTTCACGAGAAGTCCCCCATTTTCATGATTGAAAAAAGAAAATTCCCAAACGTTCCCTGGATTTCAAGTAGTAGCATGTGCTTGTTGAAGCTCGTGTGAAATTGTACTCCGACGTGTTCGTAATATCGCAGTGACAAGATCCAATTTTTCATTTGATGCGCGTCATTTATATATAGATATATAACGCTCGTTCGCAATGGATTCATTATCTTCATCACTCTCTATCATGTAATTTGTTCCCAATTTTTCATCGAGTTTCTGCCCCTGTACGACTAGATGATGAATGGATTCACCAAGGGGCAACTTTGGTATAAAGGTCATGTAAAAATATACCATGTCTTTACTCGAAAAAATAATCTGATAATAAGTCGTAGTAGATCTGAACAATATGATATTGGAGTCACGATTCGGAATATTGTGAATTATTCAACAGATTACAATCATACTTGACATCTTCATGAGGTGATTCAAACAAGTTGTCAAACTTTAGGATATTGAGGTAGGTTTCAGAAATACTGTCAAATATGATATATCAAGTACTGAAATCTGATTGGTGTTACGGTGGAACTAATAATAACGATTCGTTCAATAATGTACACCTGATTGAACATACTTATTGAATATGAAAACAAGGCATAATCTTGAATGGATAGGTTACATTGGTAATGGTGAGAATTTTTGTTGGTGATTTGGTATTCTGGATCAAAAAGCACAAATTCTATGATATATTTGATATACAACTGTCAAACCACACGTCGAATGAATTTGACATGTATGTTTATAATATATGAAACACCACATTTCTATTTTTGATATGATAATGAATGCATGGTTCTTCACATACCGTGTGTAACAGGGTCATGGTATACCCCTCTTTTCTCCCTCAGTTTTCAAACTACTACCAATTAAAAACGTGAGGTATTCATCAAATATAATAAACAACAACATTTGATATCCAAATGATTTATTTTTTCACTTACAGTACCCGTTACAGTACAGTTTTCTGAATTCAACGATACCAAGCAAGTGACATTTCGAATGTCAATATTTCTTTAATTAATTTTTTGATCTTCTGTTAGCTTTGAGTTTGATTATATTTATCGCACAACGTAATAATTTATATTACAGGTACTTCCGGGCGAAAGTGAGGAAAAATCATTTGGATGTCAAATTTGCTGTTTATTACGTATATAGGATACATTGAAATCAAAAAACGAGAAAAGTGAAGTATATTATGATTCTGTTACACCTAATATAATGTATATCGTTAATGAAGAAATCTGTAATGATATGTTTGAATTTAGAATGTAATATCACCAAAAGTGATTATTTACCCATGATAATAGTATTGTATTCGTATTTTTTGAACGAAAATATAGTTTTTATCAAAATCCAGATCGCAAGATCAGTGCAAAATAACTGGAAAGAAAATACAGAATGAACAGGATAATGTTACTGAATTCGTGTTTCTTCAACTGATATACGTGAGTACCACCAAAAATTTTTATCAAAATCCAGATCGCATAATCAGTGCAAAATAACTAGAAAGAAAATACACAATGAACAGGATAATGTTACTAAATTCGTGTTTTTTGAACTGATATACGTGAGTACCACCAAAAATTTTAATCAAAATCCAGATCGCATGATGCGGGCGAGAATACCAAAAAACAATTACATGAATGGTAAAATCACTACTAGAATGGTGAGTCAGAATGAAATCAGGAGTCACTATTTAATTTATGGACGAGTTGAAGCTAGAAGAGAACCACACAAATCGTTTAAACTTGCACTTCATTTATCGTGCGTAATTAATAAAGACGAATAAATACACAACCGAGGAGGGAATTGAAATTCCCTATGGATCTATCGAGTGGGATCTAGGTGAAAGAAAAGTGGTTGTTTCGGAATTCAGCGACACTACCGTAATTAAAGTCCACATGGCGGCGAGCAGTCTTCTTCGTCGCTTCTCTGTCTCCGAAAGCGCGTTAAATGTCACGAAATTCACTTCGAACAGCCGCCAGAGGGCGGTCTGAACGTCTGACGTCGAGGCGTCTTGGCATCGGAATTTAATTTCACCGCGCGAATAGTGCATTCCGTTCACACGACGGAGTCGGCAGTGATCGGAAGATTCCGGTGGGTTTCGTGAAACGGGAAGTTTTTTGATTCGATTTCGATTTGGGTCAATTCGATATCCTTGATAGCGTTAGAGATGAAATGTTGGAAAAGAGTCTTTGACACCCTCTTCTGTATATATACTCGGGAGATTCTTTTCGATAGTTGATCTTATTCTTGACATCAGCGCCATAAATATAGTCGATCAGTAAACCATTATATTTATGAGTTTTCACCCCACCTACTGGAGTCAGATTAAAAATTTGCAGGAGAATAATGACAGTATTTTTCGCTGAAATATATATGATATTCTTCCTTTTTCTCACACATATTCAAAAACAATTGGTCTGTAGTCTTCGCTATGACATTCAACAAGTAAGTGGCAGTTAGTTCAATATCTTCGATATTTTGTGTCTCTTCCACATTTCGAACATCTATTATATTTATTGGTGATAAGAGAAAAAATTATACTTTTCAATTGAACCAAATCCAAAACCTATTATTCCATTTGAATAAATACAATTTCAAGTCATTCTGGAAATTGAACAGTTTTTTGAATGTATCTCGACTGGCTTGAACTGGCCTTCACTCACTCAGAATATTCCTATCTGTCGAAAAGTCGAAGAATTAAAGTTTCTTCTACAACTCATACAACAAAAGTCGAAAGCCAATTTCAGGTTCCGTCAGTGAATCAATCTCGGAAGAAGAGGTCGATAATGCTCCCTCAATTTTTTCAATCCCCTATGGTCAGCAAGTTACTTGATACAAACATCAAAATTTGCCCACCCCGTACTGCACTATGTTATTGAGAATAGATTATCAAAAAAAGATATTTCATATTGGTTCGTTTGAATATTTGAAATCCATCGGGAATCTATTTTGATTCGTTGATTGTTTTGATTGAGCGTCACTATATTTCTTTATGTCAGAAATTGATGGTTTACCACACATACGATGAAAAGAAAAATCTGAAGAAATACATCTGAAGAATTCCCCATGAAACCATTTCGAGAAAACAAAATCTTTCGAGATTACGGGTCGCGATAAAAAAAATAAGTTTATCTCGTCACGTACATAACACCCGTAGTCGTTTTACGGCATCGTAAAAGTACACGGTGCGCCCCTACAGATAAATCGGCCAGATAAAAAGCCCTCCTTGGATGCTCGCACCTGCACTTGCGAAAATTTAATTAAAATTTCACCCAGAAGAATGAATTCCTCGCCCGTTAATTGTGGCGAATTATTTTTACATTCGGAAAGTTTGCTCTCATTGTGATTTACAGGTGCAGATAATGTGATTCTCTGATTAAATTTTAGTTCTTTCCGAGTTCCATGAATTTAAAAATTCCTTCCACAGATCTCTCCCTTTCCAAATAAAAAGCTCAGGATTCAATGATACCCGATTTCATATCGAATTCACATGTGAACTGAAATCCTGTAATGCAATGAGAATATCCATGCATAAAGAAAATTCTATTCAAATTCAAAAATATTCAGGAAGGTTACATGTCAATTGGAAAATGATTATTTCTATGGATTCGAAACAACGCATTCGTCAAGTTGGTTGAAACAACAGTCCAAACAGATAAATAAATCATGGATTTCGTTATTTGATGTTGCATTAACCTTGTTTATTTCCTCGGATTCCTACACTACCTGAACTCAATGGATTTCTTAAAAATTTCACACTGGTCTTGATCACTATAAGGAAGCGATTCAAAATGCAAAAAGTCTAGAATTCTATGTAGAATTTGAAATATTAAAGTTGATATCACTTCTGGTTCAACCAGAAGTAACAGCACATAGAAAATACTTCAGGAAAAGAGGTCTCATCGAGCTGTAGCTGTCACCAGAATTATCATACACCTCTTCTCGAAATTCTCAACTCCTACAAGAAATAGAAATCCACTACTACATCGTATTAAAATTTTATCCTACTAGTACTATGTATTTCTCCTGAATGTACAGGAAAATCGCTACCTGGAATCAACTTCCGTTTTTGTACATAAATATTTCTGATCCTCATTTCAATCAACCAAAGCTATTTACAGGGTGGCTCAACGAAAACGTACCGGAAGGTATAACTACCAGGAAGAGATCTTATCAAAAAACTAGCTGGGAACAGAATCAGAAAAAAAGCGAATTGTTTTCAGGAAAATATTCTCAACATTTACTTGAACAAAACGGTAAGTTTTTATGCTGAATCGATGCACTAGCGACATTTCAAAGGTCCATTGCAACGAGTAGATGGAATCAAAAGGCCTTCTCAACGAGGAATCATTTGACCCCCATCCCCATTTCAAAAAATTCAGGTGATGCCACCCCCGCTTAGGAGACCAAAGTTTGGGCTATACTTTTTGCGTCGATCGTTTGGACAGCCTGTGTTTGTTACATTATTGATTTGTAATGATCATTCAATTAAGAATGATGTTTACGCTATGATATGAGATTTCATTGATGATTTTCACAATATACTGAACGTTTCCTGTACAAACATGGATAGCAAGTTTTCGAATTTGAATACATCGATTTGGATTGTTAATTTATAATAGCCCCATACCTTCAATCACGTAACTGTCAGGTGTATACTTCTCAGAATTTTGAAGGAAAATTAATCAAACACAGTGAAATATTCTTCACATTCCTCGTCTATTATCAGATATCAAATATCCTAAATTTCTCAGTATTACTGTCTCTACTACTGTTAGAAAATTTATGATCCCATAAGTGACCGCTTATTATTGATCTGAAAATTCGAAAATAAAGATTATTCCTCTTCAATAAAACTCATTGTAAGTCAGTAGCACTTAGGATTATTACACTTACACATTCTTATAGTTATTTTGAAATGATCTTTATCAGTCTTCTATATTTTCCTTCTAAATTTTCTATATTTTCGAGTACTGTTTACTTATTTTCTCACGAATTGAATTTTTTGAATTCTTGAATTCATCGTAATAATGAACATTAGTAGCAAATATCGGAAAAATGTCTACTCATTTTGACCAGGCTTGAATATCTATAGAGAAGACCAAATGAGACCATGACAACATGAAAGTAGCAAAAAAAAACCAAGCTAGTGTTTAGTTCCAGTATATGTAGCACTGTCATCTTAAAGTATGTTCAAAGTACCGACCTTGATATTGATAACACCCCTGTACACAAACTGAAAATTGACATTCTCCTGATTCCAAATATGCCTAACGTGCATTTCAGGCTGATATTAATCCCATCACTGAATCATTCATGATTAAATTTGCATGAGTTCTGTACGTAGCAAACAATCGTGCAACAAAATGATGCACTTCGTGGAATATGGATGTTCACTGTTATTGGTATTCTCTCGACATCTGGCACCCTACACTTTATTTCGGTTTCAACGAAATAAATTAGAAAGCATAAATAATGCATTGCCTTCTAGAACAAATGATGTGCACTCAGTCCGGGAAATGCATTTGGAAATTACATTGAGGAACTCCTTTGCTTCGCTTTGAATTAGATCCATTTAGACCGATGAATTTAAACTACGTTTTCTTTTTCTTAAGTACTGATGTTATTTGGTGAAATATCAGCTTACATTCTTGAGATATTCCACTAGAGAAAGTCTACAGAGTGCTACAAACTGAGTAGCGCTTAGTGATAAAATCAATTATTTTTGAAATGTGAAGATTCTTCAGAGGGGTTAAAAATATTTCAATTTCAGAATATTTGGAGAATTGGAAGATATTTGAAACATTGATGTATTCAGTGTAAAAATTCGATTTATTATTTAATCTTTATTAGGAACCTCTAGCTTTTTCTCAAAATAGATTTCGATATCAACTATCCCACAGATAGTGGCGGACCTCTATTCATTCTGGGAGAATTTTCTCCTTGAAAATTTTGTGGATTCAAGGGTTAGAATTCGATTTTTTCCCATTATTGAATTCCTCTGAATGATCGTACCATCGAAATCATTATTGAATATAATGATCGTGAGTATTTGATTCATTAATTGGAATCATTTTATTCATATACTCTGATCACATCCCAAGTGAGAGAAAAATCCTCTTCACGCGACAATATGTTCACATCACGATTACAGATTTTCTCATCTGAAATATAATGATATTGGAGAAATTGAGAATCTTGAATACCTTTCAGCCATGGTACTAATATTCTTGAATAGTTGAATGGAATCTGATACCGAATCTGATGAAGCTGAAAAAACGGAATTGTAGTGTAGATGAAGGTCATTATACAATGATTGAAATCAACATGAAATTTTCAGGCCACCCTTTTTGGAACATCATGTAGGAGAGCTATTCAATCCAACCATTAATTTCAACACATGTTGTTTTTCATAATCAAGAATAATGTAATTTCATCATGAAAGAAACCTCATACTTTCGAGCGATAACGCTACTCAGTGAAGATCTCGTAGAATTACAAATTGCTATTTTGGATTTGTGTCAAATTTATTGCTCTTCACTTCACGAAAACATAAAACCTCCAGATAATTGAAAATAATTGGTTGTTCTTGGATGGAGATAGGAAAACCTGAACTCTTGATGCTTTCTCAGCCACCTTAATATTCCCGTGAAATCAAGAAATTGCCAAGGGAGAACCGCAAACTTCACTTTGCTGTCAGATTTCGAACTAGTAAATGAGGTATTTAGGAAAGTTTATAATAAGTTGATCCAAGTAAAACTATTCTTGATTTCGGATGAGATGAATAGTTGATATAGCGAATGTGGAAACACGTTGAGGGAATTTGAATTCTTAATCAGCTTACATCCAAGATTTAACGAGGTAATTTCATAGGTGGTGGAACTGATGTTGAGATGAGTTGACGAAAATCAGATATTTCATCACCTACCCACCACTACGAGCGAACCAAATTAATGAATACTGAGGATAATACTTCAATGAATAAGTGGAAAAACAGTAACTGGAGATAGTGCTCGACAATATGGCGTTGACGACGTATTGAGATATGAACGAATATATGTAGTTATTTAATAAAATTGGAATCTAAAACATATTGATACAATTATTCGTCATGCAAGAATTTCAGTATCGTACAGTTTTGTTTTTTTTCTGTGATATTTCAGAAACTTGCAGTGAATTGCTCAGAATGTTTAGCTCAGAATAAAAATATCCAATGCAAGACATATAATCATCTGACTAGATAGTGGTGTTTGAAAGTTTCATCATTCAGAATGCAATTTTCACATATTTTATTATACAGGATATTCTCAATATCCTAGTTTCTCATGATGCTTTTCGGGTATACCCGAGGCTACATTGAAGTACCGTATCAATAGGTACCGATACTCGTCTCGTGCCAATATCAAATCTCCGATCATTGAGAAAATGTTTCAGTTATAGTGGATCATCATATGATTACAATGATTCATATTCATTTATTATCGACTACTATATATCATAATTACCGACGATTGATTTTGCTGACCAAATTTGCATTATTTGCTCAAAGCCCTGTTAAATTGTGCTTATTATATGTATATGCCGTCAATGTTTTCGAATTACAATATCTGATATAATATTGATCCTACCAATATTTTGAAACATCAATTTCTGACAATTTGTGACGAATACAGAGCGCTTAAGTCTCGGAGGTATGCAGTGGTGCTACCTGATATAATGTATGACGCTAACCCAATATCGATGACAAGCTTTGATCGGCGATCCCCGAAGAATGTCAAGGGCCAAACGTCCTTTATGAATGCTGTACCCTTGAGACCCTTTCTCATACCAGTACACCCTCAGCAGATGTACGTTTCTAGAGTCCCAATGCAAATATTCAGGCTATAACACGAATAGTATCGATTCCTGAATAACATTTCAACAGATCTGGGAATAGAATAGGAAGTCACCTATGAATATGGATTCAACAATTTCACATATTGTAATGGTACATGATAATAATACACAGAAAGATTTCATTTTGTTGAATGGGTTTGAAGGGTGTACTGCGACCAAATGCTTATTGTTCTTCCCCTAGTTGCCATGTTGAAATTTGGTCAATACATTCCCAGATGAATTAAAAGAAACATTGTATTCGCCTCAATAAAATTCATAAACCATGAAATATCCTGTATTTGTTACGTTTCTTGATCTGTATTTTTATGAGGCGATATAAAATTCGTTTATGTGGCTTAAGTGACAAGAATTTATGCAAAGTCGTGAATGAGAAATGCCAGCAAGCAAGCTCCGACAATCGTAAATCAGACACCGCCAGGGAAACTAATGAAAAATGTGTCTCAAAGGGAAAAACAACTGCTGAATCATGAAAACAGAAGGTGCCATTATGCAGAATAGGATGCCGAAAGAATCGTTCATGGTTCATTCGGGGCTATTGTGAGAAACGTATTTGCTGAAATATTCATTCGAGATTCTTTCGATGCTGCATTCGAGCCCCATGATGGACTGTTGTTTGAAATTCTGTGATTTGCACAAATACATGAAATCGAGTAACTAAACAACTCCAACCGAATGAAAACCCGTCATTGATTTATTACTACAAATCATATTTAAAATACACTGAAAGACAAAACGTTATTGAAGTCTCTATGATTACCATAGTAAGAAACTACAAGCAATCCACTGGGATTCAATGGCAGCAAATGTGATTCTTTCCACAATCTTCCAGGAATTTTGAGTTGGAAAATTTCATGAACGAAGTGGCTAGTAGAAAAATTGTAAAATGGAACGACTACAGTGAATTCTTCCGAAAAATACCGAGTGAATTCACCAAATATGTATCTTGAAGTTGGCCTTCATTGAAGTAATTTTTGTCATACATTTCTAGATGTATTCATTGAAATGAAGTGTTGTGGGGTGGTTCAAAATTTGTTCGAATGAACAGCTTCAACTCTTCAATAACTAGACAGTTTTCTAGTTAGAAAGGGCATTAATTGATCTATCGAAACCATCTCACTTTTGAAGTGTTCAATTTCGAGAGATGTCACTAGAGGGCATATTTAGATATAATGACAAAAACCGCCAAATCATTAAAAAAAACGATATAATACCAAACCATACCACGATATTTCTTTCCTAGTCAAAAATATCGAAAAATTAACGTTTTCCCATCGTATCACCGCAACAAGTTTAGTTTCATGATTTTAAATTTTTCAATTATACTATTCACAGTTTTTGAACTTTTTGAAGCATAATAAACAGAGCAGCTGCAAAATATGCAGAATATGAAGGAAAGGCCATGAAAGAAAAAAGGAGCCTGAAATATTCAAATAATACTTCAAGTAACAGAGTGATATGTGATTATTGCACATAGAAGCAAACTTCAAATTATTAGAATATCCTTCACACAATGCATTTGTTGTTCCAAATTTTCAGACTTCATTCATCCCATTCGATTTCACATGAAGCTTCAAATGACAGATTAATTATTGTCATTGAATGAAAAATATTCTGTGCTTTTGTATTTTTTTCAACTTCATATGGCTACCCCGTACAACATCCTTGTTCTATAGAAAAATTAGACGTTTCGCTGCCATCACCGATCTGGATCGTGAAAGCGGGCGTATATCCTGGTGTTCCTTTCGTTGGAGCACTTTTCCGTTTCTCCAAAGTTGCTTTCGCAGTTTTTTCTGATAACGCGAACGACCGTCCTCGCATCCTTCGGGAGAGAGAACGCAGGACTAATGCAATGCATATGTTGTTTTCCGGGATCCATTTATACCGGTAGGACGGGTCCATGTCGGGTTAAGTGCACCCGCATTCGGCTCTGGATGTTCGCAGAGAACTTTACGAACTGAATCAGATTTGCCTGCTACGATCCTAGCACGTGTTGGGATTTCGAGAATGACCCACCGGATTACGATGTTCCTCGATGTTCATCCTTCGGCTATATGCATTTTTTTATTCGTCGAATTCCTACCATGATCACATTTTCAATCAATACAAGTATGCGTATTTCTTGAACTCATGTTAATACATATAAAATGATAGTTGATGTCAGTGAATTGATCTCTACTTGTTTAGGTCTTTCATCACACATTCATATCACCCACCATTTCTAGAAGAATTTGTTCTTCGATTTCGTGAATCAGTTCATGATCAATTGGACATTTCAAGAAATCGTATCATACACAAATCCTTAGGCAGAATTATTCATCGAACTGAATATGCATTCATCAACCGACTATGAACTTCTGACTTTCTATAAAATGTCTGGAAAATCTCATCTTGTAACTATGTTTTTGAATAATAGCTGATAAACTAGCAAGGAAGAGTTCAATTTCACTTTGGTCTGGAACCAATTCTTGGCGTGCCTAAAAATACAATCAGCAAACTCGAAAGATGGGTCAGAATACTACGAAAAGTAGCTTGGGATAAAACACCAGAACAACTTGTTATTCTGGTAACGAACTGACGAGATATTTAAGTTGAGTAGAGATCAGATGATATTAGTAAGAGATCTTCTTACAGGCCAGAAGGTGGGGCCCTACCAAGGTGACTGAACTTGTAGATTGTGCGGCTCGGTGCCTGAGAGTATTGAACTCATTTTGTGCAATTGTAATGCAACCAGAAGAATCTGATTTGGACCTAGGGAACGTAGGAACCTTGAGAGCGGCCTTTGTGAACTACTACTACTAGGCCCCAGTATCTGTCAAAGCATCAAAGTTATTACAAATTACGAAAAGCCTTCGACTGCAGTGCAATCTTCGGACCCCTTCAGCTAAAAATATTCTTTTATTATTAAATGTTGTAAATTCAATTGAATATTTATCTAAGCAACTCTGAGTACAGAACTGAAGTTTATCGGTCGATCGAATGAAACTCATTCAGTTATTTTCCTTCACAAATATCATACTCGCCAGTGTGTGTAGCTTCTTGAAATTCCTGCTCTCGTTCCATTCACCATGAAAAAAGTCGAATATGGAATAATTCATATGCTGTTTTTCAGTTCCTTTGATGAATGTAACGAGTATAAGCTTTGCATCCTCTTCCTTTCGAGTACTTATAAAAAACATAAAAAATGTTTTTCAGAGCAATGAATTCTGTTTATACATATCTGGCTGGGGATCGAGTGTGCCTCTCCAATTCCTATTCGAGTTCTGCCTTTGCTTACGATGCTGGTTCACGTGAGAGCTATGAAGCATTCGGGGATGAATGTGGTTTACCTGCAATTCAGCTTGTTCCATTGATGCAGTAAAGTTTTAAATTAACGGTTGTTTTATAGGACCAACTCGTTCGACTATTCGCTACATTCTCCTCGATGTTATACTTTGTAGAATGTGCATATAATCCTCGACTCACTGACGTGGAAAAATCGTGTTTATTCTCCTCCATGTCTCATAGACGGCACGACTGGAAATGCTGTATACGCCCTTACGAATGATTATTTACGGGTGCATTATTTCACTACTGAGGCAAGCGACTCATTACGAAAGTGCAATTTGAATTCCATTAAAAGAAAGATATTCTATTTCGAGTTTGAAGACGTTGCACTGCAAACAAACCGAGCAGCAGGAGATTGAAATTAGCAACAAATATAATTCAGAGTCTCAACTTCGTCCTGTGATACGACGCAGGATATCTTGATGATGGCATGGACTAATTTGAATGAAATTCTTGGAAAGGTTCGCGTTTCTTTCACAACATATTTTCCAGAATACAATTCGGTTACTTTCCATAACTATAACAAATGTAACTACGACATGATGGAAAAAGTGACTGAGAACCTTCAATATGAAATATGACAACGAAGTGTCAACATCGATTGAGGACGTGGTCTTACATATAAGGTCTGGCAACTTGAGTACTTCTGAGTGATCGGGGGTGTGATAATTTTCTAAAAAAAATCGCTTCATTTATCTGCTGGAAGCGTGATTTTCTCCTTGTAAAATAAATCTGATAGTTCGTATCCTAATTGTAAACAAATCGAATGATTAGTTTGTGAATGGCAATATTGTTTCCTGTGAAATTCTTCCAATTGAATCAAAAGCATTCGTATATCCACACAGCTTATCGAATCCGATTTGTGATTGGTGGCGAAATACGAGAACCACCAAATTTTCCTCTATGGTTGGGCAACCTACGACCAAGGTTGAGGATGATTAATTCGACAGAGAAAGCGATACTTGTACAAATGAGATTGATTTGATGGATCACTTGAATATTGGGTATGTTTCCAAACATATAACACGTTGAAAATAAATCGGAAACCACAAGAAAACTATTAGAAAATTATGACAAGGAGAACGATGTCTCCCTTATTCCATTCATATTCATACGGTGAACTTCCTGATATGTTTAGGAGTACTGATCCCATAAAGCATTCAGGAGTCAGGAATATGACGGCATGAGGATATGAGGATTCTTTACAAATACATATTCTCAAAGGTTATAGAATCAGATGAATCATCCATGATGAATGGGATACCTCATGGTAGTGTGTGCGAGATATTCTATCAATATTGAGCTTGATATTGCATCATGCCGATAATGAATTAATTGTGCTTGCAATATGGGTATCAGAGAAAAAAATAATTCTGTCTTCCCAGCCCCATATGCATAGATTTTCACGAATATTGTTTCTACATTTTCGTTCAATCTGTTATGGAAATTTTCCATTGACCACTTCACAGATATTTCGAATCCATCTAGTCCCATCGATACAGAAATACGGACTTTCCGCATATATTCAAATGGATAAAAAAAGACAATGGTCATATTTTCATCAATCATAAACGTTGCATGCATGTTTCCATGGATTACTCTCGTTTGGCAATTTTCAGTTGCAAAAAGTCGATGAAAATGCACTCATATCTGTTCGTACTTATTAACTGTGAACAAGTTCCGTGACATTTTATTATTCGAAATGGGATGCTGTAACTGAAATTGACCAATAAAAAAAACGAGATGGAATTGATGTGTTTTTTACACGAACATTGAATGAAATACAGAGATCGTAAATTATGGTTACTAGCAACAGTTTCCCATATCATAGCTTCATGAGTGAATGTTATTCTATCTTGTTCTGTTGCTACCCAGTTTTTATTGCAAACGCATGTTGAAAAAAGTCCCGATATAAAAAAGGAATGAGGAAACAATTCCTATTTTTCCGGAGAAGAGGCAATTCATCGTGACTTCGGCTTCAGAACATGAAACATTTTCTGTTCATCTCATCGAATTCGAGGATAATAGTATGTCCAAGGTGATCAGGCATCTTCTGTAGTTGAGTCAATGAATATTCTCCACTGTTTCGTCTATCGAATTATTCGGAAAACTTTATCATTGATTGAATGTGAAGTTTTTTTTGCTCTGAAGACAAGTCACAGATTCCATATTATGTAAATTCGATAATCTCAAATTAGTATTATGTTTTACAGTTATTTTTTTTTTTGTTTCGAAGGAATTCCATTGGGACTAATTGAACGAAATGACGTTTCGACACATAAATACACAATTCTATTGTGTAGGATCGACTGACTATATTTTAAGTTACTGAACTTACGTAGGGTAGAAGGTCCTGCAAATCTCTATGAAATCATTCTCGTGTAGCAATTCGGAATAATTGATGCACGTCGAGAAATTCGAATAACTGAAGGTATTTCACAAGGACTATCCCAAATTATATTATACAGTGATGCATTTTTGTGAACAAGAGTTGTTTTATGCAATGCAATTCATATAGATAATAAGTCAGTAAATCTTCCGTATATTTTAATGCATGAAATGATATAATTGAGTGAATCCAGAAGCTCTGTTCAGGGATTATATTTCAGATCAATGCAAAATTGGAAGTTAACATATGCCTGATTATAAATTCCATTAAATCACAAACGGTTTCTGAATCGAAAGTGAACTTGAGTCGTAATAGGAAAATTATACTTCACTGGACTTAGATTCGCTGTATCTCCTTCCAGCCTGTTATCAGAATCAGCAAATCGATCTGCGAATTCTTTAATCGTTTCTGTTGTAGATTGAGATCGCATTATATATCAAATGAAAATCCCCCTTGTTGGGATATTCAAAATTCTCCTACAACAGTTCAATATGCACTAACATCGCTATAATTTCCTATGTATTTCGTTTCCTTCAAAAAATAACAGAAAAGTGCTGTTCACGGTAGCTGAGCAGTTGTGACGTCACAATTTTGCGCGGGAAACTGGTGCGAAAAATAAATGGAAAAACATTCGAGTCCGTTTTTCAACGTTCTGAATTTTTTCAATATTCAATCTCGCATATTCGATAATAATTGTGTATCCAGTGTGTACAAGAAAATTGTGAGAGAATGTCCAAATGCAACATTAGGAAAAACGTAGTGATATTGACCAAGTTCATATGTACCTAATTCAAAATCATCGAATATGTATATTTAATCCCTCAATTAATTCTGCTTCTCACTCTGGAAGTGATGCCAAGATCAATATTTATAGCACGAGCTAGAAATCTCTGCTTTTTGTTAGCTGCAAATTTCAATCAGAACAACATCAGTATTCCAAAAATATTTGAAGTCGACTTGTTAGTTTCCAATATTTATGGAGAAATTCAACTGCGATGATGAATTTATTCCATACAAGTGTTTCATACTGTAGATGGTGAAGCAGAGTTATCGAGTAGTAAACACATCAAACAGTATCGATGTGTTCCGGCTGGTGACCTCAATTCAGCAGGGCGAGAGTATGCAGGATATGAAACCACGGTGCAGGCTGTGTGAACGCCATATCCTGCCATCGAGTCAGGAGCTGATCGGGTTCCTTTCTGGCCGATGTATCGCGTGATGGACGGCATTTCGTTTTGGTGGACTTCCCTTTTTTCGCCTGCATTCCGTCACAGTCGAGCGACGATAACATAAAACAGTTTTATGATCGGGGACGTGTCAATATACACGTACCGGCGTACCGGTTATCGCGAATATATTTTTCGATTCCCCATCTTTTTGATGGAATCATTGTCAAAGTGAATTGTACGAGTTTGGTCTTGCAGAAACTGCATGAACGAGAAGCATTTAAAATTCTTACCATACAAAATATTTTGACTGATAAAATCAGATCTACACTCAATGATGGACTTCATCTTGAGAGTAATAAAAACATGATGATATATTTATTTCTCTAACAGTAGTCATAATTCACAAACCAATTATTACTTATAAATACAAATATGATATCAATAAATTGAATGGAATGAGCAAAAGAAAAACCAAAAAGAAAAACAGTGGGTACAGTGGAATAGGCTACGTTCCTGTGAGAACACAAAATACAAAAAAAGGTCTGAGACAACTGAACATATTTTATGCAATTGTGAGGCTCTAAACTACAGAAGCGTAACGCAATTAGGGAAATCAGATTCCGACCTAGAGAACGTTGGAACCTTGAAACCTAGTGACATTAGTTTAGGGTATCAAAGTGATAGGGGAAGTGCAATAAGCCTAAGAAATTTCATTCACAAGTTCACATATATCTTTTCTCAGACGACAGAATCAAAGCTATTCATCCTAATATTTTTATTGATTGAAGGGTATTCATTCATTGAAATATCCCATCTCCTATCTACTGAAAATCAAGTCCTATGCTTCATTATAAACGACCGATGATTTGAAACAAACTTTCCAAGCATGTAGATATCAATAACTGCATTGTCTTCATCCATATCTTGATGTCACAAACATCAAATTTCACTACGAACTACAACGTACTTCCATCTCGAAAAGTGTATGCATGGTTTACGAATGAAAATGTATCGGAATCTCATGGTGAAGTAGCTTCATCATACTGTAATCGCGAATTCTAGAAAATATTATGTGACCTTCGGAAAGTTGAGGTTTTTGATAACATTCGATTCCAGAATCAAAATTTCAGTAACCGGTATAATTTTATCAACATTTCTATCAGTCTTCACATGTGCATATTCTTCAAAAACTGCAGTTTTATGGAAAGAAGAAAGCGCCTAGTGCGAGTCCTTTTGAACCTTGACGAAGATTATCATGTTCATCATCACATGAACTTGTTATTTATCTGTCGACAGTTCACACCGATAAATCCGGAACTTTCCTTGAATAGAAACAGTCGAGTATCTCGGAAATCCACAAGAACATTTCTCAGGTCCATCGTAGTTTTGACAGTTCTGAAACTTCTCTGATTTCTTACCGGTAGCGGAACCGATACATACATAGTTAGAATGTCTCAGTTTATGGTATTTCTCGAACCGTTTATCGATATTTTTGACACCGCTAGGGACTCCTCACGTTTCTTTACTGTTCGCTCGACACTTTTTACGCGTTAAAAAGCATAGCGGGAGGTTGTCTTCACGGTTATACTTTGATATGAATTATGAGGTCTGTTTTTGAAGCAATAAATTTCCTGCATTTCACGAGAGTCAAAAAATCGGTTGATTATGTATAATCTCAAGAGTTGACTCCTCAATTGAACCTCATTATCCAATTGGTTATTTCAATTTTTATACATCATCCTCTGCCAATCAATAATCAGAAACTTACTCAGTGTTTTCAGCTTGACGATTTGCACCACATCGCAGTTTTCGAACACTTCGAGATAAGTCATTTCGCATTTGTAGATAGCCTCGTCTTCGCCTTCAACAGCCACTATTTTCAGAACTGCTCCATCTTTTGAAGATTGGTTATTATATTCTACTGTCATCCTGTAACAAAAAATGAAACAATCAGATGGATGCAAATTGAATCATGGTAGCTATATTGATATCGTAGGTGTAGAAATACGCTCGTACAGGTCAATTTAGTATTCGAAGAAGCCATTTTGCAACCGAACTTGGATGACAACTCTCAGAAAATAGAGAGGAAAAAGGGTGGATTATAATATATATCATTCGAAAATAGTTTGATTTGAATAAAAATTAGGTACAGTTCTTCAAGATTTCATTCAATACAGCTAATATAGGTAGTTGCAATCCACACTTAGTTCGATAGGAATATAACGAACTGATAGAATATCCATGTCACAGATAATCGATACGAACGATTTTTATTCTTATTGTTTATATTTCGAACCTGGGAAGGAACAGTATGTTACACAGAAACTTTCAAATTATGTATTTAATGTTGACTCTGAGACTGTGTCATTTGAATATTGCATAAGATGACCAGATATAATATTTTTGTGTTTATTGAGTTTTTACATTTTATGATTCAAATTTTTAAGTCCCCCAAGCTTCAAGATGAAGATAGAAGAAAATCGATGACATTTTCTCAACGAAATCGAGAACTGAATATACCTGTTATGTTTTCATGATATTTCCGTTCAGAATAATTCCTCCTCTGTTACATCTTTTATCCCCACTGTGAAGTAGATGAAAGATAAACCCAACCGCAGTCGAAACTTCTCTCGGACTGAAAAAGCTGAATTGCTTCTCCAAATACTCTACAATCGATTAATTTCCAGTACTCATGTAGACATAAAAGTGAGTGCGTGTGAATGATATTTTGCACAGTTGAACGAGCGCTAGTGCTTCTTGAATCTTTCATTCCACCGACTAAGATGGAAAGTCTATAATCGAACACGATTTACATTTTACTGCGAATGGATTCTTTCATACATTATACATACATAGGATATTGAGTTTTATGGAAAGCGATTCACTTCGAATCCCATGATATGTTGATTATTATTATTTTCTTGATCCAAGAAGCTTCGGCGAAATATGGGAAACCGATTGCTAAGTACCTGTCAGTTATGAAAATCAATAGATTTTTTAAGGGCTTAACATCAACATAAACTAAGTCATACTTCAATTCAGGGACGAAATTCACAATTTGAATCATTCTATGTAAACCTCAAATCAGCTCCAACTTTCAACTTAGCGATATTTTTTCCATGAATGAGTATCTGGTATCGTGATAAATGAACTCATTGAATGTGCACTTCACTGACTTCGTTCCTCTGACGGATTGGCTGTCAAATAACCCTATATGTCACTGAAATGTAACCGTACACCACCACGTTGTACCTTTCAGATGAATTTCAATCCGTTTTTGCTGACCCAAATTCCGAAGATCCATCCATTAGTCGAACCTGTCAATCTCGAAGGTTAATTTTTCAACTTAGGCTTCATGCTTTTATATAGAGCATCAGAAACTTCCCGAAACTGCTCCAAATTTAGAATTCCAAAGGAAATTTGATATTTCATCTCTCATCAACTTGAATTAAGCGGTCTCACATTATATTTTCATTTTTCAGAATCGTTATTGTTATGAATAGGTATATCTCATGTTGGAATTTGTCTCGCATTTCCATAGTAGCTCAAATGAAACTCGAGATGATTCCTTGAAAACAATTTCGTGAGTAGTAAAGTATTTTATTTGCATGGTCGACTGATTCTTCTATATCATGAAATGGGTGAATCTTCGTCAATCACGAAAACTACATCCAATGATCTGCGGGTAATAAGTTAGTGAAGTTTCTAATTCAACTCGGATTGAGACTAGAAACGATTCAATCTAACTTTATGTTATATGACGTGAATACTCAGATTCGAGTAATTGATTCGGATGCTTCAATGCCATCAATTTATCGGGATACACCTTTGAAGGGATCCTCCTAGGAGATTCAATCATCTTATAGAGCAAAGCAAAAACATCTCCAGCAGAGGTTCCATTGACTGGTGTAATTTAGGAAAATTCGAGACTTGGGGCCTGGCCAATTCAGGTATGCCACGTGTCCAGAGTTTTTGAACCATCCATGAAGATTACTGATAAATGATCACTGCTCATTGTTTGCGTAGTAGTATCTCAAGGAAGAACTACATATTTCACTAGTACCAGACAAAGTTAATGCATCGTTTGGTTGAGCTGACTGTTGAAAAAATTGTACTGGAAAGACTATATAACTAATTGATAGATGAAACAAATTATTCTAATTGGAGATATTCATGAATTAATCCTGTGATGCCACACTGAAATATTCGCGTTAATTCTTTTCAGCGTTCTTATTATGATTGAGATACCTTTCTCATTCAATTTCCTACGATGTCAACTTTTTCTCTACGTTCACATCAAACATGAACGAAACGAATAGACGTTGCACAAAGGCTTTGCGTGAATCTCTCTTGGAGAGCGAATAAATAGCTCAGTTTGTTTTAGTCACAGCATCCTGATACAAATAATGTTCCAGTTCTTGGGCAAAATGGCGTATCATTTATTTTTACTGAAGGAATTTAAAGGTGGAAAGTGCTGAGAAACTTTGTTATATGTGGCACAGCTTTCAAAATTGAAAGTTGATTGAATGTTTTCTGTGGAAATTACTCAATATATCATTCTGATATTTTTAAGATGAATCTGTATACTTTCATGAATATTGAGTGAACACCCACTTGATTGATTCAATTGCTATCAACTGTTAACGTTTATCATTCTCACAAAACCTCTTTTATGATCCATAGAACTTTCAAGCTATGATATTTTTATAATCGTCTAGGCATCTGAAAATCATGTTTATTTTGGTAGTTAACCTTTATTAGATATCCAATGGAAGTTTAATGACAAATCAAGGGATTTAAATGAAGATTAAGATCATATCGACATCATAAATGTCCAATTCATGAATCGAATATCTGGAAACGAATAACTGGGAACGAGAATGAAAAATGAATAACGAAATTCTGGCAATATAACTGAACAAAATCACAGTTTCGATTCTCTTCTTCTTCAATTTGACCCAACAGTTTTAATTTCGCGTTCATTTCAGTTCTATTCTATTTGATGTTCGCATGAATCCACCTTCAAATATGTGAGAGAACTCGAATCCCCGAATCCCTCTGTCACCACGCAGCTGAATAAGCCCCGGGCAACTGGAGAACGCTGGAAACTCCTTCACGATCCACTGACTTGACGTGGACATCAGAGATTTTCCAGCAAAGTGACAGACTAACCGCCCTGAATCAACTCCGTTCACGAATGTGTCTAGCTGAACCTGTGACCTAATTTTCTGGACTATTTAACGGCTCCATATATCGGTTCGGATTATGTGGTTGTCGACGGAAATTATTGTTTTACACAC
This sequence comes from Plagiodera versicolora, assembly GCA_037013635.1. Lineage (NCBI taxonomy): Eukaryota > Metazoa > Arthropoda > Insecta > Coleoptera > Chrysomelidae > Plagiodera > Plagiodera versicolora. The sequence continues at coordinate 6,209,540 of CM072990.1, forward strand.
GAGGTATGTGATTGTTTTGTTTTAGCATACTGTTGTATTCGTTTATCCATTATATTTGCATTCACTTGTTTCTCTTCGGGAGAAATCCGACTGTTATTGAGGTATACAGGGTGCGGCACCGAAAACGAAACAGATCGAATATCTTATAGACACATGTGTTGTGAAAAAAATGCAAAAACACGTCGATTTGTGAACCAAGGGGGACATCTTTCTACCATAACCTCAACTGTCATACCTCTCTCTCCTCCCCTTGGTCACTATCACCCATACAATTTAAATGGGGGAAGTACTAAGTGTGTCACATCACTGAAAAGGTAATTTGATAAGGAATTCAGCCATGTGAGTGTTCGCTACGTAACTTTTCATTTTGGCGCCCTCTTGCGGGAAAAACAACTGTTCCGTATTCCAAAGTATGATACACTTGATATTTCCGAAACAATTTAAGATAGGTATGGGTCATTGTACATGAATTTTCTGAAAAATCTAGAAAACTCATGATATACAGGGGGTTATATTTGAAATAAGAAAGTTGGTATCGACCACTGTCACATGACACACCCTATATAATTATTTTTCTTGTGAGGTAAATGCGCATCTGAAAATACAAATCGACGTGTCCAAGCGTTTTCCCTACACGCTCTCATTTATCCGTTATCCAATTTATTTCATTTGGCTGTTCCACACTGTATAATTATTGCATTGTTACCAATATTCTACCAAAACACTACTAAGAATTAGGATGAACTGATTATAACTAAAATTCACATATTCATGAGGATGTCCATATTTCTCAAGTGAATTTGTCAAAGAACCTGAAATGTTTGCACTTCTGAATCTGCCATTGGTTCATCATATAACCGAGTCAATATATGTATCACACATCATAACATTAACTAGATCAAGAAATCAATGAAATGTAGAAATACTGAGCTATATTGTGAACAATAATATATTTTTCGAGGAAACATGTCTTTGGCCTGAAAGTGTTTTTCATCAGTTGATGTATGAAATTTACCGAAGTATATCAAAAACATTTCTGTTATTCCTCTAGCATCTTCGTGTCAACTTCGTTTGGTCATGAAAATTCCACACTAACCAAGGTATAAAAATTTTCTTTAAGAAATCCCATTTTTCAACTGTCTCGAACACAATTTCAATTTTTTATTTCATCCTCGAAGTGTATGAAGTGACTTGTCAATAAAATATTCGAAATGTTCCTCGTAGCAATCTGAAAATATTCCACTGTGTCCTATAGAACATGATAGCAGCCTGTCACTAATTCTTCCTGCCTTTTCTCATTCATAATTGAGACACATCGAATCAACATTCATTCTGGAGAATATTCAGAGAAAACTAATACGATTCGTATCGAAGCGTAGAGATTGGACAATTATCACCGTTAATGACAATATCGAAAAAGGTAATCGGAGTGATCTTTTTAGATCGAGTTCATGAGTTTCCGAATGAGCCATATGAAACGATAAATCTCCACGAAGAATGCAGAAGTGCAGTCAAGTTCATCTTTATCTATGGCGGCCAGTTTTTGTATTCAGCAAACGTATTATTAGTTCCTATAATACGAACTTCGAGATTCAGGAACGAAGACTAACGAGGTTGACTTTTATTATTTCACCGATGACTAGAAGATTTTCTTTATGCCGGCATGCTACCGTTTCAAGGGAACGATGACGGTGTGGTTTTCTGAAATTCCCCGAAAATGTTCCGGCCTCCACCCGTTCGCCTTTCCGGGCTCGAGAGAATAACAAAAAGATCCGTAATCGTTATGGATTACAAAGAACAAATTCCCATTGTGAAAAAATGATGAATCGATTCACGATAATGTGGGTGTTCTGGTTGTTGAATATTTAACAGTTCATCAACTTGTCAGATTTTGATATGGATGATATTCAATTCGGTTAATTGAATTTCCATTTTCGTAATCACATCGTAATGCATTTTAATCAAAATTGGCAGTTTTAGATCATGTATTTCCACTTTATTCTGATATTTTGCTGATAGGAAAACATAAAATGTATTTGGAGTGGTTTATAGGTATTGATTTTTTGTATGTTTTGACACTTGTTTTGGTTATATGATAGCTCTATCTGATGAATTGATGCATTGTCACGTCAAATACATGAATTAGCTCAGTCACATGGAGAAATATCGATATCTTCAATTCTGGAGAGAATAATTCGATTCATATTGATAATTTGGGCAATACCGATAGGTATCATACATACACAGCGAATGTAACAGAATTAGGTTCGCACAAACTGAAGATAAAGAAAAACCCCATGGATGAATAATACATGAGTGACTTTGTTTCTATCGTTTCCTGAAAGAAACACTAAATCGTGAATCACTTATGTTGCTATCTCAGAGAGATCGTTTCTCAGTGAATGGATCCAGCAACTAACTATTTCATGAATCAATAGATCTTGCTGAGAGCAGACATTTTTTCAAGCTGATGTGCACATGTGTGATTAGTAGAAACTTTGGAAGAATTAACAAAAAGCTTTCTATCGAGTAGAATAAATAAAAGCTACATATGATCAGAGAGAGAAAAATTATCAATATTTCATTGGGATTGCAAACAGGATATTTCATGTTGAGTGGATTACTCGATATTCTCATCACATATTCATCATCAGAATTGACATTAATACCTGCAGAATACATACGTTTTAAAGAATATTATTCGTTGAATTGCTTCAGATCATGAACCTATTCAGGAATATTGAATCACAGACGAAACAATTGAGATATTCGAATTGAAAAAATAATTAGTTCTCCTACCTTCTAGATGCCATAGCATTTATTCAATAAATATTGAAAACAACTAGAAGTCAAATAACATCACGCTAAGAGATGATGATTTCATTATCTCCCGATCAATTCCATTTTTTTAACATTAACTAAATGGATTTTAGCAAATGTGTTTTTTTCGTATCTGAGTAGGCATGATACTACTTTTCTCCTCCTTATATTTCCATATTTATCGGCTGGGAAAAAACACATAATGGTGCGAATAAATTTTTCTCGAGTGTTTCCGTATATTTCATGATTCCGAATACGAGGACGATAAACATACGTTATGATGTTTTCCAACCATTTCTTTTACTGTATCCTCATGAAACATGAATAGGAATATGTCTGAGTGATAATATTTGGATAGTCGTAGAGTGAACATTATGCAAAGAACCAGACATGATCGATATATTCATTTTATGAGCATTCGATTGGTACAATTCTCAAAGAATCTCTAGGATGGAAATACAAATCTGAAACTTTTGCACTATGATTTCACTCTCACTACATTTCGTGGGACGTTGGAAGAAGTTTGAAGCTCTATAAAGTTATGAAGAAGTATCTCTCGCGAAGGCAGACTGCTTTTGACATTTGATTGATTATGGAAATACATCTGGAGTGCTAATCTTGAGTTTCTTCTGAACAAAAAACCATTCTCTATTCACTCCTTCAGTATCATCATAGTATCGTGAGATTATTCCAATCATTCGACCGTTTTGACAATGCAAAAAGTGTACAACGAACAGTAGAGTCATGATATTACCCAATCTCCATGAACCTTCCACAAACACATGGTGCTCACCAATTTATCTTCATCACCCTACTCCTTGCAAATCTCCAAACAAAATTCATCCAGGCTGTTTCTCATTAACCTAATTAATCTGTTGAAAGCTGAATGCATTCCTCATTAATTCTACCGAACTCTTATATGTTATACATAATATTCAAAGGCTACGAGAATCTTTACTTTTAGACGATAGTGACTCCACATTTGCACCAACTGTAACAGATCATCAGTTTATTTCTCACCTTAGGAGCTTTAGATGAGGTTGTAGGTAACTGAGCCTTTTGTCAACTGGAAACCCCAACAAAATTTGTCGTAAGAGGGTTTCATGAAATCTGGGATTCACGCTTAGTGTCTCTAATCAACATAGTAGTATGTCGACCACAATATCATTAGGCCTGTTTATGGAAAGGATCAAGCTAGTTGGTGAACAAATAATCCAAGGTGGAAGCGATTCTCTTCAGTGCGGAGATACAGTTATGCATATCCCCACATGTGGAGAAATAAACTGTTTATACCAGGTGTTTCAAATTCAATCCTCACCATTAGGATCTCGGAAACTGTGGGAGATACGGAGACTATGGTTGTTAATAGCGAAGTTGCACATAATTGAATCGGGAGGTAAGCTATTTCGTGTAGAGCAAGGGATACAAAGCATTACTGACCAATTTTTCTTGAAGTTTTCGGAATCCCAACAATTCATATCTTAAGTCATGAATTATGAAGATAGCTCAAAAATCTGATGTTTATTCATCAATCTATTACTGATTAACAGTTCATTACTAAGTGAGTAGTCACCATCCGAAACTAATCATCCATATTCATATTACCTCAATATTTTTCGAATGTTACTTCATCGCACGACCTCGAGAAATATCACGATGATTCAAGACTTTGTACCAAAGGAAAATACATAACTAACAGGTGCACATGAAAATATATCCCTGAGTATCTGAATCTTTCTGAAAAACACTGAAAGGAAATTTTCACTTCTACTATTTTTGAGATAATTCAGCAATTGCTCTTTGATATCGACAAGTATTCTCTGCTCTGATGTTTTCGAATTAGTCAGACGATATCCCGCCTTTGGGCCACCGTAATTCGTTATATTTTTTCTCATGGACACCATTTCTGATGTTTTCATTATCACTGATTTTCTAAAATTGGACTTGATATAGTACACTCATACATAATGAATCCTTTCGTCAATATTCTATTGGAGTCATTAAGCCACTGAAAATATCCAATTCGATATCAAATCCTCAAATTCACCGTCATGAAATTGTCAACGTATTTGGAAACATAATTACTCGAGAGCATCATTTTTAGGCCATTCAATCCGAATTTGAATTGAGCCCCGGATATCACATCGGAGTTCGACACTCATTACAGCCTGGTAATTTGCAAGTTGGTAATTGAAACGCTCACTCATAACCACAAAGCTGAATGTGAATAATTTTGTAATGATGCAAAAAGTGCAGAGGAGTCATCGTCAACCGACAGCAGGACGGTGATTTTCTGTTCTCGAATAAAATGAAATAGACTATTGCATTTTATGACATCAAATTACTGATTTCATTCCAAAGATCATTAATGAATTCCACGTTTTATATACGAGTTTATCTATCTAATACACAAACACATACACAAATGAACATTTTTTATTCAATACCATATTGTTGAAAAAATGCAATATATCTCCAGATACGAGTGATAATTTATTTAATTCACATTCGTGAAGTGAAGTGAATTTATTCACATAAACAGGTTGAGTCAGGATGTATGACTTATTTCTCAGATGAGTGAAAACAACTCTGTAGAATGAAATATATATCCATCTATCTATCTATCATAAAGATTTCTTTGATGAATTGCTCCATAGTAATTATGTTACTTCTATATCTTGTCACAAAATTGTATTGAAAATCTTACAAAGCTAAAACTACATGGTGTGGATTATTCAATTATTGAATATCTCGTCGATACCTGAATTTGCATATAGAGAACTCTCAAACATCTTCAATATCGCATAAAAGTTCGTATGTTGAAATCATCAACTCCATGAATGAGTTTCTGCAGTACTCTCGAAAAATTGCAGTCTCAATATCAAACCAAGCAATTCTGTTACCTTAGTCATACATGGAGGACCTGAGGTCTGGACTGTGAAGTATTGCTGTCAGAATAGGCCTCACCTCAGAACACAAGAGGGCGTACACAATAGATCTGTAAAAGTCGAATTATGGAGGCTCCCAGTAGCACACATGCCCCTGTTTTTATTCTTTATCTCAATCTCAGCTTAGTCATATGGGATTGTATACTGCATAATGAATACTAATAATATGGATGAGAACACATTCTAATAAGCACTCACAGTTCTAGATCAGTTTTCAAAACGCAATAAATTGGATTTATAAAGCTTTGTTCAGAACTTTCCAACAGCTCAATTAGCATTCACTAACACTACTTGAACATACATCAAACTTTGTATGCGTTATATATTTTCGCGGAAATTTGGTACTGATATGAAGCTGCTGAACCGAAAATACATCACGATCCACAATGGATCTGATTTTTCCGCTTCTACCCTTCAACTTTTGATTGGAGTTGCGATGAAAATTAGCAGTTCGATGTTGACGAGGTATTCGTGAATACGGTTAGCAGTGAATGTACGAATTGTCAACTAAAACGCCTCGAGGAAACGAAAAACTCTCCCAAACATTTCATTGTGAAATTTTGATAATTTTCAGTAGATTCTCTCCCGTATTTCTTTCATTGAATGATCTGCAGAAATTAGGGAAATCACATTCTATTCCAATATATACAGGTTTTTATTTGGATAAGCTAGTATCACTATCTACAGCGTGTATTTCACAATAACATCATAATATCTTGATGTCATATGATATTGATAAATTTTGGACCCTTTCAGCAAAAGGGGGCCTCAGGGGAAAAATATATGAGCACCTTTCAGATCATATGATCAATCAGTTCAATTATCCAGATTTGAAGACATCGATCTAAAACTAAAGAGATATCAGAATAATATGTGTTCATCTTGAACTTGAACCACCCTGTATATGTTCATTTATCTCTGCCTGAACTTTGTGATTGACTCATTTTCGGCAACCTTCCAAACAACGTATCCTTAATTGGCCTAATCTCATTTCTGCGGTCGAATGCTGGTAACGAGGTGATGAAATCCCGTTTGGAGTTCGAGTCTGTTGGTCTGAGCTGGCATCTCACCTGCGGGTTTGGTGAATGCGCAGCTGCATTAATGGACAATGCCTTGTTGATAATGTATTAGATTCACAGCGAAAGTCGTTTGAATGTCTCGTAATTGAGGATATAGTGTACGATGTTCCGAGAGCCAAATAAAGAATTAATTTATCTTGCAACGGTAGTGGTGGTGATAATCATTGTTTATCCAAAAGGGTGAGCTGGTAACTTCAATAACTTATCCACCATATAATCTTCTATATAGTGGACTCATTTGGGATCACCAAAAAGTTACGTTTTTTAATTTCGTCAATAAACCGCATTGATCTATCCATCATAGTTCTCGGCAAATCCAACTTTTTAATCTTGGATTAAAGCACTGAAAGCTTTTTGAAACACTCGTTATTCGTAAAGAAATAGTCCGACACTTTTTGAATTTGGTGAATATTTGAAGATTTCTGAAGATGTATCATCTTGACATACCGATAATTCTGTTTTTCAGAAGAAAGAGTAAAATATTTTTTGAAGAGAATGATTTACTTGAAGGAAAGGAGTTTGGACAATATATTATCCGAAGGCTGGGATCTTATTGAGATTATAATTTTTTTTTTGTGACAGTGCCTGTGATAGAGAAAAAATATTTTCAGGAGCTTGAAAATAAAATCAGGTACTAATTTACTGAACTTGTTTCTCACGAGGTCTATTTGATCAAAGTTTCAGTCTTCAGGTATGTTCATGATGGATTCATATTTTCATCAACTGAAACAAGGTTATATCATACTTTTATTCCATACCAGATGAAAATGGACACACGAATTCTTGACCGATGTGATCTTAGGTGAGCATCTGCCTAGAAACTTTATTCAACTTTATTTCAACAACAGTTATTACAGATACAGTTTCATTGGCTGATAAGAGCCATTTCAATGTAATATACATACATACATAAATCTCGCTTCTTCCAGAGTGGAGTAGAATACACCTAGGCGTATGTCGCCTGTTTTGTGCTTCTTTCACCCCACTTGAAGAAGTATTCAACTTCTGTAATAACATTTTATATGCATATAACAGCAGTGGTAGATAATGAAAATGGGAATGAAAAATATAAACGAAAACAAAGAATAATACAAATTTAGAAAACAAAAATTATAACAAAATATAAAAATAATAATAATGGTAGTAGAAATGGTAATCATAATGATAATGATAATGCAGAGGAAGGGAAAGCGATCGGCGACGCAGGATTTTTTTAGGTGAGTCTTCGAATCTTTTGTATTTTTAAAATATTTTATATATTATCGGGTTTTCTAGTATGTGTTGCTTAAGGGTCGGTTTAAATTTACTAATTTTTTTAATTTTTTTCAGGTGTGTTGGAAGAAGGTTATACAGTTTGGGTCCGAAGAAGAAAACGAATCTTTGTGTATGACTTTTTTTGAAGAGTGGAATTTTGATATGTAAGTTCTCGACTGATCTTGTCGTTTTGTGAGCGATAAAGCTAAATTTCTGGATATTCGAGAACATCCATATCAAACATTGGTAGCTGTATAGGGATCTAATGTTAAGTATTCTGGTTTCCCTGTATAGTTGCTCCGTTGGGAAACGTCTAGCTCTTTTAAATACAATTTTTATCAATGAGTTTTGGGTTGTTTGTAGGCAATTGATGACATTATTGAATGCTCCTCCCCACACAACAATACAATATCTGAGTATAGATTCTGCCAAGGAATTATATAAAATTAATATATTTTTTTGAGAGAGTATACCCCTAAGGGTGTAGAATTTGAACATGAGAAGTCTCATCCTTTTTATAACTTGGGAAATGTGTTCTTCCCATCTCAGATGTTGGTCAATAACTACGCCCAGATATTTTATGGATGTCGTTTTTTCTATTTTTGGGCAGTTGCATGTCATATTCTTAGTGCAGGTGGGCATGTGTATTCTGAGTTTGTTGATAGGGGGTTGGTCATCAGAGTTTAATGAAAAGCACATAAATTTTGTCTTCTTTATATTAAGACTCAGTAGGTTATTGTTGAACCACATTTTCAATTTCTGTAGGTCTTCCTCAGCTCGGTTGAAGATATTGTGCCAACTTTCATCTCTGAATATTAGAGCTGTGTCATCAGCGTAACAAATGACATGGCTATTGAAATTTTGTATTTGAGATATAGCGTTAATGTATACAAGGAACAGAATTGGGCCCAAAACTGTTCCCTGCGGTACTCCAATAGATATATTTAATGGCCCACTGAGTTGATCCCCGATTTTAACTTTTTGTGTCCGTTGTGACAAATAGTCTCGCAACAAGTCCAATGCATGGCCTCGAATTCCGTATGTAGAGAGTTTGTTCAATAGAATCTCATGTGAGACGGTATCAAAAGCCTTTGCCAAATCAATAAATACCGCTAGGCACTTTGATGATTTATCCAAGGCTTCAACCGTCTGACCCACGAAATCCATTATGGCATTTTCTGTGCTGGAATTGTTGATGAAACCAAATTGTCGTTCAGTTAGTACATGATATCTATTAAAAAATTCAATAAGTCGTTTTTTGAGGGATTTTTCAAAAATTTTTGATAAGGTATTGATAACAGAGATGGGACGATAATTATTCATTTCATTTCGATTTCCAGATTTAAAGACGGGGGTGACTCTAGATTCTTTCCATTGGTGCGGTATATTTGAGTTTTTGTAAGACAAGTTGATTATATGTACTAATGGTTTCAATATATAGGGGTGAATATTTTTAATGAGGGTTGTTGTTATTCCGTCTGGACCTGGAGAACAATTTTTTTTAAGCTCTGAAATTAATATTATTACCTCGTTTTCATCAATAGGTTCGAGAAATAAGGTCGCCGTCACTGAGGGTTCTTTCAAAAAATTTTGTGGTAAGTTACATTTTTCAATTTCTTTTGCCATATCCAATCCTATATTTGTAAAAAATTCATTAAATAAATCAGCTTTTTCTTTATTATTTACTGTAGGTTCGTTGTTCCCTTTAATAATAGTGGTATTTTCTATATGATTTTTATTCGATTCGGTGTTAGAAACCTCCTTTATTATTTTCCATGTCTGTTTACAATTGCCCTTAGCTTCATCAAGCTTGTTTTTATAGTATTGATTTTTTGTTCGTTTGAGTAAATTATTAAGTTTGTTTCTGTATTCTTTATATTTTCTTTCGGAGTCTTCAGAGTATTTATTCAAAAGTTTTTTTTTCAGATTGTCCCTAGTTTTTATAGAAATTATCAAACCTGCTGTGATCCATGGTTTCAGCTTGCTTATTTTCTTATTTGAACTAAACGTTTCGGTTGCTTCTGTTATATATTTATTTAATACTTCAATAAAAGCGTCATATGATTTTTGTGTTTCATTGTGTTGTAATATATTTGCCCATTGTTCTTTCTCTAAACGATATTTTAATTTCTCATACTTAACCCTCTTATATGTGTTGATTATATTTTGTGTTTCGAGTGCTTGGGAGGGTGTGGATAGATATATGAGTGTTGAATAGTGATCTGTCATATCACTATGGATAACAGATGATTCAAAATTGATTTTATTTCGTAAAATTTTGTTTTTTTTCAAGAAAATATGATCGATAATCGATCTTGATTCTTGAGTTTCTCTCGTTGGTTCATTAATATAAGAAGCGAAACCATTTTCGGTCATCAGATTTTGGTAAAGGTTTGTGTCCTGGGAACCCGCATCTGCTAAATTTATATTTATATCACCCAAAAATAATTCCACCTCTTGGCTACTAAAATTCAAAAAATAGTTTTCTATATCATTCAGGTAAGTTCTTACATCAACGGAAGGGGGCCGGTATGAGGCAGTGATACCAATTTTGATTTCTTCACCCACATAATTTGCTAGGAAGGTTATTCTTAGTAAGTTTGTTTCGGTAAGTGGAATGATTTGTGCGTTTGCTGCTAAGGAGTTTTTTGTGTAGATTATTAGACCATCGTTTTGATTTATTTTTGATTCATTGTAGTGGCCTGTATAATTTGGTATGATGAAATCACTTACCGACTCAATTTTCCACGTTTCCGAGAGCACAATAACATCTAGGTTTTTGAAATTTTCTTGCAGATATGCTAGTAGTTCATCAAAATGTTTTTTTATACTTCGTATATTGAAGTGAATAACTCCTATATCACCGATCCTCCGGGCCCTTCCTCCCCTAAAGTAATCATGTAAATTGTCAAATGTTTTTGTTTTTATTTCTTCAAAATTGTCTAGAGATTCTAAAATTTCTAGCATGGTATGGGGGTATAAGTATGGAGTGCTTTTGTTATGTACCCCTCAGAACATTATATATACTAATACAAATACAGCTATTATATTATTGTTAAAGATAATAATAATAAAATAGAAGTTTCGACTGAACACTGAATTACTAATTCTAGCAAGGAGTAGAAGATGTATTTAGAAGATTTTTTCCAGATCTTCCCTATATTTTAGAATATACATTTTATTTTCCTTATTTAAGCATATCTTTCCTGAATTCGTCCACACGTTCTTCATTCCGGCCTTTTCAATAGCTTTTGTTAGGATTTCTACTCTTGTACGCGTGAGATCTTCCTTGATGACTACTCCAGTCCCCTTGAGCATTCTCTTCTTGGTGAAGATTTTTTGTTTGAAATCATAGTTTTTTAATTTAAGGAAAATACCTCTTGATTTATTCTCTTCTTTCTTGCCCACCCTGTAACATATCTCAACATCATCCTGGGATATATTGATGGCCATTTTTGTATTGAATAATTCAATGATTTCTGCCACGGTCCGTTCATTTAATTTTTCCTCGAAATTGAAAATTCTCAAGTTTAATCTTCTAGTAGCTTGATCCATGTCATCAAGCTTTTTTTCAAATAGCTCTTGATCATAATTCTTTCTTCTGACCTCCGCTTCGAGTTTTTCTATTTTCTGATCATATTCCTTTTTCGTATTCGTAAGATCGGCCTGGAGTAAGGCAACTGTTTCTTCAATTTGCGATAACTTTTTCTCAATGGTTTTTGTTATCGCCTCCGACAACGAAATATTATTATCATTTATAAAGCTGATATTGAATAGGTTACATAGACTGAGTTTTTATTTTATACAGATATGATGAACCAAGAGATTCTGACTGAAAGATGGAATATTATTTCCAAAGAATGTTGAAATGAATCTGGTTCTGAATCCTTTCATTTTCTCGTACCAACAAAAGCAAAACTCCTCACATTCATTAATCGGAAGTAACTTCTTTCAATCACCATTGAGCTCACTTTATGAGTTCAATTATACTAGTGGGCTAGTCCGATCCATCGCCTTTTCGTTGATGGAGCAGATGAATGCGCGTTCTAAAGAGGAAGAAGCGATTAACCCTAATCCATCAGTTGATAGGGTGATCGTAGGGATAATGCCACACAATAAATCTGGACTTGTGTTCGTTTTCTTGCTTGAAAATAATCTGTATATTTATAGTCGATAACAAAAATGGAACAACTTGAGATATGATCACAAAAACATACGCTGTTGTTTTGTTTTTTACACCAATATTTGTGAACCAATGGGTTTTTTTTTGGATGAAAAACAACCCGTTTCGAATGAAGTTCAACGTATCCGAGCGATTTTTTATTTCAATTGATCTATCAAGTGGTAACATGTCTATTTCACTGTTAACTCATTCATTTTTCGTGCTGATCATCGCTTTCGTTTCGTGTAAATGAATTGGGAAGAAAATGAAATGAAATGAATCTCGAAAACATTTCTTATGTGTTTTGATGAAAGTACGTTTCAATGAAACAATATTGATGAATGTTCATATAAAACAATCATTATCGAATAGACTATGGGTGCAGTCTCTTGATGTCACGCAAATCGGAAAATGTATATCCTTATCGAAGGCACTTTCAGTAATAGGAACTTTAAAACAATCCAGTTATTTCCACTTCCAGTAGATTTAATATCTGATAAGGAATGTACTTGCATTCAAATTAATTGAAATTTATTTTCTTTCATAGCCCAGGAATGAAATAGAACGAAATATCGAAAGTATTTTGTTAACTGATTGTAGCATGATCGGTAAGAGTTTTCCTTATCATTCCAAGTTTCTTTGAACTTTTCAGAAGTAGATTCTGACTCACAAAGTTGCAATAAGTGTAAGCCAGTGATTGTATAAATACGATCTAGCGTTTACAAATTATTAAAAACATCGTAGGAATTTTTATGTGCACAAAGTTGATTCGATATTATTTGAAATTATTTTTGCACTATTCGCTCCATGATATCTGTATGGAGGAAGAGTTCAGATTGAATAAAATTTACAGAATCTGGTTGTTTGCCTAGAGATGCATTGGTATAAAGAACTGATGTATCAAGTATTAAGATAGCAGTGGCGTATCTTGAATTCCCTTCTGCGGAATTCAGAAATGATTAAGTTTATTTTTATATTCTCGAACTGAATATGAACGATGAGTTGATGAATAACTATTCCAATCGATTCTAATCGAACGAAAACTTGACAAAACCAGACGCATAGCAATCTGCAGAGCATGAACACGAAAATTGTGACTATGGAACAGCTTCAAAACCATGAGAAATACGGAATCGTGTAGCATCTGGATATAATTCGTCCCTTAAATGAGTCTTCCACTTCGTACACCCCTATCATATAAATAACCAAACATATATTTGAACAATTAGTCGTCTACCATTACGGAGTGAAGAATGTTTTAGCAGCAATAAAACTTGCCTGAAACGTCTTTGTTAATGCTTGCCGCCGAGCTGCATGAGAGGTTAGTACAAGTCGGAAACAATTTTCATTATACTCTTATTTGCATACTACACCTTAATTAAACGTTCTGTTTCAGAGTGGAATGTTAATCAAATCAGGCATTAATTCTAATCAAATTTGTTTCCTAGAATGAACCAAAAACAAATTATAAACATATTTCTATTCGTTTCTATGAAGATACCATCCACTTTTTCAGTAATAAAAACTGGTAAAAATTAAGGTCGGGACGGATACAGAAAAAAAAACATCTAGTCATTCGTAATGGAAAGTTATTAGTGAACTATCATAGATTCGTCAGGGATTTTTGATGATTGTTAAAATGATTATTTCGAGATTCTCTGACTCTCCGAAGATATTTCGCTGGAACGCTCAACGATCCTTCATATGTACTCAAACTTATTTTGATTCCTTATCAAAACGACCAGAAGAATAATATTTGACTATTTATACCGGGTGATTCTTCAAGGTGGCTCGCCCCTATAACTTTTTTATTATTGGAGATAGAAGAACAAAATTCAGGGGTTGTGTATTATATGTCAATTCGCATTATTTGACGTATTCACTTGCTTTGCAGTACTTCCGGTTTGACCGGAAATGACCTCAACTTTCGATTTTCAAATGGAACACCCTCTATATTTTTACTTATTTCGATCGAGGATGACATTATCTATCCAACAAAACTTTGTTTGTGAATATTTGACGTATGAAAGAATTTTCATTACAATTTTTATTTTTCGATCTAGCGTGCCATGGATCGATTGAAACGCTTCCTTTTTCATCAAGTGACATGGGAAGAATACAACTTTGAGGAATATGACTTCAGAGTCGTTTCAATAATTTTTTCAATGTCACAAATATCATTTTTTCCAGTTAACTCGATTTTTTCGAATGGAAAGAAGGTGGCTCGTCGGGTTTTTGTGAAAGATCATTTTCTTACGAACAATTTGATACCACACACTTCCACTTTATTTTCACTATATTTCTCAATAATTGCAAGAAGCCCAATACCTAACAACAAATGATACGTATTTCGGTATACTCATGCACTAAGTCTCAGTTAATCGTGACAAACAATTGAATTGTTGCTAGGATACTATGAACAAACAAATGGGTATTTTTCCCATGTCAGTTGATCAAAAAGGAAGCGTTTCAATCGATCCATGGCACGCTAGATCGAAAAATAAAAATTGAAATAAAAATTCTTTCATACGTCAAATATTCACAAACAAAGTTTTGTTGAATAGATAATGTCATCCTCGATCGAAATAAGTGAAAATATATAGGGTGTTCCATTTGAAAATCGAAAATTGAGGTCATTTCCGGTCAAACCGGAAGTACTGCAAAGCAAGTGAATACGTCTAATAATGCGAATTGACATAAAATACACAACCCCCGAATTCTGTTCTTTTATCTCCAATAATAAAAAAGTTATAGGGGCGAACCACCTTGATGAATCACCCGGTATGCCTGATCAATAGGATACGTTTTGTGAGAAATTTTTAGTAGTTGCTCAGAGTTCTGAAATACGTTGGAATGGCTAACTGTTTGTTGAACGAATCAGTGATTTTTGATTTGGAATTCCAACCTCATAAGTGCACAGGATCTAACATCAGAAACCTTCAAAAACTGTCACGGATTTAAAGAAGCATAACCTTCATATTCAATCTTCTTCAGCCTTCACTAAGCAAACCAGATGCATTTAGTTACTACGAATTAATCAAAAAATTCACAAGGATGAAACAACCTCACAATTACGTCTACATCGACTATGTTGGAACCTCAACCACAACTGTACGTTCGCTGTTATTTGTCTCAATATGTCCGCTAAGTTCATTGATATTCTCGAATAACTGATTCATGGTGCTGAGAATGAGAGTTTATAACGTTGATTTCACCTCCTGTTTATGAAGTAGATAAGTTTGAAGATAGTTGAATAGCAATATCTAGTGAATTACATAACAAGTCCGGAGAAAGAGAGGACATAAACTTAGTGACTCGAAAGCACAAAACGTTGAACATGAAAATATGAAATAATGAATATAAATTATGCGACGTGTACGACAATGTAGTTTTCATCATCAAGACCCGAAGGCAGTAAATATGCAGCTAATAATATAACAAAATTAAGACTATCAATTGGAGAAGAAATCAATTCATTCAGCAGAATTATGTCAATCCATGCAATATATCATTGGGGAATATTGAATATGAAATTCCTCTCGATAGTTCCAGTCCTCAAGAAAGGCTCGTTATATTCCATCGATAATATCTATGAAGATTCCCATCAAACATTTCTCGTTCTTTTCGTGACCATATAAAATATATATCTTGGGAGTATCATGAAATTTGATTCCGAACAAGGCATCCACTCATCCCAGATCCCTCCTGCGATATATAAAATCGAATTATATCGAAGAATTCACGAAATGATTTGGAGCCAGCAGATGTCTGTTAACCCTCTCCAGGTAATCACATTCCAGACGCCATCCAATATTCTAAGGCATACAAGTGGAAAAGGTCCAGAAAAATGAGTGTATCACTCTAATAACGACTTCACTTCTAACTTTGATCGTAAAATTTAACAGCGTTCTGCGGATGCCGAACATTTATTTGAAATATTGTTCTCTATCTGAAAATTGCCATCTGGTAGTCATTTCATATTAGCCGAGTACTTACACGTTCATGATATCGATGTGGGGAGATGTCGAGAAGGAATTTTGAATACAATTCGCATTGATATCTTTCACAAATTCTACTATTCTATGCTAGTGCAATATGTTACCCTGAAAAGTGATTCATATTCTGGGCTACACGTTGGGTTAGGGTTAATTTTCAATAGTATCTGGTGAGAGAGGTTCCATGAATGCATCCACAAATTTCACTTTTTTTGAGGATGCTCAATCACTGAATATATTTTTTTGGCATCGCTATTTCTATGTTCACATACAGTTGATTAGCTCGCCAGAAGTCGCGTGAGGCTAAAAAGAAAATTTCATAACCTTCAAAATAGTTTGTATACTTTGTTCTTCCGCTTTTCAATGATTCGATTATTCGAATGAATGCTTTTCAAACATGTGCAATTTCAAAGATTTGTTATCTATGAATACTTTCTACTATTTCTCATTGGTACACCTCAGAATCTAATATGATGGTACTAGTGCAAAAAATGTGTATTCATAATGTATCTACAATATTTGTAGTGCCATCAATTCACCTTCAGTTGTCTGAAAAGGGTAAAAATGAAAAGATAAAAAGGGAAGATTCATTTATGATTTTCCTGTATAATGAGAAAAACTCACTAATGAATTCTCACGTTTGCGAAGGGTGACCCAGAGCAATCATTTTAATTCCTAACGTTTGATATAATGAACAGAACGTTTACCAGATTTCATCAAAATACTTCAACACGAAGCTGTAATTCTTTACGTTCTCTCATTTCACACTTGACTTTGCTAATGGTCAGAAACGTGCAATATTAATATTACTCAAGTTTCTGATTGTGTGATGCAGTTTATGTGCCAGCATTCAACTAAAACTCGATTCAACACGACCCAACATTAATGTGACAGCCGTCCACGAGATCATGAGGGAATGTCATTATTATACGACAAATCTACATGGCACAGCATTGGTAGCAGTTGGGAGTAACAATCGAAAGATAATAATTAAAATTCCCTCAGAAGGTGATGGGGAATGTATTTCAATTGAAAACTAATTAAATTTGATGAAGATGGAATACATCATCTCAAAGCCAGATTATGAGTTCTCAAAAAAGTAGTTCAGCAACGTCTGATTGTCGTCCATTGTTTTGTTTGTTGACTATGAATTCAAAACAAAAATTCACAGTCGAATTGAAGGATCTATATTGTGTTTATGACTAGATATCAAATCAAAATCAAATGGGTAAACTCTAATTGAAGCGGTTCAGTGTGACTAACTGTACTTCATAATTCGATAAATTATGGATTAAAAATCACTTTATCAATTAGCAAATGTGAATTGGATACACAGACGTTTCTTGAAGGATATCATTCTATCATTTTTCATGTTGGGGATATTTTTTGAAAAAGAAACTTGAAACTCTCTTGGAGATGAAGCTGAAATGAGATTGGCGACTCCATCAAGACATATGAATTCGAATACTATTTTGCGACATGAAAAGCGGAATGATTATTTGGGTATTATAGAGTACGTGAACGTTAAAATGAATAAACATTCGATTCTAACATTACATTTTTTTTCTTAAAAGGGTGATATAACTGGTAAATGAGTTTTCAAAACTGAAGGTGTTGATTTTCTCAATACTCATAATTCCAGTTGAAAAAATAGTTGACGAGAGTGTGGATATATTCATCTAGTTAATTTCTAAATTGAGTAAAGGAACATGAAATTGTTACATTCCACTTGTTGATAAAAGAAGCTCTTGGATACTGGATTTTTCAATATGGAATGTACTAGGTCATAATAACACCAGCATATCCTAGTCCAGTAAATCATCATAAATTGATCAAGTAGTCAACGGAAACCATAATTTCAGTCCCTGCTGAAACGTATGGTACACGTTATCACAATTTCCTACGCCGTTAACACTAGTTTGATTATTTCTATCAAACGCGTATTGCAATTCCGTCTCTGAAATGGTGTCAATAAATTTAACGTTGCCCATAAAATATTTGCGTTCACTATTTCAGGAAGACATTTCAGTATTTCACACATGTCATGTGTCATTACAAATAGACGAAATATATCATCAGAAAAAGCTCATTATGGTTCTAGGAATATTCAAATGTAACACAGTGAAACTTTTGTTTTTCATTGAAGACAACTTAATTTGGCTGATTTCATCTGCGAAAGTAAACATCGAATAGAAATCTACTTGGTGGAGCTTTCTCATCGTTGTATAAATACTGCTTTGAATAGCTAGGAATAATACTGATTCCTTTTCGAAACTGTTAACTTAGAAATTTTTACATCACGGTTACCCAGGGCGTTTTTAGAGTATTCGAATTTCGTTCCAATTACTTTGCAGGCGTAAAGAAAATGCCTCGAAAACTTTTAATTTTCCAGCTAATTTGCAGCTAGCTTTAAATCATTCCACAAACTTTGGCAACTGAGGAGTAGGATATTAACATTTTTTGAATATAATTCCATGAACTTCGATAACTCTCAGAAAGTTGAAACTGAATCTGAATTGATTCAGAGAAAAGTTACTCGAAATGAGATTACGGTTCTAATGGAATATTACTGATTCATAGATAAATATTCTGGATTTGAAATAGTTCAGAGCAAAACCTCATCGCTCAAATTTGCACCAATTTATAAACTATTCACCCCCAATGGAGTTCGTAGATTCTTCTAACGAATATAAACATAGATTCACATGTTGATTCCGCTTTCAGAGCTAATTTCATTTTGGATCAATTCACCACTATGATTGCATGACTGAAAACTTCATCAAAAGTAATTTGGAATACTCGCAATATCCCCTTTGATGAAACATTCTAGGAAACTCATGAAACAAAGCTTTATAGCCCAAACAAAAATGGAAAAGAAAGCTAAAACCAATCCTCTCCCACGGTCGCAATCGATCGCGACGTGAAAGTGAACATACTCTCGTGTATTTCAAAGCAATTCCCGACGAATTGTTTGAAAAATCGAAGATTTATTTATGTCATTTAGTCGCCATTGTAATTCTGTCAGGGCCAGGAATCCGAAAATCCTGGAAGTGTTCGCTGACAAAACAACCACGCTGTCTATGTTGAATTAAGTGGTCATTTTGAGGTACAGTTAGACTAATGGAAGTTTGACATTGAAGTAACTTTCGAATGAAAAATCAAAAATCACGAAACACATAGGATTATCGATTTCAGAAATTCAGTGGAAATTGATTTGTGGCAGTTGATAAATATATCAAAATAATCTCGTAACACGTGTTTCAGACATGAACGTTAAGCATAAAACATCCGTTTCCGCAATAGCAGAATATGTCACTTGAAACTTCACTCATTCGATGTGCTCATTTGGGTAGAGAAGTATCTATAATTCTGACTGAAATTATGGTGATTTCAACAATCTACCACATCGCTGTCGATACAATGAAGAGTGAAGAGTTTATATATCTGTAATCGTTTTGTTGATACT
Source organism: Plagiodera versicolora (assembly GCA_037013635.1). NCBI lineage: Eukaryota > Metazoa > Arthropoda > Insecta > Coleoptera > Chrysomelidae > Plagiodera > Plagiodera versicolora. Next base: position 6,229,264 of record CM072990.1, read on the forward strand.
CTCATGATCTGAAATCTGAAAGTATCTCAGCAAGAAAGCATTGATACTTAATTCATCAGAAGTTCACCCGAACTTGAAGAATATCTGTCACACATTCGTTATCGATGAGATGAGGCTAGTTAATGAAAATACAAATTTGAAAAAATCCTTCAAGTAAATGAAGTTTGGATTATTTATGAATATTCTTTCTTCAATTAACAGTTGTTCACATTCGTTTGAAGAATATTTTGAGATTACTCGTGGAATAGAAATTTGTTTAAGGCGACTGTTACATTACCGACTGAATTTCAATTTCTTGATAATCAACTCGTATCATATCATTATTGATAAAGTGAAATATTCTCTATTTTGCATTCACTATATTATAACTCCTTTTCTTCGCTAAAAAGACTAGTTCAATTTGGAAGGGTATTCTGAGCTTCACTATATTCCTGTAGTAACGATATCGGAAAGTTTTGAACACCAGGAACAATTTATTTAATTCATCCAAACTCATCAGTTCCACTGTAATTCAGAATAACTCAGACTTTTCCATTCATCATGAAGTTGTCAGATACGAATGGGGTAATTATTTGATCCAATTAATTTCAATAACTAAGCATCGTTTGATAACAATTGAAATGACGAAGTATCGTGAATTAATGACCTACTGAAGAATTTCGCTTCGTGGCTTAGGAACCTTGAGTTCAAAATTCGTGAAAATGATGCGTTTGTGTTATCAACAGAAGCTAACGGCCCCAGTGCATTCACTGGTCTCCAGCATAATGAGGTAATGGTCGGGGATAACAAATTGCCCGGTTATTTACCTAAATTTCCTACGTCACGGCACGTGTTCTATTGAACGGAAATTATAAATTTCGGCCTCTCTCGTTCTAGGCAGTAAAAGGTCGAGTAATAGGGTAAACACTTTCCACTAATTGTTATTAACGTATCCAGAAGGCAATTCGATGGATTAGTACAGGTTCCAACTATCGTTATGCAAACTAGGTTAGTGACGTACTCTTAGATTGCACCTCACTAATTTACCCCAAACATTGAAAAAACGCAGGTATCCATGTAGTTGATTCAGAAGAAAGCACAAAGGAATGAAATGTATATAAGTAGTATCAATTATCCATCATTGATGAGATTCAAAATCATGCACGATTTAAGGAGTTGCAATACACCCAACAATTTTTCTCATATCCTTATACCAGACATATGACTTGACATGGTTGATAGATAGATCGTGATATTTTTCAGATCAGGTATGGATACGAATGTTTTTTGTTCTTCTGCACTTTGCACTAGAGCTGAGTACATAGTCTACATTGTGAATATGTGATCAAACAGAATTTTTCTTCTAGTGAAAATTTCAAGACAGAATAGTTCACGATTTGACGATGAAAATATCCCCTGTCAAAGAATTCAATGAATCGCAAACACCATTATATATACTAGGCATGCAGATAGTTCTGATCCGAATCATGATTGCACCTGCAAACAAAGTTGATATATCGAGAAATTGATGAATCAGAAATATATTAATGTTCTCAAAAATTGAACAGATGGAAATGAGTTTAGAGGATAGGATGTTCCAATACCTTCACATTCATATTTTATATAAAAGATGGATTCCAGATGGGATCCTAAGAGATTAATCTACTCTGCAATCCAATGATTCCATTATACCTCGTTATTTATAAAAGATCTTTCATTCGCTGATGCCGCCTCAGTTTTAATGCGAAGCGTGCTGCCTCTTACAAATATTTATTAGAAACGTTTTCTTTGTCTGCAGGCGCTATTCCAATTCAGTGTGCGTTTTAGCAGTTGGCAGGCTCTTTCTCTCTCTCTCTCTCTCTCTCCCTCTGCAAAAGGAAATTCTACGGGAAATCTCAATAAAAGTATACCTGAATATTAATCATTCAGCGGGGTTGCTCCAACGAATTTTATGGTCATAATATATTAAAATTATTTTTATGACTTCAGCTATGCAGATCGTTATGATATTTCGATAAAGTGAAAATTTTATCGGGTTAATTTCATCTTTTGAAATCGACTCCATCTATGAACTTCCTAAACCTGACTATTGAATACATCGAAGAATGCCAAACGATATATATTAAATTATTTTACGAAATAAATTGTGGCATTAGAGAAGCCTACAGATATGCCCAATATTTTTTTCACCTGATAACTCCTCATCCTCACTACGCCCCTGTCTATAAAAATTCCCCCAATATAGAGCGTCGTTATCGGATATGTAGGTTTCCAATGCAGCCTATATTTCACGCCGATCGAAAAGAAATCTCCTGCTGAGCCTGCTATCTACCACAAGGGTGTGACAAATCCTGTTCATCCGTGTGCAATTTTTTTTATGCGGAACAAAGGCGAACATTGGAAAAGGCCCAGTCATATATCTAACTTCACTACAGCATGCAGATGCGATTCATTCAATATAAGTTGAGCGAAAAATGAGGAAACCGTTAGTCTTATAGTTTTGATGCCTAGTTGAATCTTTTGAGTACATGATATATTATTGCTGCCCCAATATGAAAGTAGTTCTCAAGTCATCAAAAGTGACTCCAAGAGATATTTTGTCGATACTTCCATCTATAGATTGGTGATTTTTCATTCAGTATTAGTCAGTAATGATCGTCGATTTTATTGAGAAAATAGTCACGAAACATTCAGTTCATCTGAGCTATGTTTATATCTGATATCTTTATATCTTTCAACACGATATTCAGTCATCAAATCGGTCTCAATGAGACCTCTCGAAAGTATAGAACACATTGAACTCTTTTATTTGATGAGAGAGAAATGTTTCCTCATTTGAGTTGAGGCTCAGTAGGATGAATAAGCTCACGATACTTACAGAACACCTACTCTGCTGATCAACAGAATGATATGGGTTGGATTTGAATGAGAAAATATGAAGAATGGGTCGACTTTTGATCATGAAAACTTACGGCACACCCCTGCGGAGATATATGGATCAATATACACTGACATTCATAAATTGCGCGAACAAAATCTGCATTTGTAGTCTTTCGATCTTTGTGGTAGTTATTTATCTGCAGAAATCGATGAGGAGTTTCTGAAAGTCATTCGAATAAGATTCAGTCAGTTATGGGAGGTAATTTTATGAAATTGAAGGAATAATTGACAGTTTTCAGTAGTTGCCAATCATCATCATCGATGCATTGAAGATGGTAGATCTTGAGCAGACAGATTGATCTCCTTCAGGTTATGAGAAAGCAAGACACTGTTTTTTGACCAGTTTATCACTTCGTTCTGTTGATCTTTTTCTATTGAATCGAGAATGCAATAATCACATTGAATTCGAAAACTATTCAGCAAATTCTGACTGAGATGAATAATTGAATCAAATACCGATATTCAAGGAAATAGTAATTTTAATATTCCATGCATGAAGATAAGTAGTTCTAGGGGAATATAAGTATGGTTTTAGTATGGCTTCTTCAGTTGATAACGAAGCCAGAAATTGCTCGACGCAAGATAACATATGTTGAAGATTTTCTCATCTAAATGACCTAGATCAATATGAGTCGAATCTGAATAAAAAACACTTGGAGTGCTATTTGCTCAGCTTAAAACTTGAGTAAATGCGCCTCCATATACAGGGTGTTAGTGAATAAGTGCGACAAACTACAGGGGGTGATTCTTTGTCATTTTTTATGAAAAAAAGTTCATGTAAACGTGTGTCCTAACTTGCTTCATTTCCGAGTAACGGGGTGTTTATAATTTTCCATCCTTTTCGATAAAAGAAAAATTAATTAGGTACTCATAAAAAACAATGTTATAACAAACTGAAAGCTCAAAAATGAAGGGACGCTAATCGTATTTGACAGGAATGTTGACAGTAGCCTACTTGCGTCGCTACTAGATAATGGATTAAAGAAATGAAAAATACGCATTGAGTTGTTTCATTTTTTGCATAAAAACAGCGCCCTTCACGAAAAAAAGGCATGAGAGACTTTTTGTCGCAAATTGAACGAGACATTCAAAATTGGATTTAAGTTTGGAATATCTCAGTGGCGTACCATTTTTTTCTTTAAAAAAATTGAGATCATTACGCATATGCACGCCAATGATGAACATAAAATTCTTAATTTCATGTCAAAAAATGCGCAATAACTACCTCTTGGAACCTACCAAATTTCATTTGCATAACTCGACCGGTTACAGAGAAATAAATAAATAGTCAGTTTTTAAGAGAAAACTTTAACACCCCGTTACTCGGAAATGAAGCAAGTTAGGACACACGTTTACATGAACTTTTTTTCATGAAATATGACAAAGAATCACCCCCTAAAGTTTGTCGCACTTATTCACTAACACCCTGTATAAGAACGTATGTAGCGACGGTAATCGGATGACATTTCCCTCCGCACCTCGTTAAATATACCCCGTCGAAATAGTAAATTGGAGTCGTTATTTTGTCGGGTGCATTTCTGCAACCAACCCCGTCCTATCCCTATCCCCTCTTCGGATGGTTATAACCAACGTTTCGAGAAATTTCCCGCTTTAATGCCTTCATACCCGGGACTTACAGGATTACGACTAAGTGTAGCACTACATATTCAAAAATGTACGGATTTAGAAGGCCTTAGTTGATGCTCGACAACATCCCATGTACAACTGCATAATTAAAAGTGGGTACCTAAAGTGTATTTTCTGTGGAACGCAAAAGATGCCGACAACGTAAACAGAAAATAATGAGTTCAGATATCGTGGGGGAAAATATCTTCATACTAAATGTGATCGTTATGGATGATTTTCAGTCCGATGGTCCCATTTGATGAGGAACGCAATATATTCGAGAGCCGTTACTCAGTGATGAAATTATTTTCACCGACAAACATACAAGGAGTTTCTTGACGAAATGTTGCGATTTATTCCCGAAATAGAGACCTTAGATCATTTTTGAAATCACGTCAATTCAGTTTATTTTGAAAGTGCACCGTATTATCAGATTCTCATATTGTCAGTACAATATTGATAATGAATAAATACTGAAGAATCAAAACGAAACATGATGACAAGAGTTTCCCCAACTCAATGGCCTAGCCTTTTTCTGTAAATGGTTCGTATAGAGTAAAATTATTCCACAGGCTGTTAGCAGGACATGCACCATCCCTTTGTATAGAAAACAAACATTCCAAATTTATATAGCTATCTTCTATTTAAAGTGAAATTATGTGAAGTATAAACAATTCAGCAATTCCTAATTAACGTTCACTATGAAATAACAAGGAATCGTTACATTTCTGTATGACTCAGACTAGATCGAGGCTCTAGAATTGTGGAATCTAGACAATATCATAAATGTTGCAAAATAACAGAGATTTCAATCGAGATTTTCGAATCACGAAGGACGAATTCAACATCCCCTATTCCAGGCCAAATTATCTATTCAGCCTATGTACGTTTATACAAACAGCAATTACTTTCGTATGAAAATATAATCAATTCCTAATAACACTTCTCCGCTTGGATTTGTGAATTTCAGCTTAGGATTCGTTGAAACTTCCGCGCGATGAATAATTACCACGGATGAGACATTCGCAGTCCGACTAGCACAGACAATCGAATAATCTGTGTAATTACTCAATTTTGTGCTATCAGGTAACGCTTGTTCAATAACAACTTCATTTGCTTCGTCGATCCAGAACTTCGAAAGACGTCACGTCGGGTATATTAGCGGCGAACATGCGATGAGTTATTTGTTGAGAGATTCATTAGACTGAATCACAAGGATTGTCATATTGGACGTGTCCCAACATTCGATGGATAGCGAAATTGAACCATCTTCACAAAATTGAAATATCTGGAACAGAATGGTATGTAGCCATTTTTTGGAATGAAATGGTGAGGAATTAACTCAACAGGAGTTTATTTTTGATGTCCCCGTGAGTTATTGAAGATTAGCTAACTTTGTAGAATGAAATTCCTTCATTATACGTTATAAAGTTATCTATATTCTGGTTGTGGACTTGTGAATTTGTACTCGCGTTATTTTCCTTTGAAAATGGTGAATTAATTTTGACTTTTTACTTCCTCAAGTATTCGATTGATTTTTAAGTTATTTGATATATCGACATGTTCTATTTGAAATATTGTATTCGTTACTATTTTCTTGATAGGAGTAATACCTAACACGGTAATGTCCAGAACATTTCAGTTTTGTGAAGGTCAGATACGTCATCCAACTTGGATTATTGAGGATTACTAACCGTCTTTGTTCATCTGATTATCAACTGTTTACCAAAAAGAAGCATTTTCAAAGAATTCCCAAAACTAGTCTTCAATTAGTTTCATCCAATATGGTTTCCAACATTCAATGGAATAATCATTTCCATATATTTTTTCGTTGATGCGACATGTATGAAGTAGTAACGTGCAATTTCTGTAATCATTTAATTTCACGTTATCGTGACGTGCGAAGGGCGTTCGATAAAGGTTTTAATTTGTTCGCATCGCCTAAAGGAATAATCCAGTAATGACAGATATCACGCGTTTAACAAGAACGATTGTGTTATATCAATCAGAAACCGATTGGAAATTCCGGATAATATGTTCCTCCCTAGTATGTTGCGATGGACTAGCTTGGTATTGACTCAGTTCCAATATATTATTTTTGAAATGCTCTTTCTGATTCAATTTGAATATTATCACCTCATTACCAATCATCACATAATTACACATACAATTTTTCATTCCTTATTGTTTGAAAATCAATGGTGTCTCAGCAAAATGACAATATTTCTAACGAAACTGAAATTCATTTCGAACATTTCCAATCACTTCAGTGAGAATAAAATCAATCCGATTCATCTGACCATGGAAAATTTGTATCTGACTAAAATTCTTTGATTGTATTATATCAAATTGGTGACGAAAAACTACTCAATGTGAAACATGTTTCGACCTAGTGAATGATGAGATGAAGGTAATTGTTGGCTTACTGCTATTCTGAATTGAAGTTTATATTCTTTATTAATTCTTCTAGTTTTCATCTAAAGCCTACACCATTACGAGTTCTCATTTGGAATTATTATTACATAGTTGATCTAGTTAGTCCAATTTACATGACATAGGACCCTGGGATGTTTCCGATGTGGTCATTGGTATTTCCTTCATGTATCAAACAGCTCCAGTATCCCGAGTCAGGAAACGTCCTCTGTTTTATTATCCTCGATTAGCACCATTAACGATTATTTATCATCGGCCCAGGGCTTTCACTTCCCGTGTTTGCCGCTATCCGACGTTATCTCAGTCTTACCTCACACTTAATCCGGAAACTTGCTGGATACCTCCCAGGAGTTTCAAGAGTAACGAGAGGTCAATATCGAATGGCGATTCAGTCATAATACTGTGGTGATAGCACTAGGGGGTCGATGTCTATCACTGGTGTAGCTGATTGAGGGTGGTTGGCCTGAATGATCAATCAGCAGAGACGAATGATTCCAGATTGAATCCAGATCCATAAGCACTCTCAAGTTCAACTCGATTTGGAGCTATATCTCATGCAAATAAATCATCGAGAGAATCGTTTCATCAATTCTTAGATGTCTATGCTCATGAATATTGCTCTGACCATATTTACAAAACACAAGCAAAGTCCAGATTGAAAAGATGAAAAAGACTAGGATAATGATCGTATCCACCATTACATAATTTCAATGTTCAATGCATTCATCTCCTCAATCAGTATTGCTGTCAGCTCTATCATCGCTGATAACAATGCCATCGGCAAAGTTTTACCATGACTCATTGATTCAAACACCTGTTCGTTGGCTTTGCAATCACCCAAAACGGATGAGGCGAGTTTCAGTATTTTGGAATCATCATGAAAGATATTCATCGAATCTCATTGCTTCAGAAATTTGGTGAATAAACGAATGATTTTTGTGCTTTATTGACTTCGTTATTATACAGATGTTATTGCTTTATGTTCGTTGTTCAACTATCATCAATAAGTCCTATTGAAGTGATGATTCATACCTATTCATATGATAAAACAACATCTGCAAGATGTCCCTGGGGTTTCTAATAGCATTCCTCCCGACTTCAATATAGTGAATGCAGCAGAGCAAACATAAAACATAGATTTCGTTCGGGAACCTCGTTAAAGTCCGGCCATAACTTCTGGAAGACAAATTTTCTCATGAATACACCAATCTTTTCCTGCTGACAGCCTCTTAATATAATCGAAGAGTTATAAGATGGCTGAGACAACCAAGGCATCGTAAAGAAGCCGAGCCTGATATATTCAGGAACAACTTCATGATGGTGATTGCAATCTATCTGTAGAAAATGTAATATGCAGGTTGACCTTAATGAAAAAAAATTATTCAGTCAGATATCCATTTATATTTATGTTCATGAAATATTGTGTATTGATCTGTGTATTTTTGTTATATCCAGCATTCTCTCCTATTCTTTCACGAATGGAATGATTTCGAAACCTAAGCTGAGTACTTTACATATTTTTGCCATGTATTTAATTGAACTATTCTACATATCAATGCTTCACTCACCTGGTATGGATATGATTTAGCTTTTTATCGAGGATTGCCAATACAGTAGGTATCTCTGTTCGTTTGACTTCGACGTATTCTCCACCACTCGAAATATACGTCATTCAAAGTGTTCACCAAATGAAATCAATTTTTTTCGTGGTTTTTTGTTATTTGATCTCAGTAGCGAAAAAAAGTGAAATTCAGTTGGGGGTTACAGAAATGTCACAGTTCATTTTCATTCAATATCAATTTCATATAATATTTTGCTAGTGATTATGCTGATTAGTATGATTATTTATATCCTCTCAAACATGTACCTTAAATAAATGAATTCACGCGAGATAAACGAAAAAAAATTCGAATAACTAATTTATTTCAGGCTCTAAATGATATTGATCCAAAACCAACAGGTCTTTTAGTAGATCTGATGATGATTTGAAATACTTATCGATTATTCATTCAAGCTAGAATCACCTGACGATTCATAAGATTGATCACCAATTGGAATATCGAATCAAAGGGATTCCAGACTGAATATTTCAATTCCAAAACATCTCCCTGAACAGTTATTGAACAAGAAATCCGTGGGCGCGCATCCCTAGTATTTGATGTCAACCAATTTGTCTTTACTTCATCTCAGCAGAAAACTTCGGAATGACATCTCATCCTGGAAAATAATGGTCCTATTGTTATTGAGAATTGATTGCTGTCAGTTCAAAACGAAGGAACATAACACGCTTCATTGTTTACTGAACACATCACAATACTTTTATTTGTTGGCTCAGAAACTTGAACAGGATGGAAATAAAGGAAAAAGAAACTAAATTCTGATTTGAAAATGATCATTCTCAGGCATACTTCTATGATGGCCGCAATGACTGAATTATTTCACCCAAGCAGATCTAATAGGAAGGATGGAATTATTTGATTTTCACACCTCGCAAGTAATTCGTCAGTTTTTAATATCATCAATTTCGAGACTCACTGCGAGACAATATATTCTGACCAGACATCATTGCATATTTAAGAATTGGAATAAAGAAACTCTTGTAATCTGGGATATGATTTGTCGATGCTTCAATTTATTGGCAAACGAGAACGATAAATGATAATATAAAAGGAACTAACTTTGTGAAAGATAAACAAAACAAATAAAGAATCAACTCCTCGTAGCTAAATAATGGATCGTTAGAGTATTGTTTGTTGATATTTTCCCAACCACTTCTGTATCTATTGCATTTCAAAACAAATACTGAATTGCATTCTGTCAAGCGATATCATCACGATTCAACAATAAAACGATTCAGTTTCTTAAAAAACGAGTGATTACGGTGGAGAAGAATCACAAGAGATATATTCGTCCATGAAAAATAGATCACAAAGATATAAATCATGGATTATTCTTCCACAATTCCCATTTGTTAGGGTATCACCCTGCTTCACATATGGCGTTGAATCAAGACCGATGATCGACATGCTGCGGCAAACTTGGAAGTTCAACTCAGTGGTCGAGTTTCAGACTACAACCTTCAACTAACATAATAAAGCATACAAACTCTGAAACTGATACGGCTGTGACTTCCTGTAAGCTCAAGGGGTCCTTTCGTATCCTGTGACAGCATATCTCGAACACCCTCAGATGATTAGGAGGGGAACTAATTTTTCATACTACGTAGAAAGTCCCAGTAAAACATCATCTAATGGTATAAAGGAAAACTGGGAAGAATTATTCACATAGTGAACAAATCATAGGTAACAAAGATTTGGAAACAATTTTTTCAAGCGACTACGACGATTTGTATCTCTAGAATATCACGAAAGTGCGAAAAAAATCATGATATTTATCTCGCCATATTAGCCGAATGGACTTTCGAACGATGTGCTACTCGACCGCTGTTTCTAATTGAAACTTTGAGGGTTGTTAAGTGAACTGCTTGATAACTGAAGTGAAAAAGTTACAGGTAAGACAACAAACATATTACGCTCGAACCATAATCGACCAGGTTGAACATGTCCTCTCATCCACGGTATTATTCAAACGAAGTCATTGTGTCCAGTTTCAAATCATATTATTCAAGAAATAACCTGAAAAGATTGCATTCGATTCTGCACAATTTGATTGGTGCCCACTTCGAATCTATTTTGTTACGTTTTGTTGTAATTTTCTGAAATGTAACGGCAACTACTAGTACTAACAAGGAAATTAATTCCATTATGCATCAGTGGAAATAGTGTTTCGGTGATCATTAAACCATAGTTCCAGTTTGACGTAATTAGTATTATTCCATTATTGAGATTGTGGTAGAATGATTAGACCTTTCTCCCAAAAAATTTACGAAACGAGAATAATCCTAAAAGTGAATGTCAAATTATCCCCCTTTACTAATGGAAATATAAATTTTACAGTGTATTGTTCTCATCTACGAAACTCTTTTCCTGAATGACAAATGATTTCCTCATTTTCTAATGGCTATCCCCTCTCAGATCATTGAACATACTCCAACAAAATCGGGTGATGTTCTGAAGAACAATAATATTCCTCAACTGGGAATTCAATTCCAGAAAGTAATGTCAATTATTTTATATCGAATTCATGAAATGAACCTCATTGAGATACACTGTGGAACCATAGCATTCCAGAACAATAAAACTGTCTTTCGTATTCTGAACTCGACACTAATAAAAACAGCCTAGAAGTTGTAGAGAGGATAGTAAACTTTAATGGAATTCCTCATGAAAGAACCGCTTCTCTTTTAATATTTATCATAACGAAATCATTATGAGTAGTTAAATGAGAGCTCGTGATGAGAAAATCCCAAGATAGATTTTATGACGAATGAAAAACAAGCATCTAGGCAGTTTCTCGCCTAATTTCTAGAAATTTCATGTGCAAGATAATGAAATATTCTTACTTTCTGATGATCTGATACTGACGTATTCATATATTTAGAGGAGTGAAGTTACAGAAAAAAACGATAAGTACAAAGAATTTTCGTTAATTTCATGACTACCGATATTTTTTTGAGTAGATTCACCTATTTGCATCAATTCAATCATCCAAAGTGAACTGATGGGTATATTCTTGGCATTGTTTGTATCTGAATCTTTGCCTATATTTTCTGATAGAGGGTCGTTGTATGATGAATTCCACGCCACAAATCGCGATTCATTATGAAGCACTCACCTCCTCAAAAAAACTCTTTTATGCTCGTTCATGAAGGAATCCATCTTACCTGAAAGCAAATGCAAACGTTACAAGATATATAGCTGGTACCATCAATTTAAGAGCATTAAAAACTCGTCTAGATACATCAGTCTCACATGTGGAAGACAATCAATCATATTTTCATCAGATATAGAGACATTCCATGGCGTTTTTCAAATTGAATATTGGTGCAAAAAGTTGCGAGGGATCTAGAGATTAAATCTTGCTTCGTAATGATTCATCGAGGATTCGTGATAAATTAGGTGGAATGCAGGAAAAAGTGTATTACTGCGGAAAAGCAGAAGTGCTGTCAGAATCGTATCGAGATGTTCTAATAGATGGATGGATTACATGGGCGCCCCTTCCAGAAAGGTCCTAAGGGTCAAACATTTTAAGGTTATTCGAATACTCGGTATTTTGATTCTCAAAACCCAAGTCCATTATGATAATTTGCTTCAGTATGATAGAAGTTGACATTTTTATTTCGACATCCAACTCCAATTTCACTAGGAAATAGTATTGCCTCATATTCAAACACCAAAAATTATTGGATAACGCTCAATTCGTTTCGTCATGAAGCGTTTCATTTTTCCATAATAGGTTCAAGGTGGTACACCTAATATGCTCTCATACCATATCATATCAGAAAGATATGTGGAATGCGAAAAATGTTCGATCAAATATGTTGTTCCAACTCCATTCCTTATTACTCATTCATCGTCTTCGTTTTGGTTACTTAAATACCTGTATTTTTTGTTCCAAAAATGCTATTTTAAGTTATTTCAAGGTAGATATATTAAATTTCGTGTAGTCTTCGAATCAAATTCAATAATTTTTTTTAATGAATGAAGTATTCTGGTGAAACAAAATTATATCTCACTTGCTGATAGAAATCATCAAGTTGATATAATTCAGTGATTCATGAAAATGGTATTATGATGCTTTTAGCGAATGTGTTTGGAGAAACCCTTTTCTGAATTGGAAAAACTCAATCGCTGAACATGAAATTTATGTAAATCCAAAATCAATGAATCAAAAAGAATTCCGATACATATATATTGAAGGATTGCAGTTATGATATGAAAATACAAACAGGAGAACATTGAGAAAATCTACTGTTGAAACTCCCCTGGATATAACTGGAAATACAGTTCAGGAGGAATATTTCACAAAAGAATATCATAATGCGAAAAATGGAAGACGTAAAGATCAACAAGCTATTCCATGAAAGAGAACGGTAAACAAGAAATATATAATGGAAATGACAATGGGAAATTTCATTTAGGTGTAATGGAAAAAGGAACTCATAAGGAACAACTATGGAATTCTGTAAATATGCCATACTTCAGGTACTCCTTCAGATTATTGAAAATGCTGTGAATGTTCACTCCATGAATTGGGAAATGTCAAACTTGAAGGTTATTTCTTGAATAATTCGAGTTGATTCATCGAAACCTCCAACAACAATTGCCAAGTAAAAAAAAACAGCTTCATAATTATCGTTTGTAATTGACAACACAAATTGATTGAAAGTCGAGGTCTATCGAATGAAAATATCTTCATTGATGCAGTATTGATGCTCTATTGCGAATGAGGTATCCTGTTTATTATTGTATCATTTATTGATCTTTCTGATTATTTTTCCAGGAATTTCAGCTTGATAGTTCTCTATTCCTATCTCCAACTGTTTTCAAGATTATAATTATTTTCCATAATTTTCAAATGACCCTGTATAATGCAGATTGAAGTTGTTTACACATAACTAATACGAAGGGCTTTGTTATGCTATACTCCAGATATAAAGTTCCAATGCACTTAGATAACGCAGTTATGAACAAGATATCAGAGCCATGTTTTGAACTGATTATGGACGATAATTAATGTCTCGAAAACGGTTGAGGATAAGTTTAGGGAACTATCAAGTATATCATATCATATCAAGGAATGGAAGATCAGGAATTTTCAAAAATATCTGGATAAAATGACTCGATCTTCACCACGGAAAACATTGAGCGCAAAATATGAATAGTCGTCATGTTGGTCAAGAGATTTCTACTACATATCCAACAAATTGTGGTCATATAGGATACAATCGCCCGCACGATCATTGTATCAATTTCACATCAACTTCAATGTCGAGTTTGCATGTTTTAGTGGCGTATCGTGATTTTTTCCGTACCATTAGTTTCCGTGTCGGATTCGAGTTACACGAATTTCGATAGGTAAAGTAAATATAATTTAGAGTTATTATGGGTTTTGAGTCACAGCCAATAGTATTAAATCGACAAAACACGTCGAAATTTCAGTATCAATATGACCCAGAACTAACTCAACAAAACAATATTTATCTGAATCCAAATGTACATGCTATTTTTACTATCTGTATCATCTAAATATCTCACTTGAATTATGCCAGATTTTGTCTTCTGAATTCTTACAGAAACATAATTCCCGTTTCCATATCTTTTTCGAGTTGTACTTGAAGCCCAATGGGTAACATCATTCGATATTTCTTTCTTTCTCAAGCTAGTCACTAGATTGAATTTATATTTCATATCAGTATTTCATTATACAGAAGCATAATTTCCATTGAATTAATCCTTGCACACTATACTATTTAATTCAATGTTTGAATATTTCGGAAATGGTTCAACACTTTTCCAGAAATCTTCAGAAAATTCTGGGAAATACCTTTATATTCAGATCACTCTACGAAATATGTTCATTGAACGATTCACAAAAACTATGATACTTTCGAATTTGAATCCGTCGGAGTTGTTTCATCTATGAAATTTGGTTTGTCACGTTTTAGTGATGCACCCTGTACGAAAGGAAATAATTTTAATGAGAGGTTTGTATAGTAAAAAAAAAATATTATTGAGATAGTTACTGATAGGTCACCACACATAAACATTTTCTTACTGACCTTTTACTGACTGACTATTTGCAAGGAATGAACATTGAAGAAGAAAAAAGTGTTCACTATCCAATTATATTTCTTCAAACTAATTTGATATGTATGATGGTATCTGTCAGAAAAGTACCGAATTTGAGTAGTCAACAAAACTGAGAAGAAATGAAGAATGATAGAAATTCTTTCCGGTATTTTCAAGGTTCAAGTTTAATAGAAAAAGGACACCTCCTTCTTCTGTTAGATATTCTGTTGTTGTAATAACATTGTTAACAACTTATACTATCACCATATTTCTCGAGTAAATTTCCACTTCTTGCTTCATATGTTCACCTTATACGGTGAAAACACCTAACTATGCTATGCCGTCGAGTGTTCAAGGGTCGGAAGAATATTAAACTCACCCCCTGTGCCGCAAGTTGTTGTCGGAGTTTGTGAGTTAATGTAGATTGGATGATCTCAACACTTGAGAATGTTACCCACCTAATACAATAGACTGACAGGTCCTTGGGAATGTAATCCTGTTTAGTTTCGGTAAATATGATACGACCGACATGTTGAATGCTAGATATTTGTTCGATATCAGTTCGAATAATTATTTAAGACTCATAACTTCTCAAAATTCCATACACCTTGTTCCATTTCTGGGATACATTATTGGACATAGAATTGCCGAGAAGAGAAAACACTGTTTCTGAACTCAATTCGTAATTTGATCCAATAATCATTAATATCTAACTCTGCAAAGTTTAGATGAGGAACTACCAAAAATTATATATATCTTGATATAATGAAACAAACTCCAAAATGACAAAAAATTAACCCTGACAACCGAGTACCTGAGTAATACATTAGTATTCTTAATCAACATTCTCTCGAAGTTTAACTATTGCCGTTTTTATATCTGGATAAACATAAAAGCCACAACCCTCATTGGGTAATGACTATTCATGACATTCATTACTGATATTTTTGATGTTATTTAAGGCGTAGTCAGTTACCAAGATGATCTCGAATATGGGCGAAGGTAGTCAACTATTTCATATGTTACTGAATTCTATTCTTCATGAATAATAATCATTATCATCAAGTGATAAAACTGAACTTGTCTGAATGAGTCCCTTGTTATATTATCACCTGAAATGTGATCACAAAAACAGAGGAAACGTATTTTTTTTTACAATAATCGTTTTGTAGCAATTAATTGAATGTTCAATATGATCAATATGAGACAGTGTTGTTTCCTAGCGCTATTCTTTGATTTTTCTTCACATATGTATCCACAATTTCACAAGAACACTGAAGGATATTTTGTGAAATACTTCAGATAACATTAGTCTATCAGGGATTGGAAATGAGAATCGATCTATTCTCTAAGATATTTCGGGACTGGATTTTTGGCTGAGATATTCAATTAGCACCAGATATATTGCATTGATATTATAACTGAAATATAATTCCATCATTACTGAAAACAAGCTGAGAATGGAGTATCATTCACACGATTTTTTATTTGAAGTAACACGCGGATTTAATGAATAGGAACTCAATGGATCTACATCACAAATACAACAAGCCTTTTCCTCCGTTAAGTTCCCATCCTAGGAATTTACATTCGTCAACAAAAGAGCCATTCCTTCCTACATTTACAGAATCTTTCCAGGGTTGTAATGCTCGCCAATTTCGCTCTCCACTTTGTAAATGCGCCTTTCACAATTCCGCGCGTAACTTGAAAGCACTCATATTCGGAATTTGGGATCCATTCAATTCCCTTGGTCCGTATGCTCGACGAAAGTCATTCATTTCTTCACGAATGGAAGCAATTGAAGCCGTAATTAATTGATATTTCACCTTCTTGCGATGTATTTAAGCTCCACGAATTTCAGGAGATTTGAGGAAAGGAAAGTGTGTACTGAATCAGTAATGATTAGAGGGAAAACCATTGCATCAGAGGGAGGAATCGTATATATCTCTCTTCTCCATCTGCTTTGATACAAGCAAATATTTAAATGGTCCAAAGGATCTTGAATCGACCGTAATTGGATACTCATAAGTTTATAAGCTACTAGAACAAAAGTGAGCTTGATGAAAGTTTTTTCGTGGGCGATTACTTCGACAGATACCACCTCCAAAGAAAAATAATTGCTTCAGGAGCTCAATGTTTGGGAAAGGACCACTTGAGCTGAAGTTCATTCGAATCCATCCTTTCCACGTAAAAATGGCCGAAGGCGATCCCTTTTCCATGGAGGATTCGGAACGCGTACATCTACACCCAGAAAACTATCAGTTTTTTCTCTGTTCTCGTTGGAGACTGTCGTAATAACGCGAACGTGACAGAAATGCGAAATTCCTAACGTTTACGTAGCAGAAATCATTTCCGAAAGGGTGTGTGACTTTCTAACAGTGGCTCTCTGAACACCACATACTGAGGATGCAGAATTTATGAGATGATTTATTCATTACCAACTATTCTCCCTTAGGAAATCTTCATTGAATTGCAATCACCACGTACCACATACATTAGAGCTGAAAATGATAAAACCTCAGAAAAACGAAGTGAAGTATTGTGTATTCAGCTTGGTCTTAGCTAGGTGAAATCAACCACGCTCTCTGGTGGTGAAAATATGGATTTATCAGTCAAATCATCCTTTCAATTTTTCTTTGTCATATCAGACCAATATGACTCCAATTGCTAGAATGTAGGGGTTTGAGGTCGAAAATCTAATTAGTTCGAAACGAATATAAATCAACTCTTTCAAGTGTTTCATAATTTCTTTTTTTTTCTTCGAATTCATCTTATGATTCTACTGAACAAGATCTGGAAATTAATAGGAGTTCTAAATTCATTGAATACATGTATATTTTGTTCCGCTATTTCTAGTTCATAAGTTATTCAACATACTTTGAAAACTCTTGAAGCAGAGTGGAATATTTGTCTAAATCCTGATTTGGAAATACTGAAGCTGAAGGCTCTATTGATCGTGCGTAAGGAAGATACTGTGCAACTATGTTTATTTTATTCCAGGTGAACCAATGATGACTGAATAATATTGTTCTAGTCCTGAGGCGATTTCCTGTTGGAATATTTCGATTCGAGAGAGAATTCTCTAACAATAGCGTTGTTACAGGCTATATATACACTATAAAAGTGTATTGAAATCTGGAAACAGCGAAGAAAATGTGAAATAATATTATTCTTACCGAACAGTCTGTTAAAATGATAATAGATGAAGATCATTCATCGATATTCTAAATGAATGTAAATATTCCAACAGTTTCTTATACCTAACCCATTTGTGATTTTTTCAATCTACAAGAACGGTAGTAATGGTATTACTCTTGGCGTTAAGATATTACCGATATAAAGGATATCATGAAATGTTGAGAGAGTTCTTCAAGATAACAGGGATTTTTATATTTTCACTCCACAGTGGATTTCTATGTGAAATTTCTCGATGATTCTCCAAAATAACCCGGACTAGTCGATTCATATTCCCGTAAAGTCATAACATAAAATTTTATTTCTATTACTCCCTCAATGTTACAGCCCATTTCTCAATCGAATGGTTAATTCTAACTTCCAAAGAATATTACCTTGCCTAATCATCTTTTTTTCTTAAATCCTCCAGAAATTTTGTCAGAGAATAGTTATCAGCAAAACATTGAAATTTCATGTATACTACCGATTTTGTTGTGTTCTGTAGTTGACAATATGTATTCTGTGAACTGGCATAAAAGAAACACATTATTTTTCTCGAGCAGTCAGTTCTTGTGAAGAATCAACATCATCTCATGAGATAGGATTGACATAATGAATATTCGAATACCCTTCAGAATGATATATCACTTAATATGTAGGTAATATGGTTGTGTATCATTTTGTCAATTTATACGTGTGTTATCGATTCATTTCGAGTAATTGTACGTGTTCATCCATCCATATAATGAAATATTATTGATGAATAGTTCTCTTATTCTCTACCCACAAATTAATCCATTTAGGGAAACCAAAAATTACAACAGATTAATATTATGTATCCAATTCCTTCATTATCAGTCAGAGTCCTCTACGAATCTATGATGAATATAAGTTAGTGCCAGATCAACCAAACAGTCGATTAGTGTCAACATCAATTTGCTGATGGTGTTGATTCAGAAGCTGGACATTCATAAAACTGATGGAAAATATAGCCGAGACAAATATTTGTAGTGTGTGGTCTAGTTAAACCAGTTGTCAGAAGTTACGAGGTTGTTTCAAACAGAAACTAATGAAAAATATCTAGTAGACCTGTAATATTTCGATTTTGAAGAAACAAAAATATGAAAGCTTGCTTTGAAGGTCTCATCATTTTTATCCAATTGTTCTTGGCCATCTACGATGATTATATTACTTCTCACCGATGGTTGCATATCTACGAATGCGAGAGTTTATAACCGCCCATCCCTTTCCTGATGGGGAATGCGGTAAATGAGAAAGTATAATGTAATGTACCCAAAGTATTGTAGTCTCCAGTTGAAAAGAAAATATATGTAGGAGATAAAGGCACGAGAAACACCGTCGATAAGGCCTATGCAGACCATTGTTAGGTTATATCGTGATGAAAATGTTCCGAATGCGAGAAATACAAGGAATATAAGAAAGAATTCTATCAGTTTGATGATGTGGTGGTGCCACGTCTACATATTGCATGCTGATTCATAACAAAATCTGAAATTTCATGAGATCTCCATACTTAAGTTCAATCTGGTTACATTAGATCAAAACATTTTTTTTCCATTTCAATCCGTTTCCGAACTGTTTCTAGTTCAGCATATGAATTCTGACATATGATATTTCGAAAGGAATAACAGGAACGGAAGTTATCGGAAACATTAGTGTAAGGCTACTGCAATTATGTATATTTCAGACTTCATTAATATTAGTAGATAGTGAGAGTGTGATTAGTATTTTATATTTTCTTAGGTATTATCGAATCCCGAATACTGAATACAAGATGTATTGCACTGAAAATAAATACTTTATCCACATAATATATTCATTCAAATCATCGAATGGCCCTCGTATCATTCTGAATTGGTGAACTTTTTTGCGTGGAAACGTTCGTAGGATATCACCTAAACATTCAATAATGCCTTATTCCATAAACTCGTGTAGACGGCTGGAAATATAATACGCTTTATGGCGACCCTATCCACTAAACCATTTCTTGAAAACACCAGCTATACCAACCAAGTGTAGCAAACGAAGGCATAAAATGTGATTGAACTTCGTAGATCCAAAGTTGGGATACCAGAATTTAGCAATTTCCATACAAGTCATGTATCTTTTATAATATCTGAGCATTTCGGGAGGATTTGAAGTCTCAACAGATAAATTGGATTTGATATCCACAACGTCAATGATATGTATTTTATAAACAGGATGTTAAGTTATACGTCAAACGAATTCCTAGAGACGATACAGCATCCCAACGAAATTATAAGAGTTCCTGAGAGATATTATCCAAAACTCTGTTGATTTTGAAGGAGAAACAGAAACAGGGCATTGAAAACGCCAATTTCTACGGATCTTGTCTTAATGCACCTAGTGTTTATTAAAAATTGCATTATCAACTCCATAATCATGCTTCCTTTCTGTTATTCTATCGATGATCGTAAACAAAACAGCGAAACTCAGTTAGGATGGCTATCAATTTTTTGATGAATTTTCTTGCTACTCATTTAGCTGTCAAGAAATTCTATCACATCTTGGTTATTATAGGAAATATTCTTCACTCCTGGATATTCACAATTTCTATACTCTTTAATAGATAAGGGTTGAATATTCTCAATGAAGAGAACCAGAACCGGCACTGCGAGTAATGAATATCAGCAAAGACAGGGTTTGCAGCAGGTTATTGTCATCAAGGTAAAATCGAAGACGAGAAAGTTAAGATAGGTGCCTGACTTGAAAATACACGTAATCAGTTATTTTTTTATCTGTGAAGTAATTTCGAGTCGTGATATGAGATGAAAATAACAACTTTCTGAATGTGACACTATTATGAAAAAAGTGTGAGGCGTCGTGATAGTATTCAACAGAAAATAAAACAGGAGCTCATATCACTTTCTACGGATCTGAAAACTGAAACTAATCCGAACAAAATACTGAACAGGTTGAAAAACTTTTTTTCGAAAATTTCTTCATGAGTCGTTCCGAATTCGATTAAGATAGAGTGGTTATTCGCAGCTACAAACCGAGGTCATCGAATCCAAAGTTCCAGGGGCAAGTCCTTCTCGGATTTATGAATTTCATTTCCGCGAAAAGACCATGAATTTCGCCTGATCGATACATTTTAGCGCACCCGAGGGAATCGCAAATCATGTAGGAAAAAATTCTGGAAGTTAGAAATCCCTGGAATCCATAAAAATTATTGTGCCAGAGCAGTAGGGATGGAAAGTTTGCCTTGCCATTATTTATCGGTGAAATGTTACCAGGTGGAATATGTGGCATGGATTGGCTGGCATGGATACCACCAATGTCGAATAAATATTGACGTCAATGAAGGTTATTGCATTTTTCATTCAAATGAAATCGACACGTATATTTTCTTGATACAGACATGAACTTTAGGTACTGTGGAAATGGAAATGAGGTGATTATGAACCTTCTCTTCGAAGAGTTGCAGGCTAGTTTTCTAGAAACACTGAATAAGGAGGCTTATTACATCCAATGACTGATCTCTTGGAGAAAAATAGTTGATAATCAGTCAACTGTCAAGATAAATGTGTCAATCAATTGGATGATCTTCCTTTGCATGGAGTTTTGAAGACAGATAATTGTCACCGTGATTTTCAATTCGAGATCGCCATAATGTATTCAACGCAAGTGTATTTGTATCAATAAAAAAAATATTGGCCTTTCGAATCGAATGAAAATTTTGAAATATTTCCTCATGGGTTTTTTATATCTATGCTATCGTCATTCCAAAACTGTCTCAAAATAATCTTAAATCAATTAATCCTCATAAATGTAGCCAATTCGAGACATATTGATGGAATTCAAAATCAATCTTTCCTCAATTTCTCTAATGAATATTACGTTTGGGTTCGTTATTACGAAAAGACAAAAAGCTTTCTCATTGTTAATGTCACAATCGAAACTATAAAGGAAAAATTGAGGTTACAAAAAATGAGAATCGATCAAGAGGAAGAAAAGAAAAAGACGAACATGCACATAATAGAGGATGCCAGTACCTAACGACACGCTGACTCGGCTGAACCTTTTTCACTATTTTTCCTACAGATAAGAATGTACACAGTGTCGTTTGCCGTCCAACCACCGATGCCAAATTTCAGTGGCGTATCAACAGAAGCAATTGGAGCAGTTCATAAACCAGACGTCTCAAACGAAATGTACAAGTGATTCGAATAATTTCTCACGAGATTGTCCTCCGTTTTTTGTCTCAAAAAGGATAGTTTTCATTCAATGAGTAACAAATTTATTATCCTTTCCAATGAATAGATAAATTTCATAATGCAGAAATCAAAGAATCATGAAAGGGTTGGGAATGAAGCTTGTTACACAAACAAATAAAATATATGGGAGAGAAATTAATAAAGTAATTTTTCGCATTATTTCTTGCAAAAAGTCGGTTCATATTCATATTGTATTTTTCATATCATCCATCATTCAATTCATTTCCTCCTGTATATATTCTATTAATTCATTTTGTATTGTATTTCATTATTCTTGTATATCTGATATGAGTCATCGACTGTTATGATCATTAGACTATATGTTCTTTCTGAGTAGGCTTCATTACTAATTCTATACGTCATCTTGAGGGCAGCGCTGATGATTTTAACGCAACAGCAAATCGTGGAGGACCTTTCCTAGTCTGGTTACAAGATATCGAATTCGTAGTCTCACTGGTAATTCAAAAATATCTGCCTTGATTCGGAAAAGGTAGTAAGTGAGAAGCAATGTTTTTTTACAAATTATCATTTCTCAATTCCACTATTCATGATTGTGGACATCAATAATTGTGACGCCATTGTCACTATCTTCTTTAAACCCATTCTACTTTTTGGAAAAGGTGTCGACCAGTTAACATGTACGTGCGGTGACTCCATTTTAAACATCGGCAGCGTTTAACGACCGCCTCGAGTCCGAAGAAAATGGATAATCCAATATATAAAAGCCTCATTGGTCAATTTTGGCTGGAGAAAATCCATTTATGGAACTATTATTGTTGATAACGAAATTGTATTTCTGATGTATAGCGCGATACCAAACGGAACGACGGTGGAATTGAAAAATAGGGTGGATTGAAACTGCAAAGTTGTGATTATCTCGTTATGAAAACTGTAGCGGAAACATTGTGAATGCAAGAGATTCACTCGACACACCATTTATTTATCATCTAGATGGATTATCGAATTATAAAACAAAATCGAGCCGATTCAACTGAATTCATTCCAGTAAGTATTTATCGTCTTCATTTCTGTCATTGTATATTATGATCCTGAAAATATTTCGATGAGGAGCTGTGTTTATTTTTTTATGAAGCCACTAATTACGTGAGTAGATCCATAACTTCTCCCACATTCTGAGTTCCAATTGAAATGATGTTATAACGTTTATAATTTCGGTTTTTTATAAACTTTTTCTATATTTCTTGATCACAATTCCCATTCAATTTGTTATACCATTGCATGAAAGGGTTAATCTCTACTGCTGCTCTACCCTTTCCTCGAAGGAAAGCTTTGCTTCCGATTCTGATGTCTGAATTAACTTAATATATGCTACAACGAAGTTAGAGAATGCATTTATTGCCTCTAGGAAAGCTTTCAACATAGACAGTTCGACTATGAACTGAAATCAGATATCTTACAATCAAATGACCAAAGAAGTAGAGCACCATGTATGATGTAGTGCTCCAAACTGGACGCTCAATCATTGATTCGATACTGTTCTGATGAATATTATCACGTATTAACGAAACTCACCCACTCGATATAATCCGATGGATTCAACTGCAATAAAGTTCGCTGAACGTGAATAACTTTGTCAGTGGGTCAAGTGCACTTCATATTATATATGCGCCCACAATGTCAACAGCGACATTGAGAACGACGTCGGGCGCCCTTTCCTCTTACGACCGCCCCACTTCAATTACACTCTCTTCGGTAGCGAGTAAATACGTCTCCACAATTTGCCTGTTACTGTCATTGGCAGTCATTAGGTTATTTCGAGGCGAACATCTTGACTTGCAAATCAAGTTCCTATTCATGAGTTCGTCTTTTCGTTATTGAATATAAAACATCATCGTATTAGATTCTGGGTGATTCATCTGTTTCATGGAAACGCAATAAAATACTTTGCAAAAGTTGCAGATTCAAGAATCAACTCTGAAGTATCAAAGGATCATGATTTAATATGAGTCCATTTCTTATTGCAATCTTCTTGCGATAGTTCTGTGATTTCGGGTATGCTAGAATAAATGATGCATCTATTACAATAGTTGTGAATTTCTCTATACCTCCCCTCAGTTAGAGTAAATCGTTCTTGGATGTTGAATAATAAAATGTAATCCATTATTGATATTTTCACATTAATATTCATACACTTTGTGACCTGAGTTTGATTTTTGAGTTGTCTCAGATGGCGGTCAGTCACACAGTTGATATCTAATTTTCAATTTGTCACTTGTTGGTATATATTCGAATGAATGCCAATTAATCTAACACGATACAAAGCAATGCCAATTATAGTGAAAGAACCAGTGAAAGAACTACTTGTTTCCAATTCCATTTTGATCTCGTAAGTCTATATTCATGAACTGTTGCAACATATAGGATTTTGGCAAAATTTCAGACTAAAAAACTAAATATTGACAGTGAATGAGATCAGTCCACGATCTATGGTTATTGAAGTTCACGAGATAAAATATAATGAAATATTAACTCTTTAATGAACCTACCTTTGATACATAATTTGATACATGAATTGATTGATAATTTATAATAGATTCATTCATTGATTCATGAAAGAATGCATGAATAGTTCTTTTATTCCCGTGTGTCTGTTTTTTTCCTGGTTTCAATGCTCTTCGTATTATAATCCAATTTATTTTTTCAATTTGTCCATCTGTGAATGCTTTATACATTTTTTTTTCAAATTGCAAGAGGGGTCGTGCGATACATCGTTGGAAAATAAGTAGAATTGAAAAATCACCATCTTCAATCGTTTTCAACTAACATAAAAATAAAAATAAATAAACGAATAATATCTGAATCCTAAAATCAACTATTCAATTACTGCGTGGGGTTTTCAAAATGTTCACCATTCACTTCTTGGCAAAATCAAGTGGTCCAGTTCATTTATTTTTGAATATTCAATTCCAAATTATTTGTTCATCATATTTATTGGTATTTTTATTGAAAGAAATTCAATGATTTCATTCTACTTTCAAAATCTTCTTCAACGACGTATATCACGTCTCCCTTGATATTCAAAAAGATTGAATGGTTTGATATAAAAATTGGCGGGTTCCAACGTTTTTCAATTTTATCTTCAGTAAGGGAGCTTAGTGGGGCGATATACCAATTATCCGAATTGTACATTGCATTTTCTTCATTCTTAGTTGTTTCGTATAATCTGTGGAATACTCATTCTATATCATCTCTGATGGTTTCGCTAAAAGAAATCTATCATTGTTATCGGTAGTTGAGATATAATTCTGAGTCGAAAAAACTGTTGAAATAATCTATTGAGAAAGATAAATCCAATCTACTTGACAACATGATAATTCAATTGGATAATAGGATCCAGGTCTCATTCATCAAGATCTCCGTATACGCGCCACGCCGCCCAACGACTGAACAAAACTGGTACAGATCCATCATTCCCCCCCACACGTAACGTAACAGTTGACAGTCTCCGCAGCCTTTCATTGTATCCCTACAGCTCAAACCGGGAGACTGCTAAGAAGTGTTCCGAGCATTCATAATAAACCACGTTAATCTGCTGTTGGGGAACACTCAGCGTGAATGCGTTCCAGTCGTGCTGCAGTAGAGAAATCCCTTTAGTATACCCGTTGGAATCTGGCGAGATTTCGTATCGTCACTGGAAACAACACGGAACGCAATTATTGTAATTAATCCGATTCAGCCGCCGATTTGAATTAGGCGATGCGTGCGTTGAATTCCGACGGAGAATCTCAGAGTGACGGGTTGGCGGTTTAACAGATATCATTTACACGTTACTGATGATGGTAACATTTCAACAGTGAAAAAATCAGGGAATTTGAAGTTTCAGTGCAAAAAACTGGACGTATTCAGAAAACATTTGGCGATTTCCACTGATTGGAATGCTTGTCTATTCTATTTCTTCAAGCAAGATAGTTGTGACAGTTTGCCAAAAAGTGAGGTGTTGCTGCTTGTTCATTTTTCAATAGATACCCCGAAACAAAAAGCTAGGTTGAGTTTATTATTATTTTGAGAAATGTTTTCGATTCATAAAATATTTTCACAAAGATTTTGGAACTGTCGAACAGATTGAATGAAAGAACTGTAAGTTCTCTATTCAGGAATTATATGAAATGTTCTAAGGAAGAAAACAATGAATTTGTGTTGGAATTCATGAAAACTACACTATGATCAATGAACAAATACTTTGACCACCTACTTCGTGTTTTCTTTTCTCATCACCATTGGGGTCTTGTCAATAGTATCCATCTATACCATTCTGGAAAATCTAGATGCCATCTCATTTGAGAACACTTTTCAACAAAATATGTTGATTATTGAATTCTATAATTCAGTCTTGTATATCTGTACGTATTTTGGGAGACCGATTCTTCATGCTGTGCTGATTTAGTAGATAATTCTCACATTGTTCTCAATGAACTTACTCTAGAGTACCATATTATCGATATTTACAAACTGACTCACAAAATAAGACTTCATGGACAAGATACATTCAATATAATTTTCTACTCGTCTTTCCTACAGTATCGAATAAACAATCGGCTTTTGTTATTCCGTTGATGAACTATTTTCTGGTTGCCTTCACCAAATGTTTCCAACATTTAGATTGTCATCGAAATATTAGAATAAAAATGATCTCTTGATAGAACACGATTTCAATTTTTGTAACAATTTCGATCAGAATTCAGGAACTGCGAATCATTTGCGAATCAAAGATTTCTCTTCAAGTAAATTTGGCATCGTTGTGAAGTGTTGCCATAATTTTAGATGTCTAATTGTCTCAACCAATTAGGAGTTCAGTAACCTACAAAAGATGGGGCTATATCAAGGTGACCAGACTTGTAGATTGTGCGGCTTAGAACCTGAGACTATTGAACACATTTTGTGCTATTGTGAGGCACTAAACTATAGAAGAGTAGTGCAACTAGGGGAACCTGACTTGAACCCAGAGAATGTGGGAACCCTGAAACCTAGTGACCTTTGCAAGATAGTCAGAGGGACCAATGTGTTTTAGGGTATTGGAATGATAGGGGAAATACAATAAGCCTCCGGCTGCAGTATATCCTTTGGACCCCTGTAGTAATAAAAAAAAAAGGAGTTCAATAGTTAGCTGTATACTTTTCATTTCATGGTACTGCATGATAACCATATCTGTCAAAACTATTTTCCTCAAATGAATATACTATAGTTGGTTATTTGATGTTGAAATTCACGGGAACTCTATCATAATCTTCTGATGCAGCTGATTCGAAATATGCTGTAGAGTAATTACAGAATCTAATCAAGTCAAGCTATACTTTGATCATTCGATATGCAATCATTCAATCACATGAAGCTGTAGTATGTGGTTGAACATGGGATTATATATAGTCCAAATATTCGTATCACTTCGGCATGGGAGCTAATACTCTGATCGATATTGATTATAGCTAAGATATAATCTTCAAATTATATATCAAATCAGGACCACCTCGGAATTATTTCCGAATCAATAAAGACCACTAACAGATATGAAATTGTTGAGGATGTTGATTCAAGTGACTTTGACTTGCTACAAACATACAAAGATGTAACGTAGTTCAATAAACTTTACTTTACTTTACTTTACTTAAGTGTTAGAAAGCTATATGGGCAAATGGAAAATATATTCACCAAATTTTCATATAAGGCAATAACTATCCATACCTTCGTATTATATCACTAACCGGAGGATTCTGGATATTTTTGAAATGCAGATTCCATTATAGTATCTATCATTCATCATTGGATCTATCCTAATTCCCAATTTCTCTTCAGACAAAAACTCACCTGTCTGTAGTATATTTTTCTGCTCTTCCTTGTCCAGCATGGCTGCTTAGCACGTAGACCCTGGTCGAGTCCTTGTACCACTTGACACTGTGTAGAGGTCCACAACTTGAAATATTCACAGAACAAGGCAGAGAGACTGTCTCACCTAAGTACGCCCCCAGTTCTGATTCTTTAGCGACTGTAAAAAAAAAGAAGAAAAAAAACGTTATTTAGCAATACTATCGATTGATTGTGTGCATGATTATTCCTCAGACGTCAGTTCGAATAGGAGTCTGTATTGATATGATTAATTTCATGTTGACCTAGTATAATAGTACCAATCAATAAAGTGTATTAGGGGACATTTATTTGGAACTGAATCCAGTACGGTCTGAGAAAGTTCTGTTGTTACGTTTTCCAAAACTTATATGTTATCGCTATCAAGCTTCTCCGATTGAATTTTTCTTTCCATAACTTTCTGATTGCTAATGCGAAGAAACTGTTTACTTCCATTCGATCTTTCCGAGGAAGTTATCTAATACGCCCTAACGAGTTTATAATACCGCTCCCGGAATGGATGTATCTTATAAATAATCTGACAACTTTGTCAACATAATTATAAGTTCCGCTTGTTCGATACACGAGATAGCAATACTGACACAAAATTTTCTTTAGGGTTTTCTTTGCATGATCCAAGAGAAGTCGTAGGAATAAAGAAAGAAAAATATCTACTTATTGTTGTTACAACATATGTAGCTCGTGTTCTTGCTCAAGTTAACGATAATTTGCACCAGGGTCGAACGTATCTATGAATCTGGAAGTAGATTCAATTTTATCAGCTGATCTTCAGGTTTTTTGATTTCTGATGACATTATTCATAATTCCAAATATCTTTACTTGGTGACTTATGTCACCACCAATGAGTGCGAATAATCAATCTGAGCATAGATGCTGGTCACATGATATTGAGTGTATCGATTAGAATGCATTTCAATACAAAAAACAGTGATTCATTGTATTATTTTGGAGTAATCAATGAGATTATTCCGTTTCTAAGAATCGTTAATAAATACAGTTTTTTATTTGACATCCCATCATAGGACATTCTCATTCATTTCTTTATAATGATAATTGACTGAAATTTCAAAAGGAGGGAGTCATTGCATCTGATACAATTATCAACATTGATTATATAGATTATTCCTATGCCGTAAGATGATAAATCTCTATTTCAATGTCCAAAATCCAACATATACAAATACTAGGTAACCGTTATGAAATCATACATCAAGTATCAGTTCATATGACGTAATGAAAATCAACTGATGAAATCGTATTTTATTCTTTTCTTGACAATACCAAAAGCAATGCTGGGAATTTTTCCAATTTCGTCACTTTTGCTTTCATTCAACAAATATGACTCGAATATAACCTAAGAAAATTCAATGATATCTATAATTATTCTTATTAATAAAGTGCCTAAACGTTTGAGTCATAACCTCACAAATATGAATTAATTTTTAAGAAATAATGAGTATCAAATGGCATTCTCATAGTCACAATCATGCGCTTCAGATATGTGAACTAGTACAGAGCTGTAACTACTGGGAATCGACGTTTCATGGATTATTACGAGGAGAGTTAATATACTCTATTGAAAGAGCGATAAATAATGATAGTTTCGAGCCGAAGGAGATGGTCTCCGCGGCGGTTGGTGGCAGATGCGCTGGCAGACGTGCATTGTAACATCTGCAGGTGCCTGCTGACACGTGCCGCATTACCTGCATCGAATCAGCTGATCTCCGTTACAGAAATTATGGATGAGCTGCAGAGAATTATAAATTATCCAATGAAGTTATGTAATGAACAACATTATCAATGATGATACTATGAGAATATTATCAACGAAAACGTGTCCATGATACCAAAGAGACTAGTGACTATAAAAATCTGTAGAAACTCAGAGCAACTCAATTTTTGATTATATCGAGTAAGAAACAGTGTCAGTCTCTAACTTGAAATATATTCAGTTTATGATTACAGAGATCAACACGAAATTAATGTGTTTCAATAATGGGTGTTGAATCTTCAGACAGGTCGCTTGGTACTTTATATTTCGCTCTTTTCTGTGTCTTATACCAATTTTAAGATGATACGTCATTGACTATTGTAATGATAATCACAAGAACCCATTCGGCAATTCTTGAAGAATATTTGATGTTATAAATATTTGTAGAAAAATTGATACTTAAGAGACAGTTTCCAAGAATGAAGTGTAAAATATTGAGCACCTACGAATACGACACGAGTGTAGAGTGATTTTTGGTAATCAGAAACGTCCGAACGAGTTTGAATTTTTCCTGGGACGTACATTTCATTATTCATTATTCATTTTCAGTGTATAAATCGAATTAAATGAGGTACTGAGTGATCAGTCTGAGCATATTTCTGACGAAATACTATTTTCAATTCACTGAATCCATCCAAATTCAGATATTCGCACAGTGAATAGAAGTGAAAATATAAAAGTGAACAAAAAAAGTGTTCGATGAAACATTCAGAATCCATAAGACAGGAAAATACAAGTTTTCAATTGAATTTATGGTTTCATAACCATTTCATCCTAAACTTCAGAAATCACGTGGCATAATCTCAATCAATAAAGGGCATCAGTCGATTATTTTTCAACATCATGTCATTCAGTTTCTCGATATCAAAAGAGTAGACACCAGTTTTTCAATATCATATTTTCATTTTGTTTCAAGGCAATCCTTATATGTTCACGACAATGATATCTATACTGATTGGGTAGTATTCGATATTCTCCAAACATATCAGAAGTGAAAATTAAATCTTTGTGAAGAATTCTCGTTGGAAGCAGTCATGTCGTGTAATTCAAAATAATATCAAAGAATATCCTCGGTTGATTCAACAGCCTCGTGCTTGACACAAGTACTTAAAACTCACCAAAATCACTGTTCCTGTAATATCCCGATGTCGATGCGATCACAATCAAACATACACAAGATAATATCCACATAACTCACGCACAACCGAAGCAGAGAATATCACAAAACGTCTTCGTCGCCTAATTCGGAACTTTGCGGCACACCGTAACTCGCAACACCGTCTAGGTGGAAGTGAACATCATCGAAAACGACGTCCCACCTGTCGTCTTTCTTGAACGGAAGTTCAAATGAACATACATGAGATATCCGAACCACTTCTGTTCCACACCGCTGACATTTTCCCACCCTATTATTTTAATATTATGCACAGTGAAGCGACAAGAATATTCCATCGGGTATCAGTTGGCTTGAACTGATACGCAGTTCTAACGGCTGTAGATTCTCGTAATAGATCATATTTTCAGATATCGAGATGATGCATTTCAGATGATTTTTCTTTTTGCATTCCAGATCTTCCGGACGTTATTTTCATTTGTAGAAACTTCAACTGTTGGATATTTGAATCTTCAGTGAATAATCAATTTTTGAAGAATGACAGTTGATACTGTAATGGTGCAACCACACTATATCGTAGAATTATATGGAATTGTGATGAATATACCATATACACAAGGATTAAATAACTGTTGAACTGTTTTGCCAACTTAGTTGTTCAGATCAATTGGTAATCAAATGGCAAACTAAATATTTCACACCTTGAAGTACTGAAAAGTATTTAAATATGACTCAAATGTCTTTCTCAAATAAATAGACCGTACTATCGATAAGTTGATGATTCTCAATATCAATAATTTCAAGAAAATCGAACTAAGTATCAAAAGAAATTGTATATCCAGATGACTGATGAAAAATAACGATGACAATATTTTTACGACCCATCGTCCGAAGAGTCCTCATATCTACAAGTTCGTGAATTTTACCAAGAAATATTAACTGAAAACTATGATTCCAGGTTGAATTGAATAAATACGAAAGTAATACAAATGAACACATTTATTTTCAATTTTAATTTCCTTGAAGCTTATTTTTTGTGAGAATTTCTGCATTGAATATACCCATTCAACTTTTGTATTATATTATGTTTTCTTCGTCATTTTTGCTGAGTAAGTCAGTGTCAGTTCTCACTATCAGTACATATTGAAGGATGAAAATAAGAAATATATTACCAAGGAATAAACAATTCTTGTTGTGTTGTTGAGAATTTTTGTGGTTGAGATTCGAATGTTCGAACTTTCATTGTCACAGAAATATGCAGTAGAGCGTCTGAATTCACTAAATATGGTCAATATTTTTAAGTGATGTACGTATTTCGAAATCTATCCAAAGTTTCGTGAATTGTTGGATATTCTATGGTCATTGATTGAAATTGATAGGAATAGATAAAATGATCGAACCTATAATATGACTGTAAAATTTCATAGCAACATGACATTAGGCTGTTTTGTCAATTGTAGAATATTCTTCCCCCAATTTGCGCGTCACTGATTATACACTCGAAGAACGGTTGGCTGCTTGGCGGGAATACTTCCTTTTGCTTTACAGACAAATGATTAGCGTGTGAACGACAGGATGTTATACTATTGTTTCGTGCAACGATTGTGCTCAAGAAGTTGAAAACTCACCATGTTAATTCGAGGTCATCAGAATCTGAATCACAATTCGTTATAATCAAAAATCAGCATAAAGAAAATAAAGTAGAGTAGATATGAATTAATTCTTGAAAATATGATGTATTTGTTCAAAGAAGTTATCACTGGAAATTTCTAAATATTAATGTGGTCTACTTATTCAAAGAAGATAGTGTTGCTGTTTGTATTTTTTCAACGATACTCCGAAACAGAAAGTTCATCATTCAAATCGTTTTGAAAAATATTCCCGATACATAAAATATATATCCCAAAATAAGATATCTATTGAATAGTTCTCACAATATCTGTATGAATTTCGAATAGAATCAAAAAACTCTATTGGCAGGTCAAATATTACTCCCAAAATAAATTTTGCGTTGTTGTGAAGTCACTGTGAAGTGTTGCAATAATTAGAGAATGTTCCCAGTTACTTCTCACTTTGCTTTTAGGGTATGGAAAAATAATCAAATCTTCCAAAATCAACTTCCCTAAATGAATGGAATATCTACTAAATGACTTGAATGAGAATAATTTGGCAACGTCGCAACGTAACTCAAAATGAAGGAATCGTCTACAAAACAATTTAACTTGATGAGGATATTCATAGTATATAAAAATATTGATTAAAATCATTCTAGAAGCTAGTCCTGGAAAGAATCAAAACATTATAGAACTCATTAATAACGAAGCCATCGGCATAATGATTATTTTCGAGTGTTATTTATGTATTCGTCATGAATTGAAGACACACTCACTGATATTATTTCTACTGTTTTCCGCTTCAATTATATCGACAAAAAAAGATACTTCCTATGAAATGCTTTCCGTCTAATACTGAAGATGTATTTCAAAGTTCTGATCCCTAGAATTCTTGATAAGTCACGTCTTCGATTATCAACTCAATTAGCAAATAAACGGTAGGTGCATTTTCGAGAATCGTTTTATATTCCAGATACAGTCAATAAACAGAACGACAAACAACAAGTCGATTGATTGTTTAATCAACTTTCACAAGGAAGTTTCAGTCTATCTAGCTAAAATCATGTAATATAGACGAAATCAAGGGCAATTTTGAACAAATCATGAGAAATATATTTTTATTGCTAATGTTTGTACTTGATATAAAGGGGTACAAGCTGACTGAGAAAAAAATCCATGAAATGATAAACATCAATTATGTGTTGAATTAATGCTGAGGCTAATTCACCGCTAAAATACGAAAGATGAATAAGCTTCGGTAAGAATTATGTAGAGAAGTATTGGTTCGCAATGATGATATCACTAAATTCGTGCTAAACGAACGATTTCAAACAAGCATTCTTTTTAGACTGTAGCTTGTATGAAGAGAGTAGAATTACATAAGTAATCAAGGAATATTGTTACCTGTTACTTGAATCGTTGACCTCAAAAGTCCAACTAACATTATCAATGTAGAGATCATGCTTTTACTATTGATAATCAGAGAACAATACGAGAAAGTGGTAAAGAACACACAAGGAAAAAATAACACTGCAAAATGACAAATATGTCAAGAATACATATTCCTTCAAATTGAATGACATTGACGTTACTTCTGGAGGGATCATCATGCGCTGTCTTGTAATTGTGATGCATCATTGGTGAGAGATTGAGATATAGTTTCACCAAATGGTGGTATTTTTCAGAGAATATGCCTCAATAATGTCAAGTGAAACAAAAACCAAGATTTTATTTCTTCTGCGATAGTTTTTGGAATCGTTCAAAATATTGTTTGAACCTTTCCAGATCAACATGGAGCTCAAGAATGTGCAACTTGCAATGCCTGCAATAAGTATATACAAACTCATAATTCCGATTGCATGAGTGGAAATCATGTATCGAACTTTTGATTATCGTTTTTTTGTAGGTCTCCGAACATTCACGCACATGCATTCACGGTCTTGTTTTAATACTCCTAACTAAAAAAAAATATTAACAATTATAAATATAGAATTTTTACTTACTTTTTCCAAGAGTTTGGCGAGACTGCTCAGTAGGTGCAGTGGAACCATCTACAACAAATTCAAAAACTCAGTATATTTGAAAAATACTATGATTCAATTTGAAAACAATCAACGCTGACGTTTCACCTTGACACCATATTGTAAATTCATTCATATGAGTTTTCACTCTATAACAAATAAGGAGGTATCATTATCGTTATCATTATCATCATCATCATTACATTTGTTATTATGGAACATATATTCGAAAGAAACCAATAATATTCTTGAAATTTCACAGATCATTAATACACTTCCGGTTTATTCGGAAATAATTCACAAGTATGTACAAATTCGAAAAATGTGCAGGGTGTTTCATTCGTGTTTGAGATGTTTGATATAATCTAAGTTGACCTAGAGGTACATAATCAATCAGAAATGTCGAATTGGTCTTGCATCACTGCCCTTCATAATTTTATTCGTATCAATTTTCTCATTTCGAAAATATTGAAACTAGTTCGAACCAAATATTCCTTTTAGCTGAAATACGTTTGGAAATCATTTGCAGTGAAAAGCTGGTAGAAGTATGTAATTTCCTGATATTGATATTGATATCTTCGTTGCTTCATAGCCAAATGACAATATATCTTTGAATCCAATATAGTTGTTAAGCGACGTATCAGGACCAGCAATATGCTATGAGATCGAACATGTTCATGTTCTGTAGAATAGTCCCAGTTATTTTTTTCTGTGAATATTCTTAAGAATATAGTTCTGCAATCCTCAGTAAGATCTTAGAGATGACGCCACTGGTTCATCTTCCTGGTGCCGATATTGAGGAGCGTGGTTCTATTATATTAAAAGTTTCATTCATGGCATAATATTAAAGCAAAAATAAAGCGCGATCCACTTTGAGCTTCCGAGAACCAGAGGATTTTCAGTCAGATCAACATTAAAATATTGCAGGAGAAAAAAACTAATATTTCAAGGTACAAGTTGAACTTCTGCCTACCCAGAAAGTTTTGCCGTTCCGGAGTTGACTGACAAGAATCTGGAAACTTTTTTATGAAATTATACGGTTCAAAGTTGTTCCGCTGCTTCATTGGCACATTCAATTTCGTGTTTTATCATTGCAGGTACTTTTTCTTGTTCAATTCCCTGTGTTTTGTCGTCGATCACGTCATTGTCCATTGTCATGAAAACTCATAAATTGATTTGTCGAATTCAAGTGAACACTTTAGAAAATATTCGAGACTTTATGGCACACAGTTGCCAAAACTCTCTGGATTTTCAGATACCCAACAGGGTTTAGCTGGTCTACATTAATGATAGGACCATTATTATTATGGTAATGTCGTTTTACGTGAATCTCCATAGGACCTGTACCGGCAATTACCCTAACTGGGATGTTCTGCATCATAAAAACACGGAAAACGTGAGTTAAATGTTGTCATAATAGAGCTCCACAACAGGAGTAAAAAGTGTGAGAGGAAACACTCACAGTAACATCCAGGGACGACTTGAATATTTCATCACCTGGTTCAGGGATCTGATTTGATAGTGCATCACAGGAATATTCAATCTAACACTTATCGATAAATCAACTGGAAAACGCATACACGTACAAATAGCAAATTATACACAGTGTGAGTCGAAAAGAATTCTTCGGTCGATTGTCCCGATATGAATGATTGTTTCCAATTTTATTTTTAATATTCGGACCCTATGAAGCTACCTTTCAGTTTTTTGATTATATCTACGGAGTGTCATTGAATTCTAGTTGAATATTTGTCTGACTTTCATTTGAATAATTTCGAATATCTTCTTTCAGTCATTTACGAATATAGAAATTCTACTCCTTGAAAGAGGTTATTCTAATTTTCTATAGTTTTTCTTCTGATAACCCTATATTTTTTTGAATGATTTGAATAATATTTGTAATCGAACGTGATTTTGAAATCTTCAGAGAGAGAAGATATAACATATAACTAAATTCCAAAAAAGATTATCAAAGAGTGCATCAGGTGACCGACTGAGGTATAGCTTAATGTAGTTGAAAATATTTGAAGTTTATTGTTCTCAAGACAATACATAATAATAGTAACAATGTTCATTTACGAAAATTCGAAATTTCACAATATTTGAAGTATATATGAATACAGTTTGAGTGAATAAACAGGAAGAAATCACATGAATGATATAATTCAATTCGTATATTTTTCACCTTGTTTCATTGAATGTAGAATACCACAACTCTCATGTGAATAAGGTGTTGTAAATTCATGATTTCACTCAGTAGCTGGTCCATTGAAAACTAATTCTAATACTCTCAACTCCAATTTCTCTCTAATTGAGGTTCGAACTTTACCTAATCGGCTCGGTGAAGTTGTGAGGTTAGCAGCTTGATGGTCATTTTATTACTCACGTCACTCGTGTCTGGTATTAACTAAAACAATATAATTGGTCGCCTCGTATGATAAACTATGATATCTCAAGAAATTTTTTACAATTTCGTATGTAATCATGGCCTGTGATATCGCTTTGAAATACTTGATACCCATAGGAGATTGAGTGCACTGACGAAACGACACATACGAATATTAAGATTTTGGGTGAAGTTAGGAGAATATCACTTAGCACATTGTGAAGGCATTTATTTCGTTCAATTCAGGAGCATGGGGTGAATTTCAAAAAAACTGTTCGATTTCGAGTCATAACCTCGTTGTATTTTTGAATCTCGAAGAAAGAGATCGAGGAAGCTTGCTAAGTAAATTTTGTTGTAACTTTTATAGAAACCGAAACATTGGAATTTGTGCAACCTGTACAATCTTATCGTTTGATACTTCTGCAATAACGCCCCGATCCATTTATATATCAACTATCATGGCGAAACTACCAACTATCAAGAAACAATTGAGTCTCATAACGATGACAATAAAAATGGGAATAAATGAAAAATCATTGCTTTTTGTATTGAACTATAAAAATAGATTGTATTATAGTTTACAAAGCATGGGCGAATATTTACTGAATCATCATTTTAACAATTTGTTGATAATATATTATATTTTTTCTAGTGGAAATGTTAGTCAATTCTTGATTTTGATATAATCGATATTTATTATATTTCAGTAGAAACGATAACTGAAGGTCTCTAGTCAACGTTGTACCTATATTTATACGGGAACACAAGAGTTGTGAAACAAAACACAACAATGCGATATTCCATTACAATGACATTGCATTAATTAACGAGCCATACTGGATAACATTCAATATTCCTGGATCTCATCCAAATTGTCATTAACCAATATCGATAGAAGGATACGCCTCTATTCAAAAAAACTCCCTTTTGTATAGATTTTGCATGGAAATAACGTGATAGCGGGTCAAAACTTGAGGATACCGTATAATTTTGAATGAAACATTTTCCATTCGGAGCATCGAGATGGGAGTTTTTTTATGAAACAGCAAATAATGCGAACACAAAACAATTGCATACGAGTTCAAATTGCTGTAGAGGACTATTATGCGAATTTGCATTGTTTTTCGCATTTGACTTACGTATATTCACTGGACGGAGTTGCCATGGTAACAGGATGGTCAGTTTCCAAAATAATAACTGGTTTGCGTGCTGATATTCATTATATGGAGTACTAAAGTTCGGATGCTCGAATTAGTGGAAGATATCATCATTTGTATCTACTAATGACCATCATTATATTTCAGGTAATATTCAATTATTTCCCAGTTCTCCACCATCGATATAGCTCCGAATTCATAGTTTGAAATTGTTCGTTTATTGGAACAGTCAATCCAGCGATATTCTTCCGATCAAAATAATGGATTTCCATAATCACATATGTTAAAGCTCAACCTAGAAACAGGAAACTGGTTTTGGGGACAGAAATTCAGGCATTTTTCGAGAAATTCGCAAATTGGAAATTCTTCAAGCTCAAAGGATATTTTATTTATGTTTTCAAGTAGGTGCACTGCTATTCTTTCCGATTATTTTCACCAGGAAAAGTAGCGTAAGAGCGTGCTGTCCAGGATGATTGTCATCCTAGTTTTAGGCATTCCAGTTTTGATCTAGAATCATCGCAATTTTTCTTTAATAATAATATATTTTCTATGAATATAAACCTGAAGAGAGTTCAAATTGAACCTTTTCGAGATATTCGAAGACGATATCAAGTTTTTGTAATATTCCCACATTTTTTGCATGGAAAATCGTATTTTCAATGACTATATGATTTCAGCATTAGGTTTCATGACAATTGAATATTCAGCAAATATTTCAGAACAATTGATCGAAAGCTTATTTATCTAGTATGTTCACTACTTGGAAAAACAAGTTCATTTTGAAGTCACCATCTCCGGCAAATCCTGATAGTACTCCAAAACATATGAAAAATTCACCATGTTGATTGCTGATTATTATTATGTCCAAAAAACGATACTGCACTGAGGCCCATTAAAAACGTTACAGTATATTTCGGAGATGATTCCAAAGGACTTGTGAAGTGATCCAACTAAAGACAATTCTCATGATGGAATTCAGAATCGAGCCAGCCCATCCTGAGCCTGAAGGTCTATCCAACAGCTCGAATGTTAATTAACTTAATTCAGCGAATAGCCCCAGGAAGACTACCGTATGGCCTTATATATGGCGACTTTTGCTAATAGGAAATAGTCATATATGCTGAATTAATTAAACGTAAGTTGGATTGTATATCTTCAGAATTTATCACATTGTATCCGGTTGTGACCCACTTTGTCAGAGAGTGCTGCAACTTCACATTTAATTACTGTTATTATAATTTGAATGAAGTTTTGCGGGATGCTCGATCCATAGAATGCTTTTGAGCGATTAGTTGGGGAAAAATTATGGAGCTTGTGAATCTCTAGAAGTTTAGCGTTTTGAATAACTTCATGTAAAAACGATGTAGCATATCACTCTGGAGTGAAGAGTATTTCACAATTGAACTATTTTCTCTCGGCAAGTAATTATTCAAATTTTATAATTTTTATTTTCGATCTCAATACTGTTTTGATAGCTATTGATCAACTTTGATGATTTTTTATCTCATTCGATATATCGTCGATTGATTTCACAAAATAACCAGAGATTTCTCTTCATGATTCCAAAATTTCCATTGGTATTCAACAATTTTTTATTTTTGATATAATTTCTGAATTCAATCACTGGAAGATATTTTCTTAACGATTTGTTTTTCATCAGGATGACTTCTACTAATAGTTATAGTTCATCAGAATATGTGAATATTCCAAAAATGATTCACGTAAAACACGATGATTCAATATTTTTAATTATTGTTATGATATTTCGATACATCATACATGGAATACCAATGAATGTCATGAATAAAAACAATTTTCAATCCAGTAATGCAGGGATCGGATCACCAGTTCAAATATTTTGTATATTTTCACCACTTCGATAAGAGAACATAATCTGTTATTGTTAATATTTCCATTTTCGCATTGTATTCCACAATTCTAGTCATATATTCATGGGTTGATTCGAACATGAATCGAAGTATAGAAACTTGCATGTATTCATTTGCATGTAATATCGCCATTTCATCACCATCATTGTTATCTACTCGTTTATAAACTATAATGTTTCAGATATTACTGATTTTCTACTGAATTAGTGATTAAGTTGATCAACCCATTGTCAATATGTTCACTTGGACGTTCCATCCGTGATCTAAATGTGGATTCTTACTCATGTATCATATGTTCTCCTTCAAGTGAATGATGAATCCCAAATAATATCCTAATATTCCATTCCATATTATATTTTCAGAAGACAAACCACCCTTTTAATTTTTCCCGTCTAGTGTAGAGACGATTGGAGGTGGTGGGGACAGTGGAAAGGAAGCGATTCAGGAGATGAGAGATATGTTCCTCTGGTTCATGTATATATTACTTCCTACATGGAAGAAGAATTATCTCAGACCCTGTACGAGTCGAAGACTTGAAGTGATAGAGAGAGGTAATTGATGTTTCATCCTTCCCAGCCTCACGAATTATCCGGAATGAACATTCATCTAGTGACTGTCACCATTCCCGGGAAGTAGGGAAATGAATACAAAACATTCCGGATGTACATTATCATACTCAATATTGTCAAGGTGTTATCCAGACTCTGTTGTAACGAACTCAGGTTCCTGCAGCACGCATCTCCGTGTACAAACATCGTGTCTGGCATGTAGCATGCATAAACGACCCTGCTGCTCCACATACAGATTAATTTATTTATGACCAAGGCTATAGATGGGAAATCTCCAGTTGAGCTCAGCTTTCCGTTGTTCATCAGGTACTCCTCGATGGATAATTCCAGAGTAGTCTGCCCATCTTATCCTACCGACGTTAACAATATATAAACAATAAATTGCTGATTCATTAGTACATGCTTATTTTCACTGAAGAAACACGTGAAAATTATCTCATTAAGTACATTATGGTGATTTAATCGAAAGTAATTATCTAGGATACGTTTCTTACAAAACAGTGGATCATGGTAAAATGGTAAAAGAGATTTATTGAGGATTCTGTGATAAATAACCATGAGCAAATATTATTTCTAACATTTCTGGATCAATGTACATTTCTGAAGGAATATAATATTAAATATTAACTGGAATAATTCATCATGAACTAGATGATAACTTCATGACCAAATGTAGTCTTTTTATTTGAAGAAAGTAGTCCATGCTCGAAGTGGAGTAGCAGATATTAGAGGGTAGAAAAGGGGCTTCAAGGCCATGTGTTACAATTTTTTTGTAACACATTTCCTACAATCTATGCTCCATTTTTCAGCCCTCAACTGAAGATGAACCCTGCAGGGTTCGAAAGATGTCTTTAATTAAAAAAAAAAATTCTCCATATTTGTGGAGATGACATGAAGCCCCTTTCCTACCCTCTGATGTAGTCTTTTTGTCGAAAAGCTGGTTTCTCGAAATCATATGTACTCAAATTGGAAATATGAGTTACTTTTCACATGTCACCAGGTGGAGTTATCAACTTTTTTTATAAATGTTATGAAATAAGATTCCGTGCGATCGCAAAAAGCATGTCAATGAAGTAGTCATTGCAGATTCACCTTATACATATGATGATATGTAATCTTGGGTTCCAATCAATTATTTTCAATCCCTCATTGATGATAATCTTCTACATCGACCAATATGTCATGATTGATCATCAAATTTCATTCTCATATTTGTACAAACTCTTGGGTGTTTTGTATGCATTGTGCATTTTTATTCATAAATGTCGATTGGATCTGGATCTTCAATAGTCACAATCATCTTAATATACTTTCATTTCCTCAGTTTAGCGTATGTGTTTGTGAAGGAGTCATTCATCATGAAACATTGTAAAATTCCAATATAAATGCATTACTAAAATCAAAGTTGTTTCCATATTTTACTATTCGATTTATCGAAACTGCATTTTCAGTTGGGAGATATCGAATATTTTCCATTAATTTGGGAATCTTCTGAATCACATAACTTTTCGTTCAATGTATTCCTGGTGTCTTAGATTTCATTTTTGTAACAAAATAACAGAATTTCATTACAATGGTCCGGAAATAGGACGTTGAAAAAATGTGATTCTGGATTTAGCACACTTTCTCACTCTTTTAATGAATTCCAACATACCTGTATAATATGAAATATCCATGTATGATAATATTCAGTTTATCATTACCAAAATCCTGGAGGCTACAGTATACTCGGTTAAATCAATTTTGATCCGCTTTAATAAAGTAACCCTTTCCTTTAATCCAGCTAATTTCGAGCGATAAATATTGAAGCTTAAAGTAAAGTGGCCTAGCTCTCATACAACATCGACAGTATCCAATAGGAGATTTAGAGTTACACAAGAGCTCTAGAGTTCTTTGGGATTGCTTGGAGGAATACGAAAGGCAAGTAATAAGTATATCCAAGCCTTCAATATCTGCACACCTATCATATCTCGAGGGTCAAATCTTTTGTCGCGTATTATACGTAAAGGCTGGTGAATAGTCGACTGGGGATGTTTCTGTACACACAGACGGGATAGTGAGGGTTATATGTTATTTTTCCCATCTCCCTTGGGGGATGTAATCTGACGAATGTGTGTACACAGAGAAATATAGTCAGAAAAGTAGTTTTCATGTATCAATTTTTGGTGAATGTACCTCGACAGATTATCACCACAATTGCATCGTTTTTTGAATGACTTACATTAGATTGGTGATTATAAAGAGTCAATTTATTCGCTGGAAATCAGTATCTTACCTTCCATTTTTGTTAATTCCATTGTTGTTTCTGACAATGAGATAATTCATTTTGAATATCGCGAAAGTGACATTGGTTAAAGTTACAAGCTATATCATTTACTTAGACCAGAAATAGTTAATGATCCTTGAGGACTTCCCACTCTTATTCGGATGAATTTTGAATCTTCGAATGATTTATAAACCAGAAATTTGAGGAACCTTTGAAATACTATACTATGATGATTTACTTCACATAAAAAATTATGATTATTTAGACATAATTTACACGAAGTATTATTTCTCTTTGATACCTCGTATCATTGAGAATGAAACAGACATTTCATCACTATCATCAACCATGAAACAAGGTTGAGAATGAGCGGTTGAGAAGATGATTATGTTCAATCAATGATATCTGTATCAATATTGTTTCTTTTCTTCATTGATCAGTCTGGAATATCAGTATCACAACTACATCTCTTATTACTGAATTCCCCACACAAATGAAAAATTGAATTGGAAACCATCGAATAATCAATTAATTTGCTCCTAAAATAATCGTTAATTCTCACAGAAACGTTTATTTCATAATAAAAGACCTGATCTTCCCAAAGATATGACCAAACGACAAATAAGGCCATTATTCCAACGTGTATTCAGTGAAAACATAAACGAATTGCTCGTGAGTCTGATGTTTACCTAATTTGTCTTCATGATTATATCGAGAGGAAAATTTTTGTGATACTTGTTATCTACCGATGTCGCTACACATAATGGAATGCTCAAGGGTATACTCAATCGATTTCACATACAAAAAAATCATCCAATTACATTTCGATTGGATTGTTTCATCAGTAAATCAATTATCATT
The DNA here is from genome assembly GCA_037013635.1 of Plagiodera versicolora. Classification (NCBI taxonomy): domain Eukaryota; kingdom Metazoa; phylum Arthropoda; class Insecta; order Coleoptera; family Chrysomelidae; genus Plagiodera; species Plagiodera versicolora. The sequence goes on from CM072990.1 coordinate 6,272,893, forward strand.
ATCATTTTCATTATCACCATCATCATCATCATTACCATTGTCATTATACTTATCAATATTATACTTATATTATTGTTTTTGTCATTATTTATATTCTGTTCGAGCTGAAACCTCAGAATTCGTAGCATTTCCATCTGTATTATATAGAATTTTTCAATAAATCTACTAATATCTCATCGCCTCTTTTAGTACCTGATTCCGTTATTTTTCAATATTTTCGTGATGGAGTGATCTTTAAATATAGCTAAAAATATATCCTATTATGTACAGAAAACTTCTAAATATTCTACCGGGTAATTTGTTTTGAAGAAAATCACATAACTGGTTGATGGTTACGTCAATGTTTTTGAAGTCGATTCGCCTGATAAACTCAAACAAGAAACAACAATGCCATTATCTCAATACTTTTCCTATGGTTAGTGTAGTGATATTCGTAGTGATATTCGAGTGACATATATTGGACACTCCCCCAGACAGCTTTGCACTATTTTCGCAGTGTTATCAAAGGTTCATTCCAGACTCGACACAATGGCACCATAATATATTAAGGTTATCATTCACCAAACTCTTTTGTTATTGTTTGCGCTACTCCTTTCACCCGAGAAAAAAATTTCCCGGTTTTTGTGGCGCCCTATATTGTTCGTTATACATCTCATATTTATGACTTATCTGATTAGAATGCGTGAACAACATAAATGGAACAATGGGGCTGAAAACGAGATTGTTACAGCTTTTACATTATTAATTGTGGTGCCTTCGTGATACTATATGTATGAAGCATACAATATGTACAGGGTAGCCCGTATGTTTTGTGCCGTTTTCTGTCCCTAAGAACCAATCGAAAAATCATATTTTCGTGCAGAAATATTCGCTTTCTTAGTTTTTGTGACTCAAAAATATCATCCGCCATCTATCAATCACTGGAAATAAAATCGAAATCATGTTTATTTGATTACTAGAATAGATGAACATTGATGACATTTTGAATGATAGAAATAATATTGAACTTCAATCTGAATTGACTATAAAATCCTAAATACATTTATACTGTCCTTCACTTAAATATAATGGTTTCTTAAATATTCTACATTTCAAAAATTTTTCCTCGATCAATCAATAGGGATTCGTTTTAGATGAGATGAGAATATCGAAATATTACAGAGGAAATCGTAAAATGGCATATTTTACTCTTTGAATACCTATACCAATTTTTATGATACGTGCTCATTACTAACTTAATGATAGATTGTATTTTTCAAGAATTTATAGTTCCACAAATATACCGATTCAATGTTTCCCTATCATTTAATTACTTCATAGATATCTTCTGTTAGTAGTCACAGAAATTCCAAACTCTTTATTGATTATTATCAACCATACTTGGACAAAGGCATGATGATGATTTGAACATGTTTCTATCTATGGGGATATGACGTTCCTAGAGGAACATGATATGTTCATTAGTTGAACTATCCTGAAAATTCATCATAACGAGCTTTTTGTTGGATGAAAATTCTATTTTCTATGAATTAAATATGCATAGAGTTTCTATAATTCATTGTTAGATTCATCGGTAATGATATTTCAGAATAACTTTACTCCACACGTTCTGTGGTCACATGGGATTTACTTTTTTATTGCTTTTTGTCCTTACCGACTGAACTTCAGAACATGAAGCAATTTCATATAAACGTACTTATATATCATTGAATAATATTTCTAGAATTTTTTCAGTCAATACGCTCGAGAGAAATTCTCTTCGATACCGAATGAGATAAAATAGAAGAAAATAAAAGAAATCCACGGAAATGATTTCAATTTGTGATTTCGCTCAGTTATCATTGATTCTTGTATTCTTCAAATATTATTAGAAAAACCCCGCTATTTTGAATAAAACAGAAGAATGCGCAAAATGTAATAAAGCGAAGATAGTCTCTAGTTCGATTTGAACGTGCTTTTTTTTGTATCACTGTTGCAGTGCTAATGGGCTATTTGTGGAAATCTATTGAGCACATAATTTTTCCCAACTGAATAGAAATCGCTTCAGTCTCTATTTGTATATAGCCCCATATCCGTGCAGCAGAAAATCACTGATATTTATAGTTCGAATATTGGAATCCTTCCATTATTGTTGGGAATGAATAAATAAGTGATTTCATTGTCAACTTATAGCACTGGTGAAACATTGGCAAATCGTCAGATGTTGATGTATGTTGATGTAACAGTTCCTCAGATGAATTTTTGTATTTGTCAGTTCATTTGTTCAAATAATAAATAACGTTTATTGTATCATTATAGATTTGATTCCGCCATACTTTTCTTCAATATTCTGTATACATTAATTCATAATCGAATCGATTTATAAATACATCACAACCGACAGAAACGATTCATCACTGGCACTAATAGAATTGTTATTTGGGTAATATGAAATGGAATTGAAATTGGAAATATAAACGACCACAAATAATGTTCTCTTTTCAAAGTGGGAAAGTAATACAAAATATTTTCATGTGATAATCCAATCCCCCCATGATGAAATTAATAATTGTTTTCGACAAAGTCGTATGTTATGCAATTATATTTATTTATATGGCAAATATGAAGGTTTGATTTACGAGGTGTGTTCATGAAATAAAGTGGCATTTCAGATTCTGGAGGAATGAATAAATGTCAGAAGTGATTGGTGTACTCGTTGATTTGCTGTTGTTGAAACGAATTGATGAAATGATTTGCATCGAATTCCAATCAATAATGAAGATCTGATGAAAGAATATAGGCATATGTCCTAATTTCACTCCAGAGAAACAGTTCATTTCTGCGAATCTGATGTAGAATTCATCTATCATAAAACGAAGAATTCCTTTCCTCTTTCTCCGTATTCTTATCTTCTAGTTCTGACTATACTACCATACCAAATAGTGAAGAAATTTCAGCCAATCCCCAAAGTTGGGCATTTTAGCGACAGAAAGTTGTTTCATACAGTGTGGAACAGTCAAATGGAATAAATTCAATAACGAATAAAAAAAATATATAGGGTGTGTCATGTGACAGTGACCGATACCAACTTTCCCATTTCGAAGACAACCCCCAGTATATTATTAGTTTTTTTGATTCTTCAGAAAATTCTGGACATAATTCATGTACAATGTCCTTCCTATACCTATCTTCAACTGTTTCGGAAATATCAAGTGTTTTCAGGTTTATTACAAAAATTAACATTAATAAAAGAAAATTATTTCATTTCACAAACAATGTAAAAGAAAACAATGAAAGAGAACGAATTTCTAATATGGAATAATTATCTTGTTTTAATGTTAATTTTTCTACTACATCTGAAAACACTTAATATTTCCGAAACAGTTGAAGATAGGTATGGGACATTGTACATGATTTATGTCTAGAATGGTCTGAAGAATTCAAAAAACTAATGATATACAGGGAGCTGTATTCAAAATAAGAAAGTTGGTATCGGCCACCGTCACATGACACACCCTATATAAGTTTTTTTTTAAATGCGCATTAAAAAATACGAATCGACGTGTCCGAGCGTTTTTCCCAACACGCTATCATTTATTCGTTATCGAATTTATTCCATTTGACTGTTCAACGCTGTATAAAAATTTCATTGCTTGCAACTCCAGAACGAAACACAGATCAACTCAAAATATAGAAACAATTACAAATTACCAGCTGACAGCGGGTGGATGTATTTGGAGTAGTGAAATCATTAATTTCATTATCTCGAAATATATGAAGATTTACTGATTCAGTTGATAAGTGATTGGAATAGTAAAATCATCAATTCCCATTATACCATCAGAAGCATATCCTGACCTCAGATCTCATTTTATTATACTGGAATATCATGTCTAGAGCCAATACATGACAACTATCCTTCAACATATCGTTCATAAAGAAATTTCACTAAATGGATCTTAAGGAAAGAACTCAAAGATTTTACTGAACATAACCTCATTTTATCAAAATATTGTTTCAATAACCAGAAACTCTGATTAACTCCATTTTAGAAATATCCTCATAATTTGATAGGCACACGATGATTTAATATCGGACATTTACAAACAATTGACCCTGTTGGGCCATTAAAATTTCGATCAACCAAACATTTGCAAGTTCAATGAACTCATCAGCTCTTGTAAAGTCACTGCTGACTAACCCATATAGGTGAATATCAATAGCCATTGTGGTTAACAACATTATAGGGATTATAGAGTTTGATGAACAAGTAGATGGTATAAACACCATTATGTGAACACCTCGTGGGTAAGTTAGCTGCAATTGACAGATGAAGATAATTGCGAATCACATACTCACTTTCTGTTGATTATGTTGTAGGAACAATAACAGCTTTATTGCTTTGGAAATGTAGAACGATTTGAGAGTTAGGGTTCAGGTAATGAACAACGGTTTGTATTTCTTGGTGATAGTGAGGAACTGATATTCATACACATACGGAGATAAAAATACTAAATAATGAATACTAATGCTTTTCACCTGACATTATCATCAACATTTCAATAGTGAATTCAACTTTCCAGTGAAGGAATCGAGTATTCCATGAGGAAGAGGCAAAACATTGAACAATACTTTTTTTTAATGAAATTATTGATATCCTGTTTCCTGTGAGAAACATCTTCCTTCAATATGAAAAATATAAGTGTCAAATTCGAATCTAAAGAACGAGAGTATGTTGAATATGTCAATAATTTGTTTATGGTCAAGAATGCAGGTTGTTCAGTCATATGAAGACGTGTTTGAATTCCTGAGGAAGACAGAGGAAACTGGGTTGTCGAATTTTTTTGGTTAAACCGGAAGTGAATATCGATATCGATTTCGAACAGAAAATGTATTTGATAATCTTTTCGAATCATTGGATTATGTTGAAGTGGAGGAATAAACTTTCTAGAACTTCGTTTTCGATTTTGAGTTTCATTCGGAAATTTTATACCCAGGAAGAGCCACAATGATCCAGAAATTTGAACTCTTATCAGTGAATGAGCAAGTTTTCAATATTCCATGAAATGGAATAAAATTTGAAATTGTAATAATTTCCTGTCCTATCATGCAAGGCAGTAGAACGATCATTGGATTGGCAAAACTGAGTTTCAACTGATAATGTACGAAATATCCTAGTTCAAAGCTTCGAGGAAGCTGCACTATGAAATCGTGTTCAACATTCACAAAATTAGATGTGTTGCACGGGCACTGGTGCTGTCATTCAACGAAAAGCAAATTTTTGAGAGATAAAACACGATATAAAATATTCGTTTTAGTGTCAAACAAGATTCAAAAGCCGCAGCAAACTTCTTCGTGACGTATGAATATTGAATACGATATGCCAGACTATCATTAATTTTGTCAGACACCGCAGAAACTTCTGGTTCCGTCAAACAAAACGGAAAAGCTTCAACTCCAGCAATAAGAAAATTTAATGAATTTTGGGGATTGTTGGGATAATCGCGAAACTGCTTTGTTCTAGTTAAAGGAATCCAGGAGTTCAGAATACAGCCTTTGTCAATTATTCTGGAGATATAGAGAGATATAGAAGAATTCATAATTCAACATAAGAATCGTTGACAATAACTTCTTACAGTTTGCACAAATCGGGTTGTGACAGCTTTGATGATAATTCCTACATAAACTATTCAACAGATACTGGATCCAATTATTATTTCACTGAATTATTGAAGGATACGAACCAGTCCATCTTAGTGAGGATTGCACTGTCGCAAAAAAATGCCAGGACACTGATTTATGTCAAAAGAAAGAGTACATATCTTAGTCGTGTTTTTATACTGCGACCCACCTCAATGTCTCTCTTCCTTATAGCCACCATATCAGATTCTTGGAGTCGACATGTAATTTTCAGTCATGATTTCACAAGTTCATAAATAATAGAGCATCACGGAAACATTTTACTTGGAGTGAAAGGTGAAATTTTCATGAGCAATGAACTATTGGCTAGAAAATTCCATGTGAAAAATTCCGAATCACCATATGTAATCAATATTCTCTGGAAAGTATACTGTTGGATATAAATAGACTGGCAGAATGGTACGGAAAAGTCTCTAATTATGAGAAATATCGTCATTTCGCAAGTCTGTGCATTCATATTCAATTATAGAGCAGTTGAAAGCATAAGGAGTTTTCACATCACATATGTGTAATGTGTTCGCCATAGTGTTCATTCTCAATAAGTATCTATTAGTAGGTTGCTCAAAAATGCAAGTCTTAATTAAATCAACGTTAATTTGCAACTCGTCGTTTTCAACCTCTCTCATAGTTTAAAATTGTTGCGAGAAATCAAACTCATTGAAATATCGATATTCATTCATGTTCTACTGAGCATACAATGATACTATTTTCTGATATTCAAGTCATTCGTAATCATCGCGATGTAATTGTTCGATGTATCATATTTTGATGATAATGACTGTCATCACCAAATAGGAAGCCGTATTTTCAGACAAATTCAATATGACGGTCATACACAAAATTAAAGATAGAGTGATTTGCAAGAGAATAAATCTCATCCTATCGAAATTGAAAAAAATGTACGAATTGTAAGTAGCTTTAAAATCAGCCACCTCGTATATACAAATTAATTTGAGATCCCCTCAAGGAGAAACAACTCTGTATTATTGAACATAATTGAGTTTTTTTTTTAATAATTCATTGTTTTCAGGTTGAATTTGAAATTCAAGCAATATTTTCGGAAAAATGTATCCACGATGATTATCAATGTTATTTATTATCTATTCCTCATCATGATGAATATATTTCGATTTCGAACTGTGGAAATCAATAATAATTATTGTTCCGCGGATGAAACTGATGAAACTTTGTTTAATGAATTTTCACTAGTAATTAGAAGTATGTAAATAACACTCGATTTATGTTGTGGGGAAATTTCGAATCCAAAATGTAAAGCATATTCAGAAATTGATTTTGTAATTGAACCAAACAAATCGGAATTGTAAATAACAATTGAAATTTCATAGCCATAATGATTCCATTCTAGAATAATTGAAATTCTTGTGTTCTGAAATTGATCAAAATCTACAAAATGATAGATTATCTTTGCCTCAATTCGTTTATCCGACTCCCATTTCAATCATCATGCTCTTTCATTACAAACAATGAGATTATTCAATTCACCAAATATTCTCATTTTCCTTCAGGATCAGTATACCTTGCACTAGGAAAAATCTGAAAATGGTAGTCTCACAAACTCTCATCCATAGAATATCCACTGCAACTTATCAGTGACTCTTACCCCTTCAAAAATCCTGGGGATATATGAAGTTGTAGTTTTTTATTTTGATGAACTCTCAGTTATATTGTCAGATAGAACTTTGTTCGACTTCCTAAAGTTTTCTTGGACTGCCGTCAAGTCTCTACGTCCATAAATAGTCTTCCTCAGTTCTAGGTTCTTGTTCTCATTTTAAGATATGTGAAATATTGAATGCATTTGTTCTTATCGACATTTTTGGACGAATAGATTCTGGAGAGTACTACGAAAAAAGATATAAGAACTGAATATGACCATTCACGTTCGGATGAACTTTCTGATTGATAACCCCAATCACCATAAAAATATCTATGAAACAAAATGATTAGATTTCATATTGACTGAAATTCAATAAATAATTGGTTACTATCGAAAAGCTACGATTCTGTCAATAGCTCTTGCCATCATCATGTTAAATACGACCTCTCCATTCAAATTGTCTACTAATAAGTCAGAGGCATGTTGCGATATGAGGCCTCATTAGTTCGAATCATTCGTGACTAGTGTAACTAAGTTAGTCTTAATTATGGAGTATACCCAATCATCAGTATCCAGCAATTATACAGAATCGAGATATAACTATGTCATTCAGTAATTGAGACAATGTATACTCGCAGTACTTCATTGGTATTCATGTCTCCATCCTTATTCATTTGGAGTTATGTTCGTGACAGATTCTCGATTCACAATCAGTTATTGTTTATGATACACTGTTAGCTATGCCAAAAAATCAATTCTCGATTTCTTTCATAGGATGATATAGAATAGTCATTGAATTTAAATATTTATATGCGGGTAATGTTCTACGAATATTTTTTGACGTGAGACTATGAGATATAAACTTTAAACTAACAGATTTAGTTAATTGACCTCTTCATAATGAGGAAGGACAAGAGAGTCCTGAAAATATCGATAACTATTGGAAAACTGAGAATGTTCTCAGTTGATTCTATTAAGTACCTCGTCTAGGTTTTGGGTTCAGAGTTACCTTCATTATCCTCTCTTCATTGTATTGATTTCAATAGATTCTTCTAATCATCGATACCATGGAGATTTCTCACAATAACCAAAAACGCTGTACAACTGTTCCAAACGATAAGGAGCTGATCATTTATTGGAAAATATAAACTTGATTTGAAGTAAATCATAGTCGAAGGATCTCACCATGACAGATGACATCATATTATACGTCATATTCAAACTTCATTAGATTTCGCTAATATTTAATTAATGAAGTTCCGTGGTTTCCTCATCAGCTGATGCACAGGCCACATAAAATCTCATTTCAGAACACGAGCAGATTGAAAACTTGAATCAATACTGCAGGAAGCGACTGTACTTACTCAAACATCAGCAGGAATCCCAGCTATCATTTATTCACTAGAATCGCATTAAGCTATCACAGAGGGGGCCATTTTTTTCATTTAATTAATTCCCACCAGCGTAGTATGTCAGGCTTTAAAACAGAGATAAAATGCGAATGCTGAGTGACAGACGCAATTTCTCTTGCTATTTGAGTCCCACTATCGCTGGAAAATACGAAATGCGTTCGAGAGCGCTCATAAAATACATCCAGCAAGGAAAAACACGTTTCACGGATGAACATATTTTCACTGGTGCTCATATAACACGTGATATTAAGAATAAACAGAAGAACGATCTGTTGGAGAGTTATTTGTTTTACAGAGTGGGGATTTTTCTTGTAGTGATAAACAGTAGGCATAATTTTAGCAAATGACATTTGTTTTATTCTCTTCAATCTACATGAACGAGAAATGTTTCATTCTTTTTTGGATGAATGCAATTTCATCATAATTATATCCAGAACAATACCATGTTCATTGAATTCTAGATATACGCAAATTCCTGCCAATATTTGTATCACAACTAGAATTGATTAGCAACCGTCCATTTCAAGTAAATCTCTGAGAAACATAATGATGGAATACTATTTGAGCCAAAAGCTTCATTTGATGAAATGGTGAACTTCATGAAACTGTTCACATCTCCCTTGGATTTTGAACAGCCTCTTTTCGTCCATACTTTTTGAAATATTTCCAACTTGTTGGATTATAGACTACTGTTTGAAACCCCTCATAATCCGGACTCTTAACTAAATACCCTAATCCGACCACTCACAAATCCAATTCCAAGATTTCATATGTAATTTATACTGAAGTACAAATCATACTCAGTTCCTATTCATTATAAAGTTCACTGTCTGTATTTTTCCACTCTATACAGGATAAGGACTGGTGACTTGTTGAGGCTTCGACAATTATAATTATCATCATACAACATACAACATTCACTTTCCCCATCGTTCTGAAAAGTCACAGCAATCTAGAGAAAGAAACCTTTGGAAGTGATGTTTCAGCTGAAGCACGTATCGTTTTAAATTAATCGAGAATGGCATTAGTTCCGAACATAGGTGTTAATTAACAAAGTTTACGAAACTAATTCAGGGGCTTTCGAACCCAACTCTTTAGGAAGCTCTCCTTCATAGTACAGAAACTCCGCCATTCAGCGTTGACGTGACGATTTTATCAAACAAAAGCCACGTGTGGGTATACAATAAGGAGAAACCTTATAGTGAGGCAGGAAACTCACAGGGAGTGAATCAACTGGGAGTAATATAAAACAGTAATGAAGTTGTGCATGTATTACTGTGTATTAGTGGTTTTCGAAAATCTTGAGATTATTGCGATTTTTCAAAAACTCCAGGTTTTCATCAGCGACATTGAAATCGTTTCCCAATTTAAGTTTTAGGTTTTATATACGAAAAGATCTTCGAAGTGGTATTGGAAAATTGAAATAATGTCACTAACACCACAAGACATGGTCCGAGAATAATAATCACTCAGTATAATTAAACAAACTCATGTTAGCCCTCACTATGTGCGATTATGTTTATATATATTTTTTTATAAAACTATCCAGGTAAAGAGACATCCTGCAATGTAAATATGATCCGAATGTGAGTTATTTCAAGTTCATTATCAAATGTGTTTATACCATACGAGAATAGTAACGTTGAACTCACTCGGTCAGGTACCCATAATACGGAAAACGAATAAAAGTAATTGGAGACATAGTTTTAGGAGATTCTTGACTTAGTCTTCAGAGAGTCCTGAGTTAGTCTAGAAGGGTGGGTAGGCGTCCAAAGAGCTAGTTCGGACGCCTATGCTACAATTTTTCTTGATTACCCTAATTCCTCCTGAAGACTGGGTTTCCAGCATTATTGTGTATTGGGGGTAAGCGATTGTATTTTCTCATTTGTTCTCGTTTGTATCATTGAATATTTCTTGAAGGATGTACCATCAAAATGGTTATTAAATCATATGTTTCTTTTGTATTTCATTCTATAATTGAAATAATTCTATTTATATTTCCTGAGTACGACCCAAGCGACAGGGGTGACCCTCAAAAACGCCCCCTGTACGCGACAATGAAATCATGTATTTTTTTGTATAAATCAAATGTTACATTTCTTATTTCAATTCGACAAATGGAAATATAGTACTTGTTTTCAACTTCAATAAATAGACAGATGAATGATATTTTTCGATCATACCGCTGTTTGCAAAGGAATATCAAATACCCTTATTCTAGTCCCTCGTATTTAAATAGCATTATGTCACGTGGAATGAAAGCTCTGGAATATTCACTCAGTAACATTATTCTAGTCTAGAAATAACATCATATTCCATTTTTAAATTCTCGACCCTTGATGAAAGAAAAATATCTTATTAAACGTTGTTTAATTAGATATAATGAAATATGATCATTCTTGCATGAAAACGGAAAAACAATACCCACTCAGAATAAAACCCTTTGAAGCAAGCGTACAACGGTTAACTTTGACGTTTAATTAAAGTAACTGAAACAGGATAGCCTCGATTTCATTCAATTACCCGTTAATTCGTTCGGATGTTTCGTAAAATAATATCAAGAAAAATAAAGCAGGATGAGGAAGAAATAAGCGTTTCTTTCGCCAAATATTTCAATCAAACAACAAAACCAAAGCCTGAAATATACAAATGGTTTTTTTTTATCCTCAACACCATTGGACTTTGATGGGATAATGGAGTTGTATGAATATACAGGGGTCAAGAAAATGAATTGAATATTTGGAATGTCCTGTGAAAAATACTCAATATTTTGATTATGTTGTGAACTTTTATTGGTTATTTGAATGACCGTGAGAATCTACTTTTTTGTTTAGAGATCACGCCTCTCTTTTCACCTTGAAAAATTTCATTATGCTGCGTGTGGAATCCAAATTTTAAAATGCCACCAATAGACCACATGGCTGCTATTTGTTTCCTTCAATCTTCAACATCGAGTCTTCCGATGATTTTTCCATCAACAATCTGAAACTTGATTTCACTAGCTGAACAACACAAACTACATAGAGTTTTATCTTGTGCTCAGAAATTAAAGCATCATAAGTTTGGGAGATAATATCAAGCGTGCAGGACCTCTAAAAAAAATCAGACGTCTAGGTGTCTCAACGGCTAGAACGAGAGCTTCATATAAGCATTCTCTTGGGACACCCTATGACTCCATACCTTTAGGTGAAACTCGATATATCTTTTCTCGCTAGCTCATAACGAAATCTGTAAATTACTTCTTTCTGTCAGTACTCCCGCCAAGGAAATAAAAAGACATCCTTGAGACTTCTCATCCTCTAATATATGAGACCATATTCAAAATTTATAAGTTCTAGATATCTATCCAATTTGTAGCACCATGTATTATATTGGAAAGATAATACCTGGTTACCAACTACGACATCTTTGGAGGGCCTCCAATATTGGCACTGTGCCACTCATTGAGTACACTTTCTACAGTAATATCCATAATATTGGGGTGCCTGTTGTTAGAAACCCTACCACTTTATTGATTCCTCTTCAGTCGAGTATCGGATGTGTAATTTGTTGGTATGAAACTCTTTAGCCTGCCGTATGCAATCAGTAACTTGGTCAATCACATTGAAGATTCATTCATTTCAACTTCATCGACACCACCTCAATATTAGTTTTCTTTTATAGCTACCAATACCTATACAAACCTAGATATCCTTTCCATCATCAAAGTAGCGTACCTACCCTACGGGATTCCTCATTTATTTTTCATCTCTTTGTGGATTGCGTCTATTTTCTACCGCATGCAGCATTTCCTATAACGCCAGAGAAAGTTCAGTCCTGAATAGATTCGAAAACGCCAAATACCGTGTACGATCATAAAGGAAATTGGGGAAATTTTCCAGAAGTGTCTGAGATGATATCCTATTGGCGTGATTCCGAAAGGTTTTGCTCTTGTCATTCGATCTCGACAATGGAAAATGGGAACAGTAGAAGACGATTATCAGTTATGGAAGGCTAAAGCATAGTAAATGATAACTGTAAGGGGTCAAGATGAGATCATCATTGTTATTTTCATTCGCTGGATCAGCTGGTGATAATTATGAAAGCTGAACAGAAAGAATACAGTTTTCTATGAATGAGTTTCTGAATCATCCCAAGAAATACAAGTTAGGAATAATAGTATTATAATGCTATGAAAGATCCCAGGACCTAGCCGTTTCCAGGAAATCCAACCACAATAGCTTTCATTTATCCTTTATACCAACATTTGGCGTAATCTCCTGCAAACTTGAAGATGTTTTCCAACATCTAAAAAACATTACCAGACTCGCTTTGTGGAGATGTTCCGGATTCTGGCGGAGTTCAGTGATAACTCTTGAACGTTAATACAAAAGGATATGTTGAAGAGCTTGTCCTGAGCCAGGAATATCTGGCTCTCGAGTCCAGCGACGAACTCTATGCTATTTCAGGAGTTCTCTCTAGGATTTGTCTTCATGAAAACTGTTGAAGGGAATGTAAATGTGATAGTTTTTTCCTTGAAAACTTCCACCCGAGAAACTACTTCAAAATTCACTCATAATTCTGTGAAGAACTTTCAATTCCTGATCCGACATTAACTATGATGAAATAGCCTGACGGTTTATATGGGAAAGCGAGTTTTTATTTGGAACATAAATCAAGAATGTAATTTATCGTTCTCGGTATATTCGGTATAAAACATCCAGGATCCATTTTTTATTTCTGGCCGAGCATATTTGAAACTGCCAGAATAGCTATGCACTGGTTAACACAAAAACTTCCATCAATTTCTGCTCGAGTATAGCGAATATTTTATTTTGAGCAGCAATATTGAATAGGGAGTAACGGGAAATGCATACTTTGAACGGAACCTGTTGAATGATTAGCAACTTTGAAAGGGGTTATAGTTCCAAACTGCTCGATATCTCCCAACTTGAATTCGAATATCCATGAAGCTATTTTATACACTTTTCATTCTCTCATAGCTTCCTCAAGATAAACTTCTAGATATATGTCTTATATGTCTTACGTTTATATTTCTGAGTTTGACGAGTAGAGTTGAAGTTGTTCAGTTGAGATCAGCATATTATGTTCAATTAGTAAGTTTTCATCATTCTCGGAGATTTCCATGTTTATCCAACGGGAACGCACTCTAAGCTCGATTCTCCCCGAATTGCATATATTGTTCAGATGGTATGTATTTGATGATTAAGATGTTTCTGATTATAAGCAGCAGATCCTTCATTGCAGGACTCATTTCGATATGAACGTTTGAAAAGGACGTAGCTCTTCATGTATGCAGATATATATTTTCACTTCATTTCAAACTTTATCCTTTATTTATGGAAGCCGTAGAATGTCAACAACGTTCGCTTGGAAACGTTATTCATGTAGTACAATGTACATTAAGTATTGTCGAACATTGAAGCTTCAACGATGTATTCAATAATACATTCAGGAAGTTTATATTGAATGGATTCACTCATATATAAACACAAATGAAGGAAAATATATTATATACTGAACGGTTCGAATATATATCGTTTCAAACTCATGGAAAATCTGTCAACTCCCTCGACCAAGATATATGAAATATCTGTTTCATGAGTCAATATAAAAAAATTCACCATGTTGTAGCATCAAATCATATTTATATTTTCGATTTGAGTAGATAGGAATTGAGTAGAAACTCAACTTTTCAGGAAGATGAGTCTGTTCGATGAGAAATTCTCATCCCAATGAATAGAAAATCACTCAGTTACATGAAAAACGATCCTGTATGGAATGACAACTGGCCTATTGCACGTCAACTTAACTGATTATCTTTTCTGATTGTCCTGTCGAATTATAACGAATTTACGTCATGTATCTACTAAACTTGATATTTCCACAAAAAATGTTTCATGCATTCGAACAATTCATTTGAATTCTATTAGACTTGAGTCTCAATCGTGAATAATGAATTCATTATATAGAAAGATTCTAATCATTGTCAATACAGAAAAAAATACAGTGACATTTACTATATTATTCATACAAATTTGGAATAAAGATGAGTCCTACGTGGTTTTTGTATATTTCGCTACCACCACGAATGTGGTCCGTACTCTCATTTATCATGATTGTTCATTCACGATGACATAGCATGCTGGAAAATAAACTGAAACACGAATTACTTTACCAACGAGGAAAACATGAATACAGCGCAAACAAATAATTCATTACTTTCTTCGTGGACTCAGTTCGTGAAATTCGAATATGCATTGCTCAGATATGTTTACCAATAACAATGAATTACCCTTGTTGTTTTTCAATGAAATGTGGAAAAAACTCCACAGAATGAACACCAACATCTGTACTCATTCGTTTCATGGAATATCGAGCAGAGATGAATAATAATGAAAATATATGGAACAACTGGGATACCTGTTTTTGAAACCTCTCAAATTAGGTTTGTTGTTTTTTCATATTTAACGAGTATGACGAATAAACTCTGCATGTTATCCATCATCCAAAAAACGTATGAAAGAAAACATTCGCTAATTTGATTCATTTGAATCCGCAACATCTTCAAACGCTTAATCATATGAGAACTACATGAAATGAGGTTTTGCAGAGGATTCTGAATTTTTGTGATTCGACATTCCCACTGTGATTTCATGTCATTCTAGCTCAAAATTTCTTACATATTGATAATTGAAAATCATCTGACAATAGTTCATTATCATTCAATGTACAAATGCCCATAAACCATCATCATTGTGTTGAATTTGATAATAATATGCTTCATATCGTTCAAATAAGAATCAACCAAAAACAAATTCCAGATGCAATTTATCCCTGACCGTCGCGTCGATGACTTGTTTAAATTGCTTTGATCTTATACATTTTTCCCCACTAGCCATAAGCCTCTGGACTTTTTCATTATACCAATAACTAAATAACGATTATCTGTAGACAATATCCTAGCTATTTTCTAAGAGTTTATTGCTTTGGTGATTCGAACATAGTTCAGTTATATACCTAGGTCCATGCGCCAAACACTCTGTACATGAAATGTTGCCTGTGATTTTGAGTCGTTATTCTCGTCAATAACATATTCCCTCTCTCGAAAACGTCTGTACTATCATATCTCGTTGCGAGTTGAAATATCAACCAGAGACACGTCTTATCAGATATAAATTCTGAAATGTGTGTCGGTATATTCCCAGACCGCATTTGTTGGTGACATCAGAAACATTCAAACGTAAATATTTCTTTGTGATTGTAAAGGACTAGAAGGACCAGGAAATTTCCGATCGAATGCATTATACACAAAGGGAATCGCTCGATTCCTGTTTATTCTTTTGTACTCCATAAGATGGTATTCTACAATGGAATGCTTCAACCTGTCAGAGTAACGCTCGAGTTGAACGTGAAAATAATTGGACAATTCGTCTCATGATGCTATCTCATGATTTCTGAATGGATTCTGGATATCATTACTCGTATTCTGATGGTTGAAAGTGGAAACAATCATGTTTTTGCGCTTCCCAAGATCTATGCAGATAGCTTTCAGTTCGATATAATATTTCCGTGAGGACATGAATCAAAAACTCCATATTTTCAATAGGATTTATGAACACTCAATATAATTCTATCAAGAAAATGTATCATTTCCATATATTCTAGTTGTACCATGTAAAAGAAGTGAATTGCAGTTTGCAATGCGTAAAAATAAGTAATGATACAAAAAGACATGCACTATCGTTGCAACTTCACACGTGACGTTTTTTGAAATGAATTCATCCCCACGAGACATAAATTCTTGTAACATTTTAAAATCGATTCGTATAGTCATAGTTTTCATGTATGGAATATGTCATGAGAAATTGAATGTTTCAAGACATGTTTCAGCTTGTTAAAAAGCAGCCTGAGCTGAACTTCGCCCTTTCGTCAAAGTAATCTCGTAATCTCGTTTTTTTTTAATATACCTTTGTAACTATGCGAAACTTTGATGAATGAAGACCATTTATTAATATTATTATTATTAAACACCAACGACTATTCTCAAATATCAATTCCTTGTAATCACTATTGCAACTACATACAAATGAATCTGATCCAATATTCAGTCATCCAACTTTTTCCAAGTTGATTCGATTAATTCAGAAATTCATTATCGTCTGAATCTTCATTATCATCACAGAAAGTGTAAAATATTCCATCGTTTATTCCAAACCCATCCCCACTAACCTTATTATTAGGGTATAACAATCCAGATTTCATTATTATTCGTCAGGAATATTCATCAAGACGTCATGAATAATGATAATTTGAACAACGGCATCACTCTGTCGTCGACATCAAATTGAAAATATTTGTCATCTCCGAAAAACGAGTATCCGAAATTGTGTTGAAAGACGTTAAATATTAATTCGCACGACGTATTCAGCAAAGTTTTGTTACCTCTTTGGAATACATTTCGGGAGGTAAGCTTTAAATAATATTTAGACGAGAAGTCCCTGGAAAAGTCGACAACATCTGGAAACGAAGGGTTATCATGAAAATAATAAGGAACTTTATCGCCATACCCAGGATAAACTTTGTGAGATATTCTTGCCTCGCAAACATAAATAAGACTTGATATTCATGATTCCACTAGATGTCGGTCGGAATTATCATGTCTGGTATGTTTTGTTTCAACTTCACAGAGTATCAAAAATATATATTCCCCATCTTCAATGATAGTTTCATTTTCTTCAGTTTGAATTCTAGATCATTTGCATGAATGAAAGTATTGTGTGACCCAACATTGATTATTTTTCAGTGTTAAGTAATCAGTGTTCATCATCACTTTTAAGAAGTAATTCGATTTCATCATTCCTCTCTTGACAAAAATATTTGAAAAAATATTTTTTGCCACATTTATATCGGAAAAATTTTGCTGATTGTGTTATTGTTGAAGTGGTATGAAGACCCAATATAAAGCTCATATCAGATGAAGTTTTTGCTGCCACATGGCCTCTCTCAGCCAATTGCTTTCCACAACAGTTTCATTGTGAACCATCGTGAAATTGATGAAGATATATAATATTCAGTGAAGAACGTACTAGTAGTGGAATTCTTAACCATAGCGAAAATCTTTTTTTATGTAATCAAATATAGAGGAATTTTGCCAATCGAAGATTTCTCGAAATGATAGAAATAATAGGAAATGTGAAACGAAATGTGAGGCAAGGGCTTCCAAATCTGATTACAAAACTGAATAAAGCTCAGCTTATGCTTAGAATCAATTTGTCGGTCGGGATACTTATAGGACTTCTCAGGAATGTATTGTTAGATGAACTAAAATAATCTGTAGTCAACTTCTAAATGAAGGAAAGTAATTTAATATCAGAGCGAATTATGATGAAAAAGTGTAGTGATAAATGAAAATTATATCCAGATTATCGCCTCGTATTTCATTGAGTTTTTATATACAAGACGAAGGGGAGTATAAAACTATCCGAGAATAATAAGAGAAACATGAAGAAGTTCATAAAAATATAACTTTGGATTCGCAAAATGGTCACTTTCATCGTGATCAAAATTGCAGTTGAATTGATTGTATTTCCATAGGATTGACTTTCTATTAAAAATTTCAGAAACTCGTGTACGGCTGATATATCTTTCAGACGGAACAGTCCTGATCCAATATCTCATAAATATACCATCTGGATTATCAAAGCTTTCCATCAATGTTTTCAATCCATCTGAGAAGGAAAATGTTAATATCAGTTGGGATCTCGACAGTCATCTCCTGTGAGTTGCTTGTGAAAGAATTTCATTTCACTGGAGCAATTTCCCGAATCCTCAACCAGTCTCTTGATTATTCATCCTACCTACATCGAAAACACACGTATTATAACATCAAAAGAAAAAATGAGTACTTCGACACAGCAAAGAGGAATATAAATGAAAAGCAGATTTCAATAATGCTGTGAAATCTTGGCAGGACCTTTTCAAACGAGTCAAAAAATGGGAAGGAAACAAATGATAAGGTTTCATTTTCACACGAATTGAGTTTCTTGGAGTGAAATGAATATTCTCATTGTGTATAAATGCTGGTATCAATAAATTAAAAGATAATGTTTTTTCAGTGACATACATCATTGTGTATGTATCAAAACAGTCAATAATTGACATTTCTTCACAAGTTGATTAGAACCCCATCATTTTCATACTTTATCATAGTTTTTTATAAACATATCATCACTCTTACTAACACTATGTCAAATATATTATTTTATATACCTACACGCACGTTTTTGAAAGTATTTTTGATAAAGATATATCAACAAACGAAATAGTTTAAGACCATTCAGTCATAGGGTATCTTTACTATTTATAAAATAGACAAAATAATTATCATTATATGTATTATGTTCATCTAAAACGATAAACTATAAACAAACGATCACATATTCAAGATATTCCATCCAATTTTTTCCTCGAGATCCATGTTTTCCATCTCGAAATATGCCAGAATAATTATAGGTAGAAGAAAATTGAATGGTACAAATTATTATGAACACGGATTCCTGCTTTGAATCTATAGAAATCCAGAATAACAAGGTTGTTATTTTCATGCAGGAATAATTCGTAGAAATATGGATATTCTCAAAAATGAATCAACAATATCAGAAATCCAAATTACATTTCACCGAACTCGACGGACTAGAAGTTACCATGCACCAAATACCTGTATATGCAATGTACTACCTGTGATTAAACCACCTTCTGAAGATCAAAGGGAATTGGGAAAGTTAATTCTTATATTTCGTAGAAATCATTATTTATCGTCCACAAAGTGAAAATTCAAGTAATTTCTTTGGCGCGTAGATAATAGGGAGTTTTTAGGCCACTTAAAATAACAAATTTTGTGGTTATCGTCATTTGTGCGACTGCGCAGTAAGGGAAAAGAGGGGAGGCAAAACGAATAGCGATACGGACGAACTTTATTTACGATAGATTGGAATAGCGAGTTTTGTGGTTATCTTTACCACAGATCAGAACTTTTGGTTCACGAAATACATATTTGCCATAAACGATAGACGGCTCCCCCAGCCGTCAGTTCTATATGTTGGGGTCCATCTTCTGGTTGTGGTTGTTCCCAATCAAAAATATCTCTTAATATTATATTGCGTATCAATTCTATATTTGGTTGTCCCCTTCTTATAACAATTTCAATATTTTCATCCATTTCTCAGAAATATCAGAAACATTGACTAAATAGTAAATACTAACTAAATACACACTACTCCCTAACCTCCCAAAAGCTAAGTTCGGTTTTCTTTCCTTTAACGGAATTTAACGTTAGCATCGTGAGTTCCAAAAACTCTTTCAATCAATCAGTCGTTATGTTTATCGTTAATAACAATAACCACAAAAGTTGTTATTTTTGATGTTATTTTAAGTAGCCCAAAAACTCCCTGATAACGATTGTTGATTGTTAACTCAAGGTCTGTGTTATCGAAAATAGTTAGGGAGTTCAAAAATCCGCTCTTGAGCGTGATGTTCTCAAGAAAAATTACATGTTCTTGATTTACAATGAATTCGACCTGCATTGAATTGAAATATTGGTATTTACATCAGGTATATGTGTATATTTGAAAGAATTAATTCTTTTCTTGTCAAAAATGTTCATGTTGAGAATGACCAATACGAAATTATTGTCCATCGGTTGAAGGACAAAAATTATCATTTAGAAATGATGTTACTATTATCCTCGATCAGGAATTCAACCATAACAACTTCATAATCACTATTTTTCAATCGATAAAATAAAATACAATCAACAAAATGATTCGTGAAATTATTCAAGATCGCCCTTAGAGGAAGAGAGCGAGAAAGAGGACTCGAACAAAACAATCCTCAGAATAAAAGAAAAATAAACATACTAGATGCCTTCAGAAGAGACCAAATTGTTTCCTTTGGTATTCAGCAACAGTGAGACAGAAATGTCATTTTGACTAATTAAACTTTCGAGTTGAGCGACACCAAGATCTCCTTAATGAAACAACCCAAAGAACAATTCACAATCAAAAGTCAGAAAGAAGACTCCGGTGGAGTTTGAATTATTCTTTGGTCAAAGGTTCAGTCGCACTTTCTTCAGTTATCGAAATGTCATTCCAAAGTGACCTACATCTCGAAACTACCAGGAATATACATTCTCGTATCATTCAATTCATTTCTTTCGAACTATTCAATAATTCACCACTCAACTGAAAAAAAAAATCGTACAACTGAGTTTTCAATCCTGATGAATAAGGTTATTTACTTTTATGAATGTGTATATTACGGGAACTTCTATATACCCCATATAATTAGATGGTGAATCATATAACTCTTCTGATGTTCATAACGTCATTTGGGAAATGCAAATTTCAGCTACAATCACTCATACTCAAATTTTGATGGCATATTTAATTCAAAGACGTATAATTATTTGCATTTTTATAGCCTCTTCAACAGTTTCATGAATATTAAAAATGAAATATTTGCATGTTCTGAATATACTTTGGGAACATTTTTATGGGTAGTGAATTGCAGATAATATCTTCTCTGAACTATAATGAAAAAGCTGTGTTGAATTAGGTATTCAAATCTTGATGGAGAATCATCACTATTGAATGTTTTATATATTGAATCCAGTTCACAGTCAGGAATCTTACACAAGATAAACTTGTACTGAAATAGTTGTTGTCCAGTCTGGATTAAACTTAATTTATTATTATAAAGGTACACGAAGAAGTTCAGAAGAAATAATTTGAAAAATTACGATTTCCCGCAATGAATTAAAGAAACAACAACATTAGAATATCCAGACTTCAAAAGACTTTTTATTTCATCTACTAGATTTTTTTACTGAAATACAGTCTGTTGAAGATTACCGGAACATTTTGAAATTATTCTTGTTCCTTCTGTTTTTGCGAGAAGTGTATTCAGCGGTTTCAATCTTGATAATTCATTCCGACTTGTGAAAACAACCGTTTCGAAGCACCAAAGAATCACCAATTTCCGAACCTCACATATCCGAATCGATACATAATAACGTCACCCAGTAATCATCTCTCCCTGTGAATGATTCATACAATAATATCCCCATCGTCTCCATTATCGATGCGAAGCGTTTCATCGCAAACAAATAGCTTTGTTGGCTTTTCTAACTATACGACTGAACATCTAATTCCACTGCGAAGTCGGAATGGAAATAGGAATATGATCAGATCATTTCCTTCGCTTGCTGTTTGAATTGCTTCCATTGATTACAATCAATCAGTCGCATAATTTCGTGTTCGACAGACCTTCTATTCGTTAAAACAAAGCTACGTGGTATGGAACCATGGAATGTACAGTATGTTATCAAAAACAGTCTGGGAAATGTGGATATTTCGAAATGAAAACTATGTTCAATTCGTGTATTATTGGTACCAATATTTTATTAAGTAGAATTGAATTGAAATGGATAAGTATATTCTTCAACCAAATACCTCCTAATGAGTTGATTTCGAGAAAAGGTACTAGAGCAGGTTCAATTATTGATACTTAATGATATCCGTAGAGCCAATTTCATAAACCTGGCTGTATTCGTGAACGACAAGAGTTTTATCTGTTTTTGGAGTAGGTAGGGAAATCTACCCAAAAAAAAAAATCTAAATGGTAACCCCTACTCGTGACGTGACGTTGAAACATCATGATAATTCAAGGTGTGACAGTAAAGCAGAAATAATAATAATAATAATAATAATAATAATTTTTATAGGCCAAAATGAAAACATCAACTTCGAGGTAAATATAAATACATAAATTGGTTAATAAATCAAAGACCCAAAAAAGTTAAACTTGTGAATATATAAGTAGATTGAGGTTTGATATTTATAGTTTCCAAATTATTCGATTTTGGAAACAGGAAACAAAAATTTCACGAAATACAGTCACTTGAGCTAATTGACAGCCTGTATTGGTATATTCATTTCGAATATTAGAGACAGTATATTGAATTTAATTTCTGAAAAATCCCTTCTGAGAGTTGGATGCTTCTGGAACTCTGCTCCAGTGGTTAAGAACATTATCATTAGCTCTTTGTGAATACCACAGAAAACGTTCTGCACGTTGCATGTTTTTCTCTTCCTTTGCCAGATTGTTTAGAGCAAAGAGAAAATTGCTACGCCAGCTCAACATGTTAGGGTCGTAGAGCATAAATTGCGGCTCAGTGGTTATTTTAACAACTTTATTAAAGCCCTAACGGTTAAGTAGATTTTGCTTTGCATATAAAAAGGTTCGGATATGATAGTTCTGCGGCTGAAACGCCTCTTTGGAATTTATACAAGATTAGCTCGTTTTTATAGTTTGGAAAATCACCTGGCCAAAGCTATGAGTGCCGCTATTAACTTTTCGTTATTCACCTTTAATGAATTCAAATTATCCCGAGGCATGATATAACCGAGTAATGGAGTATATTAAAAGGGTGAAGATTATAACTACATTCATTCTCCTCTTCTATATCGCACTGAAAACTTTTCGGAAAAACGTTATTCTTGTTATATTTCATGATATAATATCAGTATTGTATTCCTGAATCGATGTAGTTGAGAAAATCTTGTATAACTTTTGAATAACTTCCTCATTCAGCCACATACACTACACTGGGTATTTCAAATACTATTCTTGATGCAAGGATCTCAGATATGAAGAAGATTCTCAGAGGAATACAAAAAAAATCAAATATCAAAAATAATATCACATTTTAGAATTGCCACTTTTTTTCTGATTTCGAATTACAATTATCATTCTATGAGCCATAAGGAATTATATTCTCCTCATATTAGGCTTCGATTTTGCTAATTCCTTTTCGATCTTTTCCACGTTATGACATTTTGTCTCCAGTTGAGTTATGCAAAGTTCCTGATGTTCAAATTATGATAAAATTCTCCTTGACCTACATTTTCTCAATATTACGACTTAAGAAAAACTACAGAATGGTGAAAGTCAAATTACTGAATATTACTTTTTTTTCGAAAAAAGTAGAAAGGTACTACTACTCGAAACATCTTCTGTCATCATGAAATACTCGATTGAAAATTATGAAAAATGAATTGTTGATGCATCTTGCCATTCGATGAACTATCAGGATTTGAGATGATTCGTGTTATCATTTAGGAATTGATCATCCGGGTTCTTATCTTCTTTATCTCATTGATGTTCATTAGGCTTGTCTACTCTTCAGAAGTGATAAATGACGAAAATTTATATATATATATATATATATATATATATATATATATATATATATATATAAAATATGTCAATATATGTCAATTCTTGGAGGAACTTTTACGATGAAGATGAAATTTCCATAACAATTTCACAGCCTCATTAGGTATCATAGAATCTGAGTTCAAAATATAAAGATATAAGTAGAATGAATGGGACGAAAAGGTCGTATGCATTTTTAATGCACACTATACATTCGTTGAGATTGCGGTAGTCATATTATGATTCCGCACGAGCCATGTATCCTTAGTAGTAGACGTTTAGGATGCCCTAGGGACTATTTCACCATCAATCATGCAAGTATATGTATACATATACAGCGACCATTGGGTTACGCAGGATTTATTGAGGACACTATAGGTATGAGTGGTTGAATATGAGTTATTTTGTCATGTAAATCTTTCAGACATGCAGAATTGGCCATAGGATGATCCTCCGCCATTTGAATTGCATTTTTGTTCCATCACATGACGTGATTTAATGGATACGATCAATGTTGAGTTCTAGTACCATTTATTCATTTATTTATTTATTTAATACAAATAGGGATACAGATAAAATCCAACGAGTGTCCACTTATTAATCAATCAAATCAAATAGTTAGCTAATAATACCGTATAATATAGTAAGTAGACTGATGAATTATTAAAATCAATATATGAACAATATGAACGATATATGAACAAAAATATGAACGATACTATTACAACGTTATCTCTAGACGAAAATGCGTGTGAATTCTTATCTGGTGAACGAAAGCAGAACAAGGATTCCACATGTTTCTTGAAATTCAAAAATGGAAGTCTGAAGATTGTGATTTCATTACAGTATAGTTTAAACCTGAATTTGTTTTTCTGAAAGGTGTGTTAGAGGATTCATGGCTTCTTAAATCTCTGCTGGGTGTACTTAAGGATGTTTTGGACGATAGTCCGGGACAATCAGTACGATTGTTAAATATTTTATATATCATTGGAAGGTCTGACATGCTTCTTCTATCGGTGAGAGACAACATGGAATACTTACTGAGAATTGGACTGTAATTACTGTTTACTATTGGGATATCTGATTCACGAGCTAATTGTTTGACAAATTTTCTCCGGATGCTTTCGATTCTCTGCTGATAAGTTGCATATTAGGGACTCCATTCAATTGAAGCAAAATTCAGATTACTGTATATGAATGCATAATAAAGGTTCAAAAGAGTTTTAGCATTCGTGAAGTGTCTAGTGTTCCTCACTACTAATCACAAGAAGCGATTACAATTGTTAACCATTTTTTCAAGATCACGAATTTCGTTCACGGTATTCAATATATGCCCATCTATTCTGTACTGATGGTTAATTATATTCCTATTTCTTGAAGGTTATTGTGAGACATTTATCATAGTTCAAGAACAAACTAGAATTTTTGCATATTTCAACAAATGAATGAAGATCCTCTTGTAGTTTGTTACAATCAGCGAAATGTTTTATATATAGATCGTCTTCATATGATAAAAAGTTTGAATTTTTGAAACATTCACCTACATGGTTGATATAAATTATAAACGGTTAGTAACGGTCCCAAATATCTCCCCTGTGGTGTACCCCTGATGTAATCACAAAGGGGTCAGATTAGTAACCGTTCATTTCTGTGATTTGAGATCTTTGAGTGATATAAGACCATACCCACTTGTGAAGATATTCTTATTGCTAGTACACTTAGAGACATATCAATTTCAATGACTCAGAAGAATTCACAGACGATACCTCGATGATAGTCATTATTGATAGCGAATAATCAATTGTTTAAATTGAACAGGTAATCGCATGTTTCAATGATTGCTTGATTTCATTTGTAAGACATAATGTATTCTTCCAACCCTGCGAATTGATTCGAATATTCCCCAGACTTTCCTCAAAAAAATATGTAAACCTATCGGAAGATATCATTTCATATAAAATCATTGGATATGAATTTGTTCAAATACTGAATACGGTCAATTCAATGATGAGACAACTTCTTTTTGGCAATTTTGAATTACATAACAATAAAGTATCGAACATATTGGTGAAACTCTGTAACTCTTAGTTGTTTTGTGATTTTTTTTTCTTCCTGTATCTCAGAAGAGCATCGAGATGGTGACAACTGAATAACTCTAAGATATTAATATAAAATGTTGATAAAATGTTAGTGAAAATTTCTTTTATAAAAATTTCCTGCTCTAGGAAATATCGAGGTCTATTCGTATCGTCACGTTCATCGTTATATAAACGGACGAAGTGGAGTTGACAAGTATACAGGGTGTGTCACAGTGGATGGAACATTAGAAGTATCTGGAGAACAGAAAGACAGATCATTTCGAAAATTTGTGGGCGTGAATAATCAAACTTGCTCTATCCGTCTAAAATATTTGCATCAATACAGTGTTGCCGCTTGTATTAGAAAGTAGTAGCTACTTTGTTATTTCAAATGGAACACCTCGTATATCATAACATTTTTGGGATCCTTATAAAATTCCTCACAACTTTCCCACATAATTCCCTATACCTATCTGTGACGATTTTCGAGATAAAAATTATTTTGTAAAATTTTTGTGCAAAACCTGACCATTGAAAAATATAAATTCCTTCCCAATGCAAATTCACGAAATATTGCAATTTGGGTTATAGCTGCATAAGACCATCAAGTATTCTGTCGATGAACTGGATCTCAGTTTCAGCATACAGGGAGGCTCAGAAGTGAGTGTCATCCGGGCACTCATGAAAATGACTGCAACTCCATTTTTTTAAATGGAACACCCTGTATATTATCACTTATTCGAAAAGCTATAACATTTTCCATTCTAATTGGGTATACTTTCCCTATACCTATCTCGTACAGTTTGTTAATTATGATCACTTATGTTATGAATTCGTTTTCAATAAAATAAATATTGGATAGTGCTTAAGATAGTAGGCTATGAAGTTCATTCTGACAGGGAAATAACTTGTTATTTCTTTATTGTCCTCATGTATTCAAGTTGCATGTTTGTAAGAATACTATGGCAGAAAATAATTACTTGAATGCGGTTTAGATGGATTTATTCATCATTTATGGTCAATGTAACAAAAATATCATCAGAAAATGCAGCGAGTTTAATGAAAAGTATGCTGATTTACCTCGAACGAATTCGAGAAAATTCATTGGATTGAAGAGAAATTTTGAATTGCTTATATCATCATGAAAAGCTTAAAGTATCAAAGTCTAACATGTGTATTAATAAATCTAGAAAGATTTCAAAAACAGTTCAAAATTTCTCTTCAATCTAATTTCCTCGGATTTATCCGAGGTGAATCACTTCATTCTTTTCATTGAAAAGAAAAACTCCGCATGTTCTACTGATATTCTTGTTTCATTGACCATAAATGATGAATAAATCCATTTTAACCGCATTCAAGTAATTATTTCTTGCTATAGTATTTTTACACCCATGCATCTTGAATACAGGATAGCAATGAAGGAAGAACATGTTAGTTCTCTGTCAGAATGAAGTTCATAGCCTACTATCTTAAGCACTATCCAATATTTATTTTATTGAAACGAATTCATAACATAAGTGATCATAACTAACACACTGTACGAGATAGGTATAGGGAAAGTATACTCAATTAAAATGGAAAATGTTATAGCTTTTCGAATAAGTGATAATATACAGGGTGTTCCATTTAAAAAAATGGAGTTGCAGTCACTTTCATGAGTGCCCGGATGACACTCACTTCTGAGCCTCCCTGTATGCTGAAACTGAGATCCAGTTCATCGACAGAATACTTGATGGTCTTATGCAGCTATAACCCAAATTGCATTTTTTTGTGAATTTGCATTGGGAAAAAATTCATATTTTTCAATGGTCAGGTTTTGCAAAAAAATCTGACAAAATAATTTTTATCTCGAAATTCGTCACAGATAGGTATAGGAAATTATGTGGGAAAGTTGTGAGGAATCTTATAAGGATCCCAAAAATGATGTAATATACGAGGTGTTCCATTTGAAATAACAAAGTAGCTACTACTTTCTGATACAAGCGGCAACACTGTATTGATGAAAATATTTTAGACGGATAGAGCAAGTTTGATTATCCACGCCCACAAATTTTCGGAATGATCTGTCCTTCTGTTCTCCAGATACTTCTAATGTTCCATCCACTGTGACACACCCGGTATATGCTCACCTGTTCACACACACACACACTTGAACATACCTCAAATTCAAGTATCCGAATTCCTGCGAGAACATCTTTGAATATACACAGGGTTGACAGGCCCCTGACAGTGAAGACTCATGGTTACCACTGCGAAACATGTCTGTTTGAGGAGAATATATTAGATAGAATTAATGTGTTGATCCACATGATATACATGTGGATTATAAACCTTATTCGAAAGTGAATGAAATGGAAAATGATTATGAGAAATATTGGAGTTGAACCTTCAACCTTCATGTGAAAACATTCATCATCATCATTATTGTGGGGTGTCGTATGAAGATTGAATTGTGTGTTCCAGACTTGCTCCTCGATATATTGTTGAATAGGAGAAGTTTTAGAGGTGAAACAATACACTGGTTTCAGATTGATGATAATTATTTGTCGATAACTTTAGTTAGTGAATTTGGTTTGTGTATAATAGTTTGAATTTCCATTTTTATTTTTCATCTAAAGAGACTCTTACTTTGATCTTGAATAATTAATTCATACATACAATAACAAAAACATACTTATTGTGGTTAAATGAACAATCAACATTTTTTTTGACGATATTTCGTTGGATATGGTTTTGCAAGTCTTAAAATTGATACCCAGTAACAAAGTAGCTGAGAGGATTACTGAATATCTTGCATAACGTGATTTCATGAATTGTCTCAGAATTTTCAACATCGATCTGTATAATATAGTTTCATGATTTTTTGTTTAGGGAATCGATTCTATGATAAAATTATAGAATATATAATTTATTGAGCTCTCCTTATTTATATTGGATTGAAATATTTTATGAACTGGTGATCACTAGATTTGAATTTTTATCCAAACTAATAGCGTTCTGCGTTAACATGTGTCAAGGCGGGTTTTCTGATGACAAAAAATAATTGAGGTATGTCATAAATGCTCCGTTTGGGAGTAGTGTTCGAATTGTGTCACATTCTGACATGTACCTATATAATTCACTTTTCAGATTCATTGGTGAAAAATAAAAATCATCATTAAAGGTTTTTACAAAACTCTAGTCAGATATTGAATGCATGAAGTGTCAATTCAGATATTCTCTATTCAATAACTGTTGTTTCATACGGGTCAATATCCCAGAATATTAAAGACACACCGTATAGTTTCAACTGAAATGTCTATCCCAAATATTTTTGAGAATTAATACTAATCATTACATTAATGTCACTATTCAACGAATCTTATATCTTCATCATGTAATAGAAGAGAGTACTATCACAGAGGTATCATGTTGTCTAATCGCGAATAATGATAGTCATTCGGAATGAACAGTTCATAGTATATTATTGTGACTATTGTGAATCGTTATGTTGATTATAGGTTGGATATTGAAATTAGAACAACTATCAATTGAAAATAAATGTTAAAGGCTAATTATGATAACATGATAATAGCTAGATGATTGTGTATTGCTGGTCTTCTAGATAATGTGCCTGTAATCTTGGTGGTTTTGAATTAATCTTGTATTAATAACGATAATTATTTTCAGAATCGACGTACCCGCCATTTATTGTGTTTCTCACAACCATGTAAATGTGCGCATTCACCAAAATTTTTGTTTTCTTGAAATTCACATGAAAACGAGATGCAAAAACGAAACATTTGAAATCAATATCTCAAATGATGCAAAATTGAGTTGTACTAGCTAATTACTGTACTTCCACCTATCCAAAAGTACGTCTTGTATCTCAATATCTCATATCATCACCGTTTCAAAAAAATTCACGAATATACATCAATCATTTAGAGGTTGGATTATAAATATTTCTCCTTCATATTCGTGAAATCGGTATTTACTGATTCCTCATGAAGAAATTCGGAGTACATGAAATTACACATTCAAGCTTTGTTCAGAGTAAAATGAGAAATATTTACGCTAGTAAAATGAATGCTGCGTTCCGGTATTTGGTTTCCTCTGATTCCTGTGAGGCACACTGAGAAATCTCAAGTATTGAACGTGTTTTATTCAGTATGAAGGCAATTTCGGTTCAACGAATCGAACTGAAATGATTCTTATTATTTTCGCTCTATCATGTCTGATGTCATCCATAGATATTGGGGTAATGATTCATATACTTCTCACAGGATCTTCGTTTGACAGAAATATATATGTTGATTTTCCGAGTCAATATAACTCTATTACAACTCCCTGAACTGTATAACCATCTCATCTCTCTTTCTCTCTGAATTCTGATCACATTTTGAAATCGTTCTTTGTTTCCATGTCACATGTAATCTATAGGTATCCACTCGCTCTCTGGAGAATGATAGACGTCGAATGGAAAATGACACATTCATGTGTGAGTCATCAATGAATCATTCACATCTTTCAATCGATGAAAACATTGATAGATCACTATTAAAGAACTTGTTCAGCTTATATAGAACTCTGAGTCCATCTCATGGCAATACTCACAAAGGATGTGCAATGCGAATATCCTGATAGAATCTTCGTGGAAACTTCATCACAGCTTGTGCTATCTGAGTTTCAATCAATGTATGCAAATTGAATTAGTCTCGAGTAGATTTGATAAAGACGTCAAGACAATATTCAAGTACCTTCTAGACTATTAGTGGAATATGTAAGGAAACTTCACGAATAAGTACAGGTAAAGTCCAAACTGTAACTAGGACAACTTCGAGTAAGTGGAAGTGTTCTTCAAGTTTCAATTGGCGATTCGAAACAAGCGATACATACGCCCTCTAACAGATAAATTTGATATTCCAACAAGACATATGGATTTGGACATAGGTTATTGGTCCTCATCCAAGGTTTGCAGTTATTTTGTTCCGAAAATTTGATATCAATTTTTATTTCTTTCATGACGTATTAAATAAGTTCAACCATTCATCCAAGTACTTTGCCTTTTGTCTCATACGAAATGATTTGTCAATTGAACAAATTGAGATGAGAATCAAAAGTGAGGTTATGAAATGTCCGTTCAAGATGTTGCAGGCGATAATCCTACATTTGAATTTGCAGCACGACGCGGATGAAATTAGTGACCGTTCTCCTGAGAATGAAGTCTCAGAATCATACACACCAGCTCGACTCGTTAATAATTCATTATAAGAACACGTGTGTCAAGATTTTATTTCCATGCAAGGTGACATATGTCGTCGCTGTGAAATGGAGCAAGACTCGTTCAACTTCCAGGCAGATTCTAGCTCATGTAGCATTCATAAGGCTAGGAACTGCACCCATAGCACTCGTACCTCTCAGCCCGATCAGGATGCAAGTGTCATTGCAAATTCCCTGTGGCCCTGTTCCAGTTATTCAAAAAATGCTCAACATCCTATACGTGGCTATGGAATCTGAATGATAATCACGTACCAAGAAAGATATAAAGGAATACTGATTGATATTTGGTGCAAATGAATGAACGTTCAACATTACAGGATGTCTCCTTTCGTGGGAAGTTTAATAAAAAAAATTGTCTATCCAATTTTTGTCCATAGGGAACAAGATGCAGTGGGAAAACATATTGACGTCATCACTATTGGAATCATGACGTCATTTTACATTTTGTTGAGCAAGTGAGAGATATAATCAACGTTTCTGAGTTTTTCCTCAATGGCCAATCAAGCAACGTAATATTGACTCGTTTCTACAATTTTAACAGTCCAATCCAAGTTGTTCATTTTGGAAATCAAGAATAAATTCTTCAATTCATGCATATATAAGTGAATTGAATATCGATAAGAGTATTCTCGCTGATATCTTCTGATGAATTATGATGAATATTGATTTCGATATCAAGAATTTATTCTGGACTATATGAGATTAATCCACTGCATGAAGTTATCTGTGCTTATATCAAATAAGTCGTGAGATACGATAAATTAATACAACGGAGTTTAATCCCGATGCAAATCAGAATCTAAAACGCTGCACAATTAAATTGGTATCCGAAGCTGCCTTAATGGTCCGCATAATCTTGAAGTATGCACGGAATCGTGTGTATATTTAACTAGCAAGCATGCATTAGCTATTTTGAGACTAGAAAATCTATTCAATGCAGTTTCTACCGCAAATAAAACATTGTATCCGATTTCATGGAAAAAATAACTATGTATATTGTTTTTTTCTTGTCACTATGTGTTTGTTGGATTTCATTGTATTCTCAGAATATACTCACTGATTTTATAAAGAAATGGAACAAAGTGGAAAATCGTATCGTCGATAATTGAATCGAACATTGCAGAGGAAAATGTCTCATGTTGATCACTATTTTGTTCCTTTGAGTCAATATCCGGAAATCAGACATTAAATAAACTCAAAATACTGACAAAGGAGATTATTTTGTTGAAACAAAATATAATAACGATTCGAATAATTCTTAAGGAAGAAATGATTAGAATATTGTCTACAATTGATTAAAAGCAAAGAAACAGAAGAAACAATGTGTCTATACAATCAAAATTTGCAACTCTTCCGAAGAGGAGTTTTTAATCATTTCATTTCCTGTCTCCATCATCTTTTGGATGATCGCAGTTGAGATTGAAATCACAAGCATGCACGAAACGATATTCTAATATGAATCAAGGAAACATCTGCATAACCTCTCGATCATATTCCACCCACTTCCTTCTCATGAATGTAGGAAATGTAAAATAATCCTTAAATTTCTTTTCAGTGCGATAT
The DNA here is from genome assembly GCA_037013635.1 of Plagiodera versicolora. Classification (NCBI taxonomy): domain Eukaryota; kingdom Metazoa; phylum Arthropoda; class Insecta; order Coleoptera; family Chrysomelidae; genus Plagiodera; species Plagiodera versicolora. The sequence goes on from CM072990.1 coordinate 6,305,778, forward strand.
TATAACGAACCCTTGATCAGCTCCGAAAGTAATAACTCTCCAGCTCGACATCAAATCCTCATTTCAAAGGTATCTGATTATGTTGTCTGTAGAGTTCATTAATGTACATCGAATGGATCAAGAAGTTAGGGTTTGCCGACAGACGTTCAAGTTCTAAGTGATAACAAGGGTGAGGTCTTCGGCGTATCTGATAGCTCTCCATGGTTCGTCCAAGATGTAATAGATTCTTTTTTTTTAGCAACTCTCAGAGAATGATAATCCACCTCTACTGAATCCTCCTGAATATCTGAATAAGAAACTTCACGTTTCATCTGTATTAGTAGAAAGACATAACTCACCTCACCAGAGATCAACAGCTTTTCATATATCATTCATATCAATTCAAATGCAACGTCTGTTCAGGAATTTGAAGGTGAAATAAGTCAGTTCCTATGAATATGCAGGAACAATCAAAATCTCTGAAGAGTTGCTTATTATGCAATCAAAATCAATACCGATGTAAACTAATTCATACTCATACTCATAATCAGGATATGTGGGCAGAAATCAGTCAGAATCAAACTTGAACAAAATAATTCACAAATGAAATGCACTATTACTAGTGGGTAGAGGGACTGTGAGGATTTTCAGCTCCAGAAAAACCATCATGTGATCGGTGTGATGCTGCCAAATATATAGGAAGTTCTGAGGATGCCATGTTGTACAAGAAATTTGACTGATTTGACAATTCAAATTCCATCTTGCCATTTTTCCAATATCATAATATCCAGGTATATGAAAAATCAACTGAAACTTCACTTTCCATATTGATGTTAACTTCAACGTCCTTATAATCGCCAGTGACTGAAATATATGTTATTTGGAAATGAGATTGATGTTATGCACATATAATACAGTAGGTCAGCTGTCCTGAATAACCTCGGATGAAATAGCGTGTATAAATCGCCGAAATAGATATGTTTATTTTGATGGGTTCGCAATGTGGTTGCTGGAGTTTTGCTTATGCAAATATAAACGAGCCTTCGTTCACATAATATTTCGAAAAGTATAAAGTTCAACATGTGTAACACTACGCTTTTTGGTTGAAATGCAGCATTGCTGTTGAAGCTACAAAACAGTAAGAGAAATATGATTACATTTCCACCCATATTTCCTCATTCGGTTCGAAAATGAGTACTTGGTTCATTCAATATGGGACTTTCTCGAATTGATATCATATTGGGATACTTATAGCAGGACTCGAATATCTGGAATGTATTCTGAAGACACCGATAATATTTATGTTAACCAATTCGTTTTTTCATGTTAGTGAAAATATTGAAAATGCTACTCTACTCTTTCGAGTTATTGAATGAAATTTCCAAACTCCACAAAGAACTTTCAGATATGTATATAGCAATCTTGTTCTTTAAAGAAAATCACTAACTACCTGATCACAAGACAGATGCACTAATTACACTCGTTTATAAGTTTTTTTTTAATTGGCATCATCATAGAATCGAAAATACTGAATAAAGAGACATTCTGTTCATTTTTCTTTCTGTCAGCAGTATCCTAATAATCATAATAATATAATGATAATCTGTTTTATTTCCTTGAGACAATAATTACATTGTATTGGAAACGTCAAAATTCTTAAATATATAGTTCAACATAGGAAACGGAGAGCAATACAAAAAAAAATATTGAAATCATTACTACTGTACTGAACAAATCAAGAAATCCTGCATAGTATGAATACTAAGGAGTAGAAAAAAAAATAATATCCTAATTTGAATATCCCTCCTTCTGAAAAACTACAGTAGGTATGAATTCCAGCAAAATCAGAATCCCACACATTTTCAAGTCTAAACCATTTGAAAAACTAATTCATTTGATAACTGCTCCAGAAAATTCATAGCAGCTATGAACCCATTCCTCATTCGTATTCTCACCTCGTGAAAGACAATCTTGGCAAAAAAATTTACGACTCCTAATTCGATTCCGAGCAATAATTCGAAGTCATGACGCGTTATGGTAGACGGATATATTCGACTCTCCTACTCTTATTCAGACCGAGACCGCAATCATTAGGTTCCAGAATAATATCCGGCGACAAACATTCAAATTTTTCCCTAATCACATTCCGAACTGAATTTCCTTCTTTACGTATCTCATTCTCCAAATCAGGGTCGCAACCCTTGGTATCAGGAATAGGGGTTGGAATATCTTCTGTACTCCAAGTTGACGATTGGTAAGGTGGGGGATTGCCCAAACATTGAGGAAATTTTGATGGTTCTCGTGTTTCTACACCTGTAGCGCTGCCCTCTCTTTGTCACTTTGTCAGTTAATCACAAATCAGATCCGATCAACAGTGCCGTAATTTCCAGACCTGTGCGTACGTCCGTGAATACATTCAACAAAATACGACGTATAGGAATATATCCTCAAGCCATGTACATCAAATCATAGGACACCCTGTATATCAAGAGTATTTAACATGATTGCTAAAAGGATAGGACCTGATATCTTGCTTGAAAACAATTGCAAAACATTAATACTTTATCACTGTTTTTTTTGAAGGTTTTTATGGGAAAACTGTCTATCAATTCGACCACGATCATATACACAGGTCTGGCAACTCGTATGGTGGGAGGTGGCCCAAACATTGAGGAACTTTTTGTGGTTCTCACATTTCGCCACCTGCAGCGCTGTCCTATATTGTCACTTTGTCAGCCAGTTATAAATCAGATCCGATCAGCTCTTTGAAAGTGGAATATTTATTTATTCGAGAGAATATTGCAAGATATAATATTTGTCATTGATTTCATTTACCATTCATGTCCTAACCGTTTGTTTTGTTACAATACGAACTGTCGAAGATTTATCAGGTGATTATACCCTTAAATCCTCCTAGCGGATAGTTATGGCAACTTTTTCGTCAAAAATGGTGCCACTTCCCACCATTCATAAAATGCCGTAGATTCCAGACCTGAGTATATGATCGTGAATTCGACACACAACCTTGTCAAGAATGTCTTGTCAAAATTGACATATGATGAATATATCATTCAATTATCGATATCGAGTTGGTGAAGAATACAACCAAAGCGATAAACTGTCATAAACGCGTTAATCTAGAACAAGACAACAAGATGTAGAAATGTAGAAATCCAAAGACCTTAACAATCCTCTATGAGAATGAGACAATCCGAATATTCCCAACTGATTATTATTGACTATGAATTAGTTCACAAAGTTCGTCAGATTAATATCGCAGCTATAAACTAAATATATTCCGCGAATGGGGTCACAGAATCTGATACCCCGTACTATGATACACTTGCTGTTATTCCCTTGGGATCACTAGGTGCTATGCATTCGTAATGTCCCTATGAAATCCTGTGGAAATGGTATTCTAGTTTAGAATGAATTGATTAATTGACGCATGAAGTTTGCGAATTAAATATTTGATGTTCCCCCACAAATATTGGGGTTGTTTTCCCATGGGGTATGTTTGATTAAAAATGAAGGAATATAGTTATAAAAAAACATGTCCCAGAAGCGAAATGAACTTGAAAGTACAAGGACATCATGAAAAAGTTATGAAGTGATTTTGAGCTGATCAGAATTGAGGACATCAAATTTGGTCACTTCAATTTCACGAGAATAACTGATATCAAATATCATGAGAATTTGCACTTCCATTCTATTCTTCAAATTCGTTCATTATGCAAGTCTGTAATAAAGTTCCACCGAAGAAAGCAGAATGACAATTTTACTTCAATATGGCACTTGAGGAGAGTGGTGAAAAATTTTTTTTTATTATTCATCGCCATTCAAATCATCTTATCACTGTACAATTCATGATTTCCATATTTTATATCACAGATACATTGTTCATTCTTATTTTCGAATTCACAATTTATTGTATATGTATCAGTATAACAGCATCGAGAATTGATGATTCGGTAAACAAAAAGAAGGAAATAATGACGAGATATATTTACTCTCTCAAAGAAAATTCATGCCTCGAACAACTTTCTTTTTGGAGTCAACAGCATCATATATTTTTATCAAATATCCGTATTCCCTTCACGTTCGATATTCGGCGATAAAGATAGCGTTCTTTCATTTCCGATATTATTACTGTTATTTATTTACGACAGGGTGCTTATCGAATTCGAATTTGAATGGATCGTCCGCTCAATATCTGTAAATATAAAACTGACTTTCTCTGGAGAACAAAAGAAGAGAAGACCGTTCAGCTTCGCTATTCGAAATGACAAATTCATCTCGACGTGGGTGACCATTCCTCCATAAATCTGGAAAAGTTGGGACAGCAACCAGGATAGATTAATGAATCAGTTATATATTCAAGTCGAGTCTGCTTCAACTGTTTCGTGAGGAATGAGATTGAAAAGTAATCATTACTGTTAACAGATTCTTTGTCCAAATTCCCATCGTTGATAATTAATTATATCTCCATTTCGTGAGGATTTGGTTGAGACCCACTTCTCGAGGATCATGGAAAGAAATAAGTGAAGTTGGGTTTGGATACATTTCAATGCTTGTCAGCAGGATTTATACTTCATATGAATAAAATAAGGGGGAATATATATTTCGCAAAGGCGACCTGAATCGATCTTTCAATTCAAATATGTGTGCCGATTTCGATAGAGTGTTTTCTTTGTTATATCCTATACCACACAGAGCAGCATTTTCATTATTCGTATTTCAGTAGAGTTTGATTTCCATAGTTTTTGAATGATTGGAAATATTATTGCATTCGAAACAGAGATGAGATATACATGTTTTTGTCCGAATTGTTGAATCCATCAAATGAAGTGAAAATGAGATAGTTTTATGAAATCGATCGAAAAAAATGTTTTGGAATTAAAACTCTTTTATCAATCTGTATCATCTAAGAACTCCCCACGACTTCGTTGATTTTGAAAACACACAATTGAATCACTTTCGACTTCATCTATCAACATTGTTATGGGAGTAATAGAAAGATTCGTTTAAAAATATCAGGATGATATTTTTTCTGTCGATTCTACAAACATAATTGTCGTTTTCCAAATGCTTTTCGTTCCGGAGTATTCTATGGACCAGAATCGAATATTTCAAGTAGAATTCTAGACCAGTAATCGATTTCAAGATATAGACACTTCATTTTCAGGCGAAGATAAAGAATGTGCCGATGCAAAACGATTCAATTCATCATATACAAATTTATGGGGATATGAAGGAAATAAGAGAAACTTCCACATCCATAGCGGAATCCATTAGTCTTTCAGACAGTTTCAATTGCCGTTATCATTTTTGTGGTGTCTTCAATCCGAAGTCATCTTCCTTCCACGTTCTTGACATTCTCTCATAAAAGATATCCATATACAGTGATGATAAACATGAGTATAGGTAGGATTTGGAGTGAAAAACGATTCCTGGAAAATAGATATAGTGAAAGTAAGCCTATCGCCATTACTCATATGTTTATGAAACTTATAGTAAATGGAAAACTAAGTATTGAATTGGCGGTTCATGAATTCTTTTTGACATTCATTTGAGTACAAAAAAGTTATATAACCTAACTAACCGAATTCCTGGATGGTTAGTAAACTTTTCTATTGATACTCAGTATCGTTAGTTTTTTCAACTTAGTGATTGAGTCAGTCAGCATGTTTGAAAGCTAAAGAACATCTTTTTTCGGGATGAGAAATGCTTTTTCATTAACAAATGAATTATGGCCTGCTCTGCCTATAACGTGAAAACTTTTCTATAATACTCGTGAAATAATTATTATATTTCTAAATCATTTCCAGCAGAGTTTATTCTTCTGTCGTTCTTTCTAAGTCAATCAGTAACTCAAGAGACGACCATTGTTAAATACATTTCAGATTCCCTTTTCCGGAATGATGTCTCAGCGGAATCAAAGTTTCTACTTCCTTACCCCATTACAATTAAGTGAATTGATAGATATTATATCAACTTCTGTGAAAAAAAAATCATCTTCAAAAAAGACATCTTCAATTTTTCGAGAGATACAGGGTGGTTTTGAATCTTGGTAATTGGCGTTTTTACCGTTATTTATCAAATAGTGATCAATTATTTGTTGTTTCAATGCCTATCGGAGAGGAATGCTAATTTCTCAGGCCTGAGAATCTTTTATCATTCTGCTAATGCTAAAGTTTTTTTTGAATATGTTGCTCAGTTGCTATTGGTCACTAATGTTCTCAATGTTTGTTTCATAAAAGACTTCTGAATTGAGGAGTAGTCATGACGTTGGTAAAATGAAAGAGTTCTCATGAAATAAGTGGGTGTTTTAAGAAAGAGCGCATTTAGACTTTTTTTTATATAAAACTTCTCACGAAAGGAGACATCCTGTAATGTAAAAATTAGGATTCCATTAAGTGAAAATATGTTTTGCTACAACTGCTATGAAAAGTAGCGTATTTTTCATAGCAGTTATGAATCGTCAAAATGTTATTGGCGACGCGGCTTGTTATTCGTTTCCATGGCAACTACTGAAGGCTCTATCTTATTGGTCATACAGTGCTCCTCAAAAGTCCCCTCCCCCCTCTTTTCTTTGGAAAGATTATACATAAACAAGTGGAATTTGGAAACTGAATATTAAAGGTTGCAAACTGCCCTACTAGGGATGATAGATGACGAAATCTTCAAAGATGACGTCACAAGGCCATTGTGACCAATAATTTTAAATGGAACCCAACGGCAAGCGACACCTATTTTAAAAGGTATCGAAAAAACCTATACAATGATACTAATTTTGTAAGGGGCGGAGGGGACTTTTGAGAAGCACTGTATGTCGTGCGATTTACTCTACAGATGCTACCGTATTAGTTGTTGATCGTGCTCTCTTTTTACGGTAAAGTTGAATCGTACAGTTTTTCGTCGCACAGTGTTAAATAGACAGTTACATAGTTGGCGAGTTGTACAAATGTCCTCATTTTCTGTAGGGGGAGTAGAAAAAGTAGTTTTTAATTTTCTTCCAACTTCTTTCTTCTACAGTATATGTGTTAGTCAGAGACAATAAAAGGTTACCTCGATAAATATTCGACCATTTTGATTGCATGTTGATTTCGAGTGAATTTTTATAAAAATTGAAAGGCGCAAAATCTTTCGATGAAATTTTGAAGGTCGAAAGAAATAGTCATAACCATATCATAATGGAAGACGAAACTGTGACTCTGTTGAAAATGCTTCAATTATTCAAATATCATGTCCTACAAATCATATGCGAGTTGGATTCCCAATGACGTCACCAATAAATATATCAATACACATAACTCAAACCTTGTTTCATTTTCATCTTCTGGTTTATAGGTGCGGTCATTCATCATACATACCTGTGAACAAAAAAAAACATTTGTTATATCTATGTTCCATTTCAGTGGTATCAACATTCTAAATGGATCATGAACTATTCAATTTCAATTATGAAAACAAGAATGGAGAAACTCTATCGCACTGGTTGAATTATCACCATTTTAATTTCCCTAGTGCTCTGAGACTTTACAGATGAATGCTTGGTTGTGAACACGCAGATGTAAGGGTATTAATTAGTGGAACAGGAATGGTTCGCTCATTAGGTGGAGGACGTATACAAATGGAGAACATGGATTGTCAACATTGAAACAGATGACAAAAAACACTCCAGATAGACAAAGAGGGAATAATCAGGAGAGAAAGTCAGTTTGTTTCAGGATTTGAGAGGTCATCTGGGTAATACTTGTGGCAAAAAGCAAAACTGTTTTGTTATGGAAAAGTCTGGTTGAGAATGATTCTCTCATTATATTTTTCATTCAGATGCATATCAAAATCGTTTCAGAAGAGACAGACATGTGATGAATATCTTGGAACTTTGAAATTGACTCATTCGAAACTGAATAAATATGTGATAAAACAAAATTTAGATATTCAAGCAATGGGAATTCATCAGAACCCTATCGGAAAACGTATCAGTTTGCTTTTCTTTGGTGAATTCCTCTATTACGGAACATCATGTGCTGCAAGTTTCGGACGAATCATTTAGAGGGCCCGTGTAGTACAGGCATGTATAATTTTTTTCACGATTATCCTTCATCCCAAGAATGTATATCTCAGTACTTTGTAGCGATATTCCTTATACATGCAGCTCCTTCTTGCGTTCAATGATTCACACATTAATCCGAATGCTCTTCCTTCATCTCCGGGATCCAATTCCAGCTTTCATCCTGTGGATTCGCCGTGTTGATGAATCCGTTTTTGCTTGACTGTAACTGCGGTAAACATATTTGTGGCGTCGGCCAATTGTGATTTGTTTCATCGCCAGAGGCAACTTATACGCTACGCCCCCTCTTAATGAAATATCCTCAGACTTGAAAATTGCATAGGAAATTACATGTTAAATTGGTGAACGCCGAATCTTATTGGTGGATACGCATCGAAGGCGCTATTGGCGAAGATTAAATTGGATTAGACGGCGTAGACTGTATATTTTTAGGGGAATTGATTCGGTACAGGTAGAAGGACCTGGGGTCTGGAGATGAGATAAGGTTTTTTCTTGAGTATTTCATCAATGATTTGAATAATCAAGAGTCTTTTTAAGAGAATTCGCTGAAGTGATAATCACTTTATTCGACACTCTTGAATAATACTGAGAAATATATTTGGTATCAACAAAATGAAGGACCATTTGTTTTTGCATTGGTGGTAAGAATCTATTTCCATATTTTCTTCCGATAGATACGGTTAATTGATGGTTGCGTAGAGTATATGGCATAAATCATCATTTTACCTACAGGATTATAGGTAATCTACATTTCATGATACATAATTCTTCAATCAGAATCATACGAAGATGTCAACTGGACTGGATTTCATGAAAATGCATAATTCTGTATCCTCAAATATTTAGAATATTCTCTGATGACAAAGGACTGAAAACCAAAATCCATGTGATCCCATCAATATAAGGAGCAACCATTTGAGAACAATCAAATGATATTTGCAGTAGAGCTACATTCAGTTTCAGAATAACTCTGAAAAACTCAGAAATTGTTTTTTCCACCTTTTCAATCTCATATCGACTGATCGTTATTTTGAAGAATGTGTCTATTCAAAAAATTTATTCACTACAGACTCAAAACGTATTCACGAACAATAACTTTTGTATCGATTTTATGATGTCCCAGTTTCTTTAATTCGAAATCATATTTATATTCGATGTATAATTTTGGTGCATGAACTCATCATCATCATCATCATTATTATTATAATTCTATTGAGGTATACCGTATGAGAAGTATTTCAGCGGAACTTGTCAACATTTGCAGGCACCAAAATGATCCATTAGTATAATTACCATGATCAACTGCTTGGAATATCGTGGATCATTATTAATTAGATTTGGCATCATGCCATCACTGATACTTTAAATATTGGAATTTTATCAGAGATATTTGGACAGAAAAATTCATATAGAAGAATCTCAATGGATTGGATATCTTATAGCTACAGGAGAGAAACAAACGTATAATCAGTCTGGAATCAATCGATTTATTCGATTGAAACTGACAACTCAAAAAATCATGAATTTCAGTTGCATCAAATAAAATAAATTCATGATTGAACGTTCAAAAGTTACTTGAACAGTATGGATATCTATTTCATAACCTAACATAACTTTTTGAATGTCTTAACTTATGATCATCAATATCCGTTCTATTGTTTTATCTCAGCGATCTTATTTTAGAATGATAGATGTTTACGATGCGAAATTATCCATTGACAATGTCACCAATATGCTAACACCCACAAAATATTTTCTCAACCCTATCAAAATCCACAGTATTCATTATCTCCTTGTTTTCCCAAAGTTAGCTCAATTGATTGATGAAACTCCCAGTATGCAGTATGATAATCTGTTTTCCGCTAATTATTTTCCGAAACTTTCCGCCAATGTTGTACTAATGACTGTATAAAATATTTTCTACAATCTTTAACAATTCCAAAGTTATCTCAGAATATAAATTAAGTCAAGCGAGTTACATAATACACTGCTTCAAAGCTGAAATGTTCAACAAACTTTTCTCTAGGTTACATAATATTTCACTCGCGTCTGTTTTTTCGAATAATTATAATCATTAATCGACGAGTTTCAATTTCACTTGAATACCATACCATGCATTATTTCATATATTTCGTTCGGGGAGCATGCATTACTCTTTTCAATACAATATCTCAATAATTATCGTTTTCGTTAGAGATGTTGATGATTTTCGTTTGAATATACCCATATAAGATACAACTTGAAACGAAAGATTCGACATGTATATATTTTCGAAAGAAAAACATTAAATATGCATTATTTCTTGAGTTGACCAAACTCAACATGTTTATAATATCAATTGAAAATATCCTTTCAAATAATATGATGGTAAAGCGGTCAATCGACCTCAAGACTATCTTTCTATCCCAATTTTTCATCTCGGTATCACAAATTTTCCTGTTTCTGTGTGTGTTCTTACTGCATTATGGTTTCAGTAGTTATTGGATGCAGTCTGCAGTATGAATAAAAAACTGTCGAAAAGAACGATACAAGTCTATGTGCTGTGAATTGAAAACTTCCAAACAGCAGCACTTTTCATCACATTATTCATATTCTCGCTATCAACATTGGCACTGAACCACAAACATGTTTGCCAAATTCGTGGATACATCATAAATAAGAAAACTAGATATACGTCTTCTAGTTTATTTCTCCTGTTCCAAAGATGCTACCGATATTTCAAAGAAAATATACAGCAAATTCAATATACTAGTGAATAGTGCATCTTAATACGCAATATGCAAGAAAAACTGCGAAATTCGAAATAAATACTTTTGTCATAAGGAGCTTGTTGAAATATCATCGCATAACTATCCCATTTTGTATAATTTTTCTTCGGGAAGATAATTTCTTGCAGGATCATTAATAACTAGGTGAAATTATCCCAAAATCAGGATACATTTTCCTCGGTATGTTTTTTGGGCTATGAGTTCATTCATCAAACTAAACTTTTTTTCAATGTTCAATAGTAGTGATAATATTTAAAAATCATATACAGGGTGACCCAACGAAAACGTACCGGAAAGTATAACAACCAGGAAGGGATTTTATCGAGAAAAACCTGAAACACGTCAACTTTGTATATGGGGCAACTTTTGACGCAAAAAGTATAGCCCAAACTTCACCCTCATAGGCGGGGGTAGCATCCCCTGAATTTTTGCGAATGGAAATGGGGATCAAATAATACCTCGTTGAAAATCCCTTTTGATTCCCTATGCATTGCTATTTTATTTTTGAAATTCCGTCCACTCTTTGCAAAGATATTGACCTTTGAAATGTCGCTAGTGAATTTCTCATAAAATACAAAAAGTAAATCAATTTTACTTTCCGGTACGTTCTGGTTGAGTCATACTGTATAGTGATATATTCATTCAATCTATTGCTTTTTTTGAATGTCATCTTCTTCTTAAAGATCATTGAAGTTTTGTATCAGTCAACGTGATTTTTTTCTTCTTGAATCCGTTACATTATACACTCCGTATTATCCGTCTGGTCTAAAAAGAAAAAAAAATAATTTCTCATGTCGTCAATGATGTTGATTCCATCTCATTCCTCCTGATGTCATGCTTGATGACATCAGATTCCTGGTCGATTGTAAAAGTTCCTGTATGAAGTTGTCTTCCAAGAAAATATCGACCCAGTCTTTCTAGTGCTTCCTTCGTTCCAAGCTAGCACCTCTAAAACGCTACCAGAGACATACATCACGAGTTGCAAACATAAAGCTGGCAGTCCGATGTGTCCAAATGTTGGCAGAATTTCACGAAAGAACGGTCGTAAACAAAAACGAAATCAAAAATAAACTTCCTATCATTCTATACGTCGACTGGTACATTTATTTATTCCTGCGGACCGGATGCACAAACTTTTATCACATTGCGCTCGTTGCCTTGTGAGTAGTGAAATACGAGAAGTTATATTCCAGACACCATAACCGAGATAGATACAAAGATGAAATAACAAGATTGTCACTGTATCAAGAACGTTTGACGATTTAGAAATTTATTTTGATATCGCCTACAAAGCTTTAGGCCTTGAATGGCATTTCTGAAGTCTTAACTCCAATTGGTTGTGATGTCTTATTTCTTACAGGAAACTATTTTTTCATTCTTTCAAATAATATGTATGTCGCTGATGAAATTTCATCTAGAAATATGAATAATGCGTTATGTTATCTATTCCATACATGATATATTTCATAAATATGCATGCGAATTAATTTTGATGCAGAAAAAAAATCTGTCGAAACCAAATTAAACTCATCAGACGAAACCTAATATAGCTGTCGATATTTTGGTAACCTCGGAATTACAGGAAGACTACTGTTGAATTCAAAAATCTAGACAAGAAATACAACATTGGACACATATCGTTATTGGGGTTTATTTTCCTTGTATTCACATCAAATATAAAAACATTTTGTTCCCTCACATATTCAGTTAGAATAAGAACTTGAAATTATTTTGTCCATTAGCTCATGGATAGGAGAGGTGACCATTCCTTACATATGGAGTTATAATAATTAGAAGTTGTTGCAATCTCACTGTCAAAAGACGTCGCATGTAAATTTTACCTCGTGCAATTCATTTAGAATTGGTTCGTTTGGTAGATGTCATTGTGAAGTTAAAAGTTTTATGAAAAATGTTGCTTTCATCTACAGAAGGGTTCTACTCTTTTATTCGACGTGAGAGTTACCAACCGTGATCTAAAAGTGCTTCAATTTCGAAGTTTTTGCAGTGAAATAATGTTTATAACGGTTTTTTCATGGATCACTTTGATTCCATCGTCAGTGTTATTATCATCCATCAATAATAGTATCATTACCTACGGCAGACATGAGATATCAGATAATTATGAGCACTTCACTCATTACTTGAAAGTGCTCCAAATTAAGGACATGTTTCCACTTAGTGGACCCAAGACTGCATACTACCCCTAGAGTTTCTGTTTTTGGTTGATCCATCGGACTGATGTGAGTTTCATTTCGAAATCATGAGTTGACAATATTTCATTTACAGAGCCTGTTATTTTCATGTGACAAAGTTTTCCAGTATCTTTGCTGACTTTATACATATAGATGTTAGTTGTTTAACAATTATTCCAATAAAGAATCCACAGTTTTCATTGTTTTTTAATAGTGGAATGAATTTTATTTCGATTCCAAAAATGAGAGCTGAAATAGCTCTTTACTTTCGGTGATTGGATTTTGTCGATATTTTGAATTGAATATTCCAAGTTGTTTCTTTCTACAAATATGTGTGCCTGATTCCTCTATAAAATTATATTGAATCTGATCACTTCTGGTCCCATGTACCGATTTCTAATTCACTCACTCGTCTAACTGACCCCGTGAAATATTCTGTGAATCATGAAAAAGTTCTTCTTTTTTCAGCTATTTATCTAGTCGAGCGATCTTTTTCATCGCAGCCAAACTAATTCCGTAATAATATAATTTGTGTACCAAGCAAAATTAACAGAGCTTATTTTAATTAAGGCATGTCGAGTTGGCTTTGTTATTTAGTTTTCGAGCTTTTATGCTTTGGTGTATAAATTTATTCTGTCAGTATTCTTTCCCACTGAAATGGCCTACATACTAGATACCTGGCAAGTTGCCACTGTGTGACTTCATACTTTATCATTTCTGTTAGTGGTTTTCCACATTTTGATAGTGGAAAATACTTCGTTTTACAACAACAACATCAGAAGTATCTACTCGATTGAATCATGAGAGGATAAATTATACAATTATTTTCAGGAAATTAATAATTAGAGAAGTGATCTCTTGAGAAGTTTCCATAATTTTCTTTCTATTGAGTGTATCTTCAGTTAATTTCGAATTATGATAGCCATCTTTTTTTGTCTAATTAGAAGCAATTTCAAAGAGAAAATCGCGATACTTTCATGGAAATATACCCATTGAAAGTTTCTTTTTATTTCTGGTGAGCTTTCCATTGAATTGTCTCGTCTGAATTGTGATAACGAACAATTAGAAACTGAAACTTTTCTCATAATGTCTCATTATATCTGGGGAAAGATGAAGTATGATCCCGTTGAAACTTTATCTGGAAACATCTTGAATATTCAAACTCATTTCATGAGAGATACCAGCGAATTTCCATGTTTTGTCCATGGCATCAAATATCGGTAATGAAAGATGAGGAATATCTTCCATTCCTTATTATATTTCAAAGTCAATTGTTTCAGTTCATCCAAAGATCTCGCTATCATTTAGCAAAATATTTCAAAACATTGCATGGGTATACAAAATCTAAAAAGACACCGGTTCCGAAAAAACTAGCTGAAAATGAGAAAATGGTAAGAGAATCGTGGTGTTTCTTGGCTGAAAATGGAGTGAAATCACAAAATGTATGAGAGAGATCATTTGACATAATACAATCGAAACTTGATCTAGAAGTTTGTTCGAATAATAAGATACTGCTTTTCAAATAAGCACCTCGACATTATGGGCATAACTATGATTCCTCCCAGAATTCCGATAGTGGCATAACGGGAAACACACTTTGACAGTACTGTGATGAACCCTGAGATTGTGAGAATTTCATCTGTCCGGAGGTCAGCACCTTATGTCCATAATATTGGTTAGCCTCATGACCGTCGATTCGTTTCTCAGCATCGCTGGTGAATGAAGACAACGAAGAAAACTAGACATGATTATAATTGTTTAGCGTATTTATTCATCCATTCATTTATAAAGGGGGAATACAAACAGGATTGACCCAAAAAAGTATTCACTCACAGGTTATTTCTCCAAATAGTGAATCTATATAAATCTAAAATGAATTTTGATGGATCTAAAAATCAATAAAGAATTCAAGTAAGGAGGTACATGTAGTGAATGAAATAAGTGAATGAAAAGAAACAAAAAGATGAAAAACATACTCATACAATATGCATATATATATATATATATATATATATATATACATACATAAATGAAGCAATAAAATGTTTTTTCAAGATGTAGGAAACTTTTTAAAATAAGTTACAGAAAATATCAAATAGAAATAGAAATTGAATAGAAATTGAACTCGATAGCGCATTGCAGGTTATTTTGCATCTGTGCATTGAAGAGTTGAAAAAATTATTAGTTTGTGATTGTTCATAACGGAAAGGATGCTGATGCCTAGTGATATATGTAGGAGCATTCAAATAAATGTTACTGAGGACGGCAGGCGAATCAACTAAATCATTTATGACCTTGAAGAGGAATTTCACGTCTTAAATTTCCCTTCTATTCGGCAATGTTGATATGTTCAATTGATTCCGAACGAAGATACGGTTGTCGGGATTGAATGGAAAACATTTTTTATTGATATAGTGTATGAATATATTTTGAACCCGTATGGCATTTCATGACACAAAGAATGTATATGACAAAAAAAAACGAATACTCAACGAATTAATATAGGTACTTTATTGATTCTGGAAATGCCATTACACAATCTTCTGTTGTCCATTAGAAGCCGTTTCAGGGCATTCCTCTACTCTACTCTACTCAAGATGTTTGAAAGTTTGATTTTTAATGCATTCTTTGGAGGAGCTTGGGGTTTCGCACCGTCTTCTTGCTACGTTATTTTTTCATTTAGCATACACCAAGTTTTTCTTGGTAAGTCGAAACTAGCGGTGAGTTGTTGACGTATGTTATTTTGTTTCGATCTCCTGGTACCAAGCATCCGTGAAGTTCCATGCCAAGGTGACCGACATTACCCATAATTACTATAATTCCATTCATTGTGAGTCTAAGTCAGCTGAACTAGAAAACCTTTATTTGATATTCTCGAACCGTGGAATATCATCCAAACTCTTCCCTATCGAATACCCAAATTATTACTCAAAGAATACACATATTTACAATGAAAACAGAACGTTCTGCTGACGTCGAGGTCGTAATGATAATTCCTCGTATGCTAAGTTGTGGTATGAATCCAATATTGGTCCCACAAAGTGGTGAGACTGAACAATCAGATCAAATGTTGGCATACAGACGTATTCTCATGGAATAGTTTGATACAAGAGATGAAAAGTCGGTTGATATATGTGCATTGTGAATATCATCGGAGTCAGGTAGAGCAATGAAACAGCGGTAACATGATGAAATCCAGCTATTTCCACTTCGATCAATTGGTTGGCCGGTGCATTCTCGCATTTGCAATTATATTGACTCCTGTTTGTTTTTGAGTCTATGTTGATTCAGATTCTCACATTTCAGGACGGCTATGATTCCGATCGGGGATATCTGTTTCCACTGTTTTCAATGAAAATAATAAATATTCAAATCTGACTCAGTTCAATTCATTATTGCGGAAGGTTATGATGGATCCTGACATTATAATATTGATTTGGGGTTAGTTTTGCGAATTTGAACATCTGGAGATATCTTAGGTATTATGAATTTTAAGAAAACATGATTCAGTGGCTTCGATTGTATTTCATCACTTTTAACTAAACTAGACTTTGTATGTATTTGAATATATGATTATAATCATACTTTGATGATGAGCGGAAAGGTTTTATATAAAAAAAATTATCAAGTTATTGATATATTGGAATAATAGCATTGAATAAGTCCAGAAAAGTAGTTGGTTTATTGTTTGATATGATGCAAACCATACTTGAAGTGTTTATTTCCATTTATAAACTGTCCTGGTATAAGATGTCCTCTGCCTCTGAATAATGAATATTGATTTTTCTCCTTACATTCATCTCTTTATATGAAAAATCTATGCATTGATCAACTAACAATATGTAATTCTGTTTTAACTTCATTTCACCGCATGAAAAAGTTATGATTATACACCTAACGGCATTTGCATTTTGCGAAACAACTGAAAAGTAATGGGATATGATAAATCATTCTGTAACATGCACTCGTTTTTCATTGATGCAAATGGTCATCCTAGCCTCAAGTCGTAAAGCCCTGAATTTTCCCATTACCTTTCTACGGCCATTACGGAAAAAATTTCTGATGCATGAAAATATAAAATACCTCATAAAACACTCGTTTAATGGGTTGTTTATATTATTAGTGCACAAGTACATAAAATTAAAACGCAGTTTTCAGGTCAAAGCCCATTATTCGGTATCGTTCGATAGGTATTTATGTTTGTCTGGTCATCAGTAAAACAAATAATATTATTGACAAATTTTTTGGTCAACAAGAGGAAAATCCAGGTAATGAATGAGTCACGATATTTTGGGAATTGTACATACATTTCCCATGAAAAATATAATTATCAAAGGTGTAACTCGAAGATAAATGTCTTCATTGAAATATCTGTTTCGAATTCCGAATTATCCTGAATGAATCGGTTTCCATAAAACGAGTATCAATAAAACGTATTGTGCTCACCAAACTCAATACTTTCTCCATAGGATTCCCCATTTCCTCTGATATCTATGGAGACACTTCAACCTTTGTAGACATTTCCTTTAACCGAAAATCCTAACCTCATATATGGTACACTCTGATTGGCTAACCCTCGCTCTATGAATAGTGAATGAAGCTCAATTCTCCCGAGGTAATTTTCTGAGGGTTTAGGCTTGAAACGTGAATAAAAGTTCGGCATACATATGTGTTTCGTCTGGAAAATCTTCGGTTCGATTGTGAACTGACACGATACCCTTTCAATAGCCATGTATACAACGTAATTCGAATTCCTCTCTGTGATTCCTATCGTTATTCGTAGGTTTGTTATAATTTTATTTCGTATCTTGTTCGCACCAATTTCATTTGCAATGATCGAGTGTCCTTACTCTACATACTCCACAAAGAATTCTGGTGTTACGAAGATTTCAATCCAAAATGATCCCAGAAGGTTCGGAATGTTCAGTAGAAAACTTTCTAGAGTAGTTGATGAAATTTCAGTACATCTACTATATTAGTTGTTCTTGAGATTGAGAATCTTGGGGTTCACATTCGTATGACGAATACGATACATCACCAGTGAAAAGGCCTGTTTAAGCACGCTATCTCTACAAGTTATCTACATTCACGGATTCATATTTTATGTTATATGATATTGGTCCAATACAATTATTCGAAAATATCACATTGGTGGAGTGCTCATCGTTGACTAATTCGTAATGAGAGATACTTTGCGCACTCGTCTTGTGAAACTTGTGAAAACTAACATCAAAGGGGTCGACAGTAAGTGAAACTAATGCATGTTAATTCAGTAATACTGTGATATGACTAGTTGCCCTAAGACTTTCTAGAATGCGTGACAGTAGCATATCTTACTACGACAAATTGAGCATCGAATGAGAAGATGCAATTTCACTTCGGTTCATTATCTCGTGGCGTATTTCACGTCTTTATTTGTTCTGAAACAATAATTCCACAGCTAGTTAGCATCATTATGCATAACTCAAACCAGCCAACGGACTTATATTGTTTTGATAGTAAATCTTGTCCAAAAGAAGGATTAACAGGAAGAACAATTCCATCCTACGACACCTGTTTTGTCTGGGTGCTATGAGGATATTCGGAAAGTTTTTGAATAAAACTCGTTGTGGATTGTGGGTTATTGTTAAACAAGTTCCGGTCAAGAATGGCAGTTGTTGGCATAGTCTGCTCGACCCTCATCATTGTTTGGTGAAGAGGATTTCATTGTTCTCGTATCAGTGTTTATGATATGCATACTGGGAAAGCTGAAGATTTGTTAGATAACATTGCAGTAATGTAATACCGCGTGTTCAATATTTTTTCCATATCATTCTCTTTGTTTCCGAGTCGAGCTTGTTATTTTCATGTGATTCATCAATTGAGATCCATTTGATATAGCATGATGTGGAGTTTTCATACAAAAAACGTTTTGAACACCCAATGATTCATTAACAAGAGAGATGAATACAATTCGTGTGAAATCTGCCATGGTTCTGAATATATTACTACCTCGTGAGATCAATCAAAAATGTAATGAAACGGGGAACAAAATCTTCTTTAACAGATATAAGAATACCGGAGGGATATAATATAAACGCTATGCATATCTAATGTCCATGAAATGTTTTCCTCGTGATTCTATTATGCACGCAAGAGAAATATTAACAAAGAATATTTTATACCAAATAAATTCCCAATTATAATATGTAGATTATTTTGAATGATCTCGACTCATATATAATCGAAGATATAACACAATATTTCTCGATGAACTATTCGATTCGAAGGATGAAAATATCAGATGAAACTGAAGAAATAGTTGCTGTTGGTTATGGATCAGTCTCACTCATCTCAGATATTCAGAAGATTGAAATAATTATAATAATAATAAGTGTGTGTTATAACAAAAAAGATTCTACAAATGCTGGCCAGTGTAATAGAAATTTTAAATAGGTATTATGAATTCATGGATGACGCTAAAATTTTTTGGTGTATTTGTTTTTTAAGTGATCTTGAAATAAAATATCGGTAGTCATTTTTGAAGTAATTGATGCCTATGTCCTGTACAGAGGGTGTTTTTTGGGGGTCACCCCTGTCGCTTGGGTCGTACTCAGGAAATATAAATTAAATGATTTCAATTCCAAAATTAAATACAAAACAAAGCATATAATTTAATGAATATTTTAATGGTACATTCTTTAGGAGACATTCAATGATTAATACAGAAATATAAATGCTTACCCTAAGATACACAAAAATGTTGAGAACTCAGTCTTCAGGAGGAGACCCCCCGAAGATTCCCCGAAAAAAACCGTCTTCAATTACTTTTATCAAATCTATGATTATAAATCCGCAACATCAGCAAAATTGCATTAGTTATTCTCTTGCTTTTGATAACACACTTTTCATAATATAATTTCCACTGACCTACTTTAATCATGGACTTGTAAATATGTGATTTGTTTATAACAATAATGAAATTGAATTTAGAATATAATTATACTTGGTGTTTAACTGAATTGGATTTTGAAAAATGTATATCTTGACAATAGTTTGATGTAATATCTTCGATCTATCTAAGAGTTTCGGTGATTTTATACGCAAATTGATAATATAATCAAGAGAAACCCATAATTCTCCAGAAATCTCTTGATTTGAAGTTTGAGCTTTATTTTTCTTTCCAGTTCTTGGTAGAGATTGTGCAAATCTCTTCTCAAATACCGTTGCTCATGGTATATGACTAATTTACGTTATATACGCTCTAGCCCTGTCTCAGTGGAGGGTTTCCAACACAAAAGACTTTTTTCCACTGTATATGTCTTAGGGAGACAGTATTCAGTTACTAAATAACACAACATATGCATTATCCATCTCATTATACCCTCCTGACATTTTGTTGACATCA
Source organism: Plagiodera versicolora (assembly GCA_037013635.1). Classification (NCBI taxonomy): domain Eukaryota; kingdom Metazoa; phylum Arthropoda; class Insecta; order Coleoptera; family Chrysomelidae; genus Plagiodera; species Plagiodera versicolora. Next base: position 6,326,181 of record CM072990.1, read on the forward strand.
TAAAGATTTTCCACTCGAGAAAATGAAATATTGATTATGGAACTTGACTCCGATTGTATGACAGATTTTCCCTGGAAAATCTTCAAGAAACAATGACATGGAGAAAAAAAAACTGAATAAATGAATAACCACTCAGAGTTTTGAGGAAGTTATCTGTAATACTCTGGAAAACTTCTTGAACAATTCAAAGAGTCTCGATGATATCTGAAAATATATCATCAATTTTAAACTCTTTTCAATTTCATTTTGATGGACATATTCTTATACTCAAGTGTTATGACTCAAAAACACGAATGCAATGATATTAAAAAGAAAAACCAATACTTTTTGAGATTATTTCAACATATTCTCATTTTCTAGATATATCAGAAATAGAAACTATTAATTTTTAATAGTAGCAAATCTCCATATAGAAATTCTGGAACTAGACTGTTTCGAGTTGCATTGACTTCAACAGAATAGTCGTAGAAACTTTGATTGATATACTGACTGCTGATGTGCATGAAATGAAATGTCAGTTTATATTAATAGCACACAATAACTGTCATCCAAAGCTGTACAGGCATTGTTGTTCCAGAATACATAGAGTGCAATCAAATGTTGGATACACTGGCTCTGGATGGAGATATGAGTGAGTTGATCAGTCGATAATTGTCATTCATCTATCGTGTTTGCGTGTATCGTTTACAGAAAGTGTCAATTGACATTAGGAAAAAGATACAGTCTCATTGGTGATAATTTCTCAACGACCCATTTAGTCTGTCACATGAAATGGGTGTATGAATCGACCAGGTGTTATTTTAATATTATTTTTTCCAATGAATTCAACGTCTATGCAGCAAATAAAACGACATGAAGTATGGAATAAAATAAAGAATGATAAATGAAAACAGATGTCAAAAAACTGAATAGGTACCTCAAGTACCATATTTTTATAATTAATAATATAAATAATTTCAGCTATGAATCATTTACCACAAATCAAAGTCCTAAATTGAAATGAAATAATGAAAGTTGACCATTTTTCTTCTTGAATCGTATCACTACAACTAGTTGTATCAATTTTGTAAGTCAATCAGTCTGTTCCTCTCTCCCTAAGAATTAATTTCAACGGTCTGTTTGTTACAAGACAAACGACACGTCATTGCTAGACGTCTGGATCTACAATTTATAGTCACAGGATTGTTCATAGCAGTTTCCTCTTTCAAGGGATGGTAATTACCCAATCTGTCGTACCGCGTTCAATTATGTTCTAGCGGAAAATCCTCCTCGAGATACTGTCAAAGTCAAGAAGGAGAGAACGCGAGCATTAAGAATTATCATTCACTAATACCTCCCAGAATTTCTTCCATTCCTAGGAATTAATATAAGAATCCAAGAAAATCTTCACAATCGCATAAAAACTACAGCCTGTATAATGAATAATCAATGTCTGCAGTTTATGTGTTCTTTGATTAATTTCGTCCGTCTGGATATCTACCATTCTCATTGAAACCTGTTGCCTCGAATTTGAAATTTAATTGACTGCAATCATATGAGAAGAGAATACAGGGAAATCCTCTTACTATATGGCATTTCGAACAATCAATTTCAATTTGATACCTTTCCCGATTGAGAGCATCATTAATTTGGGAAGACAGAAATGGTAATACCCAACTGGCATGGTGTCATTTTCATATGGTTCTATCGAATCAGTTTGAATATAGAATGAATTGTATTGTTACAGGAAATTTGACAACGTAATGTTAGGAAGTTGATATTGTGAATTTTGAGTTCTCAACTCTACTTCAATATTCTCCTAATACAATACATCTGTGAACCAGACATAAAATTTCTATGATTTTCAATAATTCCATGATTTCCTATCCACAGTTGTACAGGGTTAGTTCTGGGACTTCTACATTTTATCAATAGTGAATTCAGAACTGGAATATATACAAAGAAGATCAATTGAAAAGCTTTACATTTTCATGAACATTCCAAAAATCTAGTGAAATCAACTGAACTATCCTCCTAAAAATCGAAATTCGTGAATTCTCGTTGTTTATAATGACTTGAAATAATCATTGTAATTATGTTTCAATAGGATAATAGCATAATAAATTAAATTAAACTCATACAGAATTCTCAACGGATATTGTAGTATTCTTTAGAAATTCTAGGTGGTTATAATATCACTTGTTTCGCAATTGAATCTACCTATCGTCCCTACTCGTTTCTAGCTGAACGTTAGCATAAAATTTGCAGCAATCTCAGGGATCTTATTTTCCAGTTTATGTAGATCATTCCCAGGATCTTCCCAATGTGTGTGATACCCTGCGGGTAGTTACAAATCCCAAACTCCACACAGGAAATTAATATGACATCCTGATGTAGGTACGTCAAAGTCAGCGACATGTTATCAAAAGATGTTTAATGTTCACAAATCCGAAAGACGCTCTGAAATATTGCATTTCGATTTTCATTTCCGAACGTAAAAGGGCTTGGATTTATATTAGTAAATTCAATTCCTTTGGCAATTTGCAGCAGCAAGCAAGTTTTTGAGATTAGCATATTTTAACTGGAGTTCACCGCCTGAAGTTTTCAGTCGACTTGACGCGAATTTTACACGTTTTGGTTACAACTGGTTATTGATACATTATCAATCATAAAATAATATGAAAAGTCCGAGATATTCTTGATATAACGAATGAAATGATGGACTGATGTTAGTGTTTTCAAAAATCCTCGCTTACGTTAAATACGTTAAAAATGGAAATATGGCAAAAACTATGCAGCTGAATGAACCACACATATTTTTATATAAAAAAAGATTGATTGAATATTAAACACCAAGTTTTCGTCCTGAATAGTAGAAATCGATATTACCACGTCTATAAAAAATTCACTCATTGTTCACAAAATCGAACTAATAACGATCATATAATTTTTTTTTTCGAAAATGTATCTGTAAGTTTTTTGCAAATAATGATTCTGTGATGAACTATTCCTGTGTATTTAATGTTTCTGAAGATTGAAAACTGAAAATCCACGAAAAATAAAGAAGTTGAATTTGCACATTCGGAATCTCGGAGAGTACTTAGTTCGATTCGATGAAATTATTGAATTCGTTCATTTCAGTTTGAATAAGAAAATATAAACGAAATATTTCTTCGGAATTGAATGTGGAATAACCAAATGAAGGATTTGGTGAATACAAGAAAATCAATTCGAATTTATGCGCCTGAAATATAACTGAAAATCGGTTAGTATTCGATACTTACGCTGAAAAAAATGTATCGACATTCCTTCTCTGGATGTATACACGATACAGTTAAAATGTGAAATATAAACTTATTATTCCTCCATCCATCATTTTTCTCTACGGAATCCAACCATCAGGACTCAAAAATGGAAAACATTTCCATGAAGAAGTTTCTTAATATTCTCGAGCCAAAGATTTTTTTCAAAATAAGTGAATATTCAAATCGAACAGCTGCGACCGCTTTCTTATGATATCATCGGGATGAGATTCCTGCATCTCCAGTAGGAAATAAAGAATAGATTTTTCCTTCATGTGGTGCTATAATTTTCCAGGAGGATTGAAACTTTAGTAATCTGTTCTTGACCCTATTCTATTCACACTGAAAGAAAGAGGGATCTAGTGTACCTTCCTGTAATATATCATTTGAGTCCAAGGGAAAATCCATGGAGAAAGTTTATTTGAATATAGGATAATTGCGAAAAATGGACTATGGTGTATCAGAATACGATTCTAAAGTTTGCATTTCTGAAACCTGAAGATATCTGTTTGACTATTATGATGGATTGTAATCAACTGCACGAGTATGGATAATCTGAGTGTCAGAGGTAGCGTTGAATATATTCTGATCTGATTGAAAATTCAGAATTATAGATCGATTCCCATAGTGAATTCGTGAAACTGATAAAAACCTCCACAGTTTGACCACATTCACAGGTCTATTTTGTGCAAACCAATGTTGTGTCAGAGTTTCCTGTTCAAGACTAGACCCAAGTCGTTTTATTGTAGAACTGGTCATTTTCCTTCTCCTGTCGTGGAAAATCAGACCTTTGTTGAACCTTCACTAAAGCACAGTATATGTTGGCAAAAGTGGCACACACACTATCGATGAGTCTACAGTTCTCACTGTGCCAGTGCCAACCATGACATCGATGCTCTGATGTGACATAGCAAGTAAATTTTCACGCATTGCTTTACAATTCACGAGATTGCTTATTTATTTAAGAATTAGTATTATTCTTCTGAACGCCACCAACAGATTTTGGACCAATTGGATCTCTCTAGCCTCTCAATTGTCTTCGTGTATATATTTTGATTGCAAACCCTTTGAAGAGTTATCAGGCAATCCTAAATAATAATAAATTCGACTCGACTGAAATCAATTGCTTCGGTAGTATTGGCTATCGCAGAGTATATGACTGGTATTTTCCTCCGATTCTTGTTTTGATATGTTTACTACATACTGATGCAATATCTGCCTGAAATATTTCTTCCTAAGTTCAGTGAGACTATTTTCTTTGGCTTGGCTCCTACACCTCCATGCTATTCTAACTTTCACAAAGTTAAACAGATTTTCTCAGATGATTACTCACTCATTTGCTCACGGTATAGCTACGATATTCCTAAAGAAATGAAATGTGCCTGGACCACGGTCATATACATAAGGTCTGGAATCTACGGCAATTTTGAGTGGTGGGGGGTGGCACCAGTTTTGAAGAAAGAGTTTCCATAATTATCCGCTAGGAGGACATAGGGGTATAATCACGTGATTAATCTTTGACAACAAAACAAACGGTTCAGACTCGAATGGTAAATAAAATCAATGTCAGAAATATTATATCTTGCAAAATTCTTTCAAATGAATTAAAATCATTCCTACCTTCAAAAGGCTGATCGGATCTGATTTGTGATTGGCTGACAAAGTGACAATAGAGGACAGCGCTGCAGGTGGCGAAACATGAGAACCACGAAAATTTCCTCAATGTTTGGGTCACCCCCCACCACCCGAGTTGCAAGACCTATGTATACGATCGTGGCCTGGACTATTGGGATTGTTACTAGTGACAACCTGTGTGCTACGGTCACTAGCCTTGCTCTGACACATATTTTATTTTAGAATGTTGAATGCTGAAACTTGACTGCCGCTTGTTCCAAAAATATCAGTCTATAATTATTAAGATCTGGATATAGTACTTATATCATGATGAAGCTCCATAAACGCCTACTATAGTTAATTCACGATTATCTCGCGTCGAAATTATATTCGCAACATTAAGAATATTATATTTACGCTGGTTCGCCAATGAAATATTGCAGTTTGAAATGTTATTGAATATTACGTCGAAAAATTGTTTTATGAAAAATGTATTCATTTAATAGTGTATCTGACAGTATTTATATCTAGGAGATCATTGAAACTATTCATTTTGTTGGAGCTTACTAGTGAACATTTTTTGAAATGTAGGAATTTGAACGTGAAACAGATATTCGTATGCAATATTTATAGCTATGATAAAACTTTTTACCGGGCTTGTATACTATATGTTAATAAGTTCTGAAGAGATTATTTCAAGTTGGAATTAAATATACTGGATTTGGCCCGAATTTCCGAATTCAACAGTGGATTCCATCAGTAGTTTTTTTTGAAAGTTGAATTTTTGTTCACTCATTGGTAACATACTCATCGGATTACTGTTCCATTCCACGAAGTTATATCTCCATCAAATCCCCCTGCATACTTTTGAAGCGCTTCAAGCCATATTGATTTTGAAGCCAGGAAATCGCAATGAATAAACACTTCGTATTTTCCCTGAAAACTAATGTGACGTTTGCATTATCTCTGTGGAAACGATTCGAATTCGTTCATTGCATATACAGGACTCATCCTTTAATCCTTTGATCAACAGTCCTTGATGTTTTCATCACACAAATCTCTGAGACACAGTTGATTTCAAATTCGAATATCATTAGTTGGGAATCAAGTTCGCACATCAAATCTCAAAGTATACAACTTTCATGTATTCCTGTTCATCGTTCAATGGACTGGTTGATTTTCCGAATGGAAAGTTTTATAATAATAATAATAATAATAATAATAATATTGCTTTTATTGCCCCAGACTTCAGCATAACATATATATAACTTCATCATATATTACCAAAGGCTGCATAGCAAAGGCAAAGTTCGCACTTCTTCAGTTGCATACATAGATACCCAACTGCAGAAGCCGCGCTCTTCCACTTAACCTGGAGACATGGTGAAACAGAACTACAAACCATACAAAAATAAGAGAAATAAACTGCAACAATGATATAAATATAACAAAATTCATATTTCGCGCTATTCCACTTAACCTGGAGATATGGTGCAATGGAAGTAAAATATAAAAAAAAATCAAATAAAACTGTAACAATGCTATGGAGATAACAACAGAAATAACAGGAAAACATAGAATGAGTAGTTATTATATAAATCACAAGATTTGTAACGAAATAAGAGATAAGTATTTAGAAAATTCGACATAGAGGTCTGGGAGATAATGGAATACATACATTCTGAAAGAAAAAGCATTATGTGAAGTACATCAAATGGAATGACTGAATGAGCCATCCAAAATTGCAAGCTTCAGTTTTCTTTTGAATACTTTTATACTACCTATAGATTTCAATTCATCTGGCACTGCATTATATATGTTAGCAATATCGTATGAGAATGAAGATTGATATAAAGAGGTTTTATGTTTTGGAATTGTTATCTGGTGCTTACTTCTCACATTGACATTGTGGACTTGACTTCTGAACCTGACTTTGTTGTAAAGATATGAAGGGTTCTTCGATCTGATAACTGTGTGATAAAAAACGCATCTATGCAGGAGACGCCTCTCTTTGAGATTTAGCCATCCTATCTGTTTCATGGGTTGTGAGACGTGATTCCGTCTCCGAAGACCGCAGATCAGGCGTGTACAAGAATTCTGGATCAACTGAAGGCGTCTGCTTTCCGTTTCATTCAGAGCAGGGCCATAAACAGTGTCAGCGTAGTTGAAACGCGATAGCACCAATGAGTCGCACAGGATTATCTTACACTTTTGAGGTAGTATTTTTCTATTGGCATAAATCATTTTCAGGTTGCAAAACGCCCTTTGAATTACATAAGAGATGTGTTGCTTGAAATTTAAGTTTACATCTAGCATGAGTCCTAAATTTTTTTCACATTCTGTGAAGACAATAGGTACATCGTCAACACGTAAGTCAATTAAGCGCCTGGAGCGAAGACGTGATTGCCTTTTTCCAAATAATAGTGCCTTGGTCTTGGATGGATTAATTTTCAAACATAGTTTTTCGGAGACAGTTGCCAAGGATTTTAAGTCACTATTCATTTTGATGCATGCATCACCAAGGTCTTCCTCTCTGAATTCATAATATAACTGAGTAACGTCCGCATAAAAGTGTGAAGAGAAGTAATTTATATATTTATTCAGTTGGGATGTGTATAAAGTGAAGAGGAGTGGACCGATAATAGAACCCTGTGGAACCCCACAAATGCAGTTCAAATAGTTAGACTTATTTCCATGGATGATCACAGACTGCGACCGCCCAGTTAGATAATTTTTTATTAGAGTTCTAGAGTCGAGAGACAATCCAACATAGTGGAGCAATCCTAATAATAAATAGTGATTCACTCTATCAAACGCCTTGGAATAGTCAATGAGAACAAGAACACATAGTTTATCCTGATCGATTGAGGAATATATGTCATCTGTTATTTTTGAGAGAGCCGTTGCGCAACTGTATCCCTGACGAAAGCCAGATTGGTGCTCAGGAAATATATTGTGTGAAGTCATAAATTTACGCATTTGTAAATTAATGATTTTTTCTAAACCTTTCGACAAGGTACACAAAATGCTTATTGGCCTGAGATCATTGTATTCTACTGGACATACTTTCTTGGGCAGTGGTATAACATGAGCTTTTTTCCAGATGGATGGGAAAACATTATAACGCAGACAGTGATTATATATATGCGTAATAATAGGTATGATGATGGGACAACAATGAAGTAACATTCTAATACTTATATTATCGACACCAACGGCATTAGTTTTAATGGATAGCAAGGTTTCATATACTTCAGTTTCATTTGTAAGTTCAAAATCAAATTGTGAAGTATGATCATTAAGGCGATTTTGAAAATAGTCATCAAAGAAACCATCATCTGCCACATTATCAATCGAAGAAGCAGATATAAAGGAACTATTGATTTCGTCAGGAATAGACAAGTGAGGAGGGATGTCGCCTTGTATTTTATTAGTAACATTCAAGTTATTCAATTCTTTCCACATATTTTTACCGGTACTGATTTGAAACTGGAGATATCCTCTCTTTTCTCTTTTGGTTGCTCGATTAACTTCATTCCTAAGATCTTGGTAATATCTCCAATGTTTTGGATCATTGGTGGTTTTAAACTTTCGAAGAGCGTTATCTCTCAACTTCATCATTGTTTTAAGGGTGTCAGTTAACCATGGGGCTTTCTTTTTTGTGATGTTGGCATAATAAAGTGAATGAATCTTACATTTCGAAATTTCTGGTGACAATCTATTATATAATTGATTAAACGAAGTTCGTACAATATAATGAATTATAAGTGAATTATGAGAGGTCAAATATCGATACCGACTTTTTGTATGAGAAACTATTTATGCGTTGACTTGTTTCGAATACCTCTTTTTCTAATGATTAATTTTATATACCTAAGACAATTTTTCTTCGACTTCGAATTTTCAACTCAAAAGAATTCCCGATAGTGAATCCACAATTTATCAATGATATAATGAATCAGGTTGGAATATTGAATCTGAAGACTTGATAATCAAATAGTTTACGCACTGTTCCACCCCCGAAAATATTTCAGGTTCATTTCTCTCTCTCTCTTCTCACACTTTTTTCATATTATTCAAAAAATCTTCAGAATGTCAACTATTTCACTTTCTAATTTTCTATCAGAAAAGCCACTTGTGGGGAATAATATATGGAGAGCGCCCTGTATATATCGCAAACAGGCCGTATACAACTATCGTGTCATTGCCAATTATATTACGCTGAATCTCTGCCAATTTCATCTGACGAAATATAAAGAATAATGGCAGCGTCATCAACTGAGAATTCCAATCAACCTCCCTTCTGTTCCACCTCGTTGGTCTTCCAACCCTTAACATTATAATGAACTCTTGAATGCACAACGGTTATATTCAAATGGAATTATTCCCAATGCCCCTGTGCAATCGTATCCCAGATTTCATTTTTCATCGCAGCTCATGCTCAAGATTTTTAAGAGTCCTATTCATCTTCGTTCCAGGAGTCTCTAATGAATACACATTCGATAAATCCTCAATCCAGAAAATAGCATTCGATATATGTACTAATCTGGGTGAATGCTACAGAATAAGTCATGGGATGTTATCGATAATTCAAGTATATGGAGAGGAAATAATTGATATTAAACGGCCTTTATTTTATAAATATTATTATACAACTTTTCCATGTGGATATGCATGTTGATCTTAAAGAATGCCCTATCAGATCTCGAGAAACTTAACTGTAACATTTTGATGTTCCTGTCAACTTTCTTAGCATTCAGTTTGCGAGATCAACACCGCTAACCATGCGATAACAATTTAGCAGATCCACCGAATGTATTTCAAAATGTCCATTTCAGTTGTTACATGACTTCAATGTATCTTATTTTCCAGAAATGTTGATAGTTGGTCCACTATGTATGTTGTTTTCTAGATGCGTAACGTAAATCACAGACCGTAATTTAATGGTGAATAATTGGGTACACAGTGAGGTTTTTTGAGTTTATCTTCCATCCCACCTTTTGGCCGGACCTGAACGGATTAGTCCGGAGAACTACCGGACAATAAAGCTATCGATTTGGCGTTAATGCAAATCGTGGGTTCTTTCAGTCCAGCTTAGGCCACTAGGTAATATCCTTGGTGATTTAAAATTAATGGTCTTGCTGGGTAGGCTAGACTGAAATGGAAATTTTCGAGGAATTGGAACTGCCACTTTTGCAGTGGTGAATAGAAGAAACTAGCGTTGAATGAGGATAAATGTGGAGCCACTAGTATTCGTTTCACCTGATAGTTGAAATAAGGATGACGAAAGAAAAAATTGATACGGGTGACTAGAAGTGGTATTTTTCAGTTTGTCCCGCCTGAAGAATTAAAAATCCGGGCTGTGAGCTTCAAAAATTCGAGATGATTGATGATCGTCATTTATACAGTTGAAAGACAGGAATGCATACAAGATATAATCTAGCATATCCTTTTTATTTGATGAAAGTATGTTAGCAAAGTTCAAAATCGTATCTAGAATACCAAGTCATTTTCCTTATGTGCGAAACTTTACATCTCAAAGTAAGATAGATTCCTATTCGACACGTTCGTACACGTTTGTCAACAAATATTGCATCCTCGCGAAATCCATTTCCTACCTGGATATCTCGAGACGTGAACTACCGAAAATAATATGCTTCTGTGTTTGTTACATGAAATGAACCTTGTGTCTAGAAATTTGATCCATTTTTTATGTCACCATCAGGCCTAATAAGACCAATAAACTTCGTGCTCAGATTCCTGAATTTTTCAAATTGAAAAAAATACGAAAGCTTCTGAATTCTTGTGTGAGGTTGAAGGTGAGTATCAGGAGAAGAGAGCACCTGTTAAATTATTCGAATGAGATGAAGTAGCTTTATAGACCATTGTTTCATGTCACATTGGAGTAGAAAACCCGAGTTGACCAACATAACAAATATAAGAATGTACAATAATAATAATAGATAATAATGATGATTCGTTCATATACTGAATATTGAACAATGATAAAACTTCCTGAAATTGTTGTAATAGAGAATAACTTCAGAAGTTTGTAGGAGGCAAGGCTCCAGCATAAAGATATTGAGTAATTATTTTTTAAGGATGCACATATGAAACATTTTCAAACTTATATATAGATTATAATATATAATTGAACTTACGATGAAAATAACAAATTTCGACAATAATTATATTGAAACTAGGATAGGGGAGCAAGTAATATGTTCGCAGTCCGTATGTAATCGCGAAATAAAGTACCTATTTGAAAGATCTTGAAACTCATACAAATATACAAATTTAATTTATTGATGAAATATATTGACCGGTTAGGGTATATTTCTAATAATAATACTTCGATTCACTGAATTCATTCTGAGTTATATTTTAAGTGCTCTACGATGTTGAAGAATGCATTAAATGAAGATCATTTCGATTTCGTAAAAGGTCTGTCAGACAACAATTTTGAGCAAAATTAATATATTTTCAATATTGAGATTAGGGAAAGTCGAATCATTATGTTATTATTTGCTGATGAAATGTCAATTGAAAATATAATTTCCGTGGGGTACGTTACTAAAAATAATTCGACACTTCTGAATGCTACGGTAATTATATTCTTGAGTCCGTAACGTTATTCTTTTTTGAAAAATCTTTACATGTCACTCAAGTTTGTATCAAGTAGGAAAAAAATCGATCAACAATTGAATTGTTCTTGAAACTACTTAGAGTCAGTCTTACTTAAATATGCGGGATGTTCCGAAGTTGAAAAATCGTACATCGAACATGTGCATCGTACGAAAAAAAGATATCCTTGAGTTGATTACATACCATTGAGAATTGATAGTCTTTTTCATTCAGGCGACGAATAAAACCTCTGAGAAATATATATAATCAATTCAACTGTCAGTGAGTTTATTCACTACATTTTCATTCATTCCAACAATTTGATTCGAAAAATCTAAAAATACAGCAATCACTGTCAGAAACATAATGATATCATGAAAGGGTTCCGTTCTGAACCACGAATCTTTCTGGAAATAGTTGTTTCGAGATATTTATTGTTGAAGTAGTTTTGGTGCCAAACTAGTTCAGCTAGCCATATAAAAGCCAGAATATAATATATCAATGAGAGTTTCGGAAAGTTTTCTGCAAGTTTTCCAGACCAGAATACATTTTCCTTTTATTCAAGATTTACCTGAACGCCTGACAAAAACTGCCAAAAGTACTATCATGGACGTCAGCGCGGCAGTAGCTCCCATTTCGAAAGTTTCACTGTTCCAAACACCGAAGAAATGTGTCAAACCTCGAAGGAAATGTGCAACATTGAATCCACAGTCCTCACATCATAAACATGTGCCGTCGTTATTCGAAAACTTTTCCAGTCTATTTTAAAACTATACTGCGTTCGAATAAGTTTCTTCGAATTCAAAAAGTTCGTAAGTCTATTAATGTTCGATGATCTCACAGATGGACTGATGTTCGAATATCGTCGATATGAGATTTGATCAAGAGACGAAACTTTTCAACCGATAGCGCGCAAAAGTCGTGTCGGTCGTCGCGGCGTGTGTGTCTGGATTACGGCGTCTGTATCGGCGTCGAGGTGGCGTCGGCGTCGCTAGCAGGACTGATCGGTCCACGATTCGACAGGCAAAAGTCCCGCAGGAAAGGAGTAGCTAACTAACCTGCACAACGTAAGCATGCGCTGGAAATTAACAGGTGCCTGGTCAGGAATTTTCACCGGAAAGGGAAATAATTAGGGATAACAGATAGGAACAGATAATTCGTTGATTCATTCCACAGGGATATGTATGGAAACTTGCCTATTTTCAGTATATATGAAAACTTTTAGAAAGCTCAAAAATATGTGCTTGTACTTGTGGAGTACCGAATGAATTCATTTTTAACTAATAATTATCTACTGATAGGGACTCGTTCAATAAGAAATTATTATTAAGGGGTTATCCACGTTTACTGATGGGACTAGTTTAATAAAACATATTTTTAAGGGTTATCTACGTTTGTGCGACGACATCTTTGATACTCTTTCTGTTGGAACACACGCGATGTATCATTTTATCACTTTTATCTGCATGGTAAACTGATTCTGAATATTAAACAACAAACTTTCGTATAAAATCCAGTCATAGCCACGTTTCAGCACGAGGTAGTGTAGGTAGATTAATAATAATAATAATATTAATAATAATAGCATTTTATTGCCCAACAGTTACCCATTTACAGGACAAATTATTAATAAGAAAGTTCAAGAAAGTTCAAAGTGCAGTTACAACCATTCTGATGAATAAATCATAAGAGTATTCAAACATAGACGAAGGAAAGAGAAAAAAGAAGTGGAAGAATGAAAATACTACAATCTATAAAATATAAAATAAATAAAAAATATTTATATAAAAAAAAATATAAAAAAATAAAAAAAATAAAAATGAAAACTGCTACATCTTACATAATGTTTTACATAATGTTTTCATTCAGATATTGAATAGCCATATTTCCTATATAATTCAGTGTATCATGCTGAATATCACAGTGAACAGAAATTTTATTAAAGTTTTCACACATGGTATAAATAGGGGACCTCAGGAACAAATTTGTCCTGGCTCTATTACAGTGAAACGTCTTAGTGTACCTAGTTCTAGGATTTGGAACAAAAAATTTTAATTGAGACACTATATTAATACATCATCAAGTGACTATTTTTTTAAGAGAACTCCTGGAGATAATTCCATTGGGCATTTTTTTTTCAAATTCAGAGTTACGTTGCTGGTCACATTTTGTCGTGGAAAATTAAGTTGTCATTTGACTTGAATGATTATGATATTAAACGGATGCACACGTATACGAAAAGTATGTGCGTGATGTACAGGGTGTCAATTTCCAAACTTATAATGAGCTGTACCTCTTGAACGAAAAGATATTTAATCGAAACAAAATCAAAACCGTTACTAGCATATACAGGGGGAAATGAAATGACATGAAAGAGAACGCACCTCCTTTAGAAATTTACAACTTCCTACGTCTGCGACATTTATTTATTTACTTTCGGAAGTGGAGAAAACTCATTCAAATGGATTGCGACAATCTGATTGAAATTATCTGAAATTTGGAAACATATCTTAAGTTCGAGTTATATTCTTGAAAAAATCAAACGAAAAGCGTTAATATCGAAAGTTTGGGTTTGGGAGCATTTTTCATAATGAGAAGTATTCTCAGGTTGATTATAAAATATCCAGAACTACCACTCTAATTTTCGAGGTCAGAGTAAATTTAATTTCAATAAAAGGGGTCCATGGTAACCAAGTAGTCTAAAGCATACACTTATTATCTGAAATCACCTAACCCTTAGCGAATATATCAGTTGTTCGAAACCCGCTGAGTCAAATGCACTAGGTATATATATATATATATTATATTAATTCAATAAGTGTAGAATTCTTGGTCGTATTGATCCTATTGATATGTTCGTTCCCTCGAAGTGGGATTTCATTATGAACTGTAGGGCCCACTCTTCTTCACCACGTACATAGAAGTTTTGACTCATGCGGGGAGTTGGTTCAAAACAATTAACTTTGAGGCAGTGTTTGAATTTTTTTTTACAGATGAGAAATTGAAATTCACTGAATTATAATTTACGATCGTCCCTCGGGAGATCTTCGGAATCGGAACTCGTCTGTCCGAGTGGGGATGACCGCGCCATTTTTCCAGTCTCTTGCGCCTTGACCGCGAACGGGGGCGAGTCGCATCATCAGGCCTGTCAGTTTTCGCCACGTGCAAACCTAATACTATTGCTAAGTTTCTCAAGGGCTAATTATCACGGTTCCTTTAATAAATGCTATCAAACTGTGGGTCTGAGTGAGTTTATTTTCCCGCACCGAAAGAAGTTCCCGCGGAACCCCCTTATAGGGGCCGGTTACTAGACTCCAAATATATACCTTCTTCGAAATTAATTGTATGAAACATTACTACATCAGGATTCTTCTAATTGAATATTTGGCGCAATTGGTTTTGATATCAAATTATCCAAAAAACACTTTGCCTTCGATCACGTAACGTCAAATTCGAATTCATTAACGAGACAAATAACTTATTTCCATATCCTTTTGGTTGTAAAAGGTTAACAAAATTACCTCAATCGATTGCTTCGTTGTGAATTATCATCAATACGATGTCCTATATTTTTCCAATTATTCTCACCATATTTAGAACTCTCTGAAACTAATTTTTCATTGAAGAACGGTTACACAAAAAGAATATTGTTTTCAATTTAATAAACAGACTGTACTTCTTAAAGTTTTCAGGAATGTTGGATTGTGTTCGTTGCACGTTATTCATAATCAGCTGGTGATTCGTATCGTATTTCGCACTAGTAGTTCATTGAATTTTCCAAATTTTATCCACACAATGAACTATAGTTTTTAGTTATTGTATACCTCCAAACCTCTGACATTCCGATACTGTGATCACAGCTGTGATTGAGCTGTTACGACAGGTGCAGACGATTTATTGAGTCTTTTAAAAATATAGCTAAATTTCTTCCAGCACCAATAAAACAAACCGTTCTATGGCATAACATGTAATCACGTAGTTCTGTGGTGTAACGAACACAGTTTAACCTAAAAAAAATTGATTCAAAATTGGTTGGTGTTAAAAAACAAATTTATTAGGCATTCCAAATCACGTGACATTCAATATGGCGAGAGTAGGCACACAGCTGTTTGCAGTGACGTCATTACGGCATTATTTCCGAAGTTGTGTGAGTTTGTTGTTGATAATAGAAGTTTTAAGATGCAGAGTGTATATTTAAGGACATTATTGTTGGAAAATCCAGATATTGGTGAAAGGTAAGCTGAAAACCCAATTTGGTTTTTGTTTACACAACATTTTGTTTCCCATATGTGAAGTGGAATGTTTATTTACAGATACCGAATGAAGCTGAAGATAATAAATGATGTAGACCCTTTTACATCGAACATCCAGGAATTGGATAGTTCAATTCATGGAATTCCACCTATTACAAATATAGATATTGTTTCGTATTTATAGTGCTAACCCATAGCTATTACACCAAAGAACAAATGAAGGCCTACAAAAGCTTGCATTCATTCAAGTATTTTGAGTCAGGCTTTGTTGTGAATGTGGGGACAAAAGTGGAGAATGGTTTCTACATTGTAGTGGGAAAGGTAAGGTTTGTTCATTTCTATTGACTTTTGTTTATTCAGCAATTTTTTTAGGTCAAAAATTCTCAGAGAGGAAATGAGAAACCATTGGACGTTTGGTGCATTGTGGCCAAAGATGAAAGTGTATCAACAGCACATTGCCCATGAATGGCTGGACACAGTGAAGTTTGCAGTCATGTGGGTGCACTTTTATTTGCAGCTGAATAAAATGTACAATGCAAATACAATAAAAGTTATAAAATGTTTACTACAGACTCTTCGATTCTTTAGTATCGATTCAGTAAGATCGTCCCTCTTATTTGCTGCTATCCATAGCCTTTCAGACAATTCGTTTTTATCCGTTAGAAACCTGTGGCTTAAAACCACATATACTCTGTGTTAAAACCACAGGCACTAAAAAGAATTTTACATCATCCTTGGAACGACTTCCACAGTTGACTAAAAGGCTTGTAACAGGCATTTTTTAGTGAGAATACCACTAATAAGCTCTAAACAATATAAAAAATCATTTGATGCAGTCACGAAAACAAAAATCTCACAACTTTTAGATCAATTTATAACATAACAATATGTAAACAAAGCATTGTGTGCCTACTCCCACCATATTGAATTTGTTTTGACAGGTCGTTGGAATGCCCTATTGAAATCGAAATGGTTCGGACATCTGGTGGAATTAAAAGTTAGTAAAAAAATTACTCATTCCACTCAAAAATTATTCTTGGTTTTACCCTACTTTCACCTCTAATTAAACATTTTGGTTGATTTCAGTTAGCTCTGGAAAGTCATCTAAAAAAGGTGGCGGTGGAGGGAGTTCTTCAAGTAGCAGAGGATCTTCTGCATCTACATCTTCTAAATCTGCTAGAGGCAATAATATTGAAACATTTGCTGAGAGTACATATTGATCTGAATATTGCTTATATTCTAGGGGGTTCACGTTTACCTCCCATTCCTCACCAAGAGACACCATCATGGCAAAAACCTATCACAAACTTTTTTCTATCAGGATGTAGTTCTTCAAAAAATATAGACACGGCAGTAGATGATACCAATATTGACAAGGAAACAGATACAATAATACATATATCAAGTAATGAAAATGAAGGAATAATTGAACCAAATTCATGCAGTAAACATGGATGTGACAAAGATGAAGAAAGTTCCAACAAAATTGATATTCCATCAGAATCTCTTCAGAGAACTGTTGACAAAACTAGTCATGAAAAAAACCAGGAAAATGAAGTTGATCTAGATAAGTCCCTGGACCAGCAAGTGAGTGAAGAATTTCAAAAAAATATGGAACCAACACAAAATGATGATGAGAAAGAAAATAATGGACCAAACCAATCACAAAATAATGAAGAGAATCTTAGTAGTGTGCCCAACATTGAAAAATCTGTAGGAAGTGACAATGAAACTAAAGAAACACAAGCTAAAAAGCCAAGAATAGAATAATTCGAAGCTCTCTGTGGAACCCTTTTATGCTTTATATATTTGTATTTGTTTCCAGTATTACATAGTTCTTATTAGTTGGTAAGTGACAAGTGTTTCTATCATGTTGAATGAATAAATATTTATGTTTTGTATTCTACTGTTTGATGGGAGAGTTTATTTTATAAATATATCATATCCTATATAGCTTGAAATCAGGTACATAGAATAATACTACAAGATTGACATAATAAACTAAGTTACAACAATATGGGTATACAATTCTTTCAGTTTTACTACATAGTGATCTGATAATAACCTGAAACCATCTGTGTTTTGGTTCTCTTTGGTTTCTTCCAACAATTTGAATCTATTTTCACTAGAAATTCAAAAAATAGTGATCCAAAATTTCATGTATATCAAGATTTCATACCTAGCTTCTTGCTTTTCGTGGGGTAGCATTGTATATCTACTGATTTCTGGTGGGAATCTGCAAGGTTCTAAATTGTTCATCAACAAACGTCTGAAATAATGCATTATTTGTTCAACAGCACTGTGATATATATCAAAAAATATACCTATAAAAATCATCATCTTCTCCACCCCAACCATAAAACTTGTTGGACATTCCATCAACTTTCTCAAACTGTTCAGAAGTAAGAGCTACTGCACCTCCAAATAATGTTAGGTAGGGTAGATTGTACCTGAATGAATGAAATGAAATTCAATGCATTTCAGTTGCAAAAGTTTTCCAATATCATTTACCTAAATGTATCCAAGCTAGATGACATATGCCTAGGAAGTTTTGTGCAACCATATATGTTTCCAGTATTTATTGGTATGAGGTCTATATCATGTAGCACCAAGCAGTGAAATTTATGTTTAATAGCCTCAATAGTTCCAAAATTGAGCATTCTTGCTCTGTTGAATGGAGAAGTGTCATTCTGTTCTACTATAAATATTCTGTAGTGTATATTTTGCCTTTGTAGGAACCAGTGCATATAATTCAAAAAAATATCGAGGTGAGAAGGCCTATTTCTGTAAGGCACAATCACAGCAGTTTTGATGAGTGGCAAACAATTTGATGGCTTATATTCTCCACCTGAAAAGGAATATATGTATGATTACGATCTTTGTAAAAGTAATATAGAATATGTCTTTCCCACCTACGAAGTTTTTTTTGTATATCCTTGTTTTATAAATAGAACTTATATCAATATTTTCATTATCTGATATGCATTCTTGGTAACTGCAGTTTCTCAGATTATTAGCATTATCAATTGGATATCTTAGGTCTAACTGGTCTACAATATTTTGTAAAACTATGTAATTGTAATGTCGGGCGTGTCTAGTGGGAAAATAAACAGCAATTACTATTATCACTATTGGTATTATCAATATCAAATGTTTCAACATAATTTTTATTCATAATTTTTTCCTTTTGCCACACTTTTAAAACTGTCAGTCACTAAACTAAAATAATTATGTCATTCGTGTAGTCAGTGTCAACGTCAACCACGTCATTTGACATGGGGAAATATTGGTTATATTTTTACTCATGATGGTGATATTTGACGTGGATGTAACTAAATCATGCGCAATGTAGACTTACGTGGCAACAGAATGTAGATTGAAAGTTGTTGAGTGAAGGAGTAATGATCTTTATTTACAATTTTTCATATATTCCTTTTTAATTCCAAAAGATGTAAGTATCGAACAATGTTCTTGATGTAATGAGTTTTTCTTGTGAGTGTTTTTGTAGGAAGTGTCATAACATGAATCACATGATAAGTGGAATATGACAAAAAATTATTAGTGTTTTCTTTCCAATAATTGTGCTAGTTCAATCTGTTCGATATATGCAAGACAACCATAAATTAAATTGAGAGAATTTGACTACATATTATTCTTACAATTCAATCTTTTGCAGGATTGTCTCATTTAATTATTATATTTGCTGTCACTTTATTTTTACACAGACTATTCGAATAACTTTTTGTATTTGAATGTACAGTGAAGTGTTTTTGAATAACAAATCTCATTTCTTCAAATCAGCAAAGTGCAAGAAAATTGACTATATAATATTTTTGAGTTCAATATTTTCTCAATAAACCTAACATAATTTGTAAGCAATGAGAATTATTTCCTTTTAATAAATCTATATTATATGAAGATAACTGTGAAATAACAACCCCCTTATTTTCAATTATGGAGAAAGTCAAAAAAATATGAACATGATTATATTCACCTATAATTTTTCAGTGACTTATCTACATGAATCCACAGTATTTACCTCCTCAGCAAGGTGGGGGGCCCCAACAGGGATTTCAAAATGTTCCTCTTGGTCCCTCAAAAACTGGTCAATTACCTCACCAGGGTGATTTCCCTCTGAACAATTTAACATCTTCACAAGCTCGAGGAGACCCTTTGCCAAGTCAGTTACCACCAATCTCACAAATTCCTCAGAGCCAATTACCTCCATCTCTTGGACAAGGTTTGAATTCTCAGTTAAATAGTGGTCCACCATCAAAAAGTGACATACCTCCCATGATGCCATTCAGCAATGTTCAAAATGGACATATGTCAGGTGAATTGAATTTGAATTAGTTATAATATTCAGTTGTCCTCATATTTATTCATTCAAGGAAGAGAGTTGTCATTGTTAGAATGTGTGCAGATGCCAAATCTACAAAACTTACTGATATCTTATAAAAATAGTTTTCGTCAACCTTCTAGTTATCAACAACACATTTTCAATGAAAATCAGATATGAATCAATTATAAATTCAGCTTCAGGGGACAGTACTTCCAACTCAATGGTTGTTGACAAATAGTTCACTGGACTAGTAATGAATTCTCAAATGTTTCTTGCAATCATCCAAATGCTTCTTTGAGTCCTTCAACACTAATATTTTGTTTTTAAAACGAAGCACTATTTTTAAATATCCCAAAAAATATATGATTGGAAGTTAATTATATATAATTTTAGAATCATACATTTTAGTGATATATTGAGTAGATTAGTTGTAATTCTTAGAATTGAATAAATAATATATAATTGATATATTATGAATTTGAATTTTTACAGCCTCATCAGCACCTTTGGATCAACAGAACAGACCACTCTTTGCCTCACAAAATGTCTCTGGTTCTCAACTTCCCAATCAATATGGCCCAACACATACCTCCACTCCAAATATGATTCCTAGACCTCCATCTCATCTTTCCAATCAAACATCCGCTGAACCAAAACAACCAACAACCAGCAATTTTGGTCCCCCATCTGCAAATTCAACCATGATCATGCCACCACGACCACCATCCAACCAACCCATGCAAATGGGTCCTAACCCCCAACAAAAAGCCTCACCAGTTCAATTTGATGCTCGTCCTATTTCAAATCAAAGTGGTCCTGTGCCAAATACACCTATTTCTACTGGACCACCTCCATCTAGTTTGCCAACTCAAACAGGCCAACCTCCTTTTCCAACTGGTCCTCCTCACCAAGGTGGTCAAATACCTTTGGGAGGTCCTCCACCACACCAGAACCAGTTTGGTCAGCAATCATCACAAAACATGCCTGTACCACCAGCAGCTGGTCAACCTTTGACAGGTCCATCTAGGGGTCCAGTGCAGGGTCAAGCCAGTTCAATTTCTGGTCAAGGAGGCTTCTTGCCTGGACAAGGACCTCCAATGCCCGGACAGACAATGCCTGGTCAAGTTCCATCTGGAAGTAATCAACCCGGCCCCTACCAGTATGCTTCTGGGCCATATCCACCAAGTGGGTCTATGTTATCTGGTGGACCACAAATGCCACCTGGGGGACCTCAAATGCCACCTGGAGGACCTCAAATGCCATCTGGTGGAGCTCAAATGCCTCCTGGTGGACCTCAAATGCCACCCAGTGGAACTCAAATGCCACCTGCTGGCCCACAAATGCCACCTATTGGACCCCAAATGTCATCTGGTGGACAACAATTACCGCCTGGTGGACCACAGATGCTTTCTGGTGGACCACAAATGCTCCCTGGTGGACCACAAATGCCCCCTGGTGGACCACAAATGCGCCCTGGTGGACAACAGATGCTCTCTAGTGGACTACAAATGCCCCCTGGTGGACCACAAATGCCCCCTGGTGGACCACAAATGCTCCCTGGTGGACCACAAATGCCCCCTGGTGGACCACAAATGCGCCCTGGTGGACAACAGATGCGTCCTAGTGGAGCACAAATGCCTCTTGGTGCACCACAAATGCCTCTAGGTGGACCACCATTGTCCAACAAGTCACAGTTTGGTCCAAGTCAGCTAAATAATCAAATGCAAGGTATTCATTCCAATTTTGCCTGCCTAATATCAAAACAATTCACAAAAACCATTGTATGAATGTGAAGATATGAAAGAGTCTTTTGAAAAGATATTTTGATACAAGTGTTACAAGTGGTAGAAAATTGCTTTCTGAAATATTTGTATTATCTAGTGCTGCCTCAGCTGTTACATAACTAATTTGAAACAGATGGTGAGATGTTTGTGAATGGCAGATAACAGTGAATGCAGTTTGATTCATTATTTTCAATTAGCAAATTGAGTGATTCACCATTCTTAGTCACAACGAGATAACTGATGAAACATCTGGATATATTACATTTTGTATTACTTGTCTTCATCTCTTTTTCAGGTATTCCATTTTATATTATATGGGCATTTGAAATCCTCAAGAAGTAATCTGAATCATCAAAGTCAATCCATATATAGAAATTTTGTAAATGAAATATTTCAATAATAAATCAAGTAAATCAGAATGTATGAACAAAATTTTGCATTGGAAAAAAAACAAATATCACTGTATTTGTACTGTAGATGTGTCTTCAATTCAGAAAACATATAAATTTATATATCGACATTGTTGTTCAGTGTTCCTAACGAATTCAATAGCAAAATAAGATGTGTTGCATCCAATATCAACGTCTTCATTATTTTCTTGAAGGCATGAGTTTGGGAGGTCCAAGACAGTATCCAAGTGGTCCTATGAAGAATACCGTCAATGGAGACAGTGGTCCCCATATGCCTCCACCACTGAATCAAGGTGGGTACATTAATGGGCAGCAAATGAAGGCACCAGGATATCCACCCATGCCTGGTCAAGGAACCATGCCTATGCCCGGTCAAATGCCTGGACAAGGTCAGATGCCTGGACAGGGACAAATGCCCGGTCAACCTGGATATCCTGGAGGACCTGGAGCATATCCTCAACAACAGCAGGCTAGACGACTGGATCCTGATCAGATGCCAAGTCCGGTAATTCATATTTCTTGGTATAATTTTTTGTGGCAGAAAAATATTTACGAACAGTCGACGGCACATTTGTCTCAAGATTTTGAATCGTTTGCATGGATTTCCTTCTTCAAATGATGAAAAAATCAATTCTTTTATATGAGTTTTTGATACACTTATTCAGTAATAAAATAAATATGTAAATTTGTTGCAGATACAAGTAACGCAAGATGATCAAGAAAATAGGTCTGGTGTGTTCGTAACGAATCAAAAGGGCCTTGTTCCTCCCTTGGTTACTACTAATTTCATTGTTCAAGATCAAGGAAATGCTAGTCCAAGATTTATGAGATCTACAATGTATAATGTTCCAATCACCCAAGTAAGTTGTGTAATTATACTGATAATATTGATAATAATTAATTTAATCGTAACTCTGAAGAGTCTAGATATATTTTCATGAAAATTTTAAAAGAACTTGTGAATAATATCTCACAGTTTCATAAAATAGAACATGAATTCCTGAAAATTATATAATATACTCACGTTAATTTGAAATAAGAATAAAGAGAACCAATATTGAAATTATATTCTATTCTAAGAATACTTCCATAAATCATGAATCATTTTGTAAAAATATAATTCATAACTTTTGGGATGTCAACAGGCATAGTATAGAAACTTGGAAAAAATTTATGATGTCATTAAAAAAACAAGAATTAAAAGTAACAACAGAAAACTTTCTCTGAAGTATGTGGCAAATGATATTTAGAAATATAGTATCCATTTATCATGTATCTGTAGCATTTTGTCATTCAGATCTCTTTATTTATATTTTTTAGTACTGTATGATCATGGTTTTAGGATATTTTGAAGCAGACAGCAGTTCCTTTCAGCTTGGTAATAAGTCCAATGGCGAGACAGGTAGACCAAGAATATCCACCACCGATCGTCAATTTCGGTGATTTGGGTCCGGTACGTTGTAACAGATGCAAAGCGTACATGTGCCCTTTCATGCAGTTCGTTGATTCCGGAAGACGGTTCCAGTGTAATTTCTGTATGGCTACTACCGACGGTAAGTTGTTTATGTGGGTTTATAATATATTTGCTCTCGAAACAACAATTACAACAATTTGTCACTGATGAAATCAAGCTTGATTTTCCTGGAAATAAGCGTACTAATCTACAATTTATATTCAGTTCCGACCGAATATTTCCAACACCTCGACCACACCGGACAACGAATGGACCGTTACGAACGCCCCGAGCTAGTGCTTGGTACGTACGAGTTCGTCGCCACCGCCGATTACTGCCGTAACAACGTTCTGCCTAAGCCACCGGCTGTTATTTTCGTGATCGACGTCTCCTATAACAATATCAAATCGGGCATGGTTAGCCTGTTGTGCTCGCAGATGAAGGAGATCATCGCGAATTTGCCTGTCGATCAGGGACAGGAAAAGAGCAACATGCGGGTTGGGTTTATCACGTACAACAGTACGGTGCATTTTTATAACATCAAGGTAAGAACTATTTTCCACATGAATACGGTCGAAACGAGTGAAAAAATGTACCTTACATGAACTCCATGCGATTTATTCTAAACGTTTATTCACGCGATGAAAAGTGCATATTCATAATCCATCTTATCATAACCCTTCGACAACTTTTTTTGGATAGTTATATTTGTGTAGAATTTCGAATCAAAAAATCCATAAACACACTGCTAGGTGTTTTTATTTTTTTCGATGCTGTGACTTCTCATTTAATACAGGGAACATTGGCTGCACCTCAAATGATGGTGGTTGGTGATGTGCATGAGATGTTCATGCCTCTACTCGATGGTTTCTTATGCACTCCTGAAGAATCTGAAGCTGTCATCGATTCACTCATGGAGCAAATACCGGCAATGTTTGGTACTACGAGAGAAACGGAAGTTGTTTTGCTACCTGCTATTCAGGCTGGACTGGAAGCATTAAAGGTTAGTTACATTTGGAAAAACTAATATTGAATTCTCTAATTTTTTATACGATTCATGCTAAAAATTTTTCTCGATGGAGAATGATTCTTGCGAATTTCGATGCACTAATTTCGATTCTGAGGCCTGTTTGCCAGAAACTATAAAAACGAGTATGACATTTTATATTGTCAATTCATGATTTAGTCACTGCAAAATGTAGTTTGAAGATTTTTCATTAGTTGGCAATGAATGATGAGAAAAATGAAAAAAATACAAAATACAATCCTCACGGAATCCATTCAGAAGTGTAGCATTTCCGATGGTACCGAAAGTGTCTGAGACTTATTTTCTTAACTACCATAACTTTATTCGAATGAAAACTACTAACGAACAAGTTACGTGAATAACCCTGTATATTCCGATGCGCCGATCCATAAAATCCATTAAATAACTTGCTAAAAACATTGATTTCTTCCTAGGCATCCGACTGTGCCGGTAAACTGCTAGTATTCACCTCCACCATGCCCTCTGCTGACGCTCCCGGGAAACTGAAGAACCGCGACGATCGCAAACTGCTCGGCACCGACAAAGAAAAGGCGGTGCTAACGCCACAATCACAGGCATATAACCAGCTGGGTCAAGAATGCGTTGGAGTGGGCTGTTCGGTGGATTTGTTCGTTTTCAACAATTCTTATATCGACATCGCTACTATAGGGCAGGTTGCGAGGTTGACTGGTGGGGAGGTCTTCAAGTATACTTACTTCCAGGTAAAGTCCAGCAGTGACATTTTTTTTTCGTATAATCTCTTCCATGTTGATGCGATTTTGGTGAATCAAATTTTAGTTAATGAAATCGGAACTAAATAATTCAATCTATGAGGATTGGCAAATGAACATAAGCGAGACGCCACCTGGTGACACTAAAAATAACTAGACGTGCAGACATAGTTCTTGTGTTTGGTATTATGTTTTGTTGATTTTATACTGACTTTGAATATTTGAAAGATGGTAAAACTCTGAATCGATAAATCAAAATTCCAATATTAATTCCCATGCTTTTCCTCAAGCTGGTGATATAAATATCGATAGATAGATGAAATTCTGTTTACATTAATGGTCACAGTCGAGCATAAAAAACCACCAGAAAAAACAAATACTATAAATTCATAATTCATTTCATTACAAAAACCATTTTCTCGTCATCATGATATTATGATGTCCAGCACTCAAAACTTTCATAAACACTGCTAAAAGTGTTTTTGCCTTCTAAGTACCCTAAACTAAATCTTGTCATTCGAATCTAAAAACAAACAAATTATCAGAAACCTGTATATATTTTGATCGAATCATTCTCATTCACAGCAGTATTTTAACCTTGTATTATTTTCAATATAATGAATAAAACAAATGATAAGTTCCAATGGAATTTGTGATTCGATAACATAGCTAGATGGGCAGAAATGTACAATTCCAAAATTATTCAACAACCAGATTGACTATAATGCCGGATATGGCTCTAGAATTTTGAGATGGTGAATGGTGAATGACCGTTGAATATTTACTACAAACATTAATTTTTAAGGCTGATATTGACGGTGACCGCCTCATCAATGATATCATCACTGACATAAGCAGGCCAATCGCTTTTGATGGAATCATGAGAGTGAGAACTTCCACCGGAGTGCGACCAACGGACTTTTACGGTCACTTCTACATGTCCAACACAACAGACATTGAACTAGCTTCAATCGGTGAGTGTATTCCTCCATTTTACATCCCGGTGGTATTATTTCATGAATTATTCAGATTGCGACAAGGCGGTAGCTGTTGAAATCAAACACGACGATAAACTATCCGAAGAATCAGGAGTTTATATTCAAGCTGCTCTGTTGTATACCTCCTGCTCTGGCCAGAGGAGGCTGAGGATTATCAATCTCTCGTTGAAGACTTGCTCGCAAATGGCGGATCTATACCGAAGCTGCGATCTGGACACTTTGGTGAATTACATATCGAAGCAGTCAGCTTATAAAATCTTGGATAATAATCCGAAGGCTGTTAAAGATGCCATAGTCAACAGGTGAGTCAGTTAAGATCCAATACGAATCTTTTTTGAAATAGATAGTGCGTTCATGTATGTATTGTCTATTTATTCTGGGTTGATAGTTGTGTCAAATCGCCAGATTGAGCCGTGTTGCCACATGTTTTCCACTTTTTCAGCGATGCTCCAAATGAAAAACTTGGGTTGACCATTTGTTTTGTTTCGAAAGTGTTCTCGACTTATGAAATACACTGTGTCCAAGATAAGGACTAACCTGGAGATCTCGGAAACCATAAGAGATACGGAGATGGTTAAATTAGAGAAAATTTGCGCATTTCTAAGTTTCTAACAATGTGCCGTTCAGAAAGTTCCACTTAGTTCCAGAGATATGCCTGAAGAAACGAAATTTGCCGATTTCGTTTTAATTTTTTCCTGACGTTATTTGAAGAGATACAAGAAAACGAAAGACATTTTCCCATTGCATTTTTTAATCCCTACAAAACAGCGTTGAGGGATTCTCCGTACGACGTTTCGTTTCGGAGAAACCACCATCAACTTAATTTTTTTTATATGGCCCGTGGAAAAAAATACCCTGTATTGAATAGCATATTTTATTACTAATACAACGATGTTAATAATAAAGTTACAATCATTTTCTGGGCATCTCTACTCAAACCTCTCGGCATTTTGATAGGAATACGATGAAATTAAGCTATCAAAAGAACACATTTACAAAAATCGTAAAAAAGAACAATTTGCATGTAAACAAACGATTGTAAGGATTCGCTCCAAACAATTTGGCATCGTTGTAAAGTGACAGTGAAGTGTTGCCATAATTGTTGATGCTTTGATGTTCCCAGTTAATGTATAAACCTATTGAGACGTCTGTCATTCCTGAATACTTTTGTTTTGCACTACTGGCATTGAAAAGTTACCAAATCTGACACAACTATCAACCCAGAATGAATAAATCAAATTTGCATATTTTCAAAGTTGAAGAATATGCCCCTTGAAGGATTTTTCGAAATTTGAATCATTTTCAGATGCAGCGAATTTTCTGACGTGATTTTTTTTTCTTTGGTAGAGGTCAATCCGATAACAAAATTTTTACGTATAAAGGATTTTCATATAAATTTGTTTTCATCATTACAAGGGTAGGAATCATGTCAACCAGAAAGAAATTGAACTACGAATGCACCAATCAAAAGTTCCAACTCATCGAATTCTATTTATACAAACTACCAGAAAATTCTGCCAATAACTGGTCCTAGAAATTTCCTACTCATCTCGAAAATACCACTTAATGAAATTGCCATTCGAATCACTACATCTTATTACAATCTGCGTTATTCCGAAATTTATAACTTTTCAGAGCCGCTCAAATCCTCGCTACCTACCGCAAACACTGCGCAAGCCCGAGCAGCGCCGGTCAGCTCATCCTGCCCGAGTGCATGAAACTCCTGCCGCTCTACGTCAATTGTCTGCTCAAGAGCGACGCTCTGTCGGGCGGCGCCGATATGGCCGTCGACGACAGATCGTTCGTCATGCAGGCCGTGATGACCATGGACGTACCGACGTCGGTGCATCACTTCTACCCCAGGTTGATTCCCGTGCACGACGTCGATCCTGCCCAGCAACCCGTGGCGGTGCCGGCGCCTATTCGGTGTACGGTGGAGAAGATGAACGAGCAGGGGGTCTATATTTTGGGTGAGTTGAATTTGAGACTTCAATTCTAGATTATCTTTTTTTGATTTGATTTTTTTTTTGCAATTGAAACATGTATTTATCATTTCACTCACTAATACAAGAGTAATCACATATCACTATGATACTCAATATAACATAAAGGACCCCGCACGGTTCTTATGGAAAATGGGTCCCAGTCGAATCGGCTTAATATTAAATATAATGTAGTTTATGAAGTCCTGATCAAAAGTCTCCAAGGGCACATCAAGATCTAAAGTACAGTTTTTGAGATACAGGGTGTCAAACATGCAGAGAGAGGGTTGTTACTTACCTTTAGAAAATCAATAATGTGGCGATTTTTAATCACTTTGGAAATGTTAAAACTTCAGTTTGACCAATATAGTCGCGACTATCGTTATTATTTCATTTCCTGACATGGGAGGAGTAAGATGCCGGGGCCAAAGAAATGTATGTGGTTACTCATCTTAGTGAGATATTCAATCTACGATTTATACTTCTGGTTACCGTTCTGGCGAATAGAATTTGCATCAAAACTATTGAGCAAAACACAACTTTATGGGACTCTAGGGGCCATAATGTGAACTTCCCGAAACGCGTATTGTTTCTTTGTTTTGTTTCGCTATCGTGTGTTTCGTTATAAAATGTCTGAAGGGAATATAAATAACAACACCAATTGTTGTGTTTATGAGTACAACAGAAAATAAAAATGAAGTTTATGTAACCAACAAAATGGGAATCATGAAAGAAATTGATGAACGAAAGGCATGTGATAATAATTTATTGTGCTTGGTTTTATACATACTAATGTTTATTTATATTACTCTTAGATACAGATTTTATGACAACCTTCAAGCAATGTTTCCTTTCCTCTTCTGTCAGATTTCTAACGGGTTTAATCCTACTATGTGTTTTTATTAAACAAGGATATTCACTTAAGGTTGTGGTTTGTACATTTCTATGGCATTTGATTTGGCCTTTTTCCAAAAACATCAATGGACGATAGCATCTCCATAGAGCTAATATCAATTGTGAAACCCAAGAAGAAAAACGGCAGAGACAAAACTAAACAATAAATTTGATATTAAGATCATTGAAATTGCCAGGGCACAAAAATTCGCCACTTGAGGATGGTAGTAAATTTTAATAATAATGCTGAAATATGCTTGCAGATAAGCCTGATTTGCATATGCACTCCATCTTGGTGTTATTCAAATCTTCCATTATAGAAAATGTATCCTCGATCTGATGAGGCTGTCCTTGAAGAGCAGACGTATGTAAGCAGAGACCTGCAATATTAATACTATCCTTCATACTCGACTTCTTACCACATAAAATTAAGTGGTTGGTATGGAGTATTTGCTCTCCCTCGATAATACATCGACTGTCTAGTGTTGCTTGTAAATATTTAAACATTTCTGATAGTTTTAGGTACGTCTTGCTAGACTATCTAAAATATGAAACAAAAAATCTGATTGTATTCTGGCTTGATTTTACTTACAAGTAACTTATCTTAGTACCTACATAACAAGTCCAATTAAATCCAACACAAAAATAGCCTTTTTACACAAAATTTCAACGATAAACAATCACTATAAACACGTAAGAACCATATGAAACTGCTTAACAATACGCGTTTCGGGAACATCTGATGCAGCGAATGCAGGGCCTCCATCGGTAAATATTTTGCTCAATTTCTATTTCCCTTTCGTATTTTTTTTTATTTTTCTTAGAACACTTTCGCCTTCTTGCATATTCAAAGTCAACTTTTTATCTTAGAAAATGGCATCCACATGTTCCTGTGGTTTGGTTTGGGCGTCAATCCGGAATTCACTCAGAAAGTGTTCGGTGCTCCTTCAGCTATCCAGGTTGACGTTGACAAACTCGGTCTACCCGAATTGGACAACCCTCTGTCCCTGGCAATACGAACGATCGTGGACCAAATAAGGACGCAAAGGCATAGGTGTATGAGGGTATGTACTAGAAAATTAAACTTTCTCTATTTGTTAGTTTCATGTTGAGTGGAAAAGTGTTGATAAGTTGATTATTTTCATTTGTATTTTGCAGCTGACTTTGGTGAGGCAAAGGGAGAAGCTAGAACCGGTGTTCAAACATTTCCTGGTGGAGGATTGCGGCACTGATAATTCACCGAGCTATGTCGATTTCCTTTGTCACATGCATAAAGAAATTAGGACGATTTTGAGTTAGCGCTATTGAAGTTATTTTATCGGTGATTTGAATGAATTAACGGAATTTGTACCGAAACTTTTCCCAAATTTGTTACCGACAGAATATCTTAATTATCTGCTAGGTGAAATCATATTAAGGTTCAAAGTATGATAGTATTGAAGTTGAGGAAACCAAACTGGTAACATCCCGGTTTGCTGTCAATCAATGGATGTCTTCGTTATTGTTGCCGATGACTGTATTTATTTAAAAATGCTTACGACCAGGAAAACTGCATAAAATGTTGGATGTAGTATTGAATTCATGCAAAACTGTAAAATTATTCGCGAATATAGTTGATTTATAAATAAGAAATTATTCCATTCTTTCAGACGACATTTTCAGAAGATTCCTTGTTTATGATTCAGTTCCACAGTTCGACTCGGTTTCTCATCAACTCATTATAATCGTATTCTATTATCTGCTCGAAATTGATTTTGCAAACGTTATTTATGGGTTGTCAGATTTATTGATTTGGAAGACCCCTGAATTGGATTTACGAACTCACCGAGTAGGAATCTGTGAAATCTAGAAACAACACATAACCGATAGGTGGGTGAAGAAACTCATTCTCATTTGACGTTGAAAATGGTATACCTGATCTACTATTTCTATATCATGGGGAAATCGAGGCAGCTGTAGCAATGGTGATCCTTCTTCTCTAAATATTTCTTTTCGTCCTTGAACAAAAATATCTTCGATATGAAAAGTGTAGCTACAGTAGATAAAACTCATAAATTTCGAGTATGTTGATAATCTCTTGGTTAAAGCTCAGTTTTGATTTGGAAAATTTGAAAACTTGCATTTCCTCGCCTCATCTCATTAATTTGTGCATCTTCTTGAGATTACTCGTGGAACAAGGATTGTTTTCTTACTTCATGGTGAATCCATCAAACTTGCCTACGTCTAAAACTTTCGTCGCAGAAGCATATTGTGTGCACAAACATCTGAAGTTCTCTGAAAATTTTCCTAGAAATTCTCGGCTTCCACACGGAATTTCTCGGATTTGCTATGAAATTCTCGAATTTCCTTAGATGTCTAGTATCTGATTTTCTCCTGTCCCCCATTCCACATTCTCAGATTTCCTTCAGAATTAACATCTTACCTATTCTCCTCAGATTTCCCTGAAACTGTTAACATTTCTCTAGACTCATTCTGATTCATTTGTATTCCTGAAAATGAATCCGAGGCAATGTCAGAGGCAAGAAAAAATTAATCAACCAGAAATATCTGTGGTGCTCGGATTGAAACGAGAGTTGCGCGTTGTCATTGTTGATATTGACAAGTCGATCTTCAGAGACAAAATTGTTTTTATTTTTCTGTAATATAGTATTTTGAGACATAAATGGTGGGCTGGTTCACACAAGCCATAGTTTTTCCAAATTGATGTTGTTCCTGATGTTATCTGATCATCACGACTATCCGAGGTACAAATTCCACTTCCAGTGTGAATTGGCTTGCTGTAACAAAGGTTGATCATGTATTTATAATTAATTGATTATTTTGTATCTATATCATATATTTTATTTGTACTCATTCATTGCATTGGTTATGTAATATATAGACATTATAACAAATTATAATGGAATGGACGATTCCTGTTGTGTTTACTTTGAGTAAGAACATTTATATCCCTCTATGAAAATTGATTATTGTTTCACTAAAGTTCTATCGAATTCGTGTTACTTTCCACAGTCATATTCCAAAGGGAGTGATCGAGATCCACTTTTCAGATTATTACTTCTCCCGGAAAGTGGAAACGAAACTGAAAATAGATCTGGATAACCACTCGAAAGATAGTCAATTTATTTAAGAAACAGAGGTATGACAGACAAATTTGGCTTCTTATTGTATTAAAAAATATCCAGTTGAATATTAAAATTCCAATTAGCTGAGAACGATATAGTATATTGAAGTATAAGTGGATAAAAAGGTCTTTGAAACACTTGTTTTATTTCGTGCTCGAAAAACCTTTTTATCCACTTATACTTTAATATACTATTATATAATACATACAAGTATTCCTATGAATGAACAAAAGCGTCGTCCAATTATATCATGAACCCAAATGGTGTTCCCATGATTAGGTTAAATAGACAAGTTTGAAATTACTCCAGAAATTATTAGAAAGGATAAGTTCATCGCCAACAAATTAACAACGAGTATCTAATGCCGCTTTTCGGTCCTGTTTAATAATTATCGATATGAATTCAATTAGTTCTCAAATTACTGCTATTCTATTTTGAAATGGTGATATGACAAAATGCCATACGATTATACAGATATAACAGCTAATAACAAAATTCCGAGCATACCATATATATGAAATAATTTCGGTTCAATATAACCTCTATTTTCCTTTGAACTTGAAGCTTGAGGTACATCACATACATAACATGAATTTAAAGTGTACACTGTCGTACCAGCGGCTTTACTGATAGTTCCGCAGGCAGTGCAGTAAGCACACATTTTAATTGTTTCAATTTAAAATTTTGATGTCATTCCAAAAATTTTCAATCGGCAAAACTGCTTGGTTTAAAGAATGATTATGATGGCTGAAATAATAACATATTTTATTATAATGAAGTTATTTTTTACTTCCTTGCATCAAAGAAGAATGTTTTTGACCCCAAGAATTCATTGAATTTTGCCATATCATATTTCTCTCATTGTCTGAAAATTTTGGTAATTTTACCTGAACAAGCAGTGACGTATCGATGAAGGTGAAGCTATTCTCGCATGTAATTATGTTATCTGTGGAGTCATGGCAAAACAGGATGAGTGGATTATCAGATTATACCATACGATTTGAAAACCAGTGCAGTGATTAGTGAGAAATTTTACTTTGTAATAAGGTGTAGCATCATTCTTCATTCCGTTTTAAGTTGATATAAATGAATTTATAAAATACATATACCCCAAGTTCCTGAAATTTTGAAACACACATTTACTGTGTCGATTGACAAAAAGTGTTCCATTTGGCGTAGTGTTCAGTGAATAATTGCTGATGGATCTCATCCTTAGGATTCGATGTACATTATACGATGGACATTTTATGGAAAGTTCAAATGCAACAAACACTGTTTCTGTAATTTGAAATCTTTATCGATAGGTTATACTGTCGAATTTCGAACAGGCTGTGCCTTTGAGTTTGTGTTCGAAAATCATTGGAAGTGAACAACTTCGTTAATCTGGAACTGAAACAGAAAATATAATTATAATAATATTATGATATGAAATATCATGAAATGTGATGAAGTCCAATTTGAGCATTATTTTTCGCGTTAAAAAACATAATCGAAACAAAGCAGAGGTTTGGAAAATATTCACCGAATTCTGCACAATCAATTTCAATAGTTGAAAAATGGTTCACCGAGTCCCTTTGTGGTTCTTTCAACACAAGTGATGCCTAATATATTCAAGTCATCAACGAGAAAACGTTACCTCAGAAATCGCCAATGAAATCCATAGAATGATAATGAACAATCGAAGAATATGAATACTTGAGGTGGCTTCAATGGAACAAGCAAGTCCTGTGTTTTGCGATTATCAAATCTACTTGGGACTATCAAATGTTAATCTGTTCTTGGTAGAATATTTTGCTACCACTAGGGAGTGCCACAATTCATGACAAGAAGGTATTTGTACAAGTTTGGGTTTTCGTATATATTTAAGGCGTTAGATAGTTGCACTTTCGAATACGAAAACAAGGAGAAGGTCGGGTTTTTCTGGCATCTCGTCTATAACAACGTCAATTCCTGATTCGAGAATGTTCTAGAACACGAGATATTTCTTTGTTTTGAAAAGTTATAAATTGTCTACCCTGCCCTGTCGAGGGTCTATTTTGCACTCAACTGTCTCCCACACAGTTGAACTTTTCTGATACAATCATCGTGAGTAGTAGGGAAAAACAGTAGTTAATGTGTAGTTATAGCAGTTAAGTTTGTGAATATAGATACAAGGCTATATTTTGCATATCATTCATTTCCCCATCAGGGGTGGTCCTTCAAGAAGCCGTACAAGTGTACAACACGAGATATAACATAGTTTTCCAGTCACAGTCGGCATAAGTATTGGTCCTGCTCGTCAGATCAGGTACAACACACACATGCAAACAGTCTGGTCCTTCAATCCAGACAGTCCACATCGCACACACAAACATTTTGGTCCTTCGAGCCGGATCATTACAACGCAACTCAACAGTAGTGATAATATGGTTGATAAAAATTTCGCAATTGCTGAAGGGAATAGTTACTGTTAGATATATCAATCGGAAGTGATAAAAAACTTGATGAAATGAATGGACTGATCATCAATTCATTTGTGTTAAAGACATAATGTATATTCGATTCAGGAAATGAGGTCCTTATATTTTCATTTTGCATAAATGAAACCACTAAAGAATTGTAGAAAGAGATGTAAATGACAATGGTCTTTTCTTTGAACTCTTTCTTGATTGGTTTTTTAAAATACCGGTATAACAAGCTTATTATTGATTGAGGGCGTTCTCCTCGCCATGTCTCTCTGCTTGTTATGATAATACAATATTTTATTCGTCAAAAAATGTATCCTTGGTTTCAAAAGTCACTGACTCATCAAATGATCCTCGCATCTACGCCTCTGACATTGTCTCTGGTGCGGAACGCGAATTGGCTCATGGCTGGGAGTCGGAATAGAGCAAAGCCCTCATTTACCTGGATACTGGATAGAGAGATGATGCGCTTTCATTTACCTACAGCGTCGGGAAATACGTTCGGAAATAATAAAGCCGGTACGTGTGGCGGATATTAAAACTGTATTTCTAATTAATTTACGGTGACAGGTCCTAGCAGGCTTTCTCCATTAGCGGTGAATGTGTGGGCTCGGCGACGATAAAGGGTTATTTTTGAGGATCCCTATGTTCAGTGTCATTCTCTGGGGTATTCGATGATACGGATCGTGATCAAATTATAGGAGGTCGTGACAACCGGTTCAAGGTGATAATGAAAATGTACCCTGAATATTCTCAGATTATTTGTAGTCGCGTGAAAATAATTATATCTCTTCACAGTACTCGTTCACACGTGATTGATTTGGATGATTCGTTTCAGGAGAAGTAAATGATGAATCATTATGGAAATGTTGCCAGTAGTACCAGAGAATAGCAGCGCCACTTCTTTATTTTGGAAGTCAGTCATTGTTTTTTTTTCAAGTGAATGAATTGAGTGCATTTTTGAGCTATACCGCATTTAATATTGAACGATATTCAACATCTTACCTACTCTTGAGTAATAGAAATTTAAATGATTTCGTCTTAGGAAGAAACGTGCTGTTTGAAAATCTCAACATAAATGTTAATTTCTCTTTTACTCAATTGAAATCAGGTGTTTTATTGAAAGAGAAAAAACTCGAAGAAACTTATTGAAATTTTGATAATAAATGATAACAAGGTGATGGGAAATAACACCAGGAAGTAATTTTATTCTGAATTGAAGATCAGGATACTTAAATATTTACTGTTACTTTGGATTATTCATCCCTAATATCTGTAGTTTTTGAAACAGAATATCTTACTATTGTTGAATTGGATTTTCCAGGAATATTATTATGATATGTCTTATTATCATTTAAAAACCATTTGTAGGAACTAAAAAGATCAATATTGATATCATAATTTAGTGGAACACTTCAAAAACCGTTCATTCTTCTGAAACTATAAACTATATATCTCTTCGACATCGCATCAACATGCCCTGATACTGAAACTGGAATACGTCACTACAATATCTCAGGGATATCATTAACTCTAATAAACATGGTCTGGTATGGAATTTGATTTACCAGAATAATAAATACTCGACAGATATCTATCTACCTACCATTTTTACATAAATATGATTCACGACTATCCATCAAAGCGTTTATTCCACACTATAATTCATGATATCGAAAATAACTGATTTTATCTAGTGTCGCATATCGAAATATCGATCTTTCACTGGCGCAATGCTGCTGACTTATTTATGACTTGTTTAACACTTCGACGGGACGAATAGCCCACAATCAGGATTCTGTAGACCAGTCAATGGTGATTCGAAAAATAAGGGTCACCTTTTTCGCTTCTGAAAGAAATTTTCTAGAAAAGTTAAATAAGAATAAGGTCCTTCCTACTATAGAAATACGTGATATATTCTAATTGGAAAATACATGATTATCGTGACAGTTTGGCGTTTCAGCGTTTTTCAAACTCATTAGCAACAGTCAGAGAGATTTGCGGTTTCCTTGACAGTTTCTTCAACAAGTTCGGTTCGTTTCACGTTGCTTGTTATTCTATTTTGATCTTTTAGGGTTTTGACCTGTCGGTTGAATTGATTTGGATTGGATTTGAGTACGATATATCACGGTGGAGTTTTCTTCAACGAATCAGAATCGTTTGGAGTTCCAAAGTGGAATTTCTGACAAATAAGAAATTGTCAACATGAATTAACGCATGTGCATTCTAACAGTCAAAAATAATCACTTACGAATTTATATGATTCTTCAATGAAAACATCCCTAATATATCTTTTATGATGACGCGAAGGAACTAGGTTAATATCAACCCTCTTCATGACATACTTGCAACATATATTCAACCATTTTCACGAAAGTGTGTTCTGAAGTCATTCCTATGTTGCAATGGGCAAACTTCCGGAGTAAAATATCACTTCATACATTACACTGTTTATTTAGGTACACCAAAATGAGTAAGGCATATGTTCATGATACAATATATGTTCGAATACATTTTTAGCATAACTGGATATGTATTTGCTACTGAAATATTTGATGGACCTAGAGAGCAATATCAACATGGTTGGGCTTATTATTTTTATGATAATAGTGAAAACTTGAAACCAGAACTTCATTCAGCGTATTTCTTCACTTCTCTGCATAACTCAGAATTTAGGTAATGAGTAATTGTCCAAGAAATAAAGAACGTCAAGTGAATACCATACTTCAAGAACATTATTTATCTTTAACGAATCATTTTATTGGTATGAAATACCAATCACTTTCAGTCTATCGGAGTGCGGAATTCAAATACAATCTAGCTGTGCCAAATTTCATTTCAAAATCATGGAGATTAACTCATACGTACAATATATCCTGTAGCTTGTGGGTGAATTATAAAGCAGCTTGTCTACTCATCAAGATGTAAATTGACAATGTAATTTCCAATGACAAAGACGAGCAAGTGATAGTTTAACATGTGCAAGGACACATCATAATAAAACAGTGAATGCAAATAAGTGAATAATTGTTCCTAGTCCACCTTTGATGTACCCACTTCTCTCACGGTCAGATAAACATCTAGAGAGAAGGATTAGCACCAGCCTGAGTTATCTACTGGAATACATCAGAGCATTCCATAAAATGTAGAACTGGTCGTCAGAGTGCTGATTCTATCGATCTTTTTCTATTTTCTATAGAAATTTTTCGTCGATGCTCTTTGAAAATTACGTTCATTATTCCAGCTAAAAAGATTTGTACAACGTACCTTTGATCTTTCAAGAGTCTCTATCCGAATGAGAGACGTGACGTCATCTGCATTATCGCTTGTTCTGTCTTGCTAAAAGGTGGAGAAATCGTATTCTGAAATCCGGCTTTT
Organism: Plagiodera versicolora; assembly: GCA_037013635.1. Taxonomy (NCBI): domain Eukaryota; kingdom Metazoa; phylum Arthropoda; class Insecta; order Coleoptera; family Chrysomelidae; genus Plagiodera; species Plagiodera versicolora. Next base: position 6,364,521 of record CM072990.1, read on the forward strand.
AATTTTTCCTGAGGGTGGGGAAAGATGGAGGAAATTGCTTTTATCCCGAATTCAAAATCTCTTAATTCTGAACGAAATGCAATTTCGTTTTACTCAATTCTTTTTAGTATGGTAAAGGGAAAAATAAAGTGTTCTCGGGTACGTTAGAGCTACAACAAAATATCCAGATTTTTTTTTCGATTAAATCTCGAGAGAACTGATTCAAAAGCGATATCGTTTAGGACGTGATATGGAAATCGTTTGTGACTGGGAAAAGGTCCCTACAAATTGTTCCCCTTCTTCATGTGATAAATAGACTATTATTACCCTTTCACTGACGGTTATCGATTTTCATGGTCGAAAAATTATGTTAATTCTTGGTCTGCGTGATTCAATAAAGAAACCTATTCATTGGGGATGGTGATGCAATTTTGCCTGATTGATAAATAATCATCGGCCAATCTACATTGAATATGGCATCAGAGTGGATTACCATACATCAATAATGAAACAGAATCTGATATCAAAATAATGGATTCACATAAATACATCGAAATAATCCAATACACATGATAATGAGATTATTATTTTCAATTATTCACCGTAGATGTGTGGATATAGCCATAGACTTTGGCACGGCCAGAATTAAAATATGCTCTGTTCGCATTGTGTATATGTGTGATACTCTCGAGAATGAAAAGCAATTTACTTTCATCAGTAAATAATGTCAACTGGGTTAATATGTCATTATTTGCGCTTCGTTTCATTACTGGACACCCTTTTCCGTGGACCATTACCATGATAATAATACGCAATATGTGGGGTAATGACTGTGTGATTTTTCTCGTCAGATGCTCTGTAATTGCATCATATCGTTCGTAGAATTGACCAAAGTGATATACTCTCGACAATTATTTATTGTTGTGTAATGGAGTTTCAATAACCCAGAGAATGCTAATATTTTTCAACATGTCACAATTCGAATATGAATATAATGGACTAATTGTCTTTAGAAGGTGTAGCAAAATGCTACCACAAAGTTCTGAGACGAGATCTAACAAAACTTACCTCAAGACAAAACTGTATGATTTCGGAAAAAAATGGCGCTTCTGATTTTTTCCTATTGCCTTACTGACTTGTCAAGTGACCACATTAATCAGTTGCAGAGCTTATCAATATTCAACAAGCTATTCATTGTCTCACAATTTCCAAGATAAATCATTCATGATATTGACTACAGGTTGATCTGCTTTCATTTGCACAAGAGATCATAAACATGAACAAGTATTGCAAGTAATGCCCTCTAAATTTCGAGATTACATTAATTATTGAAGAAATATTCATGAATTACAACTGAATCGACCATTAAGCACTGTGTATTTTTTAAATCATAAACTTTCTGACTGAGTTGGGTTATGTAGGATCATTATATTGGAGCCTCTGCTCGTGCGCAGCTTCTGTGGGAAAATCTTATATACTAAGAATGGATGATGTTTTTTCCGGGTTCTCTTCATCGAAGATATCAGGTATTCATTCGGCTTTGAATAGTTTGAAAACAAAATGAAATAAAATAAACTGAGAATCACACTGTATGTAATTGGTTCTTCACAAGAACAAGTTCGTCGCAATACTTTATTTTCGATTTATGTTGAGGCCTACCCTGTACATCGTAAAAGTGTTCTGCAGACACATGAACTGTTTTCTTCCCACTACGAAAATTTTATTGACCATAATGCAATTCTTTTCTTGATCTAATCCTGTACGTTCCTTCTGGGCACGACATCAATTTCAGTGGAACAGAATCGTTATACATTTGTCTTGGGGCAGTTCTATTTCCTAAACGCGATTTTCGGTATGAAGTTACTATTGCAAAATTACTGGTCCCAAACCTTTATCGCTTCTAGCATTCGATTGCAATCATCCTTTTTGAGCGCTTCAGAGTTTGATTGTCGCCACGAAATAACAAGGAGTTTTAAAACTGTTTCAGTTGCGACGGTAACAGCAGTTGCGAGAGCTATAGAGCTTTTTTATTTTCAATTAAGAGTTTTCCTTCTAATTTCGATAGTCTATCCTTCTCGTGATGGAATCGCAACCATAAAAATGAGTCCTATGAGGAATTTGTTGTATTTGTCAACTTTAGTGAATTTTATATTTCGTTGCCCACCACTACAAATTATTTTCATGTCCTCACGTCAGCAGTTCTCTCAAGAAATATGTATAACCTATGGCAGATAACAGACACTTGAGACAGAGCAAGGATTTCAACGTATCGATTTTCAGTGAACCAGATACGTACGTACTTCTCCTCGAAGCTGAGACAACGGTTCAGACGAATAAAAAGTGACAATACCACATATCTATGAATTGGACATATAAGTTGAGATTTAACGTTTCAATAGATTCACCTAACCGTGACGTGAGTTATACCATACACTCATAATCATGAGATCATTTGTATGACCAGCCACTTTGCAAGCATTGGTATCAGTGTAAAACTCATTTTGAATGAAGCAGTTCCGTTAGACGACAAAAGATAATGGCGATAAATAATTGATTATTAGCTATGGCAACTTCAATTCAGATAATTTTTCAGAATCTGAAATGTGCGCTTGGCGCCCATTTCTTCCATTCATCGTCGAAATATCCTCGTTTAGTTAGTGATTGGCAACTGTTAATCTCAGAAAATGCAGTAGAATACACAAGTATACTACGATTTCCGTGCCAGTAAAAGTAAAACTGGTATAAGGTATATTATTCAAAGCTGCGTGTAGTTTTCGATCCCTCGCAAGGTTAATCAAGTTGAAAAGCATTCAATTAATTTTTCGGAAATTAAGAGAACATTTGATTCAAAACGTTTTATCTGATATAGGTTTCATAAACTTTTTCATTACATAGTCACCACAAATGTGACAAAATGTATTTGGATTTATACAACAGATTTTCGTAGACGGTATATCGATATGATTGATTAGGGAAACACATTACAAAACCTGAACGCAGCTTCAAGATTCTAGCAGCTTCGGGACTTACTAATTTATTGCAAAGAATTAGCATCATCAAACGAAAGAAAATATAGACCTGTGATATTCATCAGTGGAATATTGACTTAAGTGCACGTGAACTTGAGCTTGAGTTCGAACCTCTCACGTAACGTGAAGCAAATCATATTGCTTAGCTGTCATAAGATACGTTCATGTATGTTATTCGTGTGCAGCCTTGAGTGTCAATTCTGAACTAATCCACGCTCACTTTATGTTGATCGGAGTAGGATAACAACTATATTCCCGTTGATGCTTGTAGTATACTCGTTAAGGTGTGTTAATATATCATGCAGAGCTAGTCCACTTAATCATCGCGTCATATTGTTTTCAGGAAACTATACATCCAAAATACATGAATTTTTCGCTTTGCTAGTAATTTTCTGTGTAATTGGCGACGATAAAATAAGAAGTGAGTGTTCATTTCTATGCAAATTCCACTTCGTTATTCATCGTAAATAATTTTCGTAGCAGTGTAGCTCATTCGAACCTGGCATCATAGTTCCTTTGCGTGTTACGAACTAGCATAAACCGTGAAAGATGAATGAAACATTTATTGAAGTTTCACGCCCCTATTCAGTATAGCGTATTGGATATTATTATGAAGTGAGGCTTCATTTCAGGAGAAATTATGAATATTTGAATGATGATATACTGCATGGATTTATTTTAGAGCTTATAGTTATAGCTCTGGCAATAATATGGCGGTGGCAACAGGATGGAATATGAATCTTGATCAACCATCATATGAATGAAATTCGTCTCGTACTACGTATTAATTTGCTTTTTGTTGATTGACAATTAACTATAATATTTGAAATGATAGAAGTTCATGAACATGAACAAAAAGTTCATAAACAACTATTGAAAAAATTTTGTGTTGAAATTTCGCAGAATAGTAATTTTCCATTTACCCAAACATGAAATCAGAAAATTATCAGTTTGAAATTATTGAAACAGAATTTTAAAGCAGGATAAGCCACACCTGAGCTAGGCTTGAGTTGTGGATCCACTAATATGAGTATTACTAGATCTGATCTGGAATAAGCTTTATCGTGTTTTTGGAAATTGCTACATCATGTCAACTGTCAACTGATCTGATGATCTATCGCAAAGTCACGTTACTATACTCATATAATGAATTCATTATAATGAATGATCAGTAACAAGACGAGTTTGGTAACAATAAATTATACATATGACAGATTGCAAATAATCCATTCCAGTATCAAAAATGTATTTCCGATCTCGAAAAAAAAACGCGTCTAACTGTTCTTTGAAACATGGAATATTCATTCAAACTTCAATGTGAAATTACAATACGAAGAATCGACCTACTCGTACCTAGTTCCAAGAACGTTGCAGACTTTTTCTTTGTGTAGTCACAAACCAACGAAAATACTTTTATCCACCCTCGGTGACGTTAAGAAATATAATATAAACTCTGACGCACATGGAGGGATAAATTGAAGTTCATATAATCGAAAAAGGAATGAGTTCATAGACTTGACGTAAATGAGGATAATATGCTTTTATTTTAGAAACAATATTACGAAGACGGAATGATAACTGCCACGAAAACTCGAGACAATTTTTATTCTGGAATATTTCACAGCTTTATGAGCAGGGAGAGTTATGTTCGCTTAAAACTTCAGAGAGATGTGGTTCATTACAAGAAGATTATTCTAATCGGTCATTATATATTCATAAGCATGAAAGATTTCTTGGCTCTAGCACAAATTACTCGCTATCTGTGAACCTCACTGATGAAGGAAGCTTTTTTCGCAGAAGACGAATGAGCTGACTAAAATACTTGAGTTAAGGAAAATTGAATACAAATTTATTTCAGACTAAACATCTGAATGATTTCTAACATATTCACACTTAGGATGTTTGCAATTGAAATGTTAAGATACGAATAAATGACCTTGGAAACTTTGATGGAGGCTGCAGAAGAAGTTGACTTCCCGTAGAACGTTTTAGTTGTGGTCTCGACAGCATCGTTAAAGTTTCTGTAGTTCAGTAGATAGGAAATTGATTCCAATGCTGAATCAGGTGATACTGATGATTTACTGAACGATAAATCTTTTCACCATTCTCAATAGATAACACCAAAGGACTTGTCAATCATTAGCAGATCTTCAACTGGAAAGTGAAGGCAGAACATTGAGATTCTTGATACAACATTCAACATAAGCGACAATATTTCCACCTCCATCATATAATCACCTATAATGAAGAAAGTTCCAACAGTGAATCGAGTCGAAATCATGCCTAGATTGATTTTCTTCTTGAAATCAAAGCTATGTCTAACTGAAACCGAAAGCAAAAATTCCTACTTTGATTCATATCAAAGATTATCTTTCGGAAACTACTACTTGATCGTATTTTTACTGAATGTGTAAAAAAGTTGAAAAAACACCAGGAGATGAATGATTGTGCAATGACAACTTCCGTTTTTTGTACGTATATTTCGTTGAGATTTAAAGAGATAAAACAGCAGAGCGAAGTTTCCTTTTCTTTTAGAATGCTGTATTGTATCGAGGATTAGTAGCTAAACGATTTTTTTAGTGAACAAAATCTTGGTTGATGAAATATGATATAATAAAATATCTTTCCTAGATACATGTTTTCAATTGCATTTATAGAAACTATGTTACCTATTCATTATTTATGAATAACAGGGCCAAATACACTTCATTCCTTATATACTTAGGCAAAATGTCATGTTCTTTACATTGTTCCAAGTCAAAGAGAAATTGCTCAAAGCGTCCCAAGATCTAAATAATTTGGTCTATGTGAAACTGGTATGCTGAATTGAAATTACTCACGGAAGTACTTTCGAATATTACGCCTGCTACTTGCCTATGAGTTTTGGACTGAAGTCACCTAATTTCATCTTCTCAAAGAGCTCTACCATGTTCTCTCTAATTAACCTAATCATGAAACAAATCAATAAACACTGCTATTCATTCAAGGTTTTTCAAAACGATTTTTGATTTCCTATATTTCTGATCGAATAGCACATATTCCTGAAGTAATTCATGAAACCGTTGAGATTCGACTACTAATATGAATATGATACAGTTTGCCAGGCTTTCATGAAAGAACTACTCAATCAATCATCACGAAACTTCATAAACATATTCTTGAATATTTCAGGAGTGCAATAGGTTACTTTTCATCATGAGATTATTTGCTGAAACATCACAAAATCTAGTCATTTCCATTTCATCTAGCATTTCGGTGATGAAGTTCAAACCGTAAGTAATATAAAATCGTGACACTGTATTACCGGCAATAACGACAATATGAGATATAAATATATCTTGAATTTTCTTGATATTGTCTGTGGTATTTCTTTGAAAATTGATGAACCCAGGCAAGTTATGGAATGAACTTATTTTAAATTAATTAATTTTCATTGTATTGATCTCTGATACTTATTAAATGACGTCAATGCAAGCGAAACCGTAGAAAAAAGTTGGTTTCATATTGATATAAATATTGTATTCTTGTTTATCACACACAATTTCATGATTTTCAATGAAACTCATGTCGTTAAATTCAGGTTACTCTCTTTGACAAAATAATAATTTTATTCAAAACGAGGGCAGTTTCTTCGCATATTTCAGGAAAATCCTCATTCACCTTTATATAATATTAATGAGTTTTTTTCGTGTGTGATTGAGCATTTATGAATGGAAGGGAGATCTTAAATATTGGGAAATCACCAAATTCCATGGTCTCATCCATTTCATTGGAAATCCAGAGTTTACAACTTGGATGAGCAATGTCGAGAAGTAAGAGGCTTATCAGATTCCCACGAACAAATTGGCAACAGCAAACGCATGGATAATACAGCAAATACACTGAAGGGACAACTTTGAGAGAGGAAGCATTTTTCCCCACAAAATGTCAACCAAGTAGTTATTGCTCCACCATGCGAATAATAATCGCTTAATATGGGTATTCTCAACAACCTCCTACAGCACTACTACATTATGTAACGTATCCTTATTGTGTATACCTATCAGTTGTTTCGGCAAACACGAAAACTATGCTAATTTAATGCCACTCCGCTTGCTTGATGGTGAAGTTCATTTGAATATATCGGAAATTCCAGCAAGAAAACTCCCACCCCTGTTCACGAGCTCCGCAAGAGCACATGTGGATGAATAGTCTTCCATGCAATTATACATTGGCGTCGGAAAACTATGAAAGTCGAGTACTCAGTTTCACATAATTCACGAAGGGAAATTGATGATTGTAGTTAAGGTGTAATTTGTAACTTCTTATAAGCTAGAGCTTCTGTCTGCTAGATGGAATGGAAAGCCGCTGTCTTCTCCGTTGTATAAATTGAACAAATGACTATTCAAAGTAGATGTCCCAGATATGGAGGGTATTTGCCGGTTGTTTACGTTGTTTCGTTTTTGTATGGTGGTGAAATGATAATGGTGGAAGTCACAAAGAGAACATGAGATAAGACCCAACTGACCTTATCAGTATTCAAATTCATATACATATACAGTGCTTCTCTTAAGTCCCCTCGCCCCTCTTAATCTTTGGAACGTTTATACATAAACAAGTGGAATTTGGAAACTGAATATTAAAGGTTTTGAACTGTCCTACTAGGGATGATAGATGACGAAATCGTCAAAGATGACGTCACAAGGCCATTGTGACCAATGATTTTTAATGGAAGCCTACGGCAAGCAACACCTCTTTTAAAAGGTATCGAAAAAACTTATTCAATGATTCTAATTTTGTTTGTGTTTATGGCAGTTTTGGCAACTCGCTTTTGAAAAAACGCAAAGCTGCGATGAATTAAATCAGTTAATAGTAAAATTCAAAATTCGAGCTCCACCTCTGGATAGTTGTCAAATTAGCTGACGTTTTTGTTAGTCTCCCTAATTCGATAATCCAGATGAATTCGGCAATTTGGAAATAACATTCCAACAGGATGGTGCTCCTCCACACTTTCACGGTATTTGGATGAGGAGTATCGAGGTAGATGGATTGGACGACGAGGTTCAACGGAATGGCCACCTCGATCACCAGATCTCACACCTTTGGATTTTTTCTATTGGGTTACCTTGAATCGAAGGTTTACGTTATTGAACCTGACAATATTGACATTTTGAAACAACGTATTGTTGCAGAATGTGAGGCTGTTTCCGCAGACACATTTGCAAAAGTACGAGAAGAGTTTAAAAATAGGATGTTTTACTGTCAGGGAGTAAATGGAGGTCACTTCGAGCAATTTCTTTGAGTAGATACTGATTCTTAAATCTGTAATTAATATCATACTGAATTGAATTGAAATTTTAATGTTTACTAATGAGCCATCAAAACTGCCATAAACACAAACAAAATTAGTATCATTGAATAGGTTTTTTCGATACCTTTCAAAAGAGGTGTCACTTGCCGTAGGGTTCTGTTTAAAATTATGGCCTTGTGACGTCATCTTTGACGATTTCGTCATCCATCATCCCTACTAGGGCAGTTTCCAAATTTTACTTGTTTATGTATAATCGTTCCAAAGATGAGAGGGGGGAGGAGACTTTTGAGAAGCACTGTATGTATGTGTATACAAGATGGTAGTTTGAGACTATCTAGTCAACAAAAAATAACGTGAATCAACTATGACGAGACAAGACGAGATGCATTAACTGTTCTGATTGCGGATGTTTAATGGTCTTTATCGTTTTGTCCAAATTACTCTTCAATCAATCTCGTCTTCGATATATTGCGAAAAAACAATTTCTGAAAGCTCAATGAAGAGTTTATTCACGTATATGTTTTTCACAATTGTGATAACTTGTCAATGAATCGATCTCCAGAGAAAAGATGACGGCTATTTTCAAGACTTCGAAGAAAAATCTCATCATTTGACAAACCAAGAATGAATGCTTATGAATAACAAACAATAATGAAGAGAGATGAAGAAAAGTTTCATTTTTATCATTGAAGACTCGCACATCGAACGATCCAACATGTGACATACGGTTGAAAAGGAAAATTATCCCTTTCGACCTATGGTATAGCCCACCACAATTTTCTTTCGAAAAAGTTCAACTTCAGAAAAAAATACCTAAGAATGTAGAAGTTATTTTCTCCCTTCACTAACAACGGCAGTAACATACGAAGTTCAGTTCAATACATAGCTCGTTCGTTTTTTATTTTGATTCCTATCATCAACAACATCAGACTTCTAGAAATTAGAAAGATCTCATTACTGCTGAGTTGAAAATGAGATGCTACGGATTTCCACTATTTCTGGCATCCCTATTCATTTTGGTGATTTCATTTTCCTACATTTGATTCAATTCAAGTTATAGTATCTGAAGAGAAACTTCCAAAAACTGTATGGAATGAACTCTTCTTCAGTACTTCATCTCGTCAGTAGCAGACTCACCCGCTTCAAAAACGTTCTTGACCAACTAACTTCTGCAATGCTTGTAAATATTTCGTTATCGAAATCTTTGTCGCCTTGATTCGGTGTGGAGTCCAGCAGCGCAGAGCTATTCCTCACGCAAATTCACTGTGCACTTTGGGAGCACACAACTCTTCAGAGATTTCGCCGCTGTGAATTATTAGTAATCCATGGGAGAGCAGACGCAAATTGAATCGCTTGACGCTTCTCGTATGGGCACACGATAAATATTCGAACACGATGAACACATCGGAATATATTTCGTGCCTACAGTGGCGGATTCTGCATATATTTACATAGAGTTGAACAATGAATGTGAATTCATTGCGATAGATCAGAGTTTTATCGATTGAATATTCCATACATTTGAATAAGTTCGAGAACATAATTGCTCATACTGAGCAGTGAAACCGACTGTTGAAATTTTGGATTAGGAACAGAATATGTTCAATGGAGAATTGAGATCACTTCTCCAGAATGTGTTCACCTATGTGAAGGTCCACTATAACTCAGTTGACGTTGGACACTTTGCCTGTTGAATTATCAGATATTGAATATGCATTATTGTTTGAATGTTGTTGACAATGTTTCAGGTTGAAAAATGTATGTTACCATAAGTAGTTGACATCCCAAACATTCAAGACGATCTTCTTCATGACGTGTGTATCTACAATCGTCTTCAAGTGAGAACTAAGAAATTATATTTGTATACTCTCACGTACTTCAAACTGATATTGTAACCCTCACTTATGCCTATGGCCTGTATCTTGATAATGAAATGATCAGATTTTTAGAAGTGGCCATTAGTACCATAGGACGGAGACATGAGAGGGATGTTGATAAGTTCTTCAATCAAATGAATTACAGATGATACGAAATTTTCGTTACAATATGTTCCCTCATAAGTGGTTTGGAAAGCACTATAAGACCTACACAGAGTGGAACAAAAGTCTGGAAATGCTCAATTATCTACCATCGATTAGGCTACTGTCAAATTAACAACGGCGCACATTCTGAACATTTGATTTAGTAGAAATTATTTTGGTACTATAGTAATCTTTCAATTTTCACGTTGTAATTTAGTGTGTATTGAAAATTTTATTGATGTAATGAGGCGTATCCAGACTTTTGTTTTATTTATTTGAGACCTTCATGACTTCATCAATTATCGAGTGTTACATATGGTTGAACTCGTACTAAAGGGGACATTCCAATAATATATGGGGTGATCTATTCAAAAAACCAAAGTTAGTAATAATATCAGAAAAACGGTAGATCTGACAACAGTGCAAATGTAGAATCTGGAATATTCGTTTTCCAAAATATACTAATTCGAAATTTTGTACAATTCGTACTACCCATTTGTGAGATAATTGAGCGTTTCCAGACTTTCAGTCCACTCTGTATAAGAGCCGCTTTTCTTCATCTTATTTTCGATCATGAGGAATTGAATCACATCTTCAATCGAAAGTTGTTATAAGGAAATATCCTTTCTATGATTATTCTCCTAAAAAAAATAATGTAACGTCGTTGGAAAGATATTCCAATTTGGCAATTAAAAAAATTAAATGATGATAGTGAGTTCAAATCTAAAACATCATGTGATAGGAAAAACGGTTCCTCGGTGAGGATTGAATTCAAAATTATCGATATATTTTCTGTTATTGAAAAATTCGGAAACAATAGAGGTGACGGTGATGTTCAATTCTATATAGGATTAAAATTTTCGATCCCCCATCACATCAAAGTTGCCTCTTCAACTCCCTGGTTTTAGTCAAACTCATCTTGAGCAATTATTAACACTAGATTCCTCCCTAACAAGCTACAAACATCCAGCCAGCTACCATTATAACGGAAATAATAAATCGAATTCTTCTCCATACTATTATCACGAGTAAAATGAGGAAAGATCTACATTGATGCCTATATACTGAAGTTTATAGAATATCCCAGAACTTTCGAGGTTCAAGTAGCTGGAGCTCGAAAGTTAAGAAGTTGTTGTTGGAAGTTAACTTGATGAGAGAATAATATTATGAAGGTAACAATGAAGCTTATACTGAACGGAAATGAAAGTGTTTGAATATCCCATCGAATGTATTAGGGAAGAAGTTGGATTCTCCAGTAGTCAAGGACTAAAAATACAACTGTGGGGTAAATTTTCACTTCTTCTCAAGTATTATTTTCAGCAGTCTCTAACGAATCATAATTTCCATAGCATAGAAGTGAATATTGATGTCCAATCCGAGCAACTTTGGAATGTTTCATTCAGGGTGGCCCATGAAAAATCGGTTGTGGGTATCATTGATGTTATTTATTTTTCGGAAAACATAACTTTCAAGTTTTCTCTTATTCTGATAGGGGCTAAGTTGGTTTCGAGACGAGCCTAAGTTAACACTAGTAAACAATACATATGTTTGTTTCATTTTATTATTTGTGTATTTTCATTGAAACAGAGATGGAAACGAAAAAAAAAACATTCATAATATCAACCACTGTTACAATTCCGATGGTCCACATGGTTGATAGAAACATTATCATCTAATACAATCACAAACGCATTACCAGTGGAATATTTCAATTCATTTCACAACTTGAAGCATACCGTGATTTCGATTTTCGATTTTTTGTAGTTGTGACGTTCGATCTAGATTGAGAATAAATATAATGAATAGAACCACTGATAGAAGAAATGCGCTTATTCAAACTGAAATACACCGGCGTATTTTTAATGACACACTGAATTTGTACAAAAAGTATACACGGAGCCGTATTCAATACCGATGGGGCCCTTCATCGGAAACCTCTTTTGTTTCCCGATTCCGAATTAATAGCAGGTTGTCTGTTCTCAGCATTCCCGATTCTTTTTCATTCTTTGAAACTTTTTTCTCTGTTATTCATCAGGAGCAAGGGTCGGAGTTTCTCGGTATTCGAAGATATCGATAGGCCGACCTAGAACAGAAGGTTTGACTCATTGGTGTGAACCTGAGATCAATCACAGGAAAAAAGGGTGAAGATTTGAAAGTGATAGTTACATCACATCTGGTGAATGGATGTTTCCACCACTAGATCAATAAACTTATTCCATCATCGAATCCCACTACGTCTACAGTTTTATCAAATTATTTCCTTACAATTAGCTGGTCTCTTTCAATTATTCATTCTCATCAATTCGCCTGAATAATCACCAATGATTTGTTTCAAGGACCTAATTTTTGAGTGGATATCCTATACTCTAAATGCATCAAATTATCGAGCATTTGAATCAATTAGATTTCGTGGTTCCATGAGTTCTTGTGGAATGTTTTATGTATCATTTGCAGAATAATGGTAATGATGATAATATTGATGATAATAATTATATCATCAATAATAATTTAATCGCTAAGGATGAAATACAAACATCAATGAAATTTTATAATTCCAATATTACGAACATCCTACGATATAATTTCCCAAAAGTATCCCAAATCAGTATCACAGTCTTTGATATAGGAGGGACATTTTATTGAATTGGATCAAGCTTCTATATGATACGGATTTCAACAATGCAGAACATCTGTACAATTTTTGTGTTATATATATCTATCTGTGTAAACCTTCAACTCATCTGTGATATATTTGAGTAACATCCCCAATTTAAAAATGAATATATGGAGATCACACAAAACTCAATGCCTTACAGACAATATATTCAATACATCCAACATCGTTTTTATAGATGTGAAACGGTTACATTTGAATATTTATCTCATTACTTCATTCTGATTTTTTTTCAGTTGATACTACCTATAATGTGGCAAATTGAACATAAAATAAAAACCACTATATCTTCCCACTGATTGTATGTATTACTGCTAATCACAAGCTATTTGAGAGATATTTTTATAGTGAACGCACTGAACATAAAAATATAACGCAGATTTCACCTTAAAACAAAATAATACATTCCTTCATTTCAGAACTTTTCCTCTCAGTTGAATGGTTAATTCATGATCCGGCAACATCGCATCTGTTGCTATTGTGACTTAATTATCAACTCCGAATAAATATACCTTAGGAGCTGATTTGTAGAGCTGTAGAAGATATTGAGGGTGAAGACATATATATTCTGGAAAGATTGTCCAACATTAAACATGATGACATTTAAAATATCTTCTCGAATACAACACTATCACAGTAATGATTACAACATTCTGATAAATACAGTATTTCTTCGCAGTTTCTCCACTTTTTATCAATATATTTCCAAAATTACCAAAAAGCATAAGACATATACAGGGTGATTCGAATTGGAAGTTGGGTTCGCGGGATATATTTTTTTTCAATAATGCCACACGATAAACTATTCTCTTATATATTCCACTCTCATCCAGAATATCGTTTCGATTCATGAGATACGGAGAAACCTTCCAAAGGAGAGTGAAATGTGCCGATTTCTTTCAAGATTTATGTATGTGTATATTTATCATCCAGCATACGAGAACCCATGAATAAAATCGTATCTGGTGCTCCATAGGCCCCATTCCGTTTTTATTTTCGCGTATTTGGAACAAGATATCTTTTTTCACTGTCAGAAACAAAGCAATTTCATTTCATTTTATTACAAGCTCATACATCTTCATTTGGGTTGAATCTGTTTGGGAACGTGATGAGCGTTGAAATAGTATTTCAGTTTTGCGCTGATGTTTCCCGTCGGAAATCCTGGCCGTCATAACAGAAATTGATAGAACTGACTGACGTGAAAGAGAGAAACGCAATTAGAAGAGGACACCAGATCGAGCCGCGAACCTCTTCACTCATGGACACATACGCTTTTTATAGCTCGACGTCTATCGAATATTTTCTGGATATACCAACCAACAGAAACGTGACTTTTTTATGCGGGACTCATTCCACATAAGCTTATCTGAGAACAAAGAAACAAAGAAAGACCGAGAATGACATATTCCAGAGGCTCAAAGTTTTCGAATAACCGTCAACAACCAGTACAATTCTTTGCTGTCTAAGATTCGCTATATATTGGATTGAAGTGACTTTTCAATGATTATTTGATGCCATATTTTACATAGTAATGAAATATAACATGATTTCCTTCATTGTTCTTCCTGTTTTCATGCATTTTCGAGATTTTTGGAATGATTTGAGAGACTAATATTATTATATACACCATTATAAATACTATAAGTTCCATTTGGAAATGTCCAGTACGATTAGTTCATTAACAATATTTTGAAAATAACCAGAGATATTCCTTATTTAATTTCAGATCATTATTCAGAACAAAAATGCGAAACTTTCCTACAATTCAACCAACTTTGTATCTCCTAAGATTATTGAGATCTCCATAGTGGCATTAGAAAAATAGTCAGTCTGTATAGTTTTCACTGAATCTTTAATCACCTAATTATTTAAATCGAAAAAATATGACTAATATGTTTTATTGATATATGCAATTTTCAAGCTTTCAATAATCATCAAATTTACCCCGAATAAACGGGTAGCAAATTTCTAATAAAATATTGAAAGATTTAATAGAGTTATCCAGACCCTTTCCTTTCGAATTCGACTTGGAATTTGAAAACTGTTGTCTGATCTGATATTATGACGTTGTATCCAGATATCAGAATATGTTTGTGGTAATCCGTCGATTATTACCTCACCATTGAAATCTCGGAAACTATAAAATCATAAATGGTAGAATCAGTAACGTACAATATACTATTGGAGGAATTTGCGAGATTCAGAATATCTCCAGGGAAATTAGTAAAGGAGGAATGTTTCAGATAAATCATTTCAATTGTTTATTCCTCTAATTATTCCCAGGAATCGTTTTATCAATTTTTCTCCACTACATGATAGCTTCCAACCAATTTTTTTTAACATCGTCATATTGAATTCATTTCGATATTGTATGTATTTTGTATTCTCTTCTAGGAACACTTTCGTACACTCACATCTTCTGATTGTTTTTAATAATTTTTTATATATGTTTTTTGTCATGTCCCATTGTTTCTAGTATCCCTGATGATGGAATGAAATGAAGATTCCAAAAGCTTGAATAAATTTCTTCATTTGCTGCAATTCCCCACTACATTTTCTAGTTTATTCAATTAGCCAGCAACGACTTCTACTATATATATATATATATATATATATATATATATATATATATATAGTAGAAGTCGTTGCTATATATATATATATATAGTAGAAAATATATATATATATATATATATATAGTAGAAAATATATATATATATATATATATATATATATATGATATATGATTACAATATATGATTACAATCCTTAAAAATAATTTCAAAATATTCTTCCTTCACTAATAAATTGAATTTTTGTTAGTTCTCACTTCTTTATATGAATCTGTCATTCTTCAAGTCATGATATTGGTAAGAAACAACAGATTCAATGACAATTCAATATATAGAATAATAGAAAACTTACAGAATGACGATTCGTTAGATAATTGCTCGAATTGAATCATAAGAGAATCCGCTTTTCACCATACAAGTACAATGTATATATTTCCATTATACCGTATTTCAAGAATATAACGTAATCGAGAGAAACGTATCGAATATCAACGCTCCTTTCTTCGTTCATTCGTTCCACTTCCAATCAATCATTAATCTACCTACCTGCCCATCAAGAATTTCAAATGGAGCTTTCGAAAAAATGCTACAAGAAGTCGATCATTGCTTCATGGGGGTTATTTTGCTGTTTTATCTGCAGCAACGTCTCTTCAACCTTCGAGTGAAGTGAAACAGCATTTGATTATTACTTTACGATAGGATTTTATGAAATATCCACATGGAAAAACCGACTCAACCAATGAAATAATCAAACTCATTTGGAAAGTATTATTGACAAATGGTTTGTTAAATCCAAAAACCAAATATTGTTATGAAAGGATATTCCACATGAGTAGGATCGCCAATAAAACGAAAATACAGTTTACATATCCACTACCATTATTCTTCACATCTTTCGTTCAATTTGCATCAGCTGTTTCTCACCTTGTTTTCCCATTTGAGAATTCATTCCATCGTAAGTGGGTTCGTGAAAAGACGTGTTCCTGGTAAGTGTCGGCAAATGGATTCTCTGATCAATAATGAACTACATGGATTGCATTATAAAACTTGCAGGTATATTGAGGAATTCTACCTAAATATGGTAATTTTCTGCAGATGATGATTCATATGTTGATGACAATTCCTTGAGTTTTGTATATTTATGTCGATACTTTCCTTCCCTCATGCGGTGTCTGCAAATGAATTTCTAAAAATACAATTATGAATGAATCTTCTTCGGTGGAGATCATCCTCATCAAGGGACTCTCCATTCAATTCACTGAGCCAAAAAAGCGCCTCAAAGAGTACTCGAATCATCGATTCTGTAGCTGTGAAGTGCGTGATACGAATAACTGAAAAGGAGGATTGGGAATAACGGAAAGACCAACCAGGATCAATCATTAATGAATGGAGTATATTCGAAGCTAAGTAGTGATACTTTTATTCCTATCGTCTCGACGAGATTTCAGGACTGCGACTTGGCGATAATGGATTTTGAAATCAGAGAAATTGGGGACTTTTTCTTCCGTGAACGGAACTTCAATTCATTACGTTCTCCAAATTATCGGGATCCTTGCATTGTTAATTTCACGAGAGGTATTATACAGGATCTTGAAAGACATGAAAATGGTTTAATCGGGACGAACTTGTCTTTGTTTGTGAATGAAAATACAGAAAGGAATATCACAATATTCTGGAATAATAGGATATATCAGAACGAACGGAAACAATTGGGTTCAGAACCATACTTACATATGTATATGGATTATTATCCCAGGAGGAGTGAAAAGAACAGAAGACCCCAAGCAATGAAATGGAGTCTCTCATGTGTATACAGGAAAATGAGTAAAATTCTCGATGAAAAGATTCTGAATCGATACATAAAAAATGAAAACAATCTGAATTATGGAGACATCGCCAGAGAAGATGAGAAACGGGGTGTTCTGATTGAAAAATGGGTATATTTGCAAAAAAAACATTCGATCTTTCGACAAGTAATCAGCTGGATCAACAGATTCAAGCTCAGTTGATTTTCTCTATGAAGCCCCACATGTATCTTCCACTGGTAACTGGTACTTGATACTTATACAATCACACATTTGCAATTATTGTCGTTGAAATGCTTGCGGTACCAACTACTATATTTTGGTAATTAATCCATTCTTATCAATAACAACCAACGAAAAAACCTCGACAGATTATGTCGAAAAGTCCATTGAGCATTTCCAGAATGATTGGAGAGAATTTGTTGCTTGGTTGGCAATTTTAGGTTTTGGAGATTGTGGTTCTGATGACCTAGTAGTACCTAGAGTCACGTGGTAGGGATAGTTCCCAGTTCTTGGTTGCCCCTTACCCCTAGTTTCAAGGTATCAGTTGAACTAAAGAGCTGTTGTTCTGTTTCCAACAGTCCACTCTGTATATATTTTGATATTTATTGTCTGTCAGGTGCTTTGTTCATGATAAAACTTATGCTTCAATATCCTGTTCTTCGGCAGTGTTACGCGACACATAAAAATAATCATTACCTTCAATAGTTCGAGAATCGCACGATCTCTATTTGAATTCCAGATAGGATCATAACGGTGCAAAGTGCAGTTGGCCTGCTCCGATTAAAATGGAATTTCCGGTAATGCGCTGAGATATTCCATTTGGATAAGCCTGGAATTACTTTCCGATGTCGGAAGACAAAAATAAAATTCTCATTAGTTGCAGCTGAAAGTGGATATGTACTTTATCACTGAATCGCGTGAAGTTCTTATAAAAGCAAATGTCTTTATTTATAATTTTTTTTGGTGCATAATTTTTCTCCTTCTCTGCCATTTGCAGTTACTGAAGAACTTCAACTGATCCACAATAATCCATAAATGATTGAGTCAACAGGAGTTTGAACATGTCTTTACAATTTTTCTCGCATTATCACTCCATTTTATTAATAATTACTGTGAAATAAATCATTATCCTCAATAGACTTCAATCAAAAACCGGAACATATGCGTTGTTCCATTGGATTATATATTCCGTATATTTAATTATGGTTTACTGCTATAATTGCATTATTCACTTCTTGAGTTCTTCTTTTCATTTCTTTGGTTTCATGTCTTTGGTTTACACGATTGTACTACTTTGTAAAAAAATATCAATGTCTTGTTCAGATCTATTCTTCACTAGATAATTAGTTTCGTCTTTATACAGACGAAACATATGAGGGATGGTATGGAGGTGAAGTTGCGACAGCAGTGGCTGCCTAACCACATCGCAATTTCGAGGAGTTGCACCAGTTTTTATTCTGGGTACGGTTGTATATTTTTCCTGCTTAGATGCACACTCCGGTCTTATAGATGACTGATCATTTCTTATTTTCCTCGATGAATCCACTATTACTAGTAGAAAATGGCCAATGATACTTCTGAAACGAATCATCAAATTGGGACAATGAAACGAGATGAATTCCAATTATAATCAAATAGAGAAGAAAACAGTCAACTGACCACTGCCAAACTAAACGTGAAACAATCAAAATTAATTGAACTCTGTTTTTGTTAACCACTTGTTCCATTATGCGTTGGTTTATCGAACTGAAATATAACGCATCACTAGAGTATATAACTATTTAGAATAGGATAATTATTTGTATTCATAATGAATGAGAAAAAGTTAGTGTACCTAGTGATAGTGAGGAGCGGATTCCATCTTGCGAGAAAATGATTCAAGAGGAATCGTTATCTTTCGGAAGGGATGCTTACACTTTTACTCTCCAGTCTGTGTTATGGAAATTATGATGAATACTGTAAAACAAATTATAACCTCATGGAATATATTCATATTGTGGAACTTTGAGGTTTGATTTCTACTTCTTTTCCTTTTTGACTCAATTTGTTCAATAAAAGTCTACTTTGCAAATATATGTTATTATCAATACATTAGTGAGTTTCTCATAACGGGGTTTAACCTCATTGAAAATGAAGTGCTGTTTATCTTAGGGTAATCGAAACTTCAGAAATAACTTCGTAACCTTCAATTATTGTTAAGTTGAAGCCGGTGAGTAACTGTTTGGTTTCAACCAATATTCCTCTCCACCTAGCATTTCCCGTTTCAGCAATAAATTTGCAGTGAACACAATCTGATTCGAGAGCTCTTATATGGATTTACTTGCTTGTTTCCGTTGCTTCTTCAATGCCCAAAACAAAAGCAGAGAATTCCTGTCTTCAGAAGATTTCTTCGACGGATAAAGAATTTAATAGCTCATTAGGAGTTGAAAGGATGGGAAGGAATTTGTCATGCGTTTATTTCCTTCCCCATTTCATCCTTTGTTAAACCGCTTATCGCGTGAATGAAACAATCAAGATATTCTCGGCGTTTTTGTTTGTTTGTCGAGCTCGGATCGGCGGCGCAAGCGCACAAGCCAGCGCATTTCACCTGTCCAGTGTCATGTGCTGCGGAAGCAAGCAGTTTGATTTTCTCGCGGCGGATCTCAGTGCGCTTTGGAAGTGACGTCGAACGCTTGGAAAGCTCGGAAAAGCTCGCTCTTTCTACCGACGCGAAGCTGATCGTGAGTCGGGATCACGAATTCGGATTTGGTTACGGATGATGTTCGTGCGTCATGTCTGTTCCTTAGGCTAGACTTGCATTGATTTGTTGGAGAAAATGGTTTTCAATGATTTTGGATCTGTCTGAAGTAGGTTCATTAACCTTTTGATGGCATGCCCTTTGGGATACATTTAATAGATAGAGAGTGACATTTAGGGATCATCCAGAAGTAGAACATTTGAATAGCAGCACTCTCTACCTCACTCATTCCATTTTGAAGTTTGTTCAAATTAATCCCAATTAACACTCGAAACGTGAAACAGGTTCTCACAGGAAATCAGAGTGGATTTCAAATTGAAATGTAATAGAAGATTCAGCTACATTTTATTCGAATCTAGAATGATGAGGGGATTCTCGAAACTGATTTTTGATTTGGTTTTTCTGAAAAATTTAAAGTCTTTTCAAGAAAACTCTGGAAGTAAACTCATATGAAATAGATCAAAAACTTTATCGAAACTAGTCTTGTTTTTTTTTTTATTCATGAACTGGATTGAAATAGTCGAGCGAATTAATTAGTTCTTCCGAATTAAAAATGCCGCAATCGAACAACTTTCGACAACATATCGAAAATCCATCATTCACGGAATCATCGATACTAAAATTTGGACATACATTGTGAAAGGGTCAGGCCAAATTAATTGCTCCAAACAACTGACGTCAACGAGAGCGATGAGTGAATGGTCAACGCAAGGGTTTTAATTATTTAGGCTTTCATCAAATTGGGGATGAGTAATTTATTTGCGTGAAGGGCCAATGTATTTCCGTGGAAAATTAAAAAAACTGGAATTTATAAGGGCCTCATAAGCGAGTGATTCGGTGGTGAATGGAGAGCGGATTACAGAAGCGTTAAATCTCTATTCAAAATGCTTTAGGCAAAGAATAAAATGTGCTGTAATTCTCGAACGAAATTAACGGCTTTTGAAAGAACTTTCACGAGTGGATCTAGTCAGCAGTGTACAGTATGGAAGGATAAATCAGAATGAGACTTATCTATAGATTTTCTTGATTGGAGTTTAAGAAAACATGCATTGAGTAAAAGAAATTGATAATATTTTTATATAATCATCATGAATAATCATCAACATCCAGCACTATAACCATGTTTATCGTTTATTTATGGAACAAATTCTCACAGGTACATTTCAATCGAAAAAATATAAATATATTAGCGAACCTCTAAACTTGGAGATTGCCAGAAAACATATGATTATGAAAATAAATAAAAAGGGTGAGAGAAATATTTTTTTTTGTTTGTTGAAATATTTGTGGAGACTTTGGAAGTCAAATGAATAAGGAAATACATACATGGATATTAACCAACACATATATATTTTTTGAAGTAATGTGAAAACTATTAATGTTCTGTAAGACTCCTAGTTCATTTCTGTGTGAACTCTTTCAACAGAGAGAACATCGAACTATTTGACTTGATTTATAGATGAGTTGCATCAATGAACTATATAATCGAATATCATTACCACTATGTGAACCTACGATATTCATTGAAATCCTGATGAATATATTGATAAACTGTGCATTCTATTTCAACTACTGCTCAATATTTTTCGTGAATATTTCCTACGCCTATCAACATGCATCGAAATGTATTCACAAGCTGTACTGATTCTACTAGATCAATTCCAAGCAGATCTGGAAAGCTTGAAGTCTATAAAGTTGGTTATTTCCTTTTCATCTATTTCGAAGTGAACTTTTTATCGATATATCAACACAACATCAATATTGTATGTTATCCTTAGTGATACTATTAAGACTGAAATAAATATATTATTATTACATCTACCTGCTTTTGCAGTGGCTATATCATCAACAATAGAATATTATTGAATAAATTTGACAATTATCTATCATTGGAATAATCGGAACCATGATTATACCATAAAAATATCGTATTTTATCGCGATATTATTTTTGATTTTCAATATCATATAGAAAAATTTATGAAAAATTTTGTGGAGGGTATATAAAATAAGCGACGAAGAATAATATTGTTATGAGGAAGAAATTGGCATAGATCAATATTAACATGGTACTTGGAAAAAATTTAAAATTAATGATCGAAAAAGACAAATTTTGTGTCAACTATCAATTTCCAGTAAATCTCTACCTAATTTCAGGAGATATGACAGTCTTCAACGGAATCAAAATTTCAAAGTATCAAAGCTATATACATAGGTAGATATACAAGGTGTCTCATTTGAAGAAGAACAACTCCAGTAAGCCATGCATGAAAGATACATCTAGTTTAAGTGAATCTCATGGTCTACACTCAATATATCCTTTATATGTTCACAATCCCAAATAGTCAAACGAGTGAAAAGCATTCTGGTAACCTCGAGTCAGTCCCAGGATTATTACAGAAAATTGAGGGTCAGGAAAATGAGGGCTTTCTGGGAAGGAGTTTGTAGAAATCCAAAAGTACGACGGTTGAATATCCAGAAATAACAACCTTCACAAGAAAATTCGGGTTTTTCATTCCACTTTATTATTTTTATCGAAACAATTGGTAGACGTCAAGTATTAGCCGCGGGGTCTAGGTGAAAAAGCAAAAAAATCTCCAACTGATAGTAATCCCTCCATCCGTGAACCGGATTTTCCCCAGCATAAGAGTCGTAAATAAGGTAATATCCCAGGAGGGTAATATTCGAGCCTTCCATAATATCTGGCGGATGCTAGGGAAATGACGGGAATTATCGCGAAAAGACTCGAATATATTGCCAGTTGGCTATAAATCCGGCACGTAGGCGATCCGAATGGCACTTTATCTATGAAGAGTGAACATCCGGACTGCAGCTTTTGCCAATTTCAGCTCATCCGTCAAACAACGACGCTGCCGTTTCGTCTGAAGCCAGATTTATTCCACCGACTCACATCTGGGAATGGATATGTCGGAAATTGCGAAGCATCGGTGACGTAGTCAAATCGTTGATGTGAAAGACATTGGCGTCCATTAATAGTGAAGTTTCGTTTATCCTCGATCGTTTCAATAATAGCGGAGAGGCATTTTAGCTGGAGAAGATTCATTTGACGTTAACTTGAATGAGAGAATCGAAATCGAAAATTTTGGTATCAATTCATGCATCTAAATCATAGCCTCAGAGGCTCGATAAATACTGAACCAGAATTACTAATCATATTGTGTATTTTCACACAGAAATTATATTTCCATTTGATTGCATAGTTGAATGATAAACTCGATTGGTTCAATCATTGAACTCTGAGGAAATGGCTCTTGATCACATTATTAGTCTCATTCATAACGTTTAGATGGAACTCTCTCACTCTCAACTTTGGAAAGATTATACATAAATGAGCAGAATTTGAAAACTGAATTAAATATATCCATTTGTAGATTTCTTATCAATATCATGTCATGTCATATATCATCACTAGTAGGCAAGTTCACAACTTTTGATATTCAGTTTTAAAATTTCATCTGTGTATATAGAATCATTCTAAAGATGACAGAGGAGTGGGAGAATTTCGAGAGGCACTGTATGTATTCTGTGGAGTTAGCTCGAGACTATGATACTTTTTCTGTGTTAAGTTCATCTCCACCTTGTCGATATAAATAAAATAATGATATGATTACTCATAATAGCAAAACAACCAAAGAGAGTTTGAACTTGAACAGTGCGTTTGCTACGCATTATATATTTTTTGTTGAAGCCGAGTTTTTTGACTTCTCATTCTGATTTGAAGTGATGCTCGCACAAACCTGATTTCGATGTAAGCGATTTGCTTGTTTGCGAATATTTCATGATACCAATTCGAAGCTGACAGGTTGGATTTTTCGGGAATTCTTCGGATATGATGAATCGTTATTGTTTTGTTCCTCAGTTCAACACTCAGGCAAATAGAATTCCTGAGAAGGGCTTTTATTGTGTTTGTGTAACTGGTGGAAACCTGTCAAGATGAAAGCCATTGATATACTCCATTGATATAGTACTTTGAAATAGTTTCGACATCGATCGTATTATCAGTTTGAACTTTGATTGTCTATTGAGATTCAACTATATCTACATATAATTGAAATTTCGTCTATGGTATACGGATTAATTCCTTCCGAATATTCAGCAAAAGGAAAATGATACCAGATAACATTTTTGAAGCAGAAAATGGATGAATGTACTCTGTATATACGAGGAACCAGCATATAGAATTTATATTGGCAATAATATATTCGAACCCAAGTATAAGATATGGAAACGTTCCGTGTCATAGTAAGAGATATATAAATAAAAAGGATGAACAATCGGAACATTCATTGAAACTTAGGCATTGCTACTTTGATACAATCAATATTGTGGAGGGAATCCAACCTGTGGAAACTAGAATCAGTTAAAATTTTCTCGAACCAATGTTAATCATCTTAGGATTATTGTGTATAATCAAATCATTACGACAATTCACACAGCTAATGATCAAATCGATTATTGAATTGATAATGTAATAATCGATCCGAGGAAGTTTTCAGATCTGTGCTAATAAACAGGTTCGAAGATATCTCATATGAATCCGATGAATTACACGACTGAATCGAATAAAAATTGTGCTGTGAATGATAGCGAATGGAAAATTGAACATTTTTCATTAATGCGTTGATAGAATACACCACAGCCTCTAGGGAACAAAAGAACCACTCCAGCCATTTTCAGAAAGACTAATGGACGCACTTCAATTCGCAAAGTGCAAAAACATATTTCATCGTCTATCTCTGGTTCTGGCCTGGAAATATTGAATTTTCAGGTATCATGTATCTTGATGAGCATCAGTAGCATTGGCTGTTTTCATTTCATTTGCTGATACTTAAATTAAAAATTCGTCATTCTATATCCTTTCTAACGATATTCCATGAATGTGGAAAATGCTTTCCAAAACCGTCTCAAATCTGTTTGGTCGTAGATCGAAACGAAATACGATCTCTCGTATATTTTTCAGCATCTTTCAATCCCATATACACAAGAACAATCTTAGCAAGAGTTTTACATCTGTTTACGATGATGGTATTTTTGAGTTACTGAATAAAATAATATACCTCAATCTCAGATTTCTGTTTTCGGTGCACAGATATATTGTATGAAGAAGCTTAAACTCAAGTTTCTTGAAATGTTTGATTAGCTGTTCTTCCTGAATGTGCATTTTTCTCAGCTACATGCGTTTATTGTGTTCAATCATTTGAAGGATTCAGAACTTACTATACATGCAATGCATTTTCCATCTCAAGATTCATCAAAATGGGCTAAATGGTCATGCAAAATTCTGCACCGTTTAAAAAATATCACGATTTGAAACGCACCAAATCGTTTTGCAGATTCAGTTGACACAGTTGATGAAAATAACACAATTCCAAACGTTGTTAGACAACTGTAATTACATCCGATGAAATGATAGCCTTCTGGAACACGATTACCCCGAATCCTGTGAACCAGTCTGGCCGCAGGTCATTCGATCGCCATTCTATCCACCCCAATCACCCCTAATTGATCTCTTCCGTTACTCGGCCGTTTCATTTACAATCGTTCATTTGGGTACGCCGGTCGCTTTATTGGGGTTGTGGAGCTCGACCGAAGATAAATGATAAACAGGCCGGCTCGTGAATCAAAGGCGCCCATTCCGGGTGACAAAACTCTGCTGGCTTTGGCTCGGTGATATCCGGACACCAGATAAAACTGTTTCCATTTCCCGCCTTGTACGCGGAATCAATCGAATCAGAAATAGATATTTGAATGCAGAATGGATAGGAGTGTTGATTGAAATTTGTTGAGGTAGGAAGCGAAAACATTCGATGAAGGAAAGCGTATCTTCTGAATGATATTTTTTTCATCATTACTTCACAGGATGCACTACAGCCGAAGGCTCCTATATTCTCTAAGTTTCTCCTCCTATACTTTAGTCTCTCACAATTGTACAATCTACGAGTTTGGTCACCTTGTTAGATTTCCATTCTTTGTAAATCTTCACATAACTATTTTAGTTCGTTATTCACATGTATTCTTATCCTAGTGTGTTATGCCAGGCCACTTCTTCTAGTATTTTGATCCGTCTTTTGATGCAACTCCTAAGGTTGTTTTTAGCACGCCAAGAGTTAATTTCTGACCAAGGTAGAGTGTAGCTGAGTCTTTCCTAGCTAGCTCATGAGATATTTCATTGTTTTCTATTCCACTGTATTCAAGTATCAGTTCATTTGACTTTGACAGTGTCAAAATGGATCTTTTTTCTTGTGGAAGCGTCATTATTCACTTTCGCAAATTGAAGAGATATAGTATTGGACTGTTCCGTTTGCCACAGAAATTTGTAAAATATTAACGAGTTTGCCGAAAAAGTTGACTATTTCATCTCATTTTTTTTTTATTTTACGATAATGAGAATGTAAAAGTCATTGGTAATTGCATATCGCTCGAAATAAATAACACCCATAATTTTATTTTGCAAATTGAAAAGTTGCATAAATTACTGTTCTCCAAGCGAATAAAATTGTTTCTGGGTGATATAAAATTGATTGTTTTCCAGTTCGAATACATCGTCTGAATGAAACTCATGTATCATAATTATAGTTTTCAACAGTCATCGCCGTTTAAATAGTCTCCAAGGATTTCCAAACTTATGCACTACATATCTGACCTCACAGACATGACAAATGGCAAGTGACAAGCTCACCCCATGTAGAACCAGAAAGTTAATTTTCATGTTCTATTTCGCAAGAAAGATCTATCATCTGCTTATACATATAGACTGCCGAAAGAATTCCATTTAGAATCTGAACCCAGTCCTATATGTGAACACTGGACATTTTGAAATTCGTGGAAAAATTTCATTATTTGTTGTAACTAATTACACTCAGGTTAAACCTATGCCTTTGGACTGCTCAGATAAATGCGGTAGGTCGTGAATTAGATAAGTTGGGCGCCAGACTTGCAAAAGGCAAAAGTCAATTAGATAATGATATAACCTTGCTTGGGAAGGAAGAACAAAAATCCAGATAAAGACTATACGAATTTAATGACAAAAATCTAGCTGAAGGCTCAAAATAACAAAAAATAAGGTGCTGAAGGCTAACAATAAATAATTAATGATAAATCAAACGTGAGCCAGAACATCAAACCTAAATCTGCCAAGAGCCCTCTGCTGCTTGATGTTGGTTGGATTTACGGATCAGCCACCTTCGTTCTACCACCCAGAGCTCTCTGCTGCTCGATGTTGGTTGGATTTACGGATCAGCCACCTTCGTTCTACCACCAAGAGCTCTCTGCTGCTCGATGTTGGTTGGATTCACGGATACAGCCACCTGCGTTCTACCAGGTTTCTTCCCGATCACTTCCCTGTTCGCTTGTGTCTTAGCGGTGACGGAGATGCTAGCACTCGTTCACAAAGGGGGATCCAGGGAATAAGATCACCAGCAAATCTTCCTGCTGAATGGAACCTCCGGAATCACAGTCCACCGAAAAAGAAATGGATTAATACGAGCTCGGCAACATGGCTAATGCTCTGGTCTCAAATCAGACAAATCATCAACCGAATAAAGAGAAAGAGAGAAAAGAAAAATATATCTAAGTCAATTATGACGTTAAGCTAATCATATAACGTACATATCTAAGTCAATTATAAAGTTAAACAATTTATACAACGTTAAGTAGGAAATAGGGTGGCTAGCCCTTGAAATAACAAGCCTTATTGATTCAGTGCTCCCCAAGCCAACAAGTTAAATCCCCAACTGGCAGTCTGGTCGATTCACGATCCACGACAAAATGGAGATACCACACCGGCACACGTGCCTTACAAGAAAAACGGAAAATATCGGTAAATATTTGAAAAATATCAGAAAATATATATGCAGAAGCAATCCTACTAGATATATAAATCAGATTACACCCCCCGATGGCGTGGATCGGTTTCAACTCAAGAGATAATACAAGATAAAATTCAGACTGACTTACCAGTTGAAGACCCAACCGCTAGCCACGGAAACTCGAAAAATCTCCCCCAATCCATTTCATCGATCAGCGCATCCTTCCAGGTCCCCTCTCTTCACAATTCATCCCGATCATGCGTCTCAAAGGTATCAGATTTTAGAAGTGGCTATTACTACCACAGGACGGAGACGTGGAAAGGATGTTGATAAGTTCCTCAATCAAATGATTTGAAGATGAAACGAAATTTTCGTTACATTGTCCTATCAAAATGATTCTGAATGATTCATACACATCGTGGTGGGAAACTTAAATTTACTGGTCATAGATTGAAGATTTGTTGCATAAATCATATACAGATTATATGATCGATCATGAATAGTGAAAACAAGGACATTTTCAGCACAACAACGATTGTGTCATGAATGGATCCTGATATCATCTCTCCTACGATGTATTATGAGTCACCATAATGTGAATAAAAAAAAATTATGAATCTCCAAGACGTTTTTTTTTGTATCTCAGGAAATTAACTTTCTCAATGGCATTTCTTTCCTTACAGATATACTCAACTTCGCCCTGATTCAACTATTTTCGTATATTTTATGATTCCAGCCCAGGCAGCAAGCTGACGTGATTTTATCGTCATTTTTTCGACACCAGACACGTCCTGCTGACGAAAAGAATGACGCCATAAAGACGGTAGGATGACGTGATTATGTCACAGACCAAAGACGTCATTCTGTAACGTCATTGTGACGTTATATTTCGACGTTAATGGGCCGTCCCTATTTATTATATATATATATTGATATTGGTTCAAAATTATTTGTATTCACTTGCTAGTCTCAAGCTCATATTATTTGGATGTTAGTGCATATACAAATCAATATCCTATCTATGATGTTATAAGGTCTGTAAATAAAATCACAATTAGAGAACGAAAATCTATATGTTCCATCGGCATCAAAGGATATAATAAAGATATAATGAAATATAATATATATATTTATATTATATATATAAAATAACAGTTTGAGTAGAGGAAGTTATTTTTTTGAACTATGAGGATCACAATTATCAAGAGTAAAATTGTTAACTCAGAACATTTGAATTAAACCAAAAATTGATTAGCTCATTAGGAAGAAAAAATGCCAAATTTTATTGTGAATAGTTGATGTAGGGGTACTTGTTCCACTTGTTGGGGATGTGAGAAGAGTAGAAATCCCCAAGGCACAGGAACTTTCTAGAAATAAAAAATTATTGTTAAAAAATATATATAATTTAATGGTTAATGACCAATAGATAAATGAAAACTCTACTATTATTCACAAACTATTAAAACAACAAATTTCAAAAATATACAGATGTGATAGTATTTTAAAAATTTCATTTGGTCGAACAAATTGTTGAAAGTTCTGTCTTCTAGATTACCACCAGTTATAACAGATATGTAGGAAAAAACCATTGGAAAAGTAAGAAAGAAAGAAGTACCTTGAGTTGTCAGAACAGAAAGTTATTTGTGCAGACTCATCTCAAGATCTTTCATAGCTTAGAAGAGTCGACTCCACTTGTTGGGGATGTGAGAAGAGTAGAAATCCCCAAGGCACAGGAACTTTCTAGAAATAAAAAATTATTGTTAAAAAATATATATAATTTAATGGTTAATGACCAATAGATAAATGAAAACTCTACTATTATTCACAAACTATTAAAACAACAAATTTCAAAAATATACAGATGTGATAGTATTTTAAAAATTTCATTTGGTCGAACAAATTGTTGAAAGTTTTGTCTTCTAGATTACCACCAGTTATAACAGATATGTAGGAAAAAACCATTGTAAAAGTAAGAAAGGAAGAAGTACCTTGAGTTGTCTGAACAGAAAGTTATTTGTGCAGACTCATCTCAAGATCTTTCATAGCTTAGAAGAGTCGACTCTATTTATTATACAGTTAACCAAAATAAGTGAATTGTGTATATATAACTAAGATTCTTTCTTTTTCTATAGGTAGATTCACTGATAAGAAGCTTCTTTTCACCAGTATTAACACATTAATTTGGACTCTCATCATATGTTTCTTGATTTTTCATCAAATTATTTCAGTATCTCGACAAAAAATCCTAGTGAGTTTAATCAGCACACAAACCTTAAGGATACAATTATTTTCACAAAAAGGAAAAAGTCTTAAAATAACGTAGCATCATGATATAGGTACAGGAATCATAGTAAGTGGTGAGTACATGACATCAAATCCAATACATGCAATAGACCAAATATTAAACTTACCTTACAAATCACTAGTAAAGGAAATGCACAATTCACAACCGACGGTCGGAAATCGACTTCTGTAATCAATAGGAAATTTCAATCGAAATCGAATACATAACAACCTCAAAATTTTTGTGATAATGGCGTGTGGCCGTGTGCGTCGTCAACGTTGCGTGTTGGCTTGTGGCCGAACTTGTCCGATACCGATAACTCCGGAGATTGCCGAACGCCAAACAAATAATGAACGTTTTGTTTTGAAGCGCCAAATTCAAACTGTTTTTCAATGAGTTGATAATCATACGAACCTCATAAAAGATGGGCTGTGGTTGAATAATAATACCTATATTGCGTCTGTTTATTCGCCTAAAGAGAAATTTGATTCCATTCTGTACCTACAATGTACACTTGCCTATACACACTTTAAGGTATCTATGGTAAACTTTCGTTTAACTTTTGCATTTCGATGAAAAATATTTAGGAACCTATAAGGATCATTGGAATAATCATCAAAATGCAAAAATATAAAACAATGAGTTAACGTTTTATAATGACGTAAACATATCGTCAAACTAACGTCCTGGTAATGACGTCTACAGTACATTCAAAAAATGACGTCAGTATTCACGTCATTTTTTGGTAATATGACGTTGCGGACCAATAAATACCAAAAAGAGACGTCATTATGACGTCAGCTTGCTGCCTGGGAGAGATCCCAATTGTGAGGATTGAACACTCGTCATACTAAATGATTCGAAAAAATTATAGTCACCACCCATATTTTGCAGAGATTTCGAGTGAAACATTCTTCAGTTCATCGTGAGCTCTTTTTTGTATAAAATAAATGCCGTAAACATTCCGGCCGAAATATGTTCGAAATCAATATGGGCCCTATCAAGAAAATAAATCGAATCTATGAATTCACAAACAATCCAAATCAAATCAGTCATTCGGTAAATTCGTTTCGTGTTTTGTGTCGTATCCATCACTTGTAATTTCGAATTCCAAAGTGATGAACTCAGTACATGTATGTACAGTTCGTAATCCTGCTGCTGTTTCGATCTGAAGTTGGGACGAAGCGTAACCGTGATAATTTGCGTATGGTCACTGTGGTATTTTGCAGCGGTTGATAATGGACTGACTCCCTCTTCCATTCACATTCTTCTTCTTTTCGTTGCACTCGCGAAATTTCCCTTTGAAGACTTTGTCAGGAACAATGTAATTTGAACATTGAATGAATATATGATTCGTTGAAGGTTTTTCAAAAAAAACATATCTCAATTTAGCACATATCTCCATACTAACATTTTGAAAATGTTCAAATCATCACAATCCTTCATGAAGGAATTATTATGATCCTCACCCAAAGGAAATTGATATAGTCTATTCATTTCAGGCTGGAAAATAAGTATTTCCACCACTAAACTGCAAAATACCTCATTTCGTGATCGAATTTCCTACATTACGCGATTTCTACAGTTGGAAAGACTTCACGATGATTTCTCGAAAACAAAAATTCTATAGGATTTTTTCATTCAGTCGAAATTAATGGGATTCTATCATTTCGAGGAATAATTTTTGTGTGGCTATGTACCTTTGAACAAAATTATGATATACTTTCATTTGATATATACTTTGGATTCTTCAGTTCATGACATTATTCAAGATCTTTTTTCTATTGCAGGAATGAAAGAATGACCTACATTCACCACCATGGAGCACTACTCATCGTATACATGATTCAAATTTTATTGCCAAAAGGTAAGAAACTACCCGTCAAAACAAGCTACATGTTCTGAATATAAAAAAAATATGAGCGGAACGTTCAGCCCATACCTTCATATCTTATTTCACTCTCCCATTTATGATATGAAAACGTTCGCATACATGACAAGACAAAAACGGTATAGCTAATATAAAATTCGGGAATATATATTTTCTTCCCCAAGGTATAAAATGCAAATAAGTTGAGGAATTCTGACAGACAAACGAGCGTCTCAATATTGACGTAGACTGTTCGAAAAAATACCGATTTGAAAAACAATGCCTCAGATTTTAAGCAGAAGTTGGTATGTTTTCCATATCAGGTTCGCCTTCCGATACTTGGCACATTTTATCGGCTAAGCGAATCGCGAACAGTTTTTATTTTATAACAATCATTATATTTTCACTTCATTAATTCCATTATATTTCCGTGATCATCACTTACATTTTTGTGATGTCAACTTGATGAAGGTTGATATTTAGAATTTCCATGGAACTCATCTTGTTGATATTTAAAAAAAATTATGGTCCCATTGTCACATATTATATTCCAACGATATTTGTAATCATACTCCTGATTTATATATCAAGAATCAATGTTTCATGAATTTTATGTATCTCTGAAATAACTTGAAGGTTATCTGGATAATAATCTGTGGTGATATGTCACGCTGGAAGTAAAGTTCCTGAAGTGGAAACAGGTTTCACCGCTGGGATCAATACTCGACCCAACCTATATACTTCAGATATATTTCAACTAATTTATGGAATCTTGTGATATTCATGTTTGGGCGATGAACAATTTCGACTCGAAAATAGAAAACAAGAGGATTTGCTGCGGATGAAATTAGTGCTGATTAACAACTATGTATTTGCTGCATATAATCTGAAAAAAATGCTTCCTAATCTGAACTAATGATAATTCTACTGATTAATGGAGAATGCAAAGATTGGGATACACAAATTGGGTGAATCATTTCGGTAACACATCAAGACTACTAATCTGAAGAATTTGAATCTACCAACTCCCAAACCATGATTATATTTATAGCTTTGCACTTCTGAAACA
This sequence comes from Plagiodera versicolora, assembly GCA_037013635.1. Taxonomy (NCBI): domain Eukaryota; kingdom Metazoa; phylum Arthropoda; class Insecta; order Coleoptera; family Chrysomelidae; genus Plagiodera; species Plagiodera versicolora. The sequence goes on from CM072990.1 coordinate 6,397,683, forward strand.
GGATCGAATGCGCTAACGAAAAATACAGAAATCATGTATATATAAGAATTCTTTCGAATAATTCCATATCACATAAAATTCTTCATTCATTTCGGAATATCTGCATTCCCCAACATTCATTCATTTATTTTTTGGCCAAAACTGTTCATTCTTCCAATCTTCCAATTTATTCATTGATATCGTTGAAATATGGCCATGGTTTTTTTGATTTCTAATTTTTTGTGTGAAGTATTGACAACTTAATCAAAATCACAAGCTGATAAACTTGCCTTCAAATAAGGATATAAGAATAGTGACAGAAATTTTCAACTCGTGGGACGCAACTATTGAACTTGATCGAATATACTTCAGTCTGATTTTTAGCCGAATTGATTTTGTTTCTTGGGGAATTTCGATGCCCATCCAGCCCCCCTTATGAACGCATCATGAGATTTATGCTAGCAAATCAATTCTGGAAGTACGTATAAGTAAGAATTCCTCAACTCGAATTTTCGTCCTGAATTTTGAAAATTGTCATGAAAAAATACACTACATTCACAATCACAAGTTTCCATGGGTGGTCCGAAACACTTTCTATGTTTTTTCAGCACGATCTATCGTGGATTCGCTAGAAAAATCCATTCCCATTTCAATATTCTACTCTTGGAGCAAGAAAAAGAGGAAAGTAAACATAATCACGCTGCAGCCAACAGGCAATACTCAGCGGTGACTTTTCATCTTTTGCAATATCCAGACTTTGATTTCCATGAATGGATATTTTTCGTAATAAAGGCGTGGAGCTTCAGCGAAACAAAGGTTTTTCAGATTGGGATTTTGCCAGTTTGGGGAAAATTGATGTAGTAATTTCAACGTCACGTTTCGTGTTTACAGCTTGATGCTGTACGTGGTGATCATGATAGAAGCAGCCAAGTTAATAGCTGCTCTGATCTTTACTGTGAGCACTCTGGCTGATCTTAAATAGAGATTGAAACAACGTCATTGTCGAATTGGAAGTGCTACTATTCATCTTGCTCAGACAACTGTGTAATGGTTTGTATTACTGAAAAAAAAAGAAATAAAAGCACTTGAATTGTCAATGCTTGAGTGAGGAAGATGATACGTTCGATTGATCTGTAGGAGAGCCTGAAATACAAAATACTATTCACTAATTAGTGTTCATATCACTCAACTCATGGGCAATACAATTTCAACAGACATCCATAAGTACATTTATAATAAACAAAGTACAAATTGTCATCACCAGAGTGTTCACATGAATCTCATGATTCAGATGAAGAAAAAAATTGTTTAGTGCGATTAGTGAATTTCTCAATATTCATAGTGTTGAAAAAATCCGATTGCGTTACCACGCTCACCTAATATACCTATATGAACTATAATATTTTCATATTCGTCATTTTGCTTTATTTCCAGTTAATTTAGCCTCCAACCGTGATTTTTTTTGAGTTTCAAACTGAACATGAGCGTCGACTTCAAGTATATCCTATGAGTCAATAAATCCATGTATACGATAGCTTTCTATTTCATTTAACTCACACAGGAGAATATTCGAGGTGATGTGAAGTGAAGAGGAATTTATTGATCCACCGGGACCACAGTGAAAGTAAACCACACCATAGTTTCCATATAGTTGATATAAACACTTGAATTTGACCATTTCAAAGACGGTGTATACAATATTTTTCATTTTGATGGGCTCTGTGATAACATCGTCGACAAGAGGCCAGAACAGGCTGAATTGTAAAATCGTGATTGTCGCATACCAAATTCTCACTTTGTCTTTTGTTTCGAGGCCTCTGAGTTGAGATGACTTTGATGTACTCTGATTCGTCATCGTGTGTTGTGTGTTCTTTTGTTGACTGTTGCGGATGTTACTATATTCTCTTTGACGTCTTGATGTGGGGTTTTCTTAGCAGGATTCGTTTTACTGAAGTGTTTAAATATTGTGAGAATGTGGAAACGAAGCAATCCGGACTAACTCATGGATCAATTAAAAAAAAAGAATGTTCTAACCATATCTGCATGTTGTTCTTGGGCGCCTGCCAAATTTTCAGAATACATTATTGAATATTTATATCTCAGATTGAATCTAGTGTTGGTTAATATCAATTCAGATTGTGAAAGTGTGTAGTATTTGTTGAATGTATCATCGAGATTATTGTTTATTTTTCTTTTTGATTTGTTGATGGATTTCTATTAAGCAATATGAATACGGAAATGGATGAAGGAATGATTGAATCTTAGTTGGACCAAGTACTGAAAGCTGAAATATCATTCATGTATTTCATTATACACGTGCTTTGTTGGCATCGCCATTTTCTACGTCCTAATGATTCTAGTCATGAGATTAGAATAGTAATTGACTAGATCGATATATACTTACATGTATTTAAGTTGGAATACAGGTAAAAATAAGCGTGTTAAAAAATAACTCGATTGTAACACGAGTAAAGAGCAAGCCGTATCGTACATCGTTTTGGCGTGAATGGTCACGCTCATTTATCTGCTACAGTAGTAGCATGTCTGTTATTTTTCGTTCTATTCCAAACAATGAAAATATACCTTTGGTTCGTAGTCTTTTACTAGTTTCGATCCAATTTGTGAATGTTTTCGAGTTGTCGTATTGTGGTTTGTTATTTATTCGTATACTGATAGTATTTTCATAGATGTAATTGTTCACAGAGCCCCGATGAATAATTCATTGAAATTCGAAGCGTTCACAAAGGAAAAAATTGTATTTTCATCCGGAATCCTCGATTCAATTGGCAACCTTAATACAGGTGCAGCTTAATTACATTTTGGAAAGAGTAGATGTTGGGATGTTTTCGCATTTCGTATATCGATCAGTTCAAATAGCGTGCATCTTTCCAGGATAAAATGAAAATAACGTCGGTATGTGAAAGTCATAACTCCCTATACACTTGCAATATTATCATGTGTGCCCAATATCGCACCATCTGTCGCAAGAGATTCCTTTTATGTTCGTAAAGTCTAGTGAAATGTAAGTAACTCGTTCCGATTTTGTGAACTTTCCTTGCCTTTATCGAGAAAATTCGAGGGAAAATACGCTAGAAGCTGAAAAAATGTATGCAGAAACTTCCCGGACTTCCTATATATGTGACTTCAAACGATGTTTTATTGGATTTTTCCATAAACGTTGCATAAATAATGTTCAATGTTGTGTGTTCCTCTATCAGCGACATCAAAGCAACTCTGTGAGGGAAATTATTCATTGGTATCGAACGTAATAATACTCAAATAAAGAGAAATTGTACAAAGTAAACTAGCAGTTTCGAGAATCGGCTTTTCAATGATTCTGTTGATACAAAAAAAAATTGAAATTGAATTCATATAATGTGGGAATGTACGACTAACAATACTAATATTCATGAAACTAGCAGCGCATTGAAACTCTAATCAAATTATGCCGTATTCGATTGGTATTTGAGTTCATATAAATATAAATTCCTTGATTAACTGACAAGATTAGTATAATAAAACAAGTGAATAGAGAAATAGCCAAATATTCGAACGACATACGAAATATTTTCAAGTTTGACAATTGTGGATGTCGTTTAGCTTTAGAATTTAGCTCCTTTTATCTTCATAATATATCATACAGGTACTCAAATGAAAGATTTTCATATAATAAAAGAAATTGACGTATTCTTCTTCTCGTATACTTCTACGTAATATAATAGTTTTCAATTTTCCAATTCGAATTTGAGAATTTACAAGATACAATCGAATCGTGTGTATTTAAATTTATGATTTCTTCATGAGACCCAAAATTCTGATAAGAAAATCCAATCATAGATTTCGAAGTGAAGAGTATAGAGTTCAATTGAATTTTCAAAGCTGAATATGTTTGTAATTTTTGAAAACTCGAGATAACAAGACAATAGATAAATGAGTGTTTCATATCAGCTAGACACATCAATAGTTATACCTTCATTAGAACCTTATACTTTGAAATGAGACGAGAAATCTGTATTCGGAGTTTATCGGTCTTATTTTGACTCACCTTGTATATATAGGATGTGCTAACATATCAAAAATATGGCAGTCTTGCTCTCACAGATTCCAATATGAACGCGTCAAACCTTTGTGGAAAACCTGGTATAACGAATTGTGCCAAAATCTCACCGTTCGTGAGAGATTCCCAGATATCTTGTACCGTTACTTATTTCACGAAAATGTTTGTTCAGAGCGAATCGTGCTCTATCCTCTGACGAATTTCCCCCTAACTCCCAAGTTTGGTTGTTAATTTACTTACAACTTGAACGCTTCATTCTATTACAGATATAATGCTCCTGATACTGAACATCCTAATGGTACTCCTATTCCGGTGTCACGGTTTGGCTGCGAACAATTGTGCCTTCAACTCGATGTGCATTTGTTCGGCAGACCAGAATGACCCTACCACCAAGACAATCCACAGCGTCAGTTGTCTGTCAGTGCCATTCTACAAGTTCCCAAGTGAGTGTTTGTTAATGATGATGAAAATGTGGATTATTATTTTATGCTGGAACTGTCATTTCAAGTCCCGAAATTGTTATAACAGATTCCAAAAGTTGAACTCTTGGAAACACTAGTTGAAACTACTTTACAGGACCGTTCGCTTTATGCATTAGAGTAGAAAAATATGACAACGCATGCGTCAAGTCAATAATCTCGTCAGTTTCAACAATTTCATTATTCAATTTCCAATCTGGATTTCTTGTCTGAAGAAATTCACAGTGAATCGCTACATCATTGGGAGTAGATTATACCATCTCTAGGGAATCTATTTATGAATATTTGAAGATAGAGGAAACTATTCGAATACTGTAAGCTTGACAGATTGAGCTCTTTTATTGGAATATTTCAACTTTTAACTGATTCACAGCATGGCTTCCGTTCAAAGAGGTCTATTATATCTGCCACGATGAGTTCTTACACTAGGGTCCTCGGCAAGGCGTTTGACTGCGTCGACCATCGCATTCTCTTGAGCAAGCTATATGATTATGGTATTCGCGGTCTGGCGGGTCAGTGGTTCGCATCTTATTTGAGCGATAGATCCCAATGCGTAGAGATTAACTCTGATGGGGTATCTGGCGTTAGAGCTCGGTCCAGTTTTTTGGATGTTCCAATTGGCGTTCCTCAGGGATCCATTTTGGGCCTTGTACTATTTTCTTTGTATGTTAATGATTTGCCACCCTTCATAGAACCACAATTTTGCGTACTTTATGCAGATGATTCCACGTTTCTGGTTTCCTCGGATTGCAACACAGCTACGCAGGTAGATTGCGACAATCTTCTGACAGACATAAGTTGTTGGTTTTCCGCTAATAAAATTTTCTTAAATACTAGTAAAACTTGTTCTGTCTTGTTCCACACAGCCCAAAATCGCAACTTGTTTGTTCCATCTTTGACCATCAATGGCGGTGATGTATTTATAGTTGAGAGGATTAAGTTTTTGGGTCTGACAGTAGATCATACCTTGAGTTGGGAGACTCATTGTCGTAATGTTGTAAAGTCAGTTACCCCGTTTGCATTCTTGTTTAGGTGTCTTAATCGAAGATTATTTCCTTATGTACTATTGTCCATTTATTATGCTGAAGTTCAGTCCAGACTTTCCTACGGTATTGCTCTGTGGGGAAATTCTCCTCACTCGCTAAACGTTTTCAGGGTTCAAAAAAGGATTATGAGAGCTATGCTTGGTCTGGATAGATCAGCGTCTTGTAAACCTCATTTTATCAATTGTGGAATATTGACAATTCCAAGCTTGTATATCCTAGAGGTTGCCTGCTACATACACTCGAATGATACTAGGTTTAAGAAAAAATATGAATTTCACTCCTACCAAACGAGGCAATCTTGTGGCCTTCATATACTAAGGAGTAGACTTACTTTAGGTCTTGATGGGCCGGTCAGCAGGAGTAAACGGGTTTACAACCGGCTTTCCGAGTCCCTCAGGATTATGCATGTACATTTATTTCGAAAAAGTCTCAAAAAGTTATTATTAGACAATGCCTTCTACTGTGTAGATGAGTTTTTAGGAATGGCTCACTAGGATACTAACTTTTCTGTTTATTTTGTTTTTTTTTACCTTTGTATACTATCATATATTTTTTTTATTGCCAAATTTTAAGTGACCTGTCCAATGTAATTTAATATTATCTCAAGTATTAATAAATCATGTTATGTTATGTTATGATGACATCACATACGTCATTAGATCGACTTATGAAGGAACTCTCGATTGATTTACGATGAATCCTATCGATGTCCTACTTTGAATTCCATCATCAATCCTAACTCAATAGGAATTTACCCTGGCACCCTGAGAAAGGACTCTGAGGTCGTAAACATCAATGTTTATAGCTCAGGAAATGAATTCATACTTCACATATACTGCCCGATGAACAATCCGTTAATATTCTTGATTGATGTTTCAAGAGAACTATCCATATATAAGTTCAGATTGTTGCACTCATTTTGTTGCTATTGGATGAATGTATTACAGATGTGAAGAATAAGAAAGTTGAAAAACAGTTCACTTTTGATTACCTTTGAAGTATTGAGATCTAGATTTGTTAATTCTTAATGAAGAAACATTTTTGAGTGAAGTTTTTTGGATAACTATGTTTACATTCTTAGAGGCAATGAATTTCATTCAATATTTTATTTTTATTTCGAAATGAGAAAGAAACTGTTGCATCAACAACCATGGTTATTAGCAACATCGATATATCATTAGTTTTTTCTCAGTAGATTGAAGGCTTTTCAACGTATAGCATTCTGTTTTTGATGTTACAATTCCCACTTAGAGGTTCATCGTTGATTTTATAAGACAGTATTTCTATTATCCCAAGTTGATTTAGTTGTTACATAACTCCTTATCCAGGTATGGAATTCTTATTTATGTCTGTGAATACTGAAAAGCTTTCATGGCAATATATGCCATATTCATAGAAAAGTAACTGCAGACTACATCATGCCAATATATTTCTTCAACTTAATGGACTCTGATGTATTCTATATAACGGGTATGCATAAAGCATAATTTGAAGAAGTTTTTTGAAAAATGTATGCCAGTTTACTTTTTTCAAATTCTGTTATTCTCTTTATGAATATTCCTTTCGAATATGAATGATCACAGTGGTGATCTGCCAACATATTCGATTTAATTTTCATTGAAATAGCTGATACGTATCATGGATGGTAGTTTTTCATGTTTTCCTGTGATACTAATTCCATCATTGATCCATCTATCATATCTATAATATCGAGCATTCTCTGGTTATGAACTGATCGAATCATTTGTCAATCGTGTGTTCAAATTATCAGAATGTCGAATGTTCTCTTATCGAGTAGCTTTCATTTTGACATTTTCAACTAATACCGGAGCAGTTGATTTTCTGACCTTATTTTCCAGTGTGAGGTGTGGTATATTAACGTAATCATGATAATAAAGTCATCTACAATTTGGGAAAACTAATTTTCCACTGGAATGAACTGAATCAGTTATCAGTAATACAGCTTAAAGAAGGATATAACCGCAGCTTTCTATAATGTAGCAATGACAATAATTCAAAGAATCATAACTGGATTATGAACACTATCGGAAACTATGATCTACTTGGCTACTTTGGTTATAATTGGTAGTTGTTATCAACTATTCATTTCTGAATTCATCACATGAAGTACCATCCGAATGTTTATATGATTCGGAGAAATTCAAAAAAATACCAAGTTTATATCATTCATCAACGTGCATAAAGCAAGCATGACTACTGTTTGGTTGTATATATGCAATTTTATATAACTCCAATAAAGTAAATCTCTTTTTGTGAATATGTTTGGACGGAACTTTCAATCATAGTGATCATCATTAAGATATCATACGCTCACTGAAAAAATAAACGATAACAGTAAAGTTCTCAGATCCCGCAGACGTAGAAATTATCCATATAAAATGACCTGCCCAACATAAATCAAATATCGTTATGATGCATAAAAACCCAATTTCAATATTGTCATATTTGTTCCCATCATTTTACTAAAGCAGTCCGGAGGATGCACTGCAGCCAAAGGTTAATTGCGATTCCTCAATCAGACTGATACTTCAGAAGACATAAGTGCCTTTGAGTCTTTCACAAAGGTCACTTCAAGGTTCCTACGTTGTCTGGGTTCGAATCAGATTTTCCTAGTTACGTTCCTCTCCTGTAGTGTGGTGCCTCACAATTGCAAGAAATGTGTACAATAGCTCCAAGCCACACAATCACAAAGTTGGTCACCTTGGTAGAGCCACACCTTCTGTAAATGTGTCCATGGCCGGTTAGGAGACCCTTTAATAATTTTGACTGATTTCTATTCAACATAAGTATCTCGTGAGCTCATCTTAACAATTGCATTGCCTTCTATGAAGTAGAATCACTTCTGAAACTGAAGTAATATTTCGAAACAATAGTAATAATCCCAAATATAAACATGAATTTGACACCTAGTCAACAGAAATACAAGAAGTTGCTTGATCGAAACATAATTCCATTATGCAGTGTTGTGATTTTGTGGAACTATTTGCTTCAAAAAAATTTGAAAACCAATGAATTATATTCTGTATGATTAGCTAGAAATAGCCACTAGAGCTCGAAGAAATCCTGGATTTTATGCAGATGAAATTTCTCATAGAGTTCGATGATGACGATGAATTTATTGACTTACTTTCAAATTGGTAGAAGTAGTATTGGAATCGAATATTCTTTAAATAAAAATCATTACTTCCACCAAGAAACTTGTTGGTACATTGGATACTGATATAAACATTTTTCACAGGTTTGCCAGACTACACCATAAGTCAACTGGAAGTAGTGGGCACGAAAACAGCTTTCTTAGACTCTGAAAGTCTCAATGGTTGCCAAGTTCAAGCCCTCATCCTGGCTAATAACCAGTTGCAGCACGTGGCCGATCGAGCCTTCAGGTATTCTTTTCAGTCACGAATAACTAATTGCCTATAAATCTTATCGCACCTGACAAATGATCCTTCACTTCCTGAATGTCGATATACAAACAACTCCACCAACAGGAATGGAATAAACGAACAAATATCCTGCGTCCCATGAATATTTCATAGTGAAAGAGCACAACACGACGTGTGAGAAGTTCATAAAGAGTTCGACCTAGATTATCTGGGGGGATTAATAAATCTTCCCCCTGCTGCCTATTTATTGTGTTCAGAACACGCCACAAAGCTATACGTATAAATGCCTATCGAAGTTGGGATGGGAATGGATTAACGTGTTGTATTGCGTAGGTCGGTTATGAATGACATATGGAAACGCATACCTGGTATGTAAGCTCCTTGTGGGGGTGGAATTTTCATTCCGAAATATCTCTCAGAATATTCTATTCTTGTCTTTCACGTAAACAAGTTTATATCTTATGAAGACGCCTATAGAGTGGACCTAATGAAGTGAAATATAAATTTAACTTTCTTAGTATGATACGAAAATGAAAATAGACAATGTGTCTGAGATAAATATGCATAACGACCTTATTACTCGTGAGCATTACATGTTTTGTTCTGTTTTCAAATATACTTTAGGGTAATTTTAGATGGCTAATCTGGACAACTTATTTTCTTGCATTCGTTAAGGTCAAGAAATGCTCTTGTATAAAAACAAAAAATTTAACCGATTTCGAGATGATTGAATTTCTGTAGTCACAGATAAATTCACCGCGTGATTCATCGGTAACGATATTTCAGGAGGATATAACCAATTTTGTTAGAGATTTGATGTTTATGCCAAGAACGTTGTAACAGGTGATTACACCATTTAGAAATTGGGTGGAGGAATTAGTTTGATATTATAAACTTTGGAAGGATATATCTTCCTTATTATGTATTTTAGGCAGGAAAGAAAGCTCGGTACACATTCTTGACTCACCCTGTATAATCAGATGTTGTACTGATAGAAAGTGAAATGATAAAGTGGCATATTTTCCATCATACAACCTACGTGAACATATTCATGTAGTCAATCATTAACTCTGGTTATTGTTGACAACGAAGTTTGTTTTGATTCAAATGTGACTGTTCGGAAAGAAATACCACTCATTTTGAGTTGCAATAAGATTGTTTGTACTATCTTTCATAACAATACAATCAGTAATAAAGTATAGTCTATTCATTCAAGGAAGGCAGTTTCGATATATTCGGTGAATATTCAATAACGCGTTTGTAAAATGAAGATTCATCTTGGAACTAAGAGTTTGCGTGTACCGAATGAGTTTGAAATTATGTAATAAGCGAACTATTATTTCTTCCTGAGTCAGGTTATGAATGATCAGAATTGTTTTGTATAACATAACCAAGAAAACGAGCATCAACAGTGCATTTTCTGACAAGCTGTCACAACTTCCTTCTTCAAATGAATACCTGCATTACGGAACGTCAATCAAATGAGCTTTTAGCTTATGGAAAAAGCAATAATGGCGTTGCAATCTAAATCGACGATAGCCGTGGACAGATTGAGGTTGATTTTTTCCTTACATTTTCTCAACCCTCTGGTTATCACGCTGTACATATCAAATATTAACGAGAACCGTGATGCCTACACTCCCACATCGTACGTTCGATAATAATACTCCACCCTACAAAACCAATTCCCGTGGTTTATTACCAATGTTAATCTGTCTCTTTCAGTTCCCAATGGAAGAGCCTGACTTCTCTGGATCTCAGCTATAATCAGTTAGACAACATTCCGTTCGTCGCACTCAGAGAGCTCCGAAATCTACAGTGGATCAATTTGCATGGGTATGTGCTAGCGTCGTAGCTTTTATGAACGCCACCTCTCACTTAGTAGCTAATTTACACACTCCAGATATGACTACTGACTTATTTATAGCCTTTTAAGCTATCGAATGTTTGGATCCAGCAGGCGGGTAATCTACGGAGACGTGCGATGAATAACAAGGCCTTTAATGGAAGACAAATATAGAAGCAATTCGGAATTATGTCGGAGATTGTAGTTCAACGTGAGATTCAATTCTTGTTGAGTGGTAGATCGCGATTCACTTGGAGCTATGGCAACCAACCAGATAATGCGAGAAACTTCTAAGGATCCTCCGAGATGTCTCTAGAAGAGTCTCAGAATATTCTCTTTTAGTCGTTCCTAACTTTAGATTCATAAGCATTTGATGCTGAACTTCTTCCACGACAATGATCATAAGTTCTGTACATGGATACATTTTCAAATGGATGAATCACCAACATTTATCCATATTCAATGACATTATATTTTTCTTCAAAATTCTCGTCGTATTTCAAATTGGCTTTCGATTACGTAATTTCAATACTTTCATCTATTGTGTTCCTAGCTATATTTCGAAACTGTGTACTACTTTATTTAGTTGTGTTGCTACTTCTTCATTCCTCTGAATCATTATTTCCATTGATTGGTTTTATTTTCTAGTGACTGGTTACTCCGTAGGTTGTTACGAAAGCTGAGGGAAAGTTCCGTCAGATTTACTGAAAAGAAAATCATTAAATTCTATCGAGACAAAAGGCATAGTTAGTTATTGGCAAAATTTGTTAAAAACCGGAGAGAAACGACTGGTTTATTTTTGTCTTTCCTCAAATTCTATCGATGACCATCATGACACCAACGTTGATAGAAATATATGGTTTCGATGGTGGTGACGTTGACCATAAACATAAATTGATTATTTCAATAAGAAATAGTTTCGAGTATAAACAATTTATCACTTTTCTAGTGGACATGGGTCCAGAGATCTCGAGTTTAGTAATCAATTCAGTCCGAAAATAATCTGGATTTAATGGGATTATTACGCCATATTACTATGATGTATTGGGAGATCACTCTAGACTCACTCCACTTCGTGTGTCTGGACATTTTATTTCTCGTTCGCCTCAGAAAGCAGGGGTCCGAGAGAATTTGATTCCTGTATCATTTTCTCAAACATTAACTTACTTCGAACATTAACGTATTGAAAACTGTGAGCACACTGAGTATTTATAGTTCAATAATCATCGAACCTTTATTTCAACATCATAATAGCAAATTCTTGGACGCAGCTGGTGTAGCAGAAAATACTCTGATCATTTTTTGAGGAAATCTTTTTCGTAGTCAGTTATAGAATTATCTGAAGACCAATATGAATATTCAACTGTGAAATTTCGTAGTAGTGAGTTCGAGATTATCGTTTCCTTTCACAATGCTAAATTGAGACTCTTTGAAATATGATGATTGATAAGTTCATAAATAAAATCAATTCAGGAAAAACCAAGTGAATGTTTATTGCTTTCATCTTTCAATTCAATTGAAAAAAAAGACCTCCGATATTGATTATGCTCTCTTAGAAAATTCCATTGTAGAGTTGATCTTTCCAACAAAAAATGCCAGTTCCATGATAACTACTATTCGCCTGTGTGAGACGAGGCTTCTGTTTCTTTATACTTTGCACAAAAGAAAGCGATAAGGCCCCATATCTGGAAGAACTTCTAGAACAGAACTTGTTAACGACGTGGACAACAAACAATGTTAAAGGACTGATAAGATAGAACAATATTCGAGAAAAGAAAGACGATTATAACAAATAAAGAATCGTTGAGGAATAACATCGATTCTAATTACTTTGTTTTGAGAGTTTGTGAGAGCAATCGTCCTTTCATAAGGACTTCCTACTTGAATCTCCGCATTATTCTCAGAATTCGCATTGAGAAATTGAATTTTTGATACTTTGCTATTGAGTGGGAGTTCTCAAATAGTAAATTCGATCAATGCGTTACTTTCGAATATGAAGAGATATTTCACATCGAGCTATTTAAGGTTATTGATTAATTATTTCTTATTCAATCAGAGTGTTTTATACTCCCTCATTACATATGCTTGTGATGAAAAATTTCTGGTTTATTCACAAAAAACTAATGGTGTGAATTGGTAAAATTGGCAAAATGATATCGATATACTCTTCGATGCCATAAAAATAAGGCATTTGTAATTTGGCACATATTTATCATTGAAGTTGTTACTGAATTTATGATTGCTTTCACATTGATACTTCAGTGACGAAACAGAATTGCGGTTCAACAACAATGCAATCTTATAAGGATTGATTGAAACTTCCTAATCATTTATCACTTATATTTTATATAATATCTTGTTGTTGTTTATTGATGTTTTGTAATTGTTGATGTTGAAAGGGCAACTTCGAAACACTTTGTGGAAGATTATTTTCAACATGCTCATAAATATTTGATACTAACGAAGAAAACTATTCTGAATATTTTCCGAATAAAACGAATGACAAAACCCTCTGATGCCCAGAGATTATTATCATCATATCACCACGAATAAATTTCCCCTCATTCAACAATACTTGTCATATATCTTGGATAATTCATTCTGTTCCATCTGATTAACTTGTACGAAACAGTAAGAGAGCATGTTAATAGTTAGAAATACGGAACAACTTTGTAATTTACATCTTCCAAAGTGACATCACGTTAACAAATTGTTTTCTCCACGATAATAAGTCTCATGTAGATGCAGATTTTGTTGCATTCGTTTTTGCTGAATTATGCATAGGAATTGAATAAATTATTCAAATTGACTCCCGCATTGGGAGTGGTTCTTGCTCTCATGTAATCAGTTTATTCATTTTTATCACCGAATTTGCACAGGAGATGTCAGTTATACTTGAACATGCACATCTCTCGAATCATTTTCAGTGTTGGGACCAATATCATTAGGCTTATAGAGTGAGTATTTGTTCTCAATGTGACGGGATCTGCTCCGGTAAAATAATTGAAAGGAATTGTAGCCAATATGGTCGAAAATTATAAGAAAAACTGGGATACTCAATGAATATTTCCTCAGTATTTTCAGCAATATTTGTGAATAATGTAGAACAAACTCTTATTAGTGCACCCCCTTTAATATAGGGTACCTATCAAACTAGAAACACTTTTTCACGTAAAAAAATCAAACCTTGGTATAGTTGATGTCTCAAAAATATTCATCGATGATCTTGAAATAGATATAATTTCTTCAATAAGTTTGGATATAAACACACTGTATATCATCGAACCGATGAGAGATATCAAATATAATGGGAATCAAATACTATTGATAGTGTCAGAATTGATAACCTAAAACCCTAAATTTGAATCTTTGAACTGGGCTTTGAATGCCACATATTCGTTCGACATAACAATAATTCATTCAATTTAATTATAATCGAAATATGGTGTCAACCATTTCCGAATATATGCGTTTCACATTTTAATTACCATTTCTCATTTATCTGGCATTCCATCGGAATGAACGATTACGCCAAATCATCAAATAAAAGCGTGCAATCTGCTCATTGCATTCGACCCAAAGTGTATATTCCGTGAAATAATCCGTTCCAATCTGCCTCCTTTTTATAACGAAATTCCATTACCAGATTGGATTGCATACTTCCTTTGTTTCAGGAATCAAATAGCATCGGTAAACGGAGCATGGGCACACATGAAGAACACTGTAGCCACTCTGTTCCTAGGCGAGAATGATCTGACTGAAATCTCTACCGAATCTGTCAATCACAATCCCAAAACTTCGCACACTCTCCAACAGTTCAAATCTCTGATTTGGCTCAACTTGGATGGGAACAGAATACATAAAATCCATGATCGCTCTCTTCCGCTCACTCTTAAAACAATCAGCCTCTCTCACAATTTGCTGGATAGATTTCCCTTTGAAATAGTGGAGAATACAGTGAATTTGCAATGGCTTTATCTAAGAGGAAACCATATAACTACGTTGCCTGTGTATTCCACATCGAGGAAACTTTGGCTTGAAAAAATTGATCTGGCTGAGAATTATATTGAAGCTCTACCACGTCATAGTTTTAATAAATCTGTCTGCATCAGGGATCTCAATTTAGCGCATAACAACTTCAAAACATTGAATAGAGATAGCTTTTCTGGACTCAATACTGGAAAAATCATCTTATCCTACAACTTGTTAGAGAGTATGGAGTACAGTGCGTTTGGTGGTATCGAGAAAACTTTAGAGTACTTGGATTTGGACCACAACAGCTTGGAGGAGGTCCCAGATGCAATCAACAAACTAGAATCACTCAAATATCTGTATCTCTCATCGAATTATCTGACTGAGATTCCGAGCAATTATTTCCAGAATATTTGCTTCACTCTGAAAGCATTGAGTTTAAGCGGAAATTACTTTACAGAAATACCGTCCGAAGCCCTCCAGAACTGTTCTAAGGTTTCACACTTCAATATGGCTTTCAACAAGATCTACGAGATAGACCAGAGTGACTTTTTAGGCTGGGGAGAAAATATAAAGAGTCTCATTTTAGCTAACAATAGGATAACTAGTTTAAAAAGCGGGGTATTTTCGGATTTGAAGGAATTGAAAGAACTGAGTCTGAGCTTCAATCCTTTGAGGCAAATCCATGGAAACGCATTTGTTGGATTGGAAAATCTGGAAAGCTTGGAGATATCTTTCAGCTTTGACTCTGATGATTCATTTCATGGGATTTTAGAACCTCTTGCAAACTTGAAGTGGCTCTCAATTGACAACAATAACTTCAGAATTGTATCTCCTGAAGCATTCGATACGTTGCCAGAACTGAAATATCTCAATCTAGAATCGAATAGGATTCAATCGATCCCAGTCAGGTTATTGAAGTCTTCCGTTCACTCTAGACTGAGAGACGTACGATTTTCGAACAACGAATTGACAGTAATCGAAAGTTGGACGTTCCATTCGCTAAACAGTTTAGAGACGATCTTGTTGTCGAATAACAGGATCAAACGTCTCCAAAGCGAAAGTTTCGTTGATTTACCCAGCTTGAATAAGCTCATGCTTTCCGATAACTTCCTCACCAATATCAAACATAACACATTCAAGAATTTGCCAAACATAATGAAAATTGATTTGCACAACAATCTGCTGGTGGACTTTTCATTCAAAATATTCACCAATGTTTCTGGCCCTCTACAGCTCAATTTGAGCAGAAATTTCATATCTTCATGTCAATCAGACTCCACGATACTGAAAGCAGAGATTATCGATTTGAGATTCAATAATCTAGACCGAGTTCCGAAATGTCTAGAGCATACTTCATCATTGAAGACGCTCTATTTAGATTTCAATATGATATCCTTTCTTGATCAAAGCGTATTTATGTTCTTGACATCCCTAGAGTTTTTGAGTTTACAACAAAATAATGTGAAGACTTTGAACAAACGGGCATTTCTGGGAATGCAAAATCTTCAAATTCTGGATATATCTAAGAATTTGATCAATCAACTCCATGTCAGTCAGTTTTCAAACATGTCGAAGTTACGTTTATTGAATTTGAGTGGAAATATTTTGAACTACTTGCCAAGAGATCTCTTCAGGAATACCTCTTTGGAGATGTTAGATTTGAGCTATAACTCCTTCTCAGTAGTACCGAGTTCAAGTGTTTCCGACGTAGGTCTAACGTTACGTCATTTGTCACTGAGGTGTAACAATATCGAACATATCGATATTACCACGTTTCCAGATATTCCTTCGCTTCAACATATGGATTTGAGCAGTAATAAATTGACCATCCTACCAGATAATGTTTTCACTAGCTTAGGATTATTACAGACCCTCGACCTCAGTTCCAACCCCTTGAGATCCAACTTCAAGGAATTATTTCATTATGCACAAAGTTTGAAGCATCTGAATCTGGCTTATTCCGGCATAAAATCTACTCCACATTTTCCTCTGCCTAATTTAGTTCACTTAAATCTATCCCATAACCATATCGAAATAATCAGTAAGAACTCTGTTCAGTTCTTGTTCAAATTGAGACTGTTAGACTTGAGTTATAATAGTTTGTTTGCTGTACCTTCGCATCTATGGAATCACCTTCCACTCCTGAAAATCCTCGATCTTTCTCATAATCCAATTAAAGAACTGCCAGCAGATTGTTTCCAAGGCTTGAGTAATCTTCAGGAGTTGAATGTGCAGTATTTGAATAGTTTGAATAGATTCGAAAGTGCTAGTATCTCGCAATTACGAATAATCTCCAAGCTCTCCATCCAGACGTGGCCTAGGATTGACGAATTTCCCAACGAGTTTTGTCATTTACTTTCCCGCTTAGCTCAGCTCAGAAAATTGAGCGTCAATTTGGTCGACAGTATTCTCGATGATCAACTGCAATGTTTGACGAATAGGAAACTGAGACATTTGGAAGTGACTGGAGCCAATTTGAAGTTTATCGAGAAGGAAGCTTTCTCTGGATTCAGGAAGAACCCGGAGCTCACTATAAAAATTCATGGGACAAAGATCGAAGAACTTCCTTCCGGACTGTTTTCGAATATGTTCAAAATCTCGCATTTGGTGATCGATTTAAGGAATAATGCATTATCTCACCTGCATCCAGAAGTGTTTTATGGCAACCTCAGCAGATGGAATGATATCGGGACAACCCTTATATCAGGTGAGTTACTTCTCCACCTATATTTACCAAGGTGAAACAGCAATGATTATTCCAGATCCAATCTAGATGCATTTTCACCCATATCCTGTAATGCTCTTCCTAATTTTGAAAATGTAAGCTAAGATGAACCAGAACATAAACAAATGATCCATCATAGCTTGTTCACCTTCTCCAGATGATTCCAGAAAGCGTTTGTTTCCTTTTAAGTTGTGAAACTTTCATCCTCGCTGATTCCTTTTTGTTTGTTGGCATGTTTTGATAAAGTTAAATCTGCATAGAGTTTAGGAAGCTTGCGGTTTTCAAATTCATAAAAGAACTTGTGCCTCAGATTTCATGGAGGGTATTCTATTAGTATCTTGATGAAACTTACGTTATTATTTGGAAGAATCCTTCGCTCTTCAATCAAACGATATTATTTTCAGTTGATGATAATCGCGTAGCATTCGTTACATTCTGCAGCAACTGATGATTGTCACAGCAGAGGATACTTTCAAAGATTTCGAGTAGAAAAAAAAATAACTTCCATAATATCATCTATACATGACATTGATAATTATCCTTACACGTTGATCACTTCCCTGTGATAACGAAAAGAAAAACGTGACAAACTTTTGCGGTATTGCCATTAAAAATAAAATCTCCTGACTGTATGAAGAGTCTATGAATTTCAGTTCATCGTGATGGCTACTCAACTCGTTGATTTCCTCAAGTAGACTTATTTACTATCAACCATGTTGTGAATTGGGTAGCAAATTATATAAATATGCCTAATGCCAAATATTCAACTGATTGCTGACCAATAGTATTCTCGCGTGACGGTGCCATTATGTTATATTTTATAGTACGAAATTCCTCCTGAATATGCTCATTAATGTTCGTTGGCTATAAATTCACCTTCTATAGCATATATTATTTTCTAAAAATAGGTTATCAGATTAATATGTTATGTTTATGTTGATCATCATACGTGTCCGTTTCTAAATCGTGTGTAAATTTGTTAGTTGTTTTCTATTGACGAGTAACCCAAATTCCTATAAGAGATGATTCGAGTTCTTATGGTGAAATAACTGGACTGGATGAAACAATTATGAATTAAATATCGAGATAATCGGAATATTATATATCTGCTCATGATGTAGCATTGAATTTGGATTTGGAATCCTACTTATGTCACTAACAGGAGAAAGGAGAGAACATACGGGTTGTTCACCAACACCGATAAAAATGTATAAGGAGATGAAGTGTATCTACAATGCTTTCAGTTCAACTAGTTTTTCTTAACCCCCTTTCATCAGGGTATGCTTTTTATCTGACAGCCTCTTAAAGGAGATGTAGTAAGCGGTGTTGCCAACAGTATATGTTACGAATATGATACATAGGTGCAATCTGAATTATTCTTGGAATAGAATGTCAATTGAGTAATAGGTAACATTTCACGAACGCTAACTTGTCCCAATATCCCTATCGTCGTCAAAGATATCAAATACAATTCATTCCGAACAAAGTGGGATACAAGATTTCTCAGAATTCCACCTCCATGGATATCTGAGAAACAATCGGTTCATGAATTTCATGACTCCATTTGCAGGTGGCTTGTTCATCTCAGACAACCCTTTCCGATGCGGCTGTCAACTGTCATGGCTGGGCCACTGGCTCCGACGTTGGGCGCGGGAGACTGTACAGTCTCACAACACCCCCGTCGAGACGGCCCTGCGCATCGACGAAGTGATCAAGGAGGCTAGCTGCCTGGACGTCGCTACAGGCGTCACGGCGCCTATTGTCGAACTGGAATCGGACGACACGAGCTGTCACGCGAGTGCTCTCAGTGATTCTGCGCAGTCTAACGACGTTCCCGTGTTGTTTGTAGTGGTGCTGTTCGTGATTGAGTTTGCGCGGTAGTAAGTGGTTTGGGGGCTGTAAAGGTGGGAGGGGACAAATTTGTTGAAATTTTGGGGAAAATCACATTTCTCGAGACTTGAAACTCTTGTCCAACAGGTTGAATGCTGTGAAGATGGACATTTTCTATATTCACCACTTGTACCTAGAGGCAACACGCGTGATAGATTTGTTCTAACATGTCTTCTCGAATAGTTCAATGTGAAAATTTTGAATGACCCTCCGCACATCTGTTTGCGAAAAATTTCATTCATAACGTTATAGAACTCGAAGAACTTTCATCCTTCAGAATTAACTGTCAAACTACTCTGGGACTCGATCTCATCAAGTATATTGACATACTTCAATCAGTTTGCAAATTGGATTCTGTAGACGAATGGTTGGAATCCTGGTTTGAATTTGCTACTCTATATGATTCGAAACTGTTCGGAACCCATGCTGAAACAAACCTCCTGTGACGTCTTAACTCGAGATACCAAACTCTCTCTTTATATTAGCTATTATCGAATGATTTTTTTGGAATATTGGAAAGAATATCTGAAGTTAATCTAACATGAGACTCCTATGTAACGTCACGTTGCTATAACCAACAAATTATCGTTGGGTACTCACAGCAGTCAACCTCTCAATAGGTTGCCTAAGAAGTTTACGATTGATATAATTAGATGTTATCTGAGTAATCTGAGTACCACCGAATCAAAAGAGAATCTCATGATTTCATTAGGGAACTAATGCTTATCGAGAAAGAATCAAATTCCCTGTGGTCCAATTAGAAAGTTCGAAGATTTATTGGGTGTACGGAGAAGAAAACGTGATGAAATGTCAGCAAATCCCTTTAATGTGTCCACAGATTGAGCTGAGTAGGTATTCATCTGTATGAATAATTTATTGATTCTTCTTATTAATCAAGACTCAGTTCAAGAAATTAGTGGTTTCGAATCGAAACGAATCGTAGATGCGTCAGCATCAGATAATTTGCTTTCCTAACATTGTATTCACTACACTGAAAATCGAATTCCTTTTCAATGCTTTTCCATCTGATTATCTCAAATTTCAAATGAATTGAAGGAGAGAAAATCATTCACGGAATCGAATGTCGAGAGCAAAGTAATCATCAAGCTATGAACAAATGTTCTGATCTGAGAATTATTTGATCTTGATGATTACACGTTGTATTATGTAAATAAAATTGACTGAAAACTAGTACGGTTCCGATATCCATCATTAGAGTTTCAAGTCTACTAAATAGTTATTGTGAATATTTCTGCTAGCAGCCAATTGCATTTGTATAAAATATATGAGATAGTTATATGTATTCCGATTATGTTATTTGAGAACTAAGGATATTTTGATTTTCCATTAAATTGTAAATATATTTGAATACATATGCATTGCTCAATTAGAAACATCTGTCATAATGCACATTGATTGTTATTTGTTGAATACAGCGTTTTGTAAGTAGGATCTTAGCATGGAATAAACATATATTTACATTTTCAATGGTATAAATAACTCATGAGAAATAAATTGTGGTTGGAATTTCCGTCGCATAATAGTATGGAAACTGGGGAAGACAGGTAAATATACTTTTATCTATCTTATGACATGATAATGAACCTTATTATATCATGTTTTTATGAAAACATATACGGTGAATTGTGTACTAGATGTTTTTTTCTAAACTAATAATAAAATATTCTTTGGAAAACTACAATTATTCGAAGAATGCAATTATGTCGCTTCTATCGAAATAAACACCCAATGAATAGTATATTGACAGGAATGAATTCCTTCCTAATATTGATCTGATTGATCTGATTCATTAGGAGCGTATACATTGGTGCAGGAATATTTCGTTTACTATCAAATTTCTGGAATGATCCGTTTGGTTCAGATTTACTGCTTTGCTACATAATTCCTTCTTATCTTCTCCCAATTATTATTCAAAATTTTGAGGCTCAATGTTCTGCAAAGCTAAATTCACTAGCGCTGAGATGAACAATTTCATTAAATAGTTCCACTACACTTCAACGTTCATCAAAACGTTGGATTTCATTTCGTGAAAACATTTCATAAGAAAGGTGAATTCTGAAATTCGTGAAAGTAACGAAGCGGAAGAAAATTATGAGATGAAAAATGTAAAAGACGAATGCTACTGTAAGTAAAGATGCTGCTAGCGATGGTACACATCTTGTTTTGTTTCAAGATTGAAAACGGAATGTATAATTCTAGGATTAAGTGAGAAATAATCTATATCCATGAAAAGAAGTTTGTGGATTTCGAAGACCAATTGAAATCCTGAATTCATGAGATGAATTCCACTGAATACTTCCTGTCGAATTCACATCCGAATCTTTAACGATAGTAGCTGTTTTCTTGTTGAAAAAAATACCTCAGTATCTAGTTGTTTCGTACTCTTGGATTAGGAATGAGATAGGTAGGCAGCATACAGAGTATCAGAAATAATTTATCTTGGATCTTGCGATTCAATGGGTGCGTAAAGAATAACTTTCTGAACTTTGAGGGAGCATAACAGTTCCTTCTTGGACTAGCTAAACTCTCCCATCGAGCACCAAGCAAACTTCGGAAGTATGGTAATGATTTGTAATGATTGAAATATGAGAATTGTGCTTCAATGAAGATCTGTCACTCTTCGAAAGATTGTGAATGTCTTTTTGATGGAATTTAAAAAATCGTAGTGACGAATCCCAATATAAAATTTGTCCCGAATCAAATTGAGTGATACAATGAAAGTAACCCTGCATGTGCTTCAATCACTTGAAGACATTTTTCATTCATTTCGTAAAATCCACTATCCACAAAGCTTCTGGATAACGTCTGAGAAAATCTCGTCGACAAAACGAAATAAATACTACCGATTAATTTCCCCCGGCCAGAGTATTCGAAAGCTCAAATAGCCCTTTCTGTACTAGATAGTTCTCAATTTTATTTTCATTGTCTTTTGCTGAATGGGATCTGTTACTTACTTTCGTGGTCTGACTTATCTGCTGCCGTTGTTTGCTGCGGCTAATTGGGAATGCTGGAGAGTACGCCACGGAAAAAGAATACGTGTTTTGTTTTGTAAGAAAATACCAAGGTAATGTCTACGGCTATCACAATAGCCTTGGAAAAAGTGAAGGAATAAAGCTTGAGTTCTTTGTGTTGAGTTGATATGAGATGAAACTGCGATGCAGAATAATTGAGGAGTAAGTGTATACGACGTGATTCATGGGACTCATTTGAAATATCAAATAGCTAAACTTTGGAGCTATGCTGATATACAGTGCTTCTCAAAAGTCCCCTCCCCCCCTCTTATCTTTGGAACGATTATACATAAACAAGTGAAATTTGGAAACTGAATATCAAAGGTTGTAAACTGCCCTACTAGGGATGATAGATGACAAAATCGTCAAAGATGATATCACAAGGTCATTGTGACCAATAATTTCAAATGGAACGCTCTTTTAAAAGGTATCGAAAAAACCTATTCAATGATGCTCATTTTGTTTGTGTATATGGCAGTTTTGGCAACTCGCTTTTGAAATTTCGAAAGATAATCCAGATGAATTCGGCAATTTGGAAATAACATTCCAACAGTATAGTGCTCCTCCACACTTTTACGGTGCAGTGAGACGGTATTTGGAAGAGGAGTATCGGGGTAGGTGGATTGGACGACGAGGTTCAACGGAATGGCACCTCGATCACCGGATCTCACACCTTTGGATTTTTTTCTATGGGGTTACCTCAAATGGAAGGTTTATGTTACTGAACCTGACAATATTGACGTTTCAAAACAACGTATTGTTGCAGAATGTGAGGCTGTTTCCGCATACACATTTGCAAAAGTACGAGAAGAGCAATAGAAGAAAAACAGTGTCAAATATTTCTTCAAACTACTGAAATTTTTGAACTTGATTCGAATCATTCAAAATTCAAGATGAATATGTGATATTTTTTTTCAAAAATTCAAGACAGTCGCACTAGATCGGATTGAAAATAACAATATAACGTATAACTGAGACTCTAATTGAGTTGAAGTATACTTACATCCCATCAACTATCGATTTCTCAACCAATCACGATCTATTCATCACTTTGGTGAATGACTAATTGTACTAGCCCACTATCATTTGGAATATTGGTAACAGGTGTTCTAGTTAATTAGTTGATTGATTATCTCAGATGTATCAATCTATCTACGAGATAATGAAAATAATTGATTCGAATGAGTTTCCCAAATTATCGTTGCCAGGCAAATAGGCCACTGAGCAATAATTTTTAATTTCGGATTCTTGAATTCAGCGTAAATCACTTGCATGCAGATTTTCTTTGAGAAATAAGGTACTCAGAATCGCTGGCAGAATCGAAGCTTTCTCAAAAGGCTTCAATATTCTTCCGAAGGAGTCACAGTTGACATTCGCCAAAATCCACCCAGTATTGATATTAATATACAGAATTCATGGAATTTCTAGACATGTACTCATCTACTTTTTATAGTATCCCGTCTTTTGATGCCACTCCGTAGTGATTTTAGGCATACCAAGAGCTGAGCCCTCCTAACCACCTAGTTCATGCTCACTGCCTTCTACTCCACTGTGTCCAAGTACCCAGATCAGTTCAACCCTTTTCGACCTTGACAGTGTCAGAAGTTCGTTGGTACCCTGCATGATTTTTTATATGGATTTTCTTGAGGGCCTACTCATTACATTACCTGGAACAGTGTAGTATGTTCACTAAGTATATAAAAGTTTTTCTTCTTCAAAAATGGACGATAAATTCTCTACCTTGATCTCCTTGAGTGAGGTCTTCATGCCACACCCTTTCATCCGAGATGAATACCACGAAAGGTTTTGATACAGCAGAAATGTAACTGATTGGGTTATTTTGTTGGAAATCTGTTTTGGAATTCAGTGGCTGTGGATAGGGCATTCTAATTGTATACCAATTCAAAATGCATTTGGATGGGTGCAGGCAGCTATACATTCGATGGTGAAGATACGATAATGTTTTTTAAGGTAGTTGTTTTATTTCACAATCATTATGACATATAACTGCCTACATATAAACACCCATATTTTGAGTACGTCAAATGCGAGAACCGTTGGAAGATCCATTTCTTCGAAAGCAACCGCAATATTCGACAATCATTCACATCATATCCATCACAATACAATGGCGATCAACAGGCATCGAATTTCTATTTACTGTCGAAAGTGAACCGATGACAGCGAAGAACAATCAACTTGTACTCTAAAAAGCTCTTACCGCTTGCTTGTTTGACGTCGTTTGTCACCATTGGAGAACCTATCACTTCTTTTTTGTTTTGCGAGAAAAGTAAATATAAAGCTTCTGTAGAACCGTGACAGGAATCGACTTTGAGGTGGTTGAACTTCAAATAGCCTGCTTGGATCAAACAACCTCGAACTGATGATAAACACTTTACAGAGGCTTGGTCTATTATACTGCTCTTTTATTTGCTTCCCAAGGAACAAACAGGTTTTCATGTGTGCTCTTTATGAGTCTGCTTACGTCAGCCACACTTTTCTTATTGAAATTCGCCGTTCACTGTTCTTTGCAAAATATAATTTGAAGCTGAAACTTATCAGTGTGTCGATAACAATATCAAAAGAAGCGTTATTCATGGAGAATCGTCGATGAAATGGAGTAATAATAATAATAATGATTTATTTACCATGAGTTTACAGAATTTGAACTCCACATACATGAATCATACAGCACATGGTGATTAAATGGGAGAAAAGCCCACAAAATTAGAACTTGTGCGTGGGCCGATTATTCCATCCATACACTTGCGTGCGAGTTGCAGCCTTAGTGCAAGTTATAAATAAATATGGTTTATTCAAGTAAATGGTATCAACAAAATGTACAATACAGCCACAAAATAGTGAAAATTCTGGAATGTTATCCCATGTACATGCAAAACACAAAGAGACACACGCATATACATGTCGATACAGAGAATAACAATATGTTATTAGAATGAGAATAATAAATAAAACATTGTAACAAATAGAAACTTATTACTCATTTTGTTACTAATATAAGTTGATCCTTGCACTTTATGATCGTTTTGCAAATATAATGTCAGATATGTAACCATAGGGGAGAGTCAGCAGGCAATTGTTAGTTAGCTTTTTGAATAAGTTATATGAATGTATTTTTTTTATATCTGGTGGTAATTCATTGAATAGCTCAGGGCCAAGGTAGGTAAAACATTTTTGACCAATTGTCTTTTCTGCTCGAGGCATAGCTACGTATAGTTTACAAAGAGAAATGAGAAACATATTTCAATATCACACCAAACTATGTGGAATATTATTTTTGGAGAAGTTATCATCGAAATGATTCAGATACTAAGATGGGCCTATAGTACACGGAAACAGAGAATGTTTCCCATATTCCATTGTTAACATCAAAGTCATTATGAGAATGAAATAATTTCCACCCCGACTATATGAGAATTGATTTGGTCATCACGAATAGCTCTTAAATTTTTATTTCTGTTTCATTTTTAGTTTTTCTCAATTATTTTTGATGTTATTGTTTTTTCTTGTTGAAACAATATCTAAAATAATTGTCATGACATATTTGGCAGTGAATTTCTGAATTCTAAAGTGTGTCAGTGGTTTATATGAATTGTGGCAATACTGATTTGAAATAACTGTTATTTCATCAGGATATGGATGCACGAGGAGATATTAGGAGCAACTAGTATAAATAATCGAATACGTAGTTAACACCTTATTATTATTAGTGTGGGGTCTCAGGGTTCGGAGAGAAAATTATATTCAGGGATATTTCTATCTCATCATACTCTTTCATTTCGGCTGAAGTATTATTTCTCAATTCAAATTCAATGAAACAGTAATCCATAGCTGGTGAATGTTTGATCTACTTTAATGGTTCACTGATTTTGACGCAACTGTAAATTCAACTATGCAGAAGATTGGATGAACTTGCTGAATTGCATCGAAAAATTGGTGCATTGAAATCTCTTTGAAGTCGAAATATTCGTGGGTTCAAAATAAATTCGTTTTTGTTATTGTTTTTCACTGTATCGGTGTAGCAATAACGAGTTTCACATACCTTGATATAATTATTGTTGAGATGTGAATAATAAATCTATATTGTTCGTCAATGATCTAGTATCATTTATGGATTATTTGTAGAATATCTTATTGTGATTGATTGTTGTACTCACTTATCAAAACAACAGGTATATTTTCCACATCACTTTCATGTATCCATCAAAAATAAAATTGTTGTGGTAGCGACTATAATAAAGAACATTAATATTCCTGAGTGAAAAGAAAACCTGGCACTCTGAAAATGAAATGTTTGGTGACAGCATTGTGACATTCGCCTCATTGAGTTGAACAAAATGTGTGCACAATGATGCGCAGGTATAAGAGAATGCTTTATACGTTGTTTCTTGATGAGAAGCTTTAGTGCAAGGGAAGTTTGGGACGCAATTCACACTAATGGATAAATTATGTATCTTAAGGCTATACAAGAACTGCAGGAAGAACAGAATTGTATTCAGATTCGTTAGTATCGTCTGATTTCCATTGCGGGTGACACTTGAAATATTGTCGACAGAACTACGCAGGAATCCTGGATATAAATATTCTGAACATACCAAATTCCTGGTTATTGGGATGCGTTTGGATATAAGTTGAATCATTATTCGAACCACTCGATTAAAATCATCTATCAATTATGCAGATTATCTTGAAAATTGAGAGATAAAACATAGTAGCAAATTTGGGTTTGGCGCTGAAGTGCTCATATTTGATTTTTAGTCCGAAGTCGAAGTCAAAATTCAGTATATCAGCTCGCATTTCATCTCTATCAATATGATGAATACAATCGTTGAATAAAATTCGAATAGTACATCATCTAGTAATAAAAATACTGCTAGCAACCGTCATTCTCGAAGGAACTTTGAAATTGACTCAACAATATCCTTATATCCAACACCAACCCAACCATCGTTCGCCGTAGTTGTCGAAGAATCCTTCCATTGCACTATTTCTATCATTGATAAATCCACATCGAAGTAAAATCCATATATTTCTCTTTTCTTCGTCTTTCAATGCTTTCGCAACGCCGATAAAACCGCCAACATTTCCGACTCACTATATTTGTTTGTCACGACACTACTATCTTCGTTTATTTATTCGCATTTTGCATGTCGGAATCTCATTAATCGTGCAACGTAGCAAAATACGAAAGTGTTAACAATAATCACATTCTGCTACTAGTAGTGCATACCGAAATCATGACAAAACTAGTATCATTTGGGAACCAAACCTTGAAATATGGATTATAGAAGCTAGTATGATACTATCGTTCTATATTAACTAATCAGAATATAGGTGAGTATGATTGAACTTTGTATGTTTAGAGATTGAATAGATGATGGAAGATTTCACATATGAATTGTCAACTAATACAACATATAACATACTCTTTCGGATGAAATTCTGCCTAATCCTATACACTTGGCAGTTAAGAGATCCACTTTGGACTACTCTTGTGACAGTAAACAATCAAATGTTTGTACCATTTCTTCGAACCATAATGTAAAAATAAACCAATTTTCAATAGAGTTTTTTATTGAGATGTTCATTGGAATGTTGACTATACGAAAATTTCGTTTCATTATATCATCAAATCCAAAATAATTGGTTGATTTTCGTATCAAGTTCTATGACCTCTCGTTTCATGGAGCTCAATTCCGAATCCTCGCCCCATTTCTCTATCACATTTCCTTGGTGGTGATAAATGCTTGGATAGTATCTCCTGATATTCTTCAATCTTCGTCTAACATTTTTCAGTTCATCCTTCGTGCTCAATGAGTCGAAAGACGCTCTGGTGCAGCTCGTATTCTCTTCTGGTAATTTGAATAATTGTGATGGCTTCTCACTTGAAATTTTTCTCGAAGAAAATAGTTCTCCGCCATAAACTGACATGAAACTTAGTTTCTTCATAGCATGATTCACAAGATACATTTGCATTTCTTTTTTTGGACAACAAACTTTACAGTCGTTGCATTTCTTTTTACAAAATTCACAATCCTTGATTTTACTACAATCTGAAAATTGATATCATTTCGTATATTACATATTCCGAATAACCTTTTCATAGATGAACCAACACAATCAGTAACAGAAAAAATAAAAAAATTGTGTAGAAACTGAAATCGATAAAACTTCTACTTTCGTATTGGTTTTCTATGATATAACCAACTACGTATATTTTTTTAATGAAAATATGTGGAAGATCATAAAAAAACTTCCTAGAATTGTTTGTATAATTTTTCATCACATCACATTTCATTTTCATTGAGAGAATTCAGATGACATTATCCATGCATAAAATGTGTCGTGAGACAAGCTGTATATATTTTTCTTGAATTTCCTCTAATACTCGGGAAATGAAGATTTCAAGTTGCTACTCACAATTTTTCTTAAGATCAGCATCCTTTGTGTATATATTCTCAACATCTTCTGGGCTGGCTATATTATCAAGAATCAAATGAATAGCAGAACCTGATACATCAGTCACATTTATGTTTCCCGATTTTTCCAAATTCTCAGAAGAATTTTTTTTCTTCAGAGAATCATCATCAGGCTTTAAAGCTTTTCTATTTTTGTTCTTCTTGAAATGCAATATTTTACGAAACATAATAAAAGGTAATTTAATCCAGAATCTTTTTGTGAATCATGATAAGAACATGTCATATTATTTAGATAATTGACAACTCATTGACACTACAGTATTGAATATAGACCACGGTCTGGAAACTAGGGCACTGAGAGATGGGAGGTATCACCATTTTGAAAAAAGATTCGCCATATTTATCCGCTAGGAGCGTGATTGTCTTGGGGTGTGATTAATCTTTGACAGTTCGTATCGTAATTAGTTAGTCAGTTATACTTTATTTATCATTGGAGATAATACAATAACAAAAATATAAATATGCAGGTATATATAAAAATTAATCCAAAAGTTTAAATATGCCACATTCAATTAAAATATCAATTATAACAATTAAAACAAATATCTAAACTTGATAACAGGCAACAAAGGACGAGTATATCACAGAAAAACTAGCAATATCACAATATCATATGTTCAGATCACATTTGCAAATTCAACGTACTTAGTCAAAGACCTCCTCAATGACAG
This sequence comes from Plagiodera versicolora, assembly GCA_037013635.1. NCBI lineage: Eukaryota > Metazoa > Arthropoda > Insecta > Coleoptera > Chrysomelidae > Plagiodera > Plagiodera versicolora. The sequence continues at coordinate 6,427,287 of CM072990.1, forward strand.
ATATTTTCTTAACTCTTGGGTAACCCCCCACCCTACCAGGGTCCAGACCCGTATGTAAGACCGTGATTTAGACTAGCGCATTTTTTTTCAGATATCTGAGTCAATTGATCCTAAAGGAATTTCAAATGTACTATCGATTCACCATTTAATTCAAATATTATGAAATTGTTTGGATAAAAGAATTACGTCTGAAACTATTGAAAGTTGAAAATACGAACATTTCAATTGAAAATCGAATGAAAAACAAATATTATTCAGTTTAATGACAAGAGAATATAACGGTGGTACCCAGGCTAGAGATAATCTATTTCGAGTGCAAAGCTCTTTGAGGGTTTTTAAGTAATCCCAGACAAGTTTGGATCTAACTTGAAGCTAAGTACTTCGATAGTATTTCATGGTATTTTCTTTCATGATTGGTCAACTACTAATGACTATTAACAAAATAGCTTCTGGATGAACGCCGAGATTATCTCTTTCAGATTCGAAGTTTGTTGTCACTTTGGCCTCTCAGCAGATTCTCGATACAATTATAAACATATTCTATTCATGAATACCGCCTCTTCAACTTGCTCGTTGGAAGAAACGAAGTAAATTGCATTTGCCCGGTTCAAACGGCTTTTCCAAACTTGATTAGATGCGAACAAAAGGTCTGTTACTTGTATACAAAACACCTATTACTAACTTTGTCAGGCTAAGCGAGAGAAAGAAATTTATTCGTACAATTTCATCACGGAATTCGGGAAAACAAAATAAATCACACTAAGCGTTCTTGATGCAGGATTTAAATGGAAGTTCGAATATGAAAACGTGGAATTGCTTGTTGGATTGGAAAACTTCGTTATTTCGATACAGGAAACGGACAAATACGAGGGATTTTTGAATTATGGGCCTAAAAACCACAGGAAGCTCAAACGATCTTTATATGGAAATTCAGTGGTAGTATGGTCCAGAAAATTGATGAAGATAATTCAAATAATATGATATCGTCATAACGTCATAAATGTTTTTGTTACATTATCACATATCTAATAAATATCATGATTGATTTCATACTGGTATAGATGAAGTTTCTATTTAAACTTTCATGATCGACAAATGATTTCGGATTACAATAATAATTTATGATCTAGGAAACGACAGAGACAGAGAAAGAGGGAGAAAGAGAGAGAAAAAAATCTGTGAGTTTGTGAAAAGATTACTCCACATATTTCTGCTTATTATACTGTAATGGAATCCAGCAATGTCATGATGGATGCATCGGGGAACTGGCGAACTGTATCACAAGTTTCCACCTAGATCTCGATTGTTTTGGAAGCCCTAGAATATTATGGCATAGAAGAAGATGGAAGATCCTGTGAGCAATCTGACGGAGAGAGATAAGAAGATGTGACAGAAGACCGACATTTCCAGAACATTCCAGAACAAATGTTAAAACATATACATATCGAATTCCTAAACGAGGTAAGTTGGTTTAATAATAGAACGCGACGGAGTAACATTGTTGTCAATATAAATAGTTGAAATGAATATTGTTCATTCGTGTTTGTACGTAGAAATGAATAACTCATCAGTGCAGAAATTAGTCTGTTCTTTACTGGAACTCATGAATAATGTAACAATACTAATATATCGAATTCTATCGACACCCCTAATAGTTTGTCATAATATCTTGTTTCGCGTATTGCTTATAGGTTGTAACAAAATTCCTGAGTACTATCTCTATACAGTAGATAGTAATATCAAATTTGATTCCGCAGTTATCCACCATAATGTCCAGTAATCGTATAGAGATATTGTTATGACCTCACCCAATTTCAGTATTATATTCATGCTAGAGATCATAGATCAGAGAATATAATGTGGCATGATGAAGTATAAAAATTGACAATTCTTTATTTTTCTTTTTCACAACTCTCATTGTAACTACTCAAACCACAATCGTGTTGGAAATATCAATTCAATTATATGACAGTGTTCCGTAAATTAATTTATTACTAGTTTATTATCAATGTAATGATAGTTCTGAAAACCATGTCATTTTACTGTTATGGATAGAATAATAATTCCGCATTTGATATACAGTGATATTCTGTATTATTCGTAGAATTGTGAATTATTGGTATATTTGTACTTTATTTGTTTATGATTCCAATCGAATGCAACAATAACATTGACATCCTTCAAACAAAATCATTCGAATAAGCTATAACAATCTCATTCAAAATATTGTCCGAAATAATTCTCGAAGTATTCAGGAACAACAGATGATTATAAATGTCATATTTGTCCTGTATGTATCTTACCAAAGATGCCATGTAGCTTCCAAACTTTGTTACTCTGATCAATAATGTAACTTTTATCAGTTTCGCTTCCCTTTCAGGACATGTTTGTCGTCCAATCCAAAAGTTTCAGAGGTTGATGGATAATCTTTTTCTTGGAAGGTTCCTCTGGAGGAGAATAGAAAAATTCAAAACTTTAAAACCTCTCTCAGTGTTGTTCGAATGGGCGCACAGTTTCCTCAGACAAAGAGCATTATGCAATATAAAAACTCCAAGTGGGTCATTCCAGAACTCATTCTGTGCTGGAGTAGCTTTCTCAGTTCTCATTCACATCAATCTTCCTCTGGACGTAGCCCGTATATCCTCCGATGACCAGCAATTTTATTATAGAGTCGAATCTATTCCGCATTTGGAGGAGAGACGAGAGAGGAAACATTCGCGTTGAATTCAAATGTATTTCGCTCAGAGAAAATCTATGTTCACAGTGGCGTACCGAAACTCCTGGAGTTGTCACCAGGAAAACAAGGAAATATCTATTGTTGACAAAAGCCGGTGATTGACCATCAGAAAATAATGAGCAGTAGGTGATGGAAAACTGAAATCATGAAAGGATTGTCACGAATTCGATTATGAATCGGAAATGGTTGTTCTTCGTTCCACGTCTCTGTTATCTCGGAATCCAGATTGAATGATGACTCGACTTCTTGTTCATTCATTTGATATGTTACACAAATTAAAATCATCGAAACTCTGGAAGTGCTGTCGTTTCCTTCAATTTGAATCAAACACGCTTGAGTTCACTTCAATCAAGTTCACTGTTGAAACTGATATACTCAAAATTAAGGAATATATTTCAACATGAGTTGTGAGAAATCGCAGGAGGAAATTTCCCAATTTCCATCTCATTTAACGTAATGTTTTTCAGTGCGCCTGAAGAGCGAGAAAAAATGATGTATGTTTGTATCGAGAAATTGATTAGTATGATTGATTCTTATTAAAATTCCATCAACATATTGTGTTGAATGTTTTTCACTTTCCTCAGAATCAGATTCTTGAGTATCTACCAATTATTTCAATAAACAATATCAACTTTGATGAATCTGTTAAAAGAAGATCAACGGGAAAACCAATATGAGGCTGTGTGAAATTTTAAAATTCCCGTCTCCAATTGACCATTCCAGGTCACGTGACTTTGACATTTCCGCCATATCGCTTGTGGGGCATACAAAGAATTGATCTTCATTTATTTAACAGTGGTGGTTCTGATGGTGATTACTAAGTTTTTTCTTGTGTTTACCGATTGACTTCATTAAAAATGAATCGAAGTGATTATTATCTTTCATTTGAGAAAGACATTAAAGTGCGATATGAACAAAAGTTGAGTTTTATAAACAATATAGACCCCTACGCTTTAGTGCCAGGAGAAATTACCAAATACTTGTGGGGCCAAATAAACTTATTTAATTAACAGTCATAGTTTTTATAGCGGGGAGCAGATGAAGGCTTACAAGTCTTTGCGAGCATATAAGTATTATGAGGCTGGATTTGTTTTGGAAGTTTTGGCGAAGAAAATTGATCCACATTTTGTTGTTGTTGCCAAGGTAGATCATATACCTGAATATTATCTAAAGCTTGTTTGATAGATGGAAGTTATAGTGATATTCGTAAGTTTTGTTAGTTTACCCTTGTTTATTGAAAACAAGAAGAGATAAAACAAAAATGTACACTATACTTCTGAGACTATTTATTACTAAATAAATAAATTATTCCATCCTGACTTTTAATACTTTAGTATCCCATGTTCACTGAGGGTACCCAGCTAGGATTGTTTTTATCCTCTAAGCTCAGCTGGCTCCACTAAAATTAAATTATATTTAAAAAAAAACGGATTACCAACAGGAAAAATTACCCTGATTAGTTCACCTATTTTAAAAAGACAACTTACATACCTGTTACAAAGTGTTTTTCACATATTCTTGCATTGTTTACAAACGTTTCATTCAACATCTCCACGTTTTAGTGCTCGAATCCATGCTATACGACGTTCTTGTGATAATGCATCTAAATTTTCTCCACGCCCTTTGTACGCCCTAGGAATTCGAAAAAAAAAACGAAGTTTATCCTTTTCACCCAACAACTGCACAAAAAGCTGGCATTTTTAAGAAAAAACAATTAATTTTGACCTGTGATTATGTTGTTTTTCAGAGGATTAGAACTGAAAAGCTGAACAGGCATTTCACCAAATTCTAATATTTTGACTCACTATACGAAAGATTATGAACTTCAATAGTGAGGGATATCAAGAATTATTTAGTTATGTCAATATGGAGGAAATCTTTTGATTAACGGAATCTGGATTGGTGGAGCGTTAGTATCTCGTATTCGTCACAAGAAATACCTGATTGAATAGAACTTTTCCAGAACTCGTAGTCACTATTGTGTGATATTTTTAGAAAAATTGTTATTTGTTATCGTGCTACTGCACTATCAGAGAGTAGTTTTTATGCCAATAAGATTCATAAAAAAAATTATATTGTCCAGCCCGCATGCATTGAATTTACAGAAACATATTGCATCTTCCATAATTTCTCAGAATTTCAACCATTTCGAATAGTGGAAGACCGAACATTTGGTTTTCAACATTATCAACAACTTACAAACAGTACCTATGTTTTGTCAACATCATTGGTGTAATTTGTTATGTTTTCATTGGATCATCGATGAATTCAATCAACAAGGCCTGCACTTGTTGCTATTTAATATTGTTAATGAATCGTAAATATTTACTTCGTCGTGTGTTATTACGATGCATGTGTTGTTTCGATTTCAACAAAATAATTCAATTCGTTTCAAGCAATGAAAGCACCACTTAAATGAGGGTGAAATATCATAATATCACTCTCAGTACCAATGACATTTACATGGACCAGATTCTTATACAAATACGATGAAGTCACTCGAACTGAAATAATCTCAGATATATCTATGTTCAACGCCTTTCCTTCGTTGGAGTATAAAATGAATTGGAATTAAATAACATGCGTGTATTGGGCACAGCTGATACAAATGAGCTCGAGCCTATTTCAGGCCAGACTAGATTACTGATCAAACTCAATTCGAAACCAATTTGAATATTTCGAATTCACATCGAGCGCAACGTTTTAAACACAGTTTCATCAAATCCAACAAAGAATTCGATTCGATTCCATACGATAGAATGACCTTTGTTTGTTTATTACACTAGTACAATGGTGGTTCAAAATTATTAGTCTTTCCTCAAATGATAACATTCTTCCTTAATGTGATTATGCTCTCCATGTTGATACAATGGTTATATTGAAATGACGAAACTGAAAAATATGCTCTTGTCATTCATACCATCAATCTTTATTTATCTCAAGTCACTCGATTCCTCTAATTCCAATTTTATTCGAATACTAATGTTTATAATAGACAATAACTGATTCACATACTATAATTCGAGAAAAACATTTGCATTCTCCACACCAAAAATATAGGTAATGGTATAAATTCTTGAATATGTAACTCCATAATATTCCAATTTTCAATCAAAATTAAAGGTGATTATGTACCAAGAATCAAACCTTTGCTTATGTGGAGTTGGGTTCAAATATTTCGACCCGTATCCAATTCTTGAGGAGTCTTTTTTTACATTGATTTCTGAAACGACTGACTTGAAGTTCGTCAGGGTACAGTGACAATTACATTGGTGCATATACTTATGGTATGAAGAGCAGCAAACTCTAGACACTTCTTTGTGGAACACCATAGTTCGATCAATCAGAACCATACAGGTTATTTTTCTATCGAATTTTGAACTAGACATTTCGAACAACGGCTTCCCTATGAAAAACAAAGAATCACTGAACCAGGTACTATAGATGAAAAATCCTACCAACTTTGTATTCTTTGTAAACTAGGACCAGCGGTGCATGAAAATCAATTTCAAGCGCGATTAACCTGGTTATTGTTGGAGTTATCACGAGTAATAGCCCACAAATAATATGATTTAGGATATGTAAGTTGCACGCGAATATAGCAGCAGAAATCGATGCATATAATCCCAGCGATGGAACTTCCACTTTTGACTTCGTCGAAAATACTCATCCAGCAACTTTGTCCCAATGATACAAACTAACCATACTCGAGAAAAAAGAAACTGGCAACTAGCAATTATTTCCAATTTCAATTAAATTCAATGAATCATTTGAAATAGTCATCCAGAATTAGACTTCAGCTAAACAGTAACGGTGTTCGACAGAATCTTCACTTTCTTCATCATATTTTATTCCCCATTCGTCTCTTCTACTTCATTCTTTTCATTTTGATTTGTAGCAGAATTTATTCTGAAAAAGATATCGTCCTCTATTCTTTCGTATAACCTATAGTTAACGTTACCTTATGTAAACATCGAAATTTGCCCACCCTGTACATTAGAAGCTGGATATTTATTCAATCAGTTGAGTCTTCTTCTGAACTTCGTACATTATTCGAATTATTTTCAAGTGAACTTCCAGTACAAATTATTCAAATTCTCCGGTCTCTTTTTTGTACAGAATTTTTAGTTCCTTTGCTTTGAGATGACTGAATTGTGGGACATGTATGTCTTCCTCAATGTTTCTCAGATGCTATATGACTACACTAAACTAGTTCAAGGGCATCATAGTGATATGATGAGCAATTATGTCACAACTATCACTTATCGCTCTTCTCATCCGATCACAATATTGTTGATGTGTTTTTGAACGATATTAATCAGTAACACATGAAATACCTCCGACAACCGAGGAGTTATCTGCTCAAACTCATTATTCGGACAATGGAACTCGATGATAATCACACATTCATTATTTGTATTGCAATCAATTAGTCGAACGTACGATAGAACGGTTCTGGCCTGAAGTTTCTGTCCGCTTCGAACATATAATTTATTTGGCGATGCCGTACAGACCCTAATCAAGAGAGTTTGATTCAAACTTTGCACAACCGGGATGGGCAAATCATCCACGTTTCGCTGGACGTGTGAGCTTATCCGGCGGTTCAGTAATTCTAGTTCATTTATCGAAATTAAATTGAAAGCCGTCATGTCAGTTTTGCCTTGCAGCATGCCCTTCTGAATGTGACTCTCTGCTATGTTGAAGGGAAATGTTTCCCGGACCATGAATACGATTTTGACTCACGTTTTGCATACCTACAGTGACAGGTCAGTAGATTTAGTTAGTTTGCGATGATATCACGAACTCCTCAAGTTGGGTAGCGAACCCCTGAAATAGTTGGCTTAGAACATGGAGATGACTTTACATTTGTTATTTTCAGATTTTCACTAATAGGAACGTCACTCATAGTTTGAATAATGCTATCGAAGTGATTCAATGCAACAATTTCTGAAATCATTTAGTACAGGATGGATCAGTTGCCATTCGAATTACAAAATAGTTTCGACTAGGTGTTGAGCTTATTTGCACTGTCAATAGCATATTCCACTTTGAAAAACTGAAGTGTTTTTGAAAAAGATAGGGAGTCATCGAAATGAACCAAATAGAACATGGATCGATGTTGAGTACTATGTTCATTATAACTTTCCTTCTTCTATCCTCTTTCCGATGATCGCTGTGTGGGTCGCCCGCTGTCTGTGAAAGACGTAGTGAAAGTAAAAAGAAGTTGAATTGAGGAGTTTGTGAATTATGCGAAATAAAAAGGGTTATTTTGCAAATGATATTTTTCGGAATATTCCACTTGAATACATGCTATTTCCTCTTCTGATATGTTATATATGTCTCGTTGAAAAAGGTGAAATTTTGGACTTTGAAGTGGAATATCTAATAATACGATAACATCATGAAATTTTTGATTTTTGAACCAAAATACGTCAGAATCCAGATCGCACGATAAGTGCAGAATAACAAATCGAAATTATCATCGAAACTTGAACTTGTGGGCACCATTTCAATTATTTTTTGCTATGATTTATTCATAATTTTTCATCACTTCACCTCATTATCCTTATCACAGGTGGTGTGGAGAATGCAACGAGTGACAACATGAGTTTCTTATGATTTTCAATATTTTTGTATTCGTCAAGAAGGAAATATCAATGTTATGAACTACGTTATAGGAGTTTATTATTTATACATTTGCAACAATCATGTGAAAGCAGTGACGAAGGGCCTTGTTGCTATAACTATATCAAAAAATAATAATTGAAATCAGGAAATCAGTGGAAATTTCATTGCATTCAACTGATCGTTATATCCGTAAAATCGACCAATAAACATTTTTTTGTTAGAAGAAGAAATGAATATCACCTCTTATTCGTTAATGGGTCAATTCTCACTGAATCAAGAGCTTGCTTCTACAGCAAACATCCGATTCAAGTTTGCCATTTTGCTGTTATGCGATTTCCGCTCTCTCAGGAAAGCATCATTTACTGCGACGTGCGTTCACGACTAACAGGCCACATATATTCAAATTCCACTAGAAGGTGTACGTTTTGTTTGTTATGTATTATTCCCTGCGGCTTGCTTGGCATATTTCTTCGATGTTTATGTTTGTGCCCTCGTACACAAACAGTGTGCTTGGTTGAATGGTTACTAAACAAATTCATCAAATACAACATGCCAAATTAAATTTTAGCCTGAATAATTGCTCCTGCGGTCGGAACACTTCTCTAAGATGTTTCCTTGGAATAAATATTCGCGGTAAGTGGATAATCATGTCGTAAATTTCTTTGGGAAACCTCTTGAATGGGGGAAAGATGTACCAACTAAAAATTATGTGGAAATTGTTTCAGTCAATTGATTCGACGAGTTCGTAGAGAGAGGAGTTTTCGGATTATTTCATTGAGAACTTGAGTAAAACCATCAGAGAGACGTTGTATCGTATTCATTCTTCTCAGATATGAGGTAGGTTGTTGATTTCCCTTTTGAATTCGACAACATGAGTCTGTGAAATTTCACTTCAACGATAAAGAATGGATGGATAAAATTGGTTTCGACTCCTGTATTTCTCTTCTTCTACTGACATCTCACATTTCTAGAACTACTGGATGGTATTTATTCTGATTGAAGTCGTTTCTCTGCACTTCAAATGAAGTTTTGTGAATATATTTCAACCCCCAGCTTATAGCTTACGGTAATAGTAGTTGATTGATCGAATGAAATAATACTACAGAGATATGGAATATGATTACGACACAATTGAATTTTCAATATATGAACATCAATCTTCCATTTTCACTTCGAAAACAGGTTATTCATTCTATATTTCCGATAAATTTATGACCATCACAGTTGCATTTCAATCTGTTCCATTTTATTTCAATGTCACTTGCATATGCTCTATTGGTTTTCACATTTATTCATTTTTTTCAATTTGATGACATAGTGGAATATCATCGAGTCGTTTTTTCTGATAATTCAATAGGTATTCTATCATTAAAATATATCAAGAAAAAATGAGGTTGGTAATAGAAAATACTCTTCTGAATCAGAATGTTGAAAAAATGAACTATGTCTTTGAACTTTCACAGGTGAGTGTTAAATGTTTTTTTTCAAGAGCGACTTAATACTCAATTCATTGCCACTGAACTCAATGTGTACGTGAAATCTTGGTGAAACAACCTTTTGTGAACTTTGCACAATGAATTCTGAGACTTAGGGTTATTTCCGATTGAAAATATATCGTCAGGATAAAATTGAACACAATGGGTTTCATATCATCCTATCACCCTTAACTTTGAGACAGAGTTCGTTCATGATGCATCAGAAATCACCGAATCATCTTATTTCAGAATTTAATTTCATGGTAATGAATTTCGACATTATTTTATTCTTTTCACCCTTATGGAAAGTAAATATTCTCCTTATTCACACCATGTAGAAAAATCATGCTTTTCTCCTAGCAGAAGAATATATTTTGAAAATACAGACGTGCTGTTCAAAACTGCATTATCATTATCGATACTGAAATAAATACGGGGTGTCTAAAAAGTACTACGGAGACGAAATACCGGAGTGCAATATTATCACTATACGATAAATGCTTGTCTCATATTATTCTGCTTTATACATAGTGCTCTTTCGTTGATACAGTCAGTATTTCATCACTATCGGATTGACCAGAAATAATCCTCAATTTTCCGTTTCAAGCACATAGTATATTCGAACTTCGTTCGGTAGTAAATTACGTTGCTGGGCATTCATTTTTCTGAAACTTTCAACCCACAATCTGAAGGGCCATAAATGACAAACAGTTAATTCTGGATCGAGTTGAGAGGAAAACCCAGTTCCGATCGAGTTCCACCTGTCGTTGGTTTTACATGTTCATTCAGAGTTTACAAGAGCCTAGTTATGAAATGTTCAATGAGCTTTTCCAAATTGAACGATAATTGCTCATTAGAATATCTGAAAAGAGCAACATTTGGAAGTTGCACATAGATATGACAAATTCGTTTATGATAATTGTATTGTATTGTATTTAATTTATTTTGTTTTTCTATTATCTATTATGTCCGAAGCATACATTAATTAATTTGGAGATGTAAGATAGAGGGATTGATTCTGATGATTTTCTTCTGTTCTTCCAGAATATTGAGACAGATTTTCGAAATGGGAAGTATGTGGTATTGTTTTCCTATTGAGAGTTATACTCATCTCTCTTTCAAATTCAGATGGGCAATTCAAAAGTATTTTTATGTTTGGACCATATAGAGTGGTTCAAAAGTAGTGACCACATGAAGATATTCCTAGAATAAAGATATCACCCTATATCTCTGTAATGAAAAGCGGTAGACATATCGATGGGGTGTGATTTGGAACTTTTGAAGTCTCCTTCATCCACAGATATTGCTAGTTCATTTGAATCTGAATGGAGAGGATATAGGCATGAACCACTCCTGATATACACTCGGTTTGATGAATTTATTATTCGCGCCTCAATAAAATCTAATCGTATCCGTTTCTTTGTGTGTGTGTAATATACTTCCTTTAGATATTTTCATTCGTGTTCAATTTTAAAACATTATTTCAAGTTAGGCAAACTTTTCGACTGCTTTTAGAATGTCTTTTCAATAGGGCCTCTTATAGTACAATGGTTCTGTTCGCTCTGAGGTGCGAACAGAACAGACAAAAGTTGATTGCGATCGATATATCCGAAGTTCTGGAGTTGTTTGTTCGGGAGTTCTACAAGAGCTACTTCGTACCGGAAATCACATTACGCGAATAGAATTCTCCGGGAACAAATAGTTCTCATCGAAAACAAGTGAAATTGCTTCCACACTGAAAAAAGTAGCGAATGAAATACTGCGAGTCAGTTACAGATGAATTATATCTATTTTCTTACAAGTCGTCTTCTCATTCTATTAGTTCTATATGATCGATCGAAGTGTTGGCCACGTTTAATGACAATACATTTGTAGAGTTTAGGCCAAACAGAAACTTACAACCAAGTCTGGCTCACTCCATCAGCCCAAGATATCTTGGTTGAAGTGGAATGACAAATCACCTTGATCGTTGACTTTCAAATCCACTATACATACCACATATAAAATTGATACCAACATATTTCAAGTTGAATGAATTATTCATGAATATTGATCATCAATCAAAACAACTGAACGAAAAGGAATGGTATTGTGAAAAGTGGTCAAGCGGAAACTCGACTTTGCAGCTCTGGGCAACTTTATTTGATTGCTGGTTAGTGGAATATATCATAGAACCAATTACAATACTGCTATCCTTTTTCATTCATCTCCATATTCTTGAAAGATTTTTCAATCAATTCAATGTTTTTTGATAGCTGATTGTACAATTCAGTGAGATTTTTTCACATTTATATTATTCGGAATCTTGACATGTTCACCACACTGTCGTATTCAGATCAAGTAAAACATTTCATAAGCAACTCCTGGATTTTTAGTTGATTCAATCTTGAGAATATTGTAGGGTATGCATGAAAAATGAAGATCAGTCAGTATCAAACTCACTGAGCTTTCAACTTTGATCACTATTTCATCATTTCTGATTATCGCATTGTTAATTTCACACAGGATATTGACTACAGTTCCCAGATTATATTTTCATCAGAACAATGCTAAACATTATGTCGAAACAAGAAACACAGACTCGATTATGTATCAAGCAGATCCATTGATATCCAGATGGATTCATTTCCCATGTCATTCTTCAAAGACGAAGAAAAGAAGAACTTGATTCTTGATAGAAAAATCTTCACCTGAAGTGCATCATCATGTACGAAACCATCAACAAAATTGAAGTACGAGAAGGTTTGAATACAAAGTAGGCAATTAGATGGCAGCACAAGTTTTTAATGAACTACCTTCATAAAATATTAACTGAGTAAAGTGAATTCAGCTATCTTCCTCTTCATCAGGTCTTGATGGGACTTTGAGAAGACCTGAATATTTATACAAAAGGGGGATGACATTGTAGTCCTTTCCATTCACTATATTCCGAGAACTAAACAACGTTTCAATGTTCATGGTAATATGGACCGTTTCGGTATCGTAGAATTAAAATTTTTGAAAACATTTATTGAAAATGTCTGTTGAATTGTACAAGAATAACCATTTTCTTCTTGTTAGAGAGCGTTTTGTTTCACTAATTCTGGATGAAATCTCAAAAACTGAGTCCAATTTTGCTATCATATATTCGACGTTATCTGAGAGCAGACAATCATATAAATATATAACATATAATTCATACTAATATCGATCTCCTTCTACTATTTGTATACTTTCGTTCAGGAATGGCAAGCAAATAGCAATTTCTTTCAAAACCTTGCGTTAATTTCCTTTCTTTCTGATGTAACACGAAAAGTTCTTTCCAGAAAATCAGTCGAACATTAGCGTGCTTTTTACCAAGCGAAAAACTTCGAGTTGTTCCTGAATGTTTTTAACTAAATAGCTCGTTTGCCATCAAAGTGAAATGATAATTTGTTATTTTTCTCCAAGTTGCATACTTCAATTTATGTCGGGTTGTTTCAAAGATACACAACTATTTGCCTAAATTAACATCTGAGATTCAATATAAAGGCTCATTGATTTCATTGCTCAATAAACCAAAGTCAACTCCGCCATTGAATTTCAGATAAGACATTTGATGAAAGGAAGTTGAATAATAAATGTTTGCCTAATAGTTCGTGTTCGAGTTGAAACAAAGCAGTAAACTTTCGCTAGAGTCAACACCTCTTCACTTGAGAATGGAGATTGATTGAATAGATAAACTTAGTGAGGAATTTGAATAAGGAAACACTGCAGATAACTGTGAGATTCTCTTCATATTATCATCTGTTTTGTTTGTGATAGTCCTTTATAAGAGGGTTGAATGAAAATATTACATGGGAAATCTTAAGTTTATTGATGTAATGAATAGATCACATGAATAACTCAAGAATCAATTTCTAACTCTGATGAAATTTCAGGAATATCTGAAACACACTGTAATAATCTGGAATGTGATATTATGACATTTCTCTATGACGATTTTTATATATGGAAATAACCTGTCATACTGTGTTACTAATTTCTCATTATTTTCGAGATGGATATTCATCAATTATCAGTTCTATATTTCATCTTTGTTGAATCCAATCCTGCTTATTAAATGTCTCAATTACTCATTCCAGTTCATTCTTCGCTTATTGATGTGACAGTTGAAAACTCTTTCACTAACATGGAATGTAATAATCAATCAGTGTTCTTGAAGTTGTAGTATAATTAAATCATTCCAGATGTCATAGTTATGATCATCGATCAAAACTGTCCAATTCTTAGTTGTCCACAAACTATGTAAAACTTCATTTTCACCCAGAAATAACACACAGCGAGAAATATTCCACTACATATTCGCCATCTCAGAACGATTCGATAAGTATCCTTGTAGAATCTGGTCCACATTATTCTCTGAACACTAGTGCATGGTCTGTTCTGGATATCAATTAGTTATTCGTTGGAATTTGCGAACGTTCTTCGCCCGAACTCATGGATTACGTAACAATAGTTGAAAAAATATTTAGTTGTCAACTTTTGTTTGAATATTCGAAACATATTCAGAGACAAGATGTGTGATTGAACCTTAGGAGTCGTCTATCGGTAAATTGTGTTGTATCATCTCCCCTCTAACCCAATAACTGCCTGGGTATCAATAAGTGATATCAAATAAGAGCTGCAAAACGATTCACACGAAGCAAGGCGTGAATATAAACCTTTCGAGTGGCAGATATTGGCGCCTAAGGGGTAATCCGCATGGCAACAATATCTCAGAACGTTTCGAGAAATATTCCTATACGCTCACTAACAAGATTATAAACTGGCCATATTGATGTTAACACGAAAGGCAGTACACTCTAGAGTATTGCCTTCTATTTGAGTGCATGCTGAAAATTTGAACATCCCCCGGGATTACGATCCTATTATTCAAAGTAATCCACCTGGATGAATAATGTAATAGTGAATTCATATAAAGGTTCAGTTGGCTCATACACTGAATAACAGCTTATGTTATTCGTATGGTTTGATGTACACTGCGGAGGATGTTAACAATGAAGATTGTTTTCGTTCTAACAAGCTCACAAGGGGTGAACATGTACATGCATCTCCCCTTGCAAATAAAATTGACATGTCCTCATACTGTTCACTGAAAGGAAGATATCAAGAGTGAGAAGTTTTCAAATTGACACCCATTGATATGTGTTCCATATTTCATTCTTCGAGTTTCACTTTTCAAAAATCAAATTTATTTGTATAACTTTGATTATCATCGATGGAATATTCGAATTGAAGTGATCGAAATAGCAGTCATTATTCTGATGAATGTTGTGTTATCTGAATATTCTCTATTTATAAGTTTCTGTAATGTTGACGAATGTTGAATTATACCGCTTGTTTACTGTTTACTGAAAATTAGTCTTGGTACTGCGTCAAAATACTGAATCCTATTGCAATGAAAAGTGAATGGATATATCAATACAGGATGCCTATCATTTATTCAATATGTTATTCCTCATTGATTCCATTTCCAAAATGATAAAACTATCATATCATCTAAAAAGCAACACTCAATCTGGATTTACAGGGTCTGTAAATTTGGGGGTATCGAATTTGATCTTCTATAGTATATTTATTCAAGCAAAATAGTCATGACAGCTCGCCAGAAAGTGCAGTCTTGCAGTTTATATTTTGTTGCTTGTACAGAAAGTGGGGTTAAGTTCATCATCCGAATAATTTTGAAGAATTTTGACGATTTTTCAACTACCAAAATTGGACAACTTCTTCAGAGTTTGTAAATATTAAGACCATTATTAACGAACTGACTGTGTTGCCATGATTATTGATGCCTAAATATTCTTAGGTATGTCTCTACCAATTAGAAATTCGTAGTGCTCAGCCAGATACTTCTCATTTTGTGCTAACCAAATATGTCAGAAGTATTCTCCTCAAATGAATATACTACATTTTACATTTCAACAAATATTTTATTATATTTATATGAAATATCTTTCACGTATATGTTTTTTTGTATACTCTGATATTATCATTCGATTAGGAAAACCGAATCTTATTGGTACAATTACCCTTGTCTTGTACCATTGTTGCAGGTTATTTCATCTCCAAGAATATATAAAGTATAAGGAATGAAACTTTTAGTGGAAATCGATATAAAACTGCCTGAAAAAATTATTATGTTCCACGTTCTTCGTGCCATTAGTAATTCTGGAAGCTTTTATTTGCAAATTCAATTCGAGATACAATTACCTCATTTTATCTCGTTAGCAACTGGTTGCCAGAACACATTTATTCCAAATAATTAAATTTCCACAATAACTGGTGTCTTTCAGAGTTCTATTATCATTTGGCTAGTGTTCATGGAAAATTCGGGCTCTTAAATGTGCTGACTCAACATGAAATGTTTCAGCACTAGAAGGGGAAAATCAATCTGATATATATATTTTGAAAATGCTATTATATGACGAATTGGTCACTAATAATTCATTCTCGGATAGTTTGAATTCAATATATTTCACAAGTTATTTTCAATGGTATCCATCAGATTATAATAATAGCGATAATGAGAGCGATAAATGCTATTATATGACGAATTGGTCACTAATAATTCATTCTCGGATAGTTTGAATTCAATATATTTCACAAGTTATTTTCAATGGTATCCATCAGATTATAATAATACAGTGAGAAATATCATTCAATAAGAATTATAAGAAAGATGGGGTTCGTTGAATATTTTTATCGATGAAACTAATCACAGTTGTCAGCTTCGATTAGAATAATACATGGCTCTCTATGGTTATTATTATCACAACTTGATTCATTCCACAATCTAATGGAAGAAAGAAATGTACAGTATATTTTGAGAAATAGTTCTAATTACAAACACAGGTTGTTAAATTCCACTGAAAAACTGTATTTCATGAAAATTCATTATTGCATTGGTATTTACAGTAAATCTTTTCTAATCCGAATGTCTCCTGAAATACATAAAAATTTAATGGATCGTAATACTGCTACGGAACCGGGCAATAATTTCCACCCATATAATTCCCACGAAAAATAAAACTGATTGAATGGAAACAGCTAATAAAACCGATATTCATCAATATGGCATTCTGTATTCAATAAGTGTATACGTCTCGCAGGTCTTATAACAATGTGACACTATATTAAGGTGCGTTAAAAATGTCTCAGTCTCTTATTGCATAATTTATGACAATTTCGATTCCTTGCACGCTTTCACAAAATGGTGGATAACGAAAATAATTCTTTGATGATTTATCTTTTGGACTATTTTTTTGTGAAAAACAATGGAAAATGAATTTGACAAAATATTGCCAAACGACCTTGACGAACTCTGATTTCTCATACTCGGGATTAGGAAATCAGATTCACGAGTTGATTAATTCAAGTACATCCAAACCGTCAAAACTTTTTCAAAGCAAACGAAAATATTTTTTCTTGTTTTTGCGATATCTTCACAACTTTCAAAAAAATTCTTCATTTCTTCTCAGATCACTATCCAGCACAAAATGCGCAACTTCGCCCCAATTTAACCAACTTCGTTTTTCTTGAGATGAGCAAGATCTACGTTGTGGCATTTCAGAAACAGCATTATATAATTCAATATTGCTAACGTCTATTATTATTCAATATTTTCTTACTATGAATGTCATGTTTTTGTTCAGCTTCAAAACATCAAGTTATTCGCGTGGATTTTGTTATTATTAAACACGCCATCATTCAAAATCACCCAAGTTCTATAGTAAATTTGATTAATAACCTACCCAATTTTCTCTGGATTTGATGATGTCAACCTCCATTATGGTCTGTTTTTTCAAACTGAGGAATTTTACTCTGCCATTGTGTCGATATCAAAACGATCTAAATTATTCGAAGTAAGTGTTTTGTTCAGCGTTTCATGAATGGGTTATCTTTACTTCCCGCCATCAGACCTTATCAGTTGATGTTATTTTAGTTGATGGACGAGCAGTTCTTGCATCTCGTTGTAGAGTTTCTGGAACTCAATTAGTAACATCTTGGTATCGAGAGTATCAAAGACCGCAATTGAATCATTTCAATAACCTCATTTCGTTGCCATTCGCGAAGCTGAATTAATTGGATTCTGTGAAAACATTGAAGCTAATTTAAAATGGAAATTGGATGAACTATAAGAGAGATCTGAAGTTTGAAGGAAATTATATTGTACCACGGATCAAAAATTCAGATTTCGGAACGTTTCGGATTCCATTTTTTTTTCAATTTGTGCTAATTCATTATCAGAAATAACGATTTCACATAATTTCAAGACGTGATCAATACGGAATATACATACAGCGATTTTAGAAAAATAATATCGAATTCAATTGTAACTTGCTCTATTCTAACATAGTCAGCATTACTTCTATATTTTCCAAGAATAAAAAAATATCAGTCGGCCATTTTCTCAGTAGAATGAATTTCGTCAAAATATTTACCTTTGCTGGACATCATGAATATAGTAACTACAATTTCACAAGTTTCTAAATAGAATCATGATTCGAAGAAATTATTCGGTATACTGAGTACCTCCAAATTTCTATTGCTGCTAATTCACATCATCCTTTTATTTCACTTAATACTACTTCTATCGGTGAATGTTTCGATAAACCAATTATCATAAAACTGTTCGAATTGTTTCATTATGTGATTTGATAATAACATTCTCAACTTTCTACTCATGTATGTATGAATGACTTTGATGTTTCTACTTTCGGTTCTAAATGATTGAATTCCAGAGGCATTTGAATATAAAATATCAAGAGTATTTCTAATCATATCATTGGTATGTATGAAAAGTTGAGATTCTTGTTATTTCCATAGATATATTCAATAAATTGTTTTTTTATATCGAATCAGGTGGTGCGAGGAATTCTCATCTGCAGACAATCATTTATTTTCTCACAATTGAAACTTCGTGTTCAGCCTAGCAGTGAATGTAAATTAGGCCCCGAAATTAGAAAAGCAATTCGAGTAAAATTCGAGCGAGACTCATAAAAGTTAAATCGAAGTGCAAACGCCGAAAACAAAAATGGTATATTTAAAGCTCGGGACATAGTTGAGGACATTCTCAATTCAACACTTCTCGTGATCGATTATTATAAATATGGTTTTGAGTAGAAACATGCCAAATCCTAGGAAATATAATTGTTGATGTTTGTTATATATTGAAGTCTGCGATGTGATGCGCGAATTCAATAGATATATTTTGAAGTTTCTCGAGAACTACTCAAGAAGATCATCGGTATTTGGGTAACTTATAAATATCATTCAATATTTTCATCTATATATCTCCAATTCTGAAGATATTAATATAGAGAACGTTGTTGATTACGAAATTCGTCGAATCCGATTCAATTGAATGAATTCATTGAACTCGAGAGTTATTTTGATTCAGATCTGGAAAAAAAGTAATGAAGTCAATAGTGACATGAATTGATCACTGTGTCATCAATTTCGAATACTACTAATCAATTTTAAAAACAGAGAAGAAGAATACGAAATATTTCAGCCGATGACTTTCGTAAATCCGTGTGATAAACTGAGAAATAATGTCAGCCTAAGTTACGTAACTCCAGATATATTACAACTCCTTTTTCGAATTTAAAGCTCTGTTCACCTTGCGGTATAGTTTGCTGAAAGTTGATGAAAAGTGTCATAAAAGTAATGCATACCTTCAGTTTCACTGATACAGTGAGCATTATAGTGGTACTAAATATTATTTATAGGCCGAGTGTGCTAAAAATGTTGTTGGGAATATAAGGAGAAACACCATGAAGATAGAAAAATTCAATGGTTTCAACACGTACCTATTATACCATTGACATTGAGTTTTTGAGTGTATTTGTGTGTGGGTTTATGGATGTTCTGAATTCTACCTAGCTCTCACTAATCACTTCTGAACAGATTTATTTTTGTGGAACTGTTGTTGATCTGGGAATGGGACTGGCGAAACAGTGATTCATGATAAATACTCTGGAAATGACATTATATATCCGTGTCTTTCCTCATGATTCTCATCTTTATTCAAATATGCTTCGGATATTATGGAACGTTTGAATAATAGGGCTCTTCTGGGACCTACATTAATTTTTGCTCCTGTTGTTCAGTTCTTGTTATACACATATCTCATAAATTCTTCTGGAAATGACTTCATCTTGAAAAAAACTCTCATCTCATTGTGGCAACATTGAAGTATAACGTTGATGAATTACGATCACATGAACTCATATCAATAAAATGGAACATATTTGTATGAACTCCTGACTTATAGAATCATAGAAATGGTCGTTGATTGAAATTGTGATGTATCTGGAATTTGTTATAGTCTTAACTATTTGATAGTCACATATTGAATAACGAATTCGTGAAAGTACCTCCATTCGCAGCTACACGTTTTCGACAATTGGTCAAGTTTTTTGTGCATACATGACTGTATCCAAAACTCTGCGCTTCAGGATTTCTATAGTCAAGAAAGGCATCGATTTATTACACGTCAAAGTTAGAGCCTCTTCAGATGAAGAAATACGATACACATTTTTTTATAAATAATGGATTATCACTTCACGAAGTATGATATTTTCATTAATTCATGCAATTATATCACTAGACTGTTGAGGCGGGTTGTGACATATTGTAGTTACACGTTTTTTTTCATTTATACGATGATTTAGCAAGTTCAGATCCACTAAAATCCACAAACATTCAATTCCAAATTCAACTTATCGAAAGATTAACATGAATATGATTTTCTCTGAAACTTTTTCCTTTCAACTCTTGCTGTAGATGAACAGTAGTCGAGAATTCTGTACAATGAAGTGAAATACACTGTATATTGAATGAGTTCATGATATGATCTGAATCACGATCATATACATAGGTCTGGCAACTCGTATGGTGGGGGGTGGCCCAAACATTGGGGAAATTCTTGTGGTTCTCATGTTTCGCCACCTGCAGCGCTGTCCTCTATTGTCACTTTGTCAGCCAATCACAAATCAGATCCGATCAGCTCCTTGAAAGTAGGAATGATTTTTATTTATTCGAGATAATTTTGCAAGATATAATATTTCTGTCATTGATTTTATTTACCATTCAAGTCCTAACTGTTTGTTTTGTTGTCAAAGATTAATCACGTGATTATACCCCCAAATCCTCCTAGCGGATAGTTATGGCAACTTTTTCTTCAAATATGGCCACCCCCCACCACACAAAAATGCCGTATATACCAGACCTATGTATATGATCGTTATCTGAATATTGTCCTACCAGAGGTTTCAGTTCACGCGAGCATATTTCAAATATCAATTCAGTATCATTTCGCCCTCGGAATGAAACATCTTCTCAAAATGCGTTATTTATTTTCCTTCGTAGATATCGTGTTTGCACAAAAACGGTTGATTGATGAAACAACATAATGGATGAAATGATAGCATATTTCGTTCTTTTATGATATCCACATAGGTATTTTCGGGTTCGGATGGAGGTTATTTTTATCTCAAACGAGCTCTCATCTTTTTCACTGTTGTAATGAGGCTCATTCCATTTGTTCACGGTTCATGATAAAAAGCGAATAAAATACGCATAACGCAGTGGTGAATAATGACGTCTTGTTTTCCCGCAAACATTTCTACCCACTTCATTTGCATGTGTGCCCGAACTGGATATCGAAGCGTATTCGGAAAACATCGTTTATTTTGTTGTACTACCAGAATATTGATGTTCTCTTCGTTCTATATGGTCTATACTATACGATGAACCAGAATCTACCTTTCTCATTTTCGAATTTCCATTGTTTGGTGGTTTAGAATCCATATTAACTAACCCTAGTAATGTGTTATTAGCATGTTTAACTTATCTGGACCCCCAATTTCAACTAAGCTCGTGAAGTTGGCTAGGATTTGATCAGTGGCGCTATTCTGGGGGTTTGATGTTGATGTTCCAGAGTTTGATTGTTCATGAGACGTTCTCTCAATTCTGTTCAACCAATGATGAGCTCTCCTGATGCAACTAGGTCTGGCTTCTAGAAATAATAACCCCTTTTTAATATCGGACAAAAAATCGAGACAAAAATACCACTGTTTCCAGGAAAATCAGAACTGAACTGATCGATATTCATTCAGTTAGATTGATACTGAGTTCAGTTAGATGAATACCTCAGTTGCAATCGAAGAATTTCGTAGTTTTCACGTTTTTTGTTCCATTGTTCCGTGTGAACATGCGCACTCCAAATTTCAGGACACGAAAAGTGTCGAGTGATTCAATAGTATTGAGATTAGATTCAAACTGTGGTGGTGGTAATATTATGTTGCCTTGTTAAGTTTTGGAGATATTTCATTTCGAAAATTATGATTCAGGGAGATTGTGAAGAAGAGCTTGCATCGAGAGCATCATCGCTCTCGCATATCCCAACAAAGACAATTTTGAAGAACATACATTTCTCCTCATCGTTCACAGAAGAGAAAATCCGTTTTCGATATGTGAATTTGAATTGGGAGATGAACTTTGGAGTTTGTTGTATGTTTCTTGGTTGATTTCGTAAGCTACTGTTGTTTGAAATAGAAGCATTAAGAGATATTCGCGTATATTCAATACTTTGAGCTTTATTACAGGCTTTATTTAGGTGTTAATATCATGTTGGCTCTAGAAGTTTCTACATAGGGCTATCTATATTCCACGTGGATTCTTAGTTCTTCGTGCTGATACGATATTTCAATCCATTGAAGATATAAGTTAATAGATTGATTTTTTCACATATTTTTGTTCATATGCATTATGAATGTTTTGTGATGCTATGTAATTTTTTTTATAAAACGAAACGAGAGGTAATGTTCAAAGAACATCGTGAGAACCAAGGAAAAGGAGGTAGGAATTGGCGTTCTTTTCAAATTTCTGAAGGTTAAATGCTTTGATATATTCTGTCCCAATATGGTTTGGTGAAAGTTTTTTTTATGTAAAACTTCTCACGAAAGTGGTATGTTGTGATGTTTTGTATTTTAACATTATCAAATGATGTGATATATTGATGTTGGTTTAATTTTATAAGGTATTTGAGTATTTTGTTTGGATTACTTTCGTATCCAGTGGTTGTCTTTGTACTGTGAATTGTCTTTTATCTCCAAGCAGTGTAGTCAAAGTCTGTACTAAGAAATCATTTCAGCAACTTTCATACGAAAGAAACGAATATATTTTATTTTTTTTCTGAATAGAAATATCTATACAATATCACAGATAACTTATCATCCAATGTAATTTTGTGTTGAATGAAAACTCTCCTCACATTCCGATAAACGTCAATTTCATTTTCATTTCCATACTTATTGCCCCGTTCCTTGAATATGTCTGTGTATCCACTCGCAGACATCATCCAGGCGGTCACCTTTAATAACTCATAAGCTCCAGTGAACATTTTCCGGCGCTAAGCCAGCCCTTCCGTTTCCGGATTATGACGCAATATCATGATTAAATAATATCTTCCGGAGTCGCGCATTCTTCCATCAAATATTGATGCGCCAGGATTTTATATTTGCGAAACACGACAAGCTACAAACAAGCATGCAATATGAGATTGAGACTGGGTGACGATTTTCATGGATTCATATTATGCAGTTCGAATCGGCAATAAGGTGGAATCTAGTTTTCGCATGTGAGTATTGAAAATCATTGGGAAAATACTTCCTGGGTTACATTTCTTATTCTTCAGCTCATAATGGAACGAAATGATTCGGTTATTCATTTTCAAAAATTCTGTATTGGACTCCTTCATATCACGATCACGACTGAATTCTTATATGGATAAAATTAAGTCAGTCTCCTTTCATATCTTGAAGAAAGTAGTTGCTGTTGAACCGAGTCCGATTTTCCAATATTCTGAAATTCTTGGGTTATGAGTATCAACGAAATCTTTGACTCGTTTCATTTTCGGCGTCTTGTTACACCATTCACTATTTTTCCAAGTATTGTTGGATATTCTTAGCATTTCAATATACTAGAGAAATATTTTGGACAGTCATAAAGTGCTAGAAATTCTCTTTGAAATAGACCAACGAAACGATACGAAACTCTGTTAGTTATCGTGGAAAAACGTAGTATTGTGGTGCCGAAATTCGTTTCAGCAACCCATTCATTCATAGATATAAAAGAAAACGAGAAAACTATGACTATAATTCTCATAGAAATATTTGAAATAATATTTGTCACGTTTGGAATACGGAGAATTCATTCGAATAGAATTCTTCAATTCTTACACAGACGGCTTGTTTCAGTATGAAAGAGGGCTCACTCACCTCTACTATCTAATGTTGCAAATTTTACCCTCAAAGCCAGTATTCCTGTGTACCAAATTCCATAACTTTATGTCAAGCCGTTGCTGAAATATTCAGCTACTCCTTTTCTTTCGGGAAACTTTGTATGTGTGGAATTTTTCTCAACTGACATGGGTACATTACCTAATCCTTCCACTCTTTTCTCATGATGCAACGATAAAATGGCATGTTTCTGGTCTTCTTCCACAGAATCTCGCCTGTTCTTTTCTTGGTCCCTCTTTGCTGTAAGAAATGTTGAGAATATGGAATGAATCACCTCTCAAATTAATATAGAGAACATGAAAGATTTGTATCGTGGATATGGAGAAGATGGAAATTCAGTAGAATATATTGTAGTTAGAACGGAAAAGAACCAATAAATCTCCATACAAAGCGTGATAATATTACATTATTATGTCTCGTAAACGAACTGAGGTATAAAATGCGAAACACACTGAGGCTGCATATTATAAATTGTTATGAAATAGGACTTCTCCATTGCATATTATTTCTTTTTCTGTATATATAAATAACTTTTTCTAAATCAGTTTTTCACCATGCAGTATGCTCCACTCCAGATGAGACAGATATAGCATACTCTGCAGAATGTTCAACAACGAGAGGACGCGAATATTCTGAGAAAGTAACCTTCTGAATTTGGACTCGATAGTGATTTCAATGGAATGTGCATGGGATTCTGACACTGTAATACCAGAATTATATATCGACTACCACATTTCTGATTCTGGAAGAATTTTCAGCATAATGATGTATACTCCACTCTAATCATTTTTCAGAACTTTGAGTCTGAAATGTAGGCACACTAAGAAATAACTCCACATCATTATATAGGAATTATATTCCTTATGGAATTGGTGTTTCATGTATTTTGTTGAAATTCCTCTGATGACAAGGGGATCAAAGAATGGGATATCGAACATGAGATAAAAAGAAAACATAATGAATTTTTGATCCAATACATGGCCTCTACGTTTATAAACAAAACGTATTGCATGCTCAGAAACACGAAGAAAACAATTATAGATCATAAACCAGAATGAATCACGCTGGCGGTGTGGAATAGATAGCGGATAGATCTACAAAGTTGATAGTTTATCAGATTATTGCCACTAAACAATCAGAATGATTAAGTGAAAACATCACGTGTCTCACGCTATAAACAAACAGAAATGGGTGGAGAATTCATCGATCGACAACTGTCTTTCCAAATTGCTTCAATGAATTATTCACCTACCGATAAAACATTCATAGAAAAGTTCATTCTAGACTTATCTCCAACATTTCAGAAAATTGATGTACACACCAACATATGTTCTCTATCTCTCTCTTTAAAGGACAATTTTATTCATTTTCGTATTGTGACTCAAATCATATAGGTACTTACCGGTATAGACAGTTATGAACAGATATGTTGAATTAAGAAAAACTATTCAACGAGATCATTATTCAACAATGCTTTAGATATATTCGACATGTCTAATGTTGATTGCCATCTTGTACAACTTTGTTATTTTGACTTATTTTTACGATGATTTTTTTATCAAAAGAGAGATGAATTAGTTCATTTTGTATTCACATTCATGATTCAAGGTGATTGAAACCAATTGATGATTTGAAAGCTTTCATTATTTTGCAGCACTTCAGAATATAGCTCAATAAATCTACTAGTTTCACGATTACGAATTAACCAAATCCAAGTTTTTCGGAGAAGTTTCAGAACACAATGATGAAAACCAATTATCAAATAATAATGAACAATGCTTTGGATCCTCCTTTCTCATTAATCATTGTTATTTATCTAACAGTATTTTACATGGAGATCCAAAAAAGTGAAAAAAAAAAGATCCACATATTTATATTGTGAATCTAAAGCATCAAGTGGTAAATTGCAAAACATATTCCGTACATATTTCCATTCGTGAAGTATATTGCTTTCTACATTTACCATTCGGACATTCCACATTACGATCATCACATTTTAGTTACTATAGTCTGGTAATTTCAGTAAGCAAATTTAATAACCGTTGAATAGTGTTTTCGATATTGGCCCAAAATAAACAAACCTCATAAACGGATCGAAGATTTCTCTCCAAATAAGTTTGGCATCGTTGTGAAGTCACTGTGATGTTCAAAGTTCAGTGGTTAGCTAGATACTCTTCATTTTGCATTATTGGTATCAATTGGAAGATAATCTGTTGTCTGAACTATCTTTCAATAAATAGACTGCTGTGGTTTTCTTACTGCAGGATCATCATTCTATCATGGACCTCTTACTCATTATGTGATATTTCCATTAGATTTACATAAAAAGATATTGCACTCGATGGGCATTTGAATTATTCATTGTGAAAAAACTAAGGTTTCATTTTGTCAGACACACATGAAATGCGACCAGTTGAAATTCAATGGAATATCTGAACACGAGCCTGATTCATAAAGCTTCTCGAAAATAAAACGAGTAATCTACGTTTTCGCTGCAGCTTCTATAGACTCTGTTGTGTTCTACCCCTGTTGACACTGAGCAGGACACCGGATAGACAGCTAATCCTCCACCAGAGCATCACTCTTGTGTTTATCCCCCTCTCAATGGAATCCTGCCAACACTGTCGACTCCTTCACCTCCTTCCAATTCCTCATTGGTATGAGGGGGCAAGTTCGGAATTATGGCATCTAATCCCTCTTTCAAGACCAGGAGGGCCCATATTTCAGACGACAGTGTCTGTTGGAATTAGGTGAAGAACGGAGTGCACCTTGAATCAGCAACGAGTCTTGATCGTAAATTGGTTCCGAAGCGTTATTCGTGAATGAAATAGTGATATTTTATGTAACAAGCGATGAAAATAAGGCTTGAGCGTTATCGATGGTTCTTCACACGATATATTGATAATCTATTGGAATTCAATGATGAGATATCGAATGTTCTCAAGCCTGAACATTACAGATCATTTTTGAATAACTGGAACTAGTATTAGTTGATTCAAGGATGAAGAATCGAGATTTGTACACATGTACGAAACATCTGTGGAGATCATTAGGGAAGATATTGTTCAGTGAATTTGAAGCTGATTAATTTCACATTTTATTGATGAATATGTGATTTATTATAGCCCATTCAACCTGGTTGACTGGGATAACAACAAATTAACTTTAATGGATCTGATCATTCACCCAAATTTTATCACTCTGATTAGGAGAAATCCAGAAGGAATACGTTATATTTAGACAAAATATCACACTCAATCTATGAATGAAAGTTTTACTGAATTCGCCGTAGTGAAGTTTATTTCAGAATTAACGGACACCTTGTATAATTCCGAAAAATGCCTAGCAGTTTTTTTGGATTCAGCCAGGGCCTTTGGCACAGTTTCTCACGAAAAACTGATAAACAAACTATACATGTATGATGTACGAGGACTGGCAATTACAATTCTCAGAAACTATCTGTCAAATAGAAGCCAACGTGTCAAAATCGGTAACAACACCAGCTGTTCTCGCGAAATTTCTGTTGGGGTACCCCAGGGCACAGTTTTGGTCCGACACTATTTCAAATTTATATCAATAGCATATCTGATATCAGAAACCTCGGAGGTCATCTCATTTTATACGCTGATGATACAACAATTATCTTCAGAGCTAACACATGGCAGCAGGTATACAATGACGCAGAACAAAGTTTAGAAAATTCACAGATATGGTTGAATGATAATCTCCTCAACCTCAATGTTTCAAAAACATAATTTATGACATTTCGCCTTTCAAATAACCAACAGCCCGAGATGCAAAACATTCATATACACCAACCGAATTGCCAAAAAATATCTTGCAAACTGCCCAAATATTGAGAGTGGCGAAAATAAAGTACCTTGGAGTGTTTTCAGACCAGCGGATGGAGTGGGATGAACACGTTTCTCATATGGTGAAAAGGCTTAGGCAACTAATTTTCAAAATATACAACCTCCGAGCTATATAACCTAAACAAAACCTGATGATAATAAACAGTTATCTTGTTGAATCAGTAATTAGATTTTGTATAACAGTATGGGGGGGAGTATTCGAGAATGTACTGAATAATATACAAGTGGTCCAAAATTCAATTATAAAAATTATCTTCGGAAAACCTAAACGTTACGATACCAAACATTTGTATAAGGAAAAATTCACTTAACGTTAGAAGTTTATATGTGTTCCAATGTCTCGTCTGGATTTATTCCAACAACACAGCCCAGTACACAAGTGAAACTAATACAAGATATGCCCAAAACTTTTCTTTGAAAAATCCATACGCAGAGAACAATATTTCATTTTGGATCAAAATTATTTAATATGCTTTCAGGCGATATAAGATAAAAATCTAATTTCAAAGTATACAAAATAAATATCAAGAAATTTATCATCACTAACAATAAACTTATTGTGACCCTTCTGAAAAATGCACCATTATAATATAGAGAACGTTAACCACTGTTTTCGCTCTACCAACTTCTCCTGTTACGTATATAGCATATACAGGGTGTGTCACAGTGGATGGAACATTAGACGTATCTGGAGAGCAGAAAGACAGATCATTTCGAAAATTCGTGAGCGTGGATAATCAAACTTGCTCTATCCGTCTAAAATATTTTCATCAATACAGTGTTGCCGCTTGTATAAGAAAGAAGTAGCTACTTTGTTATTTCAAATGGAACACCTCGTATATTATATCATTTTTGGAATCCTCATGAGATTCCTCACAACTTTCCTACATAATTCCCTATACCTATCTGTGACGATTTCCGAGATAAAAATTATTTTGTCAAATTTTTGTGCTAAACTTGACCATTTAAAAATATAAATTTTTTACCTATGCAAATTCACAAAATATTGCAATTTGGGTTATAGCTGCATAAGACCAACAAGTATTCTGTCGATGAACTGGATCTCAGTTTCAGCATACAGGGAGGCTCAGAAGTGAGTGTCATCCGGGCACTCATGAAAATGACTGAAACTTTGTTTTTTCAAATGGAACACCCTGTATATTATCACTTATTCGAAAAGCTATAACATTTTCCATTCTAATTGAGTATACTTTTCCTATACCTATCTCGTACAGTTTGTTAGTTATGATCACTTATGTTATGAATTCGTCTTCAATAAAATAAATATTGGATAGTGCTTAAGATAGTAGGCTATGAACTTTATTCTGACAGAGAACTAACATGTTATTCCTTCATAGTTATCCTGTATTCGAGATGCATGGGTGTGAAAATACTGTGGCAGAAAATGATTACTCGAATGCGGTTTAGATGGATTTATTCATCATTTATGATCAATGTAACAAGAATATCAGTAGAACATGCAGAGAGTTTGATGAAAAGTATGCTGATTTACCTCGAACGAATTCGAGAAAATTCATTAGATTGAAGAGAAATTCTGAAATGCTTATATCATCATGAAAAGCTGAAAGTATCGAAGTCTAACATGTGTATTAATAAATCTAGAAAGATTTCAAAAACATTTCAAAATTTCTCTTCAATCTAATGAATTTCCTCGGATTCATCCAAGGTTAATCACTTTATACTTTTCATTAAACTCTCTGCATGTTCTACTGATATTCTTGTTAAATCATAAATGAAATAAATCCATCTAAACCGCATTCAAGTAATTATTTTCTGCCATAGTATTTTTACACCCATGCAACTTGAATACAGGATAACAATGAAGGAATAAGATGTTAGTTCTCTGTCAGAATGAAGTTCATAGCCTACTATCTGAAGCACTATCCAATATTTATTTTATTGAAGACGAATTCATAACATAAGTGATCATAACTAACAAATTGTACGAGATAGGTATAGGAAAAGTATACTCAATTAGAATGGAAAATGTTATAGCTTTCTGAATAAGTGATAATATACAGGGTGTTCCATTTGAAAAAACAAAGTTTCAGTCATTTTCATGAGTGCCCGGATGACACTCACTTCTGAGCCTCCCTGTATGCTGAAACTGAGATCCAGTTCATCGACAGAATACTTGTTGGTCTTATGCAGCTATAACCCAAATTGCAATATTTTGTGGATCGGTATTGGGAAAAAATTGATATTTTTCAATGGTCAGGTTTTGCACAAAAATTTGACAAAATAATTTTTATCTCGGAAATCGTGACAGATAGGTATAGGGAATTATGTGTGAAAGTTGTGAGGAATCTCATGAGGATTCCAAAAATGATATAATATACGAGGTGTTCTATTTGAAATAACAAAGTAGCTACTACTTTCTGATATAAGCGGCAACACTGTATTGATGAAAATATTTTAGACGGATAGAGCAAGTTTGATTATCCACGCTCACAAATTTTCGAAATGATCTGTCTCTCTGTTTTCCAGATACGTCTAATGTTCCATCCACTGTGACACACCCTGTATATATATATATATATATATATATATATATATATATATATATATATATATATATACACCTAATTACTACTATATTTGTCCCACTATGTTTCTTGTTCTACCATCTTTTTCTGTTATATCATACCTATTTGTTACATCATATCTTTTTGACATATTATACCTAATTACTGTTTGTTATATTTGTTCTTCCATGTACGATTTATAAAAGTATCACCATGAGGCAAAAAACAAGCCAACGGCGCTTAATTCGTCTTTCATCAATTTCCGAATGATTTATTTGATCTGTTTTTAATAATTGTATAATTTTTTTGGAAATGAATCGAATTGGAATTGAATTGGAATCTGGAATCCATACAAGAGTAAATAATGTTATATTTCCAATTTTTATATTTGTTGTCCTTATTTTGCCAAATTGTTGAATACTTTTTTCAGACGTTAGCCATTTGCTTGTTCAGGGAGTTTTATTTTATATTCTCATGTATCTCGTTGTTTTTCAAGTTGATCTTGATTCAATTCATTTTCGAGAAGCTTCTTAACGAAAGCGACGAGTAGGATAATATTTTTCATTAAACGAATAATAATCGAATCGAAATCAAACTGTTCAAATTATAAGAAATGTCATTGAATCTTGACGCTGATATAACCATTTAACGTGACCACATATCCATCAAATTTCCCTGGGGATTCGGCAACATCGTTTATATCAACTCAACACAAGAAGCGTTACTGCTTCATTGCTGTATCCCCTTCATACAACATTCATGATGTGATGGAGATTTTACCCATTTGGTGGCAGGTGGAGGAAATCTCTCTATGGTTGGAATGCAATTAATAACTTACAAACGTATGTTCACACTAGCTCCATATTCTATAATCTGTTCTACGAATTGAAGCTTTCTCTTACTCCAAATCCCATTATATCGGAATTGTGAGATTGCGAACTACACCGGGTAAATCATTAAGAATGGGCAATCTCTGAACTTTAGATACTGCACACTAAAATATGACGACTGAGCTTAATACGTTTTATACAAAGGTTGAAAGTGTATGAGATACATGGTATTCAAAGTTGAAATTTTAATTTGCTTTTTTTAGGCTATTTAGCATTCGAACTGTGTTGATGGAGCCATTAGCTATCCAAATTTCATTTCTAGTATCTGGTTAATTCAACTATAGATTTCCACGTGGTAGTTAGCTATGATACCAAGTCTATCTCTGGTATGGATAGTACCTATAGTCAAAACATACCCTAGGATTGTTGGAGTAGTACATTTTCACAGGGTGAAGCATGATAATTAGTCTATGAATTTGTAGGATGATGGATTCTATTATTGAGCCTTCAATTTCTGTATGATATCTATTTTGTTGAATTGATTCCCATTTCCATTAGTTTCAGATATTTTTTTGTATATCTACTCGTCATTCAACTGTTCACCAGAAAGAAACTCGATATTATCTTCCTCCAAGACATATATTACTGAATCATGTCACAACTATCATTATCATCACGCGCAAACTATGTTCGAATCATGGAAAAAAGTATATCATATAAAAGCAGCCTATCTTGAAATGAGCAAACATCCACAAATTATCAGAAAATGAAGGAACAATTTTCCAACCGTAACATTCATCAATTCAAACACAGTGCAAAAACCAAATATAAAAGGAAGAATAGCATGGCATGTGCTGAAATTATTTCTGCATGACATGGAATCTACGATGTACATCTTCCACTTTATTGAAAAAATTATTTTTCCTTCTCTCTTCAGGATTTTATAGCTCGTGGCTGTTTATTTGGCAGGGATAATGGAAGTGGACTACTCGCCGTTGACCTGGTAAATTAGAGCTTCAGACGAGATGATTTTGTAATTCATTCATTATTCGTGTTCTCATTCCACGCGTTGTATTCGTATGGCTGGAAACTGTGGGGAAACTTTTCACGGAAAATGCATTCTGGTTCATTTGTTACATCAGGATGCTGATACCGTGAACTTGTTTCATGAAAGTTGTTAATAGCTATTGGTTGGTTGGTTATGATATCGTACTAAACGTTTCGTTATCAGCAGATTCTAACTTTTTGCTTTGGAAAGTTGATTGAAGAAAGAAACCAAACTGTGTATAGCTCATTCACAATTATACATGTGATATCTTCGCCGGTTTCCAGAAAATGTTTTCGATGGAAACTGCTTTTCCATCTAAACGGAGGAATTCAAAGCATATGAAGATGCATAGTGATACAAAGGAAAAAACCATAATATTATTCTTGTAATGATCGAATATCATAACCTGACAAATGGGTGACTCACCAAATATATCAAAAATCCTATTTTAAATGTAGACAAACGTGAATGAAAGAAAATAAGTGAATACGTCGGAATCGATTCATAGTTAAGTGGCTATACCAGTGTAATCCATGAAAAATTGGGAGATTTTCGCGATTTTTTCCAAAAGAAAGTACTCGATAGAATGTTTCAAGTGCATAATGGGGCATATTTTCAGACATTACAAGATTACATTACTTGCCCAAAAAAAGTCCCCTACTGCTGACATGATTCCGCCCGAATGGGTAACTAAAAGAAAAAAATCAAAAAAAAGAGTTGACAAAATGACACAGTATCGTTTTTTGGTGGTTAAGAATTGTCGTTTTTTTAATGTCGAATTGGCAATTCGTTAACAAATCGAAAAGATCGCAGGTTATTGAAGGTACTCAAAATACTCAATTTCAATTTGATCGAGTCGATCGATCAATTTCTCTTTGGATTATGTTGCCAGTATCATTAGGAATGTCGTTTCGATAAAAACGTGTTTGAAGTTTCAATCATCGGTTCATACCTACTAGCGGCCACTCTATAAACACTGCCATTCAAAAACTATTCAAGATACGACCTTGCTTCTTTCACAGGATATTATCGAAAGTATAGACTATCGAATGAGGTGCAATGGGAATTTTTTCAAAGTGTTGCACTGGTAAAATCCCTCAAGAACCATATATCCTTCAATTCCCTATACATAGGAGAAAAATACGAGAGTTCACGTGGTAGAGTTCTGCTTGAATGATCTTGAGGTTTTCATTATGGATGATGTGTTTGACTCATTTAATTTCGTGAGGTTATAGGTGTCGACATTCTAGTGATTAATTCGTCATCTCTGTAGATCTATAGTACAGCGTCGACGGAGTTTGCCATAAAATGAAATTTGATGAATAATAAAGAGTTCAAGGATGGAAATCTAAACTTGAAGGGTATTCGGCTTTAGAGAGAAGAATGCATAATCTCCAACCTCTCTTGATAATGAATTCTCAGAGTGCGAGATTAAAATTGAAATCGATATTGAAATGTGTCACGGAATATTCGACTTTCGAAGTTCATCTCTAATTTTTTCCTGATAAACTTTTAGTTAAAAGGAATCATCGCTATATTGCATCTTCAAGTGTTTCTGACATTTCAATTGTTTTTTTCAGAGTACTGTAGATATTTTGGAATTTTTTTTGTCATGGACTGTGTTTATTTAGAAATTAAATACCCTTCATAAATTATGATTGCTGATACTCGTTGGTTTTTATTATTTATTTAAGCGGACAGTTCAATCAATCAATTAAAAAGAGGATGTGAACGTTTTACTCTTGTTGACTATCCTTTGGTCAATGATAATTATTCAGTTCGGTCAAACAAATATTCGATGCTGGAATTACTCCATTGGCTGACGAAAAAATTCATTTATTTAAGCAAACATCGCACAAAGGATATCATAATTAATTATTCTGTGGACGTATATATCTTGTGTTTGCTCCATATCAATAAAATGAACAAAATCCATCTGAAGCTATCTCAGATTTGCATGAATCACAAATCCAAATCATCAATCAACATGTGATAATATTTGATTCAACAATATTACTATACTGTTACTGTTGATTACACTCATGAATGTCGATGTTTCTATCATATTATAAACATATTCATAGATGAGCGAATATTCAGAATATTCAGAAATGGGAAGACACCATTAGTATAAACAATATATTATAGTGAATGAAAACAGTTGAGGATATGCAGTGACACTTGATATTTCAAAGTCACGAGAACAATTCACGAATATGAAATTATACTATGATATCGATTATCAGTTTGAGGCATCAATCGGTACAGCGAGGAGTGAGTAATAAACTCATATTAAAAGTGTGTTCACAATGTATCTCTAATGAAGGACCTAATTCAATGCGAATACATTTTGTTGTGGACAGGCTTATTTTTGGGCTCACCCCAAATTGACCACTACGTTTGGCCCTGCTCTCTAAATTCTTCTTCACTTTATCCTTTCAAAAAATAAGAGAGCTCGTGAAAGTATGTAGCGTTTGCCAGCTTTATGACAAATTTTATTTTCGGTCTATAATGTTTCAATATTCACAATCTACTATCAGAATTCCATTTCATTCTGAACTATTAATATCGAATATTCATTCTTTAACTTTATTGTACAGGGTGTTTCAGAATTGCACGGCAATATTTCAGGTTCTTATTCTCTGGTACGAAATAAGGAAAAAAGCTCCTATGAACATGTGTCCGATCTCGATTATTAGCGGAGTTACAGGGTGTTGAAAGTTGAAAAAAATAGGTTTTCATTTCATTGTGCTTGATCTACTGCAGATAGAGCTTTCAACTTTTGTATGAGTGTCAAGCAATAGGTGCTGCTCAATATGAGAGTATGAAATGTTCTCCACATATCATATAGGGTGTTGCATTTTCCAAGGTCTCAAGTGCCAGGAATTCAAATATTTCACTTCACTTTGAACCAATTTATAAAGCAATTGATTTCTGAGGAAACTGAACTAAATTCGACCAAAAGTCAATCGTAACAAAATTCAATAGGTTGAAGAACTCAAGACAAATATTATAATTCACCTGTCGCGTACGAGCCAGTTTTTCTTAGGGCTTTTATGAATTGAGACTTCAGAAAATGCATCACCCTGTATGGTATTCGGAAAACATTCACTCTTCACTCTAAGCAGCACCTATTGCTTGATACTCATACAAAATTTGGAAGCTCTACCTGCAGTAGATCAAGCACAACAAAATGAAAACCAAAGTTATTTTATTTTCAACACCCTGTAACTCCGCTAATATCCGAGATCGGACACATGTTCATTGAAACTTTTTGTTATCATTTTGTATCATAGAAACTAGTTGCTGAAAATTTAACCCAGAAGACCATTATCATAGCAAAACGTTGAAGACCGTGAATGGAATGAGGTGAACATAAAGGGTTTTAATATCATGCCTGATGCGAGATATCTAGATAACAAATGTCTCTGTATGTTTTCAGATTATGTATGCCTCATTGGAACAGCAGCAAATCAGATATCTCTACGTGGTTATCAAAATATGGTTTTTTGTGGGGTCCTCGTTATATATTTTCCTACCCATATTCTGGGGACATTGCCATCTCCTCCAGTAGGCCAAACTCGTTGCGACATACAAACTCACAAAAGTTCATATTAATATGAAAAGTTTCGCATGATTACAGACCGGACCGCCATTTGTGACTAAAATAAATTTCGAATACTGCATGGAGTTCCGAAAGTTATTGCGAATTATTTTTGTTTGAATCCTGTGAGGTTAGGTCAAATGGAAACGTGACGCTCGGTCAAATCTTCCGCATTCTTCCGCGTTTGTTGCTTTGTATCAAATGTGTGCATGTGTTGCACAGTTGGTTATCATCGCAATAAATACATCTTTGAACATTTGCAATCATTTATTTTGCAAAGCTCGCAATTGAATCATTCACATAACATTCACCATTAAGCACAACAGGCGTTACCACTTTGAGTTTTTTCAACTATGTTTGCAATATTTACAATAGTTTCGAAGTAAAAAGCATAATCCGTTGATTTAGGCAACTTGTGACAATTCACTGAAAAGTGCGCTGATGCTGTTGTCTTTTTTCAACGATACTCTGAAATAGAAATGTATGGTGAGTTTATCATTCTCTCTTTATCATCGAATCGGTTTTCCACCAGATAACTTTGGCATCATTGTGAAGTCGCTGTGAAGTATTGCCATGACTATCGATACCTTAATGTTCCTAGCTATGACTCAATCATTGAGGGGTTCACTGGTTAGCTAGGTACTTTTCATTTTGCACTAATGGTATCAAAAGATAACCAAATCTGTCGAAACTATAGTCAGATAAATAAGCCATATTATTATTATTCAGCATATCATATATCATATACTTCGTCATGTCAAATGAAAATAGCATAGTCTGATAAGCGCAATATCAATTAAAAAAGACAAACGAATGAAAAACTAGACAGACCTCAGACAGTTTTCCCTATTAAAGTTGACGAATACTGTGTTTTTGTTTCATCTCTTCGCTTCACGTTCTCTCCAATCAAATGATGCGAATTGATATTGAGTGATGTTCCCTGTATCTCAATTCAAACCCATCAGTTGCCATTATCAAATACTTATTATAATCCCATCCTCATCGAATCTGATACGATATCTCATATCATATATTATACTTCACCAAATGATTCATCATACCTTGATCTAGTGAAGTCATTGATGACATCAATTGGTCCTTAGATTTCAAATATGAATTAGAATTCCAATAAAGTTATGATGCTTGAAGGTGCTGTAAATTCACGTCCTCCATTTGAACGATATTGTCACGTTCGTCAGTTATACCCAAACTTCATTCATCGTGACAACGTAAAAGTATTGAAAAGATTCCCTTTATTTGTGAGAGAGGAAAGTGGCTATCTATTCCACCCTATCCACTGAACATATGGGCATTCTTCCCACTTATATGACAGCGGAATGATGTGATGTGAAAACGTAAATAATGAAAATCCCAACGAATGCCCCGCGATACCAAATATTTCTTTCTCCAATCGTAAAAAGAAGATTTTCTCCTGAAGTGTAAAACTGGGTGGGAAGCATCACAGAAAGATCCTGAAATCGAATACTTTCTTTGGATGAGAAAAACATGTATGTCAGCAGCACCTGTTTTATTGAAATTGATATTTCAATTCAACTCTCTTCTGAAACACCCTATATTTCCATGAGAAATATGAATCATGTAATAAGTAGCTCCCCTGGAATACCATACAATAAAAGTGAAAACAATGAAAACCGCAGTGGAAGTACTGTCCATTGTTTTGTTGTGACCCGACCTTTTGTTGAAAAATAAATATTCATGTTATCGAGATTTACATTTGGAATGATGATATTTATTTATTTTGGGCGATTTTCAGCTCATCAGTAGTCACAGCATCCAGGAATAAATGATTACTTGTTGACATTATGAATGATGAAAATTCAACTAGATGCTTCATTCACAAAGAAGTCACACAGTGTGTTTGAAAATTAAATAATGAAGTAATCCATTTCATTTACTCTGGAATTTTTCTATTCCTATCTAAATTCATCCAAAAATCGAGACATCCGAAGATATTTTCATCGATATAGTAGTGGTTTGGTTTCCATTTTTAGCAATCTTAGTGTTAATTCCTGATTATACAATGATTCACTGTTATCATGATTAAAACCCAGTTGCCTACTTTTGGTCGATATTACAAAATCGATATCACTTCATTTAGAGACAGGATATTCATTTGCAAGTGATGATAAGTGAAGTATAAAGCATGAAATGAAACCTCGTCATTCTCAATCCATAATGCACCAAATCGTAGTTTTCCCAAAGTTACTTGGTCAGAAATATTTCCCGTCTTCGATTGAATAGCAGCTGATTGTTCTCAAGTGAAAAAGTTATTCTTGAAATCAATTTTTTTGTGGAATTGTTCAGATATACGTATTGGCGCTTGAATTCGTACTTCACATTATCGTTTCCGTATATTTGGATACAACTAATTGCCAACTTCCTAAAAACTGTACTCGTAAACTTCTGCTATGAGATAGATTGTTTATTTTCCATTTATGTTCTTCCTCGCTTTTTCTACAAATAACTTTTGTTCCAAACAAATTACACGAACAAGCTCTTTGTTTCGTAACATCGAGAGTATCTCTTTTGTTCCCGATGCCAAGAAGAATTATTGTTTTTTTAAGGTTTCAGTATCAATCAAAGCGATCTTTTGTTTTAGTCGCTATAGATCACGATGGAACAGACATTTATGTATGGGTTTGGTATGAACATTGTGAGCACGAAACTGAATACCATAACCCAACAATGAATGATCAACAAATCACATCACAATCAGGACTTATTTCAACACAAACTGGTTACATAGCAATTTCACCTGATGACGGAAAAAATTACTGATACCACAAGGTGCTATCACAAGTGATGGAGGATTCTGAAAACATAAATGTTTTTATGATTCAAGAAAGTATTGGGATTGTACTCTCAAGACTCCAAAAATATGAAATAATTGCAGTTCTCTTCGAAGAAATCGTTCAATTGATCTGAAGAAAACAATCAATATATTTGAGATATTCCATGAAATTCCTCCTTCAGATAATTCTTGGTACTACTTAATGTCCTTGATTGAATTTTTTGCTCATAAATCTGAATATCATGATCATTGTCTTGAAATGTGATTACGATCTGACGCTCAATCAGTCAATTATGAGTCGTTGTGTGAGTACAGCATTTTTAGTAAATAATTCAGATCGTCATTTGATGAGTGATTGTTATCACCACGGATTGAATGCAAATCGAACTTGGATTTCACTGTAGAGATCCATGAAGAATCATCAACATTCCATTTTATACTAATAAAACTGTTGTTGAATGATTTTCAATTCAGATGTTCGATTTTGATCAATGTAACTTTATGATTGAAGTACTGGCCTTGTTTCAAGAATTGGAAAAATATACGTGCCTTAAGGTTCCATTTATGTTCTCCAGTCATCGCTATCAATATCATTTTCCGAATTCCAATACTTTGAGAATGCTTTTTCTAGTTTATAGCTAGCTGAGAGAATTTAAACCAGAACAAAAAAGGTCGAACCTAGTTCTGAAACGTGACATTTCGTTGCGATAACTTATCCAAGAGCTATCGGAAATGATTGATGGTTGAGTATTACCAATACGTCTCGTTAGCTTGTACAAAAATCAGCGGCGAATGATCCGAAAGCTGATTCGAAAATAATAATCGCTGGCTCGCCTGGAATCCACCAAACACCAACCAAAAACAGAATTCCGACGATGCCAGAAGCCTTCGGTAACACATTCAACTAATACCGAACCGCTAACGATGTCCCCACATGAATTCAAAACGGATTTGGTGGAAGTTATTCGCTGTATTTGTCCAATCGATTCCGCATAATGTAAATGAATCGAGACGGCTAAGTAAATTGTTGGCTTGGTGTTCATTAATTCAACAGAGACCTTGGACTGATCGTGTTCGATAAACTTCATTAAGTAGAGAATTCATTGTAACCGATGTGTACATACAACGCCAGCTAGAGGACAAATATTTGCAGACTTGATTATCCGGGAGAAATTTGCTAGCGGCAACAGCGGCCTGGAAGCCTTTGAACACATAGTATTATATCTCTTCGCTCCAGTTTCCATATTTCACCTAATATTTCCGGTGGGTTAATGTCCTTTAGTTTGTTCTCGCATCAAACTATAGGGGTTACGCCGTACTGTTCAATTTCCCGTTCAAACATGAAAACTACGACAAATTAGTGACAAAAATAAGATCAAAGGGAGTTCCAGATACATCCTTCCATATTATACAAAACGAATTAGTCGATTGAAATATATGGTATATTCATTCGAGATGCTATATCAGTGTGACAATCTATTTTTTATGCTCTCTTGATAGTATATACTATCAAAGATATCCTGTGAAAGTGACAAAATTGTATATTGAATAGTTTAGCGTTCTTAATAGTGACCGCTCACAGTTCAACTTCAAACGCGTTTTCTTCGAAACAACATTTTTCAAAATTGCTGACAACATCACTTGAAATTTGGCAAACTTCAAATTGAGTTCTCTTGAGTACATTCACCATACAATTATCTACGATCCTTTGGATTGGTTGAATATTGTCAATTAGGTATTGAAAAAACACTTTTCTACTTCGAAGAAACGACGCTCCTTTCAGAACTACGTTATCTTGTTAATAATTGATATTTTTCAGGAATTGTAAGTCATTGTATAGAAAATACCTCAAACTCTAATAGCCTATTGATTTTTTTTTATTCCGGCAACTAATTCGGCCGGAATCATATCAGCAGTTGGGAAACTTCATTTTGGCACATTTGTTGATTCTAATCGAAATTTCTACAAATACTGAAAGAAACTGTTTAACTGCCATTCACTGTCGATAGTTATCCATTTTTGGTATATATATTTTGTATATCCAAATCATTTTCCTCAAACAATTTGAAAGCTGAACCTAATTTTCTGTTGATTCATGCACTGAAAAACTTCTTTTCAGGTGCTCTTAGGAAAGAAAAACGAATAATAATGTGTATCTTGAAACACCTCAATCAACTCAATTACGAATTCCTTCTAGATAGACCATTGTTATGATTTCGCTAGTTTTTGATTCTATTAGAAATGCTTCCAACTTTCTCAAACACTTCATCCAGCTTCACAGAAGTGTGTTTTTCTTTGATGTCCTAGATGTTTGAATGTCACTCCAAAACAATATTAGTAGAGCTGGAGATTTCTAGAAACACATTTCAACAAATTGAAATCAATTTATAGGAACATTTTTATGCCTTCGTTATATTGTAATTCATATTCGCGATCGAAAGAGCACAAGAGTCCTTCGTTCTACCGAACAATAGTTTTTTTCAGTCGGGTTGAAAACTGAATGACCCCATGAAATGATACTTGAATATCAACTCAACTGGAGTGGTAGCTGGAAAATATAAGAATGAAGTGAATTTCTCTCCAGTGAAAAAGGGGCTAGAAATTTTACACGGCATTATAAACGTCCTCTTGAAATATTTCACATAACGCAAGAGGACTATCTGAAAGGCTTCAATCAAACGTTATTACAAACAATCAATAAACGTGATGATATATCGACTTTCAGAACGATACATTTATTTTCGAATTGACGACGTATCATCTCTTATTTGAGGTATCTTATCGACTATTTGAAGTTTCCGTCCATAAGTACAGTCAAATGTACTTCAGTCAAGTAGTACCCAATTAAACTAGGTTTGGCAAGGGTTCATGGATATGAATATAATAGGTACCCATAATAGGGTAGCTCGGATTTCTTTCTCTTCTGGTAACTATAATCGTATAGTGGTGAGTTTGTGCATTTCTGGTTGAAGAACAATTCTCGATTTCATTGAAAGTAACTGCTTCCACAAGGTGGACTCTTCTATGATGCCACATCAGTGTATAAAAATTAAATCAGCATTTTTTTCCTTCAACAACTTCTGATAACGATTTATTAAGTTCCAATGTGAAATTAAGTTCCATTGGTCATGAGATAATGCTGAGCAGATGTTTGGAAGGCTTAGTTGTCATACTCAAGCCGTAGAACAGACAGTGGAAATATGAATATGAGGAGAGTTTTTTGGGTACAATAAGAGACTAATTGGAGTCCAGGAAAGCAATACCGAAATTTGACTCAAAAAGAGATTTTCGAGCTGATCTATTACCGTAGTTGAGTCTTTTTCAATCTTCGAATTTCATTTCATTCAGTGGTGATGTCTTGATGAATACGTTCAAAACAATTATACTGACTATCAATCATTAATTGAATAGTTTCTGAATGATTTTTTGTTTTTATACAGGTAATGAATACTTTTTTTTTTCAGAGACTGAGGTTTGTGTGCAGGCAGAAAAAAAATTCTGGCATTTTCACTGCACAGATCTCCCCAATTAGAACTCAAAATTGAAAACATAAATGTCATCCATCTGTGAGCCACACTAATGTATAATGTGCTACATAAATATGAGCTAACTTTCAATAAAGACGGAATGATCCCATATTGAGAATATTCCAATCAAGTTGAATTTATTAATCGTCGAATCATAAAATTTCTTTGGTAATTGTGGAATTGATAGCGATGAGTTCGTTGTCAAGCACCTTGGAAAAGAAGAAGAGTATTTCGATACCAGTATTGAATCTAGCAAAATGAATCATATAACTGACACAAAATTTCCCAGTGAATTCTTCCATGGGATAATATTATCAAATCACCACATAGAAAATCCGGATAATTTGAGTAGATAGAACCGTATGATGTCACATATGTCGAGAGTGAAAAAATCTCAAACATGCCTCACAAACTACCAACTTCAACCCTAATTTAATTGATTGATGAGTCCGAATGCATGGAACGAGCGAAGAAGAGAACAAGCCATTCGGCACGATCGAGCTAAAGGATAAGCGGTCAGTCATTAATCCTGCTCTCATGATATTAATAAAAGCTATTAATTTTCGAGATGACCGCCTCTTCGGCAGAAAGCAGGTCTTTCAAACTCGAAATTAATTTCGGGTTGGATCAGCCTCCAATGTAATCGCTGGATTTGCTCATTTGTATTATTGAAGGCAGATATTATAGAAGTTTAGTTTCTGACTGTATACAGATTACACTCTCAGTTCTCCCCATATAACTGGTCCTGTTGGATATTTAAAATTTTTTGATGAAGTAGATGAATAATAATTTTCCCAATGATGATCGAAATAATTTCTAGCATGTCTCGAAATTAAATTGGGATAAAGAATTTGGTATATCTAAAAGAGTTTTCGCAATAATCAAAATTTCCACATACCAATCACTCATTTTCATCTATCATGCAGTGTATATTGATAGGGAAACGAAAATATTCGTCTGATGATTTGATATTCCAAAGACTAATATCAATTTTGTGTCAAGTAGATAGTCCGTGATGAAATAACTGATCATTTGATAATGATTCAATACGTGAACGACTGTATATTTTTTTGGTTTGGTAGATACAAGAAATATATACAAATAAACCACTTTGGAAATACACCTGATAAACTTTAAATATGACCGAAGACAACTATCGATGTATGCAATATATTCACTAATTTGACATTTTCATCGATTACTCCAGTTCTAATACCATTCACCAATAATAATATCAGAATGCAAATGACAGAAAATAATTTCAAAATATTCCTTCCACCTTGTTATGCTGTTATATCTTGCCCAAACCAACTGTCAAAGTCACTCTCCAACTAATTAGTGTCTCTTACATTGTGGCATCCAGATTCTTTTCCGAAACCTTCTGAACCCCACAAAGCTCTCTGTTATTTGGGCATTGGGTGGAATAACCAAGCTGTGAGCTTTGCATTAATAGTCAGAACGCATATATTGGTATGCATACTATAAATATACTACAATTGTATCTATTGGACCGATTGACAGTTAAACGGATATGGAGAGATTTATTGAACACGTGGTAGGATTTCTGATTCAGAAATAAACATCGCATTCAGTAGATTCGTCCATTCTAATTGAATCGCCTATTGGATATTCGGAGAAGATTCTCATTTCCAATTGAAATTTGGAGAAGCGAGTGAATTCCAATTATTCTTGTACAAAAACATAATCATCTCAGATAATCCATAGTACACGGCAATCAATACTCAATCGATCTATCTGAATCACATCAAAATGTCACGAACAGCATGATTGCTTTGCATAGATAAATGGTTGGCCAAGGAATTGAAAGGGCATTGGGATATGTTATCAATCCATTGTTCGATTCCTATCCCTACCCTTCCACGGCAAGATGTACTGAATATGATACAGGAAGTTGACACCATTCCTCTCAAATACAATCCTCAATATTGGAATTATGGCAGAGATATGGAAGCTCGAAAGCTTTTATTTGGTATTCATGATAAAAACATCTAGTGAAGTCAAATCGTTTATTCAGGCCATTAAGCGTATTTTTATGTTGTGTGAAGGCTTTGAGACGTCACCTCGGAGTAACTCTGTTGGTTTGGATACAACAGCAAATCATCGGGGACCATCCTCAGTTTGCCTGAAGTCAGATCGAACTATCTTGAATTTCAGTATATTGAATCATAACGACCTATCCATTTTCTATTCAGATCAGTTCATGAACGATTTCTTGATAACTATGGGCTAGTTATATTCCCGTATATCTGGCAGAATTTTGGGGACCAACTTAAACATGATACAAAATTCAGTATAAGTATGAGTACATTTCAACTATATTCCCATTGATGATATATTTGTCTGATAGTTATCTTCCTG
Source organism: Plagiodera versicolora (assembly GCA_037013635.1). Taxonomy (NCBI): domain Eukaryota; kingdom Metazoa; phylum Arthropoda; class Insecta; order Coleoptera; family Chrysomelidae; genus Plagiodera; species Plagiodera versicolora. The sequence goes on from CM072990.1 coordinate 6,472,072, forward strand.
AAATAATTTCGGAACATACCACAAACGAAATCGTCCAACTCGTAGTCTTTTGGTCTCTGATAGTATGGAACAGAATTGAATTGTACATCAAATTGTTCAATATTTCAATTGAAACCAATTGTAAATTGATGTTGGCTAGAATTGCATCAAATATAGACATTATCTGAACAAAAAGGGTGAAATCACTCTACTCCTTCCATTGAATCCAGTTGAAATCGTTCCTTTATCACCACTATCATCAAGATATCTCTCAATATAGGTAAATAACAACATTGTTTTTCAAAGATGAACTGTTCCAGCTACATGATGTTGTTATAGGTCATCAAAATTGTATCAAAATGTGATTAAGAATGAGTCATTCCGAATATGCATTCCTTTATGTGATGTAAGGAATTAGTCGTCATTCCAAAAAAAGAAGAAATGCAACATCACGAGAATACTTTCATGTTTAGTTGTCCCGAATGAATAATTCCGCACTGAGGCGAACGCACTGTTCATTCAAAAAAGTTGAAGAAGTTGTATTAATTTTTATTATGTTCATTCGAATGACTGAAAAAATTCGAGAGAAAGAAAAATATTCCGACCAAGTTTGAAATATTCCTGAATAAAAACTAGAAGTGGAGATTTCAACTGAATACATTCTTATGAATGTCATGATGGATAGTACAGAATCTCAACATTCGATACAACTCTTTCGAGCTAAGATATATCAATAGTTATCCATACTTTATACTACGAAGTGAACCCTAATATCTAACCCCCTGGAGACCAGTGATTTGACGCCAATGAAGATTTGAGATACAACCCCAATTTGATACATGAAAGCGACCAGATTGGTAGAGAATTACACACATTCATTCCATAAACGCTCCAGACCAATTCCTACAGGAACCAATTACGTGCAGAGTCAGCAAGCATAAAATAGAGAAATGAATCGAGGAAAGGAATTACATATGTGGCCTGGTTTTGTCGTTCATTAGGACCACATATGTTCGTTCCGTGTTTGACGGAGTAACACGGAGAAGCTAACTAAGTAGGTTAGTTATTATTGATTCACTGATGTGGAGGTGACAATCTCTGAGCTTGGTGAGAATTGCAATTCGTAGCTCAGTTCTCTTGGCTTGATCAATCACATTCATTGGATGAAAAATGGATCCACTGGATCCCCATCAAACTCAAATGACACTCAAACAAATTTGAATTGAGGATAATAAAGTATGATCACAGTTTTATTCGATTTGAAAAAATAATAACCCTAATTCAATATCAAATCGATTTATAGATCATCATTACTCAATAGAAGTAAAAAAAAAAACTGATTATAATTGACAAAACAGCAAGGGATAAAAAGCACACACATTACCTCACTATCAATGTTGCAGTGTATTCTGGATATTTCAGAACTAGTAGATATAAATACGAAAAGCCTGCCCTGCCTGACTTGTCTACTGCATATATAACTCACGAGTGGACATGCGCACATCAAATTTTAGGAGACGTTAAGTGCTAAGTGACAGATCTGTAGGAATCTAATATTTATTGCTTTCTTTCAAAATATGAACAATATAATGAAACAATATATTAAGAATGAAGTAAAACACTAACGTTTACAACAGTTCGAAGTCATGTTAGATATATCAATAATTGATAACATATGAATAGAATCAAATGTTATAACAGTTGTTCTTACGTGATCGGATATTTTCATCTCCAAGTTTCTTCAAGACGAAAAACAATAAATACGATACAATTCAGGAATATATGGAAACAAAACTTCCTGATCATATTTATTTATGCAAGTTGTAAAAGTTGGTATTGAAAACATTGAATATCAGTTTCGAACTGGTTTGTGCAGAAAATATCGTTGGGTGCAGGTGAGAGTTGGCCCACGGATCAACGAAACTTTGGTGAGGCGAGTAACCACCGTTCTAGTTGTAGTAAAGGAGAAGCCATTCAAGTTTGGTCCTGAGGGCATTCCAGCAACCTGTCACATTGCTGTTGAATTGTTTTCAGTAATGAGTTATAGTTGATCCAGGCGTGACGTGTAACTCACAAATTGGATTTCGTATTAATATAAACGAGATGTGCGAAACACATTCGACGTTCATTCGTTTCCTTTCACTGTTTAGTTCTTATGTAATTTGATTCCAGTTTGTTTGCTTTTAGTTCTTCTTTATGGTAGGTAGTTCAATTTCTTGCACTTTTCCTTAGACTTGAGAATGATTTATGCAATATTCACTGCGTTGAGAGACAAATACTGAGAAATATAAAAACATGGAGAATCGAGTGAAAATACCTATGTGCATCTTTCAATCGACAAGATTGCCAGTATTTGTAGTAGATAAACCAGAGTTTTCAAATTCGTCATCTTTGGCATTATGAAAGTATACAAAGTATATTCTTCCGATGATGAGGATCCTGATAGATTTCGTCATCTTGAAATGTTAACATTTTTGAATCAACTATTGACATTTTGATTGAAATCATGATAACAAATCAATATTTCATTTCATATAATTTTAGCATTGGAAACAGAAAATTCAATTATGTCATTTCTATTGTTCGACAGTTGTTCAATAATTTTATGAGGATTCCAATTATTCTATAATATAGAATTCTAATCGACTGCAAATGTTATGCCGACCGGTCTGTATGGTACTCGCAAACAGAAATGTTAATGGCAAACTAGATACTTTCGATTTTATATTTATGGTATGATATATTCACCAAATATCCCCTTTAACAATTGAGAGATTATGGAAGAGTACTGAAAGTTCCTGAGATAATGTAGGTGAAAAATATCAATTGAAAATGTTCCCAAGTCGGCTCTGGAACGTCAATAGCCTCAAGTCAAGAGCATCAATACTTTATTCGAATACTTCCACCTCTTGCATCAACTGTGGATCACGTGATATATCTAGTAGACTCTTCTAACCATTCGAATAATTGATGAACAAACAATCGGCCGACTCAGAGTCCTTAAGGAAACACTAAATTAATTAATCCTCTCTCGAGGATTCGCTCTAATTGGCAATTCGAGTTTCACATTTCTCTTCTCCAAGCCTGACAGTATCATACCAATTCAGGAAGGTTTCAATGGTTTTGTATCATTGATGCTGAACTTTTTCGATTCATTCTCAATTTGTTACTTCATACAAATATTTCATCTATGAGCCATGTGAGAGGAATATAGGTCAAATCATGATAAATACGGTTCAATGTGTCAATGAGAAACATTGCAAAACTCAATTTTTCCACAAGAAAACCAACTTCTTTCATTACATATTTCAATTATACTCTACTCTGGAAATGAACCCTAATTCTACTCCACTTCCCTATACTCAAAATTCATGCATTCGGAGATATTCCATATTATCCCTCATATATTCATATTTACTGCTAAATTTGCTCGTCGAACTATGCACTTCTACCGCTTAGCTTTTTTCAACGGAGCTTTTCCAATTATATTCAATCAATTCCTCCTAAAATGCCTTTCCTCATGATCATTCCCAATTGTTTCATTCAATACTGAGGCTGAGGATCCTGAGTTTATGGGGGATCCTGAACTACATTTGAGGAAAACGGAGATAATAGCTTTGAACCGAACATAATTCAAACTAAAAAAGGCATTCGCCTGCGGCGAGGTTCAAGCTACCAATACATCCGCTATATTTGGCCATTCAGGTGAAATATATGCCTAGAACTATGGCTCCTGAATACATTGTTCCATATTATCACGGAAATGGATCATCATTTTAATAATAGCTTTCCTACTTCGATAGGAATAGGTTCCTAAGTGTCCTCATCTGAGCTTTTCTATACAATTTGCATTTGCAAAAATATTTTTTTTTTATGAAGAATCTATTCATGCTGATGTATATCACTGACAACAAAACAGAAAGGAAAGGGTCCAGCACTACCGGAATGGAAATATCAGTTATGCGGTATCTGTAAGCCGCTTTACGGCTTTTTGTTCTGGGTTGCTTTTGGTATTCGGGTATTAAATTCTCGGAATTGGTATTTTAGACTGTGGGTCTTTCATTAACTCCACCTACATTGTATCCGTAGTATCAATCATTCCGCTCACTTGCAATTCTTTTGTTTTAGATAATGAAAAATTATTGCTAGATGTATGTAGAAAATCGAAGCTCGAGACTGAAAATGACTATGATTGCCTAACTTCGATTGGACTTGAAGTCAAATATAAGAGCAAACTGCTGTCAAAGGCAGGCGCCTGTGAAATTTAGTTTCTTCTGTCGTTATGAAGCTTCAAAGAACATTCAAGTTCCTGGATTTGATGTTCAAGTTATGATTCGTTTCTTGCGTTCCATACTCGTTACAAAGTTTTTTCTTACTTTGCGTCATTATATCTAATTATCAACTTTGATCTCGGGTTCGAAATGCTTATAATGAAAACCAACTTCTTCCTCGAAAACTAGTGAAGAAATAAAGATGAAAACGTACGAGTATATGTTAGAAGATAGGATAGATTCGCGCAATTTCTCGGATTGAAGATGGAAATCATAGTGACTATTTCTTATGTGAACTAATATCTGAGTTTCATCATATTCATAGCTTCAACTCTACAGCTCCCAGGCCATACAGGTATTTTATGATTTCACAACATCATCATTGAAAAGATAGTGTGTACAAATCTTTAAAATTCATTATTGTTCCAGAAAGAGTTTCAATATGTTGATTATTTCTTTCGAAGATAATGATAATATCAAATGAATCAAGTTCACAAAAATACATGTCTTTCTTCAAATGTCATGTAGATGTTAGTAGATATGTCATAGATAGATCATTATATTTTTTTTGAGTCGGTCAATCAAAAACCTATCATGTGAATCGTCAGAAACTGTTTTTGTTTGGTAATGGAATAATAGACGATACTGGGTAGAAGGACTCAGGTCGATAGCGTATTGGATCAGTGTAAATTGATTCAATAAAGAACATTTATCATTATTATTATTAGACGACACTGAATGGGTTTGATTTTATCATCAACGAAGCGGATGGAAGTAGTGCGTTTATTTCTGATAGAGAAAGTGGGCAAGCAGACTAATGAGTTTCTAATTGAATCAGGTATTTCTCAAAGAAGCGATTTTGATCCTCTGAAATTCCTGATTTCCATCAATGACCTTCATGAATCAGAATCACGAATAGATATCGTTCCTCCAACTTTGGGGTGCAAACCTCAAATTATGATTACTAGAAAAACAATTCTCTTTCAAATGATCTCAATCAGGAGATATTTCAATCTGGAAACTTTTCACGATGAAAATCAGATTCAGATCCCAACTGGAATATCTTCTACTCCAGAATTCCATGATGGAATCGATTGCATGAAACACTGACAAAGTCCTATTGTGAGTTTTCGATTCTATTCCTGATGCGATTCAAGAATCGATTTCATTCTATTATTTATTTCACGAATATCATAGAATCATTATAGATTTTTATTTATACACTGACTTTTAACGCCTTGGAAACTCAGGTGCAAAATGAATATTGACGGACATGTCGAAAGATTTGTGAATAAATTCAACGTATATGCCTTATTATAACATAAGATAATTTCGTTTATATATCAATACTATATCTACGATATTTCGACAACCTGTCATCTAAATATCAGGAAATTCAAGGTCCGTGAAGAACTCGAAAATTGATGCTGTCAAAGATTTCTAATTCAAAAAATATAGATGCAACATATCATTCACATTCGGATGTTAATTGGTCTCAAATCATTATCACATTAGATAAAAAACAAGCACCTCAGCTAAAAACATGAACTGGGATAATTATCGTTTATGTTGGTTAATTATAAATAAGATTAGTTCTCTGTGTTGGGATTTCCAATGATCTAAATAATATGATTAAATAATATCTACCTATTTTTTAAAACTAGTATCACATTTCCAAAACACGTTTCTTTATGATCTCCACTTGGTAATTCCAGTTTGTATCAATTCCAATGACGCAGTGGCGTTACCAGTTATAGCTGAATGCAATATCGCTTGCAATAGATTTTTTCTCTTCCTGCAGAATTCGATTCTTCTCAACTATCATTTGAAATCGACACTTTATTTTGACGAACCAAGCATTGTTACAGAAAAAGGACTCGAAATAATTTTTGAAGTTTGTAGAATGTTTTAACAATAATTCCAAGATCGCCTTATTGTAGATAGTGATCATTTTGAAGATTGAACAAATGAAAAAGTATCTTGTAAACATTGTTTCCCATTGTATACAGGGTGGCCACTTTTTTATTGGGATTGAACTGGTAACTCTCAAACCATAAGATTCAGTCAAATAGAGAAAAAGTTTCATTCATAGAAGCATTGTCAAGCAGTTCAAACAAATCGAGATGATCAGGGCTGGTAATTGAGATATCATGAGAAAAGTTGATTCTGTCATTTTGATTTTTCTCCTTTTCCCATTTTATTTTCGATATCATCAAGAAATGTTACAGGATTTTTCATTTGATAGTAAATTATCCTCAATTTGACGTAAGCAGATTTCGTTTCCAACGATTTGTACGCACTGGAACACCCTAAACCTCATTTTCTTTAATACGGATCTGCATCTTTATGACACTTTCCGAAATAACTTTCAACGCTGAATTCAACGACATATCAAACAATGTCATTCAAAGTTAATTTCAGGTGATTTTGACCTCTTTCCAAATTTCTTTGGGTCGGATCTGCATTAAGTATGGGTTCTAGAACCTTGTTCCTTTTGTTGTCGGTTACGTTCCGAAAAAAAAGTCAAGTTAGGTTGGTGATTTATTATTTCAGAACCAAATTTCATTCAACTGGAATAGGTATATTTCAGCAAAAATCCAGATGTTATGAATTAATTCATTACGGGAACAGAATATTGGTACATCTGCTCTAATGGGAGATTTTCAGATGATACATAAGCAAAACTCATTAAAAAACTAATGTAATCATGTACTATACATTATTATATTCCAACAGAACTTGCAATATGCACCGATTTCAAAGATACAACCATTTTCTGTGCATCTCCTCGCAATGCTTTCTAGCATTTTGATGATTATGTGATGTGGTAGAATGAGAATCGGCTTCAATTAAAAAAACGATGATCGGCAGAAGTGAACAATTATCCAGTGAACAACAGATCGTTTTTATTCTTAATACTTGATAGGTAACCAAATCAAATCAATTTTCTTCTCGAGCTGACCAGTATGTGAATATTAATGAGATTCTTCATGTTTTCTGATGATGAATCCTGTTGACTCTATTGGTGATGATACCTTGTTCTGTAAAGAGGAAGTCACTGTCTGGGAGCGAGCGGGGACATTCAAGTGCTATATGGACAATACGAACACCAACTATGTTATTTCCTTGGTGGCAAACGCATCTGATGTATACATCAGCCTAGGCACTGGGTTAGGTGTCAGGTGATTCAATTTAGATGTGCATGCTTCATGGACGGCTAATAATTCACGGCCGCAGAATCCCCCCAGACTTGTACACATTCGGAAAATGTTCCCTCAGTGGGTAAAGGAGAGCGCAAAGGAGCCGAAGTGCTTCGAGATCGTGCTCACTGAAGTATACAATCGGAAAGCGAGATTCCGGGTTCTTTATTGTTGTCGGGGGAATATCTAGCAAGGAAATAAAATGAATGGTATGATATATCATTCTGGGATGGGGGTACCAAATCTGGCACCAATTATTCAAACCATTGCGTGTATGCTTATTAGATTTATTAACCCGACATTTCATTTTTCTCGCGATCGCCGAGTTAGCATAACGACTTTTATTTGAGATCTCTCGAAAACTATGGATGGTATTTTATACTTTTGTTATCTACGGCGTTGCGACAGTTTGATCTATTTATTTTTGTGCGATATTTTCAAAACAAAAATTTTTTCTATATTATTTTTCAACACTAAAATGTGCAAATTCACCTCAATTCAACCAAAGTGGTTTTTCTTGAGATAAGCGAGATCCCCAAAATGGACAGCCTGTACAGTTCTTGCTGTCAACTTCACAAGCTAGTTTTGATATGTTTTATGAACCTATGGATGAGCTGTCAGTATTATTTTTTCATGCTGACCTATCAATTTGATTATTTGTTTCTTACAATAGAATGTTGAATAATTCTGACTAATCCAATATGAAAAATGTTTCAAAGGAACCGCAAATGTGTTTTGAGTCTACCTCAACCTGGACTCGAAGAGGAACTTACTATTCTCTCATAAAAAGTGAATTATGTTCGAATCTCATAATGAGCTCTATGAATACCAGTGTGGCCTTGTTCTTTATTGCTATTAAATATATCGATATGTATTCAATAAGGTTGATTTTCGATATAAATGAATACCCATGTACAACTTATCATTATGATATGCCTGAGAACATTCGAATATATGAATAGGTTATTTCCGATGTCTGTGTTGTTTTGTCAACAAAACAACCACATATACTTAAGTATTGTGGAAACCGCATACAAAACAACAAGGTCACAAATATTGATATCTGAAAGGTCAATCATCCAATTTATTGCATGCAAACGTTATTGAAAAATTTGATACATCTGAGCCTCCTGAATTTCAAAAGAATAATATCATACATAGGATTTATTAAACATATGCCATGTTAATTCATGTATCCTAATTTTTGTAGAAAGAAAATTTTGAAACTTCTAATTCACGGAGGACAATTGATATAAAGAATTCGTATATATTATCATAATATTCCGCCACTATATTCCATGATAATTCTGTGTTCTGTCTCTTCAAATATTCAGATTTCAGAATGACATTTCGGGCAATTCCTCAGGTCAGTTGTATTACATATTCTCCCAAAATGAGAGACATTTCCGAAATTTTTGGAATATTGATTTGATAGATGTGGTAATCAATCCTAAAAATGGTCTCCCAAAAACTATTTTCGAAAAAACGGTTATTAATAAGATTTCGAATCCGAATAAGACACAGTATTCTGAAAGAAGTCTTTGATTCTGTTTTGTCACTCTTTTTTAGCCCATTATGATATAATTCAAATATAGATCTACTAATAATACACAATAAATAATCCTTTACTCTTCACCACAGTTCTGGATACATCCCAGAATATCCATGGAATCCTGGGAATTGCCTCTATAATATAGATGTTTTCTGTTTCCCGTTCAATAATTTATGAATTTCAACGAACCTTTTCGGAATTCCAACGCATTTGCTGGATAAAATGACGCTGTATTTCCCTGCAAATTCTGCTGGATTATCAGAGATAAATTAATGCTCCCCTCTCTGGACTGAAAAGTAATTTAACTGCATTTTAATTAGTCCTCAGTATGCGCATTTTACAAAAGGTCAACCAATTCGTTTGAAAAGGGTAGGATTTTTTTATTTCAAATTTAGGAGTTGTCCGAAGTTTAGTGATACATTATATTCCTAATACTTTTGAATAATTGGGGTACTGTTGATCTTCTCGGAATAATTTCCAGAGTAATTTTATCTTGTGTCTATTTTTCTCTCTAATGACCCCGAAATAATGAGCTGCCACTCTTGGTTGGTAATATTTTTCAGTACCGAAATGAATCAAATCCAGAATGCCAACCACTGAGCCATACACCGAGTAGAAAGTAGAAAGCTTTATAATTATGTTTGCTTTTCCCTTCTTCAGCTCTTTCAATTTAAGAGTTACATATACATTTCGTTTGACGGCAATCATTCCACCTCACTTTGAATTATTAAAAAGTCCATGCATGCATTGGATGTTCAACAAACTCTCGTTTACAGAGTGAAATCTGGAAATGAGGATTATTCAGTTTTCGAGATCATCAACTAGCATTATGCATGAATAAAATCGAAGGATCTCGTCACAAATCAATGTATTTCGATTGTGAGGTTGAAAAAGGATTTTGGGATTACTGAACATAGGTTTGCATTAAGCTCTTCAGGGTTGATTTTTTTCGAGCGTTCTCAAGAAAAATGTCAAATGTCAAAATGACGTAGAAATTAGAACTGATAGGGTTTTGCTGTAACAGTTCGCGTTGCCATCATCAATCATCTCATGCATGAATTTTGTTCTCTAAACTTAGTTCATTTATATCTGATATTCTATTCGAAATAATACAGAACCATCATGCAATAATGAGATATATATTGCATGTATCAGATTTTGCTAAATATCAATTGAAGTTATGACATCACTGAAACGTATGAGTTTACTCAATAGTTCACAGTCGCAAAAAAAATTCATTGTTTTTATATTCTGATCAATTGATCTGTAAATATCACATAATATAGAGAAGTATATTCAAAAAATTGAGATGAATTCTATTGACGTTATCACTTTGGAATGTCTTATTAAAATCGATATAAAAAAATCTGTTGCTTTTGAAAAAAAAAACGATAACATTGAAAAAAAAAAATGGATAGGAAAATTGCATTATTTTTGGGCATTGTGGAGTTATTGATTGATATTTATGTCAATATGACCAAATGTCTCAGTTATATTCTCACAAAATTATGATATTTCTAGTTCTCGAATTGTAAATTTCCAAATTGAGTCCCTGTATTCCATCTCTAAATGGAATATTCTAGCTGAGAAACTATTACTTGAAGTTCTCTAAGTAACCAGCCAGCAATGATAAACTGAATGGCGTTTCGAGAAGAAAGAAGTTCATTTGTATATGGAACAAGAACTACACAATGCACTTATGGTGATGAAATTAAAAAGTTTCGGATATGGTTATTTGTTGTGTGAAGGAACCTACTGACGTTAATGACACGAAAAAAGAATTTTATATACGTATCACGAAGGAATTGAAGAATTGCAATAATATGTCTCTTCGAGTTCCGGAAAAAATATTTTTTTGGTTTTGTTGAAATCTTCCATCAATGACGCACAGTATTTTCAAATGAAATTGTTGAAGCTTTTTCCACACAAAAAATCATCTGGAATCGTTATCGTAGAGACATTTGGTAATGGTCATTTGTGATTGAAAGCATGTAAAGTGACACATTCTACTTCCAAAATGACATAAATTAGTGTCCTTTAATCTTACACCCTGTATAATCATGACTAAGATCATTTCAAAGCATTTCCTACGGGCTTCTCAACAACGTATCAAATCTGAAGTGACCCAATATGTCATACATGGTAAATAGGAAATATATAATATTTTTCAATCAAACCATAGCGGAGTATGATTTCTCCATTCTCTCCATCCCATTACTCCAAACTGAATAGTTTTTATTCGATTCTCTCTCGCCACTGGATTGGACGGAAGAAGTGTTTTAAGAATGTGAAAGTTATTTTCTCACAAATAGTCATGATATTAAGATGTGTCAAAAAGTCGAGAAATCAAGCTTTTGTTTATAACTTCAGAATAAAATATGAAAGCCAATTTTCTTGTTTTCGCCAGTGCAAAAGGAGATCGAGGATGCGACCAATCTTTTTCGTATCTCTTATAGTTACTTAGTTACCCTATACGAACATATAAATTTTCCCACCCTGTTAAAAATCATTCTTAGGAATCTTGAATTTAAAGATGTATAAAATGAGAACAATCAAAAATTCCAACATCAATAATACCTGTATTTATTTAATCCAGATATTACCATAACAAATATCATGGAAGGTCAGCTGATGGTAAATAAAATAATTAATAATGCAGACGTATGAAAAACATGGATTTTACGACTGGGGATTACCTGCTGAAGATTTTTTGGCACACAAACAGGTTGCCCCGAAGAGTATAAATAGTGGGATGGTTTAGCGAATCTTCACAGAAAGCAATTTCCTACAACAACGTCTCTTCGTATCATACCAAACAGGTGAGTGAATATGTATAATAGATGAAAGATGTTTCAGTCTCCAATACTCACATGTTCAAGTACTAATATTTTTATCATATATTATTGGATTTTATCTCATATATGTAGTTTTTGAAATATTGAGAAAAAATATCGAATTCAACTGTTGAAACACAGGAGGAATTGATTCTGAACATCAATCCCAAGTCTTGGAGTAATTCTAATGATCACATCAAATTCTGCAAGTAGCTTTCAAATTCAAAGGATTCGAAAGAATTTTCAAGCAATGCCTCCGATTTTAATTGCACTGGGGATTCTTATCTGATGAGAATAATTCAATGAAAGAAGTATTACTCACAGAAAATGAGAAACGCTTTCAGGATCTTGAATTTGTATCCAGTTTACTGGAATCACTTGAAGTTGAATTTCGAGGACTTTTATCAAACATACACAATCCCTGTGAATATTTTTGATGACTATTTCAATGACTATGATGAAGCATTATGGATATGATCTGCAATCTATCAGTTTTTCAGTGAAAATGGCAGCTACCAAGACCATCGTCTTCCTCTTGCTCATCGTCGCCATGATGGTCGTAACCATCACTGAAGCTGCAACTCGTGTCGGACCTTGCGACCAAGTCTGCAGCAGAATCGTCCCGGAAAGAAACGAGTGCTGTAGAGCCCACGGATACTCCGGATACTCCAGTTGTGGTGGTGGAAGAATGTATTGTTATTAGCGATGGATATATGCGACATATTTTTGATGGAATGGATTAGATAATGGACTATTAATAAAGCTTTTTTCGATATCATTTCCTAATAAGTTATTCACTACATTGAATTCCTCTCCAATCTGCATTCGGAAATAGAAATGTTCTAGAACTTGTTTATAATCACAGAACTCGAATCGCTCAATACTTCAGAATGGAGAACATTCGATAAACACAGTCAATTATCTCATATACAAGACCAGTCAATTCGGAATTTCCGAATTGGTGGATTTTCCAGTTCACCTGTTAAGGAAATGGACCATATTTTCGATATTTATAATATCATACTATCACTTTCTAGCATACTCCTAGACTTGAGAGTTAACAATTTTGAAGTCTGGTGATTTTTTGGTCGAAATATCCACAATGAACTATTGCCCGAGCGTAGATATTTCATGTTCAATGGAAAGTTCAGGTTTGAAATCAATGAAAATGAATTAGGATATGGAATGTATTATATGACTGAAATACAATAAATAGAGTGAATATTGGAATTGAAATTTAACGAAATGAAAATATCAGTTGGATGATGAGCAGGATTGAAAATTGATATTACGACGTTTCGATTGTGTACGTCGTCTTCAAGAGATGGATATATTCTCAATTAATGCACTGACTTCCAGATAATACGGATTTCCATATTGAACTTATCATTATTGTATGAATTAGTGCATTCCATCATGGATGACTCTCGACCCATAAACATATAATATTATGTTGATTACTCCAAATGTGCTCTGTTACTCTGCTCTCCTTCAACTTATGGAAAAAATAATCGGGATTTTGAAGGGTAGACACTCGTTTCATATTCTGTTTCAGTAGTTTTACGCTCTGAATTCATAGTCAACCAGAGGTTTTTAGAGGCTAGTTAACAGGGACAATTGTTCCACTACATTTTATGTAGACGTTCAATACTGATACATTTCGTATCATTGCCTTCATCAGTTGTAGTAGTTCTCTGATTGAAATCTGAGAATTCGTTGATCAATAACATCATGCATCTCAATTGTATGAGTTGAAAAATACCGGGTGATTCTTCAAGGTGGCTCGCCCCTATAACTTTTTTATTATTGGAGATAGAAGAACAAAATTCGGGGGTTGTGTATTTTATGTCAATTCGCATTATTTGTCGTATCCACTTGCTTTGCAGTACTTCCGGTTTGACCGGAAATGACCTCAACTTTCGATTTTCAAATGGAACACCCTATATATTTTCACTTATTTCGATCGAGGATGACATTATCTATCCAACAAAACTTTGTTTGTGAATATTTGACGTATGAAAGAATTTTCATTTCAATTTAGGTATTGGGCTTCTTGCAATTATTGAGAAAGATAGTGAAAATAAAGTGGAAGTGTGTGGTATCAAATTGTTCGTAAGAAAATGATCTTTCACAAAAACCCGACGAGCCACCCTCTTTCCATTTGAAAAAATCGAGATAACTGGAAAAAACGATATTTGTGACATTGGAAAAAATATTGAAACGACTCTGAAGTCATATGCCTCAAAGTTGTATTTTTCCCATGTCACTTGATCAAAAAGGAAGCGTTTCAATCGATCCATGACACGCTAGATCGAAAAATAATAATTGAAATAAAAATTCTTTCATACGTCAAATATTCACAAACAAAGTTTTGTTGGATGGATAATGTCATCCTCGATCGAAATGAGTAAAAACATATAGGGTGTTCCATTTGAAAATCGAAAGTTGAGGTCATTTCCGGTCAAACCGGAAGTACTGCAAAGCAAGTGAATACGTCAAATAATGCGAATTGACATATAATACACAACCCCCGAATTTTGTTCTTCTATCTCCAATAATAAAAAAGTTATAGGGGCGAGCCACCTTGAAGAATCACCCGGTATAGCAGAATTATTGATCACGCAAAATGAAAATTTTCAGGAATCTCAACTATTGAATGATAGTTCCTAAAGATAAATGAAAGCGGAATGATATTTCACTTGAAATAACAGAGGAATGGTCCATTTGTGATGAATCGAAAGCATGTGTGAAGCTAGAAGAAGTCTGATGAGTATCGATGTAGATAAATTGGTGGACACGAGATTTGGAATCATGATTTAATTTACCTGTTTATGGCTTTTTAAGTATTTAATAATCACCAAGAAGGCCATGAATATCAAATGTGTATATATATATGATTGAAAGTGACTACTGAAATTAGTTAACTCATCACTACAACAGTGTTTTTACGATTTGAAAATACAAATCAAAAAGGTGAGTGAATATAATTTCAGAGGAGTTTATCCATAGAAGTGTATTTATAGTAGAGTAGTACTCATTCGCATAGACATACTCATGAAATCAGTAATTCTTGTGACTTACGATCACGTTCCTTTTGTGAGGGATTTATGTTTTTTTTTAATGAGGTTTCGATGATCTTCGATGAACTTTATTTTCATTCTCTTCACAGATCTTGGTTTCGATATTATATAAACAAAAATATTCCATACATTTCTGAAGTTCGCTGTATCGCTACTTAGTTATATTTTACTTACATTTTGCGTTTTTTTATCATCTCTTGAAGAAAATGTAGTGAGATTCCGAATATTGATGATCAACATATGTTTCATTCAGTTATAATCAATAATACCAAATCATATCATATTTTTCATATCTATGAATATTATACATAACATATATTGATTTTTTTGTTCACCTCGACAAAATGTAAGTTCGTTCTTAATATCATGTTTACCATTTCAACAAATGAAATGTGTGTTTATTTGGGAAAATCCAATGAACTGCGGTTATTCAAATAAACGAATCGTCAATATCGTTTCCAAAAGCATATAAATAACGGAACGAACGTGCATTTCTTCAGAATAAGATATTTTGTCTACTACTCATCATCGTTCCGTCAATTGTAGGACATTAAAGAAGGTGAGAGATCAACACAGCTTCATATTCCATATTCTCGACAATTTTTGCCTTTTTTCCAAAATATGTTTTTTTTACGTTTTGAATCCCAATAATTGATAACGTTGAAACCAATAGAAGCAATACTAAAATGTCAATTTTCTGATGAAACAACAGACAAAATGATATTTTTTTACAGTTAATATGGCAGCTATCAAGACCACCGTCTTCCTCTTGCTCATCGTAGCCATGATGGTCGTTACTAACACTGAAGCTGCAAGCCGTGTCGGACCTTGTGATCAAGTTTGCAGCAGAATCGTCCCGGAAAGAAACGAATGCTGTAGATCTCACGGATACTCCAGATACTCCAGATGCAGTGGTGGAAGAATGTATTGTTCTTGATCATTATATTCATGAACCCTCTATTATTGGGATATAGTAGAGATGAAATATATAAAACTATCAACTCATCATATGCATTTCTTAAGATATTCTGATCAGAATCAATAAAGTTCCTAACAAGAAATATCCACTTCATTATTTTTTCCAATGACCCTTTCGAATTCCGAATAAGAACCGAAAGAAATGAAATTCAATTATTAGTTAGCTTTGAAACGATATAAATCACGAAAAAAGATTCTCGAACGTTTCCACTGAAAACCTATCGAATTATAGTGATAGAGTGATAGATTCAAGATTTTCAACATTCGTCGAATACCCATATAAAATAAAAATGCAAGGAATTTCAAATGGAATATAATAACAGATTTGAATATATGTCCTGGATACCATATTCAGAGACTGAATTCAACCTTTCGATGGGTATGATAAACTAAGTTGTTCAAATTCTCTGCGTGTGAATTCGTATTCATCGAATGGATCATTCATGTTATCGATATTGAATAATGAACATAATAATAGTGAAAGTGATGTCACAGTAGAAATGAAGAAAGTCATACCAGCACAGCTCTAATAATAGACACTTGAGGTTGCACATCGACAATATACGTAAACGTATCTTACGACAAATGAGCATACGCAGTTTTGATTTCCTCCTCGTAACAAGATTACGAATGCTGTATTATCGCTTTGATAGAAGTCAAGCACTTTAATGAAGTTCGGCAGCGAATGATGATTAAAACATTATCCAATTTAAAGCAATTTTCGTTGTCTCAATTCTGCTGATTATTATTGTAATTAAACTACTGATACTGACATATACAACTTATCAGAGTGGTGCAGTGAGAAACATCTCATTAGCGAAAACAACTTTATATCTACTGAGAAAGTTTGAAAAATGATTGAGCAAAATCCCCCTTCGGATGAGGAGATGTTAAATTTGTGTATCATACTTATTGAAGATTTTGAAACTTATGTACGTATTCGTATTGATAGGGATACGTCACAGAAATACGTCCACGTTTGTGCTCTTAGGAGTCTACTTACTGAAACTTTGATTTCAGTTGCGATTGAGTAGTATAGTTTTCTTGTATATTTTCCTTGAGGAAGAATACCGTGGGATTCAAAGATTACTAATTTATATATTTCAATCTACATATATGTAATTTTTTTATGTGAAACACCAGAAGTTACATATAAGTTCAATAACGTCATGCACTTTGTTCTCTTCACTGTATGCATACTTTCACTCCATAATTGAAGTGATAATTGAGAATACTGTTTTTTTTTCGATAACAGTGGAATTTCTCGGTGTTCATCGACATTATTTGATGAAAGAACCATAACATATTTTTCTCAATGATGAAATGTTTAACAAAAAAACATTTATATTTTTCCATTTCAAATATTGGATCGATGTATTTTCGTTTCAGATCAAATATAAACATTTATAAATTAAGGAATACAATGCATATTATTGTTAAAAATACCCACCCGATGGAATACGGTTATTCAAATAAACAAAATGTCAATATTATCGTTCTGAGAAGCATATAAATGAAGAGAACAACTTGGAATTCGTCAGATTGAAATAGTGTTCTCTGTACATCAACACTTATTAGTTTTTGAACAGGTTTTGAAGAAAAAGGGTAAGAAAACACCATTGATACATTACGCATATTGGTGATTCAACATTTTCTAAATATTTTCAATTGAATGTTGATCATTTTTCCTTTTGTTCAGTAAAGCATGTTGAACGGTTACTATGTTACTATTTAATTCCACTTCAAGAAAAACTGAACACAAATACTCATTTTTTCATCGATAGATACAATGGCAGCTACCAAAACCACCGTCTTCCTCTTGCTCATTGTAGCCATGATGGTCGTTACCATCACTGAAGCTGCAACTCGTGTCGGACCTTGCGATCAAGTTTGCAGCAGAATCGTCCCGGAAAGAAACGAGTGCTGTAGAGCTCACGGATACTCCGGATACTCCAGATGCAGTGGTGGAAGAATGTATTGTTCCTAATCATTTCGGTCAATATATCTCTCCTATTGAGATAGAGTGAGAAGAAAATATGATAATCATCAATTCAAATTTCAATGGAAACTCTCATCAGAATTAATAAAGCTCATAGCATGCAATTTCTCCAGTTTTTCATTAAATGGTATGAATTCCACTTATTCCAAGCTCATACTTCTGAACAACAGTTTCATTGTTGATTATTTGAATTTCGTGAGGAATTATAATCGACTCTTGATCGACTTCGGAATGAAATCCATCAATAATACCGGTTCATTATCATCTTCCATATCAGGTTAAAATTCATAACCATTCCGAAATAGGACCGATAATTGAATATTTCAGAATCTTTCTGTGTCAAGAAAACGGAACGAAACAAATTCAAACCTCATGGAAACGATTTTTGCGGGTTTCTGAATACGAAGTGGTTCGAACAAATCTATTCTATTCTCATCTTTATTTAATTATCCCTTCTCATCAGGAATCAATTTCTAGATTTTTTTTTATTTTTTTCATTTTATCAAATGATGAATTGAAATAATGAATAATGAAGCAGTCGCAATCTACAAACGAGTATGTTTTAGGTTAAACTGTAAACCATCTTTCAAAATACAAGGAGTTTTTCAACAAATTGAGCTTCTTCAAGCTGAAGATTGATTTTTTCAAGGGTAATTTTTGAGGACCATGTATAATGGATTCTCGCAAACTAGTATGATACTCACTAGTTCAATTTATGTACAGAAAGAAATTGAGAATTTTGGTCATTATATCATAATTTATCATTACATCATTCGACTACAGATTTCTTTTTTTCATTCAATTCTTTTCTAAAATGAGATATGGGAGTATAGTATGTAGATCATCCTATAATATATGCATATTGATATTATCATAATCACTCAATATACCGTGAACATGAAGAATAACGAGTTACAAATTTAAGCGAGTATGGAATATATGCTTTTGATTCGAAGAAATGTTTTTCTCAAAAAATGAGTCGCATATCCACTTATTTACTCCATTGGTTCATTGTTTCCTCATTTCAAATGTAATTAAATACCGTCCATGATATAAACAGAGAAAAATGCTGAGGCAATTGAAAAATGCAGTGTTTATCTGGAAATTCCCAATCTTCAATCCATTTATGTGAATAAACAAACAATTATCCGTTTCGATTGCATCGAGAAGTATATAAATAGTGAGGAAAATATATCGTTCATCATACTACAGAAGTGCATCTACATTGTCATTTCGTGAATATTTGAAGAGTAAAGTGAACAGGTAAGAAAGAATCCCATGGAATTTTTCGTTGGTGAAACGATATATACTGTTGATTTTTTCATGTTCGGAGATTGTATGGAATGATAAATGTATTAATTAACTTATTCTCAGAAATATTTGTTTCAATATATTATTTAAATTAACACTATGGTATAATCAAATGCATTTTTCCTGATCGAAAGAATTCATTGCTAAAAGCTCTGTAATTTTCAGAATACATGAATATTATATATTTGAAATCATTTTCTCAATAATGGTACGATGCTTCCAGGATATTTTTTTCTCATGGATTTTTTTTTTCAAATAAAACAATACTTGTTGGTGAAGAGTTTTTAATCTGAACTGTGTCAATATAGTGACTAGGATTGAAATCACAATCTCACTGTTTTCACATACAAAGATAATCACATGATTCTGAATTAACTAATAATTCATGGACCCCCTTTTGAACCTGGTACACACGATTATAAGTTTCCAAATTCCAAATTTCCTGTCGTCGGATATCACTTTCCATTTCATTTTATGCACCAGCTGCTATTTTGAGTCTGAGACTTTTCTCAGCTGAAATGACTTTGACTGTTTTCATTATACTATTATTCAATGATTGAAACTATCGAAGATAGATCAGATTGAGATTAACTCCTTTGTTGAGATATAAGAGTTTGTAAGGACAACAAGGAAATAAAAATAATATAAAATAACCTCCATTGGCATTTTATTAATTTAAACTTCTCTAGCGAAGCATTTCAGGGAACTTTCGTGTGAAAATTAGAGAGTAGCTTTCGGCAAAATATCTTATCATCTCCACATATACTCACAAGAACATTGGCATGTTCGGTTATGTGAACTGTGTGTATCTAAAAGAAATTCGTTCAAAGTTCTCAGAGAAAACTCTGTCCAACTGCTAGAAATGCTAGTTTGTGCCAGAGATAGTCTAGTAATGGAGAACAATTGGTACATTTTTTATAGGGAAAGGGGAATCTTTTTCAATTAACTACTGAGATACCAGTTGAAAATACGATATTCAATTAGTGTTCTATTTCATGAAATTCTCACATTTGTACAGTGATTCCAATTTCTTCACAGTTGCGTTGATATATAATGAAACAATCGTTGTGATTTTTTCAAAAATCATAACATTCATATCAATCTTGAAGTTGCCCTGAATAATATACTCCTGATGGTGAAATATCATTTTTCAGCAGATACAATGGCAGCTATTAAGACCACCGTCTTCCTCCTGCTCATCGTAGCCATGATGGTCATCACCATCACTGAAGCTGCTTCTCGAGTTGGACCTTGCGACCAAGTCTGCGACAGAATCGTACCGGAAAGAAACGAATGCTGTAGATCTCATGGATACTCCGGCTACTCTCATTGTGGTGGCGGAATGTATTGTTTTTAATCGTTGTTTTCCTGATATATAACTCCTTGGTATGCAAAATGAACGAAAAATATTATTATCTGTTTATAACTAACGTACCCAGACTATCATCATTAAATGTTTCAACATGATGAGTTGACCGGATTTCATTAACTGGACCTCAAGCAAATGAACGAAAATCTCATTTTGAATTTATAACGACGAGCTTGTGAATGAACAGACTGTGTGATTCAAAACTGAAATCACTATTACGAAAAAAAAACTGCTGAAACTCGAAACATACTGAGAGTTTGATTCGAAGAAAATACTCCTTTTAAAAATCCGACAAATTATTCCTGATCAGACTGTATAGGTTTTGCTGATTTCGAACTAAGAGTTAGAAAATCATTGAGATATTGGTGAGGACTTTTTCATGCCCTCATCAGAATCAAATAGAGTTGTTAATATTTATAAGAATAGAAATATCTTTTGGAAATTTCATTGAAGTTTTGTACCTAACAACTGAAAGTACCATATCCCATATCGATCATTCATGGCAAGTTATGTATTGTCCGAAATTTTCGTGATTCCATTCGAATCATAGGATTTGGAACTCGTCAAGTTATAAATCTTTTATATTTGTTTATTTATTCATTCATTTATATAAAGGAATACAAACAGCACGAGCCCAAAACAGTTCTCAAACATTGACATAACAACATTAACTAAACTAGGAAAAACAGTGGTTTATACAATACATACATAAGTTGAAGAAAACATGAGAAGGTGAAAATGAAAATGTGCCACATGCTCACAATATTCTGAGGTTTGAAAGGAAATATGATTTGAGTTTATTCACAAAGGTGGTAGAGGAATCACGAAATATGTCTATGTCAATCATATTGGATATGGAATTGTAGTTTTTGAGACAACGATGATGAGGGGAGTTCAGATAATGATTTGCGTTTGCCATTGTTGTGTGGAATAATTGTCCACGACGAGTGGGATATTGCGGAACGATAAAGTAGATGTAATTATTTATTGGCACTGAGTCTATCATATTATTTACCAATTTGAAAGAATATTTTGTATCAGCAATGTCTCTTCTATTTTCAAGAGGTAGTAAATTTAATTTTTTTCTGATGCAATGATTTTCAATATGAGGGATGCCATGAAAGTATTCATTCTTGATATAATGGATAAATTTGTTTTGAATATTTTCTGATTGTTTAATATATATAATATACTGAGGGTTCCATATTGTAGATGCATAACTCAAGGTGCTATTTACGTAAGCCATGAAAAGGGTACGATAACAGTTGTTGGATCTTTGAAATTGTAACATGTTCTGATAATGAACCCTAGCATTCGATTTGCTTTTTTGGAAATGAAGGAAATATGCTTATGAAACAGCATTTTGTTATCAAAGATAATTCCCAAATCTTTCACTTCCTCGCGAGTGTCGAGATAATGGTTTGATAGTCTATAATTAAAAATAATTTGGTCATTATTTTTGCTGAAAGTTATTGGATGGCATTTGCTGAAATTCAAATATAGAGCGTTTTCAATGCAATATGAATAGAGTCTGTCTAAATCTTGTTGGATCGAGGAAGTATCCAGCGGGTTCGTAATACTGTGAAAGATCTTCAAACCATCGGCGTACATTAGGAACCTTGAGAACTTGAAACATTTCGAAATATCGTTTATGTAAGTATTAAAAAGGAGGGGTCCCAGGTGTGATCCTTGGGGTACACCCGATGTGAAGGAATGCATTTTATATGCTTCGGGAATCACTGGTGAGCTTCTAACACATCAATAGTGGATTCAGAAATGTGAACGGCTTACTTCTTATTCGGTTTAATCAATGCAACCCCAGAAATATTCAATTGAATTTTTACAAATCATTTAAATATCAATGAAACTGTGATTGCAAATCGTGACTTCCTGATAAGGTGAAACACAAAATTTTGAAAATCTCTCATGAGTATATCATCGTCACAATTATATCCAAAAAATATCTACCAGTCTCTACATTCTGGAGGCTAATATTATATTTTTCAATTACCAGATTATGTTGTGAAACAAGGTTTGAATGAATCCAGTCTTGAAGGACCAGGATGAACTGACATTAATCATTCGCTATCATCTATAAGTGCGCTTTCAACGAGATATTAGGGGATTGGCCCATAAATTCAGAATTGACATGTTTCTGGGATCCTATTAGCGAAATTGATCGAGGTTGCTACAGACATAATCGCTGACATCCAACAGTGCGGATCAGTAGCCCATCTCTCTCGAAGCTGATGACTCTCGTCTCCTGATCCCTTACTAATGAATGAAGTATAATTAATGCGGTAATCAATCGATTTCGTAAGGGTTACCACATCTCAAAATACGACTAGAAAAGAAACTGGACTAGGTAGAGTATAAGAAAGTTATTATTTGATTACCAAAGCTGTAAAAACGTCGAAAAATTCAAAGATGTGTACAGTTTTTTTAGTTATTATGTTCGAATTGACGTTCTCAAAAAATGAATCAAAATGAGTTCGAAACTCTGTTCGATTGTGCATTTAGCTGAAATTGCTTCATTCCAAAATGTGTACAAAGTTATCGAGTGAACACGGTGTATCTCTAGAAAGTATTTTGGGACGCCTGTTATCAATAATTCATATGAATGTTCTCAGTTCTCACAAAAATGCAGACTATTTATATGTGACATAGGATACAAAACTTCTTCAGACTCTCTAAGTACATCACTTGTATTTCATCTTGTATAGCCGGAGCATTGTTTTGGTGATAGTATCCCTTCTATACACGTCACTCATCGTTCATTTCTCATCTTATCAAGCTATGGAATACAGATGAAATTGAGGTTACAAATATCACAAAATTTGAGAATGAAGTTTTAATATTGTTACATCCATACTCTAGTGAAAATGATATTGGCAAATTCAAAATGCATATCGTTAAGGCAGAGTGTTGAAAAACAAACATGGTTGATATTGAAGTTCCCAATTATTCGTATATTTAAATCTCAATAATATTTGAATACGGGATTTATTGAAAAGTCTTTTTCCCATCGATTATCGAAATTTTTGTCAGGAATCTCAATACCTTAATGGCTAATGAACGTACTTCCATTATTTATCCCGCATTTCACAGTCAAAAAAATCAGTGGGACAAAAGGTGTTCAGTTGAAAAATAAATTCTGCATGTGCATTTCTCTCTAAACTGATTCTTCTTTCCTTAATCTCTGCTAATGAACGCAAATGATCAATATATATTATATCATGAATCTACCAATAGCCAACCTAGATTTCTGAATATCCATAATCAAAGTGAGTGCATCCTACTTCACTTTGCTTTATTAATCTGTTCGTTCCTTCCATCAAGGACATGACAATTCGAATCAGAAACGCAAATGAGCTATATTCTACTCAGATTCAAATGATTCTTAGGAAGATCGTTGTAGGCTCGACATTGAACTGCACTTCCATATCCCTCCTTTGGATTAATTGAAGTGGAGGATGTGGATAACTGCTCCCACTGAAATTTAAACGCACTCTTCATGCTTGGGTACCAATTTTCTGACACGATAAAATTCAAATATCGTGTTATTACGATCTTACATTTCGGACCCTTAATGACCTTTTATTTTTCGACTACGATTTTAACGTTTGCCATAAGAACTTTTGGAACACGAAACAAATCTGTATTGTTCATTAACATAAAACTGTATGGAATCGATGTAATAATATATTTTGAAGAATAATTCGATGTTCCAAAGTACTCCTTTTCTATTATTCAAGAACTATCAGAAAAACTTGTCGAAACCATATTTCTCCTGTAACAACAATCTGGAAATAACGGAAAATGCCATATGGAACGAGACGTGTGAACCATATTTCGTTCCTTCTGAATTTCACGTTCATCAAATTGAACCGATGGAATGTAGAAATTCAGTTGGTCATATACGTGATGCAACTTTTCTTTATTGGAGTAGTTTCAAACTGAACAACTACATCACGTGGGGCACAAGTAGAATACAGAATGAGCATGAAACAGTATTATATTCTTCATAAGTTCGTAGTATAGGTTGGATATTAAAAAGTATTGGGCTTTACATTTCTATAAATATATCACATATGGTTAGAGGGAGAAGCTCGTATCTCCGAATTTTCAATATTTGCTGATATCATTCGAAACTGAGTTATATCATTGATATTAGTTCAATATTTCCAAAACACTATGTAATTCAGATGAAAATTCTACGTCAATACGAAACATGACTCTTCGCATTCAAAAAAATGCAATAAAAAATACAGGTCCGTATTTGAAAATTAAAAGTTGAGAGTGGCCCAATAAATACGATAACCTTTATATAATTTTCATTCAGATATATGGATAGCCCACAGAAAGTTGCTATGACAAAGTGGCAACATTTAAAAAAAAATCTTCGTGAAATAAAAAGATATAGGCAAAAGAAGAATTTCGAAATTTTCGATTTTTCCTGTATAACTCCAGAACTAAAGAAGCTAGGTCAGATTTTTTTTATCCATATAGTTGACCTCTGAAATATGCTACTTTGCCCCAATTTAACTATCTCTCTATCTCTTACCTTTATCGAAATCCCCATGCATAGACTCGAATTTGAATAGCCCTGTATAAATATTGAACTATACTTTTTCCTGTACTTCACCTTCAGAAAGCTCGTTACACATTTTTGACTAACCCCGTATAAGAATCTCTGACATTATAAAATCAGCGTATTTATTAGACAGTACCCAACCAAAACATCTCAAAAATCTTCCAGAGATATTGATCGATACATTTCCAATTCATTGTACTGAAGACACTGTATACATATTTACTTAGCACTCAACTCAAAAACTTTAGAAGTTCATTTTGGTGGTATAGACGAGCAAGCAGGTGGAATATAAATAAAGTGACATTCGAGGTCGTCTTTCTCTATTTCTCGGCTTTCAATACTTCAAAGGTTTTGTTATGAAATATTCATATTAAATTTCGTCGTATCCTCCTCCATCTGTTCCATTTCTGTTTCTCGAATGCACCAGAAAACTAGAGCATACGTAAAGAGGAAGAAATGAAACGACTCGCGATGAGTTTTCAGTGGGAATTCCCACACTTAAACAAGATACAAGCTCGATAGACTGAATAATTCAATTGGTAGGAAATGCGAGGGTTTGGTTTTGTTGAAAGTAAGAATAGTGATTCGTGTGTGTATCAGTATCGATATGTTTTTTATAAGCACTCAATTCTCCCAAGCGTGTTAGAATACCTCGACAGTATTGGAGACAGTAAAGTTGCTCATTCAACTTCGATTACTGATCTGGATAACATGATGGTAAAGAATGAAATATTTCTTTCATTAAAGTATTCCACGATTTTTTGAGTAGTAATGAAAATCGGTGTGATAAGTTATGGGTAAATTTTCATCGCTTGTCAAATGAATACTGATGTTCAATGTGCATTCGAACACTCAACGACAATTATAGAAAATATGTACGTTAACTGGTTTTCAGAAAACTTTTTTCAATAGGTGACGGGAAAATCAATAAAAATAAATATATTTGTTCCAATTAACCATCATTATCATGGGTATTCAACTTTTGAATGCTGACTTAGTGTAGGATGGCCCATCGGTGAAGTATAAGTGAGTAGAATAACTCTGAAAAAAGATTTTCGGTCAATTTATTTTATATTCACGCAGTTGAACCATCCTGAAATATATTTTGTATACAGGGTGACTCTCGTATATCCGTTCATCATCCAATCCAGCATGAAATTCTGCATCCAATCACACCACATTTTTTCATTGATTGTCAAACTAGACCTAAAAATAAGATTCTGACCATATTTGGTGCATTGTGAATGCTGCCAAAAAACGTCTCCAGTTATAAGTAAGTGATCTCATCTGGTGAAGGATGGCTGAAATATCTGAATATAGTGAGAGTCTTGGTTTGTATACACTATACAGGATATTTTTTGGATAAGCATCAATTGAGGAGATTTCAATCAGCAAAATTTCACATCCTAATGGGCCACTGTGTATGAAATAAGATGGAAAGCCAACATTCGTAGAATGATACACCCTATACATTCTATATCGAATGAGTAATCAGCAATAATCTACTATTCGAATCTGATTGACATCCCCAATGGAATCGAATCATTTGGAATCGAAACTTTTCTCTCTCACTTATCCATGGTTGAACAAAACGAATGAGAAATCATGTAATACCACTCCATTTATAAATATAATGATACCATTTGCGAATCTGAAATGTAGCAATTGTCTGTGAAATTTAAATAGAATTTAACGTAAATCAAAGGCATAAAAGATCAGAAATAGTGGTATGATTCAACGTTCCGAACATATTGGTCGATACGTTCCAGAGTGAACTAGTTTCAACAGGTAATGAAATTAATCCTTCTGCAAATAATTTATTAAAACAACGTTTGGATGAGGTAGAAGCTAACAAAACAGAATCCATGTCAACAAGACAAAACACGACAAACAGCCAATGAACTTTCCGTTTCATATTTTGTGATAGTAAACGTGACTTTTCTGTGATGTATATAATATACATGGAGTATCGTATAAATCCATTTTATTCATCCTGTATCATGAATCCACTTGTATATAGAAACTCCCACTTTCTGATATACATAATTGTTAGCAACATTCTGTTCTCCGAACTGATACATGAACAGCACTTTATAATACGTTGTATGTGCCTGTGAACGTGTTGGAATTTATCAAGAGGAAGTGATCGTATATAACAGAAACTTAGTAATGGAATACACCTACCTCTGATTTGTATTACACCTGGCAATTTATCAAATCGATAACAATTCTCAAATGTAAGTGGGATGAACTATCAACTTTGATATTGATCTTGTCACATTGTATATGCTTGATATCTGAGGCAATAGACAATGGAGAACTGAATTATTATCATATTTGCCATTAATCACAAACAAACATTAACAGTGTTGAACTTGACTTCTCTAAGATACGAGGTGAGGTAGTATTGAATCAACTGAGAAATCAAGAATTTGAATTAATATCAGTATGGTCATTTTCACGTTCATCACTCTGTGAAATGAAATGCAGAAGTTGACAATTTCATATTGAAAATGGAGCGATTGCTACGTATGTGTCAATACATAATCGAGGTTTAATTTCTTCAAGGTTTCAGAATGCATATTTTTACGATATCAATCGATGCTATCAATGTCATTCTCGATATCCTCATCCGCTTATTTATATACAATTCGTGGTGACACGATACCACAGAATGTTTGTACCATGCTTCGTATTGGAGATACACAGCGAATCTAAAAATATACAATTACAGGTATTCCCTTGTTTTTTTTCATAAAAGTATAAACAAAAATCAGTATATCATTTTCCAAGGATTTTTCGTACAAAAAAAGAAAATGAATTAAATTAAATACAATCAAACACGCTTATACGCAACCACAAGTAAGAATCAGAAAAATTAAAATATAAAAATCATAAAAACATTCAATGGGTCAGCAAAAACAAGTTCTGAAAAATTTACCACTATCATCTCATGGTAAGTATGAGTTTATGATATATTGGGGAGTGTTCAAGTGTATTCAATTCTCTCCTAAATGAGTAGAATGACCAGCATTCCTGGTTACTTTTGAGTAGGGTATCGAATAGGTTTGCACCTAAATGATGATAATTTTTTTGTCCATTGGTCCTGTGTATTCGAAGACATTGAAATCCCTAAGAATAGAAGAGATATCCCATAAGGACATCAGAAATTGAACAGACTGTGCGATGTTTGCATTGCTTTCTCTTGGTTGAAGTGGAGTTAAAAATGAAACCAGGGTGAAGTCTAAGAAGAAGATGAGGTCTGGAATATAATTTTTGAAGTTATTTCACTTGAATTCGCTCAAAACTGCAATTCAATTTTTTGCTCATTATAAGTAATTCAGATCACACGACTCCATTATATCCGATCTGGAATAGCTAGTTGATAATTGCTCTTTCATTACACACTAATTCACCACTTTGAGCTATGCTGGATTTTATCAAAAACCTAAATATCGCGTGTGGGAATATCGATCAATGAATGGCGCATTGACGCTCCATAATTGTTTCAAAGTGAGAACACATTTCGCATTCCTTGGAATTGAATATTCTCCTGAACTTCAACGAGATTACTAGATGAAATGAAAATTCGCTTCGTGGGAAGTTGATGAAGGTCGATTCGATATCCATAAAACAAGGGATGTCTTCTGGTGACAACGGTTCACAGACAAAACATCGTTATTTGTGTGACATTCAAGTGAGAAACCGCATTCTCCACTCGTAGCTCACGATGTCTTCCTTAAAGACTATATACGGGATGTGTGATGCTATGGGGAAATATCTCAAGAAAGGAAGTCCATGTAGATCAAGTATATTGATTGTTTCCAATTATTATCATCAATTATCGCAGCTTTTCAACGGGGGAAAGAAAACGTTGGGTTTTTATTTGTCGTACTAAAAACTGCGAATGCAGGAAAAATTAAATGATGGAAACCTACTATGGGTGAATATTGATGAACAATTCATTTGTGAACATTATTTCATTTTCGATAAGGAATATAAATTCAAAGTGTATTAGTTGAAATGAATCACTATCATGTATTGAGGAACAGTAACCATTAAAAAATTCAATCGCTCTCATAACAGAAATGAGAAAACTAAATGGGAATTCCATCAATTCTGGAAAGAAATTCTGGGAAACCTATTTTTATTCTCAATACGTTTTTATTAGCTTCACTTGAGCTTGATCATTGTGCGAGAGTAAGTTTTAGTCAACTCAAAACGTCTTCTAGCGTAGGTTCGAATCCAGTCCATTGTCGAGAAAATTAAACTTAAAAATGAAAAATATAGTTTAGAAAACTAGAAAACACGCTTCATTGATGAACTGAAAAGGCAAAAATGATTGATGATATAGTAATAAATTGGTCAGGACAAATATTGTAATTGTAAAAGAACTTTGGGGTGCTTTATAAAAATAGATCTTTGTCCTCATTTCACAAGAACAATATTTTTCGTTTTATTCCTATGATAACTATCATTCTTATCTCTTCAGATGATTATTAAAGTGAATTTTATTGTTTTCTCAAACTATATTCATTTCACTTCCTCAAATGGAGAGGCAAATATTGAGAGTCAGTACTATTAGACAATTCATAAAAGGCTAAGTATGAAGTGCATATTCGACTTCAGTATCTTAAGCAGTGTGACTGATCATTCTGTGTTCCATCGCACAAGAATATAGCCGTTCTTTTTGAATGCGCTACACCCTATCACGAAACACCCTCAATAAACATTCTTCTTTGGTATTTCATGAAGGGAGGTTAATATTCCCTGTTAGATGGAACACTTGAAAGGAGAAACGGTTGATGATCATCAATCATGCCTGCAGTTTCTCTCTAGATTACATCAATCTCTTCAGGACATGTGTTCTACTCCCTGATTCGTATGGAGACAAAAACCAGCGTTCCCAACGAAGTTCGATGGAAACTTTGCGGAACTCATTAAACCATACCAAACTTTCCATCGATACTATGAGAATTCTGAACCATTCAAGGAATAATATTTGATGAGCAGACTTGGGAAAAAAGTTTGTAAACATTGTTGAATTATCTGGAAACGTCTGAAGTTTAGATATTTATCCAAACGAGAATTCTTTTCGACAGAAACGATTCTCGAGTTCCTAAATGTGATCGGAGCATTTTTTTGATAAGTACGTCATTAAGGAATAATTGGATATTGACCTTGAGCAGAATAAATTTCCTCATACCACCAAGAGAAGAATAATATAATTATAATACTCTTTCAATTCTCAAGGTATTGTGGATAGTGACATAAACTTTGCTTCGATCTAGTCACCTCCTCAGCATTCAGCAACCCCATCTGAAATGATTTTGAATAGGAGAACTCCACTTGGTCTATATCTTGGAAAGTCAGGAGTGAAACCATAAAAATAACATAGATGATGATAACTGATGATGATTAGGGGCTCTGAACATTTTCTCATAATGAAATGAATAGTATTGTCAATTCCATATATTATCCAATGGGATGCTCGAAATGTCTGAAATTTGTTTGAAAATAGTCTAGAACTACAAAGAGTTGTCTGAGATTTAGTAGAGATCAGATAAGATCAGTAAAAGGTCTGCTTACGGGACATAGTGAGGCATAAACTACAGAAGAGTAACGCAATCAGAGAAATCTGATTTGAACCTAGAGAACGTGGGAACCTTGAGACCTAGTGACCTTTGTTGAATACTCAAAGGTACTACTGAGGTGATAATCCTGTAGTACAATATTCAGACCTCTTCAGCAAAATGAAAAAAAGTTTCTTTGACTTTTTGAACTAAATTTACATTTATCATTGGAAATGACAACAGTTTTTCGTTTACTATGAAGGCTAGTCTACAACTTTGTATCCTCATTTCTCACCGAGTATAAACCGATTCAATTTGAGCTCTAATAACGATTGGTAGAAACAATTTGTCCAACTCTCTCGAACGTTTTCCCCAAATTTTATGTTCACGCCTGCTTCACTCTACCAACCGCAGTCAACTCGGAATCCACCGATTTATTCATGTCGTAAAATAAACATGACCGAAATAGGAGTCGTACGTTTCCAGGAATACCGTGAGAAATAGAAATTCGGACCTCACAAAGGCTGCCACTGAAGGGCTAAAATAATGCCCAGATAAAATCGATGGACTTTGTTGGAGTCGAGGTACAAGGGTCCGGTCCACGCCTTCGGTGCTCCGGAAAGTGCGAATCGCCTGGATTTAATATATTAGCAGGACGTGGATGCACCAAGCACGTGGTCACTTTTTACGTCCTTCTTTGTACTCGTATCAAGGCAGAGCAGATTTTCTGCGGGTATGTCTCAGAATACTGGAGTGAAAGTTATCCGTTCTCTAAACATGAGAATATTTATGGAAACATGCCCCGCCACGTTCTTACATTTTTGGTATAGCGGAAACAGCAACTTTGTGTCATATTGCAACACAATTTCTTGTCGACTACTACTCTACTGTGAAGGTATAACGCAAATCTGTAACGTATGATGATATAGTTCAAAATATGTTCAGCGTCTTTCACTCCAGAGGTATAGAGAAACAATTCAAATTATATTCACGTTCACATCGATTTTGAAACTGTAGATCCAAATTATCTAATGAAGGATCTAAAAACAAAGAACAGGCATCGAAATGGATTGAAAACCAAAGGAAATGACGAAGAAAATTAGACATACTGAGTATATAGGCAAAACTGTGAACTCGTTATGAAATTAAACAATCAGAACGAGGATAATCGGTGATCAACATTTGAAATTCTGAAGAATGAAATGAAAACCCCGACTATACGGTCTCTGTCTATATCAATATAATGTGAGACTTCTCTTTCTCAGAAACTGACGCCATTTTTGTTATTCTGAATATAATACAATGAAAAATATTCCGAAATTCGATTCTTCCAAATAAAAACCCAATTTCATTTAAGTCAATTCTACTCTGGAAGTAAATGCAAATCCTACTTCACTTCCATTCTTTGACTCAGAAATTCGGACATATTCCATAATATTTACTGTCAGATTCATCATGTAAAGAAGAGTGATATGGCTTATGTTGGGTATAATGGAAGAGATTTCGTTATTTCATTACTAATTAATGGAAATGTAATGAAGTCTTCACGATAATATTTGGATCTTGTACTACAGGAAATACTGGAAAACCAAAATCATCTCCATTTACAATCCAGCTCTGAGATATAAACCGACATTATTTTTCTGCATATATATTATAGATATAGTGGAAACATAATATGTCCAATTGATGATTTTATGTCACTGTCACAATTACAGTGACATGTACTAAGGCTATAATTCTAACGGAAACGTCTATGTTCCCATTCCTACACTTTATATTTACATGTGTACATGTCAAAATAACAGCAGACTAATAGGATAACTAGTGTTATTCGATAATAATTGTTGAATATGCAGAGATTTGATTTGTTGTCCAACATGGACAGAAGCATTTCATTTATGAGCAAGGCAATTTTTATTTCGTCAAATACAACTACTATGGGGATGATTTATGAACCCTTTCATCAAAATGGACAGTTTCGAGTTGACTTACGGTTCATGACAAAGGCTATCATCATGACTATAATGCAGGAGTTGACCCTAGGAGTGGATATTCAATCTCATGAATGACACAAAGACAATACGCAATGAATATTCACTAAGCCATGGGTAAATTACAATAACTCAGTATCTTGTGAGGCTTCTGTCAGATAACAGGCGCGATATCTCGAACTTTACACCCAAGCTACCCAACTCTACCTCTTCCATTTGCTTTTCAATATTAACTTCTGTTCCGTGAAGAGGGTTCGATAATTTGACATTCGGTTTGTTCTACCAGAGGTTGCAAATTGTTTGGAATCGCTTTGTTGTACGTGTTTCAACAGATGAGGACAACTAGAGTATGTTCTAGGAACGAAATAATCAAGTATCAGACTGGTTGAAAATCTTCAAAGCTATCCAGTATTGTTTGTGGAAGAATTTCAATCCGTCCAGTATGAAATGCCATAACAAACCTTTTGTATAGACGTCCTCTCAGCTTATTCTGTTCATGGACATACAATTATATTAGACTCATCTGTTCTGATGTTAGGTATCGTATCTCTTCAAGATCCTTCGTAAAGATTCTTGACGGTTGGAAGCCAGTTGTGAACAATAGAGTAGGTAGCCATTAAATGGTATAAAATCCATATAAAGCATTGCCCATTATTTGATTTATGATACACAAAGAATAGGAAGGAATGCATCTCATGTATTCAAGTTATCTGTCTCACAGGGAATTCATATTTACCATCGGATATTTCGCGAAAGCAAACTTCCCCGAATACCTCTTATCGAAAAACCACCCCGGAATGCTCTGTGTGTAAATATGGCGACGTGCGATAACAATGAGAAGTTCTCCAACATTTTTTCCTGGGCGGACGAGTTTCCAGGAAAAGCTTGTATTGAAATTTTATGTTTATATTCTCACGTTTCTTCCATATTTCCTGTCTTATCTTGTCTAAGAGTGGAATAATATTCGAGTCATGCTATCAACTTGAAACAATAAAATCTACTTTATTTTTCATGATGACCGATTGGTATTATAGATAAAGCTTGAATAAATTATATAGTAATAACAAATGATACTACTGATATACAGCAATCAAATATTGAAGCTTGCACGAAGGAACCATATATACAGGGTGGCCCAACGAAAACATATCGGAAGGTATAACTACCAGGAAGAGATTTTATCGAGAAACTAGCTGGAATCAACACAAACAGAAAAAAAAGCTAATTGTTCTTTGGAAAATATTCTCAACGTTAACTTTTACAAAACGGTAAGTTCTTGAGCGAAATCGATTTACTTTGTGTGTTTTGGATATTGAGAAATGCACTAGCGACATTTCCAATGTCCATTTCTTTGCATTCCAATGTCCATTTCTTTGCAACGAGTAGACGGAATTTCAAAAATAAAAAAGCAGTGTATAGGGAATCAAAAAGGCTGTTCAACGAGGTATCATTTGATCCTCATTTTCATTTATTTGAAAAAATTTAGGGGATGCTACCCCCGTTTGGAAGGGTAAAGTTAGGGCTATACTTTTTGCGTCAAAAGTTGTCCTCCTCATATACAAAGTTGACGTGTTTCAGGTTATTCTCGATTGAATCTCTTCCTGGTAGTTGAACCTTCCGGTACGTTTTCGTTGGGCCAGCCTGTATAGTTGATAGTATGAATACAGAAATGAAGAATAGAAAGTCGAACATAAAGTGCAAAGAACCTACGTTTAGACGTCGAATTCGAAACCGTGGAGTCTGAAGTTAAAACTGTGAAAAATAAAAGCATTCCTGCTACCTATCCCAAAGTTCATTTCTTATTTTGTTTGTTCCTAATTTTTCCACTTTGGAATACATTTCTGAAATGAATAGTTTCTCTTAAACCTAATAATATGATTTTGGCATGTGTGAATGGAATGAAATCGTAAAAAGGGTGAATTATTTAAGGTCGTGTTTTCTTGAGCTGTAATTTGTCCCATAATACTTTCATTCCGCACGAGAACTTTCTATTACACTATATTTAGAGAATATCGACATAACAAGAAATACATGTGAGGTCGAGTGAATATTCCGTTTTGAAATAATGGATATAATATATATTCTGACAGAAAAAAAAAAGTTCGAGAATAGGTCTCGAAGACAATCGTAACACAATGAATCACTTTGAGATTGTATTATTAGAGTCATTATTTTGTCTGAATAAGTGACTGATAATCGTTGAATTCTGGATAAAAAAGGAAATAACAAAGGGAATCTCAGTTTATCGAATTATTTCCGCAAAGAAAACTTCAAATCATGGTCGATAAAATATGGAAAAGTGATTCCATATAGAAATTGGACTCCATGTTATCAACATAAAGTTGGGATTTTTTTTAAGCATCAATAGTACACAGGAACGAACAAGAACTCAACATATCAGATTGTACAGTGTGGAACAGCCAAATGGAAAAAATTCGATAACGAATAAATGAGAGCATGTTGGTAAAAACGCTTGGACACGTCGATTTGAATTGAAAAAAAATAAATATGGGGTGTCATGTGACAGTGGCCGATACCAACTTTCTTATTCTGAATACAACCCCCTGTATATGATTAGTTTTTTAGATTCTTCAGGAAATTCAAGAAATAATTCATGTACCTACTATGTCCCATACCCATCCTCAACTGTTTCGGAAATATTAAATGTTTTCGGATGTATTACAAAAATTAACTTAAAAGAATAAAAATCATTTCATTCCACAAATGATGTGCAGAACAACATCTCTCACATGTTTTCTTGTTTCGGCCACTACCACATGACACACCCTATATATTTTTTTTTTCAAATGCGCATCTAAAAATACAAATATACGTGTCCAAGCATTTTTTCCCAACTCGCTCTCATTTATTCGTTATAAAATTCATTCCATTTAGCTGTTTCACACTGTATATGAGATAATGACAAATGACAAATATCGCATTTGGAAAATAAAATTCGACCAAACAACCAAATCAACTGCAATGAATGCAACACCAAATTAGGATTAGTTCATAAATTCAAACTGAGAAATAGGTAAAGTTCACGTAACATCAAGACACATTAATAATCAAGTGAAAAGCGCTCGTACGATTCATTCCTCTGTCGACACTGTTGTGAATTTGATATGTCTCTGTTCATTCTGTTCATCCTGCTATATTTTGCCTCCAAATAGCTAAACAAGGTTTTATGAAAATAATTTATAAAAAAAACTTCTTGGATTTCCATGAAAACAAACACTAAATAACCAATGAACAACACAGAGATAAAAAAACAAACACAATTGAATCAAAATGGCATCATATACGTACGTAAATCATTCACTTGACACCTTATTCGTTTATATTTCTTGGAGTCTAATTGAAAGCCAAAAATAATAGGTATACCTACCGTTTCAAGTAACTGCAAACGAAACAACATAGAATACCTGATTGAAGCTATGGATGGGAACGAATTCAGGAAGAAACCAATTTATTGTCTTCGAAAATTCGATACGAATATTCCTCATCTAGTTTTCTGCATGCATGCTCTGGAGGTACCATTACGTGTACGGATAGACAACCGCCATTTTTTTTTCTCGTTATTCGAGGCCTCGTCTGTGAAACTGTTTGTCTTTTGATACAATCCACGATCCAATTTTTGATTCCGACGTAAGAACGAAAGTGCTGTTAGGCCAGATCATGCGTCATCCATGGGAATAAGTGGAAATCAGAAGGGACAATATCAGGAGAGAACGGCGGTTGGGGTAGGATGTCCCATTCCGAAGTTTTCAGGTATTTATTCACGACCTTGGAAACATGTGACCGAGAGTTGTTATGGGGAAGTATCATTTTGCCGTGCTGAGTATTATGGTCGTTATTCCTTTAACGCTCGACTCAAACGTATCAGTTGGGTTCGTTAGAGGGCTCCTGTGATGAATCTGCATCCTCGAACTTTTTCACGGAACCCGGATTCTCTTTGTCTTCTACGTCACACTGGCCATTTTTAAACTTTTCAAACTATTTTCAACACGTTCTTTCACTGATACAACTCTCATCGTAATTTTCTACAATCATTCGACGAGCTCCAGCCTTATTTTGAATCAAATAAAAAAAGCAATACTACTCGCAAATGACTCTTTTCTGGCTTGAAATTCGCCATTTTCATGCACGAAGAAAACAATGCACAGTAGACATAGAGAAGTGAGGTTATGACAAGCTATTTACTGATGCCTATTTGTACATCTGATAGTTTCAAATTGATCTGTTTGGATTTGTGCTGGCATGAATCTACGTTCCATCTGTTCAATTCTGTATGCATCCTGCTGATTTTCACATCACTTCGAATTCCCTCAAGAGTCTATGTAGATATTTATTGAAGTCATTATCAAGAGTGTGAACTAATGATCGATCCCACAGATTCCCACAAACAGAATAACTGATTTCTTCGATTTAGATGAAGAAAATCTAGATGGGCTGGATGTAAAAAATCACTATTCGATATTCCGTAGGGACTTTAGTTCCATGAAAAAGTTTCGTGTCGCCCTATTTCCAAGAACCGATTTCCAGCGAAATCTGAATTATTTATCGGGTCGATATCGATTACGCAACTAATTCCAAGTTTTCCCTAGTGGAGAGCAGATGTTTATCTAAATCGGGTTCGACATGCAGTACTAATAGCTTCTGCCGATTTCGTTCCATTCGTGTTCAAGAAACTATTTCAAACGAGACGAAAGCAACAGACATATGCTCAGAAAACAACCCAAACTTTCCACCTATCTCACTAGAGTTATTACTATCGAGGAAACACTTCACGATACGTTGGGCATTCAAGTATTCAACCACAATCTGAATTGGAATTCGATGTGAATGATTATGAAGGATTATGAAATACAGGATGTATTACGGAAATATCCTGAGCTAAAATATGACATTTGATAGTCGGTGTTGAAACATGTTATAAATATGTGGAATTGATTTTCATAATGTTGAAGACATACATTTCATGAACATATTTGCAAATAATATCTTGAGTAATAATTTCGTTTATTTGTTCAATGATCTATTTTTTTAATGAAATGAAAAGAGTCAAGTAAAAGTATCTGGTGTTACCTACGGAACGATCCATATAAAAAATTGATATCGATACACAAGCATCGGCATGGTTACTCTTAACAGAGCGTTTTCCTTTAATGAGCAGACTTCGTACAATGCTGAATTAATTATCCAGAAACGTCTTCAGTTTCAATATCAGCGAATTCAAAATTCTTGCCAAACAATCACTTCTACAGGGTAGCTCATTATTGTGGGGAAGTAAAATAACTCATTTAAGAATCAGAATACAAAAAAAAACTGATTCAAATTGAAGTTGTTATATTTGCTCAGATGAATAATTGAATATTTTGAAATATTCAGGGTATTCAGTCTAGGCGAAACAATACTGATATAACTCTTCTGATCGGGATACTATATTTATTACTAGTCCAAAATTTCGTTTCCAGTCTCATCTCAATTTTTTTCTAGAATTGCCGCGTCATCAGATTGAAGCGAATATCATAATATTATGACAATCTGGAGATAATTAGTGTACAAAAACTACTGCCAAAAAAAGTTCTTGAAAAGTGAACTAATTCTTTGAGTACATTTGCAGAGAATGTCATTTTTGCTAATCGAAATCTCCTGAATCGAAGCTTATCTGAAAAACATACTGTATCTGAAATGAGACTTCTACTCTGTTCAGACATTTCAGTCATCCTTCACCTATGTACTC
Organism: Plagiodera versicolora; assembly: GCA_037013635.1. NCBI lineage: Eukaryota > Metazoa > Arthropoda > Insecta > Coleoptera > Chrysomelidae > Plagiodera > Plagiodera versicolora. The sequence continues at coordinate 6,510,552 of CM072990.1, forward strand.
GCTTAATGGATTTGACAGCATCGCAATTTGAATAAAAATCTGAAAGATATCAATATATGCAGAATTTTGATGATATGTTGTTTCGTCAAGGCTGGACCCTCTGAATATGTGAAAAGATTTTAGGATTGTATATCTGCGATGATATAACAACAATAATGGTTCATCCTGTATATACATTGCTTGTGAATCTCAATGCATTTTGTTACTGGATAATTGAGACAATTATCTTTTTATTGTGAATAAAACACATGAAAAATACAGATTCTGAAGAACATGTCAGGATTTGAGGAGCAGATTTCTTTCGTTATTCAATTTAGTTGAATGGAAAACTCGTTTGAGGAATATTCGTTTCGAATAATGCAACCAACGTTTATTCGTATGCTTTTTCGGTGCTGTTTTGTGAAGTCTGTAGTTTGGGAGACAAAAAAAATCCAATAGACACATCCGAGGACTTTTCGTGTCTTAAATTCAACTCGATATTGCCGATTATTGGACTCAAATTTGGCTCTATAACTGCTACTCTCCAGTCCGCTATAAAATCAATATATCCCAATAAATATCCTCTCAAAAATCAAACGTTCTGATGGCATCATTTCAACGTCTCAGCTAATTCAATCAATTTCAATTTATTTCAGGATTTCGTCCCTCGAAATTTTGCATAAGTTATAAGCTAGAGAATCCTAAGCGTATCTTTGCACAAAGGGATGAACTGAATTTGCATTGATTAAATATTTGAATAAACCGTAGAAATCTAGAGAAATCCTCAGCGTATTATATATTGTATATGAGCTTCACCTTCTGCACTCAGACTTGAACGAATGAATGAAATATGTTTTGTGATTCGGTTAATACCGTTTATTATTCTAGTCAATGTTTATTCGTATTCAACCATACGATAAATAATTTTCTCTCTCATGGTTGATGGCTTGATCAACGATCGATTTCAAATTATCCTAGTTGGTGTTGGAACTAGAATAAACAATATTGATAATGATGATGACGATGATGATATGTCATTTGTAGAGTTCAGGATAGTATATGGAATAGGAGATTTGAGATGATTGATATTGATTATACCATAACTGATTTTGGTTTTATCATTATGATTGGAATTTTGATCGACATTGCACCGATATGTTCCTACCTATACTCATATCTTAGGTGTTTTTGATGTATTGATACTCTTCTGTTAGAATTTACCATAAACAGATGACTCAATATTTTGTTTTCACTCAATTCAGTATTGAAGGTATGTAATCTGCAATTCAAGAGGCCAGTTGTGTCGTCTTACATTATGTTTCAATACCTCAAGGTCACGATAAAAGTGTCAAGTTTACCATTGAAATCTTTATGATACTGATTGGGATAACAATACTCTATAATCATTTCAGATTGATAGTTTATCTGTTTCAATTCCAAAAAGAGAATAGATACGTCTAAACAAGAAAATTATCTATCTAATAGAAATCAACTGAATAAAGATTGAATTCACTTGTTGAGAATATGAATATTTTCTGTCGCAATTCTGAAGTCGCTTCAAAATGACTCGCAATCTCATCAATCGAAGATATTCATGTTTTCCAAAAACTGATTGTGATTCGATTTAATTCTGCTTCACCTCGGAAAGTTATAAAAATAAAATAAAAGTTCAGTGTTGTTGGTAATGTTCAACGGTTTTTCTCATATCTTCCATTATATTCAATTCAAAAAAATGAAAATTGTGCAACCTGATCTGCGATGCACGTTGATACATTATCGTTCGTGGCATTTTATGTTGTTGACGTCGGAAATGCTTCACCGGAGGGGATTTCCAAGAGATTATGCTTAATTGAACTATCCGTACAGCTCTAGGCGTTTCAATGCAGAACGTATTTATATATTTTGTGATCCCAAATATTGACTACGACGATTTTTGCAATTTAGGATGCAATTAATTCTTGTGAATTTTCTGAAGTGCACATTCCATTTTTCAGCAAAATGATATGTTTGGTTCAGACAATTTGGCAGATCACCAGAATCGATTGATGCATCTCATCTCATCAGATTCCCATTCAAGATGGCCACACTACCGCTAGTGGTAAAATTCATTCATTTTATAAAGCATTTTTTCTTATTCATTCCCAAGTTAAAAACCGAAATTGAAGATATATTCTATATCAAATTTCCTTTACTTGGGTCTCAACTTTTCTTGAGGGAGTATTCCGTTCTAGAAAATTGGAAAAAAATCAGACTTTCAAAAATATGCTCCCAAAGGGATTTTCCAAAATTGGAAGCATTTTGACACACAGCGGATTTAGGACGCCATTTTGTGAATCATTTTTTATTTTTTTCTGACCGACATCCAAGCTGCAGCGACATCTTCACCAATCAAGGAATTTTTGACTGCTTGAATATTTCACATATACAAAAAAAATCGATGAACATTATGAAGAAAAATTGATATAAAAATAAAAATATTTCGATTTTTTTTTCCAGTTCGAAAAATACCCCAAAAAGTAGGCATCTAGACCAACCCCGTTGAAATTGTTGATTTCTCCAGTATAGAAAGGTTTTATCGTTCCATGGTGAGTGGTAAAAATACTGAAAAGGGTCTATTCTTAGTTACATCTTATTCAGCAATAGTGAGGATAACTGTTATAACTTTTCAGAATTTTATTGTGAAACTGATATTTCATATTGTTAGGAGGCTCAGACGACAGCAAAACGATGAAAACAATTCAATAGAGCGATGCAGAAATGTGACAATTACTTGTACACTCTGAACTTCAGAACATTTCTCGCTTCTATGAGTTGGTTCGTCATGGGTGGCCACGCTAATTATGAAGGAACATATATCTTCGTATAGGTCACACTGACATAGAGAAAACAATCGAGTATCCGAACAATTGAATGACATTTGTGGAAAGAATAGAGCACTGGTTGAGTGAAAAACTATTGGACAAAATACTACGCACACCAATATTATGATAATAATCGTTTGTGAGGAGTTCTACATTTTTATATTTTCCCAGAAGAGGATGTGAAAAAGACAAAGGTTCATCTTCATCCCTGTTGATCTGTTTAATTTGCCAAATTTTCCATATGATCATGATCAAATGTCTGTCATTTGAAACTATAAAGTCTACCAAAAAAGACAACATACACTGCTTATCAAAAGTCTCCTTCCGTTTGCAACGATCATACATACACAAGTGAAACTTGGACACTGAATATAGAAGATTTCATTTGATCTCACTGTTCATTCAGAGTAGAAGTTTTGAACTCGGAATTGGGAATTTAAAAATGCAGCTGTATAATCTGTATTCTCAATGGAACATTTTTCCGATTGATTTATCTAATTCCTTCATATAACAAATATATATCGATAGAGACGAAAACGATTGGATCTTGTTCCAATATCAGAAAATGTCAGTTCCCTATATCCGTACCTAGATCGAAAGCAGCATCAGCAAAATTCACATATCCCCGAAATCCTACCCCCACCAAAACGATAAGTACAGATATTCCATCGGCCAAACAGTAATTCAATGTGGACTAATTTATTGGCTGGTTAGGTTGAACTTACGGACCAGAAAGTTGCAGCATCATCGGAACAATTTTCTTTTCCACTTACGGTGGATTCGCCGGGTTTTGAAGAGGTAATAACGAAGTTTCTTTCCGAATCTCGGAACGGCGCAGTACAGAATTCCTTCTCCGTCGAACATGTTATGTTGGAAAGGAAATTGCCACGGCGGTCACGGTTGCTTTTCGCACTTTTTCATCCAATTCTGTGTTCTGCGTTCTGGCACCAGGTGAAGATGATAATGGCCGTCATTTTCTTTATTATTCTCATGTGCCAAACGTAATTTCTAGAAGTTCGTCCTGTCTCCTAAGAGATCATATCCACGGAATCGAAAAAGTGGCGTGAAGGCAATTCACAACATAATATTTGTTCGCGTAAAAGCTACACTTCCCGTGATTATTTATTCTTATCGTCGGCTTCCACGTGATGATCGAATGGATTTGCCCAATTTATCATGTGGAGTATATTTACTCGAAGCAAAATATGAACTGAATACTACTCCTTTCTTGAGTAAACGTTTTTTCGATGTCGTTATACCAGAACAATTATGACTGATGGCTGTTCAATGATATGTGATTTTGAATTCTTCCAAAATCTAGTTTTCCCAAGCACTGATATCAATTAAATTTCAGTTCCTTAGTAGAGGGGAATCGAATCAATTGATAAGAAAACAACATTTTGATAACCATTTGAAAATGTTGGTGAACACCAATCGACGTTAGATCTGCTTTCAATGATTAAGATCTTCAGAATTAGTGAGTTATTATAATTAGAAATTTTGACCAATCATTATTGGCTTATGTGGTGAATGCATCTGCTGGTTAAAAAAATTTTCGTGTGTTAATCTGTACTGAGTAATTCCAATTGGATTCTTAATTATTGGTGATTTCGATAAATGACATCTTTCGAGTGAAAAAAACTATCAGCATTTTTCGGCTGCTTGCAATAATCGTAATCACATGATAATTGAATAGCAACTATTCTGATGAACTATATGAATAGAAAAAATCATTTTTTGTTCCTAAAACATGCCTTAGGCAACATGTTTCGAGATATTATCGAGATAAAATTGGAATAACTCGAAAAATAACATTTTTATTTTTCGTCACCTTGTAACTACTACATTTCTGGTAAACATAGTTGTTTTACTCAACGATGTAATACGTCATAAGCTAGTATGAACATATATAATTCTTTTGAAGGAGGAATGTTATTCCATTAGGTTTAGTAACAATTCTCCCAACAAAACTGTAGTTTTGATAGCATCTCGACATCATACACCAAAAAAGTTACAATAAATTCAGGGACCTTTGATCTGGAGAAAAGATATCTGACAGCATTGGAATATAATTTTTTAAAACACCAACTGTCACAATTTCATCCAGTCATCTGAAATTGATGCTCACGAAATTACCAATTACGATCATCCGAAACCATCACCCTGTGCAAGTGGCGAATACATTCAATTTGTTGGCGTGTCTGCGTAATTTCAACAGCTATTCATGGTGTGGTGGCCCAATCAAATTACAAGTTATCAGGTGAATCAAGCGTCAATTCCTGAAATGTGAATTGCGTGCCAGTTCTGGAAAGCAAACATCGTAGAATTTGGGCCAACACATACATAGAATAGTCGATTTACGAGCGCCAAAATCTCGATTTCGAATAGTTTCGTATCTCATGTATATGCAACAGAATTGCCATGGATGATATTGGGGAGAGTGAAACTTGAGTAACACCTACAATTGCAGATGCAGATATATCGATAAAAGGATACACATTCGCTCGAAGAAGAAGAGGCGTAGGTATGAGGTATGAGGAATCGAATCATTTGTGAATAATTTATTCACATTCACCCTGCTGAATAGTGATGAAGCTACTCGAAAATTGTGGTTGCAGATACTTATAATGCACTCAACTCGAGTGGTAATGATTTGAAATACATTTAGTGTCTGATAAAATTTATACACTTATGAACTGACATGTTCCATAAGTGAAGAATAGAAAACATCCATGAAATATCTGATTGTATGGTATAATGATGTCCGTATTCAATTCGATGAATCAATCAGCCATTGTGAACATTCGTTGGGTTAGTGTAGAAACATAAGAATCTTGAATATTTTTTTGCCTGTAAATCCTTTCATTTCATTGATATGAAAGTATTGTATTGATGATGCGATTTGATCTGAAGGAAAAAAGTATTAATTCTGAAAGATATAACTGTTTTTTTGCAGTGACCATCACAAATCATTGTAGACCGAATATTACGGATCGATTAGACGAAAGAACAGTTTGACCAATAACAAAGGTTGTAAATTTCCTGTTATGATTCAGTTAATTGGTCCGATATTCGTCGTACAAAACTGCTGAAATCTTTAAGTTACGTTCAACTTTGTATCGATCGTTAATCACCTAAAAAACGCAATGATCTCTTTGCTAAATCAATAATATCGATATGCCATCGTGGAAAAGGTATATGAATGATCCGAATACATTTTGTAACAGTGTGTAATGAATATGTAGTAAACATTTTTTAGAAATCTATATCAGCTTTGGTGCGGATTGAGGTATCACACCGGCATGTCCTGAGTACATTCATTGGAGAAAATCTGAAAAGAAAAGTTCCTTACCTCTGAAACAATATATAATCGGATGTAACTAAAACTTTCAAAATCAATCTTTTCTGTTTTTCAATAAATTAATTCAATGCTCTTCAATTCATTAACCTCTATGAAATCTTGGAAACTACTCGTAGATTTAAAACTCGCGAAGTATTCGTACCAAAATTCCGTTTACAATATCCTATCATTTCGTATATACAACCGAAATCAAGTATTGAATTTTCCTTTCAATTCAAGATTCTGATAATTATTGCTCTCCTAGTGAGGTCACCAATATCAGAAATCTGAATGCCAGTACTTCCAGGCTATATCAGTCATCACCAAAGTGTGAACTTTTCTTGGCTCTTTCAATCAATCTTCCACTGGACACGCAATACTCTGGAAACACCCCTTTAACCGGTATCACTCCATGCCTAGCTCTTGGATCACTTCATCCTCCATAACATTTTCGCTGCCAAGGAAAAACTTTATTCTGGATTTATAGCACCAAGAGATCATTTGTCACGGCCTCCTTTCGCCGAAGTTTCGTGTAGAACATCGTTCATAACAAGCACAACAGTACGAGAATCGGTGGAATGAAACGGAACAATTTGTGAAATACAGCGATAGTATGAAGGAAAGGGATTAATAATTCCACGAGAGTTTTTCCTCTAACAAGTCTGCATGTCGAACGTTGTGAAGAATCATTCATGACTCAAGATGATAATCATTTCTTTCTTCAGAACTTCAAGATCGGACAAATAAGAGAAAGAGAGCTTTATGCATGGTGGAACTGAAATTAATTGTTGGAGTTGGGAAGCATTCAAATATATTCGCCAACATTTCGTGATACGATACGATTTTCCTTATTATTGGAATGAAAATAGTTTGTGGAAACTAAGAAACATGTTTTGATGATGAACTAAATAGGCAAAAATAATCATCTATATCATTTAAAAAATTGATGCTATAACTTAAGTGTGAGGCGCTCTATACTGATCCTTGTAGCACCCCACGCTTTTTTTACAAAAACAATTGGCGAATGAACATAAGCGATACGCCACCTGGTGGCACTAAAAATAACTGGAAATGTTGACATCGTTCTTGTGTTTGGTATCATGTTTTGTTGATTTCATACTGAATTTGAATATTTGAAAGATTGTGGAACTCTCAATTGGTGAAATCAATCTTCCAATATCAATTCCCATGCTTTTCCTCAAGCTGGTGATATGAATATCGTGAATAGATAGATGAAATTCTGTTCACAGTCGAGCATAGTATTCTTCAGGTATCAACAAAATTAAAACGAGATCTCACAATATCTATTTTATTTGGCAGTAGAAGAATTCAATTTTCTTCATTATATTACATGTCCAGCATTCAAAACTTCTTCACCTTCATGAACACTTCTGGAAGTGTTTATGCCTTCAGAGTACCCTGAACTAAATCTTGCCATTCGAATCTGAAAACTGAACATACATATATTGTATACATTTTGATCGAACCATTCACATTCACAGCAGTATACTAATCTCTAACTATTATATTGAAATAGAAAAATGAAAATACATACACATTGACGCACTAGCTCATTGAAAAAGTCTGAAAAGTGTTCATTTTCGTTATGAACCCACACTTTATTAACGAAAAAACACATATGGCCTAATGCTATGAAACTATCCCATGTCAACATTTATGGTTCTGTGACTGCCTACTTTGGCGCTGCAACTCAAATTCATTCGCCAAAATTACAGTCTCACGCATCTCAACATAATTTTGAGCTTAAAGCTGGATTGATGATAGCTGATATTTCAAGAGAAAATACACTTTTTCACGTAAACTTTTCTAACATCATGATACACATTTTCTTAGGTAAAAAACCTCACAAAGTATCTAATATACAAGAGATTAGTCACATTAGGAAAGGGGGTGTAGTTATTGAGATAATAAAAGCATTGAGAACTCTCACAATACCTAATGACTCATTGAAGCATTTCAAAAAATGATCCTCGGAACCTAGATACGATATTATCGTTTGCTGAATAACAACCCAGTGACCAAATACCTATACGATAAGCATACGTAGACACACAGTCCTCGAATTCGAAATTCGCGTTCCAAACTCCATGGGTTGTTATCTAGCTAGTTTTATTCGACCACAAACAAACTCACCGTACCGCTTCATTGCCGTTTGGAATATGTTTCACGGTTCATATCGAATCGCTGGGTTTGAATATGTAAAACGCAACAAAAATGCATCAGTTCAACGATTTCCATATACAGTGTGTTCCAGACATCTAGAGATGAACTCAATCATTTCGACAGGGCCAATATATTTCCATGAATTTTCTTAGGGAAAGAGATTACTCGAAAATATCAGATTGTAAGGCTTCGATTGATAATTTTCGTTCCATGAATATCATCAGTTATTTCTTCTAGTCGATAGATATGAGCCATAGCCAATGTCGAATGAGCTGTGAGATTTTCGAAACTGCTTGGACTATTTTCTTGGGACACTTTGTAGTTCGAAAAGCATCCGTTTGAATTGGCAATATATTTTCAGTGCTGAATTATTACACGCGCTACTGAAATCGTTGCTTTTTATGCAAACAATAAAACTTCTGATAACCTACAAACTGGACGGTGACAAAAATATTCTTATTGTTATCAAGATATTATCTCGTCTTTATATTACATGTGGCTATCGTTACTCGAAAATTGGTGAGCAATTCTGGTTGTTATTCTACAACAAAATCCATTCACATATTTTATTCAATAATTATCACTGTCTGATTTAATTTATGTTCCTGATTACCATCAGAAATCGCTTCGTACAATCACTCTCCCTACGATATCCAATGATATTTTTTTATCCTGATATTTCTTGTTGAAATTTTTTTATAGATGATGCGATACCATTGACCATTGTGTTGATCATCCTCATGCATTCAATTGTTTTGAATTCTCCATTATCTGAATTCCGAAATACAATTCCTAATTGAAATTTCGATAATTCAGGAGTTTAGCATGAATTGAATCTTGCTGCTTCATCGAGTCATTAGTGATTTTTGAATATAGGCTTGAATCCTATATTTCTGGGGAAATCATTAAATATGGATTAACTTTGAGGTGTTAATAAATCGTGAATTTACACCAAGGTGTGCATTCGAAGTGAGAACCCATGGGGAACTCCATTGAAGTAGCTCTATTCAACTGAGTCACTTCTCCACTATTTAATTATCAATTACTGAGCGCAGAACGCTGTTTAGTTTATTAAACTCGTTCGGTAGAGAATGTCTACTCTTGGGATGATAATTAGTGAGGAAGTTTCGTCGTCGAAATATTTAGAAAGTTTATTCTCTAAACATGGTGTGCAAAGTTTGCAGCATGTTGGACTTTATTAGTAGGCAACCTTTATCCCACTTCAAAGTATACAGCAACATAAATGAATGGTTTGTGGTTTAATATAGAAAAATGTATGGGTGTACATTAACTACCTGTATCTAAGAAACTCTGATACAAAAAGTCTCTCCAATCTCTGGAAGTTTCTCTTGAATATTAAATGGAGAGGAAGTCTCATAGAATTCACGATGAATCACAGAAGGCAGCTTGATGAATTATTGATATCAGAAAACTTTTTAACAGTCGCAATCAAATTGCCATTGAGAACTTTGTGTTCGGAACTGAGCAACAGATGATGGACTCAAATGTTTGATTCTAGCTTATTCACATTCACACTACTCTCAAGTTCTATCTAGTTATTTCCAATGCATTATCGGTAAAGTACAGTTACAGTACAGTTGATTGATGAAATACATCTAACGATAGTAATGAAAATAAGAGCCGCCTCTGGAAGTGTATTCAGATGCGCTCGAATCGTCCATATCTTCAAATATTGAAGCGGAAAAGATTCATTCTGTCAACGAACTGCAGGATAGTTGACGCTTCCGAATAGAGTAATTGCGCTAAAAAAAAGAGAACATGGAAATAGCGGTTTCATTTTTTCCGTACACTAGGGTATAAAACCTGACGCTCTGCTTCAAAATCCCTGAATCACAAAACTAGACATATATTATTCAAGAAATATGAAAAAGAACGTATTTCCATGCATGGTACGGAATAAAATCAGTTATTTGAAATTGAATGAATTCATCAACGAAATACCATGAAAATGTAAGATTGATTAGTGGATTGATTTGTAGGTTTTTTCAATGTTGCAGAAATTGAATCTACATTTTTTCACATCAACTTTGAATGTTCTCCATACAAAGAGACATTCATGAATATCTCAGTTAAAGTTCAATAAAATAACCTTCTACTATAAATTTAAATTTGCACATTCTCAAGGTTAACAAATACTTGTCATAATATGATTCGAGATTTTCGATGCTTTCAGAACAACTACTGCTATCTATTGGGGAAAAGAAGAACCGACCTACTCGATTATAGAGATTCCTATACGTTATTGCTACAACCAGAACCTGAAAAACTATAAAATCTGTAGGAATATTGTGAATGACTTGATTTCGATTATGAAAGTACTCGCTAGATGATCAATTTGAATTTATAATTTATTCTGTACGATATTTATAATTTTTCCGTATTGAACTGATATTTGTTGTATTTTGTATGATCCAATTCATTCCATGAAATATTCTTGAAATAGTTCCTGAATTGAAAAACGTAGATAATATATATTTGATTATTGAGAAAAGATCATCGATCAATCACTGACAGTAAACTCCTGAGTCAATATAATGAAAAATATAATCTATTGACCTGTCTAAAGATACTTTATCGACAGAAATACTGGATTACTTCCATAAAACATACTCAAAATACGCATGCAAAATATCATCAAGTATTTCTGTTCAGACAAAGTTGATTGAATTTGGATATTCTCATTTTGAAGTATCGGGAATCACTCAAATGAGTTGCTGAATTTTGAACTCTCAAGGTAGACCATTGATTTTTCACTATCATCAATTATTAATTAGCATCTGTATAGGTATTTTCAAAACAAAAAGAGAAACCCAAGAAATGATTCGATTTTCTTTCCACAAAATCCAGAAGAATCTGTGGTTTTTCTTGTTTACTGAAGTGTTTCAAATAGTAGACTTCGAATTTTTGATATACTCATAATGAGCAATAAACTGGAATTAAACGAAAACTTTTCGATTAACTTTGCCAGAAATCTATATGTTCCCATGAAAATTATATCTCAAGGATACAAGAAAATCCTTCTTGAAATGTTCTCGAATTATTCAACTTTCTTTATTCATTTGAAGTATAAACTAAGAGAAATTGAAAGGAATTCCGAAGTTCAAATCCACATTGAGCAAAAATGTCATTATGGTCATAGGGGCGACAATTCTCAAAAAAGGCGAATTTAATCACTTTTTATAGTTTTCCAGTAACGAAATAGTATGAGTGCGTGAAATACTTTTCTAACACACATTTATCACATAAGAGGTATAATTTTTTATGATAGTGAAAGTTGTATAGTTTTTATCATATGTTACTGCAGAGGCTTTCTTCTCATTTTATTCGGCATGAGACATCGACTGCTAAGATTATCAGCAAAAATAATACCCCAATCTTTGATCTCTTTGATAGAGGTGAGTGAACATTTTATGGATCTTCGATATGTGTACTACACATGACATAACTTCACATTTACCAATATTCAGATGTTGATTACCAAATTCACATTAAGCCTACACATTATCCATATCTTCCTGGAGTATTATGCAAGTTTCTTCATTTCGGATATGCATATACATGCAGTAATGTTTCTATACAGTACGAATACATATTATACTTTTTATTATAAATATCAAAATTCACGAAACTTGAGAGGAAAGAAATCTCATTACTGAATTCAAAACAGTCAGAATATCAGAATTCCAATGTGTGTTGAAATTCATCTACCATTATAATTGAGTCATTATCTTCCGAATGCGGCAGCCCATACAACAAGTAGTTTCTTGAAAAAAAACTATTTCAATCATGGATTTTTCTGTATCCACAATCCTCCTATTAGAATTGTCATTATTTTGTCTAATATTCATTGTGGAGTTGTCGGTTGACATTTTGGGGTTTCAACTAATTGTTCTCCATTTATCTGAACTTTGAATAGACAATCGATAATGCTACAATAACATGGTGTTCTTTCTTATTTTCATGGGGATATTAGGGACATTTTGAATTCACAATCCTCCAATAAATGAATAGGAAGAGTAGGTTCAAGATATTGGCCTTCAAGAACTTCAGATGCAAACAGTCCATCACTTAATACGTCTTGAATACGCTTCTCCCCTAACTAAAATATGACAAAATGACCTGAAACAACAAAGAAGTGTTGGTGGATGAAGAAAAGATGTCACATTCGCCTTGAAGAACATATTTAATTCAGGGCATCAACATTGTTGTTCAGTGTAATTTGTTATAAACTCTCGATTGCAAACCTTTACTGAACTGATGATATTCAATCGATTGAAAGTAGTTCTCATATTGCTATTTGGGCAACTAACAAACAACTGAAAATACCGAAATTACAAGAAGAATTGAATCTAGGAGCGTATTCGGAATATCGAAGTTTACCATCTTCGAATATCAAAATTTCAGAACCATATCACACATATCTAAAATTAGTTACTGTGACGGAGTTTTAGTATTTCAGCAAATCTTGGAAACAGTGTATGACATAAGCCCCTCTGAGTAGTTCACAAATATCACTGGGTTTCAAGGTTTCTACGTTCTCTAGGTTCAAATCATATTCCTCTAATTCCTCATGGTTGTACAAAATATGTTTAATATTTTCAAATTCCAAATCTGTCCTGGTTTGTTATCCCAGGCTATTTTGTAGTATTTCGGTCCGTCTTTCAAAGCTGTTTTAACTCTACTCGACCTTGAGAGTATCAGAAGATAGATACATTCCCAGATGATTCTGGAATTCACCCTGTACCTTGCAAGAGCTTTTAGGTTAGTCTGACTATCCAAATAAACATGGATTGTTTATTTGCTAGAGCTTTTTCATCACATATTGAATAACTACATCACATTGAATAACTACAAAAATATTTGCCAGGAACACTGAAGTGTGTTCACCAAGCGTATAGAAGTTTTCTTCTCAAAAAATAGGCGATACATTCCCGCATCATAACCTTACTCAGTCTTTGATCCATCTGTATACCAGATATCACTGAGGTTTAATTTGAGCACGAATAATTTTTGCGACACCTTGTATATGTGAAGATAATTCAGGAATATACATACGACTAGTGACCTAGAAAGATCAGGTGATTTACAATAATTTTCCATAAACAGTCCGTGAAGTATGAGCTGCTTCACACTGTATGTACACATTTGAATATCAAAGTCATAAACTGATTTGAATTGGATTGGTCGAACCGTCGTAGCAATGAAGGAAGTCAAAAAAATCTAAATAAATAACTCCAACACGCTGTATATTGACCAAGAAGTCGTTTCTTACGTAAGCAAAGATTTCAGAAAACCCTGAACATCAAGAATATAAACCATGGGTGGGGAGGTCTTTTATCGTCGGCTGAACCTATATAAGTAATCCATATCAAGATTACAGCTCGATAAACAGACCGAGGGGTACTACAACAACCAACAATCACCTGGCCAAATCAAAACGAACAGGTGGGTAATTTTTGCAGTGGAGGAGGGACTTTGAAATTAGTGCTCGATCGGTATACAGTGGTCGGAGTAGTCAAGTGAGGTGTTCATCGTACCATTCCAGTTCCTACTGCGTCGAAACGGTCTGTGCCACTGTACAGAGCATAATTTAGGTCGATTATCTTCAATGGTCAACAGGTGCGTTAATCACTTTCATTCTTGTTTTTGCAAAAACGGTCACGTGATTCTGTCTCGTCGCAAAGAGAGACTGTTTATCTGTCTGAGTCGCTCTCTACCTGGACATTTTTATGTCATTTATTTCGCGACATGACCTACTACATGGACTTATTTTGATTTGAAAAACTACAGAAGTTATAAGAAAAATATTTCTCAATTGAATTAATTAGAAAATTCTGGATTCCGAAAATAATTGATAATAATGATACTGAAGTATTGAATTGAAATAAATTGAAATCCATTTTCAATGTGCTTCTGGGAACACTTTCCTGCTCGATCATTTGCTAGATTTTTTATAATGAAATAGGGTGTGAAATTCCATATCTTTAATACTGAATTACTATAGAAAACTTAACAATTTGAGTGCTGTGATACAGAACCGCTATTTCTCAACTGTTTTGGTAAGACATTTCCTTAACTGACATTACATTGTAATCGTGTCGATATCATTTACTAACACCTGTTTCAATGAAGAAAATTCAATCCAAATACTCGACTATGGATTAAATGTTCAATCGAGTAATCAATATTAGTAGAAATTAAACATTATATACATGCAATCTATATGAAGAACTCTTCCTGATATAGATTGATAGAAAATATATTGTGATTCTTCAAATAATTATTCATTCTTTATTAACGTCGGGTTTAACCAAAAATGCTGTGTCCGTGACAATGAAATATTTTCGGAATGATAGCTTCTATTGATCCATGTAGATGAATCTTGAATGGAAAAACAAGAAGTTACTTTCGATAAGTATTCAACGAAAAGTACTGGTTTTGTTGATAAAAGCATATGGAATTTGTGTTTTTCCGAATGATTTACCTTAAATTATCACTGATATGCATAATACTCACTCATAATAGTCATAAAATTTTAACAAAGTTCGATGTTGAAGACGCCTACTTGATTTCATGAATGAAACTCATTAGTGTAAAGATTTATTGAATTGAATCTATGCATATAATGGAATAAGCATATTTTCTGAATGTAAATGAATGTTGTATCATCCTTTGCTCCTCAATAGATTCATTCATTTTTTTGGGTAGCTTATAGATTATCTCTGAAATAATTGTTCAAAATGGAGCACAAATAACTTCAATTGAACTATTTTGTTAATCCCTGTTGTTATTTGTTTTAGTAATACTAGTGAAATAAACGAATGTGAGAAAATATTGAAAACATAGCAATTTTGTTCTTGATTCATAATGTCAATAGGTCATCGAAATATTAATATTAGAATACATTGGAAAAATGGATAATATCAGGAAATAGCATTTTTTAGGCAACACCTTGTAGTTGAATGGAATTCTAAAAGTAATTTTACTGCTTTGATTTGAAATTAATAAGTTATTGTATTGATAATATGAAAGTTATTCGAGTTCCTGATTGTGATAGATATTTGAAATGGTATCAGGGTCGTACATAGCTATTCATATCAAGGCCGTTGCAATGCGTATACAATTGTTTTTTCAGATAGGACAAGTACGTGGTAGAGGTAAATCCCGATATCCTTGTATGAGACATGATATAGTTTTTTTTTACACAAAATGTAATGTCTTGAATAATAAAGAATTATTTGGTAGGTATATCCATTATTATTCCAAATGATACTAAATGATATGGTAATTCACTGTTATGAAAGTTGGGTGATATATAGATAGTAAAAACATACTGATTCATCGTGAAAGGTTGGAAATTTATAGCGATCGAAAACCACAAACTGAAACAGTATGATTATTTCACTAATATATATTATGAAAAATTGTAAGCAAGTATTATATCACTCAATTATTGATGAAGTGGAGCAATTCGTCCATTAATCGATAACATCCAGAACCACAGAAATGTTGGTGATGCTTCAATGTTTATCAAACTGGAAAGATTCTCCACAATTATGGACTGAACAATTCATTCTCGAAATAACCTGAAATTTTTCAGGATGTCTCAAAGTGCTCTTCAGAAAATCATATTGAAGAAGTTATCAAAAAACTAGTATGAGATCAAGTGTCGCTATATATTTCGAAAGATCCTGGAAGGAATAACAAATGTAAACAGAATGTCTCATATTATCTTCTCCAAATAAGGATTTCGTCTAGTATACCCAAAGATAAAGTTTCCTGAAAAAAAGTCAGTATTCCAGTCAGTCGAATATTGAATTCAGAATAATCAACCAGGAAAATTTTCAAATATCCAGTCCATAGACAGAAGTTTACATTACCCTCATTCGTTTTCAGATTAGTAGGTGCATCATTCAAGTACACTCAAAAAAACTATGGAGTTATGCTTCGCTGACTCTTTTATAAAGAAACCTAACCTTACCTTGACAAACAGAAATACAACGAAGTATGCTCTATTTCCCTAAAAAAGAGATATTCTATTCTAATTGAGTGAGAAGAATAGCCCATTGAAAGATGACAATTCAATAGCTATCGATTTGACCTGTTATTGGCTGTAGGAACAGTTGCTTTCTTTTGTCACTCTTATATATTTCAGTCTACACCTGCAATGTACTTTTTCCGAAACTGTATACATTTCAGCAGATCATTCATGTTATCTCCAAGATATCAACAATCTAGTGAATTAATGTTTATTTCCTGATATGGCGTGAAGAATTATATGGCTCACTTTGTTAATTACTTGAATGAACAAATAGACATTAACATAAATTTTGGTTGGACTTCTATATTTATTTGGATTTCACGACATTCCATACCGTCTCAATCGTGAAACACGTTTCACAATAAGAGCTCAAGAATTTGCTTCTTTCAGAATGGAACTGCAAATGACAAACGCTGGTTTAGACGTTGAAAGTAATAAACAACCATGGTATGGATCGAATGCAAGTTGTGTATCTGAAAAAAGGTGAGTTGAAATGTGGTGAACATTTTTTCAGCTTTAATCATCATTCACGATTTTACCCAGACTTTAATACTGCCTATAAGTTGATCACTTTTCTTCAATATCGAGGGCATTCCTAGCATACAGGGTGTTTGGTGAACGTACCCCAATAATATATCCTAATAATAAATCGTTCTTTGATGATTTCTATAAAATATTTTCATTACAAAGATATAATGTGGGCGAAATAGTATCTTTCACATCTTATTTTTGGCAATCATTCCGAAACAAATTCTCAAAATGACTTTATTAAGCACTAAATTTTTACATTATCGACTGCAAAATCTTTCAATTGAGAACATTCAACAGTTAATCCGATTCCGCAAGTACACTAATTTTTTACTCGAGAATATTAGATTTTTTGTTATCACCAAAAAACTTTCGTTTATATTCATAATTCAAAGATGTATTGAAAGTTTTGTTCCAAAAGGTATTACAACTTGGAATTCTTGTTCGAAATCTTACGACATATTTATCAAACATCGTCAATGAAAGAGATCTTGAAAATATCGGTCATGAACTTCAATATGTCTTATTTACATCCAAGATAATGAATAGGTGTCGTATGAGTTAGGAAACTTGATAAAGTGATCCTTACGTTAGACTGGAATTGTTTATACCTAATTGAGTAAGTATTCTTGCCACCATGTAACCACAACATGTTACAGACGAAGTTGTTTATTTACAAATATTATGATATATAATTGCTGTATGTACAACTCGGTTGGTTCATTATTATAATGAGAGATGATAAAAAAATATCTGGTATTTCTGATGAAGTCAATACAGAGAATAGTTCCTATTCGAATGTTTTCAACAAGCAGCCATAAAGAAGAGATTGGTATCATCATATGAAATGAACATAAATGGAGTTGAATGATTGGTTCATAATAATAATAATAATAATAATAATAATATTTATTTCTCCGATTGAAAAGTACATAAGAAAAATTCTATGCACAATAAACAGAGGAAAAGTCAAGTTCATGTTACAACAAATGTATAAATAAAATATAGAGATGTGTGAATATAAATAAAAGGTACAATCGACATGTAATGGTTCACCTTATAACCTTCACACAGTTTGCCAATATAATAATAATGATAATTTTTGTTTCTTTGGTGAAAGCAAAGAAAAGGTCAGGTTTATATTAAGAATCATTTAAAACATATAAATCTTAAATCTTGAAAAAAACAAAGTATCAAAGTACTCATATAAGCATTCAATTTATGTTCTTCATAGATATTGCCAAAAATAAAAAAAATTATAATTAAATTTGAATAATTTATCACAGACCATGGTAAATCAGTATCGGGTACATAGGAGTGAGCTGTTAAACTGAGTTGTCGTTGGTGATTTCAAGTTAAGTGATCAATAAATTCTTGAACGGTGTAACAGGCCCATTGAAGCAACATTTTTTTCAGCCGACTCTTGAAAATATGAATGTTTTGCGAATTTTTGATAGCTACTGGCAGGATGTTATAGATCTTACACCCATTGTAATTTATTATATATAATAATTATTTCCTCTGAAAATAAACGTCATATACGGAGAGTTTTCCATATTTTTCCACAGACTTTATATCAGACATATCCTTTCATCTAATTGACCCAGATGGGTGATATAGAGAAGTGTTTCAAGTATTTTTCAATTGTTTACCACTCGAGAAATGTGTGATAATAGTTCCTACTTGACACTGATTTGTTGTGTATTGTATATCCTTCAGGAGAGGGAAACAAGTTACAAAACACAATCAATCAATCAATGGGTATGTTATCTCATCGAATATTCTAAGAGGTGAAAAATATAATTGACAAATTGACACAAAAATATGGTATGGCTATGAAATCCTCAATTGTTCGATTGATTATTCAATCCAACTAGATGGGAATAATTGGAATTATATATTCATAATATTTATTCAAATACAATATTTATATATCTACAGTTTTCTCTTGTGGGTGTCTGAATTCGAGAAAGTGTTACTCAATTTCGTTTATAATGAAAGAAATCCCAAGCAATTGGGATTCGGGAATCTACAAGTGGTAGCTATTAGTCTACAGGATTTTCAGAAGATCTCCACCTTTATTTCATCTTCTTGACCTTTGATTTTCGACTATCTGTTTTGTATTGCCTAGACTATATATTTTTTGTATTTAATTTTGATATCCCAAAATCCCTGTAACATATATGTCAGTTATCTAACTCGCGAGTTTGAGATTGGTAGATCTTGAATATTGATGATGTCAAGATCAGTTGAAGTTTCAAGAAAATTGATATATTTTGGTATTTGTCTCATTATACAGATTCTGCTGAAGTATAAGTACATCATCAAAATATTTCCAGAATTCATTCTCGAATTATATAGCCTTGATAGTATTTGGCTATGAGAGACATTTTATTGTTCGGTATGAAATGTCAATGGACTATTTGTGAAGTAAATAATTGAAAAATAATTATATTACCAATCCGAATATATGCGAAAAAGCCCAGGCCAAGGTCAAGATTGATATTCGATTTTCTTTTCGCAATAAATGGGATTCACTGATTTTTTCTGAATAATTTGGTAACCAAATTCATGCATATCAAGCATATTATAGATGCAGATATTTATTGTGACAGGTATATAAATGAAACTACATGTATGTATATGAACCAGAATCGATTAGATTTTCTTTCGAAAACAATGAATCTTATAGATGACAATAATTGTCCAGGTCGATGCTTTAATTTGGCCTTGTTTGGAAAATCTAGACAGTGTCAATAAAAAATGATAATAGCAAGGCCATATTCACGTATTCACGTGTTCTATTTAATCAACGTAGATTATGCTTTCCAAACGTAATGAGGAAATGGCCTTTTTCGAGCCACTTTTAAGTCCAGAGATTCAGGAGATGATGGAGAATTTGTTGAATCAAATGTAAATACTCGTAAATTAACCTTGTGGTAACGAAAGGTATCATCATCATTATAAGGATATTATAACCTCATTTCATCATTGTTGAAATAATATTCCATATTTCAATGGAATATTATAAACATAGATAAGAATAAAATTGTGAAAATAATTGAATTCATCTTGTTCCTGTTGTGTTTTGAAAGTCTAAAAATTGAAAGTTTGGTAATTGTTACTATTGATAACAGTGCCAAACTCAAATTTCGCCTACTGCCTTGAGAATATGATACACTCAGTATAATTGCTATTATCTTCATTGATATGAATGATATGGCTAGGGAAAGTTTCCCTGTTGAAAAACAAATTTCAATGCTCCTCGTTAATGCAAAAACATCAAATTAGTTATGAGTATCAGGTTTTTATGTGTGGTTTACTATTCTTGAGAAAATATAGATTTCCCTCATCGTAACGGAAATAAACCATCTCTCGTGTTTTCCACTTCACATAATCAGAAATAAAAATATGTGTTTCAATGCTGAATAATTGTTATTCCTCACTCATATTATGGAAGGCATGATTTTAGCAAAATTCGCCAAATATAAATTTATATTTTCTTGATAACCAGGTATACCACTAAAGCACGTACAAAAAACTTTTTTTGTTCATGTCAGTGACAGAAAGAGTTCAATGTCCAGTGTTCACAAGACTATGGCGTATGTCCAGGTCGAATCAACAAATGTGTTTGTTTCAGTCGTGATGAGAGTATTATGTTCCAATCAAGAGATCCGATAATAAAACAAAGTGACCTTAAAACTAAGAAAATATCAGCGCACGATGAACAGAATAGAGGCAATCACGGACATGGTATTCCAGTGGAACACCCAACATCGTAAGTACCTTTTAATGATCGCCAATTTCAGCTGTTTGATTAGCCCACTGAAATTCGTGCATAATTTTTCACGGCAGGTATTCGACAAGTTTGCCAGACAGTGAATTTTTTATACATTGATTTGATTAAAGATTTATACGAATCGATTTGGCGAACAGTTTCTAAATGGCAACAGGAGAAATCAAACAACTGAATCAACTATGAGGCATAGCACAGCATAGCAGAACTTACTTCATCATATCTTTGAAATCGTGAGGGAAAAAGAAATTCGTATTCTCAATGATTCCTCTCTCATGTCGTCAATCTTCTAAGATCTGAATCAAAATATGCATATACTGTCTGGTGTCCTAATAATGAAATCAATTGAAATAACACAGTTCAGTTCAAATTTGATGGTGTGTATCAAGGATTGAACCAATCGACCTCTTGAATAGATTACATGTTACACCGTTGGCTTCTTGCAGCACGTTCAATGTTGTTTTGTTTTCCCATATAAACTATACAATTTCAGGATTGAATGTGTTTTTTTATCATTTAAACGTACTTCCATTTGCACTCATCCACCAGAATCGTTCATCTCAGAATCAATTCGTGATCAAAATAATTGCTTATTATCCATTTCGAGGTTTGCATATTTGCACCATTTGTCCATGTTTCCCATTTATTTCAGATCATAAGCAGAAATGCTAACTGGTCATAACAAGAAAAACGATCATTTCACAATTCTGAAATCAACTTCAACTATTGGATTGAAAATTTCAAGTTTTTGTATACAGATTGATAGGGTAACATGAATACTGTGAAATTGTATAGACATAAGTGATGATTTTACCCGAGATAACATATCAATAATCAATAATGTTAAGCCAAAAAATATTCTACAACATCCGATTACAAGAAACAATATCGACCAAAATAATTAGGGACCATCCTGCATATTCTAGAAGAATAATCATCATTCTTTTCCAGATATTTGGAAACTCTCATGCATGTTTTCAAAGGAAACGTTGGTTCTGGAATATTTGCGATGGGAAATGGAATTAAAAATGCTGGAATAATATTCGGACCAATTGTTGTGATCTTATTAGGAATTATATGCGTACACTGTCAACACCTTCTGGTAAGTTGAATTCATCATTATTTGTTTCAACATTTTTTTAAGCTCCTCGTGTTAGTCGAAAAATCCACAAATTGTGATATATTGAAAGGAATTCATCTCGTGGTCAGTCTATGCTTCGAGCAAGTGCATTTATTATAATTTAAACGAATAAATTGTTTATATCCCGTTGTGTTCACTGATATTGGAATTCGCAATTATAGAATTCACAGTAATGACTGCAATCAATTCATTTGAAGTAATAAATTTCATGCAGTAACCATGTATGTTAGATTTATGTCACGGTTGACTGCTTGATATACATTTTTGAATAATTTCATTATCTTATAGCAAGTTTATATTACGCAATGTTTCAGTAAACCAGAATGAGAATCTAGAGAAATGTTGATGGTCATTCATTGTTTATACATTGTAATTAAACATATTCATTCGCAGTGCTAAATTCTGCTCCCACGTAACCTCTCTCAATGTTGCATCGATTGAACTTTTTAATATATATTTTAGTACGTGATTCAGATTTTCCCTGACAATATTCACCACTTTTGATAGATTCGATATCAGTTTGAATTCTGAAATTCATCTCAAAAAGTTATACACTTCAATATATCTAAACTCTCCAGATTATTATACTCCGGTTATCACTTTAATGACTCCTTGGTGGCTGCTCAATCTCTTCAACTCATTTACTCTCAATTGAGGAAGTAGTGACATTATTCTTTCACCGTAGGTAAAAAACATCAAACATAAACTTCTCAATTCATTTTCTCTCTTTCTGAGAGTAAATTCACGATCGAAAAATTTTATCATACGAAGACGAAATTGAATATGAGAGAACGATCGAAATCGTTTTGGTGAATGGGGCAGTTCTTTAGAAGTAAAAAAAACCTGTAACACAGTTATTTCAATCATAAATGACTACTCTATGAATATGGTAATTTCAATAATTATGGTATCTCAATTAGTCTTCGAACACATTGAATTCCAATTAACAAATATGAAAAAAACACCTAAACAAGTTTGATACGTGATGTATATAACTATACAGTGCTGAATACATTGACGTCCTACACTTTGTTGAAAAAACTAAAAGGTGTCACCTTTCATCAAAATTTTATAAATCGGTATTGAAAATATTATCCCACTTTGCACTCTGTTTGGGATATAATCACTCTCTACAAAAAAATCAATTCGAAGGAAAATTAATTTCCATCAATCATTCAACAAAATTAAGATTCATGAATTTGGATTCAAGTAGTATTCCAGTACTGAAATTCCCATGATTTCATTAGGAATCCGAAGATATTTTCCAGCATATTTGAGTCTCAGAAATATATTTGAACTCTCTTCGGTTTGTTTTTCAGTTGCAAACAGCGAAGACGCTATGCGATAGACATCAAATAAAAGTAACGCCAGATTTTGCAGAAACAGTTGAACTTTGTTTCGAAAAAGGACCACCTCCGATCCAGAGACTGTCGAAGGTGATGAGGAAAATCGTCAACATATTTCTGTGTATAACGCAACTGGGATTCTGTTGCGTATACTTTGTTTTTATTTCTGAAAACATCAAACAGGTATTTTGAATTTTTTTCCTGGAAACTTTATATCTTTCATTGAAATCAACAATGCAGGAAAATCTGGTCATTAATTTTCCACTAGTGATGAAACATTTATTTGAACCCAACCATTCCACCACTTTGAAGTTTCACGATTTGTGAAAATGAATCCGATTCATGTACATGATTATTATATCCCAAACTCTCATTGATATTTGTTTAGCATTATGAAACCTCTTGAATGCATGTGTTGCCATTAGGTAGGTAGATACTTGAGATTGTTAACAAATTCAACGTGTTTGGTCTTTGAATAATATAAATGCAGAGAAGCAAAATGAGCTCCCAAGATTCTAAATTTATGTGGATATCAACGTTCATTAAAATTGCTGATGAATCAAGTATTTTTCCATTACATAACACGTGATCAGGTAGAATCATCCATCATGGAACTTCGAAAATATTCGTGATGGATTGATATAGAAATTTTTTTGTCAACAAGTTGGTACAGCCTCCTCAAATCATTTCAGTTACATCCAAATATTTTTTCTTTCTTTTTCTTCCTTCATAAGTCACGTTAGAACCCTGTTTTTTCAACATGCTTGTTATGGTTCAGCAACCAATATAATTGTACTCTCTAATTATACGCAACTGTAAGAAAAACGTGAAATACAACAATTATTGAATATTTATGTGCACCACGAAAAATTGTCTTCTAATTATAGCATATCAATTCACCTTGAAACATTCTCATTGCTTCAACTGACATTTTGATTTCCTTTGGTATTTTCATCATCCATCAGTTTCAATATCATTTTTCACTCTACTTCCCGTGATTAGATTCACGCCTCTGGAATATTAATGACAAATTATTACCATTAACAGGTCTTGGATCACTACGGATATAATATAGGAGTGCAAATTCTGATGATTATCATATTCATACCAATTTTATTGCCATGTCTTGTCAGGAATCTCAAGTACTTGGCACCGTTCTCCACTTTGGCAAATATTCTGATGATCTGTGGAATCGTCATCGTATTGTTTTATTCGTCCCAAAATCTACCACCAATTAGTGAAAGGAGATACCTTGCTGACTTCGATAAGATACCATTGTTTTTTGGGACGGCAGTTTATGCTTTCGAAGGTATTGGTCTGGTGAGTTCAATTTCATATTTTATGTGGCTCAATCGATTGTAATTTTTCTATACAAAACTCATGAGGATGGGAATTCATCAGTAGTTGAATATCAAGAATTGAATCATCTTCTTCAACGAATCCACATCTGAGTGATTTTTTTTTCAAAACTTTGCATCATCCTCTTCAAAAATGTGAAACACTTTCATTTGGGCATCATCATCTTTTTCATTTCAGGTTTTGCCCCTTCAAAATGAAATGAAGGAACCAAAGAATTTTAGTAAACCACTGGGTGTACTCAATGTAGGAATGACCATTGTAACATGCCTCTACGTAGCCGTGGGATTTTTGGCCTATTTGAGATTCGGAGACGAGATACAGGGGAGTGTAACCCTCAATTTACCTCAAGATGAAGTGTGAGTGCCAATTCTCAAATAATATGTATTATTTAAATATAAATCGAATATATCTTATTGGCAGGTTGATATGTAGGTATCTTTTTAGAGGATTGAAGAGAAATTTGCGAAACAATTAGATGATTGAATTATTTTACACGAATGAATCATCAAACTGTGCTTTCTTTAATTTACTATTACCCTCTGAAAGCTCAGTACAAACGCACAGCAGAAAAGAGATCAACTATATTCGTATTTGAAATTTTTTTTTCTTATGAGAAATCAAACAATTTTTCTTTGTAGGATATTCTGATTTTGGTAAGACTAACTAAACTCATCGGTTTTCAGATTATACCAATCAGTAAAATTAGTTATATCTCTTGGAATTTTACTGACCTATGCTTTACAACTATACATAGTAGTGGGCATCATGTGGCCTGATGTTCAGAGGATTGTCGGAAGCAAAAAATACCCAGTATTTTCTGAGCTGGCATTCAGAACAGCTTTAGTTTTAGTGACATGTAAGTGTATATGAATAAGTTGAGCATTAATGCATTGATTCATTTATAGTTTATACATTTATTCATACTTGTTATGAGTCATAATATTAAACAGTTTTTAGGTCACATTCATTATGAAAAATGTTCGTTACAAGTCTTCTCAAACTAATTCTTGCTAATACCAACATAACCATGATTCTGTTTTCCAGTTATCCTAGCAGAAGCAATTCCTTTCCTGGATCTCTTCATCTCATTGGTAGGGGCTGTCAGTAGTACTGCAATAGCCTTGATCATTCCTCCGATACTAGAAATTATCAACAGGTTCACCAATAGGGAGCTTACAGCGTATGTTATTATCAAAGACGTCTTGATTATCCTCTTAGGTATCTTGGGAACGATCACTGGAGGCTTTGAGAGTATAAAAGCGATTGTAAACACCTTCGGTAAAACTTTATAGTCGGTTTTATTGGACTGGAAATCCAGAACATCAATTTTCTGATGGAGAATACGTTTGTACTCTTGTTTGGTGCAACGTAGTTTCAACGTATCGAAATTGAGGTACTAACCGGATATGTAATCCATAGTTATATCATTCATTTGGATAACTTTTATATAATGTCTGGTAATTCTGTCATTTCGAATAAAACATAATAGTTGCTCTGATCAAAAGATTATTGGCAGAGCTGTTATTCAGTGAATCAAACCATTCATTTATTCATTTTGTTTTGGAATCAGAAACATTTTTCTGAAGTACTGCTATACTCTATCTAGTTGGCAATGTTTCACATGTGTTTAATTATTTGAAAAGTCTCTTGACTTGTTACTGTTGAAATTTTATGAAAAAAACTCAATGATCATTATGAATCTGGTGAATTATCTATACCTTATTAGTACTAGTCAAAATAGTGTGTAGGATATATCTGTGATTTAGTACTAAATTTAGGTCATCGTTGTTTTAACAGATATTTCAACTAGGAATGATACATCATGATTTGGGATGTCTTCTCAACGTTATATGACATTGAATAATTTTATCCTATTTTTATATATAATTGTATGATACTGTATTTTGAATAATAGCTATCATTTTATATCAAAGATTGTTTTATGTTTTCCGGTGTGAATAACTTATTATGAAAACATTGATATATTAAAGAGGAAGTTAGATATATAATAGTGAAATAGAATTGGCAAGATGGTTTTTCATTTCCTATATAGTTTGTTAAATATCTAATAGAAATTACAGGTTGTGTCAGATGGAACAGCCTCTGGATCAATAAATAATAGTAGCCATTATCAATATGAAATATAATGTCGATCATATACGATAGAGTTGAATTGTTATTGAAATATCCACGACTGAAATAAGAATCATCCAAAATGAAACTACCCCACTACTAGTAGCTAGATGAATATGCAGTTACATCATATGATTCGCACATTTTCTACTGTTTTTGTGTAGAATGGTGAAATTTCTTTCCTCCTTGACTGGAGGCTTTCTTGCCCCACTTGCTAGCTGTTTGGCGATGACTTTTGCTAACTCCTTGTCCTTGATGACCCTTATGATCGTCGGTAGTATGACCATTCGCTTTTTTTCCAGATTTTGAGTGAGCTTTCTCGTCACCCGATTTCTACAAACATAAATCATTATTAAAATTGGTTTTCCACCCAAGTGATATCTCTACCTTATGATTTTTCTTATTTTTCTTTGCAAATGATTTCTTGGAGAATTTCGAGCTTTTCTTCCCATAAACTTCGTAATTTCCGCTTTTATCACGATTGCTGAAGAAACTGTCATGATTGTTGGATTCATCTTTATGGAAGATTTCTCTGAAACCCTATCATAAGAGCATCAATAATAAAATTCTCGATATCAGTTTATATATGATAAATAACAAAAATTCACTTCACACACGATATCAATGGACATTCAATGGACGTATATCCATTGATGTTCAACATACAAGCACAAAACAATTATGCAACCATATGATTTCTCATTATTGAATCATTTGCAATAATCTCTCATACATTACTCATCGATATCAAGAATTAAATATGAATGTTTATTGTCACAGAATAATGTAGGAAGGATATACGTTTCCAAAATTGAATGAGACTGTTCTAATAAGGTTTGTGGTGATATTTCATTGACTACTGTATGGAATATTTCTTTGAATGCATTGTCATATTCCACACCTTGTCGTAGATAGTATTTTTAATGATTGATGGCTACAAAA
This sequence comes from Plagiodera versicolora, assembly GCA_037013635.1. Taxonomy (NCBI): domain Eukaryota; kingdom Metazoa; phylum Arthropoda; class Insecta; order Coleoptera; family Chrysomelidae; genus Plagiodera; species Plagiodera versicolora. The sequence continues at coordinate 6,538,223 of CM072990.1, forward strand.
CATCATAAAAAATTAACAACGTCCGTTCAATTTCCCATTTCGAACATTCGGTGGACATTGTTGTTGGAAGTACAGATCGTGCTTTGTGGAAAATAACTACAACATTAGCTCTAGCAGCGAATGTGAGTTTTTCTCCAGCTACCACGGCATGCCTTAATTTACCTGTTTGAAATTCTTCTTCTTCTTGCTATGAGCCTCCTGGAATTTGGCACCATGTTGTCCACCTCCTTCTTCGTGATTATGTGACTTGTGAGAATCTTCTGATGAATGTTTTGTCTTCTTTCCTCCCTTCTCGAAGTCCTCTACCTTGTGCGATACTTCACTTTTCTGGCCCTTCTTCTTCTTGTCGTTGTCATGTTTAGTACTACTGCTCGAGTGAGTCTTGTGATCATGATCTTCTTGATATTTTCCTTGGAAAATACGGAGACAATCAGTCAAGTTCGCTTCGAATAATTTTTTTCTTTGGGTGTATGGAATGCTTACCACTTTTGATTTCTCCACCTCCATCTTGATGTGTCTTAACTTGGATTGCTTTCGAAACTGTAATAATGCCCATAAGGCATATCTGGAAAAGAATTAAAACTCAGTATCTCGATATTATTCAGTATTTCATGTGAGATAGACCTCAGGACGTAGGTACAAATCGATAGTTGTGGTCATAATTCTTCATTAAATCGTCCTGAATAATAGAAAGTTATTCATTTTATTTTTTCTACTAGTTGGAACAAAATACTGTACATCAAATTTGGTTTCATTATCATCAAGAATCAGATGAAGCGAAACTTGATGACAATGTACAATCAGAATGTGTCTCCAATCAAGGATCGTTTAAAACTTTTTCAAAGGATTAGTAATGGTTTCCTGGTTATTAGTGCGGAAATACTATTATTGCTTTCCCAAAATCTGTTGATAACATAATGAAAAAATGAGAAAACCATTGCCAAATCTGCATGATTATTCATTATCATCATAACTCATTATATCAGTATCCAATCAATATATGAAAGTATCTAATTGATTTGCTTAGTTTCATCTTAGGATAGTTTCAGTTCATTTAATATTGATTTCATGGTCGTCTCCCCATAAAATAACAGGAAAATTTCACTTTTTGATGTGTGATTTCTAATCTGTATTTTGTTTCAATGTGGTCAACAGATTGATTGTTCTTAAATGGGACAATCACACTTCTGTGGTTAGTAGTATTAGTTCGTGTCAATTGTTGCCTAATAAATTGCTCAATAAACTCCATCCATATAAAGGACTACACAATGATCGAAATTAGGGAATATACCGTTTCGGAAATAATTCAGATACAGTATTGTGATTTGATGAGATTGAAAAAAATACCCTTCTGAACATTGAGAGTTCATTTTCGATATGAAAACTTCGAAGAGCTGTGTAATGGGCTCGGTTCACTGACCGGCAATGTCCCCCGATCTCATGTCTTCAAATTGTAACCTTTCGAAAATATAAACATATACAAGTGCAATTCTATTTCCCAGAATGTAATACTTTATTGTTATTCGTTCCCGGTTCAACTTCTTTGATAATAATTCATGTAATTCTGTAGATAATGCAAACTAATTTTCTTTAATTAAATCAATCTGTTAATCATAACATTCGTTCCCGGTTCAACTTCTTTGATAATAATTCATGTAATTCTGTAGATAATGCAAACTAATTTTCTTTAATTAAATCAATCTGTTAATCATAACATTCTGTGTTTCGTAAATGATCCATCATATCATTTGAAATAATTCAGAAACATCAATATTATATTTAAGAAAAGGTTATGATTGAATATTTCAAAGGAAAATTTACTAGAATATAAACGGTGGTTCATAAGAAGAATGACAATATCATGTCAACATGAATTACTGGATTCCTCTCAAAAACCTACCTATAGAATGTTTTCATAAAAATAAACATCGATAATTAAGTCAAGTAGATTGAAAATGCTCAAAATTCAAAACAATTTTGTATCGTTCAACGGTATAGTATATCGATATGCAGTATTGACATCTGATCTGATTCGTCAATGAAGCTGGTAATGTTCAGCTCAGTTCTTGAATAACCCTCTCAGATATTGGTGTATTCCATGAAAATGCAATCCAAATCCAATTCCAACCAATATGTAGTAATTTTGTAATCGATTATTTTTATCACCTCATTTCATAGAACATACATGCCAATTATGGTTATTATAGTGAAGTAATATTCGATTACTCGATCATATTTCTTGTTTATACCACTACAGATAAATGGTTAGTTTCAGTTTATTAGTTTCGAACTCAAGGAATTATCAGTTACTCTTGCATCAACTAGTGTTCAAGTTAGACAGTTGTTTACTGAAAGATATATATGACAAAGTTCCAGGCATGAATAGGTTTGAAATTTAACCATAATAAATGAATTAGATACTTCGTCCTCATTTATTTGTCCAACATATAACAGTTATGAATGTATAATTGAATTCAGAATATTTAACCAGCAAATAACTCACATTTATACCCAAAATAGTTTTCTATTTATCTATTACTGTTATAACCAAACATACAACCTACTTTGACCAAAATGTGAAAAAGGCACTGTCAAGTCATGAGAAATGATTTCTTCCACTCATTTGATAAAATATGAAATGCCACTCATTCGTAATGTTTCCTAAGTCACTTCAACTCATCTCAGACAGACTAGTGCCATAAAAATTATTATTTTCAATTCATTCCTTATATATCGAAATAACCTTCCGTTTTGATAATCTTATTCATTATTGAAATATCTGTGAAATATTGTTCGATTTCATTTATTCCGAAGTTTTCACCGTCTCTCAAAGGGCAATATAATCTAATATCTAATTCATTTGAACTTGCCAGTATAGTTTCACAATCCAAATCACTTTCAGTCAAAATAAATCACAACAAGCTAAGAAATAACAACAAAACAATAAAAACTCACCAACACTAGACTGACTTTCATGTTATCACCAGCGATAGTCCTCGACGTACTCTCAACAGTAACTGCGTTAACGTTTTCTCGTTTCGTCTCGGATGGCTTTGGTGGTATGGCATGGACAGGCAGGTAGAAGATCTTTTTCTCGAAGTGAAGCAGAGGTCGTTTTTTGGACCTCCTCTCGCTTAACACAGAACCCTAATGATACGGTACTAAGCGAGCCGCGAAGGTATTCACGGAAGACCATTAATAGTCAAGGTCTAGTCGTCTTCTTCAGGTTCACTTATGATGGGAGAATACACAGTATTCCTTTTTTATTCGATTGAATACAAATTTCAACTTCGAACTATAACTATCATAGAAAAATTGAGTTGATACTATATAAATATAAGTAAAAGTTTGTGTGTGATGAGGAAGAGCGGGTCCTACAGTTAATAATGGTATTCCAACCACTTCTAGTATACCCAAAATGAATAAAATCAGATTTGTAGTTGGATTCGTGCGAATAACTCAAGAATTGCTTCTACCAATTCGACATCTCAATTTTTATATTATAGATTCGAAATCTATCAAATTGTTTGTTCTTACTGAAATTCTCAATGATTATAAATGAAAGGCCAAAAAGTGACATATCTAGATATCGCTACGGTTTCTTTGGAATACGATATTCGACAGTGGAATTTGACTACTGGGGTATATCAGACATAGTAGAATAGAGTAGAATATGGCCCATGGAACAGTTTTCTTTTTCATTTTCATCTGTTGTCCGAAAGATCGTTGGTGACTTGAATCATTCCCATTTCTGATTTCAAAATATCATTTTGGTACTCACCTATACTTCTGATATATTCTAACACATTCCGCTCATGATCATTCTCAAAGCTGCAATACTTGTTGAAGATTCAAATTCATCGGATCATTTTTGTAATGACACTCCAAAATGCAATGATTATTTTTTTTTTCAAAGGAATTTGAAATTTTGTGGAGAACCATTCAAATTTTGTTTTGGTTCAGAACTTGAGAATGATGAATCGAAGTGACTATTAGATTGAAACAACAATTTATAATGTAATCATAATGATTATCGAAATTTCCCCATTCTTCATTTCTAATCTAACCCATTCATGCGAATCTTTCCTTCTTCGTTACATGATATCAGGATATTTTTTGGAATAGTAATAGTCACAGTAGAAATCATTCAAGTATCAAATGTCTCCATATTTTATGTTATTTCAATTGAATCAACATTGTATTAAATTTATGAAATTGAGATTAACATTTTTAGTCAGTTTTTATTTCTCATAAAATAACAACAATTAACATATAAAATACATCAACATAAAAATGTAACAACTTTTAACGACCATATGGAGGTATAACAATTTCCAAATCAAAACGCTCTGGAAACACTATCGAACTCCACTTCAAATTCTGACTTATCTATCATATATTTGGGCAAACTAGCCCCAAGTACTTTGCTATATACTGGTTTGGTTTCCTCGCTATATGCTCCCTCCTCATCATCAATATCGAATTGTGGAGTTGGCTCTGCTTTAGACTCATTTGCTTCCTCAGTGCTTCTTTTCTGTATTCCATGTGGGACCCTAGTTTCTACTCCTTTCGAAGCAGCAACTTCTGCGGTTGGATTTTGAGGTTTCTTAAATGCACGTCTCCTCTTGACGTCACTCAAAACAGGTTTTTCTTTGGTTTCCTCTGGTTGAGACTCGCCATCTTCCAGTTTCTTCGCTCCCTTCAATTGATGATAAGCAACATGGGATGATTTAGGATTCGATTCTTGAACGTACATGCATTCTTCATGTTGGATGTTGTTCTTATCGACGCATAGGTAACAGGTCATTCCCTTCTTTTCAGATTTCTTACAACTGGACCTGTCTTTCTTGGAAAACTCGGCCAATACCTCTTCTACGTTTTGCTTGGTAGCTGCTGGGATATGATATTCAGCATGTTCATCGTCTCGCTTGGACTCTTCCCTAGTGAGTTCTGGAAACAAACTCAAATGATAGTCATCGAAACGTCTGGGAGCTGAGGGAACTACGTATTTATCATCATCATCTTCTGCATTTTCTTCTCTTGCATCTTCTGATTGTTCACCACTATCATAGTATGAGCTGCCCTCTTCGTTACGTTTCCTAGGAGTTTTTTGTTCAATTTTATCTTCATGATCCTCAGTGAGCTCTGGTTCTGGCTTTTTCACAGGCTTTTGCGCAGACTCGGCCTCCTCGGCTTTTGAAGATTCTTCGTTGTTCTCAGGTTCGTTACCATCAAATTTTTTCTCTGTTACGTAAGCGTACCTATTCGATTTAGGTTCGGAGGTGTAGGAACACTGCTCGTAATTGCCACCGTTATCTGGGTTCCTACAAATGGTGCAAGTGGAGCCATCTTTGATAACTTTCTTGCAATTCTTGGGGTCTTTCTTCAGTTTTTCTGTCTGCTTTTCAGAGTAGCTGAGCTCGTGTTTACTCTCATCATAATATTCGGGTTGGTAACTGAAACCAGCACTGTAATCAGCGGGAATCGATGGCTCATCTGAAGCCTTGCGAGACCTCTCTCTTATCTGGTAGTAAGGATCACTATTCCTCCTCGCATAACGTTTGAACCTGAACTGATTCTCCTCGGCAGGCTGGGAGAATCGCTCTGAGTTGCCTTGATAATACTCTTGTGGTTCTTTTTCTGAGGTGTAAGAGCACTGCGTGTACTTCGATTTGCTTTCAGCGTTTTCGCAAACGAAACAGTTCATAGCTTCTGATTGCGAAGAAGCAGGCTTTGATAGTTTCTTGCAGTTCTGGCCTTTCAGGTTACTAGGCACATTTTCGCTCGACTGTCCTTCTACTATGGGCTCAGTCACCTGTTTATAGTTGGGATTGAAAGGGGCAACAGTGCTTCTTACTGCTTCTAGATACTTGGAGCTCAGTTCAACGTTTGATGGTTGGAAGCTGTATTTCTGATAGGGCGTCAAGTGGCTGCTACTACTCTTGATTCCCTCGGCAGATGGATATTGCGAGACAGTCGAACTAGATTTTCCAAAATTGTAGTCAACTCGTGGCTTGGAGTTAGTTAGCAATTCATGGGAATATTTAGCTGACGCAGACTCCTTTTCGATCTCCTTCTCCACATTGGTATAACCTTCATCCTCTTCTGATCCTGAAGATGACTTCCTAGGCTTGTTGGGTCTTGGTGGTATCCTCTCAACATCATCTCTACTGGCCGATTTCTCTTCGTCGTAGTTTTCGAACAAGGGAAGTTTATGAGATATGTAGCTGGGACCAGGTTGGACATAATCTTCACTAGACGCCGTTGCCTCTTGTTTTTTCTGTGCTTCTTCGAAGAAATCTCTCAAGGGATTGGTTAAATAATAATTAGTGATGTCTTGAACCGGTGAATAATTTGGCTGAACTTGGGTTTGTTGTAGCTGTTGGGGGATGAAATTCGTTGGGGGTAAGGCTATCGGCTTTCGTTTCGACTCCTGGTATTCTGAAATGAACAATATTTTTTCAGTACAAGATAAAATGTGAAAATTGTAAACAACTTCGAGAAATGTTCATGAATGTTCTGGTTTCACTAACCTATGGGGTTGGGACTGAGGAATCCAGAAAATTCCGCTGGGTTTATGAAACCACCTCCAGCACTTCCAGCTACTATCGGTGCACTCTCATCCACTGAATAGTATTTAGAATAGTCTGGATGTTCGTGATGTTCTCCATCATCGATAGAGAAGTCTGAGTGGTCAGAGATGTCCTCTGATTCGTCCACTCCATAGTCTTCTTGAGCAGTCAACTGTTGAACCAGTATCAGAAGAAATATCTGAAAGCAAGAAATAACTGATTTTTTTACTACCACTTTCACTAATGTAGAGGTGACTAACCTTAGTTGAAATGCTTCCAGAAAGAAGCATTTTGCAGTGCTGAGTGTTTGAGATAAGAAAAGTGATCTGCATTGATTTGATAAGTATTTATATGGAGTGTTCCCACCTTCATGAAATACGTAACTCGAAAGCAAGAAGTTTCGCTACAGAATAGATATTTCTCAAAAACACAATGCATTCAACCGCTAATGATTGAATACGTTCTTTGAAGCGGAAACAGTCTTTTTTTGAACGATTTGGGTACATATAACCAACGTTTGGAATATTTTGAATGCATCCGCGATTTCTTTTTGTTTTGTCTTGCCACCGAGTTTTCTTTTGTTGAATAATAACTCATTAGTTAATTCGTTACGTTCCGTAATATTGACATCAAGTGTTTTAAAACTTGAAGATTACTCTTTCTGAATCGTTGCAAATAAATTTGTGGTTTGTCTCTCGATTTGTTTTTACATAACACCTACCTCATAATATTTGCCAAATCTCTCAGATGTGAATAACCTCTAGAAATTAAATGAAACAGAGGAATTATCCTATACCTAGGATAAAAAATTCTGAGAATTCATTTTTATGCATGAACACATGGGCCTAAACAAAATACCCTAAGATAACGAGAGAGCGTTCGCAATAGATCTATAAAGGTCGCAGTGTAGAGGCTGCCAAATTCACCTAAGCCCTCTTCTAATCTAATCTAATTTAATCCAACTGATTAACACACAGGTACCTAAATGAAGAAAATACTGTCAAGATTTAGCGATTATTTATATTTTTCCATTCGTTATACGTACATTGAAACTGTTACTTCTTACTCTCATATCCAAAGGTTTCATTCCCTCACTAATTAATTCTGAATCAGTTGATTATAACACCATCTATTGTAAGAGATTTGTAAGCTCAATTTCCTAACAATGGAGCAAAATAACAGTTCATGAGTTTATTTATAGATGGCGCAATGTACAGCTGATATTAATTTTCCTAAAAATTATTTAATTTGAAAAATATTTCATTGGATACCATATTTTGGTTCCATTCTAGTTTTCATTAATAACAACTGAACAACTGATAACTGTCTAATCATTTCTCAGACAATTTGTCTTCCGAATATTTTTGCCGAATTAGAGTAGAAGACGTCAATTTATGGTTATCTACTGATCATCTCATCTTCATCTTCATAAATTTCGATGGTTTACTCATACTATCACTCATATAACATATGTGAAATTCAAAATAACATTACGAAATGGTAGTTTTTCAATCACTCTATGGAAAATTTTGAAAATGCTACGGTATACGATATACCTAGACGATTTCCAAAATACATCAATTCATTTATCCATGAATATATGATTTATTTCGAATATCTTTTTTTTTTCAAAATGTTGTTCTACCATTTTTACTCATGACAAAACCCCAATTCCTGGGATTTTGGGAACAAATAAAATTTTAATTCAAATTCAATACTTTGTGTTCCATACATTAAAAAACAGAACTTTTACTAAATTTCATTTATTTTCTAAATATAAACTGCTTATTGAACTAGAGAGAATGTGACAGGTTTGGTTTGAGGGCAAGAATAAAGGGGCCTGGATTGGGGGGCCTATCACATTTTACAATAATACAATACTTATAATACCGTGACAACTTTGATAAATATGATGTCTCTTTGGTATATTATTACACATTTTACAGGAGTAGGAAAATCAATCTGAGAAATACATGTTTTAAATTTGGATTTCAATGTTCGACAGAAAAAGTCAATATTATTTGGCAGCTATAATATACAATAATGGGTGTACTCAATGTGGAAAAGAGAAAAGTGGGATTATATTCGATTTGTCTTTTTCTGTCGTGATAAATTGTGTTATTTCATATCAAGAGAAGATTAAAAATTTTCCATTAAAAAAGTGTTTATTGAAGTTTGTTAATTTTTGCTGACTAGTTCATACAAATATTGATATCTATTTATGTCCAGGTTCATAAGTCAATCAGGTGCAAAATAAACAAAATCAATTTATCTAATAAATAATTTGAATAATCTGAAACAAATACACAAAAGTAGTCTTTATAAGATCAATTACAAATTATTTTTATAACGTGCTTATTAACATAAAATCTAGAAATATTTCTTTGGTGTGTCTTAAGTTTTAAAAACATAAAAATATACATACAATAAAAATACACTTAGAGTCATAATCATAAATAAATAACATAAATTCTTCGTAGTTTTCTGAGACCAAGAACTTTACAATAGACATTTGCAACATCCTGTCAATTCATCTAAAACACAAATATAATTTTACAAAACAAAAATATTGAATCTACGAGGGACTTTTATATCTACACACGCACAATATTTAATGTTTATTGGTGTAATTTCCGATCCTCGGGATCACGACACATCTCGTTTCTGTCGCAGATTTTGTTTCGTAGCGACATCTGACGATGATATTCTCAACCCATGTTAAGGTCGTGAGAGTAAATACTCTCCGTTTTCAAACAAGCGCTTCCACTCTCAGTGGGCGAATTTGCCGATGCGAGAGAGTTTGCTCTCGTTGCCGCTAGAGGGCTCCGACTGCTTTGGTCTGTATTTGGATTCGATTGTACTCCGTCTGGTTCTCCGTTGTTCGCTACAATATCATTGTTGCTGTAGTAGTAAGCGGTATCTGTAAATCAATAAAGCAATGAATGTTGTGTTTTTCAAAAGTTGACTTGATATGTGTTCCGCAAAATACAAATAAGACGAAACTTGAATGTCGTTCCTTGACGAAAACATGTGGAAATGTTTTAAGAAATCTAGTTCAAGAAGTCCTGATTAGGGTAATTTCGATCGAATCTCTTTGAAATTTAATAAATTTTTTTATAGGAACTTGTCATTTGTTTCTTTCAAGTACCATGTGATTTTCCACATATTCCTAAACAATTTGTACATATATCCTTATAGAAAAATCCTGGCAGATTCAGATGTTAACTGGAGATTATTATGAATTGATTATTATACTTATTGAGTTGAAAGAACTTTCATGGATTTCATAATTCTTGAAGAACAAGAATATATTTGGATATCAAATATCAATTCCTGTTATATCGAACACTTTTCAAGTATTCACTGGAAAATCGTTTGTTCGTCCAAAAGAAAAACGTTGTTTCATCCTCCGATCACAAAAAATTATTCGAAATTACTCTGAGTAACAACCCAAAATAAGGCATTCCATATTTCAACTGGCACCACTTTTCGTTAACTCTCAGCTATAATACTCACTGTTTACTTACTGAGTAACCCGGTGGACGTTGTACCATATCCGTAAGTTCCGTACGCAGCTCCGTATTGACTGTATGCTGTGCTGTAAGCGTATTCAGCACCTGGTACCATCGTGGTTCCTGCTGTTAAAAACAAACATTATGAATAACGTAAGTTATAGAGTAAGTTATTATAGGTTAGAGTGAAACAGATCCTATATTTTTATTTGTTTAAGGAATAATTTGTTGTCATGGATGTCTTGTTATTATACGTCTTGCAATAAAGTGAATAGATTCAATGATAATCTTTAAGAATTGATAAGACTATGGTGAATATCTGAAGTATCCGTTTGACTTCACAAAGTTTCAATTTGTGACAAAAATTTTCATGGATACACAATATGTCATAAATATTTGGCTGTTTTAATGTTGTCACAACATTCTAGTATTATCACCACAGGACGTTCTAGGCAGATGCTGTAGCCTATTGCAATAAATCAAACTGAAAGAAGAACACAAACAACAACAACAACATATTGCACAAAATTGAAGATGTACTCACTGTAGCCAGTTCGATTAATTAGGTGATTTTTTATTGATATTTATTATTTCATTCGAGAGTCATGGGAATTAGTTTTGACGCTGATTGCGATGGGAAAAAGGAATGTAAATAAATCTTTTCCAGGAAAACCACTTCATTGGATTTTTTGTTGTGTGAATTCGATATTAGGATAGGTCAACATTTTTTAATCTCGACTTCGTCTTAATGAACGGAAAATGCTCTTATGAACCGATGGACCAACCAACACCGTTGCCACATCACTCTGATCATGGCATGTAGAAAAAGACTTTGACCGTAGAAAACAAAAAAAATACCTGTGGTGGAATAACCGAAATTTGGCAACATAGTCGAATAATGCTGCGACGAACCGTTGGACGGTTGTAAGACGGTCAAGGCGGCTGGATCGGGGGATCCGGTATGGGAGGCAGGCTGACTCCCGGATTCGGCGGGGAGAGCCAGGGGTAGTCCGGGCGAGGCACCGTCCACCGCCGCTCCCAAACCTACTACGCCACTGTACGGCGAGCTAGTTTCGGCTACAGCATGCAAACACATAAATTAACACACAGAAAAATGCAAAAAATATTCGAAAAATAATAGCGAAACGGATCTTCTATACATGCAGTCCTGTAAAATCATGAGTTTTTATTGTAAAACAGAGTACTACAAATTGTAGTTCTGAATTGGATTAATAATAAAAAAAAATATTTTGTAGCATAAATTGAATCAAAGAGCAGAGGAACAAGCAGATATGATACAAAAAAATGAGAAAAAAACATGTTGTTTAAACTCTTTCGATTCTTGTTCATGAGTTCATGAATTGTCATCAATTAAGAATAATTTTTCATTATCGTTATATCATTTACTTTATGTAATTATTTTTTTATGCAAGAATTGCAAATATAATTAAGGACTGAAATTATCGTTTCTACAAATTTACTTGAAGAAATGAGACCTCTCAAATAAATTGAGAGATGAGGGAGTGAAATTGTTCAAATGATTCTTATATAAATCAGTCTAATAGCATTAAATTAAGCAATCAGGCAACTGATAACAACTAGTATAGTTATGAAAAATAACACAGTCGTTTAACATGCCATGCAGTAATTCAAACATAAGCGACTACTTCGGATGCAATAATATGGGAAAAAAAGAGGACATATAACAGAATTCAATGAGATACTATCAGCTAAATAGATGATTCAATGCCAAATGATGCAAGCTCAGAATAGGCATTAAAACGGAAACAATACATGCGAAAATCAACGTGAAAACATGCAATATGTATATGAATACAGTGGCGTAGTGATCTGGGTGCATATATTCATCAACGTAGAGTATGACCACTCAAAGTTGACCTATTTCCAAACTGTATCGAATTCCTCGAGTTTTTATTCGTATAATAGGTTTTTCGAGAAAATCATCCATTGTAAAAGAGGCACAATTTCCACAAATTTCTAGTGTGGAGTGTTTCTCGAAGCTCACTAATAATTAACGTGTTTTTAAGCTTATAGCAGTAGATTATCCACCCTCCACCACGATATTTATTTCTCCTACACCAATTAGACATCGAGTCTTGTAGATTCCTCCACTTACCAGAATGATATGGGGACATTGACGGGTCCATTATTCGTGTATTTTCGATTTTCAGTTCATGCATCGTTATAGGCGCCAAAGGTGTCAACGAATTGGAACCTGTGTTCAATATGTCATTGAAAGTTCTTTGAATTTATAAAGGAAATATGGATGGAATTGAATGAGATTTGTGTTTGTTTGTCCATGTTCGAGTCTTGATATTTATAAACTGAATTGAGGATGGGGACTTTTATTTATAATGACCCAGTTGAATATATCTGTTAATATTTCTTTATGGTCCACAGTATATCGAAATTGAATGAATTTGATTTAAAATACTAGAAAACATTGGATAGTTGAATTTATGGATCTAAAAGTTCGAAAGTTTTGTTTGAGAAAGAAAATATTAGCATGTATACAGTCATCTCTATGAGAGGTATTCTAAAACATTTTTTAGTTATTGATATCTTCAGACATAAATAAATAGAATAATGATTCGTCTGACACCAAACTTCACTAATTTCTCTCCGAATATCGAACAGAAAATAATCGATGGAGTCAATGCAAAAATTCTCTATTTTCTTAGAGCTTCATATTTGTTATTCATCTTTATGCATTCGAATAAACTTTCTTCACAGATTGAAATGAAAGTCTGATTGTTTTTATTCATCACCAGTTGTGCTGTCTACAGTGATTCCGAAGTGCAAATTTCCCCACAAGTCCGAATGAGTATGTAATGATAAATACAATTATTCAGAATTATCACAGTACTTACCTAAAGATCCAGCGAGCGGTGGTGTATAGAGATTCTGCGACGTTGCCTGACTCATTGTATTGATGGTGTCATAAATGTCAGATGCTGAACTGACATTACCGAATCCCGCATGACTGTCGTAGTACCCCGATTGGCCTGTTGTGGTACCCGCTCCTCCTAATTCGGACAGAAGCTTGTGTTCGTCTTTGATGCTCCATTTACTCGACCAAAGCTGAAATTTTAATTATCAATTGAATACTATTGTCATAATCATCAGAAATGAATTGATTTGATCCATCTTCTATTCGTTTGAGGAGCGGAATAATTTAATAATTAGCGTTGAGTAAATGAAATGCCAAATCAATCAATTCTTGTGAATTGATTTTTTTTTTCGTTGAACTCTCACAATAATTTCTGTTGTGGATATTGAAAACAACTAATAATGCCAGAATAATTGAATAGAGATGCCTAGACGTATTCATCAGACATTCCAAACTTGGATCTCAGAAACTATTGGATATACGAACATGGTTGAATTTGAGCAAAGTTGATGATTAATTCGACTGCCGATATGTCATGAAAATTACAAACGATTATTTCTAGAGGAATAACAAAAAATTAATGATTTTTCCAGCATTTCAACATTTCAACTTTTTTTTTCGGCAACACATATTTTTCGAAACTAGCTATAATACAGTGCTTTATGAAATTCTTTCAGAGGTGAAAAAACGAAGATTCGTTTAGGAAAGTCTGGATCAATATGTAAAAAAAAATTCTGAATAGCATATTGTTGAGTACATGGAAGCGCAAATTTGCTCTCTGTTTATAGTTTCCGAGTTTCTGATCTCTGAATTAGATAAATTCCTAAGTTACTTCAGGATGCATTGAAGGTTTCAGTCTTCGAATATGTCACTTCTTTAGAGCTGATACCAAGTTACTTCACTTTTTCTTTCAATAAATAAGCTATGGCATCAGCTTTTTATTATCCTGCATTTAGATTCAATAAATTGCCACAAAAGGACAACATGAATAAAGTAAACGGTAGCGCAAATGTGATATTATGTTGTGGACCGTTGAAACTTACGTTTGAATAAAGCTGGTCTCCATTATAATGTGATCGCTGCCTTTTATAGTCATCATCTTGATGTCCATTCATATCTTTATTCTCATCTGCAAAGAGAAAGTGTTAAAGTACATTAGCTACATTGGGTCTACTGGAATTGCTCACATAAGGTTGTCAAATAATTTTACTTTGGAATGCAGTAATATTTCTGCCACACATGACTGTATCGGGTACTCAGATCGTTCAACCACAAACAAAACGACGATAATTCATGGTTGGTGTTTATACTCAAATAAATGAAAATTATAAAATGAAGAGTACATACATCAGGAAATCATTCAACTGTGTGATATATAATCTACTCGATAGTAGTAGAACTTGCCGTTACTCGAAACTCCGGAAGTACATTTAGAACATCAAAAATGACTTATCCACTATTATAAAAGCCGGACGATTTACATAACTATTTCAGTCGTTAAACGGAATTGAATACGCATCAAAGGGCCAAAATAGGAATGAACATCGAAGGAAATAACAATAGCACGTCCTCTACAACACTAGTCGATTTATATCAAATGTACCCTTCAAGTTCCCTATGGACCAGTCAATATAATAGCAATAACATCACCCCTGTGAACACAGCGGCCCAAATAAAATATTGAGCATCATTCCAGAGAGCTTTTTCGTCCTTCTAGATTTTCTTTCATCGCGATTTTCCTTGATAAATATGTTGTCAGATTGAATTTCAGAAAACCATACCGAATTCTTTTCGAAATATTCTTTGATGTGAACTTTGTTTCATAGAAGTACACGAGCATCATTTGCCTGGCCAACTTGGCTTTTATGTAACAATGCAATCAAGTACTCGTAGGGTGAAAATTATACTGGGGGCCAAAAGAGCAAGCAACACCAACATCTGAATGTCACCGAATCGATAATTGAAGTGTTTGGTTTGCATTAGCTATTTGATGAAAGTTCCTGGGAAATCTCATTACGTGACAGTGACGGGAGTGTAAACAGATTTTGTTTACTCGCTTGTTGCTCCTGTGGAAGTCGATAACAGGAAATCTGTGTAATTATTTTTTTTTTCAAATACGGTCTCGCGGTGAATAACAAGCAGAGTAATTAGGCAAATTAGTGGTTAATCTTGTTTACCAATAATTTGATGAATTGTTTCCAGTCGATTTGTGGAGCAATGCACTTGAAATTTCGGAATCATATCCGGACAAATGTTCAAAATGAATCATTGAATTCGTTGCAGCAGTTGAAGATTCGAAATATTCAACAATAAAGATTGCTTTCAATAAAATCATTGAATTGATGATCTGAAAACTATTTGAATATTACAATGATAGTTATGTTATGATCTTTGTATCGTTATCAAAATCATGAGCTTCAAAACATGCCGATACTTTATATAAATTTGGTATCTATGATCTCCTCATAATATTTCGTAATATTTCTTTCTCCATACCATAATTACAATTTATTTCATGGTTCTTCTTAGTTCACCTCCATACTCTTCCTTATATCCTCTTTCATTGTTGACTCCAATATTGCTGCTCCAAAGGATTGTGATAATCTGATTATGGTCTTGTGTATTCTGATTTTTATTTTATCACTTGTTATCTAGTTTTTTTTGTGATGCTTGGTGTCTTCCTTAAATACTTTCTCACAATCGATTTGTTTCATTCCGGAACTAATATTCATCGATTTTTAAATCGCTAAGCTTCGCATTAATTTCTGGATTATGGATGGTACTTCGAATCGGTTGATCACTGCTAGACCATTTGTATATTCTTTGAGTATATCCATCTGCCTTCTATTTATCTGTCTTGGACTCAACGCTCCCTATTTAATTCTCCATCATCTTCTCCAGCAATACATCCGATTTGTCTGATATTTGGAATGAACAAGAGTTTATGTAGTTTATATTCGTAGGATTTTACATTTTTCTTGCCGATTTGTCGACAGTGGTTCATCGTTATACGATTTGGTGAACATGAATCCATAAGAAGCAAGTGTTTGTCATCATCTAAGCACATAGAAGTTTATTACTGCAACGTAGTACCTACTACTTTTCCCTACTATGTCCAGATATTTCAAACAAATTCAGATTCGATGTTAATCAGTTTCTAACGAATGACGTTTCAGTTGAGTAATTAATGTCAAGAGTGAACAATCTAGGTCTAGGCTCAGTTGGCGTGTAATTCCCGTAGACTGTTATCCACTGTCGGCACTTCATAATCTGCGATTCAATTAATCACGAGATAATAACGTCAAGAGATGAGCGATGGTTGACGATCATCAAGTTAGTTTCCATTGTAGCTGCATCACGGTCTGGCGAACTTTGTACTGAGATGTTTCCAAAAGCAGTGCTCAAACCATTATTCTTGTTTTGTCTTTGTTAACATCATATATTGTTTGTTATACTGTGGAAAACTAATTGAATATACAACCGAGATTTCAGTTTCTGATGATCACAAATGGTTCAGATATAACTTATTGAAAAATTATCTGAACAGCTCTATGTTGAAGAGACATTTCGATGATACTTAAAGATTGAAATTTAATTTTCTCTTCCTCAACAGCATCCTGTATGAATTGTATGAACACAGAAAATCAATTCGATATCGACTTCACCTAGACCAGAGAAATGTTAATCAAAGATCAAATTTCATTTCACAAAGGTATTCAGTTTTCGTTGATTTGGAAATTCGTTTCAATGAAATTCATTTCTACTAATTAAAATAGAATCATGATAATTAACTAACGCACCACTGGTCACAGTCATCGATCCCCAACTCAATTACCAGCAGAATATTCAATTAATGATATCACCTGAAAGCAGTAACAATGGCAGCTTTATTATAAATTTCTTTCTGAAAGACAACATATAATTGAAATTTCCATTTTCGAAGGTGGCATTGATGAATACTCTTGTCGCAAAACAGTGCCGATAGATTTCGCTATTAATTTTAATTAGGATACCAGTTATTGAAATTCTTGTTATTGAAACAATGGCTTAGGTGGATTGGATCTAGAATGGCTACTGAATAACATTTCAGCCTCGATCATAGTTTTAATCCACCCACAACCGACAGTGCTTCCATCTCTGTTCGCTCCATTCATCCCTTCGACGTTTTATTGTGCGTTTAGCTGTAGTGAAATGAACAAAGGAAAATGGAGAACACAATTAAATAGGTTGTGTTGAGATAATGAAGAGCTGTCCACTCTGGCCGGATCTTTTATAAAGTCGACCGTATTCCTCTGTGGCTATGTTCGTTGGTACTCGCACTTGATCTGTCGAAATCCAAATTGAATGGCTGAATGAGATAAATCGACTCTTGCTTGATTACCTCAGGAGTCTCTATGGA
Organism: Plagiodera versicolora; assembly: GCA_037013635.1. Lineage (NCBI taxonomy): Eukaryota > Metazoa > Arthropoda > Insecta > Coleoptera > Chrysomelidae > Plagiodera > Plagiodera versicolora. Next base: position 6,555,617 of record CM072990.1, read on the forward strand.
AATCATCAACTTTTTCTTCGGTACTCTTGAAAGATCTTTGAATTCGTTGATTCGATGAGATAATTTTGAACTTTTCAGTATATTCTTTGGTCTAATATCCAGCTGTGCTGGACGTCAACGACAGTTCATAAACTGATTATTTTAGATACTATACATCATCTTCGATTATGATAAAAAGCAATAATATAGAATGTGGAGGAGGTATTCTTCGACTGAAAATTCATTTGATCATCCGCGAACATATCGTGAGGAAGGAAAATTATAGATGGCATCAATCGACAATGAAAAATGAAGCGATCGTATTGAACTCATTTCCTCCATGTTCTGATGTATCTCAGAAGATTATGGATTGAGAACAAGGAAATAATATTGCCATGGAGGCCATAAGCTACTCTATCATTGATGGAGATAGTTATTTATACAAATAATTTTAAATCGAATCAGATGTGGCAGAGCAATCTGAACTGTGAATTCTTGGGATGAGAGAACTCATTTTTCAAACTGATGAATAAAAAATAATAAAAAATTTCATTATGAACCGCCACAGCAACACTAAATATACAAAAAACATTGTGCCTTCATTTATTCATAAGAATGAGAATCCTTTTTCAAACATTTCCTCGAGAAAAACTATCGGGTCCATAAATTTGATCTTGGCCAACCTCTTCATCATTTCATGAAGTCCAGCACAAATTACTTGTAGTCGGAAGGAAGATCTGGAACCGGATGCTCGACTGGACTCCCTGTCTTACACCCTTTGTCTTTACATTCTGAAATATAGTTCAGTTGACAAACCAATTCTATAAGAAAATACTTCGACTCTTGAAAGGAAGTAGTTATATCTAGTGGTCATTGTTCCTAATGTTTCCTTAGTGAAATTATTCCTCATTCACGGTACACTGATGTTCACAATTTCGTTTCAGAGATACCGAGTGTTCAACGCGATCCACAACTGAATAACTGTTTATAAGTTACGATATAAAATACTCCACTGTTGAGACCTTCCCCTTTTTGACATATCTGGGTCGCGAGACGTTTCATTTAAAAAACAAACCGCACAGCATCCTTCACTCAATGTGATGCATTTAAATTCGACCATGTTATAATTTACTCTACGATGAAATGTAGCAGTTGACAACCTCTTTCATAATCATCATTAATCAATACGTTTTCTGAAGGTGCCGCTTTTAATAACATTGTCACACAACAAGTGTGTAAGAACAGTGTTACAGTGTTTTTTGGAACAGCGTAACGACATAGAAATAGACATCGACGTTGATTTCTGTGAAGGATCACGATATTTTTGACGGGATTATTTATAATAGAATAAAGGATGCAGTTCATGCTCCGAGATGTGGTTACATAGCGGCCAATTAGATCGTCAAATACCGCAAAATTTTGATGGGTGGTCTAGATAAGGATAACATATGGAAAAATAAATTGACTGTACGATGAATAGTATTTATAGAACCAAGATATACATTCTATACTAGATGAAAGGATCGAATCATTTTGATCATAGTGGAGCATTGATAATTCAATATTCGATACATTCCAACTCATGAACTGTATCACGAAAGTCAATATAGTTATTTCACATCAGTTTCGGGTAACTTTCTTATCATCATTTTGAATATCGTTTTCCCCCAATGTAGAAGCCATTCTGGTATAAATGGGTTCTCAGTTTTGTCGTGATGATGAATCGAATTCAACGCGCAACCGAACAAAAATTAAAGTTAATCAGAACGTAATCCGATCTGATTCTTCCCCTTAATGCTGCGCGTTAGGGTCTCATAATAAATTATTCCCCTAGATCGAAGGATGGAATAGTCAAAATATAAATTTATAAATCTCACGGTTTATGCACACGGCATAGAGTAGAACCCATGGATGCTCACCCCGCGTGAAGAAATATAATAATACGTGTGTTCGCGACTTGTTTTTCATCTAGCTCTGATATCCTGATATGTTATTATACTGAAGAGTAAACTATAGGAGCTCACAAAAGAACATACATTTTCTGAATATATGTGAAATATTCCCATCGTCGTAATCATAAGAATCATTTTGTGAAGGGGACAATTTCTCCACTGAAGGCCAACGTTTGGAAATTGGTTACGAATATAATTTGGAGCAATAAGAAATTCAAATTCTGGATTGGATTTATTCGAACCAACGATCGCTTGCGATGAATTCATCTTCATTCATTCTATTAGTTTGGCAAGAAAATCTTCCTTTTCAGAAACCTATAACAGCTGCCGCTGAATAATGTCAAAGTATTTACTTCAAGGGTAACTGAAGACTATTACAATTGATATTTTCCTCCTGAATCCATATCGAACGATTTAACTCATTCCTGTTCTTTCTACTGGATTCGCATTTGCTGAAACATTTAATTTTTCTTGTGCAAAAGTCATAACACTCATCTGAATTTTCACTATTTCGGCAAAGAAGTCGTGTATTCTCCATTCTTGAACCATCTTCAAATGTTAGAGGTTTCGACTTTGGGAAAATATTGAGACCCTCTTCATAAATAAGAAGATAATTGCTGTGTATTTATGCTGCTGTCCCTGTTTTCAGGTGTTTGCTCTGATTCACTTCGTTATATCTTCAATAACCATTTTTTGACCAAGCCTTTTCTTGAATGATGTGAATATTGATACAGTTTCTCAATATTTGTTGAATTGTATTTTTTTAATTCCTAGATTTATTCATTGGCATGGGTTTACTGCGGTATTTTGATAAATTCGAATTCCAGGTTGAAAAGGAAATGACTGCTTTTCAGTGACCTTCTGATATTTCCACTGATTGGTAGCATGAAGTCAATCATTTCTAACATTATATTATACGTAGAAGAAACTTTTGAGCACCTCTTGCATTATCCTGGAACTGTACTCGAACCTTCCTCATTCTATGAAGACCGACCGTATAAACATATGCACGTTCGGGGTTGAAAACTTCCCCGCGAGGGTTAAAAGCCGTTCCGTCGGGGTTTCGCGGTTGCGTAGCAACGCGCGTGATGTCTTCATAATCCGACGTCCTCGCTGATTGGTCAGAGGAGGCGGAAGGCCGCCTGCGTTCGCTCATTTCACGCTGACAGGATTTACACAAAACGCTGTATCGCGTCTCGTGGATTTCCTCGTTACGTCGATCTAAGTTGGCCAACTTGTTGGGTTCATTTGTTCCCTTCGCCACGGCGAAGACGTAGCACAAAATGGAGGTGGATGATCAGAGTTTTCTTAGCATAAAGGATCAAGGGAAAGAGGGTCAGTCCAAATTGTAGCGGATATCCTCCAATGGAACTGGCTTTTTATTTGATAATATTGATGTAACAATCTTAGGACAGAGATAGTTTTTGCCAATGCATTGATCAACTGTAATAATAGAGAAGATCGATTGATACAGACGGCACTGCGCGATGATTATATGAGTATGAATTTATCCATCAGGAAGATTAGAATATGTCCGGAACTCGTATCTGTGCCTTCAAATTGATAAATTATTTTTCACAAACAATATGAGTATTCAATTCTTTCTAGGATTTCTTGTATGTTACTCCTAACCCATTTATGGAAACATAGAGAAAGAGTGGAGAGAACATGTTCAGTATCGAAACAATTATTTTGGATTATTGCATTATTTCAACCTTCGTTATCACGATGGAATACCCGTGAAATATGCAAAGTGTGGAAGAATTGAGTTGAAATGTGTTTGGAGAACATTGCAATCTCAACAGATACTTTAGAATGTTTCCATGAAGAGTATTAAACACCTTGAGAGGTTTGTCCATTGATATAATTCCAATTTTTTATAGCTGTAACTAGATACGTCTTCTGAAAGTTATTTAAGAACAATCATCCTGTTGAATGAATCGCAGTTTTGAATGTGGTATCACTAAAGTGTCACAAAATTGCTATTTATGGCAAATTTCTCATATTTTCATCATTGTCTGCATACATTGTCAGAGCCGTGTTCGTTTCAGCTCTCTCATGAATCGTATTAACCCACAAAGTTATCTCTGTGTATTCATAAATGTATTCTGATTTTCTGTAGGTTTTGTTTCATTTTTGTCTGCCACAGCTTGACAGTATCAGAGTGAGTTTCAAGGATAATTCATGGATGTCTTCATATTCCAACAAAATGAGTCTTCTACTATTCCAGTAGATAAAAACTATAACTTATCGACTTGTAACTCACCATGGTCGTCTATCCTCTTCCTCTTTATGCTATTGCCGTTCGGATCATGCTGTAAACCTAAAATACCATTGATGCTATATCCTCCGGACCTGGTTTCGTTCAGTTGAGTAGCTGGCGCATGCGCGATCACAGATACGGGTCCACCAGTGGCTGAAGATGAAGCGTTACTCGTGGCGATATGGTGTGCATGTTTCGCTTTCTCAGCAGCCTTATTTCTTACGATCCTGAAAAAAAAAGGATAAATCAGCTCAGAGAAAACATCGAAACTCCATCACAGAGTACTGTAATTTTTTTTTTCATTCATTATGGGTTGGGAATGAGACCGGAGCGATATTCAAGACACGTGACGCGACACGTGTGTGGATGGGATACACGTGTCCGCGGCCTAACACTTCGTTCAAAAGTTATTTATCCCTAATCCCTAATGTATTATCATATTATTTTTATTGAGTGCATTAGATCCCACGCAAAAACATTGGGGTGAGTTGGCAGTGAGTCGAATTGAGGTTAGTGAATTTTTGATTCCATCATCAGATGATGAATATCTCTTCAATTATCAGAGTAGTCATAAGTGGAAGTTTTTATGACTCGCGGGATATCTGTATTTCTATTATGTTGATATCATCGAACGAATGGATAATTTTCAAGAGCAAATCAGTAGATCCGAAACGATTTATTCGACAGCTGTCAGAATATGACCATGAAATCCGCTTTCATTTGATTTTTTCAATGGTTACATTTAGATATAATAAAAAATCTGGAGGGTACTCCAGTAGTAACGAGCAAATGATCCTATACTGAAAGCAGCAACTTTAGTGAATGATTTATAATGAATCGAAAGCAAACCAGTGGTACGATAATTCAAATTCCCCTGAATCTCATTTGCAGCCAATAAATCCAGACATTGTCAATTACATATTTATTTGACAGTTTCTATGGATTGTAATCGAATTGAAATAATCGATTTCTAGCTGGTATGCAAATTTCTGTTGAAACTAAATCATATGAGTTTGAAATATTGATAGTGATTAATCTGATTTGTTAGCAGATTGTAGAGCATGAATGGCAAATTAGATTCCAATTGGAAACGAGAATTACGCGTCGGAATCATAATTGAAACTCGTGAAGAATAAATCGATGATATATCAAGCTATATCGACATCCAAAACGATGTTTTTGTTTCAATATTCATTGTAGTTGATGCCCCAAGAATTCTGTATGAAGTTGTTTAAAGATATAACATAATCTTTTTATTGTCCAAATAATTCCTATACGAATAAATATAAATTGATTTAGAAATCAAGAAATTGGAGACCTATGATGAATAATTGATTGTTTTGATTTTTCCAAATTTGGACAGAACCTTAAGATAATATCATGGAACATAATTTCTGATTTGATCTGATTATGAATGCTTACATCACGTGAAATTGATCTGTAAGTCCAATAGGAATGAGACAGTAATGAAAATAGAAGTTCATGAGACATATTCACAGATTAGAAAAGGATATTCCTTCTCAATACTATCATGATAAAATAATCATTCCATTGATGTTAATACGAATAATATCCAATTCATATTCTGAATTTATGACAATCAATAGAATCTTATTGAAATACATGAGTTGATATAACAGTTGAAAGATGGTAAAGTTTAATTGAAACTATTCAAAGAATTCAAAACTATCGAAGGTATTCTCAAGTTTTTTTCAGTACAAAAATTCACAACTTTGCCCTCCTTCAACCAACTCTTGAAGCGAGATCTCCATAGTGGCATTTTGAAAACACACAGTATGTATGTAGGTACAAATATCTAATAATATATGTGATCCTTTTGATAAAAGGACGAAGGATAACATGGTGTTATTCATTGTACGTATGAGCAAATCGAAAATTCTCTATTTTTTCTTGTTTCTTGTGATTATTTATAACTGAGAATTCAACAATCCTTCAGAATCCTACATAGAGATATAATGGGGAGAGTTGATGATATTTTTTAAGCTTTCTCGGAATGACGGACCATGCAGTGAGTATACAAATATTCTTTTAAAATATTAGATCGATATAATCATGCTGTGAAATATTATATAATTCTTTGGATCTCTGTAAAAAATACTTTAATTCATGTTAATTAAATAACCAAGTTGTGTATCATCCACTTCAACTGTAAGCGATAATAACGCCACTTGAATCAAATTATTTTAATCTCCGTCTACACCAATAATCCCAGCATTATCTTCGAATTACCGAGCCTGGGTACACAACTTGAGTCGGTCTTTTCCAACAAATCTAACGACCATACAATAGAGACCGAACAATACTTGACACTTACAATACAGCTAATATTTGCGAGAGAGGCTGAATTTCCGTCTTTTTCCCGTTCCCGTCACTTCCGATACGTTCGTCCTTTTCTGCTGGAGCAGCTGCTCGTGTCATTGTCGAATGCTGTTAGGTTACATCTATTAAAATAGACTTTGGTATTGTACCTGAAGTGGCATACTTCATTAAAATGTTTATGTGATACGTGATGTAGCTACAGGGGACAATTTTAAGTGGGAAATGGTGGAAGCACAATGATGAAGGGGATTCGCCACTGCTACAGCATTTTGATACCTATGATATTCTCCAGGGCCAACCTTGTTATTGTATTGGTTTTCTACTTCCGCACCTACTATGATGAATATGATATCATCGAGAACTAAACAATCTACTATTCGAAATATTATTATTTCATTCAAGATTTTACAATGATGACGATGAGAAAAAAGATCATCAACTAATCTTCAAGGTCGATTCAACAAATAACATTGAACGGTTATTAATCTATGAAGTTTGCTTAAAAAACTACGATAGCAAGACATCTAAAATCGAGGAACTGAGAAGAATATTGTCACCTTCATTTCGATCTCTGTTTACTGTTGAATCGATTGAGCAGTATTTTCGTGAAATATCCACCAGAGGAGACTAGTCTCATATATAAAACCATAAGGATGCATTCTGGGTACACTTCCGTTCATCATTTTCATCAATTCTATATTCTCGTTCGAAATTTTTTATGATTGAATCCACGATCCAGAGAAAAATTAGGAACATTTTTGGTTCGATATCAATATGCTAGTTTGTATATTCCTAGGCACTTTTTCGTTTATTTTCCCCACATATAAAATGAGAAATAAATGGGATCAAATAGAATAGGATTGACAATTTTCAATCATTATTATCGTTGGAGTATTTTCTGGCTAAAATATTTGACATTCGTGAACAGCCTACTAGTATGAGAACAATGTTTTCCTCTATTTAGAATCGAAATCGATACTCCAAAGCTTTGTTTCCAAACAGCAAATGGAAAACAATAATTGAATGATGGCTGTGATGATGCACTGCCGAAAGTCATTACATGATTTAGGGTGAGTTAGTTTTGTTTTTTGACTGTCACGTGTCTATGAATGATGTCGCGAATTTGAAAGCGTGCTTGCTCGCTCCGTAATTTTTTATACATTACTCACGGTTTAAACGAAGAATAGATGAATAATGTGAGTGATCAATAACTTTATGTCTGGAAACTTCAATAATAATCGCCAAATTAATTCGACAATACTAAAGGAGATAACATTTCCAACCTGGAATAAGAATTCAGAACATTTCCAGTGATTTTTGATTTATCAATGAGATTGTTTCAACATTCTCTTGTGCAATTGTCATGTTAGTAACGATACTCTGGAATGATAGTAAAACATATTCCAATAACATATTTGTGGCTCAAACCAATAAGAACGAAGGCGACTACTCAATATTTCACTATTTAATGTGAGTAATAAAACTGTAGATCCCAAATTGAGTATAATCAACATTAAATTTATGTATACTTTCACCATTCCTTATTGAAATCGTAATTTCTAACCATATTGAAGTATTATTATTCAATCACCAATGGATACAAATCAAATCATGAAGATAAAGAGTTAGTACCCTTCCAAATCTGTAAATAACAACCGAGCAGCTGTTCCGTACCTTATTGCACGTTCCAAAGTGATGTGCAAACATAAACAGTGTGGATGTTATCATAACTATAACATAATTTGCGACACACTGCTCTGATAAATAAACTCAATAGCTGAAGTAGATGACAACAATTATTGATGAAGGTGAAAACATCATTATCAACCTCTAGTACCAGGAGTCATATTTCTCTTTCATGCTTCGTAATGAAATTGGTGAATTATTGAAAATTATTCCAATATTCAGAATTGAGTTTTCATCCTCAGCATTACTTCGTTTCATACAGGTTAATTGAAATCATTCTTTAACATTTCAATTGAACAACTTTGTGTTCAGCTGAGTTTGTTGAAATCGAATCATTCTGGTGATATGTAGATGAGGAATCGAAAAGATATCACTTCTTTATTCCATTGCAAATGACAGGAGACAACTCTCATTCTTGAAACATAATAATAATAATAATAATAAGTTCTTTATTTTCTCAAATTAGTTTGCACCCCAACATCGTGGTGATACAAATAAAAAAGAGTAAAACGTCAGTAAAAAAGAAAAGTAGTTATACATGTAACATAAAAATTGAAAAATATATAGATAAAATTAGAAATATATAGATAAAATATAACAAAAATATAGCAACCACATTGTGTCGTTTCACTGAATTGTTAGACAAGTTCTCGACCCGATTCGTATTCAAAGTCACAACAATACAAAGTATTTCGCGTTGAGGAGTTAAATTGTATAGGAACAAAAAGAGCAGAGCACAAACAACCGAGGAACACTTCCATGTTATTATCACGAAAGCTGCTGTGGTGCTACGAAAGCGGCGATCCGAGCTTGAAAGCTTAGCGCCGTAAAGCAGGCGGTGCATTAAGCTAGTTCATTGAGCTTCAGATTATAGCTTCTTGTCCTATAGCGGGTCGTGGCTAACGTTGATGCACTTTTATGTTCCCTTTACGAGCGGCCATCTTATGATGCCGAGCTTTTATCGAACAGGCAGTTTGATTATTTTTGTTTCGGAGTTCTCAGATCCTTCAGGAATGTGTTTCATGAGTAATTATCTGATAACAAGTTCATGATGGATTAATCAACGATGTGATCGAGGGAAAAATCAAATGTAATAGTGATTTTTTGAACAGTACAAAAAGATATTGGATAGAGATATGAGGTCTATATGAATATTCCAGAATTGATTCTCCCAAGATGACATGTGATACTAGGGATAAGATTTCAAGATGTAAAGAAATTCATATCTGAATCATATCAGATATGGGGATTTGTACGATACGTACTAGTGGTCAATTTTGGTATAGCCTTAGTAGGGTTCTGAAGAATGTACAGGGTGGCCAGACAAGAATGCAAAGTGCTGTATCTCGGAAACTATTGGTCGTACAGACTTGCAGTAAAAAATTTGAAGACTAAAATGGCCAAAAGAAATTCCTGGAAATTATTTTCAGGTTCCCAAGATGACCGCCAGAGGGCGTAACCGTCATCTTGAACTTTTGAAGTGATTTTTCACTGAAATCTTCCCTGTGAATGTACCGAAAAAATATATGCTCTTCAAAGTTGAGCTTTATTCGAGTAATTTTTACCCGAAACTTTTTGACGTATCTATTAGTGGTGGGGGGCGATTCAATGTTTTTTAAATCAACAGCTGTAACTCCTGGACGACTGAACGGATTTTAAAAAACTTGGTCTTGTTGGAAAGAGCATTCATTGCTCCATGGAATTCATGCTACCTATGAGATATGTAATTCTCAGTGATGCCGCTAGAGCGCGTACATAGAATTATTTCAATATCATTTCATTTCAACATGATTTCATCTCATATCTCAACGATCCACAATAAGAATTATCTTTTCGAATAGACATACCTAGTTATAAATTCAGAAATGGAAACAAAAGACATGGTATCTTAGGTAGGTGACTTAGTGATTTCCAAAAATTTGGCAACATTGCATTATTGATGATATGATTGCATAGATTATAAGATTGATTTTTCCATAAATGTCGATGCAAGTATAGTTCAAAATATAATGAGATGAGCTGATGAGCTTATTTCGATAGTAGTGATTCATAAATCGACTAGATATCTGTTCCTCATCTCAAGAACACGCTAATATAATATTGCTAATTTTGATACAAACATTTTGATTAAAAACACGAATATTTGGTCCAAATTCATCCTACCGAAACAATTGATATCCTTTTCTGAGGAGAACTAACATTGATTGGTGGGATAAAAGATGGGCTGGTGCCAAATTATTTGACAATCTTATCGAAACCATCCGACTAATAGGAGTAGAAGCGCGAACCCCAATCTGTGGGGGTGCGGTATCTTTAAGCGTATTATCTCACCGAGTGCTCCCTAAGTACAGGCCCCATGCCAGATGCTTGTGCTGTATACGATTACTTACGTCCCATTGCTCCAATCGTACATTTTTAGTGTCTGTTTTGAAGGCCCCCGGAGACCATGACGACTCAATGTGTTAGCGAGGATTTTTAGAGGATTGTAATCGAATTTGTGAATGGGGTAGGGAGGGCTGTAGAGGGGGGCGTTGATGTGATGTTAGATGGATTCGTTTGATAAGATGCAGGAGGAGAGGAAATGGATCGAGTTAAAACTTTGAATGAGCCCCGATTTCCTGTGGATTCCAACTAACTTGTCTACTTTTGATTTACTTCAATGATATTATGACTTTTGCAATGCCCATTTAATATCCTCGCTTGCAAAGTTTCGGTATTGGGAATTCAAGAATGTCTGTTTTCGATATCATACCTTCTACTATCAAATTGCATTCTCAAAAACTCCTTAATTTCCCTATATCATCGAATCACACCACTAAATGAAACGAAACCTTTGATGGTATAAATACAAAGTTCGATTCATAACATAACATAATCTGTTCTGTGAATTTAAAAGTTATAGATTGAAGAATTACAATGTTTATGCGATTCAATGATGTAAAAAGGCGTAGAATTCTTCATATTCTAATTCAAGACATTCCATTCGAAAAAGTTATCGCAAATGTGCCAATAATTCAAACTGTATAATTTTCAACTCAAAGATATGGTCTGAAAATTTTATGGACACCCACTGAAGGGACCAGTCGTAGCCAATTTCCAAAATCTCAGTACAATCGACCTTTGCGGAGCCAGAATTGCTATGGGGGGAGAGAAGATAATTCACAAAAGCGCAGCAACATTCAGCAGTCTAGTTCAGACCCCGGGGAATTTCAATATAATAGATTGTTTCTTTTCCCATGGGATAACAAACTGAGCGTAATGTTGTAATAATGGATGAAAATATAAGTGATTTGTTTGGTGTGGTAGTTGATTATATCTTGACCGGAATCAGTCGATGTGATAATTATCAGGAGTACAGACATATCAATCTCTGAGTGAATCATACAGGTTGAAAATACATAACAAGATGTCATATGAATTTTGAAGTGTGCTTTGATAATTTATTCTTCATATTCTGTGGACGATTCAATGATATAATATATTTCAAGTTCAGAATACATCGAAACATAAAGCGAGAAACATCGAGAGCTATATGGAAAGTTTCAACGAATTATATTATTTACTTTACCCCAGAAAATCCAATATGCAAATTAATTTACTCGAAGTAGCAACAAAATTGGTTTCAAAAATGTATAGGAAACCAAAAAAGGAATAGATGAATGTTATACGTAGAATACTCATTCTGCATAAACATCAGATGCTACTAAAAATTCCCTTTGTAGTGGCATCTATCATAACATCAACGAGCTACTTTATAAGCAAACGCAGATCCCGCAACTCAAACTAATAAGTCTCATTGCAAATTAGATTACGGGCTCCAAAGCTTTGTGCTTCGGTAATATGGCAGCAGAAAGCTTTGTAGCCCAGTTCAATACTCATCGTGGCGCCTTTGCCTGTTTCGATCGAGGCGATGATCAACCAGCTGGTCCGATCTACTCCACGGCCACTTAAGCTGCGGCTTCCTGTGTTCCTGTAATTGTTCCGCAAATTATATTTGTGGATAGAACTATAAGCACTTCGCGGAGTGAATATGGTTATTTGTTGGGTACAGGCTGTGCTTTTGATGGATACCCATTCGGGATTAACCATAGCAGCTTTCTGATTGTCACAGTTTCCCAAAGTTTCGTGTCTAGCTTCTAATCCGTCCTCTACAACAACAGTTCTCACTGTGTGATGAAGGAGTTAATTCATGTAGGAAAGAATAACGGAATTAAAATGATCTTCGTGAAAGCCAGAGATATCTTTCTTGTGTAATACTTCGAGAATATAGAGAGGACAGTGTAAAATCATCAACAAGATGAACTCTCAAATGAAATGCATCACTCTGGTGTTGCATCCTAGACAAATGAATTGTTTCTATACTTGAATTACTTTCGACTCAGCGCTTACCCTATGCAGTCTTTTTGCTGACATATGGGGATGGTAGTTTATGCACATATTGCCCTAACATGTGTATTGAGATGTCACTGATTTCGTTTGAGTGCCACATCATCGTTCTTGCATTCAATTTCACAATCAACGAAGGGAACAAGCTATTTTGTTGAGTGACAAATGTGTCATTTCATTAGCCAATGATTACATCGCATGAAGACACTGAAAGAGTATGACAGAATGGCTTTTGGTAGGAACTGTTGATTTTTCACAATAGACATATGTCGAAGCATGCATTCTGTGGAAGCGACTGAAAAAACAGGATTTTCAGTAAGTCGGTGATTCAAACATAAAATGATAACAATGTTGATCTTCCTTTATGAGAGGTGAGTCAAAGCTGCATCGACAAACTATCATATTCACTGAAGAAACGGATTTTTCAGCAATCATTTCATCCATAGCCCATCTCAATTATCCAAAATCCTCGATCTACCAGTATAAAATCTAGGCGAAAAACATTCCCGAAGTATCATTAGAGAATAATCCCGAAGTGTGACGGCAATTCGAGCCGACCTTTAACTTCGAATAGAGGAAAACTTAAGGTAAAGAAGGGCGCAAGAAAAGACGTTCGAACGTAGTAGGGGGTGGGGACGCCAGGGAAACGCTTCGACATAAAGAAAGGAGAGAGGGAGAGAGACAGAGAGAGGGGACAGGACCGCCGTTGAGAATGAACAACGGAAAATCAATAAGGAAAGAAAGCCAGTTCCAGAACGCTCGGCTGATTCTCAGATTCGTGAAATCGACCTCGAACCGATATCCGATCCGCTCCACGATGCTGCAAAATGAAACGGAACTACTACTTACGTCAAATGTCAAATATTATGCACGGTTTCATCCGATGTTGCACTGCAACAGCGATGCAATATTTATTTTTACAAATATTTTCCTACATCTCAATTTTGGAGCTCGAAATTTTGTGAAGCACAAGACCATGTTATCTCTCTTCTATGAGTGAAATTCATGTGAAATTTCGTTTGTTCAGCCATAACCATTTTAGGGTAGTATCTACGTGTCTAGAGATCTAGTTACAATTAAACGAGAAATCAATTTGATTCAGAGATCGATCTCCAGCATTCACGATTTGTCTTTTCTAACTAGATTTTATATGAATACACACTACAGTGAATTATTGTACGAGTACACTTGATGTGTAGTAACTGTTTACTACATTTCGGAGATACCCGGTGTTTTTATTCAAATTGATAATTTTTTCATATGAATTAGCACTGAGTTCTTGAATTATAGTCTGTGAACTGTTGGGATAATTATTGATGCTTTAATATTCCCAGTTATGTCTCAACCAATCAGGAGTTCAGTGGTTAGCTAGATACTTTTCATTTTGCACTAGTGGTATCGAAATGTAACTAAATATGTCGTCCTCAAATAAATGGACTATATCTGTAATGTCAAGATTATATGAGCTTTCAGGCAGCTTTTATTAATCTAAGTGTATTTTTCTGGATTTTGTCTGGTTCCAGAGTAACAAGGAGAGAGTAAAACCCTTCAAGAAAATGGAACGTAGTCATTTTTCAGAGTGTACTATAAAAAACAAGTTATTTAGATGGCAAACGCTACGCTCGAGTGAAGTTCGAGGGTGTGGTGAAATCTTGAGGTTTTGATCCTCTAACATTCTCCTCCTTTCAATGTGAATATCCCCAGTTGAAATTCAAATTAGGATTTTGTAGGCATACAAATCTGTAGACTCATTTATAATGAATATTGCAACAATAACAAAAAATATCGCAGAAATTTTGTATCAAATAATATTGCAGCAATATTATTTCAATATTCATTATGATATTTTTAATTTGATGGAATCTGATTCATGGATTTATAAAACGTGGGGAAAGTCTTGGGTATATGTATAATACTTATTATTATCACATATCATTTTCATCATTATTATCATTATGGAAAGAAAATAATTTAATCTGAACATAATGAAACCTATTTCGTTGATATTGAATTGAATCACATTCTTTTCGGTCCGTCAGAAGTTGAGATGGCACTCAATTCAGCATGTTTGAAATACATAGCCACTCAACACAATCCATTTGAAACAATCGCACAATCATAGCCACCCCAATATATGGGCGAAGATAAAATCGAGTAGGCCAGGCGTGCTGGGGGCTGATTTGACACATTTAATTTGACCGGTCGTCCCATTGGGATTGTCCATTACTGTGTATAACAGCAGTCTTCTGATTAATAAAATAACAGATGTGATTTTGTTTAATCTCCATTTGGTACAATGTGATAACATAATGAATCAGATAATCGATTTTTTTCTGGAATACTCTTTACAGTTTGTTCATCCAAGTGTCGTAACAAATATGCGATTTCATTGGTGCATTTTTGATTCAATTCATTCCCCATTTGCTGTGTGAACTAACTTCAAGACAGCGGAAAAGGTGAAGTCAAACAATGAAAACATGATCTTTAAAATACCGAACTTTTTTTTCTGATTATTGAGCTGATCGATTTATCAAAATGATGATAATTCATGTGGCCGGTACCAAGTGATAAACGAGATGACAACCAGAAATACTGAAAAACAAAAAGACATATGTAGATAAATTGACCACCACTTAACCTCTTGGGTATCACGAAATTTATCGTTCTTTTTCAACTCCCGACTCCTAATGGTTAATGTCATCTTGGCTGGTACAATAAAACAAATGATAAATTCTGGTCTGTGCCGCGGGGGGTGAGGGGATCCCCCGGAAACGGACATGACGCCATGCTGAGTAGAAACAGCGGAAGACTACTCCAAACAATGGGTTGGCGCGCGCTGTTTTTGTGTCATAGCAATTAGAACGACGGAGATTCACAAATACTGTTTTTCCAACTTCTGTCGAGAATGAAGCTTTTACTTTTTGCGGTGTATCTGCATGGCAAATAGTATTATCCAAACTCGGGGGGAAGATTACTCATATTTTTGTTTGTATTATTCCTCTCGTTATGATCTCTGAAAGCTTTTTTACGACTTCACTAATATCATCACCATCCTTCATTCTCATTGCTTGCGATAAAAAGCGAATAAGTTGATTGCTCTGGTGATGAAAACCAAGATGATCCGCTTTTAAAATGAAGTGAACTTTTCCAGACAACTTTGAAGAAATCCGTGAACTTTTTTGTCATGAAGAATTCCGAACAATCCTTTATTTCAATAAAAACAATGCTAGTCTATGAAGATGAGATTGGACATTCATACTCACCTATTTATTGATGAAACACTAGGTACATTGTCTTGGGAACAGATTCCTTCTGCCAGCAGCCGATCTCGAATTTCCCAAGCAAACATAGTGGGGTTCTCTCTCTTGTAGTTGGCGATAGCATCCACAACTGGAGGAGTTGCTACTTTTGGTTTCGAACCACCGATTACACCTGCCTTGAAACTACCCGTTTCGTAATACCTAGAACAAAATACTCATAGTTAATACTCCACGTTCCGATGATTGCTTCAGGAATAGCAAAAAACATTCAAACTTAATGTTCTTCGTTTCAATATGCGTTCCATCTTGATTATGTGAAAAGCAAGAAATATTCGAAGACTTCCATTATGAATATCTCGACCAACAGAAAAACCGTAGCTGCCTTGAGTATACAGATAAGAACTCGTCAGACTGAAAGCGTCAATCAATTATCCAGATCATTTCAACTGTTTCCGAAGCACTTCCTCCATCTTCAAACAATCTTCCATCCGTCACATACGAGAATGCGATAAACAACTAGTTCTCACAAATATGAAATATGGTTTTCGCTACCAGAAATACACCTCAATGGGCGTCATTATGTCCTCTGCATGTGTTGCTCGACTCGTGTGTTGGTGTGAAGATGCCGCGCCTTGATCTCAGAGACACATGTAAAATATTAGAATGATGATCCCCTGTAAATGTGGTTGTTAGCAGTCACACTCGCGAATTCATAACAGATACTTAATGAAGCCTGCTGCTTTTTGAGATATGTCTATCTTAGTACAGTGAAGAAATGCATAATTATTGAGGACAAGGAATTACTGTTAGATATTATTTATTGGTGTATCATTTTTAGTGTCCATCACGTGGCATTATAAGTTATCATACCAGAATTGAAATATCTAATCCAACTCCTGGAGTATCAATTTGGTTCATCCATAGTTCTCTCCACATCATACCTTAGTTCAATTCGATTTTATTTCGTGAATTATCATGTATAAGATTGAATATAAATGTGAAACGCCAGTAGACGTCTGAATTCAATTACACTTCACCATGTGTTGATCTTTGGAAATAAATTTAAATGAAAAATAAAGAATGAATAATAAACAATAAATAATTTTTAATGATCGAATGGAAGGTTAAGGAATCGATAAAAGTATATAGAAATTCATAAGGTAATCAGAACCTGAGTTTCGCATTAAGATGAGTTTACCTGAATGGAGTTGTATGAAACTCAAAGAAGTGTAGAAAAAATGATTACTTTCTGAGCCTAAATCAACTTGGATAAATGCTCTTTCATTTCCGATGACTGGTCTATAGCCCTGAACTACCAAAGCTCATATTTAGAAACAGTAATTAGTTTTCTTTTATGGATGAATGCATCGCTCAGGTATATTTGTTATTTCATGATCATTTTCTCCACGACAAATGTAATAATTCAATGACAGCTGATGAATGTATTCAATTTGTGGCACGAGACAAGTTCTGCTGATTGCCCATGATTCAAAATAAGGCATAATCGTATGCCTTCTAGTCCCCATCTCTTGGAATGACAACTGTTCGATAATGAATTCAACCGTCTTTACATGGACATGATCACAATAAACGACACATTCCATATATCCGCTACTGAATATCTATTCACAGAATGTCTGTGAGCAATGGTCACGCTTTGATTATACAGGGTGTTTCAAAATTCAGTATCAAGATTTCAGGGGCACATTTTTCAGGTCAAAATAAGACGTTTTTGTCCATAAACATGTGTCCGCAAACGCTTCGTTACCGATCTACAGAGCGTTGAAGTTTCAAATTTTTTTTATTTTTTTCTCCATAGCTCTTTCACTTTTTGGGATATTAAGATCAAATTTGAAATATAGGTTACGTTTTCCGAGATAAGCGCTAAAAAATTATTAAAACCTGTGAAGATCGATCTAGGGTTCAAGTGAGCGATATACATCACGCAAAATATTCCGTGAACTCTGAAATGAGAAAAAAATTTTTCAAGCAGACACAATAATGTGGAATACAAAATCCTGAATGGTATTATTTGGGATTTAGTACAACAATCCAAGTATTAACCTTTGCCTGAAAGAATAAGCCAACGAGGAGAGTATGTATACACAAGATATAATAAAAAATATAGAAGGAAAATAAACTGAAAGAAAGTGTTACTTTTTGAATATAGTCAAGTTTTCAGAATTTCCCTGAACGGCGAAGAAAGCCTTGATTTTTTGAACACGTTCCAGCAAACATCATGCCATTTCAAAATCCAATGGGCTCCTTCATTCTAGTAACAACTTAACCACAGTATTGGTGAGATACCCTCAAGGATAACCTCATGGATAACCTCATGGAACAATGAATTGCATATAATAATCCTAAAATAATAATTTTACGAATTTTGTTCATTGCATGCTATTGAGCTTTCTAACTGACTCTAACGAAACGTTGTATTTGTTTACTCGATATCAATTTCATGATTTCCAAAGAACGATACATCTAATGCATCGCAGCCGAATCCTCCGTCCCTAGTGTATCTACGAACCCCTTTATGACATCATCATTCCAGTTAATACGGAGTAACTGAATTATTACCAAAATTTGATTCAGTTTGGGTGGGTTGAGTGTGACGAAATTATGTTTTGCATTAGCCACTCCGCTCATACGAATATTACCCTTAATTCGATTACACCCCACTGGTAGTATATCTAGGGTTTTTTGATTTGATTCAACATCTACTGGCATATGGATGTCTTGGCTAGATCAGAACGCCCTTAATAAGAAAAACTTTTTTTTTTCATCGACCAAATATTGACAGATTCGATAACAGATGTTGAAAAAAATTCATCTTGGATCTATCATGCAACATTGTTGAATACTAACTGTCTCAAAATCATCACTCTATATTTTAAAAAATTTCGCATTTTTCCAAGGATTGAGTGCAAAAATAAATGAAGAATTTTGATTTTTTGACAACGATTATTTGTTACAACCCATTTAATATTATTAATTACTGATCGAACGAATAGGGACAATCATAATGATCACGAAAACGCAGAAATCGAAGGACTATCAACAGAAAAAATGTTCAGGGATAAAATCACAAGAGAAATCCTCAATAATAATATCTCAATAAAAACAATAGATTTTGTCCTTTCTTCATCTCACTTTCATGAATGGTCTACATAGTCCCGTAACATAAAAATAAACATGGAATGCGGGCTATAGCAATTTGATTCTGACTAGAAAACTAACATTCAGAGAATCAAAAAAGGGACTTATTCGTCACCCTCTTCACGGCACTCAGCAGGCAACACCAGCTAACGCGATCAAGCGACTTTTGCCGGTAATGTTTTCCCGTTTTTTAGTGGCCATTTCCCAAAAAGAAGAAATTTCCTTCGTACGGCGAAGGACCACATGGGGATGAACGTTTATCATCCCTGTAAGCGCCGTTAGTCACAAAAACCAGCGTATGTCCACTTTTGTATGGAGATATTTTATGGGGAAATAGGCATTGTTGGCGGTTTTTATGATATGATTCTTTGTCTCCGGAGTTGTGCACAAATTACATTATTCGATGTAGCAGAAAACTGGGAATGTTCGATGAGCATATTTCCATAAAAGATACAAAATCCTTGTGGTCAGTAGTGTAATGCTACATGATGATACCAATTTGTTGTAAGAAATATCACGATTTGATTCCCAATAAATTGAAATTAACAAATCTCATCTCGAAATATTAAGGAAACAAACAAAAGTGAATGATTTAATAACCTCAACATCTCTTATCAAGAATCGATTATTTACCCAAATCGTTTAGCTCATTATTTTCGATGAGACTTTCAAAAAATATATCAAAATCAAGAATTTTCAAGCATACAGAATACTCAATATGTTTCAGCATTGAAAAATCATTTCATCGAATGAATTCTATTCAAAATGCTTCATCTGCAAGAATCTGAAAAAAATATATCAATCGCACAGTATAGTAATGAAACAAGATTCGCCATTGATTTCGCCATTGAAGTGGACTCTACTTGGTGATCATTTTTGATGTTTAATATTGCTCGTGTCAAATAAAAAGAACATGGTTTTTGTATCTAGACTGACATCAGCAATTAATACGATCTTCATTGCCCTCTAGAAATCAAGGGGATGCCTCTTCTTCATCTAAATTCAATTGTATCGTGCTTGGCTCTTGAGACGTGTCGAAATCAAATATCGATGAATAAATCAAGGAAAACTGACCTGGAGAGGATCTTGGAGACACATCCATGGGATACCCTGAGCTGCCTGGAGATATCGCAGGGCCGGACTCCGTTGTGCGCGAGCTCTACTATCCTCTGCCTGACCACGTCCGGAAGAGGCCTTCCGTTCACGAAGACTCCACCCAATTGGTTGACGCCTCCGTGGCCTGGAACAAACATAAACGATTGAAATATCGCCGTAAATCAGAATTGCACAACGCCGTGTGCACTATTGGAAATCATAACCTTTGCTATGGCGGTGTGGTGTGAGTTATGCGCTGGGTTCGGCGAATGTGTGTGCACCCGAAGCCGGAGGTGATTGTTTCGCATTTTTTTTTCGGTGGGCTAACAATAATGAGCGTATCAATCAGCCCAGATTCGCTGATGAATGCACAACTGTGCAATAGGATTGAAATTTAGATTGTATCATTCAGTATATGCATTTGAATTCAGCAAAGGAATTGTGAGCAAGTCATGATGAAATTATGAATAATATACCTAAGTATCATCCTTCATGTCATATCATGATAAAAACCACGACATATCCATAGTTCTCGTTCTCAAATTCATCATTACAACAGAGCAATTCATCGATTAGAATTCAGGAAGCTGAAAGTTCTCCAGGAACTTTTGATGTTTAATAAATTTCCCTCAACAAACCCTGAGAACTGCTCAAATGGTAGGCTCGATTATTTCTTGAAAAATCTAGGTGAAAAGTATAGAAGAATAAATAATGAAATATCATAGAACAGTTGAAACAATCTTTGTGTTGAAAATATCACACCTAAAATTTTCGATGAAGAGCATATATTTTGAAAACTGTGAACTGTAAAATGGCAGTTCGAAAAATTTGTCCCCGTGAGTGGGATTTCTTGTTGAAAAAATTGGTAACAGTGGTCAAAAATTGATGAACACACTATTTCTTATTCATAAAGTTTGCTTTAGGAAGTAATATCAAACTGTCTCAAAGACCGATGATATTTAGAATTAAGAATTGACATTTGTTGTTATTTCTATTCACCATATAAAATAGTGATTTGCAAGTGATGTTGAGATTTCAAATTCCAATGAAAATTCCAAAAGAATCAATTCAAGAAAGGTAAATGATTCATACACTCATTTTCAATCAAATAAAAAATGACAACTGTTGTACAATACACTTACTAGATAGGCTAACAATACTTCAGGTCTTATCCTCAAAAGTTCTCTTTCTGTTCTGAAGTCGTTCGTAGTATCATAAGATTTGGAATCGATTCTGAATCACCAATTGACTGTTACTGATTGAACCCAGAATTTGATTCGCGAATAAAATTAACAAAATGCAATATACTGCAAAATTGCTACCATAAAATTCGCATAACCTCAATATCATCGGTAACTGGATGATTACGAAACTTGATTGAGATAAAACACAGTCACCGATGTCGATGATGGCCCATAATCATGATATTATCATCCAACTGCTACCATTGCGCGAATATCTAAGAGTAAATACTATGTCGGTTGCATATTTGTGGCTGAAATCGCTAGGAAATCTAACGGCGAGCGGCTTGGTATTTAGTATAGTGGGCAGCATTTATAATGCAACAATCAACCAGAAATAGACATAAAAATATTCGTTACAAAAGAAATAATAACTCTCTACCGCAACACGTTCTGTGGATAGCAGAAATGCAGGTCACAGTAACGGAAGCTGCTGGCTGCTGAATGAAATTGCGGCTGATGATATCAATCGGATTTTTGTATTATTTTATGTGCGCACTGCCTACATGTTTGGTTTTATGGTTATACTGGGTGTTCTACTTTCAAAAACATACAGAGTATAGATCTAGAGATACTAGGAAGCGTACAAGGAAACACCTTTTAAGATTATTGAATTGCCACCTCCATTGCATGTTGAAGCATTCAATTGCGTGATTCAATTCGTTTTTTAACATTCAGGAAGCTATAACTTCGAAATTGACGAGCGTTCACCATCGACTTCTTAAGCTAAACACTGAGCCACTGATCAACAGGTGTGATAATATTTCTCTCAAATGTTATGGATTCCAGAATTGAGCTTTATTATATTTGTATGTTGTTTTTCGTTACTTCAAGTTTGTATCATTAGCGTGAAAAAAATTGAACTTTGGTATGTGACATTTCATAGAAGATCATAGATTCAATTCAATATACTCCTTTGTGAAACTCCACTATTTCATTTGTGCAAACTTTTTATCAAGGTGAGACACCCTGTATGGTGAGTCGATAGAGCGCAGTTAAGTGCCAATTTGAAACAATTTCTCTCGAGAATGTTATATAGTACAGGTATATATGTAGTTTTACGATCAAATGATGAATATTAACAACTGCTTCAATTTCTCATTAATGGTTATATTTCCATCATGATGTTGAGGCATCAACATGAACGATTTCAGCCATTAAAAGCAAAGAAATGTTCGTTAATATATTCATTTCCTCTTAATATTCTCTATCATACAGGTGTAATTCAACAAATAATGAAATCATTTCACATAACAGAAAATTATTTAAATGATCATAACAATAATGAAGTGAATGATGATTCGAGATGTTTTTTTAAGTATATTAATAGTTGTGTTTCAACATGAATGCATAACAATGAATATTCAATATATATAGAACCTTTATCCATAAAATTCTTTCATCGAAGACTAAAAAGACAGCACATGATTAGGAATTGCGAGGAACACAAACAAAAGTATTTTATGGACGTTTCGATTATTTTTCAATAACGATATATTCAAATATTTCATATGACCCCTGAACGTCGTTTGATTGTTCTTGAAACTGTACATTCCACTCAGAGTATTCGTATAGCCATTTTCATGACCAAGATTCTTCAATCAATGGTTTTTCTGGTTGAAATGTCAAAGTCAATAGTCAATATTGAAGATATTGATACGATACTAACGAAGCAAAATAGAAAATGATCGGATTATAGGACATAAAATATTGAGACTATGATTATGAATATGATGCATAAATTGACTCTTACTATATAAGGACTCTCAGTGTCAAAATGGAAAGTAAAAATGCCAAAATAAACAAGCAACATTATTAATTACGTTCATTCATTCTCTCGATAAGCAAAAGGAAATCGCAAAGCTGCTGACTCTAACGAACATCGAAACTAGTAACAATGCCGTATGTTAGTTCTTAGCTAGTTCATTGAATAGAAGATGAATAGATCCTGTGGCAAATCTGCATGGTGTTTTAATGAAGATAAACCAGAATACGGTTTGCTAATGGTAGCCGGTCTCTCGCGTTAGTAGCAAATCTGTGCGAGGGTAGAGTTGTTCGTAAAGGGTCAAATAATTTATCATTGGAACAAAATGTTTTGCAGAATCTGCGGATCATGCAATAGCTTGCGGTTGCCATGGTCCGTAAATGAATTATTCAATTCACACTTGATTATATCACCGACAAAAAAGCGTTTGGTTCTTGGTTGTGAAAATTGTGACAACATCTATTGTTGTTGTCCTAACTATGTCATTATTTGTTTATGACTCATAACAGTATTATTGGTAGTCTTGAGGTTATTTCACAATGAAACCTTATAATAAAGAATCAGAGAATTTCAAAATGGTGATTTATCCAACACCTACTATCACAAACACTTTTTTTATCACGTCACGTTCATGTTGAACTCGTGATATTGAAAATCTTCTCTTCCCTTCACTTTCTTCAATTTGACAGCTACTTTCTGAAAATGATAATAAATAAGTTTGTTCAATAAGCATTCATAAGATGAAAATAAATTATATTCCATATAATATGCCTATGAAATAATTTTATATTCATCCCAGTAAAATGTTTATTATAGAGTTCACTATATCCCATACAGCTTCAGTATTTTCATTCACCAACTTTCATTGTCCTTTTTGTAATTTCGGTAATTAAACAAATCAATATCTCATTTATAACGCATGAAGAAAAAAATATTTTTCTAAATGAAAAAACACTCGACTCCCTGTTTTATTTGAAAATATTGATGGGATGAAAAAGAAAAGATTTTTTCATGTCAATTTTGATGAAGTACAAACATTCGTTTTGATAATATATTGAAACACTTTGTTAGGATAATGTTAAAAAGTATATCATCCCCATGAGTTTAAGGAAGCGATTTTTATACATTTTCAATGGGGATGAAAACGGAAGTCGTTTCGTTTTCTACTGTCCCTCTGTCAACCACAAAATATTGAAGAGTCGCGTGTTAGTCACGTGTCTCTTAATGTGCTTATACACTCTTCCGTTAGAAATAACAACCCTCCATACATTCAAAATAATTCGAAATAGCGTTTGAATTACGTGAAAAGAACATATAAATGTTTTTCGGTAACTTCATATGTATAACTCAATATCATTTCAAAACTCTAAACCTTAGTATTTCAAAATGATTCGATGGAAGTCTATGAAAGTTAAATGAGAATTCATGTTGTGATAACGATAGCGATAAAATATTTTCTAATGAAAAAATCAGATGAAAACAGTTTCATGTGAGTTGAGTTCCCACAGAATTGGTAGAACTATAAATGATTTTTTCGAAGCTAAACTGGAAAAGAAGATTAATCGTATGTTTGGTTTGCTTCTTCTGATAATTCAGAAACACATGGAATGAAATTCAGCCCATGTATTCACCAGGCTGCATAACATTTGGAATATTTATTTGACGTTGTAATTGTACGTCAATTTTATGCATGTTTTAACAATTTTCCGTGATATGCAAATGAACGAAATCGAGCGAGCTAGATATATTTGCATCGATCCTGTTGAAATGCGAATAAATAAAATACTGGTGGATTCGGATTTGCGCTGCACAAATAATAATTTATGTCAAAATCAGCGTTCTATTCAATTCTGAACTCGTAAATCAGGTTTATAGCCGGCGGTAATTAGAATAAGTCGGTAATTGATTGTTTGAAACTTAATTCTGATTTATTACAAATAGTATCAAACCGTCTTAGGTCTACATGTATAAATACGAACGTATGCATATTCTCGGGACGCTGTTCGTGTTAATAAGTCGTGGATAAGATGGAGGTAATGAAGGAGTTATCATCGAAGATGAGAGTTGAAGTGACGATTTATCAGTATAAAAGTCGCGGAGCTGACTTCTTACACAAAACATTGTGACAGTCAACAACAAGAACAATTTATTACAACACCATTAACCGGTTGTACTTAATGAACTGAATAATCTGGTACGACTGAATAGTTGCCATGATTTTTTTCAAATTTAGAAATTCAAACTAGCTAGCCTAGGATAAATTCACTAATAATTTTTCGAATAATCAATCAGTTAAGTATATGTTTGATCAGTATATGTATAGTTTTGAAAAGAAAATTTTCATTTGTACATTTTTATTGACTGAATTTGGTTTTCATAGGTACTTATGACACAAAAAACAATTTGTGTGCCTCGTGAAGCTTCGTTTGAAATTTTGAGTTATCCAGCTATTTTTTGTTATCGAAGAACTAATCTCACATGTAGGAGTAATTAATGACACGTTGTATCTGGAGCAGATAAGTCCGATATAGCTTTCTAGGAAAGAAAACGAGTGATCAAAAAGATCCGAAATCATTGATCAATATTTGTAATAGCAGCTTTTTGTAGAAGAAAATACAAAACAAGTTGGTGATTCTTCAGGTTTTTCTCACATACGTAGATGTCAAGATTTTTTAATGGCATGGGTCTCAGATATACACTGTGTCCAAGATAAGGATGTCTATCATGGGGATCTCGGATGTCTACCATGAGAGATACGGAGATGGTTGAATTAGAGAAAAGTTGCGCATTTCCAAGTCTAACAATGCGCCGTTTAGAAAGTTTTGAAATTCCAGTTCTAGTTCTGGAGATACATATGAAAAAACGAAATTTGATGAAAACGAATATATGCTGAACCTGGCTTGATCAATCCAAATTACCATCAATGAAAAAATCCTTTTCGATAACTACATTACTGAAGGTTTTATTTCAGATATTGTACAATAAATGAATTGAGATTTCAATTGAAGATTATCATTGTCCTATTCTAGATGATGATATCTTGATTATCAGATGAATATGAATTAGAAAACTACTGAAATGGACATTGATATCAAAAGACAATACAACACTACCAAAACGAACTTGAATTCTTTTCTTCTTTGAAATCAAAAATTATCAACTAAAATCATCGAGGTATTTCTGTTGGTATTCCATTGATTATAGTTAACATTTTGAAAACAAGATTTCGAATTTCAATCAGTTTTTTGACGCAAAGAGTGTCTTCAAAATTTAAATGCAGTAGAAATGATCAATACTTATCAAGGTTTCGTCATATGATAAATAATCTACCAAATAGTCGTTCTATATTTCTGAGGACTGTTGAGTACAAATTCGACTTGGTTAATGAAAATTGTTGCAAAATGAATTGATGTAACTTCAGTGAATAATGCTGCGTATGCATTTCTATGACCACAATGAAACCGCACTGAAAATCATTTCGGAATTAGATATGTCGGAGGCGGTTCTAGCCGCCATTCAACCGTAATCGTATTATCGCAATACCGTCGCATTCGATTCGAAAACCCGAACAGAGTCAGCTACCGACCATTCAATCCGCGCATATAAAATCTGGAATTGGGATTTCTGCTCCGAACCCATTCCAGACAATTAATTTCAGGTAACGAGTAGCAACAACACGTTCTGATACTGCTGAAATTGTATTGGGGGTTCTAGGTTTGGCAACAGCGTAGTGATGAGATGTTTAATTAGGGGTAGTTTTTCGAAGAACTGTTGTTTTCATGTTTATCTGCTATCAAAACGTAATCGGAATAAAAAACCCGAACAATTCCATTTCGAAAATTATACAGGGAATATTGAATGGATCACTATAATTTTGATTAGAGGAGTTACTAGTGTCATATTCGTTGAAGCGTTTATTCACACAAAATAAATTATTCTTCTTCGATTGATGTTTATTTTCACCTCATATATTTTAGGACATGAGTTTTAGATCTTACACAGTGTGAAATACTCTTCAATAATTTTTATACTTTGCAAATGATAAAAATATAAAGAAAACTCCTATCATTTCAGTTGAATAAGTCACATGCATCGATAAAAAATCAGCATCCTCAAACAACTCGTCATCTTTTTACCATATTGCTCCCGGACAAAATACAATGAGAAACTATCGACAGAGTGTTTGGATCGGGATCCGCACCCCAGAAATAAATAGGTAATCTGATAAGCAGATAAGTATCATAACATGTGTCTGTTGAGTGTTTTAGGGCGGCTCTTTTGACACTGATAACGATGAATTAGATGAAAACCCTTGGGTGAAGGGATTCACCACTTATTCAACAATTACCCTAATATTGTTGATTGAAATTGACATTCATTCCTACGAGTGGGGGTTGGATAGATATATAAAATTTGTTAATTATTTTTTGACCATCGATTTTTCAACATAACGAAAATAATTTGTACAGTGTGATGAGTGATGTGGTGACGCTTATGATAAAAATTGCGGCTTATTCATTGTCGAGATATGCAACTGAAGTTTGGTGATCTTTGCACTTATTTAAAACGCATTTTATGATATTTGATAATAAGATTTCTCTACAGAAGAGATGATACGCCACTAAGATGTCATTTTATTTTCGTATGGTGCGCCGTTTTGATGCAAAACACATGATACATCAAGTAACAATAGATAACAGAAATAAACACAAAAATTATTCAAAACTACAACAAATATTGAGGATGACCTTTCCAAGATTCTGCTCAACACTCTGTATTTCTGAAAACGAGGCATTTGCTGATATACGTTCATATGGAAACTTATTCAGAACGACCCTCATAAGTTTGTTATACTCATTCACTTACATACTGTATAGGGCAGTTGATGAATTTGTTGAAATTTCAATAAAAACTGAATAACAAGTCCTTTCTGTATGTTCTAATTTGATTAATTATATTTTCGTTAGGAAATCCATACTCGGTTGTGTTTGGATACCATCTTATACAATTATTTTCCGTTTTCCACTTTGTTATTATCATCGTCGATGAGAAAAGAAATACTGAGCACTGTTAAAATTGGTATATTTTTGGTTCAATTGATGTCATATATTCGATTTCAAATTGAATCATCAAATAAAAAAAAATATATCTGATAAGTATTGTAGTATTTATTCGTGTTCTGATAATTCATAATGCTATACTTCAGTTTATCGAAGAAATTCAGAATCACTGATGATATTTTTGAAATTTAGCGAAACCAAACCAAAGTGTGAGAATGTGCTCACCACCTGCTTTGTTACCTTTTATAGTGATAAATCAGGTTTTGGAAACATTCTCAATGGCACAGTAGCAGACTTTTGGAGAGGTAAAGGAATGTTTTCATCTCATTGTGAGTTGAATACTTAAGAATGGGATTTTCTGAGAAGTGTTTGTGTAATTCTAACACTCGAGATATAAAATATTTGACACCTCTGACACCAGTGATACTGCATAAAACTTTTTTGGTTCATCTATCACGTGAAAAAGTTCCGTTTTGTTTTAGAATCTCGTATATTCATCATCCGTCGGTATTCGGACGAAATCTTCCTAACTCGGATTTTGAAAAGTCAAGCTCTCAGTGGAATTCAAATGAAAACGCATGCATCATCCTTACAAGTGTAATATTCCATCATATTTTGATTGTAGCGGTAAGCCGTTGACAAATCCATAGCTGTCCCAGACGCTCTCAGGGAGAGAAGCGATGTCAAACTTGTTGTATCCAGTTTGAAGATTATCTCCAAGAGTCTCAACACCACAACTCATCCACCGACTCCGCAAACTCCACGTTAACTCTCATTCTCAAACAGTCTCAGTACATGATAACGTCGAAGACGAAGCCGAACCAAAAAACTTTTCCGAGTCAAAGACGGGCAGTTTGAAGACGTTTCAAGGTACGCATCGACTAGATTTTTCTGAGCGTCGGGACGCTGGATACGCGAGCACGTTGCACACAGGACTAGTGAGTCAGATAAGTGAGTCCTGTCAGATGGGGGGCGGAGTCAGGATTGTCACAGCGGTTTGGAAGCTAACTTCGGATGTGATGGGCAACTACGATATACCTATAGGGTGGGCTGATGCGAAAGGTGTCGGATATGTGTCTCGGTCGCTTCTATAGGGTGGAGTGCTTTAGAAAGCACGGTTGTGTATTTTGAGGTTCATTGTTCTGGGTATTGTTTGATGGTTAGGCGAGCATAAAATTGAATCAAAATATTGAATGACATGGAGCCAGGGTGATGATCAGGAAGTTCTGGGAATCTGCAACTTCAACGGTAGAATTGAAAAAAAAACGTAGTATTCTCCTGCGTATCAAAAGCGAGACATTTTGGAGCGATTATTATTGAATTACTATCATTCACATTATCAAGCATCGACTGCGATCTTCAGCGTCTTGTTTCACATAGGATTTGTTGTTAACTGCATACGATATCTCATTAAGAATTTTCATGTTCATGAATCAAAAACAATTATAATATAAACACAGTCGATGACATGTAAAGTTACATCTTTTGTTTCCGAACTTCTCACCAAATGAAATGAGATGATGATGCTAATAGTGATATTCGCCTTGAACAATCATGGATTCGTCAGTGACAATTTCGGATTGCTACGATATGTGCGCATTAATTTTAATCGCTGACAACAAAATTCAACTATATACAAAATAGAGGAGTTCATCAAACATCATCAAAAAGGAAGAAGAAATCTCAGTTGAATCCTTGTGGGAATACATTTGAATTGAAATAGTTACAAATTATTGCCAAAGGTGCTTTGATGATGGAATTATGCAGGGTGTTTCACAGTGGATGGAACATTAGAGGTATCTGGAGATACAGGATGACATTGAAGCCTTATCATGTTAGTTTTCTGTCAGAATGAAGTTAATAGCCTACTATGTGGAGCACTATCCAATATTTTTTTTATTGAAAACGAATTCATATTATAAGTGATCATAACTAACAAACTGTACGAGATAGGTATAGAAAAAGTATGCTCAACTGAAATCGAAAATGTTATAGCTTTTCGAATAAGTGATAATATACAGGGTGTTTCATAAAAAAACGGAGTTTCAGTCATTTTCATGAGTCCCCGGAAGGCACTCACTTCTGAGCCTCCCTGTATGCTGAAACTGAGATCCAGTTCATCGACAGAATACTTGATGGTCTTATGCAGCTATAACCCGAATTGCAATATTTTGTGAGTTTGCATTGGGAAAAAAATTGATATTTTTCAATGGTCAGGTTTTGCACAAAAATTGGACAAAATAATCTATATCTCGGAAATCGTCACAGATAACTATAGAAAGTTATGTGGGAAAGTTGTAAGGAATTTCATAAGGATTCCAAAAATGATATAATATACGAGGTGTTTCATTCGAAATAACAAAGTAGCTACTACTTTCTGATACAAGCGGCAACACTGTATTGATAAAAATATTTCAGACGGATAGAGCAAGTTTGATTATCTACGCTCACGAATTTTCGAAATGATCTGTCTCTCTGTTCTCCAGATACGTCTAATGTTCCATCCACTGTGAAACACCCGATATATTTTACCAAGACCACAGTATCATGGCATTTCATACGAAGTGGATCATTTCTTAAAGAGGGGCACACGATGTATCATTATGTTGTATTTTATTAAGGAAATATATTGTGATAAAAAGTCTTAAAATCAGCAATTGTTGGATTCGAACGCACACTTATCACACAAGTGCATACAATTCGGACGTGAAAAAAGTACGAGAAACTCTCACGTATCCTAATAGTATCAACATCGATAATTAAGAATGGACCACCCTGTAAATTTCATCTCGCTATTCGGCAACGCTCTCCTTGTAAATCGGGTTCGGAACGCTGCGGACGCTGAATTTTTCCGGCGTGCCTATGGCTAACCGAATCTGAGGTCTACATTAGGGTCGGTCGAACGCATTAGGGGTGGAGGGCTGGCGCCTGCGTCCTCCGGCCCACCCCTAGCCCGCCATTGGTGGGACGGCGGTTGGTAATTGACGCGTGCGCGTTCCGAGCAAAGTGGAAAATTAAGTTTTGACGGAGATTATTGCAGGCTTTGGCGGGAGGTGTGATGCTCGTGGCTGACTGTCTGACTCTCTTTTGGCATTCCATTCGGGACTGAGCGTCAAATATGACGGCGTATTTTTTTCCATGTATCCTTTTGAGTGTTGTGCAACAATAATTAAAACTGAACACGAATTTTCCAACTTCAAAAACATTAGAATAGAGGAATGAGAGTCATACTGAAACGCAATTAATATACTTCAATTGAACTGATATTAGATACACTGCAATTATTTTCAGTTAGTATTCGTTTATTTCACATAAGTATAACTTCCATTTGTGAATTGAATTAAGTCCTACTATCTTCCTTTTTAAATAAATTATTATCACGAGATGAGTTTGTAATCATAATTTTTCGATGGATTGAATGGATTCAATAAACTTCTTACAAATATTTCTTTTCATTCAAGTCGTTCCTATCAGAGTTTATTGAAACGCTATGATTGTTGGATGGTTGAGTATTGTCTATTATATCTTTGTGAGCGGGTATTCTCTTGTTTCATTATTTTTTTTGAATATATGTCTCGTATAACTATGTATGACTCTCAATATTTCCATATTCTCATAGTTATATTTCGCAAAAACAAGAACTTTCATTTATCAAAAATTACAATCATCCCTATTTTCCTGAAGGAATCAGAAAAAGTTCTCAATGTACACATAAAGTGGGAAAAAAGCGAGAATACTGAATGAAAGACATTTCGAGATAAAGTTTAAATTCCATTCTTTGGATTCATTCGAAATTCACTCGATTTTATGATCCATCAAACTGTCTTGTCAATATTCCTAATTTTTTCTATGAAACAAAAACAGCAAATGCTGATAACGATATATTAATTTTTTCTACTCATAACCGTTTTTTGTTAAAAAATATGTTTCATTATATTAAAAGCCGTTCATTCAAGTATCAAATAATAATTTTTTCGAAGGTACTGTTTTATTTATCATAATATTCACTACAAAGGATTATCTTGTACAATAATATTACTTAATTTCAAATCAGGAGACGAAAAGAAGACAAACGTCCTGTAGAAAACTAAGAGAAAATAAGACTCGAATTGGAACTTGTGAAGGTGTTCAACTGTCAACTTGAACTAACTCTTAGTAATCTTGGATCAAATTATTACATCAATCTTGATTCAGTGGCTGTAACATGAAAGAGTAGTTCTTGAATACGTCAAGATGATGTTAAAATATCTTTAGCTAGATTTTTCCTTGATTCTGAAGATGAAATAGTATTTGGACGTAGGTTTTAATGACCGAGGACATCGCGTACCAGAGAGAAACATTCACGTATTCCCCATTCTCAAAGCACAACTTTGTTCGTTCGGAGATCAAAGCTTTCTGGTTTCGCTTTGCTTAATGCATGTACGCACGAATCCGAAATACCGCAATCACAAGCGAACGTCAGTTCTGCTTTTCAGGTAATTAAATATTCATGCCGCGTATTCATTAGCTATATCCATAATTTTCACCCGCAAATACCGTAGTCGACACTTATTATCATGCGCGAATGTGATGAAAAATGCCATTTGAAATTCAAAACTTCCACGCTCAGACAATTTGAAATACTGGTTTCAATTCGTATTTTTATATTTTTGTATAAATATTCAAGTTGTCCTAACTGAGATAACAACTTCAACGTTTGTGGAAAAATGTTGATACAGGCCGTCCACGATATACAAGATTTAAAATTTATGAATTGTTGGAGAATGAGAATGAAGATGAGAAAATTGGTTTGAATGGAAAACAATGCGAGCAAGCATTCACTCAATCACTGCTTGCTGACATATTGAATAATTCTGTATCATCATTTTGAGTAGAGATTCTATAATAAGTTTTCATGCAATTCTTTTCTGAATCAACTAGTTGGATAGAAAATGTGCTGAAATTCGAGCATAGGCTTTCATTATTTTCGTTATTTAATTGTAGTGTCATAAATGTGTTGACTTGTGGCTTCTTCTACTTCTTGCTATCTTCAAAGATTTCATTGAAGTAGGGATTTATTCGATTTGATTCGTCATATCAGTTATTTATTAGTAAATGGTTTCACTTAGTTATCGTATGTAAACCAAAACTCTCAAAATATACTTGACAAACTGGAATCAGAAGTCTATTAGATCAACAGTTTGCGTACAGAAGTTCATTCAATCAGAATTTCATACTTCAATAATGCTTCAGAAGAGTCCTTACATTACAATTTTTGGGAAGAGGGCCGAGGAAACTATTGAATCGGAATTTTCGAAAGAAAAAAGGTCTATGGAAAACTGGTCATTCCTCATTTTGCACTTTTAGTATTCATCGAATATATACCAAATATGTCACTCTCTACCTCGATATAATATACTGTAATTGAATTACCTAGTGTATCAAATATCATGATCATCTTTTTGGTAGCCTTCTTATGAAATCCTGTTCAATGTCTCAGAGATTAATCCTTTCAAAATCCAATAATCACTATTCACTGTGTCAGCAGTCTTCACACCTTACTCACTCATCACAATTGAACTCCGGAACTGTCAATGAATGAAGAAATCTCATGATCTACTGCTGGGTTCCTACCCATCCATGAATGAAGGGCTTCGTTCTCATGCATTGGTTGCATTATCGTATTTCTACTAGTGATATCAATTACGAGAACCTGTCGTTTTATTATTATATAACAAGATCGACTACAGAACGACTGATATTTCCGAATATATCATGAATGTAGATCCAGAATTCAGAAAAAGTCTTCAACTAAACAACTCAATTTTATTTTTATGGAAATATTCCAGAAATAAATCAGGAATCATTCAATGATGCAGACTTTTCAAAAGAAGATGATAGTGAAGGAATTGTATGGTCAACTTACTGAAAATCTACTATGAAAATAGTATTGACAGTTTGTATATGTATTTGTATATCAGAATTTCACAAATATTATAAAAAAAATTGAAATTGACCTATGCACATTCGATACATTCAGTATAATGAAGAAGAAAAACAGTATATTCATAAATTTCAATGAACTGCCATTTAATTGTCGATGAAAATTATGGAGGTGAATTATAAGGCCATGAAAAAGTCTTCAGGCTTGCAATAATGAGTGAGACTGACAATTGGTTATTCTTGAAGTAATCAATCAGAGTTTTTCATTCCAAAATTTGTAGGGGACCATTCATACAACTTGTATTGATTAACAAAGTCGATAGGGGATTTATTATATTGTTTTTCGCGTATTTCGTTCCTGTCGATAAAAAATAATAGATTTTTATTCATTTATTCAATATCTCCAGTGATTTTATTATTTATGTTTTCCTGACAATTCTTTCGTGAGATCGTTTCGTGAACATTTACCCATAAGAAATTCCCATTACTTGATACAGTGAGTATCTGTTACATTCCATTCAGTATCACTTCCATTCACTTGAAATAGTTTGAATATAAGATACACAAACTCTTTCATTTATATTGTTACCATTAGAAACCAGTTCGAAAAATAAACATTATATTTCTGTTCATTCATGAAGCCATTTCGAGACTATGCAAATCTAAACTCAACTCTCAATATCATGTTACTTCCGATGATTTTTTAGAATAATTACTACTAGTAACCAAAATGATAAGTAAGATTACGAATTCTCATAGCTCTTACATCAGTAATCATTGCGAACTTAGTGCAGTGGATGGTAAAAAAAACAGTGATTAATGAGATTGTCACAGGACATTTTGAGGAGAATTTGTCCCGTAATCACTCTCCTGTCCTCTGGGATCCCTTGGCATATTCTAATCCAGATCACGAACCCTATTTGCATCAAAACTGTCGACGTTTTCTATTCATAGTAATGATTATTAATTCTTTCATCCCATATGGAAATCCGTTCAATTTATCTGAACTTATCTGATTCACAAACAAGTTCGATTATACTGAGTATTTTGATATGTACGTCTCAATAGTTTTAATTTTAAGTTTTAATACAATCTTAGTCATCTGTAATATGTATACATTGTACAATCTTCTGTAATGGTATAATTGGCTTGTCCGTTGATCGATAAATAAATAAATAAATTTGATAGCCTCGGAATTTCAAACTTCAGTAATTCACCCCTCATTTTTGTGATAATATATACCAGTTGCTCACAAGTTATAAATTCTGAACATCCCCTAGGTACAATATGAGATTTGACATAAATTTAGTGAGGAACTTTTGCATATTCTTCATCATTTTCACTTTCATCTTCACTCAATTTCTCAAAAAAAAATCCAAAAATTCATCTGAATCAAAGTATACAAATTCGAACTTTTGAAAAAATCACGTAGGTTCAAGAACTCTTTGAAAAATTTTGAGTCTTACTAGATATCAGAAAATGTTATATCATAGACACTCGGTATGTTTTCATCTTGTTCAATGAAATATCGTGAAGAGGAAAATGAAATACCCCTATAACAAAATCTTCACAAGGAGCGTAGGTAGATTGAGTCATAATTCACTTTGTGACCTTTTATTTTTAAAGGTCGAACTAATATTAAAAATCCGGTATCCGAGTTGCATTTTATATGGCGAAAAATTTGTGTATCACTCTAATTTCCTAGATTTTTAAATGAACTGACGCAGACAAAAAAAGTTTCTTCCTACCTTGGATATTGGATGTTTCTTCCTCGTGATCGTTCCAGTTTGCATTTTCATTCTGTTCATTCAAGGTAATCGAATTGTTAACACAACACTCATCACAATTTTTATTTCCGTCAGATGAGACTTCATCAAATCGTGAATTATTATTATTTATTAATTTTCTTCTTTTCGTCACAGGTTTCTTTCGGAAAACTAGAAATTCACTGATTTCGCTAAATGTATCTGTCGTCATAATGACAATTGAAAACACACATGTCTACACATAATTTTGATTTCTGAAGTGCTGATGAGTATTTAATTTCTCATTATTTCAGCTACAACCTAGAAGTTTGTAAAAAATATTCAGTTTTTATTCATTTTTTTCACTACTCAGACTTATTATACAGGGGTGCTTCACACTGAATTATATAGATAAATATTATGTCTCCATTTGAGTTTCTCTTCTACCGCAATTATATATAAAAATTAATATTTTTCCACTGTAATATGAAAAACAATGTGCCTGATGTATAAAAGTTAACAGAGACAAATTACTCCGACGTGATTTCAAATGCATGGTGAAGGGATAACAAATTTGTAGTGTGGAAAAAAAGGACTAGTCACAGATGTGGAAAATGCCGATATTTCAATGTGAATACATTGTGGCATCAGCTAGCGTAACAGACCAAAAAGTTTTTATGACAGCAAGGTCATAAAACAAGATGAGTTCAAAGTGAGAGAGCTCGCTATGGAAAATTTTATAGTTAATGATTATGTTTCAAAATGAATCTATTTTTGATACATAAGTTTGCAGATATCGATTAAATTCGTATCTATCAAATTCGATATAATTTGAAGAAGGTGAATAATCCTTCTCGTTGAAATCTGAATATTTCGAAAACGAAGAGTTGTGTGAATTTCCTGGAGAAATCTTGAAAAAAGTCAAAAAATCATATACGTCCCAAACACTTCTGCAGGTCTGAAAATTGATTGAGTTAGTTTCACGAATGTAAGGATAGAATAGTTGAGATTTTTTTTGGTGAGCAATCATAACCTCAAACTTCATCAACCTCATTCGCAAATTCAGTCATTACGTAATTCAGGGAATATGAGCATGCGCAGTATGAACAAAAGACTTCATGGTTTATAGAATTCTGAAATTCAACTAACGTTTTCGGTGTGATGCGCTATTTTTCGATTCCGAATTCGTTTTTGACTAGTTCTAAATTGTTTTTAAGTTCCGTAGATCTGAACCAATTTTTTAGAAATGATCAGCAAAACTCAGAAAATCTCAGAGGAGCTCAGAAAACCACAGGAAACCTCAGAAAT
Source organism: Plagiodera versicolora (assembly GCA_037013635.1). NCBI lineage: Eukaryota > Metazoa > Arthropoda > Insecta > Coleoptera > Chrysomelidae > Plagiodera > Plagiodera versicolora. The sequence continues at coordinate 6,592,778 of CM072990.1, forward strand.
TCATGTAAAACCTCAGAAAATCTCAGAAACATGAGTATAGGGTTTTCCTGAGCATCTCGGTACTACCACCGATCAGAGCATCGACGTTTCACGTTCGAAAATAGGGCCCCACCGTAAAGTACGGCACGAGCACAGCGTGCTAAGCCGGGGTCACACGTCGTTGCCTTCGGTTTGGCACCGTGAGGGTCCTCTTGGCGGAGCGTGGAGACCACACGCACGCTGAAAAATAATGCAGACTGCAGAAGATGAACGCCCGTCTTTCGGAGGAGTCATTTGACTAGTGCGAAATTAGAATAGGATGATGAACGAGGCGCAGAGCCGGAATCAGGCGTGGGACGGTGATCGACAGAAGAAAACCAGTTTGAGCCAAATTTTCTAAATCCTACAATAAACACGTAATGAAAGAGAACTATACATAACTGAGTTTTCATATAATTTCACTTTATATTACATCGTGATATCCAGAAAAAAAAATTTATTGTTTTTCTCTAATTCTGTTTTCGACGTTTTCACATTTAGTTCACATGTCCTTAGTCCTTATCTCTATGGAATGGAGGAATTTGAATTTTCGAAATATGGTCAACAACTTCATAATTTTCTTTAGAGGTACCACTTCGGAATTCATTTGCAAATTGCATCAGAAGCCGAGACAAAATTCAGGAATTAGTGCAATATTTTAAATGGTATTGTGAAATTGATGAGCTTCTTAGGAATAGAATATATTTTAGTCGTGATTTGATCTGTGATAATCTACATCAATAACCGAAACAAACCTCTCAGATTCTTAATAATTCATTATATTGTGAATCTTGTTGTGAACGTTAGATTGATTGAAATAATTTTCTTTTCATCAATTCAATTCGCCAGTTTAATGACTCAACAAAGTCTTAGGAACTCGATATTCCATCTGTCACATCTGGTATCAAAATTACTGACGATCAAGACAGTGGATATTCTCCAAACGACTCAAATAATGGAAAAACTACCAATATCGAAAGGATCATACATTGATAATAAAGGAACGTGTTAAAAGAATTCAATGAATCTCATCAGACGTGTTATCTTTGCGAGATACTTTCTGATAAGCTCAAAAATGACGAAAATATGGCGATTTTTGGTATATCCAGTTGTAATTGACACATATCTCTGGAACTGGTCCAATGATTCTGACATGCGACCAATGATCTTATTGTATATATTTTTTAAAGAGTTGTCATTGAATTGAGTAGATGAGAAGAGATGTAACATGTTGATATGCCAATATTTCGGACAAAAATAATCCAATAGGATTGATACTGGGGCAATAACCAATCAAAAATTTGAAGTACAAAAGGAAGGTAGGGGATATTCAATGCAAGAAAAAAAACACGCATCATCCCTAATTTCCTCAAGGAATAGAAACAGAGACATGTTATTTCCCCTCGCTTCTCGCAGGAGCTTAGGTCTGGAGATGAGACAATCTGCCGGATTCTTGGCGAAGAGATTGATACCGTAATCTGCTGTGCAAAAATTGCCCGACCCGGAGTAGATACATATTATCATACTATTACAACACGTCATCGGATGATGTATGGGCCAACTGGCGAGCAGTCGACAGAAAAATAATGATATTCATAGGCGCGCGTCTACCGTCGCAGGAAGACTACGTATTCGATTTCATGGGTGTGACCTATCGGAATCGTGTTACTCTTCTTGAAATCGTTCGTTGATGGACGATGCTTGGCTTACTGAACAGTGGTAGTTTCCATACGCCTTCAGTGGAAGGTACTAATACCATTATAAATGCGAAGAATATTCAGGATGTGTTTCTCTTTCACGCCAACACTATTGAAGGAGTTTTGATTGGAATTTAGTATTTTGTAACTTATACACATGGTCATCACATGACACAAAAAATTGTACATGCAAGTAACATTTCGAAAGTGGCGTTCGTTTAGCGTTGATCCACCCTGTATACTTGGAATAATTTCATAGAAATGTTAAATGAATAAATAATGCGGATTGAATTTGATGTATATGACTATAACAACCATCGATAACTCATTTCGATTTCACGAAATTTGAAATATCTCAAGGTTAAAACATGAAACATAAAAAAATGGAATTTTTCATTTGAAACACACCACTTTGATATCTTGTGTATCATCAAAATTTATTTGGCATTATCGAACCCACACGCTAGTAGATTGAAAGTTTCAACGAATGGTATATATTATAGCATAGTTATGTGAATAAGAAAAACCAAGCATTAGTTTTCCGCCCAGATCAGTGGATGAATTCAATTATATCAATTCATATCAATTGAAACTGAAAATTAGGAATCCGTCATTGTTAGTAGACTACAATAAATAACTAGATTCATTGAACGAATTTTTTTATTGGATAATTCTGGAAAAAACCTCTACTGTAGGTAATGAAAAATGTTTACATTCAAATTGAATATTGTATCAACAGAATGCATGTAATGATTGTTATGAGAATCAATATATTGCATTGAATTTTTCCAATTTTTCAACCCAAGTTAATATCTACGTTTAACCAATTGGAATTCTTGAAATGAAGTCGCGATAATAATATGTATTCATTATGTGGATATCAGCGACATCTATCGAAATAACTGTAGAACTGACACTGGAGTCTGTCGAGTCTATATATTTGACAGATCAATACATGCGAATCTATACGTGCATGATCAGTTTGTGCAGAGAAGAGAAATCTACATCAGTTGGTAAGGGTTATCATCATTTTTGAAAAGTTATCTGGAATGATTTGCTCCATAGTTAACGACTAAAAACTCACTCTTTCCATATATCTTCGGAACCTTGAGAAATCATTGCTGACTTACCTGAAACAGAAATATTGTTTTAAATATTGAATATAAAAATAAATGAATATGCCAATAAGTAATCATTTCGATGTATATTCATATACATTAAAATTGTATTTGAATATATTTAGATGAGTTTCACTCGATAATCCTTCGTTATGCATGCATTCGGACTACTTGAATTTAGTTATTAACACATTTACGAAAGTGTGAAGGCTTGAAAAACCTGATGAATTTTCGAATCTTGAATGTAATTAGTAGGAGAAACTCGTTTGTAGGAGAACATTGTTTATTCGTTTTAATTTGAACATGCTCAGCATTTTATATAATATTCACGCTTTAGTTCATAACAATTATGCTTCCGTTCTTTGGTTTTTCAAACCGAGCTTTCTAGATTCATATTTGATATCATAATTTTATTGTCATGGTTGTGAGCAATTCATTGTAAATGAAATAAAAACAATTCCAGATATAGAAAAACTCGGACAAAAAGAAAAGCAATTGTTACATAACAAGAGTGAGATACAGGAATGAAATATCTGAGGTTTCTTATTGTTTCTGAAACAACTTATTGATTCAACCAATTTGAATGGAATTCCGATATCAAGAAAAATATAACAATAACTGACAAAACCGAAGAGAATTATTATGGACGAATTCACTTTCAGTCATTCTCAATTATTGCACCTTTTATCAGGGTGATTTACTCTCTGGCTCCTCACTTGACCACGTATGAAATTGTTTGACAATCAAACAGAACAGATTTCGATGGAATGTTCGAATTATTTTCTCTTCATGACGAATCATCGTTGTTTAAGATGCCAATTTGCAAACAAATTATCTAGCAACATAGCATTATTTCACTCACCACATACCTACTTGAAGGAAAATAAAAAATGATCCATTAGCACCACGAGAATCAATGACAAATACTACACGAATTGTCAAACAAGAGCTGACAGAATCTGAACGATGATCCTTTTGATTATCAGCGGCCATTATGAGTGAAGAACAAGGTGGTTTTCAATTTTGATTTCATGGAAAATAAATATACGGAGGAGACTGATGAGAACTGTGATATTCAGAAAATAAACAAAGTACCATTATTTCTATCAGTTTTAGATAAAGTCAGACTAAATTCGAGTAAGTCTCGAAAACCAGACATGCATGTGTGAAACATTTGTAGTGATTCAACTTGAGTTAATTTCTTGACATTCTTTTGACTATTTGCACTAGATATCAATCTATTATATATTTACGAACACGAATGGTAGATCCTCAGCTGTGTTACTCTTCACCTAGACATAGAATATGTGGGAGAAAAGACTCTGAGATCATGCAACGGAGACATTCCAAGTAATATTTAGCCAGGCATGTGTGATAATTATAAACTATAAACGTCGAGATCGGTCTGTTGAACGAGCAGAGTACCCTGTGGGCCTGAGTCGAACACCAGAAAGAAGCGATCGTACCGCAAGGTGTTAGGTGGAGGCAGTACAACATGTTCGCTTTTCGCGATTAGCGCGACCTCTGACCCGAGTTTTAACGCCCTCGTGAGTCGACGCATCGGACACGCGATCTAACTTCGACCGTGCTGTTTGCACCTCGTTCTACGATCGCGCTCAGCGATTTCCGCAGCTTTTTCCAACCTCATAACAGCAATTTGTTGAGATGCGTATCGTTGTTGTTTCCCTCTCGTTTGGTTGTATATCGACGCGAAAAAGTCTGCCGGCATCGTGGGGCTCTCTGCGGTCTTATCGTGATACCTTTATGGGTTCAGCTCTTCCCAAAGATCTGTTTAATAAGCAAAGTATCGCCTGTTGAAGTCTCATAAACAAGATAGTCGTTATTATTGATCACTTGGCTAGTGAACTCAAAGATCCCGAATAGAATAACTGCAGGGAATAAACTGGGAAACAGACGCTGAATAGAATAATTTATATTTTGTTAGATTCCTCAATCCATACCGTTATTTTGATTGAAATTCTTCCAACAGCCTGGACTCATGGTTTTCTGAGAAAAATTCATTAACAGTTCATGAAGTATATAACGTATAATTGAGTTGTTATAGTTTGATGGATAATAAATACTGAACTGACGAAAAATTATGATATATCTGCAGTTATTTGAATTCATTTCTTGCAATACATCCAACAAATACTGAAGTGGTTTGACAATTTGTTAGTAGGACTATATCAGCATTCAGATGATGGAGAAATACTGATTCCGAAAAAATCCTTCCGAATTAACGGAAAAATCTATAAGAGCAACAAGGAAAGCGGATATATTATGGGAGACACATTGCTTTTGCTCCGAAATTGCTTTCCTTCCTTTGGTCATTCAGCTGGTTTCGTTAGCGGATATCAGAGCTGAATTATTATTGTTTGCCCAATCGGAAGTTTGTTCGAACATGTTACTTCCATTTCCTAATTTACGAAAATTATTTTTTTCGCTAATATTAATCATTTTTGCGGCAACACCTGCATAACAGATTCGAATTATCTCAAATTGAATGGAATTGACAGTTTGATTTATTGATCATCGTAAATGTTTCCCATAATATACACCCATGTGTAACGTCATCAGACATCCCTTTTTCGAACAATTTGAGTAATGCTATCTCAATTTTATGCAGACTACTGTTCTCGCTCTCATTTGTTTAATTTCAACTGTGAGCCTACTCATGAAATAATCAAAATGTGGTTGAATAATACTTTTGTAAGGAGTTAGATCAGTTTGGAACTATCCGCTGGCTGAGTGGATAAAAAAATTAGGCGTTGTTCCTCTAATATTCAGGAGTATTCCTTGGTTTTTGAACTTGATACAGTTATCTGTGTGATATTTTCCGAAGTATCAGATTCTCATTCCGAAATTTCAGTGACATTAAAATTTGAAATAGAATCATCAATTCCTATTGAGCTTTCCATGTAATCATGAAATATTAGAGCTTGTCCTTCGTGGTTCAGGAATAGTACCACACTTATTTGCATTCAAAATTTATGAGATAGGCCGTGTACGTAACAATCTTAAATTGCTATGTGGACAGTATTTACGAGCAATTTATTAAACTCGAGATTCAATTTAAATGATCTTTAATTATATCGTCATAAATCAATTCATATCTAGGAAGAAATCTTCTAGGAATTGTGTGACAAGATACCTCATGTGAAAAAAATATCACTGTTCTGATGGATCTTACCACCAGCGACAGCAGAGATGAGAATTCTCCAATTCTATGGTGAATAATCCTGAATAAATCATAGAGGCGTTCTGTATATTTACACAAGAACGTTCAAGAAAATTTCACCGATCAAATGTATAATGACAGTATGAAAAAAGTATATCTTATTTATCTTTCAATTCAAGAATATAGAACATTGGCTCAGTAGAAAGCTATGCATAAGTTGTTGTTGCGCAATGAATTGCAATCAACATTCCATCATTCAAAATATTTTTGAGCTCACCTGAGAGGCTGCTGAGAGGCATTCAGTTTCTATAACTGTTGGCCCATCCGATTTCAAAATATTCATTACCTCGATAATTCCGCACGCGATATAGTCTGTTACTTATTATTTATAATAGGATTGTTTATCAGTACCTAGAAGAATTTCAACTATCATTGCTCAATAGTGAATCTACCTTCATCATTCATAACAATAATAACTCTTAAATTGGGTCATTATTTTCCACTTAACACGTAGCAAAACGTTATTCATACAATTGTGCACGATTATATTCTTATTATATGTAAGAAAAAATGATGAATTGAGATGTATTCTTGTTTTGATTGATGAAGAAGAGGCTAACGAAGGTTAATAATCATAATTATTGTGACAACATGATCTATCATACGAAAGAGTTTTATAAGCTTGATATACACCTGAACATTACTCTGAACAATAAACAGATCAACGAATCTAGCAAGAAACAACCGCGAACGTAAGTTTTTGTATTTACAAGATTCCAACCCAATTTTTCGGATTGGGAATTTGTTCATATAAAACTGAAATTACAAATTGATAATTTTCAAATTCGAATACTGGATTCATTTCGCTTTATTATTTTTATCAGCTACAAATTTATTGCTTGTAAAATACAATAGGGGTATATACTTCTGATGAAAGAACAATGCATTATATTATGAGTATGACAAATTCTTCGAAATCAACATGAATGCATGAGACACCACATAAGAGAAAAATCCAGGTTGTATAGTTTCATTGGCACACCCTGTACATTTACTGTTTGTTGACTGTGAAGATGCTGATGTTATTCCGAAAGAAATATGTATAATTCGGTAATGATTTTTTTTTTATAAAAAAATAGCAAGCAAGATTTGTATTGATATTTAATACATAATATTCATCAAAAAACATAAAATCTGGAAAAGAACGACAGAACCCTGCGAACCTACATTTGTTCATATGTATTTTAATGTTGTGAGTAAAACCAAATCGTGGTATCATCAATTCTTTGTTTTGTGATTGAAAAATATTCATATCGTGAACCTGTTTAATAAAAAAAAGAAACATTTCCTTGTGTATCAATATAGTCATGGAGAATTAACTTTCTCTAAGCGTTTTCTTCAACAGCATTGTTTGTAATTTTAGAGATTGTGAATGTATATGGGTCGAACGCATTAGCAAATCACAAAAATCCGAAACCAACGTAGACATATTACACTGAACGTCCTATACTAATATATAACTCCTTTATTCAAATTTATGCGAAGCCCGTAATCTCTGAATAATGCCAAAGTAACCAGGAACGAGAAAATGCAACTTATAAAATATGTCGACTTAACTGCGATATAAATTAGCAAAAACAAACGATATTCTGATATCTCAATGCTTGGTATATATTCTCTCAAAGATTCGAATGCAAATGAAAACACGAAGTACGAATGCAACGTGATAAGTTAGCTCCTCGCTCTGTACCAATGCTTGTACCAATTCATATGATTAGTGAACTGCTCGCCAACTTCTAATATCTGTTTCGGCATCGAACTTGATTCATACGTATACATAAATCGGTTCCGAGATTCCATGTTTTGCCTCTGCAATTCACAGCATGCAATTATCATTTTTTCCTTCTATCAGACTTATGGTAACTTACAATTTTGGTGGATGCACCGGGTACAGCTTATCCATCAATTTTCGTTGTGTAATTGGATCGTCTTATAATTTCATAAAACTCGGTTCAGTCTATTGCAACCAAACTTTGACGATAAGAACAGGTGTAATTTCTCGAATAAGAACCAAAAAACAATATATTTTGTCGAAATATTGTTCAGGAATTCAATTGCAATAAAGCTTTGGATATAGCCAAGAATTCTTTTGACGACATTACCAGATGAGAGAACTGAAAAATATATGATATTTTGTTTATATTAATGTATCTGTGATCAAAAAGTGGGGTAGAATTGTAATTTGAAACTCCAGGTCATTAGGAAGACAGGTATTTTTTTCTTAGGTTGGTAAGTCTGTTTATAACATTTGCTAAACGTATGTTTGTCCGGATATTTTTGTGCAGACACGTTGAAAATGTTGCGTTAGGCCTTTGAGGATTGCACTATGACCCAAAAAATTGTTCATAAGTGGTACAACGAGTTCTAAGAGGGTTGTTATTTCAATGTTCAAAGTGTATAGTAATGATACATTAGCAAAAATGTTACATTTAAACACAGTAGATTGAGTAACTTCTGAAGGAACTATGATGAAGTTTCCGTACTTCAATACTGATGACGTCATCAAAAATATGTTGTCATCCCAATGACTTTTCCAATCTTTTGACGACTTTATTTCAATATTCACATAAAATATTGCATTTATTTTTATGACTAATTGAATACCGATGTGAGAGATCCTAGAATTCTTATTTTCTATTCTGAAAAAAAAAAATAATCGATTCTCTGAGGACACAAAAGGGAAATTTTTTATTGAAAATTCACGATCTGGTGAAGCTGGAAATCTCTGAGTATCTGTTTGGTATCGTATACTTAGTTTTCAGTGCCTATATATTTCTATAGCAACATAAACATCACTTCGAACGTACCCCAGACTACGCATTGGAATTTCGAAATTCCACCAAAAACGGTATCTACGTTACCGTATCAGGATTCTTTCAATGCCAGCGAGTCCTGAACACCCACGGCATCGGGTTGGCACGTGCAATTGTGACTAACTAGTAGGTAGAAGGTGCTTTGTAGAGCATTTAAGACACGACTCCATAACTGTAAAGCAATCACCATGTAACCGCCGGCTGTTGACAAAAATTACACATTTCGTTAGGTTTTTGCCACCAGCTACATGATGGAATGTAGGAAGTGTCTTCATTGGCGTCACAAAGAGGATGGAATTTCGAAGTATTTATTTTTTAGCAGTCTTTGGATATCGAGGGTCAAGACTTCAATCAGTTCTTCAATGTTTCTGTGATCTGATGGGAGCGAAAAGAAATGTTTGAAAATTGCTTTACTATTCTTTCAAGAATATCTTTCGATCAGTATTGTTATTGACTGTGATGTGGTACCTCGACAAGTTTCGTCCCTCTTGGTTATATAGGCTAATGATATTCTTGCCATCTTTGTTACTTCCATAGATTTCTATCTTTTTCCCAGTTTTTTTTCTGGAACTGTATATCGAACATACCCTCAACTACTATAGAAAACACAACAGATCAGTGAATTTGAGATACAGATATCTCATTGAAGGAATAGGAGAACCTGTTGATGATGAAATATAAAGGAAGAGTGCCTTAAGTGCCTTGCCCAACGATAGATTGATCTGTAGAAGTAGTTTCAAGAGGTATAGAAGTCGGAAAAAGGTCAGACCGAATTAGAAACGAAGTTGTGAGACAAGAATCGTCAGAATTGTAGAGGAATGACAGCCGAAAAATGTTTGGTAAGCATAATGATTCGAAAAAGAAAAAGTCATGGAGAATATTGGCAGTAGGTGCATCTAGATTATTGATAAATAATATAAAAGTGATGAGATCTAAGAGTGAGAGGAAGATTCATAAAATAATTCTTATTATTATCAACATTGTTATTCGAATCGCATTTCACTTTAACAGAAGAGAAAATTTTCTGTTGCTACGCCAATGTATGCTATAGTATTAGAGACGGCCATTTTATGAGTTTTTCACGCCTTCACGTGGTGTAACTGAAATTCAGAACACTTTTTACGCGATACAGGAAAGTAAACTATTATTATTTCAATTAACTTTGTGTGCAGCGCTGACTTTCAAGTAGCGCCATGGGTTGGATATGGAAACAGAGTTTTTTCTCGGTTACGATTATCAGATCTTTCGTGCTGCTACTTTCACCGCGTTGATTACTTTCAATCCTAATTTCGAATATTGATTGTCAAAGAAAAAGACCAATAATGGTTTTGTTCGGCAAAGAATTGAGTTTACTCGTCCTATTTCCATCAGCTTTTGTGTGAGAGGTGTTTATAACAGAACGCTCATCAACCGGATTTGAAGTTCTCGGAGCTTCTCAATGGAGCGCTTACGAAAACCCGTGACGAGTAATTATTTTGTGCTTGGCGATGTTTTTATTGGAAGGCGTGATCTTCTTTCAATTTTACTATGGTATCATAACCTCGTATTAGGATTGACTTTGCATTATTCAGCCAGAATGATCGACAACACGCAGTGCATAAAGACAGTAGTTTCATCGGAATTATATTTTATCAATTGATTTCAGCTCATACAGGACGTTTTTCATTAAAAAAGTTACAATTCGTACGAGAAGCAATTCGTCAATTCCTATTACTTCATACTAATTTCATTAGTTTGGTTCTGACAACTTCCTTCATCGACCTTCACGATAAATAATTTATCGATGTTGAATCCGGCTACCTAGGAGGCTATTCAACAGCTTATTGACTTCCAATCCATCTGCTTATATCCGTTGAATATCTTAGGATCTTCATACGAATCAGAAATTATCTTTGAATAAATAGATTCATTATTACATTAAAATACAGTTTCAATCATTTAGAAATCATTGTTTATGATTTCTCAGTACATAGCTCGCTACAGTTAAACATTTCTGAATGACGAAGTGATCGATGAATCAATGATGATCTACCAAAGATGTCCGTTACATTTCGACAAACTACGCAAATCAACGAAAAACTTGATATCTGTAAGAAGAGGAGTGTTTTTTTTCCTGCCCCCATCACTTCCATCATCAATTGTTCTTTTTCATCATTCTATATTGAGAATAAACTTTTTGTAGTGACGTTTGTCAATGTTACAATTGTGAATTGTTTCTGAGTTGGAGTACTTGGAGTAAGTCATCAACGTCAACAAAGAAACCGGAGAACTAGCAATCACGATAAACGAGTACGACAAATACCATTTATATGCTCTCAACAAAATAGACATTTGCGCCATTTAAATTTCCTCAGCACCGGCCCATGTATGTTAACCACTGGTTAATGCTCGCACTCGAATTTACTTTATTGTTATCGTCGTGTCGATTGACAATTCTTTAGATAAATACAGCAATTTCAGTTATGTTTCCAATTGGATAATCTACATTTATTGGGTTTCTGTCCACCTTACCAGTTAACTGTTTTATTATTGTATCTCAACAATAACAGTTCTGCAGACATTCATTCAATTATGCCACGAATGTTGGAATCAGTACTCAGCTATAATTAGCTCGGTGTACCATTTCAGGAAACAGATAAGATAATCAGGTTTAAGAGGTCGATTATATTGAATCTTGCGAAGAAATCACTGATGTACTAGATCTAGACACCTAAAGCGAAACCAACCTAACGTGGATTTCGATATTCCAAAGGATTCCAATAATCAACTGCGAAACTGTGATATCATCTGCAACGAGAAATCAATGCCACCTTTGAATATCCCATTGAACATACTAGGCTATACGTTTCTAGGCCAGATTGCTCTGATTTAAATCTGATAACGGCCTTTGGATGATGCTGATTATCAGGTATTCTACATCAAGGTCCAATTATTATCATATAAACTCGCCATAATTTCATCAGAATGGACATGTAAATAGCTGTACTCGTACAGTATCTCATGAAGTGGGGTAATTATCCAACACAATCAGAATTAGAGCGAGTTCTTCTTTTTTATTTTCTATATTTCAGTGGACAAGCTTGAATTTTATCATCCTCTAGTGAGCTGACTAACTGACATTGAAAACTGAGAGTGCTGTGACCGGATGCAGATCAAACGTAACGATGGGAAAAATTGCTATTGTTTGGTCGTGAGACACTGACTTACTGAAGAAAAACGCCAGTTCAATTCTGGGATGGATGTGAAACTCAACAAAAAAATGTTGTACAAGGTGGGTACATTATTTCGATCATAACAATGTGACGAAAGAAATGACAATTTCAGAGTTGATAGAGTTCAATATTGAATACAAAAAATTATATCCAGACAAGATAGATTGAAAAAGAGCCACCCGTTAATCTCCGTTACGAAAATAAAAATTAAAATACTTGGACTCTTCAATTTTCATTTCAACTGGCTTTTTTTCATCCCATTCCCTTTACTGCTACTACTTTGATTTCTTCAAGCAAGCAAGCAAGGGGGTCTTGCGATAAATGATTGAAAAGTAGATTTCGAGAACCATGTTTCTTCAAAATAAAAATACGAAAAAATTAATACAAATAGAGAAATTATTCTGACCTAATTACTGCAAGTGTTGTAAATATTCTTCATTTACTTCCTGGTAGAATTGAGTTGATCAGTAAAGTTTTGTTTCATTTCCTTTGTTATAATTTTTTTCGTATTTTTACGTATGATGATTTTTGTATTCTACTTTCGAAATCCTTCAACGATGTATAGAACGACCCCCTCGCTGTCAAGGGTAGGAGGTGAAAAAGCTTGTTTGAAATGAGAAATTTACGTGTGAGTTCTTTGATTTTTTTTTTCAGTTAGGGCAATCGAAGGGGGGTGACTCTTATTCCGCCGCACTATATATTTTGTAACTTCAACGTGTTATTTTTTTTTGTTCGTCCTTGTTACCTGTATTTCCTATGTTTTGTCGAAAGCTCCGAATGTTTACGAAAACTTTCATACCCAATTTCGAGAGCAACCATATAAGTACCACTCATGAAAGGAGTGGAATATATCATTCAGTCCTTGTACATACTTTTCCGCTTCTGATGATATAGAGGGTTAAGGTTCTCAGGCGTGTTTTGTCGGGGAATTTCATGATTTCGTAGTATACACAGACACTGTAGATGTTATTATAATTAGGGCATATCTGATGAGGTATGAGAACAGAAAGCAGACGTTTATTTCGCAGGCGAGACTTATTTATTCGTCGGACAGCGGAAATCCATAGAGACTAATTCTTATGAACAGGAAACTGAAATTGTCCAATTATACCTTCGAATGTAATGGGTCGAGTTGTATCACCAAATTAATTGCTTCAACATCGAAAATATCAGAAGACAATAAATGAGATTCATCAATGGCATATTGTTCTTCAGTTTTTCAACTATTTTTCATTGATATCCTCATTTTAAGGTGCTATTCGAGATCGAAATTGAGGATATTCATATTGTTGTTTCACCTTTAAAAACTACGCTAATCATCAACATTGAATTGCTGACCTTGTGAAAATTACCCTCATTATACGATCAAGAACGTGTTACTCTTAGTCACCTGTTAATTACTCTCACTCTCCTCTGAACTCTAGATATAATAAACAATGAAGAGTGAAGATTGTTTTGCTTTAGACTTATATAAGTAGTTGGGAACAATGATAAGACATTAGCATAATAGGTTCACACGTTGACTCTGTCAAGGTCATTCCCAACCGTCAGTTGTTCAATCCGTCCCACGCCAACCATTGTCGGATCGTTCTAACCTCAACTTGACCCCAAAGATGCTTCATTTTGATTACGCGCAGACGATGGTTCATTTTCGCTTTCATTGGTAAAGTTTTCTTTGTCGTGTGGTACGTCAAACTTCATTTGAAAATGTTCACCAATACTTTATTCAAAAAGTCGTTGTGATGAAGTGTGGTGATAATTTATTTCAATAAATCATGAGACGAATTGAATGAATATTAATAAACCAAAGTGATTTTCATTCTGCTTTGCTAATTCCTAACAAAGTTGAATGTACCTAGATATAATTTATCAGTATTGCTTTGTTATGTGGAAAAAGTTCTAATGAAGGATATCCGTCGTATAAATCAAATATAAATTACTTGTTGATTCTATGAGAAGTAATAAAGCCGTCCATATAATATTAACACACTATTTCAGAATGATGAATATGATGAATGATAACATTGCATGTGAGATCTCTTATACTCTCTATTAGATGATATTACTCGTACCAGTTTTTCTGAAAACAATTCTTCATGTTGATATACCTAGTTATAACTATGAGAGCTCAAAGATGTGACGAGCTGAAACTGATGAAATTATACTAGTCGTAAATATCGGTATTGTTTTCTTGGATGCATATAATTCTACCGATGCATTTGGAAAAAAAAGATACAGGATGTGATCTGTGGTTTCTCATTTGAAACCATTCTGTTCTCAAGAAATTGGCAGGTATATCTTATGATGTGCCATGAGTAGGGATTATTTTATATCTGCTCATCTCTTCATCTTGTTATTACATAATGTCGCAGCTGAAATGTGTGCGTCCAACATTAGCACATCGTTACGAAGAATATCATGATACGAATTTGAAGAAATAACAGCACAGGCTCGCTATGTCGGAGCTAGAAAGTTATTATTTTCTATCAGATACCGCACACTTCATCTTCCTCTGACGATTGCTTCGCATTTCATGCACCATTCTCGGTTTCATTTGTCCATATTACAGATTATCTGGAAAGTAACGCCTGAAACTATACCAACGGCAAGGCGGTGGACTAATAATGTATTCTTACATACGGCAAGTGATCATTACAAAACTTCTTATTGACTAACCTGATTCTGTTTGAGAAGCCGCTGGCTCTCTAGATCAGGAAAATGCAAAGTGATCATGATTGATGATGCAGAACGGTACACAAATGGAGACATCACAAAAGAAGATTTCATTCCATCAGAACACAATGGAAGTAAATATATAAGATCTATAATCATAGAGGTTGTTGCATTTTTTTTTTTCATAAACATATCAAAGTAATGAGGGATTTCTCGAACCTGGGAAATACAACTAACAATAACATGCTCACTAATAATGCCCAATAAATGAATATTCGAGCACAAAAAGCTTGTATGTCGAAAAATGGAAAACAAATCATTATCAATATGCGATGATATATGATTATTCCAATTAAATTTGTAGTATTTCATTCATTAAATTTCCAAACTCCTAATCTTCGTGAATTTTAATATTCCTTTTTTATCATCCGAGTAGCTTGTCTTATGTGAATCATCCTGTAGACCTTTGCGTATAATCTGAAATTACTTGCTGAGGAACAGTTAACAATGCATATTGAATATCTGTGAATTAATTCGAAATAAAACGAATCATCAACCTAGATTCGTAAGAATAATGCAAACTCCGGAGTGATGCTATACCGCTGAAAAACTGTGACTAATTCGACTTTTTTTGTTGGAATTCATTCTAGATTAACAGTGAATAGAACGTTAAATTCGTAGCGGTACTTTCGTTACAAATACGTTTTTACTCAGTTGAACAACTATCTTCAATCTTTTTTGTGATGAAATCGATATATTACATTCTAAAATTTGATTCTATCACGAAGGAAATTAGCACTGAACTAAATACGTGAGTGATCTGGGTTGAATTTGACAATAAATTTACACTGCATTGATGAAAATAATATCTTTGAATTGCCTCAGCTGGTAAAGTGGTCGTCTCAACATTCAATCACTAGTTTATTTATTGTAAGTAGGATGATTATCTGCCCTAATTGTAATCAAACTTAATGCCTCCACTGATGGTGAAATAATTCACCAGTGCTAAAAAAAGATACACGCGATGCTTTTCCATAATTTTTCATCGGATCTCAAGGTCCTTGGGAAATTGCGAGTATAATCCACTCAGTCTTTGATATCGTTAAGTAACAAATGACAGAAGCGACATCTTTATCGATCTATCAATTATTGGATGAGTCGATCTGTAGTCGGCAAGTAATGAAGTCTCTGTGTTAGCAGAGTATACCGAGTGCTCTTTAGATAAAGCACATGCGACTGGTTAATGGCATTACTTGATTTCCACCATTGCTTTATTGATATTGGACACAGTTATGTCAGGTAAATTAGACTGTCGGCTCGGTAGGCCATTATACCATTGGAAGCTCTTAATGTAGTTCGACTTATCTCATGGAAGTGATGAATTTGACGCAGTATTCGATGACGGAGGTGATCAAAGTGTACCGCAAGGGTCGATACTACAACCTTGACTCTTCACGTCTCGTAATCCGTATATCCCAAACATCTTCGGTTGATTTATTCATATCCAAACACGCTAATAATTCGTATTCGAGACCATAAAATTCCAATTAATCAATCTAATTGGTCATTCAACATTTCGGTTAGCTACCAGACTGGGAAATGTGATGAATTACATCGTATTAAATGAGTCAAGATAGTGATGAGATTAGAATTTGATGAATTATGAGCCTGTCAACGGCCATGGACCTGGCTCAACCACCTGGTGAAAGGGGCCAAAATAATGACAGACAATCAAGACTTTGGACATATGGGCAATAGATTATTCAGTATCTGTTACAGTGAAATGGGTGAGATATGAAAATGATGAATTAGTCCACTTATAACAATAGAACTTTGAAGTTGCAGAACCAGCAGTCAAGAATTGTAACACAGGTAGTGGGATAATACGGGTATAGTCGATTCATTCAAGCAAAATAGTTGTGACAGCTCGCCAGAAAGTGCAGTATTGCTGTTTTTTTTCAACTTTGCTCCGAAACAGTAAGTTAGGATGAGTCATTCATTGAGATTGTTCCTAACAATGTTTTCGATTCATAAATTATCTACACCAAAGTTGGATAACAATTGACTGTGGATAACCGTTGAACGATTTATTCATTGTTTGTAAAAATTTCGACTAGAAACTAAACAGATTTTATCAATGAATGGAAGCTTTGCCTTTGAATAAATGAGGCATCTTTGTGAAGTTACTGTGGAATGTTGCCAAAACAATGCCTAAATATTCTCAGCTATGTCTTAACCGATTAGAAGTTCACTGGTTAGCTAGATACTTTTCATTTTGCACTAATGTTATCGAAAGATAATCAAATCTGTCAGAACTGTCTTTTTGAATAAAAAAACTATAAAACTCTCGAGGATTTTGGTAAAAAATTCTACAACTGACGACAATATTGTTATGTCAACGTCTATAATCTTACTAGGTAGAAATAATATTCATTGTTCACTGTTTTTCCGAATCAGTTCACAGATCAATTACTATTTCATTAAGATAATTTCTCGTATCAAAATTGGGACCAATAATTTTGACATCATTTTTAAATCAGTGTATTATCTCCATACAATATCTATTCCGCTTATTTGAAGATTGTTGCACTGTATCAAGGAGTAGGTACAATCCCTTCGGAATCTATTTGCAGTTGACCGATAGATAAACCACATGGAATTCTGATCCGAATAATGTCTCACCTGAGAATGATTGTAGATAATATTTTGAATGTTTTCCAAGTCTCGTTTTAATGGTCTCTTCTATCCTGAGATTCTTCCACGATAATCCGAAATCTTCAATACTCGATCATTCATTTCAACATTGTTAATCTGCTAACATTGATATTCAGAGTAAATATCTGTTTTTTTTTTCTTTTACAGACACAAGTTACTGATGAATAAATATAATTCGATTATTTTAGCACAATTTGTAGACAATTGTTTCAGAATTGAATACATATCATACAGTTTCCAGAAACAAAAAAACAGTATCATACTCACTTCTCAGCGATTTGTAGTTATGATAACAATCAATTTCAATCGTGCATTGAACTACCTATTGGGTTGAACGAAAGAGAGCACCTAATCCAGAAATAATACGATACTATGAGACGAGCACCATACACAGAAAGATAATTAGAAAATTAATTACAAAACCGATTCGTTCTCACTTGAGTCCGTATACCCGCATAGCACGTTTCTCTTCGGCCTGCGAAAAATCTCAGCTTCTATCCGCGAATTTGAATTTACTGGCCATTAACGAGATAGGCATTCGAAGCTATCTGGAATGAAATAACCGTTTACAAGTAGAGCTAAACAACACTTTTCGTTTTTTACGAAAATCTAACATATCTACCCATAGTTGCAACAGACTAACACGCATACTGGGATAAGAAAACGTTCAGTGCACGTCGTGATCCACTCTATAAAAATGACGATCACGGCTCAGCCGTTGCCGACTTGATAGTTGATTGGGATTGACGGGCCGTCATAAGCTGCTTTTGATATTGTAATTACCTGACTACTACTTTACACCGTGTGATTAGTTACCAAACATGTAAAAGAAGAACGAAAACTTGGAATAGTGTGTCTCGTTAAGATCTGTCAATAATTATTTTGCTTGATTAATTGAGTGTACTGGAAAGTAACGTTGAATGCTGAAGTAGGTTATTAAGAGGTAATTATTATTGTATATTAATGTTTTAACCAACAAAATATAAAGTTTATGCAAACAAAGTTCGAAATAGACTTTCAAATAAGGTAGTAAGGTAGAGGTGAATCGTCAGCCAAGTCCATTCCTCTACATCAAATATCGTATCGTATCGTATCACGTGTAAAATAATGAAATCACTTTTCTACATAACCTGACTTCTTTAACGTGATCTCTGGAACAATATTTAGACGTTTGAACCTCAATAACACTACAATTATATCTATCTGATTAAAACATTAAAATGTAACTCAAAATGTAAATAGAAAGTACATATCAAAGCCTATGCCATTTTGAGTACGAAAGCCACGTACATTGAATTTCCATTAATACTCCATATTGGTAAGACACGTGATACTACAACATGACTCGGCTATAACAAAGAGGCAAAGAAGTGCCAAACTGATGAACAAGTCCGATAAAGAGTGTATGATCGGTCCATTCGATATTATAGCTGTATTCAACTAGTTATCTCCTCAGTCATCGTCGTTTCATATAAATTAAAATTATAATTCGTTCGGTATGAACCTATAAAAAAATATAACCTCGGAGATATTGTATAATGATCTTATAGTACAGTCTCTGATTATCTGGAGATGCTCAAACCTTACCGAATTATTTCTGTATTATAGATCTATATTATGTTTCTTATACAATTTCGTTATCACTTCATCTTCTTCAGATTCAACCTCTGTTGCGTCTATCGCAAAAAGATTTAATAATTGCGATTCCTTTCAATCTCTTACTCATTCCGCATATCTATTAGTTCCATTGTCTCTTGTCTTGCACAAATAATACATTGATATTGTTTATCTTGAACAATTGTCTGATATTTGTGCTCATACAATGAATTCCTTTAGAAGGATCAGAAACGTTTTATAGAACCATTGTATTTCTTCATTACTCATTTCATACGAGTTATCACTCTCGAACAATTTGTGCTGATTAATTATTTTTCGGAATTATATTGATTATCTTTCAATAGCATAAGTGCAAAATAAAAAGTATCTAGCTTACCACTGAACTTCTAATTGTGACATCCACAACGATGCCAAATTTATTTGGAGAGAAATTTTTGAGCTATGAGGTTTGTTAATGTTTCGGAGTATCGTTGAAAACTAAGACAAGCAGCAACACTGCCCTCTCTGGCGAGCTGTCACAACTATCTTACTTTAATGAGAAGATAGTTGAGTTAAAATAGTCATCATTTCGATCGAATTATTTCGTTTGATCAACAAGTACTATCATAACAAAGCACCAAACATGAAGGTATACGTTTGGATGGCAGTCAATTGAGCTTGAAAACAATTCTTTCAGTAAAGCTACTGAATACGTTATGTAAATGAAGAAATGTTATGATGACTTTAGCCGTGTTCATTATTACATTAACTGCACATATATTTCCCGTACTGAATGAATAAACGATGCTCAACTGTTTATGTTTCAATTTCATTTACAACGAATATTCACGCTGAGTACCGTATTATTGCCAACCACCTACACTCAATGAAAGTTATGGTTTTGCCAGTTTGCAGTTCGAACATGTTCAGGTGTCAGTAGGCTATTACAAAATCAATATTTTCAGCCTTTAGTTAGCTTAATTGATGAGGTAATTATTGTATTCCATGTTGTGCGTCTCATGGAAGTTATCGTATCAGTTTTTTTATGTAAAAGTAATTAAGTTGTACGTTACTAGCCTATGTTTTTTCGATAAAAAACATAATTGATTGAACACCAGTGTATTTATTTCTAACATGATTGTGAATGCGTTACTTCTTCTGAATGAGAATGTCCTTATCGTTACCGTTATATTTAGTGATCGAATTTTATGGGCACTTACCTTTATAGAATCGAATAGGTTCATAAACTTGGACTCAATGATGGAAAATATATAGAAATTCGTGGAGAATTTTCCAACGTATTTACGATTCTTGGAGTTAAATAATCCAGATTCCTTCAACTGATTTCTTCGCTTGATTAGTCGTCAAACATGATTCGAAACTAGACAAATAGCACTGTATTAATAAAATGATAACGATCTTCACTTCGATTGGCTGTTTAGCATTAATTAATTGAAAATATAGAACAGTGTAGATAGTTGCATGCAATGTTTGCATACGGTAATTATGATCGTACCTGATTTATCTTAGCCTTCCTTATTGAGAACGATGTGTATGCTATCATTCCTCCCCTTTACTGTAAATCCAGTGTTATCGTTGATTTGATAGATCATAATTGATTCAATCCACGAAGATATTAGGTATTGAAAAACAGCTATTCTCTGTGCGCTGCTTGTAGGAATAAGATTTTCATTTGATTCAAATAACTGTTCAACTCCTTTCTGTGACTGAAAGTTTGTTATTATTTTGATTGAATCTTCAGAATTTCTTTCGTAGCTTTGGAATCAATTCGTGATGAAATAATATATTCGAGGAATTTATAATCAGGAATGTGTTCTGGACTAATTTCTTATGAATCTAAAAGGTGAATCACGAAAAACATTCTCTTGAATATTAATGTCTCATGAAACAAAAGTATGAAAAAATAACTCTGTAACAAAATTGAGATGACGATGACGAACAGTTTGATGATTTCTGTTCTCAACAAGCAAAAATTCTTGAATAAATGAATCGATACTCAGATGACTAAATGAGCTCGAGTTCTCGTCCATAAGGTAGTTCTTTTACAAACTCCTCAAAAATTCAAATAAGGATACGCATATAAGAGAGTACAACAGAGGACTCCTACAATTTACTCCAGCAATGTGCATCCTCCAGTGCATAGTTACTTTGTGTAACCAATAATCATTTCGTCTTTACTACAGTCGGTCGAAGAAGTATTCCGATGAGTTTCGCTCGGCTTCAAGATGATCCATCACCAGGTCAAGCTCCCAACATGCATGCTAGCTATGTATAAGTGGATCTTTGGCGAATTTAATATTTCCTATGGAAATTTATGGTCTATGAGTCGATCGTTGACGTAGGTAAGAAGATGTATTGAGCAGTCGGAATTTTTATGATAATTGAGATTTATTCGTACACGGGAATGAGCGTGTTCAATTTTACTTCGAGTTCATAAGTATCATATTACAAGAATATTATCCGACGTTCAAGAACGTCTTTATGCACGAGGAAAATGAATTTATTCTGTACGTCTGAAAGCTGCAAATCATTCTTAGGAAATTGTCCACAGGGGTTTCAATATTCATCATCTATATGAGGTTTTTTCATGAATCGTCATATGATTCTGGAAAACTCATATGGAATATCAAGCTAACATGGAAAATTCAACTGGAATAATTCTCCGTTTCCTTTGTTTTTTGAAACTGTTTGAAAAAATCGTTATTCTGATTTGATTTATGTTTTGAATCCCATATTTAAAAATTGCCTTTTTATCGGGTTATTTAAATATTTCAAAATGAGAATAACAAATGCAGAATATCGTATTAATGCCATTTCTATGAATAACCATTTTCAGTGACGTGTATGATATTTACTGAAACTGAAAAATGTAGGAAGATTACTCGAAATATTCAGTGTCACTTAATGGGTTTTGAATAATTCTATTATGTTCAGCACAGTTTTCAACGAAATTGGAGTATTCAATTTTTCAATCCTGTGTTGATAAATAAACGAAGTAGAAATAGACCAAGGATTCTGATAAATACTTTTGCATCTGAAAAAAAGTAAGTTCGATGGTGGACACAATTAGGTGGAAATCCTAGGTAATAAAATGATGTATTTGTCTGAAACATGCATCTCCCAAAGAATAATTACGATGCAATGTGGTGCCGCCCTCTGACTGCCGATGTTGATTGATAGCAGAACGATGTTGACACAGAGTGCAACGGTTGCATAACAGAGGAGTTGCAGGTCGTCAGTAACGACGCAGGTCAACAACAGACAGTCGATCACGCATAGCACACCGTGCATATTATACACCTGCACATTTTGCGCTTCATGATTACATCTCTGCGCTGCCAGTGCCTTCTCTACTGGACTCCCAGAGGTCAGAGTAGGTTCGGTCTTGCCTCCAGGTGGAGGAAATACTTTGATGTGGGTGTATTTCTTCGATTCGTTCAATAGGAGCAAGACTTATAATGCTGGATTCATTATGAAAATCAGATGCATACAACTGGTAAAAAAAAATAATAATTTTTCGATGATTTACAGAAATAAGATGAAATAAAGCATCTGCTGATCATTCGAATTATTTTTATTCATTATTTTGACGTACCCTTACAAGTATTACATTCTTCAAATCATGATATTACAATTGAGAGCTACAATTTGAAGCAAAATTGGAGAATAAGAATGGAAATTGAGGAATATCATCTAACTAATGATGATTCTTAAAAATTCCTACGACTTTGAGAATCTACTTTCAATCAATACAGTGTGAGATGACTATGATAACATCAAATGATTTTTCAATTCATAACCTTCGAATCCCATATTCGTTCTTGCAAATGAAATATCTGAAGTAGCTTTGAAATCGAATATCGCATTTTTGAATAGTTTATTACCCCCAAGAGTACGCGAAAGTGAAAAAACCTGTCGAACATAGTGGTATGACTCAATTACTAGCTATTATAACTAATATTTTCTTGTTCTTGTTTCATAATTAGCGATACACTTGTCATCATGTAATTGAATTCAGGAATACAATGCGTTCTCTCCAATTTTGAGTTGAATGAATTGTTAATCAAATTCAATATTTAATCGCCATTTCAGGAAGTATACTACCTGAATCACGGTCATATACATAAGGTCTGGAATCTAAGGCATTTTTGAGTGGTGGGGAGTGGCACCAGTTTTGAAGAAAAAGTTTCCATAATTATCCGCTAGGCGGACATAGGGGTATAATCACGTAATTAATCTTCGACAACAAAACGGTTAGGACTTGAATGGTAAATAAAATCAATGACAGAAATATTATATCTTGCAAAATTCTCTCGAATAAATAAAAATCATTCCTACTTTCAAAAAGCTGATCGGATCTGATTTGTGATTGGCTGTCAAAGTGACAATAGAGGACAGCTGTAGGTGGCAAAACATCAGAACCACAAAAATTTCCTCAATGTTTGGGTCACCCCCCACCACACGAGTTGCAAGACCTATGTATACGATCGTGACCTGAATATTGCCCTGAGTTACCCATCAACTCAATTATATGAGTGAGAGTTACTTTGTTTATCAAACCAAATCGTGTATGTTTATTATTTTTTTATAGTAATTTGAATAACACTAATGCTTCATAGTATATCAGATATAAATGCTGCCTGTTTTTCGAATACCTCTATGAAGATCGCTTATCTTGAGAAATACGAAACGTTGACAACAGGAGTATAATGTTGTCAAAAATGCACAATATCTCGCAAATGAATCAACTTTATATCTTTTAAGATAAGCAAGATCTCCATTAAGGTATTCGAAAAACGAACAGCCTATATATCCTTGATTTTTTGAACGATGCAGAGGTACGTACACATTCGATGAAAAATTACAATAGCATATTCAAATGAACTGTTCAACTAGGCTAGTTGGCAATTTACAGCACTGACTTGGATTGCAGAGTGGACATGTGTAACAGCCTTACCGACATGGTGTTCGCTTATAAATGTTGACGTGAAATTATTTACGAACCATTGCGGCTCCTTTTTGTTTTTGTTTCAAGTATACAAATTGATTTCTCAATCGACCGAACATATTCAATAACGCCATAAGAAATGGAGTTTTTTTACTCGCTTATAATTATTTAATCGAACTCGAATATTTTTAATCAATTCCCACTAATGCAAATTAGTGATTCCATTTGGTTTTATAATACGATACAACACTCAGGTTGATATATTTTATTACTGAACGGATACAATATAAAACCAGTTTCTATATCGAGAAGCGATCCGTACGGCCTGGACCTATCCTAATGTCTTTTTCTTTGACCAACTCTGTTCCTTCACGAACGATCACGAATAAAATAGAAAGAGATGGCAGCTATCATGCAAGGTTTAAAATGATCGAATCGATAATTGAATTGGCGATAATCTTTTTGTGATTTTTCTTTATTGTAGTGACTCATTCAACAATGAGTTTCGATGTGAATAGGAGTTTTTCTGGAAATTCTTATATTCAAAGATTGAGGTTGTGTTTATCATTCGAATTATTTTGGAAAATGTTTTCGATTCATAAAGTATATACACCAAAATTCGATAACTATTCTTTGTGAATCAATATTGAACAGTTTTTTTCAATGTTTTCCAGCATTTTCGACTAGAATTAACAAACTTCATCATCGGATCAAGGATTCCTCTCCAAATTAATTATTTTCAATTCGCACCGATGATATTGAAAGATAACCAAATACGTCAGAACTATCTTCCTTGAATAGACTCACGTGCAGTGGAAATAACTTTGTAGAGATGTCATCATTTATCTTTTGGTTCAATTGATTGAATACATGTGTTTCATAGTTGTTTAGAGACAATGGCAGCTATTTCCTTTTTTATAGTTCAATATTTGTACGTGATAATAAAAAGTTTTCATAGTTATGGCGAATGTGATGATTGTGACATAAAATCTCAATTTGATGCTTATTTAAGTGAAATAATGTTGGAAAGTTGCCATTGTGTGAGCGTATAATTGTGAATTGTACGAGAATGATAAAACTTTTCCATATCCAAACGCTAGAATGATATGAATTCGATCACATATAAAAATTATTAGATCAAATTGTCAACATTTGAGATCGATAAGAATTATCAAAAAAAAATACGTAGTTGTATGTTGAATAATATTGACACTAATATAAACTTGAGAATCTCAACATACTTCTTGCATTCGAATACTGTGGAAATTACTAATCCATGTTAGAACTTGCACAATCGCAGTCATGTTGTAACTTTCGATATTCACGATGGCTGGCAAAAACTCTTTTGTTTTCCACCACGCTTTCGAACAGTCTCGAATGGATTTCATGGATATGACCAAATATCGTGAAAAAATGTTACGGAACTATAATCATTTAGAATGAATTGATTGAGTGACATTAGGTAATGATTATGTAGGAGTAGGACTTGCAAGGACATTACCAGAAAATACAGGAAATGATCAACTTAATCAGAGTTGATTCAATTCAAATATTTTCCACCGAACCATGTTTCGTGTAAGGATTCGAAGTAGTATGGATGATAGACTTCATCAATTCAAAGTGTTTCTATTCAGTTATCTGTTGAAACTGTCAGTGTACGTTATGCCTTCGTCCAAAAAGTAATCTACGTGTATTTTGAAATTGGTGAATGAATACATTTGTATTCGAAAAATATTCGACTATGCATGCGTTGTCTTAATATCCGGAAAGACATCCATGAGAAAAGAAAAATTAAAGATGTCACAACGCTGAGTTTCAAATGAATTTGAGTATTATTGATGACGTTATGAATATACCTACCTCCGATCTTTCGAACAAAAGTATCCTTCAATCATATTCTTGGTATCCATTACTTGTAGGATATCAATTTCGAATTGATGATAGTGAAAGAAGAGTCACAAACTATTTGGAGGCGTTCATTGATTATATTTTTGATACCTAAAATTTGAAGAATGTGAAAATGCTATCAATCGAAGATTTCTCAGTTGAATCTATTCATCACCATAAATGCTCTATATTGAGAATATAATGGGTACATAAGAGTGAACAAGTACTCGTATCCATGTAGGTACTGAGAAAGGACGTAACATTGATGAAGTAAATATACTACACGAATATCCCATTATTCCGTTTTTTCATGTTCGAATATCCTCGTAAAGAACCATTCGAGAGTTACGGTATCAACTTTGCATAATTTCCGAAGTATTGGTAAACATGCAACGCCAACTTCGCATGTTGTTTGACGTCGTCGACACATATTCCATATTATTTGTGTTTGTGACCGAACCCACCAGAAATATGTTTCAAAACTATTTATATCAAAGCCACATATCTTGCACTGTCAGCTTATAATAACTTTAGGCTTCGAGATTTCTATTGGTCTGATGGCGAGTGTAAATAATCATGAGGAATGAATAGCGGTAGTTGGCCAGGAGAAATAAAACAAAAACGTACCCATACGGTTGTGTAGGAGTGAATTGCTAATTAACGGGAATATGAAATAGAAAGTGGTACGATTTTTGAATTAATGGACGACTATTAATAATACCAGTCCTTTATGACAAAAGGAAATGTTATATCGTGGGTCAGGTCATGGATTTACTTCTCCGCCTAGCTCGTGAATGTTACCACTGCCGTCTAGATTGTAATGGAAGAAATCCTATCCAACAAATCTCATACGCCGCTTGTGAATTGTTTTGTATGCTCAGCTGCAGCATAAACCATGTATGCATTCTTGTGGTAATGCAATCAATCAGTCAGTGATGTCCCTTCACAGCCTGAATCACGATTTTCAAATCGAAAAGTATTTATATCAACGCGAAATGATTTTTCTATGGTTCATAGTTCTGGAAGGGAAAATATTCGATGTATTTCTCATTATTTGTACATATTATTCTCTTTCATTTGTGCTATTTTTGAAATGAAACCTGCAAAATATTGGTTCATATCCCACATAAAACACTCATATAAATACTACCTCTTGTTCGTGTGAAAAAAAGACGAATTCGATACTATATATTATTATTTCGAATTTCACATTCAAACCATTCTGTCAGAAACATGAAAGTTTTGGAATCTAAAATGGAAATGCAATTATCCCAAAAACAATCAATTTTGAAGAGTACATTATGACAACATAATATGAAATGATATACTGGGTGTTCTATTTGGAAAGAATAATTTTCACCTAATTGAAATTTCCTGATTTGACGCTCATCCAAAAAATATTTTGTATACAAAATGAGACTTTCACTTATCAAGTATTTCAGCTATGCTTCACCTTGGTACTCATCGAATTGATGGATAACGGCAGTATTCATAGTTCGTATTTTTTTTAGCTCTAGTTTGACAATTCCACATTTGGAGGAAAGAAGAATCAAAATCGGATGCAGAATTTGACGCTGAATTCGATGACGAAGTATTATACATGGTATTCTATTCAGAAAAGGCCAAACACCCTATATATCTCAAAATATTTCAGGATTGTACGTAGAT
Source organism: Plagiodera versicolora (assembly GCA_037013635.1). NCBI lineage: Eukaryota > Metazoa > Arthropoda > Insecta > Coleoptera > Chrysomelidae > Plagiodera > Plagiodera versicolora. Next base: position 6,620,385 of record CM072990.1, read on the forward strand.
AAGACAACCTCAACTCGAAACATTTTTATGTATTCTCATTCCTAAGTGACTTATTTTACTTCCATACTCTTATCGAGTAATTCTTTCAGGAAGAACAATACCTCACACACACCCGATTAATTATAATTGATGGCTATACATTACCGAACAATTTTTATAAACAAATCCTTTATTAAAATTGATGAATGATGATATTGTTCTGATAAACATCGATTGGTGAATGATACAAATGAAATTTCGAGAGACACAGCATGTGAACACTAGAGTCATTAGAAGTATATCTCTTCCGGGCAATTTCAATTGAAGGATCCTACTGTGGGTGATAGTGGTCATTGAGTCAAGTCATCATCAGGCGCTGGATTCATTTGTTTGAACAATGGATGTTTTTGAGAAGAAAAGAAGGTGGAATATGCATCATTATGTATATCATCCATGCGGATATATGCTAGAAATAAAATATTGTTCTTCTTTTCACTGAGAGGGATTTTGATGCCAGAAAGAATCAAAGAATTTCAGGATACAGTTCAGTGAACGTAACTTGCTATCGACAACAATGGTATCGGTTGGTTCCATCTTGTATCTAATTACAAAACAAATGTAGCGTTGCGATCACAATTAGAATCGTTTAATTGGCTAGTTGGGCATAAACCACAACCCCACTGCCACAGAGATTATATCTAACTCGTATGCATACACGCTGACATATAAGCGATAAAGGACAACAGCTTGACGATGTAAGAATTAAATGATATTCGGTGATTCAACAAGTTGTCGAACTGTGGATATAAAAACACAGTATGACAATGATACACCAACTGAAACTTGAAGAACTAAAAGATCAAATATCAAATTCACAAAGAACTGAGTTTTCGACTAGAAATAGTTACCGTCAGTTTTTCTGAAGTTTCTTCAACCATTCTCATATTATATGATAGAAAGGACACTGTATCAAACTGCTAAATTATCCTGTGTGTTGAAATTATTACTGATCACAAATATCGTGAAACATATCAACAATATAAAATGAATATTCATTGTCTCCAGTCATACTGACAAACGTTTTATGAATTCGTAATGAACTAGTTAATAGTACCACCATTGATAAAGTTATCAAACTTAGCACCACAGCAACAAATCATTATCTCTTATAACACGTGAAAAATAAAGAGGTCTGAATAAAACTAATTCATTACTACACGTGACTGATAATTATCACATTCAAATCAGATGACTAATACTATTTCTTCATTTCATTTCAATCGGAGTCAGAGCAATTTTCTTTTGAGAAATAGAATCAATCATTTGATTTGAAGTGCAGAGTATAATAGACAGCTCATTAAAATACACATGCATGTGTATTATTGTATATTCCAAGATTTCGAAAGAGCCAAACTGACTATCAGAGTAATATCAATTTATGCTAACTACATACTAATTTTCATAGGCAGCTACTTAAGGATGGTGCAATACTTCGTACTCGGTCATTTGCCGTTTTCTGTCTGGCATTAAATCTTCAAATAGTATAAGAAGTAGGGGAGTAATTACACAATGCGACGTATAATGCTTCGATCACGAATTCAAATAATCAATTGAAACGTGTGATTACAGAAATGTTAGGAATCAGTTGAAATCGACTTATCATCGATCGATTCCTGACTTCTACTTCGGTAAGTCGAAGTGATTGTGAAGTAATAGTTGTAGCCAAGGGATAAATAATATGGATAAACCTCCTCTGACATAATAAGGATATCACATCTTTGGGTTGAAAATTAAATTGTCTGTGAATAGATATCGTGTTGGATCATTCAAGAATCCAGATAAATTGAGCGGTTGTTATCATCAATCAGAGTTTGAGTTGAAATATGACATATTTCTTTTGTAGAAGGTTCGACTTATTTCATTGAACTCGAATAGAATTGGCGATGAATATAATTCGAAGTAAATCCTTCCATTCATTTTGAGATAAATTGTTATCTGATCTCTTTGCATTGCAAATATTCATATACTGAAGAGATGGGTATGGATAATCTTTATGCAAAATCCATCAAAAAACTCATAGAAATGATGATTTTCCATAAACATCATTCTGAATCATAAATGTGATTGAAAAACTTACCATCACTCGAAGAAGATCCAACGTGAGAACCGTCTCCTGAAAAATCTAAATTTCAAAACACATTATAATCACAAAATGGTAATCATACAAGATTCATTAAAGCTCATGGTTTTTACTAAATTCACGATCAACAATTTATATTCTTTCCTTTCCATATCAGATCATATTTGCAGTGTTCATCTCAATTTTGAATATGTATGTACAAATGAATAAATAGTGAATTGTTGAGATCCTGTTCTTATAGCTTGATTCACGATATTTCGAAAGAACAATAATAATTAATCGAGTATCATGATTTTCAGTCGTTGCAGAATCAATTTCATTTATGTCAATACACTCATTTCCTGAAAACACATATCTAGAAACGAATATGACTTTCGCCTTCAGGTGACATTGAATCTATCATCTATGTCACCGTCGTCGCATTACTCTGATTTATAACAAAATCTCTCTCATTAATGCTGATACTATTCGAAGCTATTTTATGGTTGATTGTATGCTTACGAACATGTAACTGACGTAACGTGCACACCATTATGTAAAATAACTTCTCAATTAAGTTAAAAAATATACACCGCGGATTGACAAGTAACATTAAGATTCACATCTAAACATTCCACGTGTAAGTCGACATGCATCCAGTTGCAAAATCTACATGGAGAAGGATAAATAGTTATACTGCAGCATTAAATGGAGGTCTACATACCTCAGGAAACATGCGAAGTTTCTGTGAAATAACGATATAACTGGTGTGTATCGGAATATTTTTCAACAGTTGGGAGAAATACAATTTTTAAATACAGTGTTGATTCAATTCCAGTTATTCAGAAATATTTTCAATAGATGTAATCAAATATCCAAATCAATAAGACATCGAGAGAATAATTTTTTTTTAATTTTTCTTCCGAATTGAATCTCATATATCCTGAATACATTCATTCTGAATTTATAGTTTTCATATCATTTATCAGATAGAATGCACTTTTGGAACGATGAATACAGAATGTTTCACAATATCCATATCAATAATGTTGAAAGAATTTCGGGATATCTCAAAATTACGACATTATATAGAAGAATTCCGAAGGTACATCAATGGTTGAATTGTTTTTGTTGTGATGCTTATTCTTTCATTAAATTGTTCTTCACATGTTATGATATAATCTGTGAACTTTCAATTGAGTCAATTAAGGATTGTGTAATCCATTTGGATCCACTAATTAACCAACTATCAAAAAGATCACAGTTTATTCAGTTTTTCATCCATAAAATAATTCTGGGAATAACTAAAATCTCTTCACCTTCATCGCATTACATTCTAACGTCATAAAATCCAGATGTTTCCTTCTCTTCAATTATTTATTGTGAAAATAAAATGACAAGATTCCGTCGAGTACCTACGCAACAGTGACACTCATGAAATTATCAACCATTTGCATCACGTGATTACCGTCGAATCGAAATAATCAAGTGATTCATTTTGTCAAATTTCAATTACGAATAATGGTGATCTGAAGACTACTACCCGTTACCGACTGAGTGCAAATCGGACGTTTATCGCAACTGATTACCTGATTCTACTACCGACTTGTCTCAACAACTCGTAATCAGATGTAAGAGTGGTTATTGGAATTTCATAGATTGACACAAAGTACCTCATTCAGCTGAATTATTGAAGTTCAGTTGAATTGGTTCCCAAGAACAAAATCGTTGTTATGCTCTATTGAAATACCTTTGAAATGTTTGAATGTATGAATTATTTCAATTCCTTGATCATGATTCTGTGGAAAAATAATGCACTAGAGGAAGCTTCATTCCCACAAACATTTTTTTTCTGTATAAGAGAGACATGGCGTATGTAGAACACGCTCACGATTTTTTTTTCGAAACTTGTTCCTCGAAGATGACGCTACATTTTCGAGCTCTGAACATGTAACAGTCTTTATTATTTATGTAGTCAAAGAACGCAGCGGCCTATCTACGTATATCCGATGACATATTTCAGTTGTCGTGTTTGAATGCCTCAAATATTTTGCATACATATGCCAAATTGTTGCAAAAATCGCATTAAATCATTTCGTATTTATTGTGAGAGAACGCACAGATCACTGTTACCTAATAACTGATTCTTATCATTGCTATTCGTAGAGTTCGTGAAGATAGAAATCATTATATATTATCGGCTGGTTTTTATATTTATCCAACGGCTTTAATTCATACATACTTTCTCAACAACATAAATCAACATATTCAATTCCAGAATTTCATTTTGGAGATTCGACATTCCTTCCATTGAAGGATATAGAGATTTAATTTCAGCTTTGATCATTCGAGTAATTATTCATATTCAATTCGTTCAGAAACTTCAATAGTGGGTTAGCGAGTAACCCATTTGATGTTGATGATTCAATAATTAATAAATCAATAGCACATTGTACAATATGTAATCGAATCGAGAGGAACTCATTGGATGGATCTTTTATCTGAGCTCAACTCAGTGGTAAACCCAATGATCAGAGCTGGTTTCAAATTAAGTGATGGAGGTAGTCTCATAAACTGAAATCTACTCAAATATCATCTATATGTAAATACTCAACCAAACTACCTCAAAATCACATCAAGAATCACACGTAACGACCTCAAAGAGTCCGTTTTCTCAGTAAAGATCATATTGGCAATTATTTACAAGCAATTACATTACAGAATCTGTCTCTTCATCGGACTACCAGCATATCTGAGGATGCAAAATCATTGGAAATCGATTACGAATGGTCGATTTTGCTACGAATTCCGTATTACATCCGATGTTAGATATTCAGTTTGTGACGACAAAAAATATCACTACGCTCTCGTATTACCGAACATTTCCGGAAATGTTTTGTGGTTTCGATTTAGATTGCATGAAAAAGATTTTCTGATGAATGTCCGGCATAATTTTGTGGTTTTTATATTCAATTTCAATGACTTGAGAGCTTGTCAGTGATTGAGTAACTGGTGGTTATATTGAACATAATTCAGTTAGTTATCAGTCACCTGTCAAGTTTTCACTGAATTACTTTTCTCGGAGGAATCAAATATGAGTTTGTATTTGGCAATCCCACAATAACTTCGAATATCGACTATTCACAATAAAAACTTCGTTCTGAATTATACTGTCAACGTCCTATTACATGTGAATTGCATTGTCCCATCTTGTACGAATATGTGTAAAGTGAGGACACCGTTATAATTGTTCAGAATATGCCATGATAAATGACCAATTTCCTCCCTGTATTCAAGCTCCATGAATTAGAATAAATTTCTGGTATGAGTGTCAATTTATGTAAATCCAATAATCATTAAACCATACCAAGCTATAAACAAATCATCTCCACACAGGTGGGATTGAATTCCTAATAACTTGAGAAGAGATATTGATCAACTTCTTGGCATTCAAATGAATTATTGAGTAACGAATTCCTTGGAAATATTAGAATTATTGCTCTGGAATCAACATTCTATTGTTGAATTGAACATAATCGATTGAAAATATAAAAAAGTCATTAATTGAATTTTCAACTTACGTTTCTTTTTGTGGTCCTGCTCTTGCGAGTGCATTCCACCTCCAGAAGGATCCAGCATCATGGAGTGTCCCAGTGGTCCTCCATGGCCACCTGGTTGACACTCCATCGTTATCATGCTACCCTCAATGATTAGAGCACACTGAAACAATACGATCAATCAGAAAATGATTGAAATACCAATTCAAACACTTTTTTCCTGATATTTATCCGAAAGGATAACAAAAATAGTAACAAAGAGGATATGGGATACAGAAGAAGTGGAAAACTGAACCTAAACCAGCATAATTTTTTTAATAGAAAAACAGGAATCTCAGCTATCGTGACATTTCCTGGTGATCTTGAACATTTTCTTAGGTAACGATTCGCAATGTCCACAACAAGATTCGTACCATTCATCATGCATAGGTATTCAAATCAATGCGTTGAATTGTCACATTTATCTTCCTCTGAGAAAGGAACACAATTGATATCCGATGAGTTATGTCACTATTACTCCTCATTATATGTGGAACTCCCTACGGGCAGAGCTGTATTTGTCAAAGAGCACTCTGCGACGGAGCATTTGTAAATATTAAATCATTTGTCGTCTAATTACTTATAAATGTGTACTAATGTGCTAATACCAACATGATTCATCTGAGTTCTATTAATAAATCAACACGAATATTTATTGATTCTATTACTTCAGTGCGTTGACGTTTTCTCAATGAATTGATTTAGATATTCGTAATAGAAATTGTATTGTGGATTCCTAGAATAGATGGCATAAATCAGTTTTCTTATCTTCGATTGTCGCAATGCAGAATGAAATTGCAGAAAGTGTTAGATTGGACTGCACATAAAACATTATGTCGAAAATGGCGTTTATCTGCATACCGGAATATATGAATTAATGGTTTTGGGATAACATCTGGACATTGGGTACTATCTCAATAGTTTTATTTCTTTCAATGACCTCTTCAGTTGGATATTTCATGTTATTGAAATAAATTGATGAAACATAATAAAAACGCAAACATTAGACATGAAGGTTTTCAATCAGTAATATTCATTCCTATTTCATATTCTTCTTATATTTCTTATGGAATATCATCATTGATATTTTATTCATCACCCGATATTCATCTTTGATGGATCAAGATAATTTTGACCACCAATATGCAATGAAACTAAAGTAATCTATTCAGAGACTTCAACTAGTGGTGAGACGATGAACCCATTTACTTGGGCTCATTGATCAAATATGGCAAACTTATGCCAATTCTCATAAATTGGTTTATAATCAAAATTCCATATTTTATGTGCATCACATCATTCTATGAGGATATCAATCCAATCGGATGAAGAGGCGAATAAATTGAAGTTGTGGCCTACAAAAGGTGATTTGAGGTGAGGTGATGATGAAAAGAATGTTTTTTGAATTATCGAACTCAAATATAGGACATTATATGCACGATTGCATGTAGTATTTGGGAACTTGGATGAAATGTTCTTTTATATTGACTTTCAGTTTAACCGGAAATGCTTCGTTCATCGAACATTCGTGTTTGCTTATATGATACCCTGATATTTTTTTATTTTGATTAAGATATCGGTGACTTTCGATATAAGGGTAACAGGATGAATTTTGTTCAAATTATATATTATATCATATTTGAAATCATAAGCTGACTCGTGGTATTACGAATTACTAGGTGGTATTACGAATAAAGACGTCATGTGGAATTGGATTCAGTTATTATATCTCAGTATAATTTCTATAAACCACAATATAGAAAAGACCGAAACCACATACCCATTCAGATAATCGATATTCCCCTTTTCGAAAGTGAAATTGCATCCCTTCACTCAAACTGAAGAAGCGATTAGGGGTATGTACCGCACGATGCAGCCCCGCCATATGGCGTGTTCGTTAAAGTTGCTTCCGTATCTCCCTTGGCGCCCGAACTCAAAGATCATCACACACCTTCTGTTTCTTCCCGATTCCATTCTCTGTTGTTGTTTCTTTATCTTATAATCTAGCAGAACGTGGCATGAAGGATCCATTGTACCAACATTAACTGCCTTCTTTCTGAAATATTGTGTCGCTCGGACTTTCACTGTCGGAAACATGTTCTCGTTTAGTCACTTATCGATTATCTAAGGAACATAATGACGGTGATTAGATACCCACGTTTTTTATGTGAACCTTTTGATATACAATTGGACGTCGTGCTGTAGCAGTACAGATCGTAAAATCATCTGATGTGTCCGTTTGCCTTCTTGATCTAATTGATTCTAGATGTATTCGTTTTATAGGAATAAGGCCATATGGTAAGCGTTCACTTTTGCAGAACCTAACCATGATTTACGTGATATATTCTCATTTGATTATCTCTCATCTTACGCAGTGTATCACTTTTGACAATTAATGCACTACATAAGTACAGTATATAGATAACATGAAGGCAAAGTACTGTAAATGCTGTCGATGGAGATTCTCCAATGTCTTCATATATTCCTATTGATTATACTCCTTCATAAGTCAACCTAACAAGAAAAGATAGTGTCAAAGATTCAAAAGTTTTTTCTTTACCATCAATTTCGAATTTCGTTTATTCATTATATCTTTCAGAAGCAGTCACATAGAAGAAGAACTATATTATGGAATTCAAACATAACGAACAATTTGAACGACTTCAGTTTCGAACAGATATGTAGAATGTAGTTTCAGAATATTCAGAAGTTGATTCAGAGATTAATTCATATAATAGTAATTCATTCAATACTATTACGATCTTCAACATGATATTACGCTGTTTTTAACTGAAAAGTATACAAGGAACTTTGGTGTTTATCTTATTGCAATAATTATTCATGCCATTTGAATGAATATCAACAGATTCAGATGAATTTTCTTTTAACAAAACCTGAAAGTTCAATTTATTGAAGATACATTTCAAGAAATAGAGTTCGTAAATGAACATAAATATTGATTTTTCTTCACTTTCCTGAGTAAATAAAGATGTCCTGTTGGATACACCTCAGAATACAAATCAGTTTTGCTTCGCAATTCAATTCATAGATTGATTACCATCGCCTCTCTGAATTTCTCAAGTCCTGAACTTGATCGAGACATACTTATATTCCATACAGCTCTCTCTGTACTCGCAATAGTGCAACCAACTGGATGAATGATACCGTTAACGATGCGTCCATGCATGATTTAACTCCTCATTGCGTTCTCACACCTTGAACGATATCAAACCGTATCAGAACTTCTTTATTTACAATCTGCTGCTCAAAGAGCGCAGCGCCAGATCAAGAACCTACTCTTCATCTGTTCATTCATGAATCTAGAATATGGAGTTTTCTGAATATATTTGATCAGCGATTGTACCAACATCTAAAATCTATTTCCAATTTTTCGTCTCTTCATTTGTTTTCCATTTTAAAATGTCCCCCGAATTTTTTTTGCCAAAAATCAACCAGTTCACAGCAAATAAATTATATTATTTCATGAACAAGTACAGAGATGATAGTTAAAAATGTGACCTGGGTTAGTATTATTATTTTATAGTTATTACCTGCATCAAAATATGATGTGATATGATATGAATGTGAATACACTGAACTCATTGAATAATAACTCCCACAGTGGTTTTGGAAAACACTATAACAAATTTTATGTACCCTCTTTGAAGGGCTCAGAGTCTTCATCTGAAATACTATATTTCTCTCTCGATGAGGAATCACCCTTGAATTGTTCCACATTAATTTTCAATTAATATAAACCTGGTAGACATAAAAGTGTTCCTCGTTGTTTCCGAAGAGAATAATGAGCGCTGTAAGACTTCTTACATAACCATATATCCATAAATCGTTATCTTGATTTAATTTAAACAATCTGCCAGTTCACCAATTAGACCTTTAGCGAAAACGTAATGTGAAAATTCTTGAATTATTCAGTAGCCAATATATCTCTGAGAAGTGACATAAATTTGGAATAAATATTCAAATTCGGTGATAACTTTATTTATGTTCCAAAAAATAACCAAGGTCTTAGTCTTTTCCGATAGGAATGTCCCTTTAATTATCATAATACGCATATTATAGTTAGCGGTAGACGATATCACACTGATAGAAACAATACGGAGAAGAGTGAGTATTTTTCGAAAAATCGTACAGGAAAGTTCATTGTGAGTGATGTATAAATAAGCCGATGCACATTCAATAAAAAACCGTATTGCATCTTGGAGCACTTCAACTGATTACAGACAGATTGCTAGTTGCTTCAAATGCATCCATAGTTCATTTTATGATTATATACCTACTTCAATAAATAACAGAGGCTGAAATATACATAGTAGTTATGTTGACCCTAGCACAGCAGAGGCTCTCAAAACTCTACCAATTAACTATTACACATTGTAAAAATGAGGCCCAGCCTTTTGCAATTAACTTCAGTAATATTACTCGCGAATTGCATTTATATCTTCCGGGTAATCATGAACGATTTCTTATTTTGAAATATTGATGTATTGGAGCAGATGAATTCGTCCTCTTAAATGATTTCTATAATGATCAACTTCAATGGGGGAGAAACTGAATCGTAATAACGACGCATTGATTTTGGTTTGGAGAATAAAAAAATAACCTTGTTAGAATCCTGAGATTCAGCAGTGTTAAAATTGACCCAACAATCAGAATAATTATAATTATTAACACAATGAAAATGTTATGCTTTCTAGATATTGGTTGAAGCTTGCATAATATAAAAAATAAAGAATTTTATTGATATTAGGTAATAACCACTATGAATTAAACATGTTTCGGATTAAACTACCTGATTACTGATTCAAAGAGCATAAAATAACCATGATGGGTATAGGAATTTCGTAAATCATGATTGACTTGATTGACAGTAAAAATCAATTTGGTTTTTGATGTATTTGATTATTTTCATCTCAATTATATCAAACGAAGGATGTCCATGTAATGTAATCATTCTCTAGATTTTTTTTTATACGACTCGACGGATTTCAGAAACAATGAAATCTGCCTGAAATGGGTGTTTTGAAGAAATCACCCAGTAGCCTGATTACCATAAATATTCTGATTGAAATGATGCGAGCTCATAAATAAAGATTCACATCATATTGCTAATAGGATGGACTTTATCGGGAAAGTAATGCCATCTCTACTACCTACAAATGGAAAAGAAATTGAGTTAACACTCGATCTAACTACAACGTGTGTACGTGAACGGAATTTCCAAGCCATCACGTGTACGTACTACGATGGCACTATGCATTAATAGACACATAAACTTGATTGATTACTCATTCTTTGCCGGCATACCAACAACAACTTTTACGCGAAAAACAAATTGGAGTAAATCATGAAGGAATAAATAAGCAATTAATTACGACTTCCTCGTCGTGAATGCCCCTCAATACTTTCATCTTGGTTATGATTTTCATTGCGGAATGCAAATAGCAGTAATCAAGTTCCTCTCTGATTTTCCATCGTAGTAATTGGATTGATCAGAAATGAACAAGATTCACTGCGAATAAAACATATGCGATCAGGATGTTATGTTTCAATAGACACATTAATATTTTCTGTTGTCTTCCAATTCGAAACTATAATTGGTGTTTCTAGTTGTAATATCATTTTTCAAGAAATATTTCACATATAACTCACAGGAACAAATGGTCTTATAGTTGCAGATGGTGAAATTTAAATCATTGATCCCAAAATAACTGACAAAGCATAAGCCAATGACTGAAAATACTGATTCAGTGCCTTCTTCCAAACATGTCGTTCAATGGGTTGAACGTGACTCTTCATACTATATTCATAATTTCAATTGAGAATATATATGAGTAGAGCAAACATCATCAGCGGAGTTGTATCAATAAAATTCATCGATGTACTCCTTTGAAATACATCCAGATCGAGAATCCAAAAGACACTGCTATAAGATAATGCTAAAAATCCCATTAATTCAAATCTGAGGCATTTCATTATTTATAAAAATATAAATAAATTCAACAACAAGCATATGTCTCAATGATTGAAAGTGAATGAAAGTAGAGAAAATTTGTAGAAGATGCAATTTTTATTCATACTCCACATTAATAGCAAATAGAGAATGTTTAGTAGGGGACCATTTTATATTTATGCGATTGCATATTATTCGTCCTTACTACTAATAATTTTTGCTATCCCATCTATCTGGAGGAATCCATTGAGATAAAATTAAGTCAGTTCACTTACGATTTGATGTTGAGAACAGGTATCTGATATTTCAAATTATATTCAATGAACACATTAATATTTGATACCTTCTCATTCCTCACACCTCTGCACTACGACCAAAAGGCCCTCGATTCGTATTTCGCTGTTCACACAGCCTTTTCTGTACTGTAGGCTTTAATAGATTTCCATTTCATGTACATTTGTTGCCATCCTTTCTGACTTTCATCGTCATTCTTCATGCTATCCGCGGTGAATCAACAATACAGCATGTATTACGTTTGATGGTACTCACATTGAGAGTTCGAAATAAAATAACTATAATCGTCCATCTACCGTGATCGCTTCACCGATGCAGCGATTTAGCTGTTCGTGCGCATCATTCGTCTGGTCGTTTGCTTTTCGACTTCAGCGCTCGTTGTAGTTGTTATAAAAAACCTTGTCCACTTCCGCCCTGATGATACCGCCTCGTCATGGGGGAGTACCAAATTACTGTCTGTATTGTCGAGAGTACTGGCCACCGAATATTCGATGATAAATAATACAGGTTGCTTTCTCGCAATCGCAATCTCAATCACAATTCATATTGTAACAACAACCACAGGAATTGTTGGAATAACGAAATAAAAGTTGAAATTACAAAGTTATGTTGTGACATCGACAAGATATGGATGTTGTGCCTACACTAGACAAATATTTTTCTTCCTGGTCTCTTTGAATTCAATAGATATTCTGTTTTATTATCTTGATCCAACAATTAATCGGTCAGCATCCTTGTTCCTCCAATTTTCGATAATCACAGGTATCCTATATTTCATATCATTCCAAATTTTAGTTCAATCTTGAAGCAATGTTGAACATTCTTCATTTTTCAAGTAGATATAATAATCGCCACAAGAAATAAGTAATCCAAAGAAGAGCTTCAGTTTTGCAAACGTATTCTTTTTATTGAGTGCATTTAATTTCAGTCCCAATTAGCCTATACTGACTATCTTTCATGCAAGATGTAGTGATTATTTTAATTCGGATGTTTCTCCATTATCCATCACAAATATGCAGCAAATAAAACTAATGTAATTAATGAAATGAGCTCGCTCTAATTTTACCTTAATGATTTCAATGACCATTAGAAATGCAACTTCAGATGTACGAAGTGGAAGAGATAGTGTAATATATCAGATGGATTGGGAGCGATAAGCAATTTGAAGGTGATGTTGGTCCAAAGGTGATTATAACTATTTTCTTTCGCTGTTAACATTATGCAGTAGAGGATTTTTTCATTATAAACAGGTAATTCGTTACGTCTATTAATTGGAATAAATCGCTATTACATCTTCGAGAACACTAACACCGAGATATTTTGAAATTTTCGTGAGAAAATCATGAACGTTTTGGCCACCTAGTCATTCAAGTTTATTGTAATAAACAAATGAGACGACGAAATGTACAAGATACTGGGTGTTTCGTGATGTGAAGGAAAGGGTGGACAGAAGAGAAGGAATTCGTCTAGAGTATGATGATTGTTTTGTTGAATTTATGTCAAAAATAATTGATTCGAAAAAGATAGTTCTGATAGATTCGGTTATCTTCCATATCATCAGTGCAAAATCAAAAAGAACTAATTAACCACTGAAGATTGAATTGGTTGAGACATCACTGCATTCACAGAGACTTTACAACGATGTCAAATTTATTGGGAGGGAAATCTTTGATCCGCTGATGAAGTTAGTTAATTCTATTCGAAATCTCAACTGCTATCCATAATCGATAGTTGTGTACATATGGCGTTCATACTTTATGAATCGAAGACATTGTTCAAAAGATTTGAACTTTTTGTTTCGGAGTATCATTAAAAAAAGACAACCAGCAAACCGAACTTTCTGGCGAACTGTCACAACTATCTCGATTGAATAAATAAACTACATTAGTAGATAAATATTCAAGTCCCAAATCATTCGGCAATAGTTGCATTTTATCGTTTGAAATCTACCAGCGGCGTACCATATAAAACTTGGGAATACAAATAGGGGTGGATACATTGAAGTTCATCTATTTGTATGTCTGATAATATAAGTCTTGCAGCATCATTTCTTCATCAATTTGAACTGAATATTCTTGAAATTGACTTTAAAATCATGAAATGTCAACACCATACAACATGGTTTGTATTCATTGGTATCATTATCTTTTTCTTGAGAAACTCAGAAATAGAAATATGTTATGCACCCTGTATATTCTACTCTCTCAACAAATTAATGATTGATAATTCTCCTAGATTCAAATAATTTGTTGCTTGATACGACAATGTATTGTTGTTATTCTGAATAAAATCATTGCATTGTTATGATTGATACCAGAGACAAAAAAAATGAATCGTTGAAATTTAGTAGATTCCGATAAATCTCGATGGGATGATGATTACGAATGACGTCAGATAATTACTGGACAGCACTTAATATAATAACACTAGCGAAACACAGGTGCATGTGGGAACGAATGCGTAAGTATGATTTAATCTCGTAGATAACAAGGGTAAAACAATTTTCTGATATGCTTCGTTTGCATTCCTCTAGCCATCATCTCCATTCCTGCAATATTCTATCTCGCACTCGACATAGCCGTTACACCAAACAAAAAACATCTACACAACAAAAAGTGCTGATTGGAAAATTACATGTTAATTTGTGGAAATACATTCTCCAACATTATAATTTATCAACCCGTTTTCAATCATTTCGTGTTTCCTAATCATTCGATCCATACACGAAATAAAGTTGGGATTGAGTATTCAGATCTAGACGTTCTGTTGTCCGATTTCTGTAGCAGTGAGACAACATTTCACCAGGTTTGAGTTTCGTAAGTTGTTCTTCAATGTTTACTTTGAAATGAAGATTTATAGCAATTGCTGCATATTTCACCATTATCAGTTGAATGAGAATGTTAAGATTCCATCATGTATATGCATCACCTGTTGAAATCAATTATATTGGCAAATACATTAGAAGCACTGAGACATGGTAATGACAAGTGACTCATTCCAATATGATCGTAGAATATCTCAACATTAGTTCAAATTCAGGTGTCTCGTGATATTTTTATGCTTCAAGGTGGCTTTTTCATTACTCCATTTAATTATTCCATTACGTATGAGGCCCAAATTATTTCCTGAAAGGTTTTTGTTTTGGAAGCCCCTACGCTTCCCTCACAAAGTACATTTCCATTCGATAATATTCAAATTTCGTTGGTTTACAAGGCTTTCAATGTAGCATTCAACGTATATTTCGTACTAGTTTGAAGGTCAACTCGATAACCTTCATTGTGTATTCAGTTTCGGATCATACGTTTTTGTGAATTATGGAGAATGAATCAGACTTCCTGTTCGTATTGAATTTCAGAAATCACAAAAAATTATTATTTCATTCCTATGTTATTCTTTCATTATTTATCGTTATTTTTGTGATAGAAACACAGTTCTGAAGACCACCAAGTTACTATTTACACTGTGAAGCAGCGGTACTTGCATTCACAAGAATATATTCTTTAGCATTGTATACGGCGAGAATTTGGTATTCATAGGAGTATTGTTATACCATACATAAAGAGTCAAAGTGTATCTTCATCTGAAATTCCTGAAACTGTGTATACGCTGAAAAAAAGAATTCGTGCTTTACATCGGTTGAGACGCTTGAAACAAGTCCCATAGTATTGTTAAGAGTAGTTTATGTGTGACTTATTACCATCTCACAACTTTATAGGCGACGCATGCATTTTGTGTTTATTCTATATATAGTGACTTCATTTTCCGCATCTCTCAGTATTATTTATAACGCTTGTTCTGGAATGAATTATGTCATGTTATCAGTGTGAATGAGGATAAATCAATGTTGTTTTTATTCTAGATATCGCCTACATCTTAACAACGAAGGAGTAATCTACGTATCGTTTCTGCACATATATTATAATTACCCTATGAATGGTGTTCTGAAAAACATCACCAAATAATATCAGCTTTTGACGGTTTGGGTGTTATGTTATATTTTTAACTCTCCCAACTATTTTTATACTCTCACAATTATTTTGTTCTTGACTTTAGGAAACAAAATGAGGTGAATGTAATAAAAGGAAAAATATTTAATTGAATATCCATTATACGACGACCAAGTTAGATGAACATTTCAGATCTATAACGGTAAATAATAATCAAGCGATATTAGAAAGAAAGAGAATGATGGTTATTAGTTCTGCCTCAAACCAATATTTTTATGAGTTTACTAAGATTGAACACAATGCCGTAATGATAATGTTCTTGGAATATTGTTATCAAAAATATAACAATCCTTGGGCTATATTTGACAACATATTCCCAAATTGATTTCGCCACTAATAGAGATTCCATCAATGTGAATTTTCTAATATAATTATTATCTTGATGAAACTTTCAGATAATAGCAGATTGATTCCTCTGAATGGATGTGTTAACGCATAAATGAAGAAATATGCCGAATAATCAAAAGTTGACTTAAATCTTTCATTCGATCTGGTTCATGCTGAGACTTATTATCAATAATTTTGTTTACGTATTTTTTATTGTTATTCGAAGATATTCAGTAAACATATAATCAGCCTCCTAATTATCTAAAATTGGTGTTTTCGTGTTATACTTTCGCTATCAATAGTGTGAATTTTCATTAATCTAACATATATTATCCCAGCCAAATGAATTATATGTGCAGAAAATGTAATCACTCTCATCAATGGACCTAGAGGAATACATCTTTATATGGAGGTAGCAATTAAATAGTTGCAATTTAACACTATTGGGGATTTTTTGCGTTTTTCATAGTAGCTGTGATTGATGTTGTTGAAGCATTACTTCAATCTAAATACTTTGCATATTCCACTTTATCGTGAAAGATTTTGATCAGTGATGGTGAACAAAAACTGTTATGTTAAGTAAAGCAGGAATTCCTTGCCATAAAACCAGTTTAGTGCTTGTTCAAATGTATGAAATAAGTCGAGAATTATTAGAAATGAATACTTGAGAACAGTAAATTAATCACATTTCACGGTTTTTGTGTTGACGTACCTAATGAAGAAAGCATCTTGCAGTGATGTTGAAAAATTCATATAATACAAATTTCATCAATTTACCCGCATCACAAAGAACAGTTATCATTATTTCAATGATTGAAAGCTTTTTTTAATTCATGTTATATCGAATAATGAATGTGTTATGCTTGCGAATTAATGCATTTGCATATTTTATTTTAATTCAGGGAAATGGAATGATTTCATTCAATATGCACTACAATTATTTTTTTCTAATAGAAATTCAACTGATTCTCCATAATGAAGATATGACAGTTTCCATGATAATTTAACGTTTTTTTTTTTCGCATTCTCGATAAATGGGTTCTTAAAAATGATTGGTATTTTTGTTTTCTGATTTGGAATTGTCACTCACCTAATTTTTCCTCAGAATCGAAGTCTATCAAACCGATTCCTTCACACTCAACACAAACTCAAACTCTCCAAGTATCTCCACACGAATCAATCTCTATATCGGAGACACAAAAACATATATCTCCCAAACTTCCACCTCGCACTTTCAGCAGTCTCCAAAAACCATCAGCGACGCTTCAGAACTCCGCAAAATTATCTCCAGCACTGATAAAGTCTTTCGCGCCACATTTTCCAAATCAGTTCGCAGGGGATGTCGATCGACGAGAGACTTCGATGACCGTCCAGCAAGGAAACCTAAGAGATATCAACGCTCGATCTGACAAGAAACCCCATCCCATGGGCCGAAAGTGGTTTGATATTGTGATCGAGAAAAAAAAATCACGCGGTATTGAGTGTTCGGAGGAAGCTTTCCGTTGACTTCTCGGTGTGGACTGTGCCGGACGAGTGAATGCTCGTCCGACTGTTATGCTTCAAGAATTGCGTACACCTGTTGAGGTGGAAGGGGAAATAATTTCACCCCTCCAACAGGTACTATTGTTATATTTTGATATCAAATGTGGGGAATAATCGGAAATAGCGTTTTGTGTTTGACGGCTCGTGAGGTGGGTTGGGGGCTGCTTAAAAGCTTTCAACGATAAATGGTATTCGAAAGAACTTGTTGAATTTGAACTTCCACGTATAAATTCCAATGAAGTTTTATTCGAGTTCGATATGTGATCATTCTTATCAGTGATCTGTCCCAAAATGAGGATTTCGGTATTATTAGATTTCTTTAATGGTCGGTACAGGAGAATATTATTAGAAAAACACTGGAATATTGAAATATTTTTTCTCATCATCATTACTATCGTCATCATAGTTATTGATAATGGGAAATGATATGTTGATGTATGTATGAAATTTGCATGACCGCTCGAAAAAAAAAATTTTACGGATCATCAGGAATGAAAAATATACAAATATGGGAATTCTAATCAAAATTCCAAGACAGTATAACTGATAACCACCTAGCCTCAGTAATTTCCTTTGAAGATAAAATTCGAAAGAGAGATGCATAAGTATTAATTTTACATATCTACTCAAACCTACTTTAGGAATGTTCCCAATAGCACTGTGAAGAGAAATATAATATGAAATGGGGATTTATTATCAATTTTTATCAAGTTTCTGAATCATCAGTGTCATTGATACAAGAAGTGAATAATAATTGCATAAAATCATCTTCCTTCTGTTATCCTTCGTGATAATCTCGACAGTAGCCATTCCTAACGAATCCATTGTGAAATATTCAAATAATTCTCGGGAACCTCCTCCTCGAAGTAGTAACGAAACTGATGAATAACAGCTTATATTCATGCATCACTGTGCTGTATGAATAATTTAATGATTATGACTTATACGGTATGTCACGCCTCATATTCCATTCGACCGTATGATTGGTTGTAGACTTTTACACACCTCCTGTTTACTTTTCGAACAATTCGGTGTTTCTACCTGTTGCCGTTCTGGTGAAACTGAATAAATTATCGGCTGGTTCTGTTACAGCCTCGGCTTTTTCAACTGTGGGCATAATTCGCAAGGTTGTCCGGTTATTTTTAGATCTCAATTTGGTCAGGGCTCCGGGGCAAAGAAAATGTCGTAATTAATTTCGAATTTTTCTATTGGCCTATTAGTAAACGATAGACGCTGAAGAGGTGATTAAATTAATGGTTATGGCTCAATTTGCCAAAGTACTTGTAGGTAGCGGTTTTTTTGTGAATATCCTCGGGCTCGTAGTATTTTATAACACGACTAGCCGAATCTTCTAAGTGAAAATTATTGGATAACGTTAGTGAATAATTAAATTGAATCATTACGGGACGACCAGATTATTGTTAGTTTTATTATGTTGTTTCTTTTTAATGTATCGACTCAAGTATACTGCAACTGAAGTTCTGCCATGTCATTGACTATTTTTCTCGAATGAATGGAATTTTATTGATTCAATACCATCAGAATCATATCATTGAATGATACAGGCCAGCAAAAAATACTTTTGAAAATTGTTGTATGATTTTTGTATATTTTTTATCAGTTTCTTGAGAATATATGATGAATAAATCAAGGCAAGAAATATCATCAGAATGACTAGAATCTTTAAGAAATTGCAATTTGGAAAAGAACAATTTGGGGTTTTTTTTTCGAGAGTTGTTGCGATGGGGTTGATTCTGCTATCCATAAAAGTGCCCATTTTCTCTTATGACCCATTTTGACTGCATTCGAAAGCTCTGATACACCACATAGATATAACTTCATAAACATTATGCATCCACTTTTATCTGATTTCATAGTAGATAATTTCACTAGACGCCATTGCTATCACCGAAGATAACTATTCTGGTTTTTATGTGGAAAAAGGTTGAATCTTGAGTTTTTCTTGATGAATAATCACAGATAAACGCTTCTATCCTGGTTATCACCACGTGTAGGCCATTAATGAAAATTGATCAAGTTCTACGCAGAAAATCACCGATTTCGACACGTTCGACGTATTACAGATCATTTCGATGAATCAGTGGATAGCATCTCAGAGCAACGACATAATTCAAATCATTACACGGTCATTTTCGCATTAGAATTATTTTTAATTCCGCCATTATTAATATTCATGATTGTAATTACAAACGTTACATAATTCAAGAACGGATACGGTATAGGATTGGATTTTCCTTCTCCAGGTCCGTAATGAATGGTTTGCAGCACCTCCATGTGGGTGGACGTCTTTGCAAGCTTGATTGAAATATCTTTGGGATCATGGAGATTGCGAATGGGTTATAATTATCTGTTGACAGCAGATTTGATTGGATGGTGTTGCAGCGATCCTGCAGCGCCTGAAATTTATTTCATCATCTCAACAATTCTTTGAGAACTGGTTACATCAATTGAAAAATACGAATACTCAATGAGAAATCAACATCAGAAAATGATGAATTGATGATCTAAAGTGTTGGTATTCTGACCAAATCCGACAAAGAATTCGTCACCACAACACAATTACTTGAGGCTTATAAAAAATAATTTTTTGAGAAGAATATATTATACTATATTCAGAAATAAGCGAAGTTAATCAGGAATGTTTCATAAAAAATGAGATAATCATTCAGGTATATCAACATAGGTACAGGGTTTCTGAAAAAAATCAGGAATGTCGTGTACATCAGAGTACGGAAAAAAATTCAGTATACTGGAATTGAACGGTAGTGCAGAATTATACGAGGTATTTTTCAACAACATTGGTTAACAATTTTCAAAGTTGAACCATCGATTTCAAATGTTAAATTAAATTTCATCTCCAAATAACCTGAATGAATCTGAAACTTTTGAAAATATGGTAAAATTCACATATTTATCTAGTAATAATCAATATCGCCTTATCACAGTCTGCCAATTTCATCTGACTGCTAACAAATAGATTCATATTATATTTGCTATTACTTAGTACATGGAACAAAGAGATCTTGAATAACAAGAATTGTTCAACTCATTTATCAATTTTTTATAAATTTCTGTCGTCATTCAATCTACCTTTTTTGTTTAGGAGATTTTTCTACTCCATCATAATATTCAACATCTCCTCTCTTGTTTATTCAATCAAGCTTTCAGGATTTGTGAATCATCT
Source organism: Plagiodera versicolora (assembly GCA_037013635.1). Lineage (NCBI taxonomy): Eukaryota > Metazoa > Arthropoda > Insecta > Coleoptera > Chrysomelidae > Plagiodera > Plagiodera versicolora. The sequence goes on from CM072990.1 coordinate 6,641,425, forward strand.
CGAAATGTCCTCTACCTTCGTTCAGTGTTCATTTCACCTGTCCTCGATCCTCGTCCTATCAAAAATGTCATCATTCACATCGATAGTTTTCATTATATTGAATAACAGCATTAGAATATTTTTACTATTATCCTAGAATTTATCTACGAATTGTATCCTTTCGTGTTTTCTGTTCCCTCGTTTCCAAGTCTTCTCCACTGAATTGATTTAAATAAATATTGAGCGATTTTTGTACAACTCAATTTCAGAAGATGGATGAAGGCGAAAGTAGTTTCAGATGGAATGATTCGAATGCAAACGAGCATGAATTACAGTGAATTAGTTGATGATCAGCATCAAGAGAAATGACTTCATCATTTTATATTAGTGATGGGTACTCTATTTGCAATGCAGAATATCGTTAAAATTGGAATAATTGCGAAATGATACATATTTCCCATAGAGTTGAGAGCTTTACCCAGCAGGTGTGCAGAGATCACATACCAGAGGAATTCCATCAGGGTATCTGAAGAGTACCAACATATTCTCATGCGTAAACAGGTCTCTGTGAGCATCTCCACTGTCTTTCTTCTCTTAGTTACCAACTACCGGAAACTGGGATAGTTTTTTATCAACCTGCTATTCTTTGCAATCATGATATCGCTCACATCACGAGGTAAATATTTCAAGTGAATTGAAATAAGTTTAAAGAAAAGAAAAAGATCTGCACAGTTCACTACAAACAGGGATTGATAAATCTCAATTCTGAAAGAAATCCATTCAGTTTACTCCAGATCCGTTTTGATATACTTTCATGCAGGAACAATTTGTACAGGGTTGCCAAATAAGAATGGTGTGCTGTTGGCCTATAAGTGTGTGAAGAAAGAATAACTTACTTAAGATAATAATCAAATCCACACACTGATGGGTCATCCTGTATTAGTTTAATGCATTTTTCCAAAATTCTATTCAAGTTTATTGAGTTTATCTGATTCACTCAATAAAGTTCTGCAGATACTGACAAAAAAGTTGATTTTTAGTCGATGAATCATCATTTGAATGTTACTACTGAGGTTTACGACGAATAAGAATAATTCCCGGATCTAAAAGGATGTGTTGATACTTTTAATGATACAGATTTCGTTTCAAATAACTATAATAATATCAAGTGGTAATTATATCTCAATCAGTGTTTATAGTATTCTATACAGGATAATGTTCGAAACCACAGGAAAATAGTTATCAGAATGTGCGTCAGAAAGTCGCGAATAAAACTGGATCTCCTTGGTATAATTTCAAATTTATCCTGTGGAACTTTCCTTGACTCAACTGATTATGATTTCTCAGAGTTTTTATTATCAGATATATTATGTTCAGAGAATATCTGCCAGTATTTTAATTTCGTTCAAGAATGATTTTTATGGAACATCAATCAGATTATGATAAACCTAGTGATGGTCGACTCAAGTAACTAAATCGAGTTAGAAAACCGACAATATAATCAAGACTAAAATATCAACATTTGATTTGATTTTTGCGAGAATATTCTTGGTGATACTAATCAACTAGTAAGTGTACCCATTTACATAAATGGGAATTCAATCCAATAATGCATTAATGAATGGTTCGATTTCAAACAAAAATTTCCTTTAGTTCTTCAGTCAGTTTGACTCTCCTAATTCATTATAGATAAATAACAAAAAAAAAATTAAGAATTGAAACAGATAAAAATATAATTTGTCTGTTCCAACTTTCTCCAACTATCAACGTGAAGCTGTGAATTGGTAAGAATTCAAAGAATAATTTACTCTTCCATCGAGTTACGTATTTCGAGTTCTACCCGAGTGAATTCCGAGTGAAGTTTTGTTTTTTCCTTCAAACTGTCGACTCGTATTGAATGATAGTACACTTTGTTGAAATTTGTTGCAGTCAGTGAATATCGAAAGCATTGACACATGCAATCTACCTCCAATGATTCCATTTTGTGTTTATGCTTCTTTTGATGTCGTCTACAATTCTAAAAATAGCCGATGCAGTAAATAACCAACGAAAAACTGAAATAATTTACACCTTCTCAGTTTCCTTAGTGAGAGCTGACTCGCATAAACGCCAAACGGATGATTTAAACGAATCGAATGGTTTTACAGGTGATAGGCCACTAGGTTACTTAAATCTACTGCGATTTAATGACTCTGCCGTTACAGTCGGCCATAGTGATACTGTTTGATATATGGTTTCTGATGAAACAACGCCAGATAACCAGCGTGCAATGTTATATTCTTAAACGCGATTATGGGAAGAAATTAATCAAGTCTAACGTTGGGCGTAGCAAAATGCGTGTCACTTTATTTGGTCCGGATTGTATCTAGGATTTCACAGCTTCCCATCCCAGTGACTATCAGTATCGTTCAGCGTTCTGTAACCTGCCTAGTTTGAATGTTGTTACACAGGATTAGTGGTTCTCTCTGTAGCTCAGTCTTAGGAGAAAATCATATAAAACTTTCTTTCAATAGTTCTGAAGGAAGTCAATATAATACTCAAATATCGAATATGTTATTTCGAACGTAACTGTGTTTCAGTAGAAACTAGTAGTAGTAGCTGTATTCCAAGAAAATAATCAAATATTCGATATCAATTGTGCGAAATGATCAATATTCAGTTTTCTCTGGGAATTTTTTATTTGTAAGTACCAATCTCTGTGAGTTCTTTACTCACCTTGAATTCCACAACCATTTGAAATCTGTCCTTCCAAAAACCTAATCGTGAAATCAGTTAATCTGGATAATGGAATATGTTCAGAATGCAAAAATTAATGAATATGAACATTGAAGTATACAAGATGAGGAAAACAATAAATGTTGTTTTATGTGGCGAAAAGCCCACTCAACAGGCTTGTGTTTAAGAATATCTCATCTTATCAAATTTATTCCAGAAATGTAGTGGAGAGGAATATACTCAAATTTTTATACAACAATTATTCGATGTCAGTAAATGTTCAGATTCTAACTTATCAAAAATCAAAAATTTCACTATCGATATCCCTGTAAATGACATTCGATGATAATATGTATGTAATGAGGCTTCATATTATACACGTGCGTTTTGATAAGGTAATTCGAATTTTCTGGTGTAATCGAGAGGCAATCGAATATTTTTTTAAGCATATCTTTATCTGATCTATTTGGTCATTAGAGCTTTCAACATTTGCAAGATACATTATGGATAGAAAGAGTAATTGATTCCAAACGGCTAAAACATATGTTATGGGTTACTTGCAACTTTTTTTAAGAAATATACTACTGTGAAGACCTAAACTATTGTCGTAGGCCAAATTCACAGCTACAATAATACCTTCAAAAAGTATCGGGGATATTTATCATTTTTTTCTCCATAAATCATTACATCATTCTAGTCTAAGGAGGAATTCTGCTTTCAACGCGTGGCATTCATTTACCAAACACCCTGTAGAATCCTGTAGAAAATATGCTGCGTTGTATGATCAATCAGTTTGGATTATGCTCAACTATCTTCAACGTACGTTATTTCAGAATTAACACTTGTTCACAAAATGGCGAAGGTTGTTTTCTCCTATGTTTGTTACAAGTGACAGTTTTTTAAATCTTCGGTTTTCGCAAATCTCATTACAATTTGATCCAATCACGAGGGAATATAAGATATGTTGCAAGATTCTCGACATTATTTATCTATTCAGATGGGAATGCTGCGATAGCTGGCATACGATATCTATCTCGGGATAAAAATTTCGAAGATAAAATCCTTGGAGCTAATTTCGTATTCCACATTTACCTCCAATGCTCGTGGCCTACTGCATAAAATCCACTTAAATATACATATTACACAAATACATGCAACTCTAAGTGACAGTTTAGGCATGTAAAGACATAAGCGCATGAGATTTTAATTAGAGATAAGACAAGGAACCTGGTCGTCTAACTACTGCCGGTAGAGTAAAGCCATAGATTTGTTTTGTGTCACCATATAAGGGCAACAGAAGGAAGTTTGTGTGGCAAAATTTGATGTTCTAGATATTTCTTCTCATTCAACTTTTTCTGTGGAGAAAGTTTCCTAGAAGAATCTAGATAAGAATTTACTTCGACAGGTTAGGTACTTTTATAATGGCACATCCGTATGGAATATATCATTCTGGAAGATATATTATATGATTTCTTTGGGCACTTTAAGGGTTTATTGATTTATATTGAAAAACTCCGTTATTTTCTGATTCCACAATTCTATGGGTAATTGGAAGCAATTCTTGATGTCATTATTCTACTGAGTATTGATAAAATCGTAGACGTATATAATAATTGAATAACGAAAAATAACAAGGCTACATTCATCGACCTATCGATTTCGAACTATAGTTATACCCCCTTTTTATAGATAGGTACGTCTCAAAACTTATGTTGCCTTAATTCTCGTCTCAACACCAAGGAGATATGTATTCGTATCGGGAATATGTTGCCTAGATACGTTTGATTTCAATCTCCTGCTTTTCAAATATCAAGTAGTTATATTCATGATGAGTTCATAAAGTGGCAGTGTCGTTGTTTGTTTTCAATTACATTTGGATAGAATCCGGAAGATTTCAGATATCAAGTCGAGAGAAGTTTATATGAACCTACTCATATCAAACAGCATATATTGTATGTATATTTTCAATATTCAATTTTTTTTAATGGACCAAAATCGAAATGATCCATAAGAAGACGGTAATTGTCTATATACCTTCTGATAGACAACCTTCAATGATTCTTGATACTGAAAGATGTGAAATCGAAGAAATGTCAGTTTGCAATTCGAAAATGAATAATTTCCCATATCGATTGTCAATTCCATGAATTAGGTATATCTCCATCTTCGAAAACATCCTTATCAATTTTATAATGAAACTCCATACATACCAGAAATCAGTTCTTTCTGGAACTATCAAATTCAAATATAGCACACTGGGAGTTTTGTGGAGACATGATATTTTTGGGGGATTGAATGAATGAATGAGTTTATTTCGAATAGGAAAATCCTGATATACAAACATTAGATTCATACATATGAGATTAGTGATACATATCATTTAGGAGAAAAAAAAAACAAATCCAACACCACTTAGACCTAGAAACAACATTCAACATTGCAAAGCCTAACACAGAGCAATAACGCCCCAAAAAAAACATATATTTAACATTGACACAGTTTCTCATTAGTATATTCTTGTACACATATATACACATATATAACTGGATTATTACTTCAAAATTGTACAACATTATGAGTTCTCATATAATTATTAATTTTTGTTTTGAATATATATAAACTCTCGCTGCCTTTTATGTCTTGAGGTAACTTATTGAATTGATTCAAGCCTTTATAAAATAATATTTTCATTGAGCTTGTTAGACTACATTTTGGCAAATGAAAATCATTGATTTGTCTTGTCGCATAATTATGAGTGCTACTTCGAAACACAATAAATTCACTGAAATATGATGGCAGCATATCATTAACAGTTTTGAAAACAAATATCATCGCTGCTTTATAAAATCTGTCTTGTACCGAAAACCACTGTAATGCATCTAGCATAAATGCTATACTGGTATACCGGTTGCATTTCAAAATCACTCTCATGCCTCGATTCTGCAGCTGCTGCAATGATTTAATTTTGTTTTGATCTAAACCATATAACAGTGTACTGCAATAATCAAAATGTGGTTGTATAATCATGTTATATATAGTGATCCTGGTAGCAGTAAACAAGTGGGTCGACACTCTTGTGAAAAAACAAAGTTTCTTTGCTATTTTCTTTGTTACATATGTGTGATGTGCATTGAGATGTGTTGAAATGTTTTTTCGTAAACGTTAGAATCTTGTATACAGCGAGAATTTTTTTCATTTTCAAGTCATGACAGCTTGTCAATATGGTATTCACATCAAAACGAATATCCAACAAGCAATATTCTTGTGGTAGAAGACTACTTACTATCCACAGAATGTTTAGTACTTAAGTGGATGTCCAGGTCATATGCTAAAGTGGTTTTCGAATTTTTCCCTTCCTATCATAAAGGTATGTTAATACCCGAGCTATAATATTTCGCAATATACTACCTATTAATTGAAAGGATATCCACTTCCATAGCCCGTTTCTCATTTCTCGGGAGAATCCACCCAATATACGGCTACTTTGAAATTCTCAGCGAGGCTTACATGTACCACTATTTCCAATTAAATCTTTATGATACTGCCTTGAGAGAAGGGGAGATTCCAGTATAATCATAAAATTTGTGTAATCTGTAGAGGTTTGAAGCAAAAGAAACTTTTCGATATTGATGTATGTCGGAGCGTTGAAATTATTCAATAGTTATACGGCATTTCCGAAGATTAGATATACAGAGTATACATAACGTGAAGAAGAAATCATTATATATAATACTTAGAAGAAGGAATCCATTATGAAAAACTCCACATACATGTCAACTATCATTTCAAGATGCGCATTCATTGATGTGATTGATCAATCAGTTCGTTCAATCAACTATGTGAAGTGAATTAGTGTAAAATCATTATAACATCAGTTTGGTCATGTACCATGACAAAATTTTCAGTTCAATACCTGCAGAAAAAGATGCTCTTTCTTATGGCACTATCGAAAATAGCTGTACAATTCGAAACTAATGTCCATGACGTCATAGTCGAAACAACAATGAAGTCATCAATGCGACTATTACGTCAAATTATCACCCAGGAGTTCTAGATCTGCTGTTCAGTTCATTCATGGGAAATTTCAAGAAGAAAAGTTCCACTATTCATGAATCAAACATTCAGGGATCGTTAATTTGAAGAAGAGAGTTTCGAATTAACATATATTTTCCGAGAGATCTGTAAGAGAAGGAAATTCAGATTTACTCTGGTATTTGAATGGTTTTATTTTTGGAAGAATTCCAAAGTCAATATGGATTTCAAATGACTACTTTTTCTCTACACAATTGGTGTTCTTAAGATTTTCATCCAAGAACTAGAATTGCCAGCTTTCAGAATAGAAATTATATATTCGTAATAATTTATCAGCCTTAACTTTTTGACTTCTGAGTTCCAGAAGTACTTCTTGAAAAACAGGATGTCATCAAACTATGATGAATGAATGCAATGTCAAAATATCATTCATTTCGGAACACTGATGAATAAATTTGACTGGATAACAGAAGTTCTTTATATAGGGATGTCAACAATTCTTCCACAGGTTGGAGCTTCGAAGAATTGAAGAAGAAAAGCATGCTTTACAGTTCATAATGAAATCGACAGATTGAATTTCATTTTTTTCTTATTTCATTCAATGATTTCACAATGGGAAAACTACTTCGAGTAGTCCATTATTAGATAAAAAAATGTATATTCAGTTCTACAGAATTATAGCATTCAACTTATCGCCTGTATTTGTCCTTCGAACCCAACGATATATTTATTGACATAAACATAAATGATTGTCATCCCGAAATTAATCACAATCTAGAGGCATATGAGCCTCGCGTTTTGCCATGCCCGCTTGATAAACGATAGGATTAAACACAGAGCAATTAAGGCGTTAGTCTGTTATTATAAATGAGATTTTATGATTTGTTCGCCAACATTTTACGTTATCTCCGGGTAGGCATTATTTATGTCCGCAAAAATGCTGCAGGTTTTCCCGCATAAAAACGCCAAAGTGGAACAAACTCCTACAACATTAACCGCTCCAAAGGAAATATTCTGCTCGGGCAACCGATTGATAAACACCTTGGAATATACGGCCCGCCTGAAAATAATAATAATTCCGATAGCAGTATTTCATTATGTGCATTCCTATTGCAATATTACCTATCAATTCTCGTATCTCTTATCTGGCTTGCGCGAATTAGGTCAAACGTCAAACCCACGATAATTATTGTATTGCGGCTCGGCTGTGTGTTCAAAATTATCTCCGGGGAATGGTCGAAAAAACAATCCCTGAGTAAATAACGAATGAAATCATCATGCGGTGATATTGTCAATTTTTTTCTGAAAGAGAGCTATGGGCCATCTATGATTTACGTCACATGAAATGCATCATTTTCACAGCTGGTTACTTTCCAAGTGAATTATTTTCAAATAAAATGAACTTTTCAAGAATATAATGAAACAAAGAATGATATCTCGTACAGATGAAAAAAAAAAACTAAACTTCCTGAAAACATATACTTCAAACTTATTATATCTGGCATAGCAGCTACTTTTAATCGTGACACAATGTCACACTCCCACGACCCCCTCCCTTCCCCATATCGTATGACGTCATTTATGGATGACCACTCATGACAGATTTCAGAATAATCAATAAAACGGCACTCCACGGTGATGTCTTTTTAATGAGCTGATCTCCAACCAATCCATCTCATGTCATATTTCGGAAATTAGTAAATATTGTCATGTTAATTCTCATTTGATTTGCTCGTTCAGTATTCAAAACTTTAGTTCTCACCATAAATGGTGTTCTATCAGGAGATCCAAGAGGACATTCCAATATTGAAGTTTTGTTGAATATCTTCACTACATTCATTCCAAGTGAGAGACTCACACTTTATATATTTGTCATGATGTGATTTCAATGACGATTTTGAAAATTATAATTCCAGAAAAATTCCTGCATGCTAATCATCCATCACAAAAAGTAGCTATTAGTATCATGAATTTCACACGAACTGATCATAATGAAGGCTTCAAAATATCTGCAGAAAGAATCAAATGGATTGTAGTTACTGATGATATTTGTGAGATGTGGTTGTACGATGTAATATTCGATTATACTGCCTTATCTTCTGAATGATTTATAAGCATCAAAAAAAGTCAGGAATGAGAAGGTAATCTACGGATTTTAAAAATTGGTTGCTTGTTATTCCAGGCAGAAACTAAAACAGAATCATATTTTCAACCATAATTCACGTTGTGAGTTTCAAACCATGGGTCTGTATGTAATTATTATATTACATAACATGATATTGTTTTTGCAGTTGTGTAATTTCCATCATCTGTCGAGTTCTGTAATGATTATTTTTCGATTTTGGATGATCTATTCCATGTATTGTCCTATTCTGTGCTGAAGAGGAAGGTAATGTGGTGAAAAACATGTACTCCGAAGGAAAGACTTCTGAAGGCTGCCTAGCTGGCGAAATTTAGCAGCTCGTATCTCTTGGTTGGATTCGAATGAAAAGAATGGTATTATTGATTAAACCAGTCGATGCAATTATAATGTTTGAGACCAAAGTTTTCTTATATGAATCGGAATTTCAGCTGAATTATAAATCCAAGGTTATTTCATAAGATATTGACGAATCCTCACTGAGAAACTAGAAAATTGCTGCAATAAGCTGTTTTTGTAATTAATTTTTGCAATAGTTAGATTTTTATAGCGCTGAACTTGAAGTTAAAATTTGAACGACTAGGAATTTGCGTTCTATCAATTTTAATGACTGAGATTTATAATCAATAATTATCTCATTTTATATACCAATAAATTGAAAGTATCTCAACATTCATTAGGTATTTATCCCCAATAATAGTAAAATATCGATGACTAACTCACACCGCGGCGTATTTTTCATTTAATGGAGACTCAGCGGGACTAATTATATTATTTACGATTCCTTCTTGCCATTTAGTTGATGCAAAACTCACTTATTGATATGGCCATAAGTAATAATTTCAGCGGGCATTCGAATTCTGTTTATACTGAGGTATAATATTTTATAAGCGATCATTTTTAAAATGGAATTGTCATCGGATAGTTATCGGAAATTTATTGGATTGGCAGAACGGAATGTTGCTAATGCGTGTATCCTACACGATCTTTGAATGTTTATAGGCAGTGCTCACAATAAATTCACTGTTCAATATGTAAGTATCACTTCATACACTCCTCATAAGTCATTAATATAATTCTGAACAAAATTTCGCAGCAGTGTTCTATGATTTGTGTAGCTCCTTGTGGTTATCTGCTCGCATGTGGATATCATACTGAGTTTATCATCGCTGTTTTTATAATATTCACACCTCAGAAATGGATATGCTTCCTAGTCGTCTCTTTTCTCAGTATTTCATGGGGATCAGATGATTTCATTCGAGTTTTCCATGTTTGGTGATCAAAGTGTGCAACTACTGTAGTTGGTAGTTGTTTCCATTCCATGTCACAACTGGCGATCCTAACACTGATATAGAAATTAGGGCACTTTTGAGTGGAGGGGGTGACATCATTTTTGAAGAATAATTCGCCATAATTATCCGCCAGGAGCGTAGTTGCCTTAGGGTATAATCAATATTTGACAGTTCGTATCGCAATTGTGAACAAAACAAACGGTTAGTTGGATAAAAAAACAAATCAAAATATTATTTCCTTGAATGAATCCGATGAATTGAAAACACATTCGTTTTCTCACACAGCTGATTGGATCTAATTTGTGATTGGCTGGCAAAGACATTATACAGGGTTATGATAAAGTAATGCACAAAATTCATAAAACGTACAACGATCACTTTCGAGAAAAATGCAAAATTACGTCAAACTGTTCTTTTTATTCCGCATCTTTTGACATAAGTTACAAAAATAACACGTCAAAGTTGTCAAAGTTATGACGTCATCAACAAATTTTTTTAATGGGAAGCTAAGATTTTCATCACATTATGTGATAGAGCTTGTGTTTTTACACACGGGAAAAATAGTTGCAGTAGGGCTCACATAGGAAAAAAACGAGAAAAGGAATAAAAAACGAAATAACATAACCAATTATAAAAAGAGGTCAAACTTACACTCATCTAGTAAGAACATTCGTTGTCATAAATTTTTTCAATTGTTTTACTAAAACAACGGTTTGTCAGTGTCAGTCGTACAATTCGTGTCACCACAGTTTTATTATTATGGATCGTTTAACCGAAAGAGAAAGGATTATTTATTATTTATTTTATTCCTTTTCTCGTTTTTTTTTTCTTATGTGAGATCTACTGCAACTATTTTTCCCGTGTGTAAAAACACAAGCTCTATCACATAATGTGATAAAAATCTTAGCTTCCCATTGAAAAAAATTTTTGATGACGTCATAACTTTGACAACTTTGACGTGTTATTTTTGTAACTTAGGTCAAAAGATGCGGAATAAAAAGAACAGTTTGACGTGTTTTTGCATTTTTTTCAAAAGTGATCGTTGTACGTTTTATGAATTTTGTGCATTACTTTATCATAACCCTGTATAATGCCATGTCATAAAGACACAAAGAGAAAGCAGTGCTGCAGGTGGTGAAACACAAGAACTATAAAATTTGCCTCGATGTTTGGACAACCCCCACCCTATCAGTTTCCAGACCTGCAAGCGAAACCGTGTACTGATCTCTACTGACTGGTTGTTTTTGCCAAGATTTCTGAAAAATTCAGTGAAATTTTCCTTCCAAAAATATACTTTCCTGTAATGAATGTCACTAATGAATATGGCAAAGCAAAAATAATTGAGATTTACAAAAAATGCGTTAATTGAAATACTCATACCTCATAAAAATATTTCATATTTTAAGAATACACAGCTATTGGTACAAAATTCTTATACTAAAAAAAATGAAGTTTTCGGTATTCCAGTCCAGTTCTGGGAGTCATCGTAAAACTGAAGACACTTTTTCAAAAAATCTGTGAATCAGAAACTGATTATTCACGATAAAACAATTTCAACAATGATAATGAAAAACTCTGAAGTAATCGATTAACAATAGTTATAAATTTGTTTTGCGGAGAATATTCATCAGATATAAATGTAATACATTGGTATGATTGCGGCATTATCTAAGGTCATCAATCATGGTACAATTACACGGATTTAATGACTGCGTATTTACTGTTTCAGGATTTTTCAGAAAGGACATTGCTTGCCAAGCACATACCAAGTCTTACGAATAAATGATTCACAATTGTATAATATCAGATAATCGATCTAGTATCATTAATAATATTTCAACTCACTCATAGGGGAACGCAATATACCGAGTCAATGCTCTATCATTCATGTTATTTTTGAAAATAGTATGAACAATATTTCATTCTTGTAATGATTGAAGATAACATGAAGCATATACTAAGCAATACTCGTCTGTGCTGGGTATAGATCGAAAGTAGCATTTCTTTTTTTTTCGAGAAACAAAGATGAATAGCATGGGACAATGAAGTTTTTTCGGAAAATATAATTTTCAGAGGATAACCTTACCAAGGTCACAGAATTCGAATTATCATATGGAAGCAGATTGGATAAAATATTCCTGAGATGGTCAAACTTCCTGTTGAATTCATTTGAAATAGTACCTTCATATTGCATTCGTTCTTCTATGTTTTTTAAATATTTGATATCTGATATGTTCGATAAATGGGTGACAATTATTAAAAAAGAAACAGAATTCGAATCGTGACTAGTTCTTATATACTGGATTCTATTGATTTTTTTCAAGAATACTCCGGGGAGCTACATGATTTGTTACCAATTGGTTCATAGCTTTGAATAAGTACATTCGACTGACCTCCTCTTGTTCAGTCGAAAAGAGTGGCACTTCGAGTTCGGGCACTCATCCATTATTTATGATTTCTCATTTCAAAATTCGAATTTAAGAAGTTCGGAAAGGCACCGCTCGCCTCATTTTCACCCGATATAGCTGTCAGCACGAGCAATTCGGAAAAAGCCACGCGTTAACTCAATAATTTATCAACTCGACATGCCTTGTTTAGCGACAAGTAGTTTCAACAACAGCGAAACCTGTTGTTTTTTAACTTGTCCTGATTTAATTGGGACTGTTTTGAATGAGGAAAAGTACACATGTATCGTTGATTCCGGTCCGAATAAAAATAACATTCGAGTTGATTCCTCAAGTTTTGTTTCACTAATTAACGAAACAATATAAAAGTAATGGTTGACTTCGATGAAAAAATAAATCGAAGATTGTATACTGAATAAAATAGACCTGAGTAATAAAGAAGGTAATTATAATAATTGATGTGAGTTTTACTTCCGGTTTTGAGTGATTGTGCAAATATCAATAAAAAATTACTTTCTTGCCATACCAGTATAAATATTCGAAAAACTCATTCCATAGTTTATACTTTTAAAAATATTCTGTGAAAGCACAAGGTCGTATCGCGGATATTTTTTGAGTGGCAGCTTTCTAAAGAGAGAACGCTCGTAGATTTAAATTCGATCGAATCTTCAAACGCGTTTTCCTTGAAACGATATTTTTCTAAATTCCTGAACTCATGACCAATCGACGTCAAATTGACATTGAGTATCCTTGAATATATTCATTAAACAATGACCCCTACGATCTTCAGGTTGGAAGTTGTCAATTCAGCATTAAAAAATAGACAATTTGTTATCCCAATATAACTGAAAATATAACTCGTTATGTTCGAAAAACATTCCATCTCCTTTCTTTGAAAAAAATTGCAAAAATCGCCTATTTTTTCATGAGTTGAACTGGTAGAGCCGTTCAATGACAACTCTATTGAAATTTCTATTGCATTGCAAGAGTTATTATCAATATATAACAAAAAATCAGAGAATCGAATCGATTGATGTTCTGGCATATTGATCCATCATAATCATCAGGCTGATGCAATGGTTCGAAGAATTTTGTAATTTTCTCTTGAGTAGCGATTTTCGAAACCAACTATCGAATGGTACGTTTCCAGTGCTTCTTGAAGCCTATTCTCCGTCATTCATGTACCAATGTATCGATTGAAATATTTAGCCCCAAGTATAGAAATCAAATAAATGATTTCAATGCGCTCCCAAGAATTTTTTAATTCAACTTCTCCTCAGATTAACACCAAATTGGCTGCCAACTTGACGCGGGTCCATCCCAAATACATTTGCTAATATTCAACTGTTTATGGCTCGTCTGGTCTCAACTGCTTCATTGCTATTCGAATCTTGGGGGCACACGTCCATAAAGGATTGTGATCGGACATGGAATGCCAAATCGAAAAAAACATTCAACACAAATTACTTGTTATTTTTCAGGCCCATCTGGTTCGCGTACAGTTTTAATTTGAACATCTTAAGTGACCGTGTTCGAATTTCATTTATGGAGTTTACAATGAATTGAGGAATTATAGGATGAGCAGTCGTTCGATTCATTCGATGATTCATATTTTGGCAGTGGTCACTTTCAGAATATTTTCATCTTCTAGATTTTCTCTATTTCTGATTATTATTCAGGTACGAAATGTTGCCCAATTTCAGTAGGTGAGTTACTGTTACTATTTAATAAAATAAATTGATTGACCAGACATCGTTATGGTACTGAATCATACTTTGAACAAAAATATAGCGTTCTCAGTGACAAAACCAAGGAAAATGTTTGCAAACATACTCAAGGCCCTATAAATGATCAATTCGGAAGAATATATCAGATATGTATTTCCTTTCATGTGAAACTCAAGTTGAAAACAAGTATAATGGTCGCAAATACGCAAAAACAGTGGAAATGATTCCTCTAGATACCATTTGTTATGCTCTATCATTTGAGCACTCGGAATATCATAAAAATTACGGGACCTATTATTGAAGGAAATAATTCGGGGACATATTATTATCATGTGATTTTCTTGAGATACTTCAATCCCCTAAATATTATTATCATATTATTCGTCAAATATGAAATGCAGAACCATCCAAAGCACACTTGTGAAAATACATATGAGGCGAATGAGCATATTTTCACATTTTTGTTGATATCTCTGTAAATATCCATTTAAGCAATACGGTATGCTCATACAAATCGATAGAAAATTAAATTGTGCGTCTCATAGTGTAAACATTTCATGGTCATTCTATTCGAAATAAGGAATTCATTGGGATTTGGAATTTCCAAAAAGTTTACTGAAATATCAAACACCCTGTTGAATATTTCGAAACACATTAAAGGATACCTGATAGAACTCTCTTTCATTGATGTGTATTCGGAGATTGAACCTTGAATTTTGAAAATTGAAGATGATATAGACATTTCAATTAGTCAGTTCATATGTCAGAATTTTTCGTAAAAATGGAATATCTTGATAACAAATCACGATAGGAAGAAAATTCAAAGGTCCAGATTTTTATGTACAATTTGAAGATCTGATAATAAACAGGGTGTTCCATTTGAGAAAACAAAGTTATATCACTACCGGTTTGACCGAAACTTGAAATTTTGGTGGATGCTACTTCTCAATGTGTTCATTTTCCTAAAATATTTTTATATCTCTATCAGTTCTCTATAAACCTTTAATGAACCAGTTAGGTGAATCACCCTGTATATTCATCATTTATTCAAATATTATGAATGTACCCACTACACCTTGGAGTTGAAAGACTATTTTACCATTCACTAATAATCTGTTTACATGTATTCGAAAAAATATCTTCATTAAACGAAGTTCCTTTTGCTAGTATCGTAGCAAAAAGCTGTTCTTCAAATCAATTAATCGAGTAGAGTAGATTTCGGTAAAAAAGTGAAATCATTTGCATCGAATTGCAATATTAGCGTGAGGCAAACTCATTTATAAACAATTTTAATGAAGAAAATCTATGCGATATGTAATGAATTAGTGGTTTTTCGATATTTTTTTAGATCTCTATCTCACACAGTTCATACAACCGAAGAAAAATCTACATACTCGGGCATCCAATGAATCAATCAGAGGTAATAAAATATCAGCTATGTAAATCTGGATGTCATCGTAATAAAATGACTGAATACGAAACCAATAGCGAAATACGATTATTTGACATGCTCATGAGTTATATGGACTTCACAAACAAATGTTTATGTTCCATTTCCTACGATTTTTTTCATTAAATGAACGAAAGTCTAGAATCTTTATCATCAGTTAAAATAGTTTGATCATAAATACGCAAAAATCCAAAATATGGAATAAATTATTCTACTGAAATTATAATTTTATTTGTTATATTGCATGTACGGAAATACAGGGTAGGCCACAATGGATGGTTACTTAAAAAATGGATAACTATCGACTGTGGATAACGTTTGACAGTTTTTTCATACATTTCTGAAAACCTTAACGACGCAATTATCACTTATTTGGGGATCAAAATTTCTTCTCTAAATGATTTTGGCATCGTTGTGAAGTGTTACCATAATAATTTATGCCTAAATATTCCCAGAAGTTTACTGGTTAGTTAGATACTTTTCATTTTGTACAAATGGTATGGATAGGTAACCAAATCTTTCAGAACTATCTTCCTTGAATAGACTATATCGCGAAAACGGTTAGGGATAGGTATAGAGAAATAACATGTGAAAATTTAGACATAAAACGTTCCATCTGATACATTCTATATACAAGAGATCATGAGCGTCAGTCTATGGGACGAATCTCAGTGTTTCCTCGAACATGTCCATCGTTTCAAATTTTGAAACATCCGCAGACACATCATTCCGATCGATGTTCTCCTGCGACGTCGGCTTACTTTCAAATGCCGAGACTAGCATCAGTCACGATGACATTGTATGGCTCACGTGCGAGATCACGTTTCAGACGAATCAAATCGTCGATTGACAGCATAGATTATGTCCTCGACCACTTAAATCTCTATGAACTCCTCTCGACCTATCCGATAATTATC
Organism: Plagiodera versicolora; assembly: GCA_037013635.1. Taxonomy (NCBI): domain Eukaryota; kingdom Metazoa; phylum Arthropoda; class Insecta; order Coleoptera; family Chrysomelidae; genus Plagiodera; species Plagiodera versicolora. Next base: position 6,658,082 of record CM072990.1, read on the forward strand.
GAATGTCGCTGCTAAAAGGACTCGATTGACGTTCGTGTTGAAGTCGTGCAGGAAGTTTATTGCTTTTTTACGTTGACGATATTCAGGACTTCATGAAATTATTCGAGGATGTATTGTCTGGAAATACATTTTTCAAAATTCAATTCACTAAAATACCCAGTATAATTATATTAAAAATTCAATTTCATTTCAGTGGAAGGGAAGCAATTAAGGAAAAGACCGATGTGTTTCTGTTGTTTATGTGGTATTGAAATACACTTGTTCATTTTATTACTCTTATGGCTTCATCCCTATAAAACCAATGTTTTCTTTCCGAAGCTGTATTCAATCACTACTAACATTACTACTTCCTAAAAATAAACAGTATCTCTATGAATAATGGTAAATGATAAATAGTAAACAATTGAGGAATGGCATGGTACTAATTGTGATTTCAGAGGTCATGTTGTACGAATGTGTGTGATTATTTGTGAGTTCTGTACTCTTCATCAGGAATAACCCAAATGAGTCATTGAGGATATCGAATATTTATATCACTGAAATAAATAGTTACACAATATTCGTCAAATTATTTTCGTATACATAATGGCGGCATTTATTTTACGATTCCTTTTTTTTTTCCACCTCAATGGTCTCCCCAGCTTTCACAAGAAAAATATTTTCTAGTAATATATTTCACTTCATTTCAATATTGTATCGATAAGATTGAATTTTGTTTTTGTTACCAGTGAAACACGGAATGTTAATTTATTCGTATAATATAAAGAGAGTACACGATTTTACTGATCTTTTTCATCGACACTGCAAATATCTCATAATTATTATTCCTGGAAGAGTATTGAAAAATCTTCCATTATAATAACAATACTCAAGTTAATGTAACCGCGCCGATGATCTTCAAAAGCGGCACTTTTGTAGAAGATTGAAAGTTCATTATTTCATTTTGTTGAAGCTTATAGCTCAAGTATGAGGTGTCATGCTAAATAAACATTTTTGTTGATAAAGATCAACGAAGAATGAAACAAATTACAGCAGCCTGTCTTTCATTCTTTCATTTCATTATTACATTATGTCAAATACTGGACAATATTCTGATAGATGTGTGAAATCGTTAAAAAAAATTCGATTCACATTTACCATTTTGATTTCAATACAATTCGAGAATATGAGAATATTGTATTGGGTTAATTTCCCTTAGAAATCATAGATCAAGTCAATCTGTTATTCATTGAAGTTTGAAATATCACCTGAAAACTTAATATTCCCAAAATTATGAGGTTAACTGAAAATGGCGAACATAATCAGAAAGTTGGGTTAGCAAATGATATGAATTTTGAGTGATATTGTTTTTCTAATACGCAAATAGCTGTAATTCTGTTAAATGAGAAAAATAATAATAATTATATAACCATAGGCATGTGTGACCTCATAATCGATTTCAATATCAATAATTTTTTTTCGATGAGTTTGGCGTCTATCATCAGTGCTCATAAGCTCCATTTTCCGAGCGAGGGAACGTGATGATGGAGATTCGTTTTTTCTCGTGAAATGAAAACCCGGCTTGATGAAATCCGAGTCGATACGCTTTTTGCCGCGACACAATTTGCTTTTGTTTTTGTACACAATTGCACGAATTAAGTTTCAAGACATAATTCGATACCTGTTTATCTTTTCAATGAAACAGATAGCCGCAGTGCCAGAGCCTTGAGAAAAAACGAAACCCTTTTCATTTCGATACAGCGTCGAATTTAAGTGGAACAGGTTGATAAAAAGACTGAATAATAAAGTTTTATCAATCAAATTATTTCTTTCGTGTCATGCCGGCAATTTTCAGAGGAGCTACTCAACGGCAACTGTGGGTGTTCTGGGACTCAAACCACTATTTCACAGTTGTTTTTAGTGATCTATAGCTAATGTTTTGTCTTCGAGGTTCGAATTATAACTGTGCAATGAAACAGCATTTTTGGGAAGAATAGGGTTTACGGAATTACGTTCCCTTTGTCTTTTCGATATATGTTCTCGGGTAGAAACTGAAAGTTTTTCACCAAATTTCATACCTCATTACTTGGGGGAAATCAGAACATTCGTTCCGATGGACAAAAAGCAATTTCACTAATGTTTGCCTACTCTCCTCCATTTTATCTGTCATTAATATGTGATAAACTTACGCTTATAGAAAATTACTTGAAATTGATGAGCTGGCAAAACGTAAACCAGAGATGAAAGATTTCAGGTATGATTTTCATTATCAAATTATTCGAAGATTTCATGCACAATCATTTTAAAACATTTTCATATCATTCATTGATGCCATCCACAGTCGAAATACTAGGACAGCTGTTGATTTTTATATCGCCAAAATTCTTCAATTGGTTATTTGCTGTTCCCAATCCTGAATTGTAACATTCTTCCTCTGTTTTTGTTCATTACATGAGATGTATATTGACATGTTTACATGACTTGTACATCCGTTCATTTCGTCATTGAAATTTATACAGGGTTCATCTATATGATGCTGATACGATTATGTGTTAACGGAACTATTGAAAACATCTAGAGTATACTAGACTATTTTGAAAACATGTGATCAAAAAGTAGGGTCATTCAAAACTGGGTTTTTCTTTGAAGGACCGTTCATAACTTTTTCCATCTGCTGATTGTGTTGGAATATCATTCGGCTCAGTATAAATCATTTTGGAGAATGTTTCATGTTTCAAACACGTCGAGTCTCGGACGAACAACTTTTGGTTTCTTCATCACGATAATGCACCATGTCATACTGAATATCGTTCTGCAAGTTTATCAGAGGAAAAGACCTCATCACATGGTATGTTTTCAGAGCATTTTGATATGGACAATGATGAGAGCCCACCAGCGTTAAAGATACTTTGACTAAGATCACTGAAGAAAAATAGAAATTCCAATCTTTTTTAGATCGACAAAGATATGTTAGGGAACACATCCAGGAACACTCTGAACACTCACTTTCCATTTATTTGTTTCATCATAGTCTATATATGACTAGTGACACCACTAGTGATGACCTTCTACACCCATATAATCCCACAAGAATAAAATTGCTCTTGATATATGGTATTCGTGATATCTGTGGCAACACCTCCTTTTGTATAATTACATGTTCTCGATGTGATTAGCGATGAAATTTACGACACCGGGTTCACATTAGTGCGTTCATCACTGTTAATCTCTAAATATCTTATTGACGGCATCAATAGAATAATTCGAAGAAATATTTATTGTAATCAGATTACGACCGTTTGGAATCGGTTCGATACTGTAGGCAATGGGCTCATGAAAAATATTCGACTAGCAACACTATGAGTGAAAATTGCTTTTGGAATTAATATATAGATACCATTATCATATTTTCTTATCATTGTCATTAAAATTGTCCTGAAAAAATAATTCGTGTCCCAGAACCCAAATGATGTATATGATACATATTTTTCAACTCCAAATCAAGATCTTCTTGAATGTACTTATGAACACAAATATAACTCCTAGATATCTTCAATATAAACTGAGCTATTTTCATGAGGAAATGAGTTCTTAATGGGATCTGGTCTTCCTAAAGGGAGAGTTTTTCATTCAATATTCATGATAACACGAACATTTATTATACTGATATCAGCATTAAGCTCACAAATAAATCAAGAGAGAAAATATATCAATCCAGAGCTTGTGCTTGTCAAATCCAAAGCTTCAATAAGCCTTTCGAGAAAAGGACTAACTGATCATTTGATGCTATTTCTAGAAGACTGCGAATTTTCTGAATCTGTACCTGTATATTGACTGCATAAAGAATAATCCGTCTTAACTCATCTTCCCTTACGATTTATAAGTCTCGCATATTTCTTCAACTATCAAACTCATACAAAGAGTCAAAAAGTCACATACTACCCAATAAATTGATGAATCAATCAAAACTATGAAAATTTGAATAGAGAATAAAATATGTTCTACTTCCTTCTTCTGCTGATAGTGTTCTTCATTTTTATTTGTTTGGTGAGTAACTTTCATTCAAATTTTCAAATTGTGGAGTTTCAAACAACAAAGACCAATGGTAGATACGTCGAAATAAAATCAACGGAGACAATGACCCGATTTACTTTCCTGAGAATCGATTTACTGTTGAACGTTTCTAATTATCTCTTTTCCGCCGATCGACCAAAAGACCAGGAAGAAGAGTTGATTCGGATCATTCCGTTGGGCAATCTGGCAATTCACCTGAAATCACGTAATTATTTTTTCAACTTCCTCTCCGACTCGATGCAAATTGTCGCTTTTGGTTACCAATGCTCCTCATATTCCCACAATTAGAACACGTATTGTTTTTCGGGGTTAGAGTGTCCTGGATAGTTTAGTCATGCATTCGTATCGAGTGTGTAGTCGGATAAAATTCTTAATCAATCTAATAATATTAATCGTATTGCTTCATAAAATTATAGCGGTTAGATTTTTCAGCTATAAGAGTTTATTATTAACAATTTTGAGATTGAATACGAATAATGTATATATTGGAAAACATGTCACCAGTGAGATCATATCAAAAACAGATGGAAGTGTATGTACATATCCTTCAGAATTCACTAAAACAGCACAATTCAACTTCTATCTTATTTCATGATTGAAAACTTGCATCTGTATCCTGATTTAATAAAAATGAACATATTTCGTAGTTTCTCGATTGTTTATAGTTCTTTCTGCAGGGTATCCTTTCGAGATTTTCTGAAGATCATACAGGCATTTTCAATTCAATATATTTCATATCGATTCATGATGATTTAGGGTGATTTGTTTCAATAAGTGTCAATCAGATTGACAATACCATCAGTTGAATGTATCAGGATAAAATGGAAATATCTGGTCCAATCGATTATTGATATATACTTCAGTGATGCATTTGTTTCTGAAAATCGTTTGATCGTGGATTCTATAACTATAATTTCGACGTCAATGAAATCCTCTGAAAATTGTATTTCCTATTTTGTCCTCTTCATCTTCTATGAAAGATTAAAAATGTTGTATCACATACCCACATGTGATTGGAAAGAAAACAATACTTTGATAATATTTGTATCTCACTTTCGAAATATCATCTGTGAAACAAGCATGAGGAGTAATATTATGTGAAAAATAAAAACAGAATAAGAATCTTGAACCTTCGCGATATCAATGATCACATGGTAGATTGTCATCGCACACTTCGATGTCCTGTGGCTGTTTTAATATGTTGTCAAACCAGTTGAAGGCACCGACACTGACAAAGAAGGAATAACAATAAATTTAATGATGACATTCATTCTAGAGTCGAATTCAACTCAGAGGTTTCACTACATTTTGATAAATATATTCAATTATGAATCTCATCCAATTGGAACCAGAGTTTGTTCTTATCCAGAAACATTTTTTTTTAATTCGATTCGAATATTCTTGGAAATCCGGGTTCAAAATACAACATACATACAGCATATCTAGAGAATATGCACTTAGAATCTGGAGATATTGAAATTCAAATAAATATATTTTACAATTCAGCAGGTAAATTACGAGAAAGTTAACTCAGATTACACATTAGAATCATAGCAAATCTCAATTTATTCGAATAGAAAACCAAAATTCCCATATCACTTTTTTTTATATAAAACTTCTCACGAAAGGAGACATCCTGTAATTTTCGGAGAACATGCAATTCCACTTCGAAAATGAGCCCTAATTGTGATCAACAATTCGAAGTTATTCCACATTAAAATGATGCGAGTTTATTTCTAGTTATTTTTCATGAAAATTCGATAAACCCAAGAGAATCAGGAGAGGAATTCAAAAATTCTATGAAAATAGGTATGAATATTTGGCGAAAGTTCGTATATTTGTAATACTACGTAAAATTAGTAGTGCTGAATTTCAAATGTTGATTGCACACTCTGGTAACCTTGATCTTAATTTTTTCAGGTGGGGCAAAACTGGGAAATGCCGCCCCCGTCACTTATGAGTCGCCCTATAAACCAAGCATGGACCGCAGGTTCTCCAGCTTATGTTAACAAATCAATCCAACAGTAAAAACTACCAATAATCTGTTATCCAAACTTCTGCAACCCAACTTTATATACTCACCAGTCTCATCACAACTTGCTCTACTTCTTTCACCTTGAATAACGCATTTTATATTCCAAACTTTTTTCGTGAATCTCATTCAGAAAATTATCATTCCATTTGCTCGGCATGCAAAAAACAGCGATACCTTCCTCAACTAACAGACAGAATGAAAAATTATGAACGTATATAGAAATACGAGCTCCGAACTTGGATTTTCTCGTTCCACGAAAAAAGTTACGGTGATCAATGTTTATCACGCAATATCGTAAAACCGATGAAGATGTTAGTAAAGATCTCAGACGACTGATGCATATTACATGACAAGGTAGAAAAATTGCATATACGGGTTGTGTCCAGTGGTAGGTGAGCACAACAAAAAGTTGATCACTGATAATTGATTATACTTGGGCGCATCAGACATCATACATACAGAACATTGGTGATCCATCTCTAGCCCACAATATCTGCACTTCGAACATTGTATGGAAAAAACTGCTGTGGTATATTCATCCATCCATCATACTATCGTAAAAACATATTAGTTTCCTCTTCCAACAACATTTATTATATACTTTGCGAGTTTTACTCGGTGAACATATTGTAGTTTAGACAATCCGAGAAATTTATACTTGAAACCATTCATGTAAACTGTGTCCTAATGAAGTAATGATTGAATATTCAGAAATAAAATTGTAGATAGTGATTGCCATCACTATTTTGAAGAAACAAAATATCAGAAAAAGATCTGAAGGGGACGGTTCAGTTAGTATATAGGGGGTTCCTTGAACATATGCTCCAAATGTTTCGACTCATTAAAAAAAAAAACCTTCGGTAATCACTGCAATATAAAGTGTATTCTATCGAGAAAAAATCATCTCATGTTGAAACGAATATAATCTAAAAGTTTTCGTCCATTCGGTGTCCAACATTTTCAAACCAGATTGTCAAAAAATGTATCCTTGAGTAGAGCAAGCGTCGAACAATGAACTATCATTGAATCATATCGGTTCAAAAGTCAAGAGAATCTCAAATGTAATATCTATTTGAAGATGAAGTATTGGCGTAATGAAGAAAATATACATAAAAAATGGCACCTTGATGTAGGCAAAACGTGTATCAAATTCCCAGAAGTTGTCTCAGATGTTACTATACAATGATTACCTTCAAATCTTCATCACTCTGTAGGACTTTGAGGACTCAGATTCATAGAAAGTTCCTTCTTCCAAGAATCATTCACTGGAATATCAGCATTTCCTTAGAAAACACCTTGCATACCTACTCCTGAGATACATCATCGGTCACAACTGAAGAAGGTTTACAATTTTGCCACCAGCGGCGTCCATAAACTCTCGAAATCACCGGCCTGAAGAAGGTATATGCTGGTAGAAAAATCCGTACCAGATAGAATTACTGGTATTCATGATAGGCCACCTCAATGAAGCCTATCTGAGTTGATATCGCACGTCTTCGTTCATTCTTTTCGCAATTGCTGATTCGAATCTCCGCACCAACGAGGCCTTGTCTTTTTTTCCATGCCGTTTGAAGCACCTCCACGTCGGACATTGCGATCCATTTATCGATTCACACGCTCAAAAACCCATCTAAAACGACTAATTTATCTGATCAAACACCAAGCGGCCATCGTACCACTATGATATTACAGTTTTATTGAGAGCTCGCAGCAAGAGCAGCCTTCCAAAGGCCGACGCCACACTGTAATCATATACTGGCACATTTTTACCGGAGATATCTCTGTATGTAGCTGTCAATTTATGTGTTATCGAACAATTACAGAGTGTGATGGCTAGTTAGAGTTGTTAAATAGTTGTTAACGCAGAGATGGGCGATAGCTCCGCGTCACTTTGTCGTAAATGAATTTGTTAGTTTTTCTTTCTCCGTCGGTATTGTACTCGTAGTGACCAGCCATTGATGGAACTTATTAGATAAGCGTTTCTTGTAATAAGGTTGTCTAACTATGACTGAATTGAAATGGAATAGGATGAAATTAACATAAGAATTTTGTGTACTCACTACGAGTTGTTTCAGCATCATAATATTTTGTTGTTTCTATTTTGAAATATGATCGTATTAAACGAATCAGTGATAGCACATCGAAAGATGCTCCAGATTATTGTGCATATTGTAAATACGAAGTAATTTTTCGTGGAAATTCCTCATTCATAGGTTATATGTGGATAGTTTCATTGTAGTCTTGTGATCATTTAACACTTTCGAAATAAAGCATTCGATACACAGAACCGAGTTCCATTTCATTGAAAAAAATTATGAAAGCGTTATTTAGAATGTGAAGTCTTCTTTTAATTTCAATTGCCAATGAATGCGAACTTGAAAGTCGTCCTATTTTCTGGCAGAGTTTCAAGAAGCAATTCAAGATAATAGGTAGTTTTCCATTCAATTCAAATAAAGTTTTCGTTCATATCAACATTTAAATATATTCGAACCATGAAAAAACAAATTAATTCGGGAATTGAAATAACAAGAAAAATCACCACGTGAATTTTCAATCATTATCGTGATTGTCATAACGAATTTCGTCTTGGGATAGGTTAGGTTCTCCATAATGGTCCAAAAAAGTATCTGAAGTGATACAGGGTTGTATTGTATTGTATTGTATTACTGCAATTAGAACTCATTTTTGTTTCAATACTGTAGTTTTACCATCAAGAATATTTCATGACTTTCGTATCATGAAGGTCAATGAGTAAAATCTGTCTTGACCACAAACACGCAAAGAAACGACGACAACATCAGATAAGTGAGTAAAAGTAATATAGTTCACATGAAATTACAGTCGAGACTAGAATAACAGTACCAGCAACCATATTCCTCAGCTACAAATGAAACAAAAATAATAGGTCTATCAGAACGTAATGTCCGGCAAATGAAATATAATTTAATAATCTCAGTCCTTGGTGGCTAATAACGCACATTCGGAATGTAATTCAAACGAAAGTACTTGAACCACATGGGAATATGATTGTCGACAGAATCGCATGAACTGTGTAGGTTGAACAGTAATTATTATTTTCAGATATTTTTCATTCCCATTTCTAATTATAAAGTCAATTTAAATGGAAATCTAATGGACTGAGGCTATACTTGTTAGCTCTGTTGATATGCCGAGTATTGACCAAAAAGATGTCGCCACTGTACAGGATTTGTCAGATGCAATTGTTTCAGTTGCCTTCTAGATCGAAGTCACTTGCTTTATACAACCCACAAGTAGGTCAATCACTATAACTCGGTATTTTCTATTCATTAACGATTGATTTTGAGAACTACGAATAATATGAGAAAACTTGATTCGAAATATATCTGATCTTCTGATCAACTATTGACTATATTTTTTGGTGGTTAATCAGTTGATTTTGCCAAGGATGATTATGTATGTTTGAGAAACAGAAAGAATAAAATATATTTTCTTCGGAAATGATGGAACTTCACATGTATACATATAGTTTTGAAGTTGATTTCCTCTAGGAGATGATCTTTCTGTTCCAATAAGGATATGGAGTCTCCTTTACCAAAACAGCTCCTGCAACATAATGAATCGGAATAGTATTGAGTTTTCATAGATCCTCATTCAAGAATGAACTCATGGACATATGTCATCTGAACATAAAATCAGATCTTGGACGAAAAAAGCCTCATTTCAGTGCATTTGTTTAGTTCGACAGTCTTGAAATATTATGATAAATTCATTCAATATATTTTTCCTATCTAACTGCTTCAGTGATCATCAACGATAAGTTGTAGTCATCAGATATTTGAAAATCCTGTGTAATTAATAGCATTGTTCTGGAATATGTCATTGTCCTGTTTATATCTACTCTCATTGTAGATATTGTATAGTCAACATGCCACCAATAAACTCCTTCAACATAAAATATTGATCGTTTTATAGATAAAATATATCCTCAAGTTACTAATACCAATCATGTCGAGATCTTCATTTCACAACCTAAATAATATAATTCAATTTGAGTCTACCTGAACAACATCAGCGGAAATTGAACTACACTACTAGTTTAGTAGTTCGTATTATCCCCGGGCATGTAATCAAAATTTCAAATCGCATACTATTAGGATTCCAGCCGAAAGGTGAAAACATAATTCCGTTGTTGTTATTTGTGTTTCGTGTCAATGATTTGAGAATGAGCTGCAGGAGATATTGCGAGGTATATATGGATATAAACCACTATTAAGAAAGTTAGAATCAATCAACTTTGTGCGAGAATAAACAATTTCTTTGCGGATGCTTCATAATATCAAATTGAGAATACAACAAAAAATGTATCTTATAAATTACATACCATGCATCCACAAGTTATATTGAAGTATACAACGAGTCAATTGGAGAAAATAATAATATTGAATCCAACCAATCATTGGAATGAATTCAAATATATTCAAGATCTGGAATTTTCACTGTTTAAAAATCAATGTTTCATCATCAAATTAAAAATGATTCAATCAAACAGAAAATGAGAATCTGATTCATAAAAGTATTCAGGAAAATATTTTCTGAATTATATTGATAATAATGAAAGAATAATTTCATAATATAAACATATATATAAACATCGATCACATTTTTCAGAATTTGACAACAACATCTCATAAAAAAGTTCAGAGAGAAAAAAAAACTCAATTATCTTTGTCTAGATTCTTAAGGCTATGCCCAATTGCGACCATCCATATAACACTGTTACTATATAAATAAACCATCTATTTATCAAATTTCAGATCATTACTCAAAAATAAAAAAAAATATACTCGTATCATTTCCTTCAGATGTTGTAGAAGATCTATGCACAAATACAGTTTCGAGTAGATCCGTCTCAACTTGTATTACATTTTCTATCACTTTATTTTAGGATTATTCATATTCAGAAAGCTGAAGAACCAACCAAAAAAATATATTCAGAGTTATACAATTGCATATGGAGCACATGATGATTTACTCACAGGCATTCACTTGTACTGATTATGATTTGATATCATTACGATGGCTGTGCGTGCTCCTGATTCTGTTCCGGGATAAACCTGACTGTGTGCCAATTTACAAGAACGAGACTAAGGCATATCAAAAAGTATCGTGAAAGTTCGAGAAACAATTTATGTTACAGTTTAATTACTGTGCACTTCATTAGATGCATGGCATACAACGAAAGCAAGAGATCAGATTCATGATTCTATAATTGACGGTTATCGTGATATTAATGCTCCAGTCCAAATCCATTAGAGAGAATTACTATGAAGAAAACAGCATATCAGAGGCACCGCAAATAAGCAATTCGTGTTGAGTCAAGACCAATTATTATCGGAACTTTTGTTAACTTGTGTACACAGAAAAAACAATGCTTCAATTCAATTTCTTCGTCGTTACTTCTGTAATAATTTCCATTCTAGGTATGTCGGAATTTACTCCGGATCATCCTACCAAAAGTATGGAAATATTCATTTATACCATCGTCGACTTTCGAATGTTACTGATCATCATTGCCTGATATTTGATATCTTTCAGATCAAAGTAAAACCGATAATATAAATTCTTAAGCCAGCACTGGTAACCAAGGTTTTCCCACAAGAAATCCGAATTATAAATCCAGTGCATTTTTGTCAGATATAATTTTTCTACAAGAGGTACTTTGATCTGCGATTGAAAGCTGCCCATCATATGTACCTGTACTACAGCTACATTTAGGACAATGGATTGTAATATTATGTTGTATAAAACAATAATGTGCAAGTTCATTCATATTTGGAAGAGCTGAACTGTTGATTAGACATTGTGATGTGAAGTATCTAGTTGGAGGAGTTTGAGCTCGAGTTATACAGGGTGTTCCTTAAAGACATGCCAATATTCGAAGGGGTTATTCTTTGACACATTTCAAGAGAAAAACTTCCTATGAACGTATGTCCTGGAAGTCTTAACTTTTATAATATACTATTTTGTACTGACCTACTTCAATCATGGACTTGTAAACAGAAGTGATTTGTTTATAACAATAATGAAATTGAATTTAGAATATAATTATACTTGGTGTTCTACTGGATTGGATTTTGAAAAATATATATATTGACAATATATTTCTTTCCATCTTTGTACTAATATCGCTAAATATACATGAATTTTGACGTTTGTGTTCATGTCATATGTTATGACCATGCATCTTGTGAATTGTTAAATATTGATGCCGTAATTTCGGCTTGTCTGGTTAACTTTTTGTGATCAGTAATTAATCATCTGTACGAGTTATGAGTGTGAGTTCATATAATTAAATGTTAAAAATAACAATATTCCACCACTTCAAATATAAAAAAAAATGTCAATTATCTATGGCGTTGTTAACAATATCGTGTTCAACTCCCATGCATTCAAATGGATTTTCACTTAATCATTTAACACTGTTCAACTGTTGAAGCTGAAGCACGAATAATCGAAAAATTGAATCAGCAACAGGTGAGGTTTCTTGATTCTGATGTGGCAGAAATCATTTTCGTCATTTTTAATATTCAGATAATGGGAAGAGCGAAGCGTGATATCGCTGGGAACCTAATTAACATCACTCATACTGGCACCATATCGTTCTCCTGCACATTACTCCGACTGTAGAGAATTGGAATATTATTGTTTTTCTGCGAGCAATACGTATCAGTAGGGAGAGCTACAAGCTATGCTTATGATGGATAGGAACGCAACTGAACCACCCACTCTAACTGAAATATATCTCTTCGATGTCGTTTTTTACTACCTCACAAGCTTTCAATTCAATTACCTACCATGAGCATTTTTAGTTTCTTCGAATTGTTACGGTGAATGTTAATACGTTACTAATAGTTTTTTTCACTTTCCTGTACTTCTCCTACTGCCAGTTCAATCAAATGTGGAAGATGAAAAAACTATTCAAGGTCAACACAGTGACTTCATCCAAAACGCAACTACAAGATATCATTCAATGATCCTTTCAAATACACCTGAAAAAAATATTTCCTAACACTTCTTCATTAGATTGGAATGTGAATGGTACATTTTCAGAACAAATAATGTTTCATTTCGCCTTTATCATAGGCGTCAGCTAGTACTATAATTACAATCGAAGAAGATGTGAAAGTTGTAACAGCATCGGTGTGTGGTGTTAATAGTCAAAAACTCATCTTCATTATACCGCATTTGCGGTATAAAAAGGTACAGAAGAATTTCACACAATTTGAGTGGTGATCGCACAAAAAAGTACAAAAACCAATCAGAAAATGGCATCGGTGAGAACTGAAAGCTGCAATTGATTTGTACGGTGTCCATTGGCGTACAATCGGAGTTATATTCAAACGATTTCAACAATATAGTATTATCCAATCGTCAAAAAATCAGTATATAATAAACATAACATCAATTTTGTTGAGTTTCAGTTTGATGCTGATGAAAGATTTGTCAAATTGACATTTTTTTAATCTATTCAAAACATTTGATTTTCCGACACATATAATTGGACAGTTGGATTCAGAACCATATTACATTCAAGAAGTTATTTCAAAAACCTACCCGAGGTTGTATATTTTTCGATGATCAAATTATATTTAAACACTTCCTAATGACCCATTAATAATATCATCAAGAGTAAAATATACTCAAAAACAATGAATTGTCAATCAAAGGTATGATGAGTTATCGATCCAAGAATTGGTGATGAAATAATTCAGCTACGCCTATGGTACATCTTCTTCTTGACTAGTTCAAGAACGGAGGATGTGGTCTTAGGTGGTAGGCCGGATGTGGAATCAGGTAGCTTGCAGACCACAAAAATACGTGAACCAAAGCGAAACTAACACAAATAACGTTTATACTTCCACTATTGTTCAATGGAAGACAATATTTTGTAATGGTGTGATCATGAATGGATTATAGTAAGGAGTTGGAGAGGGAGTTTGAAGGTGTTGTCTTCGTATACATCTCGATGGTTGAGACGAAATTTTCTGTCAATCCATGCGATAACAACAGTTTCTGATGTTCAATGCAATAAAGGGGAATTAAAAACAAATCCACTATGTTATCGACTATACTAGTAGTTAAAATTTCCCAAATAAACCACAAGAATATCAAGACAATACAAAAATACTTCATGATACGTCACTGTTGCTTGAAAAACTGTCACTATCAAACTGAGAATACCAGTGTGAGAAAACAATAGCCATTTCAAAGAAAATTTCTCGAAGGATCCAGCATGATTCTATTAATTTTTATCGAATCGATTGAAAGGTATCTGCGATTTTTAGCCATTTCCATACTTCTGTTACACGCTAAATGTATTTTCATCTATTCATCGTTTTGGAAATTATTAAGTCTTCATTATTATTTTTATAAAACATGCAATTAGTGTGATCTAATAAGGTTTTTTTTCATCTTTTTTTTTTAAATCCATGTTCTTCGTGATATCTATTTTTTAATTTTGAAAACAAGCGATGCCAAATTCACCAACCACATTGACCTTCATGAAAAAAATTCAAAAGTGTGATATGTTTCAGTTTCAAGAGTTCTCTACATGAAGAAATGTCACAACACATGGACCTGTTGATTTTTTTCCGTGTAGAAACCTATACGTTATTCTGTCCCACAACGACTCCTTTACAATTTACTTAGTGAAACTCAACGAAGTTCAGCAAATGTTATGATCGAACACATGGTGGCCATTAGTCCATAAATGATTATCTCATTGATTTATGTCGCTGGCTTAATTCAAAGACAATCGCCGCGGTTGAACTCTTGCGTAAATGAATGCATTCCTCTTAATAAACAATGGCTCAACGTTCTATCAGCAATATCCAACTATAAATCAAACAAAAGTGGTTCATCTAAGATATCCAGAGATAGCAGGTGAACTATACTAGTTGGCTGTGGCTCGTGGCGTCATGCTTCGAAACAAATGACTGACAGAGCGAGGATAATGTCGAGAGTTACCTACTAACTGGTATTAAAATAATTATTATTAGAGTTTTTTCCTTTTCCTCATAGTAATAATTGCTTCGTCTTGATGATGGGCATTTACTGTTATTTACATTATTCGTGAATCTTCATTCACTCCAAACACTTTAATATTCCTGCTATAGTTCAACATACTGTATTATGACTACATGAAGAAGAAATAATGTGATTGTCAATAATGAATACGAGTAACTCTATCTAGATTTTGATTCTCACTTCGGAAAATTATTGAGGTTCAGACTTCCTCTTTCAATCTATTCCATGTTTTCAATTTGCTAGTTCAGAGACATTTCTATCATAACCACGATTCCGTTGAAATTATCATCTTCATATTAGATCCCCAGTTTTCAAAAATATAAATTCGGTGTGATGGGAAATATCTAATGAATATGTACCTCAAACTGAATTTCGAGTTTTGGACGACCACGATATTATTTGGACACCTTGTATATTCCTCCAAATGCCGAACACATGTACGACGAAAGAAGGAAAATGAGCTGTTAAATTTCTGACTGAATAAATCGTATTGAGACGTTAAAAATAAAATTGAAACGTTTACAACGAACACAATTATCGACCATGTTCCATCACAGATTCGTGCGTTATTGATATCTCCAAGCGAGCCCCAACCAATAAATTGAGGCAGTGCCTGCAATCATTTCGGAATATCCTGACGTGCGTTGTCGTTTTAATTTCTCCGTTAAGTTCCGCGTGGGTGGCTGTGGAAAATACTTTCAAGTCCCGATACATTATTGCGTACGTAACTTATTACAGAATGTGTATACGTTGAAGCTATATTTCATATTAAATGCTTCACTCGGGGCATTTCATCTCATTATTCAAGCATTTGTATGTTTATAGTCTACAAAAGCAGGATGTATTGAAGTAGACTTTGTTGCAAAACCTGCCTTCTACATGACAATTAATTCCTCATGATATTCTGGAGTTTAGATTCGATGTACTTAAAATTGGATACTTTCAATAGAAAGCACCAATTTATTTCATTTATAAATTACGAGTTGATTTTTTTTAGGGAGTCAGATATTATGAACCTCTGATTTAAATTTCGAGCTCCTTCAACCTGTCTCTATCACTAATTTATATCCTTTTTTTTGTTTCTTTTACATCTTTGATGGTTCAATTCGTTCCTGCAGCAAAGGCTTCAATTTTTATTTTTTGATGAATTCATTTCTCTCCTCAGATATTACCAGCCTCTTTCTCTTTGAAAATATAGTTCGATGAATGATGCCAGTTATTCCAGATAAACCTCGAGTATACAACCAACTGTCAACAAATTATCATTTCCAAAATATACTCTATGAATAAGAGTTTTTGAGGCAAAGGAGAAGAACAATATGAAAATGAATTCAATAAATAACTCGAACTTATAGTGTTGATCGAATAGCAATATTATTATTATTATGGAATAGCAATGCGCCAATCATATCACAGATATTTTCACATTTATTCAGGTTTTGTGATTGAACTTGAAAATTCACCAAAGCAACATAGATTCTCAATGTTTTTTCATAGAATATTGACGATAGAACTGATAGAAAATCATCTATGTCGGACCACCCCGTACTCTAGAATATGCTTTATTTTGATTGCGAACTTTTTGGATAGAATTTTTTGTGTAAAAATATTGAATGTGGCAAAAATTCTATTCTCAGCAGCTACCATATCTTCAACGGTTTTGTATACGCGAGTAAATGATCGATATATAAACAAAATTATATTGTCTCGAGTTCAGTTTTCCTCATATTCGATTCTTTTGAAAGGTAACCAGGTAGGATTTATCATCAGAATCGAAATTGATCAGCACAAAGTTTCCAAGTGACCTGAGAATGACTTCATAATCTTTAGAAACACCACCGATTCAAACTCTACTGAGGTCGACTATGGCCACACTTTAAGATCAATCCATTATGGAAGTCAATTTTCCACAACAATCCCGGAAACAAGAGAAGACAGTGCCAACTTGGATTGCATACATTCCAAAGAGTTGGTGTAAGGAACTAGACTTTTTGTGAAAGTTCCTGCGCAGCTCTATTGTATTTGCTTAAAAGCTACGCCCAGTAGCTTTATTTTTAATAGATCCAAAGAATAGAGCCCGGTATTTTTATACATTGGAATATTTCTAGCGGTCACGACAAATACATATTATTTTCTGCCTCCGTTCGGGATTTTTAAATTCGATCAACACATTGTTTATATCACCATTGTTCGCACTCTTTTATTCGAATTGTGTGGTAGGTATTCATTTGTTTTGTTCTTGCTATCTGATTATCAGTTCGAAGTTTACTTCTCGGAAGATTCAGATCACAATGAAACTTTATGTTAGATGATAGAAATATGAAAAGAACACACAAGAAGGTGTCATCAGGATACAATGTATTTGCAACCAAACGACATGATGCTGGATTCAACTAATTCTATCTCAAAGTGTGTTTATGAGAGATTAAAACCTAAATCATTATTATTCATATGAAAATTCGTAATTATATTACTTTAACCATCAAATGGGTTCATTATGTTAATGATGAATACAAAATCGATTAAATGATATTCAACGACAAGAGGACTGTCAAAACTGACAGGAAGTAATATAGTTGAAGATTGCTTTTGATATTGAATACATAAATATCAAGTGCGAATCAATACATCATCATTATACTCCAAATGATAACAATAACTTAAAACACGTCGTGAATTTTCCAGATGTATCAACCACATGACTCATACTATCAGAGGCTTAACAATACAATTTCTTCAAAACTTAAACAAAAGCGTTTGATGTAGTGTGTTGGTAATGTCAAATTCATTGTTTCCTACTGTTTAAAACAACCACAATATGCAGGAATATTTGAGATGCGGAAAATCATACTCTTGTTTATGAAGATGATGAAAAAATTTTCATGAGGGGATCTGCTTAAAGATGTAACTAAAAAGAAGACTCCAATTTTTCTAGCCTTTTCATTCAAGGTAGATAATTTGAATAAATTTGGTAATTTCTATCCTCAAGTACAAAATACATTTTTGCCCACCCTGTACCAATTTGAAGCAACATATCATACATTTTTGGAATCAGCTCAGCAAAGGCAATTTGGAAATTGAAAAAAAAGAGGGGGGTTCCATTCGAAAAAAATAGTGATGACGTCATTACACGAAAGTGGTTCACCCTGTATATTAGATTATGATTTGAAATAATAGTAAATTGAAATCGAAAATCGACCTGTTTTGGGAATTCCTAATTTTATTGTTCATTTAGCCAATAATGAATTTATGCGTTACTTTATGGACGCACTGTATAATAGTGCAATACTTCTCTGAGTTTCATATATATATATATATATATACATATATATATAAACTATACAATTCCCATCTCACGCAAAATAGGAAACCTAACTTAAATCATTTTCAGAATTCTGTCATCAATCTTGTGATTCTGTTTCAGAGTTCACGATTTCACTGAAAAAACATAGTGGCAACAACGCATTTTCCGAAAACTGATCCTTTTTATAAAATGATTGCACATGTAGATAAAATTTTTTTTCCGAAAAACTATAAAACAGCGTTGCCACAGATGATGGTGTTATGTCTCATCAAATTGATCAGATTATTAGGTTTTGTCTTGATTATCCGTTTGTTACATTTCCTGGAAGACAAAATACCAACGTTGCAAATATTTTGGTTCATAAATTTTATCGATTCCTAATATTGAAGATGCATTACAATATTTATGTAATCGCTGTTGTGTTACGTTTGGTCAGATCACCCTATTCATAATTCATAATGTTAATCATGTAGAAAAAATGTATTCTGAAATGTAAATCCACGTATTCAATGAATACATTCCTTGAACAAGGAAACGCTCATTGTACCTCGTACTGAATACTCGATAGAAATAAGTATATATTCAATTGTGAAAGAGCACGAACAGACCACGGAGTGTATAGAGTGCAAATCATTCAGAACAACTAATAACAATGTATCTAGTGGCCACCTACAGAATCACGCCGTTGATATCGAACTGGTTATTATACAAGAAAGGCGGCCACATAACCCATGCTCTACACTCTTGACTGCTAACCCTCTCTGGCTACCATCTGGTAGATCGGCACTCATAGGTGACCATTGGAAAAGAGATGTAAATTTATTCGGAATTTCTAGTCCTGTAGAGTGCGTAAATAAGATATGTATAGTGAACGAGGTATTTGAGAAATAATACAGTGATAAAATAATACCTATCAAGAAATTCGCACACGTTTACCTTGATCTTAATTCGCGCATATTTTGACATAGAAGTGCGTCGTGTGACGTCATCGTACTTCATCATAAATGAGCAGCTCAACTGGTGATGATCAACTCCAGTAACAAACTTGAGTTCATAGCGAGTTAACTCGAGTTGGGCTTACCTCGTACCAACTCCAGTTGAATTTTGTCTGAATCAAGTTCGAAAACTGACATAGAGCGAAGTTTGACAATCATTTGAGTATTGAGATTTTCGTGTTTTGTGTTCCGGTTTTGAAATTGCCAGGTCCTTAAGAAAAACCTTCAGTTTGATTCGAATTATCAGTGACTGTGAATGAAAATATGACCACTTCATTGAACCACATTGAGAAATAGTGTGGTCGAAACGATTTTTGCTTTGAAGAGACTGCCATATAATAACATGCTTTTGATGATGATGGATATAAATATTTCTCAAAATTAAAATTTAAGTCAAAAATACTTAATAGATGATTCGACTCAATACAATAATTTCGTTTTCCAATAAATTATAAATAATCAATTCGAAAAATTTCGAGAATTTGAAACGGATTAAGATATCATTCATATATTCTAATTTGATCAAGATCGGGAGAATATTTCAACCATCAGAGAAAAGAAAAATGTTCAACCTTTAGTCAGCAAGACACTAAGAATATATTAAAAGAGTTACTGTAATGACCTGTAAATTCATAGTTCTTCAGTAGTAATTGAGTTTCAAAAATCCATTCAACATAATCAAGAACACACGCATTATCATACAAAATCAGGTCATTTCTATTCTCGACAGAAAGAAGACCACAACTACCCATAAATATACAGTTCTCAAACTAGTATGATTGGAATTGTCAACAGAAAAAACTTGCAGTCAGATAAATTTTGAATTGCTTGTCAATTCAAGACCAAAAAAAGTAAAGAACAGCGGACAATGGAATTACACTCGTTATTTATTTCCATTTTTTATCGACGAACGATATCATTACTATTATTATCTGGGTTGCAGTCTTTTTGCGAAATGATTTCAAACATAATTTACTGTATTCATAACGAACCATTTTTATAATAAATCTTGCTCGCTTCTTTAGCTAACAAGTGAAATTGATCAAGTCTTAATTAATTTCCTATAAATATTCTTGAATACATAACTGTACTAACTATCAAAGATATATCATACCGCGTCGCCATTCCAGAGATTTATCGATTTTAATCGCTATTAACTATCATAAATCAATTCAGTTTTTGATTAATCAATCATATTATTTTCAGAATACAATGTAATTGAATTATTTCAGATTTATATGACAGGCAGCAAATATTTATGTCTGGTAGAGTTTGATTTAGAAAAGTTGTACTTTCATCTGTTTCTTCTACCATATACCTGTCTTTATCACTTCATCTTCAAGTACCCAGTGATTCAGAAAATCCTCAAGAAAGACCCAACATAGAATGAATTGATTGGAATATTTTTCATCATTTATCTGATATTTATATCGACCATATCTTCGTCGTGAAAATAATAATAATAATATTGCTTTTATTGTCCCAGACTTCAGCATAACATATATATAGCTTTAACATATATTACCAAAGGCTGCATAGCAAATGGTTGGAATAATTCCACCAACACTTCCAGAAAATAAAATATGAAGAAAAGGTATTGAAAATTGAAAATAAATCATTCCAAAGAATGAATTTCTATTCAATTCCATAAATGTATTATTATCTGTAATATCTGCTTGTGATCAGGATGTTGTGTTATTTTCGATTCTGAGACAAGTAACATTCATCCAACGAATCTGAACATTCTTTAGGATCAGTATATTCTCTACTCAGGATATTTCTTTTGTTAGTTTATTGAGGATAATGAGGTGGTCCATTAGTGTGTGGAAGTAGATTATTTCACTTTAGAATGAGAATACAAAAACTGTTCTTCCGAATGAAAGTTGTTATATTTGTTCAGATACACAATATTTGAATATTTCGAAATTTACAGGGCGTTCAGCCCAAGCGAAACAACATTGAGTTCGCGTTCAATAAATTATCCAGTATTTTCGTTCACTATCGAATTCAGCATAATATTCATATAATGCAACGTTGTCAAGCTGAAGAAAAATCACAGAAATTTGTTTGGTATACGTGATATATTTCAAATTTCAATTCTCATCGATAATTTCGACGGCAGGTTTATCGCAGTTCAAAAATGATGTGTTGGTTGAGATAATGAGTTGAGAAATAAAAATCAACTTGAAGATATTATGAATATCAGGAGGATAAAAGGTAGCACCTTTCATCGTATTGGTATAACGCAAAATGTGCATGGTTGATTAGATTTCGAAGGCCTCTATTAACTGTAGGGCCCCGACAATCACCAAACCACTTTAGTCTTCGTGGTTTACGAAAATTATTGAGACAGGTGCCGAAACCCATATAAATTTGGGTTCGGAAGATTGAAGCCTAGTGAACTATGGAAGCTACACATCGATTACAGGTGATGATTGAAAACGGTAGCAGTAGCCTAAGTGGACCAGAAAAAAATATTGATAATATCATTTCCATCCCTATTAGCAGGCTATGTTTATGGTTTGTGGACTGTGATTATCGAAGATTGGAGTCGGGGCATCTCATTCCAACAACACGATTCTTGTATATTTTTTATGGACAGATGAAACACTGAGTATCTTGAAGAGATCGTAGATTAACATCCTACAAAGTATTGTGAATACTATAAGGGTGATGCTTTAAAAATTGAAATATAAATGTATAATTAAAAAAAAGATAAACCAACCTAGTTGATCATACCCAACGGAGCAACTTTCAAATGACATAAAAAATATGATACAGAAAAATTTTCATTATTCTTATTAGCAGAAGAAAAATATCGAAGGATATCATGAATACCAAACAAAAAATCAATCTGACAAAAAAACAGTTATCTTGAAACATGCTATAATATGAATTATTTGAATAAATGTATTTCCAAAATGGTAAAATTTCAAGATGATAGCCTTATCCTTATCCTAAAAGTTATAGTCCGAATATGATTTCGATGATCTTGTTTGAATTTTGTAGAATCTGCTCCTGGTAGAAATATTTGCGTACCAGAATCTTAATTTTTTATTGACACAATTCATTCAACAGATATGATAGGAATATGATTCTGTATGTTATAGAAATTGTAAGTTTTTATTATATTTCTTTTTTGGATTCAATGAATTTTCCAATCATTATCACTATTCTCATGAATTTCATCACTAAAACATTTGCAATCCACATAGGAAATTCGTCTTTTATATGAAACCATTTTTTCAAAATAAATATCTGTCTACTACTATCTAATTAATTATATCCATCACTCTAAATGCAATTATCTATGCTTGTTGAAATAACGTACAATAACTAATTATTGATGGTTGCAACCGAAAAGGTAATGCGCGAATTAGATTAGGTACCTTCTCTATCTAGCGCATCTTTCGTTTCTCGGTATAGAGCTACACAATTTCAATCAGGTTATTAGTGTTTCTAGACCATTGAAAATCGCTGTTTTTATCATTGAAACTCATCTCTTTCACTAACAAGCATACTTTAAATCAGTCCAGAACAAATCAATTCAATTTTTTTTGTATCTCTTCACAGTAAATCAATCTAGTTGGCCTTGTTGAAACAAAAGAAACCTCATCAACAAGCTAGATAGGAGTTTATAGGATCCAGTCATCCAGTCATCCACTCTCGTGGGAATTAACATAAATGTTGGGATGTACCGAATGAGATTCACAACTGTAAAATCTGAAGGTGCCATTTCTTACTTCTCATACCGGGTTCTTAAGTTCTTACGATTCGGCTCGTCGTAAGTCAACATGAACAATCGATGAGAAATATTGCCAGGTGCCTAGCACATCCGGTTTGATCGGAAGTGAACACCAGCGTTTTCATTTCAAGGAAATCGTTTGATATAAAACCGTTATAGATTTCTGGGAGAAATTTCAAGTTCGCACTTCTACAATATTCTCGAAATTGAAAACAAATGATTGTGAACATGATTATTCGCAAAATTTACCAAATAATTCACATAATGTGTACAAAAATATCTTCAATATTCATTTATATTGAAATGTTTTGGAGTTGTAACAATTTATTTATGAAAACATATAACTTGCAATGTCTCAACATAGTAAGTCTGACCATTCATCAGCAAATGATATTTGGATGAATGGTATTCATCCTGATAAAATGTCAATATGCAGAATTGGGTTCATGATAACTATTTCAAAAGTGAGATTCTCTTTATGCTTCAAAATCATGAAGAGTATAAGAATAATTGAAATAATTCTTAGACTCTTGAATCGTGACAGAAAAATCACTTGATAAATAAAATCTCTCGACTCCCTTAATTACCAATTTCCTGTACTAATCAACTGACTGGTAAGCAGAAATTGATCTCAAATTCATTGATTCCTGTAAAAAAACTTCGTCTCACATTATAAACGAGATATATCAAACAAAAACATTTGAGACGTGTCCTGAGGAATTGGTGGTACATGGCAACCTCATTTTTTCCGCATTTATTATTTATATAAATGATTTTCTGAGCGGCTTGACTAAAGCTAGCTTTTATCTCGGAATCATCAGAGACTTCACCGCCTGTACTTTATGTTTATCGCACGTCTTCACAAAAATGAAACGGCGTCATGTCGGTCATGCTAAAAGCTGTATTTGAAAGATCCCGCAATACAAAGTGTGAGAAAAGTAATATCTTTCACGAGAATAAACTCGATTTTAGTATGATGTAAGCCGAGACAAATGGGAACAGCATTCTCATTCAGTTTCGAAAAATAATAAGTCAATTACATTTATACACAAATGCAAATATTCAATTCATTGTATCTTCAATCGAATAATTCGAGACAAATAATTATAGTTCAACTCAAATGAATACCATACCAGTGAACAATGATATTGGGTATGTTCATCCTCAGACGTTCGGTGAAATAATAATTAGCGAAAAATGTGCGAGTTGGTAGGGTGACCAATCAAAACTTCGGATGAGGTTTTGAAAACATCGAAATGGCTTGGAAATGATCAAGAATAGAAAACTTTCGGACTTCACGAGCATATGAACACAAACGTTACCATGGATAAACAACAAAATATCATGCAAAATATGGATGAAACTTCTGAATGGAGTGAATCGAATCAAATTTACTTTTTAATTGACATATTTGAAAAACTGATCATCGTTATCAACAAACCTCCATAATTACATAGAAAAGTTAATTTCCAGAGAGAAACTCATTCATGAAATGAATATAAAACATGAAGAATTACTAAAAATATGGAAAATCAATATCGTGATATATATTCTGTCGAAAATGTGTGAGAAGAATGGTCAAAATCATTGTTATAGTAGAAATGGTAATCATGGTAAGATTATTGGAAAGTTGATACCATATCTGACTTCTCTTCGTTTCAATAATATCTCGGAAAGGTCCAATTAAATCAATTCGTAAAAACTTCAAGATGAAAATCAAAGATTCTTGTTTCTTGCAATATTTCCAATACATTTTTTTTTTATTTTCAATCAGCACCAGAATACTATGTCTCTTGAGATCGTCAAAGAAGTTTAAAATCAGTATTAATTCAATAACCTGCCAATATTCTCGAATCAATAAAAAAACCTGAAGTTTTTTGAGATCGAAATTGAGAATTGTTCTTCAAGTACAAATGTGCGATGTTGAAATGAATAGGTAATTTTTGTACTCCATTTTTGACATAACTTCCGTTTGAACCTTGTGTGAACGTGCAGTTTTTGGCTCGAGAAAAATATGATTAGTATCATTGTTATTATTACCATCATAAAATTATTTCATTTACGTGAATTTCGAAACCGTAGCCCTCTGATTCACCAATGACAAATTCGCCTACCGTAATTACGAGATTGCCAACATCCTCTTCGTAATTTCGGTGGCGCGACCAATAGCAACCGAGAAGAATTCGCATAGATTCCCTCCCACAAGCCACTCGTCTTTGTCACATTCATTGTTTCGGTCGCATGAATGAAGATCGAATTGAATAAAAACAAAACTGTCTTTAATGCGAACACTATAGTCGAAGGTGTGCTGGTTGACTGATAACCAATGGTGTGGTAGTCAATAACCGCGTCGCCATCTTTGATGTCTGCAAAAAACAATAGGGCAATCAAGGTACAAATTATCCGTGTCTGCTAGTAGTGACCACCGATAGGTGAGAATATAAACTGGTCAGCAATACAAAACCACAAAATGAATTCGTAGTTGAGGTGTTTTCGAAAGGTTACTTACACCTGTCAATTTCATCAACGAAGTATAGATGGTGGTCGGATTCAGATATAACCCAACAAAATAAGATTGCAAGTTAATGGGAAACTGTTACCTGAAGCCCACCGCTGAAAAAAAGTGAAGATTGAATGTTCAGGCACTTTCCATTCAATGTTGTTTGAACATTGAATGGAAAGTGCCACAAGTGGATTGATTTGTGCCTAGTCCATGTTTAGTCAATGTGAGTTTAATATAAAACATTACAATGTTCGTGAAGTTTTACTGAAGGATGACATTCTCGATTTTTTTCTTAAGAAAATCAACAGACAAAAACAAATATTGGCAAAATAGTATTTCGTGATTCTTTCACAATGTTTCTGTATTAAAACTTCTAACATGTAACAATTCTAATTGTTCAGAGATATTACGGAGTTTATCCATTATTTCTAGTGTTCCTCAGATAATTTAATTAATTCATGGAACTGTATGATATAGAAAGTACTGTGAAACTCACAATTAGAACATAATTACTATATTGTCGAATAATTTGTCTCACTGTCTGTCTATAATAGCTGTTATTTCCGTCTTTCCAACAACGAAATATCGAGAGCTTTGTTTAACATTTCCTGTTGTTCTTCTACAACAGGAAGAGCCTTAATCAAAACCATTTCTTCCCTTCCGATGTATAAGCGTGATGTCATTATCATCTACGAATAATTCGTTGGTGGATGATACTTTTTCAAAGCGTTGATATTCCGTCCACTATAATTAAGCTATCGACTGAAATCAGTGATTAGTGTGAAGAGATAAACGAACATCTAGCTTTCATTCCCGAAAACTTTGCCGTATGTTTCGTTTCATCGTATGAATGTAAACAAATTTCAATATTGTATGAATCAATCAATTTCTCAGAGGATTGCTAAAATAAGATGATCGATAACTGTGCACATCCTATCAGGTTGTTACATTCATCATCAAATTCTCAACTGTAGTTTGACTCAACAGAGATAGAAATATTTGATATAAAATCATCAAATGTTGTTATCGATATGGAGGATAACGAGCATATATTATATAATAATTTTCAATTATGATATAAAGGATGTTCTATTTGAGAACAATAGTTCAGGATCTTATGACATTTTTCGAAGCAGTTATTTCATATTTCGATCATATTGTTAAATGAGCGAGATATTTTCTTTATAAGGGCACCTAGTAGGAAGTAATTCATTTATTGAATTGTAGGATCGGAAAGTACATGTGAGCTATATATATGTGATGATTTCTGATTGTGATGATTATATTGCCACTATTCTGAAAATTATATTTCCAGACCGCATTGACATTTTCTTGAAAAACCAGGGTCTAGACATTCTATCACTTTTATAAACCCAACGACATATTCAAATAGACAACTCACAAAGGTCCTAGTGGGAAACGTTTAATTTATTCATCAATTTTTTAACAGTGAATGATTTCGGAATTTAACGAGGAAATTATTATTGAACACTTCCTGACCAATCATTTCACTACAAAACGTGGTACTGTTAATTTTTCAGTACCGCACCCATTTCATAATCACGAACGTTTATGCACCACTACCCTACCGATTACCGTTTATGTACCTGTTGAGAATCAACTTTCCATGACTTCACAAGGGGTGAAATAATCGACGAAAAATTACCTGGTCCCTTCCTCAACGAATATTCAACAAGTAATGACAAGTGAGACAAATCAATTGATCGAATGAGAAAGCTTCCAGTGAAATGGTTCTCCATTATTCCTTCTCAATTTGCATTGGAGATATGATAGTGATGATCAATTTTAATATCGAGGTTTTTGATGAATGAAACAATATCAGTTGAAAAACAGTGAATGGTACAAATGTCGAAGAACATTTCAATCTTCATGAAAGTTCTTTAAGTGCTTGCACTAAATGTCACGAAAATATGAAATTTCATCTGAATGAAACATATCTATATTTTCATGAGCTCACCCAAGAGTACTGATTCTTTGCCCCATTTTGATGAATTCTCTATGAATGTCTAGTTGTCAAAATAACACTAGTACTAACGAAATCCTCGTTGAAAAACAAAGCTGATAAAACTGATTTATGAGAAAATTATAATGAAAACAATGGCACTCCTATCCTAATGTCATTGATGAGAATTCACAAAACTTATTTAAAAAACGAAATCATGACAAAACACTTGATTTCGAAGATAATATAAACAATGTGCTGAATCTTGATTCTCTTCTAAAGATCCGAATAAATTTGTAGATTCATCAATGTATCAACATGGCAATCTGACACTACAATGAAGAAGAATTAATTCATCAATTTTCGATATTTTGAGCAGTAATTATAATCTAGTTGCTTCAAAGATAATAATACACCTCTCCGAATGACAGTTGCATACCTATATAGAAGAATAATGTACCTTATTCAAAATGATGTGAGCCCTACATATCGAATTTGGACTCGAAATTATTACAAGAAAAATCTGTAGCTCGAATACGAAAGAGTATTTGAGATGAATTCTCAGGGAAACTTGGGACGTTTCATCATCCTCGAAAGTACTTTCCACATATTATGAAACACCTTGTATATCAATGGATGACTTGAATGTTAGAAATATGTGAAAATTGAGCAGAAAATTACTTTCGATATCCGTTTGTTGATTCCATCAACGTGTCTTTGGTCATCATCATTCGCACGTACCTTATCAATCAGGTACTGTGGAAAAGTCACATACACATGCAAATTATTCGACACTTTGCCTTCGAAATCGTTTCCAAGAATCTACTAGCATTAGACAAAAATTCCCCTACGAAAACAGATCGCATAATATTAATTAAAATAATGATAGCCAACATTATCTTTGTATCAATCTCAGAACGAACATAATAGCACCAAGAATGAACTCTTCAATTACCCCCACCCCAAACTAGACACAACAATGGCTAGCACGCTCCTTGATGAGCGCACACGTCACTAATTAGCAGAGAAATCTGGGTTATTTTTAGTATTCACGGCTGGCAGATTCCGATTGACGTGTGGGGAAAATACCATCCAGCTTATAACTTCTCTAATTATCTTCGTAAGATGCTTGAGTGCATACCTTATGCGATTTTGATGGGACACAATTGTGTCGAGAGATCATTTCGAGTAAATTTCAGAGGCTACGCGCCTGCTTGATTATGACGATGGGATTGGATATCCAGAAAATGAACTCCATAAATTTTCCGGCATGACGGTTAAACCTTGATGGCGGTTCAATGATCCTTATATTTGGAAAAGTTGTTAGGGAGTTAGTTCTCACTGATTTGTTTACTTTCCAATAGTTTTATTGAAAAATATCAAATATCTAGCTAGCCACTGGACTTTCATTATTATTTTTCATTAATATTAGATTGAGCTGGAAACATTTGGTCATCAATAATTATCACAGTGACTTCACGAAGGTGCCAAATTTATCTGGAGAGAAATCTTGAGTTGACATATTTTTCAATGAAAAAACGTTTCTACAAAAACTTGTTTTGGCAAAGTCATTAAATTATAGCCCTTATGCAATCACCTGATCGACTGCACGATATAAACTTTCCATCTATCTACCTACATCTATCTATTTTGAATATCAGTTTATTTAGAGAACCATCTCTGGATATTCTCTGGATTATGTCCGGATAGATTAGCATAAAATTCACGAAACACAATAATTCGACAAAATCTTGAATCTCACAGGATAAAATTCATCAAACTTTCTTCAGGTACTCCCCTATAGCTCCTGCAAGAATGAAGTTATCCTAGCTCATATTCTCCAAACTGTCGAAATAAATTCAAACAAATCTATAGGCTAACGAATCATGTTGATTTTGTCGTCCATAAAATAAATACTCTACTCGTGAACATAGTTGCCAACAGAAAATAATTGGGCATGACCCTCGAAAAACTGTACTCCTGAAGATCCTCTCGTTCGTCATATCCAATGAAGAAAAAATTTGGTGGAATAATATGCAAATTCAGACTAGAAACTGCAGATGCTTCATGATAACACTCAAAAAATTTATATCTCTGAAGCGTTCATGGTTCAATATCTACATGAATGGTCTTATTTTCAATATATATTGATTGTTTTCGTAGAATATGTAACAGCTTCTCACTACAGCTGACACCCAGCTCGATCAATCAATGCATGATTTAGGTGTACATACAGAGTGTTTCATAAAAACCACGTCAAATCGAGGGAGAATGTAGATCAAAAGATCACCCACCTGCTATGACAAATTTCTTATTATAACAGTCTTACCATTTTCGAGATATATTTTTTTTTGAAAATAATGATTTGAGCCCCTTTCAATTGTTTTGTCTTTACGATTTATACAATTTTACACCTTTTCAGTTATTTTTTTCAGTAAAATATTGGTGAACAATGATTTCAACGTTTACATAAAAAACATTCTACGGACATTTTGAAGGGGGTCTGTGAGAAATATATTTATTGAATATTTTGGTAGCGGATTTTGCTGTTCATGAAGTTCATTATCTTCAGAAAAACAATTCTTTAAGACTTTCATAATCGAAATTTCGTCATAGCAGGTGGGTTATCCTTTGATCTACATTCTACCTCGGTTTGACGTCGTCTTTACGGGACACCCTGTACACAAATCTACAAAAGAAAATGAACTCGAAGATGCTCGTCAGCTCAAGACGTATTTCCAATGTGAAATAATCCGTAATATAGATAATATATCGAAAATATTCATAAGGCTCAATATCGAAATTCTTGACTTCAGCTGTATAGAAACAAACGATTATCGCCCAGGTGTCAAACAACGCCCCCTACTTGGCACACGTTCGTATCAACATCAAGCAGTAACAAAATTTGTCCCGGCCTACTAGATCTCCACTCAGAACGACAATGTCCCAACTAAAGCCAAACGATCGAAATAAAGCACCGCATTCAGTCATTACTGGTTCGAGAGCCGTGCTCCACTCCACATGACTTGTACCGAACAGTATCATTAATAGGAACACGCGCTGGTATCTATCCACTCCGAGAACGTAATATTGGGTGTTCTGATATAATAACCGTCGAAGAGTCATCGGCCCAAGTGAGTAACGGATGCCGTGGAGCGAACCAAATATCGCACGGGTGGCTGG
Organism: Plagiodera versicolora; assembly: GCA_037013635.1. Lineage (NCBI taxonomy): Eukaryota > Metazoa > Arthropoda > Insecta > Coleoptera > Chrysomelidae > Plagiodera > Plagiodera versicolora. The sequence continues at coordinate 6,688,932 of CM072990.1, forward strand.
GCCGGCTCATGGCTTGGCTACCTCTGCGGAGATTTACAGAGCCAGACTCTCTTCCAGAAGAACACAATGAGATGAGATACGGCCTCTCTCGTATAATGCCAGTACTGATAATTGATGAATGATAATATCGACTGTTAGCTTTAATGGTGCTATTGTGGACATTTCGTACCACCCACAAGTTGGGGATTATGGAGAATCATGGTTTGTTATTGGGTGTACCTTGCATCTATACAATGGCACCGATACCATTAAAGAATACGAATGTTAGTGTTAGTGAATATGAAGAGATACTGTGGAATTCAATTGGAGCAGACAATAAAAAATATCTACACTATTTTAATTAACATACATGCTGAAATTGATGAAACTAATCATTGTTTCTGAGTTTGTAGTCAGATTGGAGAAATATTGAAACTGAAAGTGATCATCTGACGAATAAGAAATTCGTAGAGAACCAAATAATATCTCTTTCCGAAATTTTGGCTTTGACTGAACTGCATGTTAGCCTTTTTCTGAAATTCATTAGAATTTTTTAGAATCACTGAAACTTTCAAATCAACCACATAACTTTGTTTCTTCAAATATCCATTCTTTATTTCCTGAATTTAATAAGAGAAGTTATGTATCCAAACCGGAAGTGAAATTGAATCAAAAATATTGCAGAGAAATTAATCGTAAGCATTGATAAAAGAGAAAAATACAATAATTGGTTCAAATATAAGAATATTTGGTGAAAAGTCTCTCGATGACTTGAATAACATACCCTAATTGTCTTCAGATAAATGAGGAAATATATCTCGATATATATTGTAATGAATATATTTGGTAGATTGAGTAACGTCCATGATTTCATTATGAACTTAAATTACGAATAATATTCAATACCCAAGATGAGTTCAGTTGCAAAATGTTACTACAATCATATAACCTTTTGTATTTTTCAATAATCAATGAGAACATTTTTGGAATAAAAACAAACAAATGCTCATTTTCATGAAAATATAGGCAGGTCTGAAATGAGAACGAAGGCTATCTCCATTCAGGAAGAAATAAGGGAATCCTTCCCATGAGTTGTGAATAACATTATGAATTCTTCAATAAATTCGATATCAAAGGTACACGCAGTAATTCGCCAAGTTCGGAAGTCACTATTCACAGTAAAATGCCAGCATAAGTATGAAAGAGCAGTGCTCTCGGGAGCCATATAGTTAGATATCGGAACTGTGGATTCGTCGGAATCATTCGTAGGTCCATAAACTCTTCGTAGTCCCGGAGGTGTGTGTAACCACCGGCACGGTAAAGCTCCGGAACCGAACACCACGCATATCCTGCACGAGCACGTGCTCATCAGCTACCCTCAGTGGCGTACATGTGAAGAAATGCGTACAAATGAAAAAGGGTCATTTGACAGTGGTAGTCTTCGAAATATGACTGACAATTTTTAACGTCTAGGTGAATAAAAAAAAAATATCCTCTTCGAACCCCTAAGCCTTTCTAGTAGGGGACAGTGTGCCCCCTACTGAAAATTGATGACCTCAACCTCATGAATTACCCTCACGAAAAATTAAAAAGATTTAAAACCTCATAAAAGAACTACGTAAAGTACACCCGATTGGATATAATGCTTCTAGAAGCATAGAATCACTAGATATTGAAATCTCAATAAAATTTGCATCAATTTTCTTCAGTATCTAGTATCATATAGTACAATTGATGGAGAATTTTCGTGTGAATCAGATATCGATTTCAATACTCAGATGGCAACAGTCATTCCAAAGTCATGTTGACGATAACAGAAGTTGGTTCAATTCAATGAAAATACACTGATACCAATTGTTGATATAGAAATAACATAATCGAAATAATATAAACACAATGTCTTGAGACAGCGGTTTTGTGAGGCTGTGTCGAGGGATCGAATTTATTGGATTGTTAGAGTATTGCCTAGACCTCCTTTAGTCTGATTCATTCACACAAGACTACCCTGTGATCCTCCCAATTTCAAGTTTCTTTAGGTATTCTATTCTTATCATACCTCAATTCGTATGTCAGATAAGATCGAGGTCGGATTACCGAGGGTCAACTGTATTCCAAATATATCATATCCCAATATAAAATCCTGACGATTCATCTTTTTGTCTATTCCATAGTTCCATCTTCTATTGCCTGGTAAAATATAGTGGTATTGTGTAAAAATAAAATTCGACCTGGTTGTTACCTCTTTGAAGGGTAGTATAATGGAGTATTCAAGTTTTAATAATAATAGACATAACAAAAATATTGCAATGAAAAAATTCGAATATAGATGAATAAATGAAATTCCGAACAAGAAAATCATGGAAATTGAAACTACGGCACTGACTCTAAGGTATACTCACGACATCTCTCTCTCTCTCTCAGTGAATGAAAAAACCGCTAAATGCCTCTTTGTCGTTTCTTAATGATATTGCTGCATCATATCTCATTAGATGAGTTCATACGAACAATAATGTTACAGTTTGAATCATTCATTCTGTCTGGCTTGTGCCGTATTTATGAATTGAATATAACAACCGAGATTATCTCGCCTATTTTTTCATACGGAATGGCTAATTACTTTCCTGTTGGAAAGAAAAATAAGACCATTACGGATATAATTGCACGAATTACGTATCAAATTTCATCACAAGGGATTTTTGTCGAGCTATATGTCCATCGAATACCAACTTGTTTGCACACTTCGATTTCCAAATATGGTATCCAGCATTCGCTAATAAACAATGAAAATATGCGGTGAAAGGGGCAGATATAGATATCACGGGTAGAATTCCTGAAACGCCGCCATACGATCTTGCGACAAGAATATCCGCATTGGTATGTTTTAAAGAAATTTCAAAAATCGGATAACACCTGCCATGTTTAGAAATCTGGAGCAACAACAACAAGGACGCAGTCAAAACTGTCTTGTGAAGTGGACACTGATGAAGGATGTGGATATGACAGAAATGGCGTTGTTTCAAGATTCGTGGATAGACGTGATATAGTTTCAGAAGTGCCCCCTGACCTGACACACATGACTGGTTGACATTCTTCTTGTGTCATTGCATATTTGCGTTGGCTCGTTCTCATTCTTCCTCTCGTCTTATGAAATAATGTTGATCATCGTACAGGATGATAATAAAATCAGTGTAGACATAACTTAGAAGCATTGTTGAGATCAGAATATCCATCATTATATTTGAATCGGAAATACAATATCCTCAAACCGTGAATCACAAGAAAATGGATCATATGCATTGATAGGGAAGAAGAGAATATGTGGAAAACCACGAGAGAAAAAATACGCTAGACGGTACCATTTTCAGACAGATTCTATTAAGAAGGCAATCAGATAGGACAAGAATTTGACGTTGGTGAGATTTTTTTTTAATTTGATGAGGTGACAAAGGAGTAAGGATAGCACGATGTCCCTGATAACATTTAAATAATTAAATAGAAAGTATTGTTTATGCAATCTAATGAATATGGCAGCATGGAAGACGATTTGCTAATGGAATTGAGAGTTTAATTCGTTCAAGTGTTTGTTATGATTGTTTATCTAGAATAGGCATCCAGTTTTTTCAGAAATGTGAATAATCATTTTTTTGAACTCTCCTTATTCCATTATTCCGTAAATATATCGACTATCCGTATCATTTTCTGGGCTGCCTCTTCAATCACAAATCATTCGTAATGATCTTTTTGATTTGAATGTCATATCTATAAATATGTTTTTATGAATAGTTCTGGGATCACTTTTGAAAACCCACATTTCAATCGATTCTTCCTGTTTACATAACTCATGCATATAACAAACAATGAATCATAGAGAATAAAAGTGTATGAGAGCTGATATGATATGGATAAAATCTCCCAGACGACTTCGAAATGGAAATCGGTGAGCCAGTGAATCAGATAATGAGGGCCGACCGTGATTCAACATATCGACGACGGCATCGATACAAAAAACAAAAGCAGCTAGTCCTAGCCACCCTTGATCGCTCTACAGTGACCACACACTAAACTGTTAGTTCACGGCGGTAGTTCACACGGCTCGGATGGCCGGTGATCCGAACTACCCTCGACCATGACCTACCCGACGTGCTTCTTCACGCTCAAGCCCACCCGAGTGCTTCCATACAGAAATACGCCATTGGGATGCTTTCGACAACAGGTGATGAAACGCTGAATGAATGAAATTCGTCAGACCTTCCCCAAGGACAACTTACTATGAAGAACCAGCCATAACGTAGAATTTTAAGGGTGTACCAGAGATGACACAAGATTAGGATTGAAGAGAAAACAGAAAATAGAAACTTTGTAAGCATGATGATCTCTAGTGAATCTTGAGATTTGCAATTCTTGACGACGCCAAACTGAGGTTCCTGGATTGACACCGACACATTTGAACGGCTAAATATCTTCACAGTTGACGAAGTCAAAACACCATTCCAACCATATTTTGTATGAAATTTTCGAACTGCGGCTACCAAGCTTTCATTATATTTGAAGTATGAGAACACGTTTCTTTATCATGTAACGCCCCATTTTTACTCAACCTGAATTTTGGCATAAATGGTTGCAAATTCGAATCTTGTGTTATTTTTGGGACACCTTTTGTGGACGATGTACAGTGTTTTCTTTCGATAACTCACCACACTCCTCAATTTTGAGTACAAAAATCTTCTGGTTCATAAAAACACTTCAGTTTTTGTTCGGAAGAAAAAGTTTCTTGTCATGTTGTTTCGTGGGTATTCATACATTTGGCTTTCAGAAACCATATCTCCAATAGAAATTTGGAAATGAGTTATGAGTGTGTAATTTGGAAAGCATGAACGCAAATCAACTTGTGAATTTTTGTTTGACAAGGTTATTTAGCTTTTAGTACATACATATGAGAGTGTAGAGGTATTTTTGAGGGTTAAGTGGTAGAGCAATTCAGTGAACGGATTAATCCAGAAACTGAACTGAACTTCGCCCTTTACTTTTGTAATGTAAGATACTATTATTCGAATTTACCTATTTTTATTTTGTCATTCAAAGGTAATAAAGACGTTTATTATTATTATTATTATTATTATTATTATTATATAACTATTTATGTTGAATAATACTTAATGCAAACTGACTATATGACATTTCATGAAGTTGGTTTATATCCATTTCATTATTAGAAATGATAATGTATTGGTTGCCCAAAACTTGTTCGAAAATGCACAAATTTGGAAAAAAAATGCCAAGGCAAAGTGAATCAACATGGTCAGATTGAATACATAGACTTTTCAACGCTTCTACCTTCTTGAGCAAGGGTAACAGGAAGCACTATAAAAAAATCAATGAAAACAATGCCAATGAAATAGCATCGATACTGTTGAAAATCTTCAGTATCAATGCTGTCAAAATAGAATATATTGGTGTTTAATCCAATAAGGGCTGTATCCTATCTGAATATTAACAATAATATATACAATATTTCAAGAAATAAATGTCTAATGAAGCAATGTTTTGCTTCTCATTAAAACTACAATGCCCTGATCAATTAAAAATAGATATATCCATCATACTATCAGTCTGATATATGTTATTGATGCATAAACAATAAAAAGGTGGAAGTATGCAGATCAAAAATTCAACATCATAAATGGTAGATATCTTCGAAAATACAATATTTCTACTTTGACTCAGCATGATTCAACATTTGTAAACAATAGACTGCGATAATAAAACATTTTAGATGACAATAATTAGATACCTTTGTTGGACCAACAGGAAGCTGTAATTATTTTATAACATCATCCATCCTGGCAAAGGTCAGACTATGACTTAATATTTTTTGAATAGCTTAATAGCTCTTACAACGAAATCAAGTACAAGGTCAATACCTAGAAACACGTAAAAAACTCGTAATTTTATAAATCATTTTTGATGGATCTATAATAAACATTTCTTTCCTTCTTCTGATTGATCTTCAAATTTCTGTATCAATTATTTAAACTTGAAAACTCATATACAGGCTGTCCATTTTCCAAATGTCACTACAGAGATCTGGCTTATTTTAAGAGATACGGAGTTGAGGCAAAGTTGAGAAAAAATTGAAAAAAACCATTCGACGATTCAAAAAATGTCGCAAATCCTTCATACGTATTTGTCGTGTTGATTTTCTTCGTTTCAGATATTGCCACAATTCAGAATTCTTATCTAAGCACACTTCTGATAATCTAACAACTTATGCGTATCTTTTATCGAAAAATCGAACATATTTGAGATTAGATCATTCTAGATCATTCAGGTTTTCTAAAATGAAATCAAAGTAGTAGAACTTCTTCGAGGAATAGTCGAACATTATAGAATTAGTCAGTGCATCGGTGGATGTGAATCAGTTCACTGTCGAAATGACTCTCATAATAATACTGATTCACAGTAATCAAAGTGTGGTTGATTTATTGCATTGGAAACTGTTTTTTTTTTTTCATTGAGAGAGTTAATGTTGAAAAACAATATTTTTTTCTGGATTTGACTGGATATATACTCGAAATAACCTTCAAATGACAAAAAATAATTGAAGTAAGAACATAAAAATATCATATTCATAGGTTTATATTTATATTTGGTGAAATAGGAAAAAAATCCGTATGCCACGTACAATATCAGAAATAGCTCAGAGCTTTCTTTCACACCTTACGCGTGGATGAATAATGTATGCAGAAATACAGCAGCCGAGTTCATCGAGATTTGTTGGATAAGTTCCGGCTATTCCGCACTTGTATTTATGGAGCAGCTCGGTCGGATATATTTATCGTGACGGAAATGATATAGAAGATGTTGATATAAGTACATGCATGTGTAAAAACAATTATAGTTTGTACTACATGCCGAGCAGTTGAATAGAAACCCGCGAAGAGATATCTAACACACATCTTGTTATGCCTGTTTTTACCTACTGGATTTAACGTCCGTTTTCTATGCTTGAGATTATTTAGTTGGGTGCCTGCCGTCACTTACAAGAGTGAAATATCCTATGACAATGTTGAAGTATCACAATATCCTTGTGTATAACGGAATCTTGATTACTTCGTTAAAAGTTCAGTGCTACAGCATGGATTGAAGGAATATTAAAATTTGCGGTTGGGACTATTTGACTACTGCGTATTGGAAAAAGTATTGCTAGTTGCTAGTTTGAATCAGATGAACCACAGATTCGGTTATGCTCTAACGTATACTTAATAGAAGTGTGAGAAAAAGTCCGTTTATTTATAGATCAATCTAGTATTTTCATTATTTCCCAGTTCCTCACACTGAAAAATAGGTATTTCACCAGAAGGTAATATAAAGTGGAATCAATTTATAATGGAAACACCAAGTACAATAGTCATACTGTATTATCGCAGAGTGAATGAATGAAACTTGATTACTCAGTTATTCAATTCAAGTTTGAATTACTGGATTTTATGATATAGTATCGATAATGAGGAACTCTCCTTCAAGATATGAATAGTGTCTCGTCCTCACCTAATGGTTGCCAAAATATCCTGAATGTCACCTTCTCAATACTCAATCACCACATTGGAATAATCTTTTCATTTATTTCAAGTTCAAGATACTAACAAAAAAACTACAGAAGCATTCACTAATCACAGACATTTCAGTGATCTGAGGAAGTATAGTGATAATCAAAAGAGATTCCACATGAAATTAGGAATTGAAGATTTGTTTCAAACCTAATACAATACATGTTATCACAATATTTATTGAAACTATCAGTATTGTAACTAGGATTGGCCTATTTTCAGTGAATAGCTTCAGGAACATGATAAGAAATCATGGATACTAAGTTCGTAGGTTGAGAAAAAGTTTTATTTCTATGATAATTCCATGCAAATGAATATCATGTACCAATTGAAAATCAATTCAACGTTCTGAGATCAGATATCCTTTTTTAATTCAGTTTTTATAAACATTTCATCCCAATGACTTCGTGCTTCACACATTCAAAACCCATGAATTGAATAACCTTTATTGAAATTGTTTTTCTTATACATTCAGCTATTCATATGTGATTGCTTGTTACGTGTAGAGACTGATTGAAGAACTCCTAATTCGATACGCACGTATAAAATCTCCTACAACCAAGATACTCTTTCATTATATCGGGATAAAGAGTGTACTCGATTTTATATAAATCGACTTTGTGGAAGATAATTATCTCAATCATTTCATCTCCTTCCTTGGTCTAACCCATCAACATTTCACATTATGATGTTACCACGCATACTTTTCTTTTGCTACTCACTCGTGAAAGCTTTTTGTCATATCTGAGTGATATTCCAACAAAAATGAATTCGAGATTGCTTCAAATATCGTGGATGTGGTGCCAAATTCAAAATACTTATCGGGAAAACATCGCGTCATGGCACTGACTTTATAATCAATCGAGTCAACACATGATTCCATTGATATATTAAACAAATATCCGTATTCTATACTTAAGAATAATAATCTGAAGCATAGTAATATCAAATTCTTGATGAGAGTTTCAAAAATGTGAATGTAGGTATTTGAAATATTTAGGTAACATTAAGGTAACTCGTGAAGTCATTCCATGGAAATATTCTCGAACCGATTCCTTTCATGTCATTTTTTATATCGGAAATTGTTACCAACATCGCAAAATCAGAAACCAAAGGCTGGGTTCATTATGTAGCTGCTTGTTCCTCTCACAATATGTCTACATTTTTGCAATAATTCACCAATATTCATGTTGGCTCTGATCCTTTCAATTTTTCATTACATTCGCGAAGTTCTTGCCAAACTCAATCCTTCTTATACGCGTTATTCGCCAGTTCTATTACTAGTGGAAAATAAATGGAATTATAAACACCTCAAGTTCTGTAGATTCACTAGGTGTTTGGGCCCCAATTTCGTAATGTTATTATTGAAAATGAAGAAACAAACATATCACCAAATGAGAGAAAATCCGAATGTAGACTTCAGAGGATGTGTATCTCTGAAAACCCTGAAGATAGTTTCACTTAAAAAAATCGCTCCATTCCATCTAACCAAAGAATATGCCAGACATACCTATCAAATCCAAGGGATGGATGGTGTTTTGAAATGAGTATTTCGGACATGGGAGTTGCGTCAACACAAGGTCCAAACAGTTCCATTCTACTATCAGTAGAATCAGAAAGCTATTTCGCATCTGTTGAATTTATTCGTTAATTATAGTGGTCGCTAATATATGTACATAAAAATGAGCAAAGTTGGTCAGTGGCAGAACGTTCCGGTGTCTGCTTTTAGGATGTAATAAAAATGATCTTTGTTATTTTAATTTTGTTCATTGTATCTCTCCCTTGTGTAAGTATGTGAAGTCTGGTTACCCCACGGTGATTACGAGATTGAATTTTGTATCAACTCTTTTCCACAAAAAAGGATCATTTACATAACCACGGAAATAAATGAAAGAAAAGTGTTGGTGCTCACGAAAAAGTATTCTGGATGAAAATGATACCACTTCCTAGGCTACACAAAGCAGAAAATAAATAAAGAGTATTCAATCTCCACTTTCAATGATTATCACATTGAAATAAAACATGAAAGTCTCGCAACTAAAATATATAAAAGTTTCAGTTGACGAAATATATCATGGATCAATCCAATTATTTTGTAATAATAACATTGACATCATTATTCTTGAAACCATCAATTCTCTGGCACAAACCCATCAAATGATTTCAAACCGTTCTGCAACTTCAACATGATTGACGTCATCAGTAATCGAACCACTTCATTTGAAGCATGAGCACTCTAGTTGAATAGAAAGTAACCTCAAACACTTGATGAATTGCATGTGCAAATGCAGAATACGGAGTTTTATTATAACGAACAATAGGTATCAATTACCTGAAGTATATTTGATATGAATAGAATCATTCGAACAGAATATTCCTTTCTTGTTATGTTTCATAACGCATATCATGTAATTGTCATATTGTTATGATAGACATGTTTTGGGTGCAACAAAGACAAGTTGTTGTTTTTTATTCGTTTACGAGAAATAACTTATTTAATGTTATATATCGTGAAAGCTTTCTGAATTGTGAATAATATATCGTAAATAGTTTATGTCAAAGAATTCGCAATCCGCCAAATGATATTCAATCGACAGTTAATCAGCTGAATTGAAAAAAAAATATCCCAAATGAGGAAAATTGTTATTTTCTTACCATGATTGAGAAGTGGAATAAAAGGAAGTTATTTTAGAAGGAGGAATAAATGATGATGAAAGGAGTTTTCGATACGGGTAACAGCTGTCATACACGTAAAAATTATATGCAAGTTACGCCTTCAATAACACAATCTCTCCTTCTTTTGTTATGACATACAACTCATAGTGGTCCCGTATTCCTAATCACAACTTTTGTCATGATCTTAATGCCAAGTTGAGACTGTGTATATCAATGCAAGTATTTATAGATGATTCGGACTTCCAGATTTCATTTTATTCGATCGATCAAAGTTTCAAATCTCACTGACACCTCTACATAGATACTGAACAAAGGAAGAAGTACAGACGATACAGTTTTCTACGTATATTCAATTGCAGACGCTTCAGAAGAGTTCCCATTTCACCACTATACCAATTAATTGTCTGGGTTACAACTTTTTTTGAACAAAAAAAAGTCAGGAGTCAAAAATCATCTCATTTTCTTCTTCTACCTTCCTTCTGATATTTCTATAACTACTACAGTAAATACTCAGTAGTGTCGCAACTTATACAATAATCGACTGTCGTTCATGATGATCATCGGTACCTACTAAGCCTGCACTAAACGTCTCTTCATCTTCAAGATTGAACATCGATGATGATGATCGTCATGTTACAATCAAGGTTGATTTTTCGATAAAACGCTCCTGTCATGTCCTTCCTATTTCTCGAAATACTCGATTGATGTAAGCATGAAGAGGATCTTAACAAATATTGAGGACATCGATAATTTCACTTAATTAATGAACTTTCTTGTTACGTTCCATCCGCCCATGTCAAAAGTATGTGAATGTAACGAGGAACAAGAGTACTATTCTCGGCACTATTCCTGATAAGTAAATAGAGGAGGTGTTGCTATGTCGGGTTACAATGACTATATTTCACTTTACTGAGCAATTCGTTAAACAGAGACAATAACGTTACTTTCACAAACATAAATCATTGCATATTGTGTTCGTTCGGATCTCCGTCGTCTTGTCTAGTAATTCATAGAAGGTGGATTGATTGTTTATCCCTTCGAGTGCTGGGTCAATGAGAGAGTTTAGATTGGAGGAGGTAATAGCAAAGTGTAATTGATATCGATCGCATATATTGCGCTAAAATTAGAAGAGCAGACTAATGTCATCCAAAATTTTTTTGCCAAATAAAAAACACGACAAAAGCTACTGACTGTAAAAAAACATTGTTTTGTTTTGTGTACAGATATCGATCTCGAATATTGAATAATAGATTTGTCGAAAAGCCATCGAAAATACTACAGAATGTTCACGAATATAATATGGATATAGAAAGGAATAATAAATAAGATATAAATAAAAACGAATATTCTGGGAAGATCCAGCAATTCGAATTGTGTGATGAAATCAGTGAATTTCTTATTCATCTCATAAACCAATTAAAACTTGAGTCACTTCCATTCCATTATGCTCCACATGAAATTAATGATACAAAACTGCAATTTTATTTCCAACTCGAAACTAACCTTGCGTATCATCATTCTCCTTCGGAAAAATAATGTGTTGCATTTACATTTTTATGAACTGATCAAAATGAGCAACACCTTCTGTTGGACCACATTTCGTAATAACGACACAGTCCAGTGATATTTTTTCGTCCATTTTTCGAAAAACTGATACAATAACATAATTTAATGGTGGTTGGAGCACCACGAAAAACTTCGCTATGCAGATATCCGACACATTACAATGGCAATAAAAAGTGAATTGAGGACAATAAACTCGACTTTATTATAATGCTTCTACAATTAAGACACCCATAAATAGAAAGATATAAACTGCAACACCGTTACGTTGGGAAAGTGGGGGAGAGATGAGACAACGAGGTAGAATTGCTATGAGCAAAAAGTTTGTTCATGAGTTCGGGATTGCATATTACGAACTACAGCTTGAAAATTGCAAACAATTCAGAATTCACAGGATTCCGATTTCCCATTTCGAAAGGAGTGACATGAAAACCTCACTAAAAAAGAGCAAGGTAATCTGATTTGGTATACAGACGGATCAAAGACCGAGCATGGTTTTTGGTGCGAAAGTTTATTTTCCCTTTTTAAAGAAAAAACACTTATATGCACTTGGTTAACATACTTCAGCGTTCCATGCAGAAATTTTTGCAATTCTTCGTTGGGCAAAATCATGATCTGAAAAGGCCCTGACGAAAAAAGGAATCCATATTCATTCGGATAGATGGCTAGCCTCAAAGCTAAAGTTGAACTGATCTGAGTACATGGACACAGTAGGATAAAAGGCTGATGAACTAGCTAGGAAGGGCTCAGCTGCACTCTATCTTAGTCCGGATCCAGTTCTTGGCATGCCTAAAAACAAACTGAGGATCTGCATCAAAAGATGAATCAAAATACTGCAAAAAGTATCCTGCGAATCCCAGGACAGGAAGATTTGAGAAAAAAAAAACAGTTATGGGTCCTTGAATTCTCTCATGAAAATTCTTTTTCAATCATGAATGTATAAAAAAATTCTTCATACTCATCATTAAATACGATTTTGACACATGACATATCTTGTGCGTTATAAGATCTATATTTTGACGAAAATATTTGTTCATTTTCGAATTATTCGACCCAAAAAACACTTAGTCAATAATTCGACATTGAACAAATGAATACTTCCTGAGGTAATCTATGCTGAATAAAGGTCGAAAATGTATTTCTTTGTTGTAAGATTTCATCAAATATACCACCTGTCCGACAATTTGGTTACATCACTAATGAAACCACTGGAAAATGAACTACATCAACAAATGTTTCCACTTCCAATGGAATAACTATGGTACAATGACGTGCAATTTCTTCTTTCATTTCATTCAGCGGATTTCATGATTTGACTTGACAAGTTCATATTCTTCTATGCTATGTGAGCAAGGAATTAGTGACATTTTCGATCTGGATACTTTTCCTCCATTGTTCGGAGAGTGACTTATCGGCCGGCTAATCTGAGGCACGCAGAAAAGTGACAAATAGACGTGAAATAGTATGAATAGTCGCCGACCATAAAGAGAGTGGACAGCGATGGATGTGAACGTCAGCTCTTTGCTTCAATCAGAGTCTTACATCTGCGGAGCGTTAAGCTTGCGCACGAACATCATTTGTCTGTGATTTTTGCAGAAAAAAATGTTTCGTGATCGCCGCATCAGATTTAATCGATACCACGCGAAGAACAGGAAAAATGCAAGCGGTCTTCTGGCTAGCGCACACAACACTATTTGCTTTCTGATTAGCTATCAGAGATCCCGATTTTGATTGCTTTATTTTTGTAACAACATTCACGAGCTGATCAAATATATCAACGTGCATGTTATATCAGTGGTTTCATTTGGAATCTATCGCCATGCCAAGATCAGAGATCTAGAAATGAGGAAAATTATTTATACACATAACTCAAATTAACCAGAGTCCGAAAAACATCAGAAAACGGTTCAATTTCTGACTTTTTAATAGCAGTGCTGATTTTTACTAAAAGCAAACATATTTTTCCAGGAAGAAGAATGTGATGATTTTCAATCTTTCTGAGAACGGAAATAATCAAGAAGACAAGGTAACCTGTACAGACATCATCAAATCTATTAATGCCAACATCGCCTGTGATGATCTGAAGATGTTTCGAATAGGAAGATTAAATGATGACAATACTAAACCCAGGCCTTTAAAAGTAATTTTTGCATCCTCTGAGAGGGCAAATGAAATAATATTCAATAACAAACATCTAAAATCCATAGAAAGATTCAAAAACCTATTCATTACCACTGACAAAACTCCATACCAAGTAAAACTGTATCAAGACATGAAGAAACAGTTGGCCGTCCGCATGAGTAATGGTGAGTCAAATCTCAAAATTAAACATATCAATGGAGAGCCAAGAATCGTAAAAAACCTCTAAGCTCGTCTGAACGGGAGTATCTCATCAATGTAAACTGCTATCATCAAAACGTCAGAGGTCTCAATACAAAAACAAACGATTCCTACAAATCTGTCGCTGGATGTGATTTTGTCAAAATATGGTTATTCGAAGACATCTTATGATTATGTCTTCAAAGAATTAGTTTTCATGATTACCTTTCAGCATATGTTTTTTTAAGAATTTTATTCTAAACGTCCACGAACTGAGAGACTTTCAGTACTCCTAAAATACTTTCATGATACACGAACTCGAATACAATCATGAGGTATAATATTCATTTGACGCGCAGAGTAAACCATTGGAAATAACATAGATTTAGATCTTTAGAACTTCTCATGTAGGAATTCTCTGTATAAACCGATTCACAATCAACCAAATTCTTTAGCAGAATTTAACTTCTGAATTCGAATCTGCATTCAACTAAAGTTTCTGGTTTTCTGAATCCCCGTCAATTAGCGTTTTCGGAATATGGTCTGCAATATCAAGCTATCGTCAACATCAGCTATGCAAGTCAACTGTCATACAGGTCCAGTCTACCTGTCGTTCTGTGAGATACTGAATAATGACATCCTGTGCCTCAGGATATGAGAACGACAAAACCGTCAAGTCACATCCGTGCCTCTCTGTCTATTCGAAAACATTTCGAACGGGGTGAATTTTTTCAAATCTTTTATAATTTAAATGGCCCTAACGTGCACATCCTGGCCAGCCATGAAGCGAAAAGTAAATTCTTTTTCTCCGGGCGATGCGACACACGAGGGCCGCACAGGGCCGGCCAGTTCCGGTCGAGATTGGACACGACCATTCAGAAGAGCCGGCCACTGTGACGGTACTTCCGTCCAGCGTTGCCAGTTTCAGAGACTTTGCCGGTGTCAAGAGATGTAAAATCAGAAGAAATTATGGATTATCAAAAACTCGTACCAATATATTTCAATAATTCCACGAAAAGTATTTTTTGGGCGATAGAAATTCCTGAAAACCATGAAATCATAGAGAGTTGTGTATTTTTTTCAAAATCATCTGATTTCTTGAAAATTTGCAAGAATATAAATACAGGGTCGCTGATATGTATGGAAACGGTCGATTATTTCCTAAAGTAAAATAGCTAGCGAAAAATGTTAATATACAAAAGTTGTAGGGTTTTTCAAAATCCATTAAGTTAATGAAAAATTAAGTATACAGGATGAGTCAAAAAGTCAGGACGAAACAAAGTTGCTTTTTCTCTAATGGGATGCCCTGTATATTATTCCACATTTCAATTCTGCTCGAAATTCTGAACAAAATTGATGAAGCGCTTCATTTCCTAAATTCAACCGATTTCGAGATATCGAATTTTGAAAATAACTTTTTACTACTCTCAAATTTATTAAAGAAAAAGCACGAAATGATGCATATTTATTATGAAAGTCACAAAAGGTGCAGTATGTGGATATTATGATTACAATTTGATTATAATTTTTTTACAGAAAATAAAAAAAGCATAATTGTTCAGGGTTGATTAAAATGCAATTAAAACAATAAAATGTATTTTTTAATGAATCGATATCTCGAAATCGGTTGAATTTAGGAAATGAAGCGCTCCATCAATTTTGTTCAGAATTTCGAGCAGAATTGAAATGTGGAATAATATACAGGGCGTCCCATTAGAGAAAAAGCAACTTTGATTCGTCCTGACTTTTTGACTCATCCTGTATACTTAATTTTTCATTAGTTGAATGGATTTTGAAAAACCCTACAACTTTTGTATCCTAACATTTTTCGCTAGCTATCATACTTTAGGAAATAATCGACCGTTTCCATACATATCAGCGACCCTGTATGTATATCAGTAGAGTTCGATAAAAGATCGCACAAATCTTCATGTAAAATCACTTTAAACTACTTTCAATCATTGATAATAACTAGAAATCACAAGAAATCACTATAAAGCCGTGAAGATCACAAAAAATCGCCAACAATTCGTAAAATCATTCGGTAATACTTAGAAATTACTTGAAATCACTGCACTTTCGTAGGGATATCCAAACATGATATTAACAAAAATAGCACTCGTGGAATGATTCCATATCAATTACTACATCGATATTCAGTTGAGTGTTGTTATTTAATGTTTGTTAACTCAGTCGTGGTTTATGTTATTCAATTCAGCACACTTTTCTGATAATTATTGGAATATCGTGTATACACTGAAATAACTGATAGGTAGCTCTATTTCTAGATCTGTTTAATGAAACAACATATTTGACAGATGGATGAACCCACTCTCTTTTTTATTTTTAATCCCCAGAATCATTCGTGGTATGTGCATGAAACCACCTGTAGTGAATATCGAGAGGAAAAAACATCTCATAGATAAATCTTTTGGAGTTCCATTGTCTCGATTGCAATTCGAATAAATATTTGAAAGCGTTGATTAAACCAGCGCATACATGAAGTTTTATGCAAGAATCGACAGAATAACTCTTCGAATGTCATACCCGGCAGCCAATCCACGTGTTCGCGAGTCATATGAGTAATCTGCCTTTACTGTCAGTGGTTTTGGTTTATGTACTCATGCCCGCCTGCAGCGTACAACTTTTTATCGACTCACACTAATTATCGTGGACACGGCTTTATATCAGTATGCTGATGTCCTTTGGCACTAACACTACAAAAATTCATATTTACAACCTGTGTGCATATTCCTTTCTTCGATGGAAATTACGTGGGCTGTTTGGAAATATCGGAATTATGTATGTTACAAAATGAAAGAGATTCTTTCAAATTTACAGAACCCATAGAATGGACCTGTCTCATGGACTGCTACCCTCTCAATTTTTTGGACAAATTATTCGAACAACTTTATTCTTCCAGGAAGTAAATGGAGAATATTTTGGAATTCCTAACATGCAGACCAATTGCATCAAGTGAAAACTTTAATTTCCATCATCATTTGGATTCTAGCTGTCTAGTAAAGACAATTTTCGTAACAATGCCAAAATTCCTTCAGGGCTTTTACTATATTGTGTAGTAAACTATCGTTCATAATTCAATACTAATCACACGTATCATTTTATAAAGAAGTTACCCTTGATAATTCGGATCTGATGTGAGTATGGGTTTGTAGTGTTTCTTTCTCCTTCAGCTCTCAGTATTACTGAAGAATCAGTTTTGTAGTATGTACTGTGGTCGTGATTCATTGTTTATCAATGTTTGGTGTACGCTCGAAAAAATATCTACGTCAAAAACTGAATGCGTGCGTAGCATTAGCGACAATATGTTTCAAAATCATGTATTAATGCGCATTAGCATGTTAGTCTCTAGAATCATCAGATGTGAAGCAACATTCCTCTTGGGTTATCCAGGTCATCTGACGGTCATGACAGCGGCACCCTCACCTTTTCTCCTCATTCTTATTTTACCTCTTAGGCACTGACCGCACCGATGCATTTTATCGCCATTTATGAACAGGTGTTTATAACCTTCCGATGAGATTTCCTTATCGAGGTTGCAGATTCAGTTGGACTTTTCCTGACAGCTTCTTTCCGTTCAATGATTTGATACTTTCGACAAAGATTCATGAGAACTGTCGAAGGAGAAGGGGAGTTTTCAGGATAGTTATTCCAGAAGATTTTCTTCTTTTCACGAATTGCGAATCAGAATTCATATTTTTGTAGTTAATAATATGAAGCTTCATCTACGATACTATAATTGTTATACTATTGGTGGAGTGTCAGTTATTCCAAGTACTAGTTCTTCTGAAAATGTCCAACTCACGATTGACTCATAATTATACGTTTGGATGTAGACCCAGCGAAATTGACGAAGAAGAAAAGTAAATTGACGTAGGAAACAGGAAGGATATCGTAAGTTTTGTAACGACTTTACCACCACCTGGCAAGTTCAGAAACCGAAACGAATTTATTCCTATTCTGCGGGAAAGCACTTGTATGCCTGGTTCACAAGGGTTGGTGGAAATGGGACAAATGAATAACGAGACTCCTGTGAGTTTTCGTCGGAAAATTTTTGTTGGAAAATTTGGTCTTTATTATACAATTTTTTTCATTTATGAAATATCATATATGGAGATATGATTATGGAAGAAATGTCAAATATTCCGGTTAATCAATTGATGAAAAACTACCGGTACGAAATCTCATCACAACAGAAAATTGGGTTTTTTGCCAATTTCAGGAGAAAATATGATTTTAGATTTTTTTTTTCATTTTTGAACTATTTGTGATTATTTATTTTTCGTTTTTACTATATTATTACTATATCTTGTTGATACATTCAGGCATAATTGATGATATTAACTTTTTCACTTGAAGATAATTGTTGAGTAATACTTAACATTATGAAATTGTCAAAAAGCTGTTGAGAAAAGTGAGATATTTGGCTGTCAAAATATTATATTATAATTTTATTAGTTTTTGTTCCATGATAATTAGTAGTTTCAAGAAAAATATGGTAAGTTTCTTGTCTCTATTGTTGGTTGATCACTCATAAATATTTTCACTGAAACTAAGTCAAAGTAGTTGAAATTGTGTGAATAACGTTACGTAGAATGTCAAAAGGCTGTGACGAACACTTAGATAATAATTATTTATAATGATTACAACGTGATTTCAATACTCTTGAGACATATGCCATTATTAAATCCCAAGAGATTTGTAGTGAGTTTTCATCAAATTCCTTTTTAATGTTTCAAGAATTGTGTATTTTATCAGTCGTTCCTTCGGCAGTCGAATTCTGAAAAATTTAAATATCTCACAACCTACTCGAAAAAGTGACTGCTCCGATTTGAAACAATATATTTCTTTGGTCAGGTAGCATATACACCCGGATACAAGAAAATTGAACTAAAGAAAACAAAACATCCTCAAGGGTTATCCAATTTTTGTATTGCCCATATGCATATACTTCATGAAACATCATCTTGGTATGAAACATAGAGCCAAATTGTTACATTATACGAAGGGAAGATCGGGAATGGAGTCAAAAAAATGGCATCGAAGCAATCATCAAACTATTTTCTTGAATAGAATTTGTTTGTTTACCAATCCCTCTGTATAAGGAGTCACCTATATTCAGCTGTATTGAACAATGTAATATTATGAAAGAGAAACGAACAAAAATGATTTATATGGACAACTGTGGAATATTTTACATGGACAAAGGCTCATTACCCGACTAACAGAGGCCATAAAGATCATAAGTGAAATATAAGTAGTTACCTTTTACTTCATGAACATAACTTATGCAACCATGGGTTAACGCACTGCATCATCAACAACAGTATTTTATTCACACGAAACTAATATCGATATCAAGTTTGGAAAAATTGCATTAACTAGAAGCTTGAACGACATTTTCTGAATTTTCATATTTTACCAAATATTAGTGGTTATTGAGTCATAACATCAATTCTATCGAAACTAAATGAAACTTCATTAAGTTATACCAAAGTCATGAGACCAAATTCATATTCAATTGAAAAAGTCTTCTTCAGTATAGAGCCATCATTATTTTGTAATTCGTTCATTTTGATTCAAATCGAATGATCTAAACTAAATAATTTATTTCTTTGTTATGTATAGATTATCATCATCATCTAAGAATTTGACTCAGTGTTATCTCAATCAGTCCAAAAAATAAGCCGTGCATCGTCAGTAACGTTTGAAATGTAATTAAAATCACCTGTTTGAATAATAAATACCGTAACAACAGGTGTCAAAATGGCGGCAAGGGGTGCAGCACCCTTCAAACGTTTTTAGTGTATGCACCAGTCCGTGTAATGATAAAACTGTCGATAATTGAGTTTTTCATGGTATCATCGTTTTTTAAGCTTGCCATATTTGAGCTAGTAGTGTAGAATTCGAATTGATAAACATATTTCTGCTTGGTCCAGATTTTTCAATAATTGATTTCGAGTTTTCCCTGTATCTGCTCACAATTGGATAAAAAACTATCAACTTCATCGATTGAAACTCGTACCTCCTGGTTTTGAATCTTAGACATGAAAAGAGAATGATCTCTAAATTTTTTGAGTAGATCGATTATTTTCAAAAATCAATTTGGTTTCTTTGGAACATACGAAAGTTAATTCTCAAATCATCCTCCCAAGCTAAAGAGGTCCTGATGAATTATGTCCTTATAACTGATATAATAAATTACACACGACACGCCGTATCATATCATTTCACTGCAAGAAATTATTGTTGCAATCTTAGCGAAATGGTAACTGCACTTGAGACACAGGTGTCAACTTCTGCTAACACGTTAAATAATATTAATTTCGTACATACGGAAGTTGAAAGCGTGAGAATTGGTGTAATTAAATTAGCTCTTCAAGTGCACGTTCATCCTGCTGCAAACATTTTGTATCCTAATGATATCAACCTTAAATCTACCAACGTTGTCTTCTACTACATCAGTTACCGATATCAATGATTTCAAGAATCTGTGTTTCTTTCATTTAACAATTAAACGGAGCAATTCAAAGGACATAATTACATTTTTATTGCAGCCTCGAAAGTATTGTTGATGGACTCACAAGTTCCCTGTACCAGTAAATCTTGGGGATCTATCAATTGTGAATACTTCGATTTGCGGATTAATCTCACAAACCTAACCCTAAAAGTCTCCACAACCAAAGTTGTGTTTCATGAAAAACATAACGATGAATAAAACAATTCAATCTTATTGTGTTCTCACCTTCGTTTCAACAGTCATTTGGAATTATTGGATATTTCTTGAGTTAACAAATTTCCAATCAATACAGAAGTCATCCGATATTAAGAAGCGCAAGGTGTACAAACCGTCTCAATTGAACATAACACAATCTTGAAATCAGATCAATTTCACGTTATTGGTGCATGGAATCACTATTACTGATTCTTTTTGAGTCTCCATTTGATGTTATTTCGAGCTTGAGGATTGTGATTCTCCTAAAAACTAATGTGGAAACTTACAATATTTTGAATTTCAATCAGGAGTTTGGGAGATCACCCTGAGCATACTCTCTGTTTCTTCTTCTGTTCAGGTTTGGTAATGGAGATCAGAACATCCTTCAATAACGCTGGATATTCTTGAATCAATGAGAAACATACGTAGATGGTATCAGGTGTCTCCATGGACACAAATTAGATATCTTCATGTTGTTCTATAATTACAGGAACGTCTCGTTCGAGCTTATGAGCATCCGTTTTAATATATTATGACATTTGATATATTATGCAACGCAATTCGCATGTGCTTTCATCGTCTTCACCTGGTGATTATTTCTGTATTTCTGTTACCATGGGAACGAGACCTCGTGTATTTCAAAATCTTATTAGCAATATCGACGCAATTTTCTCAAAATAGTTTTACGGATGTCAGAGGAATATAGATAACTCGTCTCGTGTGCACACCTGTTGCTTCTGACATTTTTGCGAATTCCTAGCACAACTGCAAGTCTGGTACTTGATACAGTCTTCACCGCCAACTCCTCTCGAGTCGTGTATGGAAACACGATCGGTCATTACACTAATTTAAATTTTTCTGTTGATTATAGTTTGTTGGCACTGGTTTTTTCGGCAAGAAAATATCAAGAACCTTGCTCTTTAGATAGGCGTTGGTAATATTTTTGTTAAATTATTTCTCGGATCATTGTTTATATAGAGAATTCAGAAAAATGTGAGATATATTTCTATTTTTTACAAAATAAAGAAATAGAACGATGAGTTCTTTTATAATCCTTGTCACAAGAAATGTCATGGAAAATTGTGCAGAATTCGAAATGCAAATTCTGTAAAGAAATGATTATTTACATTTTGGTCATTGATTTCGTGAATGCATCTTCCATATATCACACTCAACGTTTTAAGTCTCATTTCAGATTAAACAACTGAAAATAGATTTTTTTGTTTTATGACTTGCACGCGTAATTAATTAAATGAAAACAGATATCAGAAATAGAACATCGGTTCATTCATTTCCTAAAAAGAAGAGTATCTGTTTGAACTTCATAAATCAGTGTTCATTATAGATAATGTTGAACTTTTGACCACCAAAATAACTTCTGATGAAATAAAGAAACAAGGATTATTTAGAGACACTACTTTGAGGTTATTATCCCATTCAATTCAAAAGATCACTTCGAGTTTTTCGATAATAGATAATGATATTCATTGTGGGAGAATCTGTGAGCAGAAAACATAATATTATGACATTTTATTTCAATAAGTTCTATCTGAATCTTGTATTGTCTATCAAAAATAACACCACTGATATTCACGCAACTATCCTGAATATTTTGAGAAATTGTTTGTTATACATATCCATATTTTTGGGGATTAATGGATATTTTGATGGAACAGTTATAATGTTCAGGTGAATATTCTTCCTTCAACGATCTGTCCGAACTCAAGCCACTTCTTTATCGTGTTAGTATCATGCACAACAGCTATTCAAAAACAAATAACAACCACTGCACTGATATAGAATCAAGCAAGAAAAACACAACTACCTCTTTCCATACAAAGTCAGTACGTGATATGGGTGCTAGGGGTCACTGGATATCCATGCTAATTATGGAAATGAATAACTTTGAAGTATGTACGATAGCATTAGGATCATAAAACCTTCTTCTTCATCTACGCATACGAAGGAAACACTCGTGCTCGAAAAATCTAATCTTCATTCGATTACTAACGTGTCAAACAACAAAACGAATTTCAATACTTATTTTATAGGAAGCAATTTATCGTGTAAATGCAGCAGAAATCCACCAATAAATATGCATTTTACGCTGCCATTATAAATTAGAACAAAATGCAGTGATTATGCGGGTTTGGGAATTACTTCTCGGAGATGCAAGCCGTAAATGTAGATTTGATATGCGAACACTCTAACGACCTACAAGGTCGAAGGTCAAACGTGGGAATCCCGTATGAACAAGTTCTTCAACAGAAGTTGGTGTTGAATGCGGCTCTACGTAATTGTTTTGTTATATTTGCATTCTAGGAACCATCAACAAATTTTGGTGTGACATTCATCATCACACTGAAAAAGGGATTTACTATAGATATCTATACGTAACGATGAAAATTCTTCTAAGAACGGTCCTCACATATTTCTGTGATGATTTGATGATATTTCGCTTTCTAAAAGAATTAAATCAGATGTAGAAGAGACAGGCCCAGTCAACCAGTTTTGGTTGCAGGGAAGTTGTAGGGAGTTACCATCGTGGAAATGCGACTTCACAATATTGATATAAAAAACTGCAACCAGTACTTACTGGGGAGTGTTTAATGTCCGCAACATTGTATATCACTGGTAATTATCTAATACATCACAATGTGGATGTGTGGAAGGTACCATGAATAGCAACATTGCGACCTCGCATTTTAGCACTTATTGGAAAGATTATTGAACCAAATGAGCTTTCAAATTACGTCTTCCGTTGAAGTTATATTCATATGTAATTTGGTAATTTCCATCGTGGCACTAATTTTGCTCTGATTTGAAGAATCTCGATTTTTCGCAACATTCATCTTTTCTGCATACCCTAAGTATGATAGATCGCTGAAATCAGCTCTCCAGGGAGAATCTGGAAATGCAATAAAATACTGGGTGTTCCATAGCAGAAAACATAATTTTGATATGCCAAAACATTTCTGGAAATCCTGTATATCTCAATATAATTCATAAATGTGGCCTTCATCAATATACAAACTACTGAAGTGACAATAACTTCAAAAGTTTTCCTGTTTCGCTATGAATCTCTGTCGCGCTAGTCCTGAGCCACCCAGTAGGTATACTCAGAATCATCAGCAAGCAATAAAACACATCATATGCCTGCTCTTCATATTGAATCTATTTTTTATTCTTAAGGGGAAATAATTGAACAATTATTATAAAATACTGATCTGTATTGTTATGATTTGAAATATGATGAGTGAATATGGAATGAAGAAGAATGGAAAATTGATCACAATACATTATACAAGTTCCTTGTTGGATTGTTTTTGATGTGTTGCTGGTTTTTTCGCTTCGCAATCTGAATTTTTTTTTTAGCTTTTATCGGTTTTTCACAGCTCAGAAGGAAGTCAGTGTGGCTTGTTCATGTTCAGCATGACATTTCAGGAGATGTCAAACTCCGTCTCAACCTATAAATTTTCAAAATTCATTTCAGAACCATCATTCGAAATTCCATCACAAAATCTATTTATTTGAAATAAAAAACATCCTGTATATGATTTCGGACACAAACTTAGAAATGACGGATCAATGTCAGCATTCAGTGAATTTTGGGATCTAAAATCGGGGTGGAATAATAAAGGAGCAACAAGAGTATGTCTATAATGACTATTTTTTATTGTAAATATATTCTCATCATTCATCAATTTAGAAATGGAAAATAAAATGAGAAGTGTTGAATAAAACATGGAAGTCAAGTGACAAACTATCATGAAATGAAGTGATTATTTAAAAAAAAGGAAAGAGGAGGGTTGCCAAGGAAAAGTTTGTGAGAAAAAAGAAAATTTGGAGATAGTTTGTGGTTGATAAAAATTAGAGAAGAAAAAGAAGTTGATCCTGGAAAATCATAAGATAAAATAGCAAAAATTAGTTAGAAGAGAAAGAAAAGGGAAGTCCATGGACTAGAAAGAAAAATCAAGCAAGGAAATTAAATTACCTCGAGTTCTCCCACAACAATTCAGAACGTGACAGTCAGGAGGCAGTAAAAGGGCCAAGGAAATCTATTCCTGAAGGAAGAAAAGACTCAAAAGGCACATTTAAGTAAAAGTTGTCTTTTGGAAGCTCCCAGTTCATATTACAAGGGTAATATTCACTTTAAGAAAAAAGACTCAAGGTATTACTCGTCCATTTCACAATTCCAAGTCAAAATTGAACGAACTCTATTTCTTTTATGCTGAACTTTCATTGAAAACAATAACTTCACATAACTTCATTCACTGCTGTCTGTATTTCCATTCCATCATAGCAAGTAAGTTGTCGCAGGTTTTTAAACTTGTTACCAGTTATTGTGTGTAATATATCACATTATTATACTTATGATGATTCAAATAATGGATTGTCAACTGAGAATAATATTAATAGAAATTGAGTTGTTTTTTTTATAGTTCAATACTGTTCTGAACATCATATCATGTTATATTTCTTATCAAATTATTGGAAATTTCTATATTCTAAATTCAGCTTTTATTGTAGAGAAATATGTTTCTGAGTATTGAAAACAGTTTATTCATGTTTGTTGTTCCAAATCTACGATCCTCAGAATCTTTCACAACAAAAAATCTCCGACAATTATTTTCGATTCCTTGAAGGTATTCTAGAAGGTAAAGCATTGAATTATCATTTCTAGAAACTCAATTAATGGTAGGACCATCCAAAAATTCTGCAATGTACCATTAAATGTGGTCCAATTCATTCAGTAATGCAGTCCAATTATTCAACTAGAATGGCAAACCTCACACCTAACGGTACCATCTGCATGCGATTATGTTAACTCACAATATAATAATTAACACTATAATTTAAACGCAAGATGGACATTAAGATTAAAGCCTAGATGCCGTGTACTTGTAGCAAAAAGAATTTGAATCTCAAATTGCCATATTCAAATTACGAGAACCGTTAAGTTGATCAGAAAAGAAAGTCAGATTGTGAACCTGGCTGAAATTTGAATAATTCCAACACCTTATCGATAAGTATCTTTCAAACAAATGAACATAAATGATTTCCATACCAGTTCAAATGTGACAAAATGTAACAACCTATAAATTATATGTTCATGTTCAAAATGATTTCCATTGATTCCCCCTTGGTATAAATACTCACTAATGACTGCAAAAAAATAAATGAAGAAAAAAGGAAAATGGTATGACTTCATTCATCGAATTGTTGAATTCAATCTTCTCATTCTCATTAATCAAAATATTTACGTTTTCTATGGTTATGACTGTAGTATGTTTTTCGTATTGTTATTGTACACCTATTATATTCAAATAAAATTGGAATATCCTTCATCAGAATTGATATCTTGTCAACTTTCATAACGTTTTGATTGAAATAGAACATAGATTCAGTTTGGAATTTTGTGCTAGAACGAATATATTCGTATGCACATTTCAAAAGCAAAATTATCGTTAAATGTTTGTTTAGATATTTGTAGCATCTTGAGATACGACTTCAGTGTGCGTGTCATAAAAATAAGGCGACGCCACAAGTAGCTGGGCGATATTAATTTCCGAGAGCAATCAAAGTCGATTTTGTCGGAGGGCGAGGTGAATTGTGTGCTCCACGGTCTGCCGGCCAACTATGACCCGAGCACTTCCTGTGGGGCACGTGCTCCTCGTCTTCTTCTTTCTTTCTCCATCGTGGCCGCGATCTCGCCTTCGGACAATATCTTCATGAACAAATCGCATACCTCCGATGCGGTGCTGCCATTATTTTACTTGCGGGAGTGTCAAGAGGGCAAAGCCGTATGTACACGAGACCGGAAGATGAATTCGTAACCTTTATAATTTCTGAAAATCAATTATGATTTGAAAATATTCAATCGAGTCAATGTAATTCAGGTTGTTACGTCACATAAGCAACAAGTGCGATGTAGCCGGATCATGGATTACCTGTTGAATTGAAAAGAATAAACTTGAAAAAGAAGAATAATGCAACGATGTTCGAGATATAACACTGTGATCAAAAAGTGAGGTCATTCGTTTATGAATTGTGAATTCTGAATTTATTGTTTCATCTATTTATTCTCCGACTATAATAACGATTTTCTAGCACCAAATCTTTGATTTTTCAGACATGGCTTTCGTTGGTAGACGTTGATGGTCCTCCAGAGCGCCGTTCGTCTTGAATGCACTCGTCCCTCTTTGAACTCGTTGTACCACTTATGAATGTCTTTTCGCCATAGTTTGAACATGAAAAGCCTTCTGCAACATTTTCAATGTGTATTCACAAAAATATCCTATGCTCAACAAAATCACCCACTTTGAAAACGAAAAAATAATTTTTAAAATAAAAACAATGATTTTCATTTCATGTTACATTCGTTACACATGATTCATCAGGAAAATCCACAAGAACTCGGTAAACACTCACATCAATAATATTTTACATAATAACAGGTTGAAAATCCTACTAATTTCGATATTCCCTATTCCTGAGTCTTCCAAAATAGTATTCCAATTGTTTCTTTTGATTCACGAATTGAGTTGATATCATCTGGTATGTTCGATTATAATAATAATTCAACTAGAGTTATCATGTCAAAAAGTTGGGATTCAAGATCAACAGTCATTATAGACAGTATGCCCACACACAAATTACAACAAAAACTGGATGTACTGTCATAAAAAATGGTAGCTGTGTTCATGAAGCATAAATTTTTGCAGCTGTCAGTTATTTCTTGAAGGAAATCAACAGTCTCGTGTCATCCTCCAATGACCACCCCACTCTCAAGAAAACAGTCGTGTTTTAAAAGTTTCCTGTTATTTCTACTGTGCCATTATGGAATATTCATATAATTATCTATGAAGATAAGCTAGGTACAAAATATGTTGCCCAAAGATAATTCAACACTTATCGTGGTATCGATATTTCTGCTGTAAGCTTTCTGGAAATGTACTTTCATTGAAGGGTATATCACATAATATGTTGGAATGATATCCATACATTTATCTGAAAACATCGTTCTTTAAAAGATAATAGAAGGACATATGAGTCACCCCTTCAAAGACTATAAGAAATATTACTCCATTCCT
The DNA here is from genome assembly GCA_037013635.1 of Plagiodera versicolora. Taxonomy (NCBI): domain Eukaryota; kingdom Metazoa; phylum Arthropoda; class Insecta; order Coleoptera; family Chrysomelidae; genus Plagiodera; species Plagiodera versicolora. The sequence goes on from CM072990.1 coordinate 6,716,906, forward strand.
TGGCAGTTCTGCAGCAATAGAGAGTTGATAGAGAGTATACTTCACATTTTCGGCTTGAAATTGGATGACATCGGTTGAGTTCTTCAGTCGACTATTGTTGAATCTGGAATTGTTCTCTCATAATCTACTTGGCTTGTCAACCAATCAAATTTTTTCTTCAGTAGTGGTCAGATTTGGGTCCTGTACGAGCTTCTAATATTCTCTACCCTGTGATCTTCACATATTTATGGTAAACGCATTCACATTATATCAGATTTCTGTGTCTGTACCTGTAACGAGACACCATAAGATCAGGAAAGTCATTTTTTTTTCAACCCAAGCCTTGACACACCTTCGCAATAGCACAGTGTCCTCATCATTTCGGAAAAACTTGTTGATAATTTTTTGGCCTTTTTCATTACCAGAGCCTTAAAAGAACCGCTCTATAATGATCTTTGCTGCTGTGAAATTTCTTTTTTTTTTCTTTTCGTATCGAATTTCTGACTACGAATGGTGAATAATATCTAGGATAAATTGAGTAGCTCCAATGATAGGAAGCAATTGTCAGATAAGATATGATGTCACAAAATTTCGATATTTAATATGGTTTATTTGTTTGTTCATGATGAAACCGGTCGATTTCATTTTTTTTTGTTACGTTAGTATGAACAAAAATGTTCGCCAGCACATGAAAAGTACCATCCGCTTTGAAGAGATTTTTTCAGACACTTATCATTCTTGAAGTCACCGTTGTCGGTAAAGTAAAATTAGGGCTTATTGGCTGAAAACGGACTCATAAATTGGAAACTAACTACACCAGATAAAATCAAAAGATCTCTACAACTTCAAAGGACGCTATCTCGCGATTTTGTATATTATTCATATTGTGTAGTCTCACTGGGGTTCAGTATCAGTAGTCGTATATGTAAATCAGAAAGTATACAGGGCCGGATTTCAACTGTAAGAGAACAGGTCACTACAGTCCATGAATATTTTTATCTTAATGCATTACTGGGTCAGTTTATGAATCATAAACAAAGTCAGTCTTAAAATCAATAAATTTCAACGTTTATCCTCGAATTGCATGCACTGGATTATACTTGCTCAATTGATATTTCAGAAATTGTTAACAATTGAAGACAGACTTTTTGATTCAACGTCAAAAATATCGGCTTGTCACATAATACTGATAATGATAGGAATAATCAACATTACTCCTTAATCCCATTCACCACATTTCATAAGAATAGCATCTGAATGAATCTTAAGTGATGGTTAATGTATTCGATATTTCTGCTCCTTCTTTTATTACACTTCATGTATCTCTACTTTTCCTTTTGGCTACAGTTTGAAAGGTTTCTGGTATTTCTTCGTTTCTTGAGAGGTCTGAGCCTCAAGACTATCATTATAAAGAATGAAGATGAGGAAGTAGATGTTCAGAACTAGATACCTGAGAAGTTGAAATATCAGGACACGAAAATTAACTACAAATATTATTTATTTCATATTTTCTTATAATTTAAGATATGGGAATAAGTCCATTCGAAAACTTATAAAACTGAATTGAGATCTTGAGTTGAATCCAAATCAACTTCAGAATTATAGAAAATGAAAAAAAATATCTCGATATCGATCATGCTATCGAGATGTCATTATGTGGATATCGTCAGTACGCATTGAAATAGTTGTTCAGATACAAACGATGATCACTACTTGAGAACTTGAACAAACTCACAAAAAGTCAGAGCTATCACCAGCTTTATCATGATGAATTATAGTTGAGATTTAACTAATTCTTTGAAATTGCTCTTGTCCAGCCCAAACCGTGACCATGTCGATTCATTTTTGCCAATGATTCAGAATACATATAAATAGATATTTTTCTTTCTCGCAAATCCAACGATCTGAATCGAACCCGTCCCTGATAATGACACCTCTATATCTATCTTATCTCGAACAATTATTCGTAGTTTACAACCGCGAGAGGGCATCAGTTACTGCCATTCTGTGCAAATGGCGCTCAGTGGCGGTCTCATCGGCATGTGGAGATAATTTTAACTAGATATAACTCACCGGCTGCTTTCCTCTTTACCACCTGATGAGATCAGATTTAGAACTATTGGTTTCTATGTGTTTTATGAGCGTCAGGATAAGTAGTTGTAAGCGGTTCACTGGAAATTGTACGGCTTTCTGCGCACTCCACAATACCACAGCACTTTAATCTTATTGAAAAGATGAAAGTCAAAGGGTACATTCTAGCGATTGTCGAATAAATTGTGATAATGCGCTTGTGAGGAGGCCATAATATAAATTTGCAAAGTCTGCTACAGCTCATTTTCGCACATATGGGAAGATTTGCAGCATCGATTGAGAATTCGTATGAAAATCTTGGAGTAATGGCGCGTATAATGTATTATTGTGGTTTTATCGAATGCCAATGCACGCTAGCTCTAGACCAACGTGAATTGGTAAATTGATTCTTGACATTAAACCAGGATGAAATTCAAAAATGATCATTCAAAATTGCTTACTTCCTTATTCGTTAAAATTTTATGGACGTTCATTTCGTGTAACACAGTTCAAACAGACTTTGTTACTTCTCAATCTTGAATGTTAGTCACATTCAGTAACAAACCAGATGTTCTCAGTTGCAAATAAATGATATCACAGTGATACACGAAAATATATCTGGAACCCAAGAGGCCAATGCAGGAACGCCGTTTTGACACGATTGAGATGAAAACCGAATCGAAGGTCTTGAAGGCTGTACTAGAAAAAGATCATTCTGACAGTTTCTAGGGCTAGAAAAAATGTTGGAAAAAGTGCGTTTTATCGGATGGGGTTACTGTGAAGGGGATCGAATTGATTTGAAAAAATATTCATTCATTTTATTTTCCATCAACATTTTGTGAAGAAATTTACTATTCTTCTCCATCACAATGATATATAGTAATAGCTAGAAGGATATGCAGAATCGATGCACATTAAAATATCGTCTTTATGTGATTGGTAATAGTAATGTTCACGATTTTGCCTTCAAAATGTTTCATAAATGATTTTCACTAATAATGACTTAGTTAAAATAGATTCAGATATTTCATATTGGCGAAGAGAAATTGCAAATTGTGTAAAAAGTCTGAAGGAACTAACAAAAACCCATTTGCTGGTGCTCATACATCATTCAGTTGACTCAATTACATCGCAATCCTTTATTATCGTATGTTATATATTGTCAAATCGCAAACAATGCGGTAGTAAATACGTCGAACAATCGGAGTCCGAGCTTGCACCAACTGATATTAACTAAAATCAGATAAAGCACAATCGTAAAGCACGGCCGGCGACAATTCTTTCGTTATAAATGCGAGAACATTTCCCATGGTCGATCTGCCCAACTTGGGATTTAACTAGAGTTATCTCTATTCCAAATATGTATATCATTATATGGTGGTTGTGCAGTTTGCGTTTCCACCATTCCGATTGACAGTCGGTTCTTAATAACAAACCATCGTGTTCACACCACTAATTGAGGATGCTAGCATTGCCACAACAACTAATTTCTTCGATGGTGTTCCATTAATTGTGAGATTCATTCATTATCCAGCGATAGAGAAAGATCGAATGGAATGATACACTTGAACGGATAGTGGAATTGTGCTAAGCCCAGAAGATGAAATAAAATGAGAAAGCCAACAACATGGCGTTAGAGAAAGGATTCATAAAAATAAGTGATGCTACAGTTAGCGGATGAAAACAATTATATTCATCAGGCGATGAATCATTGTCTGCGACTTTGCTTGTGTCAGTCATTTTTATCATACTTGCTGGGTCATTCAATCCAAAATGTTACTGAAATACTGATGATAATAATAGCTGCATAGACATTTTCAGCATTTGGAATGGAGTTGAGACATTTCGATGTGATCTTTTGTTGTACTCTGGAAGAATGAAAAAGCAAAAGTGGGCAAGTAGAGTAATACTTTTTCGCATTTTGTGTATTAATGCCTTCACCAACAATATTTTTTAACGATTTTTTTGGTATGACTTTATTTTCAAGCGACAAAAAGGTATCTCAGCCCAATATAATCAACATTTCTATTTGCGGATTCACTTCCAAAAATTCTTTTCTCTAATAGTATTTTTCAGATTCTGTGGTTTTCTATTTATTCATAGATATATACTTTTCTCAATATTCAATTGAATAAATCATAACTATCATTCTTCCAAATAGGCAAGAGCTTTCGTTTCAGTGACTGAAAGAGTATCTATCTTCAGGAAAATGATATCCTTTGACATATTGAACACTCTATGAAGTTTCTGTTCTCGAAATTATATGAACCCCGTTCTTATAAAACTGTGCATTGAAGTTCAAATATTCATCGTCATTGATTATTATTTTCTATTCACTATTCGGATTGATCATTGGCAAGGAGTTTTTTATTTGTTTCCTCAAAAACATTTTTATAATAGTATATTGAAGTATAGGTGGATAAAAAGGTCTTTAAAACACGCGCGAGTCTTCGAGCACGACGGCGCAGCCGAAGTTCTCGAAATAAAGCAAGTGTTTTGAAGATCAGAACCACGAATACTTTACGCAATTTTTTTTATTGGTGCCACATTTTACGTTTGAATAAAGTTTTGCATTTGTCACTAATTTCATTTGACGTTTACAAGGTACTTCTGTCAGATCAAGAATAAAAAATTTGTCGTTCCTTCGTTGATATTGCCATGGTAACTTTAAAAAACGCGCGTTTCCATTCCATTCAAACTCCCACCATGAACAATTAAAAAAATGATGCAAAAGTATTAATGAAAACTTATTTTCTAGTTCGTTTGACTGAGATATCCGAAACAGTAAGATTAATCGATTTTAATCCAAAGTACCAGTGGATTCGAGCTACTTGGATCACGTAAGAATTAGAAATTCCTGTACTTATAAAAACAAACGAATGTCGTAACGGTTAAAACTGAATTAGGAGCTTTCCCTTAGGGCGAATTAATCGGTGATAGGTTCGAGACACTATCGTCATAATTGCAGTACCGAGTCATTTATAAATTTAAATTTTAATGACATCCGCGTCAGACGGTTAGTCGGTTGAGGCGAGCGACTAGAAGGAAGGTATTATTCTAACGTCTTCGAACAGCTGATCGCAGGGGACCTTGCACCTTCCTTCACGTCACCCCGTAATAGACGTTGGTATCGGCCTGCTGAGGAACTACCCCTTCGTGAACCATATGTTCTCATTAAGGAATGGCCGAAGAAAAGAGGGGTATTTGAAAAAGACAACTATAATTTCGAGTAGGTCGATAGGAAATGTCATTCTAAATGCAGGACGGAGGTACAATTCGTTTATTTCGTTTACATTCCAATCCTTTCTGGGCAAGATGCATTCGAACGACTGCAACAGTTATTTATTTCCAGATTCCATATCATCAGGGTTACTTAGGGCTAGTGATGAATCATCCGTGCATACTGACCAACTCACCCATAATACATGTGAAAATATTTTCACACCATGACATTGACTCAAGCTAAGTTTTTTCTCCCTATATTTATGAAATCAACCCTTCTTGGCATGATTTTTTCTATTCAAAATAAATCAGGGTGATGTAATTAATGCTCTAGGTTGAAAGAAAAATATTTAAAAAAATCCTAGTATAAATAAAAATATGTATTATGTAAAAAACAATATGATGGAAATTTACATCATCATGCATTGTCACATATTTAGCTCAGTACTAAATAAAAAAAATATCGTTTCCTCAATCTTCTTTATTCTTCAAGATAATTTAAAGGACAATTATTATTTTCATTTAAGCACAAATTGACGCCACATTTATTACACGAAATGGTGAAATAGCCTTTACATTTGAGAAATTTGCACCAGAGCGACCCACCTACTTTTGGCCAATGTTCAGCACCATCTTTTCTTATGTCTTTTGGAGGTGATGGATCTGGAGATCCTTTTCTTTCGTTTTCATTGTGATTCTTTTTCTAGTACACTGGTACTAGGACGCCCGCTTTTAGCTTCTTTGGTGATTCCTCTGTTGCATAGCACAAAAGCCAATTCATTTCTGAATTGGTTCATTGTAAGTCGACTCTTTTTGGGTTCACCTCTCTCTTGAGCATATTTTTTATAAACAATCCAAGAATTTATAATAGCTAGATTTGATCCACATTATCATCATCATCGTTCTCCTCCTGCAACACTCTTATAACTTCATCAGCATCGCGGTTTTCATCATCGGAATCTTGGTCATCAAGGCCATCTTCTGAGAGCCAACCGTCTTGTAACTTAATCTTCAATATCTATCTCATTCAAGTTTCCCTAAAAAACAACATAAAATAAACATTCACAAAAAATTTTTTGCCATACATTACAAGTGAACTCACTGCACAGTGATATAAATTTCCATCACATAGTTTTGAGAAATTTATTCGCAGTGTTTTGATATAAATTGTACATAAAATAATAAAAACATGAAAACAAACCTTTTTTCCACTTATTTTTACTTTTATTGTATTTTATATCTCCGTTTATTTCCATAAAACAATTTGAAATCTCGTACCTTTCTTCCAGTCACAACAAACAGCGGAATGAAGTTCTAGGCCCGGTAATTCACAGTGACGATTGCCAATTTTTTGACAACTGCGTTTTGTTGTATGTAATAGTCGCTTAAAAAGTTGCCAGCAACAACAAATTTACAGTACAAGGGTTTTGAGTCCTTTTTTTTTGTTGACTGAATATTATGATTGACAATTCCATCATCATGCAAAGAAGGGTTGATCTTAATATTGAACACTTGATATGGACTATTCTGTAACATCGTAAATAGTTATCACAAATATTCATTACTTGAAGGTCGCCCTTTCCTAAACAACTGATTCTCAAAATAATAACCATGCATCCTTTTCGTTCACTTCATTATTAGCAGTTTTGAATTACTTTTTTGTCACTTCGTTGACTGTTCAATCTGAATATGGATGTCGACAGGTAAACATAATAAATATTTCATTAGAGTTTTCTTGTTGAGAGTCGACTCATTCATTTTTGAATTTCAACTCTTTGTACTGAATGTACCGAATAAAATCAAAACCAAAGGATTGAATCCATTCATCGAAGTCAAAATTCAATATTTTTTGTTGCTTGAATATTAGACATTAATACTAATTTTTATGATTTCTTTCTGTAAATGCTTCTGGGTGTAATATAGGAGTTTTTAGTGAATAGGTGAATATTGTATTTGGTTCTTTCCTGTTTGTGATTCTTCTCGTCCATAAATGAATGAATGTCAAGAAAAAACAACTAAATCACCTATAATTATACCCCAATGTCCAACGGTCTCTTCACTTATCCCTTGGTGGCATCAAAAAAGACCCGCGCAAACCCTTTAAATTCCGATAGCACGTGGCCTAAACATCCTTCAACTCTTCTTCATTCAACCACCTGTACAAGTTACACCTGATGCAGCGTAAACCGTTAATAATGTTAATATCGTCCCCGTATGCACTTCGTGCTCGCAACTGGGACTCGGCCATATGTGATAGTTCTAAGGTCTAGGACCTAGGGAACAGGTACATTCCGGGTGAGTTTTTATTGCCTCGGGATGAGGAGTTACATGCGGGGCTCATTGAACTCTGACAGGTGGAAATAGGTTAGTAACATTGCGCACAGAAAATAAAGGGCAGAAGGAATATGACAATAATAATAGTCCTTATTCATCACACAAAAAAATATATTATACTGATACATCTGTAGTTGAATGGTGGATGTCATTCGACATTGTGTTCATCGCTGTCACTTGAAATGTTATTTTTTGTTATGAGATGCTGAATAGAATCAACATTTCGCCAAACTTCGACTGGTTGTACTGAAAAAAATCCTTATTGAATGCGCCAACTTTACTTGCCAAAGCAGTATAATACATTCTCTTCTCAGTACAGTCATTTAAAGTTGGGCGAAATGTTGATTCTTAATATTTGGTTGGGTAAAAAGTGATGTTTTTTCCAAGCTGGACCAGTTGGCTTCACATTTTGAGCAGGAGTTCATAGACATTATAGTCAGCATCATATAACGAAAAAAAAATTATTGAAAGATTTGTAGCGGCAAAAGTAAAAAAACTGTCTCAGAGTGCAAATTTTCTCGATTTTTTCAAATATCCATATTTTTCAAATACAACACAGGTTATTCTCAATAATTTGACCTATTGTCAGATTCCAGATTGACGTCAACTTCTAGGACACCTTGAATTTACTTACTTGAGAAGTTCAACCGTTCTGCCAACATGAATGGATTCTATTTCTTCCAGCATTATGTTATAAAAAATTTCTGTTTGACAATATTTCCAGAAATCCAGAAACCATATGGTCAATGGATGGTGATTTTGACAAACGATCATAATGAGATTTTGTTTGACAATAGCAATTGACCATGATATGAAGCAAATACAGATGACAAACTAACGCTCAGATTTTGACATATTATGTTCGATTGACATCTTTCAGCTTCAGAAAGTTGTGAAAGCACTCTTCAGAAACATCCTGTACTATATTATATACATGAAGTTAAAGCAAATCCAAAGAGATGAAATAGTCGAATAATAGTATATTAAAGTATAAGCGGATAAACAGGTCTTTAAAACACGCTCGAAACGCGCGTTTTTTAAAGTTCGATTTAAACACGCTCAGGCGTGCTTTAAATGGCTGAAATGGGACACCAATAAAAAAATATATATATTCTCAGTGCTGAATGTCCACGTCAACACAAATGTTGAACAAAAATATATGCTGTCATTTGTGAATAAAAATCGACACTGTTCCGTTGAAACCGGAAATGATATTTTCATTCGCATTCATTGGGTACTACTATTTCCCACATACATTAAGTAACGTAAAAAGTCCCAACTAAATTCCACAGAGAAAAGTTTTTTTTTCAAAATTTGAGTAGATGAATTTGAGTGTGATACAAACAGGACATACAATTTTTGGACACACTGTAAGCGTTGACTTCAGGAAATATGATGTTGTTGATATCATTACAGAGGTGTTAGCATGACCAAAAATAATAATTTCCATTGCTCATTATGTGGAACTAATTGGAAATATTCATAAATTCACGTTGCATTCTCAACTGGTGCGTATAAATTATCTCAACGCATCTTCAGATCACCCCTTGCCTTATATGAACCCTGCGCCGAAAGTAGAAACAGCTGTAGTTCTGTTATAGATAAGTGTCAGTTACCATTCTTCATTATCATAAATAATTAGGGCATCTTGTATTGCATGTATTGAGCGGGAAGATTAATAACATACTTTAAGAGCTACTTCAATTCAGTTCAATAATATTAATCTTCATGAAGCATACATTCAGTTTCTCTGTTTTAATTTGGCAAATGAAATTTTTGAGATAATTTTTTTGAAATAATAATTTGTGAAAGCAAATATGATTTTAATTCTCTCTTCTTTATTTGTAATTGAGAAACAAAACTTCAGATACCGTTTTTAAGAACACCAATTCCTACCTCCTTTCCCTTAGTTCTCACGATGTTCTCTGAACATCACAGGATGTCTCCTTTCGAGGGAAGTTTTATATAAAAAAAAAAACTCGAAGAAAGATTTATAAGTAGTAGAATGATACTAGGTATTTGTCATATTGCCGTTAAATTCAATGAATTCGTCAAGTATGAAGATATTGTTGACCTCGGAAAATATTTCGCATACTACTGGAGAATTTCACCAATAGTTTTCCAAAGAATATATTATTTGAAATACAAACGATATTACCGACCTCAATAATTCTGACTGACCTCAATTTACTACAGTGTAATTTTTTTAACCCACATCAGTAATTTGCGGTTATAAAAATGGAAAAAGAGTTTGACCAATTTACACGCATCAAAATATAATAATCAACCACAATAAACTGAAATCAGTGAAAAATTGTACAATAATATTGCATCACTAGGAGTTTTATTCGTTTCGAGTGAAAATATCATTTTATTCTTTCCCAACTGACAAAGATGACAATATCGTTTGATAGGGATAGTGTTCAATTTCAATATACGATGCACAGTATACAGGGTGGCCCATTGGTGTGTGGAAGTAGAATTACCCACTTAGGAATGAGTATACGAAAAAATATTTCGCATAAATGTTGTTATATTTGCGCAGATATACAATCCTAAAATAATTTGAGATATACAGGATGATCAGCCAGAGCGGGATAACATGAAATTTGCTTTTTTGAATAGAACACCCTATATATTTGTTAACCATCAAACTCAGTGTAAAATTCTGCATCCAATACAATCTTTGTTTCTTCAATGATTCGCTACGTTGTCAAACTGGGGCGAAAATTATGAAAATTTAACGATAATTTTAAATTAAAAATTAAGTTATCGTCAATAGAAATCTGAATTAACGTTTCTCCTGAAAACACCCTGTAGCAAAAACTGGACTTCAACTGCATTCAGACATTTCTACCATCCTTTATCTTTCTTTCCACCAAATATGGGCACTCCATTATCATTGTGAATGTTGTTTTGACACCATTTATAGTGCACAAATTATTGTCGAATTTTCATAATTTTCGCCCGAGTTTTACAACTTTATATTATCTCGCTCTGGCTGATCATCCTGTATATCTCAAATTATTCTAGTATTGAATATCTGCGCAAATATAACAACATTTATTCGGAATAATTTTTTATGTATTCTCATTCCTAAGTGAGTAATTCTACTTTCAAACACTAATGGGCCACCCTGTGTTATATGGCCAATAATTATAATAAAATTCATTACAAACCAGCATGTTCGTCAAAGATTGAAAAATCAAGAATCTTACAGACCGAATTTCGATAGTTCACATATTTAAATTAATATCCATGATAAGACGGAAATCTATTTCTGGGAAATGGGATGAAAATAAAAAAAAAACATTTTTATTGATTGAAGACTATAATCAGAACCTATACATTGTCTATTATACACACATGAGATGTCGTTAAAAAATATCAAAAATATCATATTCTATAAAATTGTCCCACAATTCAAATAACCGTACCCATTTAATATCTCAAAAGATACGAAAATGCTAATTTGGACGAAAAATCACGATATTGGTGAGCAAAAATTAACCAAGACCTAAATAAATTACAGTAAAAAGTGCATTTCTAGCGAAACTAGAAGATTTAATAAATAAGTGACCATACATATAAACATCATAAACTCGCAAATTATTGCTAAAAAAAATCTCACATAAGGACTGAGCAAAGTACGTTCATAAAAAGTATTCACAATCTGCAAGACTACTTGTCACAGCCACTGAAGTAGCGCCAACTTCAAATAATCGAGTATATATTCACGAAAACTCCTGGGACGGCAATTCGCGAACACCAATATAAAAACCAAGTGCTCCAAAAAAATCACACAGAAGACTCAGTAACGGTCTTGAGTTCAGAAGCGGTCAGCGCTAGAACTTCTTCGCACACCTTTTTATAACACCAAGAGTCGCCCTTCAATCTCTTCCTTCTTACTCCAACAAGAGGTTTGGAAGGATCTGCGTTTCCAGAGAGTTTCCCGTGCATGGGACTGTTGTAGCTCATGTTGCCTTGTTTGAGGATGGATTTCGTGGGGGTTTCTGAGAATTTTGGCGGAGGAGGACCCATGTGGGGGAGATAACATATCTCCAGTTCGAAGGAACACTCTCCCAGATTCTTCAGGGTGTTAGGTTCGACTTTGCCTCTGATTTTGAAACTGGAAATGAAAAATAAAAGATACGGTGTATTCGAAACATTCACGTGAAATTTATTGTAAGAATCAAGGATATATGTAAAAGGAGTTTATGTTCACAAAAATAATTATTTCGAGAAAATGTTACATGTGATTCGCGAAAATAAAGAAAATTTGTCATATCTGGAACTTTTATTGCACCACCACTGTCCATCAAAGATTGCCTCTTGAATCTTTCTCGTCGTACCGTGTCTGCATAGGGACGAGTGGGGACAGTGGAAGGAAAGCAGGAGAAAGCGGTGTGTCCTTCATATAAACCCCATGAAGTTTGTCCCAATACACCTTTATTATTCAATGAAAACACTAGGGAAGACATTTATTGTTCATTCCAATTGAAACCATACGATTACCTAATGTCAAATCAGAGAAAGAATGAGGATATGACAGATGACAGATACCAATGTTGTCGCTCCTTCCCTTAATGGCCTGTCTCATATTTAAAACGACCCACCGTAAGTACTTATGGATTTCTGATCCGCTTCTACGCGTACCAATAATGCCATAACACACACGCGACGCGATCGTTTTTTCTTCGAGCAAGTCGAGTGAAGAGCATTTATTTGTCGCGCGTTTTTCTCGACGATCGACTTCTCGTATATTATGAGTCGGCAATTAGAGGCGCTGGTGATTAGCCGGATGCCTTCACGCGACCAACGACTGACGACTGCCTTTATCTGATGCGCATCTCTACGTATTCCGTGCGAGACGTTCTCTCGACAGGATCGAGAGGACCGCTAAAAATTCATTTTAATATTTTTATGTTGCTGTACTTGGTTTTTCATTGGTTCTTGATCAGCGTTTTCAATCCCGATGGATTCAATGGTTTTGAATGCACAATTCCTTTGGAACTAGAAAAGAATCTAGCTACTTTGGTCTATTTATTCAAGCAAGATAGTTGTGACAGCTCGCCAGAAAGTGCGATGTTGCTGCTTGTGTTTTTTTTTAACGATACTCCGAAAAAGAAAGTTGGGACAAGTTTGTCGTTCAAATTGTTTCGAAAAATGTATTCACAATGTTTTTCCGTTTGAGATTCTGAATTTATTGTGGATGGTCGAAAGCAAAGATCGTTTTATTTAAAGATTCGACATTTCAATAGCTTCAAGTATTCGCATAACCCTTGCATAATGCAGAGTTATCTTAATTTGGAATATAAACTATAGTTTCGATTTCCTGATGATTAGTAGAAAATGCTTCAAAATTTATATTCTTCCTGACCTGTTTTGAAAACCTGAATATTATAAAAAATAAAAAACATATAACCCCAAGTTATATCTCAATAATGGTACGTAAAAAATATACAAGAAGCGATTCCAATTTCAACTCTAACTCAATCTCTAACTGAATCTATAAATCATATACAAATGCAAATAAAATATAAACACTAGGTGATACGCGTTAGTATGTTTGTTTAGGCTATGTAGGGATCCGTTCATCAGTACTGATATCTAACTTCCTTCATCTACCAAGTACCAATCGTACAGTTTATAACTGATCCTCTGGATTCCAATGTATTATTCAATCAAATCATTTTTGTAACCCTTCATGTTTATTCACACCTCGCAGCACCCTCTATGGCAATTGAAATCGCGAATGATCTCACAAACGTCAAAGGACCTTGGGGTCAAACTAGCAGACGAGAGAACGGAATCGAAAACGTCGCGGTGGTTGGCGAAATACTTCCATCAACCATTTCTATGCGTGTACGTCAGAGATAAGCGCCTTCGCTTATCTCTCGAGGGACATCGGGAAAGTGTTAATTGCTAGGCTACCGATGAGAACCGTCCGATCGGTCCTTTCTCTGCAACTTCTCTTGATATTCTAGCTGCGTCTGTGTGTATGCAAAGAAGGACGAATGAGTGGACGTGATCTGCGGGTGTCTACAATTAGAACGTTAGACACGAAAGATGGAGAGAGGTTTGCGAAAGAAAAAGTATGACCAATTTTCTTTAGACTACAAAGATATGTTCTGATGATTTTGCAAATTCCGCTTTGATAATGGATAAGTTCAGTCACTGTCTTCTCTTTTCGCGTTTGTTGTCCATCTAAAATTATGAGAACATAACAAACTGACTATAAATCTGGATAACATTCATCACCTACAGTTCATTTCCTGCTTCACTTGTAATATATTGTTATAAAACTCATTGATCAATCTCGATATTCCTCACCTCTCCTCCAACAGCGTATTCAGTGTATTCAAAGTCACTTATCATACAGTGTTATGAGTTGAGGAGGAATCTTCGGCTTGAAATATTCATGAATTCCGAAGAACTCACTCTAATACTAAAACTAATAATTTCTATATAAAAAATCCTGAATTGAAAACAGTTATATTTTCAGGAAATAATAATTGACATTGAAGAATCCAAAATAGCATTGAAAAAAGTTCTTCCACAATGGAATTATACAGTGCGTCCATAAAGTAACGCATAAATTCATTATTGGCAATACAATAAAATTAGGAATTCCCAAAACAGGTCGATTTTTGATTTCAATTTACTATTGTTTCAAATCATAATCTGATATACAGGGTGAACCACTTTCGTGTAATGACGTCATCATCATTTTTTTCAAATGGAACCTCCCCTTTTTTTTTCAATTTCCAAATTGTCTTTGCTTAGCTGATTCCAAAAATGTATAATATGTTGCTTCAAATTGGTACAGGGTGGCAAAAATGCAAAAAAAGTATGAAAATTGTTTATGGAAAGTAATACGTTACTGAATGTAATAAACGAATTAAATGGAATTAGTAGTTATGCAATTAATGTGATACACTTCCAAAAACAAACATGGCCTATGGTCACGTGCTTCCACCAAGCATCAGAAGAATTACATGAATGCTATCAATGATTTTCCTTTCAGATTCGAGCAACCGAGAGAAAATCTACGAAGTGTCAAAGGACTGAGATCACTTACTTATGCATCCTAATTAATGGCTGACGAAAACAAAACGTTCGTTCCTGCAGAAAACAAATGACAAGCGTAATGTATGCACGCCGTGGTATAGGTTAATACTCGTTCAGTTGTTAAACAAGGACTACAGATGGGTTCCCATGCATAAATTACATCCACTTTGGTCGTACTGAACTGCTGTCTATTCAGAACACCGATGCAACATTAATATATTTCTTTATTTCTGCGGAACTGTCAATTTTTTCTGCGTGCCAATTCCGTAAAGAGAGAAAAGAACGCAGCTTAGTCGGGATTGTCGGAGTGCGTTTGTATTGTGTCACAGAATGTCGCACATGTTCGATGATCTCAGCTCACTAGATCTTTCAGAAGTGATGGGAATTACTGTAATTCTTCATAGATTTATTCATTTACTGAGCTCGGTAAAAAGATCAAGATCTATACAAAATCCGAGTATGATACCAAGCCCTAGGGTGTGACGTGTCAATTTTAAGTACAATTGAAGGTTGAAAAGTGCTCGGTTGGAAAAGAGATAACAATATACATTATTTGAATATCAAGTTTCAATTTATTGACATCTTAGGTCGGCCTGCCATCATGTGACATAATTGTGAACCTACTTTGAGGTGATTTTTGTCCAATATGTCATATCGCAGATATAGCTATTGATTTCACCTATGTACCAGAAGTTTACTCATTCAATTGTGAATTATTTCCAAATGGAAGGAGGTATAGGATTCTAAAGTATTTTAAGATATTTAATACAAAACAATACAAATACAGATACAATAAGGAACTCTACGCCCTGACAAAATTTCCTTAGTTTTCATTCATATAAAGTCTGAAATATTATTCGAAAGGGATCAACAAACTGAATATAAGTAAACCTTGTATAAATAGAAACGAACCGGAAACTTCACACTCCTCTCAAAATCTCTTATCACTACTACAATCGAAAAGAAAACAGCGTTTAAATCAAAAATACGACAGCGCCCTACACGTCCGGAGGCTGAACCTCGCGCATTGTAGAAAGTTAACAACTTTTTTCTCTCGATGGCGAGTAATTTATGAACCTCAATAACCGATATTTCAACAAGTTATTAGCATGCGAACATTCGAGCTGCTCAAAAGGGGCATAAGTCATCGGCTAATCAGCACACGGCGTAATTAGTTATTTGTTGAATAAGATGTTCCGCTGGTGTACAGTTAATCACATGAGGCATTCCGATTTTTGCGAGAGTTTGACGTATTCATAATAGGAAATTTGAGAACCGCTATTCATCAATCGAACGAGAGCGCTCTGAGATCTTGAGAACGGTACTCGATATTTTAATTGTGGTATTTCTTTCAAATACATGTATACCAGAAAATTCGTGGTAAAAGTTGCTCAGAAAACTAGAACAACATTGTAATTCAACCACGATCTACTACTTAATCAATGATAAACTTTTAATTTTCGAGAGAAATAGTATAGGAATAAAAAACAGTTATTCGCATTTCATATAATTTTCATATACAAATATTTCAATAATGGAGCTGAAATGAGCATCAATTTAAATACTAAGTTTTCTCATTTCATGTAATAGAATACAATCAAATTTTAGAAATTAAGATTCAAGAATTCCTTATTCTATGGAGATAAATAAAAATAACAAGGTAACTATTCACTTCAGAGTTTCAAACAATACTGTCGTACTCAAGGTAGAGATTATTTTTTTACATTAATATATTACAAAAACTGCCTTTCATTCAAAAATACTGGAAATATACTGGAGAGGAGCATGAAAAGCAATAAACTCCTACACCAAACGTAGCTATTCAAATTTATAGAAATGATATAGAATACCAACCACATGATAAAAACCAAGTATGCATGTATATAAGTTTCTATATCAATAAATATAATTATGTAGTGGTAATGATTCAATATTTACGGTTCGTAATATTAAACGTGCTCACATTAAATTTGATTTCTCACTTCATATTACGATTTACAAGTTAATAAATTTCAATTATATCGAATAAACCATGAGAAATCCGTGAAAAATCCACATTTCACATGTTGCTGATTTGCTGAAAGTGCACCTTACGCAATAATTTATATTACCACATGTTATGAGTAGTCACGCAATCTGAAGAGAATCGTTATATTATTCAAATATCATTTTCCAGAATTATCTTCTGCAAATCTAAGGAAGATTCAAGTATCTTGACCACTAATTCAACAATTTTTGAATTGGACTAATTCGAAAAGCTATATCAAGTAACAATTTCACTAAAAGAGAAGTGAGGAAGTCAGTTATTATTACTGTATTTTCTAATTTATTGACAATTTCTTATGAACCAATTATGTGAAAAAAAAAATATATATCCTGCTTAATAAACAATCATGTCATCAATATTAAGGGTAATGATATCCATCATGCATTAAACAATAAACACTGAACTGAAAGATGAATAATCATGTCAATTACAATCACTGATATTGATTCATGAAACATTCATCGTTATTCTTTTTTTTTTTGTATATTCATAGTGTGTATCTGTAACTTGGAATGAATTCAGTAGATCAGACAATGCGTGAAGATGTGTACAAAATATCAAATTCTTATTATTTTTGTCATTAACGAATACGAAAAGAGTTTAGATTAATTTCCATATTGTGTATCTCCTTATTGAAGATCATAAATCGATCTCTTGGAATGGTCATTGTACCAATGTCATTATACGTTTAGTTGAAGTTTTTGTATTGTTTTTCTCAATAAACAATAGTTACAATTTAGATCGTAACAATACTTGACCTGATTCAATTATAACCTGGTTGAAGCATATTTCTGAATCACCCTGTAATTGTACGTACCTCAACTGCATTGTTATAGTAATCTGCTAGAGAACTGTATATAAGATATCCACTTAATGTGCAATGAATAATTGTTAATTAAGGATCATTGGTTCATTTGAAGATTGAAATCAGCATTTTTAGGCAATTTATAATCTTACTTGCTACGGAAATATAACGTATTCTTGTTTGTTACCATCATTATCCTAATCAGATGTACATTTCCTCTAAAAGTTTTTCGAGAAGAAAATAAGAAGCCGCATGAGCATAATGAGAGAGCATAGCAACTATCAATCTATAGATATTCAGAATGATTAGTCATATCCTATTTTTATTGGAACAGAATACGCGTAATCGGAGAGAAAAGAAACCTGAACTTATTGGGTTCGAAAACTCACCCTTTTCGTTTGCAACTCATTCCTCTTTTTTCTAGTGCTTTTGTTAGCTCACTGATGACGAATTCTGGATCGTGATATTGTGTCGTTGATACGTTACAAAGCTCCTGAAAAATGCAAATTATTCAAAAGCGACACCAAACAACAATAGGAGTTCTTACTTTATTTGTCAACAAGGATGGTTTGGAATTATTGGAGTCTTCATTTTTCCTAGGAGTCAGAACGTTTACAACCTTGTGGAATGATCTTTCAATACTGCCTAAGACTCGGCGTGCTGAGCCTGGAGTATCTGTGCTAGTCGAGAATTTTCTGAAAAAAAAAATAATACTCAGCTTTGGAATATTTACAGGATCTTCATTTATGAAATCGGGGATAAAACAGATTATGAACACAAATCGGTTATTCGGAACTCATCTTGACGTTTTAACCCCGTTTATTTGCAGTTGTACGAAGTTGGGATTCAGTACCAGGCGTTTTTTATCGATTTTCAATAAACTTGAGATTTTTACGTTCAAGTAAATGAGGATGAGATAACAATATTGAAAGGAACTGCGTCTCATTCAGCTCTCTCGGTTTATTCGATTTATTTTAGGTTTGGTAAAAAGTGTAAAGTGCTTATATGAATCAATTTGTCTGTGGAGTGTGAATTTGATTTAATTCAGTAATAAACAAATTGTTTTTCGAATCCTCGACACTAATAATAATGTTTTGCATCGTTAAATTGTATTTTCATTGATTAGATGATAAAACTGATTTCCCAACTCCACGTTTCTTCATCTCGAACGAATAGTATAATATCGATAATATATTTATTTCCATAAAAGACGGAACAAATACAACTGATAAAATAACAGAAAATACAACGAGAAAACATAGATAAATGAAGATGATGAGAAATAAGAGATGGCTCACGAAGTGAACTTGATATGAGCATCTCTACCTCATGCAATGGTAAAAAACTGGAATGCAAAGGTGCAAAATAGTATAGTATAGTGTATTAAATGTAACATTTTTTTAGTTGTGAAAATAAAAAAAATATATACATGCAAAAATCTAAAAATGGAACAAAATACAAAATAATCGTCATGAAAAACAATCTGAGTGACCAATAGATTCGGGCTACGATGAATTCCATGGAAATATTTTTTTTATCCCTTTATTCAAATCTCGCAACCAAATTTTCATTTGATTTTGATAAAGTGAATTTGTTATTGCTCTTTGGTATTTAGAACGAAAACATGCTCTAAATGAAATATCAGTTGTCACAAGTTGTGTTCAAGAAAGTCGAAGTGTGCGTCACAATCTCGAGGGTTTTAATTTATTTCGGGTACATTGCATCATCAATGATGTAACTATCGGAAATGAGACTGACGTGTACAGGTGTTTTTATATAATTTAATTCGGACATCCTAGAGCCACTATTTATCAGAATCATTGACACATGGAACGCAAACCTAAAAGAATTATCGAATTTGAAGTCACATATTCTCAATTGAACAAATGATATTTAGAGAATCCCGAGATCGTGGAGAAAAATAAATTCCGACCAATTAACTAGCTCCAACCTATCGCAATTTTATTCGAGGGCTGCGTCGCTCCGCAATCCGTAGCACCAAATCACGCGACGCATAACACAAATCGAGGTCGAGGGAGGCCTTTTAAACGGACCGGAAACCCGTGTTTATGACGACCGTCGTTGGTAAACATGTCTGAACGGGCGGGAGAGAGTGCAGGTTGACCAGACACTGCCGCTCAACCCCGCATATTTAGCACTGGTCCTGCTCGTATACTGCTGCTCTTCACTGCTTCAATTAACGAGAGAGAAGTTGTGAATTTTTGTGATCAACTCTTTTTTTTTGTTTTGAAACGGCACTAAATGCAACGCCGGAATTATTATTTACGCTTCGAAAATATCATTCGATGAAACAAAATTCCTAAATATTCAATAGGTCAATAGGTAGTGGGAAACTCGAACCGAGAATTTTTAATTATGAAAATATTGTCTTACCTATCAGGAGTATGAACTGGTGTCGAACGATCAGTTAATATACGTTTGGCTGGAACTGAAAAAATAATCAATTGTTATTTTCATCAAAATTTAAAGTGGAAGTACCCTAAAAGGAACTTTTTGATCGTTAAAATTATGGCACTATAATAATCAATGGGAATCATTACATCTCGTGAGCCAACAAAATTTTAATCAAAATATATTCACTAAGACAGTATAATTATGAGTCGATTGAGAAGCAGGTGAATAGTGACAGACGATTAATGGCAAATTATTCAACCAATCAAAATATTTGATTGAGATTAACTTCAAGTGTTGGACTTCCATTGTTTATATAAGAAAAGGAATAACCATACTAGTACAAAAAAATAGAATGCAATAAACTGCAAAGATGAAAATGAGGAAAAGCTAATAAGTAGCAACAGAACTGAAACTGAATAAGTATCTCCAATTGCATTATATTCACTTCAAATCGGATATTCCTAACGTTCATGGCACTTATTCTTTATATTTCTTATAAATCTAACAATCGCTGCAGACCATGCTAATCCAAACCATTCTCGACAAGAATCATCCATTTTCAACAAAAAACATTGTCCACAATTTTCAACAAGAAAAGGATCAATTCATCATGGCAGATAACAAAAATAGAAAATAGGATAATAGATATTAATTCATCAAGAAGGTATAGAAGCATATTTTTTTCCTAAACATCCAACTTTTAGCTAGATGACAATAAACTATCATGACAACTTCTGCCCACTGAATTATTTCTGTCCCATACAATATTTCACCTTATCGGTGAAGTTAGAAGATATCATTGTTAGATCAAAAACTACTTCAGATTCGTATTTAAATTGAAGAAAAATGAATAAATGTTCGATGACTAAACGGAATGATTCATCCAGAGTTCGAAGGCAACTTTTTATTTATGTTCAATGCCGTCGTTTAGTTTGGATGTGTAACAAAGACTTGAATATCAAGAAGAAATATGTTAATTCCTCTTGCTTTTTTAGTTTTTCGACATTTACATATATTCTTAGTTAATTTTTCCACCACATATGGTAGGTTAAAAAAATTTCACTGTTTATCACAATGCTGACATTTCTCTTTTCTGTAGACCTTTTTTCTGACTAAAGATTAAGGATTGTTCCTTCGAAACATGTCCCTTTTGATGTAAGTCTTCTGACTATATCCCATAATGTGCTGATGTGTGTCCTCCGATTACACCGACCTTATCAATAAAGTTTGTATTTGGTGAAGTTCGACTGAGAGTTTTTTCACCTACCCAATATCATCTTACCTCCACTGTATGTTATGGATCTCCTCCGTTGGATAAATATGTATTAGTTTTCCTCTCATGATTTATTCATTCTTTAATAATTCTTAATATTTTTCTTTGGGGGCTTCTTGATGGTTTGATACGACCGTAAGACACAATAAATGGAAAAGATATTTCGGACTTTAATCGGTTTAAAGTTATCAGCAATCATTATAAAATTTTTTCTACTCAGTACTGAACACCGACAATATACAAGCACTTAAAACTTTGATTGCAAGCAATCTTGGCGAGATCTTTGCAGTGCAGATGTGTACATCAGTGTCCGGCCCTTCAAGGGTTGTTACCTCCTTCTTTATGGCTCTGAACTCTTAAATTAGCCCAACTTTGCACAAGTGTTCTAATAAGAAAGTGCTGGAAAATATCGTCGAAGCTCTACGGCAAGAGGTCCCCAGGGAATGATTCTTCACCCGGTCCTGCACGCTGAAATATTGCCGTTTTAACTTTTGCCACTCGAACCCCTCCTCTAGCAATTTATTTTTCTTATAACGGACGATGCTATACCTGCGCGCGATAAGATTTAGTTTTATTGTTTCGATTATGCTGACTAGAGTGTAATGGCGCCTAAAATTCAAAATGGAGGAGCTATTTCATTATTAAAATGCGTTCAATGGTAAAGTTTTTACTTCACGATATCCGGTGGAAGTCATATCCAATTCTGGTTTAAACGACGGTTGGATATCTATTGGATGTATGGATGGTCATTTACTTATTACGTCCATTATACGTACATATAAAGTTATTACTCTTTGCGAATTAACAGGAATCTCCTCGAATATGTTAGTTTTATGAAGTGTTTACGATCGTTCAATATCGTACAAATCTGGAGATTATTTGTAAACGTCTTGTTGCGTACTGTAGTTCAAAATTATCTGCATACGTTAAGTAACCGAAAGTTATGTCTTCGATAGATACTTCAAAATTGCTACACACGACTACACACATCACCCGACATAAATGGATGATTTCGGGAAAACATTCGATTCGATTGTATCGATGGAATATGATTTTGTGAGGTCAAACTTTAAAATCTTTTTTCATTTTTAACATAGGGGTTGCTCATATTTAGTTATAGAGAAACTATATTGAAAAAAAAATTAGAAAGGGTTAGACATCTACCAAAATATAAAGAACTATTTCGTAGTTTCATATATTTAATCTACAGCTATCTGTAATGATGTCATTATTAATCATCAACCGCTAGATGACATGCCGTCTTTAGAAATTGTTCATCGATCAGTATAATACAATTATTCCACACAACAATGGCAAACACAAATTATTATCTGAACTCTCCTCATCATCGTTGTCTCAAAAACTACAATTCCATATCAAATATGATTGACATAGACATATTTCGTGATTCATTTACCACCTTTGTAAATAAACTCAAATCATATTTCCTTTCGAACCTCTGAATATTGTGAGCATGTTGCACATCTTCATCTTCACCTTCTCATGTTTTCTTCAGCTTATGTATGTATTGTGTAATCCACTGTTTTTCCTAGTTTAGTTAATATTATTCTTAACACGTTATGCCAATCTGTGAATACTGTTTTGGGCTCGTCCTGTTTGTATTCCTTTATATAAATAAATAAATAAATAAATAAATAAATAAATAAATCATCATATTCCAATGTATTGTGGATTTTCATTCATCGTTATGATCATATCACTACAAAAATATTACGATCTGTACAATCACAAGTTACAGGAAACTGCAAGATGAATAAGCAATTGACGAATGAATTTGAGATTGCAGCGCCACAGTCACGAAACCACACCTGCAGACATTGGATAGTTTCATTGCATTATGTTATGTGTTTGTTCGTTTATAAAGTGTGAGTTTATAATGAAAATAAAGACATTTCAGACTATTTTAGTGAACTAGGGCATACATGTCCAAGACATCTCAGACTATTTTAGTGAACTAGGGCATCCATGTGTATGTATTTTCATATTTCTAAAAGTGGTAAGCATTATCATTTGTTTTATTCATTGTATTATATTGAAAATAATACGAAGTTAGAATCTTGTTGTGAATGAGACTGATTCGATCAAAATATATACAGGTTTCTGATAATTTATTTTGTTTTTAGATTCGGATGGCAAGATTAAGTTTAGGGTACTTATTGAACGCACAATCACTTCCAGAAGTGTTCATGAAGGTGAAGAAGTTTTGAATGCTGAATATCATAATATCATGATGACAAGAAAATTGTTTTTGAAATGGAATGAATTATGAATTTATAGTATTTGTTTTTTCTGTTGTTTTTTGGTGAGAAAATGGATAATTTGAGATCTCGTTTCAATTTTGTTGATACATGAATAATACTATGCTCGACTGTGACCATTAAACAGAATTTCATCTACGATATTTATATCACCAGCTTGAGAAAAAGCATGGGAATTAATATTGGAAGTTTGATTTTACCGATTCATAGTTTCACAATCTTTCAAATTCAATATAAAATAAACAAAACACAATACCAAACACGAGAACTATGTCAACATTTCTATTAATTTTTATTGCCACCTGGTAACGTATCGCTTATGTTTATTTGCCAATACAGGAAAATATATCTGAAAATGAATACTAGCACCATCTGGTATCATATTGTTGTAACGTTTAGATTAGCTGTTGCTGTTACAGGCATTTTTCTACGGCGCCAAAGTGAAGTATTGGTGTTATCTACGTCTGATAGATGAAGCTATTCATTTCATAATTGAATTGGATTACAAGAATGCTACTGGATGAAATGATTCCCAATTGGATACTTTGTTTAAATATTGCTTGAATTAACATTCAACAGACGTCACTATCGGTTGCAATCAAATGTATTCCTATTTCGGCACCTGTAGAAATGTTTGTAAATTATCCAAACCAATGATTCACTAACCTGGCGAACTTTCATCAGGTCCTGGACTTCTGAACCTTTTGTGTGATTTCCGAACGCTAGCAGGTTTATCTGGTTCAACAAAGTTATTCTTTCTCACCACTTTGTGGTCTGGAGTGCCTTCATTGAAAAATATTTGCAACTTGGCCGTTTCTGAGGGAGTTGTGGGTGTCTCAACTGTTTGATTTTCTCCCACATTATCTGATTGATTTTGAACAATGTTCAAGTTTTTTAGAACTGGTTTCCTTCTCATCATTGTTCCCTGAAATGGAAAAAGGATTTGAACTACTGCTAAAATGATTTTTTTTGTATTCTAATATTTCACCTTATTTGGAACATCAACTTTTGTAGCAGAGTTGTTCAACTTCAGACTTGCACCTCTTCTTTTCCTAGATAGCAGCAGCAGGTATGTAGCTGTGTGGTAATCATACTTCCACTTTTTTAAATGATCCCACATTGCATCTTTGTTCACTTGATTGAAGCTTGACAAAACTTCCACACATTCATCATCCTGGTATTTAATTTTTTCAGATCTGATTTCTACTGGTTCCAAAACTCCCAGAGTGAGCCATGGATGATTTAGGAGCTCCTTAACTGTAATCCTCTTTTTTGGATCTACTTGAAGCATTGACTTGATCAGTTGAATGCTTTCTTGTGACATGAAGGCCGGCTCCTCATATTTTCCCGCCTATAAATATTAAACATCATTTTTATACAACACCAAGTACAGATAATGTCTAGACTAACAATCATCAATGTCACATTATGGAAAAATATTGAAGCATGTCACACTCCTCACCAAACTACCAAATCTTCATAAGACCCAATGGCAACATAACAATTTTTGGTTTAAATAACCATTTCAGCACAAACTTACCAACCAAGCTTTTATCAGTTGTTTCACCAGATGAATATAGAAGCACAATTCATAAGATCAATGAAATATTAAGAAAAAATTTATTGCTGAACATGAAACTTTTAATTTGCAGCTGTATATGTTGTTGTTGCAGCCTTGGATTTTCTTTCTGTCCAGCAGTGATTATGAATAAAAGAACGAAGCATCAAGTGAAAGAACTATTGCAAGAGGAAAATGAGAGATTGTATCACTACTTGGAAGTACATTGGAGTATTACCAAGCAAATTTATGGAACTTTGCCTGAAGTTGAATATATTTTACAGATAGATTTGTTACCAAAAACTAACATATATTATCCAGATTAGTTTAGTGTATACATAAGTGTTTTCAATATATTAGGCAAGTAATAGGCCTTTTGCTGATATATTTTCTGATTGAGAACAGAGAGCAAGTGAATTCATCTGGTTTCACCACTTACCAATATTTTCCTATACAAATTATCAATTGTGTTGTCATCAAATGGTAATGCACCCACGAGTAAAGTATACAACAAGACACCCATAGCCCAAATATCAACTTCTGTTCCCAAATACTGTTTTCCCAATACCAGCTCAGGTGCAGCATAAGTAGGAGATCCACAAGATGTTAGCAATGGATTGTTTATACCACCTTCAGGTTTTGCACATAGTCCAAAATCTATTAGTTTCAAGTTTTGGTATTTGTCCAGTAAAATATTTTCCTGAATAAAAATAAACATCAAAAGACCATGAGATACTAAAAAATAAACATCAAAAGACCATAAGATAATAAAAAGTAAAAGTATGCATACAGTATGTCTATGATACCTACTGGTTTCAGATCCCTATGAGCATATCCCAGACTGTGTAAATAAGCAACTGCAGATACTATCTGCCTGAAGAACATTCTACTTTCTGATTCAGTCAAGCGATTCTTTTCCACAATATGGTCAAAAAGCTCTCCTCCTGAACAATATTCCATAATTATGAAAAAATGGGTTTCACTTTCAATAACCTTCAATAATTCAGTACAATAATCAGAATTAACAAAAATGTATACTTACCTGATAGAGTTTACAAACATGTTCATGAGACACAGTTTTGAGAGCTCCCAGTTCTGTTTTCACTCTAGCTAAGTCAGCTCCCAACAAAGATTTATCCATTATTTTTATGGCTACCTTTTCTCCTGTTGCTATATGAGTAGCCAATTTTACTTTTGCAAAACCGCCACATCCAACAGTTCTTTCCAATTCATAAAAACCCTTTAAAGAAATATGTCGAACCATTATAAGTTATGATATTCCACTAGAGTGATCAATTTGATGATATTCTGTTATTCTAGCCCATACAGCATATTTAAATGAATAACCGAAATAAATTCAACAAATATTTGAATTTTCAAATTAACCTCAACTAATAACAGATATAAATGACAGGATATTGACATTGACATATGTTCGTACATATATTCCGAAATAGTAAAGTGATGTGATATATAAAACATTATAAAGTAGAAGACATTTAATAATTGTGAGGTTATGTTTTCAATAAGTTATATTTAAATTTCAAAATCATTTCATAGTTTATTTGGATACGTCTAAAACATGAGATGAATCTTCTCAATCTATGAGTCAACTTCATATAATCACTATGTTCAATTTACATAAAAATATACGTAGTTTATTGAACTGTCAGTCAGTATTACAGCAGTGTGAATGCAAGTTATCCAGTAACAAACCTCCTAATTTGCCTGAAAAAGTAGGTCCAGTTGATAAAGAAGTACAGTCAAAAGAATATGACGAGAAAAATGTTGCGGTAGATCCAACCAAATGGAGAACACCTTGGCACCAAAAACAAGGGGAGCATTATAGTTTTTTGAGAACTTTTTACAAGGAAGACAACAATAGACAACTACTCAAAAAAATGACAGCACCTATAGATTTATCACCTACAGCAATAAAAAAGTGGTGGGCGGATAGAAAGGAGCATAGAGATGTCATTTTCCAATCATATATTCCTGAAAGAAATAGAATTTTGGGAAATGAACTAGCAGCAGCACATTTCATTGTACATCGTGGAGGAGCCATTAAATTTTTTGATGAAGATCGCTGGATCAAAGCTAATGATAGAAACGAATATAGTCTTCCTAGATTTTATGAAGATGATAAAATTCTACAAGCTATTGATTGCAGTGGCATGAACTTGTATTATGAGGGCTTAGCTAATCTAAGGAATTTGAAAAATGTAGAATGGCTTAGTCTTGATGGTTGTGAACGAATGGATGATTGGTGCTTAGATGTCATCAGTAATATTTTCAGTCATAGTTTATTGTATCTGGATCTCAGGAATTGTCCACAAATATCATATAAGGGAATAGGAGCATTGTATAAAATGGAAAAACTGAAGATTCTATACTTAGATGATTTTTTGAGATCCACATCTTATGAATTGTCTTGTTTGCTTTTACAAGAAGTAAAACCTGATTTAGATATCAAAAGTGACCCTATTACCTTTGATTTGAGCAAATAAGATGTCATGTCATACTTGAGTCACCATCCTTTTATATGTATTTGAAAACATGTGGAACAGTTTATAGTTTAGGATATTTGCTTTACTTTATGAACTTATACTCTTGCAAGCAGGATCATGAAAAGGTAACAGGTAAATTGTTGTGAAATGAATTTTACAAAAAATAAACAAAGCTATTCAACTGATTATTTCTTTTGCCTGCCAAATATCAGTCATCAGTGAATCGCATTCTGATATTGTACAGTATTTCAATAGTTGTGGATACATTTTTATATAATCATGAACGGCAAGAATTTGTTTTGTCAGAGAATCTCTAAAAAAACGACGAACGGCAACTACACATTTTAAACAACTGATAGAACATGGATCTGACGTCACAGCATTTCTTGGAGGATAAGTAATACACTGAAATCATTGTTTGTTGTATGCAAGGCCTTTGATAGGCCGACGTAGAAATTTGATTGAAGGCAAATGTACGGGGGCCAATCGAAGGGCTTTAGAATATTATATTCAGTCATCATTTGATGAAGGCATAATACTAGATTCTCGTAGGTTTGCCGATCGTCGTCATTTACCCTTCATCGACGACAAAAGGCCGACATTTTGCCGACCGAAAATGTTTACTGGGGCTGCGGATGGTCACGAGACTCACGAGGCTAGTTGGAACAAAAAGATGATGGTCAGATTACGATCACTTCTCGGTTGGAATCACAGTCATACATTTAAGGTCTGGAAACTACGGCATTTTTGAGTGGTGGGGGGCGGCACCAGTTTTGAAGAAAAAGTTGCCATGTTTATCCGCTAGGAGGACATAGGGGTATATCACGTGATTAATCTTTGACAACAAAACAAACGGTTAGGACTTGAATGGTGAATCAAATCAATGACAGAAATATTATATCTTGCAAAATTCTCTCGAATAAATAAAAATCATTTCTACCTTCAAAAAGCTGATCGGATCTGATTTTTGATTGGCTGACAAAGTGACTGCAGGTGGCGAAACATGAAAATCACGAAAATTTCTTCAATGTTTGAGTCACCCCCCAGCATACGAGTTGCAAGACCTATGTATACGATCGTGGTTGGAACAGATTAAATCAATTGCGCATGAGCGTGACGATAACGTGACGATTTTAAGACGTGTTGGAACAAACCTATTATAAAATGGTGTCACCCCCCCACCACTCAAAAATGCCGTAGATTCCAGACCAAGGTGAAACATACCGCGGGGATTCACTGAATCACCTCTTTGTTCAGTTTCAATTTCAGTGAAATTTTTGTTTGTGTTTTACTGTACAGGCTTAGCTAGACACGTCAATTCGCGATTTTTTTTCAATTTCGAACTCAAATTTTTTCTTTTTTTCTCTAAATAGGAGAAGTTACATATATTTTATATATTACATAGCTATTTTGATTCCAGTGACTCAAACAGGGAAATATACGTTACTTTACAAAAGTTGTTCTTTATTTTTACGTAAGTTCTTCAAGTTCGTTTAAAAGATGGGTATATTTCAATCTAAGGAAGATAGCAGTCATGTGAGTATACCTCTCTGCCAATATCAATTCCATATATTCGATACTCATTGTAAATTAAATTGCGAATTTTTTTATTCTCAACCTCTTAACTTTAGGGGTCCTGAACCCACTTCATGAAATCATACGCGTCTATCTCTTGTAAAGCGTTGCCAGTCGACCTAACAATCAAAAAAGGAAAAAGCAATTTATAAATACCCTTTGATTCAGATGGAAGAATCGCGGCAAGAACGACTGATTCAACAGCAAATCAGGCGAGAAGAACAAATCAGGCGAGAAAAACAAATGAGAAGAGAACAATTCTGGCAAGAACAAATCAGGCAAGAACAAATCAGGATAGCACAACGAGTTGCAAACTCCTGGTCCAATGTTCATGAGAGACTTTCCAATTTACACATAAGAGAGGAACCAACAGATGTAGGTGTAGAAGAAATCAAATATGATCCTCAACTCATACGAAATCTTTTGGAATGTATTGGCCATAGTTCATGGACAATAGATGAAGGGACTCCTTTTGTTCTGGAAGAACTAGAAAATGACTCATATGAGTTCATTGAACAAAAACAACTCTTCAGAAAAACAAACAAAGCATGCTTTAATGTTACAAATATCCAGAAAGTAGTTAATCCATACTTACTACTGCAATTCAACTTGAAGAAGAATAAGCAATATAAGGAGAGTCGTGGTCTTGTGCAAATCAAGAAGATGTATCATGGTACTAAAATTACAAACATTGCAGGAATTTGTGAAAATAATTTCGATTGGAGGAAAAATGGAAATTCTACAGGACACAGGTATATCAAGATTCACCTTAGTGTTAGCAATGATGTGAAGAAAAACCAAAATTATTTTTTGGGTCATTGACCAAAACCACAAATTTTTTAAATTGAAATTTTCATGTATTTAGTCTGGATATAGTGAAAAACATTTAGTAACATTTACTCCAATTTGCATATTTGAATACTAAAAGTGACAATCAATGTGGGAGTGAATGAATATTGTACATATGGGAAACTTCTTGTAATTGTATACATATTTTTAGGTTTGGACAAGGAGTTTCGTTTAGCCCTTTTTCAAATTATGCAACTCATTATGGTGACAAGAAATCCTACAGGAAGGTGATGTTTGCTGTAGACATCCTTGTAGGAGAAATCAGTTTAGGGGAAGGTAATACAGTTATTCCTGAAAGGTTAGCTGATACCACTGTTAATGCCAAGGGATCTGTGTATGTCAAATACGAGGATAACACCTTCTATCCCACTTATCTAATATACTATGAAGGTTTTGAAAGAAAGTGATATTTTTATGTACAAATATTGTTGTCTGTTGAAATTCAGAACAGGAAGAATTGTTTCAATCAAATGAATTATGGAATTATTGGATTTTATTTTTCAAAATGACATATATATATTTTATTCTTGGACTAGAAGAAATCCATTTTCATCTTCACTGAATAATATGATGCCAAAATCAAGACACGATTTTTTTTTAATAAATTAAACATTTTTTTTTATGTATCGAGCTATATATCTTATTTCAATTTGTATATCTTTATACTGTATTTATTGAATTATTTATTGTATATGATACTCAACAGAATATGAGAATTGATGAAAATATTGGAAATTTGGTGCTTGAAGCAAATATAATTGGATACCAGATGGTCGTTATTTTTTTATTTAATGAATTAGTGGTTCAAATTTGGATATGTGAATGAAAACAATTGCAGATTCGCTATTTATTCTGTATTTTCTATAGGTTTTAGCCAAAACGTTGAAATTAATCAATTACTTGCTTCGTATTCATGGGACATCTTTGTGATCGGACATTGAGAAAATATAAGACCACAGAGTAGAGAGGAAACCCAGAAGGTTCATTTAGAAAAAGGCGGGAAATTGTCAACCGTCCTTGAAATTTTACTATGATCGATCAGTTTGACAATAACTGATTTCTTACGATTGAATTACCAAACTTTTCTTCGGCGAAATTTTGATATAGAAAGTGAATTTATTCACAAGAAATAGCGATTTGCAGATATATTATCTGTTCTTTTACCACCCATTGTGGATTTATATTGCTAGTATAATCTATAAATTTTCTATAACCTATAGTGCTTTTTTAGTGCTATCGTTTTGCGTGATATACCTTTCATTATCAGTAGAATAGTATTCAATATTGAGTCGATTTACTAGTTATTTGCATGTTCGATTTTACTTTTTCATTTACGTTGAAAATTTCAATCCCTAAATTACTTGCTTCTTTTCATGTTATATTTAACTTTTTCATTTGCATTCATATACTTCGAATTAATATTTATAATGGGAGGGAGTAAATATGCCATCAAAGCCTGCAGAAGTCATCCCCTAGCAACACAAGTACATCCCAGGGACGTCCTTCATTTGCTGCTAGGACGTCCCTGGGATATCCCTAGTCGGGACATGGTACATACTAGGGACGTCCAGTGGACATTTACTTTCCACCAGGACGTCCCAGGGATGTACCAAGTCCCGACAATGGACATCAAAGGGACACCCTAGGGATGTTCCATATAAGGAGGGAATCTCAGGGACATCCATTTCTTTCATTCACTTAATTTGAAAATTTTCATGGAAAATATGGAAAAAAAAATATATCCAAGAATATTCCCAACAGAAAACGAGTTTAATTCAGAAATTAATGTTATATTGTTTCAAAATATGATAAACAAAAAAACGACAAACAAAAACTAATCCTATATATAAATTCATATGATAAATAAAATTGTACACATAATATATTAGGGTGTTGCATTTGTTCATTTAATTTGAAAATTTTCATGGAATATATGGGAAAAAAATCAAAGATTCTCAACACAAAACTAGTTTAATTCGAAAAATAATAAATGAAAAACATCAAACAAAAACTCATCCTATATATAAATAATAAACAAAAAAGACTAGGTGAATCACATATATTGAAAAAGACTAGGTGTGAATCACAAATTTCGGTGTTGCATTTGTTGCAGGCTTCTCTCCTTGGCCGTCCTAAAAAACTTCTGCAAAGCCTCTTCCATCTGTTTTTTATCACCAATGGCTTCAGAAGATCCTGTAACAATAAATATATAGGTATTGCAGGTGGAATTGAAATGACAATGAAAAAAATTACTGATGCAGATATATCATGTTATAGTTCTTTTAGGATTTATAATAATAGATAAAAATACTCACCAAGTATTATTTGTGACATCTTTGTGTCCTTGAAAAATAATTTTTCTTTTCTCCCAACATGACATATATCCAGTGTGGCCTACACTGTATACTTGATGAAAGATTTAGCAGGAACATCACAAACAAAACCCCTAATTTCTACATGGTACATAGTTTCTTTGAAGACAATTCCATTACCTATTATCTCCGAAGCATTCTCAACAAACATATTTGCCATTGGCCTCTTTGGGCAAGGAGTATGTCTCTCCTTATTCAAAATATGCAACTCATTAGTCATTATGGTGACAAGAAATCCTACAAGAAGGTGATGTTTGCAGTAGATATAAGGTTTGTTCCAAAGACCTATTATCCTAGGTAATAAGCAATACCATACCCATAGTGCCAGCGTGTCAGAAAATACACAGTTGCCGTTGGTTGGTCGTTGTTTTCATCGATCCTCCGAGAATACATATGTTATAAATATCTATAAACCTAATTGACATGTAATTTTCGCTTCATAAAATTTTGAAATTTATCGAAACAATTGAATTACTATTTATCAATTCGAATGAAAGAACTGACTTATTTTGTTCTATCAAGAATATATATAAAAATAAACATTTATATTCCATCATTGCAATGCTGCTATAGTCTATTTCAGCTGGGTTGATACCTGTAACGCGTCGCCAGATTTTGCTGTGATGCCACACGTTTTTCACTTTTTCAGCGAAGCTCCGAATTAAATGAAATATGATTATATACCCAAGTTTTTATTCAGAGTTAATTCGGAGCATCGCTGAAAAAGTGAAAAACATGTGGCATCACGGCAAAATCTGGCGACGCATCACAGGTATCAACCCAGCTGAAATAGACTACAAAAGTTGTTACAATTAATACTCAGATATTCTCTGCCAATAAGAATTCTAGGTACTTATTTTTATTTTCCACTACTATAGCATCGAAAATAAATAGTTATAAAACTGGTGATGTTGAATTGACATTTCAAACTTTTCACTTTTTGAATTATAAAATATAATTGAAACAGAAAAAATTAAACTTGTCTTCTTTGTATCAAAATACTTCATATTTCCTTCGATGAATAAAAAAAAAATCAAATTTAGCCTTAAATTCACAAAATGAACAGTTATTTTTTATTGAAATTTTTGTTTGCGAATCAACTGTAATCAAGACTGTTCATAATTTCTCAATATCTCAATTTTGTTGAGCTCGAAACCAGTTTTAACCGGATTCTCCATTCTTATATTATTCATTAATATCATTTCAATGCAGATTATCGCACAAGGCAAATTTATCGATATTTAATAACAATTATGACAGTTCACCGAACATAATATCAACCTGCATCAGATCTCTAATCAGGAGAGTGGGGACGGTGCACGTTAGACAAGCAACAGGTGATTGTCAGTTACCGGTAAACATTTGTAGAATGTGGTGCGCGGATGGTTGAGTATTATCTTGACTTTGGATTGCATCGAAAACGCTCACGAGTTATATCTTCATCGTTCTAGTGACGGGTTGTCGAATACGAATTTGATTTCGCGAATTTCATTGCGCGTTAATTGTTGTAATTCTAATTATTCAATTCAACTTTCTTGACAATTCTTTGATTCGATGAAATTGTGATTGTCGAAAGTGTGTGAAATTTATTATTGACGTTTTATGGTAGTGCTGTTTGTGTTGATGAATATGGTGTTCAAAGGATTATCAACTTGAGAAAAGGTAATTTCAACAACTTTCCGAGAATAAAATGATATTTTGATTGCTATAAAGGATAATAACTATAACACTGGTGGGGCGTTTTTTTTGTTGGTACCATTTATTCGTATCGATTAATTCAAATTTGCATGACAGTTGAAGGTTTTCCCCTATTTCAAAAATATGACGAGCGCAAGCTCAATTGAATTGTGCAATTTCTTATTGATATTAGACCATTATAAATTTATTGAAAAAATAATTACAAAAAATAATAAAATGCAACTTCGACGAAATATGAATGATGGAATTTTTTTTATTATTCCGTCCAGAGTTTATGATACAAGTCTTAAAATCAATCAAAAATGAGTTTGGTATAAAGATGCATTCAACTATCAACAAGCATAAAATAGATACAATATCATTCCGTCTGATCTAATCATTGTTGTGTATTAGTAATAAAATGAAATTCAAGGCACGATTTTATTTGAATTGGATCCATGAATGTTTGCACATTCGAGTATACCTTACCTTCTCATTATTATCGTAAGCTCATAAATTTTAATACCTCTGTTGATTCGGAATCAAGGATATGAGAATATTAGGATACTTGAAAATCGGTAAATATTTAATAAACCTTCCAAGACTACAGATACCTATTTCAAGTAAATTGTTTTTTCTTGTTGATAAGCGTTTCAATGTGAAATCACAATATATCGACATTGACATATGTTAAGTTCATTTTCAAGGGACTTTGTTTGATCGTACTTTCTTCTAACTTAACGAATTGAAAACTTTTGTTGACGACCAACAAAATTTTGAATAAATAAGAAACCTGGTACTATTTTTAGTGAAACCGGAAGTGAACAAATTTCAAACCATTGTGGCAAAATAACACAGCGACAAACCATCCGACACTGCGCAATATAAACGTAAACCAATTTTTGAGATTTGGGTATCTAGTGATCTGCAGGGCAGTTTGCTCGAGTTTGTATTATTTTTGTGAAAGTGATTATAATCTGATGGCTAGTTATAGCTATGAGATATTCTCGTTCATATACATTTACGTTCACTTTCAACGGTGTTCCGTTACTTCTGCGGTCAAAATGACTTCCTGTCCGTTCAGAGCGAATGTAGAATTGATCAATCGCAGATATCCGATTTGAACTAACCAAACTGTGCATTGACCATATACAGAGTGCACCTTCATCATGCCAGACAAAATCCTCCAACATGTTCATTTCGAGATCCCAATATATATTATTCAATATCGCATAGGATTGTTATTCATAAAGATATTAACCATCATTCTGCACAGCACTGTAATTTCCTATTGAGGACGAATACCTACTCTAAAGGTCAGGAAATATTATTTCATTCAACCCCAGGATGAGCATCGATACTCTACTTGCGA
This sequence comes from Plagiodera versicolora, assembly GCA_037013635.1. NCBI lineage: Eukaryota > Metazoa > Arthropoda > Insecta > Coleoptera > Chrysomelidae > Plagiodera > Plagiodera versicolora. Next base: position 6,752,311 of record CM072990.1, read on the forward strand.
TTTTCAGTTCAACTCAAGCATTCGAAAAACTAGACGAATAATAGATGTACTATTGTTTTTCAAGAATCTATTTCGTAGCAGGAATTCCTATAAACAAGCAGTACCAGTATATCAGATAGATATCGAACGTAAGATGAAAAGATAGCTGCTGGGAATGCGATTACATGAATACCGAAGTGAACGTGAATATCTCTTCACCAGTCCACTTGTATACCTATTGGAACTAACGTTATTCTTCGTAGATAGATTTGAAATGACCTTGAATCAACAAAATTGAATTGAATTATAATTATCATTTCCGTTCAAATATTTCTTATTCAATCTAGAGTAGTGTGTGTCCTTCAACTGGAGGTATACAGAATAGTTTTACATGCAAAAATAATTCTGAAATTTGTGCTGATGTCAATTGTTCATTGATATGACCTGGTATTATTCGTCGTATAATTCCATATTTAATATTTCACTTTCGGAAGTCAAGACCTTTACAAAATTCAAAAAGACATGTGTCAAAAAATAATTAGACCTGATCCAAGAATTGTCGAACAATTGTCTAGAATTCTTAGTTAAGCTAAAAAATTGAGGACATCGAGAGAAATTGGAATATGAAAAAACCGTGATATTGAAACAGTATGTATTATAAATAGTTGTGAATAAAATGAGGAATGTTATCTAGAAAAGTTGAAATTCATAAAAAAAAATTGACAGGTGTTTCTCCGCAATTCTGAGAATCACTGAAAAGGCGATGCCATATTCAAAAACTCCATAAAAAACTGCCCACATAAAGTATGAGTTGACAACTCAATATAAACTGCTAGCATCGTCACTTAATCGATAAATTCACATAAAATTCCATTAATTTGATAAAGTGCAATAAATAGTGAGTTGTTTCCTCCATGGCGAATTCTCGACTTTTATTGGACCAAGTTCCACCAATTTCTTGATTCCCTACTTCCTGATGGTAAGTTCAAGAATCAAATTATGTTGAAGCAGCATATCCAGATAATTCCATGAAATAATATAGCTTGCACGATTAAAGTCAGCTATTAAATGTATCATTCATGATTTATGTTCCATACTGCAAAGATAAACCGAAGTTATCAAGATCAACTGACTCTCTCTGTCTAACAGAAACATCAATTGCATCGAATTACCAGCGTTATCATCATTTGATCAACCTCTATTATCGGTTTTAATTGTAATATAAGGGAGAATTAATGTAGTAATTTTTGTACCCTCGCAGAAATATTCACTGTAACTGGAAGAGTTTGCAGCTGAGGAAATCACTGGCGGTGACCAGTGAATAATTTCCCAGTGAAAGTGATTGAATGTTTCATGGATTAAGAAAGAAACACTCTCTCGTTTTTGCATCAACCGAGTGTTCATTTATTCTATATACCATTACTATTGTAATTCAGTGGATAATGAGTTTTCCGCGAAATGACAAATAAGCGCTCTCCATAATTAAAAACATGTGGTCATCAACCTTGGACATTCAAACAATGCAATATCAATGCCCTAAGATACGTATCATAGTAACATCCATAGTAAGGTTAACTATAGTTTAAAATGATTAATCATAGCCCAGTTACATGAAACATGAATTCATGACAGCTCGTCATAATATATTATATCGCCTCTTGCAAAAAAATCGTTCCAGGTATAATTTTATTCACAATGAAAATTCTTGAAAATACTTATAGTTCGTATCATACAATATTCAGATTTATACACTAAAATTGAATAACTCTGAAACAGTTTCCATGAATTGAATTGGGCAACGCTGTGTAAAGTTGCCAAATCAATTGTTGATCACATAATCCTCACGAAATTGTTAACTAGAAGTTTTTTCAACTTGTGTTATTTCTATGATAATCCTAATTTTAAAAAACAAAAATTAAATTTGGATTCATCAAGGAAACGCAGATGATTTGCTATAAGAGGAGCTGTTGAATGCAACCACTATTATTTTTATGGAGATACTTAAAATTCAGAACTGAACCGGTGAATAATATGTGAAATGAAAATGACAGAATGCAGATTTATTTATAACGAGTAAAAGTGTTTTTAGGAAGTTGTCAATTCAATAGATAATTTATCTCGATTCACGAAGAAGTTTATATTTAACTTTTAATATCTTCCAAAAGACATAGGATACGAATTTGATTTCTCGTATGCATAATCCTTCAAGATTGGAAAAAACTCAACACTATTATTTTGATTGATTGTTACTCAGATGATCAATCAAATGAGACGATCTTGATATACATGGATGTTACATGATACCACAATACTACGGTATAATTTATTGAAATAGTGGACATTTATGATTCAAAACCTGAATGGGGAAATGAACGCGAATGGAGAAAATAAAAACACTCGAAGGCACCACTTCCGTGGAGACACTGCTCAGAAGTCGTTAAAGTTGAGTTCCATATAAAATTGGCATCTATTGAATCGAACGTGTAACAAAAGTTAGATATGAAAGGTGTTCGAGGCTGTTGAACCCTAGTTCTTGATGTCGTGCCTCAGTCCTATGATGTTCTTCTAACTAGAACCGAGAAAGAATGAATTCCATCTCATTGTATCGGGTGGGTGTAGGTTTACAATGTTCCCGTTCATATCTAGATATTATTGCAATTATTATTCTGTATCTATCAGAGGCGGATCCATTGTGAGTGAGTAATTATGGTAATTTCTCGGCACTTTTATGAATGGTACCGGTTTGTACAATTCAGGTGAATCGATTTACTGACAGGCAATTGCCGAGAAATACATGCCCACAAGTGCTGGACGAAAATGGACATTCAAGAATCTCAAGTACAGGGTTTCATAAATATAATCACATTTATTTGTTATATCTACCGAAAATACAATAATTGTAAATTGTTTTTTCTAATTCTGTCGTGACAGTGTTTTGTTGGCTACGAAGAGCAAAGTCCCATGACCGATTTGGTCTTTTGAGCTCAGGTGGTTGTTTGACTACGTCAGGGGAAGTAGACACATCCATCTATGTGAGTTCATTTCCGCTCAGCCCTGTCATTATTCAAATATTTTCTCTGAATATTTTCATAGCTGCTTGATTCAAAGAATACCATGATGCGAGTGATGGTATTGAAGCATTGAAAAATCCAAAAAACATACAATATCAACTCAAAATTAGATGATATTATAATATGAGTATTAAATCATGGTTTCTGTTAATGACTTACGAAGAAATCAGAACAATTGAGGAAATGAACGACATACCTTCATTTATCATATCCTAAATGGATATTCTACGAAGAAAGTGACTCTTCTTATCAAAAATCCCGTTTGCTTCAGATTCATCTTGTAGATCTTATAACTCATGTATAATCATGTAAACTTTCAATGTCAAAATAGAAAACTTAAACATCAAAACTACAAACCATAATGTTATTCCTGTCTTACTACATTTTGATCCTCCTACGTCGTTGATTTACTTTCGTTTTTTTTTTACACAATTGGCCCAATATGGATATGCCTTATTGGGCAACAACCATAAATGTTCTTCCAAAGTAGAAGTGCCTTGTCTCAAGGCAGAATCATTATATATAATAGCTTGTAATATACAGAGGAAAATTTTATGACGAACCAGTGAAAAAAATAAATAATTCATAAATCCATAGATTTTCATTTCTTTTCAAAGCCTCACTTATAAATCTACCAAATTCCAACTCACCTATGAAATGCGCATGTGCCAATATCAGAATTGCTTCCTTTTTTGGTATGTTTCTTCAATTGACAAAGCATACAAAACTCATTTAGTTATTCATTATAAATCATGCCCTTAGATTATTTAAAATTATTTTCTAATCATAACAATTGGTAACAATGGTTCACACCATACAGATACGAGGAAATTTCAAAAGTTTAGGGTTGTCATTTCAAATATTCATTGTAATAAGTGAAGTGTTTCTACATGTCATTTAAGTTCTTTCCTTTGCATGTTGTATTCAACAATGGAAACATTTTTCATTCGCTCAACGCAAATTATTTTGTTTATTTGTATTTCTAAGTTGATAAAACCGTGGTATATTCCAAATAGATAATTATCAAATTCGTGCATATAATTAAATTCTTTCGACATGACAACTAACTATCAAATGACAAAAAAACTGTACATTTTTTAGTACCTATTCCGATGAATGATTCCAGTTTTGCACTCAAAGCCAACTAATAATAATCCAGAAAACTAGTAAGCTACTTCAAAATAGGAATAGGAATATATTAATTTTATTAAATTGTCAACATTTCAATATTGTCAACTCTCTCAAATAGACAATCTGGTAGAATGTCAACCTGATTTTTGATGTTCGATACAAGAATCAAGTAGAAGATGGCCATTTGAAATAAAAAAATAGTTTGTAATGTTTCCCATTGATGTTTCATTGAATTAGCAGAATTTCGATTTGGTTCACTGAAGTACATACTTCTAATAAAATAAATTGTCTCAATCGTCAAAAAATATTCCACCCAGAATTCTTAAAAGTTCCTCACATCTTTTCAACGAGAAATGAATTGGAGTCGTTAGTTTTAGGACACCCTGTATTTAAATACTGATTATGATGCGTGTTCGACTTCTATTCACTAGCAAGAAATATACTCGAATGACCCTGTATACTGAACTCGCCTAAAAAGGCTAGTTTCATCATTAATCAGGCTTATATATAACATCTATGGCAACTACTACGCAAATTTTTTGTTTCATCATATTTAGCAGCCTTGGTTTGCTATATGTATCCACGATAAACGGTAGATCATTTTTGGTAATATGAAACATATTTGGTCGATCCGAGTTTTTCTGCCAAAGTTCTGAAATTTTAACGGTGCTTCTGTGCTCAATATTGCATTAATTACTCAGCGCAAGGATAATGACAAAAAAGTTGTTCTCAGAATTGGTGACTTCAGGAAGAGAGCTATAAATTGACTAGTAAATTGGATCCTGGGAAAAATATAAACGTTGCATTGTTTGAACCCATCTGTCCACCATGTATTTTTAAGGCTACCTACTCACAAACCGATTACTTCATTAGGTACGAATAGGAATAATGTTGTAATTTCATAGATTCAATTTGGAAAACAAAGAAATGCATCATCATGACAAGCGCTTTGATCAGTTACCGTAATTTATTTCTTAATTGGAACGAAACCATCTGAGTTAATAGATTATAACACAAATTATATGAGTATTTTTGAATTAATTCGCATGGAGCTTGATACCATCTGCAACGGTATACCTAATGTTACAGTAGGTATGGTTTGAATCTAGAATCATTTCGTAGAGTATAATATAATGATGTAAGTATACCAACTCATCAATATCCGAATACTTCCCTGTATATATAATATTGTTCATTAACTCCTCGCAATTTTTTATTCTTCTCTGAATGCTTATTTCACAAAATAATATATATTTTCAACTAGTTTTCCACTAATACAGCAGAGTTGATGTCAATTCTCGATGTCTAGGATATTCATCATTTTGAAAAACATAGGGTTCCTTTATATTGGATGTCACAATTTTGATCTAGTAGAAGAAGTAGTATTACTAGAAGTAGAAGTCAAAATATGAAATACGCTTGATTTGTGGTGGATTGCACAAAATTCACTGACGAACGAATTCTATATGAAATGCAAGAAATAATTGACAGTTTTCCATGGTTTTGCCAATCATTACATCGCGGAAGTAATCCTGAAAACTAAACACAATTTTCAATTCCAGATATACGATATTTGTTATCAATTGAAAAAATTCAAAACATCGGTTATGGTGAATTTTTTATTTTTTCTCACCTTAACATTGTTCAATGATATTCAACAAAGGAGTACTTGAAGAATTTCATCCAAAATGTTACCTATTTTTCGAAAAATACAACTTGGTTGGTTTCAACATAAGCCTTAGTTGATGACAATTTTTATTTTTTCGAAAAAATGCAAATGGAGAGTTTTTCAATTTTTTTCGTACTTTATGAATGTCACTGTATAAATACTATTCTCCATGAATAATTAAACTTGGTAAGTGGTAGAAAGTACCTTCAGTATGTTAACTGATCCACAATCTTAAAATCTAAGATCAGAATGAACATGATTGATACCTCAGAATACAACTTCATTTATATGAGGTTCAATAAGTTTCAAGTACATATATGTATATTTTTCATTCTTTTCTTGTCGTGTTATCGCGTAAGTCTGAGGTGAGTTAATTTATTATGTATGCACAAAAATGTGTTGACTACTTTCATTATTTCAACTCCAAATTTACTCGACGATATTGTTGCTAATGAATGGCTTACATCTGGTTCAGTGACATTGGTAGACTTTCTGCAGCAGAAATGCAACTTAGTTGCAATGATGAGTAATTACCGTTGTCAAATATTTGAATGCTACTGTCGTAAGAATAGAAGAACCAACGGATATGAATAATAACATTTACAACAAATAGATATGGGTGACAACATATCAACACTCAAATCAATATTAGGAATAACATACAAAAAATGTGGAATATCTGGTTATGCTGGGTTTCTCTGAAAAGCACGGAAATTGCTGAAGCAGAAATGACGATTTAAGAACTCGGTTCAAAAATTTCGGAAAATTTCAAAATGGAAAATATTTACACAAATTATTAGAGTATGAGATTTGACATCTCTGGTTCCATCTCAAATTGTATTGAATTATTAATTTAATTAATTCTGACGCTGTTGCTCAAATCTCAAAAATTTCATTCGAGAATGGAAATCAATTTCGTCATAAATGGTTACGTATCACGAAGGCGCTCTCTATTTTTCGAAATAAGAATAAATATAACCAACTCCAGCAGAATATTGTGATCAATCGATCATCGATTCGGTGGTTTTATAAGAAGCACAAAGATTCATATCTTAACATTTGTTGGCACGTGTTTTAAGCATTTATTTCACAATTCTATTCGAGTGCAATCGGTGTTTATTTATTTATTTATTTGTTTAGACATAATACATCCAACAGGCCTAAGCCCAATAACAGGAGAGTATTATAATAATCATCACAAGTCGAAGAAAATTAGGTGTTATTGAATTATATAGTTTTTAAATATAGTCAGCAAATATCAACATAAAATTTTATGGGTGGTCTATTCATTTCTTCAAAAAGATCTCATCTTCACTTTTCACCTGAAAGATATCTCTCGCCTACGACGATTAAAAGCATTGCAATAATTCATTTCATACATTTTTCCCTTTCTGAATCAATGATTATGCTATTCTTGGCTTATGCCCAGACAGTTATTCCACTGTCTCGCCTACTAAAATCAGACGCAAAGGCGTGACGTATCCTCTGGTCATACGATGATGGAACTCTAAACTTCCTGAAATTAGTCATTGCGACTGAATCCGATAGTCCATTGTTTCCATGAATATAAACACCTTTCTGAATGGCGATTGGTTATGTTTACAATAGGGTATTCTCTTGCAAAAGTTCTTACTTTGGATATAAGCATTGGTAGTGCTGTTTTACACAGGGCATTCAAGATTATCGAACCAATAGATGAATTATCGCAACATATTAGGTAACGTAGCAAGATGATCTAGAGTTAACACGCTACTTGGGCAATTTTATATTCAAGGTAAATATTTGATTGCTTGAAAGAGTTGGCCAAGACGTAACATCAATCAAACTGCCAAATATAGAAATCATTGATCACGCAAGACATATTCAGAAGGTAAAAACTTGAATTCTTCGAATTCAGAAAGCATAAGAGTCGAATATTCACAAATATCATCTCATCATCTCATCTATCATTTTATACTCTACTCTCTAGTTTTAAAGCAGATAATTTCACAATGTTTCTATGATATCGCCTGAGGTATTTCTTGAGTACATTTCTTGATGGAATATAGCCACTGTTTAGTTGATATCTTCCTGACAAAAATGCCTACATTAATATCGAGAGACACTCATTTCCCAAAGTCCAAATTAATGTTGATATGCTGTCTCTTATTGGGAGATATCTGTAGATGGGTCTAGTACAGGCCAAGTGAGAATTGAGTAAGATAAAATGGTTGATAAAATCTATCGAAGATATTCAAGTGTTTGGAATTAAATTTGCCAGTATCAAGTAGTCGGTTGTCAAATTCATCTATTCAAATTCATTAAACATTGAAATAATCGTTATTGGTATAGATCAGATTATAGATAATGATTACCATCAATCGATCCCTTATTGTCTTGATTGAAGGGAATCGATAAAGTATAACTAGAATTTGCATGGAAACGATATCTTTGACCGAAGATGCCGCATACTAACTTTATCAAAGTACTTAGCTACCTTCATAACTAATCAATTACAGAATATAGTGGGCGGAATCATTTCCACAATTTATTCCACATTCTTCCATTATATGTGCAAGATTGATTTTTCTCGCTTGTATAGTTCAAAGTACTTCGATCAACAATATATTTTCAATATTTTGTGTTGATGATTTTTCACCTTTGATATTTGATGGATGATTCAAAGTAGAAAGACTTGATTGTATGGCATTACGAAGCCATTTATTTCATGCAAATAAAGCTTAGATTAAGAATTGAGATCATGGGAAGAAAAACAGAAAAGGAATCAATTTTGGTGCTTTGGTGTTTGAATACTACCTATTTAAATTGCAATTTCAAGAGATAACTGTAAAAAATGCCCAATAGGTGACTTACGCAGTATTTTTCCTTGTATGTCTATTTGAATTCTTCTGTTAATCCATAATGGCTGTTAGCAACTTCACTATATCACACAATCAAAAACGTTTCCTGTTCAGGGGTGTCTATTGAGAATGTCAGGAACATATTTTTTCAGTTCAAATATCAATTTGAAAATCAAAATTTCAGTTTGAACCCATAAAACAAATTGAATTTGGTTTCAAAATTATTGCACATCGATAAAAGGAAAGTTCAACAAAATTTCTCAGATTTTTTCATTGGGCATCTTGAAGAAATCGATATTGAAATATATAGATTCCCTTTTTCACTTTGTATATTTCACTTATCATGAAATATTACAAAAACATTCTGAAGAATCGAAATATTTGATAAAATATAGGATGTTTTCATTGAAATGAAAAACTAAAAAAAACGGTCGATGGCCATGAAATGAAAAGAACAAAGAAACGAACGGATATACCAGGAATGCAGAACATTTCCAACGTGGTTCGAAGATAATAATTGTTTACACATATAACAATAATTACAGAATCAGGAAATTATGAAAACCTCCAGCAAATGTGACACTTCCATAGAAAGTAGGCGTTCAGTCAACTTAACTGACGGACCAACTTTGTTAATAATTATTCGAGATGTGTGTGCAGACACATACATGGTCAAACGTGTTTTTCATTTCAATTCGTATGGTCAGTTAACTTCGACAAATTCTAGGTTATTCTCACAGTTCTTTGGATACGTGATTCTCGAAAAAAAAAGCCGAATATGCACATCGTTGTATCGAGGATTTGTTTGAACAATTTTCGAAGCGATAATTGAATTTGACTTTACCGCTAGTTCAACAATCCGATTCAGCAAGCCTGGAAACAGAAAAGAAGGAAGATTTTCGTTCAGAGAGGTCAGGAGACTTCATGAAAACATGAGAAGAAATCAACGAATCAACAAGCATTTCTATGTAATTGGTATCACTTTCACTAAACAAAATTATCATACAACGTTTGTATTTTAAATGTTGTTACACAATTCCTCATTAGAATATCCACTTTGCATCCAAGAAGTTTTCCTCGAATATAATGGTGTTAACAATATTACAACTAATTCAATGATATACTACCAGATCGGTAATTATTTCAACAGATTTCATATTTCCTATTGTGGAATATAATAACTTTCCATTGCGTACAAACAATTTTCTTTCCTGCAGTTTCTTGAACTTGAACAGGTTTGCAAAAATATTTGCCGTAGAAGGAGACTGTCAACAATGACTTTCTCTGAGATTCTTCATACAAAGTGTTCATATTCAACTGAGAAGTACAACAAAGTTGGAGATACAGAAATTATAAAATTATTACTCATTCTTGTCTTCTTATGATTGTAAAATTCATTATTCATCACCAGGGTTTCAGCTAGCGGATTATTTATTGAAAAATAAATGATTCCTACAGTATAGTGATTGGTCATCGTAGCTGATAAAAGTTTGAGTAATATACAATTTGACAGGTGAATAGAGATCGACTGATTGCAGAGAAAATAATTGTCAAATCAGGAACCGACATAAAAATACCCAAAAACAACCAATGATTGAAGTTTTATATAAAAAAAATATATAATTTTCGCCAAAAAAGACGTTATCTCATGAATATGCTTTGGAACTAAGTAATCACTAGAGATGAACCTACCACTATCCAGTAGTATACCAAACTAATAATGGGTCTGCATGGATGGATTTTATTTGAATTTAATACATAGATTCATTATCATTCTCTGAACTCTAATGATTAATTTATGGATTGTTCAAGTTATTGTTGTAGAGTGCCAAATGTCAAAGAACCTATCGTTTCAAATATTCAGGATGAAATAAGATATATTCATTATCATTATTATTATTATTACAAAAAAAAATATTGCATGAAATCGATAAAATATTTTGAAATTATAAACAAATTATTATGGGGGTTTTTCGAAAGAACCAGAATATTTGAGATGCGACAGAAGATATGAGGAAGTAATATTTATTTGGCAGCATGGAAATTCATGGAATAACGATAATAAAGAATACCGCAGATGAACTGAGAAAATTTCTGGGAAATTAATCAATTAAACTAATGCTCGTCCAACGATAATATCAGCGACAGAATAATACTGTTTTACATGATAGTTTTCATAATTTTCAAAGGGATTTAGTTAAATTCTAAAAACGACGCTCTTTTACTTCGAACCACTAAAGTTCCAGTAACGTTTTTCTTGAGTTTTCAAGATTCTTACCCAATGGAAGATCGTCATGAACTTATGAATTATACATACACATTAGCTGAAAGGACATGTTTTCATCAGACTCAACTCCGATCGTCTGCTTATGACTTATCAAATGTTCGAGCATAGAGAACGCAGCATGCGTGCCTCTGCATGCTGCTGAAACGACCAGAGACGCTGCGGAATCTGTGACAAATCACTTCAACTGCGCTTCATTATACTATTTTTTCCAAATTCCCCGGTCATGCTCTCGATGGCACAACTTAGTCAAGAATGTTGAAAGCTATTACAAGCTTACGTTGAACTTTCGATATGTACGAGGAAATTGGTTTGAATTTCATTAGAAAATGAAGAATCCAAGAATGAAGATAATGAGGAAGGAAGGTGAGGATTTTATGGCCTAGCTTTGATAGTCTTCAGGATGGTTATTTATATCCGAAGTAACACATAAATTGCTTATATTGAAGATTACCCGATGTAACACTAGTATTGCAAGCATTTTTCTAGTTGTAATTTTGGATAGTCGGGAACTGATACATGTAGTTTTACAAATCATCAGCTGAATGACACGCCATTTGATGACGACATTTGGTATTTCAAATAAGCAGATACATTTTCAAATAAACCATTCTCCAAAATCGTTTCATTTACATTCAAAATATTGTAGTGTTGATGGATATAAATACGAAGGAAATGAAAATATGAATGCTACTGGCCAAAACTGGAGAATGAATCTTGCTCGATAAAAATATAGTCCTTCAAATTACTAAATACATTTGTCAAATATCAGTCATTTCACACTATATGTATAAAGTTTGTGACTTCTAGTATCTTGGTATAAAAGTTATTGGTCAAAGATACGATAATAAAATGGAGTTTAAAGATGACAACTATGTGAGTCTAATCAATCTTGATCGAAAATGTCCATGGAAAAGAAGGTGAAATCAACTCGAAAAGTAGTGATTCCTTCTCGAGAATATTATTGAATTCCTATTTTCTCGGATCAAGATCATTAAGTACCATCAAGCGAATATAGATCGCATGATAAGTGCGAAATTACCAATAATTGTGTTCCTTCCTGTACATGTACATGAACTGCAGTCATAACTATCTTCTGCATGTGAAAATCAATAAATTATTTCTATCGGAAGCAATTTGTTGAGCCCATGCACGTTGGAAAATCAGAAGTAGCTTTCGAAGCATCTAATTCAGCCTTCACATTCTTGAATACATTGAAACTAATGAGCCATAGCAATGTATTGGCATGGGCATAGTGAGTACACTTAGAAAGTGTAGTATTTCGTTGGGAGTTGTTGGATGTAGGAATCGATTTGAGGACCGTTTGTTCTTCCACTAATTATAACAATTTTGTTGCTTTGAATTATGATTGGTATATATTTTCTTCATTATCTTATTGATGATTTGAGTTTTTTGCACTTAGTATATGATACTAAAAAAAACGCGATTTTGATTATAGTCATCAACAAACTACTTCTTTCCGAGTAATTTCTGTTGAAATTTGGAAATGTTTCAATTTTTTCTTCGATAATGAGGCATTTAACATATAAAGAAATATTTATGATTCATTCGTTCTCAGAGATTAATTTTTATGGAAGACATTTGTATGAATAGTTTGACAGTTTGGCGCAAGTCTGTTGTATCAATGGTTGAACACATACTTGAGTTTGGTTGATCATTTCAAAGAAATGAAAAAAATTATATCAGCACAACATATCTAGGCTATTTATTTAAGCAAGATAGTTTCGATAGCTAGCAAGAAAGTGCGGTGTTATTGCTATTTTTTAACGATATTCCGAAACAATGATCCCTGTTACGTCTCAACCAATTGAAGTTCGGGGTTTAACTGGATACTTTTAATTTCACACTGATGTTATTGAAAAATAAGCAAATTTGTCTTCCCAAAATAAATAGACTATAGATGCGGTTCTGCGGTCATTGTTGTTTGGTAAATTTTTATCCAGCATGTATTCCACATAGGCTGCTACGCAATTTTCGTCATAGATATTACGTTACTGCATTTTGTCAAAATTATGAAGACTCAAAAAATATTTTTGTGATATTATGAGTTTTTAAGCCGAAGGGTTTCTACTTGAAAACTTTTTCACATAGCGAGATCAATAATTCCGTTTGTAATGTACATAGTAATAATTTACGTTGCGTTAATAACATAACTAAGTCGTATGAGTACATTATAACATCATTTTTCATGAATAAGGACACTGTGAACTTCTGTTAATGTGTTGATGAGAGGAAACTGCTCTAAGCTCTCATCGCTACAACTTTACACCCTGCATATTATAAATGAATAATCATTCAGACATTCAAGATCTTCTTACAGTAGTGATGCATATCAAACTTGATATTCTTGACAAAATGAGTTATCCTACAATTTGGACGGATGAAACGCAGACTTCTCACAAGGTAACTTCATTTGGAATGCATAAGAAAATTTTCACTAGAAACGGTCACTAGAAGTATGAGGGGTTACCATCACTGGTAGATCTGATAACTGTTTTGCCATCTGCTGATTACCATTATGCCGTATCAACACCTGCCACCACCTACTTCAATTAATTTTCCCTCCTTTTTTGTTCACCCTCTCCAAGAGGGTGGATATTCGTTTCAATAAGTGTATAATTTGAAGTATGACAGTATCTACGACAAATTTGAAAGTTAATACAAATCGTAGGTTGTCAGAAAATATTCAAGTTCGACAACTTGAGGAAGAATATTGTCAATGATTCCATCTTTATTTCAATTCAGAATTATTCAATATTATCGAAATCATTAGTCGTAATTTGATTCTTCTTCAAAGATATGAGGGAGGTGAGGGAGATTTCACTGATTTATGACAAAATTATGATGAAAAGTAAAATTTTCCACAATATAATTCAAGTAGATAGACGGAAAATGAATTAAGTTGGCAACGTTGCGAAGAGTTGCCAACTCAATTGGTGTCCGCCAATTAGGACTTTCAATGGACAAAGAGAAACGAATGTCTAGAAACTGCTAGCCCATCCTGAAACTAACGTTATATTGATTGTTATATAATTCCTGGATCAATCATAGACATACAATTACTCAATTGGTAGTTGCATTTGAATTCATCTAATAAGATCTGCATAGTATTCAATGAGCGTTCAAATACTAGTCAATATTCACATGAATCGGCTCTACTAGCTACTAATCATATTTTTTCTGGAAATAACCATTATCGAATAAAACTAATTCGGGCATGGTTGGGGAAACAAAATAGCACTGTTGCATGACGAAAACTTCCGGTGTCGAGTGAGCCTTGACTGGGCGGTAGAGAAACGCATGCGTCACCGTTGCCTAGCGTTACACGTATTGTTGAAACATTTGAATGAGTACGGCAAAGTTACCACCTTGATTCTTACAGTTTTCACGTGAATTTCAGTGGTTTCAGTTCTGTGTTTTTCAGTTGTGCTTGCACCTTCAATTTTTCCTTTATTTAGGTTGGTTATTGGTTGAACAGTGATAACATTTGACGCTCGGATCTCATATTTCTCCCAAGTTCTCTCTTTTTTCTTTGGTTGTAATGGTATAGGTAGAGGTAACGCTAGGCAGTCTACATTTTTGTATCATTAAGAAATGGTCTCGGTGTATTTACTCAAACATTATATTACCCCTTATAAACCATAGGAAGTGTTCACACGTATAAACCTTGTGTTATTAATTTTTGTCAATGGTAACTAAGTCTCGCTCTAACATCACTAGAGATAGCGTATGAAAAGTAAGTATTTTGTTCTGAATCGCCAGATATTTCGTTATCATTTGACTAACTTATAACCATAATAACTACGTATATTAGCGATAATTTTTACACAAGTGAATTACGTTGAAATAGGTTATATATCTATGACGAGAAATCTATATTGTGCTGTAAGCTCATTCGTCACTATATTTGTATTCCACGATCAATAATTTTCATCAGCTAATTCTATTCACCCTAATACGAACTGTTCCTTCTGTTATCGTAACGTTTCATATGTGGTTTATGGTTGAGACAGGAGGTTTCATAGTTTGAATCCAAATAACAAATGAATACATTTTCGTATCTAGAAATTATATATTTGATCACAGGAGTTCGAAACAAATATTTAGTGCTATTTCAATCATAGTGCTGATACTTTCATACAGAGAAAAACTCGACTTCGAAACCATTAACAATAATTTTTCTTGCCTACATTATAAATTTTACTTCGAAAGATTCTCTTCTAATGAGATATCCTGTATATGTCATAACACCAGCTGTTTAGATTCTAATAAGCAGGTGCGTTAACACTGACTTCGTTGGTATCCTTCTTTGAAGTATATGCAGTTTGAAAATAGTTTTCAAGTCTCAATTTCAAAATGTCAAGAAATATTATAGTTTCGTATTACTAGATATAACAGGGAATTGAAAATTAAAATCTAACGACAATTTATATATTTATCACATTAGAGACAATCCAATTTGACTTCTGTAATTTCGTCTCATATTTGAGATGGCTTGTAATTTTATGTGATCTCAATGATTGCAAAAGATTTTCGATACAGTTTGAATTCAATGAATTTTCAAATGTTTTTATTCATAATCAATGATGATCGTTCGGGAATTGTTTTTGATTTGTTCTTCAGATTCTACTATTATTGTAATATATATGCATATGGTTTGTTTGATTGAACTTGACAGTTACATATGATATACCTCCTTATTACTATTATAATGAACTACTTATGTTGATAATCAAGTTGGCGACACTTAACACCGATGCCAAATGTATTCGATGTTTTTCTTTGTAATTTGTGTTGGATCAGTTGATCAATGAATTGAATGTATCAATTTGAAATGCGATCGATTCAGAGAATACAAACAGCTGATTTATGACTACCTTTCAGTAAAAGCAATGAATTATTGGATATCTGCATGTACATGAATCATCAATTTATGTTACTCAATTGTTTTATGAAACTTTGAATTGTCAATTGATTGCATGAGTTCTGTACATTTATATAAGTAGATACTGACAATATTTATTCAGGTCAATATTTTTCATATCCTCACAGTCTTTCGTATCTTTAAATCAGTTTGGGCATATGGCAACGATGTTTTTACATATTTCTTCTCGAAAGTAATTATTTTCGCGAGCGATTGAATATATCCTCGAACTTGACGACAATTTTGATGGCTCAAAATCTTTAGAAAATTTCGCAAAAACATCTAATTGAAATAATAATTATCTCTAGAATATTCAATAAAAATAGTCCAGTCGTCCATTATAATTTTTTCACGAAATTAAATACGCGATATGACCATATTCCTTTGTAAACCAATGACGTGCCTGCTTTGTTATAATACCGTGCATTGATTTTTTCATGTCCATTAGCCCCTAGCCAAAGCTTTTATTTGCTTTAACTTTTGGTACCGTGCGTTTCAAGAGACCACAAATTCATGGAACATCGCGTGATAACTAGTGATTTACTGGGCGAAGGTGATTTCCTTCTCATGAATATTGGATGACGAAAAATGAAAATATTATGTGGAAAATAATGCACGGAAAATGAAAATTTGTATCGTGACATTGCCTAGTGTGCTTGGAAAAAACAGGATTAATTTGAAATAATTACCCTCTGGTAATTACAGTGCAAATTGAAATAAGGAAAAACCCTGGATATATCTAATAATAATCTAATTCGGTTCAATATTCTATAGCTACATACATTTAATTTTAGAACAGGGTGTTATATAGGTACGTTGCCGAATTCAAAGGGGTCATTCTTCAAGCGATTATAATACAAATAGTTCATATAATCAAAGGTCTAGGGGCCGCATGAAAAAATACATATTTTGGGCGAAACATTAGTCGATCTGCCCGACGGGACACCACTGGATATATTTAATTCGATCTAGTTGAATTAACTGACTTACTACCGCAAATAATTATGCCGAAAATTTTAAAAATATAAACAGTAAACGATTTCTGTCATAAAAATGTCACACTTTGTATATTGTGAAAAAATCTTTACACCACCTTTGGTTATATCTCTGAAACATCAACAATCGTTCCTCCCTTGGCGGTCTCTTCGAGGTTAACCCGTCAAGTCCAGTCTTCACACCCCTTTGTGGTTAATTTGGTGACCTGCAGAACATCTCTTTTCAAAGACTCGTTCATCCAACGAACAGCGAGGCTCTGAAACACATTGCCCAGAAATTTAAAAAGAACACCAATTCCTACCTCCTTTCCCTTGCTTCTCACGATGTTCTCTGAACATTACAGGATGTCTCCTTTCGTGAGAAGTCTTATGTAAAAAAATACCTCTTGAATTCATTCATAACTATACAGGGTGAAAGCTACCAGATTGAAATTTTCTGCGTAAATGTTTGCTGTTAAACTACATTCTTCACATTTCTACATTTCTAATATTGCTATTAAGGGTGTTTTAAGAGGATGAATCATGATTTCTGGGGATTATTTATTTCGTTTTATTCGTGATGGCAAAGAAACAGAGATCGCGAGATTTATCGTTGAAGATATTTTAGAAGGCCATGACTAATTTTGTTAATTTTGACGTTTGTCAACAACATTGTTTCGGTTGATTTATTCGTGTTTTTTTTCTTCTCAGTTAGATTACTACGATAATCAACTAAATTGTTTTTATGTACTATCACCCTCAGAAAGCTTGGTTCATATAATTGACTCATTAGAAATGATAATAATGCTCTAAGGATTCGTGCTCAAGCCAGTCTTATTCATCAGATATGGCAACAATTTTACCAATCATTTATTATCTCGATAAATTCTACCATCACCAAAAGTCATTGTATAGACTGGTACACATCAAGTTCATGCTCGTCATGTATTTTGCGTTGATGTAGGTCTAGTATGTTATGATATAACGTCGAAATCGTAGGAGTCTTTAATCTTTGACTTCGCCTTCACCAAAGTTTTCTGAACTTGTGATCCGTGCAGGCACCATGGGGTTCCTGCTGGGAGAAGGGTATTTGGTTCTTTACAGGAAATCAGCAGTGGCGTAGCCGTCATAATTCACCTGGGTCTCAGTCATTTTGAAGATAATTGATCCATTTAGTTATTTTGATAGTATGCTAAATTCTGAAAGCATAATGCTATGATACAATACTAGGAAAATTATTATACATATATTTCAATCCCTTCTGAAATTTGGTCAATAAGGTGAAAGTAATTGGTAATTGAATTCTATTTTCTTTCTTGTTTTTAATCGAGATAAATTATTTCACTACGTCAAACGTTCTTTGTTGTATGGTAGGCTTCACTATATTGAACGAATCATGGAATCAAATTTAGATGAACCAGGAATTAAGTGGCATATGCAGTACTAAACAAAATAATATTCAGCCCAACTATCCGAAGATTATTCTTGGGCAGGGTAATTTTCATACTCGCTTAAAATAATCATGATGACAAGTTATTGTTGATCATGTTCAAACAATCCACTTACCAGATAAAATAATT
Organism: Plagiodera versicolora; assembly: GCA_037013635.1. Taxonomy (NCBI): domain Eukaryota; kingdom Metazoa; phylum Arthropoda; class Insecta; order Coleoptera; family Chrysomelidae; genus Plagiodera; species Plagiodera versicolora. Next base: position 6,770,784 of record CM072990.1, read on the forward strand.
TTTCTATTTTATTCTTCATTTCATCAACTCATTGCTTTGAAAAAGACATGCTTGTTCAACTTCCTGATTTCATTTCACTGTATTCTGAAGAATTTCTATTTACTTCCTCGTTCAAATTCCTTTCCTCTCCTCCCCTTTCCTATATTTCATAATCACATCTTTGAATTCAATAACTAAAGAATTCTTCTGCGGGTTCTCAATTATATGATTCGATTCCTCATTATCATTGCAATTGGTCAGTTGCGATGACGAACAGTTATTTGGTAATAATAATGGAACAAAAAAGGAGAGGAGCTTAGTTGAATCGAATCTCAAGGATATGAAATATTTCACCTCATCAAATTAAATCGAGATTTTTTATTGGAATTGGAATGAGGTTCAAATTGTATTTCTGAAAAGAGTTATTATTGATTGAAAATTTACACGTTAGGAACAACAATTATATTAAATTTCCAAAAGAGAATAGTGTTACGTCTCTTTCGATTATGCTTTCCTTATTACACTCATTCCCAAGATACTATATACAGGGTGGCAATTGTTTCAAGGAAAATATTCCCAATATTTACTTTAACAAAACGATAAATTTTTAAGCGAAGCCGATTTACTTTTTGTATTTTTCGAGAAATACACTAGCGATATTTCAAATGTCCATATCTTTGCAACGAGTAAACGGAATTTCAAAAATAAAAGAGCAATGTATAGGGAATCAGAAGGGCTTTTCAACGAGGTATTTGACCCCTATACTCCTATAATCTGGGCTATACTTTTCGCGTCAAAAGTTGTCCCGCTCATATACAAAGTTGACGATTTTCAGGTTTTTCTCGATAAAATCTCTTCCTGGTAGTTATACCTTCCGGTAGGTTTTCGTTGGGCTAACCTGTATATTATTTCCAATATCATTCGGCTTTATGTAACAATTATTGTGATAATGAATGAGCTTTGTTTGGATAAAAACTTCAGTGCCTGAACTATTGGAACTACTGGAAATACGTAGCTTATTATGGTAAATCAAGTTCGAATAAATCTTGATGATTCAGATCAATTTCCCCAAAATTTTCGGTACGAATTTTCCCAACAATGTTTAACAACCAACTTGAAATGATTTGGAGAGAAGTACATTTACAATAATTTTTTTAGGAATCAAGAATATGGTAGACTTAGAAATAATTCAATGTAACCATTGTGTGTATTGTATATTTCAGATGTTTTATAACAATGCGTGTTTGAATTTAGGTGTCACATACAAATCAATCTTATACATTTCTTTCAATTCCTTTTCATATTTCCGTTTTCTTGACCTCTTATGGTTCTCTTTACGGAACTTGGCACTGGAAGAATTCACAGATTGCATTTGAATCGTGGATCTTTTAATGCCATATTTCGTGGGAAGAAATTCTCATCAGAACAAATCTTTATTATAGTGTTTTAGTTATATAATATGTTAATTCGCTAATGAAATCAAGACAGATGTGTATTTCTATCCTCGGTGAATTCTACGCAATAAAATGGACAATACCAACACGGATATGCTTCGTGTGAAGAAAATAAGGACTGTATCCAGTAATGATGAAGCAGGAGAACAAGGAGAAGAGGATAATTAGTGGTTATTATCACTCTTTATTGAAAACTTTAATTGACGGTGATTGAGTGTTATTGTGAAAACCATTAATGTAATTGATATAATTGTGATTTCGTTCTTCCCATGACATCTTTAATTTTCTAAACGAGCAATATGGCGTTCCTCCAATCTACAGAATCGAAACATAACAAGATCTGTATAGTATGCATAGTTTAAAACAGACCGTCTATTCGGTTTGGAAATATATATGTCCTATATATTCCAACAGTGAATCGAAGGTAAATGATTCAATTGAATGATCATTAAATTAAGTCAAGGTGGCTATGCAATCAGAAAATTCAGTTGTCATTTTTCAAATACGTCAATATATCTTTTATTTCTCAAAAAAACATGGGAAAATTATATTGGTTGATAATAAATGGATTATATCTTCTGAAATATATTTAATTCAATTGAATAAATGTGCTGTACAAAAAATCCCCATTTAATATCGAAATTTCAACTGCTGAATATGTGAAATCAACCAGTATAATGTATATGATCATTATCATTGACATTTAGAGTTTTGTCAGTAATCACTGTAATTGTTCCACTTAATTAGTCCATACTTTCTGTCATTACTGTTTCTATTTCTGATTCATATATAATTATTTTCTACTGAATAGATTTTCATTGAGGCATTTCAACTGAAATAATATGTTGAAATGTTTATTTTCATGCTTGGCATATGCCGAAAATAGTGTTTATGTTTTTGAAAACACGATGTTCATTCAAGCTTCAAAATATTACACTCTCAAACAGAAAGTTTCGCTTTGTTATCATCAAGTCTCACGACTGACTATTGCCTACATATTTTGTTCTTTTTTATCGAAAGCAATATAACTATTTCATGGTACAATCAAAATTAGCTGTAGCTGAACAATTATTTCGAATGGATGTTGACATTCAATTTGTTTGAATATTGAAATGAATTGCATGCAGAACTTCACTACCATAAAATATCTCATGTGAATCACTATTTCCTGATGCACATATTTTACATAATTATCAACCATGTGCAGTTTGGGTTGAGATGAATTGTTTCAGTACGGAAATTGTTTTGAATGTTGAATAAATTATATTTGTAAATTTTTTGCTTTAATTTCCCATGTACCTAATCAGTTATACTTGAATCGCAGAATAACAAAAATGACCAGTCGTGCACACATCGCCCACTATAACAATAGCAACAACGACCATGATCGAAGTGCAATTTGGAGTTGAAGGATATTCAGCATTGTATTATCTTCTTGGTACACTGCGAGGAAGGACAAGGCTAGAGACTACAGAAATATCGCTCAGCAAACATATACATTACCACGACAGCTTCATTTTCGTGAAATAAATAATAACGAATTAAAAAAGTAGTCTAAGTAACACGTTTCTTCGGGAGATACTTCAAATCAAATTCATCGTCTCGATATCATGTTCTCCAAATCAATAATAATCATATATTACTATAGGAATTCTTAACATTCAGGAATTTTATAGTTCATTTTATGTCAAAGAATTTTTCTGTGAGTATGAAGTATGTATTCAATTATGATATATTATTGAACCTGATGATGAGAAATTTCAAAATTATATTGTATTATTATTTATTATTGATTATGGATATACATCTACTCAAATGAAATGACGAATTAGTTACATTGTCTCGATAATTAGTTACATCTTTGAAACATGGAAGAGTTGTTTTCACAATGTTTCAATTTTGTGTATCTACAATGGTCTTCAGGTGAGAATTTTGAAAACGCCATGAAAACATAGCATTATATTTCTTGGATATTCAATTATTTAGACAACGTAAGTCCGAACTTGCAAAAGTAAACCAAAAGCATTGTCGATAGCATGCGAATAAACATTAATGGATATTGCGATGATGAGAAGAGAAGAAAACAACACAAAAATTGAGGAAGAGAAGTGTTTTCTGCTGTCAGGAAGTTTGGTTTTAAATGTATTGACATACTCCTTACAGTGATATCTTTTCGTATGATTCTTTATACAGTGCGTTCATAAAGTGAGGGAAAAAATTATTTTTTTGTAAAAAAAGATGGAAGACTGAAATACAAAATCGATCTGTCCGAGCTTTACCTCTGAAAATAATTGATTCGAAAGAAATGTTGATTAGAATTACATACACACACTGATTTTTGTTTATAGAGTCGATTATTCCATAATATATAGATTCCCGATGATTATATAAATCATGACAAGCAAGAAATATAATACATAGATAAATTTGACAACAATGCTGCGGATATTGAATATATCAGTTGGATGGAAGATGTAATATAGTCATTATTGAACATGATGACAAACTTGACAAACGACAAATGTTTTTGTATGTTTGGGCAAATAATGAAAATAGTACCTTTACTTGAAATAAATATATTGGAACAGAAAATATAGAGATTTTATTGCTATGAATAGTACCTCGATTAAAAAATGTGTTATTATTGTGTTGGGATTCTTTAAAAAATTTATTAGTATTGATTCAGGAAACCATGAATATTATTCATTTAATCTAAATTATTTACTAATGATGTATATGACATGACAATATTTTTAGTATCATACTTTCTCTCTTGATCTGTTTAAAAACATGCAATTAGTTGTATGTAAGCCAACAGCTAACAAACCGGATACTTGTGGAATAAGTCGTAAAACTTCAATAAATAATTCAGATTGGTTCTATTTTCTCTAAGAAAATAGGTCTACATTCTTCATCATTCAACTTAGATTTTCCATGAAAGACAGTTTTCCACAGCCAGTGTCATTGAGATGGTACATTAGCAACTCAATTATCTTGATTCAAATTAATTGAGAAAATAGGCATTGTTCAATATGAAGATATTCATTCGTTATGACTCGAAATAGTATGGATTTATCTAGAGACTACTTTTCAACTGTTGAGGTATCTGAAATTATTTCAAGCATCAGTTCAGCTGCTATAAATTCCATGATGGTAATGAGTTCTAGTCTCGTTCTTTGCAACGGTTTCTTGTTCAGATATAATCTCACATTGAAGTTTACCCATGACTGGTAAATAATAGCCATGGATATATTCCCAACCTAGACCTGGAAAGTCAATACACTGAAACTTCCCTGATAGATATTCATATGGCGTAAAAATCCCAAAAGTAAGAGGTGCCTACAGATGCATGTATTTTTTCAAACTCAGATGAAGCTGCATTTTTCAAAATCTGCATATCCAAATTGAAGACGCTAGGGAATGTTTATAATCCTGTCGAAGGAACACAACACGAATTATTATAATTTGAAGAGTTTGATGATATCTATTCATGAAAAGCAAATGTCCTATTCAGAGTCGATCATGACTCAAAGTTTGCTAGAAAGGGTTATGCATATGCAGTAGAGAATGCTACTCAGAAGGTTGAAATGATTATTCCAATCAGAATGAAAGTTAACAAATATCAAGCATTGTATGTGTATATCATTATTAGTTTCTTTCCAATTCAGAAAATTCAGTCTACAAAGTTGATATTTGGTATTCTAATAAGACAAATATCAACGAAAATGAGAAATTGTCATAGAGTTCAGTCCTAATAATCAACATACAATCAATATTTAATGTAGAATTTCTGGATGGTTTTATCACCGATAATAAGAAATTCATCACACAATTTCGTCCTCATAATAAACACAGAAAAGACTGAAATTGTTCACCTCTGAGGTGGGTATTATAGTAATCTGTGAGTATTCCTGTACTAATAAATGATTAAATGATCAACTTCTCCAAACCATTCGAGGAAAAATTGTAATGTTTCTGGCTGCTGTATTTTTCTTTGGACTAGTTTCCAAACACAAAAAAAAACAACCTGGAATAAGATTGAAGAGTCAATAAACGCGGGAAAACAAAATTTCAATCGCTAATCGACTCCACATTCGTCATTGAACTGTGACAGGTATTAACGAGTAGTTGTAGCCTCTTTTTCTACAATCAACAACTCAAGAAAGGTCAACTGGCCGCAAGGTCGTTCATAGTTGTCTGACATATGGCTGCCGGTATTTTAACTTTCATTCAACCTGATTTGGATATTTATAACCGCCATTTGAATAATAAATATTATTATTAATGGGAAGGCGATAAAATTGCATCTGTTTTGAATGACGAAGAAATTGAAAGTGGATAGATCGAATGCTGAATTAAGTATTTGTACGACTGAAACTTTCGACATTTATTATTTATGCATATACTTATTTTACTCTCTTTTAGAGATATAGAGATGTTTCCGGTGAACAATCACGTATTCGTCAGTGATAATTTCAGATTGTTGAAATTCACTTACGCTCATTTCGAAACTGCTTTTTTTTATATTTGACGCTGGATCGGTGGAAGTTCCAGATTTGATAAAACAGCTTCATTCTGTTCACTTATGAACACCACGAAAAACAATTATTTGCCGTTTTTACACCCGAAACACTTCTAGGTATGAATCGAATGACAAGCAACGTTGACAAGCGAAATAAACTGCGCCAGTTCTTCAGAAGAATTTCCAATGAATCTGCAAATTCTCCTGAATAGTTGTCTACGAATCTGAAGTGCACTGGAACGCATAGCGATGGTCGACTCGAGTAACTAACTCGAGTTGATTTGAACTAACTCAAATTGAATTCTCTATGACTCGAGTTCGAAAACCGACAATGTAATCAAGACTGAAAAAATATTGTTTGGGATATTAATTGGTTTATAAGTGAACTCATGGATATATCTGCATGATTATGTTAATCTTACTCTATTTTCAAAAAGGTTGCTTTATACTTACATAGTTTTATTGATAATAAATAGAAATATATGTTCAAATTACACATAAATGAATGATTCATATTTCAAAGAAAAATTTCCTTTTTTTATTCCAGTTAGTATAAGTCTCTCAATAAATTATAGATAAAAATGAAAGAATTTCAACAGATGAAAATATTATTTAACTGTTTCAACTTTTCTCAACTATCAATTCTAATCTTAGAGAATGGATTGGTAAAAATTCAAAAAAAATCATCAATTCATCCAGCCAATCAACTTGAGTTACGTAACTCGAATTAAACCCTAGTTACGTGAATGTTATCTCGAGTTAAATTTAGTTTTGTTTTCACCAAGTTGGCACATCACTAGTGATACAAGTTCGATCTATGCGGACGTCAGAATCTATTACGAATTTTTACTAGGAAGAAGCCTTATAATAATAATCATAATAATAATAATTTCATGACTTACTACGTGAGTTAGTTTACTGACATGCTACTTTTGAAACTGACCAATAGACTCGCATATTACACAAGGTTTTAATCAATATAATTGCAAATTACAATTTCACAAATAATTGAAATAATCGATGGGAAATATCTTTTCTTTAAATTATCTGCTTCATTAGCGCAGAACAAGTTACCACCAAAGCTGCATGCAACTTTTATATAATTTGTCATCAGAAATCATGTGAAATTAAATATTAATTGGATTTAACGTCGCAATATCGTGATTCATGCAAATACAAATAAGATTCGACATACACGGATTGTCTTCTTTGAAACCCATGTTAGTGCTATACATATTTCCAAAACCCATTCATTTGTTTGCCAATTGGATGTTGAATAAGTTTTAATGTTTCGGATAGTTGTTAGGGATAAATTCATCGAAATTCAAATAATCACTTTTCCTTAATGAAAATACCATTATATTCCACGATTTGAGTACAAGTTTCATGAGGTCTCAGCGATTTGAAGTATATTTACAAGTTACAAGTACAAGTTACAAGTTGGGTAAAAACGTCTAATTGTTACAACGACATCAAACTCGAAACACTCATCAGTATTTCTAGAATAAATTTTCCGAGATCAACATATTTTTCATCTGTTGATTGAGTATACAGGGTGTAACTAAATAAGTGTAAAACCATGATTCAAAAGGAGATAGGATCTTTCATATTAAGATACAGCCCCTTTATTTGAGCGAATATGTGGCTCAATGCGAAGACGTCTAGACGCATGCGTAATTTCTGATGGAAGACATATTGAAAACGTTTACTATGATTTCTACATTTTGTATGTTTTGTAATCTATAAATTAGTTTTGTTTACTTTCCTTCAATCATTAATGCAGGTAGTTAAATAATTTTAGCTGCGAACTGATTAATTTTGAGCAAAAAAATCAAGGGACATTTTTTGCTTAGGATGAAACATACTATCGAAAATAAATTTCTGAATGGTAAACGAATAATAAGACAAAAAGTTACATTGGAAATAAATTTTGGGGGTTGCGTTTTCCACCCTTTACAAAAACATGGGATCTCCAATGAAGTATTTTTATGTGAAAGATGAGAAATCACACCCTCAAATGCTCTACACTTATTTAGTTACACCTTGTATTAGCGATGATCAAGACGAGTATTGCAATATTTGGAATATATCAGCAGTTTAACTTCAAATTCTAAATATTTCCCACAATCCAATCAGGTTCTTCACCTCCTGAATCTGAATCAAGGAATAAAGATTAGATATACATTTGTGTCCAAATGAACGAAATGCAATAACACTTCTTGATAAAAACATAGAATTCCGTTTATATCTTTCGTCTGAATGGGAGTGTAAATAAGGCAAATTGTCGTTATCATAGTGCTTCTAATCTACATATATTCAGAATACCACATTCAGTATCCTAAGAAAATAACTGTATGGCTGAGGTATCAGGAGATTTTGTAATTCGTTCCTTGTTCATGACATGAAATTTATCTAAACAAGACGGAACTACATAATAATAATAATAGTTAGAAAAGGAAGAAGAAGTATTATACTGGAATGCCACCTAAAGTCACCAAACTTAACCCACTTGATTTTTTTGAAGTCAGTTGCACTTTTATCTAACAATCTGACTCTTACTAAACCAATTCACATTTTCGATTTGTTTCAATACCGTCAACAATATTCATTTAAAATGAATATCTAAAGTTTAGACTCTAACGTGTATATTCCTGAAAGGTGTTGAAATATATGTTTTAATTTATACAAATATAAAGATATTCCAGATATAGAAGGATGTAAAGATAAAATATGGCTATGGACGAAGAGATATAGAATAAAACAAAGTGAATAAAAAAAATCAGATAAGATCAGATGAAAAAATCAAAAGAAAAACCTTGAATAGAACCAGCACTAGTATAAGGATTCTAGGAAGACTAAATTGTCATTAAAATTCATCACTACAGTTCGTTCCATTTGAATTATATCATTCACCTTTTTTTATTGAATCCCTTCAATATGCTTCTATTCTATCAACGATGATATTCATCTTTATCATAGTTTCCACGATTGTAACAATCATTTTGGACAATAGAAGTCAACTTTTTCCAAACTAATAAACGAAAAAATGAGTTTCTTCAGTATTGCTTATTGTGGTTGTATTTATAGGCCTGCTCTTAATGTGTTCAGGAAATACAGGGAAGTTATCAATTTTCGTATATTATCTATAAGTATGATTAGTGAAGCCTTGATGACTCTGTATATCATTGAAATTGAAGCATATAAGAAAGATGCACATGCTTACTTTCAAACGAAATTTTGTAGACTGATTCTCCACTATATTTACTTTTCTTATCTTCTTGGTTGTAAATACCATATTTAGTTTTTTTTTTCAACTCACGAATTGTTCAATTTTTGTTTCTTTAAAACAATTCAATATCATAACTTTTTCAATTCTCTTTATTTTTTAAGCTTAGGAGAACCAGATTTCCTTCACTATTCATTCCGATACAATATTGTCAATGACGGATAAGAATATCTTTCGACATTTTATTTTAGTTAGAAATTGAGGTCAAACTCATTTCATTTCATAAAATTGATTGTTTTGTCTTACTATAATTCACACCTTCGAAAGTATTTATATCGTTAAAATACGTTTTAAGGGGTTTTCAAAATGATTTCGGGAATAGGGATATTTCACTGGAGTGTTTGTGAATAGAACAGAATTAATTTTGAGTCAGTTTTGAAATCATACTTCATCTTAGCGCGACATCAAAAATGTTGATTGTTGAAATCGTTACTAAACATGGAATATGTCAGATTTGCTGCAAAAAGGGTTATGTATTTTTAATGCGTTGCCAATGTTTGTTGAAAATATTGTATTGTATCTTTAGGGTAACTAAATGAACGATTTAGCCACTTACTTACTAGAACAATAAAATGAGATTTTTCAAACAAAATCTCCAGAGAAAATTCTTACCACAATATTTACAAGATATAATATTGGGATTTTTGAACCATAACTTGAGTTTTTCATTGATGTTGAATGTTTCATTCAATTCGAACTTTGAATTGCAGTCAGTCTATGCATTAACCTTTTCAATCTATCAAATATAACAACCTATCAGGTAATGGAAAAACAAATTCAATATTACTGAATTCCGTCTGTGAATTCGCTTCACGATATTCTATCGAGGTTTTCAAGAAAGCACAAACAACTTTTATCGCGTCCGAGTGTCTAAATCTATCATCAATCACGTCGGGGGCCACTAACAGCAAATCACCTACATATATATTTTCCATGTAATTTTATTCATGGCTACCTATTGATTTTCTATTATGTGTAGCGTTATGTGTTCCTTATTTCGAGCCCCTTGCACGAAATGTTCGAGAAACAGAGCATAAATGGCGATTTGCCCAGTCAACTACATAGCAATCAATTTAATGGCCTTTGTTATACTTTTTGTTCTCTAATTACGATTAATTATATTTATATAATACTTTGCACAATTTTTCTCGTAATTGAATTGTTGTCTTATCTGAGTTCGGTTTACTTAACGCTGCACTTCTTTTATGGTGCAATTCACTCAAAACTAACAAAGGCAATTATGAAATATCGATTGATCAATAATTCGTTCGAATTCAGTTTGTTATCGTTGCATAATTCAAAATTCTAAGTAAACGGTGAATATGCTAAGTTTCACAGAATGATAATAATAATACTGACTCAGTACACATTCACATCAATACATACGAGAAAATTGGAGTATAAATCAATCGGAATTTCATATGTCAATGTTTGACATGCTATCGGCGCATTCGCCAAAATATCGACGTTCCCAACTTTTCAATTTCAAACTTAATCTGCAACACATTCTTCTCAAGTGATCACCTTTGATTAAAACTAAGCTTGCTAGATGTTTAACTTGATTATCCTAGTCCAAAATTGTTTCATAATATTAACAAAAAAAATTATACACAATGACTGAGGAATTTTATTATTTGATTATTCAGGTATAACAAAAATATATGTTTCGATGATAATCCGAAATTGATATGGATTGAATAACAAGTGATTCTAATCAGTTGATTTCACCTTGATATGACTGTTACATTATTGTTAACAAATTGGATCTCTTATTCGTGATGCAATAGGAATTTCATTAATTTTTTTATTGTTCAGTAAATAAAAACACGAGACATAGTTCATTTAGTTTCATTCGTGATCCTTTCACTTTTGTTGATTTAATTTTCACAGCTAATTGAAATAAGTAGTAGTTTTGTTACACGAAATTTATAGATGCTAACTAGTTCAACACACAATTAAATTTGACTCATTTGGATATTCTAGATGAACGTTAATAGAACCATCTCAATATCAACTTATCAACATCGTAACAGGTGTTTTGTGTATATTTCAATATTTCAAAGAATACGAAAAAACCAAAAGAGAACTGTGATATAATCATTTTCACATTTTGTCTTACGTTTCAATGAGATATTTTTCTTTTTGCAGATGAGTCCTGTAGAGAACGTTGTCCCAAATATTGTTGAAGTTACCAATGAGAAGAATAACGAGCTGAGAAAAAAACAGGATCGTTCTCGGGATCTTTTTGGGGTTCAACTTGAGGTAAATCAACATATGAAATAATCATCAATCAATAAAAATCAACATTCCAGTAGTAATTTCTGGTAAAAGTTTACATTGTGTCACATACTGTTGGCTTTCAACTATAGAATTTTTGTAAAACATGCTTTTGAGAAATTGATGAAACAAAAATAACTCCAGCATTTGGCTTGTTTTTCAACTGGCTATTTCTCAGTGAAAAATGGTCGTACAAGAAATGAAGAAATGAAGAGAAGACTCTCGAAACCTGAACATGTTAGTTTTCATATGTTTTGGGATGAAAGTTTTCAGGAACTTCAGATCGCTTGCAAAAACTCATTTTTTTATTTCTACACATTTTGTTGTATACAATAGAAATTTATCAAGTAGTGGAAAGAAATGTTATATCTTATTTTTTGAATATTTTTTTTTTAATTAATCGTTAGATGAGGTGAAGCTGACGAACCGATGGATCTCATTTTTCCTCAAGAATAAAAAATAAAAAAAAAATATGTTATTTTTCACATCGAAATGTCTTTGGAATTATTCTCATCACTTCAAGTATCATACATATTTTCATAATGGAGGCATCAATCTCACTGTTCCAGGTACCTTGTTTCGGTGTTATAATCTTAATGTAATTTTCCATGATAACAGGAAATTTCGCGGAAAACTTCGACAGAATTTAATATACCTGGCATTCTCGACCGAATAATCGATTTCTCCAAGTAATAGTGCCAGGCGCCTGTGAATACTCTCGCCGAGTCCGACCCCTGGGTGAATCATAAATCTGAACGAAATTGGGGTGCATCCAAAAACCCCCCGTAGCCGTCAAAAAGTCCCGGGGATCATTTCGTCGGCCAACACGTGAACGTAGGTGCTACGCACGTGTTGCTAACATTAAAAAATCCTACACGAACATCGATAAAAATCAGAATAGCTGATAGAGCTTTCCTGAAATTGCTGTGCCGCATTGATAGTTGAAAAAAGAAAAACGACAAAAGAAAATGCTTCCGCACTAGCAGCTCGAACCACGAAATGGTAGCTTGGCAACTCGAACGACGAACGTCCACAAACGTGCATTGATTCGCTGAAAATCCGGTTGGAACCGGAAAATAATCGATAAAGCGGATTGCCTAGGTTTTCGCCGGGAAAATCAATTCTGGTATTGACGTAATAGTTTTGATGCAAGTCCAACATTTTCACATGAATGAAAAGACATCACCTTTTCAAACAGTTTAAGAAATCGATTGAAAAATTATAGATTATTCCCTCATTGTCTGATTAAGAGTACCTCGCTGTTGAATAACCGATAAATAAAACAATTAGAATTCACTTTCAATTCGTGACATTGATTGATTCGATTGACTGTTACTCGTCTCAAATTTCCAAGAAATATAGTGCATAGAAAATGTCAAATTTATTATTCAGTATTCTGAATTTCCCATTATTTTCAGAAAACTATCGTCAAAAAGACAAAAAATTCATAGTTATCATATTTACGTAAAAAAATTATGCATGAAATGAGAAGTCAAGGTGGAAAACCACATCTATATGTAAGCATGGAGCTAGATTTCGATCGAGTATCAAGAGGAAGAAATTGGACCGAGTAACAATTTGTAGCAAATTGGTAGAAAAACTATCAAATCATTGTACAAAAACTCACAAATAATGGTATTATAATCTTCTCATTTAGGGAAGATAGTTTTGACAAATCTGGTTATTATCAGTATCCAGCTAACTACTGAACTTCTAATTGGTTGAAACAGAGCTGGGAATATTTGGGCATCAATAATAACACATCATAGTGACAAGGAGAGGATGCTAAATCTAGAGTGAAAAATATCATTGATTCGCTAATGAATTTCTTTTCATTATAGCCGAAATTTTGAATGTATTAAAAAAATACGTTCAACGGTTATCCACAGTCAATAGTTATCCAGAATTGGTTATTACGAAAAACTAAAATAGGATGGAGACGTAAAGTAAACCCTTTGTTGTTAATTATATTTAATGGGTCGAATTTCAAAGAGGTGGATAAGAAGACGAAACCAAATTATCGAAGGACATAGAAAGCTAAAGATAATAAAAAAAAGAATTTGTCTCCGCAGACGTTACAGCAGTTACAGCGAAATAATGAATAGAATTCCAAGACAACCTAGAGACAAATCTATTTCAGTGGCAAAGCAACTAAAAAACCATGATGAAATAATCCGAAGAAGAAGGAAAATAAGAGATGGAAGTAACGATGGAAAAGCAAATAAAAAAGTATTGTGCAATAAACAATAAATTTCTGATTAATAAAAATATTCCATGACACAGTAAACTGGTGTGTATGATTAATATCATCAAGATATTGGGAATGTAGTATCACACAAGATTAGGTATAGGAGACCATGAGGAAAAATTGAATTAGAAATAAGAAAAGATTAAGGGCAACAGAGTTAATATTGGCTATGTACATCAATGTCGAACACCTATATTTGAAAGAGACAACCTGGAAATTGCAATTTCTGAGTTTACCATTTTGGATACTTATCGATCAATGGAGTTCCTCCTGAATTTTTCATCTATTTGCCTTGTGCACATACACCAGATTAAAGAACTCTTGCAATTTACAGAAATAAGGCAATCAATTATTTACTGTTTTCTGAAAGAGTTGTTTATTTGAGTTAACTCCCTTTAGAAGTAAGTGTGCGATGTATTGTATGTTCAGTATTTCTATCACTGAATTCGACAATAATTTCAGTTATTGGAAATGGTTTGGATACAAATTCTATTAGAAATATCGAAGTCACTATCAATGGTATCAACAGATGTACAATCAACAGGGAATGGCAGCATGTAAAACGCTCGTTGCTTATAATATTATAGGAAATTGTAAGGAAACTGAGTGCATAAGCTATGAAGAAGAAATACAGCTCAAATTCAAGAATCTATGAATTATTTCATATCAAATCCGGTGTAAATTATTGACCCTAGACGCTCTTTCTGGTGACCAGTTTATTTGTCATTTGTGGTTAACCACACTCACACCAGAGTGCTATGACCTACTGAAAAAATCTTGAACGTGCAGATTTTGCGATTCGGTTATTATTGTCCAGTAACATTTTATTGCCTATTGAGGTTATGTGCATGCACCTTTTCATTGTTCATAAATGATATTGATAAGTTAGGAATGTGATGTAAATGTAATGAAGCCATAACGTGTCGACATAATGTGAAATATTTTTATGATGATGGTATTTCGAAAATTGAGATTATACAGTTTGTCTACACTGAATTCAAGTATCAGAATAATCATCAACAATCCAATCATATGATTATAACATTTCCAGAAGCTACTTCACCAAATCAATTCTACTTCAGAATTAGTAGAATTCGAAGAGGAGTCTTCGTCATCAAATTCATCCCTAAAATGTTATCTCCCGTGGCTTTTCATCAAAGTTCAGTTCATTTCAACCTTTAAAATGACCTCAACCGATTTTTGAACTTGAATGTCTCATAATCTTAACATTACGCCTCAATTCACAGTCACACAAGGCACAGTCTGACTAGATCATAGAAAGGAAAAATTGCTTTATCTAAGAGTTATAAAAGTATAGGAATAGATGATCTTGCAGTTATTTAATTTTTGCTAACAATTCTCAGAACGTCACATCCTATACATTAACTCATGTTTTCACAATATTAACATCCTGTATATACCCCCATACTTCATAGTTGTCCTTATCCTATGATATTGCTTGTACAATGTCTTTATCGCCTGCATATTACGTATATATAATAGCAATAACGTGTTTTCAACGTAGGTACATAAACAACTTGAAGGTTCCATCAATGTACGATAATGATTATAATTTTTGTAAAAAAATATAATGATAAAAATGCTAGACTAAACATAATAATAAAGTAGGAATGATAAATCAATTAGGGCGAATGTTCACTGGTGATAAACGTAGTAAACTGCTTGTGATGTCACAGAAAGTTATTTTAATACTGCAGACAGTAAAGAAGTGAATAAATAGATTCATAGCTAAACTATTGATTTCTGAGTAATTTCCTGGAACTTGCCAATTTTTGGAGCAATAGAAAGGAGAATAACCGGAGTTATTATCATGAAATGGTTAGTAATTTGATTGATTGAAAGTGAAAGAATAGCAGAGACGAAAAAGGTATTTTCAAAAATTTTGTACCACCTTTTCATCGAAAAAATTAATTTTGACTTAAATTAACAGGTACAAGAATGGCATGCGGAAGTACCAAACTCATTTGTTCAGGAATATTTTTTTCTGCTCTTTTCATATCTGCAAACAAATTTACGAAATCTCGTCATATAGGGTGTTGTGTTGAACTGATGAAGTTCCTTTAATTTTTTCAAGTCCGTACCTGGATCATCAGTTTTATTCATTCGGAATTCGGAAGCATACAGGATAATGAGATTATGTTGTGAAAATGAATAAATTATACAATGCGGATCGTACATTATGAGCCATTGAAGAAATAGGGGATAGACATAAAACACCCTGTATCTCGCTTATACAGGGCGCTAGACCCATCGTATGGGGGTTTTTCGGAACCAGCTAGGCGACCTCTACCTACCCTTACAGTATGCCCATTTTCAAATGAATCATCCTGTATACCTTCATTTTTTTTCGGAGTTCTTTCAAATAACATTACTGATATTTCGTCTTGATATTCTTGAAAGATAACATGATAGTAATGAAAGGTGAAAGAAGTTAAGCACTCGATAAAGACACAAAAACTTATTCAAACAAATTCTTACACGTAGCTTGTGCTATTAGAATAACCTCATCCTAATATTGATCAAAAATTTAACGTACCGAAATATTGAATCTTATTTGAAATGCACATTGCCTATGTTGTTTCACGAAGAAGTGTAATTTTCAATTGTTTGTATTCTCTATTCGTATGTATAAAATCATACAGCGTGATTTGGAACTCTTTGCAGGGACATATTATCCTGAGGAATACTGAATGTTTGTTAGTGTTTGACATTCATACAGAATCGACATTTCGACTAGAAATAAATTTTCTCAACGATAGTCAGGGGTAGAGCTCAAAATTAGCTCGTGTATACATAGAATTCACTCAAATTCCATAAATTAAAAAGCAAACGACGAATATTCCATATTTCCTGGATTCTGAACAGTTATTTTGTACAAACAGGAAAATTAAACAAAACAATGTCGAAAAATTGAGAAATGTATATAGAGTTATTATTGCATGAGAAATGATGTATTGTAAATGTATATGTTGAATGCAAAATCAAAAATGACCCGTTTCAGTAAATTCCGCCGAAATGGGTATAGTTTTGCTGAAAAATTCATATATACAGGGTGGCCCAACGAAAACGTACCGGAAGAGATTTTATCGAGAAAAACCTGCAACACGTCAACTTTGTATATGAGGGGGACAACTTTTGACGCAAAAAGTATAGCCCAAACTTTACCCTCCTAAGCGGAGGTAGCATCCCCTAAATTTTTCAAATGGGAAAGCCCTTTTGATTACCTATGCATTGCTTTTTTATTTTTGAAATTCCGAAATTCCGTAATTCCGTCTATTCGTTGCAAAGATATGGACCTCTGAAATGTCGCTAGTGCATTTCTCAAAAAATACAAAGATTAAATCGATTTGTTGAAGTAAATGTTGATAATATTTTCCTGAAAACAATTTGCTGTTTTCTGTTTTTGTTGATTTCAGCTGGTTTCTCGATAAAATCTCTTAGTGGTAGTTATACCTTCCGGTACGTTTTCGTTGGGCCACCTTGTATACTCTTTTCGCATAGAATATTTCAGTGCATATGCCAATTTACTCTTTTCTATGTATCTGGTAACGGTGTTTATTATTCATCTCAGATGAAAATATAACTATATGCAGTTCTCTCATATTCTTGTATACAAAATTAAAGCGGTATAACAAATTAATTCGATAGTGAATGTCTTTCAAGTGTGCATAACTTCGTGTATGGTCTTTGTTCCCCTACATGTGTGTCACTGTAGAAGAATACTTCTGGGAATTTTGTGATTTACTGTTCGTCAAATGTTCCACTTCGAAATATGACAGGATATTAAAGCTGAAATTACTAGATTGCGAGATAGAAAACATGATAAAATTGATGATACCCTACACAAAGCATAATAAACTTTTATCACAGAGTACGCAAAAATTAAAATCTATCTTCGTGAAATTTACAGGTGACAAGTCTTCTTCTTGAAGCTGAAAGAAGAAAATTATCAGTTCTGCAGAAAGAACTTCAGCAAGCATTGGAAGAAGGTGGATCGATTAAGGCCAAAGAACATCAAAAACAGGAACTACTAGTGGCCATTACGTGAGTCATTATATTTTCCTCTCTCGTGTATCAACGCAATATGTAACTCGCATGGTTTTTATTATTCCTATTATGTCAAAGTATAGTCTATCACATGTTTTGTATTACTTAATCAAACTGCAAGTTAAATTTCACGAGCCATATCCGTATCGCCATCTGTCGGGCAAGAGATCGACTAACGCTCAGTATTGTTGGTTGCAGACGCATTCAAGCTCAACATGATCTTTTGGACAAAGAATACAGGGAACATGCGCTTGGGGCGCTACTATCATCGAACACTAGAGGCTATGGAAAGGTAAGAGGAAACTTCTAAAATTTAGCGGTTTCTAGTACCGAAATCGCAAACAACCGCTGTTCATTGTGTAGGATTATAAAATAATTATTCTCAACATTATTACGCGTTTTGGGCATAAATTTAAGAATAGTGAGTTATTATTTATCTAAGAAAGCATTAGCAGTATTATTGTAATTCAAACTTTTGGGGGAACCACATTGTGCTTGTAATATAAATTTTTTGTGTTCTTATTTTTCGATTTTAATATGATTGATAAAGCTCACAACAATAAGCGAAACCTCTTGTGAAGAGAAATATATAACAGTATAGAGAGTTTGACATTGACTGAATTCAAATCCTAAGAAAATTCTCCCCAAAAGTTTGAAAGAAAGCAAGGATTCAAGAAATTACAAGAAAAATTATTGTAATTGTAAAATTTTGTAGTCAATAAGCTTTGTAATCTGTAATTGTTATTTTCGTGATTCGATTCGACAGAAATAGATGTATTTTTTTCCAGCTGATGTGTATTTTTTTGGAACTTTAGAAAATTTGCTGTTTGATTCAATCCTGATCAAATATATGAAAATACGGTAAGTAATTTTGAACTGGTTTACCAAAAACACAGTGGGCGGTAAATGGAACCATAATAATTGATTATAATTTGATCTTCCAAGAAATTATGTTCAATTACTGATTCGTTCAGACAATAAATTGAATAACAAACCAGCAGACGGTCATTTCAACGGAGGTTGGCTCGATTAAAGTTGTTATAAGCCAAAACAAAATTTTATGGGTGCAATGCCTCTTCGCATCTTCAAAAATGCTGACCATCCAACCGAAAGAGTTTATTTTTTCTGTTTCTATGGTGTGCGTCTGTGTATCGTTCATAAAAAATTTGCATCGTTTTCCTGAAGCAAAATTTTTCCCTAATCAAAACAATGTATTTTCCATCTATGAAACATCACTTCCAGAAACTATGAATAGAAATAATAATAGAAATCAATACATTTTTGAAACGTAATATATCATTCGAGGTCACTCATATCCGAGGTACGTAATGAAAATCAAAAGCTGTCAGCCCACCGGTCACAGGTCTATAACTACGTGATATATCATAGATCAAGGACAATAGTTTTTACATATTATTGTAGACGTCACCTCAAATAAATAACAGATCTATATCGTTAGCGAAACAATTGACATTAAAAGACTCCTACTCAATAATCAAAAAATAAAATCGAGACTGAATAACTGTTTTCTAATTATTTGGACGATCTGTTGAATACTTTAGTTGCATTCAAAGAACTCCATAGTTTTCACTTATTTTGTACCATTCAAAACTTGGTTAAAATACAATCAATTCCTAAGTAATTATCATTAAGCTCTTCTACCTTCAGATGGTGGTATTAAATATGTGGGTTTTATTAATCAATACATTTCTGAGACTGCATTAAAAAAGCTTTATATTGTTTCAGAGACAAGAATCTCTCAACTAGAGTTCTCAATAAAGATAATAACGATAACAACGCTTACGTATGTGAACCTATGCACGTTAACATGATTTCAATATTTTCGCATAGTTGTTTGATTGGTTGTTAATTAAATTATATCGCTTAACGATTATTCGAACATTCTAATGGTTTCTTCAATGTACCATGTTTCTATGGAAACTAGTAAAATGAAATATTTTCACTACGTTTCTACTTTAGTAGCCCCACTTTCATTTAAAAATTGTAGGTTGATATTGAGCGTTGCTAGACAACCGTAACTAGGCACTATATTTGATTGCTGTGGCAATGGTAATGTCATTTGGTGTTGTGGCGATTTACCCTCATCATTTCTCTACGCCTCTGCCAATCGAAATGCCTTCAAGGTAGAGCGGCTATCACATATCCACGCCGGGAATGTATTATATATTATATAACCACTCAGAATATGTGGAATCCTCAGGCATCAATTATTCATGTTAATAAATGGCGGGTGGTAAAGTTTGCTCCGTAACGCCAATAAATCCTCGATGAACTGTAAGAGTTCCGTACGAATAAACAAACAGCCAAAGAGATATTCGCAAACAGCTGTAGAGTACCTACAAGAGCTATACAAGAGTTATAGATATTTCATGATTGGTTTATAGTTAAGTATGTTATACTCGAATTTCTTGGGATAGAACTGACATTTATCTGGTTTTCTAAGAGGTCATTGGACCGTCAATGAAATAACCTTCTCCGACATAGGTACTACTGCAACGTGTAGAGTTATCGACCAAAAATTGTTTCAAATTGTCTTGGTGACTATTTCTTTCGTCTGCCAATTGTCAGTCATCATACTTTTGTTTCCTATTTCACATGATCAATCAGCGATTATTTGCATCTTACACGATAGTTATTGGCTATTCAAAATAATAATTATGGAAAATTTTTGCTACGAATATCGATAATTGTCAAATTTTCAACTATCAATCAAGATCTTTTCACCAGATGTTTCAGAATCTATCCTCATTTTTTTTTGCTCCGAAGAATCCCAAGTAATAGTGTTTCTAAATTTGGTATAGAACTTTTCGTCTTCCGTCATCATCAATTTTTTTTCATGATGGATGGAGTGATATTAGGCTTTGTGGTTTTTCAGTTTATTTGCAGACAGCAGAATAATTGTATCTGTAGCACTACCGTAATTTTGTGAATTTTGTAAATTTCTGTGAATAAACATTATTATTATTATTATTATTATTATTATTATATAAAAGATATATGAAGCTCTGACTTCGACATTCATGTATGAATTTTTTCTGCTATTTCTTTTCGTAAGCTGTGAAAAAAAAAACTCTAGACCTCGATATCCTGGAACCATTTATTAAAGTACATGGAATAACATAAGCTATAACGAAGCATCGCCCATAGTTTACGAGTAGAATACAGTTTGAAACACGCTGGATGTTATCCTCAATTATAATAACTCGTGTCATTTTCGTCTCATATGAATTTCAAGGCCAGGCCGAAGGCCAGGAACACTAGATCGATGATGAACTCCCAATTGATCCATCCATTACAATGCCTAGCACATATTCATCCCGATCCTTCAGGACTTTCAAATTAAGATCGCCATCGGGACGTGAAGGGTCGTCGAACAATAGGGCAACTGAAGGGAGCAGGGGGAAAAATGTCAATGACCCCATGCACATTCTATATCTCCACGTTTGTAAAAAATAACCTAAATATGTATTGGCCAATTCGACCAACTTACGCGTTCAACTGTAATGCATCTCAGACCGTCCCAAATCCACCTGTTTTACACGCATATCGAACGAAAACACCGTCGCGACGCTATGCGCCACCAAGCGACGCCTTATCGAACCCTCAAGGTAGGGAGTCAACCCCCAACAGTACAACGTGCTAGTTAGCGTGGCATTGGGGCAATGTCTACGTCGTTTATTTCGAAAATAATACGTAGTTTTTTAGCTCGAAAATATTTGACGGAACTGTGATTGTGTGGTGATACTCCTGTAGGGGCGGAAAACTGCGAGAATATTCCTGTGTTGTGGAGGAAATGTCGCGTTCAAGTGATAAATAGCAAACACAAGATGCAGGACGAAAACGGAGGGAGTGATAAACCTAAAATTGCACCCAAACCTTCTATCCCCTCCAAACCAAGGTTCGTGCCCCCAGTGAGGTTACAGCAAAGAATTATCAACGATGAAAACACGTCTTCAGCTAATAACCCACGACACTCCAATGTTAATAGCTCCTCCAGGTTGCATACGCAGGAGACTAGAAAAGTCCCTCGAACCGAGAAGAAAATTGTGTACAAGGAAGTGTACACTTCAGAGAAGAGCGACTACTTTAGCGAAACTAAACAAATAGCTATAGAGAGTATGAAGTATAAACAATACTCGTCGACCTACATAGGAGAGAAATGTGATAAATTTAGTACTAACGTAGAAACCTTGAAAAAACAAGAAGAATACCCTCAAAAACCACCTCAATCTCCCAGCACAGTGTGTTGTAGTATCCTATCCAATGCAACCACGGATTGCTGTGGTATGATCAATATCAACAAAAAGGAATTGCCTGGTAAGACTATGACAAAAATAGACTCTTTAGACTCGAATTCCTCCGACTCTGGTGGCTTCAAAGACTTCGTACAACTAGATATACTGAAGGACAAGGAAGTCAAATACGAGCACCAAAGAAAGGCCTCACAAACTGAGTTCGTCCCTAAAACTACCTCGGATAACAACCCTCCCCAGCATCACCGAAAGCTATCTCATTCCGACTTCTCTTGTACTGAAGCAAAACACAAGCAAAACGTCGTGAACGCACAAGCTTTAGCACAATTCCTTCCGCAGACCGAGCAGAAACTGCTGCTGCACAAGCAGTCCAAAGAACGCAGCCATGATGAGTTCCTTCATCACGTGGCGAGATTCAGTGAAACTCCAGGTCAAAAAACTGAAGAACCAGAAATCAAACCCCCGAAACCGGTGTTGAAACAGGGACAGTTTCAGCAATCCACTAAAAAGCTGGAGGAGCTGCTATCGCAAAGATTGGACAAGGAGAAGGTTTTGAAGAAGGGGCAGAGTTGTTTGGTCGAAGGAGAAAGCAGTCAGGATGCTGAACAGAAGATGATGATACAGAAACAGCTGCAGCAGAAGCTGCAGGCTGACTTGCAGCAAACGGTGAAGCAGATTCAGGAGATACAAAGCATTGAGCTGAGGTTACCTCAGAACCGGAAATGGACAGAGGTAAAATGGTGGGGAAAGTACTGAATAAAAGAATTCTGAGAGGTTCTAACGACTCCCACTCATATTAATATTCAAGTCGATTATATCTATCATTTATTCATTTGAGAAAAGGTTTGAGATGATAATATCAATTTTTATCAAAATGAAACATATTTTGTTTATTACTTTCCTAGTCCATTTCATGGACGTTAAACTAAATTTATAATTTTTCATAATCTCAAAGTATCAACAGAAAAATGAAAATTGGTAAACTAAAATATTTTTCGAGCACAATATCCAGAGGGTTTCTCGAATTGAATTTCAATTGAATTTCATCAATTATTGTTCATTTATCCGGGAAAACAGCTATAACAGTTTTTATATTGTCATTTTCTCAGTGAATTTCTGAAAATTTGTAAACAATTCGAATTCAATGAAATAATTGAGTCCTCTAATATCAATAAAAAATAATCAGAAAAGAAATATTAATTTGGCATCGTTGTGAAGGTTTTTCGCAACTCCCTTTCTCAAATAAATCTAATTCTTGCATCCAATCTGACTACATATTTTCTAGGACACCCTGTACATACTGCATACATTTCCATTGTTGGAGAGTAGTTCTTCCAATTAAAATGAGCCCTACAAAGAATTCATGGTGGTTTTATTTTGTGTCCTCTCTGTAAATGAGGATGAAAACGAATAAGTTATTAGGTGATTTCAGCTGTTGACAGGTACTGAAGTACTCGTTAATGAACTGAAACAATGCTGTAAATGCTGATTTAAGAGGATTTATATAACTGTCGTAACATATGTATTATAAATTCCAAATGTATTTATGGATTTTATGTTCAAATGACATTCCTATGTTCATGAATATTTCTATCGTACTTTGACTTATTTGACGTTTTCAGATTATATGGTGAATCGCTCACCAATTCTGTTGTGATATGATTTGCATATTATCATTATATTATTGCATTTCATTTCCTCAAAAATTTCACAGTAGAATTGCATCAATGATAAACTAATCGAATCGATAAGTAATTCAATTCGATTATTTTTTTCAGAGCAACAGAAGTCAACCTGCCATTGGACTAAAACATACACCGAAAGCACGGGTAAGACATTTTTTATATTTTTTTCTTCAAATATCACGTTGGCTAGTGAAGAAACAAACTGAACCATGTAATTTAACCTAAAACATGAATAATGCAACAAACGATCTCAAGTCGGATAGGAATGGGAAAGAGGACATAATCCTCGAGCACTCTGTATAACTAGATGACAGAGAAATCCAATTGATTTCTTGTGATTTATTCGTACATTCTTGGGATAAACCTGGATTACCTATGAAAATTAATCGGATTATCTCGGTGCATGTTCGTCCGAAGAGATTTCGGTTCGCAGTGTTGCCAAATCAACTATATCCCAACTACATTCCGAGGCAAAGTGCAATATCAAATTTAGACGAGCGGATGTTTTTTTGGGACTTTGCATGTTTATAAGGTACTCTGTGAGGTATATCCAATTAATGAATTCCATATAAGCCTGGCAAAGTATATATGTAAATGTTTTGTGATGGTGTTGAATATTTTTCGCTACAGATCAATTTTCATCGACACGCTCATTTTTATTTTGGGAAGGCACAATCGAAATCGATGAAGTAGTTTGCTTGATTAATGAGTTCAAGGCTGTCATTTTCCAAAACAAACAATAAGGTCCAGTGGGTTTCCGAAGAATATGAATTTCACTATGGTAATTAATATTCGAAGAAGATTTCAGAACTAGAACAAAACCTGTTTATGTATTTATTATCTTCTGTAATGCAAAGCAAATAATTATGGAAAAACGTATAATTATTACGTGAAGTTGGTATAGTATATTGAAAAACTTCTAATTGACCACAATTACGTCTAAATAATAAGACAGTTGACTTAAATATAAATAAAACATATAAGTGATAAAGAAACAACTAGTTAGAAATATCTTTGTATACAATGCAAATCCGAAATATGTAGTCGTTAATTTTTTTTATTTTTCGGGTCGGACTATTTATTATAAGTGGATATTTGTATTCTGAATATCACTTATGCCAAGAAGGAGACACTAACAAGGTATCATTGATTTTCCACTTACACCTCCACCGTAATTTAAGAATTATACTCAGTCGTAGTGTCAATCACAGTCTCTGTCACATTCTTAAATCAAGGTCGAATTGTGCACGTCAATGATAGAGTCATAGGGTATTAGTACATGATTGAAAGTTATCACATATTATAATTTTCACACTTATAATTGAAACAAGCAATCAAATCCATTTATTTTCTCAAGTTACACTAGTTTCGTTGTCATTTCATATATGTACAACAATAAACATTCGAGAACATAGATATATTGGATTAACTATGGTCCAACTAGTCATGTTCTGGAACTATTTCGGTTGGGTTCCACGAAGAAAGCTAGTGAATCCCTAACAGAATCACACTCTCGAGTTTTAAAGTTCCGGAATTCAAGAATATAATCGTCAAGCTTGGCAACATCGTCGATCGCGTCCCTTCCTATTCAATGGCGGCTGGAGCGGCGCAACTTCACACAAATGAGTCATTCCGTCACTCCGTCAGTTACAGAAAGCTTGCCGGTTGGATTGTATGTTGTTCACTCTCGAAGTGTTGGTAAACAACTGATGTGAGCAAAACGTGTGTTTATCATCAATATGCTGCCGGTACAAGATTCTAACTAAATCTAGGCTGCTGTGACTTGTTTCGTCTCTTGTTTTGCCCGGTCCCTTGACTGTTATTTTGTCAAGTGTGTTTGATGTGTGTTGATTATTGTTTTGTGTTTTGTTGATTTCTGCCTTTTTCACACATCCTGTGAGGCCTGTGATTCAAGAAACCCACCTAACAGGTAATGTTTCGATAACCTCATTTTCTTCGTTTGAAATAACGTTGAATCTCCTCATTTGCGAGAAGTAAGTCACGATGTGGTTTAATAATTGTTTGTTTTGACGGCTCTAACATTCACTCATTATGATTATTAAGTCTGGTGTTTACTTGAAGAGTTCACAGCATTGTGGAAATGCATATTGAATTCCACTATGGAAACCTGTTTAAAATCTTGAATTTAATGCCAATGTTTACTCCTCTCCTCGATAAGTATGTTGTACGCTTGTGAATACCAACCTGAAAATACCTTAAGCTTGTACCAATATATGGTGGGAATGGACAACGACAGGTAGGTCCATTATGAGAAGAAAAAAGTGTGTACCTGCCGTAGCGGTGTCTTTTGATATTATCGGACAAATGGGCATTGCTAAATCGCCATAGTGTATAGTTGCAGTGGATTTTGTGATTTCTGTTCATTGTACTCTTCCGAGAATTGACACTTAGCTTAACAGTACCATAACCGAATCCAAATTAATGTAAATTAGTGGTCAAATAGGATATTTCATAACTCTCGAAACAGTTGGTATGTAGCAAAGTTCCTGATACATTGAATTCGAATAATTTAGTTCGTTTTTGAAATGAAGCGATATGATAAAGTGATTAAATAGATTAAATATGTTCCTACCCAAATGAAACAGGAAATATCTCACATTTCATCCATTACCATAAATGTGTTTATCAAAGAAACCTGCTTATTGGAATGGTCTTCTAAGTTGCCTTCTGAATGCAGGTTCATTGCTACTCGTATTTATCAATAACACAAATTTTGACCAACAGTTGAATTCAAAATTGATCAGAACATATTTATCTCGAGGAGAACATTGCAAATGCATCTGTCAATCTTGGGTTCAATTGATCCTCAGACGAATGGATGGAATGTTCATGTCTATAGACCTACATTCAAACCAAATCAATAATTTATTTAGTCAGAGAAATTAGTTGCCTGACAAGTTAACGGACTCGCTTGTAGGCTTATGTTTATTTTGGCTCCATATTAGGCCAAAGGCAGACATAACAAAGTAAGAACGTGTTCGGTAAATCAAACACCAAACCATGACTTGTCCCAAAATGAGAAATATGATTGCTCAGAAACATAAAGATAACGTTATTGACTGTTATGGTTCGGTCTTGGGCACAAGAATGAAGAACCAATTAATAACAATAATTGGATATGACGTTGAACTAGATTCTATGACGAACTAAGCATTTATGTTATCTTTTTCCGACCTCACATAAGAAACAAATATGTGTAATAAATAAGTCAACTCTATAAATAGTATCAAACTAAAATTAAACTTTGAATAGAAATGCCGCAACCACAGATTGTTTATTTAAGCGGGAAATAAAAATGTCAACCATAATGGAATATGTCAGTGTTGAGGGGTTTTACCAATGAATGACTACTATGTGGTTCATTAATAATACTATCATATGCCTTGTTTCAAATCAATGGCGTATCTTCCGAACCTTTAGCTACGTCAATTGAAGCATAATTATAATTCCCATATATGGTTTAAATTTAACTAAATACATATGACATAAGATCCATTTGAATTGGGGGTCAAATCACGATAGTCTATATCTATAAGGATCAAGTATATGATAAAAATCTCAAGTTTTATGACATCCATATGTGATACTCATTTTTTGTTACGCTACTGCTGCCATTTGTATCCCCCCAAAAGGCGAAGAAACAGACTGGAAATATGAAGCTTGTTATGGATGGAGGGTGACTAGCAAGAGGTGTAAAAGAATATACTCTCGTTATTATGTGCTTAGGTTAGTTTAATATGGATGGCTCAACTGTTTCGATCCAACGGTTTTGACGATGGTTATAACTTATCTCAGATTATAAGTGGTGGGGTGATTAGCATTTATTCATATACAGCGTGTACGAAAATATATAAACGGCAAAATATCTTCTGCTTATCGGAAATGAATGACATTTGATTTATTGTTTTGATTTTCAATTGAAATCATCTCTTCCTGTTGTTATGGTAGTTGAGTTAGGATTTTCTTCTACACGTTCAGAGACTTTTTATATTCTATTGCGCTGCTGATCGCCAAAATAAAAAGCATTTTCACTTTTCAAATTTCTCGAAATTTTCCAGCTCATTCTGTTACAAGTATATTCAGAAATGTGATTGAATGCAGTGTATTCCATTGAAAAATGTTCCCCTTCTGAGAGAAACTTGGCAGGAACGCAAAGCTCTTTTCATACTATTATTACACTTAGTTCAATTCATGTTCTGGATTTGGAAATTCAGTGGAGTGAATTTATCAGTTTTTTCTTTTTTTTTTATAATGTGCGGTGAGGTACGTTCTGAAAACATTCTCTATGGCATTACTAAAAAACTGACAAAAATAGGGATCACCAAACCCTATAAAACTACATTCTATCACGTACACACCTCATTCTCCAAAGAAGAATGAACATCAACCACTGGCACTCGATCAGAGCGACATTTGTTGAAAAAAGTAACAATGTCACTAGCAATCGAACCCACATAACGGCGCAAAATTACTGACATCGCTCTCTTTTATACAGTTTATTCACAACTTAGGTATATAAAATTAGAAATTCTAATAATGTTACGAAATATTCATCTCGTTGTTCGGGAATGAATTATTTATGATTTAGTATCTGTCAATATCTCGAATTTGTTCAATTAGTATAACCTTGCATTTATTCATTTCAGGTTTAATTGTCTCAATAGTGAGGAAATGACTTCGTCGTTGAAAAAACTAAAAGGCGAAAGCGACAATTTGGTAATTTTACAGGAGAGCGTTTTGAAAAAAATGGGTCCTGTTTGAATTGCGGTTATGTTTATGTTTATATAATTATTTGGTTTGTGACAGATACCATCAAATCGAATCGACTGGTGGTCATCAAAACTCCAAATCGTCATAAATATCGCTTTCACCCCTTTGTCTTATCATTCTCTAGTTAGAAAATGTATAAGTTTCGAGTTTATGAATATGGAGTACCAACATATATTGAGTTGTGGGGTGTCCATGATGTTTTTGAAGATTTTTGAATTTTTTCAATTTGCCTATTCGCTCTCTTAAGAGGTTTCAATAGGATTTGGCTTGAAATACAATTAATATTGAATTACATATTCAAAAATAAATAAACTAGACAAGTGATTTTAATTAGCAAGTGAATATTTGCAAGAAGTAAATGATGAACTCCTCTTGCAGTGATTGAGTTGATTAGAATAATGTGTCCAGTCGATTTGTTTTTAGAAATTTCATCAAATATTATCTGTACTTTTTGTATTTTTATTTTGAAAAATCTAAATCGATGATTTCCGAATCCGTTTCCGCTTGCTACTAAAAAAATTAACAAGCACACTCTTTAGCTCTTCAGTGGTTCATTGGTGCATTGAGTTGAATATTTGAATAGACACTCAAAACATCTGCAACCCCTCCTTTATTTTTCACTAACATACTGTCGCTACTGGCAATACATAATTTTCCATCTGTATACGGTTAGTCACGACCGATAAAACAATGATCATTGAAAATGTTACTAATAAACAGTATGAGGTCAACACCGAACATTTTTGCATAAACAACTCGGTAATCAAATGAAATTCAAAGCCATTGATATTGTGAAGATGACATCACCCCGAGCTAGAGTCAGTAGAGGTTAATTTTGATTACAGACATTCGTCTCAAGGCCTATTTTATGTGAGCTGAAAGGTCGGACTTTTCGCCCGAAGATTCCTATAAGTTTTGCATAATCGAGTTCGAATCGGTGTGAAATAGTTCTCCTATACGGCGCATAATGATGCGATCTTTGTTTTGTTTTCGTAATATTCCTTGAGGAGAAGATGAGCGTGAGATATGCTTTGATCTTGCCATTTCCCGCCTTGTCGAGAATAAATGATTAGGCATTGTCTTGTGCCCAAGACAACAAATCAGATTTTGCGTTAGGAATTCACAGATTTGACTTTGAATTCCTGATATCGAAATCATCTGGGAAGTTTATTCATACTTCCTTGATCGTGATTTTTCGGATGTCATTGTAACTTGAAAATTTTCTCCTTCAACATTGTTGAAATATGAATTTTGATGAAAGTTTTTACGGGACTTACGTATTTTGGTCCAAAAACATGAAACTGGTAATATTATCGTGAGGAAATTGATACTTTCGAAGATATTCCACTCCAAAGTTTAAAATTCATGTTCTTTTCTTGTTCTTCAAGATTGTACAGCATCCTGGCTAATTTTTTCAATGACGTGACCCATTATATAATAGGAAAGGGTGTATCATACTGTATTTTTGGAATTATTTTGACCTCACATTTTTTGGGAGGATGCCTCGAAATAATGTTCATGAAACATATTTTGTTTCTTAGTTTTATTTTCTTTGGCATACTCTGAAATAAAAATCCTCTGAATATTTATTCGCATGGCTTGAACCTAAAACTACAAAAATACTCTTGTCTATTTTAGAAAGAATGAATTTTTCCAAAGAAACTAATGATAAACGTATTAACAAACAAGACTACATTTCTGTAGTTCTGGTTAAGGCTACTCAGGTTTTTTTCGGCCTTCATCATGAGTGTTGAAAATAGTAGCCGAATTTCAGCAGCGACGTTCACAAGTGCCTGGAGGAAATATTATTTATACAAATTTCTAACATATAACATCAAAAGCCGACCAATTTTCCATTTTTTTCTGGAAACCCTGTATACTCGCATGCTAATGTGTAGGTATCTCGTTATTCACCTACTCAATACTGTATATCCTCCTCGTGGACAGATAATATTTATGAAGATATTGTTGTTGAGTTTATGATCAAGGAAATGAGAGACTATAGAAGAAATAAGGTTCCTACTCGGTTCGAACATTAAAATGTAGTTCCATAAAGATGGCCTCTAGGAATCCATGTGGTTGGTATTGTTCGACTTCGGTCGGCGTATAACATACATATACGGAACCGTTTGTGGTGATAATAAATTGAAAAAGTCGCTAGTGGTGCCGGTGAGTCGTGCTAGACCGCATATGGTATTATATTTTCTCGAATATCGTATTACGTGCTGTCATAAATCCAAGAAGGCCTTCCTAGTCTGCTGTTCTTGTAATATATATGATAAACACAAGAAGATAACCATTACTTCGTCAACAAAAAACGATTCAAGGTATCAAGGCGATATAAAGTTGGTAATTTCAATCATGACAGGCTGATTGGCTGATTTTTTAATTGCTAATTTCATTTGTATCAGCGTTACGAAATCATTTCAATGTTGAATTAGATTGAAACAAAAATAACAAAAACAAAAAATGTGAGGAACTGAAAGGTAAATTGAAATTATTTTTTTTTCTGCAAACACGTCAATTCCTATATCAAGATGCTCATCTTTTGACGTGATAATTTTTCTGCTTTAAGTTCTGGTTCCAAAAAACATAATTTCCAGAGAGATTTTGAAATTGAAAATAAAGAGCTTTGATACAGTAAGAATTGTTCTTAAAATTGCCGAAATTATTGGATATTCCATATCGAACCTACCCATAACTTGAAAAATATATATGATTTTCAAATAATTCATCGCTAATTACACAAGAATTGGAAATCACTTGGTAAAATCACAGTTTCTTATGAATAGATTTATTTATTGGAAGTATCGAAATAGCTGGTACAGTATTCGAGAACAGAACACGTTTTCTGTAAGAATCTAATATCTTTGAATTTCATTCAGTCTCATCCACTTATTCACACTCTTAGATGGTCGGTAATCCTACTGTTGCAAACTCGAGTGGTCCTTGTCCACTTTTCGAAAGACGTTCCAATAGTTGACAAATTTATGGTTTCAGTGCTTTTTCATGTAGCGGCTCGTATAGAAGTATCGATTCGTCTGACTAAAATAAACGAGAATTAACGTCTTTGTAGATAACATTTCAAGGGCCTTGAGAAATAACTTGAACTCTCTGCCCGTATCTGTTTTCTGTATATTACCACATTTTTGTGCAATCTCGATTTCAAACAGTGAGTAACCACTGAAACAACTGCAAACAAATGTATACGTTATTTACACATTATAGTTGAAACCCATATTGTTGCATCACCCAGTCGATAATCCTGCACATGGAATGAGGCAAAACTATAATAATCATATCTTACCCTTGCCCAAGTTGAATAATTATAGCCTGTTGCAACAAAATACGGTTTTGACCTCCTTGAATTGCATATTTTCGAGATATTCTTCAGCTCTTAGACCATTAGATTATTGGCAATTTGATACGTTGAAGACGAAGTTTGACACTCCTTTTTCGCTGAAGAATTTCTTTCATCGCTTAAACACATACTGTATATACGTAATGAGCAAGCAATTATACTATCATAACAATCCACTTCGTAACACTATCTACTTTCTAATGCAGCTCCATTTTTTACTTTCGCTCTTACTAGCAGCAGTCTCACACATTATCAATCACATTCATTGTTAACCTTAATTTGTTCGAATAAACTCTCAATATCTCAAGAAAAGTGTTGGAATTTGCATTTTAACGAAAATGTAATAAAATAACTGAAGACTGCATACACTGGCACAGCCGTTGGAAATAGGTGTACAATTGTTTCTCATTATTTAATGAACGTAGGGCTATAAATCAATCGAAAAATGCTTCGAACAAATCCCACACCTAGAACACCTGAGTATCTCGATATGTGATTCAGTAGGATGTATAGCTAGCTCTATTTTTCTCTCACCTACGTGTTATACCTGAACAATGTCCTACAAAACACTTATATATCGCTATGTTTGTACTTTGGATGAGTAAAGTGATAATTGAGTAATGAATTATTGTTACTGAAGTGCTAAATGAGAACAATTTCAAGTAAAGTAATTGTACCAGAATATTTATTGAAGAGACAAAAAAGCACATTAGATTTAATTTGAAGATAGTAAAAGTGGCACAAAATCAAGTAAGTGGGACACAGTGTACTGAATTCGTTTGTTTATTCACGACACGAGAGAAATGTCTGTCAGGTGCGATCCGTCAATATTTTGGGTACATTATTAATGTTATTCCAGCTGTTATATTACTGCAGGTCCAATTATATTTCTTACAACGATTCCGTCATCGTTATTTCAGATTCTCGGTACAGATCGCGTGATAGTCTTGTCGAATTCATCAGATTTTTTTTGCCCAATCGATTCTCTTTCAACATCTGCTCGAATGTGCAGATGCAGTAGCTGATAAACCAAAATAAGCAAAAAAACTGGGTGGTTGATATTGACAACCCAGTTCAATGATGCTTTCCTTTTTCATCCGAGGCGTCCTTTCAACCATCTTCATGAGTCTCAGATATTTTATCCTTTGAATAGCATCCGCTCAACGACCTGTATTCATCTCTATGTGTACTCGGGATTTTCTTTCAGACTTGTTCTTACCTTTTAATCGAAAGAGGTTGGCATATCTCCAACAATACACTACCGTCTAGACACTTGAGTGACGTATGCATTTCTTAAAACTTCCGTGGTTGAGCTATTTGAACAGTTCGCGAATGATGCAAAGGCCAAATTGCGAATTCCAAAATGAAAGGCGAGCTTGAGTTCATTTCGAATTCCTGATGGCAGGTTAACATTAAAGAATCTTCTCGCATGAAATTTGAGTATTCTGGCTTAATAGGAAAAACTATAAAAATACATTCAGAACTATTTAATCATCAAGCATCTATAATCGTACTGATACAGGATGAATCGTAATAGCATGAAGATTATCCACTCCTTATTTTTGATAGTTTACCAAGTGGCATAGTGATGTAAGATAAATGATTTTATGATGATAATCTTTTTATTCTTCAAAACCATTAGTGCAAAATAAGAATTTTCTAGCTAACCACTGAACTTCTGTTTTATTAGGACTTTGATGGGAACATTTAGGCATCAATAAAAATGACAACACTTCACTGTCACTTTACAATGATGCCAAATTTATTTGGAGAGTTGCAACTTCATTGTTAATTCTAGTCCAAATGTATTCAAATATTGTAAAAACTGTTCAGTGATTATCCACAATCAATAGTTATTCAATTTTGGTGTATATATTTTATGAATCAAATACGTTTTCTAAAACAATTTTGAATGATAAACTCAACCTCTTTATGTTTCGGAGTATCATTGAAAAAAATAGACAAGCAGCAAGACCGCACTTTATACCGATCTGTCACAGCCTCGGTCACAGCTATCTCGCCAAAATAAAAGACGATAGCTTGTTCAATATCCAATGAGTTGAAAGAATTATAGATTAGTGTATAGAAGGAGTAATGTAAAAATAACTGGACCTGATAAATACTTGAGATACACCTGGAATTGTCATACGATTATTCAAAAATGCAAGAAATTGCAATTGATTTAGTATTAGCTATATTCTGTCCTCAATAAATCTTCATTTAATTCTCATATTCAATAGTAATGCAGTTGTTGAGCGTTTTATAGACATAAAAATGCGTCTGTAAATATTGCCTCAGTTTATTGACGCTGTATACTCATACACAAGGTTAAGTCCAAAGCAATTCCAAATACTGTGTACAAAAGTATGTATGGGAAGTTTTCACAGTAGACGAAGGATAATATCTCGTTACCATCCACAACAAATATCCACCGCTAATGTAATCCAATAAAACTTTCATCAAACAACGTGTTTCGTTGAGCTTAGGTCAATAGAGTTTATGTAGGTATACGATTATGGGAATTGCTGAATTTCAATAAAATACAATCCAACTTATCCTGTAGATGCCGAACATAAAATTCGCTTATATAGAATTTACTGCTTCAGTTTATAGACTAATACCATTTCGATGCACATTTCGTGTTTCTGTCATCAGCATACTTTGAATTAATCTTCAACTCAGACGTTTTAATAGATCGAAATATCCTTCTAATAGCCTATTGTTTCATTCCTCGATTTTGTTGTCATCTCCTACGTCTTCATTGTATGGTAATAGAAATTGTTTTCTATCTTTGATCTACATTACTTTGATCCATCACACAAAGATTCTTGGATAGTATTGATTTCAGTATGAAATGGTATTTAAGAGGTATGTTTTTAGCGAAAAGACATTCTGACAGCATGTCATGAAAACCGATAGAAATAACCTCATCACTCATTCAAACATTGAATCAAAAATTACAATAAATCACTACTAATCAATTGCTAATACACATTCAAATTCGTGAATCAATTACCATTCATTTTAGCGACAACAATAGCTCTGATAGCTTTACATAAATCTTCCAACTTTTCCCATACCTATATGTCTGATATTGGTCATAATTGTTTGATCATTCATTTTCATATTCTGGATTTATTGTCCCCTATTAAAAAAAAAACTCCATAACAATATGATCATCATAAACGTCTGTTATTGTAACTCTTTTTCATGTATTCATTTTTGGAATCATCAAATTCTCCACCTTTGGCAACTTTCTTGAATGCCCTAATACAGAAGTAATAGATTCACCATGTTTCATAATTTATTCAATATTTTGATTTCTGGATTCCTGAAAGATTCAATCGCCAGAATATATTGTTTGTTAATCTCAAGATAAATGAATATTCACCATGTCAAAATTTTCTTCCGTTTACACATTAAAAGATTATACTAGAGCCTGAAAGTAGATCATCTGTCATCAACGCTATCGAATGAAAATACAAATTGTGTAATAATGATCTATTTGTGTTCACCAAGTCCATTTTCCGGTGTAAACGAATTCTCACACTGCGATTGTTTATATATTTATGTTACCTATTTCGATGGTTTATGAGCTAGCTAGACTATCAATAAAAATACCATAGCCTACTTTGAAGCCTTAAAGTGAAATTGAGTAAGATACAGATATGTGTTGGCAAAAATAATCTGATAACAAATATGTTTTCGCTCCTAAGAGAAAGTTAGCTGGCTATTATTGAACTTCGTTGTTTTTGTGTTATGCTTGATTTCATGAGAACCAAAAGAAGGTTTGAAATCGCAATAAGAAACATTGGCTCATGAAATTGATACACAAAAAAAACTACTATTTCAGTAAAAATTCTTGATTGCTGAAACTAGAGAAAGTTATCACTACAAATATTATATAAGAATATAATCTACGTTACGATCCTCAAGTAAATTTGGGTGCAATTTATGGAATAATTAAATTTAAACAAATTAGCAACAAATTAGTACAACATTCTGGTATATCGTGAAGCTGGCATGGAATCGATTTTTTCTTTAAAGTAGAAAAATGCAGGAATTTGAAAGGGGCAACAAATTAGCAACAAATTAGTACTACAATTTGGTATATTTGTTTTTCGATATAGTCGCCGAATGAAAAAGTTGCTGTGCTAGTTTCAACTGAAGCTAGCGTCGCCCCACTTTTTTTTATATTCGCACGAGCAACAAATTTTTGGAAAGGGGAACAGATCAGCAACAAAGGAGCACTAAATCTAGATTTAAAAATTCTGCAATTTTGTTGAAGTGGTCGTGCCAGCGTAACATACATTCCAAATACGTATTTTTAACTATGTTGAAACAAATAATACTGATTCCATTTCCATCATCACACATATTTGTTTCGTGTGTTGGTTTGGGTGTTCTGTGTGTCCCTCAATTATATTCTATAGTCTTTTTCTTCAAGGACGGAAGTTATGATAGCTTGTCAGAAAATGCCCTATTGTCGCTTTTCATTTTTTCGACGATTCTGTGATACAAAATCGCTTAACTAGTAATAAAATTCCATAGGATTCAAGGTAGGTTCGTAATTCTGGTTGAAATGTTGAATTTACCGTTGAACTGTTTGAACAAAAAAATTGACTCATCTATTCTCAATGCAAAAGTTGTATTTAATGTATCGTTGTGGAGTGTTGCCAACTCAATATGTACCCAAGTGGTTCCAGCCAATTAGAATCTGAATGGTTAATAAGTTAATTTCATTCTGCACTCTCTTCCGTGAATAAATAAACTATATTTAGATCAATAAATTGGCAAATAAAGATTTCACATTGGTCTTGAGAAGTTTCCAACATACATGATATTCCCGAAAAACAAACATGGATTCGTCAAATATTTTACGCCGGACGAAAACTTCCTGACTAATTTAATTGCTAATGAGTTTGAAATGCATTGGAACGTTTATCTCTCCCAAGAATCAGTGACTTTCACATCAGAATGCTCACTCTCAAAGTGCACATGATTCGAAAGTCAGAAACTATAATATAAATATTTCTAGTAGAAGCATCATGATTTGACAACTCCTAAAAAAATATCAATTGGACTGGCTCACAATACTCAATCACTGATCTAAATGAAAAAGCCCCTTTAACTTATGTTAAGATGTTTATTAACAAGGATTTGCAAATAAGATTCTGTATTTCGAGACCAACTTCTGTTTCCTAGAGCTATTTATTCTGAAAAGCCCGTGTATAAACAGTGGTAACGATGATTTAAGTTGTAGATTCTAGACTCCAATTACTGTGATGTGTATTGTGTGTGTGTTGTACAAAATAAAATCATGATAAGTCACCCACTGCTAGTTAACGTACTCACAATCAGTGGACCATAAATCCCCATTGTAGTTAGTAAACAGCAGTTGCCTATACGATACCAACAGACAAGTTAAATAAATGTTAACAAATGGCAGAACGAATGAATGACCTGTAGAACAGCGTCTGTCAATATTATCTCAGATATGTTTCACTTTCATCAGGATTTCGATTTCGTTAAAATCGTGTTACGATGTAGATTTCACTATCATTTTGGCAACTCTTCAACACACTTGCTAAGTTTGCTTCAATCTGAATTATATTTATACAATAAATGTTTACATCGGTGTATGTCGATTTTGTTTGGTATTGAGTAAACATCAAATACATCTGATTAGTCTTCTATGGCCTACCTCTATCTTGGAATACATGACAATCTTTTTTTTTTGTTCTTTTTCTTCATTGAGAATTTTCCTTATCATCTTATTAGGTTTGTTTGAACTTCATTATCGTCTTTCATTAAGAGACCAATAATCGATTCATTACATTCGTCATTTTCTCACCATTCAGTTTTCAATCAGAAGATAAGAGAGTTCGAAGAATTTGTCTTATCGTTTCCTATATATTTGTATATGCTCGAAAAGTTTGTGTAAATACCATGTAAGTCGATGTCGAAAACGCATAGAGGATGTTGACGAATGATGTAATGACCTACAAACTCCTGGAAATCTCTTCTGGACATTTTTCCGATAATTTCATATGTTCAAATGAATTATTCACAGGATTTTGGAATTAAACTTCTTCCTTTTTAATGAGCAAAAATTTATAGTAGCCAATTTCTTCAATACGAGGTGTTTTAAGTTCGGCCCTTGGTATAACGAAAACTGCAATA
This sequence comes from Plagiodera versicolora, assembly GCA_037013635.1. Taxonomy (NCBI): domain Eukaryota; kingdom Metazoa; phylum Arthropoda; class Insecta; order Coleoptera; family Chrysomelidae; genus Plagiodera; species Plagiodera versicolora. The sequence continues at coordinate 6,808,912 of CM072990.1, forward strand.
GATGTAGTTTGCATTTCTATTACTAACAATATTTAAAAAATAACAATTTCTCTCATTTGTCTCATGAATCAACAGAAATTTAACATTACTTTTTTTTTCTGCATAATAATTAATAGCGGTTTGAGATTTGCTGTACATTTCGTTTTTTGTTCATCATCATCATTGTATTTTATTATTTTGATAGATCCTAGTATAATCTTCAACGTGATATTTTTTATTTCTCAATATATGATGATGATTAAATTTGAAATACCTGGTATATTTGAAATATTTTCAGATATATCGAATAACTTCGTAAAAAGTTCTGCTCTAGTGAAGAACTTATCAATAAGGAAGCTCCCGAATTTTGACATTATTGACAGTCTCATATATTCGAGAAAAATCAAACTATTTTCTATATATTTTTATATTAGTCCTGGGAGATATCCCCTTAGCAATTTCGTGAAAACTAAGTCGAAAAGAAATCATTCTCAATATAGAAAAAAAAAATGATGATAACAATTATTTAATATTTGCTATTGAAATTCATGGTGAACTTGTATATTGTTGCTCGAAATTGATATCCTGACCTCTTGAAGCGAAATTTTTAAATTTTTCATACACTCATTGAATAAAATGTATCGATCCATTGAGTGTAATGGCATTTCATTAAAATTTCGGGGTTATTGAGTGAAAATCTCTGTTTCAATCATTCTCATAATTATATCTGTAATGGATGAACTGAATTTATGAATAAATCTCATTTCATAACACCTGGTATTTTTATATTTGCTTCTTAAACAGAGCACCACATGGTATTCAATGAAAACAGTTTTCACAAGAGGTGGTTTTTCATTCAACAGATTGCATAATGTATATCGTCTCACGTTTACTTCTGCTGACTTGATTTGTTGTCGTCGTCTGTAGCAAAAACTTTTTTTCTTTTGACACAGCTGCACAATCCATCTGCTGTCTCAGGTACATGCACGCTCTGCTGCCTCTTCGACTTTCATCCAATGTCTGTTGCCATACGTGCTAATTATCATGCATATAATCGTTTTGCTAAATCTGTAATTAATTATGAAGATAAAATATGTTGAAACATTATCTCGGACATTATGTGCAACTTCCACTTGGTGTGGAGATTTTTTCTGCGGATTTACTCTTATCAAATGCATTATCGCTTTATTAAGCATTGGGTTTATCGAATATCAATCTAAATTATTCCGAACCATTTCATTTTCAAAGTGCAGCCAACGTATGTAGAAAATCTATAATAATATTTTCAATGGTAGAATTTGGTATCAAAATCAGTACTTCTGGTATCAGTATAAAAAAAATGATTCCATTATGTATAATGGTAGAATTTGTGATGATACATTGATTTGTAATTATACCTTTAGAAAAATACACATTATTTGCTATCTAGGTTATATTACGAGTTTTGATACATCGATTAACAAAGGATCAGGGCAGAAAAACAAAAAATTTAAATGTTTGAATGAAACTTTCGAAACTTGCCATTAGTTATTGTACCTACAGGTGTACAACAGGTGCTTCTACTTCAAATATGAATATCAAATGAAAAGATCAATATCAAGAATACAAATTGAAGTTTGGTAACACTCAAGGCCATATTCCAAAGCTATGATTGAAAATATGACGCTCTCGTTGAAATGTACAGTTTGACATGATGATGCATGAATTGGCATTAAAGTGAAGCTCAAATAATGTTCTTTAAGATGAATCAACATTAAAATCATAGATTACTTCTCTGGGGTTTCAAAGATCTAAAGTATGATACAAAACCAAACGTTGAACGTTTCGCGTTTTAAATTTCGTCTGAAGCAGAATTTGAAAACAAAAAGGTATGTTTCGATGTGAATGGTCCATATTGTGAGGATGAGTCATCATCAATAGTTCTTCAAAATGTTGATGAGACATTTATCTATCTATCTATAATGAAGAGAAAGAAAACTCACAAAAACTCTTGTGAAACATCTATACATCATTTCAATTCATCAAAAAACATGTTACAAATTCAATCAATTTGAATCCTCAATAATTCCTGAGTTCATAGCAGATCGACACAAAAATCGGTCTTTGAAAGAATAAATTGTCAATTGAATCGATAAAAATATGCAATTAGCATAGATCAACTGATTGCAATTATTTGAAAAAACGTTTGGCATCGTTGTGAAGTGTTGCCAACTGTAGAAGTAGCACAGTATGGGAAATTCAATGATGAATTAGGTTATTCCGCTTAGTCTTGTAATGAAAACAATCTCAAGGTGTGACTTGACCACCAACCTAAAATAAATAGACAGTATTATTATCATCATCACATTCAATAATCAGAAATGTATTAAATATTAATTGTATTAACCAAAAAGCGTAAATTTCATTGAAATACCGCTTCACCAATCAGAGGGCGAAACGTACAAATTTTACTTGCCAACCCCGCTAAAAACGAGATTCCGAAACGTCAGTTTTCTGTGTCGGGCCGCGCCGTGGGGATCAAGCAAATCTCGATGGTCTGCTGAACAAGCGTGTCCGTTATCTGACAGACAGAATTTGATCGCTGTGAAAAAATTATCTTTTCACACGCTTCAATTGGAGAAACGCCCCGGTATCGCTGTTGGCGCCAGTACAGCCAACTACAGACAAAAAACGAGGCAATCGAGATACCATCCGTGAAAACTGAAAGCGCAATGTGATGAGCATGCATGCCTGCTTAGTTTCTGCAGACAAATTGAAATGCTCGTTATTAATGATCGGGATTTCCTAAGGAGGAGATTTGCCGCGATGATTTGACATTGTGACGTATATTTGTGAAGAAAATCGGATTTATTTGAATAAACTTTAGTCGCGGATGCAAATCCGAATCAGGTCAGGGATTATTTCGGATAATGGCGTTCACTGTTCATATATTTGAAATTGTATAATAATAAGATTCCTGTGTTCGGGCATCACATGGAATATTTTCTCTACTAAATAACTGAACTTTTATCAGAAAGTAATAAGGTTTTCATGTACCACAAATGATATAATTTTCAGAATATTCATTCGTTTTTTAGCAACATCTTTGGATACTTTCTCACGAATTTCAAAATCGAAATCAGATTGAATTTTCCTCAAAAAATATGAATTGAATATTAATTGAAGTCTATTTATTTCATCTCGATAATCAGGTAATACATCTGGTAAGTTGGTATTTCTACCGACAGACTAACCAAAATACCTCATTTCATCATTAAATTTCTGATATTACGCTACTTATACAACACTACACGACGATGCCAAACGTATTTGTGGGTTCTTCTCATTTTTCTCAAAATGAGTAAATGCATCACTATTTTCCCCTCTAAACAAATGAGTTATCGCGAGTTATAAATTGTTTCAGATGTCAACTGGAAAGTCCATTCCTTTATCACAAAATTATTTCTTCAAGTTAAATGATTCATTTATGATCCGGCAACATTGAACCTATTGCTGATATGACGTAACTGTCAACCTGAAATAAATAGGCTATACTTATATCTTCGAATTGAGACATACTATCATCTGTACAGAATTTGAAAAATATAGTTTTTTCACTTGGGAGGTACTGAAATTTTATTTTTATTCATGTATATCATAAGTATGGCTATTGGTAGGTAAGAATAGGGACGTATAAGAAGGAGGAAGTTATGAGAAAACAGTTGAAGATTCTGAAAATAACATAACTACTGGATGTTCAATTCGAAATATTGTTGATAGAAGTGACAACACCGCATTGCTCAAGATATTTGTGGTTTGAATGAATGAATGAAACTATTATACTTCATAGTTAACTATGATTTTCGATCTATTTTTCTTCCTTCTTTCACAATACGATATCAAGCTCGGTGGCGTATCGAAGATTTAATGGTATTCATTCGAAGTCATCCGATTTTCCATTATACCCACTACTACTCCGAAATTCAATATTGGATCATTAAACTTTCATTAAATTACTTTTGAGTACTTACTCTTACTTTCTCGAGAGGTTGAAACTTTTCCAATTTGAATTACAATATTCCAATGGCGGGGAAAGAATATTTACCTAGCGTACTCAAATTTCTCGAATCAATTGAGTTATATTTACGGTAAAGCTAGCTCTTGAAATAAAAGAATTCATTAACAATGATGTTTGGAATAGTATGTGTCGTGTGGAGAAATAGCTTTATTATTAACTACCACCATCAAGGGTGTGGTAAAATTGAACAGATGTATTGTACATAACATAACAGGGTGATACGCTTTTAGCCCTATTCGATTATTTTCCCTTCTACAGCACAGCTTGTACCCTGAACATTATAATCAATAATTAATCCTATTGATAAGTTTTGAACATGTGGTTATACGGAAGTAACGTATAATACCGCACCATGACAGCATGACGTAAATTACGACAGCTAAGCATGCGCAGTATTAATTTTCTTTGGAATTCGTGAAAAGTTCGATGTTTCGTTATTTTTTTCTACGTTAATATCGCGGGGATATCATTATTCAATCCAAGAAATTTTTTGAGTTGAAATGACCATGCATAACAAATCTGTTATTCAAAAATTTCAACCTACGCTTACCTAGTCTAGAATGAAGAAAATAAAGAAATGAACATTTCAGTAACAGCAACGAAGTGTTGGCAGACCCACCCTGATATTTAATTTACCTTTTATTCATGAGAACTTTTTCATATGTCATATTCAGGAACACTTATTGAATCTTTACATATTTTATGTTTTTGAGTTAAGACGCTACTATTTGAAAATATCGTTTTCTGTACACAAAAACTTTTCCGTAATTTTTCTTCGTGCGGTAGACGAAAGTTTTATGTTGAACCCTTATCCAGAACAAAGCACCATACATTAAAAATAATGGCAATCACGCAAAGTTGTGGGTCTTCTAGCCGTTTTTTATTTTTTTGGCGTCTCCTTCCAGAGAAACAAAGGAAAATAAGACGAACTCATACACGAAACTAAATTATTCGAGGTCAACCAACTTTTCGTTGATGTCATTTCACTTTGGGATATTCAGAGATTGCCTGGGAAAATGTTGAAAATTTCGGACAGACAATACTGAAAAACTGTTTTGTTTGTTAAAGATAAAAAATTATATCATGAATTTATTTCCCAGAAACGTTTCTTCTGATTTTTCTCCAGCTGTTTCTGAATCCGATTAGTTTCCCATATTACCCCAGTCACCCTGTGTACGCTTGAAATACGTGAGCGTGCACATTGTAACGATTTTCTCTTGTATCAATCGAAGATTCAAAGGCAATGATCCTTCTTGCCCCTAAGATATATCTTCACCCTACAAGCAGATGGTGACTGGAACAGATAAACAAGGATGCAGTAAAGGAAAAAGTGAATCGATAAAATGCTCTACAGTATCGTAAGAATATATCTTGGGTATAGACAAAAATCTATGAGAGTAACAGGGAATGTGATTAAAGAAAGAGAGAGGCGAATGACTACGTCACTGCTTATTTTCGATAATTCGGCTTCGTGCTTTTCGAGGAGAAATTGTAATGCTTTCTTGTGAGGGCCACATTACATATTTTTTTACAATGAAGGATTGCACAAATTTCTGGATGGAACATTAAAATGTGTTCACCAAGTGCATAGAGGTTATTTTTCTTCAAAAAGTGGCAAATAAATTCCTGCATCAGGACCTTGCTCGGTCTTTGATCTGTCTGTATACTAGATCGATATACCTTGCTCTTCTGTAGTGAGGTTTCCGTGCCAAAATACCAATCAAGGAACATAGTTGTGACAATTGATTAGTCCGAATATAAACTCTTATCGCTGGTCTTCAGCGAAATGGAATTGAAAATGGAAAATGGGAATGAAAATACCACGATCCATTGATGAAATAATTACACAAAAAATAAATTGGACAATTCAAGATCTTATAAAATGGAATATTAATTTGGCATCGTTGTGAAGTGTTGCCAACATAAAGGGTGCCTGAAACCCCAGCTGATAAGAAATCCAACAATAAACTAGATGCTTTTCATTTTGCAATAATCCTATCAAGAGATTTATCTCAACTCTCTTCCTTTAATTGGTACTATACTGTACTGTCACGAAAACGCCATCTTATCGATTTCGTGAAGAAAACTACTAGGAATTCTGTAAACGACCGTGAAATGAAGAAGTAAACACTTTTATGGTCCGCAGATAGACACGCATAGAATGCCGATATTTGCACACAACATTTCCACTTCTGGCGCCCGACGTCTGTAAAACTCTCATTCCAACAGATTTCGCCCCTCAAGAATGCGTTTCGCCCTTTAGGAACCCCCCATCTCCTAATATGAGTCATCGATACGTTTCTACCCCAGACGCATCATCATGGAGGGCGATGAAAACTCCACGAACATAAACTTCCCAAACTCACGCTTATTACGATTTGGTGGGCATTGAAATTACGGCACATAAAACCGAGACGTGAAGTTTTTGGTCGTTTGTTTCCATTGAGTGGAGTTTTCAACGGTCTGAAGTGGTTCTTCAGAATTTTACGTTTTCTGCTTATTTAGGTGCATTGAATTTCGATGATTATACGTTAATTGGCTGTTTCAAAAACTATTGAACTTGAAAATGTCGTTAGGGAATAACGTGTCTCACAACCAGTTCAATGAACCATGACAAATAAATTCCTTTTGAATCATCACTTCATTCAATAATTGATTTATTGGTTTTAGAAATTTATCACCGCAGTTTTTTCATCATTATGTTTTATAATACCCAGAATATTAAGGCGTTTGAAAATTACATGTTCGATCACATGCATTGTTATTGATAATTCCTTCTATCTTCAACTTGAGTCCATTAAGACATTTCTCTTATTCTTAATATTCAAAAATACTCGATTTCCTACGAAAAAATATTTTATTCGCGAATAACTAACGCCAGTTATAATCACGATTACTCGCGAACGCTATCTCTGAAAAACAGCCGAAGCAAATAAATGTGTGAGGTCTGTTCAAAAGAGGTAAATTTGGTATTTTCTCCAACTGTGCATATCATAATGGATAATGGATCAAAGATAATACATTTAATTCTGCATTAAAAAATGGATTACAGTGCTCAAAGACACTTGAAATGTTGACTGGCATTCGGCGAGTCCACTTTGTCTCAAAAAAGTGTTATTAAATGGTTCAAGTGCTTTACAGAATGCCGAGATGCGTCTTGGAGTTTCAACCACGTCAAAGTGTGAAGAAATCATCGAAACAGTGATAAACATTGTATTAGAAAATCGTCGAATCAATATTAGGAAACTTGCAGAAAATGTCAGCATGTCGGCCATGCTAAAGGTCATAACTGGTGACGATACGTGGATATATGACGTCGAAACCGAGGCCCAATTATTCCAATGAAAGCGGCCAGATGAGCCAAGAACGAAAAAAAAACACGCGAAATTCGATCAAATGTTAAGGTTTTGCTCATAGGATTTCTCGATTACAATGACATAATGCATCATGAGTTCTTGCCAACAGATCGTACGGTTAATAAGGAATACTACTAGGAAGTTATTCGACGTTTGTGTGAAGCAATGCAACTAAAACGATCGGAATTGTTGAAAAAGAAATCATGAATTATGCATCACGATAATGCACCAGCTCACACATCAATGCTTGTTCGTGATTTTTGGCCAAAAACAACACCGTAATAATGCCTCAACTACGGTATTCACCAAATTTGACTGCCTGTGATTTTTCCTTTTCCCAAAATTGAAGTGACTGATAATGGGAAAGCGTTTTGTCACAAACGTATTTCAGAAGTGCTCGAGAATTGGAAAAAGCGCTGGCATAAATGCATTATATCTGAGAGGGGTTACTTTGAAGTTCACAAAATGGAATATTGATGAATAAAAACAAAATTTCCCTTTCCTTTTGAACAGACCTCGTACCAACATATCAAGATAGTATCGCACTATAGATAGTTGATAAAAAATTCCCTAATTGTTATTGTTTCCGATGTTCTGAAATATGGTGCCTGACAGGGGGCCGAATAGCATCGGCATTATCTGAAGAAATAACAGCGATAAGGCATGTCGATAAAATCCTATTCCTCCTATTTCTCCAACAATAATCGTGTTCTGCATGATGAAAATAATCGTAGTACTACGTAATAAAATGAGAGACTGGATTAGTTGTCACAAGAGAATGGAAAAAAGTTCTGCCGCAAAACCAATTCAAATGTCCCGAACGATCCTCGATTAAAGAGCGGAATTCGTGATAGAATAGAAACGCTATTGGGAAATCTCATTAAATTGTCTTTCCTAGCATCATCAGGAAATCGGATTTAATCGTCGATATCTTGCTCGAAGTGAAATCAATTTTACATTTGTTCATCCCGAACGGTGAGGTGCAGTTCACAGACCTGCATTGAACTTGATTATTTCTGTTTGTTGGGCATAACAACGAATCTGTTGGTAGAAGAAGGTGCGTTGGAGTTTCATGAATGAGAACGGACAGATTTCGTATTTATTTCCTGATGAAAATTCAATAATCGGAATTCGCTTCGGATAAGTAGTTTGGGAATTATTGGGTTAATAAAAGTCTCCATCCAAAGCTTAATTGATTTTTTATCGTCTCAATAGCCTACATTCATGCACGATAACGGATCATTAATATGAGATAATTTTATAATTGACACATAAGTCGCTCCATCATTACATTCAAGTATCATCTGTGAATTTTTTCATTGTATCATAGAGTTGCATAATATGTCAAGGACATTTCAAGTCAATGCAAATGCAGATTGTATAGCGGCTTTATTATAAACAAATCAATCAATTTAATTATCGGCAATATTTATCCAAGATTATCTGAGAATAAAATATTGTATTGATTCGAATGAAAATTGAGAGGTGACAAAGTAGTTGAATAAATAGTCGTTCAGAAGCATTGATTGTAATGGTGAACTAGGTGTTCAGGTATCTCAGAGAATAGCACTAATGAATTTCAATTATTTTTAGGAAATAAAATATAAATGCCTGTTGGTTATATACCTAAGTGAATTCATGGTGAAAGTGTATTGGACGTATTTGAATCAAACGGATTCTACCAGAAATTAATACTACCTTCGATATAATAATAAACAACATCAATCTTCAACAATAGGCGAGATCACAAAATCATAAATTTGCTTCAACCTTCTTCAAGGTGAAATATAATGATAACAAATAGTGTACATGAAATTTTTCTGCAAAATATTATGTAATATCTGGAAAAACTTTGAACCACAATATTCGGCAAGTGCAAGTATCTACTGAAATGAGAACCCCATGTTTTATGGTTGTTATAGATTCAGTTACCAGTGAGAAATATACGTAGTGCTATCCTTATCCTTATTTTTTTGGTCTATTATAATCTCTTGAATATCTGCTTTTTTTTAACTTTTTAGTAGGGGGGAATTTTATTTGGGTTTGGATTCATTCAGATCAATTCTCTATACTATAATATTTCTTTTATGAGACGTTTCGCTCATTATTTTGAACTTTATCAATCTTGTGAAATTAAAAATAAAGATGAAACATAAATAAGTGAATTACACCCACATTGTGCTATTATAGCACTTTAGTCTCAACCGTGTATCTGCTGACGATGTGCAGAAATTTGACGAATAACTTGGCAAATATCATTCTGTCGCTAGCGGCTGGCAGCAAGTCCAGCGCTTATATGTAGGGGAGTACTTGTGACGTATCAACGATGTGCGTTCTCTTTGAAATGTCTCTTTCGAATCAGGAAATAATCTGTTCAGCCGATATTACTGGTGAAGTTTATACTATTATGTTCGGAATAAGAATAAAATTTATGAGATCTTCGTTCAAAAGATTTTTTCATTGTTCAATGGTCATGCATCAAAAACTAGAGATATGATATAAATGTATGATAAAAATTCACCAGCATGAAACATTTTAGTTTCCGAAGTGAACGAAAAAGACTCATTTTTTATCACCTTATGTTGAATCAGCTAAAAAGACACCGACTATGCTTCCCATCAACTTTGAATACATCTAATACTTGAATCAGCTTGTATATTCCCAACCACATCGGAAAAAATTAATGTCATGATTTGTTGGCGGTTTCTAAACTTCTTCTATTCCTTACATCGAACAATTCTTGATAAATAAAAACAACATTGACCAGCACTTATCGGATATGATATCGAAGAGGCAGAAATATTTGTGCTCAAGCAATTTCCTGCGATCTTTTATTTGCTTTTCATCGCTCTCCGATAAATTGCTATCCTACCTTCTTCCACATTTTCGTACGATCAATTGTGGACGTCCACATGAAGATTGATTGGATTAAAATTGGAACGCTATGAGAGAGTGATTACATTCATTGTTGAACGAATTCGACAGAAAATATCGCATTGAAATATGTCATGAAAGGGATTTGATTGTGCGTTTGAAAAGCCTTCAGGGAAGAAGAACGTACTGATGAAAGAGTAATTGGATTTTTTGGGATTTCCAAGAGCAAAGCTCGCTGATTGCAGGATTACATTGGGAATGTAGGAATTTAGAAGTCGTCGTTTCAATGGTATGTGGTATTATAAATCGGGGCAAAGTCTGACTACCTGATACAAAAACATTGATTGAATCACATTGTTGAGACTTCAATCCAAAATAATGTCAATAATGCGACAGTACAGGTTCAAAGTTTAAAGTTCATGTTGAATCGCTTATTCGATTAGCATTATTTTATTCATTGCACGAACCAAACAGATACACTAGAATATCCTCAAATAACTTGAAATTCCCAGACGCACTCATTTCTTACAAAGAATCTTTTGAAATGGTGCACAGTCATCGTGGGAACATAAAAAAAACAATTCAAACATAACACTCGAAGAATTGGACTGAAATACGCCGCACCACATTAGCATCTTGTTAGGGCATTTTGAAATAAAACAGAAGGGTCTGACACGTGTTTTTTCTCTCAACCGATCGATAGGGAGCGCATTATCGCGATTGTTTGGAAATTGAATTGAAATGTTTCTTCGAGAGTCGTCGAATTGAATTAGGCAACGCCAAATTATATTTCGTGGATATATTTTTTTATTTATTTGTTCATCAAAACTGATATCAGAATATTGAAGTTTTTGACAAGTTGAATACATCCCGGCAAAAAATTTAGTCGATAAATGAGTTGAGGAAAGTCAACATTTCTCCGTAACAAAAGGAGAATCATGAAACATCTAGTAAATTAAAATTTATGTACAAATTTGAACTAGGAAATATAGGGTTCATGTAACATCAATTAGAAACCCATTCATCTGTTCAAACTGTCAGTTTATTTCTCAATTTATGAATAAAAATTAATTGATTTGATACACATTACTGAATATAACTCAATATTGAACAATATATTCTGCTTTTAATGAACGTAACAAGGAATTGAACATAAATAACTAAGATAGAACAATATAACTAAAGAATCTTGATTTTCTGACACTTTTCTTCTGTCGAAGATCATCATTTCTATGAATGAATGTTTTCTGATTATATTTCTATGTGTATGAATTGGTATAAATTAGTAGAAACCCCATTATATCAAATGTTTTGACTCCTAAATATTCTGAGTTCTATTCGTATTAGTGTTATGAAATGATGTTTGTAACTTGAAATCAGATTTATTGATCCATCCAACATTAACTTAATCACTACCTAATCCATTTACAAGATTACTTCTACGCTTTGAAAGATATATGACATTCGTTTTACATAAAATTACACCGACAGGCTTCAAGTTTTTCTTGTTTCGTCTAAGTGATCGGTGTTTACATAAGTTTCTGTAGTTATTTTAGAACATATTGTAGATCACGAGCTGTAAGCCTTCAATCCACAACACTATTGAAATAGACCTCACAATTAGTTTTTTCATAATCATCACCAGTACTTTTTTAGGTGTCGACACATTTATGGTTCAACAAAGAATTCGTTGTTTTTTATAATGATAATTTTCAGTATGAACCAACAAAATCGTTTGTGAGACTGGCATTACATATCCTTTACATTTTAACCCAATGATTCATAAAAATCTAAGGATGTCATATCTGGAGATCTTGCAGTCCATGATATTAGAAGATAGGGCCTAATCCAATGCTTGTGAAAATAGCCGAATTGAAAAGGTGTCAGGTAATATATAAAGGTGATAGAAAAGTTTGATTAAACGAAATTTGTGATTAATTTCTTCTGAATTGTTTCATCCGATCGAGTTATCTAGGATCAACGTTTCTGAACTTTGCAAAGATGAAAACTGCAGAAATCATTGTTATCAAGTGAAAAAAGAATGTTTAGCAACGAGGAGAGAAAAGGTCGAACAATAATTGAGTTTTTTTAGCGACGAGAAAAACATCCTCTATATTGAGAGTTTATAACGTCAAGGTCATATTTCAAGACCATCATTAAAACAATCGAATGTTGTTATTGTTTGCACACGAGTTTTCGCAAACGAGTATTAGATTCTGACAACATTATGAATTATATTTCGAGTTGCGTAACATGAAATTAATTTCTGAATAGCGATTTGTTCTGAATTGATTTTCAAATGCAAATGTCCCCGTTATGTTTTTAATAATAACCGGCATCTTGAAAACCTATTTTGAATTTTCAATAGCATTATTTGATCAATAAATAACCAACCAACAAATATGCTAAAATTATTTCAGGACGACGTTTTGATTGCTGAAAACGCAGCTTAGTTACTAATAGGATTACATTTTTCTCGGTACATGCGTCAAACACCCTGTATACCATGACATACGGAAATGAGTTCAAGTCGAGTATATTCACCAAAAAAGCTCAAGATATGTCTGTCCATTATATCTTCTTTTTACCTCGCTTTCTTAAGCTACTCTCATTCTTATACCAAATAGATACCCAACCGGTTCAGTTTCTTTGTCAGACAACAGAAAAGAAAAGAACGATTGAAAGATAAACATGTAATGTTTTCATTTGAATCCAACTTGGATGTCTGACCTTTACAAAACTAGTATATTCTACAGGGTGAGCAAATTTCGATGTCTGTATAGAGTAACTTGGCAACTTTTGTAAATTTGGGGAACATTGAGGTATTGAAATTTGCACACCTTGTACACTATAGTGAAATTCCTGGATTTTAAAAACGTCTTTGATTTGATTCTGAGGAATGCAATGTTTATTTATTCTGTTTATACTGTTACTATATGTAATCTTTATTCCTGTCAATATGTCAATCATATTCATCTAGATTTTATTTTGAAACTTAAATATTTGTTCAAGTGACTAAGTTGTATGGATATTGGTCTGATGTTTTTCCATTCAAAATATGTCTGTTCGAAATCGAATGAAAAATACAGATTGTCAAATGTTGAAATAACTTTTAGTTTCCATAAATCTTCCACTGTCTCCGCAATATTTGGTTGGGAAAGTTTTGTGGAGTGAAAAATTTGCTCTTTATTTCCATTTCAAAATTCAGAGGGGGCCAACTGTGTTACTTCAATATATTCAAAGTGTTTAATCGAAAAATTATACTTTTAGTATCCATTTTTGAAATTCATCTCAGATCTAAATGAGGCTTTGATTCAAATTATCACTTACTGAACAATTTGAGCAAACTCGTTATGTTATTGACGGTTTATTTTCATCCACTTCTGGAAGAAGAAAGATAGTTTTGTATAGGTTCAGGAATTTATAGTAATAATTTTTGCAATTTTCAGATACACCCTGTATGTTCAGCCAACTGACCACCTGATATTGGTATAATCTTTTCGGACTCCTTAATATCTAATCACTCATTCAAATCATCTTCCTGTTATTAAAAGAATCCTCCTCATGTTTCGTTTAACAACACACCATTGTTATCAGCACGTGGCTCTGGCGTATTTATTTTTAATTTCATTTTATTACTCCTCTTGCAGCCAGATCAAACAGGCAACGGCTCCCCATTGTTTTTTCTTTGGTTTCATGTGAAGTCCACATGAATCACTGGAGTATCAGTTCTGAAATGATTAAGTTGTTCATTCAACACCAACGGATATTTATTGCTTCTATTATTGAATCACTTTGTCGTGGTAATTTATTTATATTGTTGATTAAATAATTGCCAGCAGCTCGAACTCCTTTCACACCCGTGAAACATGTCAACAACAGATATACCACCTGAAAGCTTTCATTTTTATGGACACTTCTTCTGAAGTTGACAGCACAATCCATGCAGAAAACGCTGTGTTGCAAGCTTACTTCTCACCCGCAGTTAAATGAAATAAACGAAAATGTGCTGTCCTATCTATTCCTAGATTTTGAAATTCGATAACAATAGGTGTGGTGTTTGTTTTTCTCCACTTTATCTCAGTTGAGAATTATCAATAGCTACAGCTGTCGAATTATCAACACCGCTCACTTTGTATTCCATCCCGAGGTCATTAACTTTTGTTACTGTACCTGTGCTATGCATCCAACAAGTTCAATAACTGGCTTCGAAGCCCCTATTTGTTGCCTAAACACCTGCACAACTACAGGTAGGTACAGGTACCTTAAAACGTAATTTCTAGTGACGAAATTTCACGTTGCAAAATGTGAGATAACAAAACCATAAATTCGCTCCAAACCTTCAATGAGATCAGATGTATCGATAAAAAATAATGTTTATGGATAACACACTTCAATTTGGCGATTTAATCACGACGCTATTTGTCACAGAGTTGCCAGCTGTTCTATTTTTTGGGAGTGTATGTACTGTCGTTATTCTGCTATAAAATATCATTCTAACACTGGTGAGAAGTATTAATAACATATGGTAATTGTTTACGTTCGTATTATTAAAATATGAGGCGGCGAAATCAGGGTGAATTGAACAAGACAAAGAAACAAAGATTGTGTTGAGCACAGTAAGTTTCATGTCATCGGTATCATTACTTAAATATATCGAATATTTTTGCTGAAACTGAGTTAGGTTAGATTTGGTTGAGTTAAAGATTTTGCCAAAATTTAACTTTGTTCATTTATTGTGGAGAAACAATCCATTATACGTTTCTCAACGTTCTGCATGTTGTGATATTTTTTCGAAAAATTAGTGACTTTGCTTATTGCAATCGTGAATATACATAGATATAATTCTCGTTACAGTAAACAAGTTGTGTGGTCCAGTTAGCTGTTATTTTACTTTCGACCTACATCGATTGGTTATGCAATATTGCCCAAAGGCCTAAGTCATTATGGATATGCAACTATTACTCATAGTATAAATCTGTCATCGTGTATAGACAGATCTCAACCACAAGCAACACATATTAAAAGCAGATGTTTTGAAGCGCGTATTGCTAGGTTATAAATGCTATTGCGCAATGAAGGTCGTTTTGTGGAATATCCTGCAGATGGTGAAATTTTCATGACATTAAATGGTTGTTTCCCCATCATTTCCGTGGAACGTCAAGTGTATTGTTTTCTTACGACACATGACCTTGATTTCATGTGTACGTCTCGTGTATCATCCAAACCAAATTCCTAGGATTTTAGTGAGTGTATAAAGGTTGAAACTTGATTTCTGAGTGGACGTATGAACCTTAAATGGACGTCCAATGGATGTCGTGTGCTTTGTGGGTATGAGGTCAAACTATAGATATCCTAGAAAATATCTGAATGTTTTCGTTTGATGAAACAAATTGGTATGTTCAAAAATTTTGGAATATGATTCCAGGAAGTATATCAGCTGTATCCAATGATTTTAATTTTCAAAAAACTAATCAAGTAGAAAAATGTATCAGTTACCAATGAGAACGTATTGTCTTGATACAGGATATGGAAGATTATGTTCTCTAATAAATTGGTGCTCGATACCATACCATTACATCGAGATGGCTCAATACGTAGGTAGAATTCACTAATTTTTATTAGTCAGTGTAGGTTGTTGATTGCCATATTTCTCATGGTATATGTAGGTTAACACTAAATTGTTCATGTGGGTCAATTTCGTCTGAAAAATAATCAAATTTTAAGGCACGAAGTCTAGAAAGTTTGTAATATATGGAGATCAATAAAAGATTCATGATAATCAATTTCATTTTTTATCAAAAACTACCTTCATATTGGTCATGTGACATGTTTTGGCGTTGGACACATTAGGACCCACACTGTATATTAGCATAAACCAACGATCATTATCTAATCCGGTTATCTACTAATCAAAATGAGTTATGCAACCATCAGCCTTTTATTGACTCTAATTCATTGGGAAAAGACCACGAATTTACCAATTGTTTAACGTAGCTCAGCAAATGTATTTCATTTGTTCGACCTTCAAACGACAAAGCCACGATTGTCCATTGTCCTTTTACATGTTTGTCGCTATCATTACTTATTTAGTTGGAAATCATTCAAATATCTATAAATGAAGTGATGAGAGGCGTTGTGGAATTCGTCAGGAAGGAGACACGTGGATTTCAATAAAACGTGAAATATTCTTTCAAAACTATAGGAAAATTCGTCAAAATTATTGTTGATTCATCTCAATAATATTGCATTTTAGTTAATCGTTTTCTTGAGTGGTACAATATATTTCAAATATTGAGTATTTGAATTTCGAGTTGTAGAATGATATAGAATCATAACAGAAATGAGTGATTCATCTTAATGAAATCTTCATCATTAGCGCAATTAAAAACTCATTGTTCACAAGTTCCAAACACAACCGATGATTTCCTTCATTTATGCATTTATTCACTTTCTTCTTGGATGAATAAATATTTTCAAGATATGTTTGTTGATTCAGGTAAAAAAATACTAGAAATAACAATCGAAACACCGATGGTATTTTCAAAACAATTTTCTCGTGTTTACTGAAACCATAAAAATAAATTCTATTGTCTTCCGAGAACTTTTTCGTTATTGATTCTCATTCGGAGGAAATTGGAGTTCAGTTTCTTTGGTGTGTCGAAAGAGATCTCGTCGAACGTTAACCTTAGTTACGCGTCAAAACATTTCAATTTACCGCTTTTGTAACCCTGAATTCCTTGAAATTGTCGGCTATGTTTACACCGATCTGTTTGAAATAATAAATCATCAACTGGATTTACCAAATTGGCTATGAGAATGTTCTCCGTAAATCATGGATAATTTCAACCGTTTTCTATTTGTCAGAGATTTCACACTAGATGTTTACGATTTGAAGAAAATACCTTAATTTTGTTCAAACTACAAAAAACTTGATTTTATCGTTAATTTCAAGTTTATAAATAACTAACGAACGAAAAATTCAAAGTCAGAAGTCTAGAATTCTTCTGACAAGTTGCTAACGAGTTTGAAATGCGTTGAAACGCCTGATTATGATAGAAGTTAGTCAATCCAGACGTCACGGATTCCTAGTAGAAACAACTATATTTCGTACATATTTAATTACGAGAGGCCTACGATTTTTTTACGTAAATCAATAGATTATTCCACTCAGGTTAGGCGATATTTGATTTAAATGTAAGGTTGCAAATAGGCTCTTTCACAGATACAAAATCTTTTGTATACAATCACTCAAGTTTTTGCTCTAGTTCCTGTCGAGAAGTTAACCATTTCAAATTTTTCGTTTACAATTTCCTCTGCTATTCTTATCGTAACAAACAATGTACTTTCATCCTGAAGAACAACGAACCATGTACTACTTATATGCAAATATACGCATTCTTTTTGTTGTACGAATGAGTATGAAAAGCATAATGAAAGTGTGTTTCTTTTGTTTATGAAAATGTCTTTCTGCACGAACCTTTTCGCAATACGCGACAGGTATTTCAGTAGCTTTTTGCGTTGCATAATCTCCATATGCTTTCACGGATGTAGTTATTCATGAAAGAGTGAATGGTAACTTAAGAATCTGAATAAAAGAACTACCACTTCAACAAAGAAGTAGTCGAAGATGTTAGTTATTTGTCATGATACGCTTCTGAAGTGGTATCTGAAGATACGACAAAATATTTTTTTTCCGGAAATCAGGACTATTTATTTGCAACGCTTCTGACAAATGGCCACATTTTGCGAAGGAACAAAAAAACTCTTATCGATAAGACAGTTCACAATAATGATGATGAATGAAAATCTGTACTCGAATTTTCGTATCGAAAATCGTCATTTACGTTTATTGATTATTCTAACAAAAAGAAAATCACTCGGTCATAAAAAGTTTATATAAAACTTCCCACGAAAGGAGACATTCTGATTCCATACACCTACTAACTATTTTTCGCTAGTGTTCATTTGGAATGAATATGCAAATTGTGTGTGTTTTCAAATGAATTCAAAGTTCTCATACCCAAAATTCAAATTCAGAAACATCTCACGAGAAATTGGGGAAAGAAGAAGATTGCCGAAAAAAATCTTGAAAAATATCACTAAAGGGGAGAGAAGGTAAAAAATCTCTTGAAAAAGGTATTCATTAGTATCCATCATCATTGAACAATATCGATTGTTTCGAAATTTATTGAAGGAACACTTTCCAGTGGCGCTTTTCAGGGAATCCTTCTTTTTCTAGGTTCTTGCTAAATCCCAGATATTTTTCAAATTATCATGGACACCTTATACATTTTCACAGCCAGAAAAATAATATTAGAATCTATCAAATTCAGAAAAATTCTAAAAACTATTCCAAGAATATAAAGTTTGAACACTTTGTATGTAGTGAGTAAATACCAATTCGTTAATTATATTCACACTCGTGACAAAATCATTGGAAATTGGAAATTCTCTGAACTGAACATTTGCTTTTAATTGCTAGATTTCCAATGCGAGTGTCGACATTTCAGTAGTAGTTTTAGTATGGCATCCACTTCGAATTCCAGTACGTTAACTCTTCGATATTACCAATTCAATTGTAGCGTGGCTTGATTGAAATTTGTACAACGTATATCGACTGAGATTCTGCTCATTTGAATGCAACTCGAGAAGCCATTAGGGTCAGTATTGGGATGTAGAAATCCAATTTCGATAAACGGAATACATTTGAATCTACTCAACAGAGATTCATCATTGTTTTTCAATGAAATAAAACTCTAGCTCAGACGAATTTGCGAGACATACCATTTATTAATATTTTTCGTCGCTCCTTTCTTCCTTTATTCTTTCTAATATTAATTTTCGTTACTACACAACAATTATGATTTATTCAATTCTGTCTTGTACTTGGATGTCACCTGTTTGGCGAAATGATTATTGGCTTTTCAATCAAAGATAGTTGAAACAAATTTGAATAATAATTAATCAGTTTACCATTGCAATTTTAAGTGGCTGGGATTATTTATGTCAATTGTTCTGAAAATGAATATTTCATTTTGTTTATATGATTTCTTAATTGAAAACAGTTGTTTCGTTCGAATTTGTGTACATATATTTCAATATTGTATGGATACGAATTTCATTCCAATCAGGATTGTGAATATAAACAACATGAATAATCTTTGTCATATTTATAAACATGTGTTGCTGCATCTTGATTTATATTATATTCCTCATTTGCTCTTGAAACGCTGCCTCAATTCGTATTCTAAGTTTTTTATATTATACTATTGAAGAAATTCTCCATTTTAATATGACGATTTCATTCTCAGTAATCTTTCAACAAACATTTCTTGATTGATTTCGTAATGAAACGGAAACCTACCCAAAATTAAAAAAATCACGAGACATTTGATTTCAACTATATGTTCAATTCAACCCTGCATATCCAATATAATGAAGTTTTCGAGTCACGTTCGACTCAAAAAGTTTCCGGTAGAAATATCTCCGAACCGAATGAATACAGTTGGAGATATGTCAACCGACGAATTGACAAAATGCAGTATCGCACGTTTCTAAGTAGGCGTCATGGCTTCCGGAAGTTCCGGATATTATGCGTACGTCAGTTGTCGAGAGAGCTGATGTACCGATTCGGAAGCAACATTCATTCATGATTTATAAGTGGAGCTCGAGTGGAAACGCTATTTCTAAATATAGACCTAAAAGCATTTCATTCATCGCTATAATATCATTCCGCATAAAAATAGGAAATGGTGTTTGATGCGACTAAACTAGCGCCAACTGACTGATGAATGATATCGATACCTGCATTATCTGACAATCCATTGCAATTTGATCGGGGATTATAGGAAATTGTAAATTGACACCGCATTATGCAACACTGATCAATAAAATGTTCTGTAGTTAGAATGTGTTTTCGTTCGCAAAAATTTATTATTATAATGATGGGCTGACACTTTCCATTCCTGAAATTATTAACCTAAATGTCAATAATATAGTTTATATCTGGTTTATTATTATTATTTCCGCTCAAAAATTCAAACATTTTAATGAAAGACATTTCCTAGATTCACCAATTCCTAATTATTCCGAAGATATGACGATTCCTTTTGAATTCCTTCTTATTATTCATAATTTTATTCGGAAACACAAAAAAAACTTATTATTTCTCATCTTTTTTTTTCATTTCTTTAATAAAAAGTTACGTAGCGAATCGTATAAATGAATCCCTTTATTTCTGAATAAAGTGTCGATATATTTGCGCATTTTTCAAATTAATCGTTTTCGCTGCCTTACTATGTGTTTTGTATTTCCAATTAAAATGAGCAGGAAACAAATTCTCACAAAAAAATATCTGATGTAATTAACAATTATTCTGGTAGAAAAAACTTTAATAACATACTATCATTTATTATAAATATAATATAAAAATAGCAATATGGAAATCGTTACAGCATAAACATCATGTCGTACATTCCTCTTTCCTCCTCTCAACGATAACCCAACATAAATAAAGCGAGGAATTCGATTATTCGCCATAAAATATATGACTACTAGTTTATTTCCACACGGAATCGTCAGCATTTCAATTAAAAATCCAACCGAATGTTGCTCATACAATTTTATTGGAAATCTAACTGGTTATTACATTCAAACACCCACTACGTTATTAATAATCATTCATCATCGCCAAACACATTTCGCTTTCGAATAACAACCAGACTAGAGCTTGCCCGTTATTAGTAGATACGTCACAAATCGAAATCGCCGGCTGTTTATAAGCAAGCCATCCCAGAGTCGGATAAGTTATTGAACTCCAGCGAGCATAATAATCTATCAAACCCAACACTATACTTAAACCACATCCATCGTGACTCGCTTCTCCTACCGCTAATTACCCAGTATCAATGACGAGCCTCTCCCAACAGCTCTGGCAATATGGACGACCCAGAAATACAAGAAACCGTGGAATCCATCCTGGGCAAGGGCGCCAAAGTCTTGGACTGCGAAAAGAAATCGTCGATAAAAGAAGAGGAGGTCTTGTACATCAACGGCATCCCCGTGAAACTGGAGGGCGCAGACGGCATAGCGATAAAACAGGCCCTAATCACCGGCCAGGTCCCCCCTTGCGACCTCCTCAATACTCTGCTGATTAAAACAGGGATCCTGAAAGCCCCCGTCAAATTGGACACGTCGTTGAGCGTCAAATCCACCACGGTGACGAAAGAGGAAGTGACGATTTCCAGAGCAGGGAAAATAGTCGATGAGCGGAGCAGAGAGACTAAGGAGCAGAACTTCTACTCCAGCGCCCTCACCGAGGTGTTCGAGCCCATCAAAATCATCCCCAACTCGGAGCTGATTGACGGGCAGTACTCCAGGGTGCAGTACGCGGATCAAAATGGCGGGAAATACTACGATAACAATGGCTACGAGACGGGCAGCGAGAGGAAGTTCGGGTCTTGCTCGAGCGCTTCCAGTTATGAATCGGAGGACCAGACGGTGCCGTCGTACCATCCCAAGCAGAGTCTCAGCAAGGATTCGGGCCATATCAGCAATTCTACCACCAAGGTGGATTTCACGCCGAGCTCCATCGATTCGTTGAGTTCTTTGGATGAAACTGACTATTTGACGGATCAGTTTCGGAAGTGCACCACGTATAATAGCAACGGTTTCTTGAATCCTTACGACGGGAATATTTTAGTGAGTATATAAATTCGAAAAAGCACTTGGTTGCTGTATTCGGATCATATCAGGCAATTCGACAATTGGAATGAATCATTTCAATTGTCATTTTCAAGTGCGCGGTATGTTTTCACGCCTATAACTTCTCAAGAAAGTATCACCGATAGTGACATATGTAAAAATCACGACGTTAACTTGTCTCACTTATTTTCGCACGAAAATACTGTTAGTATAATATAGTCCATTTATTTTAGGTTGATATTCATTTTCATCGATTCAATCGAAAATCATCGGGAATCTGTTATTTTGGGTACCAATTTTTGAATCAATCTACTATGGATCCAGTGAATTATTGAACCTTTGAATCAGTTAAAAATTGAGTTTTTAATTATGTTGAATTGTTATGATTTATGGTGCATCTATGAGTTCAAATTTCATTTTTCTAAATGAAGCAAATGCCAAACTTATATAATGAATTACTGCAAGTTACAAATTATTTCAGAGATATTGTACAAAATAAACATTGTCGATTCTTTTATTTCAAAATTATTTTGCCATGTTATTGCTACAGAAACTACTTTGTACAGGGTTTGGGTTTGTTTTTTTATGGAATCACAAGTTCAATTTTTGCTTGAAAAATCATAAAGCATTATCATTATACGAAAAAATATTACAAAGTACCAATCATAACTACGGATAGGTTTCTCCGACAAATCTGCTTGATGAAAATTATTGAAACCCCACAAACATCACGATCAGTTTATCTGTAATATTATCTTTAAGACATGGAAACAAACAATGCAGATGGGACAGATGGAAGGTTTGCGAGTACATTGAACCTACTAATGATTATTCGCAGAAAACATTCACAATCGAGTAAATTCGAGTTACCCTAGCCACCGAACTGGCTGACGAAACAAAATAATTGAACTCAAAGTTCACCGCCTACTGCATGAAATGTTCAGTTTGATTCTCTACTATTCAACGTGGTACTCGTACCAATTGTTTGTGTGCCAAATTATGTCCGTAAAATAATATAAATCTAATAATATGTTGCTTTATTTTTAGCCTACCATTTTTGGGACGGTAGCCTCAGATCTGACACCAAAAGACTGTACGAACAGAAGGGTAAGTGTGGCATTTTTTTTACTTTCTGGTTTATTGCATGTATAGATAATTGAATTATTAGAGGTTTTTAATATCTGGATTCACATAGTAACTAGTTACAGTCTTTATAGGCTTTGTGCATCAAAAATAATAACATCGATAAAATTTAATACTTCATTTGGCCTTAGTAGTAAAGAAAAAAGTTGAAGATTTTCTGTAGATTTTTCCTCCTCTGAAATATACTTACTTTGTTTAGTTTTCATGTAAAAAAGTATTTCTACATTTTTGACCATTCCACATATACAAGGTAATGCAAATTTCTTGGTATATTATTGTTGAATGAGAAACAAAGTATTTTAAATTACAAAACAAGTGCGCAATTTCATGATCGTCTCAAATATACGCTAGAGTACGTCCATGACACAGTCGTCACACGATCGAATAAAAACCATCTAATATTCAATTTCACTATTTTCTAACACAAATCGATTTTTTTTCAACTCATTCCTTCAATAATAATTTGAATGTCAAATTTCAATATTTCCGTCCCAACAATATTATAGAATTTTTAATCTTACCATTGTAATTTTTTTATATAGTCATAAAATATATCATCTTTCATAACACTGTTGAATTCAGTTCGAAAAGTCATGACTCAAATATTAAAAAAAAAACTGGAAACCATCGAGCTTTATTATTGTATTGATAATAATAAATGTTGATGCCAGAGAGATATCGAATTATGAATGTTATAAAAAAAATCTTGAATTATGTGAATGTTTGAGATGTTCATGAAATCGTGTAAATTTTTCGTTGCTTATCAGGATTCAACAATTACCGAACAATTAACATGCACTTGAAATTAGGATTCCTCAAAAATTAATATTTCACTTCATTCCATGAGGGACAAAAATGTAGTTATGAAAACTCATTTGACACTAATGATGAATGATTGTGAAATATCATTTCATATTTACATAATCATTCTATGAGTATTTGATAATTATTTTCAATTTCGCAAAATTATCGTAACCTCAATGAAAAAGTACATGCAATAATAACCACTAACTGTTAACTATTCACACTTCAGAGCTTGCCGCAGACACCACAATCTAAGAGTTTTTCGACTATTTTCAATGGTGAATCCTGCCAAGAATCGACAGAGTCTGGTTTGCAACAAGATAACGTAAGAAGTAGTTCTGTAGCTTTAGATACCTAATCTTGATTGGTGTAGTTTGCTTGAGGTTTCTGACTTGAATGGATCTCCTATGGGTCAATATACTGTTGAGAAAATAACGTTGAGTGAACGTATTGTTTTCGTTTTAGGAAATAATGTTTCAAAACTTGAATCTCCTGAACGTTTCGAATGTAATATGATATCTGTCTTGTGATTTCTATGTCACAGAACACTGACATTGACGTCACGCATTTACCATGAACCAGTTGTTATTAACTGATTTGACTATTTTACATTTAATATTTAACAGCTCGATGTGATTTTTTTCTACAGTTTTAGTCACTCGCAATTTTCAACAATTCAGAAACCAGATTTTTGAGGACTATTTGTAGCTTCAAAATTGAATAGTTCAATTTCCCTTGAAGTGTAACGAAGTTGGTGGTGGATTTTTTTACCAATATCCCTCATTATGACGATTAATAACGAGAGCAATATGTTTCTATCCACCATTGTGATGATGAATTTGTCTAACACCCTAATTCCAATCCAACAAAAATATGCGCTCTAGCTACTATTGACACACCACACTAATTTTATTTAGTTCAACTTATTTGTGTTTTGAAATTATCTATTGATAAATTCGAAGGAAGTAGGTGTGAATCTGAGTCCTCAATATTATAGAAATTACTGAATAGGCAAAAAAATATACTGATAATTCCCATTTTGTGACGTCAGCAGTCAGTGTTTTACGTTGTGACAAAATTGATGGCCTAAGGCTAAATATTCCTAGTTCAAATATATTTTGATCCAATTGTGAGACATACTTTCCTCTTTTCTTTAACATTTCTCTGAAAAAACATTCAAGAAACAATGTTCTATGTATTCCTTAAAATTTATTATATCATTTCAATATGTCGAAAGATTTTCAATAGTGAGAATTTTCATCAGTAATCTTCACTTAGCTGGAACATTATTGGATGGATTATTCTTCATCTCAACATAGTATACAATGGCTGATATTGCCCATGGTATTGTTTATACTACCAACTGTCGACATAATCATTATCATTCGTTTAAGATTCATCTAATATTTTTGTAACATTCCAGGCGCTCGTATACAGAGACGGCAACCTCGTATCGGGCCCACTAGACGCCCTGATTCAGCACACCGTACCCACGGATGTCTACTATCCCGACCGAGCTTATCTTTTCGCTTTTCTCCTCTCCTCCCGGCTGTTCATAAAGCCCCACGACCTCTTGGCAGAGATCCGAATGCTCTGCGAATCGCAGCAAGGCTTGAGCGGTGACAGAGTGACAGGAGGAGGTGGAGTGGGAGGTAACTCAGCGCAGGCGCGATTTGCCGAACACTTGGTCCAGCTGTTGGCTGAGTGGACCGAAACATTTCCCTATGAGTTCAGGTGAATATGTCCGTTTTTTTGTGGGATTTAAAGTGGGTCAACAATCGGAAAGCTCTCATTAAATCTCTGTATAAAATTCTCGTGTCACAATGTTCTTTCCCGTACTCCTCCGAAACGGCTTATTGAGTAGGTCTGAGAATCTATTTTTCATACCCCTTAGTGATAAAGGTTGTCCACCCTTAACATTTTTCTTAAATATTTAGACATTTTTTTAATTTCTTTATTTTTTTTCATTATGTCGCATTAAAAAATACATAAAACCTAAAATTTTTACCATTTTATCACTAACCCCTATTTTTTAATTTAATTTAGTAATTTAATCATTTTTCATCCCCGGTCGATAACTGATAAATCGTCATTTAATTAGTTAACCCCGCCAGTTGTCTACAGTTGTCACTTCTGACCCAGTAAACAGCACGGAGTAGGGATGAAAACGAAGCAGGTCTCCTGTTTCTCTCACACAATAAGACTTCTTTCACTCCATACACAGTTGTCGGCCATCATTATTGTTTATGCATCAAGTATAGTAGTAACGTTGACAATCATTATTTAGCTATCTAGAAATTACTTTAAAATTATTTATATGGCAAAACAACGTTTGCCGGGCCAGCTAGTAATGTATAAATTTGTGATTGAGTATATCTGCAACCGTCTTCAAGTGCGACCTGATTCAAAACTTCGTCTTTATAATTGGAGAGATTCTGAACCGAATATCTATTTTTCAACATATTTACAAATAACAATGAAAAATGTCACTCGTCAACTAAGTTCACGAATTCATAACCAGGTGACGTCTGATTCTGTAGAAACAGTAGAAAACACTTTTCAGTAGTAGAGATCTTATCATTTTTCTTGATTTTTTCTCTGGTTAGAGGTTAATACTGTGAGAAATCAATAGAACAATATTCATGAAACTAGAAGTTATGAAGTCGCAATTTTTTTTGTACCTAATTTACATGTTCATTTTTAATCTCTTTATGACAAATAAATTGATTCCTGCATGTACTTCTTCAGAAGATTATTGATAATTACTTTCTATACTTTTGTGCCATTCTCACAAAACAATAATAATAATGTATACATAACTTTATTTGGCAAATTCACATCTCACCTTTTTCATTATTGACATAATAAATTTTTGAAATAACCAATCAGTCAATCGTAGAAGAATGTCTATCATAATCCCATGTTGAAATTTGCCAGTGAATGAGGTAATGTTTATAAAACTATTAATCAGTAGTCTCTATCACATTATGGATTATATGATAGAACGAATAATATTATGAAATATAGATAGCATTTGATACTCTGTATACTATCAGATAAGAACTGCTTAGTTTTATTGATAATTTAGCCGAGCAATGGGCATGGCATTTGTCGAACAGTACATAAATTGTTGAATGTTCGCAGGAAATTGAATACTCTTGAACAATATTCAGTTCCCATAAGAGCAAGGCCTTCTTCAGTGAATATTATATGAACTTCCAATTGCAGAGACGAAAGGATGATGGAACACGTGAGAAAAATCACTCAACAATGTTGTGCCATCAACTCCGGTCTTCGAGCCAAAGTGTCATCTTTACTCCACAATCTCCATCCACGACTGACGGCTCTGGAAGCCTACGAAAAATCTCTAGAGAATCACTCTCTCTCCGTAGACGAAAACTTCACCGACATCTCCGAGATCTGTCCCAGTCCGGCTTTGCTAGCACAACAATTAACGCACGTGGAGTTGGAGAGACTGTCGTTCATTGGCCCAGAGGAGTTCGTGCAGGCTTTCGCCAAGGAAAATCCGAATCTGGAGACTTCGTTCAAGGACATGAAGAAAACCCACAACTTGGAACAGTACGTTCAGTGGTTCAACAGACTAAGTTATTTCGTAGCTACGCAAGTGTGTAAAGTAAGTTGAGGTTTGTGTCAGCTGTCATACTTCGGATACTAATGTTATTTACTTTTTGCAGTATCAGAAAAAGAAGTTGAGAGTTCGTGTTGTAGAATATTGGATAGAGACCGGAAGAGAATGCTTTAACATTGGGAACTTCAATAGTTTGATGGCCATCATTGCTGGGTTGAACATGTCACCTATTTCTAGACTGAAGAAAACTGTAAGTTTCTTTTTCCTCTTTGAAAAATATTCGTACAATGACCATGATTTTCAGTGGAGTAAGATACATTCCGGAAAATTTGCCATACTTGAGCATCAGATGGATCCTAGCAGTAACTTCAGTAGCTACAGGAGCACCTTGAAAGCAGCTATGTGGAGAAGTGAAGGAGCTACTGATCAACGACAGAGAATTGTCATTCCATTTTTCAGTTTGCTCGTGAAAGATCTCTATTTTCTTAATCAAGGATGTTCCAACAGGTAAAATACCACAGCATACGCATTTTTTCACAATCGAAATACAATTATTAGAAAAATGAAAATGATGAAACGATAGAAAATATGTCAAGTTTATCAACCTCTCTAGGTCAAATTATAAAACAATGCTGTCATCGCGATTTTTTTTCTGGCGACTCCCTGAGTAAGACTTCGCGATTCATAGAAGAAAAACACTATCCTAAAGTATAGTTCACCACTATTTTTCTCGTCTTCCTTTGAAATCGACTTGAATATTCAGGACCTGGATCTAGTGATTATAGAGAAACAATAAAACATGAATTTTATGATATAAACGGGCGCTCATCCTTTACCCCATACTTTTTTTCCCGATAAGCTTGAAAAATTCATGGTACAAATCGTAACGTTTGGATTCAGGCTTCCCAACGGTCACATAAACTTCGAGAAATTCTGGCAATTGGCCAAGCAAGTGACGGAATTCATGGCTTGGAAGCAGGTGACTTGCCCCTTTGAAAAGGACCACAAAGTTTTGAATCTTCTTCAGCACGGCCCGATCCTGAACGAAAACGCCCTGGCTCTGGCCAGCTTCGAATGCGAACCTCCGGACACTAATCAGGAGAAGGAGCGGTGTAAAACACTCAAAGCGGACTCTTCTTCGAATTAGAGCCGGTTTGTTCATTTCTCGATGTACAAATGTTATTGATCCGAATTTTTTGTTGGTTTTGTTTCCTCCAATTTTATCCGAGTTTTGTACATAGTTGATGTAAGTATCTATTTTGTTTTATTATTGAACTCAAATTGAGTTTTATTTTTATATTTGATATTGGGTTATACTGATTCTTAATGTGATTTTTTAGCTTTTCAAATAATATATCTATTTATCTATAGTTGGTTTCATTACGATTTGATGATAACTAGAATTTATGTTTTTTTCTATATTTTGAAAGCTAAGAAAGCGAGAGTGACAGCCAGTTGTGCATCAACGCTACCATCAAATCAAGGAAACTCACCAGATTTTTTATTTAAATTATCTGAATAATGAAATGCACAGAAATACCCGTTCAATAGTAGTAATGTTTTTAAATACAAAATCGTAATATTTCGTTTGATGGTAGCTCGCAAGGCTAACTATCATCGTACACTGACTATTATCTAATGTATATCTGTAATTTTTATCATTGAAAAATAATTCTTTCGTGGACCTCAAAGTATCATCTATTTATAAAACATGCAAATTTAAAACTCAATCACTCCATTATGAAATCACTGATTCATATGAGCCTCTTTGCTTTCTTATTTATTATTGTTGACGTTATTATTATATTTTGCCTGTAACTTTCTTATTTAAGGTGAGGAAAGAATCCTATTTATGTACGGTGAATAAAGAATACTCAATTGTGAAAATCTTCATGGTAAACCGATTTTGTACCTATTTAGTAATTTTATACCTCAGTGTTTTTTTACAAATATAAATGTAGAAATAAAAACGAAGTACTTAAAAGATGATTGACCAATTTAATAACAGTATTTTCCTTCATGATATATTTATTATATGTGAATCAGGAATTAATCACATTTGTTATGAATATTTGCCATTTTTGCACTCGTCCTTCATTGTTGTTATATTCAATAAGGTAATATGTAAATGAACATTATTAATCCATGAATGTAACAGACGTGATTCATACATAGTATGTAGTGAACATTTACTTCTTGCTTTGCTGCACACACTACATTAGATTAAAAATAAATAAAAAGACTTAATTTCGTCAGTATTCTAGTCATTAGATTTAAGTTTGCATTGCTAACTACATATTGCATTGTAGCGATATTTATACATATAAATATATATTAAAATATAATTTGTATTCATCGAATTGTTTCGTGTATAAAATTACATATAAAAATATAAAATGTATATTTTATGTACCTTTCACAAACCTGCAGCAATCGGTTTCCAGATTTTCCATTCAAAACCATCTCCTTTCTTGCTGAAAAAGTGGCGAATATTGATCACTGGACATTCCAATAAATGTTATTGTCAGGATATCTGCTCCCATTTCTATGGAAAAATTCGAAAGATGCTATCTGCTTCACCACACGACATCAAACGGTCGTCCATTTTACAGCCAGTTTTCATCAAATCTTGGATGGATGTTCTACAAATAACATGTAACACCAAACACTCTCTTGTATAGCCTCTTAATCTGGACATTTCAGGGGTTAACCTTCAAGTGGAATACAACTTGGACATACTAGGGAATTTTTTCATTGTTAAATTGGATATTTTGTAACAGTCAAAGATGAGAACTATTAGAGATGATGGATTGGAATACATTAGATTGTCTCATCGACCATTTGAATGTACGAAAGTTAGATAAAAGCTGTACATTTCAAACTGGTATTAATATACAGTACATAATACGAGCTCTAATGGAAGACCAATTTGAGGCAAAGCCAAAATGAATATTTTTCAGAGAATACATGGTTATAAAAGAAAGTATTCATTACATTTTAGTAGTTTGCATCTGACTTGATAAGGTAATAGTGAAAGTATGAATCTTGTTTCACGTTTTTGTAGCATAGTTTTTCGATCCTTTTATTATATAGAGTTCGATGGATTATGCAACTGGAGTTAATAATCATTTCGTTCAAGCGTGTAGCGACTAGCGACTATGAGTTTTTGAGGACCGTGTATATATTCATATATTCTAAATGGTTTGTTCGTACTTGGGTTCTGTTCCTATTTGATGAAAATTGAAACGAACAGACCTTGATAATGTCAAAATTCATCTATTTGCCCTGTCAATTGTCACTTTCGGGAGTAGTGAAGAAAACTGAAAATGTGCGGATTGTGTGGCGGTTTGTTACATTAGTGAGGAATTTCCACCGTATAATAATCGCGTGGAAAACTTCATCAACCCTGACTCTAAAGTACGACACTCAACTGATATTCATTATTTACGTTGAAGATATATAAAAATGGGTAACGTGCACGCTTATTCTGCCCCTCCACCACCACCGCCGCCAGGAATGAGTTTTCCCCAAGGAAAAGATTACCCAGCATCCACAGGTAATTTACCTGAAGAAAAAATTGAAAACCCTGGACCTCTAGAAGAAATACACACCAAATGTAAAAGTAAGTTACTGTAGGAAATTCTAACCTCTACTATTCTGTGTACTATCACCTAATGTTATTACAGATGTATTCCCTACATGTTTCGAGGGAGCAAGAGTAATGTTAACAAGGGGTCTGAGTAACCATTTCCAGATATCACATACAATAAACATGAGCTCTGTTACTCCAAGTGGTTACAGGTTTGGAGCTACATATGTAGGAACTAAACAAATTTCACCCAGTGAAGCATATCCAATACTGTTGGGAGATGTTGATCCATCTGGAAACCTCAATGCAACAATAATTCATCAGTTGCATCCCAAAATTCAAGCTAAATTTGGAGCACAGGTATCTCACTTGAGTGGATTTGAGTGAACAGATAATTTGACATAATTTCATGCCAGGTTCAAAACTCAAAGTTCCAAGTAGGGCAGTTGACAATGAATTACCGAGGGGATGATTACACTGCCAGCTGTACAGTAGCAAATCCTGACATCATTAATGGTTCTGGAGTTGTTGTCCTACATTATTTACAAGCAGTGACAGCTAGGTTGGCTCTAGGTTCTGAATTGGCTTATCAGAAAGGATCAGGCATACCTGGGGGGGAGGTTGCTCTTCTTAGTGCAGCTGCAAAGTGAGTAGGTTCCCTTCAGACAAGATCATTTTAGCAACAATGAGCAGTGCTATTAAGAATAAATGTATCATAGTATCATTACAGTGAATAAATATTATTATTATTATTATTCACTACATCTTCTGTGCTGCTGGTAGAATTCAAATTCAGTAGATTTCTTTGAAGATATCCAAAAGTCATCCTAAATATTATAATTTTATTTCATAGAATGGAGTATTTTATCACTGGTATATAAAAATTTTCAAGGTATTCGACTGAAAATGTACAAGTTTCTGGAACTATTGGTGTGTCTGGAATACACTTGTGCTATTATCAGCGAGCTAGCAAACAACTTCAAGTTGGTGTTGAATTGGAAGCTAATCATCGAATGCAAGAAGCAGTTGCCTCAATAGGTTATCAGGTGGAACTAGCTAAAAGTGAAGTAGTGTTCAAAGGTTAGTCAGTAATATTTTGTTAATGCTTTAAAATAATTGAACATACCAAAAGAATTTGTTTATTTTTAATCATATCTTTGAAATTCTTCTCCATTTTTCATCTATTCCAAATTTCTTAGGTCATGTGGATTCCAATTGGTCTGTCGGAGCAGTGTTAGAGAAAAAATTGAGCCCTCTACCTTTCACACTTGCAATAAGTGGGTTGATGAATCATAATAAGAATCAATTCAGGCTTGGTGTGGGAATACTCATTGGTTAAAATAAACAGTACATGAATGACCAGAAATTCACTGTCGGACTTTTATATCATTAAAGTTATTGGAAAACATTTCAGATGCATTTTTCTCAGTACATTTTTTTCATGTTACTCCAACATTAATTTGTTGTGTGTTGAAAAAATCATTTTCCAGATGTGTTCATGCAGCTAGCTCCCTTTGTTAAATAGTATTGAACATAGTAGATGTAACACTTGATTGTGTTTATTTGAGTGTGAGTTTATTTCAAAATCTGGAATGCTGATTGAACTGTCGATCACAACTCTTTTGTTACTTCTTTTTTTTTACAGAGTAGAGTATTGTACATTAGGAAAAATATATTGTTGACAAAAATGTAAAGTTTATTATTCATGATAAATTTCGACATGTTCATAAAAATGGTCATTTTCTTGGCCTTGCTGCTCCCTTCTTAACACCAGCCACCTGTTTATCCTTAGATTTATTGCTTATTAAGGGATGCACTTCTGTAAAAAGAATGTTTCCAGTTTTAAATTGGCGAAATAATCCAATCACACTTATAGAACATAACATTTTACACATACTAAAAAAATCAATATTCACATCAACAGTCATAAATTTATTTGAAACACTTATATATCTAAAATATATACTCCAGTATATCTAACGTAAGATAAAACTCCAAATGGCTAACTGTATTGCTACATCACAAATCGAAAATTAACTATTATTACCTCCATCTGATATATTTTCAATAGGTATATCATAAGATTTATATTTTTTCTTCTTTGGTGGGGGCGGTCCACTTCCTACGTTCGAAGAGACAACATTATCTGTTGGTGCCCAATTTTCTTCGGGATCTTCAATCTGAACAGAAAAAATAAATATTGATGAATTTGCTCGAAGCCGAATGTCCCAAAATAATCGTGAATACGAGCAATGTTTTTTCATTATGGTGGGAAAAAAAATCAACTTGACAAAGCAAAAATAATTTTTTCACTGATGTATAAAACTATATACTTTAATATTTGTGAAATCTATTAACTTTCTTGTATCCAAACTGTCTGATATTTCATGTTCGATTGAAACTAGAGCTAAATTACTTAGTATTTGCTGGAGCATTGTTGATCTCAAATAGTTTTAGATAATTTTTTATTTTTAGAAGGATCTTTCACCAGATGCAACTGAAACCGGCAGTGTAAGTAAATTTCTTAGCGCTATTGTTGTGTTCGGAAATGTTGAAATTAGGTCATTTGTGAAAAGATATTGTAATAGGGCTTGTGGATCATTAGTTTGGTTGTCTGCAAAATGCAACTTTAATGCAATGTTTTTTTGACTTATGCGACCCAAGTAAGAATATAGTCAAATAATATGGGACACACATTTTAATACAGATATAGAAATATCAGAGTAGAATAAAAAAATTCATTAGAGTTGTAAAAGTTGGGACTGACATAATAATTATTTTGTCTTGTAAATTGTGAAGACGCTTTTTATGAAACTTACCTCTGGTGCTGTTGGCAAGAATTGTAAACAATCTGAGTTTTCATTTTCCTCGTCAGAACTACAAAACGCCGCTACTGGATCTATCGCACAAACGTCAACCTAAAAAAGAGACCATTACTCAAACTGGTACTCACCAGGAAGGGGAACACTAACCTCCAAATCAGTTTCTTCCTTATCATCACCTCCACTTGCAACAGATTTATCTTCATCGGCTAAATCAAACTCACTTTCTCTCTCCTCATATTCCACGTTTTCATCTAATTCTTTGAAGTCTGGTGCAAACGCTGACCAATTCTCTACTTGGTTTTGAGCCCAAACACTCACCACTCCTGATGATATACTGGCAATGATTGGCCGCACTGGGTGCCAAGCCACATCTAACAGCAATTCACCTTTCGTGCCGTGAAGAATTTTCACCAAATTTCCAATTGATTTTTCCCAAATGTACAGAGCATGTTGTCGAGTCGAACCAGCACAAATATATTCCCCATCACCAGAGAAACAACATTTTTTCCACATGGTCCTAAAATGAAAATAAATATGTGATCCCGTGGATGAACAATAGTTTCTCGTCTCACTTGTTAACCAGATCTTGCAATTTTTGCATGGGTTCTGGCTCTCCGTCTTTACCAAAAGCTAATATTTCCTTGCTGTCATATACTCTGATCACTCTGTCAGCTGTGTTGATTAAAAAACAACTGGAAGAGCAGAATCAGTGGAATAAATTGTATTCTTTTGAATCTTACTTACTCGCCTCTCCTAGCAAATTCAATACTGCGTACTGCAGTGGCACTGGATGATCCTAACATTACCCTGAAACTGGCTTTCACTTCCAATGTACGAGAATCCAATACTAATACTTTGCCTTTGGCATTTCCTGTGTAGACATAGTCACCTCTTCTGTCAAAAGAGGCTACAATATTTAGATCACCCTAGAAATGATATGAATTCAGTTTGGAATAATTAATCTTTCAAATAATTGAAACAAGTGTTTAAAATAACTGGATGAAAAATCAATGGTCTCTTATATATGATAGAGAGTAGTGTTATGAAGTGAGAGTAATAAGATAGATAGCAATGTTGAAGTTGACAGATTTTCAAATACCCATATTTTTTAGAATATGCAATGCAGATTATTTGTTTTTCCTGATAACTATTATAACTTGACCCATTTCCTAATTCCAATTTATTATCCAAAGATTTTCATGAACAACAGTATCAGAAATGTACTCACATCTTCATCTATAGGTAAAACTTGATGAGTCCCATTAGTGTTCACTAATATAGCTGCATGCTTCATGGGACAAACCAACAATCTTTCCATACTTCTTGGTTCAAATTGAACTTTTAGCACAGGACAAGGGAACCTATATTTCTGTTCACATTCCCCAGTGAGAACAGACCATATGGTCACAGTATTGTCAGTTGATGCTGAAGCAATTTTATGGCCATTTCTTGACCAACTGATACTGCAAACTGGATGTACATGGGCAGTTATCACTTTTGCTATGCCACGAGTGAGAAAATCCCAGAAGACAATACGACCATCATTACAACCTACAGCTAAAAGAGTGCCTCTTTTGTTGAATGCCAATGTGACTGCAATCGATACAGAATCTAGAGTCCCATCAAATTCCTGAAATATTTAATGAAGGAAATATTGAAAGATTTGGGAAAGCACATTAGAAAGTGAGGAAATGATGAATGGATGATGTTTACTTCTCTTATCACTCTTTATGTAAAGGGCATTTCAAATCAGTTCGATTAAATTTGCCCAAGAATTTTGAATTTTACACCTCTATCATATACATAATATATTTACCTCTGGATAATTTTGTCCAAAAGATTCTGAAAATTAATTGAAGAATATTTGTATTTCTGAATGAATTTGAATATATACAAACCTAATAATTCAAGATTCATGTTTCAGTAATATGTAGTCCAAGGTAGATTATCCCTGAATTCAATTTACGAAACAATATCCGGGTAATCTAATCTATCGCATCTGCATCTTATGAGTCCTCAGATTTTCACTTCGAATCACATTCAACAATATTATTTTCGAGAAGTGTACTTTGAAAAATTCAAAATATCTGACTCTGATTTTCATTCAAATTTAGCATCAAAACTAAAAACAAAACAGAAAATTAACCTAAAATGTTTTGCTATCAGTGTTTACTTCTTTCACTTCTCTATTCAAACAAATCGATGTCAGATGTCAAGGCAGTGACACGACCACGACTGAATGGCAAGGATTAAAATCGACCAGAGAATAAATATGGGATATAACCGATTCAGAGAATTGTTTTCAGAGCATTTATTCATCATTTTCACGTTCATTTACAATTTCATCGAATCAAATTACAAATGGAACTTTCTTCTACTGGTTTCCATAGCATGACGTTTTCCATCCATTATCCATTCATACTGACCATATTTACTGTCAAATGTTCCTTTTTGTAAAGATTTCAACTTCAAGGTGAACCTGGGACCCAACTCTTTCAATTTTGCTTTTTTACCTTCCAAATTGAAACCGTATCTGAAATTGAAAATAATAATGATAGATGAACTTGCAATTGAATTTACATTTGAGTATTATTGAAAAGTGTTCAACATTTTGAGATTCACAGATTCTCCCTGAAGAACAATCACCATTAGTACCTGTAATGCCTGAAAAATATGAAGTCACGTTGGTTATGGAAAGTAACTGCTCTCTGTCCTTCAAATTCAGGATCGTAATGAAACAATGCTCCCAACATTCGCCCAACTGTTAAACCCAATCTGGTTCCAAAGTTATTCATGATCACTTCAGGTCGATGTGCAGTGATATCCTTATGATTTTTTCTCAATTCTGTTGTAATTTTGACATTGCTGAGTCGAAAGTGAGCAGTTGGACCATTCGGCAAATGGATTAAAAGAAGGCCATCAGGTTCCTTTCTGTTCTCATTAACAACCAACACATCAGTGAATTCTTTCTTTATAGCACTTTTCACAATTTTTTTCACCCCTGATCTATTTCTGTACAAAGATACAGAGTTTGGGATTATTCTAGTTAGTTCTCTTCCAAAGATCCTTGTTTTCTGTAAATATATAAATGAGTAACCATAAATGATTGATGTGATAGAATGTTTTACCCTCATTGGATTGTCAGCATAAGTTATGAGTACTTTGGGCTCATAAGACTGTTTGTAAAAGTCACTGAACTCATCTTGTTCTAAATCAAGACGTATCAATTCATTTTCATCTGCAGCTAAGTCTGAAACTGTTGTTTCATCTTTTATTCGCAAACTTTCAATAGTATGGGGAACACTTTTAACATCACTATCCTTTACTTTATTTTTCTTGGCTTCTTTTTTAGCCTAAAATTAGAAGAAATTATAAAATAATGTCTTCATAACTGAATAGAATACTTACTTTTTTACGTTCACGCTTAACTTTCTGATATTGTTTAGTTCTAACTTCTTTATTTTTGATATTCGCAAATCTTGTCTCCGTAGGAAATAATACTTCTCCACTTATTGATGGTTTGACATTTTCATCCTCTAATTTTACTTCAAAATCATCGCTTTTCTTTATTTCAGTCATTTTTCAAACTTTACCATTTAACGTGCATAATATTTCACTCATTCCTTTCAGTTTTCACGAGGTATGTGATAGGTTAGGTTTATGATTTCGAAATTTTCTTCTTGGCTTTTAACCGTTAACTTCAATGTCAGTTATTGTCTAATGTCATTACCCCGAGACACACTAAGAGGTGCTAAGAGCATGCAACTGCAAAATAAAACTGGATGCTACAGTGACACTGATTTTATCAATAGAAATAGTTTTTTTTTTTTTCAAAACCAACTTCCAAAATGTTTTTAGATAGCTAGGTTAAGTATATTTTGCTTATTGATTTGTGATATCGAACGTCAAAATTGAATGTATCCCATTACATTGTAGTTCTCTTCTAGTGATTTTTCTGTTATTCCAAATTCCGCTTGTAAGGAGTTTCTTTTTGAGGTATTTTTTTCTGTGTAATAGTGTGCCGAAATATAAACATTGACATAAAAGTGTAAATCGTTGGCTGAAATTGGGAATGTTAGATCATCTGTCGACTTCTCGAAATACGTGAGTTCATTATCAATATATGAAAATTTTTAATGTGATATTCAATTTCAATCTACTTATCTGAGAGTGATGAAACTCTTCGATCTATAGTTTTATACAATGAGAATTAATTATACAAGATTGCATAGTTTATTTACTAACGGATTCTTCCCAGAATATGTAGGCCTGGAGACACTATAACATTTTGAGTACATACTACTATATTGGGAATATGTTATATCGATTTACTGAGTATTTCATCAATATTGAGTAGATAGCATGCTTGAGGCTAACTGAATTGATTTCTTATACGTTTTTCTCAGATAAATTTAAAGCCACGCAAGTCTTGAATATTTGATTACTGAACATTTCAGATATCTTCGATATTGGCTGTATTCATATTAGCTACGAAAATAGTCGGGGTGTTTTAATATGAGTTGATTAATTTAGCACTTATCGTGCGATCTACATTCGGATAAAAAACTATTTTGGTAAACATGTATTTCGGTCCAAAAATTTTGAATTTGATAATATCATGGTGGGGAAATCAATACTTCAAATCAATATAACACCT
Organism: Plagiodera versicolora; assembly: GCA_037013635.1. Classification (NCBI taxonomy): domain Eukaryota; kingdom Metazoa; phylum Arthropoda; class Insecta; order Coleoptera; family Chrysomelidae; genus Plagiodera; species Plagiodera versicolora. The sequence goes on from CM072990.1 coordinate 6,847,491, forward strand.
TGCATAATTCAATTCCTTTACCCGACCACACAAGCAGATGTTTTTGAATAATTATAATTCTGCTAAATGTGGCACTATCGGTCCATGAAACCACTAACGCCAGCATTTCTTATTCCTTTGTTTCTAATCAATTCCAAACTAAATGGACCACAAGCAGTCAAGACCGAGAAATCACCGACCTTACAGACCATCTGCTCGGTATGGTCATCAGAATCATTCGAATGATTTCGAATTGTCATGTCTTACAAATTCCATGATCTAATAATATCAATGGAGAGATAACTTATTCCTGAATTCAAATGTATTGTTTCGATAGTATGTGTAATATCGAAGCTTCCCGTGACGTCAAAAGTACTGACTATTGGCTCATCTTGCAGGTACTAATTGAACAAACCTTTGGAAATTCAATCATTCCATTAATAATAACAAACGAATACCAAATTTGAGAAATACATGCCAAACATAAGCAATCCGACGCGTAAACATTTATTCATTCAAGGGTTGAAACAGTGCCACCGACTCTTCTAACCACCGCCATTTTTCGGAAAATGCTCTTCCAAAAATAATAAGCTAGGTCATTGGGAACAGGATTGAACGCCAAACAAAACGATGTGCCACTTGTCCCCCCTTCTCATTTAAAATTCTAAAGGTAACATCTACCCCTCTTTACAAATAAAATTGACCTGTTTTTCCGATTCCTCATATTGTTTACAGGAAGGAAGATGTGTTTCAAAAGTTGAGTAAGCAGCATTTCCAGAATGTTCTCTATCGATTTCTTTTCATCAGCAGTGACTGATAATTTGCTCAGGTACTCTCTCTAAATCGATTGGTTTTATAAAAAAATATTGCAATTATTTTCACCTGAAATAAGCACCTCTCGAAGTGGCGTTTTCTTTACACTGGCACAGGAATATTTTGACGTCGTAATAAATCTGGTTGCGTGTGTTTCGAACGGTTGGAATTGCTTTGAATAAGTGCGTGCACATTCCCATGAAGGGTACAAAGACCCCGATTTCGTGCTAGCTGGCACTCACCCTCCAAGACATTGGCGGTTTTGAGGGGCCCCGCAGGAAAAAAAATCTCGACAAGATAATCAGTGGTGACTATTGAAAGTTCAACAACGTTGATTGTTACTTAATTTTTGTATTTTTTATTGATATTAGCTGTTCAAGCGACCACTAGCATCAAGACATCGAAGAAATATTAGTATTGAATCCATTTGATTTTTAGCTATCCCCAACCAATATAAATTTGACAATTGTCGTACAATTAGTTCGTTAGTGATTGTATTTTGAGTGAAGCAACTTTTCTGTTAGTTTGAAAAATAGCTATTTTGCGAGAAAGATCCAATTGAAATCAAGGCTTGGCTTGAACATTATATTATTCCAATTTTGCACCAGAAAAATCAACCATCGAGAAATCTACTCAGTTTGAATTTGACAAAATGATCACGACAGAAGACATCAAAAAAATTAACAAAATAATTTTGATAACATTTAAGTGGAGTTGATGGGATAGCTGCGACTCTAAGGATATCAAAGGATATTGAGGTGGTATATGATAGCTGCGTTCAAAACTGGTGCTGCATAAACTCACAATCCATTTAATGCACCATATCAAAATTTAATCACCAAGGACTTTTTCCTATTCTCGGACCTCGAGAATACTGGCTAGATAAGTTTTTGTGACGATGGAGAGGACCTCTGCCGAAACTGAAGCCTACATTGAGGCTAAGAACAAAACTTACTTTGAAATAGTATCAAAAATGTGTGAATGATGATATTGAATTATAAAACTAAATTCTATAGAAAAAAATGTTTTTCGAGACTAACCTACTAATTTTTCAGTTCAATTGTTAGTCTTTACTTACTTCGTCTGGTTTTGGACATTTACCAAATTTTCCAAATTTTTTACAACTTTATGTATTATGAGACCCCGTATATTTTGTTGGCTGAAAATATTTCTCATTCGTTTCGCATTCTGAAATTCGAATTTTCCAGATAAATGTTCAATTTGGTTTCTCGTGAAACCCTTTTAGAGAACATCATGTAACGCTTGTGCATGAGTAAATTGTATTTTCACGGAATCTATATGTAATTTAGGAAAACATTTTTGTATGTAGCTTTCAAAACTCGACGATTGTCTGAACTCTTCCTAACTATCTCAATTATCGAGTATTTTTGTCGATTGTAATGGCCGATTCGCGTGTTTCGTATTATGTTTTGCTAAACAGAAAAATATTCGAATGAATTATTAAAAAATTATCACATTATTGAATCAGACATGAGTATATTTTCTATTCTCGTGAACTTTCTTCATACTGTTTAAGTAATTATCTGATTTTTCATATACCTGAAAACATTTGAAATATTCGTTAATAATTAATCGACTTTTCAATGCATTATATCTTCGACATCGTCCTAAAATTTCACTATTCTGCTCTTTGAATCATTGTTTCAAACTGCGCAGGTATTTTTCATAATCCGTTTCAACTGAATCACAGCCAACTATGATTTCCATTAAAGAATACAACTGTATGAGAATCCAACCTTCATTTTTTCGTATCTTCTATAACCAAGTTGCTCTAACATCTGAATTTGTCTACCCTATATAATATTGAACTAATTCAAATGGCCAATAATTCAATGCATCCATGGTAGATTCACACACAAATCGATTCTTGAAGAAATTGCTTGAAAGATGAAATGTTGCCAACTGTATATGAGTACTTGGTGTATTTCTTTGCGTGGAGTTTTTCTCAACACTCACCATTTGAAATAAAAGTTAATCCACCACGATGTGTATTCATTCAATTCATAATAAGTAGAGACAGAACCCGATATTATCTAATTATGCTGAATAAGTCTTCGCGTTTTGTGCCAATGGCAAATTATCCTTTTTATCGCACGCCACATCTCGAGTTCGTTGATTATAATTATCCTTATGTTTTCTCTAATTGGGTTTGCATTTTTCTGCAGGGAGTCGACACCAGCATGTCCCTCGACGTCACGAATGATCCCGAGGTGAGTGAACAAACTTCACATTATATTTTAATGCAACAGATTTGAAACTTTTCGAATTTTCGTGATTTTCATGTGATTCCATAATAATCGCTAGCAGTGGCAACACTGTGATGTAGCACTGACGTCAATATGTTAAAATGGGCTAGAGCTGATTGACGTTGCACTATTGAATACATCGATCAAGGTTGATTTGAAAGCGATACATAGCATTGCGCACTTCTTTTTTTTTTGTAAATATTTCTTCAAAAATGATGAACTTAATGGTGGTAACCCCAATGCCAAGTAATTCCTGAGAATCTGCCATAAAATTCTAAAATAAGTCACGCTGTTCAAGTAACCTAATTTCAAGAAATTGATAATAAAAAATTATGTAATGATACTAATGACTATCACACATGCTATTGAGAGGAATTGATAAATAAAATGAATTGTTCAAACGTAATGGATAATAAGAAAAATAATAATATCATCTTCATTGAGAATTGATTTTCCAAAATTTCAACAGAAATATTCGTAAATCAACACAAGAAATCAACTATGTATCTCTAAAACAAATTTCAAGAGTTCCCCTATTACCTTTTTCAGTTATATCCGTAACTCTTCAGATGATCGTTGGTAAACTTGAAAACATTATACTTTATTGACAATTTCAACGTTTGCTAAGGCGGTCCAGAATGTAAATAAACATGACGCAATGAATGCTACTGAAACATACAGGGTGGCCCAACGAAAACGTACCGGAGGGTATAACTACCAGGAAGAGATTTCATCTAGAAACTAGCTGGAATCAACAAACACAAAAAAAGTAAATGGAAAACCAAGATATTATCTTAGAAACACGAAACAACTGTTATATATCTGAAGGAGAAAAAAGCCGTCCAATTCAAACCATAGTCTACTATGATTCACATAAAAAAAATTATTTTCCACAACGCCACTAGTCTAATCAGAAAAAAAAATCTCAGGAATATAAAAGTTATCTTTTCACTAGACTTCAATCGACCACACTCAGGTCGAGCAAATTAATTGGATTATGTGCTATCACAAACTCATTATATTTTTACAAACTAATGAATTAATCAGAGAGTCACTTCGAAGAAGTAATTGAAAAAATTAAATTCCGTTCTGTTAAATAAGAAAAGTAGAATCTTGCCTAATGATATAATTCATCAGCATCACGCATCGTTACCATAACTTTGAAACAACATTTTCTTTCTGGGTTGTTCGTTGTGTTCTTTTTCAATCAAAAACGATAATGAGCCAAATCATATTGGATGTACTTCCAATTATCGGCAATTTTTTCAATTATACAACGTTTTGTCCCTGAATGTATAATATTATAGCAACGGGTGGTAATTTTTGTCTTACTCCTATAGTAACAAGTTACCTCATACAAACATCGAGATATGCGAAACTTGCCCTGTGAAGTGCATTCGAAATCAACTCACCGTCATTGAGATATTCGAATATCGCGTGACCTATTGCAGCAATTGTTTTCCAGCGCTATCGCAAAAAACTATCATCAAAAAAGAATTTAATCGCTTGTCTTATCGATACCGGGGAGTTCCTTCCTTCATCGATGAATGGACGGAGATTTGCGATTTGCATTAAACATCAATCTTTTCCGAGAAGCGGCGCGTCCAACGCATACTCAAGAGAGGAAGAGAATCTCTCCGATGACTCACTCGCAGGGTTCGTCTCGCGTCTGACTGCTACCGGCCGCGAGATGTGCGATGTTGACATATTTTTGTGGGAGATTTTCCATGTGATAACCTTGATTTCCGAGAAAAACGCATCAGGCTTCCAGACGTCACCGCTGCGCATTTAGTTATATTAGCCATTTCCATAAAATACAAAAATCTATTGGCGAATGAACATAAGCGATACGCCATCTAGTGGCACTAAAAATAATTAAAAATGTTGACATAATTCTTGTGTTTGGTATTGTGTTTTGTTCTTTTTATACTGAATTTGAATATTTGGAAGATTTTGAAACTATGAATCGGCGAAATCAAACTTCCAATATTGATTTCCGTGCTTTTCCTCAAGCTGGTGATATACATATCATGAATAGATAGATGAAATCCTGTTTACATCATAGGTCAGAGTCGAGGATAGTATTGTTCAGGTGTCAACAAAATTGAAACGAGATTTCACATGATCTTTCTCTTAAAATAAATTTGCCATCAAAATGTTCCCAATTATGTCTAAAGTATTCAGAAGTTATACCGAGTTTCACTGACAGATATAATCACGGAGTGATTTAGTATGATGAAACTATTTTAATATCAAAGTACCATATTTTTCTTTCACAAATTGAAGCCTCTGTATGTTTTCATGCGATTCGATTCGAAACCCGAACATTTGTTGAAATTCTCAATTTGATAAACTATATTCTATTCATTTTGAATATCAGACAAATTTTATTGCTTATCGATGCGATTTTATATATTGAAATCTGGGTATATTGGTGTAGACGTAGCAACATTGTCAGGATCTCATCAGCAGTCCGACGTGCGACAGTCGAGGATATCCGCCCGAGAGATGCGACAATGTCACGTGACGTCACACACTAGATCCGCTAAATTTATTTGACTCGATATCTATAATTCCACAAATAAGTTTTTTCTTTTCCATCGGGAATAAGTAATCATCCTGTACAAGATTATAAACTTTTGAAAGACGTTTTCATCTACATGTTTGGGATTTCGGTGAAAGAGAGTTTTAAGAAAAATTCTATCATTATTTTTAAGAATAAGAGGGAAAAACTTACATAATTACTGTATTATTTATTCAATTTCCTGTGAACGGACTAATACCTAAACTATTAAATACGTTCCTTCACCTTTTAGTACAGAAGCTTACCTAATAGCTTTTTGCTTTTTTTATCTTTAATTGGGTTGTAAAAACTGAAATACTTAATCACGCTCTAAGAAAAGAAGAAGAAACTTGAGTCACTTCAAGGAACATGTCATTTCATTTCCTACTAACTGTATATGAAATACTTCCACATGTCAGATGCTACGGTTGACTGATAGTCCAATAAAAACCCACTGAAAAGGCAATAGTAATTTTGTTAGCTTTTCCGGACTCATAAGAAATCAGGAAACTAGGAAAATCTTCTATATCTTCTATATCGATAGAGCTTTTAAATTCCTAATGAGTAGTGAGAGGTTTTTTTGACACCTATATGACTACTGAATGACTACAAACCTTTTTTTTACAGTTGCACACTCAGTTTTTTGTGTTCAATATCAAATTCCCTCTCTGATTTAACTCATGAAACCATATCGAGTTTTCAATAAATATATATAGGGTGTTGAATATCACTAGAATTCGAAATAAAAAATCATCGAATGTCATTATGAATTTTTATTTTCAAAAAAAGCTGGATAGCTATCGAATATCTGAAGCTCGTTTAGACGGTATAGGTATGGATAGAATATTGATTGTTCAAAATGATCAAATGTGTCTAGTTGTACTGAATCCTGCATTATTCACTTCAAATTTATACTATTTATGATGAACAACTTCATCAATTCCAAGACTCTCAAATAATTGATTCTTGTGATAACATGGCAATCCAAATTGGCAATTCGAATAATAAACAATCATTGAGCAGTTCATGAAACAAGAATTTCGAAGACATGGAACATACAGTGTGTAAAAGCCAAATGGAATAAATTCATTATTTCGGTTACTGTACATATTTCTAAAAAGTCCCGAAACACGTCAAATTTAAATTATAACTTGACATTCTTTTACGTGAAAATGCAACCCCTACCTTCAACCCCCTTAGAATGACAGGTACAACCCCCAATTTTTTAAATGGGAAGTATAGGCTTGTGATATATCATTTGAAAGGTCTCTTCATTCTCTATTCAAAAATGTTATTGTTTTTAAATTTAATGCAAAAATTAACATAAAAAAAATTAATATCATGTTGTTACCGAAATTCGCTACATACAATCAAAAACTAAAATGTAATGCAAAACGTAATAAAATGTAGAACACGAAAAAGAACTATGAATGTTAATGAAGTAGATGTTCAAAATGTTCTCCGCGAACGTCTTGGCAACATCCTAATCTCAAATAAAACTGTCTTCTAACATTATTTAACATATCAGGCGTGATCGACCTAATCGCAAGCGTTATTCGTTCTTTTAAGTCATTTAAATCAGAAGGTTTAGTTTTGTACACATGGCTCTTCACATATCCCCATAAAAAGAAATCTAATAATGTAAGATCAGGTGATCGCGCTGGCCATTCAATCGATCCTCGCCTCCCTATCCACCGATTGGGAAATATTGTATCGAGGTACTGCCGGACATTAAGTTGGTAATGTGGTGGTGCTCCATCCTGCTGAAACCATATCGTATTCGCTGGAACTTGAGGATTACCTGGATCAGGATATAAATTTGCCAACGTTGGAATGACATCATTTTGAAGTAGTGCCAAATAATTGTTGCCATTCAAGTTGCCCTCAATAAAAAAGGGACCAATTATATTGTTCCCTACAATCCCTGCCCAAACATTAACCTTTTGAGGGTATTGAGTGTGTTCTTCTCTCATCCAGTGAGGATTTTCCGTGGACCAGTAGCGGCAATTTTGCCGATTAGCATGACCGTTAAGTAAAAAAGTACACTCATCAGAAAACATAACGTCTTCTAATTGGATAATATTGTTATCCAACATGTCCATCATTTGCTCACAAAAAAAAGTTCTCCTATCAAAATCGTCTTCCATGAGCTCCTGAGTAGGTATCATCTTATACGGATGCAATTTATTTTCTTTTAATATGTTTGCTATCGATGTATGGCTAGCATTGAATGTAGTGGATGCCTGTCTACTCGATGTATGTGGGTTTTCCTGAAACTCAAGCAACACATCTAATTTGAGTTCATCACTCAGTGCATTAGCAGCTGCTTTTTTTATCTGCCTTACATGACCAAACTCGCGAAATTGCTTTTCTATTTTACTTATTGTTCCTTGGGATATAGGCGGTAAATTAGGAAATTTCTCATGAAATAGGCGAGTTACTTCCTGTTGTGTTCGGATGTTATCTCCGTAACCAATCATTTGTAAAACTGTTATTTTATGCATTTCCGTTAATCTAACCATTTTTCAGAATTGAATTGAACAAACTTTATACTTAAATTACAACAATGACAACTTAAATAAAACAATTTACTACTGCTTGTTAAAATAGCGTTGCCACGGAAATACTTTAAAGTTTTTTAATGGTTACCATCTAAAAACCACATTGCTACGGTTTTTGTTCACTTTCTCATATTATGTTAATTTTTGCATTAAATTTAAAAACAATAACATTTTTGAATAGAGAATGAAGAGACCTTTCAAATGATATATCACAAGCCTATACTTCCCATTTAAAAAATTGGGGGTTGTACCTGTCATTCTAAGGGGGTTGAAGGTAGGGGTTGCATTTTCACGTTAAAGAATGTCAAGTTATAATTCAAATTTGACGTGTTTCGGGACTTTTTATAAATATGTACAGTAACCGAAATAATGAATTTATTCCATTTGGCTTTTACACACTGTATACAGGGTATTCCATATGGAAAAGACCAACCTTGGTTAGCCACGCTTCATTATTACACCCTGTATAAATATAATTATGACAGAAATGCCCTGAAGAGTCTGTATGGTGAAAAACTTTAAGAAACTGTGAGAGTAAGTCGACATTTACTTCTAGTGTTCCCGATCATCGTCGATTTGAATGATTTTTTGAACCATTTTCCCCTTCCATTTTCGATCTTTTGGTAATGAAAATTTGGACATGTCATACTCAGAAGCAAAAAAACAAACCTTTGCCATCACCGTCAGACAATCCGAACATCTCGTATATAACTGAATATTTTGACACGAGTAGCCACTGAAAACGATAGACTGAATTGAAATGATGATATTCGGGAGGCAGGTAAAGGTGGTCCCATTCCGTACCCTTCATTAGAAAATAGTAGGCGGATGGAGAGTACCTCTATGCACGTGCACATGTGTTAACCTAACAGACACACACACACATTGCACATCCCATCTGTCTCTCTATATGCTCTCATAATCCATCCGCTTCACATTCTGTCTGACACAACTTGCAACAATTATGAAGTAGACACTTGGTGGGTTGGAATGAGAAATTGATTCTTTTTCAACTCTTGCCTGCAGTAGTTGTAGAAGAGCTGAATAATTAGTTTTTTGATTTTGAATTTTACAACGCAGACTGAATAGGGCATCTGCGGCGCAATGGGCGTGTCTTTCTCGTCTGGAGGGTAAACAACATCAAACATTCAAGTTCAATTAGTTGTTCAAGTGCTAGTATATTGAATTTTTGAAAACAGCATTCTCTACACAACCCTCCAACTTATTTTGATGGACACTTACAGCTAACGTCACAGTATGATGGTTATCAGCTGATAGACAAATAAACCTTGTCTGTTCGCATATCGTTTTTATTTCTATTTTTTTGCATCCTGACCAAGTTAAGGATACTCCAAATTGATAACAAATATATTGATGATTTCGTATAATTTCGTTTCTTTTCGAAAACGTTGATGGTATTCAAATTTTGTCATTTTCATGACACTTTTGACGAGTATGACATTTTCGACATCCATGGCATTTTGATGTTTATGTTTTGACAATGATGTCAAATCAAAATAATCTAACCCAATCCTGATCATATGAATTCACAATTTCAGATTTTGAAAAATTTTTGTTATGAATGATTTATTGTTTGAAAATGGTTTTCACGGAAATTATCCAATATGAAGCAGAGTTAGAAATGAAAAATTAATAATAACATTCGATGATTTTTTTTTTCGAATTCTGGTGATATTCAATGAACACCCTATATATATTTATTAAAAACTCGATATGGTTTTATGAGTTATATTAGAGAGTGAATTTGATATTGAACACAAAAAACTTCGTGTGCAACTGTTGATTCCGTATTATATTTATTTACAATCGAATGAGTATGTATGTATTCCTACTTTTGAATATCCAATTCCTTTCATTTTACTTTTTGAGTGCAGCGAATATGAACAATGAATTGTTTCAAATACACTGAGAAAAATGTTTGGAAAAGCAATATTATTTTGTAGTATTTATTCTTTTTGATCAAATATTCTCATGTCATGTCTCATAAGCAACAGGTGCGATGTTGCCGTATCATATAATAATCACTGAACTGAAAGAATTTTGAAATGAAACAATGGACTATTCTGTTTTGTGTTGACATTTGAGATATACAGTAATTTTTTTCATATAATTTTTCAAATGTTCCCATTCGCATACAAACCATTATACAATGATATATGAAAATATTTCTGTAATAATTTATTCAGTTATTCTTTTATTCAGTGTGGAAAATGATAGAATGTCAACTCATATTGATAAAAATTATATAAAAACGTATATTCTCCATGAAAGGGTTAGTCCACCTAGTCTAGTGTTGGTAACACTTTTTCATTAGGTCTGACGTAACTATCAACCTGAAATAAATATCAACCACATTTATCCCAAATCGATTTCTTGTTGCGTGTGAATAAGCATTGTAGAGACCTGAAGATTCTAGAGACTCTTTCAGTGTTGAATTTCTTGTAAACATCCTTCAAAGTATCGAGCAGATTTTCTCTATCAAATTGAACAATCTGAAGTGCCTACGTAGGTATGAGTTTCATGAGCACAGGCCCACAATGAAATTGAAGTGCTCTCGTTTGGTTTGAATAGTGGTAAATACCGCGTGGTGCCCATTATATGGTATATATATAAAGTTCATCCGACATCCTCCCACTTCCGGTTGAGAACCGAAGAACGTTCTTTTCAAAATTTTTATCAAGTGATATTTAGGCAGATGTGCGCCGAATAAATCTTTTGTGTCTATTTCAAATTTTTATTTAGCGGTATATGATTGCGGAGAAACATCATCCTTAAGGTGACACCAGATCCGAATGAGAAGCACATGACCAAATCCCAGAACCTGAATCAAAAAAGGAAATCGCAACGAATTTGGGAATATAATTATGTATAAGGGAATAATATCTTCATTAATGATTTTGCTTCTTTTCGAAAACATTGATAGTATTTAAATTTTTTTATATTTATGACACTTTTGACGAGAATGACATTTTTGACATCTATGGCATTTTGATGTTTATGTTTTGACAATGATGTCAAACTAACATATCCTAATCCAATCCTGATCATATAAATTCACAATTTCATGATTCTGAATAATTTCTGTTGTGAATGATTTATTGTTTGAAAATGGTTTTCACGGAAATTATCCAATATTAAGCATAACTCCATGAGAAATTTCAAAACTTTCCTTTAGAAAAATGATAATTATTTTCATATCACACTATTCTCAATATTCATCAATCATTTCATGAAAGAAGATTACCTTTTTGACATGTTCTTCAGTTTCTGGTAGAATTAAAGATTCACGGCTTGACTTGATATTCAAGCTATTTGACTTGACTTGAAATCAAGTCAAGTTCAAGTCAAGTAGTGGTTCTTGATTTCAAGTCAAGTTCAAATATGTATCAAGTCCTTGAAAAATCAAGTACTTCTATCAAGCTAATTGATTTGTAGCAGTTTTATTGTGTTTAAATGAACGGTGAAATGAGAATGGAAGTTGCGAAAAAAACGTTCGTTCATTCATCATATAAAAAAACAGAAATATAAACTATTTTAAAATGGATTCAGTCAGCTTGGAAGTCGGGGAACCCCCGTATTAAGTCTGAGCGCGCGCGAGCTTGCAGAAATATATGCCGTTCGACAAGTCCGTATCAAGATCAAGTAATATCAAGTAGCTTAATTTCAGGTCAAGTAATGAATATCTCAAATCAAGTCAAGTATATAAATTTTCACGAGCTTGATTTTCAAGTCAAGTAGTTTTTCAAAATATCAAGCTACTTGACTTGATGAATCTCTAAGTATTATAGAACGTACACAATGTTAATTTGAACACAGGATTTCTATAAATATATTACTGCAAATAATGTATGACAAGCTTTTTTTATTTTTCGTTGAATGAATCAAATCAATTGATTTTAACATTTTTAAGATTGCCATGCAGAGCCATTCAATATTCATCTCAAATAATTTGAAAATATCAACAAAATAAATGTCTGAAGAAAAAGTGATGAATAAAATAAATGCCCAAAGGAATAATTTCATTTGAACAATATCATCAAGAAACATACAAAGTTTTTCAAATGAATAATCTTTCATATCGATATCATCTGTTATAATCAAATGCATCCTCATATTTTGTAGTCATCCCCGGAATTTGAATCTTCATTTCATCTCCGTTTCTTGATGTCGCCCGATGCGAAATTGCTGATGAAATATTCATAAACGTAGGTGTGTGCCTAAGCTTCTCTGATACACATCACGTTTCGGGGGTGTCCACCACCTACCTGTCATAAAGATAACATTCAAAATTAATTTTCCCAGCACTTTTTCAAATCGTCCTCAAGGAGGTGTGCCACTTTTTAACAAAAGGGTAGACACAGCCACTGGGTAACATAATTATTTTGTTTTTGATCTTTCGGAGATTTCGTTATATTCAAAGATGTTATTTGTTTGGATTTAAATTTGATCGAAATGGAGATGGGGTTTGTTATGGATGTAGAAAACCAAGTCATTGGATAATATAAAGATCAAGCATTTTTATTATGATTTTTCATAATTATTACAATGATTCTGGAATACAATGAATATAATACCATTATTTTTTAATTAATCGTTCTTCCAAATAATTGAATATTAATATTCAGTCTGAATCGAATATTATAATCAAAAAATGTCACCTTCTTCATGAACTGAATATTTTAAGAATTAAAATTCAACAGTATCTTCAACATTTTCCAGATACACATACAATCGTATAAAATTGCATTGCATGAAATTTTTATGTTTTGAGAATGTTATGAAGTGAATTGTTTACAAAATAGTTAACGTTGTTTCATTACCAGTCAATCGAACTCGAGAGTTAATGATTCATAATTCTAGAATCTGAATTGAAAAAATAGTCAGGTCGCACATTCAAGCTAGGATATAATCGGACACGTTTTTCTGCCTCAGTAATTGTTTCGTTTTATACGTTGTATTGCGATGTTGATACTCGCAGTAATTTATTGACCAAACTTTCAGCGATCTAGGTCATTTTGCTACTGAATATTCAGTCTCTGAGCCCGAGCACGTCATCCACGTTATGCATGCTACAGAATTTCGTAGTATTTATAGATTTTTCCCTTTAGTATTACAGGAAGCTTTTAAATCCGAATTCGGGTGAATTCCTTCTGGGTAATAAATCACAGTTCGGATGCAACTGCTACTTCAAAATGGGGTGTATCGGCTTTGACAAATTTTTATGAAACAGGAATTTGAAGAGGAGGATTTATTTTTTTGTTACCCAAATTGGAAGTCTGACGTCTATACGAATTATGTTCCCCGTGAACATGGTACAAACTTCATTATCCTGGCGAGGGTGGTAACTTTTCTATTTATGATATAATACAGGGTGTAAGTACCTTCTGAAACCCGAAGGGGTTATTCCTAGACCTTGAAACTTTTTTATAACCATCGAATATTTCACTGGATTCTCATTGCAACATTTTGAAGCATATTCATATTCCTCAGCCCCTTTCCGTTTTGGATTGTTTGAAATTTTTCGCATATTTTTGTTTAATTCAAAAATTTGTTAATGCGTTTTGAAACTACTTGCAACGACACTGCCAACATCTTCTGACATTGACACAAGTCTACTTCATCTTCAAACAGTTTCCATATTCCACCACTATGAAGGATACACATTGTTTGTGTTTCTAGCTGAGCAGACTGGCAACAGGTTATTCAGTTCTGTTCTAATTTTCATTAAATAATATAGAAATAATATAGACAACATCAGGGTTGACATTTTTCCTCTCTGAACGTTGGCTGATCGAAAAGAAATTTGGCATGGGTGCGAAGTGTTACCAACTTAATAAACACCACTTTATGATGAATGTCAAAAGCCAACGAGACACTTTTTATCCGGATCTTGTGTTATTAAATATTTACCGAATTTGTTTCGACTTTTTCTCTTGAATTGATAGACGTTACCTACTAATTTTTCTTGAAAGCCCCTCAAAAATTTGATGAAAATTATAGAGTATGGTCAAAGACGGCTTTTCGAGGTTGTGTTTGCTTTTTACGTTTTTTTATTGAAACACCCTGTGTGTCAGCGGTTTGTATCAAACGAACTGAGGCGCGGGTGCGTGTAAAAAATATGAGCTGAAGAAACAGAAAACTGTTTCTGAGAACTGGCGCCTACTTCGTATTGCGAGCCTTTTGTAAAATTCATGATCCCCTCGATCAGGTAAAAGAACAGTTGAAGTGACACGCGCTAGGCTTATTAAAGTCGGATAAGTGGATTCATAAAATCCTCAGTATTCAGGATATGTCGTATAGATTACAAGATAGAATCTACCCTATCGTGCTCTATCGCTGCAGTGTCGAGTTTCTGAACATTTTCGAGTGGAATAAAATACAATTCGTGTGTCACCGTTCAACGATCGTGTCTCAGCTTTTGCCTTCTTGATTTCCGACAGTTCGGATTTCTAGAAGCATTGAAATACTCACAAGTATTTCATATCGAGCATAAATGTACAGACAAATATGAATTATTTTTTCACATTATTGAATCCTCGCAGTATCCTTATTCTTATCGTTTGTCTGAAATCTATCCTAACTATAACTTGAATTCGATTTCGAAATACTAGACAAAATAATTATGATATATGGCTGCCAATTCCTCAACTAGAAAGAAAACAGCATACAGTCTTCATGTATTCTATTTTCCATAAAGGAATCTACAAGCACTTTTCCAGTGATTTAAAAATATAAAATACTAGCAACTGTTCTTCAATTGAATTATTACATCTGGTGCGTTCAATATCAAGAGAAGAGGTATGGCAACAGATAATTTTCATAAACACTTTTTTCTTCGTCAGTGATGACAATCGTGGATCACAGAGTAATAATCATTTCTTGATTTATTCAAATACATGTGAATGTTTTTCTGATTCTTTCCAACGTGTGAAGTGCTATTTTTAGCCAATTTCCACAATGTAACTTGCAATCTTATGATTGAAATGTATGCGAACTCCACTCCATTATGAATTACTTTTTTCGAGTACGTTTTATATTCGAAAAAATTCCATGTTAATCTCATTATTTATGACCAGTAGTGGAGTGGAGAATGTGAGCTATTTTATTAACGGTATCAAGATTAGCATATAAATTTCATTATTCAAATGAGACATGGAAGAGTAGCGTTCATTCTTGCTGTGTGAAATACGACGATATCATAAAAAAATTTGTTCCACTATTAGAATGATGAGTATTCAATCTCTCCTATTCCTACTACAAAACTACAAATTATTTGTGAACCGGAATCTTCGAATTGCAGTTCTATTACATGGTATTTCAGATTTTAGTCAACGTAACAAAGATATTTTGTGCGAATTGTTTTATTAGGTTTCAAAACTTATGTTTTCTAGTTTTTGATTGGAGTTTCTACCTGATTGTAAAAATCATATCTTATAGTGGATTTGGACATTGCATTCTTCTATTGTGAAGAAAGTTTTGATAGTTTGATCTTATTTTCTGGTCGCTACAATTGCAATGATTGGGTTCTGTTAGTCTTTCTCCAAGGAACAATGGAATATGAAAGACACAGTCGACTCTGATAAACTTTAACTTCACTTTCAGGTGTGGGATTGAGAGATATTCTAAGAAGTATTGAAAATTGTTGAAAGAAAGTGGAACTGTGCTAGCATTAGAAGCTAGTGTTGTAATGTCGGTATTTATATAATTCCTTGTTGTTCAGTAGAAATAGTTAGCCGCATAAACAATAGAAAATTCAATTTTTAACAGCAATGTTCAATTGCTATATCTTTGTGAAGACAAAAAATCATTGCCCAAACAGATTTATCAAGTTAACAGGTGTTACATGGGAACTATCAATGAAAAGAACTAGAATTCTTCATGGAGAAAGTATTTGAATGAGATCTTGGTTGGAAATGTTTTGAACATTTGGTTCATCGTAAAGGATTATTCGTTTTTTTGCGATATCATTCCCGAATAATCCAAATTCATTTTGACATTCAACTAATTTTCTTCTCTTCATTATTTTAAATTCGCTACTTCAACACAGTATTTCATTCGTCCAACATCGATTACTCAACGACTACTTCAAATATCGTTGTTGGCTGTAAATTCCTAATTTGTACCATTCTTAGCAGAAAAAATTAGCCAATTGTGTGAAAATCGGGTGTTGAGGTTACTTCCGGTTAGACAAAAAATTATTTGAAGTACATTTTTTTCGTTACAAAATGACAGGATGCTGTTTTATGCAGGTGATTGTGATATTGCTCTACATAGAAAGATATGAATGAAATTGTTCTTGTCTAATAGTTGTGAAAAGTAGGAGGAGATAAAGAGAAGTGACGTGGCGTTCATATAGGAGACACTTTATGGCAGACACCTTGTGCCACTTCCGAATTATATGGCAGTGTCGGGTTTCTTTTTACGATGTTTGCACGATGACAGATGCTGAATATCGCAGGACCCTTCTTTACCTTACGGACGAGGTGGAAACTACGAAAACATCACCATCAGCCATCCCGTCTTACTTATGTGTTGGTTTAAGAGTCGGTTAATTTTTTTCGGGCATCCTTTGAACTATATATAACCAGATTAACAGATTAAACCTTAGATTTTTAGATTAGCTTATCAGGTTTTCATGATTTTCTGGTTTGAATATCGCCCTACTGATTGTGACAATAAAGTGTGTGAAGTTAGTCCTGATTAGTTTCGATATAGTCCTGGAGTTCTTCACTGAAATTTTTAATGATTTCAGCATATTATGGATAAAAATCCACATTTTAAAATTTAGGTGCTAACTTCACACAGCACCGTCTTTTTCGAGTTCCGATTGTATTTTCCTGTTTATCTGGAAAAGCTATAAAACCTTCGAATAAAAAGTTATTGTAAAAATATTTTCCTCATCAACATTTTTTCCAAATTAATATATTATTAGTTAATAGCGATTTTATGTTCCTGTTCCAAAAAGGAAAATTTTTTGTGAGTCGTTGAATCTGGTAATGATAAAGAGAAAATTTCATGGGGATATTTTGTGGAACGCTCCAGAAATTATTCAGAAACAAATTAGTAAATGGTTATCGAAAAAATTGTCTTACAATATCAAATTCTTTGTCCGTATAGGGATGTTCATCATGGATTCGTCAGTGACTATTTCTGATAGTTTGAATGGAAATCAACGCTGACAAGAAATGAAATGAACTGCGCATATTCGTCAGAAGACTTGCCAAGGAAACCGCAAATTCTTCCGACAGTTATCAATGAGTTTGAAATGCTCCAAAGTCGCAACGTTCACTTCACAAGTGCTCACAATTAGAAATCATTAGATAATATATCACGAATTTCTAGTTAAAACAACCTTATTGTCGACTGTTTTCATGTATTCCAATCGCGTCTTCAGAACCACCCAACAAACCGACAATAACTTATTTTCTGTTGCTAATCTCTCAACAAAACACGCGCCCTTTCTCCTAATCTCTTCGATAACAGAAGGATCACCATCAAAAAGCCGTTCCTGACCTCCATCTCGAAGAATAACACGAGTTAAGTACACGGAAAAAAATAAGAACTTAAAGATGTGTTGATAAGTTTTGGTTGGCAGACACGTGGGGGCGGGTCGAGGGGGGTGTAGTAGGTGTTTAGGGGGATGAAATGCGGATGTTGTCCCGGCGAGCAGCTGCCTGGTCGCGTTTCGGGTTTCTATCAAGAAGGGCACCAAGGGCAAATCTTCGAGCGAGCAGGGTGTGTGTTTGTGTGACACTCACGGGGAGGTTCTTATCAAAATGATATAATTCGACTAAGCTTTGGGGTGTGATAGTTTAACCGGGTGTTTGAGATTTGTTCGGGGTTGCACTAGCTGATTTCGTTTTTTTTTTTTATTTTCGCGGAGATTCACTCTGGAATCAAAGAGTCTGACGAAAAATTTTCAAAACCCATAATCTTGATCTTCAATTGAGAATTATACCATCACATTCTATGGGTTTTCCTTGAACTACTATTGCCAGAAAATAATGCCATTATTTTGTTCAATAATCTTCTTCTTGGCAAAGTTTATCCTCAATCAGAAAATTCAGGAGATCGTCGGTTGAACCGAAACTGGACACAAATCAACCACCCTGTGAAATGTATGTCTTGTTCTGATGAAAATCATGTGATATTTGGCTATAATTAAAGATTTTGGGTTTTTATCTCATGAAATGCTTCAATTTGTTTTTTGTTTTAAATGAATAATGATTGTATAAGGGCGATAGATAATTTCATGGAAATTCATACATTAAAATAGACAGTTTAATGAAAATAAATTTTCATTAAAAATAAAACATTAATTTCTTCATCATAACCACAATCGGTTCAATTCATCGATAAAGGAAATAACCTTCTAAAGTTTCCGCTCTTTATCATACGAGGTGGTAGATAGTTCTGCTAATTTCCAGTGGCGTACTTTAGGAGCCCATTTGCCTATAAGAAGTATATCAACCTATTCTCTCCATAGTAAAAATAATATCAAGTATAAGAATCTGGGATGATTTCCTTCGTTTTATCAGGAATATTTATTGAAATATTGATTCATCATGGATGATCCAATTGGATGATGAAATTTCAATTCATTTCATTTGGACACCATATGTAGTGAAAATTATTCCTACTCCGTACGCAAGGAAAGAGGAATTGAATAATTTCACATACAGGGCCGGTCTGTAATTTCGTCATTCTTCAATAGGCGAATTGAGGTAGACTTATTAGGTTACATAGATTCATCAATAATGTAACGTTTCAGAACACGTGATACGTTTTCATGTTGCCTTCGGTCACGTGATCGCTTATATGATTACGTGATGTTTTGTCATGAGGTTTTGTTCTCATGGGTTTTTGATTGAATCTGGAGCGATTAGTGTCGAGTAATAAATTCGGAATTGATATAATAGTGATGGCTAATGAACATTCTGTTAAAAATCTTTCATGACTTCATCTACCAGATTCGAAATATGGGTCACAATACAGGGTGTTAATTAAGTATGTTAACAAACTTTAACCACGAATAGTACTCCGAAAAATAGAAAGAAAATATCATATAAACATGGGTCCGGAAATGCTTCCTAAGGGAGCTACGCTCCTTTGCATGGGGCACCCTGAAGATGGTTTTCCCTCGATATTATCGAAACCGTTCATAACAAAATTACGAAATCAGGTGGGATGACTAAACTTTTGACGCTGAATCTGATTCTGAATTCAGAATTTCATAATTTTAATCACAGGCGTATCATACGGAAGGAGTTAAGGGTAAAAATAACCCCATTTTCTAAATGATATTTTTTTGACATTTCGATTTTAGAATATGGTAATTCAGAGATTTCTACGTAAAAATGGTCTCTTGGTACATCTCCATAGGCCTAACAGTTTTCGAGAAAAATGCAAATTATTGAATCGATGCAGGCTATTGTAAATAAATAAATGTTAGTCTACATACATACTTAGTTAGTGTGCTGTGAAAAACAATTGCAACAATTGCGTCGAAAGTTTACCCATCCCACCTAATTTCGTTATTTTGTTATGAACGGTTTCGATAATATCGAGGGAAAACCGTCTTCAGGGTGCCCCATGCAAAGGAGCGTAGCTCCCTTAGGAAGCATTTCCGGACCCATGTTCATATGACATTTTCTTTCTATTTTTCGGAGTGCTATTCGTGGTTGAAGTTTGTTAACATACTTAATTAACACCCTGTATAGGGCGCTCATCATTAGACAAACTGAAAGGTTCCAAAAATCTATGATTCAATAGATCTGCTTTTATGGAAAACCCATTTATGCAAGTATTGTTGACGAAGAGAGTTTTTCTGACAGTTTGAAATTTTAGACTCACGAATTCTAGAGAATAGAAGGTGGGATTATTTGATTTTTACAGGAACTATTGGGAAAAATTGTGAAATTTCAACTTCTTGCAGTACCATAAGTAACATCTCGGAGAGTTAAAAATTTTGTGTCTTGTCTACCGTTCATTTTATTTCTAGAAAGTTCACAAGAAATGTATAGCGTTCTTTTCTACATAGTTTTTAGTGCAGTTTTTGTCGCAACGTTTCGAATGAATTTTTGTTTTCCTCGTGTAATAATACGATTTATGTTCGAAATAATTTCATTCTTCGCATAGCCAGTCGTATACAAAGCTCGATGAAAGGAGCCTCGGATTATTCGGATTTTTCGGACCACAATGAATCCCCAAATCCAGTTTCGACGAGTGCTCTGCCGAGCACCATTGTGTGTACTTTTGGCAGAAATGCGAAAAAATGCGCACCCGTCGTCTCCTCGTAATCCGATACCTTTATATCGACATGCTACATTTCATAAAAGTTTTCAAAACATCCAATATAGGCCAATTTTCGATCAGATATCCCGCTGTATCGTTTCGTTATCTCGATCGGAATCTGCGGATCACCTGCTCATACCATATGGGTGTCGGATGGGGTGGTGTTCAGTTGGGCCAGTCGATACGGGGTGGTGGAAAATATGCGAAATATTCGTCATTTATTTTATCATTGATGCGTTCATTAGTCAAACAAGTTCATAGGAACTCGATAGAGAAATAAAAAAAATCAATTGATGATTTTAAAAGACTACATAATCAGTTTTTGACGTAAACAAGTTTCGTGCCATAATTCGACAGTCGTTTAATCAGTATCTACTAAAAGAAAACCATGTATTCTCGTTCAATTCAGGAATTCAATGAAAAATAATGTTATGGAATATTATGAAATTGGAGTTAAAGAGGAGAAAAATACTTCACCAAACTCCTAACATTTCGAGAATATTGTTACTTCAATTTGAAATAAACAATATACTAAAATCTCATTGTATCGAATGTAAAATCTTCTGAATATTAGGCCCACCTTCACATATATACAGAAAAATATTCCGTTCTCAGTGATCAACATATATAACAAATTACCTGAATCACTGAGAACGCAGCCCAGTAGGAAGCTGAAAATAAATTTGAAAAACTTGCTCATTAAAAAAGCGTACTATGCACTTGACGAGTATTTCGCAGATACATTAGTTTGGTAACAACTATTCCATTTTATCATGTAAATTGTAAGACCTATTGATTTGTCTAGTGGCTATATCTATCAGCTAATTTTACATGACTTTGGGTGTGTGTGTGTGTGTGTGCATCCATGTACAAAGAGTGTATATATTGACATTGTAATACTCATGTTCTATTCTATGTTATTGTCTGTTATCACACTGGTTTTTTTATGATCTTGTTTTGTATATTGACATGTTCTACACCCGAAAGGGTATTTCCAAAGGAACTAATAAAGGATCTATCTATCTATCTATCTATCTATCTAAAACTACCAGAAAATCCACAGAATTTCAAGTATCTCTGTATTGCCTTCAAGATCTTTTTCGATTCGATTTCTCTCTCCATAAACGTCGTTTCTACATTGGACTTTTGAGTTTGCTGATTAGCTAGAAGTCGCACGGAGCGAAATCAGGCGAATAAAAGGTTAAAATATGGACTGGTATAATGGTACAATTACAACAATGAATAAATATAAAAGACAGTACAGCTTTAACAGTAAGACATGTGTGCATTATCGTGATTTTGGCACCAATCGCTCTTCAATCCTGTTTGGGATGTGGCAAATTATATCCAACACCATCAGCGAGATTTCTAATTATCAATCGACTATTTCAAAGCACCAAATCTCTGATTTTTTTTACGTCAACTTGATTGGCGCAAGTCACCTTTTTCTTTTGAGACATTGTCTCTAAGGAGACCAACAAAAAGTGTACCTAACTATCCAAATGGGTCGAACGAAATCGGCAAATTGAGTTGTTCAAAGCAACGCACGCCGATGATGGATTTACCTATTGTGACTGCCAATATAATTGACCAGTGGGGTGTGATGAAGCTCTGGAAATATCGGGGGTAGTTGAAAAATTCGAACATTGAATTCTTTTATATGACTCCCTCGTTCATACTTATCCGCAATATTGGGAGAAGGTTAGTCTATTCGTCTCTCCTAAAGCCGTCATTATTGAATATGTTGACAGTCTGAATAACCAACTTTGGAAGTTATCTTTTTTCCAAGGAAAGAATTAGAAAAAATATCATTTTGTGGTTCAACACTAAAATTTTCTAGTTGGCGCTTCACCAACTTAGCGACTCTTTACATTCACTTATTTTGAAAACTTCTTTCGAACTGAAGAAATGTGAATGATGACCAACCAAAAACAATATGTAGGATTGAATAAATATCGGGAACATTCTTGTATTTCCATTAAATAATTTTTAACAGAGATTCGACAGTAATGACGTTTGAGGTTAGGTTTGTTCTGATTCTCCTCCACCTATAGTGAAAGTCTTCTGCTAATGGAAGAATAATATTGAATAATAGAGAATAATCGAACTCTCATACTTTCTCATTATAGAATGTTTTTTCCAAAGGAATCCTCGTGAAAATTGAGAATTAGTTTCTTGATAAAACGGTGATATCAAAACCACAACTTGTGATACGTCGTTGTGAAGACAATAAAAAAAATGTCATCTGAAAATTTTCAAATTCGAAAGTTCATTAGAAAAACCAAAGTTGACAGATGTTCTTCCGCCATTTTGGAAATAAGTGAGAAGGTGATGACATATTCATGAAGTCCATGAAAAAGTAAAGTTTCAGTTAAGAATGTCCAGTACGATGAAAAAAATTCAAACAAATTTTTGGTTTTTGGAAACGAAACTCGAACTCTGTTGTTTTTTCGGAGATATTCCCAATTTCTTTAAAGACTATTTTGCATGGAAATTTGCTCAAATTCAACCAATTCTCATCGTGTCATTGGAAAAACGGACAGCCTGTACAGACTTGGGTATTAAGACTGATGAAGATTATCTCAAAAAACATAAAGAGTTTGAGTAATAAATAAAAAAAATAGAGATGTTCATAGAAAATAATGGATCCCAATCAATTACTTCAGATTACAATTTTTTTCATCGATATCATTCATAAAGCATTGATTACATTTGATGTACGATTTAGACATATTGAAATCATTCGGCAATAAATTCACACATAAGTGTTATTGAATTCTGGTATGAATTTGGAATCAAAATATGAGATATTCAAAAAATTTAATCGAGTTGAAAAATCTGTTCTGAAGACATAATTTATTACGACAAATGATTTATTTATTCCTTCCCAATAGTTGGCAACGGCGTACTACTTTTAATCAAACGATCCCAACTTTTTCGATGACCCTTGTATACCTCGTATCGTTACTCGTAAATAAATATTCGATAGCCGGTAGGATCATAAAAGGTTCCTTCCGATGGCCGACCGTATATAAAATGCACCACCCTCACAGGCATTACCGAATTAACTGCGATAGGGTAGTTTGTCATTGTGACATATTGCTAACATTATCGGCGAGGGCTGCATGTGCAAATGGGAGACGGGAGAACAGCATCGCACTGAAATGGACCAATTTGTCTGCTTGCATGTTTGATAACTGTTCACCTAGGCGTATGACACTGTGGCTACGTTTGTATTCGTCGAATGGATAATTGGATAGGGTTGTTAGAAAAGGGTTGCAATTACAGTTTAGGATGTCTCTCGAGTGATGATAATTTAGAATTCAACAGAGTGGATGAAGTTTCAATGAGTGCAAGAGGTATACGAGGAGGGAGAGGACTAAGGGAGGACTTTCAATCAATGCAAAAATAATCTAATATAGACTAAAGAATATAAAGAAACAAGAATGAGTCAAGGAAAAAAGTACCATGCATATTGCCACGCAATAGATGGCCATAAAATATAAAAAAAGGTCCTATAAATATATGTCTGAAACTGCTTCCTTTAAGAAATACACGATGTTGAAGTTCATTTTTTTAATTGTTTTTCCTTAATAACTGTGGACAAAGAGGTAAGAATTGAACAGAATGTGGTATGCTGGGGTTTAGTATGATGCATAATCCAAATATCCTATTAGTTTTTAGATTACCAATAGAGGGCGCCACATACAAGATTCCTTCACATTTAAATCAACCCTAACTTTTTTGCCTTATACTGTATGTCATTCTGGACTAAAAAAAGCGATTCCTTCATCTTTTTTGCTTTAAAAAGGTATACTTTGTTGAAGTCGCTAGGACCAACTAGGTGTTCATCGATTTTTTCTCGATCTCGATTCTTGAAAATAGTTAACTGATTGTTGCAATTAACAAATCATATAGATACAAATTGTGTCTGTATAAATTCTGCTATTTAAAAGTCACCTATGTATAACAACAAATGAACGCAGGCTTTGGATAAAAACATTAGAAAAAATATGGCTTCGAACAGGGTGAAAATCATAATGAATGCTTTATGCAATCAAAATCCACGTAGTACGAAATCACGAATATAATTTGTCAAGCCAACCAGTAAGTACCCATGACCAAAAGTGAAATAGGGTTTGCCGTCTTGCTGCTATTCCAGAATTGGCGGCAAAA
Organism: Plagiodera versicolora; assembly: GCA_037013635.1. Classification (NCBI taxonomy): domain Eukaryota; kingdom Metazoa; phylum Arthropoda; class Insecta; order Coleoptera; family Chrysomelidae; genus Plagiodera; species Plagiodera versicolora. The sequence continues at coordinate 6,872,165 of CM072990.1, forward strand.
TGTTGAATGTCTTTGAGAATTTCCCACTAAGAACTGTTTCGTACTGAAAGTATTGGCATACTCTGTGGTCATATCACGATATGTGTCCGGGAGTTGCGGGGTGTAGGAGGTGTGTTTTCTTTGAATTTGAATAATGCTTATCGAGCATTCGAGCCGTCAGTCTGTCCACTGTGTTCTAAAGAAGCGGTGCGCTTTGACATTTTTTGCAGATTAAACTATTGGTTGAGTCGTATAGATACATTCGTTTATCTGGAATATTGCTAGGTATGCTTTATTTTTCCTACAGTTATTTTCATACTAATACGTGACTTACAATAATTGAAAGATTATGGATACTCCGCCGGGACCTTCTCATCAAATCAGTAATTCCAAAGCAAGTAAACATGTCATAAAATTCATATATTTATTTATATATCGGATTTCATTGAGTTCATCAATTTTTGTCATATATATCAATACGCGGATGAAACACAGATGTACCTTAGTTTCCGAATAGAAAACGCTCAAGCTGCCATGGATCATATCAATGAGGATCTTGCGCTATTGTATGATGTTTCATCCGCACATAATCTGAATGCTAGTTAGCCAAAACTCTTGATTTTTGGACCCAAAAACCAGTCGTGGGAGAATGCAAAAATTTAGGTCTATGGCTTGATAGCGATATGAGATATGCGAAGCATATTAATCATCTGAGTAAAATATCTTACAACACACTTAGGAATTTATACCCGCAAAGAAATATTCTTGGCAACAATCTTAAACTCCATATATGTGAATCGCTGATTATGTCTAAGCTCTCATACTGTGATTGCATATATGGCCCTGCGCTTTTGAAACAAGATCAAATGCGTTTGCAAAGGATACAAAATTTATGTATGAGGTTCTCACTGGGTCTTCGTAAGTTTGATGCGATTAGCCAGTCATTTCGAGACACGAAAAAACTTAAACTTTCACTGCTTCGCAAATTACATTTTTTAGCACTTACACACAAAACTTTAATTACCTAAAAGCCTACTTAGTGAATAAACTGGGACGCTTTGAAAATATTAATGATTTCCCAACAAGGAACAGGCGTTCGCTAGTAATTCCTGAACACTCCACAACCACATTCAAACGTAGCTTTTCGTACACCGCTTGCATGCTTTATAATGCCTTGCCTCCAGAGTTTACCAACTATTCTCTCAAAAATTTCGAGAAGAAGCTGAAAGCCCAACTTCTTTCTTCTATGTAGGTTGATGTAAGGAAGGAACTGATGCGGCCATGTTTCTGGGTTTCGAGATGGTTATTTGATAGGGTCGTCTGTCTGTTTCGAACTATATTATGCAATATTATGTATGTCTATTTGGAATATGCACGTATTTGAAAGTAGTTCCATATTTATCAAATGCAACCTGTTTTTGCTATTGTTGAGAATTAATTTATTGTTTTCAGTGTTAATATTTTTTGTTATTTTATCAGCTTTCATGCTGGAGGTTGAGTTGAAAAACACTGCTTGACAGTGATACTTCGCCTATTCAAACATAATAAGTATAAGTAAACACAAAAAGTGCATTTGTATTACCCGTACCTGATTGAATTCCTATTATTATTTATTATTATTATTATTATTATAAAATGTTAATCGAACTATAATACACAACCCCCAAACTTCGTTTTTTTATTTCCTATAATAAAACAGTTTTCGTGAAATCTTGAAATAAATTTTCGATATCGAAATTTTTTTCGAGACGAGATCCAGAAAAAAAAAGAAAACTCTCGTCTCGAAATTTCGACAGTCTCGTGCAACTCTAGGACCAACGGTCTCCGGTAAAAACGCATAAAAGTTATGATGCACGCAAATTGTCCAGAAGCGCCAAAGTAACCTTACAATAACAACCATTTTTTTATTCCTTAAAGGAAGCATGACCCTATATCTCGTGGCACTATGCATGGTAGTTTTTTCCTTGACACCCTGTATAGTTATGTCAAAAACAAGAGTCTCAATGAGCTTAGGAAAACAAGTGACGATATTCTGAGAAGTTTTAATAAATATTGGGGATTGCAAACACCGTAGAGGGCGCTGCGGAAGGTGAATAAATATGCTGGAGAACATTAATGAAAACATTATGATTTGAGGGTATTTTAAGTAGTATAGTTGAGTATATATGTATATGTTTGTGGTAAAAACATGGTCGATCATGAATTTCCTTTACCTGTAGCAGCTGTGTGTAGCTATTTGAAGGCATCACCAAGTAGTAGAAACTTTGTTGAGGGTGAAGAAATTTAGAAAATATTCCATGTTTTTGTGAGAATTCACTCTGAGGAGCAATGCAAACATTTCATTCATATTAATATCCAAACATAACTACAATAACTGTTCACGAAAGTTCATAATTTCACCACCAGATAGTACCCTTGTTCTCTGTCCTACCCAATTATGAACCCGACATGAAAAAAAATCCGACAACTAAGCGGCTAATGGAACAGTATCAGTCAGTTCCAAACTCAGTTAAGAAAATCTTCGAAAGTTGAAGTTGGACAACCATGCCAAACTTGCTATACAAGAGCATAGTGAAGGATGATTCAAATCCACCATCCCACATAAAATATTTGATCTCAATTGTCTTTAAAATAATGCTTTAATATAATGTTTTAAGCTCATGAGTCTGCGAGTCTGTGGCTCTGTGCCTCTATGTTAAAATTGATTGTTCCAATCCAACTTCCACTTGTCAATCACACTCCAACAATGGCTTCACCCTATTCACAGACTAATACATATGGAAGAGGAAACATTTTGATGGTCTAGTCTCTTGTAAACCTGACAAGTAAGTTAAAAATTTTCCCTCCATTTGCTTGGGAAAATCTCAACACCTTCTACTTACTTGCAGGTAAGCACTGAAGATGACGTAAATGTCGAAAGCGCTATGCTATTTAAATTAATGAAAAAAATTTTGCACGAAATATAAATTAGTTATTTCTACGACCGCACAAACGTGCATACAGCCTAACAATTCATTCATTTAAAATAATGTACTGTTCACAATTATTCTTGGAGTAATACTCGAATTTAGTCCGTCTGTAAATAAATAAATCTTTATTTCTGTGAATATCCGCCGCTGCTTTTCAAAGGTGGTTGTCAAGGGACGAACCGCCAGGTGCGACCCAACTCTCAGACGGAGACGTGGGTCATAAGTCACTCGATCTCCTCGTGCCCTTTGACCTGGTGCAGGGGAACGAAAACGGTCCAGCTGCCCTCCAGATTTCGTGGCGAAGGGCACGAGACGGGCACACGTCCCTATGCCCTACAAAACCCACCACCTGTACTTCCGCTCCTCGCTTACTTGTCTGGACTTGTAGGTACAAGACGTTGAGTCTCAACGAGAGGAGACTGGACGAAGGGTGATTCGCTTTGCTGAAAATAATACAGAGACTCGATTGGCTTCTATTCTACGTTCCATAATTGATATGAGACATACGACAATTGACGTATGATAGTTGACAGGTGATATTTGACAGATGACAGACAGTGACTGTTATTATGCACCGAAGCATCGTGAATTGACCTTTTTCACGCTTGGTTGCTGTTCGCTGTTGATTAATCTTTGATCGTCGGTCGTTGATGGAGAAGAAAGCAATTTGCGGTGAGGTTTCGGCGACCAAGACGATGATCATGATGATGATGACAGCTGGCGAGCGGTCTAGTGTCGTCGAGGCAAATACACCTGCCCAAACAGGAGATAGACCGCGAGGGAGGGAGCACGAGACTTCGACACAGCCACCCCCGATGTGTCTATGCTCGATTCGCCACCTCACAGAATCGCGACGAAAGTGAAACGCTGTGTGCCACACAGTTTTCATTTTCATTATTTGTACGCGTCCTTCAAGATTGGTGATTATTTAAATTCTTTAATTTTCACACCATTTTTTTGGGATTTTGAGGTGGAAATTGGAAAACTATTTGAACACTTGAAAGCAGATGAAATTATTTTTTCACCCCATACCTTCAAACCTGTTGTTTTCTGTCGATGAAATCATCACAATGGAGTCGCTTTTTTATTCCCTAGGGGGTAGACAAAAAACTGAACATCAGATCGAACGAATGAGTGTAAATTTGATGATTATTTCATTTGGAATAAGAAAGTTACTGCCATTTGGAATTTCTGGAAGTATAATATTATTTGGGGTCCCTGGAAGCACACTACTTCATCAATGTGTAAATGGAGAATATACTTTTCATTGTCGAAATTATGTATACAGACAGTACACAGTCATTTTCAACTGTTCGAATATTGGCGATTTCAAACATCTCGATGCTACTTGAAGTTGAAAACGTGGACTTGCCAAACAAGACATCGTTTATATGTTATTTGTGCAATTCCACACAGGTGATGGAGGTCGTGTGATGCATCTGAAACAGTGGAACCAATTTTTTTTTCAGTTTTTATATGAACTAAAAAAATACTAAAGAAATGACGAAGTAAAAAAAATCACTTTTTTGAAAAAAAAATCACTTCAAGTTGCAAAACAAGTAATTTGAATAGTACTTTTGTCTAACTTTTTTAGTTCAAATAGAAGATAATCCAATTCTGAAGCTAGATGACTTGGGTTTTTTTCGATCGGACATATATTGTTTTTACTATCGCCGGCACTGTTTTACGAGTGCACACTCCAGGCGCCCTAGAAAAATCGTTACAACTTTGGCAAATTTCAATAAATTGTAATAATAAAAATTGTTTTTTAGAGCTTGAATATAATATACTATCGTCTCAAAATTTCGTTTACCGCAATCATTTCCTTCCCTTTCAAAAAAATTTTTGAAAAACGCTTTTTTTTTCGGCTCCTAAAGCAGACTATTGCCTTAATATGAAGTGGTTGCATTCATCTCAGTAGTTGCAAATGATATTTATATCCTTGATTATATCACACAGGCATATCACTGAACACTGACCTAATATTTATCTATTGTTTGAAAAGATGAATATGGCTAACTACAACTTTATATTTTTCTGAAGAAAATAGCTTCCAAATTACTCAATACCAATACTTTTAGTGCTACATGGAAAGTTTATTGAAGAAAGAAATGGAAAAATGCTCTGTTGATACGAAAACCAATAAGAATCAAGTCTCTATTTTTAAGGACTTATTCGCCCCTAACAAAGTTCCTTCTACTCTGTTTTTCCTCCAATACACAGATCTTAAACTTGGGAAAACTCCTTGGTTTTCCATGACGTCACTGTCGAAACTCTTACTAAACAACCAAACATAACTCAATTGCAATGGAATCGTATACGTTCGTGAAAAGTTCACTTGTTAAACACCATATTCGTTTACGTCCTGCAGCGCCCTCCACAGTAATCGAAATCGTCAATGGGATAATTAATAATAATATAACAATATCGTTTATTATGCATAAAAAAGTACATTTTATACATAAAAGAAAAAGGGTAAGCCAAACGCTATCTTTCACCCCTCCCAAAAATTATAAAGTGTATGTGAGAAAATAATGATAATAAAGTAAAAATAATTATTCAATATCAAAACAATGATGAAGAAAAAAAAAAGTAATGAGAAGAAATTGATAATACAATCAAATTGGTGCTATCAATGTTGTCACTGATTTTTCCGCTGCAATGTACGAGTTTGTCCACCAACTGATGCTTATTCTGTATCCACATCTTTCGAGATGCAGCATGTGGCTGGCTGTATTTGCTTTTCATGCACGCGGATTGCGGATGTTGTGGCCCTGGCGCACACTTGATGCATGTGTGTGTTGGTTGGAAAATTTCAGGTAGGCGGCTGGGGGCTGTATTTCATGTATGACGGACGGCGTAGGGGCGACTTTGGTGGAAACGTCGTATCTTTAGCAGCGTATCAGGAAGTCGAGGTATTTGCTTTTATGCGACGATTTCGAGGTGTCTACAAGACACAAATTTGTATGTTGGCGGAATGATATCTGTAGTTAAGGGTTTTTTTATTAACGTTCATGTACAGTGTGTGCATAAAGTAAGGAATAAATTCATTATCTATAAAAGAATATGTTCATTTTCATTTCAAGATGTACACTTTCTGACATTTCAAACGTTCACACATTCCACATATGACTTTTTTTGAAATTTTTTATGAATTTTTTATTTTTTTCAAAATATAATAGATATTTTTGATCACGTCTTTTGAAGAAGCAAATTCTGTGCACACGTTTATCCCAAAGTTTTTTATGTTACATGTATAATTTATTGAGCAAATCATCAATAATATAATGATTTTGAGGTTGTTTATTTTTTACAGTTTATTCAACGAACAAATGTTCCATTTGAAGTCCTTCCTCTAAATATATCCTCGTTGGACCTTAATAATATTCTTTATTAGTGGTGAAACTCTTGATTTAACATAGGCAGAGAAATATGCTCTTTCGAATGGCAAAAATAGCGGTAACAAATGAAAAAAATCTTCATGACATCATAGCCAAAAAAATGAAGCCATTGCGACAAAAACTTCAAAAGATGCGCCTATTGAATGAGAATTGGCATGTCTGTAGGTTTTTTCAAAACATTTTGCTCCTCTTGATTATGAATTTATTTCTTCCTTAGTGTGCATTTTGGGTCATGAATTCATTCATCAAACTACACTATTTTTTCGATGTACTGTCACCTTCAGAAAGCTATAGAAACTATACAGTGTGTTTTGTGTGTTGTTATGATATTCAGATATCATGAGAAATCATTGTTTAATCGATTTGAAAATTATTATTCTAAATGATGACTTACACAAATGCTCGCTGAAAGTGAAACGAAGAAAGAAGTAGGAGATACCATCGATTCAAAAAAGTGGATAATTTATGATGAACAACCCTCTACTACAAGAAAACCCTTTAATAGAAAGGCCAACCATCTTAATTATCATAGATTACTTTCGCCTCGTTTAATAACCAACAAAACAACATTGTAATTACACGGATACCTTAATCGAAAGGGAAGAGAAACCGTCATAAGGCATCAGGCACGCTTGGCCATGGCATTACGTTACAGGGCGTCCGGCCAGACCTAGCCACTCGGAATGAATTTCCGCGGTGACAGATTGTTGTCCACCACATGGTTCATTTTTCATTCAGAGTTGCACTATTCGGATATTATTTAATGTTGTTTAACTTTGTTATCTTTATATGAAATAAATATTATATACTTCAACATTACGATTCAGTTGTGCAATTACCTCAAAATGAACAGTTAGTTAGGAAATATCCTTTCCTAAAATGCCACTATTTTGAAGACTGATGTGGTTTAGTATTGATTTTATCGATGATTATTCAATTCAACCCTGTTATCAACTTTGGAACTCCAAATTAATGACCTGAATACGATTAGAATATATTTTTCGTATATTTCATGTACTATTTTGTTCTGTTTCGTTTCGAGATATGACATAATTGGATATTATTTCAAATGAACCTCTCTTCTTTTTGGAGCATATAGCATATACGATTATTCTCCCAGGTTTTAAAAAATTGTTAGATTGTGAATTTTCATTTGTGACAAAGGTTTTAGAAAAAAACATTGTAGTGACAAGAGAATAAGGGAAATGAAGTTTCAATTGCATTCCATTTCAATATTCATTCAATAGAGTTGCAACAACATTCTTATACTAAGAGTATTTGTGATACATTAAAGAAAGCATCAACATTTTTGATTGGCAGTCAAGCTCTTAATTCTGTACTCTCAATTACTTACTATTCATGGTTGCTTGAAATTCCTCTTCTTTCATCAGTTATTCGATTTATGGTTCAACATAAAAATATTCCTCTTTTTTTTCGATTCAATAAACTAATTCCAGAATTGCATAATCATTTCGAAATTGATCTCTTTCCATCCCGTAATATATTGCTTGGAACCATATAAAGCATTCTGAAATTGAATGATAGAATCTTTGTACAAGTTATATCAAAATCAGGCGTGTAATCAAATGAATTGAAGAAATTATATCACTCCAATTAAAATGAGAAACATTCCAATCGAGGAGATATTTACGACGAAACCTTGAATATAGATTTTCAGATCTCAAGATTATGCGTGAATTATGAAATTGGTTGAGGCAAAATTAGTTGAACATTTTTTTGTATGATTAATTTTTGCTCTTTTTGATTATTTCAGTGTATAATTTGAAATGAGTCTGAGACTATACGAATATTTTGTCAACCTTATATTGTTGGCCCAGGTTAGCCATCGAGTAAGACATTCTTACTGTAGATTAACCAATCTCAAGCAACTCCGCCATAAATTCAAATGTCCTCTGGTTTCTTACCATTTCTCATTTCGGATAGTTTCTTTTACAGCAATAAATGGTACCCATCTTATTATCTTCTAGTATCGGGACAATATAGCGTATTAATAACGTAGCGTATTATAACTAATCAAACCAATAATGAATCTTTTGAACCATGGTATGAAATTTTTGGTTGAGATTTGCGCACAATGAGTACCTTAAAATACTTCGATTTCCTCACCTCAAGAACACCTGATCACAACAAAAAAGAAAATGAAAACGACAATGACGTAGTGTCTCAGTATCCGCAATCTGTCGTACTCAGTACTGCCTAGTATGGCACAGCCGTCACGCGAGCAATCAAGCGTCTCGACGCACCACCTGTCTGCCGCCTCCGTTGGTTTTCTGAATTGATTTTTCCGTCACCTGCCGTGTCTGCTGAACCGATGGCGGCTTTTTCCAATCTCGGTGTCGGTAGTTTTTTTTTAGTTTCGGTGTCAATTAGATTGTTTGATTGGTTTGGTTTTCAGTCTCTCGAGTCTTTAGTTACATAACTCATTTTACTCTAAATTTCCTTTAAATATCCTGAAATTCTGGGATGTCTGAAAATTTACGCGAAATTTGATATGGATGTAATATAAGTTTTTATTGAATCATAAAGTACAGGGTTTTTCATAGAATAACACAAATGGCAAATGGCTTGCACGACTTTACAAAAGCACTATTTTAGTCGAAATTTTCCACAGCCATTCTGCATATATGTGGCTGAATTTCGATGATGCAGCGTTGAATCTCCTCTTTTAATGCACGTCTGTTTGTGGGCTTCTTAACATAGACCTGTGATTTCAGATAACCCCCTTTTTTATTACTACAGGGGTCCAAAGGATATACAGCAGCTATTCTTGTCCTAGTGTGTTAACCCAGGCTATTCTTTGTAATTCTTTGACTCGTCTTTTAATGGAGTAACCAAGTAGTTTCTTGGGCACTCCAAGTACTGGTTCCGGGCCAAAGTAGGGTGTAGCTGACCCCTCCCTAGCTAGTGCGTCAGCTATTTCGTTGCCTTCTTTTCCACTGTGCCCAGGTACGCAGATCAGTTTAACTCTGTTTAACCCTGCCAGCGTCACAAGTTCGTTGATGCATTCCCAGATGAGTCTGGACTTTACCTTATAACCTGCAAGGGCTTTCAGGCTGGCCTGACTATCCGAATAAATATGGATTCCTTTTTTTCTTGAAGGTCTTCTCATTGCATATTTTTGCACATTGTAGAATTGCAAATATTTCTGCTTGAAACACCGAGGTGTTTTCACCAAGCGCATAGGAGTGTTTCTCCTTCAGGGTAGGGGAATAAATTCCCGCACCAGATCTTTGTTCAGTCTTTGATCCGTCTGTGTACCAGATCATTCTGTTTTGCTATTCCCTAGCGTGAACTTCGTACCACTCCCTTCGATCCGGGATTACCAACTCGAAGGGGTTTTTCGAAGATGTAATTAGGGATGATATTATCTCTTGGCATCTGCAAGATATTGTCCCCAACGAATTGTAGTAGTGTATTCCAGATAACCCCATAAAAATAAATCTAAAGCTGTTGAATCTAGGGGGTCAATTCTGATCACCTAAATATGAGAATACATGATCAGGAAATGTCTCATACAGTTATTGAAGTGCTTAGTGTTTCACGGGCTGCATGGCATTTGGTATCGTCTCGTCGAAATCATATATTGGCCACATCAATATCTTCTGAATTCTGCAAAAATAACTTCGAACACCAAATGAAGTTGAAACACTATTCCAACTATATTTCGTACGAAAGTTTCGAATTATGGTCATGAAGCTTTCATCATTTTTGGAATGTTGTTCACTAATGAAGACACCCTAAACTGTCAGCTGACGATTTGATTTTCAAGGTTGCGAACCCTGGCATCAATGGCAGCAAATTCGAATCTTCGATTTTGGGATACCCTTAATGTTTCAATAGATTATGTCTCTATGTAGATCGTTCAGCTCGAATGATGCTCTCGAGTATTACCTACATGAGATGCGGCCTATCGTCTTCATCGATGCCAACTGATACCCTCTCGGAAGCCCGAGATCGTTGCCATGAGTATGAGGGCACGTGCTGGACCACCCAGACAATTAGTTATACGTGCTCGAATACTGTGTTGGAAATAATTAGAAATTGCAGTGGGTGTTGGATACATTTGACAACTTTGCTTTTATAGACAATAACAGAAATAACAGTAAATTGGGATACGTGAATAATAATCGCTGCCTGTGAGTGAACTGTAGCCAGTCTTAGTTTTCTTTATTGTCACTCGTTCAATTTACTCCACTCAATTTTATTTGATTTCATAATGGATCTTTCAGTTTGGTAAACTTTTATCGTTTCCATATCATTTCATCATTCGCGATTCGCGATTTTTAGTTTACCATTGAGGTCAAATAAGTAATCGTTTCTTGAAAGTATATTTTTACATTGTGATTCGGTTATAGTTATCAAGTGTGTATCGACGATGAAGATAGGGAAATCCAAAAAGTTATTCAACTCCAACTGTAAGCAGCAAATTCTGAATAGTAAACACTTAATTCTAAGTGGATTTCGTATCAACGAAGCATTTAACCGTGCCTTCCTTCTATCAACTTCTAATTTTACATCGAAAGCATTGAAAGAGGTACGTTTGATGATCTGGAAACTCAATAATATCTACTCTTATATTATCTCGCTATTTTTTTGTCCAAAAATTTGATTGATGATGTATATCCATATATCAATTGTTACTTTTTTCCGATATTTTATGGTAATCTCGATTCCTTAGACTTGACTACTTGTATATTGAGTTCATTCTGTCCAACTGAGTCTTCTTCATCTCTTAGTCATCTAGCTGCTTCTGGCCTATAGATGGCTGTCTTTGGAGACTCCACATCATCGGGTACTCGGGTAATTCTTAATCCATCTCTGATTTTCATGTTCTGCTATTTAAACATCACAGAAGCTGAACAGATTTATTCGATATGAACCCAAGAAATATTTAATGTGTATGTATACTCAATCGATTGTTCGTGTTATTTTTAAATTTTCTTCATTAAATGGCTTACATGAAATATTTCATTAGCATTAGAGCGACAGTAGTACGAGTTATTACACAACGCAAAAATCAATAAATTTAGGTTTCATAACTGGTATCTGAAAAATTCCTTGTGATTTTTCCGTTTCTCCTACTTCTTGAGGCATTTTCTGAAGAAATAACATTCCACATATTGGGTGGTCTGTTGGTCAAACTCCATTCACTGATTGATTTGCAGTCTCTAACATTGGTTCATCATTTTCGTTGGGACATCGAACTTATTAAATAAATTGGGCACGTAACATCTTCAAACGTATACGTTAGAAAATATAGTTTTTCGTACGTCACTTTTGAGAATAGGTCAAGTATTTCAAACTTAACTCCGAGAAAGAATAATGAACTCTTCCAATTCTATGTACCGTGCATCTAAAAAACATGTTTGGGTTGTTTTGGTTTCCTGTTCTCTGACATTCCTGTAAATTCCTGAATAAATCTAGAATATACCAGCTGTTTCATCGATATCTTCATTTTTCCTACATGTCGACGATTTTCAATTGCACAATATATTTCAATAGAAGTTAGTTCTGTCATTTTTATTATTGAGGCAAATGAGTACCTCTGGTAGGACACTACACTCTATGATTCAATATGAATAAGTGTATATTTGTCATTTGTCAATTCACGAAAATATACTATGATGGTAACAGTGACATTGACTGATTATTAGTATAGTATAATTCATAGTAATAACATGTATTCCATCTATAAATATTGAAATGATTAAGAAAATTAACAGCCACAAAGTCAATTGTAAGCTGGTTGAGAATCACGATAAAACCCTTTTTTAAGGCACTTTTTCAGTTGCCTTTCAAGGGTTATATGGGAATTATTATGAATCATTGATTTTTCGAGCCGAATGTAGTTGAATTTGAAAATAATATTGATCATGTTCGTACAAAATCCTGACATATAAGTTCTGATACAAGTTCATCCCCTTCAACAATCCTTTTTTGTCGCATTGAAGGTATTTCAATGCCCAGTGGCCTACTGCAATACGCTCCAGCAATTATCGATTAATGCAAATCATATACTTCCGAATTTTTAAGTGAAACCCAAGTATATCCGTTCGAGGGTTTCTATACCGAACTTGGCAGACATTTTTACGACCATTTCACACGTGATTATACAGAAATAGCCGAAATATGTAATAAATGACCCACAGGTTTAGTTACTTGTCTGGTTTCCGGCTAATACTTCAAAAAGCGAGCATTTTCCACTCTAGGCCATGTCATCGTCCCAAGGATGAATTGGTGGTTTACGAGAATATATTTTTTCAGAACTATTAAATTCAAGTTTTATAGTTTTGAGTTCGGGTTTTGATGACTCCTATATGCCACAAGTCTGGGGAGTGAACCCGACCCATTTATTTTCTGAAATTTATTGTTGAAGGCACGTATCAACATTATAAGTGGTCTTGTTTGGCATTGTTTCAAATCATATGGGATAAAACATACATCGTATAAGAAATAGAAATATTATCTTGAAAGTGGAGCGATTGAAAGATGTAAAATTTTAAATTTTCAATGTTGAGCTTCTAATCATCTTCCCATTTAAATTATTGATTTTGATTTATATAACTCTTCGATTGGAAAGCAAAGTTCGATCTCTGTCATTATAGTTTGCGATATCGCATATCAAATATTCATTATATAAAATTGCCTATCATTTATTTATCACAAGGAATTGGTAATTTCATATTATTCCCATGTAAGAATCGATAGCAGTAGTGATTAATTTGAAATAAAACTTTTTTCTCTTATTCGAATTCGCTGAGAAAACCCAAAAAAAAGAATTTCTTGAGAACAGTTCATTTACTAATTATCCAAATTCCCCAAACACATTGATTTACGTCACACTACATATTGAAACTTGGGCCACCAATGAAAAAATTGATAAGAGTTGAATATTCGAAATAAATAACATAAATAACTATTTCAAGTAGTGTCTATGTCTGTTTCTCCTATCAAAGATTTAATGCATTATAAAACTTATTTCAAGGATAAGAAGTGCCCTGTAGGTTGATTTTCTATTAGTACTTACGACTTGACAATATAAAGCAAACAAAAGTGATGGCTTGGTAGAAGAGGAGCTATTGAATGGCTTCCCAGATCCGCGGATTCAACATATATTCGTATAGGATATCGTATACGATTTCGGTTTTGTGTATTGGCTGTTTGTTAATGGACAACATTCTGAGCATAACTTGAAGAAATGAATTTGAGTTGATATCTGATTTCTCACTTATAGAGTTGATTGATGTTTGTTGAATATCAATTAAAATATTATGATTATCCATTTGATATTTGATGATCAAGTGTAGGTAACTCAATATGGTCTTCAAAAATATTCCTAAACATTGGGATCGCAATTGAAAAGAGAGTGAATGACGTCTTATATAAAATTGAAGACAAGCTCTATAACATTTCATTACATCAAAATATTTAATTTTGTAGTTGTTATTCATGTTGAAAAAATGCAAAATGTTCTTATCAACAACTTGATTTCGGATTTCTACAGGAAGATTACTCTTCTAGCTTTTTTTTTCATTTTAATTCATTCATCATTTCTAAGATAAAAAAAAACATAGTGAACAAGGACACCAGTATTGTATATACCCACAGTATTCAATTGTTTTTTCTTTCAATTTTATTTTCAATCATTCCTACAATTAGATCCGTGAGTAAGATGTTGAATACTAGAATTTCTGTAATGTAACATATTTTTTGCTTACTGATGACGATCTTTTTGGTAATTGCATGGCCTTATTTCTAGTTGAACTTGCAGATTTCATGATTCAAAAAAAGATTCATAATATAGTAGTGGTTCAAGTTCACATTTCTTTTTATTTATACAACATGGATTTTAATTCATATTTAAAGTTATTTTTGTTAATTATTCTAAGTATTCAGTTCTGCAGTGGAGAAGTTTGTGTAGGGTAAGCACCATCCCAAGCAATTATTCCATTCCATTTTGATGATATGATTAATAAACCATCATAAGAGTTTTGTATTACATTATATTAGGTAACTTCCAATCATCCAAGTACAGAAACACATCAATTTCCAAATGTTATTTTTTTAAATTTTTGTATCGCTAGAAGACGCACGTCTCTCTTCAGAACACCCAGTATACACTTCGAAATAATCACAAAATTCCTGGAACATTAGAACAGGTAGCTCCGATTCGGAATTCTCCGGTGGCCAAAACATTCTCACCTGGGCCAATGGGCACAATGGTGGTGTAACTGGGAATAAGGGTAGTTGTACGTGATGCAGAATGGGTGATCGGCATTAGGCGGGACAATCAGAGAGAAAAAAGTATCTATCGCATAGTTTTGGATCAAAAGGGAGGTTCGGTCTTGAGAGTGATAAATCGTTTGTTGCTCACAAGTTTGGAATCCGTAATCGGTATACATGAGAAAGTGGTTCCTTGTATTTCGTCTCGCGCACCCATACGAAAGAGAGAAAGACTTCGAGGGAGGTTCATGGTCTCCACTTTGTCTGTACAAAATGATGAGATGACTTCAATTATACTGGGTGTCCACACCGTTGAGACTTTGAAACTCTATGATGTTTGCATAGTCGGAGTTGTGGTGGTGCCACGTCGGCAAATGTCCTTCGTATGATTTGATGCATATTGGATAAATGAATCCATCATTGATAGATTTATGACAGAATGAGAAATTTCATGTATATTTGAATAAATACTTGATCGGGCTGAAATTTTCCATTCCAAAAAAGTTTTAGGTGAATTTTGTCATACTATTCGCGCATAAATATACAGGGTGGGGCACCACATACGACACGGTCTCTGTATACCAAACCATTGAATATTTCGGAAATTTCTTCTTTTTATCATTTGTATATTTAAAATATTTTATTATTCAATTTGTATTTTAAAATTATGAGATGACTTCAATTATACTGGGTGTCCACACCGTTGAGACTTTGAAAGCCTGTGTTTTTCTATGACTAAAAATATGCTGTTGTCAATTTCCTCATTTTCGGCAAAAATACAATTAATCGTGAATTCATTAAAATTTTTTAGCCTTTATTTCTCGTAGGATTCCAAGACAGATTGCACTTTCACATTGCAAGTTTTCCTCTGCTAAGATTGGCGTTTACATATTTGTTTCCCGACGTTTTGTCTTTAGAATATCATTATCAATTTCACGTTTTTCCATGTATGCCATATTTTATTTTTATATTAGCCAATAATAAAGTATTCAAATGATTCACCTCAACTTATTGATGCTGTAACGGTATCAAAATGGATTGGAATTCAGGTATAATTTCAACTTGCATTATTACAATTTCAAGACGAAAGAATAGGTACCAATGATCCCGAATAGTTTGATATTTCTTTGGTATTTTTCCTCAAATGAAAACAGGATTTTGACAGATCTTTAACAAAATCGTGATGCTGAACGACGAAGTGTGATATATTTTGGTGAACAGAATTGAAAAAGTTCAGAAAAAGTTGAAATTCGAGATGGCGTCCATGAGAAAAACAAAAATTGACAGGCATTTCTCCGCCATCTTAAGAAATACTGAAAAGGCGGTATCATATTCGAAAACTTCATGAAACTCTGCGTGAATAAAGTTTCACTTGAAAATTTTCTGTACGATTAGTTCATCCTCAAAAAACTAAAAAATATAAATCGCTTTTTTTGTTCTTTGAAATATTTTTGAAACTATATTATCATTTTCTTTTCAGATTATAATAGATATAATGCCTATTTTAGCATGTTGAGAAATAAGAAAAGATTCGAACTGTTGTGGCTTATTTACAGATCAACCCTTCTGTATTGGTTCAAGAATAACCATCTGTTGATGCGAACCAAATTCCTCACCCCACTAAATCAGCCTCCCAGTATAGTCGTTCACGAGTAATTTCATTATCCAATGCAATAATATTTTCGAAAACCGAGACTGTTTAGTTAACTCGAATTTTAAACGGATTTAAACACCTTTTCATTCAGCCACATGAATGCAACTCTCCTCGTCTGAGTACCTTTCGATACACGAAAGTCCTTTTTGAATGAGTTTTGGGACGCCTGGCGGCTCGTCATCTGAAGGATTAGCGGAACAAAACCGCCACAGGAATACTACATAACGTGCTCTGCGACAAACGATACGAGAATGCTGACAATACGGCTCCCACGAAACGAGTTATTTATTTTTGTCACAGATAGTTGTTAATTGACAGGTCCATTGACGTTCGAGGTCAAGGGCAGTTTCTGTCTCTCTTTTTCTGTCCACCATGAATTGATATTGCTTTCTATGGAATGAGTGTTTTTCTTCAATTTGCCATGTCATGGATTCACATGTTTTTTATCGATATTGTAATTCAAACAAACACGTACTTACGTTTCGCAGAAATGGAAGGTTTTTCGAATCATTTTGTCCAAAATCGGGAATTTTTGTTGAAAAGAAAAAAACACGAATAGCGTTATAATTCAATATATTCCAATTTGAAGTCCGAAATTTAGTCTTCTTCTCTTACCGTTTTCCTGCCAAATTTCTTCAATAACGTAACATTTATTAAGAAAGGGTTTATCATGTATTCTTCCTGAGAAAACATTCGAAACGCAGAATTTTTCGAATGATCAGATTCCACAGCATATAAACATAATCATTTCGTCAACAATAGTATCAATATCGGTATGCTTGGTCCTCAATTCACTCTATGACGTTTGCATAGTCGGAGTTGTGGTGGTGTCACGTCGGCAAATGTCCTTAGTATGATTTGATGCATATTTAATAAATGAATCCATCGTTGATGGATTCATGACAAAATGAGAAATTTCATGTATATTTAAATAAATACTTGATCGGGTTAAAATTTTCCATTCCAAAAAAGTTTCAGGTGAATTTTGTCATACTATTCGCGGATGAATATCGAAGCGTTTGAAATACCTCCGACTTTATTATAAGCGATTTCTAGGCCTGAAAATCTTTCAGAAAATATCAAAATAACATTAAATTGAAATTGACCATGCATAATTCTAGAATCGAAAAATGAAAAATGGATAAAGTCGCCAAATTTCAAAGCGAAAACAAAAATAACTGGATATCTTGAAAACGAATTGGACATAGGGAAGAATACTACATGGGTGTGCATTTGATTTTGTGCTAATTAGAACTTAGTCTTAATTGTGATTATGTGAAGAACTTGATAATACTAATTTGTATTTGCACGAAACTGAGTTTTTAAATCGAATGTAAATGTTTCTGAGCTAGAAATATGTTATATTTTTTACGTATAATTCAGTCGATTACATTCGTGGTAATTTATTAAAATTTATTAACTTCCGATTGCGTGTATACGAATCGCCAGTAAGTGTCCAAATTAAAACTTCTTCACTTTACGTTGGCATATTCAACAGCTCCATCTAGCTTTTCACGTGCACACTACAATGGTACATCCTTTCGTTATTTCTTTTTTTCACATCGTAACGGTGCCCATTTAGGTATTCGTATTCATGCTCCGCACTGTCTGAATGCTTCAGTGACAAGGAAATGCTCCTAAACCGTGTCTACGTCGCTGGTAGCATGAGAAAAAAATGCGAACTCGCACAATGCACTCTGGTCGTAATCCGTTTTGCCGAGATATCCTATTAAAACGATGTATACAAGAATTACAACTCGAGAATGGCATTCTTGGTTATGAGAAAGCAATGCAACAGGTGCACCGATGAATTTAATCGTAAGTTGTGCTCGTCTTACTTTGACCCGGCACTTTACAGTACCAGGTGGATGGATGGATAAAAGTTCGCCATTCGTGTTGAGTCGAGGCAGTCTTCGAGGTACTTTCTCGAAATTTTCATTTGATTAAAATTTTCCCACTTCTACTATCACTCTATCAATAGCAATTTCATTGACAGTTGACAAGAGTTGAAAAAGAGGTTTCTATATGAGTAAGGGGTACACCAATTAAGGTTCACATGTATTGATAATATTGCGAGCCATACAGCGTTGCAACGTTGCAGCGTTCTACCAAAATGTGCCACAATTTTTGTCATTCCAAACAGGGCACCTTGTATTTTGAGTATTTTTTATTTGTTTTTACTTCCAGAATGTGTTTGCTTGATACGTTTCCATACGTTTTCTCGACCGTTTTTGAGAAAACAATTATTTTCCATAATTTTTGTTCAAAACATTTCATTTAACTTATCTTTATTATTGTGTTCGAGAACTTCATATTCAGGGTGTACCATAACAAAGGTCTGTTGCATTATACAGGGTCGCTTAAACTTCATAATTTTACCTTTAGATACAAAAATAGGGATTATTCATTGTTCATGTTTATTTTCAAATTATCTGGAATATAATTCATTTCTAATAGAATATCATATTTTCATAACTATATTTTCTCATGTTTGATGTTATACAAGGCGTTTCTGATATCTGTTGGAGTTTGAGAAATCTTAAAAAGGTCAAATTGTTGGATTTCGAAGAACAAATTGGAATCGGTTGAAAAATACGTTAGTAAATCATCTCTACTACTATTATAAATGTGACAGTGAAAACTCACACATAATATATAGATCACATTTTTGAACGGAACTAAGAAAAGCACCCTGTGGAATACAGCACAGCAATTAAATTAACTTTTATACGAATTCGAAATCCCAGAAAGTTCATGTACAGTTATGAATTAGTCAGCAGTGAACAGTATTTGTTCCAAGATTTGTTTTTACTTTCAGATAATTATGGAATGTTAATAGTATGTTTCCGATTCACATGCCCCGAAAAAGTAGGTGTGAGACTTAAAACGACATGAGACATTGGGTATTAGACTCATTGCATAACAACCATTTGATATGTTTTTACATAGACAAAGTATTTAGAGAAATTTCAATGATTTTCAAAGTTCAATAACTGTGTAGAATTTTCTGTTGTGAACTATTTTTAGATCTTTCTACAAACCATACATTTGACACATCAAATTGAAATAATTCATTACTTCGTTTATATTCGAATGTTCTATTGACTCTATGAGATGATGTGAAGAAGAATGTAAATATACAGTTATGGAGAAATATATCTGGGATATAGGCAGAAATCAATGAAAGTGACAAGGAAAACAAGATAATCAATCATACATAAAATCAAGAGAGAGAATTATTCACAATGCTGTGTAATATAGTATAGAATGTATGCTACTGTCAAATTTATGAAAATGATCATAGGCTATAGGTTAACTGTCATAACTTTGAAGCACACTCTATTTCATCAGTCTCTCAAGTCATACTCAATATTCAGCATCATCAGGATGAATTTATAATAATATAATACAAAAACCAGTTGGGCATTCAAGGAATATTACAATTTCTCGTCAGCTAATAGTAATGATTATTTACTGTTTCTACTATTAAAATGCCTAACTAAACTATTTACTGAGGAATGAAGCTTATATGGTTGCGAATATACGAATTTTAGATTCTAGAAGCTGGTTGTCCCCTATATTTGGAAAACCCTGTATATTCTGAGTTTGGATATGGTCTCCTCAAAAATCCCCAGTGAAATTTACTGGCCCAGTTTTTCAATTTTCTTTCCAGTGGGTATACGCAATGTGGAATTAATTCGACAAAAACCTAATAGGCGATATCCTCGCAGGATAATTGGGTCCTGCGATGTAACGAGATCATTATAGAATTAAGAATGGCGTGAAACGTGCAAGGATAACCTCAATGATTCCGGCGCCATCCCAATTGCAAAATTGCTCCACAGACTGACTCATTCATTTGAATAATCTACTGATATTCATTCTCCGCCCGAGTATAGAATCATATTTCATAGAGGGGGGCGCTTTGGCATTTTTTGAATGGCGCAGAATGCAGGATCGGGATTACGTACAGGTTTTAGGCTGTCAAGGCTCTTGAAAGATTGGGCGAAATGAATTTGGTGATGAAAAATGTTTGTAGTACAGCGAACTGAGTCATTGATGGTTGATATATGGTCCGCGATTGTTCTATTGGTTACAAAGAGGGAAACAATTTTATTTTTTGGTGATGGTGAATATATTTATTGATTCATATTATTTCTACTCGTAGTTTTTTCACACATAATATTCAAGCTGTCTCTCAGCTGTGTTATGTTATGACAATTCAAAAATGATATGACTATCTGATAAAACTGATCTCAGTGCAGATTTTGGTTTTAGTTTTTCGCGAAGATGTCATTTCATCATGGAAATCATTGTATTCTGTGGCTGTGAAAAATTCAATTATCTTTAGTATTTCGTACAAATCGAAATAATTTCTTGGATGTTTTCAACGTCAACTCAAAATTGCTACTCTGTGTAGTTCAGACAAGTCGCTGTTTTCAAGATATTTATAGTTTAATAATCATTATTGTGTTAGTTGAACACAATTTGGAACGAAAGTATTAAATTGTGTCAACTAGCACTCATGAATTAAATATATAACAATTCAAGCATCATATGCTTTCAAATTCTACACTCTGTGTTATCGAAATCGGAATCATCCACTGTCGAACTGTTATATTTCAACTTCAGTAATTTGTGATAGCTTTTTTCCACATTTTCGTCGATTTGTATTTTTCCAAAAAAAAATTAATAGGGTGTGTCATGTGACAGTGACCGATACCAACTTTCTTATTTTGAGTACAACCTCCTGTATATTATTAGTTTTTTGGATTCTTCAGAAAATTTTAGACATAATTTATGTACAATGTCCCATACCTATCTTAGAATGTTTCGGAAATATTAAGTGTTTTCAGATGTATTATAAAAATTAACATTAAAAGAAGAAAATTATTTTATTTCACAAATAATGTAAAAAATGCAAAAAAAAATCAATGTAAGAGATGTTCAAAATGTGCGAATTTGTGGAATAAAATAATTTTCTTTTTTTAATCTAAAAATACAAATAGACGTGTCCAAGCGTATTTCCCAACACGCTCTCATTTATTCGTTATCGAATTTATTCCACATTGTATGTGAATAAAGATAATAGCGACGGATATTTTGTTACAGTTTTCCTGGAAGAATAAAACAGACCGACTTTAATTGCCAATCATGTTGAAACTGTACATATTAATGTATTAATACAATTTTATGTATCACATTCTCAATTATGGAATTTTTATTGAATGACCAATAGGATATTTGCATATACATTCAATTCAATGAATGAGATTTTTTTTTTTTGAAAAAAATGTATTACGTATCTTTTGTTATGTAGAAATTCTTGGTCTGAATCAATGATTGATGAACAAAAATATTTCGTTGAGAAAAAAGACTATTACAATTGAATTTGAAAATTGCTCGAGTGTGCGTATTTCTGTAAGAACTCGTCATTTCAAATAGTTATGCGACTTTTTATTCTGAATAGATCTCCGTGTTGAACAATTATTGAGAAGTTACCGGGTATTGAACGTAACGCAACGTGCCATATTTTCATCGCCTAATAAATTGACATCTCCATCGAACGTCTTTCAATTATTCCATCCTGACGCGGGTCTCCTCAGCTCAGGAATCCTCACAGGTGAGGAGACAATAATAATAATAATTATTATTGCATTCCCTTTCAGCGGGGCGACCGAGAACGCACGAGCGTATCGCTCGGCCCAGCCGCCTGCGATCGGTTTTCGGTCACGGCATGCTGTTTTCTCGGCCGTCAGTGTTGATCCACGGTTTGTCGTAGTTAGCTGGGCGCAGCAACTGCGTCGGCTGTCATTTTGTCCTCAAACGGATTTTTCGCAAATCGAAACGAATTATCGCGAACGCCCTGTGACTTTTACCTTTTCGACTACACTCTGCGAAACAGTGTTCAGTTTTTATCGCTACATAACAAATTCCTGGCGGCTCTCGTTCAAGAAGTGTTGGTTTTGGTGTGATTTTTTCCTTCGTCTACATGGACTTTTTTCGCAGCATCGTTTTATCTATATAACTTTCGAATCGTTTAATCCTTTGTGTGATGAATTTCGCCAAAAACAGACAGAGTGCCATGGAATTTTTATGTAATGTGAGCAACGGACCACCTTCATGTTTCTGAAGTCTCCTCAATGTATGTATACTCGTGGGTGTTTTAAATTATGTAGTTTGTTTCGCTGCTCCAGCCGACTCGAATTTTGTTACAGACTCCCAACACACATTCGTTTTACTTTACGTAGACCTATTTATATTCAAAAACCTGTTTTGTATTTTGGGAAATTCGGTAACAAACTATCGATGATTGGATTTGTGTTTCGATACACCAGAGACAGAATTCGCCTGCATTGCCAAACTTATTCGTATCACCAAATAACAAATACCTACCTAGTTAGCTATTTTTTATTTCACCTTCAAGCTGCACGAATTGGGAAATCCCAATCGATGATTGGAGCGTGACAGCAATTAGCAAGTATCCGTCACTTATCTAGCACCTAATTCGACAACGTTAATACGAGGTACAAGAATATTCCATGTAAATACACGTTTATAACTAAATATTTAGGTAAATGCGAGGGTACAAGTAAAGTAACCTCCATATCAGAGTTCACAACGAAAATAGATCTCGTTATTTGCTCTCTAAATAACTATCCACTCGTTTTTTGAAGAGTTCAAAGGTAGTTCTCGATCACCGAAGGAATTGGGTAGTTGGGGTAACAATTCTTACAAGAATGCTAGGTGAAAACAACGTTATGAAGATTCATTTTATTTATTTCTGAGGGAGTTTCGTGTCTGAGAGGTAGTCAACATTCTTATCTAATCACAATTAATTTACTAGGTATTCAAGTAGTTGTTTGTCCTAATTAGCGATTACATTGCATCGTCTCCGTCAGTTTACAATGTAATAGTGAATTTTTGCCAATATTGCTGAGTTGTCGATAACCTGTCGATGGAAACCTGGTGCGTTATATAACAACAATAAAGTCAACACTTTGACTATTGATAATTGATATGCATTGTGTGGACAAACGGCTCTTATAACAATAATTACGATCGCTGTGCTGTGGTGAATTGAATCACCGTTTTGATTACCATTGAACTGTAAGCGGTTCCCACAGCCTTGACGGCAAAAAGAACAGGGTACTGCTCGCTGGGTAACCGTCGTCGTCGTCTCTACTTCTTGCATCGAGGGGCATTCGCCATCACCTTTGTTGTACGTACTACTCGGTTGCTTTCTTCTCTTCGTATGCCGTTTGTTCCATTTTTCTCGAGTATACGGACGAGACTCTGCGACGATGTAGCGCCTGACAAAACGGCGCGATACGGAAACGAGCGCCGAAAAAAAAGATGGGCCGCTATAAAAAAACAATAAATTGTTCTAAATAGCGCCAAAATCAAGTTTGCACCAATATAAAAGTAGCGCCAATTAATATCTACCAGTGGTATAAAATGTACCACGTCAAATTCTAAATTCAGAGAATTTCTTTTTTTTATATTGTGAAGTGTGAAAATAATTACTTACTTTTGTTATATCCATATATCCGTTCGAATGGGTTATAGCTTTCGATAATTAAGTAAGTTCTCAGTTGAATTGAAACCCGATCTGAATGGACAAGATAATGAGATACTGAAGCTGGTGCTGAAACGAAAAAGAACGCCGAATAAACTGAATTGAAGTGAATAATGACGAAGAAAAAATTCACTTCAGAATAAACATTGCACAGAACAAAAAACAGCGCCAAAGTGAAAGTAATAGCAAATTTTAAGATGTTAAATTCAGAATCATCGCATGAATTTTTCAGACCACTTTTTGAGAATTTAGGTTTTATAGTATTTCTCGAGAATTATCAGTTTTTGTATGCGTTAACAAATTTTTATTTCTCTCTGATTGTAATTGTATCATTGAATATCCAATGTTTATTTTAATGTGTTTCTTTATTTATATTTATACCAAAATACTACTACAATCTGAGGTACTAGCCTACTGACCGAAATCTTTCGAGCAGTTCAAATGCAAACGTCACATTTTTTTGTTCAGTCGGCGAGAAAAATCTATTTTTTACCGTATTGCTTGTACGCCAACTGTCTGGACAATTAAAATCGGCAACTAAACAAGAGAATAAATGAAATGAAACAGGTCCATCTCCAAATCGAATCAGTTTATAATTCAATTGTGATCATAAATTACGTTCTCTTTCATAGAACCGAGAACGGCTGTCTCTCGACTAGCGTGAATCAGACTTCGGTATGAATTTCTTTCACTCCTACAAATGCAATGCCATTCAGCTCATGTTCTTGCAGGACAGCATGATGTTGATTAATAGACGGACGTATACACAAGGATAATTATTCACGTGAAATTGTAAGGTGGAAAATAATAGGGAAGGTTAGGTCGATCTTCATGTGAACATGAATAAGGTTCTTGCTCTTGTGTTTTCACTTCATACAGTGCGTAAGTGAAATACTGAAAATTCATGTACACATTTTTCATTCATAAAGATTCTCGCAATGAAATAATATATGCCTAGGGCATGAAAGGTGATGAGTTTATTTATAAATGTTTTCCAGTCATAAGGTGTTGAAGTTTCATAAAGATTCGGTTTGTTTCAATAGTCGTTCGATTGAGAGACATTTTCCTCTGGAAATCAACTTCTTCAAATTTGTACCAGTGTGCCGTCTGTACGAGATTGGTATTAAATTTTTCAATGAAGGGAATTTGAACGACTCTATTTTTGTTGAAGTGAAGTGTTTGAATGTATATTTGTAGTGGAACTTTGTTCTTCAATATGAAATGATGTTCAGACTTCGTCCTTGGAGTGCCATATTTCAGGTGTTTACGTTTTATTTTTTTTACGCTTTTTGAGTGTGGTTTTTTCTTGCTTTCATTCATGATATACAGAACGTCAAAAAATATTTTCTGACAGAAAAAAAAAAAACAAAATGGCGGTCATTGCAGCTTCGCGAAAACAGGTCCTTAAATCTCGGGAGGTAAACGGCTGACATCACTGCCCCCTCTTTGTTGATCCGAAACATAAATTCAAAGCATATTATCAATGTGTAACCATTTGGCCATGGAATAACTGATGGGTTTTTTGTTTAGTACAAATTTCGAGAAATGGCAGCAATTTAAACAAAAACAAAAAAATTCGCGTTTTTTTTGCATAAAAAGATAAGTAATAAATGCATCTATCGAAAAAAAGATCCGTCATTCCGTGAAGACATAATTTCTGATTTTGCTCTCCAAATTTCAGGTCGATATGTTAATTACAGCGGTCAGGAGAATTTCAGCCATTTTTAAGAACGCAAACGTTTTGTTATGTGTGCAGAGCGCGCTGACGGTATTTTTTTTATATTAAACTTCCCACGAAATCCAGGGAAAGCTTCGACAAATTTATTTCTACTTACATATTGATTGAAAATCCGTGATAAAAAATGGATTTTTTGAAAATTTCAAGGACGAAGTCTCCCTTGACTTGTTAACGCGTTTATGAAATTTTAACGGATCATCGGATAGGTAGATTTGGACCAGGATTTCCTTATCATGTAATGTGGTATTTGTATCCAGCTACGCTGTTTGGGGAAATACACCTCGACACGTTTGACGTAAACTTGTTTTTTTTGTTCCAGTGGCGCACGTGATGTGGTTAACGAGGGGCAGGGGGTGGCACTCCCCCCTCCCTCTAGATTTTCGGTGCGTGTCGCAGGCGCTCGCCACCGGCTTCCACCGTTTCCTAGCAAGATTCTCAGGTCAGTAACCTCTTTCAACCCTTCCGAGAGTATCTTCACCTTCCTAGATGTCTAATCGGTATGCTGAATTAGCAGCTGTTTCGGAATAATCACTAAACACTCGATATTTCGGTGTATTACATTTTAGGGCATATTTCGTACTACCGATGCACTAGTATGCGAAGTGTAAAAGTGGCAATTCAAGATACTGATGTGACGGACGAAATGTGTTTTAGGACACCCGTTGAAAAATCGTACTTTGAAGCACTCGTGTGGAAAATACTATGTTATATGTGACGTTATATCGTAATTTTTAATTTATTGTGAAGATACATTAATCTCGAGCGTGCATTGTAAAAGTATATTTACTAATACTTACAGAAAGTTGCACAAGGTTAATCGTATATTCTCAATTGTTTGGTTTTGATTCCGCATGGTCTATTTCGAGCCTGTATACACCGTGTCCGTAAAGTATGGAATAAATTCATTTTTAGCTAAACAGGTCATTTTAAGAAATAATCCTGAAACACGTCGAATTTTTATGTTAATTTACCGTATTTTAGAATAATAATCTTCCAAAAATGTATCACATGTTGATTCCAATTGGTACAGGGTGGACAAAAATACAATAGTTGTGTGTGTGCTAATAAAGTAACGCGTAACATTCTTTATTAAAATACGGTAAACTAACATCACAAATCGACGTGTTTCAGGATTATTTATTAAAATGTTTAGCTAAAAATCAATTTGTTTCATACTTTACGGACACAGTGTATAATAAAATTCATTTCGATTTGACAGTTACAAACACTTCAATATCATTCAATCCGAATTTATTATAAAATTAATTGTAATGCAAAAGTAATGATTTCAATGTTGTCATCAAGTCAACTTGAAATGTAATATTCTCCTTTTTTTAGTGTGGATTATTATAATTAACAGATGTTAACTTCTTGACAAGTTCTCAAGAATTAGTGGTGATATTCAAATTCTATTGAATCCAATAAATAAATGTATTTTCATCGACAAAATTTGAAATATTAGGAAGTTGAAAAAATATTTTCATATATGTATATAGACGATCGTGACTTCCGGTGTAGGTATTCATGTAACAACGCTAACCAACATCCGCTATATAAGTTGTAGTCGATACATCAGCTCGATTCTCAATGAATGTGGAATGCATCCTTTTTCGATTTGTTGAACGATTCAAGGGTTAATTACCCTTACACGTATATCTACTTATAGAACTTCGAAACTTCAAACGGAATTCATTATTGACAGGGAATTTTTGTACAGGGATCTCAGATAATAACTTATGTTATTATAATTGTTGAGGAAGTTAAGAACTTGAGATCATTCGACAGAAAAACTCAATAAAGAAGCTTTGAATGTCGAAATATCTATATGTCAAATAAATCATTGAACAATCTACAAGTATTATGTATACCTTTTTTATAATTTTTCACCACATTTAAAATTATTTGACTCGAGAGTGTGGAATAGGAACTTTTTTCAATGACAATAAGTGAAAATGCGAACTCGATGCAATTAGATTTTCGAATACAGGCAATTTTCAGTACGCATGGTCAGCCATTATTAATTGGGTAATTTCGTTTGGAAGTTGAAAATTCAAACGCGAGAGCAGGAAAAGAATCGTTATTGGGATTTTCACACAGAGCGCTTTAATTTTTGGCACTAATTAAAAATAATTAGACGCTTGTTCGTCGGTCTTGTCGATGGTTGGTACACACGGTATAACGGTTACCATAATGGGTTATGATTAGGCTTATGCTGAAAATGCGGTGTGGAATTAGAGAAAACAGTTGCGATTCTGATACGGGTTAGTGAGCTCTGATGGTTCCCTTAACGGGCGAAACAATGTATTGAATTCGACATGAACGAAATTCAACTAAAAACAAGTACGGATGATGAGAATCAAGAAAACATGCGCGTGGTTCATTAATGTCTTCAAACTGTCATTATATTTGTGTGTATTCATTTATAATATGCTCTATTAATCGAAGCATTATGATAAAAATCATATATAGATACAGATTTTAGTTAATTTCATGCTGACATGTGATTTTTTTTCAAAATAAAACTTCACTTTTATAGCTGCAGAACTGAACATATCTACTTTCATATGTTCATAAATAGGCCATAAAATAGTTAGATTGTTGTTAACTGTCTAAGTAATGAAATGCCTATAAAATACTGAAAGTATCATTACTGAAACGAAATTTCGAAATCTATATCATTCTGCCAAAAAGTTACCCAAAAAATAACTGTTCAATAAAAAGTGGATTTTATGTCGTTATCAGATCTTCTCTCTTTTCTATTTTTAATTCTCAAATAATCTAAAATGCCTCTCAATAGATTTAATAGACACGGACATACTCCGTGTTAACTGTATATTTATAGCAATTACTGAGGTGAGTTTTTTCGACGATAATATAACCATAGCTCCGAAATGTTTATTTATCTACTTGAAACCACGAAGCCACTGAACTAGAGTACGACTCAAGTGCTCGGATATACGGGGTGATACGTTTTCAACGACCGATATTAAATTTTGCCTATCATGGTGAAACTGATTTCCTATAAAATAAAATGATATAATTGTTACACAGTTAACATTGATATCCATTCTACGTAAACTTATTTTATTTCAATATCTCATGAAGGCTTATTTGAATTTCATGCCAATCGGTATGGCAAAGTTTCTGAAGTTTCTATACTAAATTTTTATTTTCTATAACTGCTTGAATTGAAACGTAAATAAATAATCTCTCGTGGTATAATATCATTTTACTTATCATTTAAAACATATTTATCATCATCTCATTAGGTAACAGCAAAGCATATCGATTCCTTTTTATTGTGTCGAGTTCTTGGTTAACAATAACGGGGAAACTAACAGTTACCTTATATTATAAATACGCAAATACAGCTTATATAATGCAGAGTCTATACAAGATACTTCTTCCTTGGGATTAAAAATACAGCATTGTCGGAAAATGTTTAATAGTTTTCCATTAAAAAATTGAATTAAATGTGATGCTTTTCATTTCTTTCACGTAACACAATATTTGTTATTTTTCATATAAAAAGAGATAATAACAAAACACAATTTTTTAAACGATGTGCAATATAAACTTTTTTTTTGTACATTCATTCACGCTAAATGAACAATAATTTGAGGATGTTGCAATTTAAAAACACACCTGTATACTCTGAATCGCATTATTTTATATAATTCCGTCATTTTTTATCTGAGAAAAATTTTACTTGTTATTTTGGATAAAAATATCATAAATGAATAAATACAGTGTATGATGAAAATTTAGCAACAACATAATGTGGTGTATCATTAATCAAAATTCTTCATGCCAGAGGATAATTTTTTTCCAAAATGTTTACGATAAAACAGAAATAGTAGCAGCTTCATGAATTTCATCACTTGATCACAACTATTGCATGATTCATTACGAAATAATGGTGACTGATACTTAACAGGCGAAAAAATTATGAAAAATATATCTATATTAGTAGTACATGAAATTAAAGGCCACAAAATAAATATTGAATGAACTGTTGACTCATTCACTAAACGTTTGTGTAATTTTCATCGAGATCGGCTCGTAACGTAGGTAGTACTGTTAGTGGTATAATCTCACTTGATTTGGATTACGATTACCCTAAACGGTGTCATTTTCGCGAATCGACCGTTTCCTTTGGCTTGTTCGTCATTAAGACGTTGGAAATGAAAATTATAACGAAACTAGCTGCATGACACAGAGGCGAGAAAAATATGTTCATTTAAAATGGAGAGGAAATGTCCAATTGATGTCTAGAATACGTGTAGGTGGACTAAAACCATAGTGCGCGTGATTCCATGACCGCAATTAAAGAATTTTCTACTCTTTCATGAGTACGAATTAAATACAACGAGGATTATCTTCAAGACCAAAGGAATAATGCGTCTTTCATTTCTCAAAATGTTTATGGAATTTCAGAGCCGAATTTTAAAGTTTATATGATTCATCAACGAATTGAGTATGGAAATTTGAAACATGTAAGTATATAATTTTTTGTCAGTTATGCATATCTTATATGGATATTATAGAATATTCAATGCATTTGCAAATGTTACTAACTGAAAGTCAGTGCTTTCAATTTCTCTATCACTATATTAAAGTAGCTAATATAAAATTGCAATGACAATAATCAATGAGAAATCAATATTCAATTTAAACAAAAATGGAAAAAAATTAGCTGTGAAGGTGATGATTTGATTATGTCACAGATTGGCCAGATGGTTCACCCCAGTACCGAAAATATCAATAATTCTATTTAACAACAATGAGTCACTCTATTTTGTTTTAAGGTGATTGAAGCCATGATCACTTTTATTCAAATAATTTGTAAATAGCTTTCTGGTGTTGTTCAGAAGGCATTTTCCAATTCATTTTTTTGCGGTTGTTCCCCACTCAGAAATTCGTAATAGTTTCTGATAGTTTCTGACGTCCGAATTGTACGAACTTGTGAAGTAAGTAAACGTTTCACATTGAAAATTCTTTTGATAACATATGCAGCTTATCTCAATTGTCGTCAGCGTCGCTTGTCATTTGATTTCAACCCAAAAGTGTTTTGACGTATCGACTATTCGTTCATTCGAGCATATGACAGAAAATCATTGTTTCTATTGTTTCTCCTTGAGGTATCGAAATATGTATGAATTAGAAATTAGAATCGTCCAGCATTCCACAGTCAAATCTACGACAAATGAGGAACTGTCTAACAAACACAAATAGTCAATGATTGTTTACTGGATAAAATCCCTCTTATTATTCCAACCAATTTCGCCACCTTTTTAACGTTATATCATCAATTGCATAGATAAATCCTCGACTTTGTCCTAATTTAACCAGATCGAGATCGAAACACACGATATATCGAAAATGAAAAATTGATGAATGGTTTTCACGTCCACGTCGATTAGTTGCCATAAAGTATGCGATTGATTTTCTTGTAATCGTGATTGATTCTCGCTGATTGATTTTCGATTATCCAACCAATAATAGACCGTCGAAGAGATTATTCAACAGCATAATGCGAAACGGATAATGAAAGTCGAACGACATACCAGACTCCAAAAACAATCAAGCTGTTACATTGCACATTTGAATAGAATACGATTGTCTGTTTGATACCGCCGCTTTGCACTTTCACCGTCTCAATGAGAAACTTCTGTGTTATATTGTGTGGTGACTTTTTCGATACGGCCTGAATAATTGCAATTTCAACAATACTGAGTGTTGTGAAAACATACATATCTATCGGTAACAATATCAATGTTATCCAAAGTAAAAAAACTCATCGCGTGATAATATCTACTTCTTTTGGAAAGATTAGGAGTCGTCTGCAGAATCTGATTAGAATTCGGAAATATTCTTGATCGAGAAAATATCGACAGTCTCTAACGAACCTGCAAAATTTCATGGAAATTGCTTTCTGTAGTAATTTACTAGAATTAAAATTCAAATATGGAGTACGTCTTCATACGTCCTACATGATAATTGCGCGCTACACTGTTTTCTTGAAAAGATCACAATAACGATTCCGATGAAACTTTCTGGAAGAATACCTTAAAGAAAAAACTACAACAGTTTACGTTGAAATATAATTGAAACCTTAATATTCCCAAGTTCTTTTGCAGCTCTTCCATCATCATACAACATTGGCTGACTTATCTGAATCACCTCAATGATCAATTCATATAATTCCCCTACTTAGAATTTTTCAGTTTTATCTGAAAAATGGTTCCGGTTTGTATTTAACCCTTATTTCTAACAATTTTTGTTCAAATCCAGATAATGAGTGGGCATGTCAAATGAGTGAATAGTAATGTTCTAATTAAAATGATTTATTCTGTCAGCAAACAAATTGTGAACAATTTTTTTCGCCCATTTCGTGCTACATTATCTTCTCATTCATCAAAACTTTAGGTGTATACGGGTTTTTTGGTCATTAAAATAATGGAATGCTCGATTCATATACTGTACCCAAAAATGGCTTATAAATAAAATGTTGATAACTTGAGATAATATAATATATTTGAATTTGCTTTTGAATTGCTTGCTAATGACCTTTATCTATAGTTAGCAAGGCCACTTGTTAGAAAATCAATAAAACCAATTCTAATAATTATCCTAGATTTATCGTTAATGGGAAATAAATGTCGTCTCGTCAGTTTTCAACTGCTCTGCTGATTCAGTATTGTAAAAAAATCATAAAAAAATAAAATCGTCACTGTTAATGTTATTGATATTTTTCAATGAATAAATGTAGCTAGTAGTTTCATGATTTCCATAGATTTCTTGACGAGCAAGTTATCTAACTCAATAAAGTTTCACAAATGACAATATCGAGAGGTTACTTTACTTTAACCTCTGTACATCTATACTTGCCAATTATTTCGACCTCGTTATCAATTATTGAAGATTAGATTCATGTTTAGAGGTTAGGTAATACGACACAATAACAAGTCGGCCAGACTTGCAAATGTATGCATGGTTTGTTTCATCCCTCAATTCACCTTTCAGACACCATGGAGGTCTTTTTAGCTCGTTAGAGGAGCATTCATCTGAATAATTTTATGCTTGCGTATTGCAGTAACGTTAAAGATCAGCATAAAATTGTTCCAGAAAAGGAAACGTTATCCAACAGTGCACGCCCAATTTAGCAAAAACGTTCATCTTGAAAAAGCGTTTGCACATTTAATTGATGCTATATAAGCATTTATATTATGCATTTTCCCTTCAAGAATAGCATATTAATTAAAAATATATAACGAACAGGAGATAAACTCGGCGAGTACCTATTATGGGAGCTTATTAATCGCTAATATTTTAATTACAAAGCTTATAAGAATGCATCGTTGTGCAAATATGTAGAGTTTTCAAAGTTATGACGTGCCGATGTAATGTACGTTGTCTTATTTCATCAGTTCGCAAACGTCTAGAGATGACCGAGTAGATTGCTTCAGAGTACAGTGACACTAGTTAAACAATCGAAAACATTTTTTTTGTACCTATTGTGTGCAATTTTTCTGATTGTTTCGTCACCAGTACCGGCAAGCTTGAGCCCAGGATCTTTGGCGTAGCAAGTGATTGGCCTGATGGGTACGATCAATATCGCGAAAGTGAGCTTCCAAAACTATCTGCATTGAATGAAGTGAATGTGGTGCAATTATAATCACTCTCATATTGAGATGTGGCAAATGTCTGAGTTATTCTAGTAGTCCTTGATGTGAGATAAGAACCAATCTAAAACAACGCAGGCTAGGACTGGTGACCAAGTCAGTGACATATTTGTGAGTTGGTCTAAGGTCAGTTAGTGAGCAATTTTTGGATACTCAAGATCAGGCGAATTTAAATGTGGGAAAATTCAGTTCTAGAAAAACTTATAAAGAACATGGAATGAAAATCTATTTTGAACCATTTCGATTTAGTGAATGGTGACACTAGATGTATGTATACCCGAGAGCCAAATAATGATCCAGAGTTTCCATGGATTCTGATGAAAGCTTAAATTTAGTTCACTATTGTTACTGATAAAAATACCATTTGCTGTGATCTGTCATTATGTCTTTAAATTGCACTAGATATGTGAGATGCTCTTCTGTACCATCTACTCATTTCATTATGAGCAAAACAATCGAAAATAATCACTAACGAATCCGTGATTATTTACTGCGAACATTCCTGTTATTCAAGTAAGATTGAATCACTACTCAGTCTGGGAACACTGTGCGAATAATGTGAACTATATCATTTCATTTCTCTCGTTCAAGTGAGATGCAAGTCATTTCTACATAAAACATGAAAGAGTGAATAACGAAATCTTGAAATATTAGAATAGGCAGATTTTTTGATAGGGGTAGAAGCCAAGTCTCTCTCTTCCAGAGAAAAGATTACAAATTCAAAGTTTCATGTTTCCAAATGTTACATTCAGAAACAGTCAAGAAAAAATCACTTCCGAATAAATATGAGACTGAAAACCACCAGAAGAACATTTTTCATTGCTTTTTATTTAGCTTTACAGACCTTCAAATTAATTTTCAGCGAACTACGTCCATGCTTCCGATTCCTTACCATTATCAGATACAACCTTGCAGAACTATACAAGTAAACACCATTTTTTCCATCCAGAAATAGTAAAGCCTTTGAGGTTCCGACGTATCTCGCTCAGGGGCAACCAAACCGATCGTTATGCATACCCTCCAGAAGAATAAATGTATTTTAATCTGGGCCGAAAATCTGCGTCGATTTCATGGGCCCTGAACACGCAACAACGATGCATTATGGATGCGAGTTGATATTCGAAAACTCGTAAAACTTGAATGAGTAATTTAGTGGATGAGTTTGCCCGAGGAATTCTCCAAAACGGAACATGCCAGGAGGTTGTAGGAACGTGCAAACAATGATATCAGTGTCTGTATCTACACCTAGACCAACAACGCCTTCAGGATAATTTACTGCAACTTTCAGTTGTCATGTCGTAATGGTTTATATTACTGTACTGGTATTTTCTTCAATGCATTATCGCACTAGTGTTGTTACTGCACTAGTGAGGTAATCAGATGAGAAAATGTTTTATTTTATCTCTATACAGGGTGACGATGAATTACAACTTTTTCAGCACTCTAAAAATAATAATTAGTGGTGTCTGGTTATTTCTTGATGATACGAATGTAGATGTATGAACAAATGTATTATCAATTTTCTCTCATTCTTAAAGGACTCTCACAGGACCAGTGATTCCAATTTTGACAAATAATGAGATCGTGTTAAGATGTACTTATCAGAAAGATGTCTCATTTATATATAAGTAACATTGCCTTTACTTAGTTCTTGTGTTTACGTTTTCCTATCAAACGAATTCAAAATTTCATCAGAGTAGGTACATGATTTTGCGTTTGATTTTTTTTCCAAAAACATTGCTCTTCAACATAATATCGACGTATCCCTTATTTCTCAAATATTCTTGATCAACATGAAAAGTAATAATACTCAATCTCGTACTCAATGTAGCAATGGCAAAATCAGACCGTTCACATTTGAGACCAAATTCGCCTGAAGGAGAACACATTTAATAGTTATTTCAATCAAGGTAATATCTATACAACTGAGACATTCAAATCAAGAAAAAACCACACATATAGTATCTTTTGAAAGCTTGATGCTAGATTCTCAGGGTAATAACGCAAACAGGAAATTTCAGGAAAGGATTTTTTTTATTCAGACAATAATGGGAGACATCAAAGTCTACAGAAACTGTTGAATACATATCTTGAGTTCGCTAAAAATCAGTTCATGATTTGGTGACTTTCTGAAGAACCATAAACTTAATCGACACAAAAGTGTCAGACAGGTGTAAGGCAAAGCACATACGTAAACGTATCTATGCGACGTATACATACTTTTACCATTTCGATTAGAAATAATAGTTTCTCAAATGTTTGATACACAAATTCCACATGTCATTATTCGAATCTACTCTGTAGATTTAAAGTTGTCTTCTTTAATGAAATTAAGTAGTTCAACTGTGGTTCGCTTACGTTTTGAGTGTACAAAGAAAACCATATCCATACGTCGGACGTACCTGGTGGAGAGAATCAAAACTGCGCATGCCCAGCAGTTATGAGATACGTTCACATACGTTGTCAAGTGTCTATTTATCGACATTCCCTCGTATGTCACCCATCGAGTCGGTACTTCTGAGGTTCCACGTGCACGGGACCATTTTTCTGGCGGATCTAGTTGGCGGCCGCGCATTCCAACAGGTGTTCGATCGTTCGTCGTGCAGCTTGATCAGCAAACCAAACGGCATTTCTCGAGTTTATGAATCGAGTTCGCTTTGGAATTGCTCCAGATTCTCCGTTGGAGGGGAAGACAACTAAAGGTCACACTCTATTCATAATATAATGTGTCGATTATGTGTGTGTGTGTGTGGGAACGCCCGCAAAGTTCATTAATGAAACGCCTAATGAAGTGAGACTCGCGTCGTTAATATGATAATGAAGCCGAGTTTGTGTGCCGACATTTTTTTATGGGCAAATGGAAGTGTTTCTTTTGTCTTGGGAGTCGAAATTGGCCTCTTCGCTACATATAGGTAGTCGCCTAATCAATTCGATGATGGACCAAAGTACTCCCACTAGTTTAGTTCGGTTTGGTATGGGTGACACGACCAGACGACTGTTGAAGTGACAGTTTCGATAGTGTTGCGAAATATTTTCGCTGCATTGAAAAATATAGGCGTTGTTTCACGAAACGACGCGA
Organism: Plagiodera versicolora; assembly: GCA_037013635.1. Classification (NCBI taxonomy): domain Eukaryota; kingdom Metazoa; phylum Arthropoda; class Insecta; order Coleoptera; family Chrysomelidae; genus Plagiodera; species Plagiodera versicolora. The sequence goes on from CM072990.1 coordinate 6,908,493, forward strand.
AACACTTTGGTTTTTTGTAATTATTTTTAATTCCTATTTTTTGCCATCAAATTCAAATCTTCATAGCGCAATATTCTTCTCATTACATTGGCTAGTGGGAGACAACAAGTGGTTACAAATTCAGCGAATTTTTTTGAGCTGTGTACATTCGATTATCGATTTTTTTCTGTTATGTTGATACACTCTCTATCTGTCTATCATATATTGGTATTATCAGCTGACTTGTATTAGTAGTTTCTTTTTGACAACTGAAAAGGATTAGTCAAGTTTTGCGTGATCTTCAATTTTTGACTATCGAAAAAAATGCTCCCAGACATTCAAACTGTTGACGATGGCATTCGGCGAGTCCATTTTTTCTCAAAAAAGTGTTTATAAGTGGTACAAGCGCTTTACAGAAGGCCGAGAAGATGTTGATTACGATGAACGTCCTGGAGTTGCAACCACGTCACTAACTAAGAAAACATGAAAACAGTGGACAAAAAATTACTCATCATTAGGGACGTTGCAAAGGATATTATCCATAACAAATTTTTCACGATAATGAGACTTTTTTCTATTCCTAAAACTGAAGCGACCAATGAAAAACCACATTTGATGGGATGAAGTTAGAATCGCAGAACGAGCTGATGACCATACCAAAGGGCATTTCAGAAGTGCTTTGAAGATTGAAGAAGCGCTGGCTTATTTATTATTTGTCGACTACTTGTCGACCGCGGAGTTAGGGCACGTACTGCCTCCAGACGTATGGGTAATCCCTTGACGTCCATCAGATAGCTGGTGGCTTTAATCGAAGATAATGAAACAAGGATTATTTTTTATATTCAGTGCGAAATTTTCCTTTTATTATTAATTGAAGATCTCCTCCCAAAAGCTCCTGATGACGCCTTCCTCGCATTGGAATCCCTATGGATCTGGGCGCCTCTTCTCCATTACTGCAGGGCATTGGAAGATGATGTGCAGTGAAGTTTCATCTTCTAGTTCACAGAATCTACATAGTGGATTATCTCTAGTCTTATTCTGTCTGTGTTTCCGCAAAGTGCCATGATCGGTCAGAATACCAATGATTTTGCGTTTTTCCTACTCAGTACGATTTGTTGTTCCTCCCATTTCTTCATTTGATCTGGTCTAATGAAGGTCTTGTTCTGCACCTTTCGTATCTAAGAAGGATTACTTCCAAGAGGACAAAATTGACATTGATGAATAAATAAACTATCAAAAAACTCTATTATTAATTTTTTCGATTTTTTTTCTCTTGCACCTGTGAGATGTTGCGAATATTTTCGTATATCGATAGCGCATCCTCACTTTCTTCGCTGGCATCATCGACCCCGAGTCGGAGAATGCTGATCGTCTTTTTTTTCCTGCCGGCGAAATTAAGTTAACCGCATTTGACTGGCCTTATAAATAAGCTTGTTGTTAGCGAAGACTTGCCACTAGGAGATTCGTTCGGATCATCTGCGCTGTGTGATTTTTCGCGGATCAGGAAAGGAGAAGCTGAATGTAGATAAAGCAACCAATGAAATTTTGCCAAACATTGTTCAATAGGGTAGGTTTTAAAACAATAAAATAATTCACTTAGGCGTAAATACAAAGAATTGTCTGATAAAAGTGTCAAATTTCCCAGGATAAAATTATCAAATTAGTGCGTTTTGGACCAAAATTCGTAGATACGAAAAAAAATTTCATCAGAATCTTAGTCGGGTGATAAGTGCAATTTTACTTGAATGAATCATGAAATCTTTCACGAAAGATTTATACATAATGTTTCCTCTGCTAAGTGGGGGTCCTGTGAGAAAAAATTGCCAGTGTAGGAGAGAAATAATTTAATATCAATATCAACCTACTACTTACCTGAGCATATTGCTCAATCTCAGTGTGTGTGTGTTTACGTGACGGCATTTCTTAAAATAAAAGCAATAAACAGCGGATTTTTCCATATTTGTTTCGGTCTCTCTTATACATGGAATAATGGCTTAACTTTGACACAATAGCCGTAACAGAATGCATCAGACACCGCCATAATGAGACCTACATGAAGCTTAGATTTATGCTAATTCAAGTGAACATACAGGGTGATCCAACCTTTGCATTATAACCACAACAGCTTTAATATATTTTCAACTATTGATGAGTGATCGATTGAATTACACAGGTCTATAATTTTTTGTTTGGTGCCGCTAATTCTATGTTATAATTTAGTTGATTAGCCCGCAAGATTACTTTTAGTGGTACCAAAATCGTTGTAGACCTATGTTATATAATTAATTACTACGTAATCTGAGGTTCAATGTAGAATTCATAAAAAAATCTGTATACAAAGTTTGATGTTCAAAACTGTTAGTTTCGAAATTTTTGTTGGGTCATTCTACTCCCAAGTATACAAGTACCGAATGATAATCTGACAAATTTGTAGTCCGATCACAATTTCAGCTTTCCTTTTCGCAGTAGGTACATACAATGCGTTACCTATTATAGAATTTGCATAAATATTTACAAACAATCAATGGGTGACTAAGAAAATTCCTGAAGTACCTACTCGCATCATCTGAGTGAGAAATAACTGACGTTTTGAATTTTATCTTATCACCTCGTCTCACGAACGGGTGTGAATGTTGTAATAACGGTTTGGAAAAGATAAAAGTCGTTTACTAATTGCAGCAATACTGATATAATGAGATACACGAATTATACCAGCCCAAAGAAATTTGTAATTATTCTTGGTGCATATATACAAGGTGTCCATCGATGCACTGAAGCGATCGATTTCTTGGAAAATAGATTTTAGGAAATTTGGAAAGTTTGGCAGATTACGAATGCTTTCATCATATAACGTATTTTGAAAAAATGCGACTTGTTATTCCGAAAATTTATGGAATCAGATAATTTATATCTATCAAGTATACTGTACTGAGAAATTCAATTGATTATTGGAGAAATATCACAATTTCATCAATCGGAGACTAGGATCAATAACTTTTTTCAATCAATCTACTTTACATTTACACTGATTTTAACAAGTTTTATTAATTTGGATATCTTTCAACAAGATATGAAATTTTCTTCAAATGATTTTTGTGCGTATATAATTAAATGAATATCGAATAAAATATCGAAAAATAGTGAAGGGAAGTGTTCAAATTGAAAGTCGTTTCACATGAAATCTAGAAAAGAAATGAAAAATAGAATGTGCTTTGCTTAGCATGTTGAACACAACTTCCAGCATAAGCGGAACACATTCAAAATATTTGATATGTAAAATTTCACGAACTCTTTTTGACATTTATTTGTCAAGATACCGGTCAGTTATGAGTATCTGTATTGATTGGTTTGTATTGTAACATATCTTTGTTCTGATGAAAACAGTATTTAATAATGTCGACTAAACTCGCTGATGAATATATCAAAAATATTGAATATTATAAATTTTGGAGCAATACTTGGAAAAGTTTCTCTGAAAGTACACCCAAAACTCCTACTACTCAGTGGTCCTATAAGAGAACGTGTGTTGTTTTTCTCTACATTTCCCATTCCCCCCTGTTAGCCAAGCGCGTAGCAAAACACGAAACCCGTTTTCCGGGGGAAAAGAATCAATCGTGGACCAAAACAAACTCCGTATCTGATTGCCATGTTGATGTTGTGCAGACTTCCAAGCGCCACCATAACTTCCAGCCCAAAAGGGTCTCTGATATAATGCGAGGAAGTTCGTTGACCCAAATACAGTAAATCTCTACGTAAGGCGTAAAGGAAGCCCCTCAATGGCTCCAATATATACAGGGTGTAATCTAAGAGATATCGTTCAGTTTCTTCTAGGAATTTAATGATCTTATAGTTGTTTTTGAGGATGATAATTAAATTTTGTTGATTGAGCGAAATTATTCATTGTAATTTCGAATGTTCGTTTGACGAATCTCACCTCGTAGGTATGTGGAAAGACGGAACAAAAAACTGTAAAAGTAATAGAAAGAGGAAGTGATACAGACGAGAATAGCTATCTGGGATCTAGATATATACACCTATAGTTTATTTCAAGGATGCCATGCGGGCCGTGTAATACGAAAAATGTTTTATAGTTTTTGTTAGGTTTAGCCGGATATTTTTAAACGATAAACAATAAAAAACAAAAAAAAACAGGTGAGTCTCTACTTTTTGTGAGGATGCTACCGAACCTCTCACTCTTGAAGCACGATAAATGTTGGTTTTCTGAAAATGGGTCAACGAACAAGAAAACACGAGTGGTTCCTGTTTAGTTTTGTTTCAGTGATATGATTTCAGATTTGACATACTATCGAAATTATTTGACTAATTTAATTTTTGAACATTAGATTTGCATAGTGCCAATGAATAGAATTCAGTTGTGTTTTATTTACGAACCAAAAATTTGATTTGTCATAAAAATCTTGTCATAAATTTGTTTGACTCAGGGTGTTTTTCAGAAATGGCTACTACTATAAAAATATAATTCACTAAAATTCATGTACTAAACCTAAATTTTCAATTTCTACTATTTTTCTGTAGAAATGACAGGTGTCTGAGGAAGACTGAGGAAATATGATCGTTTGTTGTTTGAAAGCTTTTCAAAAGACCATTGTGTAAGAAGAATACTAAACTAACCTTGATACTGAACTAACAAGGTAGAAGGTCATCTGAAATTAGTTATAATATAGTTATAATTATGAATTACTTTCGCGAAAGTTTTCAGAAATCTCTGAAAATTGTTTTGAATGAAATTGAAAAAATGTGTAGTCACATTTTGTTTGCACCAATCGTGACTTCAATCGTATTATTGATTTGGTACAAAAAATTTCTTACAATTTTCAACAGTGATACTTTTCGAAGAGACCGCGTTCCTTAAAATAAATGGTCTACTTCATTTAGGGAGTAGAAACCATCCCTTAAAAACGTTTGTTATGATAGGTATAAGTTGCGCAATACAAGTAGGTCAATTTAACGTTAATCATGAATTTCTACGAATATTCGACACCGGATAACTGAATCAAATCTAGAGTTTGAAGGCTGCTACATTTATTAATTCTTATGTCTCAACTTTCATCGTCTCGATTTCAATGGCAAATAAGATATACAGAACCTTCTCTAGAAATTGAAAATAATACAGTGAATTAATTAATGAATATTTGGGAATATGTTAGAAATCGGAGAAGCATCAGTAGCAGGCGCGAACGCGGAAATGAAACTTGAAAAATATGTTTCTATTGTTTTCGAGATTAACTTCGTGTGTCCTGAAATATGAAACTAGAATAAACGTGAATAAAAATCCTACTACGGAAGCCGATTGTATTAAAATGCGAACTGCATATTTCACTACCTTGTTCTATGAATTTGAAAGAGGTAAGCTTCTGTCCCTTTAAGAAACCATGTATGGTTGGTCGTCACAACGTGTGATGGAAAATGTAAAAAAGCAACTCAAGAACTTTTCGTCTATTCGGATTTGCGAAAATTCTATCATCAAATGTATGTCACCATCAATTCGAGGACATAAAGAAGAAATTTCCACATGATACCACCATAGAGGGCGCTGCAAAATAATAATATGGCGACAGAACAGTAACCGTTTCATGAACGTATAAAAAGCATGATATGATTCGGTTATGTTTTGAGGTGAATTCACGTTGTATTGTTATTTGGTGTTTCTTCGGAGAGAAATTAATCAACAGAAATATGATTATTCACATGCCTTTCATATACCTTCCATATTCAGGAATATTTTTTCTTGTGTAAGCACGTTATTAAAAATGGCAGTTTACGGAAGTTCACGATTTTACCACGCGTCGAGATTTTTAGAATTGCTAATACTGTGAAGTTGAAGTAATACAAGGTATCGAGAAAAATATAGGAAATCTCTCTGATTCGGATTGAACTTGAAAAAAAAATGAGTTTTCGTCATACTTTTTTTTATTTTGAACTTAATTTTCTGTTTCAGGTCGAAGACGGTTTCTGTATCATCACAAATATCCACCCCCCTGGGCCATATCGTTATTTCTTTTAGTTTCTTCTTTATTTAGTATAGTAGGTGAGTACCCTATATTTATTTATTCAAATCTGATATATTTGTTCGTCTATCAGAAATAATCTCTCGAGCTTATTCATTGTTTATAGATGGATCAGCGCTATCGAGACTGAACATGTTGACTACGAAATCAGATTGGTAGCCACCATTTCGATTTACATGCCTTCATTGATATAAATGATGATTGATCGATGAATGCGTCCACCATCGAATATATCATAATTTTCCACAAATTGAGTCATTTTTAACCTCAACACAAAAAACGGCAATTGCATGCGCGTTTTAGCGGTAGCACATCGAAAAAACTTATCAGATGGTGTCCTGTCAATTTTTTAAATTGAGTGTCCAAATACCGTGATCTTTATTCAAATATTGCATGCTAAGATTCCAGATTATTTTTCGATTACGTTGAACTAGATTGAAATTTTGTTCCGCCAATTCACAACGATTTGAATTTGTTATTCGTAGTTGCATTCAGAAAGTCATGTTTGAATTTTTCAGTACTTGTAATTAGTAGCCAATTTCTGATGGAAGCTTCTCAAAGCATTGCCCTATAAATATGCTACACACCGGATGCTAAACTTAATACAATTTTATTTTCGTGTTGATCCAAATATAGCATGATCCGTAATAACGTCATTTAGAAGTCTCAGTTGATTTTTTGTTATTCGAACACCTGCGAAAATGATATATTCTTGTTAACGTTTGTCGAGATGAACCTTGAATGTTGTTTCGAAATTATTGACGGAAATCATAGATATATTATATATTTTTGAATGTCTTTCGATGAACTTGGGTGGATTTTTTTGGGTGATTCCTAAACTCTTTCTGAAAAGACTCTTGACATCAAGGGAAGATATTTGTTGAGAATTTGACAGCATCCGTGAAGTAGAAATATATGCCCGCAAATGATATCAAATTATGGCATTTCAGGATATATGAGCTGATATTCAAAATAAAAAACTACCATTCAGCTCTTTCTATCGAAGAATTTGGTTAGTTTTGAAGAAAATTTCCTCCATTCGAAATCGCCATTTTTAGAGATAATGATGATGTGATTTTCGCAACAGGTTTCCTTTGTGGATTATTGAAAATAGTAACAGTTGAAACAAGCTCTTTTAATAAATAACTGTTAAAAAAATGGTTGAAGATCAACCTATTTTCGGTGTGGGAATAAATACTTGATTAGACAGGTATTTTATTACTTCGTTAATTTCTTGTGTGTGGTTTTTTTTGGGGTTTGAGAATGACATTGTAAAAATACTGAATATTTTATTTTATATGATCTCCTAACAGTTGGATTAATAATTTCATTCAAATCAGTTCATAGTAATTTCTATATCTTCAATATTCTATAAAACGGATAACTTGTTTTTTCAAAATATCGCTCAAAAATTAAATCGAATAGATAGTTTCAATGCAGAATTCACTCAAAATTTTTTATCTATTTGAATAATTAATTTCTCAAATTGAACAAATAATGGAGAAAAATCACATAATCACCATAACGATAATATTCTCATTAAATTAATTTCAATGTCAAGAACGTTGTCAACATAGAAAAAAATAAATATCGTTCTTGATATACTTCTGGAAGATAGTTGAAAGAATTACTCTGTACGTTTAGAAATTTGTTCACACGCGGATATGAAAAATATTCGTGCATTATTTTGCTCTGGGAACTGAAATTTTGCTCATTGCGAGTCGAGACCAAGACCATACAATGTGCAGTAAAAATCAGGAAGAACCGAGGTGGCATCTTACACATTATTTAGTAAACACGGATTAAGTAGCGTTACCTAAAGGTTAACTACGGTCAATGGTCACCGACCAATGTGAAATCCACCATCGAGGTACGTGCAGTACCTGGCGCTTAAATAGAGCGGGCCTCTTTTTATTTTTCGAGATGTTTGATCGATGATCCTTCCATTCGTTTTTTGTTGTTGTTGGCGGTGTTCGGTTTTGTGGGCGATAATGTTTTTATTAACAAGTGTGGAAGCTCGCCTACTGGTTAGAAATGAACAAATACAGACTACCAAAAAGTTGCTAATGATTTCCTCTTTTGATATTGTCAACCAAGCTTAGTCGCCGTTGTGACGGCATATTATCGATATTAAATTTATAGGCATGGGAAAACTCGTGTATTTGTGTGGGTACTTGCAGAAGGTGACTCTTTATGTCTAATTATTTTTCAAATTAGCGAATCCGACAGACGTTGTCAATGAAAATTTCATTACAATATCTAACGTCATCACATGTAGGATTTCAAAAAAAGTTTTTTACCCATTGACCTCAAATTTTTACATGATACACAACCCGCTTCAATGATTGTTCTAACCTGTTTTCGCATTAGTTACATACTCGCAACCCCGAATGAACACTTCCATCTCTCACTAAATAACAGAAATACGTGATTCTTCAGTATTTCATTGGATGGGTTTGTTCCATATTAATTTATTTTATTCTATGAGCCAAATACAATTGAATTCATCTCAAATATAGGAATGATCTTTTGTGATAATAACATCAAAATGAGTCCCAAAGATACCAGTAGAAAAGTTCATTGTCACCATTTGAAATATTATAGGTGACGTGTGGTTTTGATGGTTTTGATTCCGTTTACTAATCTAGAAAGATTTCTTTTCGCGTTTATTGTCACTTAAAAAATCGATACTCGGAATGAAAAAATGCCTATGCCTTATCCATGCTTTTATCGAAACAGTTACATATGTTGGTGAATAATAGATTGTTCATCCAGTATTGGAAGTGCTCACCTATCACTAATTCATTGCTTCACTATCGCGTGTAACTCGGTTATGTAGCAACGGCAGGTTCCTGTATGGATTCCTATGCATTATATTTCTTTCAGACCCGAGTTCAAACCGCAGAACCCCTCAAGCATTAGCGACTCGTTAGAATATACGTGAAAAAAATTATTTTGGAATTTTGAAATTCCGGAAATATAAGGAAGATTTCAACATAACATCACATCAATCGAATGTCGAACGGTTTGGAGGTGAAACAACGTAGAGAATACGAATTATCAACTTGAATGTGCAAAGAACATAATATAAAATAAAGGAATAGAAATGTTATGAGTTGTTTTACCTCCAGACCTGAAAGACACGCCCATTTTTTGACGTGCGCACTTGAGCTTCTCAAACGTTGGATAAAAAATTCCTCTCGAATACAGATAACTTGCTTGGAATGATTGAGACATTTCGAGATATTCATTGATTTAATTTTATTCTCCCATGTTTTTTTTTATACTTTTTATTCTACTGCTTTTCATTCCATCTAATATTTTCTCAGATAACTGAAGTTTTTTCCTTTTGAATCAACCGAGTTCAGATCTGGAACAGTGTTTTTCAATCTTGTTTTATAGACGAAAAGAAAAATCAATTCAGAAGAAAATATTTTGAAACCTATTCAGTTTCTAAAAATACACTCTGATCCTTCTTATAACCCCTTTACCAGCATTTTGATAGTTCACTTGCTTCATCAGAAGATTGTTGTAATATGTCAGGCAACTTCAGGATGTGCTACTATAAGCTAATGAGATACTTGCTATTGAATATTTTTCTAATATTTCTCGACATTGCACCGCTACTGGCTGCCACACAAAACCTAACGATTCCCGAATGTGTACACACATTCGAGAGTTGTTGTTTTCAACACGGCTTCTTTGATGCCTATAATTCGATGTACAATAATGAACGCACTTGAATTACCTTCATTCGGTCCATTGTGGTCGTTATTATTCTATGAAAGGCACCCTCGCAATTCAATAACGAGTCCTTGATCTTCAAGATTCGGAGCTCGAGATGGTTATTCATTCGGGTACGGCGTGCCGTTGCGAATTACTTTTCGGATGCTTTTGTTCCATTTTTTCTGATTCATTCTTGGCCCCTTTTGTTTTTTGCTAAAGCAGCTTGATCTTGTACACGTATTGCACACCTTTTCCTTTCTTGATTACAACGTTCTCGTTTTCTCATTTTCTCTAGTTGATAGTTGTGGTCTAATTATTTAATGAAGATAGTTGTGACATATTCAGTTATCTTTCAATACCATGAGTGCAAAATGAAAATCACTAAACTTCTTATTATGTTTTTTATAAAAAAGTGAAAAACTGTTCGACTGTAATCCACAGTTCAATTTTGGTGGATATATTTCATGAATCGAGAACATTTTCCGAAATAATTTGAATGATAAACTCCCATAACTTTCTGTTTCAGAGTATCTTTGAAAAAAAGGCAACACCGCGCTTTCTTGCGAGATGTCATAACTATCTTGCTCAAATAAATAGACTATAGATGTATGATTTGTTGAAAAATTAGTTCTGGTTAGTTGGATCTGATAATGATCACCTGAATTTCGCTGGTTTTGTACACGCGCCGCTTTCCGATTTTATCGACCAGAACTGTACCTCCGAAAACGAATCGATCTCGGAAGAGGATACCGTACAATATGAATGAACATCTGATACCTCGTTTTCTCCTACACTGAGTGTCAACAAACACGATTCAGTGTTGCTCTCGAACCATTTCGCAGCCTATTCGTACAAGCTCGACTGAAATGCAGATCGTTCAGAATCTATCGTGGAGTCTGGCGTTTAAGGTTAATATTTATGTGTCTAGTCGAGATTGTTATATATTTGCGCTCAGACGTGATTTTTTTTTTCTAATTTGGGGCGAATTTTTTTAGCCGGCAGATTTTTATCTACGAAATAACAGCTTCAGAGATCACGAAGGTCATTGATGGCATTGATCTTGTGCCTCAAAAAAATAATACATACTAACAGTGGCTGTTGTATGAATATCGCTTGAGTTATTCTTATTACTTATTTTAATATCATCACCAAATACGGTCATTTGAAAATTCTCCATTTCTGTAACTTTTTTTTCACACTACCATATACGGCCCTAACTGTTGATTAAAGCTTTTTTCAATGGCTAAAAACGCAGCTAGTGTGCACGTTACGCTAGTGAATTCTGCCTATCTGTCTGCGTTGCCTATGACGATATATTAATACAACAATTAATTATGTATTATTTCGATACGGTCAGCGAGTATATGTTCTTTTAAACCACGAGCGAGCCTTCTTCATTGCACTCTCGCTTCTAGAAAGGTATCATTATAGTCCGGTCGTCGTTAAACAATTTTTTTCAGTGAAATATAGTACAGTAACTATGTATTGAGTTTGATTTTTGAAAAATGTGAATCTGCATTGAGATTATCTTTCAGGAGGAGTTATATTTTGAAATATAACAGACAAAAGAACGAAAATATACCCTTTATTCTAGAATACAACTGTTCCTATCAGATAAAACAGCTCAAACTTAGTGAAACTGTGTCTTTCATGACTTTCTAAATTGTTTCAATGGAATATGGATTATCGTGATTGACGTTTGAAAGAAAATGCTTGGGTAAATCTATTTTCGATACCTAAATTGTCAGATGAAGTTTCTCCTACATTATAATGCGATTATTCAATATCACTTATTGTCACTTTGTCACATTTATTTTTCCGAATCTGATATTTTTGTGGTTGATTTATTTGCCTATTTCATTATTTTTTGGAAATCTCATCTGTCGTTTATAAATCCTTCGTTGAATTTTGAGTTTAGTTAACATACTCGTTTCCTAATGACATCTAGAAAAACAAGCTGAATATTGAAATCCCTCGAAATATTACATTAGGAGACTCTAACAACTCATGTATTGCGTTTTGTAGCTTATATTCTTCTATTATTCATTCGTCGCATATTCAAGTCTTTAGTTCATGTCAAGTGTCATTTTCCGCTCTTGTATATTTATATTAATGATCACACTGTGATGATAAATGTCTACAGCAATCAACACACTTGTGTGGTTATCTAAAAACCTTTCATCGTCCGAGTTAATTTGGTGTAAAAAATATTCAAATTTCGCATGTTCCTTTTCGGTAGCAATTAGAACATAAATATGGTGACGACAAGATTCTAAAAATATCGTTTTTGAGCGAGACGAGACGAGAGACGTATTCTCTCGATAAGTAATTAAATTTTTTGGTGTTTCGAGTTGAATCATCGTGATTCGGAAGCGATTGATGTTGCGATAAGGAAAAGACAATGTATGCCTCATTTAATTCTCGAATTAAGATTATGTTAATGATAAGACACAGTACAGTGCACATTTACATCGTGAATAGTTTAGGAATTTCGGGGTTCTACGATTTCTATCTGAACCGTATCCATGTAACTGGCGCCTATTTGTGGATTCCGTTTAGAATAATAAAATTGTATAAATTGCCAAATGCCTGAAATTAAATTACATTTTTACAGTTTCTCAATGATATTTTCAATATTACAAGCCGTGCATCAAATGTTACAATACGATGAAGTTAACTGTGTATTTGAAATTAAATCAATAAGCTCAATACATGAAAGGCTTGATCGATTCTGTCTATGTTTTGTAGTACATAGATGTTGAATCCGGTGAGCTGAGAGGCCGTTCAACTGCTCCTCTGCTCTTCGAATCAGGAAACAGAATAGCCATAGTTGGAACTTATTCGTAAAGATAAATGATACGATCTTTTTCACGCATATGCAACTTGCGATATCTTTCAAGGATGGGCTAGAAAAATCAGGACTGTATGTTGACGTCATATATCGAATTGGAGATATTATCAAAAAGCATATTTCTAAATTCCTCGCTCAGTTGAATTTCTTTCAAGTTAGAGACTCTCGTGTGTAGAAAATGTACACTAATTTTTAGGTACACTATTTTGCCTACAAGTGGATGTTTCAATTGTTATCTCTTTATACCTGCCAAAATAAGATGAAACAAACTCGAAGCGGACACCGGATACGCTTTCAAAATCATCCAACAGAATGAAAGAAACATTCATTTCCCACGGGAACTGCAAATAATATCAAATCGTATATACAGGGTGGTTTTTTCTTCTTGTTCATGATTATATTGAATACAAATTATTTTGAATTTAGTGAATTGCATGATATATCACTTGTGAAAGATGAATCACAGTAATTCCTTGACACTTGATGTAATATTGCGTTATTTTTTTATCATTACTTTCTGAGGCATAGCATGCAGAAAAGGCGTAAATTATCTTGAAATCTCATCTCTCGTAATTACTGCAGTTAACCGACCACATAGCTAATATATTCTCGACTATATTCTCCATGTTCTCATTAATAATGAAAAACATCACATTGATTGCACCGCCAAAATATGCTGTTCTCAAAGGAAAAGAATCTACAACGGTTCAGTATCTCCTTTTTAGTCGTGGTTTGGATTGCACTACGAACTGTAAGTTCTCTTCATCGTCCTCCATGTAGTGACAATGTAAACCGTCTATTAGTATTTTTAGCTCGAGAAGTAGCGAATGAGGATGACCTTGAAATCGTATCTAAGTCACTACTTTTTCTGTATGCATAAAATTGATCGTAATGAATGATTAGTCACCACTTTTTTCTGATAATAATTTATGATATTTGCCGATTTACAAGTGGAAGACCAAAACGTCGAAATACTATGACCCGTATCTCGATAATTTCAAACCGATATGAATTCTTCAGTTAATTTGGCTTGTGATAATTCAATGATTTGCATACCGAATGATTTGTTTTTATGATTTCGTCTAATAGTTGTTAGAGAGTATTTATTCCTTACTTAAAACTTGTATGCTAGACAGCTGTCAATTCGATAACTGTTACATATTTTATATTCACAGTAGATTGGATTGATTACCTCAACAGGGGTATTATGAATTTAAAACTTTTGTAATATAAACACTTTGTAATCCTCACCGAATCATAATTTATCATTTTATTAAATCAATAATTATCGAGTCAAAGAACTGGTAATGCACTCGTGAATTGGCATTTCCTCTGATATTTTTTTGGACAATCGTTTCGAGATAATTATGTACAGTGGCATTTGTCTGAATAGTTGAGGAAATCATTCACATTCGGAGACGTCGCGGAATTTCACACAATTTCGTGTACGCGTTTCCGATGCAAGGTCGAACGAGGTTGACGATATTTAAATTGTGAAAAATCGTTTAAACTTCGGAAATTATGAAGATAAACACATCGCTAAAATGTTGGCTATGCGAGAGATCAAAGCTGGCTGTGGAGATTTATACTAACGTTTTACCGAACTGTCTGACAATGGACGAGAATTAAATGTCATTTCGAGGCATTAGTAAATGGAACACGTCCATTAAAACTGCATATACTTTATCTTAACCGTTGTGCCATTAAACTTGTTTGTAGAAAAATTTAGCGAATTCGGAATTACGTCCTTCCTAGAATCCTAATTGAAAACAATGAAATTTATCGAGTATAAGTCTCGTTTCACACTTGCTCGATTCAATTCCATCGTACTATTTACAGAGTTACCACAGATGGCGTGAGGTGTCACAAAAACATCAAAAAACAACCGAAAAATTCATCTTTTGATTGTAACCTGAAAATAAACGACGACAGCAAATATAATTGAATTCGTCTAAAAAAAAAAGAGATCAAGGACTCCAACTCTTTTTTCTTCCATAATTTCCGAATTACCTCACAGAAACATCGAAATTTGTCCACCCTGTACAACCAAAATTGAGTATAACTGTTATAGTAAGCCGAATTTCGCCTATTCACATCTGTAACCATTTTTATTATTGTTATGAATGCAAAAGTATCTTGGTTTATTTTCTTGAAGCTATACTGAAAATAAAAATGATTTCTACTCTCCAGAGTGTTCCATTTTTTCTGGCGTTTCCCTATTACATTTTGTATTTTTGTTCCTCGCTTTATTAACAATTAGTATCAACAAATGTAGTTGGTCGCATGGACGATAATAAATAATTCTCATGACAAAAATAGTGAGTCGCGGCGATTGAATATGCTCCCCGCTAAGAGAACTTCGTAATTACACCAGCAAATCCAATTATTTGATTACAGAACGTTAATGACGACAATTTAACAAGTCCTCGCCAACAGGCTCGAGCTCGAAATGATTATTATATTGGTTGAGGTGAAAGTTGTTATTAGCGGTGGTTTATTCGATAATACAGATAGTCTAGATTCTTATATGAAATTAACAGACTTTTTGCTAGCCAGTTTTCATGCATGATCATTCTGGAATTGAATTTATTCATCGTCGGTATGCATATTTTTGAAGATTTTTTTGCTAAAAAATGTGATGTTCTACCAACTCTAAAAGATGATGATTTACTATCAACTGCCGCAAGAATAGCATTATTCTTTTTCATCATTCATAAACACAATTTTCTGAGACAGAACAAAAAAAATCGATGGATTTGAGATGGGTTTTTAAAATTTTTATGTACATGTAATCGTATAATTATTCGTCTGATAGCTAGCCTGTAATTACAGGAACTTTATAGTGATGGAATTAATTTATATCAATCATCCTCAAATTCGTAAATTATTGCAAAAATCTCAACCAACAAAACATCATCGTGAGTTAGAATAGAATAATGACTGAAGACAAAGTAGAGCATCTATCTTACTTCAGCTGATTTCTTTTATAAACGCTTGCATAGAGATCTGCATCCATTAATTTTATTTCGTTGAATAAACTCTCCTTCAGATATGCATTTTCTATGTCAAAATTTTGAATTAATTTATGTTGGAATTATGTGTTTCCAGTCGTAAAATAACTTTTGAAATCTTTCCTGCACTCACTTCAAATCCGAGAAGCGAATAAAAATCACAATCATATCAACTATAAATTCCAAATCAAACATAAGAAATTTCTATAATTGTATCATTACAATGAATAGTGAGGTTGAAAAGTACGTGATCAGTAGAATAAACGAATCGTCAGTGATCATTCGACGTTCGAGAATCCGAACGCCATGCAAACGTCAATGCTTGGCGTCCCGACGGGAATGCCGGACAGAGGCCGAAACGGACGGAGTCTTCCGGCGTCTTGCCTATTTCCGAGCAAGGTCGCAGACGTCTAGACCGACGCCGCCGCAAGAGCGACACGACGTTCGGATGCCTAAAGATCTCGCGTCGCGGCGCGCACGTCCTAACCGACGGAGACGTCGTGGAATTCCCACTATTTCTCGGTTGGGGTTTAGGTAGGATTACAGGTTTCAAGGGATCAGGATGATTGATTGGTTCGAAATCTGAAGGGGTCAATGAGATCGCCTATTTAGTTTTTGATAAAGCAGAACTTGTTCGATTTTTTCACTAATTTTCCATAACGTTCGATATGATACAAAATGAAAAATTGATGGTGAAAGATTGGATTTTTCTATTACAGGATTCCTGTCCAGAAATTTAAAAAGAACACCAATTCCTACCTCCTTTCCCTTGCTTCTCACGATGTTCTCTGAACATTACAGGATGTCTCCTTTCGTGAGAAGTTTTATATAAAAAAAAGGATTGGAAAGATTTCTTCATTCTATTTTCAAACACTCTAATCGCTGAAACAATGAACAAATATATTTTTTTCAACAGAATCGCTATTTATTCTGATATTTTCATCAAATATGGTCGAGTTTCAAAATCACATTCCTTACTTTGCTTTGGGTTTTTTGTCGATATTATGTATTTCCTAATATTGAGGGAATTCCAAAGGTATTTGGGAGTATAAATAAGTTAATTGAAGAGTTTTGGAATTCCGAAAAAATTATTCATTACAAATCAACATTCTGATATCGCTTTCGTATTTTCACAATCGTTTATAACGATTTTTATTACATATCTGAAACTGTCAAACAATCCTGAAATTCTTTTTCTATAGAAAAATCCATTGTTTCTAATTGCAACTATTAGGTACGATGTTTGTGTGTTTTCATTGATAATTTGAAAATACGATCTAGTATTTGACCTGTTTCTCACCATTGATCGATCATTTTCTTTACGAGTATGTTTTCCTTCGTATTCTTGTTTATTAATCCTTCTTAGCTCATGCCCTTTTTATGGCATGGGGTTTTTTATTTCTGCCAGCAACTGAAGTCTGCATTCTCAAAATTTCCATTTTCCAAATCAATAGAATCGGAAAAATACTCTTGCAAATTCCTATATCGAACATTTTCTTCAATCAAAATGTTGATTGTATATCTATTCCACACAAACCTTACTTCTATAAGGCTTTTTTCTTGCAAAGTTACAAAGAAATTATGATATTTTCAATTTCTTTCGCAGAATTTTGCTCATCACGTTTCCCCACTTTCAAATATGAATTTTACTCAGACGGTTTCTATAGTGTGATGTGGCATCACCGTCGTGATTTTGATGCATTTGGCAGCTTCGAATTGTCAGGCAGCTCATCTGGAATGTCTACTTCGCGTAGAGATTAGACGGGAAGCTTATTTTTCTCACCTTGCTCGCAGTATGCACAGCCACCCACCATTAAGAACGAGACAAATTTGAATTTGTCTGGATCGAAATGGGAGTTTTGCCAAAAGAAATATTTCTAGCTCAAGTTCCTCAACCGAACCAGACGTTACCTACCTCACGACATAATACTCATTATACAGTATGTGGTATTTATAAGTTTCATTCAACGATCGCCGTGAAAATTATGGAAATAGCTATCCTTGGTGATTCTTTATTTCTTCAAATATACGACTGAGAATATTGCATATAGTCTTGGAGGAACCTACTGTTAGATGTACTTTTATCAAGACCTTAATAAGAGCAAAATATTCAAAACAATAATTCCTTCCCAGAGTGAATTCAATATTCATGATTCTTTATCGATTCTGCTTTGACGTAATCACCTATGATAAGAAGTTTTTGGTTTGCAGTAGTGCAAACTTGAGAAAATTTCCTTCAGTTACGGTTGTATAAATGTTTGGCACGTTTCGTTCATTAATAAATATCTCAGTGTTGTCCGTCGTATTGTTTATGGCACATGAACGAATGGGTCGGGTGGGGACAGTGGAAGGGAAGCAATTTAGAAAAAGAGCAATGTTGGATGATAAAACACTTGCTCTCCTCGTTACTCAATGCCTCTCTAGATAAACTGTTTTGAGTTCAAATGTCACCCTTTTGGTGTATCTATCAACGAACCACACTGTAGTACAAAATCCACCTTAACCTTATACCACCTTGTAACTACGTCATCAGGTTGGGTTGTTTGAATGAAAACCAAAAAACGAAACACACGAAGTCTCAGTTTGTTGTTTTCTTTAGCGGCTCTTTTGTGGAGTGTACACACCGTAACACTGCTCTGTTTCGGTGTATAAATCTTCAAACACTAATTTCATTCTGAATTTATTTATTCAGAGCAAATCGGGTGCATTTGATTTGTATACTCACTTCTCCTGCCTATTATATACAATACAAAGATAACGGTAGAGAAATATTTACAGTATCAACCACGTGTACAATGTTTACATTAGGGTTCCTCGATATCGATATATTTACCCCGAGGTAACAGGTTAGTAAACCCAACGTTGTTCATACATTCAGTGTCATATAAAAATAACACAAAAATGATTCTTCTCCATTAATGTATTTCGTGTCGTAATGCTTTTCAATAAACAAATGTTTTTGATTCTGATTCATCACTTCCAAAGTTAAATCCATACGTCATTTCTTTCAACATGTTTAATAATTTCAATGACAATAAAACGATGTACATATAATGTTTCTAGTAAACAATCAAGGATTTATCAACGATAAGTTGTATTTGTTATAATGCACATTCCCTAATTTCGACAGTTACTTATTGGCCCAAGATTTTATGCTGGAACGCTGGACGATTCTGATTCAATGAATACTGCTCCACTCTGTTCACTATTTTTTTAATGCCTCACCAAAAATCACGAAAACAGTTTTTCACATATATTAGAAGAGTCAGTGATTTTCAAGTCTGAACACTCACTTCACGAATGTCTGTCTTAGAAATCATCAGAAACTATAATGGATTTTCAGTAGGAATAACTTTTATGGCTTTCAGTGAGTCGAAATATCTTGAGAATTGAATTCACGGCAGCTCACAAATTCACCGAATTTCGTAAGTGTGGCTGAAAGATCATCACAAAACCTCTGGAGTTATAATTTCCAAATAAAACTTGGTAGATTGACAAACCTCCATTGAGCAATATTAAAGGTAATCGTGATGTTCGTCTGCACTTTGTTGTTTTACCAGACAACTCTCCTCGATTTCTTGCGAAACTTCCTTTTCTGGCATCGATTTTTCTCTTTTATTTGTCTATTATTCACCGTTAATAATCTTATCTAGATATATTCTGGAAATAGGTGGGTCATATATTAATGTCGTGTATTTAATCCCACTCAGTGGGCAGAGAATACCGGATATTATTAGCAATAACGAAAGGCGTTTGCAGTTGAGGAGCCGTCTGTGCACAAGAAGTAAGAGGTGTATTGGGAGGTTTTTTATTCTCTAGACGTCACAGCTTGTGTCTGTGAAAGGAGGATTGAATGGTATCTGAAGCAATACCGAATGAAACATTACATCATTGGAAATCCTGGACACCTAGTATATTGTTGAAGAGGAGTTGGAGAGCGTTCTGTTCAACATAGTATTCTGGATGAATCGATGATCCATCTAACTTGCTCATTTGGTATCTTTGTTCTCGACAAAATCTGCCTGAGCTGTCTTCTCTCAGTTAACCCACCATCATTCTATTAGTACTTTTATTATGCTCTTTTTTATTTATCGATGATACATACAAAGTCTAAAGACAAATATTTCATAAAAATAAAAAATAAATTGCAGCCCTTATTCTTTTTCCTGACCATTTATATCAGTCTATCAATGTGGGATATCCATAAATATGAACTGGTAATCCTAAAAGATGGTTTGAGCTTGAACTCCCTATAATCCGTTTGCTGAATCACATGATAAAGTGTGTCTGCGTCCACTATATACCACCTCACAATCTACTCATCCTGTCAATCGTTTTTTGTGATTTCTTCGACGTCCTCGAAGGGTCATTACGACTAGAACGCATAATTAATGATGCGTCATTGAAAAACTTGTCACCATGACAACCCCTCCTATATACTGACACGTGAAAAAAAATGAAAGTCTCACGCTGTCCTACGCTAGTTAATTGGCCGAGTGAAAGGTTAAGCAGCATTTCCAATCGATATTTGTATAAAAAACGTCGTTGAACAGTTTCAATGGGTTCGATTAGCATTGACATGTTGTAGGTATTCAATTATATAGCACGAAACTTGGGTACGCGGCCAGCATCTGAAGAAAGAATTGGTCACACCTCGTAATAAGCCTCCTTAAGGGAGAAGTGAGTTTAAGGAGGAGAATTAGATATGTATGGAGTCAATAGAAAATTCGATATGGATATCATAGAGACGTGTTGTTTCGATAAAAATAAATTTTCAATTAAAACGGTTGAATACACCAATTATTCAAAGATATGACCATAATTATGGTTTCAATTTGTTGACAATAAAGATTTCACCATACTTCTAGACATTCTAATTATTTGATTTGTTGAAAAAATAATAGAATCTAGTTAAGTTCAAGAAGATGATTCCAATAGCATATTTGATATTCTAGAAATTCTATTTTTGTCATATTTGTTGAAAAATCGTTAATATCCAAGAGTACAAATAACAAATCGAAAAAAGATTTTTGACAGCTTGCCATTATATGCACTGTCATTGCTCGTCTATTTATCCATCATAAGTATTGTCAGTAATTTTAATTAGAATGAAGAATGAATACTTGAATTGTGCAATATTAAAATATGAATAAAAGATATTTGAGTTGACTATTTCCAACTCAGAAAATTGTATAGCATGAAATGTCATTTGTCAATTAGAATATCAATTATAATTTCATCTGTGCTGGCACATTGAAAGGGTTCGCATAAAATCTATTTCTCTATTAGCATTAAGTTTATGACTATTCTTACAAGATTTAATATATTCGTGCTGTTGTCCTGTCATACTGTTTCAATGATTTGTAGGATGATTTTAAAGTGTTTGTGTTATTTACAGCATTATGTTGTTTATTGTAATTTTTTTTCTTCTTTTGACTTGCTACAAACATACAAAGACGTAACGTAGTCCAATAAACTCTACTTTACTATACTAAATAGTCACTATTTTATATTTCTTTGATGAAATATCTACACAGAATTTTGAATATGAAATAATTTTCTGACTTCGAAATCAATATGAAATCAGATTCTCTAGACTGTAAACACATCGGAATGCTATTTCGTCATATCCACAAGTATTGTGATTGTTCGAATTTTTGCTTGTTTTGTTCGCGCCTTCATTGATAAGTTTGTTTGCTTTGAACTTCTCCAAAACGGTGTGTTTCCATCTATTTTTGGTTCAACTTAACTATGCATCATAAAAATGGTGAATTCTTAGCCAAGTGTACTCACTATCAGTGATAAAATAAGAATGGCTAATCAAATAGATCATTGCATGAAAAATACTGATCTCAACCTCCATTAAGCTAGCAGAACCACTTTCGAATTTTCAAAAATTTCTTTGGCCATAATTTAAGGCTAATTCATTACCCTATTGCTGAATTTATTGCTCTTTGTTTTATGAGAAAAATCGTGGGTTCTGCTAGCTTAACCGTTAAGCTAGCAGAACCCAACAGATACGAAAAAGTTTTCGGAAATTTTGAACACGCCATAATTTAAGGCTATTTTAAGGCTCTCATTTGAGCCTATCGCCGAATTTTTTGCTCTTCGTTTTTTTAAAAAAATCCTGGGTTTTGCTAGCTTAACCGTCAAGCTAGCAGAACCCAACAAATACCAGAAAGTTTTTGGAAATTTCGAATATGCCATAATTTAAGGCTCTTTTGAGGCTCCCATTTGAACCTACTTTCCAATTTCTTGCTCTTCATTTAGGGGAAAATACGCGAGTTCCTCTTCGGGTATACGAGGGTCTATGCTACGTGTATCAAACTTCAAAATCCAACTGGACGGAATAAATCATTACACCATCATTTAAGGCTCTTTCAAGGCTCTCATTTGAGCCTATCGCCGAATTTTTTGCTCTTCGTTTTTTTAAAAGAATCCTGGGTTTTGCTAGCTTAACCGTCAAGCTAGCAGAACCCAACAAATACCAGAAAGTTTTTGGAAATTTCGAATACGCCATAATTTAAGGCTCTGTTAAGGCTCTCATTTGAACCTACTTTGGACATGCTCAAATGGATAGGCTCAAATGAGAGCCTTAAAATAGCCTCAAATTATGGCGTGTTCAAAATTTCCAAAAACTTTTTCGTATCTGTTGGGTTCTGCTAGCTTAACGGTTAAGCTAGCAGAACCTACGATTTTTCTCATAAAACAAAGAGCAATAAATTCGGCAATAGGGTAATAAATTAGCCTTAAACTATGGCCAAAGAAATTTTTGAAAATTCGAAAGTGGTTCTGCTAGCTTAATGGAGGTCTGATCTCACCTTATATTCCTCCGAGATATATACCGGGAGCGTTCGCTTACTTATCGACCCGAACTCTCAAACACGCGTATGAGTATGATCCGAAAGAGCATAGATAGTTACGCAGCATTTTCGACATATTAAGGCCGATTCTCACTAGAGCGGTGCGGAGCGGCGCGGCGCGGTGCGGCGCGGCGCGGCAAAAAGTTGCTCGCAATTGTTTGCGTGTATTTAAGTGAGTCCGTCCCCACTTAAGCAGAGCGGTGCGGAGCGGTGCCGAGCGGCGCGGCGCGGTGCGGAGCGTTCATCGACGAACGCTTCCAGAAGCATTGGCTCGCGGCATTGCTGCTCTGAAACGCGCCGGTCAGATGGAAAATGTAGGTATATATGTCAACATTACAATACTCTGACGAAATTTGGTATTTTGCTCGGTTAGTGGAATGCGTAAAAGATCATAAAACTGATTGAATTTCTCTGGAGACATTCTAAAATATTTGTAAAAATTGCGTTCATCCATCTGCAGTCGCCTAAACAGCGTGTGAAATTCTCCTTATTCTAGTCTTGCACGGAATATGTCATGGGCCCAATATTGTCGCTTCTTTTTTCATTTATTCTTCTCGTATTCATGACATAATGCAGCTACTAACACAAAATCTTCTGATGATAAGGATGTAGAAACCTTCTCTGGCAATTGTGAACTCATTGTCACTAATTTCACAAATTTGAAATACACACCGCTTCGCTTAAACAAAATATACAAATGTACAAAATGCTGGTTCGCGCAGAAAGGCACCGCGCCGCGCCGCTACGCACCGCTTAGATGAGAATAGCCTGTACAAAATGCCGGTTCGCGCAGCGAGGCACCGCGCCGCGCCGCTCCGCACCGCTCTAGTGAGAATCGGCCTTTATACAGGTGCGCGCCGGAGAGTTGAGAGAGTTATCAGACGCCGGAAAAGGAAGTGACGTTACGTATGGCGCTTCCAGCGTGACCATAGGCGGGCGGAAGCGCCCTGTTAACGTGATTCGACTTGTCTCCGCTACTGCTTAGTAGGCGCTGACAGACATGTGCAGTGTTATTGGTTTGAAATGTCGGATAGTTTCTTCTGCTGCTTGTGATGTGTTTTAACTGTATTCTTTCGAATTGATTCCTACGAACGAGATGGCTGAGAGTACATGCAGGTGAGGTTAGGTTAGGTTACTGAAAAGGACTTCAGATCTATTGAGTAATACAGATTATTGAAGCTTTCGGTAAGTTGTTGGTTGTTTCTTTGTATGGACAATCTTTTCACTTGATGTTCGTGAAATTGCTATTCCCGCAGCATGGTTTGAGTTCTCCTTAGAAGAGAGTTGTTGGTTTCATCTTTCACTAAAAACTTTGAATTTGGGATAATATCAATATACTCCTGAAATATTTTCTTACCATTACTTCAGATATTCAGGTAGACAGTGAATGAAATACGGATAACGTTACAAGAATATTTTCTTCATTGCGACACTTTCGTCTCTAAAAAGAAAACTTCTTCTGAAAATTCGAAACTCAAAATCGAAATTGACTATTTCGATATGAATTATAATTGAACTGAAACTGAAAATATTATAGATTCAACCAACACATTATCACATTTACGAAGTGCGTTCAGTTCTTACGTTTCTATATCGAGATTATGAAGAGTTTGAAAAAAAATGCAGTCTGTCATTGATGATTACCAAAGATGACATATCACTTCTGCTCAAACTCCACACAAAAATGCTCTTATTCTTAATAAATGATGATATAAAGATATTTCAGTTCAATTTTCAATGTATATCAATTCATTTTGAAAATTTCAACATGATATGAACTGATGGAATTGTTATGCTACTCAAAATGAGTTAGTTAACAACAACTTTAGGTTCAACCTGAAATGTTTCGCCCTTGCCCTAAACTTTCAAAGTTCCATTCGAATGGAAGCATCAAAAACTAGTATATGAATTCATGATTTTGTTCCTTCGACATTTTTTCGTTACAAATAACACAATAATACGATTCACTTGTCCCCTTGGGAAGGTCTGGAACCGAATCCACCCCACTCGGATCCGCCACTGATGACCAAGATCCCTGTATAATCCTGCGTATAAATTCAACACGTTTTGAAAGTGATTGTAGTTCATCAAATGGCTGACTACCAACCGCAGCTCTCGAATATTAGCACGACATTAAGTCGACAAATCACATAGCAAAGTTGATGTATTTGTCATCCGCATCTCATAAATTCGCTTTTGATTTGATGGCCCAAGGTTGCCGTCTCGACAATAGTGTGTTTGTATCGAGAATGGCCGAAGAGAGACCTTCGTCGTGAATGAATGAATAATAATGCGCACTTTTATGGTGTAGTGTCTGGTAGGTAATAAACGTACGTACGTACTACGACCGAATTCACGTTGCCATAGGTATTGGTCGGCTGTGGGTCACCAGCCCGCATTATGACACCTACCAGGGCCGTATCTAGGCCGGGATCATGAAACGTCAATCGGGTATTATTTATTTTCGATCCCCAACTCGACGAAAAATAATATTTTACTAACATATTGTCCGTTTTTTGTTGTTTTGTATATCGACCCTGTAGAATTTCTGAAAAATTAACAGGGGTGGTTGTCTATCCATGGTCGACTGCTTCCCCGAATACGGTTCTGACTATGCTTTCTACCTGTGAAGCTGTGAAGTCACATAATTACACCTTCAGTGTTTCATTGAGTCGTTTTATTGTCCGTATGATTGTGAACAATAAAAACTTGATGAATGACAGCTAAAAATAGGAGCGTGTGAAAGTATCGAGATCGGTTCCTGGTGCATTGTTTTTATATCGTTTTGCAGGAAGTAAAGTTATCTACGCCAAATTTCTTCGTAGAAGTTGATGTACGGAAAATCATCCAACTTTTGTTGAAGACAACTAGCGAGTCTTTTCAGCAGTGACACATGTTCTCTCGATCTCGCGATCATTTCATGAGGCTCGATATCATACAATATTCCTCATCAAAAATACCATAAATAAATTTTTTAAATTTTTCATAACATTTCATCATCTTGTTTCCTAATATTCGTTTGAAAATCTGCGAACCAACTAACATATATATTTTTATACGTTCTTATTTTTATGATTTTTTTTTAAATTCGATTAGTCATCCTATTCAATCATTTTACATTTCAACTTCTTAATTTCTGCTTATTATTCCATTTTTGTATTCTAGTCAATTATTCTATGAATCGCATGTCTGATTGGTTTCTGAGATTTTTTTTGACACACGAAGTAATCAACTAAATTGTTTGTATTATCCACAATTTTTTTGATGAAGAGTTCATTAATTCAGAAGGTTTCAATTTTCTTATCTAAGAAACTGACAGGTGGTAATTGAATTTGAGGCTATCAGAAACAATTGAAACTTCAGTGTTACCTTCAGAGCAAAATCTAGAAAGATAAGTTAGATCAGGTATATGTGTGTGTAGAAGATACCTACCAAAATATTGCTCATCCAAGCAGCCTTCGGTGAATCCAATTCGGTGGGTGGTTTCATCGGGACCAGTTTCATGGCCACCTAAATTCCAAAATACGAGGTGAGATATCCCAAGATTCCGGATTCCTAATGAATAACGAAATGCCTTCACACCGATAACACCTCGTTGACCGGGCACCCGATAAAAATAAAATGAAACCATCGAAACCGAAAACCGAAAGGAGTCGAGAATTGACAGCCTGCCATAAATCAGGCTATCGTTGGGTGTCCCGACGGTGTTCTCACGCCGGCCAGTGTCAACGGTCGGATGTCAGTAAAGCCGCATGGCAATTTTCTAATCTTTTCTACCATGCACTTTCGATGATTGTATGTAGCCCTCCTTCTATTTCCTTCGTTTATCAATGATATCAATCGAAATTTGTTCAGCAATATATTCGTTTTTGTCGATGGTTTGAATACATGTAGACCTATCGAAACAGTGAAAATTCCTTGAAAATCATCGATATTTTGAAAAGTAAGTTTTTTTGACAACCCCATACAAAGTTATCCTTATTTTCAATGGTTGAGGGGATTTTTTTTTCATTTCAAATCACAACGTTGATTTCAAACACCCTGTTTATATATTCATTTATGTGTGGTAATGGATCCAAATTGAATGCGGAAGAAATCATTAGTTTTATCGATGTTTAGGAGAGTCTTTTTCAACAAGAATAATTATTTGTCAAAAACAATATACATTTGATAACACAATTTACTACCCTTTTAACGACATCAGTTATTCAGATATTGTCTCGGATTTCCAAAATTCCATTCGAGTGAGAATTTCTAATAAAAGAATAACGTCAAAAACTTCAGATACAAACATACCCAAATATAAAAAAATGAAAGAAAAGTTCCCATAATAATGTTTCCTACAGGCAATCCTTATAAAAACAGGTTAAGAAAGAAAGCTCTTTGGAAAAATTGAGGTAGGTTGAACTCGAAAATACTGAATAATGACTAATAATTATTTCTCTACAAAAAACTAAACTTGAAATACACTTTTTGTAGTCAGTTAATCGTAGTTTTCAGTACTTCTAACAATCTATGTTGCATCTAAATTCGAAAGAGTACCTACTAATCTATGAGTGATATTATTTTGATATCATATCCGATAAATGTCTCATTCGGTCGAGTTGACAAGTTCCCAACTGGTCTGGCCAATTACCACCCGGGCCAGTAATTGTGTTTTAACTGTTGACGAGGCGATTCTATTAAATGCGTTCGACGGTAATCTGTCTTTCTGTTCGCCGACATTCTTACCCTTCTGCCGTCGTGTCATCTTAACAGGTTAATCCAGACAAATTCGATGCCAGATAGTGAGACGACATGCTCGTAAAAAGGACAGTCGCCACGAAATACGAGATGATATTCGGTTATAATGGCGCAATAATGAGATTGGGGAGGACGTTAGTTCAGTCGAACTCATTTCGACATTTATTCTTGGAATTGGCGAGTTTTGCGTTCGATGAGAAAAATCTTGCCTTATCTTTCAACACAAAATTCCATCTTTATGGCGCTAAAAAGTTTTGAAGGTTTCAAATAAAATAAAATATGAATTGATTGTTGTGCCCTTTATGATCAGAGGTGCCTGTGCTAACTCGATATTTTGATAGATTGGAATATTTCATCTTGAATTTGATGGTCGTATTATGGATATAAAAACAATTTCTTCATGAACGTAAACATCTCTATGGTTTTCAAAATTTTGATGGTCGAAGTTGATACGGAGAAAAATTGATAACTTTTTGTAGCATATACAGGATGCCCAGAAAAAAAAGTTATTCGGATAAAACATGGCAAAAAACAGTCCCACTCGAGGAGACGTGAGATCATTATTTTTTTCAAAGAATAATTTGTGTAGCTTAAACCTGAAGCGATAAAAAGCTATTGATACATCAATGATATATTTCTCTTAAGAAATCAACATAATCAATGTATCTATCATTTTTGGGAAACTGTCTTTACAGGTCTCGCCTACGTATGTATATTAATATTGATAGGTAATAATTTTACATGACTGGCACTGTCATAATATGATACAAAGCTCATGTTATTGTTGTTGTTATCGCCTACATAGTTACCCAGAATTGGCCCGAAATTATTATTATTTCAATATAATAGATCTTTCCAAGCATTTTTTTTTTGAAACGTATGGGGAACAAATACAACATGAGCAGAATTACTTTCAGTTCACAATAAGAAAAATTTTCACTGCGATTTCATATCCAGCTATTTTATTTTTGCTGTGATTAGTTATATGTTATTTTTCTTGCTGATGAACACAATTGTTATACGCTCTGATTCCATCAAACTTGAAGGAGATCCTCTACGCTAGTGAATAAAGAAGCAAACCGTGAAATCTGCACTTTCTTTATGTCAAAGAAATAATATCGTAGTTTGTGGGGTTTCCAAATAAGGGGGAAATTTTTCTAGCCGAACTCTAGACGGGATAAATCTGGATTAAATGGTAATTCGGTCTGTCTCAATGAAACCGTACCCCGAGATGAGAGATAGTGAGTTTCAATTTCAAATGTATTCGGAATGGCCAGTTATTCGTGGCCTAATGTCTAAATCAATATGAAATATGTACTGTCGACCACCAAGTGAGTGTATTATACCAATAACGGTCACCGGAATAGTAAATTCGAATGAATTATTACGTGATTAAATGACAGAACTTCTAGCCGACAAAACTCATTTTCAAGATTGAGCAAACATAGAAACACCCCAATAGGTAGGGAGCCAACACTTACGAGAAGAATCGACACAAAAAAAACTGTTGGATGAAATTGGACCAAGTTTTAACGTTTTGAAATAGATCATTGTATTGTACTTCCATATCAACTAAAGAAGTGTCTTCAATAATCTTTTACATTCAATTTGGATGACAAGAAAGAATTTTTCAAAAATTGATCATTCATAGTCGAGAATTCATGCTCACTTATATGTATATCGAGATGAAAAATCAATAAGACTTCATTTATAAATAATAGTTGTGTATAGAGAGCTTTCATAGTATCAGTGTGGTTAGCGTCATAGATTTTTGTTCAGAAAATCAAAGTTTCATTGTGTCAATGAAAAAAATTCATCACTTTGACGTGTAAGAGATTGAATAACATTAATTTCTATTACGAACCATTTTCTTCAGTGTAATGTAATTCATTTCACAATTAACATACGCCCCATTATAAATAGTCTATCAGAGTGATACACTTCAACAAAACAATGAAAATCTTATGTATATTCAACTGAAAATAGCATTATTTTAGAACATTTGAAGAGCTCCAAATTTATATTGTACGTATTCGCTAGTTTGACATTCGGCACTTCGGCAGTGAATGATACGATAAAAAAGTGGGTACTGAAAAATTTACTGTTCTCTTGTTCTTTTCGAAGATATATTCGATGTTAAATTTCAACAATCGCAGAGGAATTCTGTGAATTATTGTGAAATCTATTCTAAAATATGGAAATCAATACGATGATTTCATATGATTCATTCTAATTCCTGTGAAGGGAGTTGAATTCAACCATTAATTTAACATTGAACCATCTTGATGATAGAGAGATATTCTGTTGCATATCCTGAAGTTTATGTGAGACTTCAATGCTTCATTACATCCAATAAATTTATAAATCTGAAAGAGAAAGAGTATTGACCATACACTTCGTGACATCGGTGAAAAATCGATCAGTTTTGGACGTTGTGTCGGCGATTTCCTTTGGCTCCCCGACTAATCCGATGGACTGTACTCTATCTAACAAGAAGACCACCTAGTAAACCACTGGGGCTTCGATCACAAACCGAGATTCGCTCTAATTATACGGGAGGGTATCGGTGCAAATCACAGGGCATCGCCGAAGACTCCATGGGGGCAATCGCGCCGTGTTTGTGCGACGAAGGCAATCTACCAAAGTGGCACTCTTTCATCGGCGATGTTTACTTTTCTAATTTCGTCGATTCGTGCCGTCTAGATCGTTAGCGGGCCATTCGGAAGGAGATCTTCAGATGTTACCCTCCCTTTGGCCGACCCCGCCTTCATCGATTGAGAACAAATTGCTCAAAAGAAGCGTGATTGGACTTTTTAGCCCTCGAATCTATTTCTAGACCTTCACGAGTGTAAGGCTTCGACATTTTTTTGATGACCAGTCCCCGTTTTATTGAGAGATTCCATTGAAGAATTGAATCGAGAAATAGTTGAAATCTCACATTCAAAATCAAAACTAAGGAATACTATAAAAAGAGACAAAGCTACAGTTACATTTATGGAAATAATGTGGGAAAAATAGAATAAATTACCATCTAGTTTCTAAGATATATCGATGGTCCCAATTAAGAAAGTCGTATCTACAAAATGACCACTGTTCAGTAGAGCAGTTTAAAGTTTCTTTTTGCGCGCAATCTTGTACGGTCGCGCAATTTTAACATTGAAAAATGTGTCAAAATAAAGAATTTTAATGAAATTTTGTAGAACTCATTCTTGCGAATACATTTATGTGAAAAAGTGAAAATCGACAAAATGAAACTATCGACTTTCTTAATTGGGACCATCGATATCAATGAAGAGCCCTTGGCGTTGTTTTTTTATAAATTTTGGTTGAAATGATGAACAGATGAAATAACAATTCTGATGAAGGTATCACAATGGAAATGGGAGAGTTTTTGAGGACGTACACCAACGATTTTAGCGATACAAGAAATAAAAGCTGCTATTTAGAAGACCAGAAACCATTAAATACACTAAAAAATAAAGGAAACTATTCGAGTCTTCTTATCAGATCCCATGTTGCAATGGTTATTCTCGTTGAAATTCTAGTTCATTTTTGTCTTCGTGAAAGTGTACAGTTGACCATTTAATGTTTCTGGTCAAATATATTCAACTCGAATGACCAATTTGTGAAACGAAAATATTCATGAGGTATTGTAACATCTTGTTGTTCTATATTTAATATCAATGATAATCATTAGTCAATTGAATTTTCAATTTAAAGATTAAAAGGATACCTTCTTCTTCTGCACTGTGTGCACCATATTAAATCTCTGTTGCTGCTCAACTGATAATTACCCAATTCCACCTTCCTGAATCCACCTCTGTACTCTGTGGTGATATAAGCGCTTCATAAAGTCAATGACTATGCTTTCAAATAAGGAGCATCGAGTCATGGCCTACCAAAATCTCTAAACTAAATCTACACCTGTCGTACATTGAGTTGTCATCGACAAATAAATCAACAATTTCATCATCGATACTAGGACGTGATGTCTGTCTTTCATCGGTTACTGGTGGCGATAAACTCGTAATGGACAATGCAGGTGCCAAATAGAGTTTTTTGTCTTTCCGTTGAGTACCATAGAAAGATATCAGTGAATCAATATAAACCGACTATGTGAATTGAAATGCACGAGTCAAAACTACATATAAACCGAGAATTATAAGAATTTGCTCATGGCTCATGGTTCAATTTTTTTTCAGTATTGTATTGTCACAACTATTTCGGTGTTGAACGAAAGAGCAGATATAAGGTCCTTGATGATGTATTCAAAAACTGAATTCTACCTTTTGAAGAGTATGATGCAATATAAGAATTATCATTAGTCAATAGCAGGTTGAACATAAATCGATAGATATATTGAGCAAATGCAATTTGGAAATAGATCATTTGATATATCCAAGATTTTTAAGCATCAATTCACTTACTAACGTCTAGGAAATATGAATGACGTAGTTGACATATTTCTCACGCCGTTGAGGTCTCTTAACCCGGATAATTACCGGACATTATATTCGACGGTTATTTTATTATTCATTTAAAATTTACAGTTCTAGAGCACATTCTAAGCAGATGAGCAATTTAGGGCGAGTAAGTTCTAAATATAGATGGAGATTTTCGGTGAATCACATTCGAATTCCAACCTAGGTCACCTGTATTTGTATGATTTCATTTCTATGCTAACAAAAAAAACGGATTGCATATTTTTTTATTGGGAAGTTATTGGTCCTTCGGATTGGATGTTTATCTTGAGAATGAGTTCCAAGGGGGTATTCTGGTGTCTAGACCTCTAGGCCTCTCACGAAACGGCGTCCACTTGAAAAAAAAAACCCCTGGTTTTCGACCTTTACGATTTTTTTTTTAAATACTTAAAATGTATAAAGAAATGTCAGATAGAACTTTAGATATCCTGTCAACCACCTCAAAAAAGGAGTTTTGAGAAAAAACGCAAAATCTCCTAAAATGATTCGAATTTTGATTGATCTGTCTGAAAGCATATTTTTGAACTCTGAAAATATGCACAAAAAGTTTCTAGACCAGAATACCCCCTGAATCACTGATTCTCCATGGTTCAAAAAATAAAAAAAAAAACATGCTTCAAGGATGAACTAAAGAGGCAAAAACAATAATTACTATGGAAAAAATTAATTGACAGAAACATTATTATTGTAAAAAAGTGTGGGGCTCCGAAAATTAATCTTTATAGCACCCCACGTTTATGTTTGCCTCTTTGATCGAAGCGGGTTTTTTTCTTTTTTTCTTATTTTCACTTTATGTTCAATTTGTTCAATTTTTTCGGCGTTTCGATTAAAACTTTACTCACTGGACAAATGGTTCAGCTTCAAGTAAAGCTAATATAAGCCTGTCAAGTAAAAACTAAAAAACATTAATGTAAGGATGTTATTCGTTTGATGGTTTGGAGTTCTTTCTCGGTTCTGCGAATAAAACTTCTTTCGACTTTTCAATTCAACGTAGTTGTACATGCAAGCAGCCGTATAATATTCGAATCAAAACAAACAAAAAGTAACAATCGATAAAGAAAAATAAATAATGACAACGGGCGGGCGCTACGAAATTATCCTCTCGACAGATCCGATGAACCGATTAGAACGTCAAAGTTGTCATTCTGGCGGAAGGTAATTGCAGACCGGCATTCGGACCGAAAGAAGGAAATGTGACGGTCAGAAGGTCTATTAGTACGCCGACAAGCTTGAATTTAGGTGGTTACGTGTTCGAAGATAGGCGAAAATTGGCTCGTTCGCGAGTCGCTCTCGACAGTGGCGTGAAAATTGCATCGAATAAAATTGTCTTAAACTTTTCGACTCTCATATTCTTAGATTGGTAGAATCAATCTGATGTCTCATCATCATCTCATAATCATGGATTCATCGATGAGTGTTTCTGATTGTTAGAACTTGCTACTAATTTCAACAGTATATAGCGATTATTTTTCACGACGTTTTTTTGTGTATATACAATCGTCTCCAGGTGAAAACTGACAAAGTTCGAGAATGCAGTTATCACCTTACACATATTTTCAGGGTTTTAACTATTTATTGGGCAATGAAAGTCCGAACATCTGATTTTCAACCAGAAACAACAATATTCAGACCAAAATTTCTTATTTGTCAAAAATTTAACTCTAGATCATAGATTGTGATTTGACAGTTGTTTAGCGCCATGCCATTCTTCTTCAGACACCACAACAGCAAAATACTGCGCATGCTCTCAGAAGAACGAGAGTGTCATACGATAATTAAGAGAAATGTGATGCTGTAATCAAAGTAATGTAACATTGCATATGAGATATTTCTTATAGTCACATGAAAATTTGGCAACCCTATATAAGAAAACTAAATTTAAATCTAATGAGAGTTCAATTTATATAGGTTAATTGTCAGACCAGGCTGTTATCGCAACCATATGAACTCTTACAATAACAAAATCATCGCTAGAATAACAATATAACATTGTTGAAATAATAAGATCATATAGTTATACCAAAACAACCATTTGTTAACCTTGACGAGCCAACACTGGCTTAAGGTACCTCTGGGAGGTGTTTCATTCTGCAAATTAGAAGTCGCATTTGACGTTTATTTCGCAACAAACAAATCAAAAGTCGACTAATCGCTAACGAGGAGAGACACGGTTGCCTGGAAATGAATCATTGTGTAGTTGGTGGTCTCTCGTTATTATAGGTGTTGTTTTTTTTTTGTTTTCGATTGTGTGCGAATTGTTAATTTTGGATGATGCCATTCAAAAATTATTTGGGATAATTGCAAATTACTTGACGGTAGAGATATTGTCTGCTGTCTGCGTTCCAGTATCTATTACAGACTGCAAATTGTGTGTTATGTGTGAATAACTACATTTAAAATATGTTTGAGAATATATTATCTAATCTCTACCTTATATTCAAAATGCCATTCGATCACATTATGTATTGTCTTCTTGAACAACATCCCTTGCTGAAACGTGTCAGAATATATTTCCTATAAAGTGATTTCTGATGATAAATTCGAAAGTTATCAGGAAAATCTCCGTCAGGACATCAAACATGTGGTAAATATATGCAATAAACTGCAATTATTGAAATAACTGAAAACTCATCAAACACCTTATTATACAGTTCAAGTGACCTCCTAATAAATATTATGAAAACAGTTATTTCGTTCATAACCTAAGTGTAAAGATAAGAGCAAAGCTGTTTTACTTTTTTGTGAAGTAATTTTCATTATCCTGGCATCAATCAACTGATTTCAAATATATCCAGTACCCTTGAAAAAAACTCACCTATTCGTTCCAAGGCGTAGTTTTGGAGATTTTGCAGGGGTATATAAATTGAGAAGCAAATATTCAATTCAAAACGTTCAATTACATTCCATCATACATAATTTTACAAACTTGTCTTTTTAGATTTTCTCCGATGCCATTTGTGCTCATCCTAGCAACCTACATCAACGTAATCAACGTACGTTTCCTTCACTGAATCTATTATATAGTTTCTACTTTTTCACTACGTACTCACCACAAATATAACAAAATGTATTTGGATAATTTTTACAGCACCTTTTTGACGACGGCTTATGGATATTATTTATTAAGGAAATAAATATCAATACATTTTATAGGTAATCCACAATCGATACAAACCTGAACGTAGCTTCAAGATTTTAGCAGCTTCGTCTTGCAAGCTGATTAACTGAATTATAACATTGTATTTGCGGCACCAAACAAGAAAAAAATTGTAGACTTGTGTTATCATTGATCAACAACATACATTTTGGCGTATGGCAATAAACTTGATAAATTCGTGCCATTTAAATGCCTTTTCCTGTTATCCCACGAAGAAATCGAAACATCGAAGGTGGCTTCGGTGGCTTAGTGAGTCGAATTCCTTAACTTGTTCATTGACTCACAATAAAAACGTCGTTACAAAAAGAACCTGACACAATTCCGATAAAAATGCCACCTGAGTTATTGTACCTTTAGGGTCACCTTTGAAATACACCTCGTAGTAACTAGGAGCCGAATTCCTTTTTGCTTGTCACGTTCTCACCGTAAATATTCACCTTGGGTTTTTATTGTTCTTTTTTTTATCAAGAATGAGCTGCGTGGGTTCAACAACGAAAAATTTTGAGATAAGGTGAATTGCTTTCCAACAGCGATTCTTTGCTTTTTTTCTTCTTCAGGTGAATATGGATGATTTTGAAAATATTTCAACTGGAGAAAAGTTGAAGTAGCAAAAAAATATTCGTGACGTATATGTGTAGGTTTTCGAAGTTGATTTATTTGCATAATTATGTCTATAACATTAATAACAGTATTATGTACCATGCTATTACATCTAGAAAGTATATGATTATTGGTATAAGAGAACAGTAATTTGTCATCAAAATGAATCATGTTGAAAAAGTGGGTGAAACCGAAAGTATTTTCAACACATTGCTTCAAAGCTGAACTGGTTGAATAAACTAAGAAGAGAAAAAACATGTCACTTATGTCCTGAAACCCTGAGAACACTTTCACTTAATCGCTACACTTTTAGCTATCCAACGATTCGTATCGATACCTTTTAATTCCAAATCTCACTTAAATACGGTTTGGATACGTGTCGACAGTACATAATTCCACTATGAAACACATTTAATTAGGTCCGGCTGGTATATTCATAATGGTAAATACTGATAATTCATTGATTCTTTGCGTGCACGAAGATCGATTTATGTCTGATAATAATTGTGTCAACCTCCTTCGGACTATTTATTAGTCGATTTCTTAGAAGTGCTTTATGATTCTTCGTAATATGATGTATACCTGAAATGAGTACATTACAACACAAGCTGCGTAGTCTATGCATGAAGGGATTTAATGGGGTTATTCAAGTATAAATGTATAGTATAGTTCTTTCATCAAAAAATATACATCTTGATGTGACACAAGATACAATAAGTTAAAAATCCACTTTCTCAATGTTCAAATATTTCACGCAGATCAATGAAACAAATAAATTCATGTCTACCACCATATGTCTCTCTTCACTCTGTAATATTTACTCAATTTATCAAAAAAATATTTTTATGGAAAAGAGTAATCCTTCGACAACATGTAATTATAATCAGTTCATGCGAAGTGCATATAAAAAGTATAAAATGTATCTCGTTAGTCAAATTCATTCAACTTTTTTCTGTTAATTTTTTGAGGCGTTTTTCCTGAATGAACGCTGATGACGTAGCTCAAGTACGTGCTCAAGTGCGTACTGCAATCCCCGACAATTCCTGAAACGATCTCAAAATACAGTGCAATGGCCTGAAATTCCTCACAATTCTGTGCAATTCCTCTTTCACCAAAATTTCTCAGCAAAATACCCCTCGTTTTCACTATCAACCAAACTTGAAAATATTAAATGGAAGTTTCTCACTTTCGGATGGTTAAATCTCAAATGAACACCCTGTATAATTGCTAAAATATTAAACCTATTCAATATGTATATGGATGAAATATCAATTATTCTGCTTTGAAGAAGGGTATGATTCGCAGAACGAGCTCTCGACAATATTTAATATTCACATGCATGTCCAGATGATTTGAATACCGCAATATCCATAATATATTCATGCCTCCTTCAATAATCGAATATTTTGATTGAATAATTGAAATGCCTTCTTATTCGCACACACTATGGGTAATTGCAGTATATACTTGTTTATTTTTAGCAAGCAATAAGCGATTTGAGTCACGTAATTCCAATCCATGGATTATATTATGCAACTAACTCTATAGTGAATGCAATTATTACTATTGTAGCGAACTAAATTCGCCGTAGGTTGTTGTAAAAAACAAGGATGTAGTCCAAAATAAACAATTGGGTAAGCAGGTAGATAGATGATTATTTAATAATGATGATTATAAAAAATATACATTACGTTCTGCCACGTCTTGATAATAAATAAGACCGTATCATTTTGTTTTCGTGCGAGTAAAATATTATTCCAGAGGACTTGATATTTTTTTATTTTTTGTTCTGGGGTATTTTGAGTCACAAAATGTTTGCTAATTGTTTTTTGTATTTGTCGATGGATCAATATCTCCTCTACATTTTTTTTTCTAATTGTTTCAAATGATTCTCTGCAATACTTCTTATGAATAGTAGCTGCTCAAATGTAGTTTTTGATTTATTCAGTTCTTCTCTGTTTCCTCCTAAATGTTGTTTTTCGTCAATTATTTCATGTCAGTCTCTAGTTTTTAGTTCCTATGATATTGTTCCTGAAATCGACACCTCGCATAATTATTTTGGTCTTCATCTACATTTTTGGTCTTATTTATATCATCAGGTTTTCACTTGTGTAGATTCCCATAGAATTTCAATGTTTGCGCCTTGGCTATTTTCATTATTGTTATCATTATTTCATCTGTGTTGTTATTTTCATTTTAAATATTTCGTTTTCCTACTTCTATCATTAATTACTAGTCCCTTTTTTATTGTCTAGTTTTTTCAGGTATGTCGATGATTCGGTATTTTTCCCACATGTATGGTTTGGATTGCCTTATTCATTTAACAACATTGTGGGTGATCCATATCTTTGTATTGTATTGAAATTGTAGACTTTCTTTTTATTAACAATTACTACTATCCTTATACTTTCTTGATGTATTTCGTAATTTTTCCTCCACCTTGTTCAACTTTGTGAAGTTAGTCAAAAAGATTTTTTGAGGTTATAATTGTGAAAAGAGCACATGTTACTCGAATTTAACCTTCTGGAATCTAGATTCGGTAAAAAATCTGTGTTATAACTTACGAACCACACACGTCAGTATATAATCATTGAACCAACAACCCTACATTAGCTTCTGAACAGGGGAATCACGTACCTATACCGAGACACTCGTTGAACGTTTTTATTATATTATTATACTCTTTACCTTCCGCGTCGTACACGCAAATCTAGCGATATCGCCAAAGTTTACAGAACAAATATAAAGTTGCGGCATTCTCTCGGTTGTCTTTCATTGGAGTGTTAAAAGTTTCCCACCGCTTCCGATGAATGGCAGAAAAACTTACGTGACAGAATGTGGTTTGCCAATTGAATGCGACTTAGAGCAATGGGCCTTATTCATGAAGGGTGGTCCAGTCTATATCGACACGACTTCCAAATTATGGAAAGCGTTGAAGTAAAGGTTTTGTGAAACAACTATATCGGGCAGTCACCCATTTGATACTTATCGGATATTGCCATTGACGAATAAAATCAATGTCTATCCAACGGAGTGTAATCGCTGGTTTTTATATTTCAACATGTTCGAATTCACCAATTCCACGAATTTTATGATTATTGATTTGTTGATTATCAGAAACTCATATAACAATCATAATTCCTTCTGAAATATTAGTCATTCTTACGCAACCAGTTAATAAGGATCAATTTTTTAATTTGAATTACTTTTCCGAATTACTATTCTAACAACATTTCAAAGGATTGTATATTTATCATATGAACTGTGACATTTCAAATACATATGGTCAGGTATTAAATGAAAATGAATAGTTTCGTACAGGTATACGGCATAGAGGACATGTGGCAACTTCTATAATTTTATAGAGAACCAAATAAATAGACGGGCGTTACCAAGTATACTATGTTTGAAAACCGACAAAAAAAATACATAAAATCTTCGTCTTCTGTTACACCATGCTCTGATAGCAGAACAGAAAAATATGGCATAGTAAAACATTTATCGATCCGTAAGTTGAAAACGAACTACAGAAATTTGACTAGAACGAAATATTTATTGAAAGATTGTTTTGAACTAGTTCCACAAAATATATTCAATAATTCCACGTGAAAATATTGTTTTGATGAAATGCTATTCAAATTCTCACCAAATGCTTTCGTAACTTATAAATTATTATTAAATAAACCTAATAGCTTGATGAATATTTCCAAAATGATTAGTTGTGTTCATGAAAACGTTTCGAAATGCTTTAAAATATCTACAATATGATTCTGAAAACCGAATGCTTCTGTGATTTCAACTCGAAACTGTAGCATACCTCGTGACAAGTATTTGTGCGGAAACAAAGAAACTCCTTGTCTTAATATTTTTGTAGACTTTTGTCTTGTCAGTCTCGCACCTAATGTCTGTCCTCCGGAGCCCATTAATTTCACGGTGGCGCCCCACGCAAATGACGATTCTTTTTCTCTTCCACCTAGTCCATGTGCACTTGGTGTGATAAAGCCCCACGCGTACCATATGGTTTGTACGAGAATCCTTATTTGATAACTTATAACTCATATATCGAATGACATTGATAGTCTTAGTTGAGCCTAAAGCTCACAAAGCTTCGTGATCCTCAATTGTGTCTCGTTTAAATTTGGATGGTCTTTTTTTTTCATAAAACCCTGATGAAAGTTCTACAATTCCGAATGTATTCTATGAACAAATAAATGAAGCATGAATCATCTCCATTCCCAAATCATTGTTAATCGATATTACTATACATTTTTGTATGTGACAATTGCATCATGTGTAATTTGTTAAATAGTTACTAATGTAGCGAGTTGATTGATCTTGTAAAACAGGAGGCAGAAGTAGAATTGATTTGAGAGAATAACGAAATATTCTTGTAAATCAATAGATTTGTCTAGTAAAGGTTTCAAATTTGTTCACATACGTAAAGTCTTGAATACATGAAATTGAACACTTTCGTTGGATATGAAAACAAAACTGACAAATGACAATCACGATTACACGTTCTACCAGAGGCGAGTCTGAAAAACTCAACGCCTATTTTGTAACATAATTGAGGAATTCAAACCTAGAATTCAAATTGAGCTATCGAAACTGAAATATATAATAATTTTTGTGTAGACAACAATAATATCACTGTCAAATCGTCATTTTGTTGGTCCAAATGGCGCTCATGACAATCTCACTCCCGTTTATGTGTCAGTCATGCGGCATCATTTATAAGGCCGACGATCTTTGTGTTCAGCTACCACCATTGTAGCGAAATATTGAAAAAACCAGTGGTCATCTGGCGCAGTTTCTCTGTTAGTAAATCCATTGTGTGGCCCTACTCTAATGTTACTGTATAATGAAAAGATTTCACCAAAAAGGATCAATCGCATAATGCCTCGTATAGGGGGCGAGCTGATTCAGTTTTGGAGTTTATTGCTGATTTCGTTTTTAGTCGCAGGGTTATTTACGTTAAACGATACGGAATATTGTGGACAAACGGTTCAATTGTTCATTAGTTTTGATTTTGGAACATGAAGAGGAAAATTGAGGGCATTGAATTGTATTTTTGATATGGAACGCGCTGTATCGATAATTAATAAAAATAAAGTTGACCAGAAATATACCATGGAGGTCAAAATCAACAAAAAATATTTGCTCGTTTCGAAAGTATGTAGAAATTCGAAAGTGAATGACGGTTTTCAAATTCTCAAGTGTGATGAGAGTTTTCAGATATTCTTCGAATATTTCTACAAACCAACGCTATTTAAGTATATTCGTCCAAGTGCATGATACATCTCGAAAGAGACAAAATCTATTTTAGATTTCATATTCCGTTCACATGAAAAAATATTTGAACTGGAGATGAAATTGCACCACACTTCAGTTTAGTCTTTACTGAATTCGATATCAAATTCAAGTATATTCACAACGAGAAGATGAGCGAAAATTTTCAAATTTGTTTTCATTAAAAAAACATTTGTTTGTTGTATTAGACATATCACTCAATGAGATATCCTGATTCAGGAATTAGTTTAGTCTTGTTAAATGTCATTTTGAACGATAAAGAATACGAATTCAATTTTTGTATGCATATAGAACTTTATACAGCCTTCAAGAATAGTCATGAACATTTGATCAAACCGTTTATGAATGAACCTATTCAATTTAGGAAAAGTTATATATGTCGAAAAAATAACGATGCCTCACTCATTTTATTCTTCATTTATTGACGAACGATTCAAGTACGAAAGAATCGAGTTCTTCTTATGTTTAAATCATTCACTAATCCTGTACTAATTGATAATTCTTATGAAATCGGTATATTTGCTTGATATGCGGCCAAAAAAATCATCGAATTTCTAGAAATGTTGTAAAGTCATCGACATATGCGCTGCGAGGTACCCGCTCAGATGAAATATGAACCGAGATAAGTGGTGTTTGGTGTTGCTTTCGATTATGCCTTAAAAAAACGGCATGTGTTTGCCGAGACGGCAGGGCACGAGTCTGGCACGGTCTCTCGTTAACAGCAAGCAAGATGAAGGAAGGCCCCCGAGAAGCATCTGTTGTTACTTGTGCTCTTTCCGAAACTACACCTTACACCCCAGCCACATAAAATATATAAAAAAATACGTCGGCGAAATTAACTTTTCCTTCGTTTATTAGGTATAACCGAGAGTCAATTTATTCCGGAACCATATGTTCGGGTTTTTGGAATCGCACAAGCAAGGGCCCTTTTTATTTATAGGACGCTATTAGATGCGCCCCACAGCATATGCTCAGATATCAAATCCCCGAAAGTATCTGAATCTTCCATACTTGATATGCACATAATGGGCGTTTTAACATCGCCCGAAATCCCTGTTCGTTCACTCTCAATTTCAACAACTGTTCAGAGGTTTCATATGTGAATGTTAATTCTTAAGGGCGATGATTCTTGAAAGGAAATGAAAAAAATTCTTCAGTTAAGTCTGCAACAGCCTTATTTACAGAATGTTGAAATTTCAGGCAAGTTTCATTTAAAAAAATTGGATTCATTGTGATTTGAACAAACCAATAAATATTTCGACAAAAAATGGAATACTAACCTTCATCTTATGTTCGGTGAAAATACATTTACAGGGTGATGAAAATTACCTCCAAATGAATGAAACATGTAGAATGAGATATTGAAGAAGGCGATAGAAAAAAAAACGGAAAATTACTCAATATAACTAGGCTAAGTTGTTTTAAAGACGACCCGGAGTTGTTGACAGTTTTCACTTTTCGAAAAAATACAAAGAAATTTCCCATTTGTTGCGTACTATATATTTGAATAATAATTTGCATTCTCTCATTCAGTCTCTATATAATCAATTAACTGGTTATATCTTCCTTTGTAACATTTCGATCATTCATTCAATTATTAGACGGTATAACCAATCATAATGAATCGTAGAAACCATTTCTGATGGTCGATAAACACATAAGAGGAATTAGAGAAATGTATGTGGAACACTTGTTTCGATGTTCTACAATATTGGATATATTTATTTTTAGCATTCAAAAAATATGGGATATTTCAGCAAGAATGCCAATTTGCAGAGAAGAATTATATGCAGAACAATGTCGAAAAATGAATTTACTCTTGATATTGGAGCGAGTCTGTGTTCTCAAACAAATAAGATTCGAATTCTCCGCTAAAACGAAATCGTCGACATGAAAAGAATTGACCACACGTGTTGTTGAATTCGTTCTGCAAACATCCTGAACTCCATGACCTGCAAAACAAATATCGTTCGCTTTCTGCATTCAATTGTCGTCGGCCATTGTCGAAATATTTCACGGCGACCGAATCGGCATAATGGTTTCGTTCGTATCGAAGGGGTACCTGTCAATGTCATTCAAATACCGGTGAAATGACGTCCAGATTATCCTGCCCAACTCCCTTTAATCCGATCCGAGGACAATCGCGGGGCAGTGGGCTGTGGAAAATAACCCCTAATTATTCAATTTGGCCAAACCGACGTCAGGGGGAATTCGGACAAAGAGAGTTAGAGTGTAATCTGATTAGGAACGTATCTATGAATATCAGCTGGTTCAGTCTGTTATGCGGTGGAAGATACTGCAGATTTTTTATCGTTATCGCTTATATGACTTTTAATTTTTTATTAGGTAACCAGGTTTAAGTACTCTCAAGTAAGTGTATTATTACGGAGATTCATTAGCATAGAATATGCATTGAATTTTCAAAACATTGGTGAATGTATTCTTAACGGCCATGGGAACTTACCTTAAGAAGACAATCGAAATTATATTTCGTACACTTCACACTTTTCATTACATGATTCTTGATGCATTTCTACTTTGATTCAGTTTTTCATTATAATATTCACATATTTTCATATCATAATGGGAAAACTCAAATGTAGTATTATTCAAGTCATAATTGATCCTGAAGAGCGATATTCCTTGTACGATTTAAACAAAAATCTTTTTCCAGAGAGACTGCGGACCTATGGATTATTTAACGATTTTTTAAAAATCATCAAAATGTTATCGCCCTATATACAATCATTATTCAATTGAAAAAAAAACCCTGTATTGATTTCGCTATGTACCTACTAGGAAAGCAATTTACACTCATCAATATTGAATAATTGTATCCGATTGTTGATATCGTATAAAAAGTGAAGGGAGTTCAACTCCGAATTGTCTGCTGGCTATATCAAAATTCCACTAGCTATTTATGAATAATTATCCACGAATTTTCTCAATTACTGATATTGTTCTTGCCGAATTTCGAGCTGAGATAATTTGCGATCTACTTATTTCATTTTCGAATGAAAATTAGACGATCCAATCAGATCCAATTTTGTTCCTTGATTAGATTGACCAGGACAAGCCAGCGCTCTATCATTACGGA
Organism: Plagiodera versicolora; assembly: GCA_037013635.1. Taxonomy (NCBI): domain Eukaryota; kingdom Metazoa; phylum Arthropoda; class Insecta; order Coleoptera; family Chrysomelidae; genus Plagiodera; species Plagiodera versicolora. The sequence continues at coordinate 6,952,340 of CM072990.1, forward strand.
ATGATTTGTTGTGCCGCACTATTAACTAACCAAAAACGCTACCTGGCCCATGCCCATACTACTGCCCATCCCCCATGGGCGTGCAAACGGGGCACTTACCCAACAACACCGTCAACGAACATTTTCATTGATGAAGTTTGCACTTATATGTGCCCAAATTCAAATTGTTGCCTCTTATTTCTGCACGATTTTCAGTAATTTCTTACTCCATCAAATTTATAGCTTTGTTATCAACAGAATATGTGGATATGTGCTCAATATTGAATTTTTCTATTTTTAATACGCATATTTACTATCGATATTAATTGTTGATACATTGTTACAGCACAAAAGTCTACGTCATTGAGAGTGAGTTTCTACTATTCTGTGCAGTTTGCTATTGAAGATTTTGGATTTTTTGTTCCTTTGGAATCCGTGTGCAAATGAAGGGAGTCTAGGAAATATTCAAAAACATTTTGGGAACGATTTGAAGCGACAAGAAATTCAGTATCTCATAAGTTTTGGTATACAGGGTTTCACACAATACTATCACGTAAAATCTTAAATTGTCTATACAATACGCCACGATTCAGTATGGCACAATTAGTGAACCATTCGAACCGTAATTATGCGGTATTAGTGAGCAAATAATAAGAAAAAAAGTTAACAAGCGGTGATTCATTTTTGAAGTGTCAAAATAATATCGAACGTAAATATAACAAAAAGCCTCGATATCATCTAACGCATCACTAATAAATGGTACTTTTTCTGTTAACTTCACTCAGATGTATCAAATTTTTTGGAATACCATTTCTACCATATGAATCGTGAACATAGAAAAACTGCATACTATAGTCTTGCATTTTTGCTGCAATACACTTGACTTGCAGTCTGAGTCATTTGCTTTTCATCCTGATAATCCTAGTCAGGAAGTAATGAAACATGGAATAAATATACCGAAACACCAAATTTCGAACAAAATGAGTACAATTCCTGAAGAAGAATAAAAGGTAATTGAAAGACATTGGAAGTTGCCCAGAGAAAAGCGCCACTGTCCAATATTCGCTCCATCTTGCTTTGGAACTCTAGGAATGCAATTTGGGGGCGTCGATACACCCCGGGGCAGGCCCTGTTGATATATTGGTCGACAATTAATATGTAGATTAGGGTTTAATTCGGCCAATTAAGGGAACTGCTGAAAAATAATGAATCGTATCCACGTTTGTGCGTACGAGATGTTCTTTGGATGAAAATTAAATTGGGTCGGCGTTTCTTTTGTGATCACAAGATTTTGGTAGTGGATTCCTCTCTGGGAGCTTGGTTTGAGCTGTTCGTTCTTGGATATTTTACAGAATACAAAATCACTGAATCAAAGGATGAATAAAATAGAATTTGCATCGATTCCTAATAATATATGTCATTCCTGATTGAAATAATAGTTTAGGAACAAATGATGAAATATTTGAGGAAAACTAACTTGAACTTTTTTTTATATATATATATAAAACTTCTCACGAAAGGAGACATCGATGAAAGCTTCAAAATGGCAAGAGCAAGAATTGATGGGTCATATCAATAAATTTAATTTCGATAATATTAATAATGATAATGAGGATATCTTGAGAAGGACAACAAACTGAATATTTAGTGATTGAAACGTTTTCGATTTCGGATATACAAAACATATTTTTATGTAGCAGTGAAAATTCTTTGTATTAGTTGAGACAATATCAATGTATGAATAATAGTAGGTCCGAAACGACGCAATAAATATGAATACGTCTACAATTTACCCGCCCCGTTCATGAATGGAGTACTAAAATAGTGCGATTAGCAAGGTAGCTGAAAGTGGAAAGATAACATTTTTGATAAATGGCAATTCCAATTACGTTACCAAATTGATATTTACTATCACGAACTTCACTCTATAGTGAGCTCTAGTGATTTTTTAGAAGAAATAAGTGCAAATTACATGTTGGAAAGTTGAACGGAATAATTACAATTGTTTTCTGAAATTTGAAAAGTTTCAGTCAGTTCAACAATTTCATTCCATTAAATTTTATGAAGTAATAGGTACGTGTCACAATATTTCAGTTGCTATGAAATTATTCTATACAATGTTTCAGCATATCAGAATAAATCTGGGAGTTCTCTTTTTACATTCTCACAGTAGTAAGGAAATTTCGGAAGTAGTTCCGTGCATCCACTCTTTCTTTTTAATGAGTTTGGTATTGATTTTTGCTTTACGAAACTTGACTTCTGGAAGTAATAAGTTTTCGATTACTGCAATAATTTATAAATAGATTAACTCATCGAATAAAAGTGATATGGAAAATGTTGTAACACATCAGTGTGTAGTGTTGCCAATTCATGGAGCCGATATTTTCCATAACGATTCAACAAAAACACCACTACCAGATATAAAAGAAACGTTGATATAAGAATAAAATTAGGTATTTTGCTTAGTCTTTGGTGGAAACACTTAGTCACCAGGTATGACGTAACTGGGTGTCTGAAATAAATATAATACATTCTGATTAGTGTAGTTGTTACACACACTATTCATCAACTATTGTAATTGACAACCTTAAATAAATATAGGTACTCTTATTTAGTGGAAAATTACCGTTTTTTCAAATTCTTTTCGATATAGTAGTTCTAATGGAAATATTTGTTCTTTTCCAGATGCGTGTTCTTCACGCACGACGCCGAAACCACGTCCACCGGCGCCGACACCTCGTCCCAACATCACATTCCACACGTACGAATGTCCACCGACGTACGCCGCTTACTACTGCCTCAACGGGGCAACGTGCTTCACCGTCAAAATTGGCGATTCCCTTATGTATAATTGCGAGTAAGTATACGATTTACGGTTGATATGAGCATATGAAGTAATTGGCGATTTCAAGTAGGTACTGTAGAACGAAAGATGACGAGGGGTTTTTTCAACAACCTGTACGGTTCACTTTACTTATTTTTACCTATTTTCAGAAGCTTTCAAATTTGGGTGGATAATTGATGCAGTCATTTGTTTTTCCTGTGAAACTTTCCATAAAAATATAATAGATAGTTATTTTGGTATCTGGATTTTGTTAATAAACGAACAAAAAATTTATAACGCTAAAACTGTCGTTTTCTTTCAGACAATTAATTGTAATGGTTTCATCTAAGAATATTGTCAGTGTCTTAAGAATAAAAATGTATCTTCATAAAAGCTTATAATCTGGGAATATCAACATCTTTGTTGAAGATAATAAAAAGAAAACTATCGGTTACTATAGAACTATCACAACTTGTTGTCATCGCACCATTGGTAGTTTTTTATTTACGGTATCCATATATCTGCTTTAATTTATCTTTTTTTTTTCAGGTGTGCAGAGAGTTACGTAGGACCTAGATGCGAATACAAAGATCTAGATGGATCTTATTTACGTAAGTGTCTCTAAATATTGTAAAATTAAAAATTGGATTCATATAAATATTAGACATGATTATGTTAGGTGTCACCAAAATTGAAATTCGAGAGTTATAACAGCATGTCATAATTAAATTGATTCAACTCTCATCATCATAAAACAATCAAAATAATGATAATGAAATACACTGAAATATTACAACATAACAGATGCTAATTCATCAAATCAACAAAACACTCGACCGACAATTAATTATTTAATAATATTCATGAAACTAGTGCTCTCATAAGAATCATCAAATTTTTTGTGGTCTCGAAATCGCTCAGTCTCCACCATGATAAAATGATAACTATGAATATTTTTGAAAAATCAACAAACAAACCAACAGTTTTGATGAATTATTTTAGATTTGACCAATAAAGAAACTTGTAATATGACATCAAAACTTGTGATAATCTGGCATCTTTGTGAAGTTCTGTGAATTTCCATGCTAAGCTAGACGTTATATTTTGCACTTGTGGTATTAGAAGATCATAGCCATGAAAAAATTTCATAAGTGCATCTATATGACATTTGAACTTGACAAAATTTGCCATCTTTGTGAAGTGTTGTGATGTCAATTTCCATGCTAGACTAGACATTTGACAGATGATTAATTTTAGTTCATATCTGTTGCAGCGTCACAAAGGAGGTTTATGCTGGAAAAAGCCAGCATAGCTGGGGGGGCAACGATAGCCGTATTCTCGGTAGTGATATTGTGCGTGGTAGTGTACTTGCACTACAAACGTCGCCTGAAAGCGGCCCGAACGGGCTCGGACTGTGTCGATAGCGGTGTGGCGACGGCGGCCACCAAGACGCCGACATTCGGCACCAGGTGGCGGACCTGTCCGCAGGTGGATCCGCCCACCAGGGTGATATCCGTGGGCGTGGGAGTGCCGCAGCAGGATCGCGGCGACATGAAGCGCGGCAGCAAGGTGGAGCTGCACCAGGTCACGACGCTGCTGCCGCCTATCGAACACGAACCGTGACAGGTGTCAGATGCGTTAAGGCGGATACGCAAGTCGGTAGCGTCTTCTCAGCTCACTCGGTTCTAGTTGCCGTATTACTCGTATTTACCGTGTATATATAATGTATATACTATGTATATATCTCGAAAATGGTGTATATACCGTATATAAATTTTGTATATACAGGAAGAAAATTCCGAAGGGAAGAAAAAAAATTGGCAACATCTAGAATGGTGTAGTGGTAGCAGAAATTTTGATTCCGAGTCGAATACTGAAAAGAATATTCCAGCTCTGACCACAGACCGAATACCCTATAGACAGTTCACGACAATTCTAATCAATGAAGATGAAAATTAGCGCCACCTGCAGCTCGTTATCGTACTATATTGGTGCGAGAAATTCAAATATTGCTTCTGGTCACCTGATTCAAAGTTTGACATTAACTGTTCAAATTTAATCAAACAGTTAATTAGGTCAATTTTCTGAATTCCAAGTGTTGTGAGATATATAAACAGGAGGCACATTTGAATAAACAATAAATTCTCAATATTTTCTTTGCATGAAAAAAAAAACAATTTCAATACATTATACTTCATTAAAATTATATTTATACACTCACAATCAGAAACACAATACTATTTCAACAATGACTCTATAACACGTTCACAAACAAATGAAATCAAAACTTGAATGACTTCACAAAATATAATAAACTAAAGCATAGAACAGAAATCAATTTACACAGGCAGAGACCTCTGTATGGATTTATCAGTAAAACAGTTTCAAGGTCAGGTTATCTGCGTGAAACGGGTCTATAGGATATGTAGTGTGTGTTTCTGACTGAAACACCTAGTATGTATTCGATTATCTTGTGAGCTTTGAAGACGTGACGATGACGTGTTCTCGACCTGTGATGCGCATAGCTAGCAATTCCAAATACTGATTGATATTCGAATCGATAGTGATCGGCTTTAATCGTGCTTACTTCGACTAGTGGAACTATAGTGGACGAACCAAATGAAAATTGAACCTCGATTCGGAAACGAAGTGGGTAGCACTTTGTTATACGCAGCTTCGCTAATAACTTATTTTATTTTTATATACATACATACATACACCAGTGCAGCTTTTAGGATCTGCGGTCTGTCAATATTTTGGCACGAAAAATTTACCTCAATAAAAATGTTGGATTATGTAACATTGATGGATTTTATTTTTTTCTTTTCTTTTTCGAGCCGCCCGCTCGGGGTTGTGTCCGGGCGGGCGGGCGCGACTGAATTTTTAAAGATTCCGTTGAATGTGAAATTCGAAATAGCAACTAAATCATTACTTGCTAGCTATGACAATTTATAATGATTCATTGAAACAGTGAAATTTGTACAGCAAGTCTGATAAATATAAGTCTGAAAGTAAGTAATATAAGTTATTCGACATTGTAAATATGTACCTCGTCAGAGGTATTTTAATATATACAATTTTGTATAATATAGTTATGAATGTCTTGAACTGTGCAGATTGAATGGTTTTAAAAGAAGAAATTGTCATTTTTACTTTGTGTTGAAATATGTTCTACATTCCCGGATGTATTCGTTAAAACAAAGCCTCGCTAACACTTTGTTATTGTTAACTTGTTATACTTTTTGATTGTCGGTAAAGTCGATAAGTGCTCGAATAAAGTAGATCAAGTTCTTGTTATGATGATGTGATGGAACTGGAATTTTTGTGATTCTCGAGGAAAATATCGGCAACCTTTTTCTTGTATAAATTGTAGATATCCGATAATTATATTCCAATAATGAATGTTCTCTGCATTTCCTTATTATTGGCAATAATTATATACAGTAGTAATGAATATTTATAAGCACTTGGTTCCTAATTTATTGAAGTAACGTTTTGTATTATTTTAGAAAAACCAATTTCAATGAGTACCAAAGCTGCAAATGTCTGTTACTTCTATTGTATTTTAAATTATTCGAGTATTCTAATATAGCTTATATTTATTATCTTTCTCGCTCTGTTAAGACATTTGCCACTTTGGTACTTGGCCAATATTCAATTGCCAGTTACGAATGTAAAATAATTTATGCTCCAAACCAAAGCCGCAGTATTTTTTATGCAACACAAACACAATGAGAACAGTATATATTCGTGAATTTTTTGGAAACTCAAGAAGAACAATATGGTAAACTTGGATATTTTCTAATGTGCTGCATAAACTCTACCTTATCAGACTTCAAGTATTAATATCATTAATATATTAATAGTTATTTTTTTGTGTTGATTTGCTACACTACTACTTCAGTGTAGATCTTTTAAATTGGCGTCATTTTTATTTTGTCAAATACATGTATATATTTCAATGAACAAATGTTAGAATACTTATTTGTTTATTATTTTCACATATGTACTAAATTACAATAAAAAAATAAAATATTACACGAAATTTCTTTTCCTCGATTCATTGATTTTGACCTAACCTATTCTGATACTATTTTCTAAATGTTACGTTAGACTTTTTCACATGCTCATCAATTATCAATTTGTCGGGATATTGATGCTCTTATTGACGGAGGTCCATTTCAATTTTCTTCTTCAACTCTTTCCAAATATTCAATTAAAATAATAATAAAGCCAATGTGAAAACAGTATATTAAAGTATAAGTGTTTTTAAGACCAGATCCACGAATGAATACCTTACGCTATTTTTTTATTGGTGCCCCATTTTACGTTTGAATAAAGTTTTGCATTTGTCAGATCAATAATCAAAAATTTTACATTTAGACTTCACGTTTCTCGTTTTCTACGAGTTTAAATTAAAAAAGAAATGTAGAATATTAACACGAGGTAAATTCTGATGAATGACACCCACACGCATGCACCTATTGAGTAGGCAGCCACTGAACCGCTTTTTCCGGACTTTTCGCACATCCTACGGCATTGTCGTTCCATTTATTATACAGAGTTCTGTGTATCGTACTCGATTGTCAATGACAAGACATTGACCGTCATTGAAGAAAAAATTAAATAATGGATGTTTAAAAAACAATGTATTTGTACATTACATCATATATACATAATTTTCATGAAAGCATCATAATAGACCTTTTCAATTTTTCTTTTTGTTTCCGCTTTTTGTTACTTTTAGTTTTTTCCCTCGTCGCATCCCTAAACATTTGTATTCCTTCCGCTGCCTCTATTTCTTTCTGCAAGAACTTCATCCCGTAAAAGTTAAAACCAACCAAATCCTGTAAAAAACAAAGAATCAGATATGTGCAACATGACTTGGAAAGAACATTCAAACACACATAATTAATTGCGACAAAACAGTAGATTGAAATATATTAGATAACACTTACTCTCAGCTCCTTCACTCTCATGTGTCCCAATTTCTGCAGTTTTTCAAGCGTGGCCAACAATGCTTGATTGGCAACAATGGGGGCGTGATGTAGTTTCAGAAGGAACATCGATACTTTGCAGACCAGCTCAATGTTATCGCCTTTGGATGCCAACGCAGGCAATGCTTGCAACAATTCACATACCGATGAGAATGGTAAAATGAGCAGTGATTCTTCCAAGTCGCTGAAATATAGAAACATTACTCAGATAAACATAATATAGATTTTTTTTTCAGATATGATGTGACGAATTTGAAAGGGACAAATGAAGAAGAGTTGATGAAAACAAGTGTTGTATAGGTAAGGATATGCAAGCAAAGTCATATCGTGAGGTTAATGAACAAAAACTTCCAGGAAAAACGATACGATTCAATGCAACTCAATTTACCTGGCTCGTATCCTTTTGATGGTTTCCAAAAGGAAATCGTCCGGCGTTTTGGCATTGAAAGCCATCATGAGTGGAGGTGGAACAGGTGCTGGCAGCGGCTGACTCGAAGCAGCTTGCAACGCTTCATGCTCAGCAAGCTGCTCTCTGAATTTCTCGCAAACTTCCAAACACTCTAGTATACTTTCAGCCTGAAAAACAATCAAGTTGAGCGAACAATACCGACAAATCTACCACGCGATTACATACCCCTCTTTCGCTACCGATAGTTCTCCTTGTCGGTAGATTCAGCCCCGGCTGGCCAGGAATCTCGACTTGTTCAGTCGTCTCTTCTTCTTCTCTTTCCTGTTCTCGTTCATCTTCCAGGACAACGGTTTGCTCTGATTTTTCGTACAACCTCAAGACTCTATCGGCTCCGCACGACACGACGAACTGACCGTTCGGACTGACCGCCAAAGATCTTGATTCGCCCACGTGACCCTGACAAACGGTAGTTACACAATAGGTTTGTTCCAACACGTCTTAAAACCGTCACAATATGGTCACGCTCATGCGCAATTGATTTAATCTGTTCCAACCGAGAAGTGATCGTAATCTGACCATCATCTTTTTGTTCCAATCAAACTCGTGACCGTCCGCAGCATGGTTTCAGGACGGTAATTTCGGTACATGCTCAAAATTGAAAACTGTTTTGATTCATGAGTATTGAAATGCGCATTGAGAAACTATTTGCCAAAAGAATTATTCTTGAACAAAAAAACAATGACATGAATCTTGTAGAACGTGAGTAGCCAAAAACCGTCAATAAAACAGATCCAACCCTCGAATGTTTTTGTACCGTCACGAAACAGTTTCGAAACCATACAGAAATGTTTGTTGGAACACACTTTACAACAGCAGTTTTTAGTAACCATTCGGTATATCCACGTATCCCATAAACCTTTCATTATGGCATTCAGCATGAATCGTCAACTATTCGTTTAAGCGTACCTGAACATTTTTTTATGTGGGATTCTAGAATTATTAATATTCCAATATTCTGTATATTTTTTACAAACAGTGAACTAAAAGAAAACATACCATTGAGAGACCAACGGTTAATATTTTGTCAAGTTCGGAATGAGCCATTTTAAGTATTACTTACTTGTAAGGTTACAATCTTGTCAAAGCTGTCAGCATCCCACTCTTTGACTTTTCCATCTTTACCACAAGTGAAAAAATAGTGCGTTTTTGAAACAAACTGCAAACCTGTGACGGAATCGTCGTGAGCGAATAAGCTTTTGTGACAGTCGCCGAAATCCATTCCCCAAATTTTGACGTTTCTATCGGCGGAGCCAGTCGCTATCAAAGTGGAATCGGAAGAGATATCCATGCATAGCACGGGGAGTTTGTGGCCATACAGAGAAAGATAAAACTGAAAGAATATGAAGCAGATATAAGATAACTGAATATCATAATATGACATAAGACATAACTGATATAAATAAATAAGAGATATTTGTGACAGTTAATAAAAACATGCATTGTTGTCGCCCTTCTTTTTCAGTGATTCTTTCAAGTTATTATTCTCAAAAATTCTGATTGTCAATGATTTGTGTCATACCATATTGTGGTAAATGCACCAAAGTGTTGACACTGCCGAATAATTTCAACTATCTCCTTTGGATAGACAATATCTTGAATCATTATGTAATCAAGAGATAATTTTTGATAACTTATAGAAGGATACAATTCTAAAAACACATAGGCACAACAAAATTCTAATATTATTGAATCCAATATATAACGACCAGACTCATTTAAAATTTTTCAAATTCGAAATATGTCCACAGTTTCATTGAACTTTCGAATGATCTTGTTGATACATAAGAGAATGAATATAACGTGAAAACAATTTTACCTTCAATGTGTCAAGGAAGAAAATTTTCACCGTAGAATCCAGTAATGCACAGGCTATGAATTTTCCATTAGGGGATAATTTGACACAGAGAACAGAATCTTCCAGTTGCAGTGTTCTGGTGTGAATCAGCGATAATACCTTAGCTTTTGATTCACTCTTTTCATCGACTATCAACTCAAATTGCCAAAATTTCACAGTTTTGTCACCTCCCCCAGTAACACAACCTCTCTGAAAAAATAAAAACCGTTGAATAATTTTGAAGGAACACTTTTTTTTCACCAACTCACCAAATCAGTTGATAATGTTACTGTCCATAATTCTGTGGAGTGTGCTGGAATTTCTTCTAATATATCTCCCGAGGCAATATCAATAATCAAGAGATTGCCATTTTTCAGTCCTGCTAAAACGTGGCGATCACCAGGAGCAAAAGTAGTGCACAATACATAACTGAAAATAAACAAAGGGTCATTTCATTGTCATTCCACTGAGTGAAACATAAAATTGAATTGAATGAAGGAATACACCAACTATATTATTTGACATTGAGACAGTTCATTTCCCATTTCAAATTCCAAATTTGAACAGATGAGAGAAATAGTCAGTATCATTTGTTACCAACCAGCATATTAATAAAGAAGTTGATGTAAACTTTTTCTGTTGAATTACATACTGTCTGGAATTTTTTGAATTTTATTGATGACTTCTATTGAGTATTGTGATGTTCTCATCTGATGGATTCTATATCTCACCAACAGATTATGGAAAATGGTCATCATTCCATGAGGTTCACATGTTAATCGATACTCACTCAGTAGTCACTGTTCTCAGACAAGTTTGAGAAGGTCGATTCCACAGCTTCACAGATTCTCCACTTCCCGAAACAATAGCCAAATTATCGCTACTGAAAGAAACAGCTCTAACTTCGCTATGGTGTCCTTGAGTGACAATAGATCTCAAACATTTTGACTCACATTCCTTGGAAAATGATTGGACACTATAGAGTTCAACTGTGTTATTTGCTAGACTGAGGGCAACTCTCACTTCACCACCATTGCCAAGAACAAGATGGAAAGATTTTGGTTTGTCAGTTGTCTTGATGGGTTGCAGTCTCTTGACTTCGTCTCTCAAACTCAACTGCAAAGTGTCAGGTTTATCACTGATCATGTTTTCATCAGTTTCCATTTTCTCTTGACTCCTGCAAAGAAGAAAAGAGTTAATTCAGTCTATCGTGGAGATTTTCTCCAGTAGTTTCAAACTATTTAGAATAATTCAGAATACACTTTCTGGAGTACAGAATTTATTGAGAATTTTGATATTTCTACTTATAGATTTCCCATTTCAATTCAGCAACAAAAATGCACAATATATCAATCCCATTAATTTAGGCTAAACTAATCTGTTCAAGATCTCCAAGACTCACCTGATTTTCTTTCTCTCTTTCTTCAGTCTTTTATTCAGGCGTGTTTTAGCTTCCTCATCAGAATAGAACTGAAAAAGTTCTATCTGCATGTCCGTGCCATGACAGCCTAATATTTGTCCACTAGCATCACTATACATTGATATAACTCTGCCTCTTCCTCCTCTTAATAAAGCACCTGCTTTGAAACATTGCAAGGGGTGCTGAAAATTGAACACAATAATTTCAAACACTACTGAGACCACATGAATGAACTTACTGTTGAATCATCTGAATCTTCCAGTGAACTTAGAGTAAGTGCTGTTGATAAGTTTTCAATTATATTTGTTTGATTGCTATCTGGGTCTCTTTGGGATAACTTCCATACCCTCAACTCAGCATCACCACATCCTGTCACTAGATACTGATCACTTTTCATCAACGCCAAAGCCCAAACCTAAAACACAACTTTGAAATTCTTCTTCTTTTCATCCACTGATGATTTACCTCTGTGTGATGACCAGTAAGTGTTTTGAAACAATGCTGAGTATCCAGATCCCAGAATTTCACAAAAGTGTCTTTGGAACCAGATATTAATATATTATATTGTTTCATAAACTGTATTTGGGTAATTGCACCTCTATGTCCTGATAATCTACACAGTCCAACTTCTGCAACAGTATCCCATAAAATGATGTCTGTATCCTGGAACCACGAAATAAAGTTTGACATGGTCTACTTTGATTGGAATTGTTCCTACCTTAGAACCAGATGCAAGTTTATGACCAAAGCTATCATAGACTAAAGTCGTTACATCTGATTTGTGACCACAAAAGGTACTAATAACCTCAGCAGACTTCAAATCATATACTTGCACTGTGCCATCAGAATAACCTGCTGCTAAGTGTCTTTTATTTGGGCTGGCACATATAACTGTGACAACTGCTTTTTCTCCAGGTAACACTTGTGCCTTGAATTGAGAATTTCTTCTTATAAATACTAATTTTAAATAAAGACAATATCATACCTTTTCTCCTAGTCTGAGATCCCATATGATTATATGTTCACAAGCCCCTACTGCAACAAATCTACCTTCCTGTCCTTCCAAAGTTACGAATTCCACATTGCAACTTTGACTAGCTATAATATTGAAATTACCCGCTGGCACATAACGTAAATACTGTTTGGTTAAGCCCATTCTGTTAGTATGCTAGTGACATTACTAGTATTTCGATTGAATATAAGAGAAGTTTTCAGAAAGACTAATTCACGTTTTTAAATAGGGCATTCCAACGACCTGTCAAAACAAATTCAATATGGTGGGAGTAGGCACACAATGCTTTGTTTACATATTGTTATGTTATAAATTGATCTAAAAGTTGTGAGATTTTTGTTTTCGTGACTGCATCAAATGATTTTTCATATTGTTTAGAGCTTATTAGTGGTATTCTCACTAAAAAATGCCTGTTACATGCCTTTTAGGGTGCGTTCCATTAAGCGCTCACAACGCCCAAAACGCACCCTTAGTCAACTGGGGAAGTCGTTCCAAGGATGATGTAAAATTCTTTTTAGTGCCTGTGGTTTTAACACAGAGTATATGTGGTTTTAAGCCACAGGTTTCTAACGGATAAAAACGAATTGTCTGAAAGGCTATGGATAGCAGCAATTAAAAGGGACGATTTTACTGAATCGATACTAAAGAATCAGAGAGTCTGCAGTAAACATTTTATAACTTTTATTGTATTTACATTGTACATTTTATTCAGCTGCAAATAAAAGTGCACCCACATGACTGCAAACTTCACTGTGTCCAGCCATTCATGGGCAATGTGCTGTTAATACTTTCATCTTTGGCCATGATGCACCAAACGACAATGGTTTCTCATTTCCTCTCTGAGAATGTTTGACCTAAAAAAATTGCTGAATAAACAAAAGTCAATAGAAATGAACAAACCTTACCTTTCCCACTACAATGTAGAAACCATTCACCACTTTTGTCCCCACATTCACAACAAAGCCTGACTCAAAATACTTGAATGAATGCAAGCTTTTGTTGGCCTTCATTTGTTCTTTGGTGTAATAGCTAAGGGTTAGCACTATAAATACGAAACAATATCTATATTTGTAATAGGTGGAATTCCATGAATTGAACTATCCAATTCCTGGATGTTCAATGTAAAAGGGTCTACATCATTTATTATCTTCAGCTTCATTCGGTATCTGTAAATAAACATTCCACTTTACATATGGGAAACAAAATGTGTAAACAAAAAACAAATTGGGTTTTCAGCTTACCTTTCACCAATATCTGGATTTTCCAACAATAATGTCCTTAAATATACACTCTGCATCTTAAAACTTCTATCATCAACAACAAACTCACACAACTTCGGAAATAATGCCATAATGACGTCACTTCAAACAGCTGTGTGCCTACTCTCGCCATATTGAATGTCACGTGATTTGGAATGCCTAATTTCCTGTAGATTCACTTAAAACTAACCTCACTTTACATAAAATAATATTGTTTCTTCTTTTTATATGAAGTATGTTTCATACGTATACTGTTATAAATGCCATAGCTCTATTAGTTCTGCACTTCAACTATATACCACTGAACTACATTTACACCGAAAAATCATTTCCACAACGTTGTACTGAACTACTTTTTGTGTAATACCTTTATTACACAACCTTAACGTATGACATTTTCATGAAAAGGGTAATATAAATTTATTTCTGATAATACTACTGGATTGAAAACAGAAAATATTGATAGGGTTTTGAAAAGAGTTCATATATTTATATGTGAGTCTCGGATTATCATGTACAGAAATCCTATTGATCTAATCTATGATGAAATTTTTCTAGATGGGCACAGGAATTGGCAATTTGATTAAGAGGTACTGCTTGGTGGTCTCATTTCCTGTTATCGTAGTGAGCTGCATTTACGCAGATTATTCAAGAACACAACTCTACAAAGCCAAATTAAGAAGGGATCAAAATGTTTCCAATTTTTCCTAAAGGTATAGCATGGGGTGTCCTGCCAGCTATAGGTTATGCTATTGGATGGTACTTGGATAGAAAAGAAACTGAACGACTTACACTTTTCCGAGATAAGAGTGCTTTATATGGTAGAGTTCTCAAGGAAGGAGAAAAGCCAACTTGGCCTTGAAGGAAATATGTGAATTAAATAATATTAAGCATTGATTTGTGTTATCTATCCTTTGATGTAGTACCCATATTAATAAAGTTCTTAATAGTATATTATACTGATTGGAAATGAAATAGAAATTGAAAAAGACCCTTTTATTGCACATAACTCAGATTGAGATAGAATTGTAATAAAATGAAAAATAGGTAATTATGTCAACATGGAATGTTTGATATTAAAAATCATTTCCTAAACTTCTACTAGAAAAATAAGATACTATCCAATAAATGAGATTTTGATGGTGATGAAAGAATAATTTCACATAAATAAAATTCTTTGACATAATAAATCATACATTCAACATAGATTCTAAAAGTAATACTGATCGAATATCACACTGGGGTAGTTAAACCAATCTCACCAGGAAATACAATTCACTTGAAAATATTTACTAAAATATTGTTTGTACTTTCGACATTTGAGCAAAGGTGAGATTATTGAATTCTCAGTACTTGCCCATTTAGAACAATGAGACCTAAATAACTGCTACAAATATGTATGCTTTACTTCACCATTCATATTTTCTTTATCAATATTCATCAATCTCAATAATTGGAAAGCATATTTCTTGTTCTCATCTGTCCATTTTGAAGTTTTAGACTGGCTCTCCAATTTTATATTACTTGCATTTTCATAGGCATCAATTGTTTTTGGGAAATACTGTTTACACTTTCTATTAGTTGTGTTTGTGTCAACACTTGCACTATCTTCAGAACATGTCAGCCACTCAGATTTGCTAGCAGCTTCAAGGTATCTGTTTTTATCAGATTTTGATGATCTGATACTCCTTCTCTTATTGGAATCAATGTCTTTGAGAGGACTGTAACCTTTGAAACGAATTCTTTTCTCAGATAGAGTTCTTGTGAAGGGAGCAGGTTTAACGATTGCATTCACATTGAGTTTTTTACTAGTAGGACATATAACAGAATCCACACAACTCACATAAGTAGAATCCAGATTTTCAATAGGTGGTTGGTATTTTTCAGAAATATCAGAATTTGAATTCCTACTTTTAGAATCACGGCAACGTTTGAGATATAATTCAGCTCTGTGAAGCTTCTCTTGAACTGTTTTTTCCATGAGGGCAATTCTTTTCTCTTTATTTGCCAACCTGTGTTCTCTCTCATTGAGATTTTGCTCTTTAATTTGTAAAGCTACCTCCTTTTTTTTGAGTTTTTCTAGTTTGGCTTTGAGGTGTTTTTTCTCCTCCAGACAACTTCCTGAGCATGATGAAGATGTTTGAGATGATATGGAACTTTTATCATTATCAACAAAACATTGTGTTTTATTCCATTGTTGAGATTTCAGAAGTATAGTGGAATGACAAAGTATTTTGTCAACATTTCTTTGCAACTCCTCAGTATCTAACAGCAAGCTAGATATAAAATTCATTAATTCTTTTGAATATGTATATTTCAAATTCTGCAAGTCTATATCTAGAATATCTTTCTTCATATTATTATAACTAAGGGAACATATTTGATATAATAGAGCACCTAGAGAAAACATTTTGTGTCTCTTATGTTTACCATTGTTGAGTGCTTCGAAGTTGAACAATTTAACATTGAAATCATCATCGAAATATATATCTGTTAATTGGAATTCCCCTTCATAGTTTTCCATAGTTTTTATGGAAAATGCTATTTGATACACTATTCTACATATGAAGTCTTCTGTGAAATGCTTCTGATCATTTAAGCACATTTCCACAAGATTATGCAATGAACCATTGCTCCAGAACTTGCTCACAATATACAATAAATTAACATCTTTCTGTTTGAAGTAATCATAAAATTCTAAAAGATGAGGATGTTGTGAACTCTTTCTCCTTTCCAGCCTTTCCTCTAAATCTTCCAAGTCAGCTTTGTTTAATTGTTTATAATCAAAAATGTTCCATACATAAATTTCATCAGTGTATTTCTGTTTCACCTTGTATGTTTTGAAAGGAGCTTGTTTGCTAATAGTGTTCAGTATCTCATAATCCTTCACTGACATCTGAAAAGTAAATAATAATACAGGAACTTTATTGAACTGAAACAAATTCAATTCAACAGGCTATTGACCGAAATCCTTCTGCCTATCGTTACAAATAATATATGTATATTAATGTTTTTGTGATGAAAAGTAAATTGAATGATAAAATAAAATGAACTTTGATTTCATGAATTTCATGTGCTCAATTTTTCAATATCTTTCGATACTCACCTTAGGAGTGTGAAGATACTGTGTAACAAACAGTAACAAACTTTTGTGATTAACGGTCCATTCGAAGTTCAAACACAAACAGTAACACTTTAATATTTCGACTTTTGACAAATTATGAATTAACCATTTCTATGGTTTATTGTCCATTGTATCTGATACAGTTCATATGGCCCATAGTGCAATATTTACATAGCTTTTGTAGGTTATAGCCAGTAATATGATGATTAGTTATAAAGTTTTTTCATTTATTTCACATATACGACAGATAGGAAATTAAAATCTCTGACCTCGAAAATCTTTCTCATCTCCTTTGTGGTGGAATAATCATAGATTGCTGCACAGCTGATTGAGGTGTAGATTAGGTTAGAAATGTTAGTATACTGATAAAGATAGACTGATAGAGAACTTCATGTCAACAACAAAGATAGTAGTGTAGAAAATGGCAGAAGTAGGGCCAACAGAGTATGATTGTTTAGAAATTAAGACACGTAGTATAGAACAAACCTTGTTACCCCTTATTAAACAGGTAAATTGTGTGCTAGTTTATTGAAAAGTTGCAAATTCGTGTTTTAACAAGCATGTTCTTAGATATTTTAATTGCTATGTGGGTGTGCCACGATCGTATACATAGGTCTTGCAACTCGGGTGGTGGGGGGTGACCCAAACATTGAGGAAATTTTCGTGGTTCTCATATTTCGCCACCTGCAGCGCTGTCCTCTATTGTCACTTTGTCAGCCAATCACAAATCAGATCCGATCAGCTTTTTGAAAGTAAGAATGATTTTTATTTATTCGAGAGAATTTCGGAAGATATAATATTTCTGTCATTGATTTTATTTACTATTCAAGTCCTAATCGTTTGTTTTGTTGTCAAAGATTAATCACGTGATTATACCCCTATGTCCTCCTAGCGGATAATTATGGAAACATTTTCTTCAAAACTGGTGCCACCCCCCACCACTCAAAAATGCCGTAGATTCCAGACCTTATGTATTAGACCGTGGGGTGTGCATTCTGATAACCTACAGATATTTAATTTGAAGTCGGAAGTGGGTTTTTTTCCAGCTGTTAATTTTTTTACGCAATATTTATAATTTCAAATGTTTTGTGTGTACTCATGTAATTCGAATTCGATAATATCATTGGCTAAACAACGCTTTTTGAAATAATTCACGATTAAGCCCAACTCTATCTCAAGACAGATTACTATCAAAGAAACGAATCATGATGCATTAATTCTCATAATTGAAAATGCAGTAATTTTCAAATGATTCAGGTTACGTCATCAAGTTCATATGTTTTGGATCTAACTACATAAGAACAGAGTAAACTAAAATCGAAATCGTCGAAATATAGATCGCATAACTACGAAATTTCATTTTCATAAATTGTTGTAGAATTATCTGAAGACATATCCCACTCACTGCATTATTTTGTTTATTTCATCCTAATTATTTGTTGTTTTGCTTCATTGAAGATTGAATTTGTATTAAATAAATGTATCTCTATGCTTTGCTTTTTTATTTTTGAACATTTGACGAATCATGAGAAAGGAGAATGAAGAAAACATTCACTGTTTCCTTAATTTGTAATTGGTGAACAATATACAAAAATTGTAATGTTTTTTTCTGATAACTTGGTAGATTTTTTCTTCAATCCTGTTTCAAACCAACCTCTCCAATGGCATCGAATTTGAATGAAAACATATCAAATACACCGCTCCATAGATTTGCTCTTATAAATATCACAAAAGTAAAGGATACCTAATGAAAATAATTCCTGATGAGAATACGCCTCTACAGTTATTATTGAAATAGTCTCGGCGGTAGTTCTTTCTTCTTAGCAGATAATGATATGGAAAATGGTAAAAAGGATTCTGGAATACCAGAAACAATGCAGACTCTAAACGGAAACTGTGTGCCATTTCGATTGTCATACAGTTGAATGTATTGCGGTAGGATGTATGAAAGAGAAGCTCACTATATTAAAAACCAGAAGCCATTTCCCAGATTTTTCCATAATTCTTCGAATTTCCTCAGTTCGAGTATACCTCAATTCATGCTTTCTAAAAGTTGTTTGTTGGTAAATTAGGTTGGCAGAGCTTTCTCACCACACTAAAGTTATCTATATAGTAGTATTGAAGCTCTTTCAAACTTTCTGTTCGCAAGTTTCTGAATGGGTCATAATGGGAAACAATGCAATTCTACCAAAATGGTGTCGAATTTTGGGAAACATAACAGTATATTGAAGGTATTTCACTGCCTCTAATAGAACGAAATATTGCAAGTATCTAACCTGAAATGAAGTCAGTAAAGCGAAGATAATATTCTCGATAGAAATATTCTCGGAAAGGTCAATTTGCACTCAGATTGAGCTCTTTAAAGAGCAAAATTTTAATGTGAAAAATATGGTTACGTATTCGGAAAAAATATCTCTAGAATAGTCACAAATCTATTGGAGTAACAAGAAACTGAGTGTTTTGTGATTCTATATAATAGGTTATTATTTTCGGTTTCAATGAATCACAATACTGTAGGTTAATTATTTTCCAAAGTATGTTCCTAATTTGAGATATGATATAATTTATCATATTTTGTTTGGAATATGTTCAAGAAACATCAAGTGATTCAATAAATGATTCGATTGTTTTTCTAGTATCAGTAGGTTCCTTATTTTTCATTCATTTGAATGTATCTTAAATGGCCAGGAACAACTTGATACCTGATACGCGTGATATGTATTCGTCCATATTATAGAGTAGGAATTAGAATATAAATTATTATAAACATTGATCATTTTCTTAAGAATGGGAACTGAAAAGCATCCATGAATTCAATATTGAATTTGAAGTTTTGGATAGCGCTTGCGAAATATTTTACTGATTGAAATATACTCAATAGATGCGGGAGTATATAAATTCTGGAAATAATAATGTCGATTGCAATTGATATTTCGTATAAACTAGATCATGTAATTGAAAATGGAATACATATATACAAATGTGATCGAATACGAATCACTATAAACAAGTATAATATCATATACACTGAGCGACAAAAACCTTGATTGCCTCCACTTACTTCCTGTTTTCGCACGACTTCCGGCTTACCCGAATATTTTTCGAACGCGACTTCGAAAACCTGTTCGCTTCCACACAAACCCGCGTATTCTACCGTACAAGCCGTGCCATCGGGGCAGTTGGAGCACGGCTCTCCAATTTTATATACAGGGTAACCGGGAATATTACCCATCGGCCCGTAATTGCAAATGAAATGTTCCCTGTACGAGGTGTTCAACCCTCTGCCATTTTCTAGAGCCACTCTGGCACATCCAATCTGGTAGGTGTCTGCCCAGATGAGTTGGGTGTATTGACTTAGGGCTTTGGATGACCTAGAGGGACGTTTCAGGATGAAATTGTGGGAAAGTTACGGAAAGGTAACCATTTTTCAAGAAGATAACGATATATAAAGTGTGGCATCTAAGGATAGGAAAATATCAGCAACATCTGATTCAACCAGAAATGCATATGGTTTGAATCTTTTTTTAATGAAAACCCCTGAAATTTCCAAGAGATACGTTGCGTGACTAATTCTGTGTATGGAGTAGGTAAGGAGTATACAAGGTGATTTACATAACTGATTCATTAGGTGTTCATGGAAAACTGAAATAGATACAAACTTGAAACTTTAATGGTAGCTTCAACTCAATATGACTTTGGACAATATGTTTTTCCTAAAATATTTTCAAGACGCTGTTACTTGCGGTTAAACCGGAAGTGATATCAACTTTGTTTTTTTTTCAAATAAAACACCCTGTTTATTCTCACCCTTTCAAATTTTACGTAGAATTCTTGAACCTTTTGCATTATGAATCGAGAACTGTCATTTTTTCGAAATATTTTGACAAATGGACTGACTAACTATAATGTCTGTATCATCTACAATTTTTATGATGAAAAATTTGAATTTGAGATTGGAATGGAGATTGATCTCCGTATGCACATCAATGAGATAGTATCCTATCCTGTACCCTTAACAGTGTTCCAGAATAATCACCAGGGTGGAAATTTCAAATGTCAACAACTTATTTAAAATGGAAAGACCATACAATTTTCAAAATGTTTACCGCATAATTTTATTTTATATCGATTTGTATATGACCATACCAGATTGTTAAAATGGGTATTCTTAATATTATCAAAAATGCGGAAATACTGCTTTTATTCGTCTCATGTGTATTATCACAAGTGTACTTTGGAGGGTTCTGAACTTCATATCTGTCAAATAATATAAACATCTATTACATGACTCAGCTTTATACAAAATGTTCCCCATTTAAATAATATAATTTCCCATACACGTTTCAATTGCTTTTTGATGTAATGATATCGCTATAATGATATAAACGCTAGAAATAAGTTTGCTAATGCTTTCAAATAGAAAACTGTTGTCAAACAGAATTAAATGAGTCGCAGTAGATCTACGAGCTTTTTTTTTAACTGAACTCTCTTTATGTCCTTTTTTGTATAAGTGACACCACTCACTTGATGCTATAACGTGCGATTCCGTCCTTCGCAAACCAATCAACATTGTTGTACCAGTCGATGATAAATGACATATCACTGTTCAGTGTAGAACTGCCTTTAGCGATGTTCTGGCCAACTGGATATTTGTTCGAGTCACGACAGATGTCATTTGCAAAAATGCATTGGGCCGCCCATCTGTTTGCTATCAACGCCAACTCTTGATCCCACTGTAGAATTCTCATATTCGAAGCTGGTGGTTGTGGTCCTGGGTTTCCCCTTTTCTCCCAACCCATTGCGATCTGAGAGTAAATGTTATATTTGTTCATTTTGAAGTTATGAGAGTTCGGAAGAAAGTTCAATGATGAGATCCAGTAGACAGAAATATGATTATGACTACTTGTTGACTCACTCTATTCCTCAAGGTATTGTGGACGTCCACTAATGCATCAATCTCTTCTACGCTGAAGGGTATTTCCAAGAAACCTTTTCAGAAGATATTTTCAAAAAAAATTGACTTTTTACCATTCCATCATCATTATTGTAGGTACATATCCATGTTGAAATATCATTTATTTTATAATAATAAATGAAAACATAAATCTGTTACTGAAATTTTCCCAAATCAGAATGACACCACGACAAAGGTACAAAGCGAAATGAATTAGAATATCTGGTGATCTTTCACTTTCCAAAATTATTGAAATTATATGAACTCATATGATTGCTAGCTGCTATGATATTTAATGAAATTCAACTCCACGTATACATCGTGAACTTTAGGCTTAAACACAGCTGGAAAGGTGCTTTCTGCCTTATATACAGGGTGAGTTGAAAATATGTACAGAGCTTCCTGACGATCATAGTACATTGGAGAGGATTATAGTTTGATGAAAAAATAAAGCTTGGCCTCATGACCATGATAATTTAGAAGGCCATCACCATTTCTTTCCTGAATTTGACGTAATGTCAACAACACTGTTGTAGTTGGTTTCTTTGTGTGATTTTTCTGCGATTTTCAACCGAGATTTTGAGGAATTGTAGGATTGGAAGGATATATCTTTTTTTGTATGCTTTTCGGGCTATAAGTTCATTCATCAAATTAAACTTTTTTCAATGTACATCATCCTCAGAAAGCTTGGTACACAATTTTGACTTACCACAGCGAAATGTTTCTATAAAATATTAGATAAAAATGTATGACGTATTCTTGATATTTTTTTTTGTTTCTGAAATTAGAAAGTTGGTAGTGACTAGGAATGCTTACTCTTGAACAAACTTCAGTTCACTACTTGGAACTTATTTTATTTGGAACCCGATTGAGAATTTTTTAAGAGAACACTATGAAATTACCAACCTTTGCACGAAGGACCGATTACTCCTTCCTTATAAATGCACATGGTGTGTTTTCCGCAAATCTTCCCAAGAGTTTTCTTCGAAGTATTTATGCAACAAATTCTACAGTAGGAATTGTCTGGTGAAACCAGATTCGTCAAATTTTTGTACCACGTTCGGGTTTTATTCAGCGTTAAGTGTCTTTCAGAATCATCAATCTGCGAACCTTCTATTACATCAAAATGGGAGACTAGCAGAAGGAACAGGGAAAACTTCATATTCCAAAATAAAACTGTCATAATTTTGACATGTCCACTCGAATTCCAAGGGATGGGTAGGGTACGGTCACAGACTTACATAGAGGTCTGGAAACTGGTAGGGTGAATTAGGTGGAAATTTTGGAGGTTCTCGTTTTTCGCCGTTATCCGATCACAAATCAGATCTTATCAGCTATGTGAAAATATGGATGTTTTTTGATTTATTTCAGAGAATTTTGCAAAATTTTAATATTCATATCTGTCACTGATTTTATTCACCATTTAAGTTCTAAACGTTTGTTTTGTTTACAATACGAACTGTCAAAGATTAATCACGTCATCATACCCCTAGACACATACACTCCTAGCGGACAAGTTTGGCGAATTATTCTTCAAAAATGGTGACCACTTTCCACCGCTCAAAAGTTCAGTAATTTCCAGACCTGTGTGTACGACACTGTGCACGCTGGGTCTGGTTGGATGAAGGTTTAAAAAATCTATTTACATGTGATGAATTAATACATATGTTTCGTTAATTGTGATTTCGCCAAATGCGAAGAGGATAACGACTGGAGGACTAACCTAATTGGCCAGAACTCTCCACAGACCTTTTGAAGGTAATCAAACGAGTTTAGTGAATTAGTCTTTAGAGATCACAACGAGATGAATCCCTAGCAAAACCAGACGTAGATAAACCACAACTGCTTCCTCGACCCTCACATCTTGAGGTTTTTGCACGGCAGACAGAAACTAATAGTGGAGCAAACCTTTTTGATTACGTCAATATAATTTCTCCGCTTTTGGTGCTTGTCGCGTGAACAATTTCAAACAGCGATAATTCACGAGGTAAATTCCTGCTGCCGGTTGAAAGGGTCACGGAAAATCAGATTAGTTATGCGCTGAATAACTCATCCAGACCAATGGTTCACGAGTTTGCGTGTAAAACTTTGCGCAAAAAACGACGAAACTAAACGCTATCTGCATTCACGGAATCCGAGAGTTTGCTTTAGGTAACAGGTGGAACATAGATTTCGATTGGAGCCCATCAGCTTTATGGTTAACAAAAATAAGCGTTTGTAGAAGTACTTCGATCCACCCTCTTTTTTATACTATTCGATATCCTTTAAATATATTTTCAATTCAGAAGCATACATAGCAGAATAGTATGGTCTATTCAAGCAAGATGTTGCTACATCCCTTTTTCTCGAATATTAGGTTGAGTATATCATTCTAATTGGTTTGAAGAATATTTTCAATCTATAAAATATATACCCCCAAAATTGGATTCGAGTGCGAATTTCGCAAAAAATTATAAGGAGTATTATACAGGGTGTATCTGAATAAGTGTAAGACATTTGAGGGGGTGTATCCTCATCGAAAAAATATGGGATCTTTTATGTGAGGAAACTTCATTGGAGCATCCCATATGTTGAAATACATCCCCTTGAAGCCCTTGTTCAACAATTTTTTCCACGTATGAAATGCGTATGAATTATCAGTGAATTGCTTTCTAGATGTTTAAGGAGCTGAACTACTTCACTTATTCGTTCCGCTTACTAGTGAAGAATAAAAACAAAAAAAAGGAAAGAGAAATGAAGTCGAGTATCATTTTCGCCAATTTAGATTTGCACATTGGGAGCAAACTAAAAAATAATCTGTCATAGACAGCTAGGATTTTTATTCAAAAAACACGTCCCCAACTCAGAATTTTGAATTGAACAGTCTTTGAAAATTTTCTCTACTCTTATGAATTGAACAAAAAAGTACCGCAAGAATCTAGAATCTGTTTCCCCTAATTTCATTAAAAATCATAATCGTATTTGTCAATACAATTTTTGTTTTAGACAGTAAACTGAACTCTAAAAAAGATATAGCATTGTTTCTTTCCAGACAATACATTCGACGCGTTTCAGTTGACAGCTGTTCATTTCGACCTTATCCGGATTTCTTTTAGACCAATGAGGAAGGCGTGAATGATGACTCAATCACCTGTTATCATTCGACTACCCACCCTCACTTTACTATTGTCCGCCATATTGGATTTATCAATTAATGAAAAAAACGTCAAATTATACCAACCCAGTGATATCGATTGAGATCAATATCATCGAAATATCATACTTTTTAGTGATATCCCAATGTCAAGACGTGACCTCTTTTGCGGAGTTTATGATTTGTGTGAACTTGTGATATATTGCTGGTCTGGGAATTTACCGCTCTTTCAACTGCTTTAATGCATTTCAAGGAACCGGATTCGAGTTAAGCGGAGCCATAAATGATATCATAGCCTGAAATTTTGTAATGATTAATGATTCACATAGTCTGAGTTGGGAGAATATCAATTTCTGGTAGCCGAACTAATCTGGAGAGTAGGTACAAAACATGTATCAATATTGTTCGATGCATCAATAGGTGAAGGATGAAGGATCAACATCCAATGATGTATAGGGTTTCCTTTATAACAAAATAGTTATTTCTTGGAAATGGATGGTTAGGTTAGCAATGAATTTTTTCAATGTTATAAAAACGTAGTATAAAAAAATTGGAAGAGAGTGCATTTTTTCTGTAGAGCATAAAATAGGCAGTGTCGCAGAAATGATGTGTCGATCAAAATAATGAATTTTTTAAGAAAGATTTATTGTCCACATTATCACATCGAGTCCGTTCATCTCGCTACTGATAAGAAATAACTGATCTGCAGGTATCTTCTTTCATCCTTTAAATTGAAACATTCTCAAAGAATAGCATGGTAGGACGGTAGACGAGAAAATGTTGGCTGGCTCAAAAGGAACGTATATCGACAGATACATATACGTCAGCTCGATCCTTATCCTCGTCTCTTCATTCATATTTATTCTATTCTCGAAGCGGAGAAACGAAATTGGTTCAAAACGAGAGTTTGGCCGTCGTTCGGAGATCATCCCCCGAAGGTGAAATTCAGTGACCTGGAATATTCTCACCTTGAATACAGCATCTCAAGATATATTTAGCATTCACTTATTCACACCGAAAATTCTCATTTCGAAGCTGAGAACGAATTTAGCAATTCACTGGTATACAGGTTGATGCAGATTCTCTTTCTGATATTGGCGAATTCCATATGGAGTCAAACAAGTAAACTTTTCACGAACGTATATGATCTCATTGTGATTCCATTGTGTTTAGTTGTGATTCTGCATTGTTTGGTTATTCACTATTTGTATCGACAGTGAAGTCATGGAAATCAAAGAATATTTCTTATAACAGTGATAGCTGTGATGGATTCACGAGTTGAAAGCTTCATTTCTTGAGGACATTAAACAATGCATAAAATTCACACTTAAATACAGTACGATTTCTAACTTCCACATTTATTGAAATGAATTTGGGAGTTGGACATTGATTCATTTATTCTTGTGATATGATCGAGAATATTTTTCTATGAAATGCAAATTTTCTACCACGACTAAAAGTGACAAAGCTCTCTTGTCATCGAAAGAAATATCCACTTCGACTTAACCGTGCTTCACTGAAGGATAATATGAAAAATGACAGTGAGTAGCTTCCACCAGAATTTCAGTAGCATTTTAAAGTGTATGAAACTGCAATATGAAATGACGAAAATGATTGATATCGATAATAGCATAGTTTCAAATGAATTTCCGTAATAAGAGAAAAACGTTACAGTGGCGATAACTTTCAGAATAAACCATCAGTTGGTAGGGGTAACATTATTCGATTTTAATGACTTTGTGAAATTCTGAGACTCATTCAGAAACTGATTCACTACTCAAAAAGTTGTGAAACAACAGCTGCGGTGAATTTTCGGGGATGTGAAATATTATTGAAATTATCCTTTAATATCCCAATTTCTCAGTTTCAATGTAGCGCAATTCTTGAACTTCAAATTCCATTGTGGAATTTTGATTTTATGATACACAATTTTCTGATTATACTAGATCAATTATTTTCAGTCTACATTTCATGCAGGGTTTGAAAGTTGATGATAGCTGTATAGCCATTTCCCAATTGAATTGAGTATGTCAAGTTTCTGTCAGAGCACTATGGGAAAATAATAAACTTCGGAATTAATAGTTATTGATACGACTCAGAATACAATATTAATAGGTCGATAACTAGGGACGTCTCCAATTGGTATAGTATAGAATAACTGAAAGTTTGATTAATTTGCATGTACATAAAATATTCCAGGCTGCCGATGGTTATACTGTATTTATGCAGTTGAAATTTTAAATAACTAAAAATCAAGATATGATTTTGTTATGTTCTTTATTTCATTAAAAATGATGTTTTGAGATCATTCTCTATTCATAAAACCTCTCTCCAAAAAATATTGAGGATTCATTGTTAACTTGATATTGCAGAAAATATAATATCTACATCAATTTTCTGAGATTTTGTCGTACCATTTTTTCATTATTCTAGTTTTGTATAATCATCTCCACTCACCATTACTATTATTATTATTCCATGTTATACAGTTGAATCTTCTACTTGTAACTTGCAAAAATAAATGTAAATATGGTCGATATATTTATGGAATGTAGTTTTGGCAGATTTGGTTTTCTTTCAATACCATAAGTGCCGAGAAATAGTATCAACCTAACCACTGAACTTCTGATGTTTTGTATAAAACTGAGTTCTTTCTTGATATTTTTTTTTGAATTGATATCTGACAATTCCATTATTCAAACTATGCAACATTTATCCATAATCAATAGTTGTCTAATTTTGGTGTATACGAGTATATCTTATGAATCGGTAATATTTTTCAAGATGATTCAAATGATAAATTTTAGCTAACCCTCTGTTTCGGACTATCGCTGAAGAAACGAACAAACAGCAACACCGCACTTTTTGACGAACTGTCACAAATGTCTTGTCGAATGAATGAACTATAGCATTTACTCAGATCATCACAAATATATATTCTTCGACGTGTTTGATGTTCGACGTTTATGACCTTTTATGGATAGTGACTAAAATCTGCTGGAAACTGTATAGCCTATCCACTGAAAAGGCATTATACTGCATTCGGGACAATGTTCAAAAAAGAAGCCTGATGCCGGGTGATATCGACCCATTTTTCATATCACTTTGACGTACAATATCATACACCGTTTAGTATATTCCAGTCGAAATTGAAAATACTGAAAAACCTTCACCACCAGACAACACTTTATCGTGTAGCCCCATAAATGAAACAAAACGTGGAGTGAACGTCGAGCAGTCTGGGAGGCCGCACCGAAGATTAATGGAGCAGACGAGGCGACAGGAGCCAAAAAATTTGTATACATCCCTGCCAGACCTTACCGAGGCTTTCAGCTAGCAAAAGCTCGTTACTGTGCAGCCATGAAAAAGGAAGAGAGTGAAGTAAGCACGTGAGATGCATTAAAGAGGAGATTCTCTTCTGGATGTACGCGATATAAAAATAGGGGGACAATGAGAGGAGTGCTTAACAGTGTCGTAACTCGGAGAAAAGTAGCACCGAGCCAACCTAATGAATGAGGAATTCGAAGGAATTTTTCTAGCAAGGGTGCCAAATGAAACTGACAAGGAAATGTTGACTTTTCGAATACCTACGGCATGAAAATTCCTCATCTGACCAACAACTTCCATATGGTGTATTTATTTAAGGAAGATAGTTTGGACAGATTTGTTCATCTCTTAATACCATCAGCTCGAAATAAAAAAGTATTTAACTGACCACTGAACTTTCAATTGGTTGAAATATTGCTGGGAACATTTAGGAATCAATATGGATGACAACACTTCACAATTACTTCACAACGATGATTTTTTGGAGAGAAATCTTCAATGCACCAATGAAGTACGTTTCACTTTATATACAGGAATTATTTATTGAGTTCTGTTCGATGGAAATATTGTTAAAACGGTGGTACATCCTGTGAGAAAGCATCAACTTTATCATTTCAGATACTGAAACGAAATGTTCACTAATTATCAAGATTTTTTGAGATGATCTTAAACAATTTCGAGATATATCGAGACATATCAGAAAATAGTGTACTCCGAAACTTAACTCGAAAATTGGATACAAAGAAGACTGATAAATTTTATTCCTTAAAGAAACATAACAAATACGAAGATAATATAAAGATTTCAATTTTAAATCTTGACTATATATAAATATTCAGTATTCAATGTCATTCTTTGACCTCCAAATACGCATGATTAACATTTCAGATCGAATAGCCCACGCATTACATAATTCACTGATGAAAGCTCCACTTTCGATTTGGGCAAAGACGATCCATGGCTTAAAATAATGGAACTTGGTACATTCAATATCTAAACGAAGATTGATACTTCAATTTCAATAATTTCAAGACGTATCCCCGTATTGAGTTTGGCAACATTCAACAAATTGACATATCTGGTGTAAATTTCTCGATAATTTTTTTTTATTGTTGTCTGCAAAGTTTAATGGGTGAAAAGATATAATGATGGGTACATAAAATTTACTAGTATGAAGCCTATCTCAATGAAATATTTATAACGCGTTGCGTATGGAAAAAAATGCATTATGTCACAGACGCAATTTTCGATAAGGAAAAATTCCATTAGCGTTTCGTGTGGAGGAATTTCGCACAAGTCATTTCCGATTACCACTTTCCACTTCCAGAACCAAACCAGACTCATCAATTCGAAGAACTATGGCCTCATTGTCTTCGTGATAACCGGGAGTCGATAGAATGGAGCTAGGAGAGTGTCAGATAGCTGGTAATCTAATTCCACGTAGTGTCCCGTTTCGTCCCATTAATTTTCTGTTAGTAACTCGACGGGAACATCGACATTCACGACCTCCATCGCAAGAAACGATCTAGATCTGCTATGAATTGTCGGAGAAAAAAACGTTACTTTCACGGATGGAATGAAGTATCGGCTAATTGTTTCGGTAACGAAGAAGCTGAATTTTAGTATGGATACTCTTGAGATTTAGGGGGGTCCTTATCACATCCAATCCGACGTTTGAAAGACTTTAATGACGCCTTTTACTGAAAGTGGTATATTTTATCTGCTCTCTGATACGATTCACTCAGTAATTTGGTGTTTCGTGTGATTCAACCATAAACACTGGTTGTACTTTTAGAAGGAGATTAATTCTGAAGCTACAACAAAACGATAGGGATTCAAAGGAAACTACAACAAAGGTGAAATTGGTGGATTCAGAATTGAGAATAACAAACAACAATGTGGATTTCCATAGAGTTCTAGTATGATGCAAATGATGATTAGACTAACAGATTCTCCTTCATGTCCTGACCTGGATATTGCTATGATTTTATGTCATCGCAGCTCAACGAATGTATGGAGGTATATGGGAAGATACTTTCATTCTCTTACAAATACATTCGGAACAGTGTTGAAGCATTTGAATTCTATTCGAACTCATTCAATATATTGAACGCATTCACTCATAAATGCATTTTCAATACACAATAATAATGAATCTAGTTGATCGTTGTAACATGAAAACATAATTCTACATTTTTTTTTAATATTGATTGAGTACAGTACACTATAGATCATTCTCTTCATTCATGAATCGGCGAGATTACAAAATCATGAATTTGCCGCAACCTGCTTCAAAATAGATAATTCACTTTGAAGCCACTATATTCGGCGATATATCAAAAACAACACTCCTCGTTTCGTCAGATGATTTAATGAATTCATAACACAAAATATGGAGTCCCTAAGTGAAATGGCAGAAATATGAAATGTCCAATAGCGAATCAGAAATCCCCATTATGTACCAGCAATTTGAAAGTGTGATGCACCATGGAATTCTTTCAAAAAAAAAAACAAATATAATATCACCAAGAATTCGATCCAGATTGTTTTGGAAACACTGGAAGTTACCCAAATTGCTAATCAGTATACTGTTGTGTGAGATTGTCCCAATTTAACTATTTTTTTATCCTAGCTTCTGAAATCCCAATAGCAAGATTCATAACACCAGGTATTCATTTTATAAACAACTACTATATTTTCCTTTGGATTCCTTCCTAATAAGGATCAATTCGATCACGTTATTATTAGTTATTCAGAATCACATATCGTGAATCGAAAGATAAAGTCTGGCTCAGTGTTCCTGCCGAACTCATGGAAGCGTTGGATTACAAGGACTACGCGGTTCCTAAACCTATCATCGACATCCCGAGCACTAATTGTTCGATCCTAACACTAGGTGAAAGCGGGACGCAGGATAACGGCCGCCCCCCGAAGCGCACGCGTCAATTCTTGGCGCGAATCGCTCTTGATCGATAGGCCGCCTATGGCCTGGTCTGAGTGCCACTGCAGAGAACACTCTTCAGTCTTCCTTGAGCTGCCCCTTGTGTCGGTTCTCAATTCGTCGTTCTTCCAATTACAACTGTGTGAACTTTCATTAACAGGAATCAACTAGAATTCGCTCGAAACTGGCCAATTCGAATGCGTCGGATGTCGAAATTTTCAACTTCCGGACTAGCTTAGCATAAACACCTGTGAACTCCTATGTATTCAACTTCGTTTAGAGCTTGAAAACTCAACCGAAACACCAATAACGTGGAACGTAGAGTGATCTAAGGCATCGTTCGAACGTACCTTAACCGTTGTGATATTGTTTTAGTCAGTAGTTTTTTTATCACATAGAAGTAGACATATCATCAAAAGCATATTACTTTGAACTAGCTAAGATATTCCTACGAGGATGATATCAAGTAGGTTTAGTGGAATGTTATTTGGAGAGTGTAGATTCTGATGAACGTGAAGGCAAAGGCAAAACGTGACGGCTGAGTTTTTGGAATCGGTACAGAGCAACTTCTGAGGATATGAGTCTCTCGCGCTCTTGTTTGTCCCATCGCAGTATGAATGGCAAGGTAACTATGAATTGATCAACTGTTGTTCCGTGGTTCAGAAATAAGAGAATGATAAGGAATACTTGCATGGAAGTTTTATAACGACATTTTGTTCGATATTATACTCGATCTTATTCCTCCCCTTCTGACAAAAACTGGATTAATTAATCTTTTATTCGCCAGAAATATTGATTTCATTGTCAAATATTAAAAATAGAGGTGAAATTATACGTCCAAAATTATTCGAGGTATTTATGTATTGTTTGAATCTTTTCTTCTCATTCACAAATATTTCCCCTAGAATAAACAGACGAATTCAAGTGAAACATTCCATGAATCTGTGAATCGATAAATCGAAAATATAGACATAATGCATTTCATGAATGAATTCTAACGAATAATTTTTTATTTTCATTCCGATTCAAGGAATGTTTATTTGAGTTTTGTTGGATATTTATGAATTACATTATATACTAGGTGATCAGGACTTCACAAACCCTTGTTGAGTAATGAGTTTTAGTTGTTCTCTCTGATTTAACTGGAAACGTTATAGAGATATGCTTCCGCAAAATTACTTTTCAATGTTGAAACCATGAATTGAATTGGATTACTTTCTTACTTTCTTTCAAATATGTTGATTTAAAAAAACGCATATTGCAAAATTTTGTAGAATCCAATGATTGATACGATTTGTTAAAATATTCATCATCAATTTTGATATTGTGATTATTTGTGATCTTAAAGGTTCAAGTTGAATTTGATTAGGTTTGAATTTCGTAGCACAATGTATTGAATTTTGAATATCTAAACAATATGAAAGCAACATAATATTTTTTTACAACATCTCTTCTGTTGTGGTAGGGAACATTTTTCAGTAGTATGGATAAAATAGATAACGATAATTTGAATTTGATCCTTAGGTTAAATTTAAATTATAAAAATTTCGATTATCGCGTTAGGAGAAGAACTGAGAATTTTGCAGTTGCAAAAGTCCGGAAAAATATAAAGATTCCCTCAGATTCAGATATCTTCTGAAAAAATAATGTGACAGGTTCTTATGAAATATTTCTCTGACAGGAGCACTCAACTGAGATACGTGCTCTTGAATAACATTATTTATTAATTGACGCAAATTCATGATTTCATGGACCTTTTTCTGTAAGGAATAATGATGCGGATGAAATCTTATCTTAGAAACATAATATTCCCATTGAAAGTGGATGAGTTAGTTCAGACACCATAAAAGTCTCATGTCGATTTGTGATGTATCACGGGCAATTTTCAATATTTTTTCCAATCGATTAATTCCTAAGATTGGCTGGAGAGAACGTATTCCTACTGATTGAGAAATATTTATTGATTTATCAATTCGCACAGTATGTTGAAATGTTAGAATTGAAATGTATAGAAAGTTTATGGAAGTTGGATATGTTCATGATAGTTTCCCAATACCAAAATTTCATTGAGTCATATTGATCCTTCGAAAGTCTACATCTCCGTTGAGAAGGTCTGTGGAAAATGTATCTCTCACATTTGCAAGAAATAAGATAAATGATAAGAACTAGCCACAAGATACCCACTTGAAATCATTGATTATTCCTAAAGCTTGCATGTATTCATCCTTATGACTACATTTGAGAACGCTTTTCTCATCAGATATCCTCGCTCGTGGAACAGCATGGCAGTTCGGCAACACTACGACCTTCAGCAGTCGCCAGAGTTGGACAAGCCGTCAATTTCGCTGTGGAACGTTTTGTCACCGTCGGAGAAACCATTGCTGACGATTATCCTGAAGTGCGTCGAGGGATGTATGAAGCATGCAAAGAAGCCAGACAAGCTGGTGAGAATAAGTTTTTGCACTCACGAATTTACTCAAAAGCTGCACATTATCGTTGTTACTTAATGATCTTATGATGGTGCTTGTGGGTGTGGCCTAAGATAATTTGATCCTTACACAGTTGTTTTTCTGCCATTAGGCCGTACAGTTTACCTAAACATGCAGAAGTGTCACTTGATGTTGGTCCCTTTGATGTTGGTGTCTATAAGTTTTATTTTTACAAGACGATTGCGCAAATAACCTTACACAGACCTGTGAGTCACCACTCCACTAATGATGAGCTCTCCCGGCAATGTGAAATTTTCATAGAATTAAATGCGAGTACCTCCCGCTTCGAAATATAATAACCCCTACTCAATATCCACCATGAAATAGAGACAAAAATACTAGTTCTCCAAAAATTTGAATTGATCAATATATAATCATTACTCAGTACCTTAGTTGTATTCAAAAAACTCCATAGTTTTCACGTCTTTTGTTTTATTCGAAAAGTGCCTGCCCTGACTGACTTGCCCACTGCGCACATAACTCATGAGTGGTCAAACGTTTTCCAAATTTCAGGACACCTGAAGTACTTAGTGATCCGACTGTATCTAGAATTGATTTTAACGATTCTATCGAAGCACAAACCCACTGTTGACCTTAAATCAGTAGAATAAGAATAAATAAGAATACAATGATTGAAAAAGTTGAGGCGAAGAAAATATTCACAAGAGTTCTATCAAATAATAATAGTAGTTCTTCTTTCAAATAATGTTTTCGGGCAGAACTCTTATTTCAACTGTTGAATAACGCATGTGTGTATAGATATTTCTGGAATATTATTGCTGTTGATAGTTTTTATTATTGAACTTGTGTTCTATTACTCATCAACTCGTCAGAATCTGTTCAAATTCATTTAATGGTTAAATACACTGTATAAAACATCTGCACCTGATGTCACAGCCAATCACAGCAGTTTAAAGGTGAAACACAACAGAAAAAATTGCTCATTGTGTAGAGAACACCAATGCCAAACACAATACAAATAAACAGAGCAGAAATGTTTGGAGTTGCTTCACCTCCAGACTTGAAAAGCTCTGCAATTTTGTGATGAGCAGCAGATGCCCTATTGTAAATTGGAAATGAATAGATGAATGAAGAATGAGTATTGGTGATAGCTCTGAGGAAATTTGTGAAAATGGATGTTGGGAGACGAGGGATGATTTCAATCTTGATGAAGTTTGAAATATTATTCGCAAGCAAAGCTAATTATTTCCATAAGGCTCGGTTTTTGGACCCTGAAGCAATAACCCGGATGCAGCGTTTCCCTAACGAGATTAAACTAGTCTAACTTCAAAGAATCGTATATCAGACAGGTTCTTTGAACGAGTATAAAGTTTTCGAAGAAACAATGAACTGAACATTATCGAATTCCTTGGTGGAACAGCCGTATCGAAGCGTGGCACGTAATTTATCGTCGAACCGAGTCTCAATTTCCTCAATTTGGACCATAATTGCTGGTTCTGCACGAATGCCGGTCGCCTATCTGATAGAGAAATGATAGGAAGTTATCGGAGTTGCGATGATTGAATCAATTCCTGAATGATCCCGTGAAAGTGGGAAGGATAATTAATATTCAAATATTTCCCACCTTCAAGGAATATTTTCATACTTCAAATACGTCTGCAAATAACTCATTCATTGGACTCCCAATTCACATCTAGACGTCAAGGGATGTCAATTGGACCTCAATTGGTTTGTTTCATCATGATCATACTTTTTGTAGAATCCACAGAAACTCTATCAAGACTTTTATATGGTTCTCATAATCATAAGCTACCGCATATATATTCAGACATTATCAATTGGGCGTCTGATGAACGACAAATCGAGAGCATAAATTGATAGTGTTAATAATAATATCTAGGTCTACTCACATTTGAAGATTTGATATAAATTTGCTCAACTCATCTTCTGTGAGAATTATGATAGCAATTATTGGATAGCCAGTTGAGAATTGATAATCAATAAACAAGATAAAGGAAGACGTGGTTAGTGGTTGATCAATATATTTTGTTGCTTCAAGCAATTCTAATAAACTTTGATCAATGTGATTTTCAATAAAAAATGGACATTGTACATGAATTATGTATAGAATTTACTGAAGAATCTAAAAAACTAATAATATACAGGGAGTTGTATTTAAAAAGTTGGTTTCGGCCACTGTCATATGAAACACCCTATATAAGCAACAAATCGACGTGTCCAAGCGTTTTTCCCAACACGCTCTCATTTATTCGTTATCGAATTTATTCCATTTGGCTGTTCCACACTGTATGATTGACCTTCAAGGGCGTTCTTCATGGATGTTTTATTTACGCAGGTTGAGCAGGGATTAGATGAGATAACTAACAGGTCTCCTAACAGGCCATGGGTCTGTGAGAACATATTCACAAAAGATGGGGTTTCACCAACTTGTAGACTGTGTGGCTTGGAGCCTTGAAGTATTGAACACATTTTGCAATTGTGAGATACTCTGATAGGGGAAATACAATGAGCTTTCGGCTGCAGTGCATCCTTCGGACTCCTACAGCAGAAGAAAAAAATAATGTATGCTATATTATCGATGACAATTTGATCATTCCATAAATCTGTCTCTCAATCCCATTCAAGGTAAATAAGAGTCAATTCCCAAATGCATCTATTGATGATGGAGACAATACAATGTAGAACAGGTCCATATATCTTTCAGAATTGAAATAAATTGTCTCGGTCACTCAATGAGAAGAAGCCTGAGGAATAGGCCTCGTCGTAATGGAAAAATATTATCCAAGATGAACGGTTCCATACCTGTCCAATGAATCTCGGATTAAATTACGTTCAGTCATAACATAATTCTCAAATGCCAAAGGATAATAGAGGTAAAAGAAGCGGTAGAAGTCTTATGAATGCAATAGCGAGTAATTCATTGCGTTAATCTGGATTTTGGAAGTGAGCGAATCCATAAAATATCACATACAAGGTTGATTGATTATTTCACATGAGTTATATCACACATAGGGTGTTCAAAATCGAAAACTATCGATACCTATTATGATGTTTATTGTATCAACGATTCAGGCCAAGCGATAAGCTTTCTAATTGTGACATTTGCTATCTAAGAGGTAGTAGATTTGTGAAAGAACCATTTGTTTACATTGATATTCATGAGAGTTTGCTACTATTTTATTGTATAAGTCCAATTTCCCATTGATACAAAAGTACAGTGAGAAATGAAGATGATTTATGATCATTACAGGATAATAATAATCTATTATAGTCGCTGTCATTATATATGTTATTCATGTTATTATTGTTATATAGTGGAGTATTGTATGAGTTCTGAGTTTGAGCAGATTTGAAATGAGTGATGAGTATGAATACAAACCGATAGTAGACCACAATAACGAATTATATCTGAAAGTATTTGTCATGCTTTCAATTCATCATTCACATCTAATCTAGTGAATTGACCAACCGTCTATGTGATAGGTACAATGTCAAAATAATACATATTATCCACGATAATGTTCTCATATGCGGTATATCATTGATAATACTGCCAGCAACTCTGAATTAGTGGAGTATAATGGAGCGAATGTGCACCCAGATGAACAGATCTCTGTACAAGCTTTACGTGTAATGTTTCGAGATGGCCGACGCATTGTTTGAACGTAGTTTGCAAGTTTCATAAATTCAGATTGGAAACTGATTAGTTTTACTCATCCAAAACCTATTGCTACTTTCATTGGAGTTTTTTTACATAACAAACACATCCTAGAGGGAATGATCTTGAGATCTTGTCTGAAATTCACTGATGAAAAATTGAGAATGAACGTATCTCTGAGGTTTCAAGTCCACTATAATCATTTGAACGATAAAGCGTCTCTTCATCATAGCAAACTGAAGCTATTTAAAACAAAATGAACATTATACTATATCGACGAAATGAACATTTCGATTGAAATCGAAAGAAAATGTGGGGTATGTTCTATCTACCTTGTATATCCAACAATTTACTCGTTGATATGGAAATACAATCTATCAAAACCTATAAACCTTTTTTCAATTTCTATAACAATACTCGAAGACGTTCCTCCATGAACCTCAGAATTAGATGAACGTCATGATATCATCTCTTCCTTTCATCTTCTCGAATATTTCATGTTCGATTATGTATCACGTAACCTCGTAAAAGATCTAATATACCCCATAAAACAGGATGTGGAAACCTAGTTTACAACCCTGAATTCGAGATTCCGGTCCAGCGCTTGTATAACCATCGCCGAATAAACAATTCATGGGAAATAGAGAATAATCTATATCGCTAAAAGGATAACATGATCCAAAGTTAGTTTTATGGTATCTCATCAAAATTATTACCAAATAGGGAAAATAGACTCTCTTCTCAATAGTTGATAGTTACGTCATATCATATGAGAATGTGCAATGATGCTGATTGTTTTTTCATTGTAGGTGGTGCAATTGAACATATTTGTGAAGTACATAATGAAGAAATATTGCCAGACAGGACTACCTTAGTGAAAGCTGCGCGATATCTTCTGGGTGCCATAACAAGAGTTTTGCTCCTAGCAGATATCGTGGTAGTAAAACAACTTCTTCTGGCGAAAGACAAGGTGAATATATCAGCAAATTTTTCAATTCTCTTGAATATATTGAATACAGGAATTCTTTGATTACTTCCAGTTAGATTGGATTTTGAAAGTCAAAATAGTTTCATAGGGGTGAAACTTTGTAAAGTTCCTTCATGAAGAAACCCGACATTGATTTCAAATATATTTTCAGGTATCTCACAGTCTGGACCGTTTAGAATCAGTCAATAATTTCACCGAATTTGTGAAAGCATTCAGTCAGTTTGGTTCAGAGATGGTAGAGTTGGCACATTTGACGGGTGACAGACAAAACGATCTAAAGGATGAAAGGCGAAGAGCCCAAATGTCAGCTGCAAGACAAGTTCTGGAAAGATCCACCATGATGCTTCTGACATCGAGTAAAGTACGTATATTAACAGTCACAGTGTTAATTGCATTCGTACTTTGGAGATAATTGGTTATTGAAACTCTAATTCAATTATGGCTGAGATCCTATTTTTCACATTATTACTACGAACTTGAAGTTAAATTGAGACACTATGATCGAATGAAATTTTCCACTTTTGACGATGTTCTGAATGATTTGAAGGATTCTCAAGATTGATAAGTTCACTTCTCAATTCCTTTGAAGGAGAACCAAAGGATACAATCCTTCTATGCGTTTTGAGAAAGGATATAGCCTTCAATGGCCAAGACTTCGTCTCATTGGAGAATCTGTCAGCACATGACTTCGTTTTATTTACAGACTTGTCTAAGGCATCCAGAGTGTGCTTCAGCTAGAGAAAATCGTGATACAGTGTTCTGCCAGATGAGGAGAGCTATGGATCTCATCCACTACGTCGTCAAAGATGGCGTTCTTAATGGTTCAGATTTTAGTGTTCAATCTGACCGCAGGGAGGAGCTATGCGAGAGTGACAGAGGAACGGCTTATTCTTGCATGAGACATTTGCAATACCTCCTCGAACATAGCAAAATTTCCATGGGTTTGTGGATATCATTCATTATTGAGTCTGAGTATCTTATTTGAGTAATATTCTTAGATCCTTCTGGTCAAGACACACTACCTGCTTCTTTAGAAGCCGTTTTAGAAAGAACTCAGGATTTCACTGATAGTGCCTATACTAGCCATGAACATAGAGAAGCCATCTTAGAGTGTTCCGAGAGATTGAAGGCTGAAATGGATCATTTACTAGGCCTTTATGCCAATATTGTGAGTTATTCAATGAATATTTGTTTAAGAAATTTTGGTGAATATTTGTTCTCATATCTTTGCAGGTAGACTTTGAGAACGTTTCAAACTGCCCGGAAGTTGATAATTCAGTTCAAGTGTGCATTAATTCGGCGAGAGATTTGTCTCGTCATTTAGCTAACGCTGCCATTCATCAAGCACAAGAACTTACGACAGCGACCAAGCAGGGTTTAGAATTAGTGGTTGCGATCAGGAAGGAGGCAATCAGATCAGAAATCGATAGACTTCATCACACCTCTAATGCCTTTCATGATTCCATTGATCATATTCTGGAGGTGAGTGATAGTTAATGACCATAATTGCATTCAATAATGATTTTTTTAGGTTTGTAAATTATTAAGACATGTGGCTGTGTCCGAAACCCTACAGGTTTCTGCCAAATTCACCGAAATTAACTTGAAAGTGTATGGACCGCAAGTAATAACCGCTGCCAAATGCTTAGCTTCGTATCCTGGGAGTAAAATTGGTCAAGAAAATTTGGAAGTCTTTACCGACATGTACCAGTGGTTATTGTCTGACGTCACGACCATCGTGAAAGATGTGCTTGACGCTAGCCAATCGAAACCTGAAAAGCAAGTTTATATGTCTCTTCCAAGACCTGGGGTGAGTTTCATACATTAATATTTTCGACAGCTAGTAATGAGTTGATTGTTATTTTTGATTTAATAATTGATTGTGATAGAGTAGCTTTCAACGCTGGTGTCAACCGCGATTTGTTTATCCATCATTCATAATTTTATGCTTCAGAATCCGAATATATTTGATGGAATCTGGATGGATGGATTTCGAAACAGAGAAGCGGTTTATTATTATAATAATTTATGATGACTCACAAAGCATGAATTCGATGAATCATAATTTATATTCACTAGCAATATATAGTGCGGAGGAATTAGTGTTACTTCCCTTCCAATTTCCGTTACTGAAGACAAAATTAGAAAACGCCCGGACACGTCGATTTTTATTTCGAACGGGATGTTTCTCAACACAAAAAAATGCCAATCATTCAAATCTCTCCTCCTGATTTCGAAGATCTTTGGTTTTCAAGATTCGATTTATTATTATTTGTATTTAATTTTGCATTTTCATGAAAGAAGTATTTTCGAATTCTACTTTGAAAATCCTTTTCTTCGATGTATCGCACGACCTCCTTTGCTATAAAAAATAGCTTATAGCTGCCAAGAAAAGGGTGATTTTTTCTATTGAAACAATTATTCCATCGCAGTGTATGAGATTGATGGAAGGATTCCAATCTCATGATTCCTTCATAATTTATTATTTGCTTTTGTAAACACAACTCAACCAGGAATACCGTTGAATCTTTCGATGAATTAGAGCAACGTCAGAACAAAAATCAATATCCCAGTCATTCCACACTGAATCACCCAATTGATGATATCTGCATCCATTTATGCGCGGCGGATCTGGACGAGATCCAAATTCATATCGATTTCTTTCGAAGTTCTAGTTTTCGTATAGATTCGAATCTATTCATTCAGTATCCTTGGTAGTGCGACGAGACATGGTGTCTACAGATTATTATTCAAACACTGTACTTTGATTTGGTTTCAGAAACATGGTACTACATCGAAACCATTGAAAGCAGTGAGATTAGATACGGAAGAACAAGAAAAAATTGCGAAATCTGGATTGGAAATGAAACTTATTAGCAGTGAAATGGACGCTGAAACAGAAAAATGGCAAGAGAGTAACAGCAACCCAGAATTGGAGGTGAGTATCCACAACAAAGTTGATACATTCGAAATAAAATTTCAATAATAAATATTATTCAATAAATTTTACACGAAGTATTACTTTTCTTGACTATCCAGTAATGTGTACACAGCTTCAAGAAATTTCACCTAAAATTTCGAGGTCGATGCACGAAAAATACAACAATAATAATTTAGATTCTTGAAGTGGATCATTCTTAACGAATATGGAATAAATATTACGCAGTCCTTTCGATGCCATGCCATAGTGTCTCGCTTTGTTATGTTGGTTGATTATCATTGAAATCAACGAATGATAACAACAACGATGATAATTAAGAGCTTATCATTGACTCTTATAATGTGCACCAATTTCATGTAGCAACATATATTCTACAATGATGTATCGGAGTAAAGTGCTTTCTTTGAGATTTTCAAGTTTTGACGGTATATTGGCAAAATAAAGACCCAGTTCGAACAAAAACTGTATCGAGATAGAATGTGAAAAATATTCAATTATTGTACACAACTTCTGAAGGATTTTTTTTGCAATCTTGGTTTCTAATTTTGATTGTAGGAGAATAATGACATTGTCAAGAGGGCGAAGAACATGTCATCCATGGCCTTTTCAATGTACCAGTTCACTAAAGGTGAAGGAGAGTTGAAAACAACCCAGGATTTGTTCACTCAAGCTGAATATTTTGCCGAAGAAGCAAATCGATTGTATAAAGTAATACGGCAATTCAGCTACCAAGTGAGTTTCAATCATTTCATCGAAGTTGTGTTGAGATATTTCTTAATGTGAATATCCAATTCAACTTCCGCAAAACGTTCCTGATTTTTCAGGTTCCCGGAGGAACGGTCAAAAAGGAACTGTTAGCCAATCTTGACAAAGTTCCAACTTTCGTTCAGAGGTTACAGTTCACAGTGAAGGACCATACAGTTGGGAAGGCGGCCACTTTCACCAAAGTTGACAATGTGATACAAGAAACAAAAAATCTTATGAATGTTATTTCCAAAGTCGTAACAACATGCTTCGAGTGTGCCACAAAAGTAAGTTCAGGGTTTGATAGTGTTACTTTTAGATTTCTTCTTATTTCCGATGCTAATAGAAACTATTTCCTTTATCTAGTCCAATCTAGCGTTACCGCAAAGAGTTAGAATTCCATGTGCAACTCTAGATGGTAGACCATTACCAGGTCATTTGAGTCCTCAGGCTCTTCACCGAATAATTAATTTACGAAGTTCAACCCTTCCGAGATAAGCATTAAAGATAATACCGAGTGTATGTTTTAAATTTTGAGTGGAAAAGCTAATAGATAATAAGCTAATATTTTCTGAATTAATTCTAACTAAATTAACATCGTCTACGTTCTCTGACCAGTGCCATAATTAAATGAAAGGTTTCACCTATTCCCTTTAATCTAATGAGATGCTACGCTAACTCCAAACTCCAGCCCATTTAATGTGGAATTTGCGGAACTTATTCTCGTTTCATATTGCGGCAATGAATCTGAAATATTTATCACAGAAGATTTTGATGTTACCTTTTTCAGTGAATTCCAGTTCCCGAATACAATTGTTATTTTGATTTGATTCAATAACATCTCAATGAGAATTAATATTTTCATAATTATACGATAACGTCTCCTCAGTTTATGAAAATTTTGGAGATATTAATGTTTGATTGACAATATTTTTTGTTAGCATAATATTGGCCAACCCGAACAACCAAAAAGCATTAAAAATGGAGCAGAAAACAATCAGGTTATTAATTGGTGGTGCTAGTATGTATAATGTGTTCGTTATAGATTTTGAGGTAGTCCAGAAGTCTTGTACTCATGTTTTGCGAATTGTAGTACATGCAATGAAATGGGATTTTTAGGAATGA
The DNA here is from genome assembly GCA_037013635.1 of Plagiodera versicolora. NCBI lineage: Eukaryota > Metazoa > Arthropoda > Insecta > Coleoptera > Chrysomelidae > Plagiodera > Plagiodera versicolora. The sequence continues at coordinate 6,995,540 of CM072990.1, forward strand.
CAAATGACAACCAATCGAGAAACAGCAGATATCTCGATAGCTATTTGTTTTTGGTGTATATTCCGGATGTCACAAACAAATTCTCAACCAAACAATTGGTGTTAGGTAGTGTGTAGATTCACAGAAAAAATACAGATCTGAAGAATTGCAGAAAATGTATTGATAGGGCTTCTGATAGAAACCAATTAAACCATTCAAGTGTGAATGCATAATCTCGTGAATATTAATAATTCATCTGTACTGATCCCCTGTGACACAAATTTATTCCATGCAACACTCTCAGCTTTTTTCATTCTGGTTACAGTTCCCTATGATTATTTTATTTTTCAGTTGAACCCTCCTGTATGATCGTTATTCCACCATTCATCCTGCACTTTGTGAAACATATTTAACAATTTCATGGCATCTTCTGAAAAAAAATACTGCATCATCAACACTCACTTTCTTGCCTCGAGAATTTATTCATTTATTCATTCATATAATAATGCGATGATCTTCTCAAACCATTGAAGTTCCTCTCATAACTCTTTTTATATTAGTCCGTTTCAATGCATTACCATTTTCGAAAATTGTTTGAAGATACTATCAGTTTCTTCATATTATTTCATCCGTCTATTGCACGTTTCTGTAGTTGCATGCATAAACTTACGATTGCACTAATAAGTAGATCCATTTAGTTTTATATGAAGAATGATGATGGCCGAATAGGTTTGGTGAAGAATGTAGGTAGTTTGATGAGAATGGATGTGTGTGATTTCTAGAATTGTGTTGATATTGAAATCATATATTGACGATGTGTAACTGAAGAATAAAGTGATGTAGTTCTACGCTCTTATATATCCTGACGAAATTGGTAATTTTTTTCTTGGAACCGTATTCCATCGGGTCCAACGTTCAATAAGTATACTTCATCTAGTTTTATGAATGGATCAATTGAGAGTTCAACCTTAGTTTTTTCACGATGTTTTGATCACACTTGCTGTCAAACATATGGTCTTGATATCAAGTGTGATCTTCCAAATACCAATATAAATAATCTGTGATATAATCATACATTTGTGCATATTCTTTCTATGAGATGACGTATCGCTTAATTTGAATATCAATAACCTTAACAAAACTATCAAATTTTATTGAACATATGATGATTTCCAGCTATGTTCAGCTCACTATACAGGGTGTTTGGTGAAATGTGGAAAATCTCCGGCAGTCACATAAAACCTGAAAAAAAAAGTCTCTTACAGAGAGATGGGCTCATACAAAACGTTGCTGGAAATTGGTTGAACAACTCAACCACATTTTCTCAAACCCTCACATCCAAGCATCGAAGATGAAATCCGTGATGCACAAATATGTGTCAAGGACACTAGTTCAAGGAGTCCATCAGAAACCTATCCTAGAAAATTGATTGCCAGCGATGTTTTTTTAGGGGTTTATGTCTCTGTAAGGAGTGTCTGTTTTTCTTTTTATTTGGATTTGAGAGATTCTAATATATTTTCCTGAACACTATAACTACTAGGCATACTGAGCCAATGAATGACAGCATCACTGTTCAACAAATCACAAAATCCAGCATTTCTGCGCCGGAAATAACGTTGCGTGAAGGCTAATTTTAATTGGAAACTGACATTTCCTGTTCCCAGATGCCATAAACAATCACGAACTCCGACTGACCATCAATATATTGTGTTCTAGTACAAGCTGGAGTTCCGTGGCGCCGGAACGGGTCCCGGAAGGGGAGCTGGAGCAGAGGGCGGCACCTCCAGCGGCGGTGGAATCAGCGGAGACTCCAAGGGCTCGGGGGCTACCGGCACCGATCAGAATTTATGACAAATGGGGATGTCCCGGCGCAATAAGGGAGACTCGAGACGTACTCGGGTCTCCTTCTTGTTGTTCTAGGACGTCTGAGATGTTTATTGTTATCTCGTTCATTGTTATAGTTGACGGAGCATGCTTATGACTTGGGTGGTTCAATGATGATTCAATGGTACTAAGAACACACCTACGTCTGAGGAATATAGAATGATCCATTGAGAGTTGAGAAAATGTTGTGAAGATTCAACCTGATATCTGGGCATGCCCATCTCTCGAGTCTTTAAGTTTTCGTATCTTGTAGGTTAACGACTGTACGTATGATCACGTTATTCAACAGGTGCTAAATTAAGAAACGGACGCTAACCAAAATCCAACGAATGAGGATGAACGATTACAGGACATATATGCACAAAATTATCAAAATTGAATTCACTATTATGTTTGATAGAACACCATAGATCTTCGTCATCACAAAGGCTCCATTAAGTTATAGTTCTCAAGTGGATTGGAAACTTCAGCTTATCTGTTATTTCTGAAAATGATTATCTATGATGATCTGCATTTATCGAAAGAAATCTATAAGCAAAAGCAGTGAGCGAAGCATCAGCGTTAGAACTCTGATATCTGAGTTGATGGAGAATAAAGAATAAAAAAATTGTTATAATATAGAAAACATGCAACAAAATTGCCTCATTCATTTCATCATCAAAATCCGACTCTTCAAGCACTTTTGCACACATATTTTTTTGGATTGAACAACCATAAAGTAATTTTGAAATGAATATCAATGATCCCGACCAAATCAATGATACAAAATGCAAATACTACATAAAACAGCATGGACTTATATTACTTCGACATTCCTTGCCAAGGCTAGTTTTGCTGTCTTGAACTGCTTCAATACCATTTTATGCGTACATTGTGAATTATCCTACGTTAACGTTTGTAGGACTGTTTACGTTCCTTGATCACTTAGACGTATACATATAATCAAACATTAGATCACTCGGGAAATTTGTGGGAATGATCATCGAACCTTCTCCGAACAACTGAATTATTTTTGATGATACGGTGTTCCTTTCTTAAATTCCTCAAACTGTGCTACATAGACATAAGATCATCAGATCCAAAAATAATATCACTCATATGATTGTCAATTTGACATATCGCAGTTGTTACATCTTCTTGTTTGATTGAAGCATAAATACGATGTTCAACATGTACCAGGCAGATAGAAAGATCCGAAACTACATCTCATGAAATTTTAAGATACGTCATTTGATACTGTTAAAACATTTATTATACTATCCACCATAGATATGTGAAGTATTCTTATTTGACATTTTGGTTAGATTATGTCTTGAAATAATTGTTATGGGTTTACTTCTAGTACCAACATCAAACCACCCATGCTCAGAAAAAAACTGCTTAAGCTCCTTCAATATTAGCTGCCCATGCAAAAACTACGACTCGAAATAGCACGATATACAGGGTATTCTGGAAAATATGTCTCATTCTTCATGTTAACCTTGAGAAGGATGTGAAATCTTACCAAAAGAAAGTTTTCTTGGAGTATGAAGGGAAGTTATCGCCAAGAATCATTTCCTGAATATTTCCGGTGTTATTTTGAATCGCTCTGCGCATTAGAGGAGTTTGAAGTTATATGATATGCGATCTTGAATTTTTCATAATTAAATGACAATCGATATTGTATTTCGAGTTTTTCTGATATACGCATGAGTTGATATTTTGGAAATAATATGTCACTTTGTTTTATAAATGGATGTCGTTTCAATAGGTACCTACTCGTTTATCAAGATATGTTAAATTTTCGACAGTGAGGTAAATATAAAGCTCTACAAATTTGTATTTTAGTATTTTGTGACAGAGGTTCTTGAGATTTGGTTTTCTGTTAGCTTCAGATGTGAATTTTTTTCTCAATTGACAATAAAGTAAGAAAGATGTGAGATATTGATGTTTATATCTCAAAATACGACTGGAAAATAGCCAGATATATACTTCATCTTTCATTTCAGTAGATAAAAATCGTGAAAACATCAAAATAAACATCATAAATTCATATTCCACGTATGATATAGTTTTCGATAAAACTTCCATTCGATATTTTTAATGACTAAAATATATTATAAGAAAATAAGATGAAATTAATTATTTCTATTCATTATAAGAGTTGGTTTTCTTACCTTTGATATTGTATGAATTTCTTCATAGATATAAAAATTTGTAAAATGTTTATGAATAAGTATATTCTGAAGATATAAATAGTATTTATTGAAAACGGGTTATTAGATCTTATATTTCATTTTCATATCATTCAATTACTGTTCAAATGAATTCTATCTGAATTTACTTGTTACTTCGGAATAGTCAACATAATTCGAATAATTTATGAAAAGAGTTAGTCATACAAGGTTCATCACATACTCTGTTCATGAGAACTTCTCAGTACTAACTACTGGTTTGACCGGAAATGGTAGAACGGATCAAGTGACGAACCCTGTAATTCAGTACACATGCTATCGATCAGGAAGTTATCAATTCTGAACTTATTTTTTTCACGTTTGTGCCAAAACTGTGTTCAACAGTACATACCGAATGATTATGATTTGTTATTTCCTCAAAATAGTCTGTGTTAACTAGATTACTATTTATTTATTGAATACAAAGTCTTTTTAGAGAGTTCTGTGAAATTTCTTAGTGGACTTCTCAAGTTACGTCATTATTCCTGGTTGCACATATAACAACACTGCTGGATCAAATCAAAATGTATTCCAGAAATTATCCGGGTAGTGTTGAAGTTTCAATGATTTCGATAATTTATTCTCTATCTCAATAAAACAGTACAATTGAAGTATTCACAGATCAATGGATTAGTTGTTGTCCAAAATTTCTTCATGAACTTGTCACTTGTCACATCATAGTTTATTGGTTTTAGATTATTATGCATGAACATAAATATGTATTGATGGTGGTGATACTGTCATTCAACTGATAACTGCATGAATCCACTTCAAGGAATGATATTCATGTGCCCTAAAATTTACTAGAAATATGGATGGATAGGAATCACATCGTGGGGGTGGCAAACGAAGATTTATTTAGTTCCGATATTACACATCCTTATGATACTTATAATCATCGATTCTCATCGATTCAGACGGCAATGTAATATGTGGGAAAACCGATATTCATGTTGAGGAAAACATACAATCATTGAATATATGTACTCAATGTAAAAATGTAAAATGCGGTAGACTTAAGATAATGGAAGTCTGAAAGGTACTCGCGAATAATTTGTTTACTTCAACTAAATCTATCGTGACATGTCTAAAAAATCAACCAATCGCTGAAATTTCGAGAAATACTGTCACGATATCATACTATACAGTGCTTCTCAAAAGTCCCCTTCCCCCTCTTATCTTTGGAACGAAAATACATAAACAAGTGAAATTTGAAAAATGAATATTAAAGGTAGTAAACTGCCCTACTAGGGATGATAGATGACGAAATCGTCAAAGATGACGTCACAAGGCCATTGTGACCGATAATTTTAAATGGAACCCTACGGCAAGCGACACCTCTTTTAAAAGGTATCGAAAAAACCTATTCAATGATACTAATTTTGTTTGTGTTTATTGACGTTTTAAAACAACGTATTGTTGTAGAATGTGAGGCTGTTTCGGCAGACACATTTGCAAAAGTACGAGAAGAGTTTAAAAATAAGATGGTTTACTGTCAGGAAGTAAATGGAGGTCACTTCGAGCAATTTCTTTGAATAGATACTAATTCTTGAATCTGTAATTGATATCATACTGAACAAAATTAGTATCATTGAATAGGATTTTTCGATATCTTTTAAAAGAGGTGTCGCTTGCCGTAGGGTTCCATTTAAAATTATCGGTCACAATGGCCTTGTGACGTCATCTTTGACGATTTCGTCATCAACCTTTAATATTCAGTTTCCAAATTTCACTTGTTTATGTATAATCTTTCCAAAGGGAACTTTTGAGAAGCACTGTATGATAGCCCTACCACTTATACCAACAGCAGACTATAACATTTTTTCATTGAAAAGTGATGTTTGGATAAATAATATTCAACTTTGTGACATATAATTATTATGTTATTTACTTAATACATGTTGTGCCTGTAATAACTACAGTGAGCTAAATCATAGGGATGTTTATGAGAAATTTAATAAATGTATTTTGTAAAATATAATTCGTGTTTCTTTCATTCAAGAGAGCACATTGAAAAGGAATTATTCATGTTATATTTTTTCGGTTAATCGACAGAGACGACCAAATATTTGTGGAAAAGATTTTCAAGAGTAATAAAAATACTCTCAACAAACACGAATGAAAAAAAATATATGTTAATGTTGAAGATAAGGAAGTATACGACTCTTGGACAATTCTAATTGAGCTATTTTGCGGATTCTTTGAATATTCTATTTGTTGTATGTACTCGTATGCAATGTGCATGGTTTATGAATACCCAGCAATTCCCATTTTTCTTGAGTAGTATCAATTCATAGATTTATCATTGCTAGAAATGAACTACTTGAAAGTGGGATAACAAATGTCTCGAAGTAATATTTCGTTGGTTGAAGACAGGTGTGAGATACTTTTTGTCCCTTTTATGACTGCTTATTGTATTCCTCTGCATTTTCTCTCGTAACATAGTTTTGTAATGATGTAATTGTAATTTAAGGAATGTTTGATGATCAGTAGTGCTTTTATCTTCAATGATCGAATCTTAGCTATACTTGACCTTTCATCACTTATTGTTAACTGACATTCTTTACGAGTCATTTATTAACCATTATTGAGTCAACAGAACATAATTTCTATGACATGAAAAACACATAATACGAATCAAGTTGAATGAGAAATGCCTTCACCAATCGAGGTGAAAAACATTTGTAAGGTTTCTGAGGATATTTTAAAGAACGAATGAGAATAGGAAACAAAACAATAGTGCACAATGTTTGTAGTTGTTGAATTCACGATATTATGAGAGACAATATTCCTACATGGGAAATGGTGGAATAAATGAGAACAACGTTTACAATATAAACGTGGTTTATTATTCATTATTTCAAGTTCAGTTCCTTTGCGTCACATTTCCGAATTCGGCATTGTACTCACATTTTTCATATCATTACTAATTCCTGCACGGCAAAAGTCTTTTTCGGGCACTAGAATCTTGCTTTCGATTGCTATCGGCACATTGATAGTGGCTAACATTTAGTTCACGGTAATGATGCTTAAAATGGTAAAGATACACATCAATCTATGTTTGAAATACAAAAGGGTTGAAAGAAAGTTGTATTCATAGAAAACCTTTAGGTCAATAGAAAATATTAATAAAAATATTTTTATTTAAGTTTCAGAAACTAACGAATGAAAACAGTGAGTTCATGTAAACATACTGTATTCACGAGATACTGGATAATTCATTGATATTTTGAAAATGCTCTCTAGCATCTGTCATTGTTTTCGGTTCATAATAGTTTCGGCACCAATCCGATCGAAATCGAATTCTTATTCGGGAGATTTCGCATAGAAATTTGAAAAAATATATATTTGAGTAAATTGTTACAGCCTGACTACGCCTCTGGCAGTCGGCGATACACTGAGAGTGGTAACGGAAGAGAAAGATGTGAATGATTTAGGTTCTAGGCTAGGATAAAATTTCAAACCTACATCGAAAGCATTTGAGGAGAGGTTAGCAAAATAACATTTTCAGATGAAAATGGTAGGATTATAAGATATTCATAACGATTCCAGTTGGTGGAATTTCGATTTCAATAGACTATTAAATTCTTAAGGTCGGAGTTCAGTGAGTAGAAGAGGCAATTTGTTAGGTAAAATTTGCCCAATTTATTGAAGTTATCATCAGACCTTTACTGCACCACTTGAATATGCTTCAGAATTTTCAGGCATACGCAGTTAGTGAGCTGTGGAATGTGGAATGTTGAATAATTTTTTTTCGAAACAATTTGAGACACTACAAAACATTCTCATTACTTTTCTATTCGAGATTCGAATAACAACAAACACATGTGGTTGAATTTATCGTGGATTATTCTTTATTTTTATTAAAATCGATTATTAATGATTCAATGTGTTCCGTAACATTGATTTTTTTGTTGGAGGGATTCTTGTAATTTGTGATTTTGAATTTCTCTTCATTGTAGCATTCATTTGTATTTCATTTTTTATCCCGATATCATCATATCTCATCATGTTTTGCTCGATTGAACAATTTTTCATATTGACCTAAATTATTCTTCTGATCTATCGTATCACGACAATTAAAAGCGCGTAATTTTATACAATAACAAAATAACTTCTCTAAATAGACATGGAGCCATACACCCATCATCTGCATCACATTTAGAACACATTTGAAATTTCCACTGAAATTTCAAAATTGTGCTTTTTCTTATATATTAGTAGGTAGGTACTTTAAAATACATTCAGTTATTTACAATAAATAATACTGTGTAAATATAGATAAGTAGAAATATGATAAAGCATCTATAGGTTATACATATGATTTTATATACAATTCAGCATAGGTACGTATATATGGCAGGTTTATAAACAAGGTAGAATTCTCATATATTTTGTGGTACAAACCAATTAAATATATCTCAATCCATAACAGTATTCTTCATTGTTTTCTCAAATTGTGATTTATGTTAAAAAATCTCGAATATCTTCAGATGACTTCCGTTGATTGAAAATTTCTATTCGAAATGTATAGTTATTGTACCACAAAGTTTTGGGCGAACTGAAAGGCAATAAATAGGCTATTTGGACCCTTCACAAAAGTTTTCGTTAAAACACCGTTAATATTTTCGAAAAAAAAAGCTTTTTGTTCCTATGTAAGCGTACAATTCCCGATAATTTGTTGAAGGAAATTCTGCCAAATTATATCTAAATATATCGGTGTTTCAACAAATTCAGCTCGAAATTAGATATTTGCTCACTTCATATTGTGCCTGCAAAGGAAAACATTCAACTTAAAATCTAAAAAATTTCGTATTACCTGTGATACATTTTCATTAAAGTGTGGGAACATTTCGTCAGGCAGTTGAAAAAAACTAATGTAATATAGGTACTGCCTACGAAAAATAACTTGAATCATTTGTATTTCCATTCACATTGCTCGTGACTGTCTTTCCAAAGAATATTCCGAAAAGGAGAAGTAGTTTTGATGATTACGAGGAAGAAGTTGTAATGTTCTCGAAAATAAAAACAATATCCGTATTCGCCGAACTTATGAAAACAAACATTCTATCCACTGAATATACTTTTTTCAGTTCAATGAATACGAATGAATCTCGATTACCGAACTCTTTGCACTAAATGGAACGAGAATACGTGAAGAATAAGTATCATTCATTGGTTCGTATGCAAGAAATATTCTGCATTGCTTGTTTGATTCCACCAGAGCCGGTGTCAGAGTTTTTATAGTTTATTACGTGACAGCTCTTGACCTGTGACCATTTTTGTATTGTTTATTTCACCTCTGTGCCGAAGAAGTTCCGTATCAATTTGGAAGAATTTCAAGTAACGTGAGCAATGGAATCAAAAGAGAAGGAATATAAACAGTTTGAGCAGACCGTTGATTTCAAGTTAGAGTTCAGTTAGAGTGCTTCTATTCAATTCAACGTACTACTTGACCCTAGCATTATCGTTCCAGTTTTTTTATAAAGTTCAGTAATCTCAATGGACATATCTTCCTACCACACTCAAAATTGTTAGTGCACATCATTGTAGCACGCATATCTCATAATCTCAACATGCTTGAAACATTACTGAAATTATGCGATAGGTTCATTACTTTTGTGTATTTAAAAATTATTGGTGTGTGCGACCTATCAGTGAATAGTTATTATGTAAAATATATATTTTTGAGACAGTTTTCACAGTATCTGTATTTATAAGAGACGAATGACATTCAAGAACTGAAACAGCACATAGGCAGATACTGAAGGGAAGAGTGAGAAAGCTGCACTGCTGAGTGTCATGCCCAATACGTCGTGGTGGATTTCGTTTTCTGAAAAGAAAAATAAAATTAGACCTAATTTTTTGTCGTGGGGGTTCGATTCATATTCAATTCTGCTGAGTTGCCTATCTGAATATGACAAAAAACAATTGTTTCCCATGTCAGTAAACGCTAACGCACTGTCAAAATAATAATAATATGCACGTAATGAGGCCTCAGAACATACACGTGTGTTTTGACAAGAAAACTCGGGTTCCAATCAGATTTTCATTTGGTTTATTTGAAGGAAATCAGTTCATTGAAAATTGTGAGAGGTTTGACCATTAGCGAGATACTTTTCAATTTAAAAGATTGATAACCCCGGAATATCGACAACACAATTCCATTTGAAAGAAATTTCGTTCTTAGAAAAGAACGTTTCGTAAAAAAAATGTCACGTTATTCATGTTGGCAATTTTCACAATAAGACATCATTGCTTCCGAACATTTTCTCAACTTCATCAATGACTGGGCGTGGAAAAAGTATAGTACGTACACGACTTTTAAAATCCATGATGCACGTTTTCACTTGGTGCATAATTTGATAGGAAACCTTCAGTAAATATATTTTCCCATCGATTATTATTATTATTAAAGAATTCTAATTAGTCCTGAATAATTGTGAAGCTTTACGATGCAGAGTCGAAACTATTTATTCATTCATTGTTGAAATACATTTATATTTCCCAATCGTTTTCTCAATTTCATAATTTTAAAATATGATGACGTTACTTTTCATCTCCAATTTCAATTTGAAATTTCGATCTATGATAGAAATCCTCACACTGCCTTGAATTTTTTATAATATCATACACACAACTTATAAAGTTTGTTACTCTAGATACCACGTCGCATATTTGGTATTACTTGAATTGCTTCAATTACCTTCGGAGTGGTAATGGATCTAATTTAACAGAAATCTGATATCGATTCGATAGTAATATTGGACGTTACATATAAATGAGTTTACACAGTCTGTACTGGGTGTCCAAGCAAATGTAGAAAATCTTGCGGAATCAGATTGGTTATCAATACAATTTGATGAAATTATTATATGAGGGACATCACTGAAAACTCATCGTTATAGTAGAGATGTATTTGATTTCTCTATTGTTTCAAGGGTGGCATGGTTTTGTAATCCATCAGTGACATTTTCAACTTGCTCTACGATGAAGACATACGTAATCGAAAATGGGAGATTTGATTCTAAAGGTAAAACATATGTTTCAAAGTGAAAACAATATTGATGTTTGATGATGAATTCAATCTCAATGCAGTGGAACTAAGATGAATCCATCCTAAGGTATACGTAACTAGAATAAGTTCTATCCATTTCCCATCGAAAAGAATTAATTTACAGAACTCAGTCTGTTCAATCCAGGAAGCACGATAAACAGGGTGGCCCAACAAAAACGTACCGGAAGGTATAACTACCAGGAAGAGATTTTATCGAGAAACCAGCTGGAATCAACAAGAACAGAAAAAAGCGAATTGTTTCTAGAAAAATATTTTCAACATTTACTATAACAAAACGGTAAGTTTTTGAGCGAGATCGTTTTACTTTTTGTATTTTTTGAGAAATGCACTAGCGACATTACAAAGGTCCATATATTTGCAACGAGTAGACGGAAATTCAAAAATAAAAAAGCAATGTATAGAAGATCAAGAGAGCTTCACAACAAGGTATCATTCGACCTCCATTTCCATTTGAAAACATTTAGGGGATGCTACCCGCGCTTAGGAGGGTAAATTTTGAGTTATACTTTTTGCATCAAAAGTTGTCCCCCTCCTATTCAAAGTTGATGTGTTCCAGATTTTTTTCTAAAACTCTCTTCTTTGTAGTTATACCTTCCGATATGTTTTCGTTGGGCCAGCCTGTATGTATACTTAGTAACACTCCCTTTATCAAATTCCTATGAAATGTTCAGAAACCTTGTTAATTCTCTATAAAAATGGCCTGTAGGTGAAATAATCATCGAAACATTTTCTGTTTTCATGATATGTGCCGGACACCCTTTACACATATGTTTACTTATTAAGATGAACTCCCTGTGCAGTATTGATCTATTTAGTTCCCTGAGGGACACTGAGAACCTTGTTTATGTTCAGTGTATACATTGCTGCAGAAACAACAGGTTATAATAGATATGATGGAGAACGGAGTGAGAACAAGCATGTAATTGTTCTGACGAAACACAGAAAGCGCAGTAGCACTCAAATGTAATTGTTTACAGTAGATAATCATGTCCATCTCCCCCAATATTCCAGAACATACAAAAAGTTTCATTCACAACAACACCCCAAAGGAAACCATTGAATTAAATGAGCTCCAGTCGTGAACTAATTCCACTGAAAAAGAAGCGTGCAAATATATTTCCTTGTAACTTAATTACATTTTTTACGCTGTATGCTGTATGAAACATAACCGGATAATCTTTCTATGCTTCTTTCGTGCTGTAACAGAAAAAGTATCCATTGTTAGTAGCGTTATCGTTCATTTTGATACTGACCTAATTAAAGGGATACGTACAATCACCCTGATATTCACCCTTTGTATGAAATAGGTCCTTAGGGAATGAATAGCAAGGGCATACTGATTATAATTACCCAACTATCGACTTGGGATGTGGAAAGCAGTAATCATAGACACATTAGTTCACCAGGTATTCAAAATGTTCGATATTTTTCGTAATGAAGACGGGAAAGTACGTAATAGTTTTTGGTAATCACCATTACCACGCCCAAGCAATTTTGAATGTTGATAGTGGCTTAACTAGTTGAAGACTCCACTGAACTCCATCACATATCGAGTGATTAGTGTCAATTATAAATATATAAAATAAATTCGAATCGCTTGATTAGCCTGGAAGTGGGTCTCGACACTATGTGGAATTTTTGTTCATTGAATAAATCAATTCAATTAATTTATATACGCAATTTGAATTCACTATGGTTGAGGAACAGGAATTATTTATTTTATTCCCTCTCAATATTGCTGACTTGTTCAAAGCTCAACTTGCTGACATCTGAAATCATTCATATACTTAAAATTTAGGAATATACATTTGGAAATCTTCATCTAATTTCGATAAATTCTTTCAGTCAATAAGAAAAAGGAAACTATTTCTGCATCTTTCGCAACATACATAAATTCAAAAACGTGTATTGTAAGAATCATAATCCACTCATGGAAATTTATTTCAGGGTCCTAAGTCTATTCGTACAGCCATAGTCACAGCAGAATTCTATCATAATTCACTTCATTTCAGGAGAAATGTATATGAAATAATTTGTTTTTATAGAATCATCGTATAACGAAAGCCTCACAACAAAGCAGCGAATTCTCAGTTCAGAGATATTGATATTATTGATTGAAATATTCTCTTGGCAGTAGGAATTGGAGAGTTTGAAAGATGGAAAAAGTGGATTCTTCTTCTTATCTCTCAGTTTCATATTAGTTTGAAGGTTACTGCAACAAAAATGAAGTTTTATTTATTACAAATGAGCATTGCTTATTTAGTAAGTCCTGGAACTTTTCCGAATTTCTAGAAGCCTTTCTTGTCTTCTTGCTACTCTAACCTCTTCACCATGACTTAATGTTTGCATTTACGTATCACTATTATCGTATCATGGAATTGTAAGTTGCATGATCATTTACAACGGAATTTATCTTGAAGGGTTACTTCCTCTGTGAACTATCAGAAAGTGCCTCGAGATATTTTGTCGGGATTGATGCCTTTCAATTGCATTACATCAAGTTCGAACTGGCAGGCGTCTGCAGAATAGTAAAGTTATCAGATTATCAACATATTTCATGGCAGCTCAAGTTCAATGCATCTGCAAGTAGGATAATCGAGTTTCCGCGAATTTCCTTATCGAATTCGATTTTCGGCCCACATCGATCGCTTCATGCACTTAGAGTCGCATGAAGTGTTGGTAACGCGATTATTGGTGTCAAGTATATGAGTCCTTGCTGGAGGAGTATCCTTCAGAGTACGTCTGTGAAATGTGCCTATGGGGCTTGTCTAACACAATCACTGCCAAACCATGCGAGGATGTATCGCGAGGAAACAAGCATAACTCGAAAAACTTCAGTTATGTATAATCAGCTTTACAGTATTGGATTTATGATCGCGTTTCAGAGCCATATTAATGAAGATGCATCTTCAATTCAATTCATAACTCATTTGGTTGCCGTGAAGTTATATGTCTTCGAAATATCTATTCTTCCATAAGAAAATTTAATTTGTTTTTCTACTCATTACTAGCAATTTTGATCTTTGTGGATATTCGTGAAATATTTTTTTAAAGAAAATGCGGATTGAATAAATAATGTTTAGCTCAAGTCTGATTTTTTTCTAGTTACATTGAGTCATTCTTTCAGGTTCTGAAATAGTTTCGACACTTGACACAAGATGTGACTCTCTTCAATTCAATCGAAAAGCTGAACTTTCAGTTGAGTCAGATTCAGTAACGTTATGTTAATTATTCGTGAAATAATTTATATAAGAAAGTACGGATTGAATGAAAAACCTTCAGCTTGAGTCTGATTGTGTTTCTAGTTACATTTATTTTCGGAGCACTCGACACAAATGAGATGTGATGGCTTTCGATTTAATCGGAAAGCTGAACATTCAATTGGGTCAGATTCAGTGACGTTAATGCGTAACTAATATTACAACTTGGGATTCGGCGTTCTTTGTCAAAAGAAAAAGCACTTATCTGAATATGATATTAGATAATCTTATAATTGGAAAATTTTGGGTTATATCATTGCAAATTCATAAAAATATTGCATTTTTGAATGACGACGAAATTTTGTGAACTCTATAGGTAAGAACAATAAATATCTAGTTGAATTGTCGGAAAGGAAATCCTTGAAGTGTAGACCTTCAACTCAAGCCCATCACTATTGTGATCAATTTCTCACCTCGTATCTCATAAGTACATCACACTTCTGGGGACAAGACTTTATCAGCTCATTTGAAACTCTTGAGGAGCCTTTTTTTATCAGACTCCTTTTATGTTCTACATGAGTATTTTTTTAGTTCTCTTATAGAGGAATCTTCAAAATGAAGTTCTAGTGTTTTCTCTCATGCATTATTTTTTACCGGTAAACAACCGCATTTTCCAAAACTATTTCATTCCTGATGAGGAGACAAAATGAACTATATGATATGATTACTGAGTAATATACCAATCAACGTGATATCAAACATCAATTGAAATCGCCCATATTCAACGTAGTTTACAGTATCACAAAACAAAAACTCATCTTGTTTGTCAGAGCATAAAATCCAACGAACCGTTTTCATCTGTCAAAATGTCACTTCTGAATCATACTCCTAGCTCTTCTCACTTTATTGTGTTATTGCTTACACAACGATGACATAAGGAAAACGTCAGCAAAAATATTTTTCCTGGAAATCTGATTGAGTTTATCCGGAAAACAGAAAGGAGGTCCGAAGTAAAAAGTTGATGTTCGTGCTCAATCGTTTTATGCCCAACTTGCGGAACGTTACTGATGACCCAGTTTTCTATAAAAGCTGTCTTTTATGTGTTTCAATGCCGCCCCTAAGTGTTTCTCGATTGATGATCCGTGGTCGTTGTCGTTTTATTGAAGATCCAGCAGAAGGCGGAGATTATAATATATATTGGATGGTTCAATAATGTGCTGTCAATTTTTATGATGAAATAGATGGACTTTACTATCCAATGTGTACGTTTGGATTCATAATCAATCAATAAGAAAGATTAATTGCATAACCTAAAGAGTATATCTGACACTCCGAATCATCTTGATATTGTTTTTCATCTATCCGCAGTGTAATCTTATACGTATTAGGAGGACTCGAATACATACCTCCTATGGGTTCAAGTAATTTTCAGAGAGCCAATCCAAGATAATCCACGCTAAAGTTCGAAATTTCATCTTCTTCGTCTCGCAAGTTCTCGATTAACACAGGAAGTTATCCGAAAATTATCTTCTATTTCTGGATACACCGTTGATGAGCTACTATTGATTTATCCCGGGATTTTTTATTATTTAAAATTACATAAGGAAGGCGATAAAAATCAATACACACAAAAAACCTCAATGTTTAGGAATTCCTATGGTTTCCGTGCCTTTTTTGATGATAACATGATGCAGAAGTGGTCATCAACTATTTATTTTTGGTTGAACTTCCACAATAGGTCAAATAATGCAACATACGTTCCGTTCAGATGCAATTGATTGTACATAAAATATGGGATATCTATCGATTGTTCACAGTTTATTTATCAAATCCATATTTGTTGTATGAAGATGAGGAAATAGAAAATCACGAAATATACAAAACGTGCATGATCATCAGAAAAAGATTTTCCAAAGAATATGAATAATCATTTGATTTTAATTCGAACCAAGATGTTCTTGATATTCAGACTGAATATAAAAAACTTCCTACACCTATCAGAAAGAGATGTAGGAATTTATCTAAGAAAAATTGCCCAAATTGAATGAAAATGTTATGAGAATATCACTTCAGCTTGTACCGAAAATAAAAAATCTCACCATTGTATGTGTGTTTTGGAGAGAGCGGTCTATCTGGATATCCCATATCTGAAACATAAAACGAATGATTAAGAAACATCTAGACATACAGGTTACTTTTACGTAAGTATAAACCTCACTTGAGGTTTCTGTCGACTTCCCTGTAACTAATTCAATTGAAGGTCGAGAACAGAAGCACATATAATTGATAGTTAAATCTTTGGAGTTCAAATTTGAAGATTATAATTCACAATCATCAATTTGTGCAGACTACGAATGGAGATATCCATACCTACAGCAACAATATTCACATGAATGGTTCAAACTACAGAAGTTCAATGAGCCACAGATATTTTGCACGCTTCGTACAATTTGATAATTCATCTAATACACTGAAACCCGTTTCATCATTCGAAACGTTCAAGATGGAATCATCAGATTATTTTTATAAAGAACGTGCTGTGTCTTTGTATACAGGGTGAATCGAAAATGTGTTTCGAGTTTTCTGAGATTGGAAACAAAATTTAGTTCGATGAATAAACAATATCCCAAAATGCATACTAAGAAAGATATATCCTTATAGAGTTGATGAAATTAAAATAATTCAAACCTTGTTGGGACATACTCATTGTTATGTATTCATTGATTATCAATGACGAAGTAAGGTATTATTATGGAGAAAATTGAGTACAAAATTGTTTATGACCTTCTAAAATAGCGTCAACGATGAATCTCGCGATGAATTGATCTGCTGACATCACGTGACTGACAAAAGCTGAAATATCTCGAAAACGGTTGAGTTTTTTGTATATTGATAGGAGTATCTCTTTCATGTGATTTACTTCTGTCTATCGACTGCTTCTATTTTTTGACGAAAACAAATAGTTGGGTGAAGAAATCATTTCAATTTTATCACTTTGGAAGGATATATCTTATTTGGTATGCATTTTGGGCCATGTACTGATTTTTTTCCATGTACTATCACCCTCAATTCTCTGAAATCTCACTCTGTATGTACTAGAAAATTCATGTACTTGAATAGGAAACCTTTTATATTAGGATTCCTATTTCAGTGAATCAAATCGATGCAATCACTCCATATTGGAATATCCAAAAATCAATGTGACCGATCCAGCCACCACAGGCATCGAATACCTCGAGCATCTCTGGATCTTTCGAAATTGATACCAACCTGAATCCGTCGTCTGGAATGTGAAGGCTTCCGATATAGGGCTCCAGCCGAATTTGTTCCTCGCCTGAACTTTGGCTTCGTAATTTTGGCCGGATTCTAATCCCCGGATTACGTAGCTCATAGATTGGACTCCAGGGGTGTGGAAAGTAGTTGCCGGCAATATCACATCCCTCCAATCTGTTCGTCTGTCGATGAATTGACGTCCGTAACCGTAACCCACACTGTAGCCGACTGAGGCGTATGTTTTGTTCTCCTGGGAACAATTGATTGAGGAATGATCAGTCCAATCGACGTCTGATCACTTGTGTATTGTTTTTGGGGTCAATGCGGAGGTTAAACGCTGTTCCTGTCTCATGCTCCTTCGCTGGACGTTTACTTGTGCATCCACCAAAAGTTCAAATTTGAGCATTCACCATAATTTGAATAATATGTGTGTAAATAGAGCACGGAATGCATTGGAATTTAAATTTAAATTCCAACTCCAATTTAACTATTGTCAAAATCGGAATATGAACTCCATGAAAACGATTTCTACATGTGAATTCATTACACACACAAAATCATTATCTCTCTCGACTGTTAATATAAAACATCTACTGTGTGATATTTCTTGTTCAATTTCTTTCGGATCACTTATATTGGAATACATTAAATCAGCAAATTCATATTAATTGAACTTCTCGATGTGAATCTCCGAACAAGTTGTAAGTGAATTACCCAATAATCATTCAGATTCATAAATAAATATCGAAAATTGCTAGTAACGAAACATTCATCATCAAGAATTTACTAGTTCCAGTATTATTGAATTGATCTGATCGTGTTCTACCCTTCTGCAGCTTGGTTGGCCAATTTAATAAAAATAACGACTGTTTTATTTAAGAATGCATACAGTGCTTCTCAAAAGTTCCCTCCCCCCCTCTTATCTTTGGAACGATTATACATAAACAAGTGAAATTCGGAAACTGAATATTAAAGGTTGTAAACTCAAAGATGACGTCACAAGGCCGTTGTGACCAATAATTTTAAATGGAACTCTACGGCAAGCGACACCTCTTTTGAAAGGTATCGAAAAAACCTATTCAATGATACTAATTTTGTTTGTGTTTTGTTTGTCATCTTTGAAGATTTCGTCATCTATCATCCCTAGTAGGGCAGTTTACAACCTTTAATATTCAGTTTCCAAATTCCACTTGTTTATGTATAATCTTTCCAAAGATAAGAGGGGAGGAAGGGGACTTTTGAGAAGCACTGTATAATTGGGTGATGAGACTCAAAGTAAAAACCCCTTCGTATTGTCGAACGGGACTGAGTTGCGACACTTTTGATAAAGAAACGAACTGGTTCATAATGAATGTCATTTTTGTGATGGGAAAATTGAAAGTCAATAACAATGATGGCGATTTTTTTTATATAAAACTTCTCACGAAAGGAGACATCCTGTAATGTTCTGAGCTAATTCAATTTGCTGGGAATCTGGCATGATTTGATTGTTGTAGTGATAATATCGCCGCTGAAAATTGTACACTAATTGATTACCTATATGACGTATTAGATCTGGTTGAACCAAAATAGTATAGAATAATATAACCTAATCTGACCTAACCTAGATATTGTATTCTTGAATCTCATCTCAAAAGATAATGCAATCTGATACATTGAGGACCAAATATATATCCTTGGTTTGTGACATTTTTATCCGAGATCATCATCATGCTAACCCAACAAATATCTCTGTTTGAAGTTGACTTGAATCAATACGAACAGACAACGAAAACTTCGATTGATGATTCTGTTTCCGGATGTAACCTATAAAGGAAATTATGTAGATGTATTCATGAGCATCTACATTCTATAACTTATGTATCAAAATATATCCACAATGTGTAGCGAACGAATTCACTCACAGTTCGCAGTCTGGATGACTAAATGTCCCCCCCAAAAAATCCGTCTATATTATAAATACCAAAAATATCATGGGCTATAAACACAAGAAGTGAAACTGTGAATTACTTTTCCGGGTGAAAATTTCCTTTGACTTTGATGATGGAGGGGTTGTGGATGACCATCGTCCGAATTAGCTTCTGGTAGCCTCCTGAAGAGTAATTTGTATTCTTCGATTGGACTGAGAGACTCTACTGCCCAGCTGATATTGTAACTATCCTTCCAACTTCCTCTCGAGGCGCTGTTGAATTTTGCTGGATTGGGTTTTCCTGCGAAGAAACACCTCAGTATCGATATTTTCATATTTCATCTGTCATTTGTCAAGTCTCAGCATATCAAATATCAATTTCGAAACAAATCAATGTCATGGAAGACATTTAAAAAAAAATTATGGAAATAATTTGTTTTGGTAGCTTCCGGTAACCTATAGAGTTTGGAATAAACCTTTCCAGGTCATCGAAAGCTGTATCTGATAGCTGAACAAAAGAGGATACGGAAGCAAGGCGATAATCGATGCCTGAATGGAACAAAATCACGAAAAAAAAACAGTGATAGTCTATAGTCTCCTGGGGGACGTGATTCATTGGCTCTGATTTAGCAGTCACGTATAGACAACGTTGCCGATACTTCTACCGATATGTTTCTGGACGATTTCGAATATTTCGAATTAATTTCACATGACAATATATTCCAAGTATTGTGAAGTCGAAAATTCTCGAATGTTCCCGTTTTAAGAACAATATAATCGAGAATAATACAGTGTCAATTCCTCAAACAGGTTGGGTATGTCGGTTGAACCAAGCTCCAATGAATCTGAAAAATACGGACCTTTCGAGAGATTATAAAGATATTCCATGCTATAAAATGCTAACTCTATGACATTCTATCTATCAGATCGGATTGTTGTGATGAAATAATGAAAGTTCAACATATTTATATCCAATTCTGATTTACTTGTTTGAATGCTTCTATATAAATGTGGGTAGGTTAGCTTTTCCAAAAATAATTTTGTACTGCTTCCTATATCATTCTGTTTCTCATCAATTCCCTTCTATCAGCAATATAACCTATTATATTCATCATTTGATTTATTTCTTTATATTGGTATATGAAAGAATTGTAATTTTGATGAGAAATACTTTAATGAGGAATTTATTCAAGCGTTAAGTGAGTTTGAATATACTCGTAGGAATATCATCAATACATTAAACAGAGGATTAGGCAATCCATAGGTGATTTTCTTCTGGGATTTCCTCAATCGGGGTGTTCAATAATTCCTGAGCATTGAGGTAAGGAAATAGAGGACGAATTTTGTCTGTCTCATTGATTTTTCAAATCAACAGCACATTACATACATTGTGAACTACAGTGGCAACATCGCATGAAGGTATAAAAATATATTTCTTGTTTATTCTGTTCGGCTGGCAGGATCTGCGTCGGCCATAAATCTTACCGGTTAATTGAACGCTTTTTCTTGTTTTTCCCAGTTGATTATCAGCGACGCAAGTGTAATTCCCGAAGTCGGATCTGTGCACTTTGCGAATCACTAGCGTGTGTCGGGAACCGCGCGATTCCATTATTCTTCGTTCCGTGGTGTCCAGTTGCATCGTGTCTCTGTACCACAGAACCTTAAACAACAACAGCAGCCGTGAAAAAAAAAAGAGGATACTGCGGTACAATATAGTGGAGAATTTATTTTGTCTGGATAACTGTTGAAACAGTGATCGAATTATGGACTTTCGATACAACTTGAAATAGGTACATGAAACGTCCATTGAAGGATCATGAACACAACTTTGGAGGTACTAGGGTGGAGGGAATGAGCGTGTTTTTCTAGTATGGAGTGGAAATAACTTCACAAATTTCTGTTTTCTTGTGTTTGAAGAAAAAAAAACAGGAGATTTTTCAAATTTTGATATAAAGTGACCTACTGAAAAAATTTTCAAGTCTTTTATACAAGATATTTAACACTCACTCGAAAGAAGTATAAGATTAATATCAACATGCAGTTTACTTCATCTGAAGTCAATATAAATGAAAATAAGGTACCAATAATTGTGGGGACGACTTTGAGTTTTTCTTTCCAGAATTGATTACTCTGGATTATTTATTATATTACATGGATATAGTAGCTATGTCTGAAACAATTGGACAGTGATGATGAAACTGAAATTGAATCCTTACAAATATCGAAATATAATGTACAACAAAGAATGTTTATATTATTGTATTGTCGCAACTCAGACTCGCTTGGCAATACGAGGGGATTTTTAGTTTCAACTCATCACCCAATTACATGCAGTCTCAAATAAATCACTTGCTGCTATCATCAAAAACACATTTATTAATATAAAAAACGAGAGTGAAAGAATCAAAAGAAAGAATGTTCGTAAATGTGAAACATAAAAATATATAAAAAATAATATAAAAAATACCGTTACCGTACTAACTTACATAATGACCAACCAAGCCGAAAAAGGGGTGAAAACCGTTGTCGTGAGGCAGGGCTTCCGACCAAGTCGCTTCTTAAACGGATGAATTCGATTCTACTAGAACTCACGAGTGCTTGAAAAATTAATTAATCGAATAATGACTCTGAATGAATGATTCCCGATATTCATACAAATCTAAATGCTTAATCAACAATTTACCTACGACTTGTTCGGAGACTCGCATCGAAAGATCCGATAGCATGATTTTGCTGATCTCATTCCATAATGGAGAAGGATTTATACATTCCGTAGAAATTAAACAGGAAATATGATGTACTGTGTGTTTTTGATTAATGACCAAGATGAACGAAGATTTTGATTATGAAATTTACAAAAGGAAATCATCATCTCATGGGGATCATGTTTAATATTTGACAGTATTGTACTGTAATGTGTGACGAATACTTAGATTAGGAAACAATACTATTCAACGATTTAATTTCGTCTTATCATCCAAATTATGCCTCATTAGACAGGAAAATACACTGTATTCCAATTAAAGTAAGTAAATCAAATATTGAGTGCCGAAATTGTGAATAAATCTGGCATACAAACATAATTAATTCTAGTCAAGCATTGCTAATGAGACAAATATTTATCTTCTGTAATTAATGATACATTCAAGAGGAACGAGTTCTTTCTGTTTTCCAACAAATCATTGTTTAGCCTGCTATAGGAAGGGTTGTTGTTTTGAATATCCGCAAGGGAATAAATATTGCTAATCGATGCAGTTCTCTGAAGTGGATGAGTCAATTATTCGAATATTAATTTTCTCTGGGTGGAATGTAGATGGGATTTCGAGGAATGAAATAATAGGAAGGCGAAATTGCTATTTAATAAAATGTAACCAAAGTGCAAGTAATAGCTTCGAATATTAGTTTATCAATACTATTATCGGAAAAACAAAAGTTATGTTGTATTGTCGTTTAATCCTTGTTGAATTGATGACTGGAATGAATTAGATTTGTATTCGAAAATGAATTTTCTATGGAGCCTTATGTATGTATGGATATAAGTACATGGAAATTAGTGATTACTATCTCGAACAGAACTTAATTGGGAATTAAATAGAGGCGTTACGTGATTTCTAAGCTTATACATCGTTCGAATTAAGTGAGGAAAACTTGACGCAACATGATTATTCGAGTACAGATTACAGGTTTCTGTACGATAATTAACGTCAACATTACACTTCGAAGGTGTTGGGAGGGTCTTGTTTACGTCACGCGAACTCTTTATTTCCAAAACGAACTGACAGTCGGTGAATTTTCCTAATAGGAATTTTCAAACATACCTTAATAACCAATGTACTCGAATAATTTCCACTAAATTTGTGAAAATATTCATTGACACTTCTGGTTGTGCTATATTCGTGTGAAGACCGTATTTCTAGTTCCCAAGTAATCCTAATAAATAGCTGATTTTGTAACGAAAAATGGCTAATGTATTGATACTGACTGAAAGTGTTATCAATAAACGATCAGTGCATTGTCATCTGTATAATGTATTCATACCTCAAAAATGTATCGATTGATACTACAAATATTTTATCATGTGAACATGGCACCACCACTATGAATATGCAAATATAGTGGAGTAAATAATAAAACCATTATGACTCCGATGGAATATTTGTTGGAAATAATCATTATATCATTTGTCTAAACAATTCTGATGAGTTCGTCATCTATCATTTTTCTATCACTATTTGTCAAGTATCTTTCACAAATTATCAGATTTCGAACCAAATGGAATCTGTTAACAGATGATTGGATTGCTGGGTAGGTGAAAATAGGATGTATAGATTAATGATTATTCGATGATTGAATCTTAATTTTACTTCCAGTTGGTCAATTAACATCGATGAGACGTACATCAACGGTCGTTCACATTTTATTTACGTAAAAAGGAGAAATAATTTTTATAATCGAAAGAAATTTCTTGAAGAATCAAATCATTAGATTTACATGATCATCCGATGGACGTCTCATATAATATTATGAGTTGAAAGTACGTAACGTGTGATACTAGTGATTGGATGTAAGAAATATTGTAATCGAATATACATTTGCTCAGGTTATATTTAATTTATCGTTTCGTAAATGTTCTTGCTTGCTTTGTGTCTTGAGTAGATAAAAAAATCATCGATATTCTATCAAATCTTTGAGATCAAATATATGCAATCCAAAACAAATGTTTCGTGTTTTTCAACTTGAAATTTCATATTTTATATTCATTGGAAACTCATTTTGAATGTCTAATGAAATACCATCGGTGTTTTTTGGATATCAAACAAACTGTTGACACTATTTCTCATAAAAATGCATTTGAATAGATGCGAATATTCATTGGAATTGAATATTCAATATTGATTCTGGTAGCCCTTTGGAACAAGAAGGAATAATCCAAGTTCTCAATGACCGCAGATTACTACAATAAGAGCGGATTCAAGTGGAAGCCAACAATTTCTGTGGTTTCCTGCCTCATTTCCTATAGAACACATTCTCTGTGCATACCAAAGTTTTCATCCTTCGATGAGAGGAGTAATCCTGAAAGTTCTCAACTCCCTTTTGTCCCGTCGAACAAACTAAAGTAGTCAGACATTCAGTTGCCGTCGAAAACGACCACGAAGAATGGATTGGATATTTTAGATCTGAGAGAAATATGTTATTATATTTGAGTTCTTTCCAAAATAACGGCTCGCTTATTGTTTCCCGGCTTCTCAGGGTCATCTTCCAGAAGTCTCAATTTTTCTTATTCCATATGACATATAATAAGGATGATAAGAAGCGACAGATCAGATACAGGATAGAAAAGTTTTCATGCTCCGGAATAATATCATAAATATATCTCTCAGCTTAATCCTGGAGACAAAATCTAGATCAAAAAAGGAATGTGTTAACTCGAGTTCTTCTTTCGCAGGAACAATATGAGTTTTTCTGATCCACATCAGACAAATTTGATCTACTCATAGTGGAAGCGTGTCTTGAAATGAATACGAATATACAGAGTGGTCCATTGAAAACGAAACAGCGACTCTCTACGTATGCAGGACAGAATTACACATGGTGAGTCAAAAATATATATCGTTGAATAATGGAGAATCTGAAGTCTCATTTTCGAAAAACCTTCAGTTTGAACGTTTATTTATTTGATATTTGATAATGATCATCCCAACACTCTTTATCAATCCTCATTCTCTTGTTTGAGTGAATGAAAAGTGTTTTATCAACTTCAAGTTTCCTGATCTGGAGAACGAATCGATGAATTACCTTTTGAATGACAATGTTGTCATTCAAAGATTCAAGAGTGGCAACACTGGTGAGAACCAATAATCGGAAAAAATATTGTTTTTCTTCGCGTTGTCTCCTTCTCTACCACATATTCACAATTCTCTACGGGTTGCCTCTTATATTCATGCTTTCCGTGAAGGTAAATTTGTTTCTCTGCCTCGTCGATTCATCATATGGTGTCGAGAGATACAGAAAATATCAGGTGACAGTTCGGTTTTGTGTGGCTGAAACAGAGTTGAAATATTCCGATTTTTAGTCGTTATTCAAGCTCGGTCCGTTGAATATTAATCGTACTATTTCCCATTCGATTGTTTTCGGTTTGTTCGAAACGAGCTCGAACCTATTTGCGTAATGGCACAGCTTTATCGAATATCGAGGAAGCGGTCTCTCGAGGAAATATTCATTTTCCGTTGTCTGCAATCTATGTGATGCGTTTTTTCCTTATTGGCGTTAGGTAATCCGGTTGGGGAAAGATATTACTTGGAATCAATCCTTCGAACCTTAATTTAATGTTTGAGTTTCTCATAGGATTCATCGATAATCCGGATTCCTTTCCGAGTACAGGTAATGAAGCAACTCCTTTGGAATATCTGCTCCTTTGATTTTTCATTATCTGCACATGAGCGTTGACGAGTTTCAGTGTGTATAATATTGCTGACAGCTGCTATCTTTTGGCGAATTGAAATCGATAATTGTGTTGACATAGATTGTTCCGTTTAAAATATTGAACTCATGAATAGAACATTATATTGGTCGTCTCTCTTCTCTCAAGATTGCACAACTCTTGATTTTATTTTCAGTTTGCATTTTTCTCCCTAACAATCGACTTCATAATTTTTGAATGAATGAACGAGAATAATTGATTTTTTTTCTCTGATTATTCATTGAAGAAATTGATTCAAAATATTACAAACCCTGGAAATTTTACGAAACAGTAGTAGAACAAGAATCCTACATTCAACTCCTATATCTTTATACATACAGGTTGGTCCATTTCTCTATGGAAGTTAAATAACTCACTTAGAAATAAGAATACAGAATAATATTTGGAAATAATTCTTTATTCGTGCAGATACTTATTTCTGAAATACAGGGTGTTTCGCTCGAGCGAGACAACATTGAGTTTGCTTTTTCAAATGGGATATTGTATATATTAACAAAGAATCCAGGTTGAAATTCTGCAATATCAATAGGAATTCATCGCTAGCTTTGGAGAATTAGTAGATATGCATAAATTTCTTCACGTATGATATTTTTTGTTGAAAAGGGCACTATTCTACTTTGATATTCGATATTCGTATTTCCCGGTGTGTTTATTGAGACATTTATGAGATATGGAAACGATGAAGATATTGAGAAATATATGTGAAATGATTCTTAGAATTCATGTAGACAGTGAAGGAAACATGCCAATATGAATAAAATATTCTACGGATGAGTTATTTCGAATAAAACAAATATTATAACTTCATACCAGAATATGTGATATGGATACTCGAATTCGAACACTCAGACGGGCTTTTCCAATTATAAAGGATTCCTACAGATTCCACTCTCAATCATTTTTGTCTCTGCTTCTCCGTTTTTAGAGGATTTGAAGCAGATCGAGATTCAATTTGAATGAATTTCATGTTGGAATTCCTCTAGCAATACAACCTAGTCAATATACAAAGGACCCATGGATGTATAACCTGAAGGAGATTTTTGAATAGTTTATTACTGGAATGATTGTTACACATGAAAAAATTACTGAATCGATATTCAACGTAGAAAAACTTCAAAACTCCAGTTGAATTCATTAGAAAATGATAACTGGATTAGGTGTACCAGTTTGCAGTGGAGCCTCAAGCAAAACAACTCCAATTATACGAGCAAACAATAGGGAGTTCTGAAACTTTCAGGATTATTTCACTCATCGTATACTGAAATGGTATGTTTTCGGTGTGTTCTGAATGGAAGAGTGCTCGTCGAAATTAAACTACATCAATTGGGTATAATAATTTAAATGTCTTCTCCTCATCTACATTAATGTATTAATGATGAAACTTTTCGATGGAATTAACTCACATCTCTGAAATAAATTCGAATAAAGCAACACCAGTTTGACTTCATAGTTTAACTGTAACTCTTTGATGCCGAGAAATTAAGAATTGGTATATTCAATAATTTTGTGTCAGTGCAATCACAACGTGAAATTGCAGTGAACAGAATAATTCTATTTCACGATTGAAGATTCCAAAAAAGCGTTATTGATTCAGTTCACGATATTTGACAACAATTTCAGTTGATATTCTATTTTGCAGCGATTTTTGTCTTATTTGAATTGAAATCTCTTAGATTTTAGGAGGGTACACAAGGACTAGGAACTAGATAGCTTCGTAGATTAAACTACACTAAAACATTGAATATATCCCATGCAGATAACTGATGATCAAGTATATGATATGTTTTTTTTATATAAAACTTCTCACGAAAGGAGACATCCTGTAATGTTCAGAGAACATCGTGATGAGTTGAGCAAAGATGAATGATGAAACTCAAACCTTGTTATAATATTGAACTATACAAAATTCCTTAATTCATTGTGAATATTTTGGTTTAGCTTTCATCGTAGAATTGTATCTGACTTGTTACTCTCGCCACAAAAAATAAACTTGGAAGTTAGTGAGAAAATGCAAGAGAAGGATTGGATTTGCAATATATAATCAGTTAATTATGGATTCATTCAGTTCGTGGAACTCAAACCCAAGTCGAAGAAAGTCAGATTATTGACCCCGTAAAATTTTGCTGAGTTTGCAACCTATGCAAAATCAAACACAACTACGATATCGATGGGACCATCAAAAGATTCACATTATTAATTATACGACGTTCGGTCACTTAATTGTCCCCTTTTTTGCGTCTCTGCCCGCGAACTATTTTCTTTCCAATTCTCTATTTATACTCTTGATAATATATTCAAAGTCGCTTATTCATATCAATTTATTTCATTCATACAACAAATCCCTCGCAACCTCGCGAATACCCCTGAAAACCATCCCGCATCACAGGGTAGTCACATCCTGAGGCATGACAATATATTATTTTGGCAACGATGAATAATTCACATTATTGTGTGATTGTAATTGTGCTTTGTCGAATATTAGTTATATCTGGCGAAATTATCATAAACTATAATAATGTAATCGAAGTGAACAAACTTACGGTTACTTTGAACTATCCAAATATACAAAATTCGATTATCATTTTATATAAGGGTTTCCCACACCTAGCTTGAATAGTGACTATGAATTTTGAACGTCCTGTATAATATTGGGATACGAGTTCTATCGGAATCAATAGCCTGAAACCTCTTTGATGCTTGGGTCAGAATTGGAAGGGATGGTTTCTATACATTTCGAAATTTTTCAGTCTCCAATTGTACCCTGCATTTTCAAAAAGAAAACAATAACTCGAATGAATATACAGACGATAAAAAGAGGAAATTCCCGAAATATTCAATGGTTTGGTTTAAAGAGACCGTTCGAGACAGAGACTTGATAAAAATGGGTACCTTTATGGAAACACATCCACGTAAACGTTTTCAATCGTTATAAATATTCAGCTACATCATTATCGTCTTCGCTCTTCGCATCTACCTATCGGAGAACACTCACAAAGAAACTCTCCCGCCCTTTGTCATCTTACCCTCTACGTCCTACCAACACGTTTTTGCGATCGCTTCTTTGATTGTTTTTTAAATTGCCAGCTGTTTCCTTCTCTAATTGTTTGTCGCAGCTTCTGAGTTAGTTAAAGTGTGACGGTAATTCACTCGATGTGATGACGGGAAACGCTTTGAATCGGAATGATCACTTCAGAAAGAAAATTGCTGTCCGTGCACACTACCTACTCGTGCTTCACTCCTTTCTCTTCTTTTTTTGCTGGCAAGAGTGACCAATGTCAGAACGTTTTTTAATGAGTGTGAGCTCGCTTGTTTCCCACGGAAACTTTGTCCGAATCGTGTTTGATTCTTCCTTCAGTGTGAAGTAGACTTCACTTGATTGTTAACATTCAGAAGCTGTCATGACTTGAGAGGTGAACTTATGAGGACATTGTGGAGTAATGATAATGAATTGAAACGTATCACAATGACAAAAACAGATGCACGATCAGAGAAATAATTCCAGCTAACATCCATAAATATGGCTATAACCGAAATGAATCACAGGCTTGCGATAAAAAATACTGTTCAAATATTTTGAACATCTTCATCGACCAAAAAAAAATGCAATTTAGCGAACATTAGATCTGATTCATCTTGAAACTTGTCACTAATCTGTGGATATATTAATACAATGAACTTACCGACAAAAATCCTTCGAAATGAGACGAACGAGAATATCTAATTAACAGTAACAAAGAATTTCCAGGCAATATCTAAATTGAATTTCTGTTCATCACTGCGAAAGCGTCTCGTTTGAATATTCTCATTTCGTTTCAATAATTCATTCCGTATAACAAATCCTTTCAAGATCAGAAAAGGTTATTTCCATTCAGAGGTTTCGAATAATAGTATACAGAAGTACATGAAGGGAATGAGTGGACTATTCGATAATTACTAGAAGGTAGTAGGGAAGTTGAACAAATAGTCGTCTTTTTTAATTGATTTGATCTTTAATTCAATGTGGGAGATTTTGTGTTTTTCTACACTATGTTTCTTCTTTCTCTGTATTTTGCTTCTGATGGATGTTTTTCCATTTCATTGGAGATATCTTGAATATAGCACGATCATAAAAATCCTCTTCAGTTCTCATTAATATGTTCTCAGAACAATAATCCTGATTTTCTTCAGATATAACATCCTTTTATGAAAAACATTCTTTGATGAGACATAAAAAACGGAGTAATTTCCAGTGAAGAATCAAACTTTACACGCTAAAAAGAAGCAATGCATTATACTCTACATTAAAATAATGCGTTTTGTATATGATTGCTGTATTGCGTGCTGGATATGAAACACGGTTTGCTTTATTGTTGTTCCATTTCAATGAGTGAAAAGGCCAGAGAAAATGTAGTCCTTTTCTACTAAGTGTAGAACATCATTCCAAAAATTCGTTGTCTAATGAAAATTCGTAGTTTATTCACGATAAATTGATGATAATAAACACATCACTTCAATTCTGATACTCATCATCAATATATTCAAATGGATTCAATTGTTGTTGAACAAAGTTAGGTGGAGTGACAACACATAAATGATAATTCTTGCTGGGTATCCACAGGTTCAAATTTTCAATCAAAAAAATAAAAATTATATTGAACTCTATACATTTAGAGTGTATCTATCGCTAAGGGATATATATTTCTAATATTGTCATTATGAAGCTGCCTGAAATAATATCTTTATAAAAAACAGATTGTATATTTCCTCATACAGTTTCAAGAAATCTATATTTTGGGTATAGACAGAAATCTGAGAGAAACAATGGAATAAACGATATTATCATTTATCAATTCGTCAAGTGATTCTGTCTGATAAAGTCAGTTTGGTAAGATACCTTGAGTCTATTTATTTGAGGGAAATAATTCTGACTGATTTCGTCATCTTTCCATAACATTAGTACAAAATAAAAGATATCTAGCTAATCACTGGACTTCTAATTGGTTGAGATAATTTTATTTGGAAATGAATCTTTGATCCGCTGATATAATTTGTTGATTATAATCGAATTTTGATCAAATATCGAAAAAAATCTTCGATTGTTCTTCATAGTCGATAGGTATCCAATTTTGGTGTATAAATAAGCTATTTTTCTGTTTCAGAGTATCGTTAAAGAAAAGGACAAGCAGCAACACCACACTTTCAGGCAAGCTGTCATAACTTTCTTGCTCAAATGAATGAACTATTTATACATGATCTCCAATGAGCAAAATGTATATCATTTGTCTGATAGAAAACAAACCAGCATTATTTTATGTAATATGACTCATATATTGAAAGTTCCATTATGTGAATATTGGTTTGTGAAGCTGATGCAGGAAAAACTTTCCATAAATTTCCATTCATCATAAGATAAATAGTCCATCTGCATGGGTAGATCAGTTCAAGAAAACATTCATGTAACTGTGTTAAAATAATCTCTCCATCAAATATTTTTTATCCTTTAATAATTTCTTATTCATTTCATGCAAGTTTTGATGAAAGAATGTTATATTCATTATTCTTGGAACTGTGGATGGTTTTGAAGAAACTTATTACATGTTGGCCTCCAATTAGGATTCATCGTGCATTCACTGATGCTAAAAAACGGATCATGTCATGTAAATAACCGATTTTATCAGCAATCGGCTGATCTTCTGACTGATCGGGACTTCATATGCTGAAGGTTCCAGGCAAGAGTGTTCTCTAGATTGCTATATTCTCTTCTCAGTACCACCTGCCTTCTACAGCTTCAGTATTATCCATAGTTATTCAAAACAATGATGGTCTTTGAGGAATCCTACCACGAATGTGATTCCTTTCTGCATGATCTGAGCGTATATGGATTGTATTTCTATTCTATTTTTCTCTTCATTTACTCTATATTGTATGTTTTCACTGTTCGCAGATTATGAAATTCCAATTTGTCTTTGATTATTATTCCTATCTTTCTTTTCTGCATGAACGCTTTCACTGCATCAAAAGACTTCCATTTATTGATTTCAATTCGGAATTAATTTCGATTCTATTTGATGCTTGATTGAATCCACCTTGAAACTACTCTTTGTATATCTGAAACACTTCATCCGTAGCTCAATTTTCATTCTTGCCGATATCATCCACAGGATAGATATTTCGATTCACATCGCCCAATAAATCATTTGTAGGACAATAAAGCGAAAATCAATAAATTATTATGAATGGGTGGCGATCAGCTATTCCATACATTTCCCATTTTGTTTTTCGAGATCATCTGATGCCATATATCACTCTTCACAATCCGCTCGGAAATTTCATGTTACC
This sequence comes from Plagiodera versicolora, assembly GCA_037013635.1. NCBI lineage: Eukaryota > Metazoa > Arthropoda > Insecta > Coleoptera > Chrysomelidae > Plagiodera > Plagiodera versicolora. The sequence goes on from CM072990.1 coordinate 7,027,875, forward strand.
ATTTTTATTGCTGGAATAAATGTTTGAAGTGGTGAGACGAAATGAAACTTTTGTTGTTTTGTTTTTGTGGCTAACGGTTGATTGGAATTGTAGAAAGAAAAATGTTCATCATCTCGTCTGATGGTGAATATGTACGACTCTTTGGTAATCTTAACAGTGGAACTGATGACAATAAAAATATACGAGTCCTGGAAATATTATATCATTCTCTCGGTTATAGGATGTTAGGTCATATTGAATTGAAAATTGAGACTTGAAAAGTGTGAAACTTCATGGAGGGTTTTGGATGGGAATATATCAAATGTGTGAGGGTAGATAAATATGAGTTTCGAATTCTGCTACCCTACCTGCATCAACATCACCTTAACCTTCGAGAAGTGGGGTTAACAATTAAAATATAATGGGTCGCTGATATGTATGGATACGGTCGAATTTTTCCAAAAGTAATATAGTCAACAAAACATTTCAGGATACAAAAGTTCTAGGGTTTTTGAAAATCTATCACATTTAATGAAAATGTAGTATGAAGGAATTTGAACGGTTCATTCGGTTGTGTGTATGAATCGCTCAAAAAATTCGGGGTAGAGAGATTGGTAGAAAGACAGAATGGCAAATCACAAAAGATATGGCAGAAGTGGCAGTTTGATAGTCATATTGACGTTGATTTCTTGTATTCCATGAAACAGTATTCAGCTTATTCTGTCAATCCACGAATCTCATCCTGATAAAATGGAAGTATTTTTATATTCCGAGGATGATTTTGTTTAATGTTAACCATTCTGCGAGGTAGTAAGTAAGCAGACGATGGAGAGTTATTCACACATTATGTTCACGTGATTATTGTTTGTTTCCTATTTATTTAGTTGATGATCGATATGATTAATCATGCAATTGAAACTTCGAATGCATTATTTAAAACTGCTCGAAAACATAACATTAGACAAATTCATCTGGAAGATCAGCTGATATTTCAATGAGACGATGCTTTAGTTTCGGCACACTTCCTGAATCACTGTAGTTGACGATATACTATCATATTGCCTCTATAATCATCAAATCACTCTTCAGTAGAGTGATATTTATGGGGTTATCAAGGAAGTAACGTAGATACGTAACGTTGACAATATTTTGAGTAACCTTTTCATTGCATGATAAATGGAAGACGGACCTCTCCGAGCTTTTTTCACATTTATAATAGTATTCTGAGAACTCTCATGACAAATATTATGTATGAGTCAAGGAAATTTTTTCTTTATAAGAATTATGTATAATTGATATTCTCTCAAAAATTGAGAATGAAGATATACTATCAAAACTATATTTAATCACTTCTCATCACGTAATTGAACTCAGGACTTTTCAATTAATATATAGGCGATTGGGAATACCAAGATTACTGCAGGGAAAAGTTTCCATTTATCATTCATGTGTCAGTGGCACTCTCGTGTTGAAAACCTATCAGGAAAATGACGAACAGTAATTGAAAATACACGAAATATGGTCATTAGAATAGGTTTCTACACTTCAGACTTGCATGAGAATAATTGATAATAAATATTTATACATATAATGACAGTGAAGAGAAAATGGAAAAAATTGAACATCGAAGATGATGAGTAAAAACACTGAAGTTCAAATGAACAATTCCCAACTGGAAATAGTTCACTTTTGTGAAGCCAACTTTTTTTTCTCATCCTCGTTCCGTTTTTTAAATCTTGAAGAGAGTTGACTCTCGCGGGAACCAATTAGAAATGGATTTCACGAATTTCAGCTCTACGAGTTTCATTTTACTGAGAAAATTAGGTACGATCACGAAGTTATTAGAGCAAGGATTGTTGGCCAGCTTCGTGAAATGAATCTTTTCACTAATCAATGCTTCTTCTATTTGAATACCAATGTGGTGAAAATGAAAATGTCCTCAAAATTATTTTTCTGATGGGAATGTTGAGTGATACCATCATGTGCATCCAGTAAGAGGTTAGATAATAATTATCCGGAGTAGTGTTTAGTAGCCACCACCGAGTAGCTCACCAGTAAGCTTTGTGAGCTACTCGAAGGAATTGGTGTTCTTCAAGTTATCAGAATGATAGGGAAAGTACAATAAGCTGTTGGCTGCAGTGCTTCCTCCGAACCCCTTCAGCAAAATAATAAAAAAAATCAATATACATTCTTCATTTTTCCATACATATGCTCTTCAATATGTTGGATGAAATGTAGGTAGTTGAGTAATTTCCCAAATGATAATATTTCCACAAGAGGTCACAAATTGGACAATGCAAAATATATCAAAGTTTTCGTTTCTGTAGCGTGACAAATTCTACCCCATTTCCCTTTTCCTCGCGTTAACAATGTAACAGCAGATTAATCATTACTTTCGATCAAGGTCACTGTGACAGTTCGCCGTGTTGGAAGGAAGTTTCGAGATAAAAGTAGATTGGAGTTAAATATACACGAAATTCGCTCATTAGATTGCGAAGTTTGTTTCTTACAATTAGTCGGGGGTTGTATCATTAATGTGAAAAGTGAGTATCGACTGATACACAGCAACTTTCCTTCGACAACTTCTTTTGATTAGTTGAGTTACTTGATTGGAGTGAACTTCAATGTAAATAATATAGGAAGTCGTTTCCTCAGAAAGTCGTTCAGTATATATCGAGTTTATGTAGCAAGTTTGCTGATTATTAGTGAATTCCAGCAAATACTTAATCTCCTTTATTTTTCGTCTCGATGAGTATACGAAAATCAATCGGTGCAATGTCAGGATATCAAGAAAATGACTCTCAGGTGAAGTGTGGTTAGATGTTGTTCTTCTTCCTTCATCTATTTAATATTTATGGTACACAACACTTGAGGTGTTATCTTAGATTATGTAGTGAGTAAACGAACATATCAATCAAGCTTCTCAGTTTTTTGCTGACATGCATGTAGCCCAAAGTTGCGAGTGGTTACTCGAATGGCATTGATGCCTTAGATCGAATCAAAATGTGACGTGAATCTGAAAGAAATAGATTCAGATATTTCGAAACCCACAATATTTTCTCAACACCAAAATGTTTCCGGTGATGTTGAACTTCAAAACATACAGAATAAATCAGAGAATTCATTTCAATTCACAATGAAATTATTCACATAACTGAAGAAAATTATTGATTTTTGATGCTTTAGAAATTATTGTGAAAAGAGTACCTAATCGATGATCTTTATGCAAACAATGTCGAGTTTTTTCGCCCCAAAAATCAGACATTTCACTTGTCAATGATATGACGTGACTATCAAACTCGAATGGTTGAATTGGGATTCCGATTCGAAATGATATTGATGGATTGAAGAATTTGATATTGCTACTAGGAATCAAATACACAATCTTTCTCAGCTGAAATAGTACTTGAATTTGTACTCTGGAATTAATCTGAAGACTGAGTGATTTGAGAAGTCGGAATAGGTAACTCAGCATTACATACATTTCGAGTCGATTATCCGCTGACATCTGGATCTGGTCAACGAAGTACCCAATCACAACCTCTAGGGTATATTCAAATGGTTCACTTCACAAAATAAACTCTGAAACAAACGAGCAGCGCACTGAAAATTTCCGCTCTTCTCCCACACCGATAGTGACCGCGTCTTTTATTCACGATGGAAGAAAAATATATGGACTGACACGTCCCGACACAATCTGGCCCAACTCCATTTCGCAGCTTCTGCAGCGCCATATTTTATTCAATCGAAACAGACATAACCCTTGTCATGCGACGCTGGAGTTATAAATCACACCAATGTCATATGGTTGATTTGTGCGGAGAGGCATGATTTTAGTGGGTTTCCGTGAAAGATTGCGAGTCTCAGTCGTTTTCGAAGTAGAATCTACTTTTACTGAATTTTCTTCAAATGAAGTGAATGTGAACAGGGGAATAGTAAAGTGGCATGCTTGTTGTGTATCTATTGAAGTGAATATGTTTTGTTGAAGAGTTTCATAATCTTATGCCTATATTTTGACATAGAAAAGCGCTAGAAAACACTAACGTGATGTTTTCATCTTCTAACCTGATGACTCAAATATAATAAATGGGCTATAAAGGGGAGATGGGAGAAGGAAAACCTCTGTATTTTCAACTCTGATTCTAAAGTCATATTTCAGGAAACCCCTTTCTTCACATCTCTGGATCAAGAAAGCAATATAAAATAAATACAAGGTGGCCCATTAGTGGATAGAAGTTGAATAACTCGTTTGGGAATGAAAATACTTGGAAAAGTTTTTTGCGCAGATATACAATCCTAATATATCACGTACAGAATGTTCCGCCTGTTGAAAGAGATGGCAAGTACGAAAATTACATGAACTTGTTACCGCACAACTCGAAATTCTATAACTCGAAGTCTCTATAAGAGATAAGTTCGACTGTATTATGAATTGATGAAAGAACAAATAAACTGGTTGTTCCCTTTGATTTTTTGCAAATTGAAATCCCCTGTATTGATGCTCACTCATAAAACACCATCCTTCATCATCGTACCCACCAAAGCGCCCTTGACAGCGTTTATAATCTACCAATTCTCGTTAAGTTTTCTTTGTTCTAGTTTGAAAAAGTCGCATCTCATGAAAAGATAGGGACTGCATGCAGAATTGTATACTGAATTTGATGGTGAATGCATATACAGAGTGTCCTATTAAATCAACTCAATGTTGCCTCGCCTGGGCTGAACACCCTGTATATCTCGAAACTTTCCTGTACAGATATATCCATCGTGAAATGCATTGGATGTTGATTTAATTCCGAAATAGAATATATCATGGAATGAATAGATAGCCAAAGACGAGGACCACGTCGATTGAAGTAATATAAAGGCTACTTTTTGGTAGGCAATATTTTCAAAGTCAATGATTTCGTAGCTTGCATACAGCTTGGAATTATAACTTCAAAAATTTTTACAAACATCGTGATTATGTGTCGTGACATTATGAAATTTCCAAGATTCTGATGATATGCAAGAATATCTTGTAATTTGGATATTTCCGAAAACAGAACATCCTTTATACCATCCAATAAATGAATTCACGTTTGCATGATGTTTTTATTGATACATAGTTTTCAGTATCTACCAGCGCCAGTACAGGAGGAATATCATGGTGAAATGATGGACTATAAGATTGTATGGAAATATCAGTAGCTTACCCATGATATGAATGATTTTCTTCTGTGTTGTTGAAAAGTATCCCGCACTTTTGAACGAATGACATTATTATTCATGAAATATTTGTCGTGCTTTCACCATTTATTTTACGCTATATTACAGAAGTTCTGCTTCGTAGAGAGAGCTACGTATTCATTACGTATGCCGTATAATATATACAAGGCCATCTTTGATAAAGAACTCTCTAGTGCTTTCGTTAAAATTGCTTGAGTCTGACATATGCAGATGGTGATATTTCTGGTTATCAAGTTACCTAGCTATGAAAACAGTACGTTTTATATGTTTTCTCTCGTTGAGAACTCCCCATGATTCCCCAGAAGAATAAATATTCTTTCTCTTATTCTCAGTGTCGTACCTGAGGCGATCAAATTTTCATCGGAAAACGTACATTTCCAGATTGATTCACAAAGTTCGAAGTATGAAAAGATTTCTGTTTTTCCCTCGTAATTATTATATCATTATTATTATTATTATTATAATTATTATTACTCCGAAATCTTCCAGAACGAAATGAAATAACAAAACCTTAATGCTCTTCAAGATATACTTCAGGAAATTGAAAGCTTGAAACCAAGTATAATATGATGATGATTAACTCAAATTGTTTCTATTGGAATATATAACTTTCCAGATATATTCTTTGCATTTTAATCTCCATATAAAATTCATAAAATTTTAGTTTTTGATCTTCTGAATGAGGATCGTTTTTTTTTTCAGTGCCTTTTTTGATAGTTCATGTATGATTCTCTTTATTGCTCATACTATTGTCTATATGAAATTTATGAACAGACGACATAAAAGAAGCATCAGAAGAGAAAGCTATAATAATTTTTCTCACCTGGTTGATATCAATGAAATAAATCGATGGAATGTAGTAGGAAGGAATATAAAGACTTGATTCAATAGCTATCTAAACAACGGAAAAAAATATATCTTTTAATGAATTTTAAACAAAGCAGACTTGATATAATATGTGTAGAAGCCAAGTGGAATAAATCAATTATTTTCGTACTGTATATATTTATGAAAGATCCAGAAATACGTCGGAAGACAACACAACCTCGAGATTCCCTTGTATGATAAATAACTATTTTTTCTGTTTAGACATCTTGTCATTGGGCCAGACTCAAGAGGAATATTATATTTTATACAGTTAAATGCATGTCATTTGACGGCTGGGACAACCACTACATATAGGATGTATTTTTCCATTCATACTGTGTTCTGGAAAGGCTTTGTTACTAACTCCATACGTCACCTAGGAGTAGCGCTGTTGATTTGAACGCAACAGCGAATCGTAGGGGACTATCCTCGGTCTGAGATATTGAAAAATCTCTTCCTCGACCGGGGATCCAACCTGCAACCTCTCGGTTGGCAGACTAGCACTCTTCCACTGCGCTAGACCCCCCAAATTCGAATAATAAATTGACATTCTCCAACGTGAAAATGCGATCTCTCTTTTTAACACCCTTTGAATGGCAGGCACAACTGAATAGGAAGTGTAGGCTTATGATACATCGTTTGAAAAGTCTCTCCATTCTCTATTCAAAGATGCTATCATTTTCGAGACCATTGCAACAATTCACAGGAAATTAAATGAAATGTGATAACAAGAATTCTGTACACTATAAGAAAAAATGAAATGTAATTAAACAGTGGAGTAGATTTTCAAAATGTCCACCGCAAACGTCGCAACATCTCATCTTGAATGAAACTCGTAGCCTGCTTGATATTAGATGAACAATTTCATGTATACGTCTGAAATTTGTGTGACAATGAACCTCAGCCCATTCAATGGATTTTCACATTGTTTGCAGCGGAGTAAATGACGAAGAGGTGAAAGTAGCCGAAATAGTAGAATTCTGATCATCAGGATGGCTATCATATATGGTTTGTTCATCAAGAGACATATGAGGAATTTTTTCAATTCAGAAATTTGTGGTGTTTATTTAATAACATAACGATTCAAATTTTGAAAGGTCATTCATACCCTCCATTAGGCAGAAGTCGTGTTCGTATAGACTTTTTTTTGTCTTGATTAACTCAATTGTTCAGAAAATGTAATGAAGTCATATCATTGTCATAATTTCTAGAGGCTTGTACAAATCATGAAGCTGATCATTAATCTGAGAGCGAGGAGAAAATTCTCCTGATAGGAACAAGCTATGTTAATTGAAGAAAATGATTGCCAAACTCATTTCTTAAAAGTGGTGAAGGCACTATAGGATTATTAATTTTTTGCCGAAAGCGCTATGAATATATTTGAATATTTGGCGAGTACACCAACATACGAACATTTATGTCGACCAGTTTCTTTAAGTCTTGCTTGAAACAAAAATATTGGTGTTGAAACAGTTTTTTTTACCGAACGATCAATTGGTATCTACTATTTGACCTGGAAACACAAAAGTTAACTAGAATCAACTGGGACTTGATGGTTACTCAACTTGTCATTGACATAGGTATCACAAAAATATACACGCTACGACCATCACATACACATAGATAGAAACATTCACTGGTGTTGACACCCAAAAATGTCTGGTATCATTTCTGACCCCCATCAAGTATTCTGTTTCATGAATAATCCAATTCACACCGTTTACTACAGCAATTCATTCACATCTCCCCACGTAAATAAAAACTTCCTAGTTCCACGCCTGACATATGATAGAAATATATCAAAATGACACTCGCCACTGCTGTGGAAAATGTCTTTGCAGTGTAGCCGATGAAAAAAATTGGAGGATTGATTGTTGACACGAATGTAGTTTATCGCAGTTTTTGCTTTTATGACAGCGGCCAACTTCATGAGATTCAGGCATTGAAAGGACGATATGGTATGAGATATCATCATTCACAAACCACATTATTCGAACTGATTTTTTTATGTACTGTAAAATATTCATTTTATTTGGCAGAGAATAATAATGAGAACATAATCTAATCGGAAGTAGTTCTCTTGTTGATTATTATTGTAATAGGACTGCGAATACTGATTTCATACAATAATCAAAATCCTTGAAATATATGTGAAGTATATCAGTGGTGTAGTGGAAAACATTCCAATTGTCCACGAAAAATCATTTCTCACTTTTGAAAGAATTTGTTTTATTGAGAAAGACGACTGCCTATAGTCACCAAGGAAGTAAGGAAATTGATCAACATTTTATTATTATTTCTAATCAAAATGATTTGAATATGAATGAATTTTCCATGTTCACTTCATCTCAAAGATCTATCTGAATCATAACTATGTCCAAAATTATTTCTATTGATTCAACATGACTCGAATCAAATCTGAGAACTTTCAGCACCATTCTTCTTCCAGAAGGAGAAAAAATACTTTCAGTACTCTTTGTCAACAGAGACCATAATCCTAGAAACGTTTTCAATCGGCTGATAAATGTGTATTCGCTATGAGATTAACCACGTTTCTTGTGATTCAAGTGCTTATATTGAAAACAGTGGCATTTGTCGATTGTGGTGTATGGCAGAAACTCGAAATAGAATTATTACATCCCATCCAGCGCCTCACCAGTTTGATTTAAACGATATCCGTTTCAAATTCTGTACAATTTCTGTTAGCTTTTCCCCACTTTAGCGGCGGTATATGAAAAATGCATATGATTATTGATTATCTTCATTCGTTTACAAGTGATCGTTTACATTATATTGATATAATCAACAGAACGTACTTGAATTGTATTTGCCATTTTCGAATTATAGAACGTTGAATAATGCTTGAGCATTCGAAGTTTTACTGATGAAGCTCAACGAGCTTCTGCTTGAACACTTCACCAGATTGAAAGCTTATTATAAACCTTTATCAATAATGATTATCCATCAACTAAAGACAGATCGTGTTCTTGTTCGGTCACCAGATATAATGCCATTTGATTTTTTAGACTGGAGATATTTGGAGAGTGTTATTTAACAAGAACTTGTATGATAATCTTGAGGACCTTTTGCAAAATATCATTCGAAAATTCTGGAGGACAAAGAAGAGTGGCAGCTACAGTTTGTAGTGGAATCTGGACCATTTCACGTATTCATATTACAAATATATTTCTTGTAGATTTATTATTATTATTTATTATGATGAGGTAGAGTTAGTACAATAACTTGAAGAATAATTAGGAACGATTATGAGAAATCTTCAGTTTTTTTTATCATTGCGTGCAATTTCAAAGGACCTATGTCAATCATATTCAATCCACGATCGATTGAATATTTTTTATACTTGCTGTTCTATATCGAACATATTCAATTCGGGAAATCTGATTTGAACCTTTATAATGTAGGAGGAATCTTTAATCCTTGTGATCTTGTTGAATTACTCAAAAAAACGAATGTCTTTCGAGGTATCAGTATGATAGCGGAAGTAAAATGAGCTTTTGACTGCAGTACATACTTTTAGACTCCTTCAGTAAAATGAAAAAAAAACTTCCCGACTTCAATCTACAACGATCTTATATACCAGAAATACGAAGTTTTCATGAAACAAAAACATTATCGAGCATTTGATAGTTCCGAAATGCAATGATAAATTTCCATTCTGTTCTCGATTTCGTTATCAGCAGAAAAGGAATACCTACTACTAGTAGCTTTTCTACTGAAATGACTTAGTAGTAGCAAATATGACGAAGCTTACAGTAGTGCCTTGTGGATGATGTTGATTTTGTCTCTACAGTGTTCAAATAAGCGAGTTGGGAACATATCCTACCGCACACTCACATATACACAAACAACCTAACATTTCTGAATTCTATTTCATCCCTTGTTAGATCTAGAGTGCGCTCCATCCACTAACAAACGGATAAATCTGATTTGCGTGGAGTTAGTTCGTCTAGCATCGCAGCTCCCCTTCGGAATATCGGTTCTGTATGTGCATATTTCATGAGACCAAAAACCAAGAGAGATTCGTTCACGAATCCACTCGATCCATAATTCAGTTCTACGCATGCAATTTCCTTGCGATTTCAAGGTGAACGTCGTTTCTGTCGTCTCAAATCGATGCGGTTTGATCTCGGTTCCCCATATCATCGCGAAATTATTCATCAACTAGGCATTTTCTCACTTCTACCGTGGTTGATGTGGTGAAAACGTTATTAGCGAGTTTTAAAAAGAACCCCTCCAATAAGTCAATGAAAAAGTGGTCAAGTGTTTTATATGGATTATTGGGTAATTTTCAGAATACACCAATATGTTCAATATGAAGACAGAAAGCATGAGGATCTCGGAATTATAAGAGTAAGATTGAATAGATTGAGAGGTCAACGAATAGACGTTGAGGATTTGCAAGAATGTTGTCAGACATTTTCAGAAAAACCCGAAATTTTGTGAATAGATAATTTTTTTGCATGGATATAATTGAAAACATTCAGAAAAAGAATCCAGGGTCTTGCCTCACGTTCTCAATTCCACTCCAAGAGAATGTCATTCATAAAATGTATGTATGTATTGTTTTTATATAAAACTTCCCACGAAAGGAGACATCCTGTAATGTTCAGAGAACATCGTGAGAACCAAGGGAAAGGAGGTAGGAATTGGTGTTCTTATTAAATTTCTGAAGGTCATATGTATCCAATACAACTTCTGTAGATAACTGACCAGCAGCCTGAACTCTATGAATTTGAGGAAAAAAATTATATTTTCATTCCAAAGGAATTGATTTGGGCTTGGTAGATCCATTGTTCTGGTGATGAGTGCGATGTTGATAGATTTTTGAAGATCATTAATAGATCATTGATGTGAGTAATAGAATATGAGAAAGTGAGGAATTCAGAGTATAATATCTTGAGAATATCTGGAAAATTACTCGAGAGTTTGATGAAAAACCAAAAATTGATTTTGTTTAATTGAATTTGTTTAATTCAGTATTCAGAAATATTAATGCATCCGTCCCTTCTTTATTTCGATGCGTTTTTCATTTTTGAAAATTTCATACGAAATAATTCTCATTAGAATTCGATCTGGCAATAATTGAAGAATCGTTTCTATTGAGGAACATAGAATAAGGTGATAAGGTGAAATTTTATGTGAATGTTTACAAAATCTTTAGAGACTGAAGGAAACAAATTATTGATATTCGTCATCATCATATTCTGTGAATGTTATCTTTACTATTACCTATTTCATACTATATAAGTTCTATCGAAGTATGACATACGAATATTAGCATTTCCAAGTATAAATCTCTACTGTCGTGGATATTTATCGCCTATCATTGCCGTCACAGCAGCTTTCGTGCTTTTCTTTGAGCACGAACAAGTATTTTCCAATGCTACCCAGGAACATCCGAATCAGAAAGCATATATTGCTTTTATGACGATAAATGGTCAGATCCCTTGGTGTAGGTGTCAAGGCACGAGAGAATATAAAGATGAAGGAAACGATCTACTAGTAATAAAAGGTGACTTTTACGATAAGTTGTGGAACTAGAAACAGGTCATTCTCTGCGAAAGAGTTCATAAACTTCGTTCATATTTCTTTGAATGGGGCTAGGGAATGGTCAGTTCAATTCTACAGTATAGTGTTTGCATTCTCTTTCTGTTTTTAAGTCGAAGAATCAAATACTCACTTCTGGTTGACTTTCTCCATGAACAATGCAGACAAGTTGAGCCTCGAATCCTTCTGCTGTGTGTACTACTGGTCTTTCCACAGAAATTTCTGGGGGATCTGGAAGCAAAAGAAACACTCGAATCAGATGAGAACAACAAGTAAAATAATTCGTTAATAGGTGACTGGACTACTATTAAATTCTCAAGTCTTGAAAGTATTCTTGCATCTGTTTGAATACATCTTTTTGACGTTTAACGAATTCCCGACTCCGCCACATTTATAATGTAGTGACGTCGGTTGTTGAGGAACAACTATTGAATAAATATTGAGGTTACGTTCTTTATTCACTCCACCACATTCGCATATTTTGGTGATACCACGACGGCGATTTGAAATGTCCTTAATATGATCAGATGAACATTCGATGAATAAATACACTATGCCCATGATGAAATGGATGTGAAATAATCGTTTTTTATTTCCAAATAGTGTCTGGTGATTACAGATGGATTCTGGCATATGGAATAGTATGAAATCGTGTGATCAATTAGTATTTGTAGGAGTTTTGACTTCGATAGCGAGTATGAGGATTAAAATTGGATATTGTTCATGCATAATTCTAGATTCATGAATGAGAAAGATTCATGTTACCCATCATATACCGTTGAAACTTTCTCATAGACTTTCGTAGTGATTTGTATGAAGGAACCATCCAATGATATTTGGTATTCACTATTCAACCTCATTCCTTCATTCAACGATCATCTATCGAATCTATCATGATATCTACACTATAAATTGAGATTCGTAGGGGAAACTCCAGTTGTAATGAGAAGAGAGTTTCTCGTTTGACATGGGTGAGACGATGGCATGTCTGATCTTCCTCGTATTTCCATTCTGTACATTATTCAACATTGACAAACACAGGCGGTTAAGTAACGTGTTTCTGCTGGAGCAATTCTGAAAGATAAACCCCAATTGGTGATTGGATTTGCATAGAAAAGATGTACAATTCCGATTTTATCCGGGTTGAAGTATGTGACACGTGCATTTGGAATTTCACTTTATCTAGTAGTCTATGAGTGTCTCTTGAGTTTATGTTACATTGTTTAGGTACATTGAGACTCATGAATCCATGATAGGATTATATAGTGTGGTCAAGTATACGTTACAGAAACTTCTTCGAGAAAACATTGGAACATGGCTGAAGCACTCTTGAAAAACTATAATAAATTATTGTCTTAGAAAAGAAAACTTTGTCAGTAGGACCAGTCTGAAAAAATGTTGGAAGGAATAAATGAATATTTTGTATCGTTCGACATCATATCCCTGATGTTTGGTCATCCATCCATTCATAGGTTTTTCAGTTGGGAATAAGTTGGTTCTGGGGAGAAATATATTCTTCTTCTATTGTCCAGAATCGACCTTCTTTCCATCAACATTTCATGATATCTTTCAGGAATCGTCCACTTCGACTAAATAACCCACCGGGAATCGGTTAAGTTCTTTTATTCTGTGCATCATATTCATCCCATAACCTATCCAGTTTTAGTTTTCGAATAGAGAAACTTTTTGTGAGTGCCAACAACCAAGATTCATTTCATTTTGTGGGACCCTTGAGGGTTGTTTTTCAGCAATTAACAATCATCCAGAAGCATGATTAGTGGGTGGAATTATACAATGGAAATATAATTTTATTTATTGTGATATTAACGGTCAGTCAGTTGAAAATATATTATTGTTTGTATCACAATTTTGTGTATTGAAGTTCTGAAGAATTTTTCGACGTATTTTTACCAAAAATTTCAATATTATTGTTCGCTATGTGGAAATTGAATTCATTTAGCGGTTTCCATTGTCAACTGAATTGTTCGAATAATGCCGTTATATTATTTTCCATAATAAATATTTACTTTCGACGTCATAACTTTTTGAACAATCATTTCATTCATTGATTTGTGAAAATATACCACATATGTCAACCACGAACAATACAGTGGATAATAAATAATCTTTTTGGTACTCAACGTAAAAATAGCCTTATGGACCAGGTTATTGTTGCTCATTGCCTTCATGAATGTTACTTTAAGTCTTCTCCTCTTCTAATGTAACTTCGAATGATCAACCCACATAATCGGAGCCTTGAAGCAAACAAAAAAAGCGTTCATTCACATCTGCTACTTTTTAGTCTTCTCTCCAGTCATATTCTTCAAGATGCATTTTTCATATATGCAGTGATGACTGCGAATCCTCTTTCATAGCTTTGGATATATTGATATTGAAACCCATAAACAATATATAATGGATGTTGTATAAAATTAATATGATGAATTGCAAGTGAAATATATTTTTTTCTATATCCATGACAAATATATTGAGTCCATTATGTTGAGAAAACATTCAAAAACTCATTCATTCTCATCTATCCATCTGCCTTATAGTTCTTCTATATCTATGTATTGAATTAATTTAAATTTTCAGAGAAAGTTTCTTGATGTTCAGATTGATGATGGTACCTAACAGATAATGAGGAAGTTTCCTTATGAAGAATTCTCATCAAATAAGTACTCAACTATTTAGTTTGATATCTCTACTTTCTAAAATGACAATACAAATCATTCAACTCCATTCTATTTTCAAAATAAACCAATTTATAAATTTTGAGGCGGGAAACTGTGACGTACTTAGTGAGTTTAGAGTGAATAAAGCTATCGTAAGTTCCATAACCCATAACACATAACCACTTTTAGCTGTCAACGTGTTATGTTATGGTGTAATCCGGATGATCGCGGACGAAATCTACGAATGCATTTGCGCAATTGCCAGATCTAACTTTCTATTTCCATAAAAATAAATTGAAAGCTGTTCCGAAAATTCAAACACAAAATTATATTGAAATAATTCACTTCAAGAACAAATTCGATTCATTCATTTATTTTCTATTCAGCCATAGCCCTCGATTATATCATCGCATTCATATATTTTCGCATGTTATGTGCTAGTTATATTTCATAAGACATATATGATATTATATCACGAAAGGTAAACAATCCAGGATTTGGTATTGCAAAATCCACGACATATTTTACCAAGATATTCTGGTCAGTTTTTCCGAATATTCAGAATAAATTAGAAGCAGGGCAACACTGTACTTCCGCACGCAAAATCTTGATTTGTTCCTGTTTGAACCCGGTTTTTCACTTGGTACGTCATCAGAATGGTGGAGGAGCCAAAACTAGTTTTTCAAAACGAAATTCTGGAGTCAAATTCGATCGCACAAAAAAAAGAAAAAATACGGTTGTAATAATTTTTCATATATTTTATGGAAAAAATAAAATCTCAATATTGGAAACTTCCTCATTGAGTTGGAAAAAACATTTCAACTCGACGAAATAATTTCATTTTTCGAATAACCTAAGTGACATCACTCTTATTCATTATTGCCGCCATATTGATGGTCGTATAACTCCTGTGCAAAAAGCTTGTATAAATAATTTGACGCTTCATTGGTGATCACACAGAGTTTATCCGTAATCCCCGTAAAGATCAAAGTAGGCGCGTACCCTTTTAAAAGTGGAAATGCGAATCAGCGTTCGTAATATCGAGACCGAATATGCTCGTTACTGATGGTAACCAACAGCAACGATATCAACAGTCCTGAAAAGCTGTCAAAGGTTGTGCAACTATTTTTCACGGCATAAAGGACTAGACCCACAATCTATAAGGATTCTTTCTAAGCGCATTCACATAAGTGGATTATTATGTGTGCACATGCATTTCTTTATGAAAATTATAGTCTAGATATGAGTTTATTATAATCGAGGTATTATCATACACAAGCTTCAAGCTACAGTGATTTATCATGTTCATTTTTCTAATCTATTTCTATCTATTTTTATAATACACTCAGTGAATTGTTAGGAAATAAATATCATTATCATTATTATCATCATTATTATTATTTTCATCATCATTATTATCATCATCATCATTATTATTATTATTATTACATCATCTTCGCATTCAGAGAGGATAATGATATACAAAATGATATATTCCATGAATAGGTAAACAATCCATTTTTTCTGTACGGATATATCCAGACCAAAATGTTAAGAATGAAAATTGGACTGTGATATTTGAAATTAACCGTTCAGAGGTTCTTATCAACCATGTCTTAAAAAAATGAGAAGAAACTGCAGAAAAATCGAAGATGAAAATTATGCTTTATTATATGGCACTACCAAAAATATGGATTTTCATTTGAAAAAAATATCAATATCCTTTTCTTTTTTGGGATCACGAATTCATTCCTTATTACATGAACACACTGCATGTATTCTAGATACAGGAGACCGAATTGAAGATTTTGAAATTGCTTCTGGAACTCGATTCATAATCCTGTCAATGAACCTCTTGATCAACTGACTGGAGTTCAATCTTCAACAGAAGCGACATTGGATATTCCTCAAAAATTCGCGAACGAATTCTGCAAATATATTTAATTCAACAATTTCAGACCTCGGCGTTCACCGATCACTTGAATTCATTGTCATTATTTTAACTACTTTGATATTCGGAAAGGAAAAGGTTCAATGAATTAGTAAACATGAAGGTAATGCATATCTGACACATAAATAAATCAGTAACCGATACATAATTGTGAACCTTGAATGAAGTGATATCGATAACTTTTTCTCTTAAATCTCACAACTTCCAATAGTCAGAAGAACCCACTTTTAAAGAACACGCGAATTCATGTTTGGAATGGGAAACGTTGATTCAATTGAAATTCCATCTCTGATAGAATAAATGATTCCGAAACTCTCCTACAACTGACGTCTATAAGACAATGAGATATATATAATTCAGGAGTGAAGAAGGAAAGCTAAGCACTGCTGCAAAAATATATTACAAGTACATGCTTTGAAAATTCTCAACAATAATTGGCGATTGAAAATTTCTTATGCTTGATGACACGTTTTCAAATGAACCCACTGTATTACCAATACGAAGAATATACATCAGCAGAATGATAGTATTCCTATTATTGTCGATTTATACATATTCTGATATAATGGCCATTTTTCATTGTTGGAAAATGGTCGAATTGATACACAAACTCGCGTGAAAAATATAATATATTCAGGACATACGTGTTTGCGGTAACTTGCATATCCCACCAACAAAACTGGAACCGTGAGAGGGAAGGAAGCGAATGCTTTTACGTTTGAAATTGGTCGAGATAACTCGAATATGGGTCATAGCTGAGCGGAAACGTCGTTATCGATGTTGGCATTTTAAAGGAAGCTGTTCCGATAAAGGGCTTCAAGGGTTAATTTGAATTACCTCTCACCGAGAGTACATGCACGCGTGGAGTTTTATCAGATTCGCTTTGGGGGCAGATATACGTTACGTTACGTGAATTACTGACGAAAAATCTCGGACTGGTAACGTTAGCCGGGATGGTAGATTCAACTAGAAATGGCGCTCTAAATTGAGTACATACCTTGATCACAATTGTAGATCGTAAAAAAGCAGACCATTAACGCATTTAAAAAAATATATATATTCCGGTGACCATGAAGACTTATTATAATTGTAGTCCATACACTGTTGGGTTAGACTCAACATATTTTTGTGGATCTTAAAAAAATGAACTTCATCATATGGGATAAGATTCTGAACCCAACCCGAGAATGTTGACGGAAATATGTTGATTAGGATAAATAGACACTTGATGATGTACAATTTTGCTTATATCCACGTTAGGAGATACGTTGGACGAATAATAAAGGAAACATACCTGATTGGATGCAATTTTTGATGTCACTATTCTACTGATATATACAATAACCAAAATCATGGAAAGATATTTCAATTTTCTGTAGAAAATTATCTCTATCTGAACAATTGCATTTTATCAAGGAAGAAAACTGTATCTACTGAGGAAGTGGTCATTTAAAAAAATACATAAGTGTTGAACTTTTGAGAAATCATTTTTTCTAATGGAAATGAATAGATTTTCCATGTTCACTTGATCATAGTGATTATTGATTGTTGAAGATTGTGTGAAATGTATGCGTTGTCTAGAATCTGCACCATAACTATGTTCAAAATGTTATTGATTTGATTTAATATATTGAATATATGAATAAATGACATTTCCAAACTCACTCAGCTCTCGTTTTGACAGCGAGGAGATACGTGTTCGTATTGGGTATATGTCGCATAGATTTTGCCTCAAGTGTCTATTCAACGATCTGAAAGCAACGCTTAGACTCTCGATATTTTTTTGGTCCTTATTATCTGGTAG
Organism: Plagiodera versicolora; assembly: GCA_037013635.1. Taxonomy (NCBI): domain Eukaryota; kingdom Metazoa; phylum Arthropoda; class Insecta; order Coleoptera; family Chrysomelidae; genus Plagiodera; species Plagiodera versicolora. The sequence continues at coordinate 7,045,948 of CM072990.1, forward strand.
CTCCGCATGAACAGGTGAGCTGGTTCTTAAATAGGTTATTTTATTGCAAATACAGTAACATAGGAATGCTTGGGAAAATGAATCAGTTGCCAGGTTTTTGGGTTTTTGAATGAGAAAATTAGAGCCAGCAGAATGAGACAAAAAGGTAGGATGCTTCCTATAAAATGCGATAGAGGAGAGTGTAGTACAACAGCTGTGTGCCTCGAAGAGACATTCAATTAGCATAAAAAACAGGTCATCTTCGACATTCTTGATTCAATTACATCGAATAATGTGATTTAACAAAGAGATTATTTATTTCAGAACACTGCTCGTTAGCATATTGTTTTTTATTCCTTAATATTTTATGAAATACAGAAAATTCATTTATTTAGGTAGCATCATAGAACGAACTCTTGGATAAGTTTTGTTGAACAGATGAACGAATACGCCCAATTTCATGTGGATATTTCTGTTTATGCAACATCCCCCGAATTTGAAAGTCACAATTCTATAGTTTTTTACATTTCATCCGTATACTCTTGAATATCATTATTACCGTATTTTCTGTTTGTAATTTGATGAACCTAGGGTGAAATCTATTGTGTTTCAAGAAATGGAATAAATAAGGAACATTATATTGATAACTTAATGATAAAACACAGTTTTTTGCTCGTTTTCAGTCCACGGATTTCTACAGAATGGATGGAAAGATTCAGGAAATCCTCAATATAAAAATATAAGAATGAAGATAGGATGATCATTTCTCTATGCAAATACTATATTAATGTTGGTGCTGCTTTTTTATACGAATTGATATTTTACTTGGATGAATGGGACGGTGGATCTGTAGGGACATGTAGACTACAGATTCAGAAATACTGATATGGTACATGCATATTCTATACGTGGTCCTCATTGTTGTCAACTGGTATTGAAGTGGAATGAATAGTTTTCAGAAGCTGTGATTGAACACCAATGAATAGAGGTACAAAGAGATGTTCATAAGTGCAACGTGTTCAGCTCAAAAACTTCGTAGTTCTATCGAAGCATGTTTTCCAACTGACTGCCTCTCTGAGAGAGATAAATTGAGCAGCATTTAGGAAAGGATACACAAATACAGTTCTTGACACTAATCATGATTCCTTGATTTTTCAATTAAAATTAGGTACGCATGCTATAAGGATTATGTCATATTATGATGACGACTATTTTCATGATTCATAACTTAGATAAAAAGATTGATATCAAGTAGGGTTGTGGTAACAGTTCGACAAGAAGGGAGGTGATAATATAATTCTATTACTCAGTCTCAAACACAATTAATATCCTCTGTACCCTAGCAAAATCCCACTACTTGCGTGTGCATGCACAAAGATGAGAGGATTATGACGGACTAATGCCTCCTGGAATCATCTCGGCAATCCTTCTCTGGATGAGTCTGGTTGCTCTTATTGCATGGTTGATGCCGAACTCAAATGGACGATTAATTTGTCTTACACCCATACAAATCTCCATCTCATCTCGATGGATATTCATTTGATCGAAATTAGAATGTATTGAAATAGAATATTGAAAATTGATAGCTTTCACATTATGATATGAAAATAATACGATCGAAGACATAAATAATATAAACTAAAATATATTTTCTCCAATGTTTTATTGTATATTGCACAGCCTTGGAAAACAAGAATTGAAATTGAAAACAGTGGAGTGATCTTCGAACTATATAATTATATCTGCCTTTTCAAATCATAATCTTGTGTATATTCTGAGCGAATTAACGGAATTCGCGATTCTACTTGCATTGTGTTGACAAATGCTGAATCTTGACTCATATGAAAACTGTACTTGTCTCATAGAGAAGGATACTTGAGTGGTGTAGTCAGTTTTTTTGATGTATACGAGGTGCGAAATGAAAAACTGCTAGTAAACCAATGAACTTCTGATAGTATTCACTCAGGCACAAATCCTATCAATGATATTTTATAATGGAAAATTAGAATTTCCTTACATATAAATTCTGGATTGTATGGATCAAACTATACATTATTTCTCTGATCTGAAATAATAATCATCAATTCATTGTTCCCTCAGCGTATTGAGGAGAGAATAAACGAAGCAGGGGTATGCGATAATCTGAATTTCTCGCTATTTCACAGCATGTGTCCCACAATGTCTCAACCTGCAGATTTTTTTTTCACCTGTGAAATTGTTCAGAAAGTTTGCCATCATTTTTAATAATTCATTACTCTGTTGAATGGCATCTAATGAGCAAATAAATGGTCTTTCAGTTCAGTCCCTGCGAAACCATTTTATAACGGACTGACAACTGTTGATAAGAATGATTTTTATGTTCTCCTCCGGTTTCCGACCAGATTCGTTAAATCGTTTTTTCATTTCCGGAAATGAATGGGACGTCATCGAGGAAACATACCACAATTATGATGAAACATCGATTTTCGTCTCGCAGAGACCCACCGAAAATCAAGTCTACTGATATCATCTGGAACACCATTCACGTGAAAGAGAGGATATTCTATTAAGACCCGTCTTGTCATATCGAAATCTTATCAGTCGAATCAGTAGAGGGCAATCCTCTCTCATTTATTTCTCTCCTTTTGTGTCAGTCATGTCGAGAGGCGGAATGAATAGCATACGTAAGAGGATATCATGTGCTCGACATGAGAGAGAGAGGCTGTGATCACAGATTAGTCGTTTGAAGGACCGAATTTTATGGCCGAACCGCGAGGATCACATTCACTTTATATCTATGAGGAAAAATGAGTCTAGACCGTTGTAAGGCTATTAAGGAAATCACATCGAGATATTATCCCTTTTCGAGTACTCAACAAGAAAGAAGCTTTTTGGACCACTATGAATAAGGATAGATAACATAGACATGTTTTCGAAAAATAAAAAGCTTCTTCCACATTTTTGTCATCTTTTTGATACGCTTGTATAAGTTTCACATATTATGTCTGGTCATACTCTAAGGAAACATGATTTTTGTATATGCGTTGAACACCCTGGGAGTTGGAGAAATAACGTCTGAGTATCTTGAAATCCTCTTCGGAACAGATGCATTTGAAGAGTTCTTGATTAAGAAAGAATTGAGGATATATTCAACGAATAACCAACTCGTTGAAGATAACGAGAATTATTCGAAATTTGGAGATTGAAAATACTCTGTTGCCGATTGGAAAAATCTCGACGCTACCTGATGGTGATGTTTCATCGACAGTGATTCTTTACAAACAACGTGCTCTCAATAAAACAATAAAAACATGTCGCCACATTAGTCAGCTAATATAGTATTCGAATATGCATACAAGATATTGGAAATTCCATGTAGATGATTCATGAGACCAACTCTTCTATCAGATAATGATGTTTGGTGGAATTCAATCTCTCAGAACTAAAGTTACTGCGATCTAGACCATCCTGTCTCTTTATATCGTCCAAAACTTGTGGACCAAAGTGAGCTGCAATTAGTATCTTAGCCGAGGTACCTAATGGTCATGAAAGTCAATGCATTTACTCAGGAAATTAGGAAGTTGAAAACTTTCCAACTTCAGGAACCTACTAAATCATATTAACTGTCCAAACTCACAGTAACATCTCATAAGAAAACTTTTAAGGATCATTAGGCAATTTCAGGGAATCCTAGCAATTTCGAATGTCGAATATGTGTAGGAGGAGTACAGTTTCGGATGACTTTCCTTTGAAATAACTTCATATTTCATGGGGTATTACAGTGTTCACATGAGGAGACTGTTCAATCCCAGAGTGTCTAATGTATATAAAAAATATTTCGTCATCGTTAAGAAACGTATGTTTGTGAATGGATAAGAAATTGACTAAGAAGACACACATTAGAGTTCATGGAATTGATATACATCATGAATGTAAGTCGACCCGTACAATACTACTACAGGCGCAGCATTTCCGGTTGAACCGGAAGTTGATGTTAATGTTTTGATTTCCAGAAGTATATCCAATATATTCTTGAATTTTCAAGTCCCATTTAGGATTCTAGACTGATTTGTTGAATATCATATACTTGAATTGAAGCCTCACGAATATATTTGAATTATAAAATCACAATTGCAGACCTTAACATAACTATTATTTGAACCTATGTCTAATTTATAAACCAATTTGGATTGTTTTATTTGTAGCAAGTGTTAAAATCTCGATTGATTAGAATGCTGAAATTCATATCTCCTAAATGAATATTGATCATCGACAATAAAGGTAGCTTTGTTTAGAGTTGTCGATAGAAATAGATATTGGTAATCTATTATAATTATTATTGCATATGACAATTATTGATGAGGTGAACTGATTCGATTTCTCATGATTGTAACCGAGAGTGAACATCGAAAACTTCTGATGAATGAGTAACACGAATAATGCTCTATGTATTATTAGTACATTACAATTCAATTGGAGAATGGCGAACACAAATTCTTCTTTTCGGAAGAGACAGTAACAACTGCCAAAGATATATTACAGGCGCGACTTCCTGATAGTTTATTGAAGTACTTAGGCCAGTATACTCTCATTCGTCGAGAAATAAACAGCGCTGGAACAGATGTTACTCCCGAGATAACTTATAATGGGAACTGAGAAACTGCCGTAAAGTTCTCAACAAAGATATGGTTTGTGCAATTATAAAAATTGATTATTTATAGGAAATCATCTCGAATCCTTCGTTCATTATGAACTGAATGTTTCTTAGATCTCAACTTCGTTATTTCGAATGAGAATTTAGGTTTTACTCATTATTGTGTTATCCTTGTGCACTTTTAAAATCATCTGTCTATTCCAAGTCTACTTATCTTCGAAATATGTAGATATCTGTGAATTATTTTGTACATTTTCTTGGATTTTTTTTGAATACTAAAATCACGAAAGGTGAAAAGGTGAGATAAAAATCGAAAAAAGAAACATGTGGTATTATCAATGTTCATTGATATTTCTAATTCCTATGTGTGATAATTTATGATATATGATTTCAACCATTATTTTCAAAATTTCCACTTCATCAATAAATGTAGTAATTGTCTGAAGGTGAAAAAAGATTCGTTCAAGAGATAAATTTCTGTTGTGTTGATTGTTGACTAACCTGTATACTCAGTCGATGTTTCGAAAATGCAATAGGAAATCAATCTATCGCTGAGATTCATTGAATCAATTCACTATACGAATTGGACAAAAGAGAATTTCTCCTTCATGGAAACAACGTCATCTCCTCTGAATTTGAAAATATTTGGAAAACTCCAACTCCGTAATGTGGTGAATATTCATGCAAATTACTTGTATTCCATTCGATCACATCGAAACTGAAATGACATATAAAACTTTTCTGAAAATTTACAATTTTGATACATTCATTGTACAGCACAGAACTAATATCAGAATGTACGTCTAGACTACCTTTTATCTGTCTGGCAATCTAACTTTCAGAAATTAAACTAAATCTGCATGTGAACTTCGATTTTTTTTTATAATGAATGTATGATAATTCCTTTGTCCTACGTGAAGTTGATACTGCATTGAATGAAATCTATCAATTCATGTGTGTTGTTTGAAAGTAATGAAGAGTCAAATGCAACAAAAACATCTTCAGTTCTCTAGAGTATCACTGGGAAAAATATAAGACGAAAAACACACAAAATAGAACTTGGTAACTGTGCAGAATATCTCAAGAAATTATTCAATTTGATTCAATGAATAATTGAATCTTCTTCAAACTTGATATCTTCAAGATGTGCATAGTCTGAAATGAATTAACTAAAGATATTAATGAAACATTTTTACTCGACATCGAACAGCCTGAAAACCCAATAATCCACTGCATCTGTGTTGACAGTCGAAATGATCGGCCTTCACCTGGAATTGACAATATTTATGGCGTAATTCGATTCGATTATTCACAAGAGCGACCTGACAGGCATGTGTTGGACACTGAACGGCGTATGAAGAAGGGCGGGCTATCATTCTCCGCAGATCTCCCAAAAGGACGTCGGATAAACAGAGCTCGTTGTTATTGACAGCTAATTATCGAGTACAATGCCCTGTACTACTAGCACGATATGCACCTGGGACACGTGACTCACTGAAATAGACAGTCTTTCGGAATTATTCAGAGGAACTAATGGAAGTGAGGGGAACATTGCCATTAGTCGTACATATTCAGCAAAACACTTTCGACCAGACTAGATATTCCTTCAACTTGATTCGAATGAGTGAAAGATATCTTCAATTGTCTCACCATAAGATATCTTCCTTTGTTATTTCGTTGCAGAATTTAGGAATAGAGAAATAATCTCAAAGTTGATACATAATTTGAACAGTATCTTTTGGATGGTTCAGATTTTTAATCTTGTTCTTACAACTGTCCACCAATAGATGTTTCAATGTATAAGTTATCGCTATGTCTACATCAGATCACAGTTATATATCTTATCTCATTTCCGGACACCTCACTCTATTCTGAGTATAATATTCCTTTTATTGGAGGAACACTTTTTTGTATACAGGTTGTTGCACATTGTGCTATGAAGAAACAGGACGATATCGTGATAATCTCAAATTGAAGAAAAAATCGGAAATATATCACACATTCATCAATTTTTCTTTTCAATCCATTCACCACTACTTCCACGAATATTTTTCAGTTCTGAAATTTGATACACCCGATTGAGTTTGAATGGCGAATTCGAGAACTATTTTGAGCAAACATGTTCGATAGAAAAAAATACACGTGATATATGTTGAGCTTATATAACCGAGATATTTTCATCAACGAACAAAGGAATGAAAAAGTCATTTTCGAGTTGTTCATGAAAATCTACTCCATGCTACCATGGTTGAAACCTCAATATGGCTATCCTATGAATTGGAAGTGGCATCGATTCTTACGAACCCAAAATATTCATCAGGAGCATTTGTAAAATTAGCGACTACCGAAAAATCAATATTTTTTGAATTTATCACGAAATCATAGGAAAGCTGAAAAATATACATTGATTTTGATCCATATAATTTATTCGTGAGAAATATTCTACTTTGTATCTCTTTTTACTACTAGTTCACAGTTTTTAATATCGAGCCATTAGAAAGATCGCGAAATAAAATAATAGGAGGATATCCTCGATTTCTCATGGAAATGGGTATGATTTTTTTATTGTGAATGAATCTACTTTATATCTTTCCTTACTTTTGAATAAACAATAATTCACCCTTGAATCGTGAAATCACTGAACTTTGAGATTTCTGTTTTCAATATAACGATACTGAAATGCCTACGGAAGGAAATGGAAGTGAAGTCAAAGGCAGCACCGAAATCAAGAAATTAATAGATTCTCGCTCCATCTTCATTTATATCAATTCGCAATCATTGGCACTGAAGTTTGTTGACTCGGTAATACAAGGTACATAGACTTTGATAACCCGATTTTGAGGAAACTCGTTCATTCAATAATGTTTACAAGAATTTTAAACCGACTTCAATCATTTACTGAAGATCTAATTTCGTTAAACCGGGGTTTGATTTTGTCTCCTAGCATTCTCGGGTTGGGTAGCTATTTGGATTATGAATTCAAAAATGATTTCCAAGTTCATCAGAGAGAGCAATTGAATCGTGAATTCATATAGTCAATGGATGAAATGGTTTCAAAGTTCATTTTAATAGTTATAGGTGGGTGAAGTCTAGACTTATCAGGGAAAGCATCAATGAACTTCTGACACTGTCAATGTCGAATAGAGTTGAATTGATCTGGGTATTTGGACAAAGTGAAAAGAGGCAATGAAATAGCTGATGAACTAGTTAGGGAGAGCTCAGGGAGTAGCTAACTTGGCCCGGAACCAGCTCTTGGAGTGTCTAAAACACATTCAGGAGCTGTGAGAACATATTTTAAAAAGATGAGGCTCTACCAAGGTAACCAAGCTTGTAGATTGTGCAGCTTGGAGCTTCACACTATTATTTTTTTTATATAAAACTTCCCACGGAAGGAGACATCCTGTGATTTTCAGAGAACATCGTGAGAAGCAAGGGAAAGGAGGTAGGAATTGGTGTTCTTTTCTTATCTCAAGGATATGACAGCTATATGAGAGTAATGCAACTATACAAATCTATATAATCTATTGAAACCTTGAAACCGAGTGACCTTTGAAAACTACTTAGGGACTAATGTCTTCCAAGATAGAATCTCCGCTGCTATGAAATTCACCCATGATTTTATCATTCTTATACGCTCATTTACTATAATATTGGTTTGAAAATCATTCGAAATCAGGTTAATACTAAATTTGGTCATTAGTATGTGAATGTAGCTGTATATATATGTTCGTGAATTTATTGGTCCTTTGGCCTCGTTAGAATTAACGTGAACGTGAATTTCAATCAGCATCATGACTGTCAAATTGACGATATTACTGTAGATATCGAAATCGAATAATTTGTTGATCGTTTCGGGTTCATGGAATCCAATAAAAATGGCATGTATCTATATATTGAACACTATCATCAATTTTCAACTTGGTTAATAAAATTGCACATTGAACAGTTGTCTGTCGAATTCTACTGGGTCGTAAAACCATTATTTATAACGTTAACATATAACTGTAATGAAATAGCAGATTAGATGCATCACAAACCATTTCATTCGGTTTGGATTGTGCAATAAATCTCAGGACATATTTATTTCATATCGAATATTGAATCCAATGATCTGATTATAAAATTCACTTGATTTTCTCATCATAACTCGAAAAAGAGAAAAGAACGATGAGGAGAATAATAACAAATCGAACAAAACAATTATAATACGATGCCATTGAAAAAATTATTAATTGATAAAAATGACCAGGAAACCAAACAATGGATTGTAAATTCGTGAAAGTTCCTTATAATTGGTCGTTTTTGGAAAACCTTTACAACTGGGATTCTATTTTCAATTTTGGTAATTTTCTTCGTTTTCGAGATTTACATGATGATTGAATTTTAAATACCAGATGATCATTCATTCATAGAGAGTTATACTACCAACAGTGGTTAGACCAAGTCATCTGAAGAAATGCATATCATTATTTCAAGAGCTGTCATTGTTTGACTGATACTTCTCAGCTAGAATGAATAGGTAACCAAAAAAATATCAGACCTAAGATTAATTCGATATACGAAATAGTTTAAGTTTATAGTATACTGCAGAAAGAGTAACTTTGAATATGCTGAATTGTCATTTGTATTATAGAAAAGTTTCCGAGTTTTTTCACCTCGTTTCATAATATAAGCAATGGAAAATATTCGACGTTCTTGTTGACGAGAAAATAATTTAGGAATATTTTCAGTTCGCCTAAATGAAATAATTCCTCTGCCTCAAGTATCTTCCATTCCGTATTGTGCTCGACTTTCCCAGATTTGATGCCATAAGTGGCAACAGACGTAACAAGATTACGAATATTCCGAGAATGATATAAGTTAGGAAGCGTTGTCTCTGAGGTCTCTCTGAATATAATTGAAAATTGAATTTGATTAAACAGAGTAGAAATAAACAATATCTACCCAGCTAGCTTTTTCACTCAACCATTCAACGTTTGTGCTGGAAATAATATGATATTGTGGTTTCATTCCTATTGTTTCATTCCACTGAAACAATAATTGAAATCCAAGAGGTATTCCGATCGAACATTAAATGTTGACATTATACTCGGTCAAAACTTCAGGCATGTTCTATGAGGAAGATATTTTCTTTTCAACTGCTACATTTTATGATCATAAGGTTTCAAGGTCTTCTTTATCATGGCTTTAATCGCTGTCTTATCAGGGTGAATTTGGGGTTGAAGGGTTAAGAGGTAAGACACGTGAAGTGGTCGATTTTGGATTCGTAGGAGACCTTTTGCTGTGCTCCTCATTGTCGTTTGGAATTGGTCCACTGAATCAGAGTAATAGTAGTAAACGCAAAGATAATTGAATTGATTGAATTCTACTTTGAAAATGGTAGATCTACGAGAGGATCTGCTAAATGATCTAATCAAAATTTTGCTACATTTGGTATCTAAATTGATTGAGAAATTTCGAAAAATGTGAGTGGCGGCAAGTGAAAAACGGCAAATAGGACTAACATCGACAGACAGAAATAATGAGTAAAAAGCAGCTAGCAATTGTTTCTGGTATCCTAGTAATTGTGAGTTATTCTACTTCCACACATGGGCTTTTCTGTATCTTCATCAACAAAGAACGAAGCTTTTCTTGCATATGAGTTTGATGATGTTATGTCCCTGATATTCAGTGCATCATCACTAAATACAAAAGGATTCAACGTAAAATTCCCAAATCCTCATTACTAAATAGTTGGGATACTGTTCACCATAAAGCGCTTTACATAAATGACTGTAATTTGCGAAACAATTTCACCACCAACAGTTTATAACTTTTATTTTCGTTGACTAATGCTTTGAACTATGAGGGAAGAGGAATATTTCATTCGACCATTATCATGCAGATATTCACGAATGACACTTTGAGAGAACAATTGTCGATGATGCTATATTATATCGCTCTTCACGTTGTTGTGTATATTCTAATCTTTCATGAACTTTAGTTTTTATGATTTTATTCCATCAAATCTTGTAAACCTAGAGTTTGACAAATGACACATGACAAGTTTTGCATGAAACTTGATGGGTGATCAAGTATCAATTCTGCTACGCGAGGCTCATCTTTTCGAACATGAACATTTTCACGAAGATTTCAAGTAGTAGAGTATTTTGTGGTGTAACGAAATTTTTGCCTAACGTATTCGATGAACGGTAATATTTTTAGAATGTCCGTGTTATTATTTATGTGCTGAATACGGAACGAGACTGTCCAAATTATTTTTTTCAGTTCTACAACGAAAGCTATTTCCTAAAGGGAAAGGGCGGATAATGGCATTATAGAAATTTGAAATTCAAATTGAGACATTTTTTCTTGGAATTTATGGACTGTCGTTTCTTGGTTCCCATACTTCTTTCCATAGCTTGAATATACACTACTTTAAACTACCTGGTTACATCTATATTGTAATCATCATCACAATCATATTATGGAATATAGTCATCATTATCAGTTGATATATTCAGCTTTTATTAATGAGATACAGGATACAAGTGACTGGTTCTTTTCTTCTGTCAATGAAGCATGGCACGTATTTGTATGACAGACAAATAATTAAATTGTAACAAGGTTTCCTCAATTATACGTGAATTATCAAAATTTCACATTTAGGCGGCCACTAATTCAGCAATACGGATGAACCTTTTCCAGATTTTATTAGTATCAATCGAATATTTTTTCCATACTTATGTACAGCACTGTGTATCAACGCCCTTATGAAATTGTATAATAGCAGGAAAACAATGTGCGTGACAACTTCCATAAACCTATGAAACCTTCAACGTCCAAAGGAATAACTGCAACATTAGTCGAGATTGAATTATGACCACTCACCTTTTTTACAGAATAACAATGCAAAATGAGCAATTATTATAAACGCAATTAAAATATTTCCGGCTCTGCTCATATTTCCTATTGAATTCATTCACGGTGCTAGTAACTTCGTTAACTTTGAACAAACGATTCAAATATTGCCCAAAGCATTGCTATTAAATTTCCTAAGCAATTTCCTTATGGGAAGTTTCGAGAATTTATTGAAATTGAAGTGAAAAACGACTCGAATATTTCCATCTCTGGTAATAATAGCTCACATTGGATGTAGGCGATGACTGTGGATTGGGACCATTAACAATGAATCGTTTCATGGAATTGAATAGTCAAAAACTATACAACGTTGGCCACATTCTGCTCGTGTGTACTGCGTTACCTCAACAAATTAGTCAGGTAATCAATCAATGAATTCACAGATGCAATATTGAATTATTCCACAATTCATGGAACTACAAATTCATATGGATTGACAAGATATTGAAGTCTCTCGGTAACACTGGAAATGTGATGGAGCTATCATCATACGTGTCCTACTCAAAATTGAATGGGGAAATCGAAAATTGATAATTTTGATGCAATTGCTAATGTAAAACTTCCATCTATGAACAGTTTGTGTTTCATTAAATTCTTTCCAAAATTGATTATGAATTGTCACCTGGAATTTTAAATAGAGTTGATATATATGGTAATAATTGGAATGTGTTAGGGAATTCCACCAATTATAGAATTCATATTGAGTGATCAAAAATGAAATGCCAACTGAAATGCGTGATAATACTCTGCAAGTGATACAATCCTTCATGTACTAATCAAGGTAAGCTGACTTCTTCAGTATAATATTATATTCATAAAATGTCCATGGTTATTCCATCAAATATATGAAGTTTTCAACAAACTCCTTATAGGTCAACATAATGAAATAATGATTAGAAAAATAACCCCTTTCATGTTAAGATCAGAACTGAGAAATTGACTACATGAAAATGGAAAATTTCAATGATTGAAGTACTTGATATGTCGTTGCTCTTCTTCAGTCGATGATTATTTCCAATTGGATCATTCAATTGATCATCCAATGTTGAAGACATGGTCATGGACATCGAAATCAAAGTGCAGTATAGACTCCTTCCAGAACACTACTGGATATGATGACTCCAATTTGGTTCAGGCTTACTCACTTCAAATAGCACAACCAAGTTCCAATAACATTGTCAGATATTCATAAAAACCCATTTTTGCACCTATGACGTCTTATCGGTCTTATGATCACCCGGTACACAAAGTGCTTATTTATATAAAAAAATCAATCAAGGCAGTTAAGAATATTTTGGTTGAAACTTTAAAGATTCAATTTTCCAAATATCAGTACAAAATATTTTCGAAAATATCAGTGTTAACTTCAGAATACTCCGATCGAGTTGTTATGATTTGGAATTTGGGAATTTCTGTAGCTTATAAGAGGAAAAGTCATAATTTTCATTCTCAATATAGAGTATTTCATCTTACAGAACAGGTATTCATTTCTGGTTCAATTGTGAGTTAGTACTCTGCATCATTGTATATTTATGGAATGAATGATGTAATGTGTTTTCAGAATTTTGTCCTTTTGGAACCATCGAAAACTCCTAATGACCTGGTTACGTGATAGGCTTTGTATACACTTCAGAAGCATTTATAACACCACGCCTTCATTAATGCTCATACTACACACCTCGAATAACTTCCACACCTGTAGAATACTTTTATACCGGGTATCATGAAATAATGTTTGATAAAATTAATTCTGTAACCACACGAAGAATCCCAGTCGGGTTACGCGTGATAATATTCAAACGCTATTGAAATTGAAAAGTGATCGACGTAGCCGTTTGCAATGAAAACCTTCCGGGGCATTTCACGGAAGGTCGGAATTGTATGGAAAACTCATTTGGACTGATTGGGGAATTACTGAAAATGACGTTTTTCAAGTTGAAACTTGTGTGGGTTGGGTCAATATTGGGGTAAACTGATATATTTTGCTCCATCGCGGGTGAACACATTTTGAAGCTAGATTAACCAACAACGGAAAACGTTTTTCAATCACTGGGATCGATGAGAGAAATAGTTGAACGCTTTTGTTCACTTTTTAGTTTTCTTCAAATAAATTTTCAATGAGAATTGATTGGATATGATTCGGTTGAAGAATGAATATCATCGAAGAACAATTGGATCGAAATTGATTTCTCAAATATCAATGGAACTTTACCTCTGGAATCAGTTCATCATCAGTTGTAACGTTATTTTTCTTATTTTTCATTTCACCGCCGATTTAGAGTTGGGTTAAAAATTTTTCAGGGAGAAGGGAAAGGAGTCCGACAGTTTATGAGGGTATCCAAACCACTCATCTAATCCAGAATTGAATCAACTACCTACACTGTTATCGAGGGACATCAAGAAAATAAACTCCATTATTCTTCAGTCCAGAACGTGTAATAGTCAGGTAGATATTCACTAAGGATATGTTGCTCAACTTGACAGTAGTATTTTTCAGGCCTACTCGTGATTTGAAAATGACCAAAAATTTCATGACATCACATACAGTATAACAACTATATTATTCGTGATTTCACCACCAATATATCGAGATACATCCAAGAAAAATTAACTATCACCATTAACTATCAGGTATCTGGATATGGAAGACTCAATGTTTGACCATGAATATACTCCGATTATTTTGGAAGCGAATGTTTATTCTAATCTTGAATGATAATCTCGAGAATGATGTATTGATAGTGCATTTTATTTCAATAAAGGGAAGATAACAGTAAATTCACATTTTGATGAAGAGCCAGAGTGTCAGCTTGAGATGAAGACTTAGGAAAATGCAGAAGGAGAAACAAATTCCATTATTGATAATAACTACGAAATTTTTTTTATTGGATGGTGATCAATCTTGACACACTGGTGAGCGGATTATGGTGTTTTGTATCAGAATAAGAGGAGCTACGCGTAGATACTGCGGTCTTATCTATGGGATTGAGTATGGAGGAGCTTGAATGTTCATGAAGAAAATACATTTGTTTGATGACTACTCAAGCCTCTGCATGGTCGAAATTTCATGGGTGTCAGATAAGAATATTGCTCACCTGATTTCTTCAAGTACACGAATTCGTTACAGAAAAATCTTGCATGCGTTATAGAGGGTAGAATTTGATACATTTCATTCATTGAAAACGAAGATTGAAGAGAGTTCTGCGACTCTCAAGGTTTTCTCTCTCTACTAGAATTGTTTGTGAATTTCACCCTTAAACACCCTATAGAGTACATGCATGATATTTCGCTTTGCTACTGCTTTGCTTTGTCTTCGACATACATGATAATAATCACAGTATCATCATTAGGTCCATTGGCAGGCATTTTGTGAGAACTTGTTATCGGATCTCACCGGTTTTTATCTAAATCAACTTTTCAACATTTTTCCGTACACCCCCATGGTCTTCACTAAATAGCTCATAATTCTTTTCGTCTTCGTACCCCATCAATTCCACGAAATCCGTCACGTCCACCAACATCGCAATAGAGAGGACAGTGAAGTGCATCGATGTGAATTGATCATTCAAGATGCGTCTGATGGAGCGCGATGCAACAACTGCATCCTGCAACTATTAACGTCGCTTATAAATTCCTGGCACGGATAGAGTCCGATGTTTGCTAACAGGATATGAAAGGAGGGCCGACAACGAGTCGACGATACAATTCGCACGGCATGAATTATCGGACGTAGGACCAAATTTATCACCGACCTTTTTCGTGTTGGATGCGAATGAAAATTTTCCGAACGAACAGGAATGTTATCTATCTATGGAGGGTATCTTTCTGCGAGCTAATTCAGGCATAGATCAGTGGAATTTTCACAATTGATTCACAAGGTCTATTATGTAGCCCGTTGAATGAAATTATGAAAGTTTGGAACATGAATGGAATGAAGTGAACTGAGAAAGTGATAATGCATAAAACTGAATTTGATCAGGAATTTGGAGCTATTTTGTCATCACGGTCCTCAGATTGTGTTCAACATCTTTGGAACTGATGAATTCCTAGGAGGCAGTCATATTTATACAGGACGATTTCCTGTCTAGCCAGTCGTAATGGTTTCATTCGACTGATCAGCGGTTTCCATACACTTCGGATTTCTATGCCTAAGTTAAGTGAAAGTGTTATTGTTAGGCATGAAGGCAATCTCCTCGGAATTTCTCTCCAGTCAGTGTTATTCCTAATGGATGAGTTGGGTCTGTAAACTATTTCATATTGTGTTGATTGATCCAGGTACGTATTTGGCTAATTCTGATTAGTTTATCAAATCACATGTGAAGTGGTATTCTTTGTTGTACCGATGCACGATTGACAAGGTGTTTGCAGTTTATTGTAGAATGGTTAGGATTTTTTTCTGAAAACTACATCTGATATTACTAAATCTTTATAAGGTTTCAATATCGTATTTTCCTGAAATATTCTCAATACACTATAACTCCCGGTTCAGATTACATTACATTGTTGACATTTGAAATTTCCACGCTGTTGAAATTGTGGAACACTGTTGGGGATATTCTTTCAGTGATGTGTAATCGGAGATTGAACTTTTCATCATGACAATTGAAGATAATACAGACATTTTAGTTAGTCAGTACATATGTAAAAGTGTTTCAAAAAAAGATTTATCGATATAGAAGCGATTCAGAATGTAACACCGTTGATATTAGAAATCCCTCCACATATATTACGCTTCGAAATCATAGCTCGAAACGATTCGAAATTGAATGTTTTTGTTAATCAAAGTTGGTAGAACAACGTTAACGCGAAAACCAGAATATCTGACTTTTGGAATCAATATTCTCGTTGTGACTGTCTTTTTCAGCTACAAAGTTTGCCGAGTTCTGTCATGATATGATCGATGGATTCGTTAAAAATTTGAGGATATCTGTTTTTGATATCCAATGTTGGATCATTCTTGGCTGATCAGTCACAACAGTTTGAGAGTCAAATTGAAACACGGAAATCTTGCTAAAATATCAACTGTGGAATCGAAAATGAATGCTTGACATATCCTTTCTAAAATATAAAATCCTCAATTGGAAACCATTAGTGAATTTTGAATGGCAATGATGACACAGAAGAATAACATAGAAAGTGGCTTATTTTACCAAAAATGACATTAAATTCTCCTTTTCCTCTAACTCTCGATATTTTTTTGTTGAACGCCACTGATATATGCATCTATTGATCAAGTCGAAATATCTTGAACCCGAACGTTCAGATTTTCATTTGAATAGGAAAATTTGAAACTTTTAATGAAGGGATTTGAGGAAGAACCATGTGTAAATTGCTAATAACCTCCCAAAATCCCTTCAAAGTTGATTTTTTCGGGTATGTACAACGTCCCGAATATCAGTAGAAAATCCCTTGAGGGAAATTTGTATTTCGGTGGATTTGAAAGCACATGAAACTGATGAGAAAAGTAAGTTATTCGAAACCCCAAGCCAGTTTGATAATCTCTTTTCCATTCGAACAGGATATTAAAATGCATGAAATTTTTCATTTTGGCTAAGTAGAGCTATGTTAGGCAAGGTTGGGATAACGAAAAAGTCAGAAATAATTAGGAGAAAGAGATTTTTCTGAGAGAAAAGAACATGTTCCTAGATATATATCGACGAAAATCTTTCATTTCTATTTCCTGCATTACCAAAGACGTTACAGCGACAATTCACATCTGATAATAAAATTGCTTCAACTTCGGGGCTTCGAAGTCTTTTCTTCGTCACTAAGTAATTAACTAAGAGCGTTTCAAAAGTTTCCTATGGAATTTGTTGAGTCAATGTAGTCTAGAGATTGAATTTGTAACTTTGACCTCAGTACTATCATTACATAACATGAATAGTTTATGAAAATATATACAATATTTTACAAGAGAGTAGTTCACCTTAACTATTCCTTTCATCTTCATAAACTTGATTGAAAAACAAGAGAATCCATCATTATCAATATTTTCTATTTCGACATTGGGAATTGTCTCATTTAAATATCACTCGATTGCAAAAAGGAAAACTTAACACTCAGTATCTCAGGATTGTGATTGAACTATGAGAAGAGAAACTTTGAATTGATCTTTATCCTCAATTTACAATTTCAATGTTTTAGAGATGGAATAGGATTTATCATTTGAATATAAAAATACTCAGAACGATCATTTCCTTATACAATAGTTTTGGATATTCACTGTTGAGAAATTCAGAGCCAAAATTGAAGAGAACATTTTCCATGAATTCATGTTTCTTTATTTTTGATCGCATCTTAGTTATTTGCATCGGAAGTGTGTTCAATGTGGAATTCGATCCATATCGATGATGATTTGTTTTCCTTCCTTAGAAGCTCTTTTACTCATTTCTTAATCATTCCTGTGTCTAGCCAAACTATAATGGAGCACTCGAGAAACCAATTCCTAGAGAACAAAAGTTCCAGACAATTATTGATGATATCTTTGAGGTAGATTTATAGACCTTTATCATGATGCAAGACAAGAATTTTCCATTCGAGGCTGATCTGTAACGTGTTCATGCTGATACTCGTATATCCATTGGGACTTTGATGAATTGAAGTGCTACATAGAATGCAGTTATTTTTTAGACTTCTCAGGATATTAACTACTGTCTCAAGTGGAAGCTACTTTTCGAAATGGACTAGACAATTCGAGTTACCGCATTATTATCGTCTATGTTTCAGGACTAGAATAAGTATGTGTTCAGCTTGAATTGAGAAATTGCAATAGATAGTTTTCATAAAAAGAGTATAATACTCAAGTTGTGAATGAAATGATAGGATACCTACTAATCCTGTTCAAATGCTTGATACAACGATTGTATCAGCAATATCTTATGAGATATTGTTAAACTATCGATGCTGTAATGTAAACTCTCGATACTTGAAATGTATTTTTCTAAATTCCATTTCGCATTGCTTTCGTATGTATCATGTTCTTCGAACTGGAAGAGGAATCAAACTCAAGAGCAATGTTTATGATTTTCATTTGTATTCGTCTTACCATAGCTGAATTCTTCTATGCTATAGCGAAAGTCGAAATACCATCCGTGAACTGTACATATAGCATGCTTTGATCACACAATGAAAACGTGATTTGATATAGAGTGATTGTAAAAAATATATGTAGGTTTAAACCTGGTAATTTCGATTCTTCGTTCACGCCTCTTGATACCTTCTGAAACATTGTGTATTCATTTCGAAACAAAAACTCGTGTTTCTTGTCTTTTT
Organism: Plagiodera versicolora; assembly: GCA_037013635.1. Classification (NCBI taxonomy): domain Eukaryota; kingdom Metazoa; phylum Arthropoda; class Insecta; order Coleoptera; family Chrysomelidae; genus Plagiodera; species Plagiodera versicolora. The sequence goes on from CM072990.1 coordinate 7,064,732, forward strand.
TCGTTTTTATAGAAATTGGCCACTATGAGGAAAGGAATTCATATTTTTTTGGATAGCCTAAAAGCTCTTGAGGAGTACACGGTAAAATCTGGACTTTTCTGGAAATGTATCAACAAACTCCTGACAGTGTCAAGGTCAGGTTATTTTTGAATATTCCAGACATCGAGTACTTGACATGAACATATTTTTTGACCAACAGGATTGCAATCTACATATGATTACTCGTCAGTGAGTGTTTTCACGTTGTCCTCTTGAATTTGGTAATCTTATGGGCCTCCTCAGATGTAGATTGTGGAGCAATCCACATTGAAAAAACTAGCACTTCAGGCATCCTTATAAACCGCATATATCTATCGCTACCTTATAGGGCTTGTATTTCCCCGAGAAATGTGCTCCACAATATTTGTCAAAAATCTAATGGACATATACGGTGAAAGGATTCAATTCATCACGACACTATACTAATAGTCTCTGCTTTGTTAATCCCGAAGGAGCTTATGTGATAATAAATTACTGGGAATCTATCTGTACGGTTCAAATTAATATTCACAATGGTGAAAATGTAGGACGATTTATGATGGCTACACGTACAGCGTTGCTAGGAAATGAATAGATTAATACTCGTATTGAATAATTCATAGGAAAATTGAATCATAGGTACCCAGCGAAATAAATGACAATTCAGTGAATTATATGAAAACGAGCACTCGGGAGTTAATCCATAGTAGAGTTAACGGGATAGTTACCCAGTCAACCAGTTTTGGTTGCAGGGAAGTTGTAGGGAGTTAACATCGTGGAAATGCGACTTCACAATGTTGATATAAAAAACTGCAACCAGTACTTACTGGGGAGTGCTTAATGTCCGCAACATTGTATATCACTGGTAATTACCTAATACATCACAATGTGGATGTGTGGAAGGTACCATGAATAGCAACATTGCGACTTCGCATTTTAGCACTTATTGGAAAGATTATTGAACCAAATGAGCTTTCAAATTACGTCTTCCATTAAAGTTATATTCATATGTAATTTGGTAATTACCATCGTGGCACTGAATTTGCTCTCTATAAGCGTCTTCTAATTAAATTAAAATAATGTTAATTTTGCAACACTCATGGAATTAGTATGTACCTGGAAAGCAGATCAAATATATCTCAGCTGCCTTATATTTCGACCATTTTATAATGCCTAAGAAATGTGCATAGGTTAAGTCAATGAGATTTATATACAGGGTGGTACACCAGTAGATATAATCAGAACCAGCAATAAAACACATCATATGCCTGCTCTTCATATTGAATCTATTTTTCATTCTTAAGGGGAAATAATTGAACAACTATTATAAAATACTGATCTGTATATTTTGAATATAACACAGGGTGAGTCAAGCTGTACGCATTTCTAGCCAGGCATATATGGCTGAACAGAATCATCAGATATATATTAGTCCAATGCATTCAGCTTGACTCACCCGAAATACTTTATAAAAACTTCAACTCACATTGTAATATCATAGAATATAAAAACAAAAACATTATTTTCGAAACATAATGAAATAAAAATAGTATTATTTACAAAACAAAAATAGTATGCTGTACAGACAAAATAAAATCAAAGGAAACAACAAAAATATAGATTGTTACCATATCACATCATTATACTATGATGATCCAAATAATGGATTGCCACTGTCAACTGAAAATAATATTAATAGAAATTGACTTGTTTTTTTTATAGTTCAATACTGTTCTGAACATGTTAGGTACACTTTATGTTGAAACCATATCATATGTTATATTTCTAATCAAATTATTGAAAAATTCTAAATTCAGATTTTATTGTAGAGAAAGATGTTTCTGCGTATTGAAAACAGTGTATACATGTTTGACATTATAGAATATCATTCAATATTCTGATACTAAATTCCGATAATGATACGACAAAACGGTTGAGGAGTCCATCTTGTTAAAAAGCATTGCTTTTCAATTGGTATCACCTTCCCAATTGTACATTTATGAGCATCATTTTGCCATTGGAAATGTATACTTACATGCACCTAACTGTTTTATATTCTTCTTAACAAAAATTATTTCAAAATACTGCACACAAAACCAACAATTCAACCAACCATTAAATACGCACCACACAGATCATAATATATTATTTGCACTTTTCCTTTGTTCCTTGACTTTCATTCGTGTGCACGTGTTGTTGCTATGCCCTGCGCAAGCGCCAATTCTATGTTCGAAATATATGAACAGAGATAAGTCGCAAAGTAATAGCAATGTGCACTTCATCTGAATCTCTCGATTAAATGTTCCACTCAATCATTAAGAAAGTTAACATGGGGACTTCGCAACGATAACAATATGTGGATGTTGATATCCACAAAGCGAAGTCCCATGTAAAACCCAGAGAGGTTTCCAAGATGATCTTCAATGTGATATTATTTGGTATTCCCTGCGACTTACTGTTACTTTTTTGGTTGACTGGGTATTTATCTACATCAAATTGTGAAGGCGAAATCATCGGCTGAATTCGATAACAATGGTCGACATTTTCATAACAACGGATTTATTCATGTTGGTACGAAATCCTCAACCAATTAAAAAAAACGGTTGGTGGGACTTCGATACGTATTGACGATGCGATAGGAGATTATGATTTGTAACAAATTTTCATTCTGTCGCTGAAAAATGTCCTTATTCTGCGATAACTAATCCATTATCATTCAGTCTGTCTATTTTGAATAATATATTCGCATAGAATCTATCTACTAGCTAGTTTTATATTTGTACATATCCCTACTGGATAGGTACATAATTATCATCTGCTTTTCATGTTTTCAAGCTCTGTTGCGTTTCAAAGTATAGTTCATGCTACAAGTAGAATCACCGAAGATCTGTTATTCTTGGCATAATTTTCATGATACAGTAGATGAAGATAAGATTTTTCCTTGATTTTTCAAACAAGACGTGAATAGTATTGAGAAAATTCGGAAATAATTCTTGGAACGTCTAGTTCAGATTTGATAGACGAGATCTACAGTGCAGATGATCTCTGTAACTGAAGACAAAATTGATAAACGTTCAGATACGTCAATTTTTAATTCAAACAGGGTGTCCTTCGACGAGAAAATTGTCATTCATTAGTACCCCTCAATTTCTTGAATCGAACAGAGAGGGCGATACATTGTTGAGAAGGATTTCAAAAGTAGAAGTCGAAAATCATCATTTTCGAGTTTTGAAATTGAAAATACGAAAAAATAGACGAATGATAGTTGATTGAATCCTTGAAAATAAATGAATTGATCAAAGTATTCTGATCAACGACTTGATCCTGACAGGAATTGGGAAGATAATATTTTTAACATCTCCTATTGAAATTATTCATCTACTTTCATTATTTCTTATGATTTCATGCCAAAATTATCCTACGCTGTTTGGTGGTTCAGGAAATGAAATGAATAAAAAGTAATAATTGTCAAGATAGCATTCTTAGATTATTATTGCGGCTTTCCAATACCTCTAATGAAACCTTTTTGAGTCATTTATCAGCCCTGTGGCAACAAGAGGCTATTATTTCAGTTTATGAAGGATTTTTCAATCGGATTCACTTAGTCCGAATGATGAATCGGTGGGCTTCCGATCATAAGTCAGAGGAGGTGCTGGCCGAAGCGAAGGGCTAGTTGCGCAAGAGGCTCGTAAATCAGGAGTGTTTTTAGCGCGCGGCGGGAATATAGTGAACTAACCGTTCCCTGGAGCGTAGATTAGCCTTTTAAGCTTGCCCTCGTCGGCTCCATCGGACGTTTCTACCCGGGCGAAAGGGGCTGAACGAGTCTCTCGACTCTCTATATTGGTGTGTGCGTGAAAATGTATGACTTGGAGGGTTTTTTTTTCAATATAACATAAACCATTGAGTAGGTAATGGTAATTCTAAATGCCCTATATATTAGGGTGAATGAGAAGAATCGATTATTTGTATTTGACACGGAAACTAGTTGCTTGGTATATACAGAACGTACTCTCCAAGTGTGAGTTCTTAATATCAACTGAAATACTCATCATGAATTTGCATATCCAATTCAGCTTCGTATAAAAATTGATTCAACTGAGATGAAAAGTATGATGACATCTTTGATGGAATGAATTGTCGAATCTACTCATGATCGTCATGCCGAATTGAGAAAATGAATACGGTTTCCTCAAATATCACTCAGAGGTTCTAACAAGTGACAAGTGCACCCTGGTTTGTGCCTAGTGCAAAATCTTCCAAACTGCTGGAGTATCATCCCAATAGTCTCCGAAAAAAAAATTGTTACTGAAACAATTCCACTATAGATATTCCATAACTTGATTCAATTTTTCAGTACCATATGTACAGAGACCATTTTCTTCCTTGCAACTTTATACTGTATCTGATATCTTCCATGACTCAGAAAGATGTTATTTACTCAAATATGCCTTCAAGATATTGTTATTCAACGTTATATCTTAGGGAATATTGAAACTAACTGAAAAACTATAATTCCTGTATGTTTTTCGTTCAAGTTGAAAGATAACTAGTAGAAATCAATTTATATAACACCAAGACACGAGGTTGCAAAATTACTCAGATATAAAACAAAATGAAGGTTGAGGTTATTATCAAATCACTTGTACAATTAACGAGATAAATATGCTCTTCAAAGTTATATGGTTGTTTGAAGAATCGACGAAAGAATCCTCATATCGAAGATTGGTTGATTAGTAGCTTTCAAAGGCAACATGTTTCTTGTTGATATCATTATGTAACTACCAACTCCAAGTTAATTCAAATCCGATTTTAATCCATGAAAAACTCATTTCGTAGAAAAGAATAATATCCGGAACTGTTTAATCTCTCTTGCTTTTCCCAAGACTTGTATTCCCTTTGAAATCGCTTATTTTACGTCAGAGACATGACAGATATTCTTTCAAGCCGGAACCTGAGCTCCATTCGGAGGAATTATAGTAATTGGAGGAATTGGGTCTGCTCGTTAAGGAATAACTCGGCAGAGAAACGAGTTAAGGGTGTCATAATTCTCGTCACAGAAGTAGAAACAAATCACTCTTCATTACGAATTGATGAGGTCGCTACTGAAGTATAGAAACTCTTATAGAATGGCAATTACAATTGGATGTCGGTTTTACGAGGACACTTCTCATATATAGGGTGTTTCTTCATGAATTATTGTTTCTTCATGAATTATTGCGATATACAGGTTTTCCAAACTCAAGTTGGCACTATTGCTATCTTTCTTATTACTGAAGATACGAAGTCAGTTGAATGATCGAACTAGTCAGTTTTTCTTCGGTGATTTCAACGATGAACACGGAACAAAAATCAATTTCCGTGTTGAGGAATTATTTTGAATAATTTTTTCAATAGTTTACTCAGTATACAATATCTTCAATCGATAGGATATTGAATTAAAGATAAGAATGATATCATGAACTTCTATAGTTTCAGAGTATCATTGAAAATGGACAAACAGCAACACCTTTCTGGCGAGCTGTCACAAATGTTTTGTTTGAATAAATAGACTATAGCTAAGGCTTCAAAATCCAACAACTTCGCCTAAAATCAGGACAATCTGTGATTATTTGATTCAATGAAACTTGGTCGACGACCTTCTGAAATTTTTTGTCATTGATTTCGTCGTGATATTTTGAAGAGCAACAAAATGTCTGTAGGAGCAAACTCGACTAACAACTGAGCTGAGTAAGACAAGAGCTGAGCTGTAGGATTCTGTATACTCTGTGGAAGAATATCATGTTAGGAAACTTTTGATGTCACTCCATTTTTTCATAATGCCAGTTGAGTCCGTGCTCGAAGCATTATCGCCTCTGAACATCGCCAAACAAAAAGTCAATCGAATTGAGAGAAGTTTCCTGTTGCCAACGACACACGTTAGTGATAGCAATTCCTGCTACGTGCTCGCTTTTCTACCCTGCTCCGAATAAGCGTCTGCGGCACGTACGTAGCAGCGAGTATCGATAGAAATAAATTATGGATACACTCTTCAGATGAAATCGAAGGTTTCCGTTTGTGTAATGACCGACTAGCATGCACCGATAGCCCTCAGCTGTTTGTAAACAATCACGCTGGCACGAAACGTGAACTAGCTAGCTCTATTCGTGTCTCTATTCATGGCTCTATCTGATGTAGGTGACACAAGAGACTGAACCCGTACTTGTGGGGTCTCGTCGGCTAGTCGCATGAGTAGCCATCGGTCAGGTAATCGATTTCACATCAGTTACGATTGTAACATCGTGGGGGCCTTGGTAATATCTATCTACCGAATTGAATCAATAATTATGGGGAATAATGGAATCATTTTTCTTCTGGAAGAGGAACAAGGAAGACGTGATGAATTTGTCTGTTCGTTTAAATACTCACTGTGTTCACAATTGAAACATAACCAATAATGCAATTGAAAGGAGATTCATGAAGTATATGTTAGAATATAATAATAATAATCGTGATATCGGTTATGAGGTATACGAGATAAACATGAAAGACACTATGATTGGGTCAAGAAGTCGAAAGACATTTTTTTGATCTACCAATCTATCTATCCAATCTTCATTATCAATTCGAAAATATTAAAAAAATATACACAATATACCAGTACCAATGTATATCCCCACAGAGGTTATCACTGTTACCTAATTGTGAAGTTGATAACTGAATTTGATATTTGCAGAAGTGAAACTAAATCTCAAATAGAATTTTTTCAAACTGATCTTATTCTCCCATTAATGTAGTGATAAGGCCATCACAGAATTGATCTCACATTCGTCTCATGTTTTGCTCATTAGTCATTGTTTTTCATCACGAATTCCCTCAATTGTTTTTCTTCAAATTTTATTTCCAAGTTATTTATAGAAATCCCGTTCACTCGAGATGAAGGTGAAGAGGAATGTGGTAATATATTATTTTCGCTTCTGAATATATACACACGAAAGCAAGCCAATAATACACGGTTGAGAATGAAAAACTAACTCATTTCAATTATCATTTGCATCGGCGATTGAATTTAATTACAGGTTTGTGAATACTCCTTTGGAAATGAGAATTTAAAATTGTAATTTTGTTTTATTTCACAAAAACCATAATATTCGCATGTGTCAAAATGTCGAAACTTTTGTTTCTGATCAGGGAACTAGGCAATCATAATCCATATGACCGTGAATTTATCTAAGACAAATGAGATCAAAGGTGCTACCTCCACCTTTTTTTATCTCTTATAGTGACTGAGTTACTCTTCATGAAATTCTTACTCTAACCAGACCAATGAATATCAATATCTTGTTGAAAATATGTCCAGGAACGGTATATTCTTTGATGAGCTTTCACAAGAATGTACTTCAACATGGAGGAATGATAAGTTTAATAGTAGACATGCTCTGAAATAATATGATTGAACTTTATATTTGACAACACTTCCGATTCATTCATTAAATATCAATGAACGTACACGTTCACTTTGGTACATGATTTCTCTGAAAGTATCACCAGATGTGCATATCAAAATCAGAGAAATAGCCCCATATCGAAGGAATAAACAGGAATACAGCATTCTCAGACGTTCTCCCATTTTCCAAAGAATTATGGATATGCAGCTCATCTCGCGAGAATGCGAATCGACGTACCTAATTGAAACTCTCCGAAATAGACATAAAATGCGCATTTCAATCCCATTTTATGAGGCCACCAGAGATGGAAATCATGCTTGGCCAATTCCGTTGCATTCCCTCTCACAATGTGAATCTCGGCTAATCTAATTCAGCAGACAATTAGATTCGGAAGTGTTAACTTGTCTGTTGGATTTTCTGTCTGAATACAATGATATCTATTTGGTGGTTGGATTTTGAGATTTCTTTCACAAACAGTGTTTCTTTTCTGAATTCTCAATATTCAACCAATTATACTACTCAAGAAGTGGTAGCTCTTTATTTTGATTTAGTGTTTCCTCTCACTATTTCCTGTTTACCTCAGTTGTTTCACATTGATATCCTTTGTCTCTTCGGTTCTTCTTCTCTGTTGCTACTGTCCTTTTGAACCTTGTTTTCATAACCCGATTGAAGTTTCCTTATTGGTCTTCTCTTTTCAGTTCTTTCCCAGTTGTTTCAGAACCATTTCAATCGTTCTGAATCGTTTTTTCATTCATTCATCTCTCTTGTTATTTTTTTCTTCTCTAGATGCTTTCAGATAGTTTCCTATCTCTTGCACCCATTCTCCCTTCTATTATCATTTTGGTCGTGTAATTCATCGAGTCATTTTTGTATAACTTTATTCGATCGATCTTCATTAAGCGATAATTCCTTTTGCAAGTATTCCCTATAGGAATTGGAACGATGGAACTGGCAACCCTGCTTGTTGATTCTTCTGGGAATTGCCGTTATATCGAAAAGGCAGTAAAGGTGCTCTAGAGTTTAGACTACGATCTAGCATGGTCGGAATCATTGATCACCCTAACGTATAAGATATTATTCCCGATTGGGCTCTAAATACTTTGACCACTTGAGTGGGATCGGAACTGCATAATTCAGATACTATTCGAGTTGAAGCGATAACTGTAGAATATATAAATTCCGGACGATGTTCTTGAAAAATATCGACAATAAAATCGATGGTTTGTACAATATATTTTCAGTAATTGCAGTAAATGTTGCAAATTATGCGTTGAATAATCACCGTTTGGATAAATCAATTGATCTCCGTGATATGAATTCTGTCAGTAAGTACCAACCATTGTTAGATAAAACACAAAATTCTACATTGTATCATCAGAATCAATTTGTTCACATTCAACCGTTTTTTCCAGTCCTTCAAACATTTTTATGGGCACTTTCCGGCATGGCCTTTCACGAATTTTGTTTTATGGATTCAATAGACTCAACACGGTTTTCACGGAGTAGTAATTTGAGTTTGGGGAACAAAACAGTCACATGAAGCTAAATCAGATGGTTGTTCGATGGTATTTATTGCGTGTTTGAATCAGCTGACAATCATGGCTCTGTGCGATTTTATCACTCAAATACCTTAGTACGCCCAAATAGTACTCCTTATTGATATACCAGACCGCGTATATCAAACGGGACAATGAGGAGAACGCGACTATCTGAAAGTTCTCCTTGAACGCTTTGTATCATATCATCAAAGCGTTTTTCAATATTTTCAACGCATCAGCTTGAGATTCGAAACTAACTCTTCAATATTTCATTTATTGTAAAAATCGTGGAGCACTAGTGAGGTAGATTTCACCAAATGTTGGTCTACAGATCGTGCGCAAACTTGGCATTATAATGAAAAAATTAAAGAATCCCTTCAGCGAGCAATTCAATTCATCGCACTTTCTTGACAGAATAGATATAAGATTATACATGGTCAAATCAAATAAAAACAGTTGACCTTTTAGTACTGGCGCAGTCGTGACAAAATGAAAGCTCATTCTCTACTTATTATATGAAAGTGATATTGTTTTTTGTCAACTCAATATTTTTAATAATAATTGTCAATCCTTTGGTTCCCTGTAGATTGAAACTTTGTGGTATGAAGTAACACGAATTGCCCTCTCGAAATTTTTACAGATAATAAACGATTTTCGTCTCATCTGGTGAATGATTCAATTCCACATCTTCAGAGCTACTAACTGCTGGAACAAAGTTGGTACGAAGATCAAGAACAATTTCGATCTCATATTCAGTTCTCCCCAAAGACTTGTGTGAGTAAACAAACTTGCTAGGGCATCGCTCTGCATTTACGGTATACATCGTGATTTCATTTGGCAGGTTCCTCGAGCTTTGAAGTGTTTAAATATACATAACCCGTGCAATCATGCCTCACAGCGAAATGCAGAATATTCGCGGATTTCATAACGTTTGATACGTGCCAGATCTGAATGAGATATTTCTCTATCGAACATGTGTGAAAATCAATATCTAGATAGGAGAATCAATTATTGAATCATAGTGAGTTATTGATACAGAAACAGCTCGTCTTCCAGAGCCCAAAAATCTCGGGCTACTGATTCACCTTCATCGGAATCATTTTCGATGGACATGTTCAATCTGCCTACTTGACATTTACGTCCTTATATTTCACCATTTTGTCAGTGCCTTTCAGATATAATATATTTTCCTGATGTGGAAACTTCGTCGAATTCGTTTTGTGGACCGAAGTATATGAAAGTTTGTTCCGTCATGTATAGAATCGAAAGAGTTTTTTCTTCTTCGGATATAGAAATTGGTAGCTGAATTGTATGTTGTCGAAGAGAAGTAATGAATCAGACATTTATTCATAGACATGTAGGGTACGGTGACGTATAAAGTCACCTCTCATACTCGGAGAGGAAGATCTCATCGAATATCTACTTTATCCATCAGTACTGCACTTACCATAATCCAAGCTATTGATCTTTCGGAATGGGTGAAGCCAGTGGCGCAAGAATCCAGATGAATCATGTATTCCATATGGAATATTCGTCTAGAATACTGATTGATATAAAAACTGTTTTTGGAATTGGACCATTGATTTCACTTCAAACGAGACCCAATCATCAAGCCTCAACGCGAATATCTCAGCATAATAATCGGTTAGCGTTGATGCGCCGCTGAAATACTCACTTCATAGAATTTTCTTAAGCTGAGAAGACAGCATGGATGCGAAGCTTTCAGTGGAATATCTGAATTTCAAATGATGTCACAATGTACATCGAATATGTTAATCATTTTGTTACCTAATACTTCTTACATAAAAGATGTTTGGGCAACGATTCAAGCCTGCGGTGATTGTGATTCAGTGGACCGTATAACGTTATAACAGCTTTGTGTGTTTATCGAAATTCGAATATAAATGCAAATAGAGGGTTATCGGGTGCTTATCAGAGGGGCTTGATAAGCGCAGATCCCTCCAACAATGTCATTGACGCTTTTAACCTAATTTACCTGCCACCTAACTGGATATACATGTAAATCTCTGGGAGTGAAACTGCTATTCCAGACCCTTTCCTCGGGCAGAGTCTGCTACGTTTCATTTTACTACAGGCTTCGATATTTCTCCTGACACGTGTTAATAAATTCCTTTGAGATTTCAATCGAGCCGGCGTATGAAAGAACACTGATTTTATGCACGGGAACGAAAAAGTGGATTGAATTTTACTGGATTGACTCAAAGAGCCTGATTCCGAGAATCAAATTCGTGCGAAGTGTATTCGAAAAGTAAATCTTCACGTTTCAACTACATATGTATTGATTTGATTTTGATGAAATACGTGGGCATATAAGAACAATCACCAATCATTGAAATGAAACGAATGTGTTATATTTTCAACGAAGAAAAGAAGAAATGAAGAAACGAAGAAACGAAGAAACGAAAAAACGAACAAACAAAAAAAACATTCATTTGAATTAACAAATAATACGGGGTCAAGAAACGGGAACTGCTTTTCACTTAATTATCTCGTTTTCCACTCTTCAATCACCATGAATGTCTCAAAAAACTACGCCGATGGAACATTCATCGAATAAAATATCTCTCGCTCCGACCTGAATTGTTGGTATTCGGAAGCATTACCCAATTCTTGCACTTTTCACTCGGCTTTTCCGTGCTTTCAGCAGCGTAAGACATGTACAATGCTTCAGCTGTCAGGATGATGAATACGTTTTCGAGCAATCATCTCACCGTTTCGCGCCTTTTCTGACTATCAAATTTGTAGTAAAATTCCCTTGATTATCGTATGATTGATGGTATACGTATCTACAGGAGTAATTAATGTAGCTTTAATGGGATATAAGGAGCACAATGTCCCGACAATGGATATACAAGTTAATGGTTTGAGTAAACGGGGAAACATTGATGGAAAAATATATTGGAAATGATATCAATACGAACAGTGCTCATGGAATCAGCTATCCATCATTATATCCACGGTATAAACTACTTTCCTATTATTTCATGGAAACCATGTACCATTAATTTTTAATGTTATGTAATGATGAATTCTATCTGATTAAAGAAAGTTCTGATCCAATGATTTCCATTTATTGTGGCAATAATTTTAATGTACTATGGAGTATGTTTGACTGATGTCATCAACATTCGCCTTCAGTGACATGATCCAGACAAACAATAAACGATATCTACGAATTTCCACTTTTGCAATGAGGAAAATGAATCGTATATTTGTTCAACAATATTTGTTTTGTTAGAAAACATTCCATTTCCATTTCCACGGCATGTTTCTGCATTGGTCTGGTGACAGCAGTATGCCATTATGTTAGTGAATCCACTGCATCGAATATGTTCACTGGATGAACTTTAATTAGTTTTTGCAACTTTTTGCTGAAAAATTTACTCGCTCTGACCACCTGATCCATTTACACAAACCTTATATTTCGTCACAATTTCAAGGATAAAATTCCATGAGGATGATTGAATTATCGGTAATAAGAATAAACGGTATCTAGCTATATATTTTTATATTTAAATCCATTGGTTTCTTTCGGTCAGTCATGCGAATCATTTGATTTTGTTTGATTGACTATATACATACTGCGAAATGGAATTCAATTTATTTTGAGCTCTGTGAAAACAATCGTTGGTAGGGTATTGAATAGAAATAGCTTATAAGTTTTATCTACTACTGAAGTTGCATATACACTGCGTCCAATATAAGGATGTCTATCATGGGGATCTCGGAAACCATGAGAGATACAGAGATGGTTAAATAAAGGATTCCTTAGTCTAACAATGTGCCGTTCAGAAAGTTTCGAAATTCCATTTAGTTCCGGAGATATGCCTCAAAAAACGAAATTTGCCTATTTCGTTTTAATTTTTTTCTGACGTCATTTGCAGATATACAAGAAAACCAAAGACACTTTCTCATTGCCATTTTTGAATCCCTACAAAACAGCGTTGGGAGATTTTTTGTATGACGTTTCGTTATGGAGAAACCACCATCAACTTCATTTTTTTTATATGGCTTGTGGAAAAAAAATACCCTGTATTGAATAGCGAATTTTATTACTGATACAACGATGAATGACACGATATGATTCTGCGATATTTAAACAGAAAAAAATAGGTTTTTATCAAAGATCGAACGTTTACAATGTGGAAAAGTCATTGATGATGACGATCATGACGAACACATCAACAAACATATCCAATGAATTGATAATAAGTTATTCAGAAACATTGATTGTATTGTATGATGATAAGAGCTCTTTATCAATCGGCTCACTAGTAGAACTAGAACATAATATGACTGATGATCTACAGACGAAAAAAACTGTCTTGTGACTTTTAGATAAAGATTCGACAAGAAAAGGCATTATTTGTGTTCAGCAATCGAGTTAGGTAGCATGGTTTGTTGGCTCGAGACCAAATTTTTTTTTTTTTATGGAACAGGAAAGTTTTGAAACTCGTTACCAGCTACAGTCTCTTCTGATGCCTGTTACCACCAAACTTTCATGAGAAATTCCAATATCTATCTGCTTCGTTCGATATTTGCCCTGTTAGCTCACCCGATGTTCCATGATCATCATATATTTTTCATATGTGTGATCAGAAATATAAAAGGTGAAGCTGAAAGATCTTCGCCAAATGCAAATTGAGAATTATTTCCAGTTGAGCTGAGATAGAATTCATTATTGCGCATGCGTGACTAGAAAATATATTTCAGTAAAAGCCTTGAGAAAATTTCTATTATACTGTTCTATATATGGCAGTGTATTTTGGAGAAATGGAGAAATGTCGAATCAACAAACTATACCTTAGCAGTTGATTCACGATATGAAATATTCTTTATTGATAATTATGTAGAAATATTTGAAAGAAAGATAATTTATCGATACTGAAGAGAGATTATACAGGCTGTCCGTCTTCAGATTGCCACTTGGGAATCTTGCTCATCTTGAGAGATACGAATTTGGTAAGATGGAGACAAATTTGCATTTTTATGATGAATAATAATCTGACAAGGAATTGGGAATATCTTCAACAGTTCTGAAGATATGGTAAAAAAAAAGAATTCTCAATTTTCGATTGAAATTTTTCCAGGATAGAGTAATCGTACTGTATATTCAACTATATTTACGGAGTTTTTCATTAATTTTATGAATATGGCATTGCCTTCTCAGTGATTTCAGAAAGACGAAAAATAAAAACCACATGTCAGCTTCAGTTTTTCTTATAAACACTACCTTGGAACTTTGTTGAAACATAATTTTTCAGTTTATTATAGGAGTTCTTTGGAATATTTTGAAACACCATAATTTTTTTTTATATAAAACTTCTCACGAAAGGAGACATCCTGTAATGTTCAGAGAACATCGTGAGAAGCAAGGGAAAGGAGATAGGAATTGGTGTTCTTTTCAAATTTCTGAAGGTCATATGATAAAGTTTCATGAAATAATGGAATATTTTTTCAAGGGACGCTATTTTGTGAATTATTTTTCTGTCTAGTCCAGGTCCAAGCGATAGCGACATTTTCACTGATCAAGATTATTTTTGTTTGTTTGTCAAATCTCTACAAGGGTTGGAATCTTGAAATCATGTCATGAATCAAGGAGCACCGTTTGACTGGCAACTCCCACTTCACCAGCCTGTCATTTGGCGAATTTTCAACTTCATATAATTATAAATGAATAAATGAACATTATATGGGAAAGAAAATATAGTAAAAATTCCTTACATTTTTTTTTTCAGCTCAATTCACAAAGAAATAGAAGTAGGCCTTTATTCCAGAATACCTCCTTAAGATAAGCGAGATCTCCACAGTGGTATGTGAAAAATGAAAAGCCTGTATATATGAATTATTAAATAACCCAAATTGAAGATATTTATCGCAAATGAATTAATCATTGGTCATTGGATAATTTGAGTACATAAATATCTAAGATATTCAGCAAGAATGATTCAGAGTTGGCAATTAATTATTGAAGTTTTCCCCCAAAAATCACTCATTATAGGAGTGGATTGAATAAGGATAAAACCAGGCCTTTGTGGTATATCCAAACGATTCCTGAATCCACCAAATGGCGCCCCTCTCTCTATTCAAAGCCACAAGTGTTCCTGCAAAACAATGAATACACTCGATTCTAATTTAATTGAGTCGAAAATCTAATTACGGAATGCGCAGGGCCGCGATCAACCTTTCAGTTCTCCGGTTGGAATTATTTATAACCCTTCAGTGTCTGACATTTCGTTTGTCGGATTGTTCTCGTGATATTTCGCTTTGTTACAGTTCACAATCATGCATAACTTGGCTCCATTAACTTTGTATCCATATTTCACTGATATGGTATCGGGGAGGCCTCTGCATATGTGCCTCTGAATTGTGTGTTTCTCTTTCTGTCCGGAGCATATTCGCAGGGCCGGATTATTCATGAGGAGAGGTACCAGTCTGGAAGCAGCGCTTCAAATAAGGGCCCTATGCATGCATGAAGAAAAATACTTTCAGCTCCCTTCAACCCATGTTTGTCTTGGTCTTCTTCTTCTCTTTCTTTTCTGCGTCTTTGCCTGCCATAATTGTTTCACCAAGTGTTCATTATTAATCATCTGTAGAGAGCCACAAGCTTGATTTTTCTTCAAACTCCAATGTTAATAGTATCACTTGGTCTCACCCAATCGTCGTGTTTCTCAGTCTTTATATTTTCGTTACCCATCTTATTCTTCTTAGATACTTCATTTCTAAATAAACTGCACATGATCGTCAGAATCGGACGTTAGATGGCATCAGAAACTATCAGAGATTTTTGATAGAAATAATCATGTTGGCATAATTTCACATAAGAGATTTGGGTAACACTATCGAAGGAGTCAATTTGATGAACTAGACTTCTTTCCAGGAAAGAGTTATTTCAAGAATTCCATTGCTTACGGGCCTCGATGTTGTTGATCCGGCACTGTACATTCGATAGAAGGGTTTAGCAATCATGGAATTATTGCCGGCATCCAGTTGTTTGATATTTCATGTTTACGTAGATTATTTTGTCGAATGGAAAATGTATGGGCAAATAAATACTGGAATTCAGATAGCAAAAGGTTACTCCATTCATGGGAAACTTGGAGTTGACAATTCAGATGCGAGTAAGAGTCAGAAAACCTCTGATGATAGAGATATATAAGTATTTTTCATGATGATCATATGTCATATATGACAACTCGGTGTCTTTCACAATCAGAGTTCAATCAGAGATCAAAACAAATCAACTGATCGGTTGAGGATTTGAATGCGATTGAATTTCTTCTTTCTGTTATAAACCAAAATATTGAAAGTGATTATTTTGTAGTGAATTAATACAGTTCCATGTTGAATTTATGCTCAGTTTGAGTTTTTCAGAGATATGTTGTCTAGTTTTCAGAAACGTGAAAATCCCATTGAAGTTCATTTGTTTTAGACAAAATTTTCTGGAGTCTTTATTCCACTGCTCATGTTGGTTGGAATAGTATATTACATAACAAGAAATGTAAGAAGCATATGACACACGACTAGAAAGAGTTACGTAATTGTCGTGTGTAATTGTCTTACAACTCTTTTGTGTACTATACTTTTTCTACGACCGCATTCATTTCCATAAGTGGAAATATATTTTCCTACAATTGCTATGAAAAATAACGTATTTTTCATAGCAGTTATGAAACGTCAAAATGTTATCGACGATGCGGCTCGTTATTCGTTTCCCTGGGAACTACTGAAGGTTTTACGATTATTTTGAATGGAACCGAAGCTGTCATTTGTCAGGTTTGATTACGATGAATTTGTATTCGCTTTCGAGATTGAGAAAATCAATTGAACAGATAAAAATTCACTAATTCACTAATAGCTCACTGGAATTACTATGATTCTTATTACTTTGAACTTTTCGATGTTCTAGCAGATAGTGTTTCAATCATGGTCAACATTTCTGATCAAAATCAAGCAAATGAATTTTCTCGAACGATTATTAACGATTAAGATAGATATATCGAAATTAATTTTCCTTTATTTTCTCATGGTGGGTAATTGATTTGGATAGATTAGCTGTGGGAGTTGATTGAACAAAAGCACGGAAGAATGTATGAATATGATTGAAAGAAGAAATCAACTCGTAGAGCCACTGTATTCAATGAAATGATTGTGAAATATGTTGAATAACAATAGTATTCACAAATTCTGTCCAATGAAAAATTAAACAGTTGAATGAATCTGAATGTCAGCCTTTTTTACGCGATTTCAATCTATCGAATGATTTCCGTTCATCAACAACCTGAAACATTTCAAACGTTCATTACGAACAAATTGCTAGCAGAAACGTTTGTTGAATTATTCAAATCTTCATCCTAGGAGTCCTAAAGGATTCAATTATCTTCCGTCGAACACAAACTTCATTCATTTAAAATCCAATACTACCGCCATTGTTTGTCGAAATCGTATACCTTTCACAAGGTACATGTTTCAGATTTAGCTAATTGCACGAGCGGGCCTGTACCTTATTAAAACATAAATTCCTTCACCCACCGTCGATCTAGCTTCTTGTCTCCTTTCTAGTATTTTCACCGTTTACTTCGTATAATGAAATGAAGCAAAGAAATATTATAGACGTTTATTAAACGATGTTTAGGTTCATTTCCTTAGATATTAAGTTCGTTTTCGGGTTCGGATTCGGGACTGGAATGAGAATATCCACGGTATGATTTTCATACGAGAATATATGGATAACATCTCCATATTCTTATGTGACATTTTCCATTCGTAGCGTTCGTACATTCTGATGGATTTGTTATCTCAGTAGATTCGAATCTTTCGAACTGAAGTTACTTATTCGTGATTTCAAAAATACACTGTATCTATTCCATTTTGGTTTTCTGTAGGTCGTTATCTGTATTTACATTTTTGACTATTTGATCTTGTCTGTTCACAAACCACTTGGACTCATGAGTATTATAATTCCTATTATAATTTATTCATTTAAGGACCAATATTGTAATAAATTGATGTATATTGAATGATGTAGGAGCGGAAGTTAATCTACCTCAGAAATTTTACACCAGCTCTCTCAGAGCGATATCGAATTGATTTTTTAAAAACTCATTTCGGAGGGTGAGTCAATTTCTATGTCGAGAATCCAAAATATTTGGTAATGAAATGGAGATTTTCAGTTGTTTAATATTTTCATTTTTCCCATTCAGATAACCAACGTTTAGTCAAAGGACCACTTTGTTTGTGTATTTCTACTTGGCTTCATGTATAATTCATTTAGAATCCAGATTGAACAGGATACATGATTTTATCAAGGATCAATATCAATGAAAACCTCAACAAACATTTCCAAATACCGGGTGTGTCACAGTGGATGGAACATCAGAAGTATCTGGAGAACAGAAAGACAGATCATTTCGAAAATTTGTGGGCGTGGATAATCAAACTTGCTCTATCCGTCTAAAATATTTTCATCAATACAGTGTTGCCGCTTGTATCAGAAAGTAGTAGCTACTTTGTTATTTCAAATGGAACACCTCGTATATTATATCATTTTTGGGATCCTTATAAGATTCCTCACAACTTTCCCACATAATTCCCTATACCAATCTGTGACGATTTTCGAGATAAAAATTATTTTGTCAGATTTTTTTGCAAAACCTGACCATTGAAAAATATGAATTTTTTCCCAATGCAAATTCACAAAAAATTGCAATTTGGGTTATACTTGCTTAAGACCATCAAGTATTCTTCCGATGAACTGGATCTCAGTTTCAGCATACAGGGAGGCTCAGAAGTGAGTGTCATCCGGGCACTCATGAAAATGTCTGCAACTCCATTTTTTTAAATGGAACACCCTGTATATTATCACTTATTCGAAAAGCTATAACATTTTCCATTTTAATTGAGTATACTTTCCCTATACCTATCTCGTACAGTGTGTTAGTTATGATCACTTATGTTATGAATTCGTTTCAATAAAATAAATATTGGATAGTGCTTAAGATAGTAGGCTATGAACAGAGAACTAACATGTTCTTCCTTCATTGTTATCCTGTATTCAAGATGCATGGGTGTAAAAATACTATAGCAAGAAATAATTACTTGAATGCATTTAAAATGGATTTATTCATCATTTATGGTCAATGAAACATGAATATCAGTAGAACATGCAGAGTTTCTCTTTTCAATGAAAAGAAGTGATTCGCCTCGGATAAATCCGAGCAAATTAGATTGAAGAGAAATTTTTAACTGTTTTTGAAATCTTTCTAGATTCATTAATACACATGTTAGACTTTGATACTTTTAGCTTTTCATGATGATATAAGCATTTCAAAATTTCTCTTCAATCTAATGAATTCTCTCGAATTCGTTCGAGGTAAATCAGCATACTTTCCATTAAACTCGCTGCATTTTCTAATGATATTTTTGTTACATTGACCATAAATGATGAATAAATCCATCTAAACCGCATTCAAGTAATTATTTTCTGCCATAGTTTTCTCACAAACATGCAACTTGAATACATGAGGACAATAAAGAAATAACAAGTTATTTCTCTGTCAGAATGAAGTTCATAGCCTACTATCTTAAGCACTATCCAATATTTATTTTATTGAAAACGAATTCATAACATAAGTGATCATAACTAACAAACTGTACGAGATAGGTATAGGGAAAGTATACCCAATCAGAATGGAAAATGTTATAGCTTTTCGAATAAGTGATAATATACAGGGTGTTTCATTTAAAAAAATGGAGTTGCAGTCATTTTCATGAGTGCCCGGATGACACTCACTTCTGAGCCTCCCTGTATGCTGAAACTGAGATCCAGTTCATCGACAGAATACTTGATGGTCTTATACAGCTATAACCCAAATTGCGATATTTTGTGAATTTGCATTGGGAAAAAATTGATATTTTTCAATGGTCAGGTTTTACACAAAAATTTGACAAATTAATTTTTATCTCGGAAATCGTCACAGATAGGTATAGGGAATTATGTGGGAAAGTTGTGAGGAATCTCATGAGGATTTCAAAAATGATATAATATACGAGGTGTTCCATTTGAAATAAAAAAGTAGCTACTACTTTCTGATACAAGCGGCAACACTGTATTGATGAAAATATTTTAGACGGATAGAGCAAGTTTGATTATCCACGCTCAACAAATTTTCGGAATGATCTGTCTCTCTGTTCTCTAGATACTTCTAATGTTCCATCCACTGTGACACACCCTGTATAAATGCTATCGAAAGCTCACAGAATATATCTACTGATATGATACCATGAAAAGAAAATATATTGTTGACATTGACGACAATGAAACAGAAAACAACTCACAACACTCTCCTGAATTGGTGACCTAAAAAATTCATTGAAAGAGGAAAGTCGGAGATTTGTAGTTCGAAACAAAAAAAATACGGAGATTGAGAAGTGAGAATTGAATATAATGCAGTCGTTTATTCTGAAAAACGTAACACGTAACGAGTGAGAAATGACAAATCTTATAAAGAGAATCCGCGGCACGTCACATAATGGGCGAGTCTTTCGGATTAGGTGTAAAACAACCTGAAACATTTCTGTTGTGTTGGGTACTGATAGGTTATTGAATGTTCGAAAAAGCCATTTCCGACACACTGAGCTTTTGTTGATGATTCACCACCAAATCGTTCGACATTCAATTGCTGTAATTGGCCTTGATTTCTGGTGCAGATGCTCCATTGGACTCAAAGACTGAATGACATCTTATGTTATCTTAACTATTGATACTCCATTTCTATCATTCTGGTTGAAAGAGTGCCGTTGGACCAAACGACTCGTCTGAAAGGAATGAGAGGTCGATGTAGTGCGAGCTTTCATTATTCCGCCCTTTCCCTTAAAAAGAAATAAGTTGTTTCCCGAGGTGTGTTATTAGTTTATCAACTGACACCGACGAAAGTAGTTTCGAGTTATCTCAGCGGTCTCATTCGCAATCTCTTATATTCACGGCGTTCTGGAGCAGGAACAGCTAGCACGACAACAGGAATAGCTCCGTCGTCCTGCGGATGCTTGCTAGCAGCTTGCAAACAAACATGTGTATTTACCTAATGTAAATGCAAATTAGGTTATCATATTTTATGTAATGGTGTACTGAACGTAGCATTAGTTCCTGGGATAACTACATTTTGTGGAGTTTTTTTGCTGACCCAAGGCGTGTAGGGAAATAAAATTTCAAGCTTTTTGCTCCAGCCGTTTTATGCTGCTGTTAGCCAAATTCATTTTTAATGTATGTTCGCTGTTAGAGTATCAGGTTTTTCATGAGAAATGGCTGATGTTTTCATTTAGTATATTGCTTTACTCAAGTTCAGGAAAAAAATATTTTTTCCGAATGGCAAGTGGTAGCATATGATATGTTGAAATATTTACAAGAGAAAGATATCATAATTTCATCAATCTGAAAGTTCTGTCTGTAGAGTGGCCCATTAGTGTATGGAATGAAATGGGAATAAGTAAGTAAGTAAGTTTATTTTGAAATAGGATGTCCTAATATACAATACTAATGGCAACGGTGTACAATTATAAAGTAAATTGTAAAATAATAAAGACAAGAATAGATGTTGCTTCATTCACAATCCTGTTATATTGTGTGATGGGATATATTTTAATATTATGAGATATACTGGATATTCAGTCTAGGCGAAAAAATATCAAGTCAACTTTTTTTAATGAAACACCCTGTATATTATTTCATCATTGAATAAATCGTTGAATTCTGCATCCAGTCCCATCCTTCTTTTTCCGACAAAATGCGACGTTGTCCAACTAGAGCAAATAAAACGAAAATTTGACGATGATTTTTACACTGCATATTCTGGCAATAAAACGTTATTAGTGACGATGAGGTGAATCTATTTGGTGGGTATGAAGGTAAAGGATAGCTGGAACGTACGAACTGTGTAAAAGTCTCGTTTTGCATACAATGTGACTCAGGAGATATCAATTAGCGAAAACTTATTTTTTTCAAATGGAACACCCAGTCTTTCATTTCACCATCTTGTACAAGAATTTCTCGCCTCCAGAATCACTTGTTCTTGAGAACATTGCATTTTTAGCTGACGATTACAAATTTGTCACGTTTTCAATGAGTAAGCTTCGAATGTAACCTTCAGAATACTTCCTTTTTGACGATTTAGATGATTCAATAATTTCAATTCTGCAGTGCCATACAAATTCCTGAAACACGAACAACAATAAATTCTCCCAAAATCTCCTCCTCCATCACCACACCGAACCTATCATAATTCCTAACGAATCCCAAATCACGATAAAACTAACTACCTCAATATGTTTCATGAAGTGTTACAAAGGAAGAAGACGTCCACAGTAGTAGGTGGTTAACTATGATTTACCGAGCCCGAAGGTGAGTGAATCTTTTGTTTTTCACCTCCAACGCACGGCCGAGGCATCCATGGAAGGGCAGCATAGAACACTTAATCATCCGAGTGCTGGCTTAATTTGCGGTGCCATAAACTAGATTGAGTGGTGAACGTCGTTATGCATACCTGGGGACCCATTCGCTCCTCTCACATCCCAAGTTTTACACTTCCTGCTAGGATTCGAGCACAAATTTTTGCATTCGCTGACGCGACCGCAGGCCATCAAATTTTATTCGCGCGAGACGGGAAGCCCGTAAAGTGAAATGTTCCCGAAACCTGTGATATCCACCGAGTGGGAGATTCGTTCCGTTCTATTTCGGTTCGGCAGTCTGGGATGGATGAGGAACCCTCTGATTTCGAAGTTTTCATGATGAAGCTGATGAAAGAAAAGCTGGTTTTTGGAAAAATATTGAAATATTCAATCAATTGAGCAAATCCATCTTGCAACAATTTGAGTTCCAGCTCGAGATTGAAAAGGAACTCCATGATTTCGATGTTTCATTTCTTCATGTTATCGATGAGAAATGGAATGGTTTTTGGAAAACTGTCTATAACAAAGTAGACATGCATTTATTTGATATGTCTTCAATATAAATGAATCTATTATCAACTGAATAAATTGAGGAATCTATTCCAGAATGATATGGGTTCCTGAGTTCTGATATCATTATACTAGCCAATTCTCGTATTACAATAATATAATTCCAAAGTTGCAGTAGTTCAATTATTAATTTCAGAAAGAGTTAGATCTTTTCATTGAACTCAAAATTAACAATAATCGTTTCTGAATATACGAACTTTCAAGATTTTTTTTGTTGACAAACATAATTGAAATATCTGGTGCCAGTGGTGATTATATTTATCGCTCATTTTGGCTATTTTTTTATCATTGACACCTGTTGGTTTCTCTTAATATATTCTTCTTGTTCTATAACACTCGAAAGTGACCTTCAGATTCTGAATTGAAAGCTGCTTGTTTTGATCAGATAGACATATCAATTTATATTTTTGATGTTGATATTCTAGATACTCTGTTATGAAACAAACACATTTTCTGGAATTTCAATTGAATCTCGCACAAAACCGTTATCGATATTTATCGACAAAGCAGGGTCATATTCCATCATTGGGAAAAACAATCAAAAAATAGGAGGAAAAGAAACAAATATTGAGGTGGAACTATGGGGTTCATATGCATGTTGTTTATAGAGAGGACATACATAGTTCTGATGGATTTCGAATATATTGTAAGAGTAATAATATTTATCGAAGGAATTCGAGTAGGATGAAACCCATTATGAAGTGAGAATAATATGACACATATTATGAGAAAAAGAATTAACGGATGCTAAGGGGTAGGGGGGTTTCAAGAGAAAGATCTCGACTTCCAGCAAAACTACAAAAACTATTCTTTGATTTCTTGGAAGACTCAGTTATATGATGCTTATAACCTACAACCCATCATTTCACGATGAGAAATGAAACTCAATGAAATTCAATCGTTGGAATAAAGCTTCTGAATATTCAATTACCTTCGATAACTAACATCAATTGTATTTATATCCCCAACTACTCTATTATCGTAAACTTCTAACCAGATAAATATTTATACTCCACATGGTGTACACAGTTCCGGATTTCCAGGACACCACTGACTTCTATTGGTAATGCTTCCTCAAAACTAATTAGACTCTAAAGTAAACTCTTCTGTCTGTGTTTGCAATCCATTTACCCTTATTTCAATTCAAAGGCATCCGTTGAACAACCCTCAATAAACCGGCAGAGTTGAGGTTCATTCTACCAGGAATTTTCAGGTACCCATTTGTTGACTTACCGAATAGCTCCTTCATCACATCTCTCATTAAACTTTTATTTATTTCTCCAGGAGAAAAAAACCGTAGCGTAATGAAATATCTCCAGATGGAGGTGTTCCCAGATAGAAATGTGCCATACGTTGTTGTGGGAGTACACGCTTCTTTGCTGGTTTCCGGAGAAAACAGTGATGATGAGTCAACGGTTTTTCTGATGAATACTGGTGGATCTCATCAATATAGTATTTATTGATTGGAAATTATTCGGTAAAAATGAAAAATTTAAGTTTTAACTGATGTAATAGGAATTCACACCCTCCACTAGAATCGAGATTTGGAATTTCAGAAAACGTTCATCCACATTCGAAACTGAGTATTTCTCTCACTGCATATCCTCAAACTTCAAAGCTGGTGGTAGAATCATTCTCAAAATTTTAAGATTGAGTTGAGTTGAGTAGGCAGAAAATCTCTAATAATAAGCCCAATTTCCAATGAAAATCGACATGGACCAAAAATAGATTGTTCAAAATATTGTATTCTGAAGATTTCGAAAATATGCTGAAGGTTGCTCTTTCCAAATTCATAATTATATAAAATACGTTGAAAAATAGAAACAACAGCTCTTGAGTGTCTTCCAATAACATTATCCAGCAATTTATATGTTGAATGAAATATTTTGTCAGGAATTTCTTCTTCCTCTGAAAACTTCTGGGAAAAATGAAATTTTGATTTGAATGAACTGTATGAGATAAGTTTGGCAACCACTTGAGGATTATTTTCGAATTGCTATTGAAATAGACTGCCAACTTCCTATGACTTTGTATGTGTAGAGAGGACTGACGTATACAATTCATAGTAGAATCTGAATAAATAATCTTATCCTCGACAGGTCTTCAAAATATTATAGTGATGCTGATGAGCTTAATCGATCAAGCGTAGCTTGAAATGTTTCCGAACTGTTAGCATTAAAATAGTACTCACATAGAACGTGCAGGACGATTTGCTCTGAAACTTCCTCACCGACGCCGTTTTCTGCGGTGCACTGATAGACGCCCGCCTGATGACGGTCGACGCGATCGAGAGTCAAGACAGGAGCGACGGCCGTCTGGACGCCGTCCGGTAAAAGGTTGTTTTTCCGCGACCACGTTACCTTGGGAGTCGGATTCCCTGATGCTTTGCATTCCAATCGCACCGAAGAGCCTTTCTTCACCTCGACGCGACCGTTTGACGTCACGTAGTGTATTCGAGGGGGCACTGAAACAAATGAAAAGTTCATACTATAATAATAATAATAATTCAATTTATTTCTACAAACAGAACTCATTTTATAGATATATATTCCTGGTGCTGCATCACAATATGAAATAGAAAGAGTTTAATACATAAGAATACAGCTATGATTAGTAACAAATTTCATACATACACAATCAGAATCAAAATTAATAATGTGGAGGTTATATATTATATAAGAGACATGCATATATAGTACCAGTACAGATAGGTATTCAATTTCAATAATAATGCAGAAATCATGAAATTTTGGGAAATCTTATTTTAGATATAGATAGTGCTCTTCAAAGCACTCAGATTGGTAATATCATATATGATTTGTCTTGGAATTGAATCTCTTCAACTGTCTTTTGAATATATATGTAGATGTGGTGTTCTTTATCTCTCTTAGAAGTAGATTGAAGAATTTTGGGCTTAAGTAAGCATTACTCCTTATGCCTATTGATTTTGCCATGAACGGTGATATAAATGTATTATCTTCATGACGTGTGTTATAAGTATGCTCTGCTTTTTTGCATTCGTGATCGGTTTTCTCTGCCTAATATTTGAGAATAAAAAATATCCCCATCTCAAGATTCCATATGTGGTGCGAAATTAGACCTTATCCTCCTTAGTTGATAGGATTCTAGAAGGATATACAAGATGACAATTGATCATTTTATCCTGAAAGACTTTCTTGAATTATCTGAATGAATTTTCGTGACGTGGAAAATGTATACGGTCTGTCCAAACGAAGACACCAACAAGCCACATTTCTGAGTGATGTTAGTTACAATGAAATTTACATGATAGCAGTTGTGCTGGTGTCATGTTTTGCAATAGGGAAATCCCTCAGTATCATTCGATACATATTTGACAAACAAAATAACAGATTCCATGACGTCTGTATGGTGAACAAATTTCGATGTTTGCATAAGGTTACAAAAAAGTCCAAAAACATTATGTATTGTTTTTTATTTTCGAACTACAGAGAAAGGTTCGATTGCAAATTGATTCTATATACATATAAAACTACAATCGTCTTCAGGTATGGATTAGAAGGTTTTTGGCTGATGCGGGCATTTCTTGCAGGTAAGTCGTCTGACTCGAAATGAAATCTATAAAATTTCAGGAATGAGGTTAGGTCTAAAGTGAGTGGGTCAATATGGCCCTCCCCTGCAACCCTGCAGGTCTATTGTGGCTCACACCAATTCGAATTTCACCAAATAACTCCAGCTTCCTAACGAAGCCGATTATGGTATCTGGTGAGTGATATTTCAGGTCCGAGGGCGAGAGTGCCACTCTGCCAAACATCGAGAACCTGATTCTAGCCGCAGCAGGGCAGACACATGTATGTGTTCTGCTGTTTCATCATCTTCCAAGCATAGGCGACAAGTCGGGTCTTCTGATAGACCGAGTCTAGTCATGTGATGATTCAAACGTCAGTGACCTGTGAGGAGGCCTGTTAGGCAACGTAGAACATCTCTGCCGTAATCTAACAATTTTTTGGCTCCATTCTTCGAAGGATGAATGAATGCCTTGGAATGGGTCAATCCTGGAATACTCTGCCAGAAGTTTGGGAAACTTCCTGTTGTCCAGGTATTCAGTTTCAGGAATAAGACATACGATGATTACGTTGTTTGAGGTCGCTGGGTAATGCATATGATAGAATGGAATCTTAGAAGAAAAGTTTCTCACTTTTGAAATAATGTGTTATCGGATGTAGTTGAACTGAGAGTCCGAATATTTCGTGCTCGAACATAAAATGTTATCCATAGCTTCCAAAAATTATCAATGTTACACGATTTGGCCGATGTGAAATAGAAAAAAACAACAAATATTGCCATTAGTGATGATATATCATCATGACCCTGTCAAGTGGAACCAGATTGAACTTTGTGATGCTCACCTCAGTAAGATAAACGATCTTAACATTAACGTTAAAAATCAGCAGTTATATAGCTCACGCTATAAACTTTGTTGGCAAATTTCCGATTTGGATAGTATACAGAATATAGCTCAGTTAATCCAGTTACCAAACTAATAAATATGTCAAGTCTCATCATGTAACTCCAAACAGCCGCAAGAATGAAGAAAATATCCCACGACATTATTTACAGCCTTGAAGAAGTTCACGTCGAAACTTCCAACACTACTCTACGACGACGAGTAATATCTCTACAGGCAAGTTAATATACAGTATGTGGGAGTTAATTGGAATGAAACGGGCTAGAAATATCGAGTGTTTGCAGGCTGTAACTGGCTGTTCCATACGAGGAATACGAGAGTAATGAATTGGAAATGGTTTTCCACAAAGGTCTCTGAACATTGTTTTTGTGTGAAACGTTTGCAGTGAAGATAGGCTGAGATAATCGAACATTGTGGCAGAGTAGCTTCTGATTATCGTTATATCTATATAGTAGAACGTTGTGTATGTATTTAATGTTTCATCGATAATGAATAACGTTTGAAATGATAACATTCAAGTAGAAGCTGGTTGAGCAGTGACTGTTACTGGTGCTATCAAGAATGATAACACAGTTCTTTCAATCGAATTTTTGCCTCTGTTCATCTCAACCTATCGAAGGTTCTGAACATATGAGATCTACTACGTTGGGAGCATTATTTCGTTGAAAAAAAAATTCATTTTATATTCAAAAAATCAACATTTGTCGTAAATATCGTGAAACAACAACTAATAACAAATACGAAAAAAAAACATTTCTTGGACAAGTTTGCTGAGAAGTTTGATTCTGAAGATGATTACAATTGTATGTAATTAATGCGATGATTATTTTCATTCATACAAAATACATATTTCATATTGCCTGTTCATGATGAATTTTTCGAAATCATGCCTTTAGATTTCTGAGATTTTAACTTCGAACAAATTTCATGAATGTGTCATCATTGCGAAAAGACATCGATAACCTGCTGAATTGCAATTCAGTGTATTATTTGAAAGCACAGCGTTGAAATTCGCTCACGATGGGACATCCTGTGTATGTACAACGACATTTCAAATGAACCGTGGAACAAATTTGGTTGTTTTGTGTATATGTAGGAAACTCTGAACAAGCTTTACTGGACTATGATGAGAGCTCAAGTAGAAGATATGAGTTGTTTGTATTTTCCCAATTAGCTGAACATATTCTCTGGGACACAAAAAATCACCAACAACAACGGGATATAAAGTTTCATTAGTGTAGCTCTAGGCAACTTCCATCATACATTTTTAGAGAGGAAGAATATTGAAAAGAGTTGCTTAATTATATTTGCAGAAGTTCCGTTGAAAACTATGGACATAATAAAATTTAATGAGATCTTGAGGGTATGGAGATTTTCGATTGGATCGTTGTTCTGCTGTGAAGAAACAACGTGAAATTGATTGAACCATAAAATGGACATTCTGGAACAACTTTCCAGAAAAATCGATTGATATATTCAGAAATGCATCCTTTTGACAATAAAATTTTCATACAGGGTTCATCATATAGTCAGAATCAATATTTTACGCATTCAACGTTATAAATATTGGTCAGTTTTCTGAAATCATTCGGAAAATATATTATATCCTTCTAGAATTGAATACCTGGGACACAGAGAAACGTTTCGGCACATTCAAAACTTATTTCTCTGCTGTCTTGATGATGAGAAAAAATTACAGATTTCTTCATCAATTTGGAAAATATTGGAGGCGAAGAAAAAACAGTGTGAAATAGTATTAGCTGATCAGGTCTCCTTACAGAACATGCTCCTGTCAGAACACACCTACAAAAGATGAGGCTATATCAAGGTGACCAGACTTGTAGATTGTGCGGCTTAGAACCTGAGACTATTGAACACATTTCGTGCTATTGTGAGGCACTTAACTATAGAAGAGTAGTACAACTAGGGGAACCTGATTTAAACCTAGAGAATATGGGAACGCTGAAACCTAATGACCTTTGCAAAATAGTCAAAGGGACCAATATCTTTTATGGTATCGAAATGATAGGGGAAATACAATAAGCCTCCGGCTGCAGTATATCCTTTGGACCCCTGTAGTAAAATAATAAAAAAAGTATTAGCTGATAATAGTCGATCAAATAACTTGACGTGCATATGAGAAGAGTGGTTAATTCGACGAAAATTCTAGACGATCAGTTTGAGAAAAAGCATATGAGATATAAATATATGTCACGTGCTCATTCCAGGAGTAATATTAAAATCTACTACATGGATACGAAGAGACGATGCGTGAAAGATATCAGCAGTTTTTTGGAAAAGTACTAGCAGCTACTATCTAGCTGACGGAGTATATCATAAAATTATATTTTACGCTCAATTACTTCAAAAAAATAAAAAATTCAACTACGGCCCAAGTACTGTTGATTTATACACTGAACACTGAAATAGACCATCAATTCATTAAAATTCCACTGGATGAGTGAGTTTTTATAGGATGTAGTAAATACTGAAATAGTCATGATGACAATAATATTACTCTAGCTAGGCCTATCGCTTTGATATCGAGCCCTCGTTATTGCAAGACTTGTCCACTTTTAATGCACATGAAATCATCGGTATAATAGATATAGTGTGCTCTATATTGGGCATTTTCCTCTCCCTATTTCCACTATATACCGAGAAGGCCATAAAAGCTGGCAAGCAATTGGTAGTGAAGATAAATAATGTCACTTTATTATTTTCATTTTGCGCTCATGAGTAGAAATATGGACGTTCTTAAAGTAGATATGTCTGTCGTATAAGAGCTTACGTATTGTATTTTTACTCGGACAGTGGAATATTTTGCTTTGTGACCACGAAATTTATCGTTATGTTGGCCTCCTTGATTCTCCAAAAGTATATCACCAATTTCCTGCACCACTGGGACCATCAAAACAATATGAAACATTGGAGTCACGCGAACCCTATATAACGATGCCACATCGTAACTTACATAGAGTGGCCACTTTTATTGTTTCTAGGGAATTTGTTATTGATGATGCCAAGAAGTGGAGACTTTCAATCCATTTATCAAGAACCTAGTGAAACTATTGCAATTTTGAATCACTATCAGCTGTTACACTAGAAAATCGCAATTGATATTTCTAGGATCATTTCGTATGTGAATTACCAACCGATGCAACACAGCTGTTTCTACCCACCAGACCAATTGATAATTCACAAACGTTCAGTCCATCTACATCTACTCCCACATAGTGAAATGATAGTATGATGGAGTATTACACAATTTCACGCCAAGTGAGAATGAAGTCACTTAGAGGAATGGTACACAGTAGAGTCTGATGAATTGTGAAAGCAGCCACAACTTCTCCTCATCGAAAATTTGGCAGGTTGCAGTTGATTTCATTTTGAGTATTGATTCTCAGATACCATCTCCTATCAAAAGATAACGAATATTCTGTTTTTCAATTTCCCCAGTACTTTGTATCTTCGAGATGTTAATTCATCAAATTGTTTAGATTTCTGAGATGTTCCATATTTATAATTTATCAATAATAATTTAAACACCATATCATCGATATGCCGTCGTCAAAAAGGTATTGTATAAATGATCCAAATTAAGTTCGTCACGTTTGAGGAGAATATGTAGGAGAAAATTTCAGGAAACCTATATCAGATTCAGTGAATAAGACATAGGATGATAACGTTGATTGAGGTCGCTGATATGATGGCAGATAACTGTTACACGGGAATGTCCTGAAGAGATCCATCGGAGTAAATCCAGAAAAAAAAGTTTCTACCTTGTGGAATTATGTGTAATCAAATGTTATTGAATGTTATGAAAACTACACGTAGCCAATGTTATTGAATGTAATGAAAACTACGCGTAGCCTCAAAAGAGTGAGAAAGGAATGTTTTATTTAAAAAAACCACACAAAGTCGTTTCAATAAACTTGGTCTTCCACTTTGAGCATGGACTACTACTTTCGTGAGAAATGTTCTATTAGGGTACCGCATATACTTGCAATCAGTTTTACTTTCAGCGCCAGTATCTTTGTAGACCTGTTAAATCGATGTCCCAATCGGTGTCCCAAAGATTATTATGAAGCATTTCTTCGCTATGTTCAACAAATTGAATGAACAAAAGATGAATTATTGAAGCGTTGTGCTTTTGTGTTCAAACCATAAAGGATATAGTAAGGATGAAATCCATATATTCAGCAACTTTCCATGAGGAGTGATGTATCAGCATCACAAAATTGATACATGAAATATCCTCAGGATCTGTTTACAATATCCGCATTCCTGAGAGTTATGCCCATGATCTCAGAATGTATTCATCATTTTTCAGTATTTGTAGATTGAGTATTTCCTCAAATGTGAATCAATAAATTATGTTATTCAAAAGCAGTGATTTTGGCCTCCTTTTGATAAGTGATTCAAGTAAGAAGATGGGTATACTAGGAGTTTATAATTCACAACAACAAGGATATTTGATGCATTTGATTCTTATGGTTTCGAGAATTTTTTCATAAAAATTTCGATTTCTTCAATATATCGACTGCATATGAATACATTGCGTAGTTATAAAAGCTGAAAAAGGTACGCATTTTTTGGCTCTTGTTCTGGCTCCCTTATGAATAAAATATTTGAAATTCCTCGGTAACAAAATATTTATTCGGAAAAGAACGATATAGTGTGGTCGATGATGCATACGAGAAAAATGTAACATTTTACAGTCCAATGAATTTTCGATCCGAGCTGGGAGATATCGTTTCAACAATATCACACCCCGATGAGCACTGTCAAAGCTTCCAAAGATGTCTTTTGATATTCCACCAGGAACGGAATATATGTAGTTTCAACCGGACTGCCTCGGGGAACTAAACTCTTCCACGTCACGAATATCAATGAAATTCTCGATGACAGTTATGAGAATGACAAATGTATCGTGTAATTCGTGATCGATAAGGGTCAAGTGAAATGGACGCTCGATAAATACATTCAGCTAACAACGTAGAATATTTCGAATTTTGGGTTATGAGAGTAGTCTGCTATGCACTCGCTATGAGTCACTATTTTCGTATGGTATTCCAATAAATATATAAAATATAAACAAGCGATGGAAATCCATTGAGACTAAAATTTCTATTTGAACATTGACGATATTTTGACGTTTCAGCTACATTGATGTCGTCATAATTGCTGTGATATCTTTCCACAATTTGGTGGAATGATGCAATTCAGAATCGACTCGTTTATTTCCAAAAATCAACTGACCCTTCTATCAATGATATCAATTATGTAAACTTCACTAGTGCACAGGACGTACTATGTCATAGTTTCTGTCATAACTTCAATAAACTGTGTAACGTAAATCACTGTAAAATCATAATAACATCGATTATCTTGACAATTCCTTATGTAAGATGACAAAACTTCAAGTTCAAAACTTCAAGGCAGAGAAATATGCTCTTCAACCGGTACTATACAATAGCTGTTACAATTCGAAAAAAATTGGTAATGACATCATAGCCGAAACATTAGGGACGTCATCAACGCGACTATGACGTCAATAGAAACGCATCTTGAAATAAAAGTTGACGTGTTGATTTTTCTGAAAAGCTTGTCATTTTCTGAATTTATTCCTCACTTCATGTACACACGAAAAAATATAGAATGAAATTGAAATTTTTTCGACCTCTCAAACAAACAAACAATCAAAACATGAATTTATCAACAAACTATTCAGTATCAGATGATAAAAATTATACTCAATAAAAGTCCCTATTATGTATTCACACAAATGTAATTTATGAGTTGACATCCGATCTGGTTTGGTTACAGCATTCATACTACATAAACCGACAATATTCACGAATTCGTTATTTTATGGTCTACCGAAACAATAAAAAGCTAGAGATTTTATTCGCTTTAACATTTGGCTCTGCATCAAATATATAATTTTTGGTCACACTCTTAGCAGAATAACAGGATTATAAAATATTCTTGTCGAGCTTTTTCATTATGATAATGCTAAAAAAAGAGAGAAGACATTATATTTTCCATGAAGGAGATGACATAATTCAACTGAAATTGGTATTGGTTATTTTCCTCGGAATTCGTGACCTCTATTTTGATATCGAACATTGTTCGACATTTATACGTATTCATCAAGCCAATGAAATCAAAGACATTATTGAAGGAACTGAGAATAATATGGTTATCAACGTGAACAACTGAGAAATGAATTATCAGATCGTAACAGGAAGAAAAACCCGTACTCATACATATTGTGTGCTATGAGGGTCAAGTAACACTAGAGAGAGCCAAAAACATCTTGTTGATAATGTCATCGACGATAATTGTTGACTGGGCTGGTATGGAACTCCCAGAAGTTGATCATTATATTATAAAATTGAATCTTTTTATCAAGGGTAGGTTAGGTTAGGTTACAGTAGGTTTACAGTATCAAATGTCCTCAGAATGATTTGATGCATTCACATTATGCAATAAATATTGTTTGGTAATGAAATCAGGACTTTCATGAGATCTTGTATAACTGTATGACATTATGACAATATTCAGTAAAATTTTTTTCATGTAATGGTGGGGTTAGTTGATATTTGCGGTGAAATAAAAGAGCTATCGAAAGTAAATTACACACTGTGAGCGATTCCGATTCCTCAAAGTGTCACGGAAAAAACCCGAAACATATCTAATTCGTAATTGATCATGCAGGTGTGAGTATGAATCGAGTATATCATTGTTCATTCATTATGTGTGTCCATTATATTGTTCTGAAATATTCATGTAGTTTCCATTATCTACTTATTATCGATTTTCTACCGGAACATAAAATAATCTAATGGAATTATATGATTCGTCATATCACTTGGGGACTTCCTGTATAAACCTACACAGAATTTCGTCGAAGAGCTGTCAAATTTGAACAATAGTCTAACTTCAGTGGAGGGAAGATTATTCCGGAACTTTACATTTTGTAGTCTATTGAAACTAACGCCTTATATGATTCACAGTTCATTAGTCGAATTCTACAGTTTCAGCTCGAAACAGATGCGGTTCTCGGAGTTCTTACAATGAATGCGACCTTAGATCTTGATTATTTCTTCAGCTGTTTCCATCTTGCAACTGAACTGAACTCAAAATGATTTGCTTTCATTGAAGCATGATAAATTCGAAATATATTCAATTGATTTCATGCACTCATGCAACAAAATTATGTTAAAACAACTAACAAACGGTTTATGAATAGACAACCAGGGAGCTTGAGATGAATTTACTTTTTTCTTCTGGTCAGATATTTTATTACTTGTTAAGATGTCATGTGGTGTTTTACGATTGGCTTGGTAGCAACTGAAAATTTATATTCGATCTTTTCACGGGGATTATGATGTTATGTTGAAGTTTTATAGTTCATTCTTTTCTTCAGAAAGCTTCAGAATCAGAGCTTCATAGTACAGTTACCTAATGGTAAATATAACAATTCCGTTGTATAATTATTCTGGGGCATATCTGGATTTTCATTCGAACCTGATACATCTTAATTTCATCATCTTGAACGGTCAGAGGTTTTCAAGTCAAGAGTGTATTGAAATATTCGGAAAATGTAGAGTATACACTCAAATTTTCTCATAATGAAAT
Source organism: Plagiodera versicolora (assembly GCA_037013635.1). Lineage (NCBI taxonomy): Eukaryota > Metazoa > Arthropoda > Insecta > Coleoptera > Chrysomelidae > Plagiodera > Plagiodera versicolora. Next base: position 7,099,840 of record CM072990.1, read on the forward strand.
ACTCACCAAGAATCTCAACAGTGTGCGTGATTTCTCTGGGTTCCATCGTCGCTATCTGACAGATATAGTCTCCAGCATCTTGTGGACCCGCTTCTCTAATCTCCAAACTGTAGTCATGTAGCAAATTCACACGAGGATCTGGGGATACTTTCATATTTCCAGCCGAGAGAATGGCGATGCCCTTTTTCCAAGCCAACATGTATGATCCTGGAATGACGAAGTAATTATCACCAAAAGTATCATAATTTGACAATGAGCAACAAGTGGGAAATGTTGCCAAATCACGAATTGATCATTGAATTCCAAGAAATGATTCGAATTCAGAATAATGAACTGTTTGTTATGAGTTAACATTTGAATTATATCGTAACGTCAATTTCGAACAATTTTTCAATGCATGGTTGCAGACAATCAGATGAACAATGATATCTCTGAATTTTATAACTCGAAATAATGTTGTTCATTTAGTGATGCATTTATCCATTGAAAATATTTCAGGAGTAACTATTTTATGTTTCTCATATGATTCATGAGGAAAGTTAACAAGAACTCAAAGAACCGCTATACAGGGCGTCCCGTAAAGACCACGTCAAACCCAGAGAGAATGTAGATCGAAGAATAACCAACCTGCTATGACAAAATAACCATTATAAAAGTTTCACCGTTTTCCAGATTATTTTTTTTGAAAATGATGACTTTTCAATAGTTTTATCTTTACGGTTGGTACACCTTCTTGGTTGATTTATTTAGTAAAATATTGCTGACGAATGATTTTAACGTTAACATTAAAAACATTCTCCAAACATTTCAAAGGGGGGCTGTGGGAAATATTTTGATTGAAAATTTCTGTAGTGGATTCTTTTGTTCATGAAGTTTAGCCCATCGTAGTGAAATCAAAATATACTGAGCTACTGCCGCACATTACACCAATAAATTGTACATTTTATATTGATTTCAAAAATATCCTCTTTGAAATGTTCGGATAATGTTTCCAATGGTAACGTTAAAATCATTCTTCAGCAATATTTTACTGAAAAACTTAACCAAAGAGGTGTGAATTTGTACCAACCGTAAAGGCAAAACTATTGAAAGGGTCATTATTTTCAAGAAAAATATCTCGAAAACGGTGAGACTTTTATAATGGGAATTTTGTCATAGCAGGTGGGTTATCCTTTGATCTACATTCTTCCTCTGTTTGATTTGGTCTTTACGGAACACTTCGTATATCATTGGTTGAAAATTTCAGTCATCGAATTTTCAATGGAAGCAATATATACTTGATACACTATTATCCTCAATAGATATACACTGTGTCCAAGATAAGAATGAACAGCATGGGGATCTCGGAAACCATAAGAGATACGGAGATGGTTGAATTAGAGAAAAGTTGGGCATTTTCAAGTCTAACAATGTGCCGTTCAGAAAGTTTCGAAATTCCAATTAGTTCCGGAGATATGCCTGAGAAAACGAAATTCGCCGATTTTGTTTTAATTTTTTTCTGAAGTTATTTGAAGAGATATAAGAAAACAAAAGACACTTTCTCATCGCCATTTTTCAATCTCTACAAAACAGCATTGAGAGATTTTCCGTACGACGTTTCGTTCCGGAGAAACCATCATTAACTTTATTTTTCCATATGGCCCGTGAAAAAAAACTACCCTGTATTGAATAGCATATTTCATTACCAATACAACGATGTACAACACGATATGATTCTGCGATATTTAAAACGAAAAAAAAAATTGTTTTCATTAAAGATCGAACATTTTGGTGTAGTGTGCGGTGAAATGATGACCCTGAGTATGGTTGGCTATGATTACTCATGTTTCGAAATATTGAATTAAAATCACGTTATTGGAGATTTGAGAACTTCATTCGTATAAGTAGGTAGGTCTCATCATATGTTAATCAATGAAACTTTTTAGTTAAGAATTTCTGACTAGAAACTTAAAAAAACTAATCTCTATTATAGAGAATGTTCAAACAAATTACCATTATTCTCTGAACATAGATAACACCTTCTAAATGTTGAATTAAAAACACTTCTCAACATATCAGGTGTGATGCACTCGCACGCTTCGAGAATTAGTTTCCTAAACTGATCCTCAGATTCAAAAAAACACCGGTAAACATAATTTTTGCAATACCCTCAGAGAAAAAAAATCTAGCGGAGTGATGTCCGGCGAACGAGGGGGTCACGAAACTGCTAAATGTGTGCGTACCTATCCATTTTCCCGGAAATCTATTCGATAGAAACTCGCGCACTATTAGGGCATTGTGTAATAAATAGGTAATCATAGCCTACTATACCATACTCAGTCATCATTTCACCGCACACTACACCAAAACGTTCGATCTTTGATAAAAACATTTTTTTCCGTTTTAAATATCGCAGAATCATATAGTGTTATACATCGTTGTATTGGTAATAGAATATGCTATTCAATACAGGGTATTTTTTTTTCACGGGCCATATGAAAAAATAAAGTGGATGATGGTTTCTCCGGAACGAAACGTCGTACGGAAAATCTCTCAACGCTGTTTTGTAGAGATTGAAAATTGGTAATGAGAAAGTTTTTTTTGTTTTCTTGTATCTCTTCAAATAACTTCAGAAAAAAATTAAAACGAAATCGGCGATTTTCGTTTTTTCAGGCATATCTCCGGAACTAATTGGAATTTCGAAACTTTCTGAACGGCACATTGTTAGACTTGAAAATGCCCAACTTTTCTCTAATTTAATCGACCCTGTATCACCCACCGTTTCCGATATCCCCATGCTGTTCATTCTTATCTTGGACACAGTGTATATCCATAGGGTGAAAATGGAACTCAATGAAATAGCATCGATTGAATGCAATTAACTTCTTGATTGATTGATTTCGACTGCATTTTATATAATATTTATAACAATAGTACATTGTTTTTGAAGTTCGTATTGAATTTATCGAAATTATTGCAACTTATTTCCATCAGAGACATTCGTTCAAAATATCAATATTGATTGACAAAGCCCTAACCGAAAGACTTTCATAAATCATCAAGTGAAATTAAAACCGCAATTATTCTGTGCCATTATCATACATAATACTTGACATTCGTGAAATTAACGGAATACTAGTCTGATATAACCATAGTGATAAATAGTGTGTACTTTTCAAATAGTCGCTAATGGTCAGTGTTAATTGTGAAACAAAAAGTTGGAGAGGTAGAAATAGCCAACAAGGAATGCCAGTTTTAAAATCAAATAATCAACATGCAGATTAAATTATAGACCCTCAACTGTATTTCTTTAGGAAATAGGAAATACCTTCCTGAAAATAATATGCTTGCCTGATTCGAATTGTATCTGTGATCAAACTATGAAAGAGATTACTATTACCAATTTAACGCCCTTTGGATACAGGATAACAGAAGGCAGTAGAAATGGAGTAATGGGTCGAGAAAACGATTTGAATATTGAGTGAATTCGAAAAAAATCTCGGAATGGTCGTGTGCGGAATGTTAATCTGCATTTCTGTTCCAGTAGAGTGAAAAATGCTGAGCGTTTCTCATTAAGTATGTCTCTCATTCCAGCCTGGATATTTCTCCTCCTTTCCTCGACGAATATCAATAAATGAATTTCAGAATACACCAAAAATGTTCTGAAATGAATAGACACCTCCTAGAAGGAATTCGACATTTCTAAAGTGAGGTGTCTAGAGAAATCAGTATTATGTAGGAGAAATTTTTCGAGAGAAGTTAGAATAGTGAGATCATAACTTCCCAGCCGAAATGTGTCTCAACGAACTATTATATAACTCCAGCCTTCAAGGACCAAGTATTATGAATCATCTGAAATACTGAATAAAATCTTGTCCTGACAGTCGGCGATGCACAGATGGGCATTTTGGGAAATAGTGATTCCACAGCAACGAAGCGCTACCTGAAGGTTCTAGAAATTGCAGAAATAGGCTAGAATGATTGTTAAATTCATTGTCAGGTAAATGTATGAGACAAAGACAGAGCATAACTTCACTTCTTGGATAAAAAATAGCCATTCCCAAATAACCACCATCATTCTCTTTCGTTGGAAGAATTCATCCAGCGATCCCGGATTATTATTCTGTAGTTTTCAAGTTCTGTTGTTTTGAGTTCTACATGAACGTACAAATGTGATTCGTTGACCTATGAATGTAATGTTTCGCTGTCAAAGACCTCCTCTGCATATAACAGGCACGACGAATATTAAATCCAAAAATACAAAATCGTTTATTGAATTCGCTTAACGCCAGCATTATTCATGGTCTAACTATGGTGAAGTAGCTGAAATCTCGTTTTATACGTATTATCCCAGCTCAGACCGTGAAAATAACGGATGGATATTGCCTCTATTAATTTATGTAGTCGGTCATGAATTTTTGCAAGCTTAGGGTAGATTTATGGAGTTCATTATATTACAAACAAGTTGTAGCCTGCAGTGATGGAAAATACGGGATAAGTTAAAAGCAACACAATTAGGAAATTAATTTCGGTTGAGCCTATTTGAAAACATATTTTTGATGAAATGCAGAGTGTGAGAAGGAGCAAGATGTTTAAGTAGATATTAATTTCATTCCTAAGGAAAGCTCGGAATTCACGAAAGCGTTGTGTTGAAAATTAAAAAACACTAAACGGACATCCGATTTCTTCTTCGTTTATTACTGAGAATATTAGGTATTAGAGAAAGTATTGGGAAAAATATTTTGAATTTGTAGTCAAGATACCCCAAATCCTATATACTAGAGAAAGAAATGAAGGTACCGTGGTGACTTGTACAACTTGAATTCAAGATATCCTGGAAAGCTCCTGTTACCTCAATATCACTCAGACATTTCATAGGGATTATTCACTTCTGATTGAAAATCAGAAACAAACTCATCAAAATTGCTGAAAGAATTATGAACACAATTTTATTGGGAAACCAAGTAGTAAAGATCGCTTACTCGCAGTATAATTGATGATTATTTTATTTCAATAGTAACGTATTCTATTCTCATTCTTCTCGTAAGTTTAAATATTGCTCACAACTTCATTGAATATCTGACTATGATTTCGATTTTAATATTTATTTTGGATACTACTTCGCTTCAATCTTTTAAAGCAAATTTTGCATATTATGCGCGATATGTTTATTTATTTATTTTACATTTCGTAGTATTTCGACAACTCGAAGTGTATACAATATAAAAATATTTATTAAATTATAAAAAATATTATTGTTGTTTGAAATGAATAAATTTACATATAGTTCAGTGGAAAATACCCCATTCCATATAAAAAATAATTCCAAATGGAAAATGAATGTTTTCAAACAAACAAGTAAAGCTCATCGAATGATTATTTTATATGCTACATCATACACAATATGTCAACAATTTCAAAGGAAACCTTCAGTGAAATAAAAATCGTAAAAGGAACAGTGAAAAATTTTGAATATGTCACCAACTAGAAAACATCCTGATGGAGCTGCTCTTGTCGATTCTAGTAATATTCCAAATTGAAACAAATCTATGGTTCATTTTCCGATCACATCTATGACACCCTATGAAAACTGAAAATAGCTGGTATATATTCCTCCATTCTTAGAAATCGATCTTCACGATATAATTCTTGGAGGAGCATGTATGAGGCTAAGAATCTAGAAAAGTGAAGATATAAAGAAGTGCAAATATGTTTGCTGTTAAAATTTCAATGTGATGTTTTACATCTATCAAGATCATGGAAACAAACTGAACAACCCATAGTTGCACACTGAATATATGTTGATACGAATATTCTAAACTCAATGACATATTCAATTATGAGCATATGTTGTAGTCTCAAAGACAAGTGAGTTCTTCAGACAACTGCAATTATAGAATACCTTGTGAATTAGTCGATATTGAATGAAATTAAATGTGTTCGAATCAAGGAAGAAAAAATGGTGGTGCATTCATTCATTTTGAAGATAACGATAGTTTCAATCTTGAGTTCCCCATACAACTCATTAGAAAAAACCACAATAGATCATGTAACCACTGAATATCAATACATTTCAACAGAATTAATATGTTTGGATTCAACTGAATCAATAATTCGGTGCATCGATGGAGGATTCGAACAAAAACCGGCTCTCAAGAGAACAGCTATCCAACGATTCTCGATTGAATCGATGAAGATAAACAATTCTCATAGCTGACAAGAAATACCATTCAACGTTGGCATCGTCATAAATTGTTGCCAACTGTTGAAGTGAAGTGAATGCAATCAAAATATCATCTGGAATGGTCATACAGACATATATCACTGAAATCTCATCATCAAATGAAATTCCGCTCAGTTGCTGATGAGTGTCAAAAGTTTTTTAATTATAAACTCCCTAAACTTCACTGAAAGTGCAGAAATAAGAGGAGCAGGTAATGTTATGAGTTCCGGACTGACAGTATTTCCATAATTTTTGATGGTACTCACGCTGCTTTTGTATTCATTTATTCTCTGCAGAGAATCTGGATATTCTAAACATTTTAATTTATCATTTCAATTAGGATTTTATTTCTTTGTCAATCCTTGCGGAAAATTTAATTCTTCTTACGGAAGATTTTGGGTGACAGGAAGCTGCAGATATTACTCGAAATATGTATTTAAGGCGAACCGAGAGTCAGAAGGAATCTATACATTGACATTCCGACTAGGGATGAGCTCTCGGTGTGTATTGATCTGACATTAGAACATGTCTATTTTTCGTTCCATTCAATTATGAAGGACGAGTATCTCGACTTTTTCGGGAGTCACTTTTGAAAAATCGCTAAAAGTTTAGATATTGGGCGGCATGAATTTTGATGCGATTTTTTATTTGAAATCACATATTTGGATATGACAAAATACGAGTTCCTCAATATTATCGTGAAAAAATCAATACCTTTCGAGATATTCCACTTCAGAGTTGAAATTTCACATTGTTTTCCCTGTCACTTTTCGTCCAATATCTAGAAATCTACCAAAAAAATCTGATATTTGTTTGAATTTGTGATTTTTTTTTTCGAAATATCAACAAATATTGAAAACCCGTTCAATATAGTGAGTGTGTTGATGGAAGATGTTCATAAAATGGTATATTATCGGTTATAATTGCACGAGTGCATAAAAATTACCGATAATTTCGCAAGAAAGCGTGTTATCTAAGAATTGCAGAGCCCTCCTCCTTTGGAGTCGGGCTCTTTCGCCAAAATATGAAAATAACGGAGTGCAATTTTTATAGATAACACGCTTGAATGTAAAATTATCTGGTCATTTTTATGCACGAGTGTAATTCAATGAAATATTTCACGAATAAAGAAATAAGTATTGATTTTTTTCTGAGAAAAATCACATACTACTGACAAAGACTATGAATAAAATTATGCTTGACATGCTTTCAAACATTTTTTCACTTTTTGAAGTATATCTGACATTTATCAGTATTGTCAGTGAGTGTTGTTGTTATTGGTGTCATGCCGACGGGATGTTTTCGCAGTGCAATCATCGCTCCGCAGTGCAATTACCGCTGTAATTTTTCGATAATTGCATTCCTCTTATGACATATATTATACATGAGGGAAATATTCGATCAAACATTTCGAATGAGAATAACGAAAAGTTTTCCGAAAAAGAAAACGTCTCTGAATGTTAGAAAGAGTCGCTGCTGCTTCAACTACTGTGTAGGAAAAATCGGAATTAGGTTGTTTCAAAATACAAATGGAAATTGGAATGAAGATATTCACGACAACTCATCGCAGAAATAATAAATGGAATCTGAAACCTGTTTGAGAACTGTAACTCATCATTAGTGAATGGATCTTTCTCATGACTTTTAATGAAATCTAGAGTGGATTGAAATTTTCCCAAAGGAAATATTCATCAAATGTTATTCGATATTGGTTTGATTAGGGATACAAAAGTTGCCATCCAAATTGGAAAGTAATCTCCTCTGCAGCAGGAATATCCCACAATACTCGTCCTCTTACCCAACTTTCCTATCGATATTTATTGCATCGAAAAATTTCTCATGAGGATCCGAAATCCCAATTCTTTGTAGCTGGAATAGGAAAACCTAATATGTTCGCATAAAGAATATGAACTCGACATCAAATCCTGGAGGTGAATCAGCGGTTGCCATTCTTTCTCCACCTCTGCCGAACGGAATTGATTTTAAAGTACTCTGCAACATTCTTCTGCTGAAAAATGTCGTGGAATCGTGCCATTTCAATATTTCAATGTCCTGTCGCGGTCATAGCTATAAAAGCGAAATTGTTGGTGTGTGAGAAAGTTTACAGTCGCCAAAAATCTGATCCAATTATTGATTCGAACTGGAAATAGGGTGTATAAATCATGTAGCCAGCAAATATTCCATTCGATTCACCGAATTTTCCAGAATTTTCTCGAGTCTTCCTTATAGGCGAAATACATTCAACAAATTTCTTTCACATGTCTGAACTTTGAGTACGAAACTCATACATGGAGGTGACTCCAAGCTACAAAAAATATATTCAATCAAAGAATATGAGGACTGATGACTACTCTATAAATTCGAAATGAACCAACTAGTGAATTGCATTCAATTCACGGAATGAAATGTCGAGATATTAATTTTATTCAAAGCACCTGAATATACCGACATCATTATTTTTGAATCTTGAATATGCTTCCCCATTTTTGAGAGAAAGTGTGACTGTACATCGAAGATTTACTTTTTTGTTCCTCAAACATCATTAGTAGCATTTTATTCTCTGTCTGTTCAACATTTCGTATTCCTTTTTCATATGAAAAAGGTTGTTTGTGAGGTATTCTCAAATTAACTGCGAATCCAAAGAATAGAATGCAAATCAGATATATTTCATTCCATAATAAAATACCAAATATCGTGGAGATATAATGAGAATTCCAGGTGGCTCATTTTTCAATGAAATAGATATTCCTTTTCCAGAATTGAAAACTCTCTCGAGTAAACGCATTAACATAAATAACCCAATGCTCTAACCAGCTGTAATTTCATGAGAATATGATATGGCATACCGTTGCTAATGAGATAGCTCCATACCAATATCTCAACTGAATTCTACAAAAATATCTGACTTTATTTCCACAAATGAATTATCTTACTTTATAAATTGTACCAATAGAAACATATCATACTATTATTCCTCATTCAGAATTTGGGAAAACACTCGTGAACAAATTGTTAACACTTCTCATGGAACAAAAAAAAATCACCCCATCATTGAGAGCTTAAAGCTATGGCCCTCAAAATTTGGGTACAAGAAAAACCTAAACCTAACCTAACCTAACCTAACCTAACTCTCTTCGACCATTACCAATTCTTCTGTTACCTTCAATTCTATCTGATGATTTTCATTGTCAACTCAATGTCATAAAGTTCTCATTCTTATTGAGAATATCAAATAATTGGATTCTCAAATATTATAATTGGCTGTTCAAGATTCACATTCCACATTCACATCGAAAATATTCCTACACAAATTGACTGAATGAAACTCGTTGGTGTGAATTATACTTGAGACTTTCGATTATGAGATGAGGTGATATTTTTAATTTAGTTTTTTCCTTCTAGAAATTCGACAGGCTGTTATTGTTGATGATAATGTAGCATGGTGGCATCATTCGATAAGATTTGTCACGGATTTCATTCCAACTCTAAACACTTGAATAGAAAAAAATCTATAATACAAGAGTATATCCTATTCAGTATGGTTTTCAAAGATACAACGTTGCCGATCATACATTATTAACTGTCGTATTCTTGAAGTACTTCATGGTACGGTCAGTCTGTAGTTTCTGAACATCATCTGAAATTGAATCCGAGTAGAACACCACATTCCTCGCATCAATCGATACTTTGATGTCTGATAATATCTGAGACTACTTCGAGAGCATACTTGTCTGCTCACTGAAGTACGTACCTGCAAATCTCCTGCTATAAGAGCTTTTGAATAGTTATCATATTCCACCGAGAGTGGAATCTAACCTCGCAAACCGCAGGGAAATTCGGTTTGATAGAATTTCCAATTTATTCTTTTCCAGTTCGGAAATCCCGCATAGGGCCGTCCCGGAGTGACTTTCCGGATTAAAAGTCTCCGCGGTAGCCTAGACCGGATTTGAACGGAGATAACATGGATAATTATGTATTTTCCCATTCCGCAAGAGGATAAAGTAGAATCTAATGTCTGCACTTAAAGACTGGTGAGGGAAGAATTCGGTGCCAACTACGATGTTCGATATCAGAGCCAACTGAAGATTTTTTTTAATGTCCTTGATGATTTAGACTTATTGGCACACGTTGGCACCTGATTCTGAACTCGTTGATAACCAATTGGGATTTATTAGATATTTCCTCTCATGAGGCGCGGTGAGAAATGAAAAGAAGCAACCAAAATTTCAGGAACGTCGATTAAATGTTTTTCCTTCAAGACTATTTTCTACTTTGTCAGACTGGCAATCTTCTCACTGCCATTTTTTAATTGGGTGAACATTTCAATGTATACAATATTCCTGAAAATTTATTCCGATGGCTTTGTTTCTACAGGATATCCTTTTTTTGAGTGGGAATCTCGAAAGAAGATCCTAGGAGATACGAACTTGCGAATTTTTTCGAAGAGATTATTCTTTTGCTAATCGTTCTGGGCATTTTCGGCGAATCTTTATTTCTTTATTTTTCCATTAAGGCTTTTTCTGTGATTCTCGAAATAGTGGAGAAACACCTGTTTCTTCTTATGAACGATGAATCGAATTTCAACATCATCAGTTAACGTTCTTCATTTCCTCAACAACAATGTATCACATATGGTGGTTGAATATCAAAAAAAAACATTGAAATCCTGTTCACAGAACAATGCAAGCCGACTTTGCTGAACTTCATCAAATATTTGTCATTATCCTCAGATGGAATTAGATGGAGAAATTTGTCGAAAGTTAAGAAGTAGTACTGTTATTAGAATCAGGAGGTGGGAAATTCTAACACATGCTATAATGTCAAATTTGTCATCTTATCATGTAGGTTAAATTTTTAACAGAACTTATTCAGTGCCAACGTCTCGACTAGACAGGTTTTTCATTTTTTTGATAATCGCTGAAAAGGTGATGTCATTTCTTGCATCCGTATTGCCTTGGACCTGGGTCCCCTTGGCTCCACATAACCTAGATTCCTTTTATTCACTTCATATTTCTAGGTCAACAACCTAATTTGTTGGTTCTATGCTCACTGTCGAAAATTTCTCCACTGTTATTGCCATTTTTCAGGATCTATGTAAATTCAATAATTTTTGTAATCTCTTAGTTCTATGTTTACTCTCATGAGATTCATTTTCGGAATTTATGTCAATTCAATAATGTCAGTCTTGTCACACGTGTTCAGTGGATTGGAATCTTTTTTGAAAATTTTTATAAATGTTATAGAAGCATATTCCTAAAATCAGATACCGAATGTGATATCCGCTTATATAATTGTTGTACAATGTTTTGTCAATTTTATCTCAAGGGACTTCCATGTATACCTTACGAGTGAGTAACATAACCTTTTTACTTTTTCAATATTACAAATTTGCCATTACTCACTTACAGGTAACGCACTGAGGATGGCCTAATAGCCGCAAGCGCTTCGCAAATTTAATAAAGAAAAAAATTTTACACGAAGTACAACTTTATTCCTCATTGAGTAGTACGTGTACACAGCTTAACTCTAATCACATTTCTAAGAACCCAATGCAAAAGTGAATGAAGTTGTATTTCCAATATACAGAACGATTAGTTTATCCGGGAAAAATTTTGAACGAAAAATATCTTTTGATTCCTGTACTATCATCTTGTATTAAATCTGTCCCAATTTAATGAACTTCGTATCTCTAAAATACGCGAGATCCCCATAGTAGTCCTCTAAAAATGGACAGCCGGTTATAAATATCGGAATAATCACAGCTAGAATGGTCATTATAAGCCAAGGTTTGATACGATGAGGCTTCGGTATTAACTATACCTCTCTTTCGACATTAATATTTGATGTGACGTTCATAATAAAGGTACTTACCTAGATTTGATACTTGGCATGGTAAGATGACTGTTTCCTTGTCAGTGACTTTGATGACTTGACTGGAGGTAAGGAACGTTGGCAATGTAGCAGGATCCACATTAATATTAGCTTGAAGGTATCCTGAAAATTTGAAAAAGATGTTTAAAGATGTATGTCAACGTACCTACAATACGATTGGGATCATGATGAATAAAGGATTTCCAATTTGATGGAAACTCTGTTTGATTTGATATGATTTAAGTTTGGATATTATAATATATCGATATACAAAAAAACATATTTTATTATTTCCGAAGTTTGACTTTCACAAGATCTTTTATTCCTTGAAATTTTCTCTACATCATTTACCAAATAATTTGGAATGAAACCAAAGCGATATCATAGAAATGTCTGCATTAATAAAACTAAAAATAGCAACTTCCATTATTAGTGCTAATGATAATTATAATAGCATTTACTTTTTAACAATGTTCCATTAACAGAGCACTTTACAAAAATTATGACACCATAACATACACCCTTTCGAGTTTATCCAATTTCATTTTCGTTAGTTTTATTTTCAATTTTACTGGATAGTTTTTCACGTCACTACTCATTACTATCAATGCTGCTCCCAATGTTTAATCAATTTGGGGTCTTTGGTATGAAAAGTTTGTGTTTCGTTTTGATACCATGGAGCAGGACGTTTGATTTTTCCGTATGGAAATAAGTGTGTATGATCACAACTTCTGGCCTAAGGCACTTTGTGCGAATGTAAGACTTCACTGACTCACCTAATTGATGTAAATTGATGTATAATAAAGTGAACGAAATGATAAAGAGAAACAGGAAGTTGAACATGCACATCTATATCAAGCGAACGGATATAGCAAATTTTATTACATTTTTTCAATTTATTGCGATACCATCCTGAATTATGATTTGTGATCTTATCTTTTGGCATAATTCTTGTATATATGGATGGATTACATATATTGAGTTGATTTAGTAAAGAGTTCTGATATTTCAGTTATTCCTCGGAAAAGTGATGATGAAATTCAAATAATTGTGAAATAATCTGTGATTTGATTGATGCATTTCTATTTCATTTCACTCATCTGTCAAAACTTGTGTCTCTATCAATCATGTATTATTTTATTTTGACATATTCTACCCGATTGATGTATAAACGCTATCTTGGCTAGAAAACAGTGAGGTTGTGTTTTTTCGAGGAACTTCATCAGAATGAACACCATGGCTTCTTATTTTTTTCTGTCAAACTATTGAATTTTATTATTCAATACCTCCTTATCAGGAGGACTCAGTCCATAAATGTGTCATCTAGATTTTGCAGAAAAGGAATGAATGATTCTGGTTCGTTTGCAAAAATTGATATATCAGAGCAGTGAATCTGATATGACAATAAAAAATGCATAAGTAAGACTTGATGGAATTGATCAACTGTGTATCTGCTCCGAATGAATGCATCTGACTTGAACTCAGGCCGAGGCACGCAACGAAAGTATAATTGGACCAATGCGGCCAATTAGTCCGACCATTTCGCATGGCTCTCGCATTTCTACGTTGCGAGGATGTAGCACTTCAAACCTTCCGTCGGCTTAATGGCTTCCAGAATTGAAGGCAACGCCATAAATTGTTTATTCCATCCGGAAAATACGGCGTTCTCCCTGCCTGCCTGCCATAATGACTGGTAGTATCAGTCCAGAATTTGTAGGAAAACAGAAACGGAAGCAGATTCCTCAAGGAATTGGATGGTTACCTTCACTCCAGATCATTTCTATACACGGAAATTCTGGTGTTTGATGGAGGATATTTGTAAATATTTAATTGGATTCCAATATCAAAATTATAGCTGAGAAATGTCAAGATCGTAGAAGGAAGGCAGCAAAATATGAAAATACTGAATTTCATTGTCAGAAGGAATGATGAAATCTAAGATTAACTGTATGAGATCAAATTTGGTTGAAATTGGAACCTAGGAATCCTATTCCCACTACGAATCATAACTTGTGAAAATTTATAGTGATTCCTGACGAAAATTGGTGATTCGTATAAAAAAAAAAGATTTTGACGTTTGTGAATACCATCTATAAAAAATCCCTCTTTCCATTCAATTTGTATAACTGATAATTAGGATCGATTAGGAAACACTGATTACTAGGAATGGGGCGAAAGCATTCAGACCAATAAGCCTAATGTCTTTCATACTGAGAACGTTAGGAAAACTGGGCAAATTCAATACCACTGTCAAAGAAAGGATGCAACAAGCATTAGACCTCACTACTGAATGGATCAATGAGGAGAACCTAGCAGTTAGCCCTCACAAAACTTCAGTAGTAGCGTTCACAAAACGAAGACGAAAAGAAGAGCCATACTTCATGGTGCAATTGCCTGGTGGAGCAAGACATTGCAGCATAATGCTATTAGAACACTGAGCAAGGTGCGAAGACTTGCTTGCCTATGCATAACAGGGGGAATGAGGACTACCCCAACAGCGGCCATGGAGGTGATGCTCTGTCTTTCCCCGCTTCACTTGAAGTGCAAGGGGAGGCTAGACTGGGGTTCCTTAGATTGCCTGTAGCGTCAAAAGATAGTGCGAAAAATACACCACTATTATTCGTTGGGGACAATACCTTGCAGATGCCAAGATATAATATGATCCCTAAATACATCTTCGAAAAACCCTTCGAAGTGGTAATCCCGGATCGGAGGGAGTGGCACGAAGTCCACGCTAGAGAAGAGCAAAACAGAATGATCTGTTACACAGTCGGATCAAAGACTGAACAAAGATCTGGTGCGGGAATCTATTCCCCTACCCTGAAGGAGAAACACTCCTATGCGCTTGGTGAAAATACCTCGGTGTTCCAAGCAGAAATATTTTCAATTCTACAATGTGCAAAAATATGCAATGAGAAGGCCTTCAAGAGAAAAGGAATCCATATTCATTCGGATAGTCAGGCCAGCCTAAAAGCCCTTGCAGGTTATAAGGTAAAGTCCAGACTCATCTGGGAATGTATCAACGAACTTCTGACGGTGGCAAGGTCAAACAGAGTTAAACTGATCTGGGTACCTGGGCACAGTGGAATAGAAGGCAACGAAAAAGCTGACGAACTAACTAGGGAGGGGTCAGCTACACCCCACTTTGGCCCGGAACCAGTACTTGGAGTACCCAAGAAACTACTTGGTAACTCCATTACAGGACATGCTCCTGTTAGAACACACCAACAAAAGATGGCTATATCAAGGTGACCAGACTTGTAGATTGTGCGGCTTAGAACCTGAGACTATCGAACACATTTTGTGCTATTGTGAGGCTATAGAATATACTAATAACTATAGAAGAGTAGTACAACTAGGGGAACCTGATTTAAACCTAGAGAATGTGGGAACCCTGAAACCTAGTGACCTTTGCAAAATAGTCAAAGGGACCAATACGTTTTAGGGTATCGGAATGATAGGGGAAATACAATAAGCCCCCGGCTGCAGTATATCCTTTGGACCCCTGTAGTAAAATGAAAAAAAATACTAGGAATGAAAGTAAATAGTCGTATAGCTCACAGAGTTGACCTCAGACTTGTGTGGGAAATTCCGAAATTTGTTTTAGAACATCTCAGTGAATATTGATTTCTCAACAGTGAGCTACGTGAGTACGATGAAAAATTATAAGTATATTGGATAGTTTTTCAATAACTGTCCATTTCGTTCCATTTAAAAGTTGTTGAAGTTATTCGAATTCAGCATTATAGAAATGAACTTTCATTGTATAATGATAATTGATGGAATAGTCAAAGATATCAGGATGATTTTGTAGAAAATAAAATGTTGAAAATGTGGATTCAATGATTTAAGTCCAAGATTGATTTACAATCAATCAATTAATTTCAATTGCGCAAATCTCCAACCGTTTTCAGGTGATGTTTTCAAACCTTCAGTCAAAACATCATCAGTTGTGTTTCAAATTTTCTTCGATTCTTGTATTTCAATTTCATTTCATTATCCAACTCAAATCTGTCACATACCATCATCTTCAATTACCCGATATGTTTTTTTCGATATCTTCCCCAATAATTCTCATCATATATAAACATTGATAGATTTCCCAAATTTTATAGGAATACACCTGTCATTGATTCAGACAATACAAGTTCGATCCTTCAAATCTCAACAATGATTTTATGTTAATCACGAGATTCCTCTCGAACAACTGCAGATGGAACAAGTCAAAGTTTTCCTGGCATCAAGTTCCTCTCGAGAATGTGAAAGGTGCTCCCAATCGTTATTAGAAACAACAAGAACTCGATAAGTACGCTTCATCGGTATGAACTTCCAGTTCATACAATTTAGCGTGATGTCAACTGTTAGTTCTACATATTAGTTCAGAGTTAGGAACAATGCCTCTGAAATATCTCGAGTGCAAACATTCGGTTTCGAGAGAACAGTAAATGGAAGACAAACAGAATATGTGAGAGCGATAATATATTTCTGTATACCGTGTTCAATGAAAGATTATATTTCCATTCTGTGATATAATTCAATCATCGCGAAAAAATCTAGTGTCATTTATGCAATACTTATATTGGAGGAGTTCTTTCTGTGAAAGAATAAATCTTATTTACGCCCAATTATGAACTCAAAAAGACACTGACAATACCATTTTGGTAATAATATAATAGAATTTGAAGGGTGATAATTAGATTTTCGAATTTTCACTCTGAGGTTAAAACTCCGTGTTATTCCAGATTTTTTTTTGAACTGCAATACTTTTGATAACATATTCTGGCAGAATTCTTGTTATGTATTATTCCTATCTAGGATAATTAGTTTCACTGGCATCAAAAGTGGGAACAACTTATTGACACTTATGCAAGATTGTATTTTCGAAGATTTTCTGAATCAACCTATGCATTTTTCGTATGAAAATGAACAGTCCATTTCAATTCAATTCAATCTACCATCACTTGTCACTAGCACGAAAAGTCAGCAGAAACTACGGCAATGTGAAGGTCTAGTATCTGATCAAATGGTTTTTGAATTATGATTTTATTATTTGGCATATCATCAAACGTTGAATAATTTGTGACTATAAATACAATTCTAAAAAAATGATAATGAAGAGAATGTACCAACTCTAGCATAATATTTATTTGAATAATTTTGGTATCATTGTATACAGAACCTGAAATAAAGTTCTTTATCAAAGAATTGTTAAGTGAATGATAGCTCAGTTAGAATTTTTCAATTATCATATGGTAATGTCATCTGATATGATTGTTCGGAATGAACAATATATAATATTATTAATCTTCATCGTCCATCTGATTACGAATAGAATCAATATTTCAACTTCATTTCCTCTTATCGATGAATGCATGGAAAGGAGGATTTTCCCAGATTAAAAAAATCTTGAATCACCTCATTTGTTTATGTGGCATGAGATCATCCGAAACGTTAACGTTGGGATATTTTTTACCACAATACCATTGACAGCAAGGAAAAATATGTGAGGAGAATTGGAAAATAGTCTGAGTGGAAATTTTGTACCCTTGAAATATCTCGAAAGGGTCCAGGCTCCCTTTCTTGATTCAGGATGTCCACTCCGATGAATTCACATCAATACGCATTTTCAGGAGAGAATATGGAGCGATACCTGAAACGAGGAAGGTGACCTTCGACTAGATGGACCATGAAAGGATGAAGTTTTGATCCAATGGTGATTATTGAAATTCTAGTCATTCCGTATACAGTCTTCAGTTTTTGTGAATCACCAACACCAACGGTAATGTGTAACGAAATATCTGAGACTTTTCATGGTTATTCAAAAAATAACTGAAGGACTTGAGACAGGTCACCAAGGTGGCTATTCAATTGGGCCCTGTTTTCCATGTATGCTCCCGAAAATGTTCCATTTGAATAACTACGTACATTTTGAGAGTAAATTTCTCTCGATAATATTCGTTTCAGCTAGGTCAGTGGCATTTTGTTCAATATTCAAGTATTCTCAATAAAACCCGATTCGATATTTCATGGGGGTAATGTTCTATCATTACAATGAACAAAGTTTCAGATGTGTTCATCAAGTGATTTTTCAAGTATGTCGATAGTCTCATGTTTCATTGAAGGAAATTTGTGATCATCGATCAACCTTGACTAAAGCCACGCTTTTTGGTGGATTGAAGCCAAACTGTCAACAAAAGACTATGGTTTGGATTGGTGATTTTTTTACGAATCAATAATATATATGCAAATATATATATGTATACATATAATAGATAGATATAATAGACCTCAGTGTATTCTCGATTCATTATAATGATATCGCCTATTATTCACCAAATACCACATTATTTCACTGAAACAAACATAATTATGAATAATAAAGAACTCCAGACGATCTAAATAACATGATCAATCAATTTCCAGAACCATTCACAATGAACTACGCAGCAAACCACATAAACTTTTCCAATTATATCGTACTCCCGAAGACCTTCAAATTCATCTTGACAGTGGAGTTACTCAACTGCTATACAACATTCAGGATACTGAATAAGAAATTTGGTTGGTATCAAGAAATCGCTACTACTCTGTGACATCGGTTATTATTTATTTTACTCATATGAAAATATATCGAAGAAAGATTCTAACGGGTGAACTTCTGATAAAATATTCTCTTGATCAAATTATTATGGACAAAATCTACCACAACTTGAGAGAATATGGAAGATAGAGTAGGTGATGAGTTTATTAGGGAATGAAAAAATTAAAAAAATAGGGACAAATACTTTATTTGAACAATTTTGTTTTAGATTTTTTTGACTAATAATAATTGAAGTTCAATTAACTCTGTATATTGTTGAACCTTTTCTTGGCTCAAGAAATAGAAGAATGGCGTTGACTAGAAAAGTTATAAATTCAATCATTAAATGTCAATCATCAACATTGTGATGCTCTTGTTTCTCTGAAATTTCTGTGGAAGATGTATCAGTTCATATCGTCAGCCTCTTCTCAGGTTATTCTTCATTCTGTCCGCGAGCCACAAATAAACCTTTGTGACCTTTTCTAAATGAGATCAAGTTGGTGTTCGAGGGTAACGTGGTGTAAAAACCTCAGATCGCCTCTTCGTAAATTTCAATTGATACGAGCACTTTCGGATTCTCATTCCCACTTTATTTTTCCGTCATCCTTCTGGCTAGCCATAAAAGTAAATACTGTTTTCAAGCCAGAGCCGAACTGAATAGCGATTCGAGAAATACATTAACTATTATTGACGAATATTCGGAATTCAGTTCACACGTTTATGTAAGACGAGGATACGAACATGAGTTCAGAGTTATCAATTCCAAAAATGCTCTTGAAAGTTCACGACATCGATAAAAATGAAGGGATGTTCAAGATGCGAAAGTAATATGTCGAACCAACAAAAATTGATATCGTGATGGAAGAGGATTAGTGACGAAAAAGTTGATCTTCTCGTCATCGTGTCATGGAAATGCAATTTTGGCCATCCTTCATGATGTAGGTAAGTTTTGTGATTTGATCGTCGAGCATAATATATACTATCTTGTCGAATATTTCAATGATAACCTTTATTCCGAATTAAATCAATTTCTTCTTCAGCTGAATAACCATTTGAAATGCTGACATAAAGAATGTTGATATAAAACATTGGATCTGGTTCATCCTATTGCAACTTTTATGTCACATTGTTCTTCAATGAGAACTTGATTTGTACAACATTTATTTTGGATTATATTTATAACAGAACGATAATAAGAACAATATTCAGTTAACCTTCCTAAACAGTTCAATCATTATGAAACAACAGAGGTCTGCTGATTGATAAGAAATCACATCAAAAACTGTATGTACATTTTGCATCGATGTAAATGGTTGCCAACACGATCTGGAGTGTGAGTTGGGAATTCAACAGTAATCTAGGATATTGTACCCTCTGTAGTCAATTATTCAATAGGTGTAATACATTTACCAACCTCAATTGAATAAACAATACGTCGTTTTCGATCAGTGGATGTATTAATTGATGATTATGTAGTGCGGAATTCATCACTCCAGTTCCATGTAAAAATTCGAAAAACATAAAAGAATTTACAGATAATTCTTGAAGAATAGCTTCGATCTTAATCACAGTTAATTCATTATCTGATTGATTATATGTAATCCCAAAATTCACAACAAAATTTTTTTTTCGTGGAGATCATCGTCACCTTTATATCACACATGAAAGATGGCACCGACTACATTAACGTTCATCATATTACATTTTTCATTGAGTAACCAAATGAAGTGACAAATAAAAAAAATTGCAGAGAGTTAATTAATTAGCGATCTTCATAGAGAGCCAACTATATCTCACCCACTGAATGATTAATAGTATTCTACTCAAGGGTATCTGGAACATAGATCACAAAGATAATTTTAATTATCCGTATCTGTATACTGAAATGCGTCATCCTGAAATCGAGTGTTTGCTTACAAGAAAATGACCTGAATACAATGATTAATCGATCAATTTCAGGCGATTTTTTATTCATTATTCCCGTCTCGTTCAATCTTTCGAAGAATGCATGGTAGCTTCGGCACCTGGTTTGTCTATTCCTAATTATTTCGATTCAGTTTACGTTTTCTCTTTATTCTCATCGCTCTCGTGTCTATTTTTGCTTTCCTTATTCAATATCTCTCGGTTAGTAATGAAAAACTGATGAATGGATGGCAAAATAATAATGAAGAATTGGTCATATATTTATTAAAAAAATATAGGGTACGACATGGAATGAATTCAGGAAATGAAATGTGCCCTCGAAAGTCGAATATAACTTTCATTGATCTTCGCTCTGCTTCTAATTTTTATATTATTTTTTTCCTATCGTTCGGAAAATATAATCCGTAGCTAATTCGGAATAAATGTGATCAATTCCAACTCTAATTTGTTTCCTCGATGAAGAGTCAGAATACTGCACATTATTCAACCGACCATGTCCTAAATGGAAGTTGAACTCATTCATGGCCCTATGTGAAGTATAAGTATGATAAATATGAATTGCATGGATTTATGATATTATGTCCAATACCACTTGATACTTAATTTACCATCAACGATTGCAACCACCGTAGAGAAACAGCCTGTATATTCTATGAATCAAAAACATTGCTTGAAACAATTTAAATACTGAATTCAACAGAACTTTCAGTTTTATAGTATCATTGGATAAAAATACCCTTTTTTCCGGTGAGCTGTCACAACTCTCTTGCTCAAATGAATAGACTTTATTTATGAAAACGTTTCATTAGAATATACTGTACCAAGCACGGCGTTTACAATACTCGTTTACGAAAGTTCACGATTTCACCACCAGATAAGGTCTAGATTTTTGGAATTGCCAAAATAATTGCACATATCCATGACGACTCTATCATGAGGATTCAATTTCAGCGGCCATAATTCAATTCTCTGTCGCCCAACATAGACTCGCTCTCCCTCTCCCGAAGTAATGAATTATTAGTGAAGATATTATTTATTCCATCCAACAACATCCACGAAATTCGTCGTGGTACTCGGAAGTTTGGTAAAAGAGGCGAAGCGCCTGAATTTTTAACTGTGCCCCATGTTTATGAGGGCGAGTGTTTAGTGAGACGTTCTCGAGAATACAGATGTTGTCGGAAGCGCGGAAAGAAGGGTAGGGGGTGTTAATCGAGAATTCTTGTAGCCGACAGCTCCACTTCACTCCCCGAAGTGTATCGATGCTTCGAGTGGGGACTCTCGATTCATTACACCTGCACCCTCCATTATTCCATTCTTTCGGGGGCGCATCTTTGCCACCAGAAGTGGGAGTTTTGATTTTGCCTTCACGATCGGCTGCCTTCGAATGGCTCGAGGGTTTTCAGGTCAGCGCGCTGAGTCATCGTTCATCTTCACTTCTCCACAACGAAACTGAATAGAATAAAAGGCAATACATCACTTGCCGCTTCAATGGTATCATTTACAACAGGTTCAATATGTACAATAATGACGTTTTCTTTCACAATTTCATCACGGAAGGGGAGGACTAGCATAGTGGGTAAAGCTCTGGACTTGTAACCGTTTCACCTCAGAAATAAGGACAGCGACAATACAAATGACAACACACTCAACAAAAAAAAACAGATCTGACCCTCTCGTCACTTTGTCGAGATGTCACAATGAAAGGACTCGCCCTACGAATCTCAAGGAATATGAAAAAATTTTATTACTATGAAGCCACTATTGGGGTCATCAATAGTCCCTTTCCTCTACCTAAGGTTGCATAAGAAAGTGCATTGTTATTGTGCATATTGTTTAGTATGTAGCTGAGTTTTTTGCTAGAAATAGGATATGAACAATCAGAATCAAACCAATCAAAACATACTTGTTAACGAAAGGTTGCAGATTCCATCTTCGACATATTTATCTGCATTGCCGTACTTCCGGTTTGACCGGAAATGACCCCATTTTTCGATTTTCAAATGAGACATCCCATTTATTTTTATAAAGACAAAGAATAACATTCTGAATCCAATAAAATATTAGGCATGAGTAAAAGTTGAAAACCATCATACGCGTCACAAATACATGATGATGAGTTACATCAGAAGAAGAGATGTAGTTTCAAACATTCAAAAAACAGGATACAAAATGAAATTTCAAATCATCGATGGTATATCGAACCACCAATTAACATACATTGGAGGTCCATAAAAATGTTATGAAATATATTTGAACTTTCGTTTTTTCAACATGATCATAGCTATGTAGCTATTACACTTTATCGCAATTGGTTTTAAAATGATTAGTATTGACAAGAATTTTCTGATTCCTCGATAGACCAAAGAATATAAGCATAGGTAATATAAAGAACCAGCAGCTATTTATTTCATTCAAAAACCTGTATCATACAAAACATGGTGAGCATTCAAGCTATTTTGTGAATCTCTCATTATAGTTCTGGAAACCTATTCAATAAATTCAAATCCGCAGTATAATTCTCATCCCACATAAATCCGAGAATTAGTTGAGCTTTGTATAGAATACCAATGGAACATACTCGATGTAATCACTCATATTGTTCAACATTTAAAATTCATCATCAATGAAAAATAGCAAAACTATCAATAGTACATTGTGAAAGTCACAAGAATGATGAATAATTAATGAACTGAGATGATAGTTTGTTGTTCATGTTTTCAATGAACCCGTAAGGAAATAATTGAAACATGTGGGAATTATAAATCGAGTTTGTGATCACAAGTTTTCCTGGACTGCGAATAAATCACAACCTCGCTAATTGTCCTGGACCTGTACAAAGTCCCATCCATTTCGTTCGTTACGTGTATATCGAAACGAAAATCTCATAAAAGGCAATCAACAGAAGGAGAATGAGAATCTGGAGAATTTCTTTCGAGCAGTTCGTTAAGTGCATCTCAAGATGAACAAGGTCAAGAAGAAGTTATCGATCTGATAACAATGATTGATTATTCGGTGAATAGTGAACTCGAATCATCGAGTATTTCAAATAGTTTTGATTTCAAACGATTGAATATACGCTCTATATTACTGCTTCTGGTTGAAAAAACTGTATTGATGAAACTGCTGGAAAAGACCAACATACTTTTCTCTGGAAGAAATACTGAAATTTCAGATTTATAATCGTGATTATTGTTGTATCCATTGATTCTCATCATTGAGAAATCCATGATTTATTGAAATCGTCATATTTATATCATAAAAGTTCAACAAATATTCAAAATGAATCTATGCAAGTCACTCCTTCCACTGAAGTATATTTGAACATGAAAATAACATTCTCATTGTTGCGAGGTTATGTTTTCAAGGATTCATCAACACAATTAATTTAGTTTTATTATAGATGACAGCTGATCTACCAAGGTTTTTCTCGCCGTACAACGATGACACAAGTTGTCGATGACACTGTAGAAAACACGTTCCTTTCACTTGATAGATTTTTATTTATTCTTCCACGTAAGTTCGCAGTTTTTGTTGATATAATCCATCAACCTATGGAATGTGTTCCCAAACACAATGTTCACTTTCCGATAGCATTTTATGTAACAGAAGAAATTTATGGTTTCAGTGGATGCGATTCCAACGTAAATTGTGAGTCGTAAATAATAACGTCGAGGAGAATGTACCAGTGAAATAAAGAATTCGAAAGGGAGAAACTCCTCTAGATCACAGTGGCAGTTCGTGAAAAAAATCGTTCATTAAATCACAGTTGTAACTGGATTGCTTATTGAAATTCTGGGTGGATGATAAACTTGTACCCACAACTGTGACTCGGAATTATTCTCAAAAATATTTCGAATTCTTATTTTTTATTGTTCTAGTTCCTCTATGATGTAATCTTGTTAAATTATTGTTGATTCATGTGTCCAAAATGTGAACCCCTGAGAGTTGGGCAGTCAAAATAGATTATCTCTATCCAGGATACCAGACCACACAGACAACGAAATGACGTTAGAATGTGCTTACGTTCATATACGATTACCAGCAGAATATTTTGCTATCTCTGATGATCTTTCATTTTGAATAACGATAAATATCGAAGAATATGATCAGATATTAATTGTGGTTCTTTACTACCACCCCTTTTTAATGGATAACGAGTTGCCACTGCTGAGTCTTACGTACACCCAGATGTCGGCGTTGTAAATCAAAACAACTCATCAGCAAAAAAACTCCCCCCCGGTCTCACATTAAAATGGCATTATTTAGATTGCGATAATTCAGAACTTTCGAAAACGCATAAATAAGAGCTGTGCAGACTTATCAGGGGACTGCCAACAAAATCTTTGAGTTTTCATATACAAACGAAAAGTTTCTGCCGGATCCGGTGGATCTAAGGATTGTCTTCAACAGAATTTGGTGTGAAATTATGAACACATTATTCTGAATAAATAAATGAAAGCTATTCCACTTGATTCTACATCCAGAACGTTAGAGTATAAAAATGACTGGAATATAATCTACATAGTTATTCAAGACAGATGACAATGTTACATTAAATCTTAATAATTCTTGATGTCCTGGCAGGACTGAACGATTTACCATAGGAAGATGAATTGATACAGAAGAAATTTCTTCGAAAAAGTTGAATGATTTTCATCATCGATTTCTTTATTGCCATTATTGCCTCAGCTTCAAATGTGCACCAAATTTTCACTATTCTTTCTGAATTGAATGAACCATAGCGCAGATCTGTTATTTGTTTCCATTGTAGTTTCTATCGATTCCTTCTTTCATCTTCTTCAAAAGAACCAACATATCTGCAATGGAGTTCAACTTGTACCTCAGTTTTTATCCTTTAATCATATGCATACAACACTCAATGGGATTACAATTTTTGATAACGTATTTCAATTAAAACCGTCTGTTACAATATCGCGTGGTCAAACTTCAACTACATAAAACCTTTTTCTTTTGCTTGTTGAATACAAAAAGCTTGTTCAAGATACTGTTTTCATTGTGAACGTCACACGCACCCCTAATATGACAAGGGGATATAATAATTGGGTTCACGTGTACCATTGATTATTCAAAAAAGTGTAATCAAATTCAAGTTTTTCAGTAATCCGTGAATATGTACGTAGCTAGCTTTTCAGTCACGACCATGATGGCGCCCTTCTAAATATCAATATGGAGATCAGGTGCGACAAAAAAGGTTCATTAGGAGTAGCATCAAATTTCTGAGAGCAAGTCTTCGCCAGCCACAAATAGAATGAGGTTATCTTAAAAAATGATCACGATTCTCCGAATGGAATTATCAGAGCGTAAATGGAGGTGGAAGAGAAAAAATTGAATGTAATTCTGGAAATCAAAGCTGCGGGTGAAAAATTATCGCTTCAATCCACAATTTGTACTAATAAACTGTTGAATTATTTCTCGTCCAATATCAGACTGTGAGTTTCGCATAAAGTTCATCGAAAATGGAGAAAGCCGGAGGGAGAAGAAAGCTTGCTGGAGTGCATTTACATTCAATTAGAGCTTTTATTGCTTTTTTCAATTTCGCACAATTATGAGTCGCGAATAATGTTCATCAAATTGATTGTTAATGAACGAGTTGAAGACGATGTGCTTCTATTAATATCCGCGATCGATGGTTATGAAAAACAGTGGATGGTCTCCATTTTCATCTCTTTTTCTCTCTACGAAGAGAGCTCGATAACATCACAGGTATACATATCATCCCAGTGGAATTAATAATACAAAAGTCACCCAGGAACTAACATACTCTCTATGAAATGAAATCTTTTCGGTGAACATCATCAATCAATCAACATTTGAAACCAAGCAAATTTGATGAAAAAAGCATAGTTCCGTTTCTATTTGAGGAGATTCTTCGGGAGCATCTGAAATATTTCTCCACAACTCCATCAAAACATGGAATCATATGTTCTCAATCTCAGATATCCCTAAAAATCGAAAAGATGAGGTTCATGTAATTGATCTTCATCCATTCACTCAATGTATTCAATTCGTTGACAGTGCCAATTTTCATTCATAATCTACCTGACTCTGTCTACTCCTGATTGTTGAATATCTTTTCATCTCAACTCGAACATCTGCCATACTGGGATTGCCCTGCTGAGGAACGCATCATCCAACATAAACCGAGCTGAGACCAGGAAGGACCCAAGAATAATTACTGTCATACCGACCAACTGCAGAAATCTGCGTTTCTGGGATATTAAACCACCCATATCAATGTGGATTGTTCCTTTGCTGGGAAGGAATCTATGAGGCTTTCAGCAAATTCTGTATTCATTATGAATGCGTGAACCTTGGTATTGATTCCTAAAGAAGGTACTTGTGAAACTGATGAATATCATGGCCTCAATGAATGGTGTGTTCAGTAGACGATTTTTTTCATTACAGCTAATTTTTTTTCTATTTGGTGAAAACCAGAAGCATTCGATAATGAGAAGGAAATTACATAGATAAGATACTTCGAATGACAAAAATTTCAACCATTTTCGAGATCTTTGTGTTTTCGTATTCACAAATCATCGCAAGATTTATCGGTAACGATATTTCACAAGGCCATGGCCAATTTTGTTCTGAATTCTGACGATTCTGTCGACAACGTTTCTGTAGTTATTTTTCTGCTTAGTTATACTACTGCGATTCAACTGATATTTGGTAGAAATAGCAGGATGAGGAGGATATATCTTTCTTAGTAGACATTTTGAGCCATAATTTGATGCATCAAACTTTTTTTTTCGATGTACTGTCACTACCAGAAAGCTCGGTACACATTTTTGACTCACCCTGTATAACACCCTCTTGATTCTGTTTCATTACTGGATGATAGGATTCACTTGCTTCAAACAATAACTTTCAAGCAAGTATTGACGTTGATTTCAGTGAATCTCCCTACAGATGCAAATTCAACAATAATACTATACTGCTACGCATGTTCAAATGCATTGAATTGATTATTTGAAAAGGAACCTCCAAAACTCCGGCAATTGTAAAAAATTCATTTTGCCGCTTCGACTCTTCCGAAGTTATGACATCCCAACATAAGGAGAATCGACATGACCCAGCAAATGGAAATAGAACGATAACATAATGATACTGAAGTCGGTAAACGTGCTTCTGTCACTGTCTGATGGAAATTGATGACGTTCCTCTGCCACTTTATAGGGCAATAGTTGAGAGAAATATGGAAATTGTACTCGTATACATAATGCTGTATTCCATCAAGACTTCTATGTTATTTCGCGACCAGGAATATATAACTGAGGCAAACAGATGTGATTAGAAATCGAAGGAATAAAAACATTTTTTCAGTCCTTCATCCACTGACCGTCTGATTTTTAGCTTCACTTTCCATCACTCATCAATTTCTGAATTCGTGTGTTTCCTAAACCGATCATTTGGTTTGTATCGATATATCTTCTGATATATGTATTCGTTCAAAATACGATGATTGCATGAATATTCTATTTGAAAAATGTAATGGAAACGCTTGATTGTTTATTGATGGATTTTGATAAAATAAATATAATGGGGTTGAATCACATTATTCCATCATTAGGAAAATAAACTAGCAGTCAATTCCATCAATGGAGCACATGTCGTGCTAATGAAATCATATCATGAACAACAATAATATTAATAACTCATCTTCATTAGCAAATATGTTATATACACACTTGTCCTGCGAAGAAGAAGATTAGCTATAGAGCTGTTATTGAACTTTCAACACTCTCAGTTCACAATTGAAGTAAAATATAAATAATAATCTACCCTAAATTAAATAACCAATATCCATCCCTGATTAAAAAAAAAAAACTAAATTCACTGTTGCTGTGTTAGTAAAGTACGTTTTATACATCATCAACCTCTAAGAATATGGAGAACATTCATCATAATACATTTTTAGCAAACTACAGGGGTGCATCATATACCTTGAATTTGGTTGCAATGGTTACTGAGATATTCTTCCGCAATCGCCAGATGGTGTACATCATGAAAGTTAAATTATGTATCAGTTGATATGATAGAAATAAGCTTTATGGATTCCATTCTCCAAACTTACATTCGAAGTCAAAGAAAACATTAAGGAATCAGTGATTTTGCTATTGTCTACGAAACAGTTCGATTATTCGATTCTATGGATATATTCGATGCTTCACCCACAATAGAAAATGAACTTTCTCAGTATATACACAATTATAAAATTAAGGAGTAGTTAATTCCGATTCGATATTGTTAGTCCTTGGAGATGAGAAACGAATCTTCCTTCTGAGACAAAGCTAGCAATACACTGAATGGAATTCTCTTCTCTATTGCATTTCATTTGCATTCAGTTTAATTAGACCGCATTCTGGTTACGGAAACGTTTCTTTGCTTGTTTAAATGAAAATGCACACAATGGTACAGTAAAACAACTACCAAGAGGAAAGATAACGATGAGATGGAATTGGTTGTGGTTTCGACTCACTGCCCTCTCTTGTTTTCGTTGCACCTAGACTGATTATATGGTGTAATAGACACACAGACACACCCAGTTGTAGATGATCCCAAGTAAGATCGACCTCTACCATTCTGTTAACTGGATAAAAACATAACCAGGAATGTTGAGTCCATGGTTATCTGAAAGATGCGCTCACACTATAGACGATTTTCCCATGGATAGATAATGACACATAAGTGAAATTGAGATGATTCATTAGTTCCATAATTTATAGTCATCTATTGAACATCCGAGTAACATATTTTTTCGAGGTATGAGTAAGATGAAAGGAATGTAACGATTTCATAAGGCTATCCTGTATTTTTCCACTCACAATTGAGTTGAATACCGATAATCCTTATTCGAGCTATCCGAGGAGACACTGTGATGCTCTTAATTTTTGTTGGATATTTTTATTGAATCACAACAATGTATATGAATTGTTTGAAACTGAGTTTTTTTGGCACGTCTATAGAATTTGAAAGAAATAATTATCTTCTAACAATCTGAATCGATCATAACCAACAATTTCTACACAACTACTTCGAAATCATATTCTTTCCACTGAAGAACAAATGAATGAGGGTCAATCCTACTCGAGATCTCCGACTATTTGAGTGATCAAAAGTACACTGGTGTTAAGTGGACTATACTCTAAATTATTGTATATTGATGCATCAATTAACGTATTCAACCTTAAACATATTCTTTATCTCTATTTCAGCTCACTACATTATTTCAGCAGAACCATCAATACAAAAGGATTCATTCATTCCATACGATTTCCGAAAAAAAAAAACTGAAACTGAAAAAATGATCTGAATATTTCGAAACCGATTGTTATAATATGTCGTGAACGACTACAATCAATGATGGATAGGAATTGAAATAACCATCAGAAACATGATTGGCAACAACAGAATATCTATGAAGAATTGAAATAATTGCAACGTTTATTCAACCACAAGAAACAGAATATTCTCGACATTCTCGAAAAGCCATTGCACAACCTCAACTATTCAACTATACAGTGCGTCCATAAAGTAACGCATAAATTCATTATTGGCTAAATGAACAATAAAATTAGGAATTCCCAAAACAGGTCGATTGTTGATTTCAATTTACTATTGTTTCAAATCATAATCTAATATACAGGGTGGACAACTTTCGTGTAATGACGTCATCACCATTTTTTTCAAATGGAACCGCCCTTTTTTTTTCAATTTCCAAATTGCCTTTGCTGAGCTGATTCTAAAAATGTATAATATGTTGCTTCAAATTGGTACAGGGTGGGCAAAAATGCAAAAATTTATTTACAAAGTAATGAATAAACCACGTTATCGAGGAGGGTGACATTGCGTAAAGTGAACATCTTGATTCCATTTCTCGTCTATATTCAACATACTTAGTTATTCGAAACATTTGTTTATGAATTCATCTGCACCATCTTCACATGTATTCATGAATCTCGAACGAAACAAGTCACTAATTGGCTGTCCACATCAAATACTCCAAATTAGATACATGATTTCGAAAGTCCTTCCGCAACCGCACGGAAGGTTTCCCCCTCAAATCATAGAGGGATCTCATTTGCCTAATTCCCAACAAGAACCTCGTTGTCTGGCAAAAATCAAACTGGACGCAGCGGCCTCATAAAGGAAGCGTCAGGGTAGACACTGACATTATGAGTTCTCCAGGGCCCAGCCAGCTATAATTTCATTTGGCTAATGAAGCCAAGCCGGTAAATACATTATTATATGCAAATGGAGTTCCACTGAGCTGAATAATTTCGACTTCATCTAGGAAGGCCGTTCTCTGGAGCGTTTGCTACCGTTGCATCTAATCTCGCTGAGTAATTTAAAGAAAATGCACTCTCGCCTCCAGTAACGTCGAAGATATTGGATAACCTTAATTATATCGAAAGCTGTTTAGCTGGTAAGCGAGAGAGTTTAACAGAATTGGAGAAAAGAAGAAGAAGAAGAAAGAATTAGGATGAGATCAGGATTCGCAACTTCAATAATACGCAATATTTTTAAATATTGGTTACCTGCTACACTGCCTCTTTGAAGTTTACCAAAAAGATCGATTTTTTTTAAAGACTTTGCGACATGAAGCAACAATTCTTCTCAAGAAATAAAAGGAGTGAATTTGCTCATGATTTAAGGCGATAATACGAGTTTATACGTGTAAATTGGTGCTCATTTGATACTGAGTACTAAGAAAAATTCCACTGTATACAGGATATCGCGAAACTCATCGTACTGGACAGTTTTAAGTTCCTTCATTTATATAGTTTTCCATGAAGTTATTGAATATGGTATGGCCTTTTCAGTTATTCCCAAAATAGCGAAGAAACACCTACCAACTCTGGTGTTTTTTGTATCCTCATGTACTAGTTCAATAGCAATATTTTCGAATCAGCGCTGATCTATAGTGTAACAATTGCAGAAAAATTGCATTATATCATTTCAGAAAGTGAAAACTACTTGTGGGGTTGAAATTTAAATGCATAGTTATATTCATTAAATTATGTTGAGAAATCGCATGTTGATCTATGCTGTCGAAAAATCAATAATGATATCATTGTTTTCTAATATAATTCCACTATTCGAAAGATAACACATTTTTCGAGTAGCTATGTGACTGGCATGATCCCACACACGTTTTTATTGAATAAATCAACTGTTGAGGAGAGTTACATCAATGGTAAACACGCATATGGGAAACCAGCCATGAAACTTTGCGTGAAGTTGTTGTTTTTTCCGCGAGGGTGAGTCCACCGAAACGAGTGAGTATAATTTTTTATTTGTTCTTGGTTAACAAAAAAATATTTCCTGGTTGAAAAATTATTTACTCTTTTATTCGTTTGCAATATATATATATATATATATATATATATATATATATATGCGGTTGATCCAACAATTTTTTTTACTCGTCATGGATATTCATGTTTGACATTCAACTCTCAATTGTATCCTTCATGAAACGACAGACTTTCAATATTCAATTATCATCTCAATTTTCAAATCACACTATGTGTTTCAGCTTCATTAAAATTTTCACTCCAGCCATATGTGTGCTTTGGGAATGTATATTGCGTGTGTTATCACTGATTAGGTATGTACACGTTTGTGTATATCGGGATTTATATTATATTCGTGAATCGCTGATAATGTTTACATGTGGCACACAATTTGCTATTTTGCTGAAAGGGGTGATAAAGGATATGATACCTATATTATGTTTTGAACTCAATCAATCAATATACAAGTTGTAAGAGATGTTTCTTAAAAAAAAATGAAAATCGAAAATGATATGATGTAGGAACTATTTCTTGTCAACGAATAGAACAATGATTTGGTTTTTGTAAACCGAATGAACTTTCAGTATTTCATCAAGAATGACATTTCGATTTCACCATCATAATCAATAAATGTTTACCATACAGAAATCATGAAACACATGGG
Source organism: Plagiodera versicolora (assembly GCA_037013635.1). Taxonomy (NCBI): domain Eukaryota; kingdom Metazoa; phylum Arthropoda; class Insecta; order Coleoptera; family Chrysomelidae; genus Plagiodera; species Plagiodera versicolora. The sequence goes on from CM072990.1 coordinate 7,132,398, forward strand.
TGAGCATTGAAATTATGTTTGATGTCAATATTAATGAAGAAGTATGTTGGATTTTTTTCGGCCACCTACGTATAGAGGTCCATTAGAGGTACTGTTTCCCTGTCAGAAATCTTCAATGTGATGAAAACGAGATAAGCTGTTTGAGAAAAGACCGAGCTACAAGAAAAACCACTGATAACGGCAATATAAGGATTATTTGTCGAAAACACGAGAATATTCCACTTATACATAATAAAATCTGAAAATTATATTGTTGTATTTTTTATGCCCACGGGATGAAAAAAAAAACGCCCTCCTGTTTATAGCAATCCAAAATCACTATATACTACAGTTGAGAACGCAAATGTCAAAACTGCAAACGTTTTGAGATGAAAAAGAGTCCTCTTGGTTCCAGAAAAACGAAGGTACTCAAAATTCGAATCATCGCTACGAAAATCAATACCGGTTTCCAGATGAACATCTCCAACATCGAGTAGTCACGTAGCTATTATGTTAAAAAATTGGTTTTCATACTGATCACAAGCGAACTTTCCTAATAACGGCAATATTCCCTCCGGAAAGGAATCCCTTTGAACGTGAAATGGGCCGAAAAAATCGACATCTTTGTGGAGAGCGCAGCTCTCCGAGATGATCGAGTACGTCGATGAGAAAGACGTTATCAATGCGCAGCATAGTTGGACAATAGAGTGGAGCTCTCAAAGGACAAAGCGGCCGCGATAACTGCACGAACATTCTAAGATTGCAGGAATATTCAAAGACTGTAACTGGTGGGGCATACCAAATCGCCGGAGACATTACCGTCAATCTGCTATAAGTGTTCGATATCATTCCACATCTGCCTGCGGTTTTGCAGGTCCTCAATTTCGACATGAAAGACCCGCGTCTGGATCCCATTATGAATGTAAAAAAGCAGGAACATTTATAAAAAGTAAGTTTATGATTTCGCATGCTCGAACCGATGAATGCGTATCCTGAAAATGAAGAGATACATTAATTACTCAGTCGTATATTTTGTCTTTATACAGGCTGTCTGTTTTTCGAATGCCACTATGGGGATCTCGATTATCATGAGAGATACGGAGTTGCTTGATATGGGATGAAGTTGCACATTCTTATGCTGAATAATAATCCGGAGAAAATGTTATCGATTGTTTTCAAGATATCGCAGAAGATTCTTGGTTTTCCAAAGCACTCCTCACAAAGAATGATTTCTAACAAAATCGAGATATTGAACCACCACGTGTGACACATCGTTGTGAAGAGAATCAAAAACATCATCTGAAAATGTTGAAATTCAACATGGCGTTCATAATATAAATTAAATTTGACAGGTGCTCCTTCGCCTTTTTGGAAATTACTTCGAAGGCCATATCATAATCGAAAACTCCATGAAAAACTACCTAATTGAGTTTTTCTCAAAGAAGTTGAAGACTGAAGATCAAAAAGTGATATCTTCAAAACTATAATATAGAGGGCGTGATTTTGCCGAGATTCAACCAACTTCGTATCTCTAAGCGAGATCCCCATAGTGAAAGTCGAAATCATATGTTATCATGGTAGGGCACAGCTAGTTCACAAGGAAAAATCTTTCAAATGAACATTTCCCAGTGAACTGAATTGTGAATATGAACCATTTTGAAATCTACTGGAACACACACAAAAGAATGCATGAAAATCGGTCCATCTGATTGCGAGTCATATACAAGTAGGTGAAAATGTTCACTTTTAAGAAATATTGTTATAGTCCTGATTAATTCCCAACTGAAAATAGAAACGCAATATCTCCTTCGAAGAAAAAAATTAAAGAGTAATACAGAGAAAATGAAAGAAATGTAACTGGAAAAGAGTTATTAAATCTTTACGAAAATCGATATTGAAGAAAAAAAATAAATGGACCCGATATATTTACGATTCAAAGGAGTCGCAACTTTGGCTAGATTTGTTTTAAGTTCATAGTCACTTTTTTCAAATCACTCACATGTCAATCTCCATGCTTCTTTCTTGACGTAGTGCCTTTGTTGATTCGTAGTCCTATTATTTGAGAAAATAACGCCTTTTGTACGATTCCTTATGATAACAATTTGAATGGATAGCGATGAATAGAATATAAATTATAACATGGAATCGTTAATACCAAATCTACTGGACACACTGAACATCTCTTAATTCTTCTTTGTAATAGTGTTTGTTGGTTCATTCGTTGTATCTATACATCTTTTCGGTTGGTTATAATATACTTTTAAAGAAATATTCCGTGTGATCTTATTCTGGAATGTTATGATGCTATCAGCAATAAATGGGAAATACATGCAAAAATCACCAATGAGTCAATGTGACGAACCGAATCAATTGGAACTCACACAGGATGAGTTGAGATCGTCAAACCTCACACGGATGACATCGCGAGCATCCGCTAATAAAAGCTATAAATCTAGATACACGCTGGATAGACGGCTGGCAACTCTAGAATACTTTCGACGGTACATGATGGGAACATTATTTTACGCGAGGAGATCAAGATAGAATGCCCCAGCTCCCCAACATAATTTCCACATCATCACTATCAATCTCCTCCAGCTCGTGCCTCTACACTTTCCCCACGTTCGCTCGAGAGAAATGGCTCAGCAATGGAAGTGGATCAAAGCAAGTGATTTTATCTGCACCTCCATCACGCAGGCCAATTTGTCATTGTTGTGAGAGTATTTCGACTTTTCCTTATCAGCTACGTGTGCCTTTCAGGTAGCTCGTGAATTCGGATAAGAACGAAATACAAAATTAACGAAATGCTCGAGTCAGCAGCGTAATGAGAAAACGTAGTCGATACGATCGGCGTAGGAAATGATTTCAATGTAGTTTGCGCACAGTGAAACAACTTGTGAACGACTGTAGAAGGAAATGTTGTTTCTATTGTCATTAGTAACAAAGTTTGCCCTGGTTACTTTCATTCAACTATCAAAGCCAGTAAAAGAATATGTTGTGAGATCCTTCGGGAATCTCTGCAAAACTTCAATAGCTATATGACGGATTCTATACTGCTCTCAAATTTCATATTAGTGAGAAAGGAAGTAAGGGAATATCATAAGACTACTAGTTGAAATTGATTATTGATATTGAAATTATCGATGAAATGATGGAAACAGACCTACGTCAAGCCTAGGAATATGTTGATGAAATGTCATCATAAAAACATTTGCGATATAAAAACATGTCAATGAAATGTGGGTTTTCATTCTACATTTTCAATTTTTGCACCGGAATAATATTCTGTTCAATAATTAATATCCTAGGTGGAGTATAAAAGAATCTCAAGAATTCTCATGTTCTGAATGAATGATGTGAAAAATTTGTGGTGTTTCATGAATTCGAATAGTCAGATTTGAAGAATGATTCAGAACGGGAAATTATTTCCAGAATACAATGTCTGTCAGAGGAAGAGAAGTTCAACAATAAAAATGAATCACTAGATCACACAAAAAACTTTAACAAATAATTCATAATGTTGGCTCTTGAGATGAGTCTTCATTTTGTCACTTGAATTTTGAATACACATACAAGATATATGAAATAGTCTGAATATAGGTCCCTGTGGAACTTCTTGTGCATACATCGTTAGATCGGAAATATTTTCCAATCAACAATTTCATCCTGCTTTCCAGGTATCATACGCTCCTTTCTTCATACCATGTATCTTATTGGTAATTGGTTAATGTGGTTAGAAATGTTGGCCATAATTATCAATATAAACAAATTTCCAAATCAGGATGGAAAAATATCTACCAGTGATCATGTTGGGATCGACACTTATGTCAATTCCATTCATTTTCTTGAATCGAATTGAACGAAAGTGGTTCATTTTTACTTTATCAATTTCAGGTTTCAACAATGATTTTCTGTCAATAATCATTTCAAACATAGGATGCACAATTCCAATCTCATTCGCATCATCCGAGTTCAGAAATAAATGTTCGATTATTTGATATGTCAGGAGGAAAGGATGAACGAGAAGAGATATCACTGAAGTTGTTCAATATTCCACGCACATACTATCGAGTGCTATCCAAGAATCAATCAATAACATTTACAGAAAGATTATGTATTCTTATGGATGGCCAAAGTTCAGCCACTCCACATATTGCATAATTCCATTTTATATTTCCATATTCCGTGTTTATACTCTGGTGTACATAAATTCATTGAATTTCACCACCTCGCAATCGAGTCAATTGGGTTTGTTTAATCACCACTTCAAATTCGTTCGAGTTGCATTGCGGGGGTGTAGAAAGTAAATATCGAATTATAACACACGACCAACTCTTTTTCATCTCGAAATGTTATGGACTGAACAGGAATTCCAAATATTAAACGATGTAATTGAATGTTGCTAGGAATTGTGGAAACAATGGTGTTGGGAGGTTTTTTCAAGTTTGTTCATCGCTATTTCACTTCGACGTATTTCAACAGTACTAACGAATAATGAGTGATTATTCGAAATATGAATCATAAGGAGAATTGATGAACCTCGGGAATACGTGAGTTATTTATATGCTAATATTGATAAAAATCCACCTTATTAGCACCCTCCTTCATTGTACGTATCTGGAATCTTGATTAACTGGTTTATTATGTGGATATTTCCTTGAAGATATGAATTGAGGTTAGTTTCAACTCTTCTTATATTCATTAGCTCAACCAATAGCTATTGTTGTGGTTACCACGTGTAATTTACTGATGAATGCGATAATTTCAATTCACCCGTTCATGTCCAGAGAAAAATATTGCGGCCAGTTTACGGCATGAATTATTACTCAGGAAGGTGATATAGTAGACGCATAGTTAAAAATACTGGAGACGTAAACAGCAAACACCACTCGCGATAAGATATTTCATATACACACGTCCTCTATCGGACAAATTCCTCAAAAAATGAATTCACATGCACAAGACCCACCAGCAATGACAGGCAACCAGGCAAGTGATATAATAAATTGAAAACAATATGGCCGACCACATAACCAGCATTCTCTGTGTGGATTAACATAAAAACTCGCCAAGAAAAAATTGCTAACGTGACTGTGAGTATCGTGCTGGAGACGTATAAATAATCCCGACAGCCCCACACAATAAATTTGAGCGATAAACGAAAAGTATAATGTGGCCGGCACTTTTTATTTCAAAAATTCACGAATTGGTCTCGTTACGAGTGACCACTTATTATTCGACTCGCTCATAATGTGGAAACTATGGAAAATAACTGCTGTTAGGGAAATTGCTCCATTTGTGGAGAGCCTATCATTTCATTGGAATGACGTGGGTTCGGAAATTGGATATTGTTCAATGAGACAATATTTCAATACATGAATATTAATTCCCGTGTTCAACGTAAGCTCTTACCGATAATTTCTTTGATGTCCGAACTAAATTATTCATTGATATCAACACGGGACGATTCAAAACAACGCACTGTGGCATTCACCATAAATGGTCGGAAAAAATGCATCATCAATATAGGAATATCATGAAAGCGGGAGGGACAGTTTGTATAAAATTGAGATAGCATTACTCGAACGGTTCAAAAAAGAATTACACATGGGCGTGTGATAAGTTGTTTGGAATGAGAGATAATAATAAAACATTATTTAATATCATTATCGACAAAAGTATTAGTGCGGATTAATGCAGCACAAAATAACAAATATCAAATAACAAAAATCACGTAACAAATAACAAGTTGAAGTTCCTATTTTTCAATGACAGTGTTTATGCAGCCAAGTATCAAATAACAAATAACAAATGAGGAGTTGGTCAACTTTAACTTTCTACGTTAATTGAACGCGATTTTCTTATTGTTTCGGTTTGAAGCAGAAATGTCAATAATGAAAATTATTTAAAAACTATGTGTGATGTTATGGTAGAATAACAGATTATGTGCCAATTAATTTGTTGAAAAATGTGATGATGATATCACCTTCATTTTTTATCCTGTTTTGTTAAAATACTTTCTGTTTATTTCTTATTATGTATGTTGATCTCATTTTTGTTTATTAATATTCACAAAATCTGTTTGTTTTATTGAATTCACAAAAAATGCATCATTCAAACATATAGAGATATATTTATTGCTAATTGTTATTTGGCGTGCATAAATCCACCCTGAGAAATTATTTTTGTAAAAGATATAAAAAAAAGTATGTCTATTTTGTTATTTTGAGAAATCAATTCATCATATGTTCGAATCAACTACTAATTCTGGCCAAACAATAACCGAATTTATTCAACGATTCAGCTCTGGTATCCGCAAACGATAATTAAATTTCCCAACCTTCCCATCGATTTGTGTCTGGCAAAGGGACGAGTAGGTCGAGTGGGGACAGTGGAAGGAGAGCAATCCATCTATGTGTCTCTTCTGGTTATGAAGGATTGTGATACATATTTGCTTTTCAAATAATCCCAGTGAATTCCACTCAACATGGAAGAAGAGTTCTTTTGGACCTTGTATAATTTGACGTAGTATATCCAACATGCAACGATGACCAAGCTGAACATTTCATTTTTGATAATCGAATATCATAGTTACATTTTCAGTTGATATAATATAATCAGACAGGAAAGTCGTATTCACTGACTATAAACTATTCGCTCGAATTTTGTTTTACACACGCCAACATGAACAAGGGAATTATTGTTCACGATGTGGATGGAATTCAACGTCGAGTTCTGAATTGAAAGCGTTATGAAATATGGAAATGATGTCGAAAAAACGTTTAATTATAGCCATTCCAGTGGACTAGAAACAATATTTTTGTGCATAATGTGGTTACCCACCACCAATTATCGAAATATAGAATGCGACACTAGCTTTCGAATATATTTTTGGTGAATTTATTTTCGTTTTATTTGTATAAATATAAATGTCCAGCTGTGGAAACTGTGTCCATACATCAAATATAAGTACAGTGTGGAACAGAAAAAATGGAATAAATTCGATAACGAATAAATGAGAGCGTGTTGGGAAAAACGCTTGGACACGTCGATTCGTATTTTCAGATGCACTTAAAAAATATGTATATAGGGTGTGTCATGTGACAGTGGCCGATACCAACTTCCTTATTTTGAATACAACCCCCTGTATATCATGAGTTTTTTGGATTCTTCAGGAAATTCTAGGCATAATTCATGTTCAATGTCCCATGCTTAACTTCAACTGTTTCAGCAATATTAAGTGTTTTCAGATGTATTACAAAATTAATATTGAGAAAAGAAAGTTATTCCGTTCCACAAATGATTAAAAAAAAACAAAAAAAAAATTAATATTAATGTAAGAGATGATCAAAATGTTCGTACGAAATTAAACAAAACTGTTTATGTATTTTTTTTTATTTCATATCAGTTAAAACGAACCGAAACAGTTGAAGATAGGTATGGGATATGAGTATTGTACATGAATTATGCCTAGAATTCTCTGAACAATCCAAAAAACCAATAATATACAGGGGGTATTTGAAAAAAAAAATTTGGTATCGGCCACTGTCACATGACACACCCTATATAATTTTTTTTTAATGCGCATCTGAAAATACAAGTCGATGTGTCCAAGCGTTTTTCCCAATATGCCCTCATTTATTCGTTATTGAATTTTTGCATTTGGCTGCATTATATTCGGAGTTCTTTCGTAATTCATAAACAGCGTCATCTTTCGAAAACTCAAAAACTCTGATGAGGTGCAAAAAAATGCCGAGATACGTCCATTGTTGTTTTAGAAGAATAATTGATTCAACGTTCCACGTACCCTTTTTTTTATTTTACACGAATTATTCGGGGGATAAGTTTACTGTCCTACACGGATCTTCAATATCGAGTCTCACAATCACATAATATTGACGTTAGTGTAATTAACTCTACCCATTGATTTTTTTTTGAGAAACACGATTTGTAAGAAAACAACAAAATTCCAACAAACATTCGTTGGAACTCAATTTTCTTGGTGACTATTTTGATAACGGAGCTCTAATGAAACTCAACTAATATCCACTTGCATCTCATATTTAATATCTCAGTTGTGATATATTGATATTAGGACACATCGAATAAATACCCCATTTTGAATCATATATTATTCAAGTTCATGGTTTGTGAAGATCAAACTGATTCTTGTATATTTTATTCATTCCATGGAGTCACAATTCACAATATCATATTCTTAGGTATCGATTCAAAAGATATTCATTAGATATTCTTGAACACAAAATAAACAACTGGTCACACTCAAGATAATCAATTTGATCACACCCTTATGTAAGCCGAGTCAAATCGATATACCTCATGTTATGGAGAATGATTTTTTTTTCAGAGTTGATAATTGACATCAATACTGATTCATCATTTCCTCACTGAGCTTTGAGATTTCCAAGATAATCTCCACTCTGAGAAAGAATGTTTTATTCATTAGCTACTCCAATTATTTTTCGATTTTTTCTTTCTATCGATGAATGAGTACTCGAAGTGGAACCAAATTGTTCATAGATTTAGGTTGGGAAAAGAACAAGATTATATCAGAGTTTTCCTTCTCCTAATAGGACCAATTCTTGAAAAAGAGATCATTATTTCTAATAGCGGCAGGCAGACATCGTAACTGAAAAGTTTCTCAATGGGTTTCGGGAAGAAATCGTCCTCTGTTCGCGTGAATATTATTATTCAAAATAAAGAAACACTCGAAATATCTCTGGAAAGTATTGGAATGTTATGTACAATACAAAAGCATTCCAATGATATTTCCGGCAGGAACTGCTGGGGACGTAACCACTGAATTATCGTTTTCTTCACTGAATTCTTCGTGAATCATGGATTCAGCATCAGCTGATCCAATATCAAGTGCTCTTCGGAACTATTATAAATATTATACAGAAAACCTTCGAAACACAATGAATCCAACTAAAGAACAATTTCTCCTTTAATAAAAACTTGTGAGTTTGGAACGGAGTGAAAAGTTTCTGAGCGCAATTAAAACTTCCGTTTCAATGAAAGTTTACGTATAAAAGTAAAGGGTGTCATCTTCAATTTCGTTTTCAAAGGACGATAGGAACTGACTCCGATAGAATACCAATGCGCTCGCTGAAAAATTACTAGTTCAGGCTTCTCTGGTTTCGAATGGCAGAGTTTGATTTATTTCATTGGTATATAACTGATCGAATTTTGAGGTTGACTGTTACCTCATCAAAGGAATTTATTTCGAATAATGGTTGAAAATGAATTACTCTGCACTGCTCGTGTGGATTCGTTCGAAAATTTTCAATTCAGTTGTATGGTTACAAGCGGAATTCGAAGCGTTATATCGGATATATCCAAAACAAAAAATTATCAAGTGACGACTTTTTCATAAATAGAGATTGGATATTTTATTATCCACTCATGATGTAGTAAAAAAAAAAGTATTTTCTCTTGCATGAACAATCTTGTGAAATAAAATACATAATTGAACAATAATGTTTCAATCAAAAGCTACACGTAATGATTCAATATTTGATTCTGATGAGAACTATCAGGAATCTATTTTCAATTTCTTCGTGGAATAGTCTCATACGTATATATAATAAATATATTCTGAGATGATTTCATACTCAATGATTCCTTGTAGTAGAATTGATTCCATTTCTTTACAATCATCCGTGGTTGCTAGGGTTGTGAATCCACAATTCGAAAAATCAAAAGTGGTAGTTGATAGATAATTGGTGAATATACTTACCAAAGAAACGTTAATTCAATATTGACAGATTTCCTAATTTGTAGTGAGATTCATGAGTTTTTCTTACAATGAATTCAAAAATATGTGAACAAAAGAAAATTTATCACTTGATAACAAAATATTCAAAGTATGCTCCTAGTGGTACCAGGCAACGTTTTTGGGACTAACGGGTATTTTAACTTGGTTCGACATCAAATATTAACAATCATGTATGGGATATAGGGATTGAGGAACAACATCAGCTTTCTTTTGATACATCAAGTGTGTCTCTATTATCTACCGTTTGGGAGTCCATATGTCAGCTTTTCGAATAAAAATTCAGATCTTTTCAAACTTCGAGCAATGAGCTTCGTTTAATCTCTAGTAAGGAATATCGTTCGGTAAGGTGCAGACGATCAAGATCCAACTTTTTTTAACCTCCATAGATCTGGTTAACATAATGTCCAATTTGCACACCCTGTACATTGGTCACACCCTTCAGACAAAAAACATTATGCTTAATTATGTGGATGACTTGTTCAAAAGGAATTTGATGATTAGTTGTATTTCATTTTCACTGAATCAAGATGTCGGATATTGATTGCTTTCTCGTATTCAATTGATCATAATCCATCATTGATGCAGTGAATTGATTAACAATTCCTGGCTGCTCATCTGGAATTCAAAACAGGTACTCGTGTCGATTTACCAACGAAATTGAATCACGCTTTAGACGTATCTGCATATAATTGCTTCGTATATTCATTCAGGACGATGCTGTTCTGGATACAATTCTAACAATTGCGAAATAAACGAGTTATATTCCTCTTCGAAACAAAATTTCTCATCCAATGCTGTTATACGATGAAAAGCGCTCGTATCCAGCAACTCTAAATTGCTCCGCATTAACAAGAATAGTTGCGAAATTATCAACAAAAACGGGTAATCCAATTGCTGGATTGCTGAAAATCGGTTATGACGCATCATTAATGTTTATCCCGATGTTGGGATGGAACGTTCGATCGTCAATGGATGGGGACAGAATAGTTTTCCGAAATCAAATAGAATTTGTTTGAGTGATAAACAGATTCGACAGATATGCAGATAGATTTTGGATCGCGAAATGGGGTGCTATTGTGACGAAACGTGATGTTTACGACAATCATTCATGATTACGAGACTCTACCAATACAAGCTTCATCTGAATCGAAACCATATATCGAGAAATATGAACTGAGCGTGGTCAACAACAATTAATCTATAAATGATATATTCATTGTATCACATCAGATATTTCTTGGCAAACTTCGAAGTGTAGACTTTAATCCATCTTTTTTTCATAGGGAGGAAAATAAACCAATCTTTTCCGTCAGATTTTGTTGAAAGGATTTTGAGACTTGCTTGTTATAAAAACTCATTTTGAATGAGAATCACAGTTTTAACAAACATGCTTTCGTATGGTTTTGAGTAAAACCATTTTGAATAAGTAATAGACATACCTATGGAATGGAATGTCTCATCAATATTTCACGGAACTCTAAGATCATATTTTCTCAATAGAATGAAACTTTCAAAATCAAGAACATCATCCTTTATATTCAATTTGCTTCTTCATGGAATCTGGATAGAATATAGAATTTAGATATGGTGGGCTATCCAAAATTTACATCAACTGGTTCTGCTTTGGCACGGCTCTATTCAACATCGATTGTTTATTCATTATATCATATCAAGATTATACGTGAAATTCTAGATATATATAATGTATAAATCATTTCTAGCCGCATTTCTCTATTGACAAAAATCTGAAACCAACATTTCTAAAAAATGTCATTATTATTATTCCAATTGACAACTCCTTTCTGTGATTCCATATAAGCGAATATTTATACGCTGATGATCTTGTATAATACTCATTTCCAAGATTTTCAATGGATTTTTGAAAATATCTCAATTCTACATTGTTCAATGAAACCTCAATGAGATTTAATGGAATATGTACTAATTATGAAGTTTGTTCAAGTAATCACAGTCGCAGTGTATTTTGTTATATGTCAATGTCAAATCTATCAGATCATTGAAAAATTTCTCTTCAGGGAAAACAGACACAATGGAAATGTGAATAAGACAAACAAAGATTCGAATTTTTATTCATTCGCGATTGAAGGAAGACAAACAGATGTTATTTTCTACTGGTTCAATCCGTGTATTCTACAGTTTTCCATTTTGGATTGGACGTATGCTCATTAACATTTGCTGATAGTGAATTCATATTTATTCAAAGATTCGTATTCCAAATTTTAATTCCATCAATACAGTGTTGATTTCTACAGCAAGTATGAGTTGTAAGTTGCTTTTTACAAAAGATTAATGCCTGACAATCATTTACATATAGTTTCAATGTTTCTTCATATGAATTATATATTGGGGGGAGCATTAACCCTTTCCCACAGTTTCCCGTTTCAATATATTTCAATTCATCACCGAACGAAGCATGGCTTGATGCTTGTACGAAAACAATTCATCAACTTATTTCAATAAATCAGCGCCATATTGTGCCCCATCCATTAAATTACAGATGCCCCTCCCACAACTATTGAAATATACCAATCCAAAAGGCAATGAAAAAATAATCGAGGGAACGGAAACTGCTGATGGGTCGACGTTTCGACACAGGGTGTGCCCTGCGGAGCCCTTGACGAAAATAAAATCGAGTGGTGCTAAGGGTGAATTTACCGTCGATGTCACAACAAATACAAGGGCCGAGTGCCTGCTCAATTATTACCTGCCAATGGGCTCCAACAATGACGTAAGTGGTCTGCTTTGTGCGCCCGACAATAAAGGGAAATTATTTCCGAATAACCGGTTTCTACATCTGTTGAAAAGGATACCGGCTGGCATGTTTTCGAATGATTTCTTCGAGGACAAAAAGACGTAATTTGTGTCACCGGGGAAGTTTCAGGTATCGAGAAATTTGAGAGTATTTCCATGTAAATGATATTTTGGACTCGTTGGGGATATGATGATTAGAATGGTATTTTGGCTTGACGAAATTTAATCTGTTGCTTTCAACCAGAGGTCCTGTTGATATTATCTTAGGCAGAAATCGATCAATGATGACGAAAAAGTAGATTCACAAATTTTTCTACGAATTCGACCAGAAACGGATTCACAAATTTGCCGACTGTAGGCCATTCAATTCTTGCTGCTCCCGAATTTTTATTCCTTAGTTTACAATCATATCAAGGAAATTCCCTATCAATAGAATTCTAAATAAATGATATATTGGATATTCTAATTTTCTGATTTTCTAAATATTGGAACTCGTATCTTGTGTATATGATTGAATATTTCGAATTTTGTGAATCGAAACGATCTGAATATGCCGTCTCCTGAAATTTGCTGCCTCAGGCTTCAGCTTACTCAGCTGAACGCTGAAATCAACAAAGAATTGAAAATCAAATGATGAATCACGACATATTGTATATCCCACATAGCACACGACATCCACTGGTCGTCCATTGAAGGTCCAACTGTTCATGGACGTCGAAAAGTGGACACTGATACTCAGCACAAATTATACTTTGATAGTGTCTTTATTAACCAATTATTAAAAAATCACTTTTCAAATTCACCTGAAATATACATTTTCATATCTAAAAGTATAAAATTATGAAAGCAGAAGGGTTGAATTATGAACGAACCAGCCTAAAACGTTTCATTCTTTATACCAATATCGTTGTTTCCTGTATTATTCTTGAGAGAAATACAAGAAGATCTTTTTTTTATACAGAAATTAACTAGCATATTTCGAGCACGCAAACTTTCATTCAAGTATCAGTTTATTCAGGAATACAATGTAAAACATTTTTCTTTCAGCGATTTTCCTTCATAAGAATTGTATACGATCTTTCAAAATATGAGATATGATTGAAATCACTTTGCCTTTCCATTCTTCTAGCAGTCCTTAACTTGCCAACCGTTTTCATTGATCTGGTTGAACAAAAGTTCGGAGAAAAAATATGTAAGCATGATCCTTCTAGCCGAGTAGGTTGTCCGTAATGAAAAAACCCTCGCGGCCAAGTCTCAACATCTCCACTTTTGTTGCAAATTGAAAGGACAAAGAAATTGCGGATAATTAGTCTGGGAGTTTCTACCACCGCGTTATTGTGTTTGTATTAAGAGGGATAACCTGCGGGCACAAATTCTCTACTTGTCTGTAGAAATTTCTGAGTAAACTCGTTGGCATTTTTGATAAGAGAGAGGTTACTGAAACATTTTATATTTCTCATTTTTTGTTCGTTATGCAATGTAGCAATTTATTCCCAGAACTCTCTGAATATTCGAGACGATGCACTCATTATCGGCTTTTCTCATAGAATACAGATAGGAATTGCTCTTTCACGTTTGATATGAAACAAGTTTCGTTGAGATTATCTGATCCAACATTTTCTGATGAAACAATTGATGAGTGCTTTGCATTATATATTCTATTTGTGAAGGTATCCAGCAATTGCAGGTGCTCAACAAACAGATTTGAAAGAATCATATTCCAATACCTGATTTTTTCACCACGATTTTTTGAATCATAATAAAAAGGTTCTCCTATAACTAATTTCAGGATATGGCTGTACTTTAGAAATTTGGCTTCAAGAATGAAACAGAGTGTTTTTGAAAAGATGACATTGATGGAATGAAGTGAAGTTTTGTTTTTTTTTTTTGTGGATGGTATATCCACAGTATAACTGAACAAACAGGTGTGTCCTTTGCTGTCGTTTCCTATGATCTTGGTGTCTACCTGAAGTTACAAGTCGCAATTTCGAACGACATGTCAGAATTCCTCATCATACAATTGAAAATTATGTGTGACACTCAGTTGCTAGTTTCCTATAGCTCAGCTATCATTCGATTTAAGATATTCTTCTGTTTTGGACTCCATCTATTCCTATCGCATAAATGGAAAATAATATGTTCAATTGTACAAGTTGTTCCAAAGAATAGCAAAACTAAGAAATATATTTTTTCAATAGCATGCCGTAGATTTGTTTTCACATTTGAGTGTGTTGGAGTTTTAGTGCTGAATCAATTCAGCACTACAACTCCAAACATTTCAATGAAGGAGATAATATCTCGTGAATAATATCAGATGGAGATGTAATCGTATGCGTATGGGTATTTATTTTGCAAAAGCGATTCATTCGACTAATATTCAACTTAGAATATTAGTCGAAAAAGATTTCCACTGTATACAGGAGGATACTTATATAACATGCTACCAGACAAAATAAAGAACCAGAAAACATACATAAATTCAAATCCATCCTGGAATCTTTCTTGATTGAAAACTGCTTCTATTCCTTACAGGAATCCATAAGCCAATACTCATAATAAATTGTATCTATAATGATTGTTTCAACTATAAACTGTACAATGTTGTTAGTATATACGTTTCAAATTGTATTGTGTTGTACTCATGTCATGTATGTTATTCGAAAAGATCAATAAATCATCTATTTATCTATCTATCTATCTATAGAATAAAACCTGGAAATGTCGTCAATCGGAATTTGTATTGAACCCTGTATATTTTTACGCACGGTTTTATTTCTGGGCCCTTGGTCCAAAATCTCCTGATTTTGGACTGAATGATATAAAAATTAATTATCCCATTTATATTCAACCATTAAACTCAGAGCTGATGATAAAATTTTCCTGGTTCCATGAGCACCCTCGATGCTTATTAACGGCTGTTTATCAATTTTCTGGATGCTTCTGTGTATAATGATGATAATCGGAATAAGCCTCCCCCAAAATCAAGGAGGTTTCGTATCACGAACACTTTCGAGTTTGTTGATTCTAGTGCAACCACAATTTCCCCTTTCCCCTCACGAAGCGTATGCTTACACGCCAAATGACAGAGTCGGGATTCCAATTAATTTATTAAACGCCAACCTTCCACGATTATCTGGGTCGTTAATATAACTCATGTAAATTTAATTCAGGTAACAGCTTACGTGATTGTGGAATATTCGTCGTATTGAACGCGCCAACAACGAAAGGACACGCAACGATGTGTATTCTTGAAGTCTGACGGAATGAATGGAATTATTTTTTTGTGAAGGTTTTTTTGGAATGAATTTTCAGCTCGTGCAGATTCGCTGTTATTTTCACGCATCAGCCATTTAATGTACAGGGTGGGCAGATATGTTTGAATGAGGTAAGTCGGTAACTGTGGGAGGTACGAGGAAATATCCTCAATCTCTCACTACTAATTGACCATTGTCTTTCGTTACAAACAGAAATTCGATATTTTGACTTTTCTCATAACATTTTTTCCTGTTGGCGCAGACGATTCTCGAAAAACTGTTCAATTTCGAAATAATTTTCTTTCAATGGAAATCATAGTTGACCATGGTTTAGTTGAGAAAGTTTATTCTTCCATTTCACAACCATGTATCACATGGATGTGCGAGTTTTTGATTGCGGAAATGATAATTTACTTTATTTCTCTTCAAATTTGTTTTCTTGTTATTCTTCACAGGTTGTTAAATAGAGGATTGAAAAAAGTGGTCTGAGAATGCAGAAGTTATTTTCTCCTTATTTCACTAACAATCATGATAGAGATAGAGAATGAAATCGAGTTGATTGGTTCTTTATTTCTGAATAGATCAATCTATTTGAGCTTGAGCTTATCGAGTTCATTCCAGAACGAAAAAACATCTGAAACCTTTCAAAAATGATATTTTCAATAGTTACCTATATCTCAAGGGGACTCCCATGTAAATTATAATCAGTAACATCACTGAATACTTTATAGTAAATATGTATATAACTCTTTGATCGTATTGAATGAGAGGAGAAGATTCTTGTTTAAATGAGTTGAGGAAAAAGTGTATTTGATTTATACGTGGAATGAACTTCTAGAGCGTATCGAAATGATATGGAGAACTCCTATAATAATGTACCGAACATTTCTCAGTTCATTAAGCTGTAATTCATGTAATTATTATATATATATATATATATAAATATGATAAAACATAAAAAATGAATCGAGAAGGATATAAGAAACAAGATCATTCATCAAATCGGATAAGTTTTCATTACCAGGTAGTTAAAAATCGTGATGAAGATAGCAAAATTGCTGGACATACGAACCAGGCCAAAAAAGAAAATGGCAAACTGTTATCCAGTAGTGAATTCCAATTTGTTTATCTATATCGAGAAGATTCTCTCTCGATTTTCTGTAAGGCGATTCCTAAATATATTCGAGTCAATTTTCATGAATTTTGATAACACATTCCCAATAGGCGAAAAACGGTCCGGAGAATGGTGGGGCAATATCTAGAGGTCGTGACCCGACAGTAAAAAATCAAGCTGTTCAGTATGCTGTAGGAGAGCTCTAGCGACTTCGATTGCTGATTTATAGAAGTTCTCGGTTGTTTTGGAAGTTTAGATTCACCGCTCTCAGTGCCACTTGTGGAAAGTTCGCTGGAACGGTCATTCCGCTTTATTAACGAAGACATTCGGTGATGATAACTCCAAGATTTCAGGGCATCGAACGCAAAGTTCATAACCTCGAAATGCATGGATGATACGAGAGCAACTGATCTCCTGATTGATTCAATCAATGGTACTTATTATCAACGAGTAGTTCTTAACACATTCATTGATATGTTTGCACTGATTAAAGTGAATTGTAGAAAGGAAAACTTAATTCATTTTATTTTCATCAAATTTCATTGGGGAAATGAGCAGTACGAATAAAATATCAGCGAATTTGTGACGACCTCAATGGTTTTCCGGATTGCAAAGTATATATAACATTTTATTTCAGTTGGGATTGAAATGGAATCACATCCGATAGAATTCAATTCGAATTCAGGTAGGTGAACAAGTTGATATATCACAAAAATGACCATTAAAATACGAAAGTCTGAAATGTGTAAGGCTACTTTCCATATTCAATGAATCATATCAACTTCCAGTGATAATATTTACAGGCAGAGTTGCATTATTCATTACAATCATGAAAAATAAGTAATATTTATTGATGACCGATTCGACCTTGATTGAAATGAAAAATTTGAATTGTGAACTTTCAAAATGAGGTATCTGTTGATCCTCGAATCAATAGAGAAATTAAAGTATGTGTGTATTTCCAAAAACATCAATTGATTTTGTATCTTGTACCAGTAAGATTGGATGCATATTTGTCCCAGGTATAAATTCGAAATCTCGAGTAATCTATAATATTAGCCAAAATAACTGTCGTATAAATCTCAACTATATGAAATATTAGGAAATCATATACATACAATATAAAAAGTTCTAATATTTTAATTGAATTTATATTTTCCATACTGGAAGGAGATTTTTTCAGCTTCCACTTCTGAATTCATAAAGCAATGAGAGAAGAATTGTATCCCCATAAAAATATCTATCTCTCATTTTTCCAAAAGCATGATCTACAAGCACTTGAATGAATGTTTTCATAAAATCGACAGTTTCTTCAGAGGTTGGCTCTCCGACTTCTTCTGGAATTATTTATCAAGACGAGCATTCCTCGTGAACATTCTAGTGGGCTCAGAGTGGGTAGGTATGTATATATCAGGACTATCTAATTGGAGAAGTTTGTAGACAAATTGGATCTTTGCACTTTGAAGCTCGACTGGCTGTGCAATATAAAATATGGGATTCCATCGCAGGCTATAAGCACGTAAATGTAGCCAGCTTTTCGATAAAGTTCTGAGAATTGGAAATTCAGTAGGAATCATCTTCAAGAATATTCTTTGATGAGATGAAAGATAGACAATAAATATAAGATAGTAAGAATAACGAAATAGAGTATTCGAAACTATTTTAAGGCAAAACGGTGAATACATGTTTTTTCCAATCGAAATTGCAGAGGCATAATGAAATCAAAATTGATAAAAATAACAGGAAACAGATAACTCATGGGAGCTCCAATAATATTGAATATTCTCTCATGACTGCAGATAATTGAAGTAGGTACAAAAGATCTTGGATCATTTTGATTAGATATAGAAGTTAATTACACAGGTTTACTGTTGATGTTTCAAAATAATTAGATGATACTGTCTTAGAATGTAGAAATTCAAGTTGACATGCGAGATAAAAGAATAAATTACATAAACGATGTCTTAATCCATCTTCAAAACTTGGAAAATGTCTGAATGACGTCACTTTTTGATAAATATGGATTCCACCGCTCCGGACTGACTAGAAAAAAAAACGTCCTTTCCACTGAAACTCCTTTGATTTTTTCCTCATTCCGCCTTCACTTTAGAAATGAAAGGAGCCCAAATTTTGGGAATATGAGACACACAGTATTCATTGACAGGATGGAAATCACATGAAATGAAATCTTCACAAGGCTCAGGTAGTCAACTATTTCTGTCTCTATCACGGTTTGATAATCTGAAAAAAAAACTCGAAGACGCTCTCGTATATGGAGCCAACAAAAATCCACAGCTCTATTGAAAGAAGCTATTACGCATAATAGGGTGATTTATTATTGAAGAGGACACGTAACACACCTCTCACAGGATCTAATGATGTTATGAATAAGAGAGTAGTTCATAACGGAGTCGCGTTGAAATATGCTACAGTTTACGGTGACATTTACCGTCCTTATAATTCCTCGCTAATGCTAATAAGAGAAGCAACGAGACGGTAGTGCAGAGAACGTCTTAAATCAACACTTAATTGCTAATAGCCCATTTACTCGTTCGAAAGAAAAAACAAACCTAGTTGGAACGGAATTCATTCTACTTCCGAGAATAGGGTATTTACCGAAAATTATGGAATACTTGGAGGATTTTCTGAAAATTATCCAGCAAAAGATTTATCTCACAGTTTCCAACTTTGATTCAACTGATTAACATAATGAATTATGTAAAAACTGTAAGAACATGCTCCAATAGCACACTGTAATAAGAAGTGGACAACAATTCATTATGAAATATCAATTGCGGAATGGGATTGTTTGAAGAAGTTATAAATGAAATGATTTGATTCCTAGAAGAACTTGTTAGACGTTCAAGCTTTTTTTGCATTTTTCAAGATCCGTTTCTGCAACATTAGTCATGAATTACCTCTAGAACCAAGATAAAAGAATCAATCACCTGTTTAGCTATCTCATCAGGACATTCAACATGTAGTTATATACAGTTCTAGCACTGATAAGATGAAATTTGATTCGGATGATACTTCATGATACTCTCCAAATTCGTTTAATATCCGGAAATTGAATAACTACCAAACTAAATGTTGAAAATTATGTGGAATATCACTACTAGTTCTAAAGAGAACTTGGAACTATGAAATGCTTTTGCAATTATGAACTGAAATCGCTTTTCTCAAACACATGAGGTGATAGAGATATTACTCATGTGTAGTAAGGACTATGAGTTTGAATCATCACAAGACTTTGGCTCTGTTCAATGTGAGAGAAAGACCTAGATGAAATATGTTCATGAAAGATAGTCAGTTGTGACAGCGCAATGGTTTTTTCATTAGATCTCTTGAAAATCATTGGAATAAGATTAAAAGAGTCCCTCCGATAAACACACCAGGCATATAAATTTCAAACTCGAGTTTTAATGAAGGTAAATAGTTAATCGAAAGTGCAGAATCATGGTATCTGATGATAAGGATTGTTAAAATCAATCAGAAATTTCAATGAATTGAAAATCTCGTTGAAGAGCTATGTTAAATCAAACATTCAACATACAGTTGACAATATTTGTAATCAATAGGAAATTCTATTCAAATAGAATTGACCTACGAACTGAAAGTGTAAGACTAGGATAGGAATTCTGAATGAGAGTTTTATTCCTTATTGAATAAGGACTTTTCACGATCAGAGAATGTAGTCCGATGAAATGTTCTACCATTCATCCAAATAATCATAATTATGATAGAACGCTCCTCAGAACATTCACAAACGCACCAAGCAATGTTTGGATCAATAAGGTGATGTTTCTGGGCTGTGTATCCGAAGATTCCATGAATTCGTTTGAGAATAAAACCTGAATAAAACCTGAAAACACCAATGTCAGCAAATCGATCTTGAAATTCCATTATTTTGAAATCGAATGGATATAAATGGATGCAAGTCAGATGGAGCAATTACCAAGTTTGCTGGAAGATTGTCGCCCAAATTCACGTCATTTTATAGCATTCCCAACGATATGGAATATTGCTTAATTGATCATTACACCGTACATAAAACTGAGCCATTTGAATTTACCGTCGCCTTCCTGTCCTGTTAATTATCACTTATTATGATCTATAAGTGAAAGGGCCTCCAAACCAGTAGCAGCACAAGCCTCTCTGGTAATGGGACACGTACTGAACATTGATCGTTATTAGTGGGGGGCAGTTCATAAGGAACCTCCAGTGGCCCTCCTCGCCACGGTAAGACAAAACTCTGAGGGGTTAATACATGTTAATAGCGCAACTTTGAACATGAGTTACACAGGTGAAATGTTGGGTCTAACTTCCGGGAGTATTAGATCAAAAGAGTAAAGGGTAGGTTACGGCACCCTAGTGAATCATATTTAATGAATGAGATTGTGATTTCACTGTCGGATAATTATTCTGATCTGAAGTTCATTGGATAGCCCTTCATTGATATTCGGGAGTCGTATATGATATAAATCAATTTTGGATCGACATTATGAGCCAATGTTTTCTAGTTCTCTAGGTTTTTTCATCCGAACTTCTGGTGAATTCTGATATTTAGAAGTGTTTTATCGACCATAAAATCAGTTTGGAATCCTCACAGTTATACAGTTTGGAATCCTCTTCATTTATTGTTAAGAACACAACAGTACTTTGAGGAGTATTACTATAATGGTTCTTGATGAATTCTAGATTCATTTAAGGAAATTATGGAATAAAATTGAGGATTCGTTTGCTGTTTATGAACTGACTCATACAACTCCATAGAATCTGAAATTTCATTTTTCTCCTTAGCGTAAATCAATATAGATTCAATTCTGGATTACGAATGATTTCATTATCCTTCACAATTCACTGGATATACAGGGTGGGTCATGGTCCATGGTACCTTAGACGTTCACGGAGAACGGGACATAGGATCATTCTGAAAATTTTATTTCTCAAGTAGTTGCTCTCGGTCTATCGATCTGAAATATTTTCAGTAATGCAGCGTTGCCGCTTATACCAGAAAGTAGCAACAACTTCCTTGTTATTTCAAATAGCACACTCTGTATTTTATTCCATTTTTCGTTTTTCTAATACTTTTCAGTTATATTCGTATGATACTTCCCTATACCTATCCCGAAAGGTTTTCGAGAAATTTATTGATTTCCTTATTTTTTATGCAAAACATAGCTTCAATTAAATGTTTATTACTGCGGTATTTGGATTTGTGGAATGCTGAAATTTTGGGTGTACGTTTCCAATGTCCTGTCTATCAATTATGTCTGAGAAAATTCTCTCTCCATCGTACAGGGCCGTTCTAATTTGATAACTCTATGAAAGACTATTAGTGTTCATAAAAGTAGAAAACTTCATGAACTGTTATACACCTGGAGGAAAACAAGTAATGATGAACTTTGCTATACTCCAACATCCCCACCAACAAACTCACAGTTGAGGTTGCTGTAGAGAAGTTTCCATTTCAATATTCATGCAACTGAACTTGCCAGATCATTTAAGAATGAAGTTCTTTCGCGACTATTACCAATTCAAACTTCACAGGAAATATGAAAGTTATCCCACCGTCCTATAAATTCGACTCAGTAAGAAGGAAAAACGACTTCAAACTGGTTGACTTTCCTTTACACATTTCATGACCATTCCATTGACATGTAAATTGGTTCAAGTTGATTTGAGTATTATTATTGAATATCGAATGAGATTCATTAATCAAAAAACAGTTATATAGAATCTTATATCCTACATATTCGAAAATCACTTTGTGGTGAACAATTTCTTACTACTCGTTACTGCAAACCTTGGTGTTGATGGTAAGAAGTAAGTTATGTCCAATTAGCTTTCAATCTGAACTGAAAAAACTGATGTACGTACCTTATGAAGACTCTATATCGAAACCCTTTTCAACAAGAGATCAACAAGAACTACTTGAATCTATCAATTTTCATTTTCAGAACAGAGTGAGTATACACAGATAAAAATTCACAACTTCGATGAAAAGTACGTCGTAAAATTTCGCACTAGAGCTTCAACCTGTGGCAAGCGTTATTACACATTTGAAGATTCCAATATGAATTTACTAAATCAATGTAACGGGTCCTGTTTCCGCTTTTATCCAAGATATTGGGCTACGTGTGGTATTAAAGTTGCAACGATAAATCAAGGAGTTCGCTATGGAATTTTTCATTTCCAGGAGATAAATTGGAAATATCTACTTTAAAATATTCATACGGAAGAATTTGTATTCTAACAGGGTTCAGTTGATTTGTAACTGAAAATGTTATATTTTGGGTCAAATATAATTATCAGTTCTGATATCTTTCATGGATTTCCCTCTACTGATTATAGTCTGGAATACTCCTCAGTTTTTTTTTCATTCTATTGTGATTATAGTTGTATAATTGGATGTTTCGTCCCATTTGTTTGAAATATCGGCCTATAACGCTAGTAGTTCAAATGACGATTGAAGAGAACTTGAAGGTGGAAAATACGATAATTGAGATGTACTTCGATGAAAATTCATAGATTTTCTAGGTTGGATCGTTAATCCATAACATTTTTCAAGATATAGCATTCAATCAGCATGAAGGAATGATTATATAAGATTCTGAAACGGAGAGAATTGTGTATATCATTTGACACTACGAATAATGAGAATACTTCTCTTGCCTTCCATATCCCATAATCAATTATCTACATTCATTTAAATCTCATGATTCCCCAAATGAATACTCAAATATTCATGTCAAAGTTGCCTGGTGGGCTTATCGAGTACTCTATGAACTTGGTCGCACGTGGTTATCAACTTAGGTGTTTTTCTTGTACTCGGTTGATGCCAGCAATAATTCTCTGGAAATTCTTCAAACTCTTTTATTGCGACCTCGTCTAACGGTCCAAAGAAGATCGGCAATACTTCTTGGGAAAATATCAAGTCCTCCTTCTCAGCAATTTTGTTAGATTTTCATCAACATCACAGTCATATCTCATCCGAGAGATATATTTTTCCTACATGTGTCCAGATATTTGGACATTTTTAACAACCCTACAATGCAGTAACAACATATATATTTGATTCCGTGAGAAACATCAAGTAACAGTGAAAACATACGAAACTATCGTTAATACGTTGCCGTGGTAACATTTCTCAATATTTCCTTGAAATGGGCGTGTATGTTTCTCGATTCACTGTAATTGGTCATAAATGTTTGAGGATTGTTCGATGTCAAGATACTTGAATCGTGCACGGATATTAAGCTTGTCAAACTGGTTACAAGCTGCTGCAGATTATTGAGGCAGTGTATAGGAGCCAGGAAGGAAGGACATGTCTCCCTTCCGAAATAATCATTAGTGTTAAAGGTGATGGGACTTTGATGAACTACAATTGACCCACATATGAATATTATCGAGCGTTAATGAAAGGAGTAATTATGAATAAAATAGTTCGTAGCTCTCGAATGGATACTGGGATATGCACATAATCTGGACTGGGTAATAATCCTGATCCAGAAAGAATATAGAAATTCATTCACTGCATGATACGAAATAATTATTTGACAAACGTAATTACAATTGAATTCATTTCGACGTGAATGACATTCATGAAAAATTTATGAAAAGAAATGTGATAGCCTTCTGAAATGATGAATGAAAATTTGTCAGATAATGTTTTATTGTGGTTGAGAATTGAAAATACAGCTTACTACAGCTAAGGTTCATAAGATTTGAAAGATGAGAACCAAACAAGTCATCAACCAACACCCTAAATCTCTTTGGACAAAATGATAGAATTTTTTGTCGAATCAAAAAATTTGATAGGAATGGGTCTGATAGCTACAGATGGAAATAATTTGAAGGATTCATCTCATGAACAGTTTTCTGTAGTTCACAAGTTCGAATAATTCTGATGAGAGAAAATTAGATTTGACTAATTGTGTGGACGATACTGATTCATCCCAATGTGCATTCAATAGATTATCTGGTCACAAATGTCTTGGAGCATTCATTGAATCCTCAATTTTTTTCCATTACATTTGTTACATATGAAAGTTACATACTTTGGAAACATCCTTTCCATTTATTTCCATCTCACCAAGCCCCTGAAAATGCTATGTCTCTCATAACCATCAAAGCAATAACTTCTTACGATTATGTTTGTTATACGTTCTTTCTGAAGGTCCTTCAAGGAGTGTTATTATCACTAGAAAACTGAAAGTATACCAATGAACTAAAAAAAGTGGATCAACTGTAAAGTTACTTTTATTTCAGTAACTTCAATGTTATTTAATGGTACTACGATAGACAAATTTAACATCGATATTCTAGATTTGAACTTGGAAAGTGTCAACAAAAAATAGGAGTTGTGTTGAATTTATAGAAATCAAGTCATTTGATTTTTGAGGAGACTGATTGGTTATATTCACAGTAGTAAAGTTCACAAATATAAGTGTCAACACGTAACATATTCACAAGTTTTGGATATCTTCATTCGAATAGATGCATACTCTTTGTGACCTTATTCCAAAATATTTCAAACAATTCTAGACATTCAATGTAGATTTTTTTCTCGAATTCTGCGTATTTAACCTAGTCGTTCGTCACAAAGAATAGTTTATGCAGAAATGATTCGAATTTCCCACGAGATTTTGGGCAGTATATACTCGGAATCTTTTTGGAGTACGATATTGAAATTTGGCAGTTATACACCCTGTATATTTCCTCACTGTTATTGAGGTCCCTATCATGCTCATTAAGCCATAACATTATTTTTTTCTATTCTAGAAGTGTTATTCTATTTCAAATATTTGATTTCTAAGTCATCCTTGCTTTTCAAATAATAAACCAACATAATCATTTGTTTATCGTTTCGGAGTACTTACCTATCAAAAAAATTGAGATGAAGTTATTGCTGAATGAGCATAAGAGGGGCCTTCACAACAGTAAAAAAATTCACAGGGTGTCCCATTGGAAATTCTATAGATGATACCACGTGATCCAAAATGAGACGTTGTAACAACGTTGCAGCTTGCTTGGAATGCGTAATATTATCAACGTTTCACAACTGCCAAATTTCAATATCGTACTCCGAATAGTTTTCGAGGTAGTAACTGCCCCCTGGGCCACCCTTTATATAATGTGAAATATGTTTAGAATTCCACAAATAATCTAAATACGGAATGATACATAGGATGAGCTAGGCAAAATGAGCAGGTTCACAACAATTTCTCATTCAACTGAAAATATCACACTTTTATCAGTATTTCATATCGATTGTCCTAACCGATTATCTCAGATTTACAGAATTGTATCTGAATGGAAATATCGACAATTCATATTGAACGTGAATGATCTTATATGAATTGTACTGAAATGATACCTCAATTGGTTAGGATTATTCCGTTATCAAATATAATATGATGTTTTATCTTCCTATATATGTAACGAATATTTTTATTCAGAATTCATTTTATGAGCATGGTGAGTTTTCCAGTTCTTGAATAATATTGAACAAACAAATAACTGTTAATAATAAGAGAAAGAATGAGAGATAGTAGGTATGTAAATCATCACAGCAAAAAAATCCTCTCCTCCATATTCTTGCTGTAAAAATTTTCAGATTATATTAGCACCCTGTGACCAAATCTCCGACCTAGTAGAGAACATTTGTGATTCATTGAATATTTCCCATTCGGCTTGAAGAAATGAAGAGGTAGATATTTCAGCAAAAAATTATACCGAACAGTGATGTTACGCTTCTCTCCCATTCTAGTCGTTATTGAGATAAATCAACTCTGAATACTACTCGAGTTTATTACAATATCTCTTCAATATCGGATAGCATGCAGATTGTTCTGAATTTCTAATGGAAAAAGAAACTTTCATCATCTCCAGTCAGCGATGAGCTTCTGTCTGGAAGGTTAAACTCAGGTAGTATTACTCTCCTGACACATGAATATATGAAAACGGATCAAACATTCTGACAGTTATGATTGATTGTCTTCTCCCCGTCTATATCCAGAGTGATAAAAGGATACCACTCCAGGGAAACGATTCAATAGTTTTACTGACGATCACGGCATTATAATAACACACGCGATTGCATCTTTCGTCGATAGGATTACTCCATATGGCACATATAGTATGGTAAAATGCTCTCTGATATCAATAGGTAACTGTTAATGATTTCAAATTTCAGTGAATAATAACCGATCAACAGTAACATTCAAGAATCAATGATATACATGGTGATTAATTCAACTGATTCGTTAGTAATTCACAGAAATCTGCGAAAGGTATCAATGTGAAGTAAAGGTTACAGCTATAAATTTGTTTCTGTCTATTAATACTCCATTGAATTTTTATGGTTTCGAACATATTTCATCACCACCTTTTCTATGTTGTTTCACAAGTTACTATTGCATTTACTGAGATATTTATGATTTTATAGAATATTCTTCATTCAATAAGACTTCGGATGCAAAATCTGCTTGGTAATATGAAATCATCTACTTTCCAAGTAGATTATCTTCAAAATAAATCTGACATCGAGTAAAAAAAATTTCGAGAATATAAGAAAGAACAATATCTATACGTTCAAGAAAATTCAATCATCCTGAGCACACAGTCACTTCGTGTAACGTAATTTATGGATTATATTCTGTCATTTCACGGGTCATGAAAAATGATCCTTTGATATTTAATTCTTGGTAAGAGATCGATATGCTGTCGAAATTCTAAAATTTTTTCGACTCTTGTTAGTTAAATGATTTCACAACTATACACGTATTCAATAATGTTCGCATCTGCAATATAGGTTGCCGAGATCCCATCATTTTTTTGTGTACTCTGACATCTGAACTGTGTTTCGAAAATCCCTAAATCCTCAAGTCTAATTTGAAAGGCATGAAATCCTAATATAATTTATTTATTATCTCATCAGAATATATTTGTTTTATTATTTGTATCCTGTAGTATTAGTATTAATAGTGATTAATTATTGCATATTTTATAATTGGTACTTCTAGAGATTCATAAAATGAAAATTTCGGTTGAAAATTCTTTTTTCTTCCAGGTGACCTGGCAAAGAATTCGAAATTGGTTCATATTCAGCTATTTGAGTTCTTCCCAAAATGTTTATTTTGTATCCTCATCAATTTTTTTTAAACAGGGAAAATACGACGATAATATATTCACATAGGTGTGTTTTGAGGATAATGCGCATTTTATTTTCATTCGCATTTAACAATATTAGGCTCTTAAAATATAATTTTGAAAATTGAAACAACTTTCCTAATATTAGACTCATTCGAGGATTTTTTCACTGCACTATATTCTCCTGAGGAAAACGGTCTAGAAAGCGACGACCTATTCATTGTTACGGCCACAGTAACTATTTCGTTTACGTAAAGAGAAAAGCTCCCAGTCACCGATTGCACCTGTGTTTCATGATGGTCTTACCACAAATCTAGGTAATGGCTGTTGGTTTCTCTGTTCTAGAGATATTCGTTGTGAAGATTTTCTCGATTGGTTAGAATTGTTTCCTTTGTTGAATACACTGCGTTATTGTTTGGGAGTAGTCAACTACTCAACAAATGAAAGGAGATTCAGGCAATCAATACAAAGAACATTGTCGATAATCCTGGA
This sequence comes from Plagiodera versicolora, assembly GCA_037013635.1. NCBI lineage: Eukaryota > Metazoa > Arthropoda > Insecta > Coleoptera > Chrysomelidae > Plagiodera > Plagiodera versicolora. The sequence goes on from CM072990.1 coordinate 7,160,965, forward strand.
ATACAAATCAAAGATTTTCCATTGGTCTGTATTGTATCAAAAAACAAGGTTCAGCTGAATTCAGTTTAAATTCAATTTCAATTACTCGAACTAATGTGATGAATTCATAAAAAAAAATAACAATATTGTTGAATGCTTTGTTTGAATTGATGGACTGAGGGTATGGTGGTTTTTATCCCAGTAAATTCCAATCAAGAAAGTATCCGTAACGAATTGAAATTTTCTACATTGATAGAAGTACGACTTCTACGAAAATATTCTCTTGAAATTTCATGGTTCATCATTGATGTTAACTATTTTGGCCCCTGTTATTGTCATGAGTATGAATTATTTACATTGAGATTCTCAATAATTAGAGTTCAGTTGTGTATCCTTGATGTACGTATTATTCATAATCCATGTTTTCAATATTTCGATTAATATTGAAAATACAATTGTTTGATTTCATTTTTCATTTCGAAATTGAGCACTTGTGATACAAGGAATAGTCATTCATTATCGAGGAGCTACTCTGCATCCCTTTTTAAGCAAATGGTGGAAATGTGAAAGCTGGTGGAAAAAAGTCGCTAACGAACCTGAACAGGCCACAACTGCTCTGTGAAATGCAACTTAATGAATAAACGCTGCCCAAATCCGAACTATTTCCGCAATTTATTCATCCAAAAGAGTAAATCTCCAGATCTGAATTGTTAATTTATACTTCCAACTCAGTATTTACTTTATATTCAAGTTTGTTTCATATTTCTTCCGTTCAGGGACTTGCGGAGACAATTATTTCACGGATTAATTAAATCGTGTCATCAAAAGTTTATGCGATTTTCGAATTCACTGGAACCCCTATCCAGATTGGAATACTACGAATTTCATTCTTGAGAGAGATTTTTCAGAATGTTTTGTCATAGGAATTTTCTTCCTGATGAAAAATTATTCAAATGAACGTGATCCTTCCATTATTATACAGTGTTTATCTCAACATTTTCATGAATAGTGTGTTGCTTTTGAATCATATTTCAATGGGATTCATTCATGGATGAATCTCACTTTTCTTCACTGTATATTCGATACCATATTCCACTCATTCACGCTACCATAAAGAATATATTCTCTGAGGATCTCGGCTGTTATACCGGAGTCGATAATGATTCTGGAACACAAGCAAACGTTTCCGCTCTGATAGCACTGAAGAGAATCCCAAATCCAGCAAGTATTTCTAAACAGAAAGAAAGGATTTTCAGACCATCCGGACTCGTTATGAGATAATGGCGCGAAATGATCCTGAAATAAAGATGGCTTTTATCCATAACAGTTATCCCAGAACTATTTCCGAAGAATGTCAAAGTAAGGTCCACACTGTCAATGATTCCAAATTTGCTGTTATTCATTATCCTGAAGTAATCAATGAAGAAAAGCCACTACTTAGGACACAAGTATGAAACAAAATCAAATCCAAATACAGTCTATTCATTTTAGGAATATAGTTCCAACAGAATCGGTTATTTTCCAATAGAGCAATATAAAAAAAAATCTAGCTGACAACTTCTAATTGAATGGGACATAACTGGATCTATTTAAACATCAATGACTGAATTCCATCATGAAATTCCTTGTAGAAATCGATTTTAGGACATGTGAATAATGTTTCAGTCTATTCAAAATTTGTCCTACTAATTACGTAAGTACAATATCAATCAAATTCTCAGATCTTACCGTGATCGATTTTCAGAAACTTTCCCAAAAAAAAGGATGTTAGAGGTGTTTCCACGGAAAAATTTTTATCACTTGGTGTTTATATTGGTGTTCCGAAGCTTCTGTGAAAATCGGAGTTACTTCCCTTTGCTGCAGGTTTTCCAATTTTTTTTTCGATACAATAAAGTAACAGTGAACTCGTACGAAAATCAATAATGGTGAATGGTTTGTTCACAAATCTATCTGCTCAGTTGAAATACCACCAAATGTCACCATCAGAGAGCGTATCGCTTGACATGAATCGCGAAATGCTCGATTGATTTTGTACGTCATACATATTCAGTGTCCTTTCATGCTTGGTTTCGATCCATATTATGTAGAACAAAATTACTCACCAACTGTACTCGAAGGATTCGAAGTTAAAGCCATACACAACCTCGAAATCGAATCAAATTATTTTATTCCAAAAGGTATAAGTGGCGCAATCAGAAAACCACTCGTTTCATAGAAGAGCGAGCCCATAAAGTTAAGTTATGAATAATTTCGAAGCTAAGTGATTCTCAGGTTGAATTAAAGTCATCGAATTTACATATAAATGAAAACTCCGCCATAATTTTGAATCATTAATGAAGAAAATTTCCTTCAGGGTTGAACATGGTCATCATCACGCGATGAAACTTTCGACACCATTTCGCGGTGAAAATAAGCGGTTTTCGTTTTGAAAGACTGCCTGCGGGGAGAAAGTGCTTAGAAAGAGAACCCGCAGAAAACATGTATTCCCTTCTATCATGAACGATTTAGTGAAATAGGGAAATGCCATTCCCATAACTAGACGCGGGAAATGGGATATATAAGTGCGATGAGAGCTCATTCCGCGCGAGATTCATGAAAATCATCCCCTTGTAGCCGCAATATCCTTCATATATGTCACAAAATCATGACTGATTGATGAGTCGGCTGTGCCAATCTGATCTAATTCTCAGTTTTCTGGTATTAGTGTTTAGTGATATCAGCAAATTACTGTTGATTACCTAATCCAACGTTATAGAATGAATAACTCACTAGGACAGCTGAACCATCAACAAACTCGTTATGAATTACAAATCAGGATATATATTTTGTCTGAAAAAGTCAATTCCTTATTCATCGTTCAATCAATATGTCGAAACCTATCTGCAAACCTATTTAGAATGTACAGGGTGTGCAAAATTCGATGTTTCTCAATAACTTTAGAAGATACGAAAGAATTTAAAACGCACCCTTGATTTATTTTTTCGAGTTAGGTGTCTGTTTCGTTATCAAGTCACAAATAGAACTTTTTTAGATATCAAATGTAATTCAGCACAGCTAGTGTCTGCAGGTTTGTGTCGTTGATGCGATGTTGATATGATTCTTTTTAATATAAATTCATGTTATCGAATCACATTTCCATGAAATTATGAATCCAATTATACACTTTTACTAAGTTAGAGATGTCAATGTTCGAGATATTATCAAATTTTTGTTTCCAAAGTAACATTTGCGACACACATTGATTTTATTTTGTTTCTAGATCACTTAGAGTATCAAGTTTCATTACTGAGATGAATTCTTCCTATTCACGTATAAATTATTGCACTGATCTCTTCTATGATCAACTATTGAAAACAATTGCATGATATGATGTAAGAGAAGGGACTATTAATATTCTGACATTTTGTTTATCTTGAAATCATCAAGCTTAATATATAATAATAATATAATAAATATTAGTTATTTGTGATTATATGTATTTGTAGGAAATATATCATGTGGGTTGTCTTTTTTTCATTCATGTTATTTGTCAATTAGCATGTCTGTGAATAAATGAATAAATTAAACTAATTCTTTATAAATTGGTTTTTTATTCATCTACCAGAAATGTTACAATTTCAACATTTTTGACTCTACCACAACTTTATACTTTGACTATATTTTAATTGAGATATTATTAGTGTTCTCATCTGCGTACACGTGGAAATGTCTCCATTACTCTCGAGAATATACTCTTGAATAAATTGTCGACTGCCAGAGTGGATAAATAGAAGGACGCCATAATTTGCTCATCTCATCCCTGAAAAGACAGCCCCATCACAAGGATATGACCCACCGAGATGATCTTTTGATTAAATATACCAAATAAAATGACTACAAAGACAGATTTCAATTAGGGAGTCCATTATGAGCTCGAAGTAAAACTTGCGATAAAACACCGTGGAGCCATAAAACCTAATCATAATTAATGGTGACGTTAGTATTATCCAATGGGTAGGGCGATATTCTCACGTAAGTCTCGGCCCCATTGAAATTTGCATCGACAAATACAATTAGGTTGTTTTTACGGAGTTTTATATACGCCTGAGTGTTGGTTCAGGCTAACTGTCTGCAAGCTGTTTCAACTTCAAAGAAATTAAATCAGGACTGTAATGGATTTCACAAAGAAGAAGTCGTCAAAGGAAGTGTACACTCGCACGTTTTAATTGAAACTGAAAAGTTGAAAGTGAGGGTCTAGCGTTTTTGTTTCTCATTGGTTCTTTAGTGTGGCAATAGCTTTGAGTACTGACGTTGCTAGATCTTCAGGAATTGTTGACAGAAACTAGGAACATCATATTTGAGTACTCATTGTACAGAAACAAAAAATACAAGTGATTCACAATATCGCCAGAGACAATATATCGTTCCACTTATTCCCCAATTATGAATTGGTACACGTATAAAAAATCCTTGATGAGGGTCGAAAATTTTCACTACGAATCGACCATCAATGGAATATTGATATATAAAATGATTTTCCATTCAAGAATCATGTGACTTACCAATTTGCGGATTCCAATTTGATCTTACCTGAAACAAACATCGAAGTTGAATTATGTCAATATTCACACAATATGGATACATTTATCATAGAGAAGTCACCGGATATTCTCTCAGTTTGACATTTATTATTATACATATATTAGACATATGAGTACATCATCTGGAACGAGTAATGGCAACTACAGTATAGATAGACCTTAGTTCCATTACTACTAGGCCTTACATGCCTTAGTTCCATTACTACTAGTGTTCAATCAGTAATATATTGAGAATTATAACGAAAAGTTTCGATCCAGGATGGTCCAAGGTCATATTGAGTTCATATCGAGGTCTAATGTAGGTCGTTTCAAGATCATGCGGAGATCGTGTTTGTATTGATTTGTAGCCAAAAACAGCACATGTGATAGTCACTAATGTTTAATGAACCATCATTTATAATCATTTATATTTCAAGCTGTAACATGCCCCCTGTGCAATAAAAGAACAATCGCAAATAATCCTTTAATCCTATTTGGATGTTGGATGCAGGAATCAGTACCTAAGCTCTGAACGAAGTTAATTAAACATATTCGATGGAAATGGTAGAGGTGTCAGGAATCACTGACAGTTTGTGTTTTTTTTGAATGAGGTAGTATGTTGAAACAAACGTCACAATTCCACATTAAATTTGGAGGAAAAAGTTGTTGACATATTTTATGTTGACAGTGAGTAAAGTTCAAAATGAAAATGATGAAGATACAGTTGATAATTAATAAATGACTTCTAACCATGCTCATTCGCCGTCCAAGTCGATATATTATTTACATCTTCTGTATCCTACTGTACTGTACAAATACTTCTCAGATAACCAAATAGTCAATTGGATCTCTTCGTCATCCCCACGGAGCTCGTATAAAGCAGATTTAGTCGTTCTCTCGATGCTTCCGTTGTGTACACTAGTTGGACATACAGTCGCAGTCATCCCGTAGGACTTGTTCCCGAGATCTCTCCCCATTCGAATAGATATACTCGTGCGTTCCCCATTGAATATTTTATTCATTCAACGCTTTCGTAGACTATTTCGATACGGGTGGGAATACGGAACCGATTCAATGAAATCATCTTGGATTTCTCCAGACAAATGCGGCGCAGATATTACACCGTGTCAGCATTGATTCGCGTTTTTCAGAAAATAGAACGATGAGGTTAACGAAGAAAGGACTGATGAAGCCAAGTACGAAAGTATAGACGTCCCAGTCTGGCAACTTTGTAGTGAGATGTATGCACTTCTTATGAAGTTATCAGAAGATTTAGGAATCTATAATTTGTTTTTATACATTTTGTAAATGCAAATCTGTGTTAGTCATTGTAGAATACGTCCACAAACGAGCAGTCCCCTGCTTCGTGGTATATTCTTTATTCTCCCCTGTTATGATTTTTTGTGAATAAATTATTATTATTAAAAATAATCAACAGATATGTTAATAAGCTGTAGTTATCAGATTTTTCTCACACAGTGGTATTGTTGGTAGGCTATGAATAGGTGAATTAGCCTCTTCTTGTAATTATCCCTAACAGGACTTGATGGAGGTCAGTCTATACACTGGAGCTCATGCAACATTGGAAATAACTCATCTACAGTATTGTGGTTTAATGGAAGCGGTATGTTCTGTAATTGGCTGAGGCGTGGTCAGATGACGAGTTGATGAAGATAGCATTGCGTCCCACTTGATCACCTCGTTACTCTTGCAAATCACTGCATTACCTCTGAATATATTTTTCTCAAAATTGTCGCAATGACGGAATGTCCAGGCCACCTCGGTCTTATTTTTTTTTCAGGTGGGGTAAGATTTGAAAATTACTCTCCTCACTCACTTACATAAGGTGCTCATTCGTTTATAAAGTATGCATTTGGCCGACCTCTGAATTCATCGCCCGGAGCATGAGCCATTGCCAGTCTTCCTCCAAGATCCGAAGCTTACTCCAGGTCCAAACATTTTGAGAACGGTGTATCTCAGGGTTCACTTTTGGGGCAACTATATGTCCCATATATAGTTGATTTACTAACCTTCTCAGATATTTTTCATCATTTTGGATTTATCCTTTATTCACATTATCAATTATGTTTCGCAAGATATACAAAATTGATTATGACAGCCAATAGATGTTATATTCTGTGGTGATTGTGATGGTGCAAATTAAAGATTCAGAAGTATCATCCTTTCGTAGTTCATTGGAAAATCAAAGCAGGAAAAAATTATGCATGATCATATGAATAACTTGAAGTGAACCTCAGCAGGATGATGAAAAAAACAAATTGTATGCTAATGAAACTGTTTAACCTTGAACCAGTGTCAATTGGATTCGTGTGATTTCTGCAATAAATCATCATTCGATTACTCCAAAGCTCCACATTCCGAATTACTACCGAGAAAGTTGGTAACTGCGAATCTCATGACCGAGTTTTTGTAGATTTGATGATGACCTCAGCATGAATGAATGAAACCATCTTTTTTTATTTCAAAATCCACAGTGCTATTCCACCATCAGTTGGCGAAGCTCATAGGCTTACCTTTCATCCGCACGATTTTTTATTTCAATGTATGAATGGAATATTGGTTTTCGATCTTCAAGAAGAGAATTAAGGTAATACCCGAACGTTAAGAGAAAAAAAAATGGAAATATCCCAGCAGACAAGAACGTTTCGGGCAGAACAACTGTAATATCCCGAAGGAAATGTAAGAAATTCGAAAATAATCATCTCTTCGTCGATGATAAACGTGCCGATCGCAGTCCAATTTACGAGTCCTCAGGCGGCTGTTCCCGGATCCAATCAAATCAAGTGTGCCCCGACCAGCGCACGCTAGATTATCCCTTCTCCTCCTGCTGTCATAAACTGACGGAAATTACACGATTCCAGTTAGTCGAACGACTTGGACTCGGTTCAGGATGTAGTCCTGAGAAACGCCTAGTGAACTCATTTGGAGCTCCTCAGCTCTATTCGTATCCCATTAAAACATACGAGGAGTTAGACGCTCCCTAGCACTATTTACAATTTCCGTAAGGAGCGTGAGTGCGTCTCTGTTATGTGCGGAAAATTCTCGCTCGCTTTGTGCCAGAGACATTCGTTTGCCCACTTGATTACTGGAAATGACTCAAATTCGACTCTCTCTGGATCTCTAATTGCTTCAAACGTTCACCTCGCGACACATATGAAACCACCAATTACAATCAATTATGCGAACTGCAAACTGCATGAAGATTCTATGAATCATTAATCTCACTTGCTGAACCTAGAGGTTGATTTGTAAGTTGTACACTCTCGATTCAACAATCGAATCTGCAAACTTCGAGAAGACAGGCCTATGAAAAACATTTTTGAAAATTAGGGATTTTTCACGAAATGATGTAAAACTTTTATAATAAATCATGAAATAACGATATTTTGCATTATTATCATTCATAAATCGAGTTAATACTGGGAAGAGAAACTCTAAGTCGTCCCCACAATAAATCTGTATATATAATAGTTCACACAGTACATGTTTCGGACCTACATAGGTCCATCATCAGCTGTATTATAAGATAATCGTCGAAAAAAAAGAAAAATATCAATATACATGAATTGCAGGTCAAACCACATCAATTCAAGAAATCACGATCGACACAGAAATGACAAGTTAAAAGAGGACAATGGTTGCAGAACACTATTGCAATACCTAGCGACATTTTGTTATACAATGGCACGCAGAGACCACTTTGGTATATCTTGAAAATAAAAGTTGATGGAAGTTGGTGAAATCGTTCCTCTTGTTCCTCACTTGAAAAAAGCTCAACAGAGTGGTATATACCCATTGTCTAGTTAGTTGAATTTTAGGAAACTATCGAGTACTAACTATCTTGAAAGTACAGTTTCAGATATCAGTATCTTCAAATCAAATTCAAATTGTCAATTTCGAAATCAATGCTGGATAATCTCCCAGAATTACAGATAGGTATTCAAAAAATCAAAGTCCTACTCTCGTGTCGCAACTATGAAATTCTTGTTATGTAAAATCTGGTAATGTTTACTACCATCAAATTTGGTTCTCCAGAAACGAGAACCCACTAATGTACCATCCAGTGCGAAACAACCCATAAATCAACATTATACCCATGATGGAATAAAAAAGAATATTTGGAATCAATCGATTATCATCCATTTTTTATTTCTACACTGAAATATCAATATTTTCAGTTCTGTGTATTTGTTAGGATTTCAGAATATTCTATAGGAATTGTCTATTATTCGTCCTACTCGCACTCCTATTTATCTGTAGACTTCACGTAAGCTAACCAATACAACCACAATTCATGAGAATAATAATTCGGGCACAATTTATTCCATACATATGTTATATTCTCACCACTTACCTCGAATTTTTATCATACATAATTTCGGAGCTCTTTTACTAGATTGGTTTGAATTACAGTTTTATTGTGGAGGCCGTATTAATATTTCAGTAACCTTTATGGTTCTGTTATTGTTCAAGAATAATATATCAAATTTCTTGTCTTTACGGGGACAACATCAGATACGATATCATCTTTGAGGGAAAAAAAGTAATGTGAACTTGTAATTCCTATGGAAAAATGAGTTTTGCCTATACTTATAACAAAAACGTTTCAACTAATTTTACGACCATCCTCTTAGGAACACTCTACAGGGCATCCAGAATACTGTACCTTCGGAATCCCTTAGGACTATTCAAAAATCAGAAGATAATGTTTCCTTCAATCTGTCACTTTCATGAATACATGGAACCAGTGGTATCAAAGTTCAACTTGAAGAACACTAGAGGGGACTTCTCGAAAAAGTTTTTTTTAACGTATTAACTTTCTACAGTTTATCAGTGGTGAACCAAATTGTTTAGCCCGTAATCTTCAACACTCTATATGATGAAGGTCAAAGGAAACTATTTGGGTAGTTTCAATCTAGAAGTACGTAGATAGTTCTTTCGTTTATTGTTGATGAAATAACAGTTTTCGGAAAAAATAACAATGAAACATAAACTTTTTTCTTATATTGATCTTGAATGGAACAATAATTTCCGAATGATCTAGAAGTAAATGTCTTCGATAGGAATGCCCCATGAAATATTTCAATTGCATCTTGTCATTATATTTTACTAGGTTTATCATTTCAATCTTTCTGGATGACATTGTGCGGTGTTCTTATGTTCTTCTTTAGCATAATGCACATATTGAACGAACCAAAATGTGAGAAATTCAGTGCACAAAGTTCAAATCACTTGAACCACGATTTCATTATATTAAACAATGATGCTAATGATATTTTCAAATAAAACAGGAATACTGATGATATTCACCCATTAAAAGAATTATATCCCCAAGTTATTGATACACGTACATACCCACTATCGAAACAATCCAGACTCCTACCGTAGTTTCAGTATTATTTCAGCTTCCTGTTGAATTATGCATTAAAACCCGGATTAATATGCTCCTAATCTGTTGAAATCTTGTACGGTTCAGACCTCAATATTTGTGCTCACCCTAAAGCAACACAACGAAAATATTAAGCAATCCGAAGTCACCTTTGATTTTATTTATCGATTTTGAGGTTAATGTGGAAGCTGCTTCATTATAATTTGAGTGCATAATGAGATATTGATGAAATTATGTATTTAATTGAGAATAAAAATGTCGAGAAGGCTATTCGAATCGTGAGAGAAGATTCTAGGATTTTGGTGAAGGTACCTGAATTCCTACTGTACTTGATATTCACTCAATTCTCACATGATATATCGCAAAATTTCTGAACAATGGAACCTAGCAGAGAATCCAGTTGAGGAACAATCGAGAATATAACTGTTTTTTCTTCAACCGAAACGAATATTGAAAATAAAAATCTCCCATAATATTATAAAATTGAATTCTCGAAAATTTTTTGACTGAGCAATATAATTCATATTAGAAATTGAACTGGCAATAATTCAGAAACAATGAAGAGTGAATCCATGTGTGAACATTTCTATGCATCACAAATACTTTTTCATTCTGATTGTAACCTTGATTTCTAGATAATCTAATCAGGAAATTATACTGTATAATGATAAACTGAAGAAACATTTTTTATAGCCTGAATGTAGTGGATGGTGTGATTCGACATCATACATACACAGTAAGCTGTATAATCCAACGCATTTCATCAAAAATATTTATCCTGATTACAACCTCATTTTTTAGGTGAGGATAAGCTCGGTGAGCTAAGCTCATTATTCTCGGCATGCGAACAATGTAGAGTGAATATTCATACCTCATTTGAAAGAATTATATGCTGTGACCATGACATATCAAATTTAGGAATAGATATTTCGAATTCGTTTTGTCGTTGTGTTCAAATTTCATTTCTAGTCTCGCCAGAAGCAACCCAATTTTATGATTTTCTCAAATTATGTACGATTATGAGAGAGCAATAGAGCTAACTGAAAGAATGCACCTTTAGTGACCACGATGGTTTTTTGCATTCTCATACATTTCTTGTACCTTTACCAATACAAACTCCCAATGGCTTCATTCTTATTGAGATTATTATATGAGATTCATCCCGTCCTTAGGCTTTGTCTTACTGTATCTGCTGTTTCTTTGAGGAGAAAAACATTGAATTATCGCAAAATGCTTTCAAAATCACCCTCTCGATCCAGAATCTGGCAATTTTGTCAAACGGTCATTTATTTATTCTATTCAGATTCATTCATTCACAAGCAACTGATTGATTAACTTTTAATTCGATCAACACAATTATCCGATTATTTTCTACAAGATCCGGACGATCAATTTCATTCTAACCAGTATCAGTCATTTCTTCATATGAAGCGTGTTATTTGTTTCGTGAAACATTACCTACATACGAAAAAATTATTTTTAGAGAAACAATGAAAGACCGTTCCGTGGTCGACCAGCTATATTATTCCAACTGGCATTGTGGCCAACCGGCCCATAGAGCAAGCACAATGAAATTGGGACTGAATTCAAGATACACGTGGTGATATCTGAAAGATCCTTCCATATCTATATCATATTTTCTTCAATTTTCTTCATTTGATCGATTTCAATCGAACACCACATTGTTTTCATAATATTATATACTACATTTTCTGGAGATAATTTGTTCAATTGATTTTATTTCACAACGGGGGGTTACATCATTGTTTTTCATTTTTAATGAAACTACACCATATAGTTTCAGCCTTGAGAAAATGTATTTTTTGGCGTTCAACCTCATTGCCCACTTCAAAATTGCAGATATTCTGAGCATATATCAAATCACTCACACACTTACGTCATTTTTCTGAGGTACTGACGTCAGTTCTTAATGGTATATTTAAGATTTCTACATCTATCGAGCATACCTATATCAGGATGAGGTTATTCATTTAGTCTGCATTATCAAATCGATTCGATTGATGTTTGACAAATTAATTCATTACGTGCATGATAATGAGATGAATGTTGATCATAACTGATATACTGAGTATGAAATCGTATATATCATTTGTTTTCTTCTCCAGTCTTTCTCTGAAGGAAAAAGTATATATATATTTTTTTATTTATGTTAAAGGTTTCTTGGTATCAGGAGGACTGGACGACTGAGAATTGAATATCGAAATGAGTAGTACTTGGAGTAATTCCAGTAATGTGGAATCAATTCAGGACTTTTATCAATTATAACGTTTATATTAGTACTGAAAACATTCGTTCAGATCAAAAATGTTCAATTCGAAACAGATTCTGGTACCTGCAGATGAATTTTGAGATTCGCGAAAAATTATTATAGCATATGGGAGTAGTTCCGACTTTGATAATGATTTTGAAGCATTTAAATCTTGGATTTATAAAATACACTGCAGTCGTTCAATCAGGTTGAATAACTCACACTCTCTATACATCATCACTATATCTTCTGGTATTCATCGAGAATATTTCAGGAGGAACTATTCCATCGGAGTAGTTCATCTAATTAAATCCACCAAGTAATTAAAATTCTTCACGTGCTGCGGTAAGGGTGGTTGACACCCTCGGTTATTCCAAAAGGAAATAGGGGTTGTATGTGTGACCCTGCTGCTTAATGGCCTTCAGGAAGATTCTCGCCATTATTTCGCAACTAACAACAACAATTACTATCTACGGCCCAGGTGAAATAGTTTTCGACAGTCTCAACAGAATGTGCGACGTTTCCACACAATCTTGCTCCATGTCACCCATTCAAAAACAACGAGGCATTTACATATTACATAAGAAGAGAGTAATAGAGAATGGAGAAGTAGCACAATGTACTAGATCATTTGGAGATTTCCAACTTCAGGAGCTTACGTAGGATGTAAAGTCGTTTTGATCCAGCATATAGTCGTTTATATGTATTGGAGTGGAGTATATTTGAATTCCACGTATTTTGTTTTCCTCCCGAAGTTTCGACTTGTAGATGATTATCCTTTCAGTGAAGTATTTATACAAAGATTTATCTACATTGTGACCCAGATCTGCTTCTCGGTAGGATCCAATCGCCTTTCAAAGTAACAGCAAAAGTTGAATAAGAAAATCGAAGAGCGAATAAAAGCACGAAATTCATTTAATTTTCTGGTGGTCGATTCACAGGCGACGTTCGGTGTGAGATATGACATCATCGGACAGTATCGAAACCACCATGTATATATGTCTGTTTATCCCTGAAAACGGTCTGACGTTTGACGAATCGACTTTTTGAATTAGATGAACAGAAACAATTCGAAAAGTCGTTTTTCATACATATTTCAAACGACGCAGAACGAATGATCATTTGTCGGCTATTGAAATAATTTTTCGGAACGAATTAATTTTTGTATCAATTCTCATGTTATGCAGCTGTCAAGAATGTGAATCAGGAGTTTTTCTCATTTTCATTTTTCTTGTTCCAAACGTTCGCTAGAATAACAATACTTTGTTGATAGTCTTATTCAAAATATTTCTCCAATGAATAAGTCTATATCCATTTTTTTATGTTTTGTAAGAGATCTAATTCGCTTATGGAAACTAACTTATGGAAATTATAACTCTACAAACTCTGATATATCTATACTTGTATGTCATGTTTGTTACGATGGGTTGTGAAATAACAATAAACTGTAGAAACATGTCATATACGCATATTTTGATGACGTCACTAGCAAAAACCAAAAATCATCATTTTTGATATTCCGTTGATTTCTCCAAGACAATAGGCCAATCGTAGGAGTTTTCGAATGCATTGAGCTTTATATTTCCTAATTGAATCTATCGATTTAGCTTTGTATGGAAGTGCGAATCCAGAACATACTGATGGTTGAATAATCTACTCTTGACAACTGGTTGTCCATATGAGAGATTTACGTTCGTTGAGATCATCACTTTTCCACATCGAGTGACATATGATGAAATTCCAAATGAAAGATGCTTGATTCGATGCATAACTAGATTTTCAATTCTGGTAGAATCTTCTCTGTCAGGATTATGAAGATATTCTGCGAATGGAATAAAAGATGAATCTCATGTATTTCATCTAGTTATGTAGTTTGAAGCAGAAATATGAAATAGAATAGCGATTGTCATTGTAGCAAGGAGAATACAACCACTTGTGGAGGAACGAGGAATGATATATTGCGATGAAACAGGAATAAGGACATTCACAAGTATATGCATATATGTATTATTGTAGAATGCAGCAGATATACTGATATCAGAGATATGTTATTCAGATATTGGGCATTTCTAATTTGAAAAATCTAACAAATTCATATAAATACTTCAGAAGATGTGGGGATTTCTCTTTCATCAGAATATTAGTGTATTGAGGATATTTTTCGATTATACTCTCCCAATAAGAACATGATTTTCGTTGATTGTTATCTAATGGTAACTGAAAGCTGATAGGGAGTTTCAGCGAATTATTGTATTCCATTTTCAAATCTATTTCTGATCGAAGAAATGATACGGAGCTATATAAAGTATATGTTTTTTTATGTCACTAACAAACCATTGATTTTTACACAGTCAGCTATAGTTTGATCGTGGCTTGTAAACAAACTCCACAATTGCCAAAAAACTTTCAGATAGATATTTTCCCGTCATTGAACATTCCCTCCTTCTTTGCATTTAGATCGCTCTATTCGAATTCCTTGGCGTTCCTTTTTAGGCAATCCTTATTGAATTTGGAATATAAGCAAAGCAATAAACGCATTGCCAGAATCTCAATGCGTTCGCCTTTTTACCGTTTTCCTATCGATGATAGGAAGGGGAAATATCATGCCTTTATGGAGATTGGCATAGCCTGTCAAAACGTGATGGATTGAATCACAAGAAAACTGACATCCATAGATATTTTGTGGAATACATTTCCAGAATCGAGTATTAGAAGAAAGCGGATTAGATCACGAAATCATTCAGTTTGGTAATGATATTGATTCAACATAGAGATTCATCAAGTCAAGTAGCTTGATATTTGAGATATTCATTACTTGACTTCAAATCAAGCTACTTGATATTACTTGATCTTGATACGG
Organism: Plagiodera versicolora; assembly: GCA_037013635.1. Taxonomy (NCBI): domain Eukaryota; kingdom Metazoa; phylum Arthropoda; class Insecta; order Coleoptera; family Chrysomelidae; genus Plagiodera; species Plagiodera versicolora. The sequence continues at coordinate 7,176,042 of CM072990.1, forward strand.
ACGTGTCAAACGGTATATTTTTCTGCAAGCTCGCGCGCTTAGACTTAATACGGGGGTTCCCCGACTACCGAGCTGACTGAATCCATTTTAAAATAGTTTAAACTCCTGTTTTTTCCACATAGTGAGTTTCATTAATGAAAGTTTTTCTCGCAACTTCCATTCTCATTTCATCATTCATTGAATAATAATAAAACTGCTAAAAATCAAGTAGCTTGATAGAAGAACATGATTTTTCAAGTACTTGATGAATATATACTCGAACTTGACTTGATGTCGAGTCAAGTATCTTGAATATCAAGTCATAGTCGTGAATCTCCAATTCAACATTCTCTTGTTCTAGATTCAGATCTTAAAGAGACAGATACAGATTCTCTACGTGTATTTTTTCATTTTGAATTATTATTTCAATAACTAGTAGAATCATTCACATTCATATTCGTGGTGGCTCATGAAATCATGTCTTAATTGAATTATATATTCAATATATCGTCGCTTAAGAACCAACACCGTCGATCCCATTTCCAGCATCACCAGACCTCTTATCACTTTTAACTGAGATAGGAACTGTTGCATTAAAGGTTGAGATAGGCAGTGTGGTCTTTTTGATGATTTGCGCATACCCTGTTGGCCGGATCGGAAACTAAACACTCCAGACGCCAGGACGCGAAATTTCACATAAGGATATGGTCCTAACTCTATTCGGTCAAAAAATGAGTTAGGCGGTTTTGGTTCTTGAGTGACGATATTCAGATTCATTTCTCGATTTTGAGGTGTTTTTTGATCAATGTATCAACAAAATCGAAACATCGAGAACACATTTTCTATAGCTCTACTTCATGAATTTCATATTCTCCAGAATCCTTGTTGAATACTTTACTAACCTATCATTTATTGAGATCTGACGCAAAAATAGTAGCTAATGAAGAAAATTTGTACTGTTGAATCTCAATCTCTTTTAGAAATTATATTTCGAGTATTCCAGTCAAAGTTTATTTTACGATCCACTCACACTATAATTTGGCAATATTGGAGACGATTGGAACAGACCTTCTGTCTCTCTGAACGACTTCGTTCGTTATCAACTGTTTTTGTAATATAATTTTGATACCATGTCTGATACCAAATATGATATTATAATTAAAATCATTTATGAGTGAACCAGTTCTTGGTATTTTCGAACAGTTTTTTCAATGTTCGCAATTGCAGCTCTTGATGAATGAAACAATACATTCTCATCGGTATACACGAAGTAAAATAACAAGAAATAGTTCCATCAACACAATGAGATCCTGAGTGTATAAATTCCAAGAGTATCCCAAAGACGATAATTCCATAAATTTTCCCAATCTACCCCGCAGTTTGCGGCTCCTGATTAAAAATCTAAGGAACATGAAAATGAAATAGGTTGGAGTTGTTTTGTTCACAAAACGACCACCAGCGTCAGCAATCTCCTGAAGTTATGTTTGAGGGGTGTCAAGATGAAACGAATTAAAAAAGATTTGATGCGGAGATTATTTCATTAGGCACGGGCTTCTGTTGATTATACAGCTACCAGATAGGATTACCAAAATTTACGAGCAGAATCAAGCACACCAAAGTTAAACACAAACCCGTTCTTGAGACATTGTCCATGGCCTTAGACATGTATTACTGAAATCGAAAGGAAGGTTAGCCATGGTTATCAGTGATATACGAGAATAGAAATACCTGGCATTCAAACCCAAATATTTTATGTATAGAATTTTTTTTTCACAAGATTGTAGTACTCTTTGAGTACAACATACCTAGGCATAGTTGCCTGTATATTTGTTGCATCCAGGGATTCTCTGAAATTATTTTCACGGTACATGAAAAAATGCTAATGACAAATGATTTACAAAGAGAAAATCATGAATAAGTTATATCATTCAGACATTTTCAATGGAGAGTCCTATATTTTACTAAAGATCTCCTGAGCAAATCAGATGATTCTTAATGATTTGCTTATCATTCTCCGAGAATTTCATAATTCCATCAATTCGTTCTCTCATATTCAAAGTATTTCAAACAAATCATTAGATGATCTAGGGACAACAATGGATATTTCGAATAATTTTCACACATGAGTGGATCACGAGAATAGCAGTACGTTATCGATAAAATGAATTGGATAACTAGAGTTTTCGATGAGAAATTGAAGATTCAATGACAATAAATTCGAAGAGTCATCTATTGATAGCAACACTATCAAACCCAATCGATGTTGACCTCTTCAATTTAGAACTTCGATAGTTTCGAAAGTATTTTCGTACATGTCTGTTACTATCTATAAATCATGGTCAATGTAGGAAATTGAGGATGGTTCACTTGAAGAACACTTCTAGATCTCAGAAAGCCTTTTCGATACACTACAGTGAGAAATTCAATTTATTAATAATGAATATTAGAATGAAGAAGATGTCAGATTAGATCATTCTGGTGACATATTCTTCAGGCTACTACACAGCAAATATTGTCCTTTATTTTATGTGTAGGTACATGACCAATGATGCTTAACGAGTTTTGGATAGTCAGCAGATTCAACTGTCATAGTACCGCAGGAAACTCAATTATCCCAAATATCACACCAATATTCCATAATTTGGTAATGAAATGATATGATGGAACAAAACAACGATAATTGGTTCTATAATATCTACATAATACTTGTATTTGAGTTGATTTCGGATTACTATCGTTCACACTTGGGAATATTTTATTCCGGTCACGTAATCCAGAAACATTAAAACAAATAATGGTTCTCGCAGAACTACAAAATAAAAGATAATCAAATCTGTGTTTTCGGTCGTGAACTAAAGTCTGCGTTTCTATTTTATTACTCAATTAATATGTGAGATAGGGAATCGAGATAGCTTTTAATGTAATTGAATTCTAAATTCCAAACCGGTAGAGCTACCCGGCAAAATATTTATTTTTCATTCAATATCGTTTCGATAAACAACAACTATGTTCATTTGGATCGATTTCATGGATCACTTCTACTAATTTTGTCAATCGGGTTGATTTGATGAATTTGGCATACAGAGTGTAATGAAATAACTGTTGATTATTTCAGGGGGCGTTTTCGCTTGAAAAAAAGACATAAGATCTTTCATAAGAAGAAACTTCATTGAAGCATCCCTTGAAGGGGGTAAATAAAATTTGTCAACGATATTTTTCACAAACACTACAAAATTCACAGAGTTGAAGGTGACTTCTTCAGATATTTATTTGATTCACCCCATGTGGTGAGGGTTAGAAAACGCAACCGCCTAAATTCATTTCCAATGTAACTTTTCATTTATTTATTGGTTCACCGTTGAATTAGTAATGTTATCATGTAGTTGCTACCTGCATCAAAATATTATTGAAGATGAATGACAGAACTAATTCATTAATAGCGAAATGTACAAATCATAGTGATCGTTCGAAATGTAAACCCCTTAAGGGGCTGTATTTCAAGAAGGGATGCTTCAATGGAGTTCCTTTGCATAAAAGACCATATATTCGATGAAAAATCGCCCCATGAAATGTTTTACACTTATTTTCTCACAACCTGTATTTATTCTACGTGTTGCTATCGAATTTTTGGATTCGAGTGGTTGAGTATTCACATTGAAGTATCAACAATGAATTGAGTAAACCAAAAATCATTCTCAATGATTTATAGATAATACCAACAATTCATATTTTATCTGGGGTCGAAATTAAATAATTTTCACACGTTTCAAAGACTTTTTCGAAACAACTGGTCATTACATTGTTTATCCAACCAAATAGAGCTTCTGTAATGAATTGAAAAGTAACCTCATTATTCCCAAGTTTTCAAACGAAAACAAAGGGTAATATATCTCTCTATAAACTATACCAAAGCTATTCAGATCACGGAATGATAGAACACTTCTTATTTATCGCATGCACAGAAAAACTCCAATAGAGCTTCCTGAAACCCTCTTCAAAGTTTAGATTAAAATCCTCTTCGCTATATCCCAGTTTACGATGATAGCTTATGTACTCACTTGTTGAGTATCGACAATTGAAAGGAATTCAACTGCACTCAAAATCTCCTAGAGAATTCATTCATTGGGATTGAAGCCAGAGATTTCTGAGATATGGAAAACAATTAGACAATTGATAATATCGTCATTCTTCGGAATGTGGAGAATATAATGAAAATCACTATACATACAGGGTGATTCACCGAACTCATTCATAAGACGTTCATGTAAAACTAACAGAGATATCAACTTGAAATTTTGGTGACAGCAATGTGATCTATTTCATCAAAATACGCTCTTACTTCCGGTCAAACCAGAAATGAGATAAAATTTTCCTCAAATTCAACACATTTTTCAATTCTACGAAAAATTCTGGATATGTTACTCTTAGAATCGTTACTCTATCGTGATTTTTTTCGACAGATGGACTAATTGAAATATCTGTATTATCTGCAATTTTCATGCAAGAAAGTTCAATCTTAGTATTCACATCAATGAAAGAGTATTCCTCATTTCAAATGGAAACATCATGGAATGTTCACACTATCTGAGGCAAAATTTCTATCGATTCAATGAGAAAACCATATTGCTAAAAACACAAGTGTGCTTTCGATGGTTCTAGATTTGTATCTGTTAAATAATATGGATGTTTATAGTTTCTTTTCAATTCCAATCAGAGCATTTCGTATGATTTGTTGAAGTATACAGGGCCGGACATGCTGAGTGAATACTTTTTTGCTCTATATTATGATCTAACTATTATTCTTGAGATATGACGTCATCGAATATAATATTTTGAATATTAACAATTGGAGTAAATATAATTCTTATGAATTCACATATACCAGATTCAGTATTTTCATAGGGTTCGAATTGAAAGTTTCTATATTCGCAGATTGCCAAAACCCGAACATTCTTTAACAAGAGTGATATGACATATCATGAAATAGTCATCGGGTGTTCAGTTAGTTTCAGTTGAGCCTGTATGTAAATTCCACATCGAATACATATTCCCGAATAAATGAAGAATGAAAAAACGTATGGATATCGAGATATGATGAATATATCAATCAATTATTCTTAATTCAAAACTACACAGGTGAAAACAGGTATGAGGTGAAGAAGAGCAGAAATTATGAATCGATGTCAATTGAATGTATGCAAATATATCTACGAACTATATCGAAATATACAGAAATTCAAATATGTTTTATTAATGATATCATCACGAGGAACAATTTTGCAACACTCTATATAGATTGGAATTCATGTTGACAGTATCTTTCCAAGTATTAATATGTATAACCCCGTCACATATCGCGAATAACAAAAGCCCCAGCGTCTTTTTATACTACAAATACAATCAGGGCTATGAAGTTCTTGAATGATGTTTCATAAATAATCTAGATTCAAATCGATGGCACCGCTACTAGTAGTTGTTTGCTCTTGGGAAACATTTATTTCGGAACTGATCACTGAAAAAGAACAACCAATCAACAATTTCGACAAGAAGTGAATGGATTTATTGTCTCTGTGACAGTTGAACGTTGAGTAATCTCTTGTAGAACTCCATATCGCAACTACTTGTAAAGTTTCGTTATTACCGAAGAAAAATAGAAACTCTGATCTATAAAGAGTCGACGACGTGCTCTGGACAAAAAGTTTATCGCTCGAGCCAAATGGTACGGAAGAAGTATCTATTATGAAAATCTACAAGGAGAGCATTGAAGCAGAGTATGAAAGGAAGCGGTTAGTCATCCACCCCGATTACGATGTATCTCTCAAGTGTACATTTTCATACACAGGATAGGTCGATAAATCATGATCAATCTTTGAAACATATCAACATGTTATCCGTTTATTGTAGAGGAATTTGTTAGTTCCACTCATAAGTTTCGAGGAAAAGACAACTCATTCAATTATTGGGAATGACAATTTCTAATGAAATGAAAAAACATCATCTCTCCTTCAATTGTTCGAAAAAAATATGTTTGTATCTCAGTTTTCACTTGTCAAAATCCTGCACTTCAGAATTCCATGAGGTTCATTCAGAATAATAATTCATTGATTGAGGTCAGAAATTTGGAAAATATTTCATCTTGGAGTGGGTTAGATTCAACTTCGTGGCTTTTGGTATCTGTTGTTTTCCTTTCAGTTTTCCCAGTTCTCATACAGGGCATTGATTGTATAATTTCGAATGTCAAGTAGGTTGAATGGTATGTCTTCAATGTTAACATTGTCTGTTACAATCTTTGCTGCTTTGTCTGTCTTCATTTACTTTAATGCCAATTATACTTAGATTCGATAAGATCTCTCGAAATATTGCCATTCCTCAATTTAATTATAAGGGGTGATATCTTGACCACAAAATGTTTCTTATCAAAAACATATCCGAGGGTCCTTTCCAAAAAATATCATTACTCGGAGAAATCAAGATGAAGAATATTAATCTTTTTCATACACTTATTACTCAGAGGTCATCATTGAATTTTCTGAATTTCAAACTGATTAGAAACAATGGTGAAATAAACATAATCACAACTATTTTGTTATTGATCCATTCATATCCAGAATAAACTACCTAATTCAATTAACTACTTCAATCCATATTTTGATGGTTTCAAACTCCTACATAATTCATAACATCTAATGAATTATTAATATTTCGATTCATTTTACATTCGCGATATAATTTATATCGCTGAGACCATCAAAACTGACTCGATGCCGAATCCAATATTATTATTCGGTATTTTCATTTTTTTTTTTATATTTTGTATACTCGAGGGATGAAATCTTCGGAGAATTGGTGTATATCGAAAGCTTTTGGAATCAAGGCCATGAATAATCCAGAAAGGCAGAACATTTGTCTCTCTTGAAATCTCTATCAATATTATCTCATATGATGAGAGACAGAATACTGTGATGAAAAATAATACATCAATCCGGAATCATTCTATGACGTTTCAATAAAATTTTGATTGAGTCACTACACAGCTGTTGCCCCAATGTTGAAACGTCATTAGGAGAAATCTGCGTATTTGTGCATTTTGACACGGTGTGTTTCAATTTCCTCTAAATTCCGGCGATAAATTCAATTTCGGGCTCTCCCGAAATATTACTCAATCCTTTACGACCTGACATGCGGCAATTTCATTCGGTTCATTCTTCATTCCCAATGAGAAATGGCTCATGAATTCTGAATATTCATTACCAGTGTATAAGTTTAGGGAGACAACCGGATCTTAATCGGCCCCGTCTCTCTCCGCAATTCCGCGTTCCTCGTTTCCGGAATTGCCGGCAATTCGTTACGACTAATTAGATATCGGGCAAAGTTGTGATCGGTGGCAGGTAACTAAGTTCAATTTGAACAGACGAAATTTGTATTCCACTCGCACGAAACCGGTGACCTGTGACGTCGTCACGTGTCACGTGCTATATTTTCGCGACGAGAGTCGAAATCGAATCACCCGGTATGTACTTTGTGCTTTATCTGTGCTCGGATCCTGATGGGATGCCAGATTTTTCGGGAAATTCGTTCACGAACCGCATGACATCAATACTAATACGTCTGGTCGTCACGTTTTGGAATCTACTGACGTCTTATTCATCATCAACTTCGGATAGGTCCAATTCAACAAGTACAAACATAGATAGATTTATCAGTGATTATTTCTCTTGTTTGAATGTGTACACGCTAATGTTGACGGTTTCTTGTGATGTGATGTTTCTGAATAATTATGATCTGACAGTCCACATACATTCCTGTTTCTCACCAAAATCCATGGGGAAGAACGTTTCACCGTTTATACGCTCGAATAAACTCAACAGTCGAAATATTGAAGCTCTTTTTGATTGAAATCGAATATGAGCAATGACGATAACAAATGGAAAGAACTACGCAAATGAGTCATAAGCATTTTAGAGAGAACCGTGAATGATGTCAGGAAATCAGTGATTTTCAAGTTGAATCTCTCACTTCACAAATGCCCATAATCCGGACGTTAGAAACCATCACAAATCTAGTAGGGAAAATTTTAAATCTAACAATAATTATCAAGGACTCAACCTCCTCAAATCCTCGATGATGAAACAACAAGTGTAATGGGGAAAACAGAAGATGTGGAAATGGAAAATCGATGCATAGTGAATTGATGATTAATCATAGAAATAAATGACAGAACCAGAACAATATGACCACACAAACAAGTTGGAATTCAGTATCATCGAAAGTCTTTGGAAGAAACGATTTTGAATTGATAAAAATTAATTCTCAATCCATTCGTCGCTTCACGAATGGAAATTCTAGACATTCCTTATTTAATGCAATTATTGTACATTGAGATATCGATTATAATATCGACAATTATGCTGTCATTCATTTGTTGTGATAATTCGAATGAAATTGTTGGTTTTCATCAATTCCTGCTTTTGTTTGGAAACATAACATTTCTATCGAACTTTCCTTTTATTCTCACTCTGTACGAATATATTCATGAATATGTGTGCGTGCGGAATGATTTATCACCTTCCTCTCCCTTCAACTAGAACCAATATGTTTATATCAGCATCACCAACAATTATAATTAATTTGTTAATGACACTCAACAGTGTGAATATGCATTATCGTTAATCCGGATCCATCTATCAGTATTCCGGAATATCCGAATATTATTACCTATACACATAAATTTCACTGAACTTAATGACCTACATATTCATGAACAATTCGAAATTTAATAGAGTGTGTGGGAACATGAAAGGAACAGAAATATTTCCGTCATTTACATATATAAACCAACATTACTCGCCTTAATTTATTAGTATTTTGAAATACTGACTGCGGTGCCATATTTTACACAGTCACATATTTTTCCATATGTTTTAAATCTAGCTGACATGACTTTCATGTTGTTCGAGCAATAAAATCATAGTGATCTCTTGAGATATATCGTTCTTTATGATTATTTGACATATGGTACAGATATTGTGAAAAAAAAATTCCGTTTGACCTTGGCGCAGTCGTAGAGGATTTGATAGTACATTTGGCTATGTACAAAATATTCACATTTTATTCTCAGGTGATTCACACAGCTGAATATTTGCAGGAAATCGATGGCAAGCAACGTCGTTATTATCTAACTAGCCTATGCATTACTCCACTGTATTAATTCAGAGAATGATCATTCCGTAATAGGATTTATTCCAAACGGGTTGACAGACATACTCAAATTCACAATGGCCGGGATTGTATAATTCAGTTGGCAAACTCTGTTCAAATATGTATAATGGTGAACCCAAACAAATGAATATTACGATCACCTAGAAGCAAGATCGTTAGGAAACCTAACGGTAGCATTCAATCATTTCGACTTTTATTAGATGACTACCGTCAAGAGTCTGTCACGTGGTACGAAAGGAGTAGGAGGGAAGAAGAATTTGAGACCTAACATTTTCTATTTTTGTCACATCACCTTGTTTTCACTTCCTCTCTTGTTAGGATAGAGTGATTGCCGACAAACTTGTAGAGTGTAGATGACTGTTTGAATATTTCATGGCATGGAGTTTTTCGAGATGCGAGGAGCTAACTTTTTCGTTCGATAATACTTCGAAGCCTCTCATCGAATTTTAAATTGGCATCACGTATCGTTACCCACACTTATGCAAATGCAATGTTGTTCTGATCACAATATACGTATTAGTCACGACAATAGCTACATAAACAAGGTTATATGGAGAATCGAAATTCTGGCAAAAAGTTTCAATCTTGCCTGTTTGAACAATCACATATTCCTCATTTCCTCAGGGCAGCTATATCAATTATTAACCAATCAGCTTCGAATGCTATCTCAACCATTCTCTTGATCAGGTCTGAAATCCGGTGGAATGGTTGATAAACAGTAATACCAATTCAACTTGAGCAGTTATATTTACATAATATAAATCGTGCTACGGGTAGAAGCATAGATTTAACTGAACTTCAGGATCGATAAAGTGGTATAACCGAGCCAGTTTACTGGCGAGGCTTGTATGCACTTCAAATTCATAGTATTTCAGTGTTGTGCTTCAGAAGGACACTTAATATTCGGAAAGATATTTCCCACCTGAACACCAACCCTGGATAGTTTAGCAGGGAGTCAATTTCAGTTGGGTCTGACCTTGGCACTAACTTTGGCACCCAGCAAGGGAAGGAAATAATTATTGTATTCAGTACACTGATATTTTGATGTAATCACTTACATTGAATCGAAGCAATTAATACCAAGCGCAACTATCAAGTGGAGAAATCTTTCTTGATCCATCCCAAGATGTTAACTAATACGCTGTCGAGCTAAACTTTGATAAACTTTGTTACAAACTACCGGAAATTCAGGAATATCCATGTCATCATGCTCGGTTACGAGTTGAAGGCAAGCTACGTTGAAGATTGACAAAGTATCACGAATGCAGGCCATATTAGGAGTACACCTGTGAGACTTGCGACGTGATATTACGTGAGCCCGTCACGATGGCGATATTGTTGCAGCTCCATCTTCACTTGGTTATTGCCAAAAGAGATCACAACTATGGAACTGAAGGATTCTGAAAATATTTGAATTACTGCTGTATGATTATGAATACGATTGAGTAGTATTGAAAGCATAGTCCAATGATATATCAAGCACGAATCGATATTTTCGGAGTATTTCTACCTGAACGGAAACCTGTCGTATTTTCAAATCAGCAATGTCCAGCAGAATCCACGGTGAACAGCTGATTCCAGAATTCCATTTGTTCCATTCCATTGTTATCTACGAATGAAATGCTGTGTACTGGAAAATCAGTTAGTGGATGTGGTGTACTTGTCATTTTGTGATGAATAGATAACACCAACAGTAAGTATATTTATATGACATAATCAAATCTCTTTGAGGATATAACAACACAGAGGTATTACTAGCCGAATGGTGAAATTTTACCGATAGCCGTGAGGATATGGGTGGAAGTGAAAAGGTGCCCACATGAATGGATAGTGTCTTCTTTTGATTGATTGATCAATCCACTTACATGATCGAGTTAATGTTTAGCGTTGAGAACTCACCACTGTACGTATATACGCGATCTAAGGTTTACCAGGCTTTGGTTATACGAATTTCTTTTGGATATTAGCAAGTTGTCAGTCCCTTGAACAAATCAATGAACAATCATAATCTGATCTGACGTCAACCAGGCTCTGGTTATACGATTTGGATTCGGTAGCAAGATGATAGTCCCTCAAACGATTTCTTCATCTTCTGATTTCTTTCTGATGGTTGATAGCAATTGAATTCTTATTATTTTCAGTATGAGAGCAACATATATTATGATTAAGTAAAGTTTCTATATTTTCGCGATAATTCTGGAATGCTTCCTCTGGTTATTAACATAAAGTCTGTGAATCCATCCTATGATCCTGCCCAGTGTTCTAGTCTGCAAAATTGACAATAAGGGGAATAATCCTTCAGAGAATCATAAAAAACCAATACACATTTATTATGACGTCTACAACAGTATCGTCATCATGTCTTCATGTTTCCATTCAGTATCTAGGTGGAATTATCTTGTTTTTCGTCAATATCCATCCATGTGATGCCTCAGAAATAGATATACAGATTGTAAACGTGACGTGATATGCATCAACGAGAATGTTTCAAACGTTTACTATCCCAAGGTGACCATTTCACATAGATCTCGACTCATATCTCTGCCAACTGTGCATCAATTATCAGAATATCGTAACGTTGGCTTCTACATTGCATATGCAGAAATGACATGACAATCTCGGTATTCGACATCTCTGTGGGAAGGCGATGATCTGTCAACGCAATGTTAACATGATAAACCTGATTAGGAGTCCATAGAGGAAGGCCGTCACTATGTAGGGAACATCGTTTCGAAAGATGATTGTATGCATAATATGCCGTGTCTCCGCAGCTCTTGGCATACTGTATCACGGAAATAATGTATCCATTCTGGAATTTTGTGACAGCTCTTCAATATAGTTAATTTTTTTAGTTTAAAAAATGTAATGTCTCTTAACTAGGTGATTAATTCTGAATACAGGAAATATTGGTAGCTTGATCAATTCCTGAAAGTCATTTTCATTGGAACTATAAAGCTGTTTCAATTACTCGAAAGAAATGATGACAGTGAAAAATTAATCTTCCTTTAATTAGAATAATGATGGATAATTAGAATATTTCTGAAATGAATGTGAGAGATTGTATTCAATAGTAATGGAATGGAATGAGATGATACTCCACCGTCAAATATGAAACAATTGTCGAATATGTAACATCGGTTATGTACAAACATAATTTGAATCGTTATGATGAAACGGAGTATTTCGCTCAGTGCAATGATGATACAAATTATCTTGCAATAATATACCTTGAACAAGGACTATACTCATTTGTTCATACACATAATCGTTCGTTTTTAACTACGAAATTGTTTTTTTTTCTCTTTGGCATATTCTGAAGTTGTTGATCGAGAATTATGAGTTGTAAATGTTTCATATCGATAGAATCCAGTGATTAATGATAATCATTATATTTTTATGAGTAAATAAGTAATATTTATTTTGTGAAAATTCACGTTACCCATCAAGGCCTTGATAACAGAAATTGTAGCTAATCTGGACCATCAGAACCAATCTAAAACACATTTAGGGGTTGCATCAAATCATTACAAATAGTATTGGAATGACACACCAGGACAAAGATAAAGTAAAATTGTTATTTGGGTAACATGTGAGAAACGAACTGATGAGATACCTATGTCAAGAAGAGATCAGATAAAATTAGTAACAAGTTCCTCTAGAAACCTGCGGAGGCTCTACCAAGGTGACCAAATTTGTAGATTGTGCGGCTTGATGCCTAAGATTATTGTACAAAATTAGTAAATAGAAAGTACAAATTACTTACTTTTGTTAATTTCTCAGCAGGGCTCTTTTTAGTTATCAGTGTAATAGTGAAAGTACGATAAACCTTTGCCTGCAGTGCATCCTTCGGTCAACTTCAGTAATGATGAAAATAATAATAACCTCCTACAGAATCCAAGAAGCCTTTCAAAACATCAGTTAACAAAATCACAATAGTATAACAAAACAGAATGTAACCCTGAATTGTAACAAATATTCATTTCCTTTCCTCCTGTTAGCTGTAATTGGTCATATAAAACGTTAGCCTTTCAACGTTGTCTCCCTTTAAAGTAATCATTTGGATGTAATACTCCCATTTATCACCATATCATTGATGAACGTGGTTGATTACAATCTAACGCACAACTCCAGCTCTTCCGCGGTGATCAAAACGGAAATTCGGGAATTCTCCCAGGGTGTAAGCTCATCGCCACAATCGGCACTTGTCCCAAATGACTCGACAACCACACACGATCGAAACATAGTCAACTGGAAAATTATCGGCTGATGTATGTGCATGTGGAGGATGCGATTGAGCAGACATTTGTTACGGAACGGAATCATCTACGATCTTGCTATCTGGGAAATCAATAATCGGTGCCCAGAGACGCGTATCCGTGCCTTTGAAATCTGCACGCGATAGATGAGTTCCCACATAATATGAAGGAAGTTGCGAACTTTCTCAACTATTGAAATCGCTCGGCAAACTAGAGAACTGCCACATCGGAGCCGCGTGAAATTTGGAATGCTTTTAATTAAAATTATTAATCTATTTACTCACTTCGGAGTTGATTCGGTATTCGCCATAAATAGCAGTTCCATCATGAATATAAGATGGCGTAGTACAGAAGATAATGTTGACGTCACTAATTTCTACAGTTCTACAGTGACGTTTGCTGTCGTTGTCATAATACTACGATTTCTTGATCATTTGATGGAGTCATATAGTGTGGAACAGTAAAATGGAATAAATCCTCTATACCTGTTTATATGATATCTCGGATATATTCCATCAACTCTATTCAGAATATCTTCACTTCGGTTGAACTATTAAAAAAAACTCAATAATTGTGTATACAGAGTGTCTCAGAGGTCAACGTCAGGCTGGGATCTGGCAATAAGCCAAGTTGTAACAGTTATCAGAAAAATATTGAAATATGTTAGTTGTTTATGTTGAAAAATACAAACATTCGAAAGAATGACAGAAATAATAAAGTTTGCACATCATGACAGTTTTTTTTTTTCACTGTTGCCACGAATCCTGTTTTTTTTTATTGTTGTTATATACTGGGAATAATATGTCTGTGAACTCTGAAAAATGGAATAAAATATTCTCAACCAAATATTCAGAATGGATATTTCAAACTCAATTGTGTAAATTCAAAGCAAGGCGTTTTTCATTCCAGTTTCAATTAAGTATGCATAATAATAATATGATTCTCAGAGCATCACTGGAAAAAAGATGATGCGTGTCCTAACAAGCTAGCATAACTATCTAACTAATATACAGGGTGTTAGTGAATAAGTGCGACAAACTTTAGGGGGTGATTCTTTGTCATATTTCATGAAAAAAAGTTCATGTAAACGTGTGTCCTAACTTGCTTCATTTCCGAGTAACGGGGTGTTAAAGTTTTCTCTTAAAAACTGACTATTTATTTATTTCTCTGTAACCGGTCGAGTTATGCAAATGAAATTTGGTAGGTTCCAAGAGGTAGTTATTGCGCATTTTTTGACATGAAATTAAGAATTTTATGTTCATCATTGGCGTGCATATGCGTAATGATCTCAATTTTTTTAAAGAAAAAAATGGTACGCCACTGAGATATTCCAAACTTAAATTCAATTTTGAATGTCTCGTTCAATTTGCGACAAAAAGTCTCTCATGCCTTTTTTTCGTGAAGGGCGCTGTTTTTATGCAAAAAATGAAACAACTCAATGCGTATTTTTCATTTCTTTAATCCATTATCTAGTAGCGACGCAAGTAGGCTACTGTCAACATTCCTGTCAAATACGATTAGCGTGCCTTCATTTTTGAGCTTTCAGTTTGTTATAACATTGTTTTTTATGAGTACCTAATTAATTTTTCTTTTATCGAAAAGGATGGAAAATTATACAAATGCGGAAATGTCAGACATGCATTTTGTCTATGGTCGAAGTAATGGAAATGGTCGGCAAGCTCGACGATTGTATGCTGAGTTTCATCCAGAACGTAGGGTACCCCATAACACAATATTTGCTCGTCTTCACCAACGTTTGCGCGAAAATGGTACATTTAAGAAACAGACAGCTGACTGCGGGCGCCCTCGAGAAGTACGAACTGTGCAACTAGAAGAAGCAGTTCTCGAGTTAATTGCGGAGTCACCTGAAACGAGTACTCGAAAGATTGCCAACATATTGAATGTAAGCAACTTCAGTGTATTTAAAATTCTTAAAGAACAGCAATTGTATCCGTTTCATATTCAACGTGTGCAAGCTCTACTACCTAGAGACTTTTTTCCGCGCCTAGTCTTTTGCCATTGGATTCTTCATCAAATCGTTCAAATTCCTAATTTTTTAAATGGCGTTTTGTTTACTGACGAGGCTAATTTTGGACGACAGTGTATACAAAATTTCCATAACAATCACCTCTGGGCCGAGGAAAATCCACATGGAATCTTCGAAGCTCATTTTCAGCATCAGTTTTCAGTAAATGTATGGCTTGGAGTACTTCATGATCATTTAATCGGTCCATATTTCCTCCCCCAACGACTAACAGGTGACTCTTACCTCAATTTCCTACAGGAAGAGTTACGTGTTCTTCTTGAAGAAATTCCTCTACAGATGAGACAACATTTCTGGTTCATGCATGATGGTGCACCAGCCCATTTTAGCATCAATGTACGTAATCACTTAGATATAGTATATCCAAATCGTTGGATAGGTAGGGGAGGTACGGAACATTGGCCTGCTCGATCGCCGGATTTAAATCCTCTAGACTTTTGCATATGGGGTTTTCTTAAGTCATTGGTTTATTCCACGCCCGTCGAAAATGTTGAACACCTGAGGAATCGAATTATAGCCGGCTGCGAGACAATAAGAAATACACCAGGAATATTTGCGCGAGTACGACAATCAATGAGGCGAAGAGTTGAATCTTGTATCACGTCTGAAGGTGGTCATTTTGAACATTTGTTGTAGCTTTGCGCCTTATTCATCCTTTAGTGTTATTTTTTGTTATTGTTCTGGTTTAATTTTATTGTGTAAGATAGTTCTTGATAATGTATTAAATAAATGAAAAATACGCATTACCTACGATGTTTTATTTTTTGCATAAAAACAGCGCCCTTCACGAAAAAAAGGCATGAGAGACTTTTTGTCGCAAATTGAACGAGACATTCAAAATTGAATTTAAGTTTGGAATATCTCAGTGGCGTACCATTTTTTTCTTTAAAAAAATTGAGATCATTACGCATATGCACGCCAATGATGAACATAAAATTCTTAATTTCATGTCAAAAAATGCGCAATAACTACCTCTTGGAACCTACCAAATTTCATTTGCATAACTCGACCGGTTACAGAGAAATAAATAAATAGTCAGTTTTTAAGAGAAAACTTTAACACCCCGTTACTCGGAAATGAAGCAAGTTAGGACACACGTTTACATGAACTTTTTTTCATGAAATATGACAAAGAATCACCCCCTAAAGTTTGTCGCACTTATTCACTAACACCCTGTATATACTACTGAAATATCGATGTACGAATTTTTTATTCCTCGTGAAAGTTTCAACGCGATTCAAAGATGAATCGAATTTTGATTACAGATTTTATCATTTTGATCATTAACCGATTATTCACTGTGAATAACTACTTTCTTGAGATGGAACTCAGTATGATTTATCAAATAAACAATTAACCAGGATGAAGAGATTTCGAATTGAACCTCAAAAATTCTTTTCGATGACATCATGTCAGTTGTGAGGTATTTGTTTAAGAATTAATGAAATGATTGATGTTTTCCGTTTTCATCCTGAACTAAAGAAAAGTTTGAAAAAAAATGTTTCTTCCTATAAGTAATCTCCATAATGAACCCTAATAAAATATAGTAGACCTTCTAACTTTGAAGCAAAGTTTGTTCTGAGCTTGTGGATATCACGGATCCATCAGGAAGATAGAAACCAGTTTGGATCATATTCCAAACTTCAAAGTTTCTTGATGGAGGTTAACAGCAAAGTTTCGATTTCACTTGTTTGGATAATTGGTATGGAATAATTTCTTGATCTAGCATGATGAAGTTTATATGAAATAATCTCGCATGAAACATTTTATCCCTCATAAACAAATGATCGATTGTGACTAGAATTCTAGAAGTTTCATTTTTTGGCGATCCGTTCTCAACGGATCTCGTTCAGGAAGGTTGAAACATTTTGATAATGGAAAATTGTTATGGTAACCTTCAGATGAAATTACGAGATATTCATTGATGGTTATGGTTTAACCATAATATAATGATCTTCATGTGAGAATTGAAAATATGAAGGGAAAGTTTCTGGTATGACACAGGAATGTTTCGAAAGAAATCAAGATTGTAAACCAAATTTGACATATAATTGGTTTTGAGAACTGAAACATTTTTGGTGGAATTACATTACTTTTGCATTGAAGAAAAATTGATTTTGTATGCTCATGGGAAAAAACATAGTCCTGAATGAAGAGGGGTCTGGGGCCTGTTTTGAGGCCAAAGTAAGGGAAGTGCAAGATGGAGTGTATTACTCCTGAAGAGTCTTCTATTGATGGTTTCGTTATTTTTTTTATTGAAATGAGTTTTTCTTTGTTCGAACATAAAGTTGACAAACAGTGTGTTATACAGAATATTCGAATTGTACAGATTATCAAGAATCCCAAGTTTACAAATGACGCCTATGATGTGCATGATTTTCAAGGTCTCATCCCACAGTGAACCCTGTATGTTTTTAATGTTCTCAGTACCTGCATTCCTAGCACATCTAACGCACTTGACGAATTCAATTATACACGACAGACGGATGCCACAAATCATGCCCCTCGCCTTATTTTTCATTAACGTAGTAGTTAATTAGGATGGGGTTCCCTTTCAGCTGATGGTATGTGTGGAGACATATATTGGAAGCGATAAATTATACAATTCACATTTTATAGTAGTAGGAGTGGTTCATTCAGCATGAGCAAGAATAGATTATACAATTTGTCATCAACACCGTTCAAACAAGTCTTGGGCACTAAGGAGATATGTGAGTCTATAATTATCATTTTTATAGAAGTTTTCAAGTAAGTTATCATTTATATCCATGGAGATGTATGTAAATGCCAGAATCTCTGAGACATTAATAATCAGTTTTCTCTGGTAATACTCTCGAAATTGATCAGTGAAATAATAATGCACACTACGAATTTTCATAATTTCCACATCGATGAATCATAAAAGTCGTTAATTTCCATCGGCATATCTTGAATTGAGATTCCGTTCATTCATACATATTTCTCTCAACCAGATGTATCCCTTTTCCATTCTAATCCTATACTGGACTTCCGTATTACTTTGTGGACAATGAAGCTCCCTATAAATGACAATTCGAATCAATTGTATCAATATATATTGGAAAATCATTTCGAATTAATTCCTGAGCAATCCAATTAGATATCTTGAATCCTATTTAGTAGAAAGCTATGTTTACGACACCTGAAATAGCGTCCCAGATGGCAGAGACTATTCTACCATACGAGGGTAGATTGACTTTTTTGTTTTGTCATTGGAAATCAATCGAACCCAAAGTATCCAGATTCATAGAATTAATTCTCATGCATCAGATCTTCGTATATTGCTTCAAATCAAAGTACGTGAAATGTTAGATTCCAGTTTTATATATACCCCTGCCATAGATCTGAGCACGTATCATTACGAATCTGAACGTGACATAATCAGAAGTTCCAGAAACAAATACATTTGCAGTAATGCGCTAAGATAAAATGTATCTCGATTCGAAGATAGATGAGGATGAGGTGATAGTACTACTATCTACAGACTGCTATACAATACATATCAAGGTTGTTTCAATAGTTCTGATATAATAAATCATACACCATCGTCAGGAAGTTTCGTTTATGCTACTCATAGCCAGACTATATCTACCAGGTCACACAGGATATGAGGGCAACGAAGAGGCTGACGTACTAGCCCGAGGATAACAGGGTTTTCCTATTGGTCCAGAAATATTTTGTGATACAAAAGTACTAGAGAGAACTTCTCTTTTCAAAGACTCGTTCATCCAACGAACAGCAAGGCTCTGGAACACATTGCCCAGGGAGGTGTTCCCCGAGGCATATGACCTTCAGAAATTTAAAAAGAACACCAATTCCTACCTCCTTTCCCTTGCTTCTCACGATGTTCTCTGAACATTACAGGAGGTCTCCTTTCGTGGTGAGTCACATACCATGTGATCTTGGAAAGTCTGTCAAGGATTAATATGATATGATATGAGATATGAATAACCTATGGTTTGGCCTGCAAAATCTCTAACCAGAAACAAGAAACTCTGGTAAGGCGAAAGGGCTCACATAATAGATCTGTGAAGGGAGCATACGTCTCACCCAGGCTTCTACTATCGAATATTCTGTGATTCTCCCTCGTATTCAGATTGTAGTTTGTTTCGATTCCGCAGAATCCGTGGCCAATGCCTTCCCATTACCCTTGATTGCCAAACACTGATTGGATTTTCAGTCTGATCCCAACATCCGAGACCTTTTTATATCCCGTGTCCTATCTCATATCGTTGATGAACGGTTGGACCGTGCTGCAGGAGCTTATGCCGTTATGGCATAGAAACTGAATCAACGCGGATTCCATCCAGGAAATCTACGAGAAACTGAAATGATGAATGGCTTTCTGGATGATGGGAAATTTCACCAAGTAATGAAATAATTCGGAATAATTATTTGAATGAATTGTATTTATCGAACACAACACGTATTCCTTAGGCTATGGACAGAATGGTCCTTCTCCTCATATTTTTATTCGAGAAATGATGATAAGTATCAAATCAGAACATAATATAATTATACAGTGACATCCATCAATTACACAACAAATGGAAATAACCTTCATTTACATATTTCCAAAAAAATTGAAATTGTTATCATGAAACAAACTTTGCCCCTATCAGACATACTGAATGAATTATTTTCAGTTTCATCAAGAATCACTTTTCTCAAAATGAAAAGAATCTTAAGAGTTATACTCAACATAACATATTCGTTGAAGCTCATTGAACGATGTGAAAGTCAGAACATTTACAATGTTCGATTAGATATTTAAAATTTATTCAATTGATTGGAAGTTTTTCAGTAATTAGATCAAATATACCGTTAGAGTTCAAGGCTTAACCATTGAAAACTATCAATTATTCCTTATATTTCGTAGAATTTGCTCGTGAGTGGAATGCAAGGCACTTTTTTGGCAAAATACCCTTCTAATAACTCACTAATTCTCATCCAAATGGCTTCAAAAAGTCTTCAGAAGTCCTCGAAGAATTTCTTTGAGATGTTTTTTTTCTGGAAAATATATTTTTTTATGATTTTTCTAATCTTGAATAATATCTGACGAGCCTGAGTTGATGACAATCAAAATTTATTCTTCAATATATTTTTACTTCGTCACTTTTTCAAATCCGTCAATTTAGAGATATTGCTGAAATGAGGTGATATGGATTGAAATAGGCTTTTTTCAATTTCCTAATGGGGAGACTTTCAGTTTTGACATCATTCATTTCATTATAGGATTAACAGGGAGAAACACATTGGGATGATGATTTCATCAGCGTAATAATCGAATATAACACCCAATCATCAATAACTGGACTCTTAGCACAATCATCCTACTAAAATTATATTTTAGTCATAATTCTCCGAGAATATCGCAATATAACTTTTACAAAAACATCCATCATCAAATGTCCTCAAACTCATAAGAAATATTGAGCAGATCAGATCCATAATTTCTGATAACCTGTACATTAATAATGAATAACAATAAGAAAAATGGTGGAAACGCCCTATGATATATCGATTTTGATGAAATTGAACTTCAATATAATCATTGAGTATTGAAAATACTGAGCATGAAATAAATATCAATGTGAATCATTATTTACATCTGTTGGTATTCTTTATCTGAACTGAAAATATCCAAAGCCTCTAGCCGTTCCACAAACTGTATCCTTTCAAAAAAACCATCCATCAGAATAGAGATTGACAACCAAACATATTGAATAAGTATATTATTTGTGTTTCGAATCGCCTCACCCCATACTCCTCACTCGAACACAATAGACGCTTATTTACCGGTTTGTCATTTATCAAACATTCATCCCCAATTTATCCTAGTATTATTCGCGTAGAGTATGAGATACGAGTAAGAGGATCAAAGCTCTGAAAGCCGACTCGTAATGACAAAAAAATTGATTAGATCCCATCTGCCTTTGAACGTTCAAGGAGTGAGAATGCGTTAGAAAAAAAAATCGAGAATCACTCGACTCGACTTATGCTCATTAGCCTGAAATATTGCTGGTCTCTGTGAGCTTTATTAAAAATAATAAAACTGATGAATGGCTACTAAGTTGCTACAGGCCGACGAGATTCGGTGTAGGTAAAGGGAGGAGAATTAATAGTCTTTTGTTGTAAGCGAATAATAGGATTACGTTTCTGCGAAAGGCCCTGGATTTAGCGTCATCATTACACGAGCTGTTGGCTAATTTTGTTCTCTCCTACCTACTAGGGAGGTGTATCACACGGAAAATGTTGCACGGAATGTACAAAAGAGTAACATCAAATTCAGGTTATATATAAATAGACAGATTTCATTAGTGACAGATTATCTCTAGGACAAAACAACTTCGTGCGGGGTGCGAGGTTATAAAAGGGTTCACGCTTTCAATATGGCTGCTGGAGGTCATTCAACATTCAATACGCTTCTTGGGTTCAAATGAGTAACTCTCTTTCGTAACGACAAGATTAAAGAGCACAACGAAAACATCAGGCACCAATAAGAATGTCAAGTGTCAAATTTCACTGACCATTTCATTGACATTGATCCCAATTCAAAATAGTAGATTGTCTAGCCCAATACATATCATAGTTTCATTCATTATTCATTTATAAAACGTTGCGCGTAGTGCCTATTCGACAATTGTGAATATCAAATATGCACTTGAATAGACAAACACGATTCCATAATTGTTTCGAGAGAATTTGTTAGACAGAAATGATATCCCTCCCACTGTTGACCTAGTTTGTTATATAAAGTTTTCTTATTCATGGAATTGTCTTACCAAACATTTCAATATAGATGTTACTGCTTGTCAGAACATGCATTGTTGTCGCTGAGGAACAAGTTATGATCTTATATCTTATTTCAAATCTAAACATACAGTTCGATTGATGTAATATTTAGATATATACGAAACATTGATTTGTTCATGAGTTTCGAATGAGATGATGATATAAAATGGAATATCAAGTGGAAATCATTCAAAGGTGTTGCTAATTCGATGGGTAACCAAATCACCCAACATTTCGATTTTACTGGTTCATAAGAAACTTTCTGTTTTGCTCTGATGGTATTGGAAAATAGCCGAATCCATCGCAACACACTTTCACGAATAAATAGACTCGAACAGAATATTTCCAACAATAATTCACGTAGAATACGATCAAACACATATCTCGTTCCGATTCCATGTTCCTTCGTCAGATCAATGAGCGTAGCTGTAACCAAGTCGTGTATTCAAGTCAAATCTCACCATTGAAATGAACACTAACGTAGATTGGGAATCACAAGAATCAACAATGATTAATATATGGAAGGCTCCTCTAGAAACAAATTCAGAATGATTCACTTCTATACTTGGTAGGTTTTTATTTGATATTTTGTCGAAATACCATTCCCTGAATATGTCGCGAGCCACCGTATATTTTTCATTGTTGTGTTGTAATGTTCAGAAGTTACCATTCGCATTTGTATATGATATTACATCGCGAGTAATAGAGTTTTTCTTCATTCTCTAAACAAAACAGTTGGGTGTAACACGGTACATAAATTCCTTTCAGACACACATATGAGCATTATACTCCATTGTTTTTGTTTGCAACTCCGATTTCTCTCAATATTCGTGCTCGACATAAACAATTCTATTAAAATGAAGGTTCACAAGAGTTTTGTTTTCTCTTTTCGAATGTATTGCTCGAATGTGATTTTTCGACAACATAATCCGATTCTCATTCGAAGAACGATTTTGTAGTTGCTGTAGATAATATTGATCCTGAATTTTCTGGAATTGTTGAAACTTGAATAATAAATAGCCCCTTTAATTCAGAGTTCTGAGAAATTCCTTAACTTTTATATCACTTCAATATCATCAATGCACTTGCAAAGCTTGCGAAATGAAACAAAAAATTGGATTTTAACTCTCACTATTTCTCATCATCAATCAATGATATACTTTCCATTATTTTTCATGAAATTCTTGTTTCAGAGAATATTTGTACTCATTTTTCTTGATTTTTTTTGTCCACATAAAACACTGTATACTCGAACTTGTTTCACAAACACGAAAAATCGAAAATCACGTCGCAGCCAACTTTTCTCCATGTATTGTATTTAATTGCAATCGATTCAGAGTTGGGTACCTCCAGTATACAACAATGGAAGTTGCCAACTTTCATCCGTAGCTCGTTATTGTGTCAACTTCTGGGAGTTTGTGATAAGCGAAGCCTGCCTTAGACGTATGCCTCTCACATATACCTAGCAAACTTTATCCAAGCTGTATCTTTTACATGAAATATGTTTCAATTCAATCGAAAGTACCATTTTTTCGTGGTTCCGCTAGAATAGTTTCAGCATCGAATCCATGAAACTGTTGAGTCAGATTCAACTTTTCTAACTCATCCTATCCTCAACAACATCGATACTAACGAGCTAACTCATGAAACTTCAAATATGTTGATCAGCTATAAAAGAATCTCAATGGCATTAACGAGGCTTGAAGATGAAGGGAAACAATCAACAATAGTGAAATGAATATTCAGTAATAACGAAATTCGTTCTGACAAGAACTGAATTCAGAGTAAAAGCGAAATAATCAGAGATTTCTGAAGGAAAGGAGAAAACGAAGGAAAAAAAGGAATAAAAAATAAGGAAAAATAAGAGATTCATAAGATAGCAGTTATCAGAATATTGCAGACTGATTAACTTGAGATCACATAATGTTTCTAACCGATCAACTTCAATTTAACTAGGAGAAGAAGAAGAAGGAAAAAATATATATAACGAAGATGTAGAGAAATAAAAAATGAGTAAAAACATAATGATGCTGACATGGCTGACAGTAGACATAAAGTCTATCAAAAGGCAACGGATACTGAACTAGATGTATGTCATTGCGAGTCACTAACAAAAAAGTTGTGATTTAGTTCTTAGTGAACATTGTAGTCTACAATTATCTTCCTGATGTGAAAGCCCTGGGTTCTGGTTAGTTTTGTATTCTTGTTTCTGATAGAAATGCTTGTCATCAATCTTCCCCTTGAAATTTTATCTTGTGAGTACGTGGTAACTAGACTTAATCAATACTTCGACTAAACTTCCAAGATATCGGATATTATTGATCGGAATAATTAATGAGGGTACACAAGAGTTTTTTATTTGGTCATCAAGACTATCAATTTAATCAAAGGACGAGTTCCTCCTCTTTCCAACAAATGTTCAATTTACCCGACTCAGAATTATTGTCCTGAATAAATCTTCTAGATTAGGAAGTCAAATGAACGAGTGTACCGAGAATTCGAAATAATTAATTGAAATCAGGTCGTTTATACTAATGAAGTATGCGGTATCGAAATGAAGAGTATTTTAATGAAACCATTGGGGAAACTTGAATCGATCGAAAAAAAAAAAATAATTCTTTATGCTTTGCCGGTTATTTATGAAGGGTATTTCAAATATTTGAGTTTGCTTCGAGAAATGTACACAAACAATATTGAATTGTGCATCAAAAATTTCATCAAAACAACTCTTCAGAAATCAACATGATTGAACAATATTCTCCTCGATCGATGTCAAAACTTCGCTCATTCATCGTGCGTTGACGAATGAAGATGCTGGAATCGAATGTTCGATTCAGTTGGAAGCAATATATTCAGGCATCACTCGACGTAACCGATGAAAAACAAAAAAAATCACATCCAGAATATCTCAGCCAATTTTGGCAACAAGCAATGTACCTTTCGTGCAACTTGGTGTCGGTAATTCATTATTTTCCTTCACTTTGTAAATACAAGATAACCGCACCCTTGGCGCTGTAACATAATTTTTCTTTTCCAGACAGAATTCATCTCTATGGGTTTGTTCTTCGCGTCCCAAGGTGTAAGGGGTATTTATAGAACATTAGGATGTCAAATTTTGCATAGGAAATTTGATTTACGGGAAATTATTCGAAAGTATCCTGTCATATTTGATTTATAGTCTTTTCATTTGGGGAAGATAGTTTTGACAGATTTGGTTATCTTTCAATATAATGAGTGCATAATAAAAATCAACTAGCCAACCACTGTATTTTTAATAGGTTGAGACATAGACATTTACTCATCAGTAATTATGGAAACACTTCACAGTGCCTTCACAATGATGCTGAATTCATTTGGATATGAATCTTTGATCTGCTAATGAAGTTCGTTAATTCGAGTCGAAATGTTTAAAGATCTTGGAAAAACGGCTCAACGGTTATCCATCGTCTATATTTCGGTGACTACATTTTTCGGAACGATTTGAATGATAAACTTGATCTCACTTTCTGTTTGGAATATCGTTGAGGAAGACAAGCAGCAACATTGGACTTCTTGGCAACTATCTAGCTTGAATAAATCGACTATGAAAGCAGAATTCATTCATTTCCAAGACTTCTCAATATACCAATCAGAATTCCATTCAATTGTCTTTGTTAACATTATTCGTCATCACCATCCCAGAGTTCTTGAACGTGATTTTTCTTATATTTCCTGAATTTTGATACAATTGTTATCTGATAGTCTCAAATAATGGAGATTAGAACATTCAAGTTTTCTCTGAAATATATCTTAGTACTATAATATACTACAAAGTACTATAATGTTAGTCCAAGTTAGAGACATTGATATAGGCAAGATCAAACAACATTTCCAGTAATTTCTGAAACGTTGAATTCAGCAAAAATCTCGAATAAAATAGTTGAAACCACATTTTACACCAGTTTTACACTCATCAGTGGACATTCAATAAAGCCCAATGTGGCTGTGCATGACTTTTATACAGAATATGCATATCTGACGTTGTTGAATGAATAGTTAGATTAATTCACTTCACCTTCTGAAAGAATGATGTTATAATTATCAGATATAGTCATCAGAATTGGAAGCCGATCCTTATCACTTCGCAATATAAATGTAATGAATTCATCTGAGATATGTTTACATGTTCTAAAACCATATTCGTTATTTTCAACGACTTCCATATCAATTCAAATCTCGACACTTTCCAGTGTAGAACAGCCGACTGCTATTGTTTCGATCATATTTCATGCCTGAAACCAGTTAAGTTGCGAAAATCTCTGCTTTCCTCATTTCAAATATGCATAAGTTCAACTCACAAATTCATTCATTCAAGAATTAGCTCCAGCAAAGTGTGATTTAAGCTCTGTTTCATGCACAGGGACACATTACTGTTGGGAGTTATTCGTATTATATATCTTCTACCTCATATCACCAGATGGTTTATGAATACAAGAACCATTATTCTACGAGACCATGATGTGAATGTGATACGAGATATTCACGTGCACTATTCCATGTGATATTTTCTGTGGAATGGACTATCTGAAAGTTGATCTAAATGTGTGGAGAAAAATGTATAGTCCATTATTCACGGTAATGTTTTGCTAGGTGCCAGGAATAAAGCTTAGTGGAACATAGTTATGTTCAGATAACCCGCATTCATCTTTGAAAGAAACCCAGAAACAGCTGTGAAAGAGAGATAGTAATGTGTTATTCCAGTAGAAGAATATTATTTCTGTACCTTCTTCCATATCTTATCATTCCTTTATTGTTTTTCATGAATAGAATTTCAAAACGATCTAGTGCAGACTACTACTGGTTTTGAATTTGCGAATATTGATAAAAACACCATGTGGTTATGGCTTCAAAAGGTTCCTTGCACCCACCTGAATGCATTTTTGTGGTGTCTTCTAGCGATATGCTTTGTTCAAAATCACCAAATTCAAGAGCATATTTTGAATTAGGTCACCCATTATAACATGAAATATGTGTCTACAAACGAAGGTTTCTGGTCTGATTGACAATATCCACGGTGGTTTGAACCGATTCCCAATTGTTGATGAAAAAATTATGACTGAAAATTCAGGGAATTATGGACATCTGACGCTATTTTTCGTATTGCGCAACGAAGCTATGGCATCTATTCCTTCTAGTGTTGGTAATTTCATTTTCTGAGGATGATGTGAATTAATGATTTTCGAAAGTTTTCTTGCGATTTTGAATTTGAGTACTGAAATCATTACGAGATATAAAAATGATTATATCTTTCAAGAACATTCCATTCTCGGTATCACATTCACTTCATTCATCGTAGTCATCAGTCCCACAAAACATCTGATGCTTTATCTGTCATCGAGTTGTACAGTACGGAACGAACGAGATATATGAATGTTGAAAGCATTCTCTGTTCAAGGGCATTCCAGAATGCAACAACTTCTCCACCATTTATCTCATAGCTGTCTGTATATTTCGTTTGAACATATATCCCAGCTGCTCCTGCATAATACGACGGAATCAACACAAAATGTCCCTAATGAATAATACGAAATCTCGCGAACATGGAACAATGAGTTTCAACAAATTATGTACGTTTCTGGAGTTGTATCTCATCAGCGTTTTAGCTATCCACAGAGCGTGCAAAATCATAATGAAACTAAATAACAATCAACTAGGACTCGTCCGTAAATTTACTGGGTACCCTTCATGAATCCGAATGTGCTCGAATAGAAACTGAAGCAGATGTAAGATTAATTATGATTGTTTCAGTCCAATGCAATTCGGTCGCTTTCAAACGGTTTCGGCGATTATTCGTCAGATATAAAAAAAAAACAGGCGACTAATTTCCACACAACCAGATGTTCTTGAAGAGCAAAATTGCTTATATTCCATTCATTAGGATAATAGCTGTGGAGCCTTCCAAATTTCAACAAAAGCGACGTCTTGAGGAATTTATGGACGGTAGAAATGAATGTGTTGAGGTGTAGTGCAAGTTGGTCTCTACTCGACTTTCCCTTTTCTGTTTGACGTTTGATTGCACATCGTTGGGTATTATTGAAAAAAAAAAGGATCCGAAGGAAACGAATTATTCTTTTAGACTGAACATTTTACAGATATAACAAATAGTACGGAATCTGGTATACATCGAAGATTCGAAAATGACATTGATTCTTTAATAATGAAAGCAATACAATGAAGCACTACTGTTTGAGATAGAATTGTGTGAGTTCAGAAGGGCGAACAGATCCGAATAGTCTGATAGATTGTGTATTAGCACAGTTTAAATGTATTTTAGATACGGTTCAATCATTCTTCGGAACACAGTATAAGTGACATGCAGGATCTGTGCAAGGTTTCCTATGCATTCGTGTTATGAAAATGGAAATTATAGATACCAAAATCAAAAGTACCGACAGCAAGTGACACTTCTGTATGTTCAATTTCACTGGGGTGAGAGTTCATAGATCAACAACAAGTACATTTATTATGGTTATTCATTTCACAGGAACAAAAAAAAACTATCCCATACTTGATAGTGGTGGCCAATAGTTACAGATAATTGAAGACACTCAGAGATATCATTGGAGTTGTTCACTTGCACACCATGCAGGCTCCATTTGGGAATTCAAGGATGATACTGACCTGAGAATGTGTATACAAAGGTTCACGTTCTCTGAACATTACAGGATGTCTCCTTTCGTGAGAAGTTTTAAATATAAAAAAAGGACATCAATACAAATCGATGTGGATTAAAATCCTTTTTCAACGAGGATTTCGAGCAGTTGTGATCAAATTCCTCGAGAGAAATCCAAATATCAAGAAACCTATCGAAACTGAACAACATGAATGTCAACATTCAATGGAATCCCGAGTACAACTGTGTGTATAGTGTGAAAAATATCAATTATTCATGTCACCGCAAAATAAATAGAACCTTTGTTGAATTATTTGTGAAAGCAGATATTATCAGATACATACCAGTAACGTAACGAGCACTTTCCGTGTATTGAATCACTTTTTCCATTGTAGGGCTCTTACGTTTCATGTAATTTCAAAGCACAAACCTTCATACTGGAAGTTGCACGAGAGGTGTTATATTTAGCCGCCTAACACACTTTATCACCACGATAAATTATGTTTCATATCATCAACGATCGTTTTATTATAATTAAATGATGGATAATCAATGTCCACTACCATGACCTGTCGTTACCAATCATCTAACACATTATATCTCGACGATAAAAACTGGTGGTCCAAACTCACCTTGTAGAAGAAAAGCAGGGAATATTATCAGAGCAGCTTGCAGAGCCCACATTTTGGGCACCTTCTGGATATCACTTCAACTGGCTAATATGAAATCACAATGTTCGTGGTGATGGATGCAAAACAGTTTATACTGGCTACTTCTCGGAATTTCTTATTTCCAGCAGCCAGAGTTGATGCATCTTAGATTGAGTACAATCTTGAGAATCTACAGTTCTGCAATCTGAAAAGATAAGTAATCAGTATGGTTAACCCTCAACTTCATTTCCAAAATGAATATGAAAACTATGTGAGATTTATTCGGAAAATGGAGAATTCATGTGCAGGGGATTTGGTTAACCATGTTTGATGCTCCTATCTCATGTCAAAAAGTAGGAGACTATGAAAAATAAAGTCGAAGAAATAATTCGTTTAACTAAGGAACAATTTCAAAAGTCATAACTATATTTCAAGATATTTATTCATTGAAATATATCAACTCGAGAACAATGATGAAGTTCTTGAAGACACCGTATAATGAATTTTTGCAAATTTCAGAGTAAAGTATAAAAGACCAGTCTGGTATGAAATATTTTTCAAGAATCCTGTTTTCTTAAAGACAAAATATTCCGTTGACCAAAGTTTCCCAAATTAGGACAACGTGAAAAAATGAAACAACATACATATGTGTGAAGTTTCAGAAGCAATTCATCTGCAATAGTGGGATTCAATGGGAGCGAAAAATTGAACCTGCTGAAAATTGAGATAGCATTATAATTCCTCCTTGAATAGTTCGGAAAAAAAAAATACCGAGACGCTCTATATTTGGCCGTGACAATTGGTAGGATGAAATAATGTGGGACTTTGATATACTTTTTCCGAAACTGAATGTATCAACAAAAAGTATCCTGTTAATTATACATTTTACGTGATTCTCTTTCAGTTCTTCAATTTCTGAACCCTATGATTATATGAAATCGCTCTGCCTTCATTGAGATGTAGTCACAAGGATATATGTCTGAGGGAAAGTCTAAAATGATTATTTCAAATATTAGAGGCATGTGTGGTGTCCTTCAGGATACCAGAAGACTGCAAATGAGAGTTCTTCATCCGTTTTTGGATGAATAAATACACTCATACCATACCAACTGCTGATTTATTAGAGGTACATCATTTCCATAAGTCAACACTGTTATATTTGAGAATGAATTTCGGGGCCTATTTATGCATACCGGGTTCTGACCCATTGGCCCCAAAACTGTTCACTGCTCATCTATCAAACCGTGGGAGTCCCAGTTTCAATGAAAATAATATAATATTTTGATACATACGATTATCCTCCCAAATGTATCATAACGATTTGACAATCACTACGGGTTGCTTATGAATTTTAATGAGAACGTTGTTTTGAATGAATAAATATGAATATTAGAAATCCTAACATGATTATGGTTCGTCCCTATTAGGTGGAAACTTATTATATCCAAGATTCCCCTGAACGTCTATTGAAGTATTCCAAAATCAGTTGAAGATAATCTTGAAAATAAATTTGTGACTGTCACGATTTCCAAAATAGTGATATTCAGATAATGAACTAACCAATATTTCATAAGACTATCACTGCTCTCCGAGATTTCCTTAGTGAATTGTAATAACTTGTTCCGATATCCAAAAACTACGGATTCTGAGTTATTGATTGATTCAAGTGAATCTTCAGTCGAATCTCTAGTGAAGAGAAATTCAATATCCCAAGCATTCACAAACCATACGAAAATAACTGGAGGCTGATATTTATGAATGATAGAAATGACAGTTGAATGTTGACGTTTTCCTCCTTCTTCGTACTATTTTAGCACAGAGTATATTTTGATAATCAATAAGATCGTACAAATAATGATGGAAAAATATTTATACTTATTGAAATTCTATACGGGTTACATTTTCACCTCAAAATTCACAAATAGAACAAGTATTGCCTGTGTACCTTGATATACTCTGTGATTTTAATACAAATGAAATATCAAAAATGAGTTTCGAGTATCACATAATAGAAACTTCATCTCGTGTTTGAAAAATGTTCGGCTTCTCTATTTGTTCAGCAAAGAAACTGCCTGTCAATGCTATCAAGATTATTTATTGTTCTCGAGTGGGATCTATACTCGAATACAACTCTTCATATGGTCGCCATTATACAAAGTTGATATTGATCTTTCAGAGAGTACCCATGATACATTAAGATACTGTGGCCATAACCTGGAAATGAATAGGGATGGAAATAATTGGCTTGCCCGTTCAATACATAAATATGTTATGGATAATTCAATTCGTGAGTTATATGTCATCATCTCAAAATAGGCATCCAAAATATTTAAATAATCTATTAGTAATGGAAACACAACGGCCTGACATCTATTTCTCCCATGATTAATGGTCACATTATTGAATGTTTCGCAGATGGTAGATATTGTATGCTTTTAGATCACTTCATTCCACTTTAATATATTGTATTGTACAGTTCTTTGTGTGTTTTATTGGGAAACGCTTTTTTTTCCCAATTGCGTGACGTTTTTATATGTTTGGTGTTGAAAACCGTCTACTACATCGAGTCTTTGGTATAAGAATCGATTTATCAATCATTGCCATTTTCAACCCTTAAGTGAAAAACGTAATGGAAAATTGGCTTCTTGCTCTCAATCGAAACGAAACATGGGCTTTTTGGAAAAGTGTGGATCTGTGCATGGGATTGCTGGAAAAATAACGAAGGAATATCGTGTATTTAGCGTTTCTTCATTGGCTGGAATTGATAGTCTCACTGGTTTCATATTTATGCTTGGATACATAGTGGATAATTCAATTGTTCACATATTCTCAGTTATACAAATATAATTTGTATTTTGTTGATGAAAGTATTCTCATTATAATCGTTCGAGAACTCAAGCGACAAGTGGTATCAATATTCCTTTCAATCGTTCAGAGAATATCAAAGGCTCAATCTACCATAATAAAGATTGAATATCCACATCGAACAAAATTATACTGATACTGATAATATCGTTCCAATGAATTCGAAATGAAATCAATAATCAATAGAAATGAATAGACAAATCCCTCATTTCGAGTTACTGAATTGAAGAAATAGTCAATGCTACTGAAAAAAACACCCTGACCAATAATGAGAATGAAAGAAATTCCACTAGTTCATGAATGAATAATGAAACACTACTCTAGTTATTTTCACGATATTATAGGTAAGACTCACGATGAAAGAGTTGCAAACTGCAAGCAAACAAAAGCTTAACTGATTCTGTTTGAACAGTGAAATAGCAATGAGAATAAATTATTGCATATATATCGGCTCAGTTTCTTTCGACATTTCCCGGAATAATATTCTGGAGTCACAGAGTTTTTCGCCAGGAAGAAGAGCACACACATAAAATATACTTTCAGTAGCTCCTTCAAGATTTTGAATATTATCGAAAACTACAAGCTTATTATATTAATTTCAAATCAAAAACCCTCCAAAAAAAAGCTACCAAATATGTGAACAATGTTAGCAGTAAGCCAGGAAATATTGGTGAAGCACTAACATTCACAAGAATTTCATTGGTATTTTCAGAAAAATAAATTGTTTTTCAGTAACCATTCAGTGAATGTACTGGAGAAAATATTCGCCTTACATATTATTCTGAATTCGTAGTTTCAAGCTTACTCATAAGACGTGATCACAAAGTCTCATTTCCGATGGTTCTTCTTTAAATTGACTTGAACGCTTGCCAAAACGGGGATGTCATATCCTGAAATTATTTTAATGATCGCGAAGATGACATTATGTGGAGTTATGGTGTGAAAGATACTGAAATATCGACTGACATCTCTACATTTCTTCGGGTGTTCCAATAGAGTTCGATGAATTAATGATGGAGACATGTCACGCTATACTATCATTAATTATTTGGAGGCCTCGTCTTCGCACATAAAGTTTCTCTAAAAGATTTACTCGTTTTTCCGTGTTTCACTCGACATAGAAGCTTGAATTTATTATGGCGATTTATTATAGTCTTGGTTTGATATTTAATGCCTACCAAACACCGACAACTAACCACGAACAAAGTCTAATAGTGACTGATACGTTTTTCATTCCGAGATATTCATAGCATGCATCTACTGGGTGATGACGTGTCCTAGGGGAAATCATTTCAGATCTGAAAAACCGTTGATTCTTCATAGGGTGTTTCATCTAGATGATCTGACTTTGTTGTGATTAGTCTACTTTAGGATGAAAGTCAATCATGTCACATAAAGTATCAATGTGTACAGAGTTAAGAGAATTTATAGAAAGAATAATTTCAGTATGACATTCTCGAGAAATTATATTGAACTAAACCTTATTGTGAACAATTCCTAACCGATGAATATCATATTCTAAAATGAAACATAACATGGGATTATTTCTTGAAACAATCGCAAAATAATTGAAAAATAACAGAGTTATGTCATTGAAAGTATCTGAGATCTATACGAAACACAATGATATATTTGAGAAGTTCTTGTATAATATTGTAGAAATAAAAACTGATATCTTCTTTGTTTTCAAAAATTTCTCCTCGACTACATATTTTATTCTCCAAGACCAAATCCCTAAGGACTGGCATTTTCTGAAGTTATTTCCAATATTTCCTTATTCATAAGTAGATTAAAGGACGCTAGAGACTCATAAAGAGGATTTGCGAAATAGAATATTGTTATTTTGTGTCGACTCCACTTGGCAATTCTTTAAGTTCTCGATGACTTGAATATTCTTGAAAAAATGGTTTTTAAATATCTACAAAATTGACTCACGTGCATAAATGAACATTTTTTTCATCGAATTTTGGAATGGGTGATGATGCATATAATGACCATTTCTTATCGTCTCCTATTCTCCCATTATCCCTGAAGGATATGAAACGAGAGACACACGAAGAACTCTTATAATTAAATATCGCGAAAAACAATCAAAAAGAATAAGGAATAAACAGTATTATGGAGAGAAAGGCAAAATGATCAATAGATCAGTAGGGGCTCTTTAAAATCGAAATTTGATTGAAAAGTAGATCTGAAAACATTTGCATTAATTGGAGTTATAAGGAATAATGATTCATCGTTAAAGTATTTTTCATAGTTTACAGAAAAATCGCGAACACATATTTCATGATAAATAATTCGAGAAATAAAAATCATTATAATCCTCAGAAAACAATCTGCCACAAAGCGAAAATGACATTATTTCTTTCATCGACCAGAAAAACTCATGCAAGCATTCGCATACCCACAAACACAAAATGGAAACGATCGACATACTTTTCCACCTGAAAATCAAATCCGTTGGATTGGCGCGAACAGTTCGAATTTTATCCCACCGCGTAAAGAGACGCGAGTCGTGCGTTGATGTAGCGACGACGACACAGGAACAGCCCTTGCTCGGTCGGTATTCGCGGTAGAACTGCCGGCAGATCGGCACTTCCTAGCAGTTTGACGCGAGCGCAAGCGCTACCCTTATCATCCAGCCCTCTCGTCTTGGGCACCGATGAATATTTGAACTAGTCGAATACATAATATAATCACGCCATCAGGTAGGGATGTGGATTATGGGACACCAAGAAGGAATATCCGATGATGGCAATGACCGTTGGTCAGATCATTTTCATTCAGTCTCGATTTCAACTACCTTATCTTTCGTGTTTACGTACCTATTCGATTAGTTCAAAGTTAACAATCACACATAATTTCCTACGTATTTGATCAGGCAGAGAAGAATTGTTAGAAAATCCAGAAAAATATACAGAAGGATCTGCCTTCCAGTATATGAATCCTGGAAAGTTATTTCAAGAAATGGGAGTAAGAAACTGCTAACGATTTATTGCTAGAATAATACTCACTAGACTCTCAAAGAAATATGAACACAACAACTAAAAATTTTCCCATTGAAATCCTCAATGATGAAAAGACAAAATCGTTATTTGAAGTTCATATGGCTCTCAGAACATCCTGATGAAATGATGTGACTATTCTCCATGTGAAATTCATCGATATCAATTTTTGAATTTCATTGAAATCACTTATTTAATCAAATCAATTGTCGGGGCAATACTGAGTTTGATATCCCTAATGCATCAATTCTTATCAAAACTCACGTACACAACAGATCACCTGACTATGACAATTTTGTTAATTCATAAAAATAAAAAAAAATTCAATAACTAATTCTAATGTTCAAATTCTTGTCAACGTCTTGATTGAATGTGTTGCTTTTGTGTTACTCATTTTTTTAAATATCATGTATATTTTGAAGTTTTCCATTTTAATGGAAGGTAAAAGATATACTGAGAAACTCCTAACAGGATGAATGAGTGCTACTTGAACGTATTCGGAATGACATAGAATTCCACAATAATATATAATGAGCTACAGGCTCCAGATTCTTTCTTTTTCATCAAAATAATTGTGAAACTGGCAGAATCAATAATTTGGCAATCCTGTTGCATCCACCATGAGTCATCTTTTCTACTAAGAAAATCATATACCCGAGAGTATGCTACTTCTTGCAGATTTGAAGTCCTTGCCTGATATCTGATTTAAAAAATAGAACGTCATTGGCTCTGTCATTTCTAAGAATTCAGTAACGAAAAATATCAGACAGATTATATCATCACCTTATAAATTCGCCTAGAATTTGCTACTTGATTAATGATCTATAATAGATGAATCGACCATCAACCTCAAGATCCATCCTCATCCATATATCCAGACTATATCTACCAGAAAAAAAGATCTACATACCCAAAGAAAGTTATTTGAAGTGGAAATTATATTTTAAGCACCCGCCATCCGAAAATTTAATTATGGCATGCACTTCATTAAATAGAACTCACGAAAGGATATCTCTTTGGCGAATTGAAAATTCCAACTCTTCATCAGATAGTTATTTCATATGCACCCACGTATTAACATTGGAAATTCCCAAAAGGAATTTCATCCTGTCGCTCCGAATCCAAAGATGAAAGGGATTTTTTGCGGGTAATGCGGGATATCCTGATCATAAGCGAAGTACAGGCAGAATGCCAAAGGAATATAATCGATCAGGAAGAATGGTTTTTATATTGAGAATTCCACGTGGAAATTTCTTCGAGTATTTGCTCAAATTCTCCGAGTGGAATAAATGTGGAAATATTCTTCCTTTGACTAACATTGACATTCTTACACTTGATAACCATTGAGTTATATCAGAAATACGAGAAAAAAGAAGCCCTTTTTCAATTACGACATCGGCATTCATCATGAATCAGAGGATACTTGAAATTGGGAATGCATATCTGTGGCCACGATGTACGTGTACGTTCATGTGGAACCTGGTGTACTTTTCTCCTTACTCAGATTGGTCAATTTCTTCTGATGACTTATCGGCGTGATGATCAAAATTGTATTGGTGTTGATCATCATTTTTTGTTCATATGTTATGACCATTGAATTGTTTTCCAGTTGTTCTCGAAAGATTTTTCAATCCATTTACTTCATTTTTATATACTTTTTTATATACCTCATATCCATGTCTTTCATGATTTTCAAGAATATGTCTCTTCTGATCAACTTACTTCATTATTGTATATCCATTCTCATGATTTTGTTTACACCCTCACATGTTCTCTCAACATCAGCTTTCATAGAAATGAAAATGCGTTGTTTAAATTCTTGTTTTGGTTATGCTTGTATTATGTACGATGTTTGCAGATTGGATCATGAACAAGCTTCATCCATAGCTCTTGTAATTATATTTGTTTATCCATATCCTCCTTTTTTTCAATTCTGAATAACGTTATCACTATCATTATATAATTTATACTTAATTTTCTGTTTATCGTACTCACTCACTAATAATAAGTATCATTATAATTGTGACAAGATTGATAAACAACCATTATTGAGTGAACTTGAGAACAGTCGACTATATAGGGTGGTCTATTACAAACTTGACATTGATAATTTCAAGTTATGAAATTTCACAGGTTCAGAAGGATATTTAAATATATTTCCTGGAGTATTATCATTCCAATCTCAGATCATTCAGATGAAATATTGGTATAATTTAATAATGTGATCAAGAAGTCAAATGACATAAGTTTATTACAGAGAGCAAGTGTAATATAGTATTGTGGTTTCCATCATTTGTTCACTTATACTGTGAATGTTTCTATTTATTTTGTTTTTCATCTAAATGAAGAGCTACTCGTGAATTTCATCAATTGAAGGATTGTGTGACATCGACATCTGTCAAAATAGATTGAAAATTTCGAATATTGAAATCGATATAATATAAAAAAGTCAAATCAAAATAGTCAGAAATGGGACAATTAGGGTTTTTTGTTGAAAAATACCGCGTTCGAAATGAAAATTTTTGATTTTGTCTTAAGTTATGGAAAATGAATGGAGTTAATATTGTAATTTCACAGCACTGTATGTAAGAAACACTTATACAACTCATTGTCGGAGAGCATCCCAGTACGAAACTATGTTCGGCAACACTCTATGAATTTTGTAATCTCAGAAAATTCATCATGATCGTGAACTCATAAAATTCAATCTGAATATATTCCCAGGTCTGATT
Organism: Plagiodera versicolora; assembly: GCA_037013635.1. NCBI lineage: Eukaryota > Metazoa > Arthropoda > Insecta > Coleoptera > Chrysomelidae > Plagiodera > Plagiodera versicolora. Next base: position 7,214,257 of record CM072990.1, read on the forward strand.
TTCGATTTGACCCAATTACAAGTAAATTTTCCCAAGCTATCATGCATCAAAACGATACTCGCTCAAGTTCAGTTGAAAATGGGTTTCGCACAATTTCTGAGCAATTAAAATTTCACAGAGTACATTACTCAGTTTGTAATTGATACACGGTTGGTAGTTTGCGCTCGAAGCTAGATCTAACTTTGTTAACACGCCTCGTCATTCTAGAGTGTAGACCAGCTCTATCATATTCAACTTCTATACTATTGTATTACTCATAATGCCTCTTCTAACTCTAGTAATCTAATCAGAGTGTTATGATATCAATTTCTGAACTGGTTCGTATGTTTACCTATGGAGAGGATTGCCTCTGTATCCATCGTTCTGCTGATGAAATTTCACATAATGATATACAGGGTGCCCCACGAGGTTTTGAGCAGTATATATCTCGAAAATTATTTGGAGTACGATATTGAAATTTGACAGTTGTAAACCGTTGGTAGTATTACGCATTCTGAGCAAGCTGCAACGTTGTTACAACGTCTCGAATTGCATCACGAGGTATCATCTTTAAAATTTTCAATTTTCACCCTGTATATTTTTTCATTGTAGTAAATTCCCCTCTAATGCCCATTCAGCCATGACTTTTTCTTTGTTTTTTTTTGTAGGTAAGTACTCCGAAATGATAAACAAAGTTTTATGTAGGTTTTTCATTTGAAAATCAAAGATGGCTTAGAAACATGAAATATTTGGAATAGAATAACACTTTCACAATAGGTTATGCTTCTGGATGTGTATATCCAAAAAAGATGGATTGGGAGAAATGGTACAATACAACGCAACATTAGAGTAAGTGTTTCTATTAGGTTTTGTTATTATTTTCACCACTGATTGAATAATAACATTCCTGAGGTGTTCCAAAACACTCCAACAACAACTTATATCAATAGTATAATTTTGTCATCCTTCAGTCGGATTGTGTAAAAACACAAGGATATACTAGAAACGTTTCATTCAGTAATGAAAATGTATACTGTCGGTACAAGAATATGAATAAAACATTCCTGGAAGGTAGGTATGTCCAAGAGATATTCCGATCAGTACATTCCAGGATGTCATTTTTTTTATATTAAACTTCCCACGAAAGGAGACATCCTGTTATGTTCAGAGAACATCGTGAGAACCAAGGGAAAGGAGGTAGGAATTGGTGTTCTTTTTAAATTTCTGAAGGTCATATGCCTCGGGGAACACCTCCCTGGGCAATGTATTCCAGAGCCTCGCTGTTCGTTGGATGAACGAGTCTTTGAAAAGAGATGTTCTGCAGGTCACCAAATTAACCACAAAGGGGTGTGGAGACTGGACTTGACGAGTTAACCTCGAAGAGACCGATTTAAAAATATATATATTCATCACTGCTTCCATCTACCATCTACCAATTGATGGAAATTCAGATTAACAGGTCACAATTCATAAAAATTATTAATTCTCTGGGTATCCCCTCTAGTCTATACTAGATGCGTCTGACAAAGAGTATGATATGCTCTGTTATCTCTCTAGCATCCTAGTGGATAGTCAAATCGTATTTGAAGCTGCTGTGATTCGTCTCTATTTCGGATGTATCGTTTCAAATCAAGTATCTATATTTTGATATCGCTATGGATCTTCATAAGAAGACAATTATGGAACAAATACTTCAAAATAACAAAATTTAACATAAATCATCATTCTGTAATTTCAGAATGAATTGTATTTTTTCTATATTTTATTACATTATTTTTGAAATGGGATTTCATGTTCGTAGTATATCCGCAGTATGTCCTGACAAGTCTTTTCACCGATGCCCTCAGGGAATAGAAAACATACTTGAAAGGTACTATGAACGTCCCAAGGATTCACTATTTTGGTAACGGTTATCCCATGGGAAGTACTAGGTACACTGAACGTACTTCTGTTATTGGGGTGTTTATGTCTGAATTCTGCTAATATCCTACTCATCGAAATATAATCAATCTGCTCAAATTAAAAGAGAACTTTCATTATGAGCTCATCATTGTCAAGTAAACCAAACTGTTTTCGTATAAACTTCAAATACTCCGAGGATGTATTGTGAGCATACAAATTTAGCTATTCAAACTAAGTACATCTGCTAACAAATCTCTCATAATATTGCGTTCGTGTGTTCATTATCTCCAAATGAATACTGAGCGTCGGAAAATTACTTTCAAAGCGAAGAAACTTCTCCGGTTGTCACTACTTATCCGAAATGCATCTCACCCTGTACCGAAACACAATAATGCTCAGAATAACATCAAGTTGTTTTGGTGATGATGTTCAGGAATATAAGCACCCGCAAACATTCGAATTAAATTATCAAGTTGGAAGCATCTGCATTTCCATTCGTGCAAGTTTCTGCGGCTCTCAAACTCCGTTTCTATTCTATTAGATCGTCAAGTTTATCTGATCAGTTTTCATTTGCTTGGTATCAGTTCAAAGGTGGAAGTCGTCGGAAAATTCATGCGAATTCTGGTCTGTTCAAACAAATCCAATCGACGGGATTCTGAAATCATTCACTGAACGATTTGACATTCTTCAATTCAGTGGTAAGTAATGAGGTGAACTGGAATTGATCTGTGAAAGATTCTCTTTGATACAGTGAATTTGATACCAAATACGTTGTGGGGTGCATATAATCTAATCCAGATAATTCCTATTGAATGAGGTTTCGTCAATTATGATAATATAAGTGAATTGATCGAATTCCATATTAGATAAATGGCAAAATCGAAATGAAATAAGTGGAGATGCAAAATTCAAGAATCTTAGTAGTTTTTATTCTAACCAAATACTATTCCAATAGTTGATATTGTTCAAGCGGAAAAAGTTGTCTTTTTTAGAGCATGGAAATTATTTCTCACTTTCAATTTCCAATCTAACGACATGCTATGATGGGAAATGTTCAAAATATCTCCAAGTTGTGGAGAGAAGTGTATATTTTTGGGATCACATTTGGTGCATCAGAATATCTGAAATAGTCAAGAAATTCAGTGCCTTCAAGTGAATTCTACACGGTGGGATGTAACTCGAACTCGAATTTTTAGTTACAGATGAACATTTTTTATAATCTATATAACATTTAATGTTTCCCTACCCTTATCTATGATGAACTAAATATATAGGGTGAGTCAAAATGCGTACCGAGTTTTCTGAGGGTGATAGTGAATCGACAAAAAGTATAGTTCGATAAATAAAGTTATGGCCAACTGCAACAATGTCGTTGATATAAACGTCAAAATTTCAAACGAATTGGTCATTACCTTCTGAATTATTGTAACCAATGAATCTCGAGATGAATTGATTTGTTGACATCATGTGACACAAAAACTCAAATATCTAGAACATTGTTGAATTTCTTGTATTCTGACAATCTGTTTTGTGTAAATTTCTTTCCTTTATCGAATGCTTCTATCTATTTTCGATAATATCAAATATAAGGAAATAAGTTGTCTAAAAAAAAAATCACCCCTCAAAAACACCCTTGATAGCAATATCAGAAATATAGAGGTGTATTCTAAAGATGTTCTTCAACAAACATTTATGCAAAAAAATATATCCTGGTGGATTTCATCATAACCAAGAAACATGGTGGAATTATTTAAATTTCATCAACTTTGGAAGGACATATTCTTGTTAGTATGCATTTTGTGACAAGTTTATTCATCAAACTATACATTTTCTAATGTATGTAAAAAAGAAAGTCACGATGTCGAAGTGCGGAGGAGTGATGAACTGTTAAAAGAACTGAGATCTGCGAGTATTCAACAACTTATAGCAGTTTAAAAATCATCAGGAAATCACTTACAATATAAATTTGAACCGAGAAATTCACTTGATTGCGATATCGTTGATATGAAATCATTACCTATAAAAACATTCCAGCGGAAATGAGAATGTTAGAATCTGTCCACACACAATCGGCAGACAGCATCGATTTTCCATTTCACTCGTAATGGCGAACAAGAGCAAAACCTGTATAAATTATCTCTTCGGAGAGGTCATCTCCAGAAAGCTAGCTACTCGGAATTGTTATGTCTCTTTTCAGTCTTCCCGCTGCAGGCTCTGATATACAGCTCCTTTCGTGTCTTTCTTTGTGCTCAGAATTCAACGACAATAGAATCATTTCATAAAAGTTGGGAAATCCCATCTTTCAGTCAGGAATTCTTCTTACTTCAAACTTGAGTGAAGATCATAATAACGTTCTCGATTATGAAGAGATACTGAACGGCTCATCAAACCATATTTTTGATCTGGTAATTTATTGTGTAGATTTATTCTATTTGATTAGTCCTGGATCCCCGAGGAAACCTAGCACTATTTTGAAACCATCCCGCGCACGAGCTCTCAATTTAAAGTGACAACTTGATTCTCTTCCACAGATCACATCAATTACTGATGAAATCGCCTTGCTAGGCTCTCTCGAATGCCTCTGGATCGCATTCCTACAGCATAGTACTTGCTCAGCGGTATCTGGAATTGGTCAAATTTAGGAACAGGCGCCAGTCTGATACGAGACTTAGCTCACTCAGTTGTCACGAGAACCGTGAAATATGTTCAAGCTGTTCCAGCACATGTGTCGACCGTGCATTCTACATACGCCGCGACGTCTCAGTTCATATCTTCAGAGTGTCGACTTTTGAACTAATCTCGACGTAGACATTGTCGTGAAACAATGGAATTAGAGAACATATTTCATTTTGGGTATTTGAGTTCTAACGCTGCTCATACCACTTGAAGTTTTTCCATTTCAAGAAGAGATTTTCTATAATGCACAAGAAGCACCATATGAACCCGATGGTGGCATGGAAATCATACATATTTTGAGGTTCAAACAATGAATATACGAGGTCTCCTCAAACGAAAAGAATTCCAAACAATCTCGGGCTATGTACCTACATGCGCTTATCAATTTCTTTTTCTTATAAAGTTTGTATGATTGATGTTGACAACTGGAAATTGTAGTGGTTATTCAAATTTTAGTAATAAATGGTATAAAGTGTTCCAGGGCACGTGCTACAGAATATCGAGAAGATGTTGATGATGAGAAATATCCTGGAGTTGCAACCACGTCAATAAGTGAAGAGAACATCCAGACAGTGAAAGAGTTGTGAAATATCTTCAAATAACTATCAGAGATGTCGCAATGTTTGCGTGAAGCAATACTGCTTGAACGATCGGAATTGTGAAAAAAAATCAATTCTGCATCATGATAACGCACAGTGCTTGTTCGCGATTATGGGCCAGAATCAATACCGTAGTCATGCCTCAACCGACGTATTGAGCAATTTGGCCCCTTCGACATCTTCGTAAATGAAATAAACTGAAGAGATCAATGAAAGGAAAGCGTTTTGTCATGATTAACAGACCTCGTGACAAAAGAACCTCGATTCTGTGATAAGGAGAAATGTTTCTCTTCTCACGAAACTACTGACCTCTCTACAATATTGACACACCTAAAAAAATGGTAAATTATTTCATCAAGAACAATTCCTCTTATGCTAAACTTACTGCCTCTGAATTTCATAGTCTGGAATATCTATATAGCTATTGAAAATGCATAACGGACTATTGAAAAAGGGAAGTTGTAACTTCTAGAATATCTCAAATGTAGAATTTAACTATCTACTTTGATTTCTGAAATTTTATACACAGACACCAAATTATTTTGCAACATATAGAGAACGATATGAAATTCAAAATTCTTTGCAGATTGGATGTGAAAAGGATTCTATGAGAAACCATGATCTAAATGGCCTTTTCAATTCTCACCTTCCATTTTGGGAATCAACAAATCTTTGATTCTTCGAAGTATTCGAATCAAATTCAAAATATAATAGAAAGAATGATTGGTCCATATCTTTGTATGTTTTTAGAACTGGAATATTTGAGGATCTTTTTCACTATATCTCTTCATTCAGATTGAATGCTGTTTTTTTTTTTTTTTCATTTGAACAAGAATACGATTCAATCAGATTCATATTGATATCTCCTAAAAAATTCGTTATCGTAATTTTTTATCTCTGATTATTTCTCACAATAAAAAAATATTGAAAGAGACAGTATATTTCTTCCATTGATCCATGGGAACTGTATTCAACTATTTCTCATAGAACTTCCAGATTTTCCTTATGCTTCTATATTTTCTATAATTTGGAATGATCTAGACCGTCACCATATATAGATATAGTATTTTATTTCTAGTGAATATTGAATCATGATCGACTCAACTATACTCTCTATTGATCCAATCTGACTTCTGGAATATAGAACAGAAATAAGGTATTTTCATCACCACTTTCCAATCTTCCCCGAGAGTCAAATCCTATTAGCCGAGGATGAGAGACAGTGCACAGCAAATATAAAATCTGGTTTTTCAATATCGACTCCCCGATTCCCCAGCTCCACGTAGATAGAAAAATCCAAAATTCGAACTCCCTTCCTCCCAATGTTTACCTCGGGAAATCTCGCGAGGCACGAAGACCGAGTCGCTGTTTGACTACTTCCACCATCCGCCCTGACAACTTCACATATGGAAGTTATTAAAAAATTTCATATTCGAGTTCGCAAAGTCGCATTGACAGCCAGATAAGTTCGACGGAGTTGGACACACTCGCCTGTTTGAATAAAGATCGGGAGATACGGCCGTCTGAGGCTTCTTATCTTACGCTCGGAAACTTGGTCCATATCTTTCGTCTGTTCGTGCCGGACTACGCTGAAGTCTGGGATTTTATGGTGCAAAAATGCTTCGAATCGACTGGTGATTGATATACGGTTCGCGTGTAGCGGAGGCGTGGAAGATATAAAGACTCAATCTATGAATGTCTTCATTTTCAATCAGAACGATCTGAAACTGTCGATTCATCAAGTTTTTCACCAAACATGATAAAATAGACAGGGTCTTCTGCACTGAGCAATTCATCTGAAATTTATTGAAAATCGATCATACCTTCAGTTCTTACAATTTTTTACAGGAGTTCATTGATGTTTCATACAAAAAACATCACCATCATTCACACTGAAGAAAAACCTCTATTTTAATGAAATAATAACATTCGAAACTCTTATTGTTTGAGTCGAATTATTATCGAATTATATTCAACAGTTTCAAAATTCCTCAATGTGATTGACGAACGATGAATTTATAATATTCAATTTCGACTATAGCAACCAGTAGTCAATATGTTCAAATGATATTTTTCGTTGGTTATGAGGAAATATGTGGTGAAAATCAATTATATTTCGACAAATCTTATTCTATTTCAAACCCATCTCGTTAAGTTTTCTTTTTATCGATAATCAATTTTTTTTTTTTATATATAGTTCTATTGATTGATTGATTTGATGATAATCATTTTGGGAGAAAAGAAGAGATCAATGATATGCTTAGCAATACATGGATATGGCGTTGCAGAATATCATTATGGCCACCAGGATTGCCAAAATCAATTCTATTAGATTTTTTCCTTGGAAGCTCCATCGCATCAAACAAGATTTAATCAATTCATACTGTGAATGATGACAAGAGCGAAATTTCACACCCTGAACTCAGAATGAAATATTGGTCAGATATCATTGAGAATTGTTTCAATTCTTTCAAGGATATCTATCCCTTGGTTTTGTCGCTATTAACTGAAAAAAATCCAAATGCTGCCAGATCGGTAGAATCATTTCGTTAGTTTACACGTTTGATATTCTGTATCAGTTATTTGTCATGTGGTATTCAAGTAATTTAGAAATGTACTTTTGTTTTCCGTTGAATATTTTGTGATCATCAATAAATATATTGCTACATCAGCAGAATTTTCATATGAATTTTGATTGAGTTGATTCTGACTCAGTTTAAATTCTAGGTAAGAAATAAATTGGCTGATGCTCATCCTGGCGGAACAATATAAAAAGGAAATCAACAACGTATCAGACGTTGTTCCGTATTGCCCCCTAACACAAAATGAAAAAATCAAATGAGCCGAAAGTAAAAAGCATATAGAGCACGAATACAATTTGTACTGAAAAAAAAGAAGTGGAATGTTGGACACAGTGAGTCCCGTTCATCTGTGAGGATATTGGAGCAGTTTGCACAGGGAACGAAGTAATTGCGTCTGTTCAGCTGTTTCAGAATATAAATTGATGTTGTGTATATTTTGTTCCAGACGATGTGTCCAGAGATAACATGCAGGAACTCGAACACTATACTAGAAAATTCAACAGTAATGCCATATACATATGGCACAGTTCTTTGAGAACCATGGAGGCTGTCTTTATTAGAGAAGAATAATAGGCACTTTTCTGTGATGGTTGTATAAAATTTCCAAATCTTACAAGAGAATTTCTGGAATATTCCATTCCTTCAAGATCAACCCTAAGTTATCCAAATTTTGCAATAGTGGGATCCGCAAACTCCGAAAATCAAAAGTTCTGGAATAAAAGCTTGAAATAATCAAATTTTCAAAAGATGATGAGAATAGAGTTCACTGTGAATAGGTGGTATTCAAATTATCAAACGAATATAACGAATTGCAATTGCACAGCAACTATATTTTGCACAAAAAAGAACTCACCAAAGAAAAAATCAATCAACACAAAAAAATACCAACTTCATCCTAGAGGCAAGAAGATAGCGTTACCCGCCACATTCCTTCGCCAGTTTATATTTCATAAATGTTGTGAAACTAGTCATGGCCCTCATTTCACTAAATCGTTAATAACAATAGAGACATTTGGAATTTCTAGTGAAAAGGTAGACTTATGATTGGGGTACAATTTTGTGACCAATATTACTGGTTGCTTATTCGTTATTCTTCTGAACGACAGAAAATCAACGTTGAAGCGTTGAATGACCAGCAAATCCAGGTCAACCGCCCTTAATGTCTGACATCGACCCGAATTAGGGCGTCCAACACCCAACTAGGAGGTGGTTAGATAAATTAAGCAATTTTATCTAGCCTTATCGGGGCGAACACGCCTTGCGAAATATCCCCCAATAATCGAAAGCGAAACATAAGGCCCGGCCGAACCTTGGATATCCATTCCATTCTACCCAGACATCAATTTCAATAAAAATGTCGATGGATAAGCCGAGTACTGGGCGGGGAAGGACTTGGCGTATAGCGAAAAGTTCGTCTTTTCCTGTTTCCACTTCAACTTCAAGAGTAGATGTCAATAGGACAGCGGAAGCAAAATAAGTCACTTGCAGGAGTGTTATTCGACACCAATTTATTTATAAAAGTTGACAGGTATCAGCTTGATTCTTTCAGAATTCTTATTTCGCAGTATAAAGAGTAAATATGATTTCCCCTATCTATTTTCGAGCAGATATAAAATCATGTTGATCTGTTTGGATTCATTTTGATGAAAATATATTTCCTTGCACTTGTACTACTGGTATAGATATGAAACTGCTGATTATAGAATCAATCAATAATTATGTATATATTGTCATTTCTTTATCTATTGTTCAATTAGGTTGAATTTTCTTGATTTCAACCCAACTTTCATCGCCCAAATTCATCTCCATGAGAGGCAGAAATGTAATGAATTACTTTTTCCTTTTTTACTTTTCATACCATTTTGTAGAACAAGATTTTCATCTTCATTATACAGACTATTCCATTGGGAAACACAATGTAGAATTCATCGAGCTGGTTTTGAAAACACCATATACTTTATGTGGGGTATCAAAAGTTTCATAAACGAGATCAATTTCACCAATTTTCATTTTGGATCAGAATCAGCTTGATACTACGTACGTTCGTCAAATAATTCATATACATATTCTTCTACTTCTGCTCAATTGAATAGCCTATAAATCATAAGAATCTAGGTCCGGATTAGCTACAATTCAACATTCTCTTGAGTCCTTCAAAAACACTTTATATCTACGATCTTTAGGAATCTAGAGTAATATTCGAAAAGAGCTGAACCATACTGTGTACTTCTCATTTTCTCGGATATTTTTCCACTAAACCCTCTAGACTTTTTTCCTAAAAGGGTCAAAGAATCACACTCTTTAATGTTAACAGGTATTCAAGAAACACCTTGTATTACCGAGATTCATTAGTATATTCGAACTCTGTTGATATTCGAAACCGGAAACTCGAATATTTCAAGATTCAACTCTACATGGTATTATTCTGTTTCCAATCGGACTACCCTGTATATAACATTCTTCAGCGATATTTTATCTTGGATGTAACATGTTAGATATCAAATTTAATAATTCGTAGGTTCTCTTTTGTGTTCACACAAGCCTGAAACAAACGCTGTTGCAATTTTTGATTGTTGTATTCATAAACTTCTTATATCATCCTTATTTTCGACATCTTCATCTTCATCTTCATCAACATATGAACTATAGTTGTATCTTACTGTCAACCAATTCGAAATATCGAATACTGATTTCACGAACCATTATATCCAATGAAAAATAAATCTCCATTCAACAGTGCCATTATTGAATTATTCCGAATAAAGTGCAAACATTCTTTATTACTTCAACTCCGAAAATTCCCAGTGCATCGCCGTTTCAAACTCATTTCAGTCGTTCCGAAGGTATTCTGCGCCATGTGATTCACCTGAATAAATCACAGGAGATTTAGAATATCGAATTTATCTTCGAAGTTCGGATGCGCCTGGACTCTAGCTATCCTACGAAGCAGTGGTATATCACCGGAGCTGATAGCCTACCACGGAGAGAGAGAGCTCCGGGTCCATATTTCAAAGGACCTGTCGACTAGACATCAATCTGTGTCTGCACAACGTGTTATTCTCTCGGTCCTACAGTATGATTGCTTGAATAATGAACGGGGTTTGGATAAGATGAGTGTTTCCTCATCCAAAGATAACGCCTCTATTCAATGAATAACATTCGATCAGTCAATTGATATGTGTATCATTTTATTTATTCGTTTATTCATTAACAATAATGTCAATTCACAAAAAACGTTAATATGCAACAGACACTAGGTTATAATCAATGTCAGAATATTCATAGTCCTCTCTCTGACATCGAAGTTGAATAATGCACATGCCTCTAAAAGTAATTATGGACTCTCTCAATTCTATTGATATTAGCTTGATGAAACGAACATTTGAGAACAATATTATCAATATGCATCTCAAATAATAAATTGAAATGAAAATTGACAAATTGACATTTCCTACTTGGTGAAAGTATAAGTTCGGATTCATGATTCTTGAAATTGTGATTTGATTACATTCATTTATATTAAGATGAATCATATGAACATCGCACCAGCAAGACAAACATTCCAAATTGATTTCCAATAGTTCAACATCACCAATATCATCAATGGAACCGAATAGTTTAAAATCACCTGCAAACAGATGTGTTAAGGCAAACAAGGTGGCCAACGAGGTTTTGGGCAGTATAACTTTTATTCAGAAGAAGAAATGAGTTTACAATCAGTATATAATGCGAATAATGTTGTTTTGGCGATAAGTGCGGTTGCACTTGTATATATCTCGAAAACTATTTGGAGTACAATATTGAAATTTGGCAGTTATATACCGTTGGTAATATTGCACATTTTAAGCAAGCTGCAATATTATTTTGAATCACGTGGTATCATCTTTACATCACTGCTGTAAAGGTCCCCCTTTTCAGTCATAACTTTTTTCTGGTTGGTGAGTACTACGAAACGATAAACAAATGATTATGTTGGTTTCTTATTTGAAAAACACAGATGGCTTGAAATTAACATTGAATATTTGAAATATATCAACACTTTTACAATAATTTATGCTCAAATTGATTTACATTTTCAGTAATGCAGCATTCAAATTTTCTGAGTCAATTTCTTGTGCTGCTGAATCATCCATAAGCATAAACTATTGTAAAATTGTTATTCTATTCCAAACATTTCATGTTTGTAGGCCATTTTTTCTCCAAATGAATAACCTACATAAGAATTTGTTTATCGTTTCGAGTACTTACCTACCAAAAATGATAAAAATAAAGTTATAATATATAAAAAATATACTGGGTGTTCCATTCAAAATTCTGAAGATGATACCACGTGATCCAAAATGAGACATTGTAACAACATTGCAGCTTGCTTAAAATGCGTAATATTACCAACGGTTCACAACTGCCAAATTTCAATATCGTCTCCAATTACTTTTCGAGTTATATACTGCCCAAAACGTCGTGAGCCATCCTGTATACTCTATTTATTCGAGGAAGATGATTCTGACATAGTTCAATACCATTAATGAAAAATAAAAAGTGGCTAACTACTGAACTTCTAATCGGATGAGAAATAGCTGGGAACAGTTAGGTCTCAATACTTATGGCAACAATTCACAGGGACTTCACTACGATGCCAACTTGATTGGAATGATGAATTTGACCTAACTTTCTATTTCGATGTATCGTTGAAAAAACCAACTGTTCTGGTGAGCTGTCACAACTATCTTACACAAATGAATTGACCATATCTGACATACCATTGGTAAACAATAGAAAAAGTGGAGGATCCTGATGAGAATATCAAATGAAAAATACAGTGATTCATAGGAATATAGCGAGAAGCAGGTACAGCCACTTCATGAAATTTCGAAATTTTAGTTCAGTGGATTAGGCAGAATTTCCCTAAGAATAACAATCAGTGGCATTTAACTTTTTTTTTAATCTGTGCAAACTGTTCATTCCTTCCATTGGTGTAGCCTCAAACTCTCTTGAATAATTTGTTCGTTGTTGAAAAACATGTTAGAGTTAAGCATGATAGGATAACAAAGGATATCTTGAGAAATTACTGATATTCACCGATAACTTGTTTTTAGTGGTAATATTTCACAACTACATTTCATGAATACTAATCCTCACCACGAAAACTGTATCGTTTTTGAAAATCTACTAATGCAAAATATACTGTACCTGATCCATTGAAGATAACGCGAAAAACACAGTAAGATGAGCTTTGCCTCTTACACAGACCCTTAACGTGACTTTCGAAACTAACTTTCTCATTTCAATGTATTACTCAGGAAGTTCGTTTCGCATTGATGTTAGTGTTTCTCTTAACACCTTCATATGGAGAAATTTCCCCAGGTTCATTAATTGATACTTAGTGGCTGAGTCATTTAGGAATGGAAATACAAAAAGTGTTTCAAACTGAAGTAGTTATGATTATGCAGATATACAATTTTTCAAAATATACACGGTGTTCAGTTCAGGTGAGAAAACAGAATGGAGCCTTTTGAAACAATGAAGTTAACAAAATACTCTAGATTCCCAAGCACTGAATTATGCACTCTAGTCACATTCAATCACTTCAAAGTATTTTTTTCCGAAGATATAAAGTTTACTCAATTGATATCAAATTGAATTACACTACTTCATGGTAAACATCATTCAGAGAAATTCTTTTTATTTCCATAATGAACAAAATGATATATCTCCTCTGATAATGATAGTGTTATGCTTGAGGAAATGTGATCGGTGTCAATAGCTTTTTTCAGATCGAAACTATACCTCAGTTGTAGTTTATATAAGGAAGAACTCCAGATCAGAAAAAATAAATGAATCGTCAAAAATATCTGCGGAAAAGATTGAAACTAAAGAAGAAGATCCAGAGGAATTGTATTGGAGATATTTCGTCTATCAACTTTTATGTAATATAAGATGAATCCATGCTTCAACATACTACTCAAGCAAAATATATCATTCTGAGTATGGGAATGAAATTTTGCCGAAAAGACAATTTCTATGATGAAGTGTTATTTTTTGTGATCGATTGAACCATATTCATGAATAATGTTGTCCGATAACTTCATCGAAGAGTCATTAGAATAAAAAAACAATTTATCAGAGCTATAAAGAGCTATTAGATCAAATTAGTTCGAATGAAAGCCTGCAACATAAATAAAATGATTCCAAAGCACAGGCCACGGAGAATGAATCAATCCCTACAGATAATAAATGTCAGATTCGCTATTGATCTTCACTACCCTCTCCGCATTAGTATAATAAAATCGTCTATTCACGAGCAGCCAGCTATCCAGTAATATTTTTCTGTCGTATACTAGTGATGACGAAAAAAGAGTCGGGTGGATGTGGATGTTACTCATAAATTTCTTGACAATCATAAAACTTCCACTTCCAGAGTAAACTCTCGTAAACAGTACTGAATGAATTCAACTAGTCAGTTAGAAGCCAATAGTTAGATTTTTCAAGGGCCCATAAAATGATATGGAGCCACGAGTTAGGCGATTTTATCGTCCGGAAATATTTGATGTTCGAAAGAATTACTCACCATGCCAAAACCAATATGTCAAATTCGAAATGAATTATTCCAAAGTGACCTACATTCACTAATAATCAGGAAGGCACATTGGAAAATCTTCAGTTCTAGTTCGAATATTAACTGAATGATACTTCAACTGCTATGGTGATATTCAGGGTTTTTCAGGCAGAGTACAAAAAAATTTGAGTTGCATTTTTCAAAACATATGGACATTTCAACCTCCTGCTGATACGAATCTCAAATTTTGATTATATTTCTTTTGTGTTATGAGATGTTGGATAATGTGTCCATGAACTCTTGCTTGAAATGTGAAGCCGAATGTTACAGCATGAAAAAAAAAACATAACTCCTTTCCTAGTTTAATATCCAAAATAACCATTTCGCCCAACTCTGACTGACTGTACTGAGAAACAATATGTACTACGCTAATTTGACAAGTGATATAAAAATTTGGCGCTTTCAAGAGGATTCCATAATGTTATGATACTTGCTATAATATTTCTTGAGTTGTACACAATTTCTTGATATTGAAACGAAGACTTAGCTGAAGTTCTACTGTTTTCATAACAAAAGTCGAAGTGATGAATATAATGGAAATCAATCAAGCAGAGACAGGATTTTATGAGGTGAATTAACTCGAGAATAGTTACTCACTCAAGATAACTAAAATAATTCATCGAATGCAAACAAATCCATCAACAGAATGATGGATCATAAATTCAAATTGGAAATTCAATTGTATTAATTATAAACACTATTTTGATTATTCGTTATTTATGAAATTCAAGAAATAATTGATTCATATGATTATAATGTTAAGAAGTCGGTTTATTCGGTGATTATTGTCCACCATGCAAATAGTCGCTAATGAAGCCTGTACAGTGGTTCAGTCTGATTGATCACTAATTGAAATTAAATGAAAGATATCAATAAAATTTAGGATTCGAGGCTTCAAGAACAGATATACGGTTCGAATTTATTATGAATTTGAGCATGAAAAGCAAGCACTACACATGATCAGTAGGATAACTTCATGAGATGGAAGAATGGAAACTTTATTTGAATGCTATTCCTTTCCTTACTTTTTCATATTCCGCATTGATCGTTAATTCAACAAATCCACAAATCAATTCAGTGGAATGATACTTGTTGCTCCCCACCACACAACTCTGAAACCCATCTCACTGACAATAATTGATCAATTAAAAATTCCACAAGCAGAAAAAACTTTCGTCACCGTTTTCATCATCCCAAATTTGCGAATCTACCATCAAGCAAGCGCGAAGTTTATTCAGATATACCCGTTTCTGTTCACAAACCCAGAAACATATTTGAAGTGGGGCAGTAAAGCGGAGCGAAATACGCACTTGAAGAAGAAAATACCAAACTCGCCTGCCATCCCGCATAGCTGGCATAATGGGGGCATCACGGTATTTACTCATTACCACACTCACCTGCACTCCTATCCAGTGCCGGCCGGTTCTAACGGATGCTGTAGCACCAAGTTGTCCCACAATTTTTTTGTAGCACGATATTATTGTTGTATCGTATCTCACGTGAACAAAGGTATGATAAAAATTCTCTCTACCAAATAATCATCATAAATTGAGATTGGATATGACAATCTTTGAAATATTTGTTCGAATTATATTCTCAATGAAGCTTCTATCTGTCTATTCTAATCTTTTTTGTTGGTGAATTCTTATATTTCTATCATTGTTGATGATGTCAAATTACATTCTAATTTGGATCGAGTACTATAGATTTCATTTTACGGTTATTGGAATTGAATGAATAATGATTCATTATCATTATTTCAAGGAATTCTTCTGATTTTTGCTTACTGCGTTGTTTCGCTCACCAATGGTATACTTAGTTACACATATCAAGCAAGAACTTCTAAAAACTGACTCGAATCTCTTTGGTTGTACGACAACAAAAGCGGAATTTTTGGGTTTCCAATGAACCTATCGCTTGTCATGATTTCCTACGACTTTAATACCGAACCTCTAAGGGTTCACGAACTACATTTCGAGTGGTTCTTATCTTGAATATAGATCTATGAGAAGACGTTTGAGGAATGTGAAATCCTCATGTACTACTTCATCTTTCAATAACAATTACTGATCAACATATTATTAATGTAGAAAAATCAACCCAATGAAAAATATTATCTTGCATATATTTATTTTACTCTTTGATCTTATGCGAATCCATTTAGTTTGTTGAGCTCTCATTTATTTTCAAGGTAACTGTGAATTGGGAAATAATTCATGTAATATACAAGTGAACATATTAGTGAATGAATAATACAATAAAAAAACATCACAATGTTAGTTGATTGACCAATATTGAATCATTGATTAAACGTTATTTTTCTGAATAAAAAACTCAACAGGAATGTAAAATAAAAAAAAACTCGAAAAACAGGTGTGTCATAAACAATCTGTCAGAAACCCCATGTTCGCTTAGCTTTTTTAGACATTTACGATATAATGCTTCCTCTGTTCAAAAATGAATTTTTCTACATTGAAAGACAACTCCTGCTCTGAAGCACCTTGCGACAAATCTCCTTAATCCAGCACTGCACTCCTCTGGATATTAAATCGGATGCCTTGTCGTGTGAATTTTCCAAGCAAGTAGAAAGAGAACGGAAAACAATTAGTCGGGCGGAGAATTCCATCTGGATGGTGGTCTTTATAGGACTGAATTATTGACTTGGATCACGTCCTGTTTATCGATAGATGACCAACGGAAATATTTTCATTGGTGAGCTCTGAGAAATTTGTAGAATCTCTCCAAGAGAATTATTCGAATCGAAAAATTCAATAGGGAATTCCGGTAGTGTTCAGCTTTCTATAAACATAAATCGACCATTTGAGGTGAAACATCAATAATGAAAAAAGGAAGGGAAAAACGATATTGCAACATTATAAATGAGCTACATATTGTTACGTGTCTCACACTTTTTTCAATATTTTCAAATAGTCAGCATATAAAAGTATCTCAGAATGCCGAAGACAGTAGTGGGGATCAGGTTGGTTATTCAGACTGAACATGCAGAAGTGTTAACCCGTTTACATCACATGAACTCCTCGTACACAGGACGGAGAGTGAATTGGAGCGAGCCGCTCAGGATGAAATTTATAACTGAATATTAAGGATGTTGGTAATAGGCGTAGCAGCTTAATAAGCAGAAGAGGTCGGAAATGATAGCCTGTAGGGCTCTAATTATTTCTCGGCGCTGTTGCTCTTCGCAGCAAATCGTTCCCACTGTAAGATTCATCAAAAACTAATTTCATTCTCACAATAGGAAAATTCCGTTTCCACGAAGCATCGTCACGAAATTTTGATTGTACAAATAGCTCTTGAAGAGCAATGATCATTTGTGAATACAAAATATCATTTTGTCTCTTTGCACCTCGGAATGTTTGAATGACAGCACATTTTTTGTAGCATATTTTCCAATTTTTGTGTTCATTATACCGCATAATGAATGAAAATGTGTTTGAAATTGAAAAAGTATAATCCGAGAAATTTTTAGACTCGGATAATTGAGTGAGAGAAAAATTGAGATATTATGATAGCAGAATTCTCATATTCAGATATTTTGCACTAGGAATAGAATATCGATATATGGTTCTCACTACATCATTTTGGAATTATTTCACTACCATTTCACGAGAGAAAAGTTGTAGTATTGAAAAATTTCGCAATTTTTTGTTATCATATCGAAACATGCCCTCTAGTGATATCACTTGAAATCAAACATATCACAAATGGGATGTATTCAATCAATGAATGCTATTTCTAACAAGACCAAATTTGTGGAAATCGGTAGAGTTGATCACGAGTTACAGCTATTCATTTGAAACATCTCTGAGCTATTCCCCACTACTTGTATGACAAATCTACTCTAATGAAGGTCAACTTTGAAATGTATGAATGTATTTAGTGAGTTTACATGGTATATATCGGTGAAAAATCACTTCGAAATGTCAGATGACGATATCACCCCCTGACAGCCATTGTGAAATCATGACAATAATTTTCATGGTTTTCTCTTGTCCACTTGGACAGTGAAAATTTTCAACGCAAGTCTCAACGACGAATAGTTTCTGAGATACAGCATTCACCATTCTTATCTTGCCAACCGGTACAGCTTTCTTATGCGAGAGCCTTTTCTGTTAATCATCCATAGTGGTCGATAGGTAACCTCACCTTCAAGAAAAATTAATACTCCACGATGAAAAAGTTCAGCACTCTGTTATTAACGAATTCTCTCGAGCAGACAGCCATCGACTGTCAGGATATTTTGAATAATTCAGCAATCAACCACCAAGCCAAAGTCTCAGGAAATAAAACCGCTGTTAATCAAGCGATATTACTTCATCGATTTCCAGTGAATTAGTGAATTTCTCCTACTCGTTATGGCAGTTTTCTTTTTCCTGTTGGAGTTAACAAGTGAGCGCCCATTGGAAGATGTACCCGAGCCCTTATCGAATTGTCTCTCCTTGATTATTTCGTCGGTCTGATCTTTATCAGCTCTGGCAATTCGATTTTCTCTTTGTGGATCTCTTCGACAAAGAAGAGCAGGTAGGTGTCATCAAAGAATTATATAGAGACTGTCTCGGATATTTTACGGCACTTCTCGCGTTGCTAACAAGCTGATCAAAAACATCGGAAAGACGTGAAGTGACGATATAATGAAGCAATTAGATGGACTCACTTCAGATAATAATTTGGATGATGAAAGTGATCATTTTTTATTGAAAAAGTTGTTTCACCGAGGAGATGCATTAAATGAATGATTTTCATAAGGAGAACTCATCAACAGTTCTAAATTCCAGAAACTGATGTCGAAATTAAGTAAAAATTCATCTGTTGAACCATGAACAATGAAAAAACATCACTTTGAAGTGTCTCACTCCACAACTGAACAAAGAATGTATTTTCCAGATAACATAACCTCAGTTCACGATGAATCTGATAAAATATGATTGTGTATGCATTATATGTACAGTATCAGGCAGAATATGTGGTGATAATTGGAACTGGCTCGTCTAAATTTCAATAGCTTGTTGCATCTGGACAATTATCTCAGGAAACGGAAGCCCTAATGGGAACCGCAACTCCTTCATGATGTTCCGGTAAATTCTGGTGTTTACTGCGTAATTATGCATTAGCCGGAATGTGAACGTCTCTTGACAGCTGAAACTATACCTATCTCGTACAGTTTGTTTATTATGATAAGTTATGCTATGAATTCGTTTTCAATGAAAAAAATATTGGATAGTGCTTTAGAACTTCATTCTGACAGATAACTAACATGTTATTCCTTCATTGTCATCATTATTCATGTTGCATGGGTGTGAAAGTACTACGACAGAAAATAATTACTCGAAATGTGGTTTTGATGGATTTATTCATCATTTATGGTCAATGTAACAGGAATAGGAAAGTATGTTGATTTACCTCGAATGAATTTAAGAAGATTCATTAGATTGAAGAAAAATTTTGAAATGCTTGAATCACCATGAAAAGCTGAAAGTATCAAAGTCTAATATGTGTATTAATAAACCTAGAAAGATTTAAAAAACATTTCATAATTTCTCTTCAATCTATTGAGTCTTCTCGAATTCATTCGAGGTAAATCAGCATACTTTTCATTAATCTCGCTGTTCTACTGATATTCTTGTTACATTGACCATAAATGACCATATTCGTACTATGCACTACAAGTGGAAATGTATGCATTAATTCATTCTTCATTCAAGATTCAATGTATTCTGAAACATCAAATAAAATTTCACATTATGCGGGATGTAAATGAAACTCGAATTATATAATACAAATTCTCATACTTTCATTTGATTTTGTACTCTCGTGTTGTGAGTTCATGTGATAGCCTCCGACTTCAACTGATGATTGCTTCTGTCATATAACGTGAGACAGTTACAAACAAAGGTTATTTCTCTTTTTTGTGTTATAATCATGCAAGTACAGGATTTTATAGTCTGAATCAAACAGGATTTGTACGAATCGTTCTCAATTTTGTCGGAATAATTTCGTTAAACAACTCCTTGAATCATGTTATAACTGATATCACTAGTATTGACTGATGAGATGCTGACATGGATTCAATTCTAATTCGTCAAATATACACTGTGTCCAAGATAAGGATGTCTATCATAGAGATCTCGTAAACCATAAGAAATGCGGAGATGGTTAAATTGAGAAAAAGTTGCGCATTTCCAAGTCTAACAATATGCCGTTCAGAAAGTTTTGAAATTCCAATTAGTTTTAAAGATATGAATGAAAAAACGAAATTTGCCGACTTCGTTTCAATTTTTTTTTGACGTTATTTGATGAGATATAAGAAAACAAAAGACACTTTATCATTGCCATTTTTCAATCCCAACAAAACAGCGTTAAGAGATTTTCCGTACGACGTTTCATTTCGGAGAAACCACCATCAACTTTATTTCTTATATGGCCCATGGAAAAAAATACCCTGTATTGAATAGCATTTTTCATTACTAATACAACGATGTATAATACGAAATGATTCTGCAATATTTGAAATGGAAAAAATGGTTTTTATTAAAGTTCGAACGTTTTGGTGTAGTATGCGGTGAAATGATGACCCTGAGTATGGCATATCTTCGGAACTAATTGGAATTTCAAAACTTTCTGAACGGCACATTGTTAGACTTGGTAATGCGCAACTTTTCTCTGATTCAACTATCTCCGTATCTCTTATGGTTTCGGATATCCCCATGATAGACATCCTTATCTTGGACACAGTGTATAACATAATTCATTAACTTATTTGACAACGTGGTCTACCAAATGAAGGCACAGTTGATTCGATCCCAGATTGCATTATTGATGTAGATTTTAATGAACACTAAGTATAACATAACTGGAATTACTTCATTCCACTTCTTTGATGACAAATCTCAAGAGGAGTTCTGAAGCTAAAACTATCTGAATACGACCTAAGTCTTTTCAAACTATTTGAAATATAACTCGATTCATAGTGAAAAAAAAAACACTTATTCAAGACATGCATAATTATAAGTATACAAACTACACTGGAACACTCAATGTAGCGTTTCTAAACTGGATTGTGTTTATTTGTGCTATTCGTGAAATAATTCTTGAACCAATTTTTGGAGTTCACTCATCACTAAGCTCAAACATTCAACATAAATCAACAGGAGAATCATTGAATGGTTTCTTCGGAAGTACAGTTTTCGAGATTCTGGAGTGCTTATTTTGAATTGAATATTATCACCAATTCATATCAAATATTAGAATAATAATTTCCTTTATCCCTTCACGAAATTTAAATCGTCTTCGTTTATTAAATATTGAAATCAGATGGTATTCAGAATAGAATTACATCAATCGAAAATCATAGAAAATATCAATGAACGAGAAAAAAGTATGTTGAGGAAAATAAATCATCGATAAGAAAGGAATACATTTTTCAATATGATGATTCATCATCATTGTCCTTCAACTGCAAAACCATTTTCTTCCGAATATTCTATTTAATTTCGAAGAATCAGGGAAATTCAGTGTCCAAATACCGGTCTGGCTCATGCAATTATATTCATTGAAACTCCCATGCCTAATGAGAATATCTCAGAGATGTTCTAGTAGCGAAATTTCCATCCAATCTCCATATTTTCAGTCCCTTCAATGCACCTGAGAAATTGTCCGGAAGTTTCGCTGAAATCTTGGATGAAAATTTGTCCTGGCTCTATTCGAATGGACGTCGAATTATTTCAGGATTATAAGAGTTATTCTGAATATCGAGAAATATATCGGCGATCCATGTCCAAAGATATTCCAGAGCCGGGTATCACCCGAATTCGAATAAATGTTATTTTCATTCAGTGTTTTCGGTCGAGAGGAATAATTCAAATGAACTCAACAGCTCTTACCGCTTGATGTGAATAAATCATGTGATAATTCCTAGTAATTTAAAACTTTGGGACATGCACTCACGGTATAGTTAATTAATTCATTTGACCAAATAGGGATCACTAGATAAATCATTAAGTATTAGGTGCGCAACTAAGTTCTCGCTGAATTTTCGATAAATATGTAATTTTATTATAAAAAAATTGTTACAAATGAATCATTCAAAGTATTGCCCATCGCTAGACACAACTTTTTCCCATCTTTCTGGCAGAGCTCGAATACCTTGCCGCCAGAAGTGTTCGTTTTTTGAGGCTATCCACGAATCAAGCCATTTTCTGATGTCTTCATATGAGTGGAACTGTTGATCAGCCAGGCCATGTGCCATTGAACGGAACAAGTAAGAATCGGACGGCGCAATATCTGGGGAATATGGCGGGTGGGTTAGGACTTTCCATTTGAGTGTGCCCAAGTAGGTTTAAACAGGCTTGGCAACGTGAGGCCGAGCGTTGTCATGCAGTAAAATCACTTTTTCGTGCCTTTGCTCGTATTGTGGCCGTTTTTCGCGCAGTGCTCGGCTCAATCGCATCAATTGAGTTCGATACCGTTCCCCAGTGATGCGCTTGAGCTGCCGTTTTTTTCGAATGGAAGAAGAAAATCAACACTTCCCGCAAATGACGATTGTTTGGCACAAAATTAAACATTTTTACTCAACCAAAAGTATATAATGCGAAAACAAAATCACTTATGTGTCGTGATGATTTGTTTACCATATGTCTAAGCTTGGTTCATGACGTTTTGGATACGTCAAAATCGACCAGCTTTTACTGCTAGAGCCATCTACTGACAAACAGCGAGAACTTAGTTGCGCACCTAATAATAATAACAATTATCATAATACTGATGATTAATATACTTTTTTGTTGGAAATGTATTTATATTAATGAATAGGTTGAAAGTATATGTCAGGTGTATGAAGCATCAGAAGATCGAAAGTACCAACATCGATATTTCGCTTAGGTGATTGATAATTTTGAAGATAAATGAATATATTATTCCGACTTTCACATCCTTTATTTCCTACTCTCAAATCCAATATTTCTGTAATCAATCATAGCTTTTCAATAACTCTAATGTTTCATATTTTCTGAAGAATTAAAAAATCAAGAAACGATTCACAAGAGAAATGAAAGAGTTGATATTGGACTATGCTATATGATACACTTAGTATGAAAATAATCGTTCAACAGCAAGTCGAGCTCTAATACCATTCGAAAGGGGGAATTATCCTGGGAAAATTCAAAAATTGCGAATATCATCATGTTTCTGAAATAAACAACGAATGTATCATCAATTCCGAATCCACATCCTACATTGGGAATCGAAATATTAATTTCTGTTCAAAACTTTTCGAAATCTGCTGGAATATACGGCACTGTTCATCTCTTAACGTTTGTGGAAGTTAATTCATGATATTCCACTGGAGTGTGAAAAAATCGAGGATTTAGCCAAAGAAGGAAATGGAACTGGCAAGGATCATAAAATTCTCGAACTTTCAACATAAATCAAATCCAACTTCCACTGCAGCAGCTTATTCCGCGTATACGAATACCTTGGTTCAATTAATTCAATTTAAACACAATAATACGGATTAGAAAGAAATTAATTTCATGGACTTTATTCTCGGAATTTTATCCACAGAATGGATGAAAGTACCTACAGTATGATCAAGAACCAATAGAACAAAACTATGTTTCATTTTCTTCCGAATTAAAAAAGTTGAGGCGAAAGAATATTCTCCTTCAAGTTTCTCTTATCCAATTATACATATATGTCATTGGATGATGATGAAACAATGACATCTGAAACTGTTGAGAAATAGTTTCATACATGTCAGCTGAAAATAAAAAGTACTGCTCTTGAAATATCAGTTATTTTGTTGTTTTCGAATATTTACTGAACAGCAAATTGATATGACGAGTTGATTAGAAAAATAGGATTCGCATATTAGTCTTTTTTAGTATTTGTTGGCCAGATCTCTCACAAGCCCTACTTTTTTTTAATTATTCACATTGTACACTGATGATCTTGCAGACTTTTATTTGTACCAAACCTCCCTACCCAGCAAACATGAATGAGCGGTAAACAGACGGACCGTTGCCGTTAACAGCGGAAAATCATCGTCAGCGGCATACTGACATCGGCAAAATGTTAGAATGACATCAGTCCTGCCGCTTCGGCTGGACGTTCGCATTTTTATGTCGGATGTCCGTAATTTTGCCAGAAATTACCCGTTAAAAAATTTCTGACAATCGCGCCGATGTAGTTTTGACGCTGAGAACCACCACAGAATTAAATACGTGGTGATATCTATTGGTATTACTGACAGTCATCACATTGGTATCACTGCTGTTGTGTGGTTATGTTAAGGATTTAGAAACAACAAAAATATTCGTTTTCTTATATTCTTTGTGAAATTGTTTTCATGCATTCTTCTTGGAGCTGACTTAGCAGATGATGGCCGATAAGTGAGTACCATTTTCCGTTCTTAATGATAATATAATATCATATAATCTCGTGTAACATGTAATCCACTAGAAGCACTCGTCAGAAAAACCATGTTGCAAGAAATATGGTCAATAGAGACTGAGGTCCCTTTAAACAATATTTCCAGTAGAAATCATAATGATATTGATGTCAATAATGTACCTGGCCCCAGTATTGCAAAACGACCTAGAAATGAAAGATTTTGAAGACCATCAATCCATGAAAATTGATTATGATGTTAAATGTTTGAAAAATGAGTTGACTGTTGAAAAAGATGCTTTCTTGAACAATCTCAGTGAATCTGATGATAATATAATACATCATAGCTTAGATGAAACTGGAAGTGATTCTGAACCTGAATTGCTAACAATAATTGTTGTGATACATCAACATTTCTTAGAAAATGGACACTAAGAAAACGATATAATAAATACAGCTGTTTCACAGCTACTTAAATGGCTGAACACCCAACCCAACTTGTCAAATATCCCTCTCAATGCTAGAACATTGTTGAAAACCTTATCTGAAAACTGCTTGAGACAAATGGGCGATGGAAGCTTTTATTATTTTGGTAATACCAATATAAATGTACTACTTTTAATCTAGATCTCAATATAAATGGCCTTTCAATACATTAAAGCACTGAGATTTCTTTTTTAGCTACTGGCCAGTAGAGTTCAATCGGAAACCAAGAACAAGAATTTTCTATCACTTTGAATACTTTCGAATATGTTTCAGATATCTTGATTTCACAAATATTTCAAATATGGTGTAATATTTTGTAAGAGATGTTTTCCTCTCAATATTCCATTGTTTGTTTTTTTTTCAGAATTGCTCACAGAAATTCTGAGGCAATTGAAGATAATTAAAGAGGATTCCAGTTATCTGATTGAATTGTACATATATTGATGATACTAAGAAACAAGTATCTTCTGGGAAGGCAGCCAGAATTTATAGTTTTGAAGAGTTATCCATATTGAATGATGATTTGTCAAATAAAACTGAATTTACCGAATGGGTATGTTGTCTCAAATTATAATATTATCATTTTTTGAAATACTAATTAGTTGAAATTAATTACAGTGTTGTAAGCTGCAATATATTGGGAGAAAAATGAAAATGAACTTTTATAAAAAATGACTTGGCAAGGAAATCAAACTGGACAGGGAGGAATGAGAAGACAGGTTTTAAAGATTTAAAAAATGTGATTCAATTATTACATGGTAAGTTGCTTTGAGGCTTAGTATTTCTTTATATGTATATAATATTTTTACCTTGAAAATGTTTCCAATAATTTGGACCTAACAGCCGTTATTATTTTTACATTTCATATTTATTTTTACTTTTTCTGTGTAGCTGCTGCCCAAAGGATATATATTTTTTGTTTATTTTCTAATATCATTGTGATGTTTTTTTCTCATTAGATTATTTTATATTTTACTCGTTGTATTTTATTGAGATACCTAAAACCTCTAGTTGAACTATGGTGTAAAGCCATCATCCCACCTCAATCTGTAAGATGCAATACCAATGCATCGGAACTTCAAATACCCGCTAAAGTGCCGCTATCTAGACAGGGCGGCTGATAGTCTGGTGGCCTACTAGCGGCCGCCGGGACGCGGGCTAGCCGGGCCGACGGCGTATCACGATTAAGGGCCGCTGATGTCGGCATCGGCAGTTTTTAAAGTACCTCAAGCGGCCCGTATTTACTATGTTTGCTGGGTAGTAGCCGTCAGATTATTGACCCTTTTCCCACAGGGTTGAAGCTACGGAAGTGGAGAAAGCTTGAAGTGATCGAGCATTTTTTCATCTTGTAATGGAATTCGAGAAATTCGTCTGAAATGTTTCATTGGCAAACCCTGTATATTTTGAATTTGAAAAATACATCGGGAATAACTCTCAATTTTGACAGATATATTATCGATATAGACTCAATGTGTCAATAATCCATAAAAAAAACTTTTATGGTTATATAATCAACTCAAGAGATACTGAGCAACTCTGTCTCGGTTGGCTATGCGAGGTGGTTTTTCTTCCAGATATGGAGATATCACCCAATTACACTCACTCAAAGCATTATCAATACGAAAGTAATCAAAATTCATCGAAGATGAAGTTCAATAAGGAAATATATAACCGAATCAGCTTATTTAATAATGAGTTTGAATGATAGAAAAGAAGAGATAGATTTACACTTTGACCAACCTACAAGAACGAGAAGAAGAATATGTTGAGTCAATGTATTCTACAAGATGAACCACATTAAGAAATTTGCGATAAACGATCGAGAGAATGAAGTTCCTGATATCTGAATTTGTATTGAGACATTTTCATCTCATGGAGATGATATTTGTATTTGATAATATTGAAATTGTATAAAAAAGACTATCAATCAGAGTCAATCAATAGAATTTTTTGTTAATTCAACAACGGTACATTTCGAGAATCAATTCATCGAGTTTATTGATAATAGTTTATCCTGACAAATAAACGTTAAACAATGAAGTTTATCGAGCATCGGACGCAATATGTTGATTCGTGAATATTCACTCGATGGCCTGTGTGAATTCGAATTACGAACATAATCGAACAGAATCTCAATGTTGTTCAAACATTTTGAGCACAGCAGACTACTCTGTATACAGTACTACTGACAACGAGTATAGAATAAACATAATTTCATATCTGGGCATGATCCTCTATTCTAGACCTTCCACTATGGGTTCTAGATAATTTACACGCACACGATACTACGGTTTCGGTTCGGTGTTACTGAAATTGTATTCCTTCGACTTTTATTTGCTTTAAATGAACATGTTTGCCAAGCTGGAATTGCTTCGGATCGCTATGTGTGTATCCTAGTTCAACATTTGCTTTTTTATTATTTCCGCATACGAGATTTTACAATTACTTCATTGACGTGGAAAACTATTGTTGAGATTGGAACCCCACGTGATATCTCCCACAGGCTATTAATAACATTGTGAAATTCAAAAATTTATATGGAATACTACAGTACGACACCGAAATGTATTGCAGATATAATGAACTAAAATTCATATCACATATGTCGATAAGTTCTTTCCACCGAGACATTCAAGTCTGAAATCATTGAAGTTTCACAATTATGGGTATTATAGCAATAAATATTTGACTCATACCGAGAAAGACTCTTTGTGCTATGAATTTGATGGAATCATGTACATCGATCATATCAGATGAGAACAGTGCCTCTAGAAGTCTCCACACTGAAACCTTCACAGATTTATTTTGGACTTCCTTTCATTACATTCCATGTC
Source organism: Plagiodera versicolora (assembly GCA_037013635.1). Classification (NCBI taxonomy): domain Eukaryota; kingdom Metazoa; phylum Arthropoda; class Insecta; order Coleoptera; family Chrysomelidae; genus Plagiodera; species Plagiodera versicolora. Next base: position 7,242,332 of record CM072990.1, read on the forward strand.
CAAGGAGTCTCTTCATAACCATCTCCGTAGGCCAGACCTTGAGTCCTTCATGTATCGCAGAAATTGCGATTTCTCTTTTTCCAGCCTTGTGACCTCTGCAATAAGACCGAATGTCTGCTGAGGTTTCCTCGTCTTTCTAACACAATCTACAAGTATTTGTGTCTGATATTGTTCATGGATATTCTCCTCAGTGCTTTCGCTAAGCCTTTTGAAGGTTCTGGAACTCGTACTCCTAGGGCTAGTGTGTTAACCTCTTCGTTGTTCTTGTAACCTATGTGGCCTGGTACCAAGGCTAGAGATAGATTATTTTGACTGCCCGGAGAAATTTTAAGCAACTCCTGAAAAGTTTGGAGCTTAATTGGCTGGAGCTGATTGCTTTGATCATTGTCTGAAGATTTCTTGAAAATGGCGAGAGATGATGTTTTAAAAATTTAGCAATGGTGCTAAGGATATATTATACTTTCATGGATATAGCGCGAATCCACCATAATCTCGATTTTTCGAATAGGATGCAATTTTATTTATTCCGCAGTGAATTTCATTGTAATTTCTCCTAGAATTCACAGTATTTTGGATTTCTGTCTCTGATGACAAAATTATACGACATTATCGTGATTTTTTGTTCATTCAGAGAAAATCATCCTCCTGCATCCATTATAGTATTGTTGCATATAGTCAAATGAACTGGAATCTTATTGTTAGACAATAAATATATGATATACAATGATCTTTTCTCCACATAATCATGGTTGAAGGAAGCGCCATACTCGAACTATCATCAGAGAAATTAGAAGCTCGAGATCAAAGTGAGTCATGTATGACTCCTGAAGTCATCCTATACTCTTATTGTCCTTAAAATATATGGAAGTACAATTTGTTGATCTGAAACTCTTCTAAACGTACCTCAAAGAATGACTGATGTCTGAGAATTAATATTTAATGATAGAGGCCATAGATCATAGTGTTCCACTAGGAATTCTTTTTCTTTCGATAATATGAATCTTATACATGAATGACAATTTGGAAAAATATCAAACTGAATTTTCGTGAATGAACTGTGAATCTTAAAAAATATGCTACCAGTCACCAGAATCATTTATGGTATGAGAGGGGATATCTCCAATCACTGGTGAAATTTTAGGTACTCAGGTATATTTTTCTTCCTCCTTTTCATCAAGTTGTACCTTGGTTGTCAGTGAAGGATTTACACTAACAATGATCAACGAATAAACAGAAACGATACAAACGAAAACGCAATGCTCAAAAACAGCGTTGAATCAAAGAAAATATTGAATTCACGAATTGACTTTTATATCGTAAACGTTATAATTTCTGTAAATGCTCACGTTCTTTGATCCTGTCAACTCTTTTCACTTTCACATAAAGGCAATACAAATTGCCCTAGTCTTCCACGAAATACACTTCGATTTAGTTGTACTCACGTGTGATTTAATATACATTCTTTTTCTGAATGAATGATTATTCGATAGTTCAAGCCGGTGAGCAAGAAAGCTATGCTACTCGAAAGTATCCTTTTCGCTTCCATCTTTGGAACGATTATACATAAACAAGTGGAAATTGTAAACTTCCCTACGTGTGATGATATTTGACAAAATCGGCAAAGATGACGTCACAATGTAATTGTTACCAATAATTTCAAATGGAACCCTACGGCAAGTGGAACCTTTTTCAAAAGTTCTAGAACCGTTAATCCTTGGAATTTTGGAAGATGATCCTACTTCTCCACATCATTACGGCGCAGTAGGACAGTATTTAGATGAAGAGTATCGTGGTACCTTAAATCGAAGGTTTATGCCACTGAACCTGACAATATTGACCTTTTGAAACAACGTATTGTTGCAGAATGTGAGGTTGTTTCAGCAGACACATACAAGTTCAAGAAGAGTTCAAAAGGATATTTGAGCAATTTCTTTAAATATATTTCATCTGTTAATGATACCATACTGATTGAAATTGAAATTTTCATGTTTACTAATAAGCCATCAAAATTGTCATATACACAAGAAAAATTATTATCATTGAACACTTATTCTGCAAACCTTCTGAAAGAAGTGACGCTAGTCTTTACTTCTGATATTATTGGTCACGATGGCTTTGTGACGTCACCTTTGCCGATTCTGTCATTTACCATCACCAGTTGGGAAGTTTACATTCTATAATATTCGGTTTCCAAATTTCAAGGATAACAAACGAATATCAAAAATGTTGTGAAACGAAACTACTAATAATTGTTAAATGAGAGAATATCGAAAAACGCCCATTAGAGGCCTGATATTTCAGGATCCCTTGCATTCTATATGTATCGAAACAACAATCTCCCGTCGGGAAAACGTTTCGCACTTTGTAACAACGGATCAGCGCCAAGGGAGAGCGAGTGGAAACTTGCTTCGCGTGCAAAATAGACTACAAAACACCGTCGGGCGGGTCTATAGGCACCTACTAAAAGCTTTGTGATTTAGCAATCTGCGTCGAGAGAGTATTAGGCTGTTACCAATATTTACACAAAGGACCAAGTGAACCCGAAGGCTCTAACACGTTTTTTTCTACTACTCTAATGTTTCCTATACACGTGCATGTTATCCGGGATGACAAGATTTATGATACTAAAGTTAGCGGTCGGGTAGTTTGAGTGCCTTCTCCGCTAAATTATCACACTGGTAGGGACATTATCTTTTTTTATCAATTCGATTGCACGAAAGAAATGCCTATGAAGTTAATGGAGATTGAATGAATATTGGAAAGTTACATGAACGTATTGGCATCTGAGCAAGCACAAGTTCTTGAGTTTTACGTTATTCAACGATTGTTGAAGAAGGAACGTACGCCAACTCACATCTAACTAATGAGGATGACGATTGAGTAGATTGGAAACTTTAGCGTATTTGTTGTGTTTGAAAAAGATTGTATTGATGGACCTAGTCATGTGATCATATTTGTTCTATGACTTATTTCACGTGTTTATAGGAATGCTTGTGATTGTAAACTGAGGTGAATTCACTTAAGTTCTCTTCACTACTAACATTGTATGTATTTTCCCGTCTATATATCCATATACATGGAAATTGAATGAAATAAAATGAAATAGACAGCAAAATCCGGTCGATGATCTGATAAGAGAGTGTCTAATCTAAATAATAATTATACCTATAACTGGGCATAGATGCATAATTTGATGATCATCACTAAAATCTCATCAAATCACCAATCTCTCCAAAGCACTTCTGTACTCGAAAGATCTCTTCCATTTTAGTCTCACAGTCTTAGTCTCATGAATATTTACTTTTCAATTGAACAATTATAGTAATTTGGCAATAGATATTGATAATCGAGACCAAAAACAAACACTACATGAAACATAATGGAAATTGAGATATTGAATTAGCTTACTATTTCAACACAATCAGTGACACGTCATGAAAAAACAATATTTTTTTCTTCAAATCATTGAATTGGCCATGATGAATGCTACTACAAGAACAGAGATGATTTTGATTGTTTTGAAAATGCAGGATGTTCGAGATCGCGAATCAGAATCAATTTGTGAAAAAATCCGAAATCGTAGACATAAAACAGAAATCCTATATTGTCATCGTTCAGAATCTGAATTATTGAAACACAATGAAAATCCCATCGAAGTTTCAATCAAAATCTGCACAGCAAATAGTTCATTCAATAGTAAAATAAATATGTTGCGAATGCAGGAAACATCTACATTTTCGGAAAACCCTAAAAGATACAGCGAATTTCATCGAAGCTAGACCATCTCGTTCCACCCCAGTCTCCAAACATTATACTGACGTTTGCCGATAAGTAATTTCATTTTGCCGACCCTGTTTTGATTTGATAATATATAGTGGAAGTTCAAAGGGCCCAAATCCCGACGTTCCACATAGAACAGGCTCTGTGGAATCCGCTCACTCCACTGCATTTCATCCATAACCTACTCGATTTTCGCTTGGCTTCTTTCATTCGGTACATGCTTTGTGAGGCTCATGATCATGATGAACAATCAGAAGAGCTGGGATATTTGACTCGGGTAAAGACCGGTCTCGAGAATCTTCAGATTGAATTTTAAACCTTGTTATAGTATAGGACACGATTGAAATTCAGTTTTCTTTGTCCTTGTCATACCTCTTTGAACATTATTGCAATAATCTTGTAGTGTTTGAAAGAATTCATCTTCCATATATGAAAATTGAGATAACATCATTCGAATAGTTTGAAGAAGGGGGAACGGACGACTTTATACTTAGAGATTCATCAAGTCGAGTAGCTTGATATTTTAAGAAACTACTTGACTTGACTTGAAAATCAAGCTCGTGACAATTTATATACTTGACTTGATTTGAGATATCCATTACTTGACTTGAAATCAAGCTTCATGATATTACTTGATCTTGATACGGACGTGTCGAAAGCTCGCGCGTGCTCAGACTTAATACGGGGGTTACCCGACTTCCCAGGTGACTGAATCAATTTCAAAATAGTCTATATTTTGGATTCTTTTATATAATAAATTTCATAAACAGAAGTTTTTTCCGCAACTTCCATCCTCATTTCATCATTTACTGAAACACAATGAAACTGATGAATACATACTCGAACTTGACGTGATATCAAAAACTACAACTCGACTTGAGCTTGACTTGATTTCAAGTCGAGTAGTTTGAATATCAAGTCAAGCCGTGAATCTCTAGTTATACATGGTCGTAACTCTTACTATGAGGGCAGTTGTCAGGATCGCCATAACGATGATTTCAAATGAAATTGTATAAGATAGTGGGCATGTTTCATCCGATGATTGACTGCCTCTTTAATCTCCCTGTCGTATTGTGAATGGTCTAGGGACGACTGAAGAGTCAGTCGGGTGGAGTCAGTGGAAGAGAAGCAATTTCGGAGAAGAGAAGTGTGTCTCTCTTGACTATATGGTATTTTAATACACTCATACGTGCCTTACTGCTCTCATAGGTTTCTTCCTTTCTACCCAACGAATTATTTCAGACACTGTATGGTTCATTGATTTGAATTGGGCTCATGTGAGTTCTGTATAGTGGAATGTGCTTCAGAGTTGTCATTTGAATTTATTTTGAGAAATGATATCGCATGAAATGTGTGCAATACATCTTCAGCGAATTAATCGAACTGTAACGGTTTGTTGAAACTTTGTGAAATAACATCCAGATGCGCTGTTCGCACGCTCCTATGTTCCTATTCTGATAAGATTCTGAAAATCCAGGATGATATATGAATCAATTCGAATAAATGATATGCAATATTGTTGACTGCATAACATTTCCACCACCAAGGTTTATATGAACTTTTCAAAAGCGTACCCTATATATTATTGCATTGAATTCTAGAGTTCTGTATTTTACATCTGTGGAAATATACACTTGCAAACCTTTACGTTACAGTGATTTTATCTTGTATAAGAAGGCTCATCATGTAATTTAAATTGAAATTTTGTTTAGTTAATACACAGTGAAATTGTTGACGAAGAGTTCTCAAAAAGCAACCCAATTGTATCTTACTGGGCATGAAAAAAAAAATTGACTTCGTAGTAGTTTGTTTATTCTTTTTTCGAAATATCGTCAGTGAATTTTTAGACTCCTTCAAGTTAGTTGTATAGCACATCAATATGAGAAAGTTGATATCATATCATCAAAAATACAATGCGTTTGGCAATAGTTGACATTGATGTTCATATTCATTTTCATGATATCCCAAATTATCAGATTTTGGAATGAAAATATCGACATCTTGATGAACAGTTATGAATTCTGGAAGTTGCATATACTGTGGTATAAATTTTTGTTTTCCTCTGTATTCGAAGTGTATATTGCAGTGAAGAATCTGAGTATCAAAATGCTGTTTACTTCCTACCAGTTTCCTGAAGAAGAAACCTAGTTATGTAGGAAACCACTGAATTTGTCTTGAAAGAAGGCATCGAAGATGCTACATCCATTTTTGTGTATTCCATAGTTACTGAGTTATCTTATACACATATCTAAATTGGCTCACCTCGTACATGAGTTCCTCATCTTCTCAACCCATAGTTAATCATTTCATTTTAATAAAGATATCACACCTCTACTACGTTGTATCCATAATAACATGATTTTTTGGTTTTGCAACGTCATTCTTTGTTCCGTTGAACCACTCCATCTTGCTCCTGTCATCCCTTACATACGCTTCATGTTTATATCCACCAACCAGCAATACTAGCATAATAAACCTTTTCGTATGGAAATTCGATCTTTATATATTCCGAATTTTCATTAATTCTTGCTTGGTAGCAAAACGCGTTGGGGTGTGGAAAGGAAATGATAAATTGCTTATTTTCTTCCGGATATCTTGATATGTTTGTCAGAAAATCACTTGGATTTATTTCCTGTCGTGTATTCATAAACACGAAGAACTGAATCTTGTAAGGTTGACATAATATGGCAGATATGATTTTTTATGTAAAACTCCTCACGAAAGGAGACATCCTGTAATGTTCAGAGAACATCATGAGAAGCAAGGGAAAGGAGGTAGGAATTGGTGTTCTTTTTAAATTTCTGAAGGTCATATGCCTCGGGGAACACCTCCCTGGGCAATGTGTTCCAGAGCCTCGCTGTTCGTTGGATGAACGAGTCTTTGGAAAGGGGTGTGAAGACTGGACTTGACGGGTTAACCTCGAAGAGACCGCCAAAGGAGGAACGATTTTTGATATCTCAGAAGAGCACCGTAAGTAAGTAAGCGAAGCATCACCGACGAGACGAATTGATTAGCATTGAAGTACAGAATTTGTGTAACCCGATGAACTGGATCGTTAACAAAATACATTTTCTCTACTATTACTAGGCTTTTGCACAATCAAATCTAACCACAAAATCGATATTTTTCGTGATCTGTCGATCTGTCATAATTAGACATTATTTCCGCTCTAGAGCGTACCTTCCCGATCGCCTGTTCTCATTTACAATGCACTAAAGAAAGATAGTAAATAATAGGATCATTGAAACAAAATGTAGGGCAGCCTGAATATTTTAGTTACAACATCAATATTTGAGGCTATTTTGAATGGAATTGAACCACATTTCATAAAATTCACATAGTCAAAATATAACTGTCAGGAAGTGGACAATCATTATACATCTAGATGCAATAGTGATTGAATGTTCAATTACGAAGTTGTCTGTTTATCAATAGCTATTCGGAAATGGATAGTGACTGTGAATCTTAAATCACACCTTCAGATATAACAGATTTTTCTGAACAGATTACTGTCAAACTTCTGCCACTGAATCCAGAGTTGAATACGAAAAACAATACAATACAAATAAAAATTTTGAAATATTCGGAGAATGTATTGTTGACGTACTTGGCGACACAATATTCGATGCTCTGAAGAATTTTATGAGTAAAAAAGTTCATTTTCATCGTTTTATCCTGAATTATTAGTCCAAAAAATGTGATCGTAGAAAAAAATCTTGTGTGCAATTCGAGCAGAGAGAACGTTGCCGCAAACTATCACTTTCCGCTCTTAATACTCAATAGCTATCATATGATGTTCAAGAAAAATGTAAAGTCACAGTGCCCGTTATATAAAAAGTGAATCCAGCGAAGATTAGGAGGAAACATAATATCATCTCGAATCAATAAATCCACAAGATTTTATTCCCGTGATGAAACTACCCAAATCCTACAATCATACTTATCACATACGTAGTTCAAGAGCCACCAAAACATGGTGTCCAATGGTATGAATAAGAATCATCGAGAGTGTGATAATAAAGCTGAACCAAAATTGAATCAGATACTATCCTTGAATGTTGTTGCAAATAAATGTTTTTGCAGTGATGTGGATATCAAGAGAAAACCACATTCAGTGTTCTGTGAAAATGAATGTTTGAACAGGAATCAAGTAATCGGTTACTTGTTTATATCAGGAAGTTTGAACGGTGGCATGTTCCGGGAGAATTCAACTGAGCCGTTGATTATTCATCAACTAGCGATTCGATACCAACCCTGACAATTTGGCTTCAAATGGAAATATCCGATGGTAGGGGTAAGTTATTCTTTATACATTGGGATAAATTGAAAAAAAGTATCAAATTGAATAGCCACTTTGATCACCAGACGTAACACTCTCTGATTTCTTTCTATCAGATTACTTCGTGTTGGTCACTCAAGAATCTCAACTGACCGTAATTGGCGATTTGAGACTACCAACCCTGATGAGATCAGTGATATAACAAATATTCAAGTCACAAGCACAAATCTTTCGTGGTGGAAAAACATTCAAAATGGAATAATAGTTACGGATTGTTGAGTTCTGGATGAATTGAAATTATGTCGGAGGAACGACATAGATCCAATCGGACTATATTCAAGGGTAGTAAAAACTTCACGAAACTCATTTTCGGATACTAAGACTCTCATGAACTTCCTGTTGTGTTGTAAACTTCCAGCAATGCTGAAATGGATGTCAGAATGAATAATTATTAATATACAATAATAAATTTTTTGAGCAATTTGATCAGGCTATTGATTTTGTTTTTCTCCTTTGATTCACAATACTTATGAAGTATTTTCTATTTGGTATAAGACTATGATTCTGCTGATATAAACGTACTTTTCTTAATATAATTGAAGCTTAAAGCTGAAGAGCTAAAATAGTGTGTAGAAAACTCATTCGATCAAAATATGAGTCAAAAAATAACATTTCGAGACTATGAATCAAGTTTTTCTAAGTGCACTCCTCAAAGCTGATCAGAATTCAATGATAATTCGCGTAGAGATATTGCTACTGCTAATCTGACATGATCATTTATATCATCTTTCCCAAGAACGATTGTTGTAGGATCCTACAGCATTTGAGAGTTGAGAAACAGCACACGAAAATTGAAAATTGAAACTTGGTATGGGTGCCGACCTCTCACTCAAATCCACGGTGACATGGGGGGTACGTGGGCCAGTGATTATCATCGGGATCAGGGACAAATTGAAGGCGGTGAACCTTGGTCGGTATTGTTAGCGTTGGGTCGGATCGTCGCCTCCTAATCCCGGACAAATTGTATCTAATATTTGGTATAATCGGCTTAAACGGCCGCCGTAGTTGCCGTTACTCAGGGCTTCGTCGTTGGTATTCGACGTGGAGGCGAAAGCGATCCTCCTGGGGCGATTATTTCCGAGATTTTCGCACGGAACGAGATGGAAATGTACGTCGAGGGAGATCAGCTATGCATACACCACGCTGGCTGGCGTAGAGACACTGTGTGGCCTTCATTAGCTCGGCCAAAGGGTTTTGTATACATTTTCTTCTGATGTCTCGTGTTATCTGTCTTTTGGAGTATTTTCGACGTAACTGAACGAATGTGAGAACATAGCAAAACACTCGAATTATAGCAAAACTGTGTTATACAATATGCAGCGCAGTTAAATAAGTCTTACCCCACGCTTAAATTTCCGTTCAAAATATTCTCCATTTACTTCCTGGCGTCGTGGGTTCATTGAGAGACCACCTAGATCACCAGATCTGATTCCTATAAATTCCTTCCCATAGTGTTACCTAAGATCTGATAATTTATGCGGGACAGTTGATGATATTTGATGAACTTCATCAAAAATATCCGAAGAATACAACATGATTGATATGCAGATCCTTCCAAGGCTTTCAGGAAGAAAACCAATCACAGAATCTACTCCTGTCAGGAAGTGAATGGGAATATTTTGAACAACTTATAGAGTAATGAGGTCGTAGATCATAATAATTCATATAGTTCATTCATTTTTGAAGATTCAATTAAATAGGTATTATTTGTTTCCCATTTTTTTTTTGGTATGTTCATCTGAAAAAGTAAGGATATTTTTTCAATACTTCTTTGAAAATCTTTTCACGTGACCCCTCTTGTTTTTTTTTTATGTAAGGAAAGGTATCAAGGAGAGGAGTTAGGAATGAAAATTGACGTGTTCAGCGTTATTTAATCTTGCCTCGATTAACGAAAATTGAAAGTGGTGATCAAAAAAACTTATGCATCTTTCATATTTTCGTAAATTTTTCGATATGTGATTACGCAATAAAGTGTATGTTCAACATTTTCCTATAGTCTAGGGCATTTTATAACCATAATAAACACTTTTACAACGTTTTTAGTGACGCTGCATGGATTGTGTCATTTAGGTTTGAGGAAGAATTGTGGGGTACCCAAATAGGACAACAAAGATCTGTAACTATGAACTGATCACATTGTCTCCAGTCGATTTGAAGCGTTCGTTTTCCATCCACGATGCACAAACTCATATTCTGTCTATTTTCCACCTATATATCAGTATTTTGCCATCCAGGGGGTACATCAGTATATTCAAAGATACATTGAATAACCCCTATTACTTCATATAAATGTAAGACAAGGATTACTCGAATAAAGCATAGAATATCGTCAAGAAGAAAATGGTTCAGTACTAGACTAGACTAAAAAACTAACTAACATTGAAAGTATGTCAATGTCAACTAGATCGATTATACAACTTGTTCTAAGTTCTGGATTTGTATTCCAAACGAAATATTTAGGTTTATAGAAAGCTAGTGAGTTCAGATGTTGGTCAAGTGGTGAGTTGGTCGGTGGATCGGACACATACGAACCAGAGAAAATGATCGTCAGATCAACCAATTCATAGGGATAGTGAATTGTGTCTGGTTGAATAATAATTCTGAATTTGTTATGGAGAACCCACCAGTGGAAATAATTTTCAGTATTTTCATTCGGTCCTTCTGGTCGTATCCTTTTTGTGAATACAACATTTCAGTCTTTTCTTCAAATGGATATCGACTTATCCTGGCATTTGAATTCACGTGCTTCTAACATTATAATATTGATTTCCAAATGTACATCCTTCCACACAACATCATCACAAAATTTCATCATGGAGTATATCAATAAAATCTCCTGATGTAATAAACATTCCGGGATTATTACAGGATCATGCTCCAGTACGCTTCATTGCTTTCTCACAACGGAAATCCTTATATCTTCCCAAACGAATTCCATACATTAGGTATTATTACTGTGTTGAGTGTTGCATGTTTCGAGTTGGGTTAGTAGAACTTGTTTATGAGGCTACCAAAGGTCGTAACGTGATACTTTTCCATTTGCGTAAAAATAAGGTCGATAAACACACATAAATATGAGGTATGTTTACATCTAGTATAAATGGGAATTGTAAGCTTGAACAGGTAGCTTGGTTGAATGTTTGGAGCGATAATGAAACTTATACAAGGAATGTCAAGATAAGGAGAAATGCCTATGTATGTAACCACGTCTATTACTTCTTCGTGTTTTGATCTATCGACTTTTTATCCTACATTGGTGAAGCATTAGCTGCCAATCCAAAAATCGAGTATTATTCTTGCCCCAATCTATCAACATGACTTCGCCACAATTTCACAATATTTCCCCAACCACATCACCATTTTTTATATAAAATTTCATCTGTATCTCTACATAGGTGTGTCTCCGTTGTACTTGGCATTTTCTTTCATCCTTTGGCTTTGTAGATGATTATAATGTTCTTTGCAGTCAGAGAGAATTTTGAAGTCACAATGCTCCATTTCTAATCCCCATTGTTATTGTTGAGGTTTTTAGTATGTTTCCAGTCTGAAAGAGAAAAAATTCTGGATGTGACACTTTAAGTTGATACGGAGTATGATACTATTTGAGTTGAATCAAATGAATTTCGTGGGGTAATCGATGAAACCTGGAAATTTTGATAATATGAAAGAATTGAGTTTCGTTCGTAGAATAATATGAAATGTATCCAACAACTCTAAGAACAGCAATCAAATAGAGAATAAATTCTATAAGATAAACGAAGTGAAAAAATGTGATTTTATGTAGTCAATAGTAGTCTGAGAAAAAATCTTCCAACATTATCACAAAAAAAGAAAAACATACAAAAACTTCTGCATATCTTGAAAACAGCTTTTGGGTATAGAAAATACTATTGAGAATATGTTGGCCTTTAAAAATGTTTATGTTTATATTATTTCGAAAAAAGTAGATTTGTACAAATGAATGAAGCAGCTTGTATCATCGATAAATAGAATGGAGTGGCAATATGCCCTACCCGCATTGAAACGGTGTAGAGAAAGCGCGCGACAAACCGTATGAATAGTCTGACTCTGTCGCCCCCAGTAGCAGCGATTGAGTCATAGAACTCCATTCCATATATCGAAGCTTGTATGTATATCCATAAATATATTTGTCGAATGAAACATGAAGAATAAAGAATATAATAAATATATAGGTATATGAGTCAATGTTATTCTTGATTGGGAGTTTGAACTCACGACCCAGCCGTCGATACGCCAATGGTTAAGGGCGAGCGTCAAAGTGACGACGTGCCCAAAACCGAGCAACATTAATTCAAGAACGCTAATATAGCGCGACATTCTCTAGCAGTTGCCTGGGGGGCAATATCCAAATACAAAAGGCGTTAAAACTTGGCCAATGTCTCATTATTTTTTGCCGTGCCTTCGAGAAAAATGATAATGTTTGTTTTTTTATTTTGGCGAGGAAAGAGGGACCGTAAATATTTGCATTTTTATGGAAGTTCCTCTTTTTTATGCGTTTCCTCACTATAGGGTTGCGCAGAATGAATATGGATTCAGAAACTTTTTGTACCGCTTAATATTTCGATTGGATTACATCATCTCCCAATATCATATTATTTATGGTCATAATGGTATTCTCACTCCTGATGGAATATCTGCAAATTCGCCCACTGAAAAAAGATGGTTATACACGTTTATTTCTAAACCCCTGTTGGAAATACTATGGAATACTGACTGTCCCACTTTCGATATCTTGAGTTATTTCATACATTATCGAATCAGAGTATTATTCATCAATAGTCATAAAAACAAAAAACCATTATCGTTATATTTGAAATGAAGGTTTTTATTCAATTCATGATACAGGAGTCATATCATTTTGTGTAGAAATCAACTATGTCCAAACATCCATGGACATTGATTGAATGAATGAACATTAATAGAAGTTCAATATGTAGTTATTCGCTTCTCTTGTCCATCGAAAGTTTATATAACATACAAAACTATTTGTATGTTTCCTTCATAAATGGACATTCGTTCTGAAGTATTTTCATAAAAATTCTGATCGTGGAGTTTTCATGACCATACCTTTCTAGATACTATCTGAACAATCGTCAATATCCATTAAACGTCCAATAGACATTCGATTATTTGATAATATATCTACGATCCCCTAACTGTTCATCAAAAATCCTATGAACAAACATACATTCACCCGACTACTCCACTCGGAAAGTGATTATTGAAGGCCACAAACAATATTCTCTATTTACCATGACAGAAGGAGGATGTCAAGTTATGTACAGAGTGGGCAAATATCAATGTTCGAAACACTTTTTCTGAAGTAAAAAATAAAATAAAAAAAAAAACTACATGTCCCATTTAAATAACAACAATTGTAATATTAATATGCGTTATCAATGAATGAAGATGACCTAATAAAACTATTTATCAAGAATTCAAAGGAAATTCAAATATGAAAAAAAAACATACACACTCAACAAGTTGAGTAGTCTAAGATGTAGACTTCACCTAAAATCTTCGAATCTATAGCATTTTCATTTAAAAGTGTTGAGATTATGGTATTTTTCCACTGATCAATACTTTTCCCCCAGAAGTAGTTCGCATTTCACCCTTAATCTTAGGCTTCGCTCTTCTTCAGCACACACAAATTTTCACTTATTGGGAGTGGGTTATTCAATAAATAAATATTTTTTCGTAAAGATGTCATCAAACGTATCCAGCTTCTGCTCAGGCTCTCTCATTCAAGACAATAATAAACACATATTCTCGAATAAATCTGCGGTTGAGCCTCGTCCCATTTGCAAAAATCAGCTTAAAAACCAGAGTAACGACAGGTGATATCTTCTGCGCGAAGTGCTCAGATGGATCTAGGCTCTATATCCCGGAGTGACTCCGAACATTTAAATACATAATGCAAGACCAGGTATCTTGAGGATTCATGAATAAAACTCATATCCAGCGAGGACCGAGAGGGGCGTCTTTATCTCCGAATAGCGGGTTGAAAGGAATTATTTCGAGGCGTACTTTCAGCGGCTCCATTGTGGTAGTGCGTCACGAGGAGAAAACCTTTATTACTGCGTAATTGCGCTGGTCTTTTGTCAGTTTTCGCTTCCAAACTTTTTTCGCGCAACTATCGATGGATCAACGACGTTGAACCTTACAGACATCAGGACAATATTCTCTTAAAAGTAATGATTCATTCGTTATTTACAATTTTATGAGTTACCTTATGATTATGATCTCATGAAAGCAATCTATAGTTTGAACATAATTAAAAGCACTCCTAAGAGCGTATCAACGATTTTATAATTAAAAAACGGTGGCGTGTTCGAAGAAATTCTCAGCTATGTCGATTGATATTTTTGAGAGTCATTCCTTCTAGAGTAGGTTCGTCATGCAATTTTTCTTTCATCCTACGGAACTTCACATTCAGTTTTTGAATTATCCAAGGACTCTTAACAAATAATATGTGCGATATTCCATATTTATAATTCAGATCCACTGCAAAAATCGACAGAGAACCGTTTTCTCATTAATATTGAATAAAAAATAAAACACTTCAATGAATACTACATACAGCGAAAGATAAAGAAATATTACGAAACAACTTTCTCCGATTACTGCATATCTGCCAAAATACAGGAATTATAATCTAGGAGAGCTTAGATACTAATGGATCTTCTAAGGCATCTTCTTTGACCACCCATATTTCATAGTTCGCTTGAATGTTCTTAACGTTATCATCAAAAAAAAAAACTATTGATGAAAGAACACTGTATAAGATCCATTAGATTGTACAACTAATGGAAGTCGTTAAGTCATAATTGAAAATAATTGAGAGTCTTGAGCACATCATATCGTCGTTGAAAAAGCGAATGGGCGAAAGCAACAATTTGGTAATTTTACATGAAATCATTCTGAAGAGATTGGGTCCTGTTTGAAATGCGGTTATCTTTATGAAATTTCAGCTTCATACATATCCATGGAAGAGGTCTGTGGGACTCTAAATAATTCTTGTTGGCCGTAGAGTAATAAAAACGTGACATTCTAATAGGATGGCAGTCACAGAGGTCTCATTGAATCAATAAATAGGGTAATCTGTTATATTTACGTTTCCCTTGAAGCACACTCGTCTCCACATTGATTCAGTTAGGCTTTCACGATATCCGACAACGATACATAAAACGTACAGGTATACGTTAAGGTTACTCATAAAAACACACGTAGTGCGCTCTCCGCGAGTTATGATGGATGATTTCATTAACTCCTTTCTAACTTTCCAGGCACGACCCAAAAATGAGTTCACAGTTGAATTTAATCTCTGAGGTAATGCATAAGTATATAAACATAGAATTGCTTCCATCTGAACAACTGACGCTCATCATTTGTATGTGTATAATCTAGTTGTTGGTGAAAATGGACCAAAAGCGACAACATTTTCACGATATTTGAAACTTAACTAGACACTTTAATGGGATGAATATACATCCAGGCTTCACTCGAGATCATGTGCAGATGACCTTGGGAAATGAGTCATGAAAGGAATGAAAAATGTCCCAAACGGAGTATAATCGTCTTCTGATGAATTATTGTTTCATGAATATCTCAAGAAGAATGATGATCTGAAGTGAAGATATGAATCATGTTAGTATTAGTACTAATGAAGTATCAAAGGAATATACTAACAGAAACTTTCAAAATATGGCAGCGTTCTGAAGAGCAACCACTGGGATAAAGCGATTATTGAAACTTTAATGCCGTTTTTCTCGAAACATCATATCATAACTCAAAGAAAATTTCAAAAAGATCCACTGAGTATTTTCGAATATATTAGCCAATGACCTTTCAAATTTGTTGAAAATGATCGATATTCCATTGAAATTACCATTTTTACACCGAAAATCATTTCTTTTTTCAGAACCTTTCTGTTGATTTTCAATATTTTTCGAAAATCATAGAACCAAGAACTATGGATATGAATATAAACGAATAATGAGGAAACCAAAGGTCAATTCGAAATCGACCTAGTACCAACTCTGAAAATTTCTTTACCACTCAATGAAATTCAAGAAACTTCTTTTACAACTTTCATTAAGAAATTCCATCATAAACTCGAAAATATTTTGATGATGACTGTTCTTGATTGAAGATGCAACCCAGGAAGTGAATTGATGTAGTTCTGAAAGTATGTCTGGAGGAAATATATGTATTATCCAATACATTAAAGGTGTTGACACCGTCTTCTTTGAAAAGATTCCATGAAATGGGGTTTGTAAACCTCCTGGAAACAAGCCTTTTGATTGTGCTAATAAAAAAAGTTATATTCAGGAAACTGTTCTATAGTCACCGTGGCTCTGCTGGGAACGAAATCTCGGCAAGACATTCCAGTTTATGGCATAGCCCGACTCGCTAACAACCCAATGAAATACTAATGGCAATTGACTCAGCCGTCGACACTATATCGATTCCATATCAATCGTTATTCAGTCCCGAAGTTATGGCCATCTCCAATGTGAACGACTTGTTTGTGCTAGCAGAAATGGTGCACGTGTTTCTACTTTGTCGATCTTTAATGAAACAGACTGATATACAACCAGAGCTATATGTTTTCAGCAATTATATTCATGGTCGATCCGATATGGGTACCTAGCCACATTGAAATAGAAGGTTAATGAACTAGCTACAGAGAGCTCAGCTACACAACAGCTGCCTAAAAACACATTCAAGAGCTAGACGGATCAAAATGCTACAGAAATCACCTTTGTTGTTGAAAGACGAGATATTTATGTCAAGTAAAGATCAGATACTCGTAAGATTAGTAACAGGACTTCTCACAGGACATGCGCTTGAGAGACCATATCTACAGCAGGTGAGGCACTAACAGGGTGACCAAATTTGTAGATTGTGTGGCACTAAACTACAGAAGTCCAACTCAACTACGTGAATTCGATTCAAATCTAGAGATAGTTGGAATCTCGAAACTTTTTGAATTACTCTAACGTCCTTGAAATGAATACAATAATTCTAACTGATGGTGTAGCTAATCAATTCCTCAATAACAATTGGAAAGACAATAATGCAGGACAAGAACCAAAATCATTCATCGATAGTTATTTCAGGGAAGAATGAATTAAACTTTTCTTCATCTATAGCAGTTGCCATTATCCCCGGATAGGGACAACTGAATTCCGCCCATTCATATTGTCAAATTTAATTTTAATTTCTCTATGTAATGAATGCATGTTTAGTCGGCAATATGAATAAAGACAAATTATTATTATTATTATTATTATTATAAGTGGATCATAGTTGTATTTTGGTGTTTTTCGTACTTAGGTGTGCGTATTGAATTATTTCTTTCTTCTGGACATTTTTTTTCTTCGATGATATAATACACGAGTTTATTCGAGGTTTTTCGTTGAATTTTGGAATATTTTGTGAATTCTTCTTATCAATGGGTTTCCACATTTCTACAACTAATCCCGTAAAAAGCGCTCCTTTCACTGCACTCTTCTTCCTATCATTATTATTCTCATCATTATTATTATCATTATTGAATTGAGAATGTTCACTGCTTCAGGAAAAAATTCGACATCCACCATTTTCCATCGGATTCAAAACAATATATCAAATGAGTTCAGGAAATACGTAGTATGAAAAAAATAACGGAAAACAGTTTCCCAAATAAATGAACTGTCTCTTTCTGCATCACAAATATCCTTCCCTGTAGATCACCCTATACACAACACTGTCGTAGTATTTGAAGAATATTTTATGTATTTCAATTATCTCGATTTTTACGATTTCTAGCAAGTTATCATATATTTCTGATCTGTAGTCTTGTAGTCTCAATGAATAATTAATTTCATTCAAAACGGACGAACAAAACAGTGTGTTGTTCAAACCAAACAATAATAATGACAATGATTCCTGCTTCCTTCCTCAGTTTACTGTTTCCATGTCAAGGAAATACTGAATATTGAATCACCCCTCATACGGGTTATTGAAACCGGTATATTCCAATACATAAATTCGACTTAAAAAGCGATGAAAAAGTTCCGAATGTGTTCCCATATTTTCCGGAGGTCTGCAAACTTCTTGCTCGGGAAGCGATTCCGGGATGTCATTACGGTTGGAATACCCGCCTGATCCAGAGCAAATACAGTTCTAATCGACAAAAAATATCTCCGGAGAGGTAGACTGAGGAAACGGAAAGGTGAATTTGTATTCAAGGACTCGCCTCGCAATTATTCATAATATCGTGGAGAGTGCTGCGCTATCGGAAATGCTTTACATTTTCGAAATAAAAGAATGTCCCGTCTCCCCGTGGGGCGATCGAAGCTTACCGATATGAGAAGCTTTCCCGGAGTAAATAGCACCGAGGCAGCTTCAGAATTGCTGAGAGGCGTTTCTCGTTTATATTCCTCACCTTCAACGCAGATGACTGGGTTCGAGAGAGGAGGTTATTGGAGTTTTTGATCATTGCTTGATTGAAGAATGGAATGCTTTCAACAAATGGAATTCTTGTTAACACGTTTTTGTGTGAGATAACAATAATACAATAAATCATCTCAACATGTCATCAAAGATTGAGATGATCGACCAGGGCCGTTCTCATTCTAATTTTCTCGATTTCTATTCTCAAAAAAAAAATTGTGTTCAAAAGATGGAAAAGCAATGTCAGGTTGATCTACAAAAAAATAATCACACCAGTCAATATATTGTTGATGAACTTGGAGTTGAACCTCACAGCAGCGCCAACAAACTCAGCGAGAAAAGTATTTATTTTGAACATATTTAGAACTTGCTCATTGAAAAACGAAAAATTTTTCATATAGTCATAAGAAAATGTAATTTCCCTTCTTATTTTCGATATTCCATTATTATTTGAAGAAATATAGCTTTTGCTTATTTAATTCTCCTAAATTAATGCTCATCTCAAAAACATCGTGTATACGAAACGTAACCAATAAGTTTAACGTAACATTGGTGATGGTTTCTTGGCAGTCATAGTCAATAATAGTATATTAAAGTATAAGTGGATAAAAAGGTCTTTAAAACACGAGCGAGCAAGTGTTTTTAGGACCAGATCCACGAAAACTTTACGCTATTTTTTTTATTGGTGCTCCATTTTACGTTTGAATAAAGTTTTGCATCTGTCAGTAATGATTGTGCTGTGTTATTAAAACTGAAATGAGCTATTCCACTTCCACACCTTACAGATAAAATTCTGCTTTTCGAATAATTATGAAAGGTCTTAAAATGGAATTCAGATACTTCTGAAGGAAAATATTATTATATCGGATAGCACTGTGATGGCGCCTTTTAATTTAAAAATGGTACCTCCTTCATATCATCATATAATATTGAGTCACCTTTTTATTCAGAATATAACAACAATACAAACTTATTATTTTCATCATAATTTCAACAAGAATATCAATTTTGTGATACACCTATTTCAACTGGCGTTCAATAAATTATAAAACGGTTTTTCACTCTTCAATTTTTTTATCACTACGCGTGTTTTTTGGTTTCCTGAACTACAATTCATATTTCACTTTTCAGATTCTCAAGCTCTAACAACGTGGTTTTGCCCTCAAATATCCGGCGAACCTTCTCGTTAGGTCTAGCAACTCAGTCATTTGTTGGATTTATCCTCAATGTTATTGAAGTTCTGTAACTACGCACATGCGCCTGACCAACCAAA
Source organism: Plagiodera versicolora (assembly GCA_037013635.1). Taxonomy (NCBI): domain Eukaryota; kingdom Metazoa; phylum Arthropoda; class Insecta; order Coleoptera; family Chrysomelidae; genus Plagiodera; species Plagiodera versicolora. Next base: position 7,262,185 of record CM072990.1, read on the forward strand.
CAAACAGGTGAAACTAACATAGGCACATTGAGAAACGATCAAGCAATTTCCATCAACATCAAAATGAAGGTAAATATTTTGTATACGATAATAGGCAAACTATAACATTCGCTCAAGTTTAAACTGGCAGCCCTGTTGAATGTTTAATTCAGGAAACGGCAAGTCCAAGTACATAAGTCACCATCAAGGTGTTCTACAACAATGCCTACCTACTTTTTCTTTTTCTTCTGGTGTAAATTTTATTATAAATGTGATACATTCCATCAGGCGCACACATTACTTCTTTTATTCATACTCATCTCATCCAATTGAGGAAGATGCTATGTTGTTGTTGTGGAAGAAATTCCATCATATTGTTTCCATTTCACATTCTTGGTAATTCAAAGCAACTGAAAGTATATTCAAATTGAAACAAAACGTTCCCCATGAAACAAAAAACAACTATGCATACAACAAATAGTTGTGTTTGTGGAGATACATTCTGAAATGATTCAGAATTACTTCAGAACTACTTCTGAGTTGAAAAAGTCTCTCATTGTGAACTAGTTGGTTGTTTTATTTATCCTGGAATTAATTCGGAATCGAAAAAGAACTCCGAACGATTGAATAATGTATTTGAACCGATTTTGTAATTGCTGAAATATTTTCATTCTGATTTTCATCAATCTTCATGACATTGAAAAGTAAGTGATGAAATTCAGGATATGCATATAATATATGTGGAGACGACTTTGTGTGTGTTTCTTCTCAATATGCAAATATATTTACTAATCGCACTCTCTTATCATATTATCTTTATTTGATGGATGAGAAATATGGGAATTTACATTTTCGTTGAATTTCTTCTCGTTATTCCCATGGAATGAAACGGACACTGTTGGTATGGATTTGAATAACAAAAGTGCATCAATTTCGTATTCCGTGACTCTCGTTCTGCTGGTTTCTCATAACGAACGAAGTTTTATTTTTCTGTATCCACGAACAAATTGGTGAATTATCCTGATTCAGAAATTTTATTACAAATAAGACTATTTCGTATACTTGTACCCAATTCCAGAGCGTAACTCTCGTGAACTTATTTTGGATTTTATTTCCCATTAGACTTGAACTAGTCGTGTCTACCATTGAACCTGATCTCTATATCCATATCAGTCCGCTGATTTCCAGCATGGATTGTTGGATGAAATTCTCAAATGTGTAATAAAAATGCCAAGAAACGACGTTCAAATTCGAATACCATGATTATAGTGATAAATATTTTTGATAATATATTGAAGATAAAAGTGATACGTTCTTTTAATCTGAAATGAGAACACATATAATATACCAAATTTCATTTAACATGACATTCAGTGAGAAAAAAGTATCATCAAATCAAAATATAGTTGGGGTTCATTTGAATAAAAATATTGCAAGATCCTCAACATCATGTTTTGCATTGATGATTCTTACATGCATCAAGGATTCGTGGATTTCAAAGTGATTGAATTCAAATCAAGACAATCAAGAAGATTTCTCTGGTGATGTCATTTTCAGAGGAGTTTTTATTGAACTATACTATCATAAGAATAGGAACAAAGTTTGTTGAATTTTAAAGAAGAATCATTCGTACATTTTTCATTTCCACGAATTCATATTCCACACCTACTTTCAAAACACGGTGCTTCATTTAATTTTCAAGTTAATGGTTAGAGATTATAGAATGAGAATTCTTCAAACCTGTGAATAAAGCGTATGTAAGTTAGGTATACACAAGATTGGAGTTGAACTCTTGACACATTACTTGTGCAAGGAAACATCATCAGAAATGCAATGAAAATGATAATAATAATAACTGATATATTCAAATAATATATTTAACGAAATAATGGCCATTTTAAACATAACAAATGAAACTGTGACTGTGAGTCATCCCGAACAGAGATTCGGATTATGATTAAAATATTTTACAAATTGAAATGAAATAGATTATATATACTGGTTCAACAGATGATACATATGTACATGAATAATCTTCCGAAATTGAAATAACGCCTAACATCTCTATAATTATTTCATGCACATGTATACTGCAGTCTGAAACATCCTGTATTCTCCAAAAATCTCTTCACATTATACTGAGAATTATAGTATGAATTCTTAAACTTGTAATTTTTTCTATTACAGACCCTATTCGGACAGACATGTTTCAGCAGAAATTGAAAAGGGAAAAGTTCGTAATCCGGTAATTCAGTATTTCTGTATAATTCTGTTCCAGCATCCAGAAAATACAGCGAGATGAGATTACGGATCTGTCCCATCTCCAAGATTTATGAATATAAAAATCCCGGAGAACGGCACTATTCAGCATCACAGCAAGCATCATATCCGATAAATTGGCAACATTGTATTCGTGCCTTTTTGAAATTCTAATGAAACTCGCTGCGAGATGAATTGCCTTCGAGCATAATCGCATTTCGCCCTCAGATAACCTAATAATACGTAATAACGGAACAATTCGTCGTTAATTCCGTAGCTACAACATAAGATGATGCTCATAGATGGGGCTGTGAGATAGAAATATGCAAATCTCTGACGACGGCACAATCCCGTCTCATTTGGACACCGGCAGACGCCTCGCGCGTTTTCACACTTTGCGCTAATCTCGTCCCAGCAGAAATATCATATTTACGTGAAATTCACTAAGAAGTATACCAGACGAGAATGCATTAACCAACTGCAACAATGGCTGGCTGCGAAACACCATCAGTGTTTCGCACGGGATTAACGGATACGGATGAAAACACTAAAAAATGACAGTGAAGGAAATACAGCTGAAACCGCAACAATAAAGGCATATGAATTCCGAAGTTTTTCTATCGGTAAATGAATTCAAGAATGCAGCTCCAATGTGGGCAGTCACAGAACCATGAATATTGACATTGAATAGTTTTATTGCATTTGTTTATGTGTCTTTTCGAGAGTGACTTGATAATAATAAAAATGAAAACAATTCAGACTTCTGCAGTGGACTAGGGCGTTAATGTGTGTGTATTTTTGTTTTTCTAAAAGTAGTTATCATTATCATTCGTAATATTGTACCATATTTATAATAATCCGAGGTTAGAATACTGTTGTGAATGTGAATGATTTAATCAAACTGTAATAGTAAATCGATCGATAAAATTTTCTTCGTTCTATATCAGAAACGTTCTCAATTGATTTCGAAATGAATTCCTTCCAATCATTAGCATACTCTTAAATATCAATTCTTATCAAGAGTATATTCGAAGAAATGCACAATAATGTATGATGAATATATGGTTGTCATTTTTTTCAGCCTGAAAGCCCTTGCAGGTTATAAGGTAAAGTCAAGACTCATCTGGGAATGTATCAACGAACTTCTGACACTGGCAAGGTTAAACAGAGTTAAACTGATCTGGGTACCTGAGCACAGTGGAATAGAAGGCAACGAAATAGCTGACGAACTAGCTAGGGAGGGGTCAGCTACACCCTACTTTGGCCCGGAACTAGTACTTGGAGTACCCAAGAAACAACTTGGAAACTCCATTGAAAGACGAGTCAAAGAATCACAAAGAATAGCCTGGTATAACACACCAGGACAAGAATATAGTGAACTTGTTATTCATATAACAGGTGGAAAACGAAGTGATGAGATACTTAGATTGAGTACAGATCAGATAAGACTAGTAACAGGACTCCTTACAGGACATGCTCCTGTTAGAACACACCTACAAAAGATGGGGCTATATCAAGGTGACCAGACTTGTAGATTGTGCGGCTTAGAACCTGAGACTATTGAATACATTTTGTGCTATTGTGAGGCACTAAAATATAGAAGAGTAGTACAACTAGGGGAACCTGATTTAAACCTAGAGAATGTGGAAACCCTGAAACCCAGTGACCTTTGCGAAATAATCAAAGGGACCAATATGTTTTAGGGTATCGGAATGATAGGGGAAATACAATAAAACTCCGGCTGCAGTATATCCTTTGGAACCCTATAATAGTCATTTAAATAGGTGATGTGAATGCGTACAGAAGATAGATAGATCTGTCCCTCCCTTTTCGCTTTATTTTTATAAGATATAGCCCAGTGAGTTACTAAAATTGACCACAGTTATGAAATTCAGAAATAGAATCTAATTCTTCTTTTTTGGCAAAAAATACCCAGGTAGCACAAGACGACTATATGACGTCTAATAGACCGCATCACATTCGGCCAAAAGACGTCTTTTTTTTTAACATAAGTGACGTCTAAATGACGTAAGTAAGTCATATCCAAATGACGTCTTATTACAAGGTCTTCCGGACGTCAGTATGTTTTCTATTGAGACCTTAAACTGACTTTGCTTACCAATTTCCAACGTCAAAAGGACGTCTGTTTTTTGTATAAATATATTATCTGCATTAGAATTATTCAGTTATTTTTGCATATGGGAAGGAAGGTAATTATTTGTGGTAAAAAAAACTTGCTATGAAAGAAGATTATATTTACAAAAAATATAAGGTTACACATACAGTGTGCTGTACATTGAGAGATGAAGTATATCTTAGGCAATAATTCTTAAATAAATGTAATTGAAATGCTATTGAATTTTCAGCAAGAATTTAACCCATCTTGTGTACAAAAATTATTCAAAAATATAACTTTGGGGTACTTTGGTATTTTAAAATAATTTCTATACCTAAGAATCCTAAGATGCGCGTTTGATTCATGCTGAAAATTCAATAGTTCTAATTATAAAAATATTTAAGAATTTTTGCAAAAAGGCAGACACATATATTATATACTCACCAGTTTGATGAAAAATCCGATTGACTCCAAATAATTTCCAATTTCCTGTGTCGATAGCTGCCCCTTCAGAAAGAGCTCGTTTGTAAAATTTGCTGTCCTTGAATGGCGGCCAGAACACTTCTCCTCTTGAGAGGTGTTAGCGTGTTAGCCAAGTTTCATGGACAACAGCTAAGCTGTTATTTCCGCTGTCATCAAATTGAATAACACAATACGACATACTGAATAATTTCACTTATTTCACACTGAGAATGCATGAATAATTACTAAAAACTCGAACACTCAAAATAAACAGACGCCAACGCCATACATAACCTAAACTCTCAGCGTTTGTTTGTGCAGGTCACTCAGGTCGGTAAGGTGCTCGTGCACGAGCGCTACAGTTGCTACGCCGATCATCGCCCGTTACGAGAAATGCTGTGATTGGTGCATTTTTCGGTAAAATGAGAATTGTTTTTGGCGCTAAATTTAAACTGTAAGAATCAACGGAACTCTCCGGAAAAAAATAAACCTATTTTACATTGATACAGGTTGAATTTATTGATTAACTTATTTGATATCGAGTGCACTTTGTTCGGATATTTTAGAAAAGTTATTGGTTTCAAACAAGATTGTTCGATAATAATGAGTAGTAGTAAAGTAGTTGTGATTCTTTTCGTTTGATTTTGAGACCACAGATTGACGTCTTTACGACGTTTAACAGTAGCTGTCCATAAGACGTCACAGAAATGACGTCTTCACGACGTCATCATTTGGTCAAAAGACGTATAGGACCAAAAAAGACCTTAGATAGCGGTCCCATAGACGTCATATTCGCCAGTATTGCTGCCTGGGTAATGGAGATATCTCATCATGAACAATTTGCTGCAATTTCAAACTATTCATTAGTCTTTGTGTAAAATGAAACGAACATGTTAAAAGTAAACGTTGTTTTTTTTTTCAATTTTGTTTCCTGACCTAGCAAAGCTTTCATATTCCAAAAAGTATGAATTACCATTTCCGATACAAGCCCGCAAGTGAAATTAATATCCTAGCAAGCATTCCATTATCATCTCTATATAAACTGTAAGCTCTCGCAATTTCAGACGCCCACAAAAAATCCATCCCGAGCAAATAACACCCATAAATAACGGCAGCTTTTATACGCTTGCTAATGCGAAAATGTACTTTATACCACTTGATCGTTCGGCGCTCATTATTTGTTCTACGACAGATCGTGGACCATTATGTCAGAAGAGCCTATGGAGCGAAATCGTACGGAGACAAAAGAACAAGATATAATTGCCAGGAAGCGAGAGGAAGCGGAAGGAACGACTGACTATCTGTCTGATCCTTCTTCCTGCTCGTTGCTGCGAGTCCGCCTACATAAGGATGTTTTCTGATAGTAGAAATCCATCAATGCCCTCTGCCGTTGATTCGCGCCTCACCGATTTCCTATTAATATTCCCCGAATACTAATAGCAGAATTCATAGGATGAATAACCTATTTCAACGAGCTATGACAAAGAAAATGGATCAGATATATTACTGAATCCTTTCATTCATCAATTATTCTCATGTTTTGCACTAGACGCTCTCCAATTTGATTGATATTATGAGAGTACGCAGGAATGAAAAAATACGTTTCATATGGGTGAAAACACAGATGGTAGACGACATGATCGAAAATCTGAAACTAAACGAACTGGGGTCACAGGAAGGAATCTCGTTTTTCAATCAAAATTTGGACGGAATTGGTTACATAACATACAGGGTGGTTTCGAATGATGTGCATTTTTATCACTAACCATTTTCTGATTCGAATTCGAACATGTATTGCTCTTGATATTTTGTTTTGAATGGATTCAATCAACTGATCATAACGCTTTGTTTCTTAATCATAGCATGCCAAATTACTCAATCAGCTCATAAAAGTATTCGAAAACATCAATAAAAAAAAACTATCATAATAAATTCCATGTAACATCAATCGATTCAAAGTCAAACTGCATAAAATGTCAAAATTACTCCGCTTTGGTTGGTTCAGGTGGTCTGCCATACATTGATTTTCATTCTCCCCGTTTAACGACAACTCTCTATATCGTCAAAATGTGCACAGTCACAGAAAAAACAATATAGGTACACCACTGAATTCCTCTCGAAAAGGTACTCAAACAATGTTTTCACATAAAAATACAATCGTATTGAAGATATATTTCCAATACAAATTTTGAATTCTCGAATCATTGATAATATCGAAACTATATACAGGGTGTTTCGCAGTGGATGGAAAATCAAAAGTATCTGGAGAACAGAAAGACAGATCATTTAGAAAATTTGTGGGCGTGGATAATCAAACTTGAATACAGGATGACAATGGAGGAATAACATTTTCTCTCTCTGTCAGAATGAAGTTCATAGCCTACTATCAAAAGCACTATCCAATATTTATTTTATTGAAGACGAATTCATAACATAAGTGATCATAACTAACGAACTGTACGAGATAGGTATAGGGGAAGTATACTCAATTGAAATGAAAAATGTTATAGCTTCTCAAATAAGTAATAATATACAAGGTGTTTCATTTGAATGAAGGGAGTTCCAGTCATTTTCATGAGTCCCCGGAAGGCACTCACTTCTGAGCCTCTCTGTATGCTGAAACTGAGATCCACTTCATCGACAGAATACTTGATGGTCTTATGCAGCTATAACCCAAATTGCAATATTTTGTAAATTTGCATTGGGAAAAAATTTTTATTTTTCGATGGTCAGGTTTTGTACAAAAATCATACAAAATAATTTTTATCTTCGAAATCGTCATATATAGGTATACGGAATCATGTGGGAATGTTGTGAAGAATCTAATAAGGGTTCGAAAAATGATATAATATACGAGGTGTTCCATTTGAAAAAACAAAGTAGCTAATACTTTCTGATACAAGCGGCAACACTGTATTGATAAGAATATTTTAGACGGATAGAGCAAGTTTGATTATCCACGCTCACAAAATTTCATAATGATCTATCTCTTTGTTCTCCAGATACGTCTAATGCTCCATCCACTGTGAAACACCCGGTTTGATTGTACTCAAATTTGATGTCATTCCTCAGTCATCTCAGGATATCAAGAAACACAAACGTGACTTGTATTCTTTTCCCATCTCATCAGAACTTGTTTGTCCAAAATCAAAAATGAGGATATTTCTTCGGCAAGAAATAGTCCCTGATAAGTCGATTCAAGCATACAATAGGTAACTTAAAAAATGACTTGTCATCGGATTACGAATATTGATATTGTTATTCACCATTATTTATCGTAATCGTAGTGTTCTGTTTTTTTTTGAGTCAAGTTGAAAATCACTGATGGACATTCTCTCAACCTATTTTTTTTTCTATGTATATTCTTCTACTAGTTGATCGAATAAAATTGTATCATTGTCAAAGAATAAGTGAATAAGTGATGGATTATGTTGAAAAATGCACATCATTTCAAGATACAATGAATTAATCATTTTTATGTTACACTGCAATGATACTTCACTGTAAGATAAAAATTCCGAATAAGCCTACAGGGTTAACATGAAGATTTTGAGTTGATGAATATTGAATGAGCTCATAAATATCTTAAGATAATTGCGCTCACCTAAAACCTTGTGCAGGCAAACATTTCCGGGATCATTTTTCACCAGACTTGAGTTTAGGGACAGGCAATTTTCAGTATTCCCTTTCCTTGTTGGCACTAAAAAATATAACCAACCGTCCCCTCCATCGATTCTTCATATTATATAAACCCCTCATAATCGGAGAAAAATATTGCTACTAAAGAGACCTCAGTCGTTGTTTCAATTACTGGGGGTTGGAAATATTCGCACGATGCTCTCGATACAGCAGAAAATATGACTCTGGGGTGACGATATTCCCATCGAGCAAATAGTTACAGAAGATTATAATTCTTGGCCCTTCGTACTGTTGAATTTATGATTATAATCTTGAACAGTTTCTTCTGCATTAATACACTGAAAAGCATGAGATCGAAAAATGAGAAAGATATTCTCGAGGCGTATTCAAATTTTATTACTGTTGAGTCACATAATTCATGAGATATTTCCACTCCGGTTTATATTTACTATGTTGCAACTGTGGTTATCATATCACATTTATCGAAGAAGTACATAACGAAAATATTTCTCCTGCTTTAGAAATGATCATATTGAAGATATAATTTAAAAATGATTTAATCCTCAATCATATCACGATTCTTCGCCATATTTTCCACACACGTCAACTGATACAAAACCTAATTGGATAAAGGAACTTATCAATTTTATATAAAAAAATGTATGTATAGGTTTATATAGTTTTTGACATCAGTTCAACAGAGCAGAGATATTATTCTTCGAGGTCTAGGATGCAGCTGCAATCCAATGGTTGTTGCAATTCAGAATAATATGTGCAAGATTGAAAAGAAATATAAATGGCCTATTCCGATGTGACTAGAGTTTGGTCAGTGGGAAATAAAATTTTGTTTTGTTCCTCTGGAGAATCTTCTGTGGAATTACTTGTGGAATATTATCAGGTCTGTTACTTCTCTTCTTCTGTTCAGTCTCTGAGGGGGTATTTTTGAGGGTTTTGAGGGTGATCCTCCTCTGAATGAAATGTGTACCAGGAATACCATACTAGGATTTGGGTAATGTCCACTTGCGAAATTCACCTAATCGTTTTCATTTCAGAAATCATATAAAATATAATATCCTCATCGTCGTGCAGGATCTCAGTGTATTTAATATTTATGATTCCGTAGATATATTTGATTCCACAATCTTCCAAAAATAGACTTAATTTTGTTCACCATCTCTCCAGGTGACTCAAGAATAACATCAGTTTAACCTCTAATATCTTAGCTGATTTCTCCAAAGCATCGTCACAATCCTGAGGCTGAGTCCAGTATCAACAACTTGGATATCTCAAATCTACCATAGAGACTGTGTCAGTAATTGAACGATAAGATGAAATATAAGAACAGATAATTGAGTTGTTGGCGGATGCAGAGAATGAGGAGTGATGAAGTGGTAGACAAAAATATAGAGCAAACTAAATGAGGAAATAAACTGAAGAAAGGAGGATCAAGGAATATTTGAGAATTATTTCCAAGGCAAAAATACAATATGAAACGAAACAGTGGATGAAGCCAAAATGAAAAAATATCACGGAGATAACGCTTTATTATGCTTTGTGTTTTGTTATTTGATGTGTAAATTTTATCCTCTTATGCGAAACATGATATTTGCACGATTGCTATTAGCTTCACCTCTTTTATTCAGAATCTGGCAACCTTGCTAGAAGTCTGCCCAATTTAAATTATTTTTGATTTCATCCATTCATGTATTCAATATCAATTTTATGAATTAGTTCACACAATTATTTGATTTGTCTTTTATTATTCTCAATTTTGCTCCGCTTAAAATAAAATCAACATGTCTGAGCGTATTTGAATTTTGGCTTCAGTAAAGGAAATTAGAGTGGGGGGGCAATACTTATCACCACAGTGTATATTCACTTCGAATTGAATAACCTTAGCAAATGTAAAACTTTATCAAAAATCTGTTGAGACAAGGATTGGTTATCCTTTCGAATAATAATGAAAAGTATCGTATTCGTTCCACCACTCCGGATACTTCAATATCGTCACTCGCTCTCTGTTCTCCGTCCAAAATTCATATTATATAATATTGATGAGAATTCCTCGATGTGCCGGAACTGCTAATGGTGGGTGGTGAACTTAGAATGTCCTCGCCACCCTCGACTATTATCTGGTCCCGCGTGCAGAGGCAACATTAAGGTTCCTTCAGCCGTCCTTATTCCCTGAATTTACTGGCGAATTAGGAAAATTACCGAGTCTGGCTACGTTATTAACATTGCTTGCAGAATGCGTCGCTGAAATATTGCGGCAGAACTGATATAGCTACTTATTTCTCCATATTTCATTACTTCGATTCAGCTGGGCTGCGCACACTTACAGGAAACAGTATTTCTATTGTTTCGGTTATTGTTTTATGATGATTACTGAAGATTTATGGAAATTGTTCTGTAGCTCATTTTTTCTCCAAAGGCTTTCATGGAAATGGACTTGTTCAGATTCTTTATTTTATTTCCATTTCACTTCATTTTCTATTCGAACCTTTCCTAAGAAATTTTGTTGAACCTCAATTCTAACGAATATCAATTCGTCTGATGATTTCATTGAACCATTTGCTAAAGAATTTGGTGAGAGGAAAGTTTTCAAATGAAGAAAGCATATCGCAGAACCAAGATGTACAATATGCAATGACCTTTCTGCAACTTTTCCGGAATATGACAATACAAACATTTCATGATATGACAACACTTTGTATTTTACCTCATATCGCTGATCCTGTAGGGATGCAATAGCAATTAAAATCAGGACACTCTCTATCAATTCCAAGTTTCTGTCGATGTTGCAATTCACCTCAGGCATTTAAATCAAATTTATTTCTTCATGATAAACCTAACCCGTTTCTCGCATTCCATTACGGTTCGTTATCAGGATTATACCGGAGCAACGTTTACGATTTCATTTTTTAATTATTTTTCTGCTGGATCTGCATTCTCTTCCGTTATTCATTTAATTTAATTATTAGGAATTATGATCTCGAGGGAGGTCTCTAAACAGAATATTCCCTTCGTTTTTTTCTTCCTTTGTGACTCGCCATTTCAACGTTGGAAATTAACTCTCATACCAGGTGCGGATTGAGACCCACAGCTCACATCAGGATCTGAACATTTGCGAGTAGCTCGATGTGTGGAGCACATTTACAATTTTTAATCGTCGAATAATTCATCAACCACAATTCGAATGTAATTTTTCGAGTTTCTTATACTGATTTGGGAGTAACTAGTATTTTATTTTGTCGTTAATAAATTCCAATCATCCATATATAAACGTTGATAGAACGAGAGTTAGGAATAAATCTGGTGGTCTTGGAAATGTTGAGATAGAATCTCAAAAATAGATGACACAAAAAAGGAGATCGCATTCTGGAAGGGAAAGTTATTTGACATACATTTACTGGCGAGATGAAAGATCCACAACAACCTTCTGGTGAAGAGGATATGTTGATTGATGTTGGAGCTAAGTTCCTATATTTATTCAACAATTTCACTTCGATTTCTAATACATCCATTGTTTGTGGTAAAAAAACTGACAATGAACATTTGTACATTATAATGGATATTGTATGTATGTAATGCCACACCTCAAAGTGAGTATGACTCAATAGAAGTAAGTGTTGATGAATGCTGAAATTTCAGTAATTTATAATTGTTTCTCATCATTCTTCTTCATTCAACAAGCTAATACTACTGATGACTGTGATTGAAGTGGAAAATATGATATTGTGTATATTGAAAAATATACACAATATACAAAATTAACTGTTGAAAATTCAAAAAGAAGACTTGTCTTGTCAACTTACATGAAATGAGATATTAATTTTAATCTGTTGTGGAGTTTCACCTCAACAGTTGGTACCTAATTGTTCCGATTAGAGTTTCAAAGAAAAGCTAAAAATCCTCTATTATATACCGTAATGGTACCGAAAGATAATTCAATTTGATACAACTATATTCCTCAAATGAACAGACCATGGTATCGACGGAAACCTTGTCTGGCTCTCTGGAATTATAGAAAAAAACTGTCTTTATACACATGCCATAAAGTGAAGATAATTCCGCAAAGATGAAAACATCCTTTCTCCATTCCAGATCCCATACGATAAACAAGACCGGATTCTGTGAAAAGAAATACAAACCCATTAAATTTTGTGAACTGAAAACAACGTTGCGAAAAAGGGCGAGAAAGAATAAAATGTTTGTATGTTTCGAACTGACTATTAAATACGTCACGTCTTTTTCATCTCGAGCTGATGCTTCAGAAGACTTCATGGAAGATTTCATCGATACATACTTCCGATAGTAGCTTTGTTTCATACATATTCCCACAGGATCTGTGAAAGCGAGTCAAATCTGGTGAAGCTTTGATATCACATTGAGTAGGAATGCATACGTTTAGTGCGATACATCTCGGTAACGTTGTTCAGATTCATTGAGGGGAAGATAACACCAGAATCGTGATCATCAAAGCGTTCTGTTCATGGAAGAATGTCGTCGAAAGAAGAGAAGGACAATGATAATGAGTGTTTGTCAGATTTACTTCTCTATAACGGAGTATTGACCTCTACCATTTATTCAGTCTATAGCATTCAAATTTACCATACTTAACTAAGGTATGCTATTTAATTCTGGACCTTCTTTCGTATTGACAACTGAACACCCTGTATGTCAGTTACCTACTATCAGCCGATGGAATAAAGTGAACAATCTATTGATTCTTTGTATGTGACGATTTTTCCAGAACATTGGACAATGTGCTTATTGAAAGTGTATTGCGTAGATTGTTCAAGTAGTAAATCTTCTGAAGGTCGTACGAGGTAAAAGGTTTTCTAGATAGTTGGTCCTAGCTGGTACTTTTTTGGTAAGTGGTTGGTTAAAAGTGTCGTATTTGAAGAAATTACAATACACCAAGTATTGGGCATACGCTGTGTAGCGGAATTTATAGAAAGGAGTCACTACCTGGATATCAATTCGTCGATATTGAGATAGACCACGTGCAAGCCGACGACGCTTTACCAGCAATTTTTTTGGTCAAACTCATATTTTCAGGTGAGTTGAGTCTTTTTCTTGTTCGTTTCTGGTATTCTCGACATCTCTTGTGAATATCGAATTCCGATAAGTCCTAGGGTGAGAAGTCCCCTTTAAAATAGCCCTCGAGGCAGCTTCAATTGTAGTCATCGAATTGTAGTAGTAGTTAAATTCAGTTCTCATACTCATCATATTTGACTAACAGTATGAGATTCCTCAATTTTACAGAGATTTCCATCAAATAAAAAAGTTGAGTGGCGCTTTTAATTTTTTTGTATTCATAAATTAAAGAGAACGAACCCATTGTGACTTCATGACGAAGAGCATACCTTTCCCTTATTTTTTATATGAGAAGAAGGTCGCAAATCACATTTATATATTCATACATTTATCCATTCATTTATTCGTTCATTCATTCATTCATCAATTCATTCATTCATTCATTCGTTCATTTATATTCACATTGTTCAATAGGTCACCTCATTGACAGAACAGATATTCAAGACAAGACAATCAAAAATATTTACTACATAGGCACATTTGATAAAGGATACATTATGAAGTACAAAACCCAAGTGGACCAATTTTGAAAAAGATTTTCATGCACAACCAACTTTCTTTTCTAGAAATATATCAAATACGATAATTTCATCCTCATTGCCAAAATTCACACCGCATGATCCAAAGTTCTTTGAATTCCACGGGAATGAAGTCGCAGGCGAAAATGAATTCTCGAGAATTCTCTTTGCTATAATGATGCGGTTAGCATGACCGAGGGTATGAATGAACGTCGAACGTTCAATTCGGAGAATTCTCATTAATCCGGACAGTTTTGCAGCATCGATAAATAAGGTGTCAATAGGTCGAACGTGACTCCAGGCCGCAGCTCGATCTACAGCCGATGCGGGAATAATTCAATCTGACGTTACTGCATCGCTATCGAATTGAAATCGTGATTTGGTTTCATCAATGGAATATTATTTATTTCCTTCTCACTTCGATGTGAAAAGCAATGAGATCTCATTTGGATTCAGGCTGGCTGCTATCTACATTCGAGACCGGAACTGGGACCCTCAAGAATAATTTTCCATGAGGGATTCGGTGGAATGGTCGCGAAATGTCCCAAGAATAAACTTGCCCAGATGATGAACAATACCAGTGCAACCATAAAAAATGGACACTGAGCATCACATTCATAGTACGAACTGAAGAATAGCTCAACACTTGGAAGTCATCCGCAGAGAGCTAATAACCATTGAATTTTATGTTCGAACCTATTTCTTCCTGAATTATTAGGGTTTCCTTCCCGTAGAAATAAGGATGTAGCAAAAAGGTTCGGAAAATATTCATTCAAGGATTCTCAATGTATTATTTACACAACATTATTATTTACATAAAGCTATCAAAATATCCATCACTTCCTGAAACAAATATAGATTAGCTTCATCAGCAAGAATGGCTGGTTGAATATACTGACGGATTCTGTTAGAATGGCTGGTCTTCCACATGAAACTTCAATTTGCGAAATATCATTTCACATACTGAATAAAGTTTGATACCTGAAATATTGGAATCTGAAAAGAAAATAGAACTCTTCAAAAAACTACTATCTGTTACACGATAATGGAATAAGTGTTCTAAGAATCATTATTATTGTGATAAAATTTTTGTAAGTAGCGTTTGAATAGACTTTTCCACATCTTGGTCAATGTTTTCAAAATTGAAAGAACCAGCACTCTGAACCGGTCACTGTCAAAAAACTTCAAATTTCTCCCAATATCCATCTCCGAACAGTTCACGAACAAAACGAATTTTGTTGAACTCAAAGCAATTTAGATACGAGTCCTATTCCTCCCTACATTTCAGCATTCCCTGATGTATTATCTTGCGCTAAGTGGCTGATACCGGTCATTATCAAGTAGATAATGTGCTACTAAATTATAAAAGCCTCACTTCCTGTTATCTATAACAGTTTGGTAATTTTCAGACTGTATACATGTGGGAATTTGCGATAATCCTCTTCATTTACCACTGGGGTTTTTACGTATCGAATGGTATACGCGCTATGATTGTGATTGTAATTCGACATGATTTCATATTCTCCACTACAACTGCATGTCCATAATAAGTCAATAAATGATGATGATGGATATTGTGAGAAATCCTGAAAAACAATGGACAATATTTTAATCCATGATCATGAGCACAAAATAGACCATAATTTCGGAAACATTTACAAAGTACGCAGTTTCCACTGTCTTATGGAAGATGATTGTATTAATTCAGTCCATTGTTCCTTATTGAACATATTCATGAGCCATTCACTCAATATGAGAGTCAAAAAATGACCCTGTAGGAATGGTGACTGAATACAATGAATAAATTTATCAAAATATTTGAACACAAGTTTTGTATTTTGTTTGTGGTGGATGATCCGTAGATAAAGGAGAATAACGGCAACCGATCTCAATTTTCTTGGAGTTTGTATAAATCATACTGGAAGATTTCGACACTTAAATATACACTCACATACATATCCAACTGTCGGTTCCACTGATGTTAGTGTGCACAAGTTTAAAGGTTAGTTTATACAGCTAATGAGAATAAGATAAAATGTCATGCATGTCATGTCAAATGCGACCAGTATGAATTGAGAAAATTCATTATTCCTACTCAATATCTGACATAAAATCGAGACAAAACACTATTTTCCGAAAAATTCAAATCGATCAATATCTAATTACGTAGATTATCTGTTAACTTGATTACATACAATGAACTTGGACAGTCTACACGTCTTTTGTAACATTCAAAACATGATCAAAACACAAATCCTCCCCTCCCTGATTTATCCACTGCACACATAACTCATAAGTGAACATGCGTTCTCCAAAAGTACTAAGTTTTCAGCTGGATCTATATCGGATAGGATTTGAATTGTGTTGATAGGTACTAGTTTTACCCATTATCGTTCTATTTCTGATGCTAGTCGAAATAATCTGAAAAAATCAAATAGTAGTTAAAATTTCACGAAACCACCACTGAATAATGAATGAACGATGAAGCGAAAAAGTTCTTCAAAACAGCATCACCACACTTTTTTATCTCAAAAATAATGAAACATAGAGAAAGCACTACAAACTCTTCATTTCTCCCTTTTGTACATAAGGTCTTAGTTCGGAACATCCATTCTTTATCGAATATGTCGACTCCTGTAGATCCAGGTGTGAAGGAACTACTTTGTTCCATCCCTCTGGGAAATTGACCCAAGGCTCGGGTCCGGCCGACTCCTCTTTTCGCGAAATCGTATATATTTGATAAATGTTGAGCCACCTGGCAGACGACGATAGCAGTATAATGTTCGGGCGAGAAAATCACAGGGTTTTCTACACACTTTCATTCGACGCTAAATTCGTAATATCGCGAAGTTTCCACACCGACAACTCCATATTGTCAGATTACTTCGACGATAATGGAAACAAAATAGCAAAGGGATTCCATTAACGATTGTAACATCGTAGTAGCCGCTGAAATGTTTTTTTTTTTGTTCTTCGTGGCTTCCTGCGATTTTTTTATGTGCCGCTCAATACAAACACAATCATATAACCCCGTCGTCATAACAATGTTCTGTTTGTTACATCTGTAATGTTGTTATTTCAACAAGGGGCATTTTGAGTATCATAAAAAATTACGTTTTCATCAAACGTAAAAGAGGGCAGTTCTCTGGCTCTCAATATTCACCAGCTCATTGTTTATTCAATGAATTCTTTTACTGACAGCTCCAAATCACCAAATGATACGTCCGATGCACAAAGTTTCACGTACAACACTCTAGACTTCCAGTGGACGTACTTCAGAGTACATTCTATTGAATGTACTCTGAATGGTCTATTGACCTTATTCATTCAATCTGAAAGCATGCATTAACTATCAAAATGCCCCTGAGTACAGTGTAGAAAATTGAAATTTAGAATATTTCTCAGTAGAAATATTCTCAACAAATCACTACTTGCATCCGAAACCATCGAAGTAATCAATAGGAGTATAATATTGCGGCTTTGAGATATCTCATGAAAATTAAATATAATGTACTTCCATGAGGTTTCTTACCAAGAATTTTCATAAGACTTCATCATTTATCGCAATCAAATACTCACTTTGCACATCATATGCACAATAAAAAGAACGGATTATTAATTTCTGAAAGAGGAATAATTCACTCATTCAGATCTTGGGTAGAATTGAGATACCGAAACGATATATTGAATTGCATAATGATGCTAACATAACCCCAACTGTTCCCTTTCTCTCTTAGGAAACATTGCTCAACCACTGTTTCTATCAGGATTTCTACCAGTTCTCAACCTATCATTTGCTTTAGGAATGCTGACTAATTTATTTCAATACTTACATCTTCTACTACTAATCATGAACATTTGAATGAATATAATGTTTTCACTTGGTTTGAACGTCTACATATAGGATGTCTACTATTGGAAAAACGTAGACTGAAATTTCTATAGGAAACAATTTCATAGTGTCAACCTCCAAGCTGAACAAAGGAACAGCTCGACTGGACGACTGCAATGAATTCTAAGCCCGATTCCAGATTCCTACAGAGAATATTTTTTGAATTATTGATCACAATAACAGTTTTTTCAGGATTATTCTGGATATCCTCATGAATATTCGAAATTGTCTCGAAGTTGCGTGTTCTTTTCTTACCTACTCCACATCTTCCATCTTGAAATGTATGATATTTGTAAGACTTATCTTCTGAAATAATTCCCACTACACGTAGAACCATCCGTAGTAGACAATAATGCAACTTCGCGATCAGAAAATTGAACAGGTTTCTACTTTACCTACTCCACCGGGTTTCGTTATACAAGTACTACCACAATAGGACTGTCACTGATAGTCGGAAACAGTGATTCAAACTCTGGTTCTGCTCGAATGAAATGATCCCTTGTCGTTTCCTACAACGAATAATAACCAAATTCCTCGGAATGGAATGTCAGAAATACAAATCGAGATCAAAAGCACGAACGACTCCTCATTCGAAACGACGAGTAATTATTGTGAAGAACGCGGTATACAAACTCAATAACGTGGCATTCAGAGTCGTAAGAAACACACAATCCACCTTGATATAATAAGAATAAGACGGGTATGCTTCGAGATACTTTCTCATTAATTTAATGGGTGGTTGAGTCCGCAAGAACGTTCAATTCCGAAGACGTTTCCTGTGGAAGTCAAAATAAATAGGCGAGATCTTCTATCATGCGAATATAGGCAGTCAGTCCGCAGAACTTCAAACAAACAAAAACGGAACAAACTGCCCTAACATATACAATTTGATAAGTAGATATGCCGCCAGTGCTTCGAGAAACCTCCGATGTATTATATTTGATCCTCTGGAGAGTATTCCGTTTCCGTCAAGTCCTTATTTATTGGAAAAAGGTTTCCACATCCTCGAGCGGAGTATTAGAAAGTTGCAATGTAATATTTCGATATACAAAAGTTTTAATAAGAAAGTTTGGCTACTTACTGTCGTGAAAACAAATAATGGAAATGAAATTCGTGTTGTTCATTCATTCCGAGAGGGTGGAAATTAAACTTGAAATTTAATGACCACACGGTATACAACAGAATCATAAATTAACTAGGAATGAAATACCTGACAACGATGTAGTATCACAATTATTGAAACTTGAATCATCATGATTAGATTAACTTAAAATTTATAGTTACATTCACTCGAAGAGGAGAGGTTTTGTCGATGTGAATATTCGATACAGCAAGTACGAAATAAAGAGTATGACTTGGCAATACTTTGAAAACATTTGGTTTTAGTCAAGTTTTTCATTACCACATTGAACCGATTATTTCGTACGCCCTGTCGATACTTCATGAAATGTAATTATTGTTAGATATTCATTCGACCTTTAATAACTCCGAAATAATCAATGTTAGTGGAGCTTGACATTATTACTGAATATATGCAAAATCTGCACAGACTACTCAAGAGTTCCTTGAAATAATATAAGTGAATAGGAAACATATTTGAGACAATCAACAGTTGAAAATCATTATATTGGACGTATTTTTATGTAGCTGGCAACAGTGCATATTCTGACAAGCTATCAATATTACGGAAGAAAAAAATATCAACTCGTCAGATTAGGTACTTTATATCAAAATAACTTTGTGTTCATATTATAAACAACTATAAACAAATATTCATTACCTGAAATATCGTCTCCGGTCCCAATCAAATATACTTTGTGTGTCTTGTGCAAATCACAACTTCTCTACAATATCAGGAATTACTTCTAAACAGTTATTTCAATAGAGAAGGAGACTGCGATTTTGCATGTTTTTATACTTGCAATCGTGAAAATCAGCTGTTGCTGTTAGTGACTGATAACGTTTCACAAAGCTTGATGCCAATGTAGACGGAGACGATTCACCCCTCGAATTTCCAGCATGGAATTCATATTATCCGAAAATAATGTCATCTGGAGTCTATAAAAAACGACATGAAACACAAAGGTGTTCGTCGCATATCATCGGCGAACGAAATCGATTTTCTCCTCTTTAAAAGTCTCGCGTAAGAACTTTCTTTGAGCAAGAATATTTGCATTATAGAAATGGTATCTTCTTTGTACGATTACTTTTATCCGTTCCCATATTTGAAGACTATCCGCAATCTACTTGGACTCGGATGTTCGTTTGAATCCGGCCACGATTACTTTTTCGTTTTCTCATCAGTGTAGAAGGCATTCTGCGGTGAGTTGATTTGATTCGTTCTCGAATGTATAAGCCTAAACGAAAATCGCTGACCAAAATGATCCTCTTTCTGCTATACAACAAATTCCATCAATCCCCTTGCCATTATTCTAACGATGGGAAAAAAGTGTATCCACGCAGAACCACAATACTATTCAAGAATTAGATGAATAGATAGATAGTACTTTATTTCCAACATGTATACTCCCAATTATAGGAAATGCAGGTGTCAAACAAAAATATACAATAGTGGGAAAAAATCTGTTTCAATAAGTGATCAGAATTAGTGACAGTTGTCCCAATTTTTAAGGCTTCAGAATCGCCTATTGAAGGCGAAAGTATTTTCGAAGGCTCCCATATTTTTATGTCACGACTTGAAGCGAAAAAATATATGATTACATACTTGTCATATGCTAAAATTAATCTGCAGACACCAGATATCTACTGTTTGAAAATGAAAATTATGGATCTATTTCAATCTTGTCAATATTGATACAGTCCTCATGATTTACTTGAATTTTGTTATAATCTACATCATCTACATTATTGTACGTATTTCTGATTTATGGGTATTCTATTCTCAAAAACGAAGTTTCTGAAAATACAACTGTCCAAAATTAATACTCATCTAAAAAACACCTTGTATCTGAAATGTTACTTTCACACTGTTCAGACATTTCAGTCATCCTCCATCTTCGTTCTCACCAAAAAAGTTCACTTACTTATGGTGGCAGCATTTATAGTGCATCGAATCATCGTCAAATCTTTATGTTTTTCCTCCAGTTTGACAACGTCGTAATTTGTTGAAAACAATTATTTTCAAAGTGTGTTTTTGCAACTTCCTTGTATGAAGTCTGAAAGCATGATCACCATTCTCTGATTGACAGAACCGAATCTTCAGGACCCTCTTCAATGGTTGTCCAAACAAGCAATGTTTCTGCAGATTTTTCTTGCAACAAAATGTCATTAGTCACATGATTTTTTCCATCCAAGTAGTAGCAATAAGTGGTATAGAACATCTGCACCTAACGTCACAGCTAGTCACAGCCAATCATAGCAATCAGACGGTTTGGTGGTAAAACGTAACTGAAACAGACAGACAGACAATGCAAAAGATAATACAAATCATCAAGTTGAATGTTTAACGAATACAATACAAATTGACAAAATGGAAGTTGTTTAACCACCAGACATTCATAATATCATCATAATTTTCGGGATCATTTGGTTCAAGTAACTCGAACTGTTGCATTATCTTCGATTCCAAGATTCTGAATATCAATGTCTAGATGTTGCACAATGTTGCAACATCCGTTGATCTGCCTGTTTTCGACTTGTGTCCGAACTTACATCAAACATCATTATCGAATAAAGCTTGTGAATATATCACTAAAGCAAACACAACCACTTTTCATATTGATTCATTCCAAATGAGTCTCAGTCCGCAAATGCAATGTGCAGACCATATAAATATTCCTAGGACATCTTGTCCCAGAGGATGCAATCGAGCTTGCCATGATTTACATCGGTTAAAGGAAAGAATTTGAGTCATGTGTTTCAACCACGTGACGTCTAGAGCGTGATCGGCATGTTTACGAAGAGAAGAGCAGAAAATTTTAAGCAGCGGTATCGAAACGTGGATGGACAATGGAAAATATTTCAATATGTTTGCACACTATTGTGAAGCTTCAGTTTCACACGTGCATGTAAATAGAAGTATTTTCCATGGCATAGCAGAAGTATCGAGTTCATTGGTTTGTGAACAAATTCACCAAGATATTCATTGCTGTATAAGCTCCTTTCATGCATTCTCATACAATTCCACATAGAATCAAATGTCAATTATTCTGAACTTTCTCGCTCTCAACAAAGTTCCTATTCCAACACATTCCTCAGAGAATCTTCTTTACATTTCACGACTGAATACACACACAAAATACCTGAACAACGTTAAAACATGATCAAAAGCAAATTAATGAAATAATGAATAAATCATGAATATTTTATAGATGAACATAAAAATATAGAGAATGAAAAATCTCAGTTGAGATTCTCAAGACACATGTTTTGACGAATTTCCTCGGATTAATTCTATTAGCGATTGGATTGAATCAAATAGATGCGGTGGAATTGAGAACTGAACCAGAGAAAGAAGTGGCCGATAACGGTTTCCCATTATGTTTCGTTGGATCCCAAGAGGTAAATAGATATTTTTAACTTTCATTAATTGAATTGGTAAAGTAAAAGCTTCGAGTCGGATTCCAAGTTTCTCACTGACAGTAGAGGATTCAATTCATAGTTGATGTGATATATTAGAATTCGTGATAGAATTTTTAATACCTTTAGATTTCTTTCAGCGAACTGTATTTGGTGTAAGCCCCAAGAAAAAAATGAGTTCCTATTCCAGGGTTCCTTTCATACAAGATGTTGACGAGGTCTAAAAAATAAGGAATCTATAAATAATCCTACACACGAAATTGCCAAACTGGTTTTGAGAGAATAGTATAGCCTACAGGGTCGCCAAATAAAAGTACTATAATCCACACTATCCGTCCAAGATAGTCGCTAACGTAATCGTTATCTTTTTTTAGTAAGGCTATCAGTGCTTCTCGAAAGTTGCCAAAAGAATAGGAATCAAAACTAGTGTGCATTTCATGATGAATTATTTCTTACCTTTTCAACATTTTAAGCTTTTAAAAATAAGATATTGAATTTGATATGATTTAGGGTGAAAACTTCCAGTGTACGCCTATATGATTCAATAAAAAAAAGGGAGAACAGGTTTATCGAACTTTGTGGTGTATCCATTCTATATTGTATGAATCATCCTTTTTTTCTGAATACAATAACATGATTATATGACTTCTTGGTACAATGGGCTACCCTGTATACTTACTTTCCATCTGAATCTTTCTTGATATGGATAGAGTCAAAACGATTGGAAATAATGAATAATTCTCATTTCATTTTATTCAATTTTCATTTTACCATCTTCTTTGACAAATGAGATTTCAAAATTGATATACCAGAAAATTTTTTCTGAATGAATTATCCTTCAATTGAGTGAATTCAAGTTGTGTTATAAAGTTGAATGTTTTTTTTTCTTCACATAAAAAAATACAGGTAATGTTACGCTGATAGTGAAATATCGATAAATTTTATGAACCGTCATCCCCAAATTTAGTTCGAATCTTATTCCGAGTGTATTTCCTTAAAATGTATCGAATGAAGTATCGAAACTATTTAGGCGACAAGGATTTCCACTTCCACAAGTGAAAGGTGGGTGTTTCTCACGACACTTCCCTCTATAGTTAGAGAGAGGAACAGAAAAGAATCTTGTGAAACTTCTTTGCTGACTAGGTATCAATTGGAATGGGTAACTTCGACTTCTTTCGAAATTGGCAGTTTTTTCATGTCGGTAAACTCAAAATAATCTCTTCTGTGTTTTTCTAATATATCTAGAAATTTGTATGTCCTATCGCAGGTTTCCAATTTAGACCACCCTGACTATATGGTGTATGTAACTTCCTGATTCCAAGTCCATTCGAAAATCCATTCCAAAATGTATTTATGTAGAGATAATCTCTCCGATGAAACCATTCTACTGGTTAGGTACGTTGTTGACAATCCCCACACATAATGAACGAATTTCAATAATCTTCGTGAGTATTATTCAGTTATCCCGGCATGACAATTAATGATAAACGTATAGTTCGTCCTGTTTTCCCAAACACTATCTCTCTTACTTTCAAAGGTAGAGATTAACAGTCTTAGCGAACGTTCTTGGGATCAATTCGGAAATTTTTCTATAAGTTATGTTTCAAACAATACTACCAGTTTCACGTAGAATTCAGTAGTAAAGTCGGATTTGTAGAAAGAACTGTTATTCTTCAGGTATAACTGTTAGTTATGTTTTCCAATAGAACACCTTGCATATCCTTCATTATTTGAAGAATTCATGGAGCACAATGTGCTGCTCGAATACAAATGATATTCATATTCGTGTACTGCTCCCATATCTGAATGAATTCAAGTTTTTCATAATAAAATAAATAATAAAGATGGACGGATGAACGTAACGAAACATGGACCTACTGGAATGTATCCAATTGACTTTTCACAACGCACAATGTGAACGCACTTTCCATTTAATGTTGGATTATGGTATGAATCCTACTGATCTGTCCGTTTCCCCGAAGTGGTTCGGATTGCACTATAAACTGTAGGGCCCTCCCTTCTTCACCCCACACGAGTTTTTATGGGTAGTTGGTTAAAAAACTAACTTCGAAGAAGTGATTGAAGACAAAAACAAAACACCATTTGGTTTTCTTTTTTTGTTTCGTCTAGGAGAATATTAACGAATCATGATTATCTTACTTCAAACGGAGTATTTTCTACATCAAAAAAGAATTTTCGTTCCATTCATCTCCTTCCTTGACAGCTACCTCAGAAGTAGAAATCAAAAATCATTGTTCAATTTTTCAAAATTCCAATCAATGACTTGACAATGACCCAGGAGTGAATGGAAAACATTTTGAATGTATCCTGTAGTAATTGGGTTTTTAATTGGAATAATTTTTCCAGTTGATTTATTCTAATGTTATTGGTACTGATTTTCACCATATTTTTAAATGATGATTTTTCAATTATACTTTTGAAATCGTTTATAACGATTTATCGCGCTTCCCCCCTTACTATCTAAAAAAATGAGGGAGTAGCTGTCAAGACGACCGATCAATAGTATTCCTTATTCAATCGATATTCTTCTACGTCTGAGTATCACGTACATGTGAATGCTAATTTATGGTGGCTAGAATTTTTATTTCTCGAGAATCTGGTCTGGCACTCAGAAAATTAGTACCTATTTTGATGAAATGACGAAGTAATAGCGCCATATTAAACCATATTCCATTCGGTTTATTCGAACACTAAAACAGCGAAACCATCATCATTCGGCAATAAGGTGGCTCCATATTTTTCGAGATAATGTCACCATGAATCGTGACCGGAACTCCAAACCGTGTGTTTCATAATTCAGCATCGCATATTATGTACCCAATTAAAACAGGTTCAGCGCAATTATCGGGATTTATATATTGATAACATCTAATTGAATAGCAAGGGGTTCCATTAACTATTGTTCGGGTATTTATGGTCTGATTCGCCTAGTCCAGTGTATGAGCCAGTAATTAATACACCAGAACAATAATGGTGGTGTAATCGTAATGTAGGGACAATAAAAACATATACATGCCCGCACAATCATTATTGTCATTATCCTTGATTATTCGGCTTTGGATGCAGACAAAGTTGCATCGGATCGCACTTTGCACCAGAGATGTGCAATACAATGCGTCGAATTTGAGAGATGCCAGAGGATAACACTCATTTTTATCGTCATTTTCTCTTCCATATTGCAAGAACCATGTTGTGATTCAATGATCGCTTGCAATGATTCCGCTGATATTTTCCAGATGTTAGTGCTTCAGCTTCTTCCGTTGAAATCCTCATATTATTCCATATGAATTCATTGATTCAATTCAATTCAGACAATCGAACACGCTATACACATACAGGGTGTCAATTTGGAAACTTTCCACCCTCAATATCTTCCTTCCAGTAAACAATATGAAGAATCGGAAAAACAGGACGATTAAGGGGGACACTTTCAAGGACTATTTGTAGCGCTGGTGGACAAGTGGCGCATAATTTTGATTGGCATTCAATTCTTGGACGAGCATTTTCCGAAAAATGGCGTTCTAAACGTACACATATTATTAGAATTTGCCTGTTCTGAGATGCATTGATGAATTGACTCATTTTAATAAAAATGATTAGAACTGTTAGAAAAGTAGGTGACACCGTTTCAAACCTTGAATGACAGGAATAAGTGTATTACGCATGGGATTTTTTATTTGTTGGTTATTTTCCTTTTACAAAATTAAATTTAATTTGCGAGAAAGACTTGTCAAACATGATATCTACTCCCGCTTATCATATAGACTGTTTGAAATGTCAAAACCCTGTATAAATGGGGCAATAACAAGTGTCTTAGTACAATTTTACAAATATACACTGAGGTGTGTTGAACCCTGTGTGTACAGGAATATAAAATTGGGTAGAACAATATAGCATAAAACAAAATAAGTGTAAAATATTTGTCATGAACTCAGAAATTTTTCAACACTATATGTTATAATTATATAAGGAAACTTTTCACATTAGCCTCAAATTTTCTTCATTTAAGGAGCGCACTTCTGAGCTCAATCTGTTATAAAGTTTCAAATTCGGGGAATTTGATTTGGACTTATTGAGCCTGAAACGTTATAGGGCTATTTGAATCGCTAATCTCGTTTCGTATTTGTGAATATCTGGCAAAAAAGTAAAACTTCGTTTGCCATTATTTTATTTTAATACCAGTGAATAGTGGACGACAGTGTAATTGAAACAGTATTTCTTTCACTGATATTTGATCTAGCTTTCATATAAACATCATCACTTCAACAAACAAAATTTTTAAGTACAAGAGAGTAACGAATAGGACTGAAGTGGAGAGTTTGAGTGAGAATTTTAAATTTTTTTTTCATAAACCAATGATTCATTGAGAAATTCCATATATCATTCAATTAAGCAGCATCTCCATAGAAAAAATGACATATTAACAAAAT
This sequence comes from Plagiodera versicolora, assembly GCA_037013635.1. NCBI lineage: Eukaryota > Metazoa > Arthropoda > Insecta > Coleoptera > Chrysomelidae > Plagiodera > Plagiodera versicolora. The sequence continues at coordinate 7,289,140 of CM072990.1, forward strand.
GAAATACTTTCAAAACTAACAAATCGAATTATACTTCTCGTGATAGTGATCATGGATCGAACGAGAAAATGTGCTCCAAGAATGTGATAGCTACATTTCAACCTACATACCTACTTCACTAACAATTATGATATTCGTATGTGTCGAAAAGTCCAAAAAAGAGATCAAGGTTGCGACTTCCATATTCTTGTATCTCCTATAGTTACCAAGTTGCTCAATACAAACATCGCAGTTCGACTACCCTGTACAAAGTTCCTCCATAGTCAAAACCACCCCAGTGCCTCCCACATTTCCATTTCCCAAAAATACCTTTCCAGAGATTGCTCGATAGAAGGAGATAGACTAGAAGCTTTCACGGCTAAGGAAACAAAGCCTTTTCTGTTCTCGCAGAAATAACACATCGCCAAAAAAAATAAAACGTATATTTATTTACCAGGATGTGTAGCCGCAGGACACCAACGTACAAGGATTAAATATAGTTAAGGTGGAAGACAGGACCGATAAGAAGAGAGTCGGTACATATCGGGAATTCAATTTCGATCGTTGCCGCCGGCAAGTAGTTAGCTGGAACGTCTGTTCCATGCGCTGCGAAAGGATCAGCTTCGATAGGCGCCCCAATACAGGGTGTCCATAGATTCCACTTTGAGCATCTGCAATATTAAAAATTCTATTGGAATATAGTAGTACCTCGACAGACACGAGCACACCTTTATAACACATTTCGGCAATATCCTGAAAGGAACAGTTTCTTTAAACCATTTGCAGGTGAAAATTAGCAAAACTAGACGAAAAAAATGAAGTGCTTCTGTTAAAACTCCACTTTTTCATGTTTTCATAGAATTTTCATTTTTCATGTATGAATGAATGTTTGGTTTTTGTAAATTGAATACATTTTTTCATTCAATAACAACAAAAACAACTGGGGTATTTTCAGGGAGTTGAAACGGATTAATGGCATTTTAATCAATGGTGCTTCAAGATATAAGCAAGGTGACGGAACGAATTAAACTAACTAAATCATTACATTCTCACGAAACGTTTATAACCTATATATGGAAAAAGATCATCTGATACGTTTTGAAAATCAGTGAAAGAGATTGATCATATCCTAAAATATTTACTCAAAATCATAAAATATAATTTTTCCTTCTTTAAAATCATCTAAAATTCCTTATCTTTTTATCAAGTACTCAAATATATAATACAGAACTGCATATTTCTTTCTTATTTCATAAAAATGTTGTATTTCTTTTCGTTCTCCTATTTTTATTATCACAATCGTGGTGATATGCAAAGAGTAAACTGAGGACATTTTTTTTTTATTGTATGCTGTACCTATCCATTCAGACAATTTGTATGTTATCCTTTTAAATCAACTGAAAGTTCCTCGCATTTCAGTTTAGTAGTTTTGAATGAATGTCTTCCAAATCTTAAAATAATTTTTGAAAATGGACACCCTGTACATCGAAGCTGGTTTTCGTTTTATTCATCTCGAACTATGCGGCTTGAAGCGATAATTACCTAGACGCGAACGAGTGTGCTCGATCGCCGTTGAATTCAAATCGTTTTTGGTTCACAGATTTTCTTTCGATGACTCTCGATCGAGTTGACTTTCGGTCGATAAATCAGATATATTCTGAGTATGTTCGAATATGACGACGTCTTTCTGTTCGTTTGTCTTCTGTGTACGCAAAATTGCGTATATTTTTGAAACATTGAGCTGAAGAGTTCAAATTCAAATTCCTCAATATATTCTCAAAAGGAAAATTGCATATGAATGCACTGACTCTTGCATATTGGAATTATTTTGGATAATGGAGAAGCCGTTGCTTATGCATTCATTTCCACCTATTGATCCTGAATAAGTGGTTCTCTCTATAGTTCTTTTTTGTCAGCTAAAATCTTCGTACACTGACCTTTTTCTACTATCAAATCATATTGAATGAATAATAATATTATCGTATTTAGTATAATCCAATATAAAGCCCCTACAAGGACTTGAAATAAGCAAAAAATATATTGAGAACCTACGAGACATGTAAGATGTTCTCATTGTTATTCATCGTTGAAAAAAACTTTCTGAATTGAATTGAAAGCAATGAAGGTGAACGATATTTCATTCGAAACAGAATGTGAGATCAGAATGGAATACAAAACAGATCATAAAAAGTTAGCTTGTCCAGAAACGCTAAAACTCATCATATCATTCTGGAATACATTATTATGTAAAATAAAATAATTCAGATGTCTAAGATGTATTTGGTACACTCAATAAAAATGATAGAATCAATTCAATATATCATAATATTACATAAAAATAATGCTAAGACGAAGAGACAATAAATAACACATATTCCACACTCATAGGATATAACGAATGTATTATGTTATTTTCCTGGCATTTGTTGTAACGCAATATTTGTTTTTGCTCTTGACAAGAAATGTTTTCTCTCATCATTGCATAGATAGGACAGTAATACGAAATTTGATAAAGTGCCTTATGTTCATTTTCAAATGAGATCTGGATCAGAAGGAAGAAAGATTGCGTCAAGAGTGAATATTATTCAGCTACGTTCTTAGATTCAATTCATTCATCATAATCGAATATGTTTGATCCTTAGTCTCATAACAATGACAGTCAGTCAGTATGAAGTCATGAAAAATGACTATGTTTAACTAAAGACAACAAGATCTAAGTAATAGAAAATCTATCCAATATATACAGTATTCATCAATAAATCATTCATCCATGCCTCAAAGAAAAATATTCCAATACAGTGACTCACTCTCATTTTTACTCAACGGGCAATTTTCTAAAAATGTTTCGAATATTTGTATCAATTTACTATAAACATTTGATTTGACCAAAAAAATTTGATCAATATTGTGGTTTCACAGATATCGATTATCTCTTACGAAACATTATGATATCTAGAAATTCGATTGTACTGTAATGTAAGGAACTATTGATATGAATGCAATCACTCAATATCATTTTACAAATTCATTTACTGAATATATCTTTGAACTGCTTCAGTTTGAAAACATTGAGAGGAATGCAAGAGAAAAACAAATAAGATCGATCGATTACTCAGTTCTCAATTTCTCCGCCGTGATTTTTGGAACCACCAATTGGTAGAAAGAGAGTAAGAAAACGGTTTAGTATATTTTTCGAAACTTCATTTCTTCGCTCCGATCGATAAATGACGACGTCAATGTCGATGATCACATATGCGTACACGACGCCATATTTCCGATACCCTCTCCATCCGTGGCTTGAAATAATATTCCTGGTGATAAGGACGTGCACCTTGCCTATGGTAGTTCTCCCCGCCGAGAGAGAAGCCCTCCTCCCTCTAACCTGGCGAAATGTATTTATTAGTCGGTTGAGGTGTCATCAGAGGAAGAGAGAGTATGTAAATGGTGTGGTGCAAGATAATGGAGTCCCTAAACCCCAGCACAACCGGTCCAGAATAAACACTGCTGGATTTACATTCGTCGGCTGCTGCTGGGGAATTCGTCATCGTTTGCCGGTAGAACGGTTTTGATTAAACGAATATTCAATACACGGATTATCCGAAGTCGGGGCGGTATTATGAATTCCTTGCAGAAATTGAAGAAGTTTCAGGGGATGACGGATGAAGGACAGAGAAGGAAATAATCCTTGAAGCTCCAGGAATAATTGTAGTATCCATTCAAAGATAATATTTTCGTACGATGCTATAAGAATTTGTATATATCCATGACTCCGAGATAATAAACACGTTTTTGATGTTTCGAACAGAATAAATCCTTGGGGATTATTTTCCACATGTTTAACTACTTCGCAATAATGGAATATTTGCCAGAAATGCATTTTTCTCAGAATCACTGTTTTATCATGATTGTATATAAGCTATAGGGGATATTTCAATATACAGAGTGACTAGATCTCTTGTAAGCTGTTATATATTTTTCGAGAATAATGTCTCATACCAATATCAATTGCTTCTGCATAGAAACATTCAACATGTTCAAATGCAACAAATAAATGAATATCAGGAGATCAAGAAATAGCACTGAACGTATGAAAAATGAGGCATGGAAGAATTGACGAAAAAAAAGGTTGTTTATGTGCTGTATAAACAGAATCTTCGCGCTACCTATCTCGAGGTTGAAACGAAACATGACATTCAAGGAATGATATGCAGAGAATCATTTTTATTTATATTTCAACATGTCTCGTTACTGTCAATATAGTAGCAGAAAGACAAAATGTGATTTTGTTGAAAATAGAAAAATCCTCCGAATGTGTTTCTTATAATCATACGATACGTATAAATTCAAAATAACATGTGTTGAAAGATTATCATTCATGCGGTGAAACAAATTTGAATGCATTAACAATGTTTTATTTTTTAGAGAATTTTCAGTTTGAGTCTTCAAAAAAGCTGTTTTCAATAAAATGCTCGACTGCCCCCCACGTTGAATGTCACGTGATATATCGAATTGAGTTCTGATGTTTTATCATAATTCATACATGAATATCACAATGTTGTGAAAGAGAATTGGAAATATACATGAGGGGAGCGAAAAGTACACAAAGAATGGATCAATAGAAACATTAGTGAGCATAGGAGATAATCTATCCTCGACACGTTTTAACATTACTCTGACTGAAACAATTCGAGCCCTAGAAATAGGCAGATCAGTAAGTAACGGTGCCTCAATCAATAATGGCTACGGAGATAATCTGGCACTGATCAATAGGAGAAAAGTTTGAGAAAGTCAGTGACAAACTCGAAAATCAGAACAAGAAAGAAGGGACAGAAAATTAACGGAGAGAAAATCGAATATATGCTTATCAACAGAAGACAAGAACAACAACACAAGAATGAGGAACCCCTTATGTTTCGATCTAACACTGGATTGAAGGAATTGAGGAGTCATTGAGATTGATGGAGGAGTGAATACAGGAAATTGGGGATATTGAATGTTAGAAACACTAGTCAGAGAAAAACAGTTCAGAAGGAGCAAAAAATATCAGAGCAGAAGCCATCTATGGAGCAGAGATAATGGGGCGTACAGTGAGAGAGGAAGAAAGGAAAATCAATGAAGATTTTGGAACGGAACAAGAAGAACAAAAAAAATCCATGAATTATGAGAGGATAGAGAAAATGGAGAAGGAATATATAATTGAAATGGCTAAGGCACAGAAAATAAAATGGTATGGACCTCTACATAAGCAGGATCCAGGTTTGGAAATGGGATGGGATATAAATCGAGATTTAGGTAGAGGAACACAAGAAACTCAGAAAGGGAACAGGGGAAAGAAAACCATCAGAGTGATTCAACGCAGAAAAATTCAATCTTAGAGCTCATCTGAGCGGCTATCACTTTGAAAGAAATGTAGAGCCATGTTTATATGATATATTTCGATGAAAGTATTTTTTATTTTCGAAATTTTATTATATTCAACATTGCATGTGTAACTGTTTAAGAAACCTCAAATTTACATTTCACAACCACGTATTCCGTTGATTTTCAAAAACCGCCCCAGAAAATTTATTCCATCCTATAATCCTCAATCTTAAAAGATCCGCAATGAATCTTAAATTATTTTTAACTCGATGCAAAAATGTATGAGAAACTAAACAATCCTATGAATACTTGATTAATGTTAGGCTTTGAAGTCCCTTGGGAAGTTACGACGAGTTGCTTCTCATATGATTTCCGCCGCTTTCGACATCGTTCCTCGGGAAATGTTCGTTAAGTTTCATCAGAAACATGCAGCACTCGTATAACAAGTCCTGCAGCTGAGTTTCAAGTCCATCATCTCTCATTTTCGTCAAGACATAAAGGCTTCAGATAATAATAATTTCACGGTTTCAACGACTAGGTAAATATTGAATATCAAACAGAATGTGTAAAGCAAATCTGATTTGGGTTTACTGCAATGCTATTTATGTTCAACGAAACGCTTCAACCATGTTCAATACCGTACACTTCAGATAAAAGTAAACTTGTGTCCACCCAAATGCGAAAATTTGGACTTTTGAGATCTCTATTGGCTCTAATGAATGAATTTGGATCCTGGAGATACAGTCGAGTAAAAGAAAATTCAAAATAATAAGTATAGTTTGTGCTAACTAAAGTACATGCTTCAATGGTGAACTAAAAAGACGAAAATAATTATTGACATATAGTTCAATTATTGAAGGAAAACATTGTTATTGTTTATGAAAACTGATCTTCGTAGCGCTCACGCTTTTTCTACAATTACAATGTTTTTCCTAATTACTTCAATTCTATATTGATAATTATTTCCGCCTTTTCAGTTCACCATTAGAGCACGTTCCTTAAGTTTTCACAAACTTCATTAATTTTTCATCTGTTTTTTTTTTAGATAGACGGGTTTCGAACAGACGCCCAAAGTACTAACTTCACTAATAGCACTAAAAAAATAACACCACTCTGATAAGATCATATTTGTACAATGAGATCAGCCCGTTCTGAGATAAGTGATAGGTAAACGAAAAAGAATACAATACAAATACAATATTGAGCATGTAAAATATATATTTATTGTCTTTTGAAACCCATTGAAAATTCATCAAACTAGAATTACCAGTTTATTATGAACTGAATTGAAAAAATTTCCTTTCTGAATGACAGGGCCACATTAATGATCATATATTCGATACTGATTCGGTGTTTCCTTAGATATGGATAGGAATTTATATTTTGGATTACAGACAGTAGCAGGATCACATAAGATGATAAACATTTTTCCCATGCGCAGGTTTTCCTTTTTGGGATTTTGTATTTATTTACCCTTTTGTTGGATTGCTGTTGTATTGAATGCACAATTGTAAGAAATTATGTGGTAAATGAATTTATTATTATTATTATTATTATTAATGAAAACGAGAGACTGTTGACGAATGACTTGAAGACGGAAGATCGATTACATTTATTTATAAGAAATGATCAATATACAAACTGATCCACATTCGTCTAATGGAGGACCAACTGAAATTTCCACAATTATGTTGATGAAAAATGCATACTTCGTATATACGTTAATGAAGAATTATAAGTTCATTATTCCACAGAGAATGATCAAAAATGTCCATACCACCATGAAGCGTATGAAAAAAAAAACTCTAGTCAACACTAGATAACTACGTCTGGTCCTAATTTATCAGTAGAAGACTCTGAACACCCATCCGTTGTATATGACAATTTATGATGTGGATGACACCGCAAATAAATCAGCGGAAAGAAATATTCCCTCACCGACTAACATTTATCTATTATATTACCTGATACATCCAAAAACTATCTTGAACAAAATAATACACTATTTAAATATACACACACAAATGCATTGGTGAATAAGAGGGCGTGTCATTTGAAAAAAAATAGGGAACACTTCTGATCGACTGGAAGTAACAGCTAAGTGAAGATATTTCAAAAATAGAACACGTTGCGCTTCAGGTTCTACCAAAATTTCAAGTTCATATTCCTCATACTCCTAGCTAGATATCTAATGAAACATTCAGGTAAATCACCCTCGTATATCACATTTGAATCGGTGTCGTTATCAGAACTCCAAAGGTGCGTTCTAGACAGAACAGCCTGTATAGTATTCATTAATCTATTTTCCACGATATTCCACATCCTACAAGGGTTCGCGCAACAGATTAAGGATCGATTGCCGTATCATAAGTCACACTTGACAGAACTATTAAACGTTCACATGCACAGCACTCCGAAGGGATGAAACCAAACACTATTTTTGCCTCCTAATAGCTAAGAGCTCTTCTATGCTCGAAACAGTTAGAACTTTGGTGAGTTGAAATAAAAAAGAAAATATGCTACTCGAAGAGAAAACACGTTTTCTTTTACAGAGTCAGTGAGCAAGGATAGTGAAATAAGTTGGTGCCAGAAAATTTGAATATTGTTACTAGTTTCGTGAATAAAGATAATCAATGAAAGTATATGAAGGGGAGATGAATCTTTGTTTTTGAATTCTCCAGAAGGGACGCCATCTTTATTTCAACACAATTTTCATCAATTTACTCTAGCTAATACTGTTACAACGTTGAAATTCGAATGAAAAATGATAATAAATGATACTGATTGACAAGAAATGAATTACACATTGCGTTAACCTTAAAAAATTTCGATTTTTCTATATATAAAGCTGAATCAATTCGAGGAAGAGATCTTATCAAACTGAGCAATATTGTCGTTCGTTTGATTGTTGATAATCTGAACTGGAATGAAAGAATTGACTCCAATTCGGAAGAAATGTTGTAAGCATCATTGTAAAATACTATCAACTCCATTGTGCTCAAATGGTTCTAGCCAATCAGAATTTCATTTGTAGAATTTATTTCAAAGTCTCAAGAATAACCGAATATGTTTCTGTCTCCAATAGATCATGCCAACAATTAAATCGAAGTTGATCGTACAAAGAAGTAACATATTTTATTTATCACTAATGTGAATGCTCTGAATTGAGTGTTTACAAGAAAATGAGATACGTATGATACGACAAAATAAATTGTATTTTCATGTACAACCAGAACCATGTCTCAAGTTACTTTCTGAAATTTCTGTAATGAAAGTCAAAGCAAGAATAATCCAAAAACATTACAATTTTTATAATTAAGTCTTAGATATAGTCCATTTAGCATATGAAGTTAGGTCGGTTTGTCTTTTGTCAACGATTGAACGGTTCTTTCAATATTTGTAAAGATTCTGACTAGAATCAACAAACTTCATCAGCAGATCAAAGATTTATCTCCACAATTAATTTGATGTCATTGTGAAGTCACTGTAGAGTATTGCCATAATTATTGATTTATTAATGCCGTAATACTTCCAGAAATATATTTAGACTATAGCAATGATTGAGGACTAAAAGTGACGAAGGGATTTTTTCTTATTGCTCCTGAATATAAATCAAACGACGATGTCATGTCAAGTTTATCAATAGACTATAACAAAGTTGGGACATTTTAATTCAGCCTTCAGTTTCATGAACATCTCGAACATTTCTGGCACATTCAAATGAACATCTAATTGTTAGAGCTACAGGATTCCCGTTTGTGCCTATATTCACTGTGCACACTAGCAGGGATGGTGAATTACATGGAAAGGGAGGAACGGCAAACTTCCGATCTAGATATTGCCTCCCTAACTGCCGATATTAGCTCTCGAAGATCGAATAAGTTTCTCTCAGTCACTAACAGTAGGCTTCATCTCCTGGTCACGTCTTATCGACAAGATGTTTTTATTGTTCGACCTCTATGAATACGATCAACACCTATAAGCTCGGCAGGTCGTACGGAAAGTTCAGATGTTATAAATGGAAAGTTCACAAGTTGAAAATATTGCGTTTCAGCAAGTATACCTCACAATTTTGATCATTGAAGCATTGAACATAATTTCTAGTGACATTGATGATTTTGAAACAAATGAAGATAAGGGCAGTATTACTGACGTTAGTGTTTTTTTGCCAGAGTGGAGACTCAGCTAGCTTTGCCATCTACAATGTTTTTCATAGTTTCTGATAGTTACATCACATAATTGAGAAGGTCATAAAAATACTTGGACTAAGAGAAATAATTCTGAAATAGAAAAGTGGACTTTCCAGTTGTGTTCACACCTGGGCTATAATGTGCATTGATTTTATCATTTTCGAATGTTTTCAGTTGCTAACAAATAATATAACAATGCTAGGTGAAGAATAATTCAGAACTGACAACATTCATTCACTCAGTAGCGAAAATATGTTGAAATGAAAATAATGATTCTCATTGCGAATATTTTATATGATTCATAAGAAAAATCCTCGAAGCTATGGAACTATTATACATATTCACGAATAAGTAAAATTCAGTTCAATTGTTATATCATTCACTGCAGCCAAAGATCTCCAATGATTTTGGTCGATGAAACCAAATCGTATAGATCAGCTGATCATGATAGATTTTTACGGAAAATGCCAAATTCGTTCATCTATACTAAATCTATAAAATTATCAAAGGTAAAATCATATTAACGCAGAAAGTTCTTCTTTTTACTCGACATAGATGCCGTGTTTGAATTCCAATAACAGACATGATCCTACTTCAATATTTTCTGAAAGCAGAATAATCTTGACAACAGCAGCGAGATTATTGATGAAGCACCCTTTAAGTCTGTGACAGACGTCTTCTTACGTATCACGCTGACAATGCCTTTGTCTTCCACTAATTCGATGCCTCAGGCAACTGTTATTTTTTAATCTTCTTGAGTCCTAACTTCAAGGGATGTTATTAAATAAAAATGTGCATCTATTATGTGATTGTTGTCTTCTAGTAGTTCATTAAAATTTGGGGTTTGATTTTATAAGATTTAATTTAAGAAGTTATTAGAGATAAGTCTATAGAACAATTCTGAACCATTCGGAATTTTCGTTTTATTCTCTCATTCGGTGATTTTATAAAAATAATTGATCAGCTCTGAAATGTTGTTAACACAAATAAGAGGATCATAGGTGAATTCTTGTTATGCCATATACAAAAAGATTTGTAAAGTTCACACCATATTCATAATGCACACATTTGCGATATATATTCCTTATAAAATCTATGGTTCAATGCTACAATTCTTAGAAATCGATATGAAAACCCCACAATTGTGACGTATGAAATTGACTTTTTGACACATAGACATGATTAATGACTTTTGACAATAGGTTTTGTGAGAATAAATTTCTTGGGATCGTTCTACGGCCCTTCGGAAAAAAGAAACTAGCATTTTGCTGGTTATCTATTGGGTTTAGTTTCGTCAAGCGATATCATTCAGTTCAGCGAACTTCTTCGGAGGTCGATCCGCTCGTAATAGGTTTATTAAGCTGAAGTGATCAAGCAATTGATTACCCCTATTCGAGTCAAGAACGTGTGTATGACTTTGAATACATTTTCGAGTTCATATAACAGAATCCATAAATGTAATGCTTCCAACCGTATGATTTGTCTATATGGAATTGCTAATCTTCCACAGGCAGGCTTTCGGCTTTATAAACTGTATTCCAGATTAATCTCAAGTTGTTTGCTATCATGGAGAAACCAAAAAGACGCATAGAAATAGTATCAGTAAGTGAATTTATCTCAATTTTAATTCAAAAGCACAAGATCTACCGTTTCAGCTGTTATTAAAATTCCATTCCACCAGTGGCGGAAATAAAAACATATCCTACCAACAGAACATGTTGGTGCACAGATTGTACGAAATTAACATTTAAAAACTAATAATTTAGTGTGTACAATTTGAACATACGTTGTGCCATGAGAAATTGAATACAGGTTGTCCAAAGAATGATACATACGCCACTGGAATTCCCTAAAAAAGTGACCAAAAATTTTGTGAAGACAAAAAATAATCCAATTGTCTGAATAGGACCACCCTGGTTCAACAAAATGCTTCAACATTTGTACGCTTGCGACACCTAAGAAGAATCTCAGTAAAACTAGATATTACATGTACGGAATCTGTAATCGTTGATGGTCACAATATTAGTACATTTCAAAAAAGTAAGAGGGCACAAAATATTGCTCTTGAGAGTTGAAGAAGAGATAAGTTACCTACTGTGGTGGGTAACTTATCTCTGGTTGAAGTAATCACAGTACGTAAGCAGTCCTAGACACGGTAACGTGAGAAATATGACGTTCCTGATATACATCTAAAATGGTGTTGAAGTATCTCATCACGTTAGCACAGAACTCGCCTAGGCAGGGAATGTTGAATAATTTTAATAATCTTAACTTCCATGCTGTTTTATGTAGTTTAACTGTATGTCCTGTGCCGTTCGCAAGTTATCGTCCTCGTTTCGTGAGATTTCGGTTAGCGTACGTTCCCTCTTTTAGAACCCCAGTCAATGTTGAATACCATAAAGGCAAATTTAATCGAAACAGTTCATTTAGACACAAGAAAATAACCTAAATGTCATAACTGTCATTTGAATCTCGGAATTTAAATACATCGTATCCTAATAATCAACATGTTGCAATTCCTGAAGAATTTTATGAATTATTGGTATTTTAGGTACCTCCTTGTTACAGAATTGTATATGGTGGAGATATGGGAGAGGGCAATGTTCCGTATCCTTTGAAATTATAGATAGAATATACAGTATAAATATTTAAAATTTCAAAACTTATTACTCTATTCCACAAACTAAATTTCTTAACCTGGTATAGATATACTAATGTTCATATTCCTGGCAATATTCTTTGTCTTCAATAACTTCATTGTCCTTGGGATTATAGAAAAGTTAACTTCACATTATTTGCCTAAGCAATTCATTATTGATGATATATTAAAATATCATGATTAAATTTTACACATACATGCGATTCAGTATCAAGATTAATAAGTTTGTATTATTATTATTTTTAATAAAAACAAAAAGTGTTGTCTGTATTTTTATTGAAAAGTCCTTGTCAAAAAACTGTAGTTTACGAAACCTTAGACAAAAACACATTGTAGAATTACTCAATGGAATGTGATTTAATATGTCTTTTAAGATGTGAAGATACTGAAAAACTCCTACTGCAAACTTTGCAAGAATAGGGCTTCTCGCCTGTATGCATTCTCATATGGATGTTGAGATCTCCTGAACGAGAAACATTTTTTCCACAAATTTTACATGAAAATCTATAATAGAAACATATAATCAATTCCATTTGATAAAAAAAAATACTGATTCAGTATTAGCCTTTGATATGATGAAAGTTACTTGACTGAAATTTCAAATACGACTTTGCAACATATATATTTTATATTCAGTACAAACCGTTTTACTTTTTTATGGACTAATGAGTGAGCCACCAAATCTGAACTGGTTTTGAATGTTTTTGAGCACTCTGAGCAATTATATGGCCTTTCTCCAGTATGAGATCTGGTGTGTCTTATCAAATTTGGCAGATACTTGAAAGTTTTTCCACAGTCTGTACATAGTAAAGGACGCTCTTGAGTGTGAGTCTTTTTATGATTATCAAGTGTAAACATATGAGTAAATGTTTTGTCACAAATTTTACAACGATAAGGTTTCACATCTGAAAAATATATGAACTAATTCAAATTTTTCAACACGAATCTAAATGAAGTTACACCTGTATGGGTATGCATATGCTTATTTAATGTTCTATTATCTGCAAAAGTTTTGTCACATACTATACATATGCATGGCTTTTCTTTAGTGTGGACTCTGAGATGAATATTCAAATCTCTAGCCTTGTGAAAACTTTTTCCACACACCTGACATTCCTGTTTCTTGATTTGCCTTAAATTATTTGACATAAAGAAAGTTCATTTAATTGTTCAAATGTAAGTTGCTGTGTACCTATGATATTTGATATGTCTCCTCAAAATAGAAGTTCTTTTGAAGTTCTTACTACATATATAACATTTATGGTTGTCTTCTGAAGGATGTGAAAATTGTGTATGTTCTTCTAATGATTGAACATCTGGTATTGGGCCACATATTGAACATTCAATAGGATTATCATCATTTGTCAAATCAGAGCTGTTTTGTATAATGAAGTCTGAAAAGTCTATTATTTTGTTCTCATTTTCATTGAAGGTTTTGCTACAAACCTATCTGACTGGGAAAGTTTTCAGCAACTCTTTCACAGTCATTCTCTTCATCACAATTCGTTGATTGGCTATATTAGGCAATCCAGCGATCTGTCAAAGCGAAAAACCAATGTGGCGGCTTGGGGCACACACTTGGTGTTTACATATGTGACTTGAGTTGAAAACTGTTACATTTAGTTATCTCTAGTGCGTTTTTTATGTGTTTTTTTAATTGTGGCTAATTATTTACTCTTTTACTGAAGAAAAGGCCTATCACATGCATGGTGGTTGGCTGTAGATCTCGTACTAACCGAAATAAAGTCGGCATGTAATCGGTTTCTACGGTTACTAATCACAGGTTCTTATAGAGCAGTTATAGAGTAAGAACGATTTAACTAGGAAGCGAAGGGTCCTATGGTTAGCTGCGATCAAGAGATATGATCTCACTGATTCCAAACTGATGTATCAGAGAGTCTGCAGTAGACATTTTTTTTACCAGAATATTACAAAAAGAACAACATCAATTGAATAATCTAAATCAGCATCAGTATACAATGTGAAAGGATCTAGATTATTAATTAATCCCAACTTCATTTAATATCGAAAACGAATGCTGTGACAAGAATCAGAGATAAGTTACAATAAGTTATAGCTCTTTGGCTTATCTCTGCAAGAATGAACTGAATGAATAGTTCCAAGCATACTTTTCACCAACGTCTCTGCTATTCAACATCAATGTCTTCAAATATTCACTCTCCATCTAAATACCGTTTCGAAACACCAAAAAACTCCGAAAATAAATAAAATTCACTGTTTACTAGCCAAGGTATCGCATTGTGTGCCCCAAGCCGCCACATTGAATGTCACGTGGTTTGGATTGCCTAATTCACTTGAATAAGTTGTCACATGATTTTGTAACTGTTTTGAATAATTCTTTAATATTTCATTAGAACTTTCACATAATTTTCTGAAATTTATTGTTTCGTCTACTTTTCTCATGCAATCATCACAAATATTTTCTGGAAGACCATCACCAGCTTCGATCTGAAACAAATATACATGAATCATTTATGAGCAGTAAACAGTAGTTCGAGGTATTACATACTTCTATATTGGCAAATCGCTTCAAGAAGTCGCTTACAGACGATTCAAATATATTCACTTTCAATGATGAAGTACTCAAGCATGTTCGACAAAATGAAGTTATTTCTTTATTATTCATCATTCCAATCTATAAAATCAAAACAGAACTAAAGCATAACATGATTAACCTGGGCGCGTTCATAAACTTACTCACAGAGTAGAGTAAGAGTACGATCACGTGATTAGAAATATATGTTGATCATTGCTCCTCAATAGTCGTTCGAAAACTCTGCAAAATGGGAAATGTCAAGTGAATTCCAATGACCTGTCAAAACAAATTCAATATGGCGGGAGTACGCACACAATGCTTTGTTTACATGTTGTTATGTTATAACTTGATGTAAAAGTTGTGAGATTTTTGTTTTCGTGACTGCATCAAATGATTTTTTATATTGTTCAGAGCTTATTAGTGGTATTCTCACTAAAAAATGCCTGTTACATGCCTTTTAGTCAACTGTGGAAGTCGTTCCAAGGATGATGTAAAATTCTTTTTAGTGCCTGCGGTTTTAAGCCACAGGTTTCTTACGGATAAAAACGAATTGTCTGAAAGGCTATGGATAACAGCAATTAAGAGGGACGATCTTACTGAATCGATACTAAAAAATCAAAGAGTCCAAATAACTTTTATTGTATTTACATTGTACATTTTATTCAGAGCAAATAAAAGTGCACCCACATGACTGCAAACTTCACTGTGTCCAGCCATTCATGGGCAATGTGCTGTTAATACACTTTCATCTTTGGCCACAATGCACCAAACGTCCTATGGTTTCTCATTCCCTCTCTGAGAATGTTTGACCTAAAAAAATTGCTGAATAAACAAAGTCAATAGAGATGAACACAATGTTCTCAACACGTTGAGCACTTTGTGCATAAATGCCATACATATTCGACTGGTCCCCAGCTCTGTGTATAAAGATAGTACTCATGTTTCTGTTTGTTTTGTTGAAATATTACTTCCAGGATCACCCTGTATTTCTTTTCGCCACCCATAGAAAAAAAAGTGACATACAGACAGATGTGAAAGATATTGATGTACTTAATATATGGAATATAACAAGATCGCTTAAAAATTACTGTGAAGAGCACAAACAACACTTGACTATGAAATTATATCTGATCATACAGTTCTAAAAAAAAGTTACCTTTCTCACTACAATGTAGACACCATTCACCACTTTTGTCCTCACATTCACAACAAAACCCGACTCATTTTCTCTTTGGTGTGATAGCTATGGGTGAGCACAAATATGAAACAATATCTATGCTTGAAATATGTGGAATTCCATGAATTGAACTATCTAATTCCTGAATGTTGAATGTAAAAGGGTCTACATCATTTTCTAACTTCAGCTTCATTTGATATCTGTAAATAAACATTCCATTTCACATATAGGAAACAAACTGTTGTGTAAACAAATTGGATTTTTCAGCTTACCTTTTACCAATATCTGGATTTTCCAACAATAATGCCTTTACATTCACACTCTGCATCTTAAAAAGTCTATTCTTTCATCGAAAGTTGATTAATCAATTAATAATGAATACATTGAATACCATCATTATGTTGCTGGTTATTACTGTTTCAATACAAATCAGATACAAATACAAACCATCAAATAAGTTCCCTGTAATTGCCAATGTCATTACTGTCAGAGTATATGAATACTCTTTTCAAAAGCAGAGTATGTAGAGTTTACTACGAGTAAATTTCTGAACGATTGTCAATGCATACTCTATGAAGCTAGAATACGTTTACGAACGATTTGAAGTAAGCAGTCCATACTCTGAGTAAGTTTATGAACGCAACCCCTAACAATAAAATAGACCATTCCAGGTTGACGTCATCGACAGGCGGCCATATTGCTTGTGGGGCACACTAATCTATAACCCCATTAGAAACAACGTAATCACAGGTCAAAATGAATTGGTTTTTCTTAAAAATGCCAGCTTTTTGTGCAGTTGTTGGGTGTTCTAAAAGGAGGGGAAGGGATAAACTTCGTCTTTTTCGAATTCCTAGGGCGTACAAAGGGCGTGGAGAAAATTTAGATGCATTATCACAAGAACGTCGTATGGCATGGATTCGAGCACTAAAACGTGGAAAGTTGAATGAATCGTTTATAAACAATGCAAGAATATGTGAAAAACACTTTGTAATAGGTATGTAAGTTGTCTTTTTAAAATAGGTGATCTAATAAGAGTATTTTTTTCTGTTGGTAATTCGTTTTTTTATATGTATATTTTTTGATTTTAGTGGTGCCAGCTGAGCTCAGAGGATGAAAACAATCCTGATTGGGTACCCTCAGTGAACATGGGATATCAAAGTATTAAAAGTCAGGATGGAATAATTTATTTATTTAGTAATAAATAGTCTCAGAAGTAAAGTGTCCATTTTATCTCTTCTTGTTTTTAATAAAAAAGGCAAAACTTATGAATATTACTATAACTTCCATCTATCAAACAAGTTTTCGATAATATTCAGGTATATAATCTACCTTGGCAACAACAACAAAATGTGTATCAATTTTCTTTGCTAAAACTTCCAAAACAAATCCAGCCTCATAATACTTTATATAGGCTAGCAAATACTTGTAAGCCTTCATCTGCTCCCCGCTATAAAAACTATGACTTGTAATTAAATAAGTAAATAAGTCTATTTGGCCTTCACTGGGCAGAAAACTCAAGTCTCTGGTCATTTCTGCTGGCACTAAAGCGTACGGGTCTATATTGTTAATAAAACCCAACTTTTGTTCATATCGCACTCTAATTTCTTCCTCAAGCGAAAGATAATAATCACTGCGATTCATTTTCAACAAAATCACTCGGAAAACACAAGAAAAAACTTTATAATCACCAAATTCAGCACAACAGGTCAGAACCATCAATGTTAAATAAATGGAGATCACAGACCACCTATCCTCTAGACGATTCACGTAGGTTACTTGACCTTGAATCGCTTTTATAGTATAGATGCGAGTCTCTAGGGGGCTCTGTAGTTAGCCGCGTCAGAGATGTAACGTGAAATAATGTGTTCTGTGGTTTAATATCATCACAGACCACCTATCCTCTAGACGGTTCACGGCAATGCTATCTAATGTAGATGAAAACAATCGCCATCTGGTGATTCGTATCGGTACTATCGTGCCGCGGGAAATTCAAATCTTAAAATTGAATGGGAAATTCAATTTATTTGAATTTGTTGGTCGTGTACTATGAGGCTAGCGCGCAAGAGCAACTTAGTTGCACGGCAACTATTTTGTCTCTGTCTCCCGACCCAGACTTGAACACTGACATTGAGAAAATTTTATGCAATGTTTCTAAAATTGAGAGCATTTCTAAAAAAAATTTTCGCTACTTCAGAATAAGTATAAAAAGTTTTGATGAACTGTAGGCTTGATGTAAGAGACAAATTAGTAGCTGAGACAAAAGTTGCTGTTGCGCGATAGCCTTGAAGCTAAGCTTTACAATACGAAATTAGGTACTAGAAAGCGAGCTTAGGGATTGTGTTTATAACCATCAAAAAAGACTAGACTGGAATGAAAAACAAATGATGTCATAATTTTTATGGGATTTCCTTTATTCAAGATGATCTACACTGCTTGGTTGATAACATGTTTGGGTAGTTTGACATTTTTTTTCTTTATTCTATTTGCACGGATCTTATTTGCTTGAATTTTTACTTTATTAGATCCCTTATATAATTCACATCTGCCTTGTATAATCTGGTTCACACGTTTACACCAGTTATGTGCAATTGTTCTTAGAGTGAATTTTATAATGGATTTAATTATTTTTGATTTGTGATTCTCTTTGCTGCAAGTTAGGAATTCAAAATCTACATTGCAATCTATCATTGTCTCAATTTGTTTGACTAAATATTTGGAATATGGTGTTTCATCCAGACAAACGTTTATTATCCTTACAATTTCGTAAAAAGAACCAACAAATTGAGATGTAGGATAACATAATCGTCTGATGAAACCACCATATTCTCTCACTGAAATCAAAGAATTTTGGTGTGAATTATAGTCGATTGAGTACATACAATTTTTACAATCAGAACCAGACATATCTGTCAAACCACAGCGTAACACTTTACCATGATCTGGAAGTTTATTGGAACCATTCACTGAATCGAATAAACGGTCAAAGAAATATAACAATTCTGCAGTCTCTTCAACTTTTTCTCCACATCTTTTTTCTGTATCTGCAAGAATTATTAATAAGGTTAAATATGAAACCAATTCTTAAAATTATTCACTTACCAATTCTACCAACTAAATGAAGTGTAGCAGCCAGCCTTTGGCTGAATATCTGCGCTGCATGCTTGACCTTCATCTTTTTCAATTTATTTTCATAAATGTGCTCATCACTTAGGTGTGGTAGAACTCTCAAGCCATCAACAACAACATTATCACTCTCATACATATGTTCAATATGTTTCCATTTTGCTACTTTCTTTACATTGTCTTTGATATAATGCAAGTCTTTTTTTATTAAATTGTTTCTCAGTCCTTTTAATAGATGTGGTGGGTCATAGATGGGATAAATTCTGAAATTTTCAATTTCAAATGACCCATTTCTGTAATTATCTATATCACCTGTTCTAAGATATGTTTCTCTTGTTCCATTGATTAAGTTATTTATAACACTTGTATTATTCTGGTCACAAATAACTGTTATTGGTTTGAGGCCTATATTCAGGAGTCTTTGTAAAATAACAACTAATATATGTTTGATCTGTAGAGTTGTTGCACCTCCCTTACTTGAGAAATGGTATGATATAGGTGCTTTCCACTGTTTTTTTAAACCTCTCACCATAAAAACTAGCACATGATCTGCTAATAAACCTTCTCTTGAATTTTCTCCCATATTTTCAAAACCATCTATGGAGCCAGAATGTTCATTAAAATGAAGACTAGGCATTATAGCCATCTCATCAAATAAAACAGCTACATATTTTTCAGAAGAATCCATTTCAGTGGTCATTTCTCTCAAAGATTCAAAAATTACATCATTTAGACCTGGTCCCCCAACAATTTCTGTCAGAATCCTAGTCAGTGTAGATTTACTAGGTAGAATGAATATCTTAGATAATACTGAGTAAGATTTTGCACTTTGTTTATACAGGATCAATGCTAATAGTTTTTCATGTAGTGTGAACCTTCTCAAGTTTTTCAACTTATCAGATTCTCTCAATTGACACTGAATGAGCATGGATGCCATAGCGTTCAATTTTGATACATTTTCTTCAAACTGATGAGTTTTTCTGAATTTTTCAGCCTCATGTAACCTATGTTTAAATGATATTTTTTTGTGTCTTTCCATTGTGAATTTCTTACGCAATTGTTTAATTGCTTCATACATCTTCTTCTTCTTTGGAGTTATTGTATGCTTTTCAATTCCACTTCTTTTCAATAACTGTAAAGGTGAAAATAAAGCACTGTCTGCATTGGCTCTTTCTTCTTGGTTCTCCTCAACACTTTCAGAAGTGTTAGGTAATTCAGGAATCTCAATGAGCAGTTCAGATGGTTGCATATTTCTTGATTCAGTGGATGTTGATGGTGTTTCATTTGAAATAGTAACGCCTGAAGAAATCAATGATTCATTTGGGTTTACATACAAGTTTCTTATACTCACATGCAAGATTCAGTGTTGGAATGGCGTGTGGAAATAACTTATTAGACCAAGTAGAAACATATTTGGCCTCAAAATGTTGGTGACACAGCCTTTTAGATGTATACACCTTCTTTGGGTCCATTTCCATCAGTTCTGGATTATCAATGGCATCTATCCATTTCCTAAATCTATCCATATCCCTATTGGGATTTGGGAAAGTATGTCTTATTAGACATGTGCTTTCACAGCCAGAAACACAACATTTATTGTGGTAAACCATTAGGAAAATATACAATTCGATTAAATCACGAGCACTAGCCAACTGCACACAAACACATCGACAAGATGAATAAAAATAAATTCACTCTAAACACGAACAAATGATAAGCATGGTATTAAGCATGGCACACCAATGTTATATGATATTCACAGACCACCAGGATAGGTGGTCTGTGATGGAGATCGATTCTTTGTGTGCCCCACAAGCAATATGGCGGAACTGTCAAAATCAGGTGACCTGGAATGGTCTATTCAAAGCCAGTGGGGTCAGCGGCATGATTCGATAAGAACATAGGAATCATAGGATATTAGGATAAGAATACGATCGTGATAAGAATGCAAAAATACAAAAAAAAATGAAATGCTTCCTTCAATGTCATTGTCAAATAGTTTAGCGCAACCTGGTGGCAAGATAATTTACTTTCAATGAAAATCAAAATAAGACATTCTCTGATAACTTTTATACTGATATCCTTTAATAATATTATATCATGAAATAATGTAACTATTTTATTATAGACTTTCATCTGCTCTTATCTATCAACATAACCATTCGGCAATAATGTCGGTTTTTTCTAAGTTACGTGGTTTTTTATGGCGGCACAAAAACAAGTTCATCTTTGGCAGTGTGTTAATTGGTGGATCTGTATTACTAACAAGATATGCCCAGCAACGATTAAAAGAATGGCAAGATAGAGAGGCAATAGAATTTTTTGATAGGAATCGTAAATACACTCACTTTCAAAGCATAGGACAAACCAGTAATCAAACTATATCGAACTTATCAACAAGTCTCCTTGGCATAATCAATGGAACTATTGATACTGATAATGTTATTGAGATGCTCAAGAAGAATACTGGAAATAAAATAGAAATGTGGAATACCCTAAAGGTAGAATGCACATAGTCTATTACCAATGAAGAGTGAAATATTCAACTTGTTTCAGGTGTTGGTGTTCACAAAGGCTGCAGTTGTAATTTATTCATTTGTTATGTTAGTTGTTACATTGAAGATACAATTGAGTCTAATAGGAGGACACCTGTACAAAAATCCTGATTCTTTTCCAACAGACATGCAAAAAAACTATTTATCTATTTGTGAAAATTTCCTCAATGATGGAGTGGAGAAATTAACCAATATCATCAACATTGAAGTATGTTTTTTCATCCTGATTCAATTTCCACACCTGTTTTCACCTATCACTAATTATTGACAATTTAAGATGGCCAAAAGTATCAATAACCTTGAATTGAGTAAGCAACTTAAATTAAGTGACATTGAAGCTATATTCTGGTCTATTCAGACCTCATTGGCTACACATCCTAATAGTCCAGTGGAGAATTTGAGAAGTTACATTCTCACTGACAAACCAGTTAGTTCTGATTCCACCTTCAATCAACTAGTGAGTTATTGTAATGATCTTTTTTGTCAAAATCCAATACATTTATTCATTTCAGCTGGCAGATACAGCAGATTTTCTTGACAGTGATGAAGTGAAATCCCTAACAACACATTGCATTAATCGAGGTTTTATTTTACTTGGAGATCAAATAGCCGAATTTTATAATCAGTCTAGTTCTGACATTACTACTGGAGATAAACAATTCCAGAATCCATTTGAAATGAAAAAACCTGTAGCTAAATTAATACCAATTATAAATGGTCTTTTGTCCAAACAATCTGTACCATTTAATTTTGTACAACAGCTGGTTACCAATGAAAAATTGCAAACGTTGAGTGCTAATATATATGAAAGTTTAATGTGATTGTCATCAAAAATCCAATCAATTCAAAAAAGTCATAGTGGGTTGCAGTGTCGAGTTATCTGACATTATTTTATTTGAATTTTTAGGTGGTTATTTCTGATAATTGGGTATATGGAAAAATTAATAATTGAATGACAGTAGTACGCATTTTTATTTCCACTCCTCTCAATGAGTCTCAACACTTATCAAAAGTTGACATTTTAAAATAACAAATATTCCTAAATTTATTCAGTGAGTTGACCTGGTTGACCATACAAGAACAAATAAGATATACAAAAGCCATTCGATTCTGAATATTCTGATGGAAACTTTTTATTGAATTTATGCAAATGACATTGTAGTTCTTCCATCATGATTTTCGATATTTGAATACTGTTCACCATAGAATCGTTTTGCCATTGTTTCACAACCAAATCATTTTCATCCCCGAATCTGTACAAAACTTTAGCAACCTCATACTTTTCACTAATACAATGGTCACTCAAAATGATCTGCAGATTCTTTTCCAAAATCCATAACAATACTGTTTCTACTCGACTTGGTGTGGATTGACAGTTGAACAAAATTTTCAAAGAATTTGCGATTGAACTTTCAATAATATTTCTTATACTTTGCCAAACATCTTGGATGGCAGAAGTAAAAATATGATTCTGAGGACTCAAGAACTTGACAGTATTGAACCATAATCGAACAGATACATCATTTTGCTTCACACCTATCCACTTCATACAGTGTTTGCATAATATAATTGCATCAGAATTTGTTATATTCGGGATGCTATCAATATTCAAATGTACAAAACAATGGGTATAAAATGCATCTGTCATTTTTGGATTCAATGAGAAACTATTCATTTGATTATCATGGTTGTGGCAAAACCAATCCCCCATATCAGAATATTCAGAAGGCAATGGTAAAATCCTTTCAAATGTAACTGAATCCGTGAGAGGCGTATGACAGTTTGAACACTGGATGGCATAGCTTACATCTTTTGATAGTAAAACCTTGCTACAGGAGGAATTAAAACTAGCAACTACATTTTGTATTACTTCAGTCTTGAAGCCACCAGAATATTCTTGAGAATGTGTAGCAAACCGAAAGGACACAAATTTTCCATGAACTTTCAAAGAAGTGAGGCTATCTGGTACTACAAAGATATTTTTCAGAGGAATATTTGTTACACTACTCCTTATGAACAATTGTATATCTTGCTGTCTTAATTTGACGTCAACAGATTTTTCATCAGTTAATAAACTAATGAAAGCATTGACACTTTGCAATCGAGGTCTTACTTCTAAAATTACTAAAGAATAAATATTTTCAGACTGACTTGACATGTTCACTATATTTAACAAGATTCAGTTCCTTAATTTTTTTGAACAATTTATCATTTTCTCTTACGGCAAAAGGAATGGTAACTTTCTGATAATAATCAGGAAGTAATGTTATGTTACTAATAACATTGGATAGCAAATGAGCCTTTTCTGTCAAAATGCCTGGAGCTTCATGTTTCATACAACAAAAATGGACATGCAGATGGTAAAAGGAGGGCTGATAATGGAGATATATTCTCAGCTCGGAATCATGTATTGAGTATTTTGATTCAATAATTTCCTGAAAATTAAAAGAATATTCTTGTAAATCATCCAAGATTTTGGTACTAGGAGAGTTTCAAGGAATTCATTATTATTTATATCAGAGCTATTGAGTTGAAAACTGAATTGACTTACTGTTCCTTTTTTCCATATATTCTCTAACAAAGGCAAGTGTTCCTGATTGAGGTCTCTCAAAGACTTTATGTGACGCTTATGTACTATTGCAAGCAAATATAGAGTGTCAATATCACCACTCCATTTCAAGTCTGGTACTAAAATAAATCCTGTCTCTGGATCTGCATCTTCAAAAACTATTCTTTCTGTTTCTGATTTATGTTCCAAAATATTGTAAACCCACTGTAATAGAGATAATATATTTTTCACTCACATTTCAGTAACTGCATTGCAAGAATATAAGGGATATTTTCAAATCTACCTGTAAATTTGTCTCTTCAGCAGCTAGAGTAGGTAGAATTACATTGGAGTATATACTGGGTGTCTCATTGATCATGTAACATTTCTGAGCAGAAAATTTCACAATATGTTTTTCAGTGGCTGGATGGATGATAGTTGTCTTAATTGCTAAAAAACAAATTTTGGAGCAATATAGGTAAAACATGATGAGTTCAATAGATCATCAGAATATGATAAAAAGTAGCTGAAATAGGTGAATTCATTTGTTTCAAAATTACTAACCACTCAATTCTGAACTGGGAAGATATCTGTAATCTCCGTAAATATCATTCTGAAATATTTTTTCCAAATTGTTCTTCAATTTGAAACAATCACTTTTATTCAAATTCTCCTCCGTGAAAGCTGTCTTTTCCAAAATAACAACAGCATCACCTTCTTCTGATTCAAAAGTACCTTGTAAGCAGAGTACTTTTCTGTTGGTGTTATTCTGAAGTATGTTACTTAGCTTGAAATTAGATAAATCGGTGATTTTATCATGGATATTTTCAACAGCAGTAGAATCCAACTTCAACTTTTTAGGTTTTACATCAACCAAAGAGTCTTGCTCTAGGTCAACAGAATTTGAATCTAGCGACATTTTGTTAAATAAGTTAAATATTAACCACAGATCATATACACGGATTAACCTGATATTAACCTAAAACCACAGATACTCTGTGCTAAAACTTCAAATCGTTTCTTGATTGGCGGCAATAGCACAGAACCTCTAGTGCTCTAACCACAGAGTATTGTGTACCAAACTTTAGCACTGAAACATACAAACGTCAGCTCTTGATGGTTAATATTGACCAATCAGAAACCGTACCCACTCATTCAAACCGGTTACCGTTCCACCTTTCCTTTCTTTTCACGGCCATCTTTACTATTTCACTATTTCATTCATAAATAGGGCAAGTGGTGACTCTGGGTGTGGTACAGTACCGCATATATCAGTTATGTTAGTTGCATAACCACCGATCACTAATCAATTTATACGGTGGGTATTGAAGTGGTTAACCTAGTAGATATTTTTATGATATTGTAGATTTCTTTTCGTGAAATTATCAGCAGGAAGTAGCTTCGACATTGACGACAATTTCGAATCTTAAAATCCCGAACAAAAAAAACTTCTTCTTTTACTTTTATACGGGTCTTTGTAGTCAGATAATAAAATATAACAGATAAAAAAACGAGTATTTTCTCCGATCTAGATATAATTTATCACATAATACATGCAAAACTTTCACAACATATTTTCCATCCATCACGTTTCGAGTTCAAGATTTCTTTATAGCTCACACACTATTCGACAGATATAAATACGTAAATTCATACCTACTCGTTTGGGACGATCAAAAAGTTGATTGATACAACATTATATGTGTGATTTAAAACTGTATGTATCGATTTTAACAAAATATTCATTACTGCATTGACTATTCAACTAACTGTTTTTATTTTAATTAAGTATATCTGTATAAATATCTCGTGAATAGAGAATAGATACTGGATTATTTCAGTGACATGAAGATATTCGAGATCAAAAATATTCTTCGGAAGACATATAGGTATATATATAATCTGGTAAAAATGCAATGAAATCAATTAATTCATGTGAAAATCTAAACATGTCTACCTACAACTACCTGATATTCTAGCTATTTTATGGTAAATACATCTAAAATTATCAATTACATTGAAATAGTTCATTAACAACACTAAATATTTTGTTGTCATGTATATGACAGGCAATGATGTTTTTATTATTCTCATCACTGAACAAAATATAATTGGAATAATTGTAAGTAACCCATCATTGAGTAACATGTATACAGTTAAATAATAATAATGATAATTATATAAAAACATTCATGTTATAAACATTCGTTCTCCCAATTATATATACAGAATGTGAATGAGAAAGATGCACTGTTGAAGTGAAAAACAATCGTCAGCATGATTATTCGTTCATACATATAATTAGAGATTCTATACATCCAAAACATTTTACTACCTAGCAAGTGTTATAGTAAGTGGTCATCATCATTCAGTAACGAGCACCATTAGGTTGAACACCTTTTTTATTATTATAATATCTATTCTATCATTGAAAAATGTTACGGCTATATTCGCTTCTTGAAAGTCTTGTATCACGATACTTCTATTCACTTATACACGAAAAATTTTTTAAACAGTTTTTTTCTATCTAATACATCATTCCGGGATGCATCGAGTTCCCTCTATGGAAGTAGACATTTGGATTGGTGCTTAGAGTAGGTTCCAGAGTTGTGTAGACATTTCCATCATCAGGACGAAGGAAAACACCACCTGAAAGCAAAAATCATTGAATTAATTCTCCCACATTCAAAATTAGTCATTACAAAAGTGACAATCACATATTGAGAGAAAAATGCATCGAAGCAGATTGCGAAGATTTAATCGACCAATTTGCAAATACAGACGTGTTTGTGAAAAAAATTAATGCCATAAAATTAGTGCAGAATTTATAATTCTTAGAAAAAAAAACAAACATTATTCTTTATTTTTGAAGTATATGATATACAATAAATTTCCTGCGATAGATTTGTTATTTTAATGTAAAAAATAAGATATATGAATTATGAATTTGAATAAAATTTCAGTATTATGGGCGGCATTTCTTCCGGTGCCCAGGGCTTCATTAAGTTCAAATCCGGCCCTGTTGACACACCCTGTTCATTATACTCCTGAATGTAAATTTAAATCATTTTTAATTGTAGACAATTGATGACACTTGCAAAATATTTCCTAAATGAATAGAACATGTATCATGGTGATGGGAATGAAATTTAAGCATTTTGATTAGTTGTCTCTCCTCCTATATCAGGTTTTTCAAAGGAATCGTCCTCATGTATTAAACCGGATCAAACCGTGAGAACCTGTCTTAATGACATTCAGTTTTTATGAGTAGATATTCCACTGCTCAATTAATAACATATGATATTTCTCATTTCTTGCGCATTCGAAGATACATTGCACAAACTAATTATTCAATTAATTAAAGATACGCCTGAAATTGTTGCCGGAGACAAAAGCGTTACCTATTCGACGGCTAATTAAAAGAAAATTGAAATATAATCTTGGGGACTAATATATCGTTGCCACGTAACGGTATTCACTACAGGTCAGCGGTCACCGGCAAGACAAGCAATTAGTTTCTTGTGCAGAAATGTTAGCATAATGGTTGTCAATAATCTTGACCCGACAGTTCATAAACATGATGACATTCCAAGAGTGGATATCGCTTACAGGAAACTGCAAGTAAAAAAGCATCAGCAACGAAAGAAGATAGATGAATTTAGGCTAAAGTTGCATAAGTGAGTAATAAAATAATCTAGGTCGATACATATGCCCATTTAAATTTTTCTTCTTTTTTTGAGAAAAAAATCGTAGTGGTTATCTACCTGCATATTAGATGATAATTGAAGCGCATAAATGGTTGTCTTAGGTAACGGATTTGATACCTTTTTAACCAGTTCCAGAGCAAGTAACTGTTGATAATAATGAAGTTACAAACCACACATAGGATGAATTGCAGTTACCATTTATAAGGATCGTATGTATGAATGCGTACACGAAATAAGGTTGGGTTTCATTGATTTGTAAAGTTGACTATTGAATAATCAACCACATAATAACAATATGACACATGTTGTGTTATATAATTATTGAAGTTGATGCTTTCATTGATCTATTCATTGGTGGTTGAATTGAGAATCCCAATTTTTCGACTTGTGTTCAAATTCAATCAATCAATTGAGTTACTAGGGTAGCGTGAGGAATTAGTAGATATCTTCAGGGATATTAAATATTCATTTTCTTCCTTGATTAGAACAATTCTCGTAACATCAAACAAAAAAATATATTATACAATAGAACACTTTGTATGGTCAACAATTTTTCTCAAGATATAGATAGTTCAATTTATTTGAAAAAACTAAGAACACAAAACGAATAAGTAGTCTCGTCCAAAAGATTGCTCAAGAGTCACAAATTCACATGCTACATGTTCACATCGTTGCACCTACGTTGATGAATTCAATTCGTGCAAATGTCTACAAAAAAGTCGAGGGGGCTTAGATCTGGAGACTGTGGAGGCAACAAAATAGGGATATGT
Source organism: Plagiodera versicolora (assembly GCA_037013635.1). Classification (NCBI taxonomy): domain Eukaryota; kingdom Metazoa; phylum Arthropoda; class Insecta; order Coleoptera; family Chrysomelidae; genus Plagiodera; species Plagiodera versicolora. The sequence continues at coordinate 7,317,766 of CM072990.1, forward strand.
ATCTCTGCAGTTATGAACAGGTGTTGAAAACACAGATTCTGTCAAGTTGTGAGGTATATTTTGTCTAATTTTTGAAATGAATTGATTAAAAATAAGATTAATGAAAGAGGAAAAATGATACTATTCTTTGAACTGGTGGAATTCAGTTTCAACTGTCGATGTCTCGATAAGACATTCCATAACAAAAACAATAATTTTCATTCAAAATGAGATGCTCGATTGTTTTTTGTTTTTCATACTAATGTAATGATGATATGTAAGATGATAACAGTTGACTAAATCAATCGATGTGATTCAAAATTAAATCAGGATCAATAACGAACATTTAAATTGGATAACCCTGGATATAAACGTATCTTTGACATACCTGATAATATTGTTGAAATAACATCTGATGCTGTAGTATTTACAGTTTTTGAGATGAAAGATTAATATTCAGATATTCTACTATCACAGAACTTGGCTCGCCGTTCGATAGTTCCTCTTCCAATACAACGTTGGAAAAACAATATCAAGAAACTAATGAATGGCCCAATAAAAAACACCTTGAACCAAATTCGGACATGATTTCTCTTCAACCAAGAAAGACTAATTCCTGAATTAGTAGTATCCTTACAGACGATTGATTTAATATTGACACTAATCCTTTATAACGTTCTAAGAATGTTCTTCACTAATGAACGTATTTGTCGAAAAAATAGAATACTTCCATGGCACACGTGATTCCTTATTCAGGAGATTTTTCTGCCATTCTCGACGGCTATCTTCATAATTAACAAATAAATCTCGAATCGGCGGAATGTAGTCTCGCCAAAGAAAAATAAGTGCACTCACCTAACTTAACAAGTATACGGAAATGCTCTAAATATGAGAAGAGATTATTTACAAGTAGTTCACCGCATTGAACTGTATCACATAGTCTCGAATACATACTAGGCGATGTTATTTGAGTATCAATCAAATATCGATAATGACCAAAATAATTTCAGATTCCTGGACTGGGCTCATTTCTAACACGCCGACATCTTTCCTCTGGATTGACAGCGAGTGAAAATGAAAAATAATGAACTGAAAGGGTGAAAACAATCAATAACATAGAAATAAATTGATTAGGAAAATTATTGTAATTGATAAAGAGTGTGGGGTGCTTTATAAAAAATGATCTTTGTAGCACCCAACGCTTTTTGACAATAACAAAATGATTCTTAATTGATTTATTTCAATATTGATATTCGTGCATCATCAGTTCATCACTGAAGAATGAATTCTTAAATTTTTTCCAGACTATATTCATTTCATTATGTAATAACGCATGATTGATTTTTTTTTAGTTATTTTTAACACGCCCATATTAGCTTCACCTGTATGCATGTATGATTGTGAGTAACTCTCATACGCGTATTATTGGTTATCTTCAATTAGGATTGATTTACTATACAACAGTATACCCTGTCATTTGAAGCTGGGCCATTTGCCGCAGAATAATCATTGTACTGTTAATAAGAAATTTGATGCTTCAATTGGATACATTTCCAGTAAACATTATTCCTGTATTTCATTTACTCCGTTATCAACGCATTAGTATACAATGGATCATTAACCCTGGAATTCAATCATTAGTGTAGAAATTACTGGCAAAGTTTTTTCATCCATCAATTCATTACATGCACTTGAATTTCGGCAGTGTTTGCTCTACTAATATTTTCATATCAAAATTAATTTTCAATTATGCTGAAGCAACCGAGTAGAACAGCTATCAGGGTCAATAAAAATGAAATTGCTAAACTATATCTAATCTGTTTTTGTTTAGACTTGCGTTAAATGAAATGGAAACCGCTAAGAATAAATAAAGCTGAAGTATGGAAAGTTGTAGGTGTAGAAACGATGAGAGATTTTTTGTGCACCAATTGTCAACTAGAGCTGGGAGTAGTAGAAGCGTTAAATGACAGTCACAGAAACTAATCAACATATTTGACAAAATCCGTAAGAAAAGAAAATAATTTTTTACAGAATTCCAAGATTCTGAAGATATTGACAGTGAAAATTGCTATCAGTTGCAATTTCTTCCACGTGGCATCGATAACAAAGACTATTGTCCTTTTCTTAGTTGTCATTTTATATATCCTTGAATAGATTAACTTCTTTCGGAAAGCTTATTACTTTGAGTTGATTATGGTTGTTTTTCACCAAGTAGCTCAACTGTCTACCATTTCCAATATTTCGCCAGATGAAATATGCATGTCTGATGTAGGAATGTCCTATCAAGAGTCTTGATATTACTTTTTGATTCTTCCTTTCTTTCGAATTGAAACGAGCTTGTTCCAATTGTAAATTTTCTTTTTCGAATTTCAGTTCGATTTTGTTGATCTTGAGATGATGTTTGGAGTCGTCCTGGACAACATTGCTATGGGTTTTCATTTTCATATTCATAATTATTGTACAATTCGTGATATCAATGTAACATCCGTTGATCACTTCCAGTTTTCAATTAGATTCACGAAAATGATTGTCATGAACGATGACACATGATTTTTCCCGATACTGAAAACATGTTGACGTTTTAATTTCAATTTACAATGCTCAGTTTTGTTTTAATTGTCTGTCCCGTTTGCGGTGTCCTTATTTCTCATTTTCAGAGACAGAAATTTGTGGTCTTCATGAAGGTTGGCTACAAAAATTATCTCCCATAAAGGTTTATGAAAAGATACCAACGATCCTGAATATTGTAAATTTTTATCGCTAAAACTGATAAAGATATTATGTGAGGTCAGACATTTTTCTCTTCGTTTACTTAACATTAGCGAAATCATAAACATATTTTGTAACTTCTGACCTGTAACAGTTCTACGAAGGTACTGTTGTGTTCACTTGAAACAACGATAGTACCATTCGAATTAATACAAATAATAGTTCATGCATAACAATGTACATGCATATGTTACAGACCTGGTAAGTACCGTGTCGAGTAGTACCCTGGGGGGTAGCAGTGGTACTGATAGTGACGAGTATAACTTGGTGGTGCCGGAGGATACACGCCCAGATCTGAAATATATACGGCATTGTGCAGACTATGTACAAGTGATATCGGAATGTTTGAGGAGATGACATAAAAGAATGTAATTTTACAATCGGAACATTTAGGAGATATTTGAGATTTTGGATAAATATATGGTGGACTGAGAAGCTCGTAGGCTAACACATAGATGACGGTTTTATCATTAAATCCAACTGATTTTCAGTTAGCCCCAACTCTCAAAAGACACGTGTATAAATATGACAGCTTTCGTGCTTTTAGTTTGTGACTAGTAACATATCAATTGAAGCAACTTCTGCATCAGGAAAATGAACCATTGTGAAGTGTTTTGCTTAGACGAAAACATAAAAAAATCCACCAAATACTTTCGGATAACCGTGAATTGACATTGTTTGAGATAACCGAGACTCTAAAGATGGCAAAGGAACGTGTTGAATACAACACAAATCAATGAAAACAATGGCGAAACGCATTACTTAATCCGCATCCACCGTATTCTCCAGATCGTGCCCCCAGTGACTTTTTAAGCGACTGTTCTCGGATATCAAAAATGCTCGCTGGCCAGATTCGCATCGATGAAAAGGTACTGAGAAACCTATTTTTAGACTTGAGGTGCTATAGTAGTGTGACAATATAAAAAAAGATTTTTTGGTTAATTTGATAGTATCTACTTTCAAAAATATTATCTGAAAGCGGAAATGTCGTAACTGGAATAGATTTTAAATGGCAGCACTCTGAACAGCGACTGCTCGCAGATATAAATCGATAGCTGAAATTTTAAACGCGGTTTCTGAAGAGAAAGAGAAATTGACCGGTGGAATTGGAACTGAGTATTCTTCAATATGTTTCTATACAATGACCTACGATCCTGTTGATTGTTTGAAAATTGTCAATTTGAAATTACAAAAATGACCGATTTTGTACCCCAAAAATTAGGTTGTTGTATAAAAAATACCTTTATGATTTTTTTAAACTACGCATTCAATCGGAATCATTTCAGCAACACATAATTCCGATATATTCCAATATTTTTATGAAGAATAAATCTTGAAATATAGCTGAACATATACCTTATTATATCCAAAACATTTACTCTTTTACTATGAAAATAGTATCGAGAAATTGTGAGGGTTGCTAATTACAAAATTACATTGTATTGCCTACCAACTTTTCTGCCTAGCTGTAAACTATTATCCAGTAAAACACGTGAAGAGTAAATCTATACACACTCGAACCAACTCATAGGAGAAACAATCTTGAGATGAGAAATAAAATTGTGACCACCAACCCAAATTCATTAGTTTTGAAGAAATTTCAAATCATGGATGTACAGTGCAGTCTTTTTCTATTATAAAAATCAAGTCACATGCGAAAAACAACAGGTGCCGCGCCGTTCCAAATGTCAGTAGATCAGTGGATCTTCAGAAAAAGCTGGTACTCCACTGCTTTTGTGAAAAAGATGGATACGTTTTAATGATACAGTGAAGTGAACCAAAACTCGTTCTAGAATATCAACTTTCATTGTTGATAATTTGAATTGTCAACTCGGCTTATAGTTAGCTACTTCATATAGCTGCCGGCAAAGTCACAGCAGATGGAGGAAAAGCAAAACAGCATGATATGAATTCAACATTATCGATTGAGGAGATAAATTTAGAAAATGCGCCTGAGGTATCGAGTGAGTTGACTTAGAGAAGAATATTCTTGTTTTAATGACCTTATACTCACTCCTTTTATAGTCTTCTATAAAAGATGTTGGTTTTTTGTCGAATTAAACTGTAATAATAATAATAACAATCAAATCGATTTAGCATTTATGAATAAATTTATCAGGTTTTCTACCCTTTTTGTCTGACGTCGTTGAAGCGTTTTCTTATACATTTTTTCTTGAGAATATCATGGAGGTCCATTTCCATTATAATAATTAAGATTAAAAGCAGTAATTTCTGCCACTGTGGATACTACATTCGAAAATGAAATGATTATATTTAGTAGATGTTAAGTATACCTATGTCTCATTATATATACTTATATAGTTGAATTAACATTAATGGACTGAAATGGGCTAAAAATTGCCCATCGAGATTTAATGGGACCTCACGAGAAAAACATAATTTGCATTCATATGTGTCAAGAAAATCTAATCTAGGCAATCAAGTTGTGAACTAGTATTCTCAATTACAATTACAAGAAAACTTCGGAACCAAGAGCTGGCCTACAAATTATATGGTGATTATAACATACCGAAAATTATAGCAACCTCAGCGCAATATATGGGTCCTAGACAATTTCAACTTGAGAATCACAACTCCATCGGAAAAATCAGAGATGCATTACACATACAGTGAAAACGTCAAAGTTGAGATACATTTGTATAAGCCTTTACTGAACCAATAAAGAATTGATTTTCGGACACGGCAATTTCAGTTTTGCAAACTTTACACTCTTTTGCAAAATGTACTGATTGTTTTATGCTGTGATTCCTTGCTAATTTTCATCCCTTGTATTCATTCGATTCAATGTCATTTGTTAGGAGACAAACTTACGGAAAAACGAATTGACAATCTAATGAAATACAAACTAAATATTATCATTACCGTCTAATGGGTATTGAAAAGAAATTTACAGACAATTTGAACATCTACTTTGTATTGAACAAAACATTTTAACTGTAGCAGTGAAAGCATCATCACAACATCAATAAATCCTCAAGCAAATGAACAGGAGAAAGTACCCCAAGAAGAAGCACTGAAGTTTGAAAATATATATCTGTATGTATTGAAGTGAAAAATTAATCACTTTTTTTTATACCATACCTACAACACGATTGATAGACTGCACAGTCTATTGAAGGAAATCTGGAAGTATATTTTCCAAAAATGTATTCCCAAAGATGGTTGAGTAGAGGATGAACCACGAGAATTTGGAACTCTTCTTGAATAATGGTATTCATTGCTTTATATCGATTTACTGACTACGGATTCGCAAGGATTCCATTGGCCTAACCAATTGAATAATGGTAGAGTGTATAAAGAAATATATTACAGATGTAGAAGTCTGGAACTTACAGACAATGTCAATCTCAACAGTAAAAAATATACAGCCATTCTAAAAGGTATGCTACTTTGATGTAAATTACTTTTCGTGTTTTTCAAACCAGAACCACTTCCAGTACATGATATGAGCATTTATACGTTATATATTTTCTTCACTTTCAGCTTTATACACATGCGGCATGCAGTATGATACAAGGTTCGTTTATGAGAGGCATTCGATATCAGTATGTTGATTTAAATTCCAGAAAATCAATGGATATTTCGATGATGAAATTGTCATGCATGAGGTCTTCTTGATCTGGTGTAGGTAGATAGAAAAGTGTCTGCAACACGCAATGGTTATGCTTGTCTACATATTCAGATAGTCATATACCATATTTTATAAAGTTTTTAATTAGTATTTCAATCATTTTTCGATATGGAGGTTAGTCAGAAAGTTTCAATATCGAAAACCATTCTGTAGTTAGAATATTATCAATAAACGAGCTTACTATTGCATTGATTACTAATGAATTGATTTAATCAATTTATAAATGACTTGGAGTATCACATCTCTTGCAGTTTCTAACCAGACTATAGTGATGATTATCGCATTCTTAAATGAATTACTATTTAGTATTGGTTATGATGCTTAAATTCGCGTAACTATTTGTGACGAATGTATTGATTGAAACATTGAATGTCTGATCAAATTGATTAAATCTTCAGTTAGACGTTATTTGTCGCTTTTGTCAAGCTCCTCAACTCAGTTATTTTCATCAGTGATATAATACGACGAGACAGCTACGATTCAGTTATTATAACGAGCAGTAGCATTTCCTTCCGGTATTTACGTGAGGCGATTACTAATTAGTTTATTTACTATACCACCTGGTTGTCGAGATTGTTCACCTTTTATTCTAATAATAGAATAGTGGATCAAATAGGATGAAAGGTTCTGTTGGGTTTCATGACTAGTTTTGTCCTATAGTCTATTTATTATAGGAAAGATTTTCGTTCGGCAATGTGATCTCTTTATCATATTGAATCATTTAAATCCAATTGATATACTAAAAGAAGGTATGCGTATGTAGATGATTCACTACATTCAATATGCCAAGAAGAATGACTAGAGATATCCATAAAACTATTTCGTAATCAAATAAAATAATGATGCAATGTTACTAAGATATGAATTTGAAACGAAATGGTCTATTCCTCTATTTCAAAATTATTTCTTTCAGTTCAATGACTAATTTGGAATTCGGCAACATAGCACCTGTTGCTCATGTGACATAATCTCAGATAAACAAACTATAGTATTTCAATTAGTCAGTGTTACAGCATAAGATTATTTTATATGAATATGTAATTTTTTCTTCTTCTGTGCTATCAACTGTATTTTTTTCTCATATTGATCAAGCTTCGACAGCTGTTAGCAATGATATGAGAGAAAGTATAGTGAGGCCTGTAACATTGTTTTTATGTATCGTTGTGAAAAAGATGCATAGTCATAAAAAGTTGGTATATGAATAAAATTAAAAGAAACGTTTTCTAAACCCATCTCATATATCATACTCGAAAGAAATATCTGTATATTTTGCAATTGTAATAATCTTACACTATTCATGTACATGTTCTAAGCGTTAGTTTGTAAGTGTTAAATACGTGTGAAATGTTTTACATTATCGGATGTTGAGAAGATGATTCCAAATCATGCAATATATCATAAATAAATTATACCATTTATTCTACACACATACTTACTGAACTTTTTATGGTACGTTTTAAACTACCGATTATTATTTTTTTGCCTCAGGCATACCGAGATGGAAGAATGAGTCAGGTATCATTTTGAATGTTATTGGGGATTGAAATGAATATGAAATTATATAATTGATATAAGTACCAGAAGTTTTTTATACTAGCATAGTAAAGCCAATTATGCTATCAAACAATTTTATGATCTGACACAACAAGATTGCTTCTATATTGTTTATGAGTTCGCGATAATATTTTATGTTTATGGGTGAAATAATAAGTGACCATGAGATCAATACATACATAGTATAGATAATTCAAATCACTCAGTATATCTTTGAAAATGAAATAAGAAAAGTCTGAAGACATTCCATTTATATTTGTTTTGATTATCAAATTTTACATTTTATTTGAAACAAGTGCCATGCACTTATCGAATCTTTGATGATTATTCCCTTTCGTATTTTTCTGTTCTCAATCATTACAATACATTCACATACATCTTTTTCCTGTTGTGTTAAGGATCTTTGTGATCAATCTTCTTTCAAGCTGAAAATAATATTATATGAGATTATATAGATTGGTTACTCACAGAATATTATTGGAAAAACACAGGAAGTAAATATTTACCTCACAATTCGTTTGCAAATAGGAGGTGATGGGATTGTTGCATATTTTTTTCTGTAGTCAGCGCAAAAAATACCATTAGGATATCTGGAAATTAGGAACAATTTTGTCACTGTTAGTAATCTTTTTTCTATAAGTATATTTCTAAAAAATGTCAAGATATCTGAAGAATCCATTAATATACAATTTTGTCCCATCTGTTGCTATATTTCACATAATTCCTGACATCGCAATGCCTATATTTATTCAGATTATATCTATCTATTACATATATCTTTCTGAACATAATATAAGTTTCTCTTGGACACCCAGGTAAAAAGGATTGATCAAAGCAATTAGTGAATTTCATTGGTATTCCAATGAATTAAACTATTAGTATTCATAATTATTAGAAGTGTGAAATTACGTTGAAATAAATATATTGTTCGAGTAAAAAGCATGAACAAAGAAAATAATGGTTTCTAATAAGAATTTCTACCCGTTTCTGAAACCGAACAAATTCAAATATAATAATATTCTGTTAAATGAAATAGAAATCACGTCGAATACATTCGGCGTTAGTTCGAATAAGTGTCACAACTTGATCAGGGGAGTTAGCTGAGAAATTTAATGGTGACACAAATTATTCACTGACTGTGACATGATTATCAACGTTGATTAAGAAAACTAGAGTTGCTGGGTCAAAAACAACTTGACCAGTTAGCATAAATTTGTTTCGAAACGAGTATAACTCATTCATAGATACGTTCTACTTGTTTGAAAACAACGTATCCTAGGTTATATTGAGGATTAATGAAAAAAACAGTAGTGACAGCTAGTTAAGATATGCACAGTTGCAGTTCGTTGTTTCTTCCAGCGATTTTTTTCAGGTGAATAAATTATATTGTTTTTTTCTACGTTTATATTATTATTGACAATGACCCATCAGATCAATGATTTTCATTTCCGAACATTTCTGAGCACGGTCTCACATACAGGTCGGAAAACAAGGGCACTTTTGAGTGGTGGGATTTTCACCATTTGAAGAATAATTTGCCATATTTATCTGCTAGAAGATTAATTGTCGTGGGTTATGATTAATCTTTGACAATTTGTATCGTAATTGTGAATAAAACGCACAGTTAAGCAACATACATGACCGACAAATTATTTCATTCAAAATTTTCCCAAATGAATAAAGAAAACATACATATTTTCACACAGCTGATCGGACATGATTTGGCTGACTCTCCTCAATGTTTGAGCAACCCTACCAGTTTCCAGACCTGTATAAGACAGTTGCTTTGAGTATCTGCAAATGAATATTGGACAATAACCACTATTCGCTGAAAAATATTGGAGTGTTCGAGAGTAACTCCGCCTTTGATAGCAAATCAAATCTGTCACCAATATTATAAGAATAACTAGACTATATATACATAGTCCCAAAACAATACTTCAAAGAAACTTAAGCATGCACAAGGTTCTTTGTACGACCAAGGCGAAAGCCTATTTCGCAACGGATTCTGATAGATACCTACCTATAAATATATCTCTTTTTTCAAAGTCAAAATGACTCGTACCTACAATAAAGCGAAACACGTGTTATGGCGTGACGAAAGTGGTTGTTGAAATTCCAAACAAGAAGTAAGTGACACAATATCCAGTTCCCTGCATGATTTATCTCGCGAGATTAGACGTTTGTAGTGCATAATACTGTAATAGTAACTATAAATATAGGTGGAAGGCATAGGAAAAGACTAAACATTGTTCTACCCGCTCAGAAAAGTGGCACTGTTATGCATAACAGTATATAAATTGACCGTAGCAGAACTAGCAGGACAAATGGGTAGAAATTATCCATAGATAAAGCCGTAAATCGTGTTTTTGAGACGAACCACTGATGGATTTATGTAAAAAGAGGATCAAGTCAACGAATATTTCAATGTATCATTGAATTACCTAGAACATAATAGTAAATGTTTGAAATAAATTCCTATAACTGTACAAGGCATCTCTTTCACATACAGGGTGACCTTTTTGATCTTCCTTCGGAGGTATCGTTGATGAATCTTGATGTTTGATTAATTTCCTTATATTCATTGCATATGCATTTGATGATTTATTTCAGAACATCCATAACAGTTCAGGATGAATATTGAAATCTTCAATTCAATTCAGATGTTAGCCTTTTCTAACCATTCAAAAACAATGAAATATATGCTTCCGAATGAAATGAAAGTTATTGGAACCAATCAATCAAAAAATCCTATATTATACTGAAGATATTTGATAATATAGATGTGACACCACCATAACTTAGGATAATGATATGAATATTTCTTCGAATACTTTGAAATGGACCAATGGGAGAACGACATGGGGTCAATAAATGACGTCACTAACCCAGAAATGTGGTGGAATGGAATCCAGCAATTTTGAACAAAGCGTATCGATGTTATATTTATTTTTGAAGTGCAAAATTCTCTGACGACTATAGTATAGTTATGATTAGTTGAAAATTATTACGACTCTAGTCGCCCATTATCTTCTTCCTTTCTTGAGATACTTTCAAGGGATCAATCGTCTATTTCAGGTATAATGAATCAATATGAATTCAAATTCATATTCATACAATATTAATATTATTATTTTGGCAAACTACGAATTCTGTTTCAACCAAATGAATACTCTCACTTGTTTCAACTAACTTCGTTTCTTGACAGTCCTAACTATCTTGGGAAAATATATCGTTCTATAATTTCATTATGTTCATTATTTACATCACGAAATGTATATCTGAGCCTCTCCAGTTTTGAATTCACAGTAATTTGGAACATTGCTTAATTAAATATACAGTATTTACATCATGCCATTATGTTTTGATAGAAATCAAAATACGTTTCCCATCGTAAAGTTATGAAACCACAGAAAAGTTATTGTTCGGGATTTCTCAGGCTCTCCCATTATTAAAAGCAACTTAAATAAATCAACAGTTTACTGGGTCTCGAAGGTATCTTGTTACTCAATCGGTATCTCGTTTTCTAATGGATCACTTTTTTGTTTACAAACAAAATGAAGTCGAAAGTATTCGACCATTAAATAATGCAAAAAATTGTCATTCACGTTGCGTAACATGATTTGTATCCGATCTTTTTCGTTCAGAGAATTTGTGATTTGCTTTGAATAAATCTGAGTTTGGAGTGAATTTCGACCTTTGTTGTCATGATTCCAATGTAGAAATGGAAAAATAAACAATCTATACCGTTCTTGGTCTGGCAAATCTGCAATTATAAGATTAACACTGCATGGTATTGTAGTGTTTATGATTTTAATGTACAGGGTGTCCTAGAAACCGACGTCAAGCTGCAATTGTGCAATAGGCCAAGTTATAATAGTTATCAAAAAAATACAAAAAAAAACCTGAGTCATGTATTTTTTTATATTTATTCTCGGTTTCGAGATATTTGTTATCCATGACTGCAGTATCTGAGAGAACTGGATATACTTCAAAAAATATTCCACGAAAGTTCCAATGAAATATTTGATATGCTTATACATTCCAAGTCTGTAATGACTGAAATATTAAGCATTTGTTATCTCATGATTTAGGACCTTTCAAATTAATAAAAGTTGTGCATAGATTTCATTCAATTCTTGAGAACCATCCCTGTTATTGGAGTTCATTAAATCATTGCCATTTGTTTAATCAAATCAATCAATACTGACAAATGACAGTTGGAACGCAACATTTCAGTTTGAATTCTGATACTTTCTGTGGATGCATGTTCTATCTATAGAAAGTGCTATATCATACAACAACTGTTACAATTTGTACCATAAAACTATCGAACTCTTATTGACGCTTCATTTCTTTTATACAGTTTACTATTCATTATTCCATTCACTACAACTGATACACGAGCCATCGATAATAAGAATTGCTTCAATTAATGAATCTCTCATTATTTATCGAACACTGAATCTGTCTCAATCAGCGTTAACATAAATCAATAAGTCGATGTCTTGTTTGTAGGTCAAACTTGAGGTTTTGCACAGAAGTGTTCGGTTGTATCACTGGAGAGGATGTATTATGAACTACCACTATCAACATAATCTGATTACAGGTCGCTAGAAACTGTCCTGACTAATTGCAGCCTGGAAAGAGAGAGTCGAATATCCAGCACAGGTTATAACGGCATCAAAAATATAAATAAAGCTGAAAAGATAATCACAACTAGAAGAGAACGGGCTCAACATTTGCAGTAAAAGCTGTGCAAAACACAAACCACTTCACTCTCATGTCAATGTCTAAACTGATAATTGTTACGATTCCTTCATTACGTCAGACAATGTTTCGAATGATTTAATAAAGGACAATTTAGAATGTTCAAGAAATTTCGCTACATAAATTTACTAATGAAAATCAAACTGGCTCGATATGATATTTTATCAACGTTTCTTTTGGATTGTTCTGAAAATAAGTCAACAAGATAAATATCCATGACGATAAATTGTTATATTATATCATATTAAATCTTGTACAGGGTGTGTCATTGAAGCGGGGCTGCTAAAGATTTTTTTCTCAAAGGGGCCACCTTTTACACTCAGTAGTTCTCAAATTCGTAATTCCATGGACCTTTTGTAGGCCGAACAACATAATATTTGGTTATTTTCAAATACCGAACATTTGATTTACGAAATGATGTAGACATCACCTCAAACTAATGATATAGTGTTGTTTTTGTATTTGTACCTACTGTTTTTCAAGCTTCTATCATTTAACTTTGCTGAAGAAAGTTGTTTCGAGATGAGTACCATCAAATTTTTCGATTATACCATGAATATTATTCAATCACATTAACCTCAATAATTTGGTGAATGTAAATAAAGACCATCTTCAAAAACATCCGAAAGTGGTAATTACAATTATATAGTTTGTGTATTTTTTTATCGATCAACTCATTTACATTTGTGGTCGACGAACTGTGAGACTTCGGTATTATCTAATAAATATCACTCGAAGATCACAACACGACGAGTGTTCTTATTGCCTTTTCAATCTCGAAGACTGTAAACAGATAAAAACTGAAACATTATTTCAGCTATCAAAATTTGAAAGTCATTATAAGTGCCTATCGACTAGATATTCCAGAAGGTCTTCAAGTCTTCCGAATTATCCATCACAAATTGAAACAAAAAACAAATTAGTTTTTTACGTTACCTATAACGCAATCGGTCCCGTTATCAGAATATTAAATTCTATGTGAAATCAATAATTCAATGATTTTATTTGACCGTTACGCTATTATAGCACCCACTTTTGTAACAAATAATATTGATAAGTACACGAGACCCACGTTTTTCCCTTGAGAAGGTGATTTAATGTATGAAATAATTGATTTGGTCATGGAATAAAAGCAATGATACTATATTCAATTTTATGAAAATTCAATACCCACCTTCTTGGAAATAAAATCTCCTGAAATAGCCTGAAATTGTAGCTACAATCCTGAGCAATGTAGTGGAAATATTTGATTGACATCGAAAATTGGAATTCAATGAAATCGTCACAAACAATTGAGATGAAATAGAACTGAAAAAAAAAAAATAAATAGAAGTGAACAAAATGAATAATGAAACTCGAGTGAAGTGAAATAAATTGAAAGAGTAATATTTAATAAATAACTACCCAACAGAAAGTGAAAGATTACGAACTGAATTGTTTTTATGACGTCTCGTGAACTATCATCTCCAAGTTTCGATTCGCTCTATTTTTGTTTCAGATCAATGAGGTCGACAAGGGCTTTCAATTCTTGAGTTCATGCATACTTCTTTCAATCCCACATATTTTCACATGATAAGTAACGCCTCGATCTTTTTCAATATCAAATCAAGATCTATGCTGCTTCAAGATGCTTTCTTCGTGCAGTTCTCGAGAAAACAATGACACTATTTCAATCTGAGACAAGACAAGAATTTTTTTGGTAGTCCAACGAATATACATACATACGACATACACTGTTTCAATCAGAAGCTGCCATTCTGACAGATTTGCCTTCAGGACTATCCCAGTCAACCAAAAAAGTAACAGTAAGTCGCAGGGAATACCAAATAATATCACATTGAAGATCATCTTGGAAACCTCTCTGGGTTTTACATGGGACTTCGCTTTGTGCATATCAACATCCACATATTGTTATCGTTGCGAAGTCCCCATGTTAACTTTCTTAATGATTGAGTGGAACATTTAATCGAGAGATTCAGATGAAGTGCACATTGCTATAACTTTGCGACTTATCTCTTTTCATATATTTCGAACATAGAATTGGCGCTTGCGCAGGGCATAGCAACAACACGTGCACGCGAATGAAAGTCAAGGAACAAAGAAAAGGTGCAAATAATATATATTATGATCTGTGTGGTGTGTATTTAATGGTTGGTTGAATTGTTGGTTTTGTGTGCAGTATTTTGAAATAATTTTTGTTAAGAAGAATATAAGACAGCTCTAGGTGCATGTAGGTATACATTTCCAATGGCAAAATGATGCTCATAAATGTGCAATTGGGAAGGTGATGCCCATTGAAAAGCAATGCTTTTTAACAAGATGGACTCCTCAACCGTTTTGTCGTATCATTATCGGAATTTAGTATCAGAATATTGAATGATATTTTATAATGTCAAACATGTATACACTGTTTCCAATACTCAGAAACATCTTTCTCTACAATAAAAGATGAATTTAGAATTTTTCAATAATTTGATTAGAAATATGACATGATATACGGTTTCAACATAAGTGTACCTAACGTGTTCAGAACAGTATCAAACTATAAAAAAAAACTGAATAATTCCTATTAATATTATTTTCAGTTGACAGTGGCAATCCATTATTTGGATCATCATAGTATAATAATCTGATATATGGTAACAATCAATGTTTTTGTTGTTTCCTTTGATTTTGTCTATACAGCATACTATTTTTGTTTTGTGAATAATACCATTTAGTATTTCATTATGTTTCGAAAATAATGTTTTTGTTTTTATATCCTGTGCTATTACAATGTGAGTTGAAGTTTTTATGAAGTATTTTGTGTGAATCAAGCTGAATGCATTGGACTAATATATATCTGATGATTCTGTTCAGCCATATGACTGGATAGAAATGCGTACAGCTTGACTCACCCTGTGTTATATCCAAAATATACAGATCAGTATTTTATAATAGTCGTTTAATTATTTCCCCTTAAGAATGAAAAAGAGATTCAATATGAATAGCAGGCATATGATGTGTTTTATTGCTGGTTCTGATTATACCTACTGGTGTACCACCCTGTATATAAATCTCATAGACTCAACCTATGCACATTCCATAGGCATTATAAAATGGTTGAAATATAAGTCAGCTGAGGTATATTTAGTCTGCTTTCCAGGTACTAATTCCATGGGTGTTGCAAAATTAACATTATTTTAATTAAATTAGAAGACGCTTATAAAGAGCAAATTCAGTGCCACTATGGTAATTACCAAATTACATATGAATATAACTTCAATGGAAGTACTGGTTGCAGTTTTTTATATCAATATTGTGAAGTCGCATTTTCACGATGGTAACTCCCTACAACTTCCCTGCAACCAGAACTGGTTGACTGGGATGAGTCCCTTCGCAGTTCTGTTTTGCCACAATGTCATTTCATTTTGATTTATTACTGTCATATCATGTTTATGTTCATTTACATCAATTATATATTTTTAGAGACCATTTACAACATCAGAAGCTCAAACCTCCTTGTAATCCAAATTCAAGGATTGGAAAAAAATTGGTACTCTTTTTTGATCAAATGCCATTTCCAAATTCAATCACCAAATTCGAAATTGAGGAGATTCAAAGTTGACTATCGTACTATGAAATATTGATGCTCATGAAGAGCAGGAATGGAATTTTCTTCAGAAATCATTACATAATGATCAGACGTGTTGCTTTGGTCATAAATTTTAGTACTGTAACCACGTAACAACCAATGCATTCAAATAGATAATTCCCGAAATCTGTCAATTGTTTAGAGTTCTCACACGTATAGTGTTGAAGTTTATATACAACATTACCGAAGTGTTCATCAATATTCATTTGGATGATCTTATCTCTATGTAAGATCTATTCTACGTATCAAAGAGCCGCAGTGGGAGTATATTATAGCTATGTCATTCTCATAACGAGTTGCCCAATGTGATTGCCCAATCGTGTATCGCAATTTATATCTAAGTTACAATTATTTTTTTAGATAAGTCGAATCAAGATTATTTTTATCGTTTGTTCATCAGTTCTTCTTTTTTATACGGCAACTTGTGCTCATCGATGGCTTACAAGTCTTTCTAATAATATCCTCATTATTTGGTCACGGTTGAAAATTATAAAAAAGATAGAGAAGATCCTATCGTCTATATAGAATGCAACTGAATCCTAATTCAATATTGGAAATTATTGCTGCTGAAGCTTTTATTTTTCCAAATACCAAATTGTCTAGTTGATATCAAAAAATCACTTTCAATTCATCAACTTCGTTCTAGGATCACATTAGAAAGAAATAGCAGATGCATCCGAATCATACTGTTCAGTGCATGATAAACTGGACATAAATATAACAAATGAATAGTTATGCAGAAATAAACAAAACATGCTTGGCTCACGTCTCAGATTACATCAAAAGTATTTTTATCGAACTATTCGACATTTGGAAATAATATCGAAAATATATTTCAGAAATCAACTGAAATGTAGGTAAAAAACATAATTTTCCGTTGGTTAGAAGTTTTCGATGATAATTCTGAATTGATGCTTTGGGATTTTCATTAGAGGCTTCACACAAGGTATTTACCAAAGTGAAACTGGGCTTTTCAACGTGGTTTATACAGGGTGAAACTTATCAGATTACTTGGAGGTGTACAAATCCAAGGTGATGTCTCGAATTAATCTGAAATGTACTTTATACTGTATCTCACTGCAGAGGCTTTGGTGTAAAATGAGTTACTTTATAAAATTGCTTAATGTGTTGTCCATTTCATTGTACAATACTTCTTTCCTCTTCTTCAGTTGACGAGTTGATGAATTCAATCTCTTAAATCGCTTCTTGTCATCAAATTCTTTCACGTATTCATGTATTCAGCTATTCAATAACATCAGGAAGAAACCTCCAAATGATAAAATATTTTTGAGATCACACTGCGAACTATTTTCATAACAATTGTATTGATTTGAGATCGGTTGGACTTCTTCTTTCCAAAACAATATTTTGATCATTAATAAAACCAGGGTTTTTTATTTGAAGTGACGAAATTTACGTTCACTTCCCGTGATTATGCATCAACATCGAATCTATGCTGAAATGCTCAATTCTCAACATTTTATACTATAGCAACACGTATGTGTTATGTATATGTATATTTTTTCCTATCGCAAATCTATTATCTTTAATAAACATCTTGCTTTCTAGTTATGGAACGTATTCAAATAAACTACCTATCTGATCGAGAACAAACCTAATTGAAAGTTATTAATTTCATTCGGTTTTTCATCAGCAACACATTCTCGAGCAGTCACGAGATGAAGGAAAAAAATGAGTGCTCCCGAAGCGTAAAGCCAAGCTAAGTGTGTTTGTTGTGTGTGTCTCAAGAACCGCTTTGGGTACTTATAATTAATTATTTCGGTACTAACGGAACTTGCTCGGAACGTCATTCCGACACACTCGTTTACGTAATATGCCCGGAAGTAGTGGATTTACGGCACGCATTGGCAGGTCTTTAAACTAATTTTTGACGTACATTCCACCATATGCAATTAGCTACCATTTTATTTTGAGAATTTAAATCTGACGATTACTTTGGGAATTTGATTCTGATGATCTGGTGTTGGGAACGTTATACATAATGTTCAAAAAAAACTTATCATAGATAACAGGATGGATGAATTTCGATATTTGTAAAGGATAACATGATAACTATATTAATAATTCGATATGAATATTGTTTTCGTACCAATATACGTCAATTATTCTATTTCGGATGAACGTCCATCACTGTACGTCTATTTAACGTCCTTTAAAGGTCCATGGACACCACTTTGGACGCCCAATATACGTCGATTATTTTACTGTACCATCACTGTACGTCAATTTAACGTCCATGGAAGTTTGAACCATAAATGGACGTAATATGGACGTCCAATGTACGTCCGATTGACGTTTATTCAACATACATGGATGTTTCGACCTGAAATGGACGGCCAATGAAAGTTGTGAAATAATTTTGGAACATCAATTTGCAATGATGATAAGTGAAAATATACAGGTTGGTGTAGAATAAATAGCTTTAAATCCACTTTTTCACAAAAAATCATACATCGCTCTTAGAACACCAAATCATTTCACAGAAACAAAAAATAATCGTGAATAAATCAGTTAGGGGCATAATTTTAAACGGTTCATGGTTCAAGGTATCGATATGCAGTTTATAGTATCGGATTTGTCACAAAAATCCAGCTTGTTACGAATAATTTACTTCGAATTATAAGCGTATCCAATTTCAGAACCATACCCTGTACGTATTTTCAAAATAAATATGTGTCAAACTAGAATCCAAAACATATGTAACTTTTAGATCGTGGAATTTTCTAGAAGTCAACAATTTCAATATTGATAGTATTGCAAAAAATACACCATATAGTTGAAGATATGTTTTGTTCTCGGAGTACCATGTTTTCTCAAAGTATTTTTTGATTATTTTCATGTTAAATATCCCAAACGTGTGCTGTATCGTCTAGAATCAATCTTGATACACAAAAACGTATTCGCCTTAGAAGATTATCAGAGGTTCCCACTGAAACTAGCAAACTCATTAATTTCGTCCTTGAGGTCTGAACGTCGCTTTCATGGGCTTGTTAGATTCGGCGGGCCCAAAAATATCACCTTTGTTTCACCCGAAATGAATATTCAAATCGACCAGTCACATCGGCCATGACAGTGCTAAAACCGTTCACAGCTCGCAAAGTTGAAATCTTCATTTTCAATAATGAATAATCGATTATTCGATCCTCTCAAAAGGAACATCAACCTCAATTCGACATACCACGATTATGCCTTGTTGGTTTTATTCGTTTTTTATTTCACGAGTTATTAATTCTGCTAGGGATTAATACCAGATTTGTAATCAGGTTCGATGAACTATAATCAGTTTCTTTGGTATGGTTGTATGGTAGGTACAGTCGTTTACACGCAGATAGCTGGATTTTTGGATCGAGGCTACCCAACCGCGAAAAGTTACAACTACATTACTGAATATGTGCACGAACAAGTTGGCATCATGCTGGCTCATGTACTCTCTGCACGTGACCAGACGTTTCGAATCAAAATATCCGGCAAATACTTCCATCTCTAAAATATTAAACTCGCGAATCTGATGAATTCGGAATGACAACTGACAAAGTGATTTATACATACTCATGACTTTCAAAAAAATTCAAATTGACTATAAACATCCCTAGTTGTGACAGAATCTTAGTCTAATTCATAAGCACGATAGCATCTGAGATTTCAACTGTATATTCATTTGAGATTCGGAATACCTGTAATATACATATATACAGAACAAATATATTTACTCTCTGTGACTGATGAATTTAGAAATTCAAATCTGTAATTAACACTTATTTTAAACATACTTATGGGTTTCAGAAACTTATAAATCGACTACAAGCATTTGAATGTAAATTGAGGTCTAATTTTCACACAAATTGAACTAGACAAGCCTATCACATCAGCAATTATAATTTCATTCAATTAATAGTCGCAATTGTGAAAAAAATTACAGTATCCAATAGATGCATTCATTGAACCTTGATTCAAAGTTGTAACATCAACCATGTCAGAAGAATTTGTATCGATCATGTCTGAAAAATGGAACATTTATTTAAAAAAGGCAACATTTAGGTAGTTAGTATTTCTATTATTTCCATTATTCCGTCGCTATATTGAAGAAAGATGACCCAACTATGATCTAGTACATTTTCTATTCGAAGTTATAGACTCGAATGACGACTATCGTATTCGAATAATCCTATAAATAGGTTTACACATTTTACTGCTATTCCGTTCATAAATATTCATGGTAATATTGAAACCGCTGATAACTGTTACAGGGATATTCCAATTCTGAATTTGATTTATGGTTGTTAAATTCATGAAACATTTTTCGACTTTCAGTTCACATACTTTGTCTACAGAGATTAAAACCACCAATATATACACAACTTGATACATATTCATTGAACAAATATTGTCAGTTTGACATGGGAAAAATAATTATAAAATTCTCCATAATTTAGTGATATCTGAAATATATTTTGATTAAATAAAATACGAACGACGATGTCTCATGTCTTTGAAACACTCCTCGGAAATGGATATTAGCTAACTCTTAACTGGATGACTTCAACTTTCTAAACGCAGCTGACATGCAAATAAGATCGGAGAAATGGAATGAATCCGATCATTAACAACAATAATAATTATATTTCACAACATACCCTGAGGCATTCTGATTTTTGTATGACATTGCTCAGAATTATAATTATATAGACGTTGAATTCTTCTCAAAAATCATTAGTTGTTTGCACATTCAATCTTGAAATTTCATTCAGGTATAATTGTCTACCACAGTTCAAATTTATTGTACAACTGTTTGTTTTAACGAAATAGTCAGAATTCTGATGTCTTTCGAACAAGTCACATTACTATTCGGTGTGTTGATAAGAGTTGATGATCTTCTGACAATAAAGTGATTTTTGATTTGATTCTATTCAAGTGTCAATTCCACACAGTAGAGAAAGAAGATTTATGGAATGAAGATCTTTCAAGAGACTACTCATCGAAAATTACACTTTGTCCGTGAAAAATTAAAGCTGCACCTGGTGACTCATGGTGAAAATATGTTCCTGAACCCCATAATATTGTCAACCTACCTCCACCCAATGTCGTAATAGTCTGCTGATGCTTGTGTGTCGTTCCGTGATGATTCAACCCGTACTTGACAGGTTTGAAATGGAAAAACGACGGCGAATATCCAGACGCCGCCCTGCAGAGTGAACTGAATCGCTCTTCTCGATCCTCCACATAAACACCTTCTTTGCCCATGGCGGCCAACTGCCTCCCTTTGGGCATGAACATGATCAAAAACACCATGGCGGCGGAAATAACCAGCCCGAAGGCTATGCAAGCGTCTGTATGCCGCTCGTTCACCAGCAGTCCGCTCACGGTCCAAATCAACCACGTGGGGATGCAGCAAGCCACAGACAACCCTATGTAGGTGGCTTCACGGTAATTGTCCCGTATCCCGCGGGACTTGACGGCCAACACTGTCACGAAGAGTACAAGGAAAACGACGTAGATAAGGGAGAGGAGCATGTCCGTGTAAGGGGTGCGACAAAGGGGAATCACTGCCGGGGTGGCTATATCCTCCACGGTAACTAGGAGTCTGTGTTTGTTTTGCGCCACTACGGTCTCCACCGCTACATTGTCCACTAGTGGGGGGCTGGTGAGGAGCCACTGCACCCCTATGGCTACTTGAATGAGGATCGCGAACAGGAGGAGGAGGCCCTGGTAGGGCGCAGGAAGATACACACCCCCGTTGAGGCTGATGAGGAAGACGCACTTGACCAGCAGGGAGGCGAAGACGATAGCGTAGGCCACCCCCATGCCAAACCTAGCGATGGCACAGGTCAGCTGCGAGGGGGACACAGCCAGGATGGCCGCCAGACCCGCGCAGGAGAAGAGCCCCAACAAGAGCATCTGGCCGAGGAAGAGATGGCGCCTGCTTGGCGTAGTCCTCCAGGCTTTGCAGAGCACGAACACCTCGAAGCCGGCTATGAGGAGCATGGTGACAGCGGAAAGCACCAGCACTGGGATAACCCACACCTCGTTCCGGAACACTCCGGCGATTTTCTCGGTTTCCACGGGGCATCCAGCGCACGCGGTCTTGGACACGTAGCTTCCTGGAGTAGTCGCTGCTGTGGAAGTGGAAGGCACCAGGAAGAACTCCGTGCTCATCTCCAGACGGCGCTCCAGCGCCACCGTCTGATTCGAGTTGGTTTCCGGACCACGATCTAGGTCTCCGGAGCGAGCTTTTCGGTCTTCGGCCGCCGTGGAGAGGGCGATGCATACCGCGGTGAGCAGAACGACGGTTCGAGCCATACTGGGACAGGCATCGCGCCGCTACGGCGGTGGAGCCCACTTCTTCTTCTTCGTCTTCTTGTGGTTCTTCTTCTTCTAGTTCGGCACCGCGTTCGCGGCTCCGGCAATCATTAATGGCGAGTCGGAGTGCAGAAAAACTCGCAGCTTTTGTTATTGATATTCTAGGTGGATGCGGCGACAAAATCATCGACATCGAAAAGACATTCGTCAGATTAGTTCTCGAAACACTTTGGTTATGTCATTTGATGGTTCGTTCTTCACGAGGATTTTTTTTATTTTGAAACAGAATGTACCTGAATTATTTCCTTAAAAATTCCTTGAGAAGGAGAGCTATTCACTAAAAACTGTTCTCTAAACGCAAAAGAATCTATAAGAATGAATTTACTCCTCCCGAAATCCCATGTCCAAGTTCAAAATTCATCAATTCGGCATCTAAGAATATATATTTCATGTACATACTGTACAAAAACATACCCGACAAAACCAGCTTAAGCCGTTTGGTGTCTTCATAGGTCCTGTGGTCTGTGGTGTTATTTGGAATACCTTTCTCATATATTGGGAGAACTGTTCTATAATCTATAGAACACTCTCATTCTTATGTTTGGGAAGAGCCCACAACATATCATCATGTGCACGATGAAATTTGAAATTTCATAATGTTTTGGGCTCAAGTTATCATCGTTAACTGGTTTGCATATGATATTGATTGATTTAATTCTATGTTTTCAGTATTTTATTTAAGAACAATGAATCATAATTATCGTTTTAATCATCATTTTCTCATGTATATACTCTAAGTATCAATATTATTTTCTTCATTATTATTATTTGAGTTACATAAAGGTGAAATGGGCGATTTTCAAGAAACCTTCTGTAAGGGAAAGCATTTTTCACTAGTAAATTCTGTTGTCACAGGTTTTTTTCTTTTTATGGAATTGATGAATATCCTGTGTTGATGCGGGCATGTAGGGTACTAAAACTTGAGGTTGAAAAACAAACATATATTATAACCATTTATACGACATCTTGAACTATACGGGATAGAGCCAAAAAAATTGGACGTTATAAGTATATTGAATTCGTTATTTCGGAAACGAGAAATAGTGAGCAATTTCTGTGAAAATCATATGAAGATTTCTCAGCATATGCAATCAATCAAATTTGCCTTCCTCAATGTTACCAATACACCTATGCTATTTACTCTTATCAAGAACCACCCCGTATTATTTTTTTCAGTGTAAATTTAAGTTTACTTTGACATTAGTGACCACGCATCGAGCTTTTACGACTGCCTATTGTTCGGCTTATACGCGATTCAACGAACAACAAAACCCCACATTGATTTATGTTATTTGGTTTTTCTGGATGTGTAATAGTGGTACCACTGACAAACGCATGAATCAACTTTTACGACAGGAAAATTGCTGCATAAATTCGACCATCAACTTCTGAACCATTTAATTTTAATACCCAATTGCGAAACACAATTTCTTGGAAGTAACAGGTTCGAAGGAATTCGATAATGTCATAATTTGGAGATATTTTTGGGAATCGGAATCGTTCCGGAACTTTTATCTGTAACTCATTTCGTGTTTTGGTTCTGCATAGATTATTCATGAATACAAACATGCTATGTAATGATAATAAATTATTTACTGAATTAACACATGCATATACTGACATGTGAGGCTGTGAATTGAAAAAAGTAGTGTAATTAATAGAATCTTATTGCACAAGAATCCAAAATTGCAGTTGAGAAGGCATTGTTATTCGATGTTCAGCTGTTCTTTTCGAACTCTTTGGTTTTACGAAGATTTTTGCAATAAATTTCCAAAAGTCTGGTCCTTCAATCCTCTGAACTCAATGTATGTTCTTCTGTTGCATATCATTGATATGAATGATAATGCTGCAATAATAATTTTGTTCATCTACATTCACCACTTTCTACAGATATTAACAGAACATTAAACATCAAATGAATATCAAGTTATTAGATACTCAATACCTGCTTCGAGACACTTATTCTTTGAGAAATCGTGTTCCTCTCTTTATATGTACATATATTACTGAATGATTGCTTATTCTTTGTTCATTAAGAGTATATATTGTGAACTTTCCTCGAATTATAGATTTGTGAAAGACTTCGGAAAGGAATAATACATTTCAAACGCAATACAACCAAAATTTTATTTAACCAGAAGAATTTGATACATAAACGGTATAACATGAATTTTCGAGGAATAGTGCATATTACATTATCAGAAAACATAAAATAGTCGAACATATTATCTTTCATCAGATTTATTCCCGCTGTATCATATCCAACCCACATAATACGCATGGTATCTTTCAGCTCATAACAATTAATAATTTTTCTGCGTCCTTGGATCGTGTAAAATATTCTCCAGTAACTAACCATTGATGTATTTTAATCCATCTACTCGCACCTCTCACAAACGATCGGGAAAAGATGGAATCTCAACAAATTCTTGTGCAAAAATCAAGATATAAACTCTGTTAACTACAGCCTTCACGAATCCTCCCAACGTCAAGGATATTATTATGGGTTATTTACAATAATGTATTGATTACTTATGGAATTATGTGTCATATACCCTATGGGATCGAATTGTTGTACGATATATATCAGGTTTTTCTTCTTTCTGCACCAGCAATAAACTGGAAGGTGGGATGAAACAAAAGAGTGAATTATGATTATCAACGATCATAGACGTTCAGCGATCAGACAATTTTGAGTTATATAGTGAGTATCTGAATATTGTACTCAGTGTTTTGTTGTCATCTCCCCTCTCTTCCGAACGCGTTACTATAGCAACCGTTGGCAAGTAGTGACAAAACAGAACAAAATTAACATAGAAGTAAACAAATAAATTCGGCGTCGTTCAAAATTTGCTTCTGTTAAATCATAATACCGGTACGTGGTCATTTTATCAAATCTGATTTTATCTTTGAAATGTTTCTTACGCAATGGAGTGAATTATGATGAATTGAATATTGAATACTGAAAATTCATGAAAATTCCTAGAGTATGAGTCAAGTCCATTTTCGCACATATGTTGTGTTCAATTATGCAACTGTTTTGGTCTGTCAGAATATCTGCAAGTGCTTTTTTTGTAATTGTTTTTTACTGGTCCCTAACTGGTTTTTGTATATAATAGGTTCCCTTTATCTGAATATGATAGATACGTATAGAAAAAAATCGAATAATTTTCATTCATTCAAACAGTTATATAGCAGAGATTTCTAAGATGGAATTATTCCGTTTTTTGATTTGACATTTATACCTCGTACTGTTTGTAATTCCAAGAAAACTTCATATGTTATATGTTTTTATATATTTTTTCACTTCTCTTTACTATATTTATGTACTATGTACTTATGTACGTGTTTCTTTCAAGTTTTCCTTGGATATTATCATTATTGTCATGGTAAAATATATACCCTGTACAAATGGAAATTGGAGTTAATTGCATCGCATTATAAGGGGCTACGGATTTTTGCCACTAGGGGCGGGTGTTGGATCACACGTGACATCCACTTCACTTTTAACATACGCACTTCATGTAGTGCGATAACTATTTCAATCTCTGATAAAAGTACATTCCAGATTTTGTTTCCACTGCAGCAATGTAGTGTATAAAATCTGTGTTGCTAGAGTATATTGAAGATAATTATAAATTATATGCTCATGAAACTTAATTAGCTGTTTATTAGAAGATCATAGTATCAACATTTAAATGATAACATTGGAGTGAGGCAGAAAGAATGATACGAATAATTTAAGTACCTACCAGAACCAAGTTGAGACCAGGTAATTTCTATGATGAACCGAAAAATTATATATTATTAATCATTACTGGCCTGATTATCCACTACATAGTTTCTTTCATACGCTATGTATTGAGGTGCTGTAATGATAACAATCGATGGAAGCAGAAATGGAAAGAAATTAGAACACATCCGATAAAACAATATTTTTTATTTGAACATAATTTTCTCTTACGGTCCATTCATTATTACTTACGTTATTTCCTGTGGACAAATAGATGGTAGTAATTTTGAGAAGAGATAGTTAATTTGAAACAATGTTGTTTTTAATAAAACTAATTGCATAATCGTTTGAGAAAGATTTGAAGCTACCCAAACATGATTCAAGAACAAATTGTTGCCAATTATACACCCACTTATACCACTATCAGCAGAGGCAGGATTATTCAAAAAAATAATCAATTGAAATAAATTCGTAGTATATGTCATGTAGCATGAAAAAATACCTATCGAAGGGAAGAAGCACAATTTTTTGTTAAAGAACACCCTTTGTCTTCAGTAAACTTTTTCAGTCAAAAAACGAACACAATCAAAAATAATAGAACAAATGTATTCAAAGTTATTTACCCTCCAGTCGAGAAAGGCACGCCTTTTTTGCGACGCTCCACAGATGCTCTATTCTCTGACGATGTCATGAGATATCTTACATTTGCCATAATCTGTTGACGGTTCTCCAGTGGTGTTTTGCCCGTAATTCAAAGGGAGGCCCATAAAATGCGAATCGAGTGAATAAAACTACTTCTCGTACCTAAGCAACTATCAATTCCGCCAGCTCTGTCAAACATAAATCAATTGGTCTCGAGAGGGTAATCTACAGCATCTGCATACGTAATTTCGAGACAGAGAACTCTAAACACAAACGTAGAATTTCATGTAAATGCATCGAGGAATATCACTGGCATCGTGGGAGATACTCAAACGCTGAAACAGTCGAGGAAGGTACCAATTGTACGAAGTAGGCGGTCAAAAAATAGCCTGCTTATGCAGTCAGTGCATGGAACACGTATATCCGTGACCGGTGACTTTGAAATTATATGCAATCGCTACTGCATTCAATCCTGGGCTTATGCACAATTATCTTTTCATCTCATTCGGGCCATTTCTCTATTACGCAATCTTTCATCCGCAATTATGGGCTTGTTTAGAAATGCATTTCGAGATTGCCCATAAACCATTTATATCTGCGACGGGAAATTTCCAGTTTCAAACTCATCTCCAGACGACCAGATCGGTAGAAACAAAGATGCGTATAAGGTTTCAAAATTATTATTATATGGTTGTTACATTCAGAAATTCTGTGGAAGTCTAATTACTAAATTTTGCAGATTTTTTTTTTGTATAATATATATTATCGTGGGGAAATTATTACTTTTCGAGATATTCCACTTTGAAATTGGAAATTCCACATTTTTTAACGTTTCCAAACGGGATTGTACAGCTTCCTAGCAAATTTCTTAATCAACAAAACACATAACATATCGAGATATGCTTCCATTCTCAGATAAATATTAGAAATGCAGTGTTTTCCATATTTTAAACGTGCACGTCGACATTTATTGTGGTTTAACAGTTGACAATCAATTAATGGTTGACGAAATGATTATGTTTACATGCTGTCGAATCTAAATATTATATTTTCAATGTTTCCTCAAAGATGATAGACCTTGCTCTTCTATAAATACGTATAATAACGTATAATTTTGTGCAAAAAGTGACACGGAAAAAAGGTGAAATTTCAACTTTGAAGTGGAATATCTCGAAAAGTATCAATTTCTCCACGTTAATATTTTGGAAATCGTGTTTTTTGGACCAAAATACGTATATCGTATATCCACGAAAAATTCATTAAAATCCAAGCCGCCTAATATCTAGACTTTTATCATGAATTTAACTGATTTTATGTTCGATTTTATGATAAAACACCATTTCACTAATGGAAATATCAAATTCATTACGAATTTTCGCTCTTTACTTCGATGTCAAGGTAACAGTGGCAAAAAAATGGGGCGTATAAGAATAAAACGCGTTTTTCTTCCGCATAAATAATTGAATTATGTTATTATATTCAGAAATATTATACAGGGTGAGTCACAGTGGATAAAACCTTAGACGTATCTGGAAAACGCAAAGTAGCATACTTCTGAGAATTTGGTTACTTCGATATACACTTGTGATTTATCGATTGAGAATATTTTCAGCAATGCCCGCGATTTTCATAATTGTGCATATTTCAGGGGAGATCTATTAACGGAGATGAAACTAAATTTCTGTATAAAATGAAATTTAGCATTCTTATCGAGATCGGAAAGACTTTTAACGAAGCCTGTAACTTCTGTAACAATATCATAGATGTTATGTCTGGTCATGACATACTATAGCTGTTTCCGTTTTCCAGATACGTCTGGGGTACTATCGATCGTGGCCTACCCTGTATAATATTGTATATTAAATGATAATAATTGAATCGAATTATCTAACTTCGATAGTTGTATTCAACTGAAATCATACAACTGACACACAAATCAATCAACATGGGTGGTAAAGCTCGTGTCAATTAAATCAACGAAACATGTACTGTGTGAACTATCATATATGTATAAAGATTTATTGTGGAGACGACTTGGAGTTTTTTTCCCCAGTATTATTAAATCAACGAAGACTATTCTTGTTTATTGTTTTATCGAAAATTATATTCGTTTATGCCTTTTAATGCGTTTCTTATCGGTGCTGACTGACGGACGATACTCATATCTATTGTGTGCTTATGAACATCACTACTCTGTCAATCAGAATACCCTTTCAAAAATATAAATAATGAAATATTTTAGATTTTCCGTTGTTTATCCAAAAAATTCATCTCATTTCGGTAATGGAGGGTAAATTCAACTAAATCAAAAAGTGGTTTTGGCTTATCAACTGAATGTCCAGGATGGCTCCGAAAATCAGAACCAAAGCGTTCTATCAAAAATAATGTGAAATAGCAAATTGAAATATATATCAAAGAATATTACGCAATCAACTCTATACAATGTATCTTTATCGCAGTAGGTCAGTGATAAATGCAGTGTAATCTATACAGTCTGATGCATTTAAGTTGTTAGGTCGGCATTCAACTGTTAGAGAAAATAAGGAATAGTTAACTAAGTGAAAATGATCTCTTGAACGATTCATTAGTTCCAATGGAATCAACAGCAAAAAAGGGTTATCGAAGAATACCCGTTAGTCTTTTACGTCATATGAAGCAGAAACACAGAGGAAGAAATGTGTAAGAGAAGAAAACGGGTTTCGATAATAAATCGATGTTTTTTCTCGAAAATAATGATATCAACATTGAAAAATAGAGTTGTGGTTTGTAAGCGGCGCGGCGAGTAAATCTTCATAATGAACTAACAAGATCTTTTCCAAAAAGACTCACGTGATTTTTATAGATATTCTTTTCTGAGTTTTTAAAAGACGATTGAATTAGTATTGAATTTTCAACAATTAATCGCTATACTATGTTGTCCTAGCCTTGGAAAAACATTGCACCTATAGTTTATTTATTTAAGCATGATAATTGTGACAGCTCGTCAGAAAATGGGGTGTTGCTGCTTGTCAATTTTTTCAACAGATAGTTGGGTTAAGTTTAAGATTGTTTCGAAAAATGGTCTTCCGTAATTCAGATTGTCATCGAAATATCAGAATACACAAGTTCTCAAAAGGAAAATAGTCAATATTTGTCTGAATATTGACTGTAACTTTTTGGCGGATCAGAGTTTTTTTCTAGAAATGAATTTGGCATCATCGAAGCCTAAATGCTCCCAGCTATGTCTCAATCAATCAGAAGTTCAGTGATCAGCTAGTTACTTTTCATTTTTCACAAATGGTATTAAAAGACATCCAAATATGTCAGAACCATATTCCTTAAGGAATAAACTATATCTAAATGTATTTTTGTAGCGTATAATATCAATTTGCTTTGTTCAAAATAGCTGAATTCCAGAGCATATTTTGATATTTTCAAGGAAGTCATTCAGTCCGCGATATATTTCCAAGGTAGTTAGTTAATTCGAATATCAAGACGTGACGTTAATTCATATAGAAAAATATGGGAGCACTCGTAAGTTCCGACTTCGATAGTGGCTTTCAAAAAGTATCTGAAAAAAATTTCTATATATTATAAATATAAATCGACAACAAATCATATAACCTGTGATCAATTGATCAAATCTGAAATGTTTTCGTTTCAGTTCTTTACTAGAGAATTGATGAGTCATATTGATATGGAAATATATTGATGAAAAATGAAGGTTTGAGGTAGTTATGATGAATGTAGACATGAATTCAATGAAGAAAGCAAATGTAAGAATTTATGCTTCTGTTTTACAGATTACCAGTATTTTATCTTCGTAAAGTAGGTCTGGAATTTTGAAGAACCGTTTTCCTGCAACGAAACAAAAAGGTAACAATTCCCCATACCTCTTTTTCGAAGAATTGCATCTACACTACATGTAGACTGTCAAGCCACAAGCTAATATTGATAAATTCCTGGGACTGTCTATTCGTTCGACAGCCTGTAAACATTATTCATTCATCCAAACACGGGATTACATGCTTTACAACTCAACAAAACAATCAATTGATGTTACAAGTCTATGCGTATAGTTAAAACAAATAACTGTTTCCTAGAATCAGGGGAAATCAGGAATGCATGCATCATTATCAATAGGACTTCGATATATTTTATTTGAGACACTTGCTCTTATTTTTATAAAGAGTAGATCTGATTACAATAGAATAAAATTTGTAATCGTTGATAGTTGAGAAAAATGTATTACTCATCTTTGCTATTCGACAAGAAACATTCCATATGGCTACAGTAAATAGATTTTTTTGAACAGATGGTTGATATAACTGAAGTAGACCAATCAATATTCTATTTTAAAACCAAGTTGTTTATTAGTATCTAGAAAATAATTTATAAGAAAGAAGCTCCAACTTGCTCATGGAAAAAAATATCACAGTATAACTAAAGATTCAGTAGTGTTACTGCTGTTGGTCTCTTTATTGTTGGTGTCCACAAGTTTAATTTTTTATAAGACGAGTGCACAGGGATCTTTGCTCAGACCTGCAAAATGAGACCAGGTCCAGCTCCGAGAAATAATAACCCCTGATTAATACACGACATAAACTCGATCCAAAATACTTTTTCCCGATTAATCAAATTTGATCAATATCTAATCATGTGGATTATCTGTTGAATACTTTAGTTGAATTCAATGAACTTCATCGTTCTCATGTCTTTTGTATCATTCAAAACCAGGTTTTTGCTAATCTTACAGGTTTCTGCCTGATATCCCAGATCTAGTATAGATTTGAACTGTGATAAGATCATTTAAGATTTCCTTTAAACTGAACCTACCGGTCGTTCTTATAATCACCCCCATTGTTTCTTCTAGTGGCGGCACCTGTGGCGGCACTTTCGATTGAATTTCGTGGTCCTAGTCAACTTGTTATTTGTGGAGGGCCTCGAAAGTTGTACTCGAGCGAGGTCTCGCGAATATATATGTTCTGGTATTTCTTGGAAACGGTTAGAGAAATTCTACTCGTCGCTATTCCATGAATTGTTTGATGTCGATATAAATCCAGTTGGGCCCTCCTTTCAAAACAAAATACGATTCAAAGAAATTATTTATCAGAAGGAATAAGGGACTGTTGCTCCAGCGGTAGATAATCTGCAAATTGATCATTTCATATTAGGGATTGTTGTTATTTTATTAGAGAGTTGAAGTAGTTCTTGGAACGTAAACGTGAAGATTCAATCTGACATCTGAGCATGCGTATTTTTCGAGTTTTTACTTTTTTGTATCTTGTGGTTTTACGGTGGGTGTACGTAGATTCACGGTATTCAACGATTTGGTATGTATCATGTCCATTAAAGGTCCAATGGATGTCCAATTAACGTCTACTGACGTTTGAACCTAAACTATGGACGTATTCTAAATTTCCAGACGTGCATCAACAAGATGTGACGGAAAGATAATTTTATAAAACAACCATACCTCATATGATTCAACTAGTTCAGTTTTCAAGCTCTCAATGATTCGATTTATACTCGGAGTCAGTGACCGTTTACCTCGTGTCAATTTCTGATTTATCACACAATAAACTATTGATTCATTGCCGATTGTGTACATAATATTCCTTAAGGAATGATTGTTATGGTGAAAGATACGACTCTCTAGGTATAACAGCTTCCTGGATCATAAAATCAGCAAAAGGACAGGATGAAATTGACTTCGATTTTTCTTCCATAATTATTATGCCCATGCAAAAACTCACCAGGGAATGAACCGAGTTCCTAATATAACTTAAGTGCTCGCATGATTGAACCTATTGAAAATGGGCAAGTCACCATACGAGAAATTCTCCACATAGCAGTCATGGAGGTATCAGAACGCGATAGACTCAAGCACACTTGTGTAATTTGTTTTTTGCGTTCAAATCATCAGTAATTTAATGTCCTAATTCATAATTTTCATTTTTATCAATATTGATTATTATCATCCCATGATATTGTTATATGTAATATCAATAATTATTATCAGAAATGAAGGAAATCATGAACCACGAAACGATTTTCCTGTACATATTCAGGAAACGAACCAATCCATCCAGACTTCCAGTGTACAATATTTCTCTATTCAATTTTTATAATTCATACTATATGGAAAACATCGACATCCAAAAAAAAACATACAATGAACAAAAATCGAATCATTCTTTGAGTAAAGTAATCATTTCTACATAACTATCTATACATCATTGGAAATAATTCATCCACAGAACGATTGTAATTCAATTAGAGCGAGAAGAAGAACCTGCTGAAAATTGAGAGAGCAATACAATGTCTACTCGATAGGCTCTTTCATTAACTGTAACTGGAGAGAATATCGTTACGTTTTTCTTGATCATGTTGGATACACATGCTTTCCTTGTTACTCTCATAGATTTCTGCCTGTACCCTAGAATAGATTCTTCTTGAGTCTGTATATATAATTCAAATAGTAGCCTTCTTTTATAATTTTTTTCTTCAATTCACCAATGATTAGGCAGTTACATAAATTGAATCATATATACATTCGTAGAGGAAAAAACAGTATGATCAATTCAGGAAAAACGTAATTGTTGTTTCTGCAATACATTATTACTCACAACTAAGAAGTTAAGGTGAAGGAAAAACATTCTTGTAGGCAATTTTCTGAACTTTTCAATCGAGCCAAACTCATATAAATAATATTGATGATGTGAAAACATTGGGTTCACTCCGAATGGGTTGAAAATCGAAATATATTTATCGACGATGACAACGACCCTGTATTGTTTCTATCCTTCATTTTGAAAATCTCAATTCATATCACTCCTAAAAAAGTTATCAAGTATGGATTGTTTATGGTATACAGCTGATTATTAAATTTTTTTGTTCTAGATAACGAAAAATCCCGAAACTTCCAAAACATGATTCAATTCGTTTTTATGATTCAATTCCGGCTCTGCATCATAGAATCTATCTATTCTTATCCTCTTAGAGCCTTTGACTACACATATCTTATGATAATAAAATTTGTAAAGTGGATACTTTGGTCAGCGTCGTTTATAGATGTCAGATAAAGTATCGTATTACGGTGCATGACATTTCCCATCTTTACCCACCATAAAAGCATTACAAATATACTCGTATAGCTTTTCATAAATATTCCAAATTCGGACGAAGCCTCACCGTTATCGAGCGTCACTTAATAAATCAAGGTTTCCTTTTAGAATCACCGCAGGGCTTCTAAAAACCGATTCGAGCATGATGTTTTTATTGTTTTATCGAGTTGCAACAAAACCCTATAAGTACAATATCCATACCGTTAGATGTGCGTATATGTAATTGAGTTTTTTTTTTCACACTCATCCACAAGTCTGGAATATTGTACACCGTGCAAGGAATTTTATGGTGAGTTTCACACCATATTTCTCATGGCTGTACCAATGAAGATCGAATACTCTCTTCAATTGTTTTTATCGATATTGGTCTGCATTAACTATCAGTTCTTGACATAGCAGCAATGTCGTTTCCATAACGATACTCTATTGAAAGCTAAACACTGCGATATCCGTTGGAGAAGGCACGCATCAATGTCACATAATTACCTAGTATGATTAGTGATTTTTCCAGTGAATAATTATGGATTGATCAGTAATTATTTCTGATTTTTATAATGCGCACGAGTTAATTTCGAGAGTTTCTTCTTTTTCAGAGATTTTATGATGAAAAAAAAGACGATCCTGATTCTATGAAGATACCATATACCATGAAAAACAATCAAATGATAAATAACATTGACAACAATTGAAAACCATCTGCGCATGTTCGACTGCAGAAATTCCATGAAATGAGTGAATTCCTTGGACAGATTGGAGTTCGAATTATGCTATGTTGCCTAAATGTCATAAAAAATGAGACTCTCAATTTGAAACTTTCAGAGATTTCTAGTAGGAACGTTATTTTTATTGTGGGTTTCGTTTTGTTACAAGTATCTGCTGTATTTCATTCAATTATATAGAGCATCAATCAATCCGAGATACTAACCAAAAGAAATAGATGAAACTTTGGTTCATGAAATATGGAAGAACAGATACGGAATACTTCAAATATCTAAGACGAAATCTCTCTCAATTCAAATATTGAATTATACATTCGTAATTCAGAAGACCATGTTATTATAAAGAAGATCAAATCTTCATCCAGAAATGTTTACAACTGAACGCAGATATAATGAAGTAATTCAAAAGACTCATGAAAATAATGTAATCAAAGAAAAAGAAATTCAAGATTCAATAAACTGATAAAGGGCAATCAGAATGCAAGAAAATTAATAAAAATAATACGAGTTAATTACATGTCGTCAGTTGATAAATTCCATCATCCGTTGATTCTTCTTGTCAACATCCATTCATATTTTGCCAAAGTAAGAGATTCCGATTTTGAGGATTTTGAGATTAATGAGTTGAATATACACACTGGTCAATAATTTCTAATGAATTGCCTATTTTTATATTCTGACCTTTAATATTAAATAGACATGAGTAGAATCACCTTGTAAATGTTTTCATTTCTATACCCAAACGGTACGAATTCGCTGTTGAAGAAATGTTGTTTTGTCAGTAACATTTCGTAAAAAAAATAAAATTACTATCGAAAATGTCTTCAGTTGAATTCGAATTAATAACCAAGCATAATGGTAATTTGCTCTTGAAATTTCACAGTTTATTGTCTAAATAACGACTCCCCTGCAATGAAGTATTTTTAGTCTGAAGTAGTACCTACATATAAGGAATTCCAAAAAAAGTTTTCGAAAGGTTGTAACGTTCTCGTTTCTCAGAACTTGCAGACGTTGATACATGGCTCGCTAGCAGTCTCATCGCTTTGATCAACGACTTATCTAACCGTTTAGCCGAGTTTCAGTGTTTCTCCCTCATTAAATCACCAGATATATACGTGCTCTATTCACTGTTACAAAAATGCGCAAAGCTTTTGAACCGTCCTACGCTTGCATAGTCGAAGTTGGCGGTAAGGATTCATAAGTATCACAAAGAACCAATCAGAATGAAATGTTTCACGATTCTGTTATGGAATTTACCTTTTTTATCTTCTTTGGGGTAATGAGTCGATAGTTTTGTAAAATAACAACAATGAAGATAAATTGAAAAACCGTATAATCTTTCTATTACAATTTATCCTGAAATGGTTTATCAAATGACTCAAGCTCAACTATCACAAAGTAACAAAATCATATATTTAATTTTTTGTAAACATAAATATTCATTGCTTCTGTGAAAATAGATTCATTATTCAGTTCGAATTGATATTTTTGCAGAATAGTACTAAATGACATTATGTATCAACAAATAATTGTTAATTATAAAATGAATCCTAAAAGTTATGGAATCAAAAAAAAAAGACAACAATGACAATAGAAAAACATTATTATAATGAAACAATGGAAATAATTTGTTTTCCTATAGCTTTAATATCACATTAGAATTTATTCACTTTGGTTATCAACCGAAATATAACAGAAATATTTATGAGTAGACAAGTGAGACGCTTCAGAGAGATGTACTATGCTCAAAATTTTACATTTGATAAATACAGGGTAATGAAGATCTGATTTTTATCGAAAGGCAACCTTTCACCGGTGCTTTATATGGGTTGTTAAGAAACACATTTTATTTTGGAAATCCATCCTTTGCTGCTAGTTCAGGAAATATAACCTCGCAATTATCACAAGAATGTACAAAATTAAAGGAGTCTTTGTGGTTGATACACTCCACAATAAAAAGGATATTATTATTGATAGGGTACATGCTCCACGTAATTGCCTAGTAATGAAACTCAAGTAGATTCTTTCAGTATCACAATGTATTATAAATCATTGATTAAACATAATGACATCACCATATTTATTTCCTTGTAATTTCTCATGTGAAAACGACCCCGCTGGGTTATGGTTAGTCATGTTACTAAACCTACATGGCATTCAGCGAAGATTATACGAATAGTACCATTTATAGTACCTACTATAAATACAATTTCTTGAATCAGAATTCAATGAAGTTAAACCATTTGAGATTTATCTTATTCGAAAATGAATTTTTGAAACAGAATGAATAATTTCAGTTTCCATACTGTCCAGAAACAGCTTTGTTTATACAACTGGAATTCCTGATTCTTTTCAGTGTTTCTCAGATTACTAATTATTTATGTTCGTAATAGGCCAGATACCAAAATTATAAATTAGCTTCAAACCTGCTTCAAACCAAATAGAATAATGAAAAATGATGTACATGGAATTTCTCTGAAAAATATTCAATAATATCCGAAAAAACTTTACTTTAGAACGCCTATAGTCGGCGAGACTTCAAAACCCTCGTAATGTCAGTTGTATTAATACTCGGTGCCTGTTAGAATTGCCAGTTGTACGCTTCTGCGGATATTTCCATCAAAATTATACAAGTATACCAGTGAAAAATTGAAAAAAAAACTACACATTCCTCATTGTTCGAGATATCAGAGAAATCAGTGATCTCGCCCATTAATTCTAATTGTAATAAATGGTTAAAATCAAACAATAATGGAAAATCGATACAGAAATGTGATTGTTGAACAGATCAAATGATCGATTGAGAAATCATATGAAACGTATTGTGAAATCTTACCACAGCAATTGATATCTAACAGTCCCACCAATCAAAAGTTCAGTGACATGCTAGATATTTTCATTTTGCACCAATGGCATTGAAAAAATATCCAATCTGCCACAACTTCTTTCTTCAAATTAACATAATATGCCAAATAGATCGAAATCATATAATTTCATTACTCAAGATCTATTGATTTTATAGTGACTGTCTTGATTTAATAACCTCAACATCTGTTATAAAACAGTTGTTATACTTCAGTTAGAATAGCCCTGTACAATAATTATTGTTAATTCGATATGGTCAATCCC
Source organism: Plagiodera versicolora (assembly GCA_037013635.1). NCBI lineage: Eukaryota > Metazoa > Arthropoda > Insecta > Coleoptera > Chrysomelidae > Plagiodera > Plagiodera versicolora. The sequence goes on from CM072990.1 coordinate 7,355,831, forward strand.
AACTGTGCGGAATCGTAAAAACTAAAGAAACATTGCCTAATGAAAGTTTTTTCCAATCTTCATAAATTACAAATCCATACTTTCAGCGTGGAAAGTAAAAGCACATTATGGTTTTTATAGGTAACCATTTAACTATGCCAGTATGGCATTGTAACATTGGCGAAGGAGCCCGTATAAAAACGGGCGGAGATTTTATGGTACTTCGGGTGTATGTGGGGAGGAAAACCGATCATGGTTCACGGTCTTCCAGTCTACGAAGGCCCTTTTTTAATATACGAAGCAGGCTGTGTAGCTTACTCTCATGCATCAAGGTAATATTATCTGCAACTTGAGAGGTGGTTGAACGAAGACATTTTCATCATAAGTCAACAACAGGCGAGATCGCAAATTATAAATATGCTTCAAACCTGGTTCCGAAATGTCATCCTCGGTCGAAATAACTGAAAATATATAGGATGTCCTATTTAAAAATCGAAAGTTCGGGTCATTTCCGGTCGAATCGGAAGTACGGCAAAGCAAGTTAATATGTCAATAAATTTTAATTAACTTATAATACACAACCCAAAAATTTCATTTTTCGTAAGAAAATAACTATAGACCAATAGTGGAAAACAATTATACTTAACTTTCAAAATGTTCTTTGACCTTTCTAGATTAAAAATAACTTGATCGTTATATATTGATTTTAATTAATGACTAAATATCATGTTCCATTCTTTGACAGACATTTCCAATGATTCATGAATAATAATCTATTATGTAAATAGCTTTCAGTCGCGTGGTCGTCTGACAATTATTTCCATATATCACAATTGAAATTTCTCCGTACACATTTCATATTAGTCATTCTGAATATCTTAAAGAGCTGATATAACATTACGCAACAAAGGACTGGATACAGCTGCTCAATTGAGGTGTCTGCCTTAATAGTTTGAATGCAATTCATATAATGCAATCGAAGTTGATTATTATTGGTTAATGAAATAAATGCACTGTTTCGTTTTCGTATTTCATATACTCGACTGAATATAAAATTTCTATACTTTTTTGTGACGTTAACACTGATATTAGTCGTCCAAAATCGCTGAATTTGGAAGCATATTACAAACGGAGTCAACCACTTCGTGAATTGTTCCATTAATGATACAACAAATATATATTGGACCATTTAACAAATATTAAGAACCATTTACGATGTACGCATTCCCTGAGTTGTGATGGTGCCACCTCTACAATATCAAATGTCGCAAACAAAAACCAGGAATTCTGTACTTTTATTTTATGTGGGAACCTTGAAACCTAGGAACCTTAGTGAAATACTCAAAGTGACCAATATCTATCAAGGTATCAGAATGATAAGGGAAGTAAAATAAGCCTCTGGCAGCACTAAATCCTTTGGCTCCTTTACTAAAATAAAAAAAAAAAACAATAATAAAAATAATAAAAATATAATTTATTTCCGTTTCGATTTACTTCCTACCAAATAATGACACAGATACCAGCTCTGCATTTGAAATTTTCATTAAAGGGGAACACCCTATAGTTTTGAGAAAGTTTAATCCACCATGTGCCATTGTGCAACACGCACAGTTTTCCAATATACTCGAGGTAAGACGATGACACACAGGGCCGTTCTTAGAAATATTTGCGAGAAAAGCTTCTGCCAGTGCTCTGCTTCTTCTGACTACTAAACATCTGTCACGCCAGTTTGTTGGGGGAAAATATTCTTGTTAACTACGAAGAATAAATTATTGTATGTTCGTGTCTAAGTATCCTATACTCTGGAATTATTTGATCTAATTCGGTCATTTCTAGATTGACGACAATGCTAATTGGTGAAGATGAATAAGTGCTATCTGAATGTCATTATCAGAACTATTGTGGTACGAACAATTCTAATCTCGAGCTCCGTTGCTTGATTTAGAGATCTCGAATTTAATCCTCAATCATTTTGTTGTTTAGTGAAACATTCAAAACATTTTTACACTTATATACTCTTTGGTTCAGAACAAGGACCACCTTCTACAGACAGCATCGTCTAAATTTATCAGTACTAAAAAAACAGTCTTAGGTCAGGTTTATATAATATGTGGTCTATGGTCCTGATAAGTAATGATGGATACCCCTGAAATATCATGATTGTCCTGAGTAGACTTTATCGAAACGTACTTGTGCTGATCTAGCACCATCAGTAGAAAACGGTGAATATAAATAATAAAAATAAATCTTCATAATCATTTCGTACCTTCTAAATGAAACAAGTTGTCTTCAATCTGTTTAGGCCATCATGAATTTATATCTTCAATACAACTGAAAGGCCTGGTTGCAAATAAATAACTACTGCTGACTGCTGGCTGTTACTTTTGAATTGTCAATGTGCCAATGTGCATGTCTGATACTGCGAATACCACCATAATGAATTCGAAGTGATTCATTCGCCCGATGAAGTATCCTGAAATTTCACGTGTAGGCAGCTTATTTGTTATATCCTGTCAGAGACGGTAGGAACGGCCCTGAATTCATGAGCGCAAACGTACACTGCACATACATATATATTATTAATATAATAGCCCTTTGTCATATGTAAGTTCAATGGCTGAAAGCAGACATGCTAAATGTTCTTCATACAAAGATATTGCATTCCATTGCATTGCATTGCTCCACACAATACGAAAATTAAGTGTAAATAAATGAAAGTGTTTAGTAATGTAGTAGCCGTGTACAATGCGGACGTTTTTACTATGCTGCGGATTAAAAGAAGAAAATGTGACTTGTATATGAACATACTCGATATTAATTTGTATATATTTCATAATCAATGTGGATTTTCTGTTGTTAATGTCATAGTTAAGTTGTCATTTTAAATAACATGAAGTATCTCTAAGGAGTATCTGACAGACAATGATTCACTCTGCAAAGAACTCAGTAAATCAAATAAGTTCTTTCATTATAATACTCTATTATTTCATCAGTGCAAATTGGGTTTTAGTACTCTTTATCATTGTCCTACCTGATGTGAAAATTTGGACTAGAATCAATAATTTTCAGTAGCGGATCAAGGATTTAAATAAAGAGAAAATAATTTGGTATCGTTGTGAAGTTACTAGGAAGTGTTGCCATTATTAATGATGCCTAAATGTTTACAGTTATTTCTGAACCAATTAGAAGTTCAGTGTTTAGCTATATATTTTTGCACTAATAGTATCGAAGAATAACCAAATCGATCAGAACTATTGACTAAATATATTTAAACAACCATGAACTTCTCTCTGGAAGAATATTTTTGTAAGTGGTTGGAACGAGGGGGTCGCCATAATTTTTCAATCTCCAAAGGGGTCACGAATCCTGGGAGATTGAAAAATACTGAGCTAGAGAATCAAAAGAGACGGCACGTTCGGTACCTCAATTACGTTACTGGTTTGAGATGTCGTCGACCTCATTGGTGGCTGATGCTCTGATGGGTGGCAGATATCAGACGATGCAGTCGAGCCCACGGGCCGAATTATGCAGATATTTGGATGCTGTCTTCACTTGTGTGTGTGTATGTGTCTGTATGCACGTGCATCGATGCAAATCCACCTACCAGTGGCGGTTTACATCAAGAAAGTTTAAAACTGCCTTTCAACTTTCAGATATAAGTGATTATTATTAATGATATAAAAGAATATACATATTCGAACTTCCGATCGATGTAGGTACATTCCAAAATTAAAGAGTAATCACAAAACATTAGTCCTTCTGAATACCTCAACGTAGAAAATGAAACATTCACAATGTACACCTGAAATGGTGTTGGAATAGTTCATTACGTTAGCACTGAATTAGAACGTTGAGGTATTTCAATATCTTATTTTCCATGTTGTTTTATGTAGTGTTTCCATTTCGTTGTATCGTATTAGTCTGGATCTTTAATATATGAAATTTCTTCATGGTTGTTCCATGCACAAGAAATATGAATTCATAAGACCAATGATGTTTCTCTTAAAGTTTTTAATCCTTTCCCGCGGATATATCTGACGCTTATGCTATGCACTATTCGTATATTTATCTGAATTGTACACCATCTCTTCAGATCCTCGAAAGGGTTTTGCCATTAGACTTATCTTAATAAATTCATATTATATTCATCATTAAAACGAAATTGTGCTTCTGATACAATATTTTTTCTAGTATCTAATTTTGTGCATAGTTTTACGTACAACCGTAAATCTACAAGATGAAAAATATAAAAACTTGAGGAATGCTCGTTCGTGGAAATACTTTAACTCTATTATAATAATGGGAATTTGCCCAATTATGCAGTAGAGTGTTGGCCCCTAAAAAAAGCTGACAGTTAAGGGTTAGTGAAAATGGAGCGTTACTCGATAGAACAACGTGTACTCGTTATTGAACAATATTCAGAAAAAAAATGATGATTCTGCACCAACAGTTCTAAAATTCAATACAGAATATGATCGAAATAGTGTTCCAACTCAGTTAATAGGAAGATACAGTTGGGAAGATACAGATTGAAAAATTCTGGGAGACAGGATCTGATAGAGAAGTCAAACTCTCTGGTCGTCCTATCGCAGCATCAAGCAAATATGATCACATGATATGCTCCTGACCTTCATATCCCGATTTCCTGCTTCATCTTCATATCATCATTTCAATATCGTTTTGGAGGAATATCTCAGTTCTGTTCCTAATGATTTTTATAATGGAGAGATGAGAAAATGATTGCCTTAGATTCATATATTATTGGATTCGTTTTTATTTGAATTGCACTTGAAATCTTGTGAAGTCATTGAACGTTATTTTCTTGGGATGTGTCAAAGAATCGCTCCCCTGAATATCAACATGTTTTCAAGGAACACTCTGTATATTTGAAAAAAATGGTTTTTGTAGTTCGTTAGATTAATGTTATTCCATAAAGACATCAAGCAATTTGCAAAATGCCATATAAGCTGTTTTGTGAGGATTAAAACGAGACATTGCTAGTTTAAAATAATTACCAACATTAATCAGCGAATCAGATAGGGAAGCTGTTGATTTAATCAGGATTGCAGTCGGTAACATGTAATAAATTTTGCTAGTTTATTATTCTTTTTATGTGGTGCCAGGACGCCATTATAATGCAAGATATTCTAGCGAATTCGAGCTACTCTGCATGCGTTACCCACCAGTGCAAAAATATGTAATCTTGAAATAATGTCATAATTATTAAAAGTTAGTTGCTATCTTCTCGAATTACACAGGGGTAATAAAATAATAGATAATCGTTTGACATGGGAATCGAAGCTTCGGCCATAACTTTGGAGATTCAAGTAGTTCTAGACTTGAAGATATCACGTCCTGACTACTATTCGTATGTCATACCATAAAATTGTGTATACACCGACAGAGATAAGATGTATGAAATATGCCATCTTATTGCAACTACAATGTAGTCGAGTTGTTTCTTACGGGGTGATCGAATGTTGGTATATAACAAATTCGAAATTTCAGATGAAAACCAGTTTTAACTTGATTTCATAATTCGTTCTTTTACGGATAATTGATCATCGAATGTGGTATTTCCGTGTTCTTTGACCCCATTTGACGAGACAGGTGAACCCCAACCTTACTGCTATTTTACTTATTTTTTCTGTTTCAGCATTGATATAGGTACTTCGTATCGCGATACATACTATTTTCTGATCTTCTTCTTTTGGTTTAGAAACATATTTATATATTCACGGTACATCAATACTTTTATTTATAACATACAGAGATTCTGCAGCAATTCATTGATCTCGTTGCATTTTTTCTTTATTGCTTTGTACTAATTCGGAATGATAGCTTTCAATGTCCACATATGGTAGACAAACATCTGAAGACGTTAATTGAATTGGTATTTTCTGTTGGGAATGTATACAGTATCAGAAATAATTTATCTATGGTATATTGGTGCAATGCGTGAGGATTACTTGGTGCATGAGAGAGCATTACAGTTTCTCCTCGAAAAGCTCGAGGAAGGCATATTGATAAGTTCTTCGACTGGCTGTGTCATGCTCACTTGACGGATCGATAGGGTAACAAGATAAGGGGAATAAGGTAGTGTCTCTTTTGATTATGTGGTTTTATATCATTGATTTGGTGTTACTTCAATAGTGTACCACAGATACAACTTTTTCGATGATGTAGAAATTAGAATAGTTTACTTATCGAAGAATATCACCACAATTGAATGAGGAATTGTTTCCAGGCAAAATTTGGAGTTAATGATCTTATTATATCATAGCCTACTTTCTAGATGTAATAAATATTACGATATATAGTTGAATATTTGCGCACTGTTCATGAATATACGAAACATATGGAGCCCAGAAAAAATTCACATCTAGGTTGTTTCTCTAAAGGATAGCTCTTGGGATTGTGATTTTTATCTTCAATGAATTTTCAATATACAATTGTTATTTTTTTCTTTCAATAGGTAGCCAGATGACTCTGACGTAAATGAATATCTCAAACCTAATTGTTATGAAATAGCTGTCGACATCTGATATATCAATAAATTATTGAAATTCAATAATTGAAATCCAGAGAAAAATATTCAAATTGATGCAAAAATTGTTTTAGGACTATAACAACATGAATTAGGTGGTGATTAATTATAGAGAATTTAATAATCGTCCAATCGATCATTTTATAGCTGCTCAAACCCGGTAAGTACGGCGGTAGTCAAACCAGCCATACTATCTAGATAGATCAAGTGCAAATAGTTGCTTCGTTACGTATAACAGAGGGATGAAGACTACTCCAACGGTAGCCATGGAGGTCACGCTTTGTCTCCTTTTGCTTCACATGGGAGTTCCAGGAGAGGCTAGACTAGAACCATACCTCTTCAACGAGGACAGCATTCTACAGATGCCAAGAGATACCATGATCCCGTAGTATATCTTCGATTTGTTAATCCCGGATCGATGCGAGTGGCACGGATCAGAAATCGAGCAAGATTCTGTTTGGGAATTAATTTCCCCTTTTTGAGGAAGAAACACTATGCGCTTAGCGAGAACATTTTTTTCAGTATCTAGTAAGAAACCCCGTACACGAGAAAGAATTCATATATATTTGGTTCGCCCAAAAGGGTTGGGAATGTATCATCAAACTTCTAATACTGTCAAGGTCAAATAGAGGCAAACTGATGTACCTGGACACAGTGGAATAGTAGACAATGGATACGCTGATGAATTTGTCAGAGAGGAGTTAGCTACACCCTACCTTGGTCCGGAATCAGTTCTTGGCATGCCTAAAAACACATTAGGAGTTACATCAAAAGACGGATCGTTACTTAAAGTGACTGTCGTCCAAGGTATCAGGGGAAGTACAATAAGTATTTAACTGCAGTGCATTTTTTGGAGTCCTTCAGTAAAATTGAATGAAGAAACATCAGGTGGTTTGCATACTCGATATTGATTAATTATCCACCAGTATTGAAAACGCTTTGTGATATATGTTCAGTTATTTTATTTTCCCGATAGATGGAATACTTCCCAGTCTGAACCTGCTTCACTTCAAGCAAAAACGATTATAAAAACTCGTCTGAGTGAGCTGCTATTTTATAACGTATTTCCCGTAATAGGCCCATATTCTCCACACTCACGTGCAGAATTATTACTCAATTACAGAATCTCTAAATGGTACTACAAAACGCGTTCACGCCTCACAATACGTAATTTATTTTCACTCCGCTTTATGTTTATTTAGAACAAAACGGTTCTTTCAAGTTCAAGAATATTTCACATTTATGGATGATATAGTCTATTTATTTATGGTTGATAGTCACACTTGGTGAATAATTTGTGCCACCACTTCAGAGAACAGATTATTTCAATTCACTATTGAATCTGTCTAATTGCGATAATGATACTAGATGGCACTGTTCTTCATTGTTCATCGGAAAAATTATTGTAACGATTTGAAGTAATTTTCTTGAATAACCCAACTCCTGTGAAGTGAAAATGAGTACTAGAAGACTGAGAAAAATAAGTAGAGATGGACGGATAATTATTCTATAATAGAGATGTTCCCAGTGAAGGATAATGGATTTATCAGTGATCATTTCGTAGATGAATAATGATAAATTTGATAGTGATGACATTTTGACTAGATAAGTGGTTAAGAATATTCCGATTACATTGGGAAACTGCTACATGAAATATTATCACGATATGGAAATGATATTTGGAAAACTTAAAGCAAACAAATATTACCAGACTACCAAAGGAATGATCATAAATATTGATTGAATCTAATGTCATCGTCAAAAATTTCAAGAGAATTTTCAGAAATATACATGAGAATGAAAAAGATGGAAGATTGAGACGAATGAAACTTTGGATGTGCACAAAACATAAGAAAAAATATGGTTCATGCTGTATTCTTTCATCAGCATCGCCATTTTTCGTATTGTATTTTCATGTGAACCATTCTCAAGTTAACTCAACGAATGTCAAGAATGTTCCCTTTCACATTTTCTCATGAACATGAAATGGATTTCTATACTTTGCTTTTACTTTGGCGAATTACCTTTTTCCATTCACGGGACATTTCTTGAAATGAAAATCTCAGGAAGTCACTCCATATATTCATATACAGTGTTGAAACCCTAAGCAAATACTTAAACACAAGGGTGTTGGGTGTATTAGCCTGCTCAAACATCTCACACCACTAAATTCTTTCAGATAAAATTTTTATCGTATTAAAAACATAATAACGAAATATGTTTATTTGTACAACTGGGTAAGTAAATTCTTCCCTCACCTACCAGGTAGACCATTTATTATTGCTCGAATATTTTCGAGCTTATATCCTCAGAAGAGACCACAACTAATAGTATACTAGATGAACCGGTAGTCTCATACCATCTTCTGATGTGCCATCGGGTATATATATGAATATATTTTCTTCGTGGAATTGATTGAACATTATGAAAAATAATCTAATATAAACAGATTATTTAACAGAATTGAAATTGTTTGATGAAATCATAGGATGAGAAGATGCAGAAACATTTTTTTCATTATTTTTCTGAATGTTTTCTATGATAATTTTTCAAACGTGGTTCAATAGAAGTCCCAATTATTTTTCTTCTTCATGAATGGTATTCAAATTCTTTCTCAGCTGCAGAATATCTCGAAACAATGCAGGTTAATAGTGATTTAAGATGAAAGTTCTCCATGAATTGAAATATCTGGAAAAATTTTCATCAAAATCAAATATAAAATAACCAATTTGGGAACATAAATAAAATGGAACACAGGGTGAGTCAAAAATGTGTGCCGAGCTTTCTCTGACAAAAATTTTGCCATTCCCCAAAATCTTGGTTAAATAACTAAGCAGAAGAAAACTACACGAAGGAATTGACTGCAACAATGTGATTGGCATAAACTTCAAAATTCAGAACAAAATTGGTAATATCTCTAAAATGTTCCCGATAAATCTTGCGATGAATCACCCCCAGAAAGCTTGGTACACATTTTTGATTCACCATCTATATATTCTGGTACTTATTATATTATTTGAGATTTCGATAATCAAATCAGCAACATTGAAGTGAATTTTAACGTTCAATGAGCCATTCACTATATTCGATTGTATGGATCTGCGAAAATAAACCTTCCATGAGTTTTTGTGACTCATTAAATTAGCCTAATTCGAATTTTCTGTTTCATGTTTTGGTTGAAATAAACCTAACAATATATCTGAAGCACAGAATTCATCAAAACAATCATGATATCAAAAATTCGTCTAATAGCTATCAAAACCTTTTGACCTGAAATTTATTTACAACTGAAATTCCTAGGACTGTTTATATGCTCGGTATGCAATAATTATTTCGTTATCGCCCCAAGTTTTTCCCTCGTGACTGACTGGCCACGTAATTGCTTATAATTAGCGATGTTTACAAGTGAAAATCATAAACGCCTTAGTCAAGTTACTGTGTGCAATTGTTCAGTTTAGAAGCTCAGTGGCTAAATACATTGTCAAAATGTTTCCGAAATTTTGCGTAGTGCTTTTTATCGGTTCTTTGGCTATATTGGAAGTTCAATGTAAACCTGCGATAACATCAGGTACCTGAAAAAAAATAACTATCATTTATCATCACCACTTCAAAGAGTGTTTTTTGGATGGAAATGCTCATATGCAATTTTGTGACCAAATTTTGCATTTTAATCGTTCTCATAGTTCATGATGTACAATATTTTTCTTCAATTTGATAGTAATCATATTCTCATTCCCCTGCTTATATGATATCTATGACGCAGACAAATTATTCAATGGCACATACATCTATGATATGGGATTATGACAATGATTTCAAGCTGGTGAAGAATAGAGATCAAAAGTAACTGGCTCCAAATGAAACCAACGTACTCATAATCAGTAAAGAAGTTCAATGAATAAATGGAAAGACCATAAAAAAAAACGGTATCGATTCAAATTGTAAAATTAATGAAATACACCGAATCCCATTCTTCACAATGTAATGATTTTCATAAACCTAAACTTTCTACTGTTTTCAGGCCTGAAAAGTTGCTTCAAACAAAGTTGTCCAGAAAATACATTCTCCTGTCAGAAGTTTTCGAAACTATCTGACGATAAGAAAGAAATAATCACAGAAATTGAATGTCTAGGACTGCGAGGTGAGTTATTTAGGATGAATGATTCATTCAATTCTTTATTTGAATACAAATTTAATCGATTGAAGATTCTCACTATGAATATTATCTCCAGGCTTGAGCAATAGTTCAAAGTCTTTTAGCTCGTAATATTTTCGTGCTTCGTAGCTTGAAAAGAGTTCAATGCAGAACGATTATAAATGTCTCGTTTCCAGTGCTTATCGAATCCTCTTCTTTGATGGGCTATGAATAACATTTCCTCCAGGTCGGTTTGGGTCGAATCTTCCCATTGCGATTCAAACAACTCCTAAATCTTACTCGATTTTATATAATATATTTGAAACTTCGTTATTCTATAACATTCGCAATTTTGTCAATATTTGAATTTGTACAGATTCATTTTTCTTTTATATTTCAATCCGCGGATGAGAAAGCTCAAGCTGCGGATCTAGGAATCGGGTGAGAACACAAACGAAGAAAGTGGGAATGTGGAGCTTTCACTATACCTCAATAAATTGCAGGATATAATAACTACAACTTCATTCCAGATAAAGTCTTGAAGAAAACTTCAGCACAGGAACCAAATCCTTTCGGACCAACTGTTTTCTACCAAGGCTACAGTTATACAGCTGCTGTGAAATATACCTCCAATGCCTCTGGAAATGATTTCAACGATACAGACGTGGAAACCAATATAGTTGATGTCGACAAAGATATTTCAGATAAAACATCAGGTTCAACCACATTTTCTGAAGCTGATGATCTGAATTCACCTAAAGTTGTTTAATTGATTTGTAATATCGGTGATGCATGCTTTTTGAAATATATATTATATAGATCATTGCTACATCTATTGTATTTCTATTATTATAAGAACTACCAAAATGGCATCGTCGTTATGTTTTTCAATATTCCAATTTCAAATATCTACTTCGATAACTCATATCGATTATTCAATGTCATACTTTTAGTTTGAATAGTTTTTGAGGTCTTACAATTAGTTTCAACTTACGTGTGTTTTTAACATATAACTTTCCTTTTATATAACGAAGATCCACATATAATAATAAGGTGAGAAATTGAACAAAAAAATGTACTGAATGGAAAATAATTAAATGCTGGAGATTCAAATAACCTTGACGCTACCTAGTGGTGACATTGTGAAATAGCAATATCAAGTCATCACATATTGATGCAGAATTAGTGCACTCATCGAGCATTTACTAACATTGAAATTCTTATGTGTATTTGTGATACGAAGAATATGAAGGGCAAGTCAGAATAATTTATTCTATAAAAGTATGCCTAAAAAATTAGGGATAATTATTTTTCTCCGAAACGCCTGTAGGAAAAATGGTACACTAATCAAGGTTTATAAACGTGACGTTTTTAATTGAAAATTTTTAATTTTCGTAAACCAGTGGTGGTATAGTAGTATGTTGCCATACTTTCCTTCTTATTTTCTAAAGACAAACTGATGGACAAATGAGTGTCAGACTCAACCCATAAATATCATAACATTTCGTATGCCTGACAGTGAGAGATATTTGCGAAGAACTGAAGATATGTACTAAGTATCTACTAGGTTGTCCAAAATGTGGACGCTAGTATTTTTGATTGAATAATCATTAATTGATGGATTTAGAGTGAGAGATAGCACATAAATCACCAGTCAGACGAATATACAGGGTGTTTGGTAGCTGGGTGCAAACCTTTAAGGGGGTGATACACTAGCCCATGTAGAACATATTCATACAAACATTTTTATTTTCTAGCGCGTTTTTGATTTTTGATTTTGTTCAGTTTTCTCTTCTTTTAAGTTTCTTATTATTCCATGTAAGTCTAAAAATAATATCGCATATTGCTTTAGGATTTCAGTTTAAAGGTTTTCGAGCTAAAATTCATTTAAATTACTTTTATTATATTTTTCAAATATCCATGTTTACGACCTTTAACTGGTTCAGGTACCCTAATTAAAAAAGTTTAGGACTTAGCTAGATAAATGATACCTCAAACAAAAGAGCAATAACTACGCATGTTTTTAAAAGTGTCTGAACACCTGTATGTATTTTATTTATTTTTTTAATTGGCATCAAAGGTCAGATTTTTTATTTTCTTTCTTTTTTTTTGTAAAGTTTAAATGCTCTGTACATAACTTTTTTGGATACAATGGTGCTTCAAACTACTTTAGTACGATTGGGGACACATAAGACTACTAAAATAAATGAAAAAAAGCGGACATTTCTGTTAAGATTAGAAGTTATTAGCATTTAATTGACCAATTTTGGGTTTTTGTACTAAAAATCGTAAAAGTTCCCTCAAAAATCAAAAACGCGCTAGAAAATAAAAATGTTTGTATGAATATGTTCTACATGGGCTAGTGTATCACCCCCTTGAAGGTTTGCACCCAGCTACCAAACACCCTGTATGATTGCGAGTTCAATTTTCTTATTTCGTTTCATTCAAAAAATCCTGCCTGACATTGCCTGTCCAATCGATTCAGTAGCTCCTAAAAAACGAACCGGTTAAATTAGCAACATGAATTCTGGACGGTGCATAGGTAGATTAAAAAATCAAAAAAAACCTAAGTTCAATAATAAATGAATAAGGTAATATAATACTAACTTTCTTACTTCTCATATTATGTGTTATTCAGCGGAAACTTTTCCGATTAATTGGTCATTAATCTTTGAAAATAAGTCATCACTAAGTTATGGTAAAACTGATTTCTATTAAAGTAATTTTTTTCTTAATGATCAATAATGCAATAATCTTGTTTTTATTTGTAAATCACGTTCCAGATATTCAAATGTCATCGAATGATAAACCTCAGCGAAATTAATGTTAATACTGACTTGATAAACGGTCGACTAAATCATAGGAGAATTAAATTCAGTTTGATATTCATTAGTAATATTAAGTGATTCGTACAGTCGATTCCAAAATGAACCATCATTTAACATTCATATCCATGGTATTGTTATTTCTGATAGTTGTATCATTGCAGTATGTTGTTGGTAAGTAGGTGCTAAAATATATGAATTTGTTTTAATCTCTAACGATTTTTTCTTTGTCTACCATATTTCAGAAGGTCAGTCACCAACATGTTATGGTAGAAATTGTCCAGAGCTTACTACAAGTTGTAAAAAACATATGAAATCTAGTATTGACAGAACAAAATTGGAAATCACAGTCAATTGTCTGGATGATTATAGTAAGTAAAAATCTTAAAATCTGAGTAACACTTTTGAGCATCTCTTTTATCAATTTGTGCTGGCGATGCTTTCGCTCATGTTATCTGAAGTTATCACATATTGTTTCATTCACATTTATATAAATATATTATATATACAGGGTGCGTCGAGGTAGGTGGTTATTTTAGAATATAGAGAGATCATTAATTTGGAATAGAACGCCCTGTATATTATATATTTCCTCATTTCAAAAATATTATATATGATGTATATAATTCATAAAGGATATTTTGGAATAAATTGAAATTTGGCAGATATATTTATCGTGAACTGGTAGTGTGATTTGTTGCAGATGGAAGTTTGAGAGAGTATTATATAGAAGAAGTAAATACATTGAATCCTTACACTCATTACGAAAGCACATCTTATTCTGGAACTGGAAATATGGTGCCCGTTAATGGAAATTATATCAGAGGAAATGGAATAGAAGATTTTTTATAAACAGTTTTTCTGCCAAACCAAATAATATACTGAATATACTCAATGCTTTCCAATGATCTATTGATTTGAAATCAATAAAACATATTCTTAGTATAAATCATTTCTGTGGACAAAATATAGATATATACGTATCAGAGATAAGTTACCAACAAAATATGTACGTCAATGTTGAAATTTGGAAATATTTTTCATCTACTAGATGAAGCTAGCTAGTGTCCTTTATTCCCAACATATGGTATGCCATGTTATTGAAGAAATTAGCCAGGTAGCTGTACAATCTTCGAGAACATTCAAGAAAAGAAATCAACTTTGGATAAATTGAAAAAGAACTACAATAGTAGGTAATCTTCAATTATCAAAAAGGGGAAACAAACATCATTCGAATTTCCCCACAATAATATTATTGAATTCGTGTTTTCGCATCAAAATACAAAAGTAACAACAAACATTTTCATAAAAAATTTGGTCGCATGATGAATTGAATTTTACCGATTTTGAGTGGTACGTGTAGTAAACAGATATGTGGTAAGAAATGGATGATGCGGCATGGGTGAATTTACGATGTGTCACGCATTATTCATCGGCGATAAGGAGATATCAGTTCTTCATCATTAGCAGTAAAACTGAAAGCATGTGACAAGAGATATGTTTCGAATGAAAATACAAATAGTGAGAGATTTTTCGATTACTGCATTTTTTACAACGCCACGTTGAGCTTGTCTCACAATTGAATAATTTTCAAATTGTGAATTATGATTTTTCGAATTCAGATATTCATCCCTGTGATTTTGATTCATTTCAATTGTTGTGATCTTTGATACTTGGTGAAAAAAATTTTGTTTTATTCTGAGCTGGAACAGTTTTGTGTGAAGTAAGTAACATCTGATGATTTCATTCAGATGAACAGGTCTTAGTGATATAATAGTGCCTTTCAGACTTCTCAGATATATAATCTGAAACAATATCCAGTTTTGTAAATATGCTAAAATGGACGAATTCCATTTTTTTTTATTTCTGGAAAGGGTTCTGCTGTACGAGTATAAGTATCATCTGGTGAATTTATTCAGAGGAACAGTTCTTCGTGAAATGATATAGGCCAATGAAAACAATAAATCGGTCCTACAGCCTATTTCAGCTGGGTTGATACCTGTAACGCGTCGCCAGATTTTGCCGTGATGCCACATGTTTTTCACTTTTTCAGTGATGCTCCGAATTAACTCCGAATTAAAACTTGGGTATTTAATCATATTTCATAAAAACTATTGAACCATTGTGAGATCGTGGTGAATAGATAATCATGAAGATTCTCTACTTACCTTTCGAAAAAAATCCAATGAAAGTAAGGGGCTCCTGTTATCCATTTTGTGTTAAAAATGTTCTAATCACAACTTGGCATCGTTGTGATCACAACGATGCCAAATTGTTTGGAGCGAATCCTTACAATCGTTTTTTTACATACGAATTATTCTTTCATTGCGATTCTTCAAAATTGTTCTTTTGAGAGCTGAATATCATCGTATTCTAATCAAAATGTCGAGAGGATTGAGTGGAGATGCCCAGAAAATGGTTGCATCTTCATTAGAACATTTTGAACACGAAATGGATAACAGGAGCCCCTTACTTTCATTGGATTTCATTCGAAAGGTAAGTAAAGAATCTTCATGAATATTTATTCACCACGATCACGTTCAATAGTTTTTATGAAATATGATTATTACAGAGAGTGATTGCTGCTTTAAATGTAGGAATGGAACTGTGTAGGGAATATCTGCACACTTTCACAGAAGGTAAGCTGAGAACTAAACCGTCCTAGGACTTCTACAGAACTACACAAATCACTGAAGAAATCAGTTCTGGATATTGATCAACCTCAACAATATCAAATAAGGAACTGTATTTACAATATGTATAAGAATAGTGAGTATTTACTGCATATTATATATTATCAGTTGATGAACATTCTTCATTGCAGAGAAACACATGACATTGAAGTCATCAAAATGAAAGCTTGCTCAACATTTGCCTCACATCTTTATGGAACTCATTGATGGAGTTACCTAATGTTGCTATGAAATGTAATACATTCCTCCAACAGTACGTTCTGTTGAAAAATGAAGGTTTGATGCAATTTGTTTTCTTTGATGAGACATGGATATTCCACGATGGAACTCTACAACATTCTTGGCAAGATTCTAGGGTCAAAAGTGTGAAAATACGAAGAATATGAGATTCAAGGTATTCCGAATTTGTATATCATAGTTAGATGGTGTATCGAAATTATGTTTTCTATTAGATTCATTGTTTTGCATGCTGATCATTCTGATGGATTCATTCCTGGGACAAAATTTGTTTTAATTCCTGAAACTGCTAACAAAGTTTACCATGGAGAAATTAACCAGGATAACGTTCTCCTCTGATTCGATACACAACTGCTGCCTGAATTAAAAAATCCTTCCAAAATTGTTATGTATGGATGATGCTACTTATCACAGGACAGGCAATAATAAAGTTTCCACCCTAGCTTTTCATAAGGCAGCAATTCAAGACTGACTTACTAACAATGTGATTTGTTTTGATTATGAAAAATGTTGAAGCTGCAGTTACTAACTAATTTAGTAAAATTGTAGGTCATAGACTTTATGATACATGTAATATATTCTTTGATTTTCAGAAACAAACCAGCCCTAAGAAATAAGGCAGATATATTAGCAGAAAGATATGGATATCAAGATCTTTGACTCCCACCTTACATTTGTGTTTTTATCCAATTGAGTTGATGTGGGATGTAAAGATGTGTGTACTTAGTGAATTGAGAGACATTCGAATTTATTATCTGTATTGTAATTTTTGTTGAAATGTAATGATGTGTAGCGTTTACATAATGAGCAAATGCACAAATATTTTTGTCTCACAAATAAATTAATCTATAACTTCTGGATTTTTTCTTAAACACACCTATTAGAGATGGACAGTAATTGGTTTTGAAATATAGAACCATCAAATGAGAATGGGAGTTTAGAACAGACATAATGTTGAAAGATAAACATCACTTCATTACGTAGTTATTGTGTATTTCCTTTGAATATTCGATTCGATTTCTAGCACGAGAACAGTCCATTATAACATTTTAACCATTCAACGGTTATCCACAATCAATAGTAATCCAAATATGATGAAAATTATTGAAAACATTTTCAAAACAAAACAAACGGTCAACCTAACCCAAGTTTTCATCACAGAGTCATTGTTTTTATTCGGAGCATCACTGAAAAAGTGAAAAACATATGGCAACACGGCTCAATCTGGCGATTTCATACAGGTATCAACCCAGCTGAAATACGCTATATACACGATTATATACACAGGTCTGGAATCTACGGCACTCTTGAGTGGTGGGGGTGGCACCATTTTTGAAGATAAAGTTGCCATATTTATCCGCTAGGAGGTATTCAGGGGTATAATCACGTGATCAATATTTGACAAAACAAACGGTTAGGACTTGAATGGTAAATAAAATCAATGACAGAAATATTATATCTTGCAAAATTCTCTCGAATGAATGAAAATCATACCTACTTTCAAAAAGCTAATCGGATCTGATTTGTAATTGGCTGACAAAGTGACAATAGAGGACAGCGCTGCAGGTGGCAAAACACGAAAACCACAAAAATTTCCTCAATGTTTGGGCCACCCCTCACCATACGAGTTGCCAGACCTATATATGTTCTTAAATTAGCTGCATACTTCACATTGCAAAAATAAAAATTCATGTATTATGTGACACCTTGGAACAAACCTTATCACATGTTCATATTTTCAATTTTTCCATAAGACGTACCTTATTGATCAGTTATAAAACTATATAACTATAATATATATCATTATTTATATCTCAAATACGTACCTATCACTTTCAATGGTTCGTTATATGTTTTCATAGCGGAGATGTAATATTCAAATACTAAATATACCCTATTATCATTTTTATTCACATCCCAATATCTAGATAACACAACATACATTAACTTTGACAATACTTCATGATGTCATTTGTCGAGGTTCATTATTTGACAGTTTACTTGACAGAGTACTGTCACATAGTTAGTTATTCTGTGGTACTGTTTATATCACTTTTGTCTGACGTCATCTGACGTTTTGATATTATTGATTTCAAATTTGTACCCAATTGCCATCTGGACGATTTCAGGATGAATGAAAAGTAGAGAATATTAATACGTATTAACCTTCATCAATATACGCAGTATTCATTCAATATCAAACAAGATAATGGATAATTTAAGGTAATACAAGTATTTCTGAAAATCCATAAATCTAAAATACAATTTTTAGGGTCTATATTTCCACATATAATGTGGGAACAAGTAATCCTGATCAAGATCTGAAAGACTTGCTCTCTCTGACAGATCCGAAGAATGAGAAAATTCCTGATTTTTTCGTATTGGGATTCCAGGAAGTAAAAGCACAACCCCAAAATATGTTGATGGATACATTATTTGATGACCCTTGGACAATTGCTTGCAGGGAAATCCTCAAGAGAGATTATATCCAACTGAAATCAATCAGATTGCAAGGCTTACTTTTGTTGGTGTTTGGTTTGAGAAAACATCTTTTGAACATAAGAGAAATTGAATCTGAGTATACTAGAACTGGATTGGCAGGCATGTGGGTGAGCTATATTTTTTAGGTTTAATAAGATTGATTAATGCACTTGGGGCATACTATACTGTATTTCTATTTTTAGGGTAACAAAGGAGCAGTCAGTGTTAGATTCAGTATTTACGGATGTTCTTTATGTTTTGTTAATGCTCATCTCAGTGCCCATGATAATCAATTGAAAGATAGAGTTGATGATTATAACAATATAATAGCAGAACAGGAATTCCATGTGAATGAAACTGCCAAAATATTTTATCATGAGTGAGTTTGATCATAAGTTTGAATACATTTGTATCAATGATTATTTCTCCTTATTAGCTATGTCTTTTGGATGGGAGACCTGAACTTTCGCCTTCTTGAGGAGTTTGAAAAAACCCCTGAAGAAATTGAGAGAATGATTATCAAGAAGGACTTGAAGACACTATTTGAGCATGATCAACTCAGAGCTGTGATGAGAAAGGGGGAGGCATTCAGTGAACTCACTGAAAAAGATCCTGATTTTCCCCCTACTTTCAAATTTACTGTAGGAACTCCATGTTATGATTACAAGTCAGTAGATCAATCAGTATGAAAAAGTAATTTCCATTTGTTATTTCATTTCAGGAGAAGGCCAGCTTGGTGTGATAGAATATTATATTGTGTGAATCGTAATAATTATGAAAATGTGATATTGAAAGTTGACCAGCTGTCATATAAATCACATCCTCTTTATACGTTGAGTGATCATAAACCAGTTACTGCAGATTTCATGATCAAAGTAAGTTTGATACTTTAAAACAGCATGCAGATCTGCAATAAAAACCATCTTGAAGTCTACTTGGAACATTTCCATTTCAAGTAAAAAGATACTAATGATAAATGTAAAAGATTTGTTCAAACATGTTGAAGAATATCTTGTTCTTTGATGGTTCGTTTTCTGCATCATTTGCCATCATTCATTGTGACTCCTTCAAAATAACATCATAGTCATGTCAACCAAACTAACAATATCATTTCGACCAAATTATTCATGCTGCCTGCATAAAAGTAAGTTGTCTTGACTTCCTCACCCTTCATCATTTTCGTATTCACTGTAAATAAACTATATTGATTGATTAACCTCATTCATAGATGAATTGGTTTTCTACATACTGTCTCTAAAAGAAATGGTGTTTCAATACATCTGATGAAAGACTATTATGTTATTTAGATCCCACAACAGGTTCAAAAGATAATGAAGGATTCCTCAATGCTACTGTCTGTTGACCAGGTATTTTCAGATTACTCTGAATGTGTGATTCAGTTTGAGAAAGTAAGCAGTTGGAATGCTAATGATGATAACAGGATTTGCTATACAGTGACAAAGGATTTCCCGCATACATCTGAAGATTGGATTGGCCTTTTCAAGGTAAATTTGTTAAAAAATATATCTGTCTAGAATGAGTCACATGTGTCAGTACTGTTCTCGTATATATTCATACTACTTTTTATCATTTGGGAATGATCGTTTTTATTATTATCATTTCATTATCATTATTTTACTGGTGTGACGATTTTATATGTAATGGTATTATATCGATATTGTTTGATTGATTAATGATGATGAGAGTTTGTGCTTTTTTTAAATCAATTTAATCTATACTATAGTCTTATAGATTTGATTATATTTCAATACCATTAGTGCAGAATGCTCACTACTGAACTTCTATTCGATAAAGTTCATTTATTTAAGCAATATAGTTGTGACAGCTCGCCATACAGTGTTGTGTTGCTGCTTGTCTTTTTTGTCAATGGTACTCCTATACTCATTCAAATTGTTTTTTAAAATGTTTTCGACCCCAGTTATTTCTTAACCACGAACTAAAAAGACTATAGTTGTAAACATCTAGGCATCAATAATTATGGCACTTCACTGTCACTTCAAGTTTGTTTATCATAGTTAACATTTTCACAAATATTGAAAACGTGTTATTTTGTTCTGATATTTCGATTACAGTGGAAATGTTGAAAGAATTTAGTAGTTTGAATTGAGAACTGACAATTCTTTCATTTAATCTGTTCAACAGTTACCCACAGTCAATAGTTATTCAATTTTGATGTATATGGTTCATAATAATTAAAAAGGAAAACATTTTTCAAATCGATTTGAATAATAAACGTAACCTGACGAACTGTTTCGGATTGTCGTTTAAAAATAGACAAGCACCAAGATTTTTATTTTTTTTGTAAAAAGGAATAATACAATACCGTCTATCACAATAATAAAAGGAAATTATATTATGATTCTTTTCCCAATAGGAAAACTTCAGTTCTTTAGATGACTATGTTACTTACGAGTATGTGAACAAATGCACTACTCCAGTGCAAAACTCCAGTTCTTCAAGAGATGACAGCGGCAGTACTGGTGAACGTGATGGCCCTATACGATCGAAGAAGTACCAGGTAACATTCCCAGAGCTACCCAATCCGCAAAAGGTCAAGTACTGTTTGGTATACTTCAGCCAAACTGAGGATAAGGTGACCAGTGTCTTGGGGGTCAGCGATTCCTTTACGTTTAATTGAAAATGATGTGATTTCAGTAGAAGAAATTGGTCCAATAATCACGTTATAGATAATGCTGACTAGATTAATATGTTCTTAGATTTATTGAGTATATATCGCCTTGCCAAGATCACTTATTTTCATCCAGTAGGAAACCAACACATTATGGTTTGTGATTCAAATGCTTCACGGCTAGGGACTATGTATTGTCTTTCAGAAAAGTTCGACGATTACTTGTGTATGATTCCTAATTCTGTATGAAATCGCAGAATATGATAATGAAATGTTTCACTTGAATCTGTAAATTTTTTGTTCTCTCAACCACTGACAATTATTTGTATTAAGCATCGGAAATAATATCAATTATGTGTTGTGATGTAGTGAGATTGTAAAGAATAACTTGCTAAATTTACAATCAGTTACATAAGAGGGTGGTCACTTTCGTGAGAAAATGAAAAGACTCAATAAGAAAATTATTCGAAATGATGTTTCATTCAATCAAAAAATTACATGCAAATACATTAATAGCCGGTCCAATCCCTTTAGCGTTAATAATGGTTTGGCATCTTCGAGGCATAGTTTGAACGAAATTTTGCGCCTTTTCTTCTGAAAAATATCAACAAATTTTGTGAATTTGTTGAACAAGTTGCTTCAAATTGTGGGGTCGGCATTTTCCAAACTCCATCTTCATTTAAGCCCAAACGTTTTCAATTGGATTGGCATCGGGCGACTGAGACTGCCAATCCACAGTCGAGACACCATTTTGCTCCTTTTCCAAGCGACAGACCGTGCTCCCAAGATTTCACATTGAATGCGATTAAATGTCTACGAACAGTTCCGTACGATATATTCAAACCTATTTTTTTGGGGCGTCTTAAATCCGTCACAATATGGTCACGCTCATGCGTAATTGATTTAATCTGTTCCAACCGAGAAGTGATCGTAATCTGACCATCATCTTTTTGTTCCAAGCAAACTCGTGACCGTCCGCAGCATGGTTTCAGGACGGTTATTTCGGTACATGCTCAAAATTGAAAACTGTTTTGATTCATGAGTATTGACATGCGCATTAAGAAACTCTTTGCCAAAAGAATAGGTTAGCTAACCTAGCTTTTTGTTCAGGTATTTATTAACTTTCATTCGTGTTAATGATAATTTTTTCCGTTCGAATAAGAATCGAATAAGAAATAATAAATATGATTGACAATGGAGATACTGATCATTTGTACGAAACAAGTGAAGATGATTTTGATATTCAGTACAGTCAAACGAGGGTCAAAAGTCGTAGGATGTTCCATTTTCATATTATTTCAATTATTGTAACCAGAGATTATTCTTGAACAAAAGAGCAATAACATCAATCTTGTAGAACGTGGGTAGCCAAAAACCGTCAATAAAACCGATCCAACCCTCGAATGTTTTTGTACCGTCACGAAACTATGTGAAGTTCGCCCATGCGAACTAAACGAAACCGAAACGGCCACCAAACAGTTTCGAAACCATACAGAAATGGTTGTTGGGAAGTCATCGACTTTTTTCACCTCTTTTGAACGATTCACCCACTTATCCACAAACTGTTTCGACTTTTGCATGTATTTTGCGGTAGCCGCTTGGGTCAATTTGGAACCTTTAGGGTGCGAGCACAAAAAACTGCTTCGAAGCGTACTCGATTTGGAAAAATACTGATATAGCCTTGAAAACAACAGTCAGCTGATTTATTTTCGCAAAACATGAAGTGAGAAAAAAATCACACCATTTTACTTTACCGATCGCGAGTAATCGTGACCGCGCTCTTATGTATGTCAATTGACATGGTCACTTGGCGAGTCGGTGGAGAACAGTAAGACGTTCATAACGTTGCGTCTCACTTGATTATGTGGTACTACTATATAACCGCCTTCCTTGTTACTCTTATAGATCGTTATCCATACCCAAAATATATTCTATCTGATACTGTAGTCTATTTATTCGAAAAAAAAATTGACAGTTCATCAATATATTTATATGTAGTCGCTTGTCTTTTTCCTCAGCGGTACTCTGAAAAAAGCAGGTCAGAATTGTCTGTAATTCAAATCGAATTAGTCTTGATTTCAAGTCAAAATATGGAATTCTAAAATGATCGAACCTGTAAAGTCTAGTCAATTCTGACTATTGCACATATTGCAACAATGCCCATGATATAATTACTCACATACCATTGAGATAGTGCATCTTGCGAGGTTTTCACTTTGGTTTCTAAAAACCAAGTAGTTTTTCATATATGAGTAATATTCCAATCTGCTTTATATTAATATGATGTGCCTTCAGATAAAACCTCACATTTACTCAACAGCTTGTCGTTTATTTGTATTTCTTTTTCTGATATTTTCGTTAATAAAGACAGCAGCTAACTCAACCTTATAAAATCTGCCAACAAATGTAATATTGTTCATTGTCATGTCCAAAAGTTTAAATATAATGCAACAAGGCATATGGAGACTGAAGACTTTATTTCACAACGCAAAAGCATTGAACTTTCTCGGTATTTAACATCACTCCTGTACTTGAAAAAATATATTTGAACTCTGTCACGATATTTGGTTTCGAAAACAGTTATCAATTCCTTGAACAAAATTATTAATTGCATGAGATTACCTATGATCATTAATAAATGATAGATATTTTTTAGTGTTTATATAGTATTACTATTTGGTTAATTCTAAACAGATACATAAAATTATTTTCAATAGTGTGTCGGTATCTTATAATATATAAATATATTATTTTTTGTGTAGTATATTTGGAATATAGTAATATTTTTTATATACTCTGTGTTGAATAAATTTTCTTTGTTGCAAATCATTGTTTCTGTGAGAGCTTAAATTTGAATTGAAAAACTTTTTACATCACTCTGCCCAATAGAAGAGCATTCATTCATATGAATGAATAGAATACATGTTATTATAACAACAGCAATAATACAAATAATAGCAACTGGTATTCAAAAGAGACTTCTGAAATCTACTATTAATTTAGATTCAGGTAAAGTTCAAAGGTATACTTCTCTGAAATGTGAGAAATGTAATAGATATTTGTTATTTAAAGATCATGTAGAGTTGAAAACTGAACACAAATAAATACTTCTCTGATATGTGAGAAATGTAATAGATATTTGTTATTTAAAGATCATGTAGAGTTGAAAACTAAACACAAATAAATAAAATAATACTGAAAATGAAACGACAGGAGGACTAGATTATGTAATAATCATTCCTTAATACAGCATTACATATATTTTCTTAGAAAAAACGTTTTCAATAAATTATTAATATGGAAGTTGAATGTATAGAAAAATGTACAAAATATAAACGATGAAATCTTCACAATAATTCTGAGATTTAATTAATTAACTATAGAAGTTTTGATAAGATTACTTTACGTCATTAGACACTGTTTCATCTTCAAATCGTTTTAACAAATCTTGCCAATGAACAGGAAAATGGTCGTACTTATTAGTTTTGTTCATTGCATCACGAATTTCTCGTCTAGTATATCTATTGAGTACAAAAATAGCTACCGCGAATATTCCTAGACTGGCTTCTATGCTGTCCAATATGTATAAGTTAGTTATTCCGATGGACAATGCCTCATTAGGAACACTGACGAGATTGTCTCTGATTGAAATATCGATAATCCAAATGCCAGTTGTAAATATAAGTAGAGAGCATGAACCTAACCTGAAATTATTTAAATACGATGGTTACGACTGCATCAAAAATTGGATACTGCTTATTCATAGCTTCATATCGATCGAATTGTAATTTTAAGTGAGTTTCCATGCCACTGTACACTAATACAAAAATACCGACGGGCATTACCTACTACATATAATTCTTATCCGGTCTGAGTTTGGTCAGCTCTACTGGGTGAGTAGTGTCTTTATTTAAATATGGAAAAATGAATATAATGACTATAAAAACACCTTGTAAAGATGAAATTATCAGTAAAGTATCCAATGAGTAATTGTAAATGCTCATTATAAGTTCCAATAAATAGAAGACGACCATGATGATGAATGTCGTCAAACACTCAATTCTCCTGAAAATCTCAGAGTGAGTAGAGTTTAAACAAGAATTCAAGGCATTAGACAAAGTGTACAGTTTGCAGCACCCACAGAAAGCATTTTGAATAACATAAAATGTACTGAAAGAAAGTTTTATTAAATGGTCAAAGTGAAATGACTTGAAAAGTTCAGCCAATATAAAAACAAAAAATAGGCATTTTCTGCTCTCTTTGTCATCAGAGGTTCAATGATAAATCATAAAATAATCAAAGTCGAAAATATCGTATTGGCAAAAAGAGTGATTCGGCAAAAGTTAAAGGAGATTTAGTTAGATTTCATTATAAGCAAAAACACATTTTTCGATCATTTTCTGGAAGAGAAGAACATGGTACTGGTTCAGACTGAATTAGGGGCATTGGATACAGGGGTAGTATCCAATGCGCAAAGATGAGTGTTGGACATTTTACTCGTTTCTCTTGAGAATATTTCATATTCTATTCATGATTGAAGGTTGTATATTACATCATGCCATTTCTATATAAATGGTTGTTAATTCAGTAGGAATATTCATCAGAATTTCCAATAATGTTTTAGTACCATTAGAGTGTTTATAATCTGCAGATCAGTACATACATCAGTGAGGGCTGCAATATTGCAGTGATAGTTTTAAAACAGATAGGCAGGTTTTGTAATGATTTCGCAAAGCGATAAATAAGAAACACTTTTTTTCGAGCCTTTTTGTCTTTTGGTACGTCGTTACATAAAATCCAATTTATTTTTTGTAGGAACCATGATGACAAAGATAGCTTTGAGGAAGCACATTGATACACAACACATAAAAAGCGACTTTGGATACATAAGAATACTTACATGTATCTGAGATCGCTTCTTTTTTCCAACCAAATGAAGTTATTTTTGTTTTGTTTTTCATTCAGCCATATTAAGTAACAACTATTACTTATCAATGCAATGCTCAACAAGATTAATAAACCCGTAGGTACAAAAAACATTGAAAGGCTGTGACCTGACAATAAATTATTATTTATTATGTAACATTGTCATGCTAGTGTTGGATGATTTGGCTGCTTACCTTCAAAGGAGCACATTTCCATGTTAGGAGTATATTGCTTCATGAAGGACTTTGGAACATCAGGTGATCCCAAAGGCTCAATTAATAATGAAATCATCATCATAGAACATGAATACAATAACACAAACGAAACGTATAAGTAAAATTTCTTCACTTTTTCCTCCTCTCTGAAATTTCTGGAGAAAAGAATCGAATAAGGCACATTTGAAAATCAAAAAGTCATTCCAACGCCAAAGAAATGTAAAACTCACCTAATCATCAAATTGAGATCAGTACATAAACATGATAACCATGCGAAAGATGAAATAACGAATATGAAGAATAAGGAGCCTGAAACAGTTAACTTGAATTGCCAATTGTCAACAGTATTCTTGTCTCACCTAAAACATTACACATTGTATTAACTACCTGAAGGATTACGAGGACCAAGAATGTCGTCCCCATAGACAAGGAGTATCCAATGAAACATTTTTTGTGGTCATCTTGGACTTTGAGAACGAAGTAATATATGATGGCAGATCCGAAATAGCAGATCGTTGATATAATCAAACCTAAAAAATCCAAAATAACGTTTTGATATAACAAACGACAACTACATTGTCATCAATAATGAAAAATCATAATGGAATAGAGGTAAATCACTAAACAGATTTCCATCATTTTCCATAGATGTCTCATGAATTCTTTATAAACGCATGGAAACAAGAAAGTTAGAGCTGATGACCTACTCATCTGTCTGTATTCTATATTTCTGGCAATACGAAGACAATAATAATGTCTTGAAATTTCTCCAAAAATATTCTGAAAATCATGTCTTGAAACTGGACACAAAATTTCTCATCGAAAATCACTCTTTGGATTGATACTATTAGGATAACTCACACTCTCCCTGAATATCAATTCAAATACGAGTTAAAACAAATATATCAAATAATCGCTCGTGGGATTGAAACTTCTGTTCATAAATTAATGTATTTCGAATTTCTGGTCAAGAAGGAAATTGTGTGAAACCATAGTATTTCCGTTAGTACAGACGTGAGCACCAAAGTCGTTCTGTCTACGTTCACACTTTTGCTCACTAATTATAGATCACATGAATTCTAGTTCATTCGACATTCAACAGTCAACATAAGAATGGCAGATTTACAAAATAATAATATAAATTTACTCAAATTTCAGTTGCTTTTTTGAATTACGACTATGCAGAGTTAAGTAACAAGACATTCGCAAAAAATTATTTACTCTTTGAAATCCTATTTGATCTCTGAGACAACTTCTAGACTAGAAATATGAGACTGGATGCAAAAGTTTATGCTGAATTCAATGGCGAATGAACATACAAGGTGTCCTGGAACCTGGAAATATTTTAGGATTATGTATCTGCGTAAATATAATAACTTTTATTCGAAACATTTTCTTTGTATCCTCATTCCTAAGTGAGTTATTCTAAGGAACTGAGAATATTATATATGTATATATACTCACATGTTACATAGATGATGGTGATATTAGGTTCTGCCTTCTCTATCGAATCTTCAATAATACAAATAATAAATGTTCCATTAGTTTTCCAACAATAATGCGCTGGTGGTATCAGAGTTTTCTCGAACACGTTTATTAGAGAGGAATTATAGTTGAATCCTATTATGTAATCTGCTTCGAATTCATCGATTTCAGCTCTGAAAAATAAGTAGAAAATGACAAGGAAGTCACGTGAATAGGGAAATCGCAGATCAGTCTAATGGAACGTTTACGGCTCTCTGAACTGGAATCCTTTCATGGGTATACCTTGGAGGTATCTGGGAAACGGAAGGTAGCATACTTCTGATATTTTTGCTGCTTTTACCGACAAGTAGCACATCTTTGTATTTGTATATTTTTATTATATTCATCATTATTGAATTATTTGTTATTGCTGTATATTAAAGCATTTTTTATTGTAATTTCATTATCAATATTTTGCTTGAGTTCCCTATACCTATCTTTGACCGTTTTCGAGATATTGATCATTTTCCATGATTCTTGGCTCTGATTTTATGTTCATAACTGCGTTATCTGGGTGCATAGGTACTTCAAATTTTGAGTAACAATGCAAAGGTATATCTATTCAG
The DNA here is from genome assembly GCA_037013635.1 of Plagiodera versicolora. Taxonomy (NCBI): domain Eukaryota; kingdom Metazoa; phylum Arthropoda; class Insecta; order Coleoptera; family Chrysomelidae; genus Plagiodera; species Plagiodera versicolora. The sequence continues at coordinate 7,384,609 of CM072990.1, forward strand.
ATAAGTCAAAAATCAGAGATAAAAATTCATTTCATATTTGCAGAAATGTCACATTATTTTGTCATTTTCTATAATCATGACATATCAACTAAATTTTACGCACGAATATAATTTCAATTCGTATATTATCTAAGGAGGATGTAGTGAGACACATTTATCCTTTTGAAATACCCACAGGTTTGTTATCAACGAACCACATATTAATGTAAAATAATCTTTGCGCGTATAAATTGATATTTCGAGCGATATTATTCTTCGATAGAGTTCAGCCAGTGTTGAGAGAAATTACAATTCTTCTAATTTAAATATTGCAGCATAGACAAATGGACATAGTAGACAGATTCTTAATACTACGAAGTAATTGTTGTTGTATCAACAGTCAATCAATAATTATTATTAATAATATTCAATATACAGGGAGAGTAAAAAATCTGTGATGAGCTTTCTGAGAGAGATAGTACATTGACAAAAAAGTATAGTTTGATGAATATACTGCTGGTCCAAAATACATACTAAGAAAGATATATCCTTCCCATTCAAAATTCAGAAACCAATTGAGATTGAATTATATTGTATCTGCTTCTATCTCTTATATTGTCAACAGGACATTCACAATTATGGGACAAAGGCGCAATGTAATGGTCTAGTTTTCATATGTCACTGCTAAGTATAAATAACACTCGAAGTTGCAGTTTTATGATAGAATAATATTGAAAAGCCAATAGTGGGTATAGATCATGATACATACCGTGCCATATGAAATTAATAATTGAAATGAGCAAGTTGACATCAACATCTAATTTGATCAGTTAAATTTTCTAAGAAAACAGTCACCACAGTTCGTCATGGTACACACTGTATACATTACTAATGTTCATAGTTCATTCAATAATAGGAATATTTACTCAGTATATCCTGATGGACAAAATTCTTCTCTCCTGGTGAAATTGGTTGATATGTTCCTCCCGTTCATGTAGATATGAGTCTCATTACTGTCAAAGAATGGTACAATGATATTAAGCATCTCAGATTCCTTATCACAAAATGGCACTGATATACTGGACTGAAAAGTGAATCAAAAATTACTTTCTTCATTCAACTATTTATTTGAATTTTTGGACAGACATTGAAAATACTCAATTATTTTAAAAGAGAGTCGAAATAATCATAGTATGTTAAACTTCATAGAAACGTTAATGTAATGTAAATGTGTTCATTTAATTCATTCATAGTTGTCAATGGTTCAGTTGAAGAGAAATTATTGTTGTCTCTTAAATTATGTAGGATGTAGGATGTAGGATGACACTCTCAATGTGCGAGTTTTCAACAGCGAAATATTAATATTATGAATTCTTCATTCGAAGTAATAAAAATGCATATAAATTATCATTCAATCACTCTCTAACTCAATGAAGCTATTCACAACAATTATAATTACACCTGCTTTATTATTTTCGCAACTCGCACATCAAAAGTGACCTATAATATGATTCATGACAGAAAAGAGAAAAATTATTCCTTCACTGCCGACTCCAGGCCATAACTTGATAAATTGAACAGGTTGTTTTGAACGGTAAAAACGCCTTCAGAATAAGAGACCAATTTTCACCTAACTTGACCAAGAACCATGAAACCAAAGGCGAAAGGTTTTTGTTTAAGCAACAGTTTGGGCTGTGTAAGTTAATTCACGAAAATACTCAAAATATCAGATTATATCTTCGATTATTCGTGACTACACTTCTTAACCTGTGTCATTCGCAACTTATCGCCCTCATTTTCCTAGAATTTGGTAATCTTTCAGCGAACGTCATAGAACGTTCACACGTAACCCTTTAGGCGACGTTACAATGAAATCCTCATGCCGAGATCACACAAAATTCAAGGAATATCATATAAAGTTGTCTAATAATATGATATACTTATCATCAAAACTTACTTCATATCTAGATTATTGACATTGAAATATATTGTATATTTACTGATTTATACATTGATATAGGATATTTTGAAATAATTCGATTACGTTTTCCATTTGTTCCTGTAATAATCAGATTCATCGTAACAGTTATTTCGTATTCCTTTATAAGTTTATAATGTTTTATGGAATATTTAATTATCAGAATTTTTTTATATTAGACATCTAAAACATCGATGGATATTCAAATATCTCCATTTGTCACTTAGACATACAGATTACATTTAAAAATTTTTCCACAATATCAATTCTGCTCCAGAGTGCAATTGAATTTGAACCTAGTTGAATTCTTTGGATAGAGCATCTGAAGTGCGTTACAAATTTGCCCAAGTAAAAAACTTTTAATTCAAAACGTTCAGAGAAATATGCCCATTTGAATGGTATCATAAAAAAGAGGAAACAGTTCGAAAAAAAACTCATCACGTCATGGCCGAAACATTGTTGACGTCATCAACGCGACTGTAACGTCAAAGTACATCTTGAAATAAAAGTTGACCTGTCTTAGGATTTTTTTCGATTAGCTTGCATTTTTTTTAGATAATGACTTTTTAAATAATTCCACATCACGTACATGCTGTATATAACAACCGATAGCAAAGTTCATTAATAGGGTCCCGTGAAACCTTTGGGTACAAAACTCCATAAAGCAACGTGAATAAAAATAGACAAAGTAGACATTCTTGGGCGACTTGTTGACAATCACACAGATAGCTCTTCCTCCTCAAATATACGTATTTAAAAAGAAGTTGTGATATCTTGTCAGAATTTACATTGCTGCTGCTCGATATTTTTTCCAATCATCAAATTATTATTATTGAAATATAATTTTTATTTCAATTGAAATTAAAAATTCATGGTTTAATCGATACAATTTTGCAAGAAATACACAAAAATTCTTTAATTGTTGAACAATCCAAATAAAAGGATATACTCTACTGTCTTATTTAACAAACCATAGGAAATTAAATATCATCGTTAAGAAATGTTGCCTAAATAGTCCCAACAATTTGGAATTCCAATGGTTAATCAGATACTTTTTACTTTCCACTAATGTTATTGATAAACGAATCGGTAATTACTCTCTTCCAATTAAATATTTTGTAGCAGATGATTTCGTTTATTAAGTACTTATATTTGTTAACGTCGAAAATATTTGTTCGCAGAGGTATGAAGTCGAAAATGACGAAGAGAGCAGTGAGTACTTCTCTACTTAATTCTGGAAATAAATTACATACATTCTTATAGAAACAGTTATTCATGATTTCAATGCAGCATATAATTCGCAGAACACTCAAAAATATACGCGCATACCAGTTGAAAATGTCTGCCCAATATGAAATCAAAATGTAGAAATCCAACTTGACATTTGACGTCCTTGAGCAACCGTGTATACAAATAAAATTTTGTTGGCAATCAAAAATATTCACCAGTTTATTTTTATCATTGGTGGATAGAATACTATATATGCAGCAAAATTTTGTATTTTTATTAGTGAAGTATTGTATATTTTGATACGATGACTTGTTCGCCTAAATATATCGATAGTCTTAAGCTCCTAAAATTCCATTGTGTTAAATTCGAATTAATTCTATGATACATACCGGTTCCGAAGAGAATTCCATCTGAGATATAATCGTTTCATTCTGTTGTCCTTCACAGCCAAATGCCAATACGATTAAAATACAAAACGCTCTACAGAAATTGTCCATCATTTTTCCAAGTCGGTATTAAACAGCAAACTGCAAAACCCCAATTAGTCACGTAGAAATTAAATAATGAAAACACATTGGATATCGCAAGTTGCAATATATGTCGTCCAATTTCGAAGGACTACATTCACGAAATGTTAATTATTCTCACTTGACCCTGATACACACTGAACCAGATTTATTTCTAGAGATGCTCGATGAAAACTAAACGGCAACCTGATAGAAATCGAAAACGATAAGAGATAAGGTTCACTTGCACATGTAATTTTACGAGTGAGGTGTGTTTGATAACGTGTTTGAAACCTCTAGGAATCAACTGCAAATGAATGTTTTTTCCTAGCTACGTTGGTTTATCCACTGCGCGATGATAGCAAGTTTGGGATTTCCTGACATGATACCGCTGTCGAATCAAAAGGAACTACCACCTAAACGGTACGGAAATATATCATCTAGTATATTAGCATGTCGCAAGGTATCGCTGGTGCATTATTTATGGGTGTATATACAGGGTGGTTCATTAGTGTATGGAAATAGAATGACTCATATGAAATAACAGAAAAAAACGTTTCGAAAGAGAGCTGTTATATTTACGATTATACACAAGGTGTTCAGTATAGACGAGACATTATTGTGTTCCTTTTTTACAAATGGGACACCCTGTTGATTAATTCACCATCAAATTCAGCATAGAACTCTGCGTCAAGTTCTATCGTTATTTTTTTTTTCATAAAATGTGACGTAAACTAGAGAAAAATAACGACAATAGGACAAGAATTGATGCACTAGAAATGCTGCCAAAAAACGTTGCAAAATTAACGGATGGCTGAATCGTCTAAACTGACTAGAAATCTCGTTTTGCATACAGTGCGTTTTTTGGATACGCAGGAGATTTCAATAAGCGACATCTTATTTTTTTTAAATGGAACACCTAGTACACTATCTCATAATCTTGTCAAACTATCTCATGCATTCAAATTATGTTTCTTTAATTCAATTTCTGAAATTAATCATTTTCGGGAAAATTAGAAAATTTTCATGTTTTCAACAAGCAAGCTGAATGTGACGTTTGAAATATTCAATGATTTCTTGAGACCAGTGATTTCGTAACGTTGAGTTCAATCCTAACTGAGTTATTCTGCTTCCAGACACTGATGGACAACCCTGTATATAACCGTGTTCTAAAGTTACTATGGCAACTTCAACAATATCTGACAAAAATGTCACATTCGAACATCGTGCGTATCTAGTTCGTATTTCTATTTTTGTATTATAATATTGATTAGTATAAGAGACGAGAAAAATTTGAAGATCCTTGAATGCAACTGAAATACTAATCAGCAGATAAAATCTAATTACATATCGATCATTTATAATTTTTCGGAAAACCGTATTTTGTCTCGTTTGTATGTCGGATATTGAGTAGGGGTTACTATTTCCTGAAGCTCGACCTGGTGTCATTCGATTTTGTTGAAATTATGCATTGGCAGGAGAACGCATCATTGGTTGACCACTGGTGACTCGCAAGTCTGTGCAAGGTTCCCTGCGCACTTGTTTTAAAAATTAAACTCGTGGAAACCATCATCAAAGGAACCGTCCAGCGATCCTACATAAAATCTCTGACAAAAAAGGACTGTCGCGTGTGGATTCTGACCTTCAGATATAATCACTGACGAATTCATTATTGTATATTGGGTTTATCGCATATATTTGAAATACCTTGAATTTGATCGAAGGTAATCAAATACTAATTTCTATAAATACGAATAGTAGTTCGAAAAATTGCGGTAAGCAAATTTTTTACCCCTACTGAAATTATTTATAAACCCCAATAGTTATCCAGTTGAACTTCCATGATGGTTCGATTCAGTTCGAGGTCAAGTGTGACTAATTGCTAGAATATTCCTGGTAGTTATCAAATAAATATCTAGATTTATCTAATCGAGATACTTTTATCATTTAACAATTACCATTATCTTACTGATGAAATATACAATAAATAATAAATGACATCGTTTGATGTCAGCGTTTCTGGATCCGAGGAAACGTTTCTTGTATTGGTACTATATCGACAAGTAACATTGCATTGACGGCACTATACGACGAAACTTCGGTTTGACATAAGTAAGCATGTTGTATGTTGACTAACATATTGAAACAACGTCCTGCGGATATGAAGTATGTTTTCTAAGGAAGCTTGCACAATCTACCAAGCTCATTAATCATGCAACACGAAAATATTCTATTCTTAGTCGCTGTTTACTGCAAAATAACAATTTTCCCAACCTTGATATTTACTACACACTGGCTGTAGAGTAATTTATTCATTAAAATATTATTATGCACAGAAATCCCCCTTTTACCATTTCCTTATCAGAAATGTCCTAAAACGATGCCGGCCCAAAACTTGATATTCGATAGTATGATTGATCCATTACACTTATATTTATCACTAGTTAGCAATAGAATAAAAAAAAGAATTACCAGGCCCCGACGAGATTCGAACTCGTGATCTCCTGTTTACTAGACAGGCGCTTTAACCAACTAAGCCACGGCGCCGTTATTTATCGTAAAATTTCATCAGTACATAAATTGACACAATGTGTTATGCCAATATAAATTAATGATAACGATATTAAAACTATTCATCTACAGGGTGATTCACATTGGATGGAACATTAGAAGTATCTTGAGAACAGAAAGATAAATCATTTCGAAAATTTGTGGGCGTGGATAATCAAACTTGCTCTATCCGTCTAAAATATTTTCATCAATACAGTGTTGCCGCTTCTATCAGAAAGCAGTAGCTACTTTGTTATTTCAAATGGAACACCTCCGATATTATATGATTTTTGGAATCCTTCATGAGATTCCTCACAATTTTCTCAATTCCCTTTACCTATCTTAAACGATTTCCCAGATAAGAATTATTTTGTCAAATTTTTGTGCAAAACCTGACCATTGAAAAATATCAATTTTTTCCCAATGCAAATTCACAAAGCATTGCAATTTGGGTTATAGCTGCATAAGACCATCAAGTATTCTGTCGATGAACTGGATCTCAGTTTCAGCATACAGGGAAGCTCAGAAGTGAGTGCCATCCGGGCACTCATGAAAATGACTGAAACTCCGTTTTATCAAATGGAACACACTGTATATTATCACTTATTCGAAAAGCTATAACATTTTCTATTTCAATTGAGTATACTCTCCCTATACCCATCTCGTACAGTTTGTTAGTTATGATCACTTATGTTATGAATTCGTCTTCAATAAAATAAATATTGGATAGTGCTTTAGATAGTATGCTATGAACGTCATTCTGACAGAGAACTAACATGTTATTCCTTCATTGTTATCCTGTATGCGTGTATGCTTGTTTACATTGTTAGTGAATCTTTCCCTGTATTTATGAATCAAGGTAGCTGTTTCTAAAATGAAAATTGCATATAAAGTTAGTATTCTTTTGATGGTAAAAATCGGCCTGCATGATTCACGCATCTCAAGTTTGAAAATTAATTTCAGTGCTCGTTTCTGGAAGACGAATATACTCTGGAATAGAACCTGACTACAAGAACCCCAGAATTGAATGCCATACCGCAAGTGTGACTCGATGAAAGAGTAGTATGTCGTTAAAGAAGCTGTCATTCCAAGTTCGCGGGACATTATATTGACAACACAGCAACCAGAGGACAACTTTTTTTTCAGAGCCGCAACATGAGTCTCGAATTTCAGGTTGTTGTCAATGTGTACGCCAAGAAATTTTGTTCCAGGTTTGCTTTCAATTTGTTGCAGACCTAATGTTTCTTGTTCTAAATCCAATTTGAACCAATTGACCAATTTAGTTAGTATCAAGCTTGGCAATATCGTTGATATAGAGAAGAAAAAGAATGGGGCCCAAAACTGAGCCCTGTGGAACTCCCATTATAATTTTGTTTACCTCAGAGGTACTGTTACCTAATTTAATTTTCTGACTTCGATCGTGATGGAATGATTTTCATTCTAGGGATGAATAATAATAGCAGGGTTTTATTTTCGACAACGTCAGCTCTTATAGATTTTATTTGAACGTTTTGGATAACGCATCATCTACTTTGGAATTCAAGAGCCGACTGATGTCTTTTTTATTAATGGATATACAATCCTTAATAAATCATTCACATCTCCAAACGAGGCCGGGTACCGCATTTATTGCTGCGAGTATATCGATAGCCTTGGAAATACCGGACGAGTAAAAGAGGTTTTTGGAGGACTCACAAACAACCGCCGGCTTCGACCTGCTTATCGCCGTTGAAAATTCGGTGCAATTAACCATTCTTAAATACAATACAATACAATACAATACAATTCTTTATTGGTGCTATTACACAAAAGTGTTTACACAAGTCATTTCAAGTTGTACATAAAACAAATACAAAAATAAAATATAGGTACAAAAAGCTTGGAAAAAGAGATAAAACCGTACATTGAAAGTCTAACAGACATTGAAATTAGGTCAAAGTTTGTATAATTGAGTTGTTCTGAAATGTAAGAGTACCATTGAAAAACTCATTGACATCATAAAAGGCATGTTGCAGAAGAAAATGTTTGATTTTTATTTTAAAATTGTGGATTTCTAGTTCCTTGGCCTCCGCAGGGAGGGCGTTGTATAGCTTGGGTGCCCAATAGGAGATTCCATTGCGTGTTTTCGACAGTCTCAAATAATTGGCTTGGATGTTTTGACGATTTCGTGTGGGGTAGTCGTGAATTTGGGAGTGGTTTATATATTCATGTGAGTTTTCTCTTATATATAATAGACATTGTAATATGAATATACAGGGTAACGTCAATATTTTATGTTGTTTGAATTTGTCCCTACAGTCGTCTCCGTATTTCAAACCAGAAACAACTCTCAATGCTCTTCTCTGTATACTGAAGATTTGGGAGCATTGGCTTGAGTGTCCCCATACTAATATAGCATAGGATATGGAGGATTGGATGAGGCCGTGGAAGGCTGTAAGTAAAGTACTCAGGTTCACGATTTTCGAAAGGCATCGTAGTAAAAAAGTAAGGCTCGACAATCTCCTACATAGAAACTCACAGTGCTCTCGCCAGGTCAGTTTTTCGTCAATGTAAACTCCTAAAAATTTGGTACACTTGGATGTGAATCTGATTTCGCCAGTATTTCTCATACTAAAGAGCATATGTTCTGTTTTCGATTCATTGACTTTCAGTTTATTTGCTAGGAACCATCGTTCTATTTGTTCTTTTTCAGTTTCAACTGTGGAAATCAGAGTACTTAGGTTTTTTCCTGAATGTATGAACGTGCTGTCGTCAGCAAATAGTACAAAATTTGATAGTGGAGATGAATAGGGCAAGTCATTTATAAATACAAGGAAAAGCAGTGGTCCTAAAACGGACCCTTGAGGGACACCATATTGTATATTGAGTAAAGAAGATTTTTTATTTTGGAAAAGAACAAACTGGGCTCGGTTTTCTAGGTATGATTTCATCAAGTTGATACTTTCTTCGTGGATATTATAATATTGAAGTTTTTTGAGTAAAATATCATGTGAAACACAATCAAACGCCTTTGTCAAGTCCAGGTAATTTGCATGAATGAAATCATTGTTTTCGAAACCCATATTCACTATTTGTGTCAATCTGCCAATGGCCGATGTAGTTGAATGTTTTTTTCTGAACCCAAATTGTTCTTGAAGAAAGAGATTTTCTGATTCAAAATGAGATGTCATTTGTATTTTTAAGATAACTTCGAATAATTTGGCAAATATTGGAATAATCGAAATTGGTCTGAAATTTGAAGGCTCTGCGTAGGATTCTTTTTTATGTATGGGCACCACTTTGGATATTTTCAGAACATAAGCATTATAGAAAGAGAACTTACGAGGATGTCTTTATGAAAACAGCTCGACAATGTAGCTCGCTCTATTACGCACAATTGGTGAATGTTTCAAAATTATTGTCACTGTATGTCTCACTGAAGAAACTCGAGAACCATGGAAAGATGCTCACAGTCAACCGTATACCGTACAAGAAAATTTGTAACGTATAGGCACGTAAGTAAGCACTCGATCCGAAAAGAGATGAGCGTACTATTCCAAAAATTGCAAGGGGTTAATTGTGACGAAAAATTCAATAGTTCAGATGTACAACAATAACAACAATCAATTCACGGTCATGTTATTGGTTGGATTAATGGATTATTGATCAATTTCGCGAAAAAAAGTAAGTACTTTTTCAAGCCGTTATGTTCTTCAATAGAACATACCGAATTCTCAACATTCACCGTTTTACCCAAAAATATCGTTGAATTCTCTGTTTTTCACATTTTGAGGTTATAGATTCAGCAAACTTAACAGATACATATCATGTAGGTAAATAGAATCTAGAAATTCCTTGCAGATAATTGCACTTAGTACATACAATTCTAAACAGATTAACGATATTCATTATTTTCATTTACAGAAGGGAGTGAGTACATATTGATGACATATTTGAATAGTGACACACGTTTATAGATCATTTTGAGTCACGTCACTTTTGACAGATGCGGCCATTTTAACGGTAGGGCATACAAGGGTGCGTCTGCCAATTAGCTTCATTGTTATCTGCAGTTTTGAGTTGTTCAGTTCGAGTTTTTGGTGTGTGTATTGCGTGTTTCATCAACTTCTTCTACAATTGCTTGTAGTGAATACTACAATGATAGAAACGTTTTGTGTGCCCTACCGGTAATATGGTCGTGACGTCACCTCAAAATGATCTATGAGTATGTTGTGACCAGCATGAAGTTAGCAAAATTTGGTCCAATACAAACAAACTAAAAGTGCGACTTCATCATAAATCGTTTACGACAAATTAGTTTTCATCATTCGACGAATGTTTCATGTATCCCAAAAAAAAACGAAACTCTAAACATTGAATTGAAATTGATCTGAATTCCACTCATTGAATCGTTCTCTTATATTGGTCCGTTCAAGATGTCGACAACTATGAAACAATTATCAAGGTTGGGTTTTTAATTTACAATATCTGCAATATAGAATGTCCAATTAGTATGAAATTCCATAATAAGTGGTAGTATATTAGTGCTATATATGTACGCATAATGGATGTACAAAGTAGCCATTCGTTATGTTCAATCGATTTCCAAACGATGTTTGGACCTGAACTGAATGTGAATAGACGTCTTATAGTTTTCGTTTGGTGGTAAAGAAGCCATGTTTTGAAACGACCTCAGTCATAAGAAACATACCTCACTTGTCGTGATAACAAATGTATTTCTCAATTATTATTACTTTGTAAATACATTTGTTCCCCTATTTAGTGGCGCCTGCTTTCTTTCCGTTTACATATACGTGCGTGCACCCTAAGTGCCTTCATTAAATGCCTTTGGTGTACTTGCTTATTAATGTGGCCCTTTCGTTAGGGGAACTACTACCCTTCGGGATAACATCGTATTATGAAGGGGAAACGAAAGGGAGATTCGGCACATATCATCACTTACACAATGCACACGATGCACTTGTTCGGGTTTTCCCTTCATAAATCATGGCGGTTGTCATGACAACGAACAAAAGTACTTGGTCCATTTACTTTCGGCAATTTATTTCCTATAAAATCGAGTTATATCTGTTTTATTACATATCTTATCCATTTGAAATATTTGGGTACGATAAAAGAATAACAATTTTTATAACATGGAACCACAAACAATTGATCTTGGGCGCATAATTTTATGACTTTGTAAGTACGATTTCGAATTTTGAGACTGTGAAGTTTGATTTTTATGTAGTTCGAACATTCTAGAAATGATATTCGAGCATTACTAAATTGTCATCATCGATTCGAATCACTTCAAATTCATGCTAGGACGGATACTTCTAGACTCTGAACGAATGTCCGGTCTGGAAGTTGAATAACTTATAACATTTCTATTCCTTCAATTGGGTTCATTGGATATTCAACTATAATTCAAAAAATACTACATCTGAGAATGAATGTATGGTAAATCCGGTAAAATTGGATTACGATTCTTGTTGTTCCAAAAACACGTGTTTGTCAATGTTATCGTGGAAAAAGTTATACTCTTCGGGACATTCCACTTTGAAGTTGAATTTTCACCTTCTTTTTTTGAACATTTATGAACGAGATTGTATAGATTCCTGGCTAATTTCATCAAAAACATGACACATTATATGTTAGGAAAGGGTTTATCATGTATTCATCATGAGAAAGCACTGAGAACAACATTTATATTGCAGTCGTCCATGAATAATTACCCACAGAACTTGATCACTCCTAATAAGTCAACCTTCCAAACATACATTGGCGCCACAGAACTATATATATATTGTTTTTATTATGATACCAAAATTTTCATTGAATTTAGTATTGACTTTTACTTTCAATTCAGGAGTTTATTTGACAATTGCTCAATGTGTGAAAAATTCCAAAAATATGGCGTTTTCAGTGTTTTCTGATGAATATATGATAATTCTTTTCCTTACCTATAATGTGTCACGTTGTTGAAGAAATTAGCCAGTAACATTAAAGAAAAGAAGTTGAAATTTCAACTCAAAAGTGGCATTACTTGACATATATTTGTATTTTTGGACAAATATACGCAAGTTCCAACAAAAATCATATCAAAATTTCAAGAGGGCTATAAGTGAAAGTGTACCGTAAATCCTTTCTTTATATGTTATGTGTCTCGTTATTCAATAAATTTGCAATAAAGCAAAGAAGAAGGAAACAAACAAAAACATCCGACGACAGATACAATTTTGGACTTGTTAGTGCCACGATCGTATACATAGGTCTGGCAACTCGTATGGTGGGGGGTGACCCAAACATTGAGGAAATTTTTGTGGTTCTTATGTTTCGACACCTGCAGCGCTGTCCTCTATTGTCACTTTGTCAGCCAATCACAAATCAGATCCGATCAGCTTTTTGAAAGTAGATGATTTTCATTTATTTGAGAGAATTTTGCAAGATATAATATTTCTTTCATTGATTTTATTTACCATTCAAGTCCTAACCGTTTGTTTTGTTGCCAAAGATTAATCACGTAATTATGGCAACTTTTTCTTCAAAACTGGTGCCACCCCTCACCACTCAAAAATGCCGTAGTCTCCAGACCTATGTGTATGACCGTGATTAGTGCATTATCTTGAAAAGTGTCAGTTTCTTCACGACAATATTATGAAATTCCTATTTTTTAACCAAAACACGTAAGTTACATCGAAATTTTCATCAAAATCCAGATCGCATGGTAAGTGTTTTTGGCCTTCAACATGTGAAAAACCAACCTCATGCGAATGTTTACGGTGATATTACAAATATTGTTCGGAAAAATATAGCTAGGAAGTCTAGAGAATCTGAAAGAATGAAAAAGAAGAGTGGAGTTTATGTTTTTTTATTATTGGATGTTAACAAAAATAAATTTTCTTTGTAGATCTTGCGAAAAAATATAATTTAAGCATCGCTGGTAGAACAATCATCCGAATCACTGTCGTTGTCAGAGTCACTATCATTGTCAGAATCACTGTCAATATCGTAGCAGGACAATATCACAATGCGCCGATTCTTATTCACGGAAATATCTTCTGCCTTCTTCATTTCCTGTTTGTCCTTCTCGTCCATAAATTCTTCCGGCCACACTTTTTCTCTCTTGAATTCCAGGATGTGTTCTTTCGTCAATAACCGCACCATTTCCGCTTTCACTTTGACACCCTCTTTGATCGGCTGTGCCAACACAAAATCGCCTCTTTTTATGTAAATCAGATTACGGAACTTGGTGGGCATCGACATAAGAAACACCGACTTATCGGCAGTTTCCACTTCGTGCAAGTTGTTGCCTCTGCTGGCTCGGACTCGGACGATCTGTTGGGTTCCTGTCGGAACGTCGAAGTTATCCCGATCCATTTCCCTCAGAACGTGTTTTCGTTTCGTTGCTCTTGACATTTCTGCAATTTCAACTTTGGCAATGGCACTCGTACTTAACTCGCAAACTGATAGTTTCTCGAGAACTGTTATCGAAATTTTGGATTCCATGACCTTTATGCACAGTATCCCCTCTAATCCTTTAATGCCTAATCTTCAGCAAGCCACGCCCATTTTCACACCAATCACTGCAATGATTAAGTAAATGGTTACTTTATCCAGCAAATAAGGAATGAAATAAAATAAGAATGCACCAATGAAATCACATATTTCAAACAAGTCGTAACAAGTATATGATTTCATTGGTGCGTTTTCATTTGATTTTATTCCTTATTTGCTTTTTAACTGATCATAACTGGCAAAATAGTTTCAGGGTATTTTCATTTTCCCTAGTTTCCCCAGTTCTTGATCAACATCGAACAAATTTCATAGTATTATATTTATGAGTAAAAAAAACCAGAATATGTAGGGTGATTCACCTAACTGGTTCATTAGAGGTTTATGGAGAACTGATAGAGATATCAGCGGTTAAACCGGAAGTGATATCAACTTTGTTTTTTCAAATGGAACACCCTGTTTATGATTTTCGAATTCTACAAAAAATTTTGAACCTGCCGCATTTTGTATTTTCTTTCTATCGTGATTTGTTTTCAAGATATTCCCTTTTACGAAAAATTTTGTCAGATGGACTGACTAACTAAAATATCTATATCATCTACAATTTTCAAGATTAAAGGTTCAATCTCCGTATATATACACATAAATGAAAGAGTGTTCTGTCAGGTACCTTTAGAAGTGTTCCAAAATATTCAACAGTGTGTTTGATATTTCAGTTTACTTTTTGGAAATTTAAAATCGCGATAACTTTCTTATTTCGAATGAAATGGCCATGAAATTTTCACACTATTCGAGGCAAAATTCAATTTCCTATCGATTTGTATGAGTATAACATATTGCTAAAATGGATATTTACAGAGATATCAACAAAAATGTGGAAAAAAGCTCATTCGTCTCATGTGTATTTTCACAAGTGTAAAAAGAAACAAATATGGTGCACCATCATATGGTGTTCAAAATGCATCAGGTCCAGATTTTTTCGTAGAATCCGAAACTCTGAAAATAAACAGAATGTTTCATATGAAAAAATCATGTTGATATCCCTTCCGGTTTAACCAGAAGTGACAGCGTATTGAAAATATTTTAGGAAGATAGATAACATTGAGCTGTAGCTGCCACCGAAATTTCATCTCTGTCAATTCTCCATAAACCTCTAATGAACCAGTTAGATGAATCACCCTGTATACTGACAGAACTATTCTTTCATAATGAGACGAATAAAGTATGTAATATTCATAAAGTTGATAAATTGAGTATTACAAAATAAGGCTTACTTGATGAAGTTCAAGTGTATGAATAATATGGCTTGCAATTTGAGAAAAAAGATAAGTTCAAAATTTTATGTCTTCTCTCATCATAACCCCCCATTCTAATCAATTTCGTACGCAGTCTAAAAATTCAAAATAAGAAAGTTGATACCAATATCCGCTTCAAACTTTATATCAGATTTTCAGAAATGTATCGTAATGGAAACATTGAACACGGGTGACACTTTCCATTTTCATTCCAGCCATCATGTTGGCATCGATTTCAAAGCCCCAAAATAGGATAAATACTTCAGTCTAATTTGAAATTATCATCTTGAGTTTCATTTCATTTCAACCTTGTAGGCTTTTCGTTCGTTCTACTACAAATTTATTTTGATTGCTAATAAGTTCCAGAGATCCACTTTGGATTGAACGTTCCGAATTTGCATTCAAGTGATCGAAACCCAGTATGTGGAAGCAACCAGATTACATGTTTTGTGACATAGTCGTAATTAGAGGGGGAAAGCAATTAGGTCTAAGCGTCAGATCTCGAGGGAACGTCAAATGTGGGTGGCAGCCCTTTCCAATCAGACGGTGCTTGAAACACTCCCAATTAAAAACCGATCGCTTTTCCACTCTTGTAGGCCCCCCTTTATAAAAAGACCAGTACTCACACTTATCGAAATTGTTGAATAATAGCCGTCTCTCAGTTTTTTTATTAACGGCCTTGGTCGTTATCGTTATATATATTTAACTCATGAGATCGATAATGGAGAGTTGAAATGCTCACAATACTTAAGCGATGTAACGATGTACAAGGTGGGCAAATTTTAATGTTTGTATAGGGCAACTCATAGTAACTATAGGACATACGAAAATATGGAGGTCCTATCCTCGATCGCTTTTCTCGAGATAAGTTCACTAGCGAAAACAAAAATTAGCTATCGTTCTTTATTTTCGAATTATAAACGAAAGTTCAATTTTTCGACAGTGGCGTAAGAAAATTTCAAAATATCTGTTCAACCTGAAATGTATTGTGTTGAATTCTATACGTTAACGTCTATACGAGACTTAATCATACATTTTATCCTTTCAGTACATTGACACTGTTATTATGGATATTTATATCACGTTGAAGCCAAGGACAAATACTATTCATTTTTATAACAGAATAAATTTTAATAAAAATAATTCAACTCCACCTTTAGGAACAATCATATCATTTCGAAGTAAAGCAAAGATCTCCGTAGAATTCACGCTGAAATAAGTCCAGTTGTTTCAATTGTTTTAGTAAGATCCTTTACAGCATTTATGTCAACCGCATAATTAGACGAAACTAAATATTTTCACAGTATAATAATGTGAATATGATTTATGCTGCTGCCTTATAATACCTACCTGTTTGATTTAGAAAGTCTTGCACAAATATTGACTCTGGCGACGAAACAAAAGCTGAACTGGAGTAACTTGATTAGCCAACGATATTCAAAACACATTCAATGTATATCAAATGTAATTGTAACATACA
Organism: Plagiodera versicolora; assembly: GCA_037013635.1. Lineage (NCBI taxonomy): Eukaryota > Metazoa > Arthropoda > Insecta > Coleoptera > Chrysomelidae > Plagiodera > Plagiodera versicolora. Next base: position 7,401,124 of record CM072990.1, read on the forward strand.
TGGTTGAGGTATTCAAGATATCAGATTGGAACATACAATAAATCATACATTTCTTCGGCTGGATATACAAAGTGGCAATGAATGTTGAGTAGTGACAAATTTATTGGATTTAGTGAAATACAATATTATCGAATCGTATTATGATAAAAGAGGTATCATTGTAAATTAACAGATATGTGATGGAAACGAAAGACAAATATGTAACAGAAGAAACAGACAAAAGTTGGCCACAAGTCTTGACAATCTTGATTGGTAAGTGTGGAATATCCAGAAACGGTGTTTCCCTCATTCACATAGCAAGATTTTATACCTTCAAACTGCTATTCCGAAACCTTTTGTTTGCTCAATACGTTCGTTTTCACAGCTTGCTTAGCACCTTTCACAAATGGACTGCTACTAACTTGGAGCTCCCCTTTTGTATTGAAATCACAGAAGACAAAGAAAACTATGACATCACAGAAGAAGAAACTTCTCATTTCAACACCGTCCACCCTATCGCTTTCACCATCGCCTGCACATTTGCTCCTAAATTATGCGACCTGATAGGAGGCAAAAAAACACTGCTTCTGGTCACCATATCACAGTTAACAGCCTGGATATTTTCAGCCGTAGCAACAGACGTTTACCTGTTCTACGCCATGAGATTTTTCGCAGGTCTGTCAAGCGGTATGGCTTTTTCATCTTTACCAACTTATATAGGGGAAATATCGACTCCAAAAGTCAGAGGCACGTGTGGGTGTCTTTACTCCTCTGCCATGCAACTGGGATCGCTTATGGTGGCCATTGTTGGTAACTATTGCAGCGTGAGAGTGACTGCTTTCATCTTCTTACCGGTGCCTGTAGTTTTTTGCATTCTCTTCGCTTTCATGCCAGAATCCCCGTATTACCAAACGATTCAAGGAAAAGACGAGGCAGCAAAAAAGAGTCTGCGAATGCTCAGACGCAAGAAGAACGTGGATAGAGATTTCCTGCAATTGACAGCAGACATTGCCAGGCAAACGTCAGAATCAGGCCAGTGGAAAGATCTTCTCCTCATAGAAAGTAATAGAAGAGCTTTAGTTGCTGGGATTCTCATCCGATTATCGTCCTCGTTTGGTGCTTACAACGTGTTCTTAGTTTACGCTCAGCTTATCTTCGAGAAATCTGGAGGCAGCGTCAGCTCAGCCACTTCTTCCATATTCTACATGGGAATGAGTTTCGCTTTGAATGTTCTGGTAGTTCTTTTTGTAGTTCATAGAGTGGGCAGGAAAATTAGCTGCGTCGCTTCTATGCTGCCCTGTGGTCTTGTATTAATTCTATTGTCAATTTATATCTTCATTGATGATAATTACAGCAGCGTCGATTTAACATACTTCAAGTGGGTTCCTCTTACAGGAATGGGCTTATACGTCATATCCGCTTCTTATGGTGTTGCTGTTATTCCCACTTTAATGCTTGGGGAACTTTTTTCGGCGAGTATCAAGTCTAAAGCAATAAGTATAGTTTTGGTAGCTTTTGGCATATCGATATTCGCGTCGAATTATATTTTCTATTCACTCTATTCTAGTTTCGGGTTGTACGCTCCACTTTTGTTCTTTGGATGTGGCAATATTGTCTCGGCTATTTTATTATTCTACATTATACCTGAAACTAAGGATAAAACTCTGGAAGAAATTCAGCAAGCATTGAAGAAAATCAAACATATTCATGTACTTCAATAAAAAAAAATCGAAATTGAGATCTATTTATTTCAAGGATGATAATGACGGATCATAAATCATAATAAATGATCAAACTGGAAGAACTGGTTTTTAAAAACATTCTATTTAGAATTTTTATTTGAGTCATATTATAACATATATTTCAAATCATTTTCAAGATATTTTCAGTTTGAGATAGTTAGGTCCGATTTCATGAAATTGAAGCGTCCTTTGAGTTTTAGGATGCTTTATGATGTTGATCGATTTCATGAAGTCACTTTAATTTTCCTTCAAGCGATCCTTCGATTGAATACCCAAAGATGCTCATTTAATAACTTGAAACTTCATTCAAGAAGGTCATTTTTGTTTTCTGTTGTTCATCCCCTTCTCTAACTTAAACTCATTTGTTCGCTATTAATTTTTCTGTTACTATTTCAATTTTGGAATATAATTCATATCATAATGAATTCCGTAACTTCAAGTAATTTATTCAGAAAGTTCGATAACTTGAATCTTCTTACAAGGTTCAGGATCACCAAAACAACTTTCCATATAAGCTTCTGATAGCAGTCAAACATTTTATATAATAGTAAAAATAAAATTTCCTCAGAGTTCTGAATAGTTTTGAAACAATTGAAATTCGAACATGAATTTTCAGAGACTTCCAGCAAATCAGGGATGAAAAGATTATAAAAAGTATGCGCTATGAAATATGAATATTGATTTTTTTTCATATGAAAAACTTTGGGATAGAAATGGGTAACATTAGTAGAAATTCATAATATATATAACATCTCATGCATCTGATTTCTTGAGAAAATCATCGAAAATGTATATCAAACTCGAAGTACAGTAACGGCCATTCAAACTTTCATTCGTATCTTGTATTCAGCGAAAAATACAAATATTTTCGTTTAGATCAATCCAAATCAAATTATTGTTAGTACGATCAGGAATTGAAAAACCTATTCCTGAAATAACACTGTACAAATAAACTCAAACTGAACATAACCCAACAATATTATTTCTAGAAACTTATTATCTTTCCTGATTCAGGTAAACTGTAAACGACCCTTTTAATAAGAACCCATCGTCATATTAATATGAAATCTCAGGTAGTTTATAGTTTATTCAAAGGACACTGTAATAAAAAGGGTAAGTTTAACAAAGGATTGTTTATTGATACATAATAAAAGTGGGCCGTATACAATGATACATGAGATTATACCTGCAATAATTTCAAACTTATTGTGATAATTTATTCATTTACTCAGCTCGTAAAAAGGAACCGATTATCAAGGTCTTGGCCAGTAGTCGGGGTGGCCCATGAGATTTTGGGCAGTATATCTCGAAAACTATTTGGAGTACGATATTGAAATTTGGAAGTTGCCGTTGGTAATATTTCGCATTTCAAGCAAGCTGCAATGTTGTTACAACGTCACATTTTGAAGCACGTGGTATCATTTTGAGAATTTTTAATGAGACACTGCTGTAATGGTGGGCCACCCTGTATTCAATTATTTATTATTCAACAATACTTTGAACAAAACCATCCACTGTTATTGCAGGTCATCTGAATTGAATTTTATCGTTCTCTCAGCAACAAGATATTTTACTGGGGTGCGAAATTCAATAGAAGCCCAACCAGTATTTGAATAAATCCCTCAATTGGATTACATAGCTGAAAGCTCATCCGCAAAACCAAATTGAATCTCTTTCGCTTCTTCATCCTTTGAAGATTTTGAATAAAGCCTTTTGATTTGAGAATGTTTAATACCGGAACAGTTTTCACTTCGTCATTCGTTGTCTTCTATTACTAAAAGCATTTTATAAAATAGCTAACCCGTTTTGATTGTTACCTTTTCACATACATTATACTACGACTGAACGTGTTTCTACAGTAACGATAAGAAAATCACGATGCTTCTCAATCGTCAACAATTATATTGGAATGTCATATTGGTATATAAATAACGTTAGTGGATACACAAGGATACAGGTTTTTCGAATGGCACTATGGAGATCGGGCAAAGTTGCGAATTTTTGTACTGAATCTGTGATAGAACAAAGAGACAAGATACAAATCTATTACACTTTGATCGTCTATGATCATCGCCTAACATTTCTGTTTTGGACTATTTTTTGTGAGGAACAATGAAAAATAAAATTTGAGGACATTGTTAATCGACCTTCATGAACTTCGACGAAGAATTGTATCACTCTCGGACTAGAGATTAGGAAACGTATGTGTCGACAACTATGGCATATCTTGAGAAAAAAATGTCAGAATCAAGAGATGAGCAATTTGAATATATGCTATGATATAATGTTCGTTAATTTTCATTTTATATGTACCAATATGTTTTTTTTTTCATGAAACAAATGCTGTCTTGGTTTGAAATTGTCAGTCAAAACTAAATATAATAATTTTTTTCCAAAGCAATCCTCGCAAAAAATAAAAATCAGATATTTGACGAAATCATGATATTCAATATGTGTTATACGTACGGTGACCATGCGTCCCGAAAAAATCTGGACAGTCTCGATTTATAGAGCTTTGTCCCGGCGTCCCGAAATATAATATATTTGTCCCGATTTTTGAAGATCTGAGGAAAAAGTGGTAATTTTTGTAAGAAGTAGTAGTGTTTTTGAAAACTTGCGGAAGAATGAAATAAAAGTTCCAAACCTGAAGATGTTCTTGGAATTTGTGCTTTCTCTGCCAGGGACTAATGCTTCAGTAGAACGGGCCTTTTCGTTGATTAACAACAAGAGTCAAATGTCAATTGAATGCGTAAAGGCACTTTTAATAATTCAAATGAACTGTAATCTTTCATGCGTAGAAATGTATGATAAAGTAAGGAAGAACAAGACCTTGTTGAAAGCTTTGGCTTCTACAGAAAAATATGATTGGAACAAAAGCCAGCCTTCTTGTTAGACCCTCAATTACGTGTAAATTTTTTTTTCAAACAGTCTAATTTCCATAATTCTTTACCTGAGTTGTATAATAGGTACATTATATAAATATTTCAAAGTCTTGTGCAATAAAGTATAATAAATAATGATGTAAAATTGTGTTTTTGTTCGTTATTTTCCAAATTTACAAATATGTATAAACAAATATATAGGCATTGTGCAATAGTAGGTTTGTACCGATTTTGACTGGTTAAAATATGGTCACCGTAGTTATACGTCGTTGTAAAGAAACTGAAAATGTCAAAAATCAAGATGGCGTTCATAAGAAAAGACAAGTGTTTCTCCGCCATTTCGAGAATAACTGAAAAGGTGAGACCATATCAAAAACTTCATGAAAAACTGCCTGAATAATGTTCCAATTAATAATTTCCAGTACGGTTAGTTTATCCTGAATAAAAATTAATCTAGATTTATTTTCATATTATTATGCACTAAAATGCGCGAATTCACCCCAATTTAACCAACTTATTTCTGTCAAGATAAGCGAAATCCCCTCAGTGGCATTCGAAAAACAGACGCCTGTTGAAACGTTTTATATTAGTATGCACTCTTTTTGTTATTCCAAGTCGAGAAAAATATCATACCAGTGTATTGAGGAAAATTTTTTGTTTATTCCTTCATTTTCAGTTTACCAACGGTACGTTGAAGTACAAAACACAATCTTCTCTTGATGAATCGACGAAAGTCATTATACAGTGAGGACCAAAAGTCCGTCGCCCCCCCTGTAACTTCTTTATTCTACATATTACGAAAAAATGTTGAATACATAAGTTGTAGGGTTTCATTCGGTCTCCTCAATGGTTTGAGTTTCATTTATACAGAGTGTCTCAAATAAGCACGGTGACTTGGAAGTTATTTTTTTTTTAATAGGACACCCTATATTTCATTGCATTTTTACATTCTACGTTGAATTCTGAACAAGTTTGATGAATGATTTTCTATCAAAAAAGTTTATAGTTTTGGACTTATGAACACTTGTAAATAATTATTTATGTGTCAAGAAATGCATGGTGGACATGTCGAACATCTTTTGAAATAGATGAAAACTCACCGTTTTTAGTTATAAATTAAAATATCTCTTCAGTTTCTAATGATTCTTGATCTGTATTTATGGACTACCTTATTTGTTAATAAAATGTTTCAACTTCATTTGTACCAGTTTTTCGTGAGATTCAACAACTCTAACAATTGTAAAATGGTACGACGAGGTAAGTTACACATGGTGCCATCAGCAGTTTGCAACATTAGATAGCTCTCAAAAAGTTAGGATAGGGAAGTGGAATACATTGTGATCCATTTGTTACGATTTTCTCATTGAACTGGCGCTAAAGTAGTCGAAATAATTATTTACAAGTGTTCATAAGTCCAAAACTATTAACTTTTTTGATAGAAAACCATTCATCAAACTTGTTCAGAATTCAACGTAGAATGTAAAAATGCAATGAAATATAGGGTGTCCCATTTAGAAAAATTAACTTCCAAGTCACCGTGCTTATTTGAGACACTCTGTATAAATGAAACTCAAACCATTGAGGAGATCGAATGAAACCCTACAACTTATGTATTCAACATTTTTTTGTAATATGTAGAATAAAGAAGTTACAGGGGGGGCGACGGACTTTTGGTCCTCACTGTATGTTCAGGAACTTGTCATCATATTCATCTGGTTCTTATTTCAATTGCTGTAAATTCCATTTATTGTATGGAAAAAGCATACTTCTTGGATGATACCTTCTCCTATGAACTAGGTATATAATATGATTTCTTTGGAATCTAACACGTCGTTTATAAATATGTAGTTAATGTTTGTGTTTTTGTAACATTTATTTCACATGATCTCTATATCATATTTGATTGCAAACTCCGCGAACGTAGACAACAAGTCGTACATTGATCACCGATCGCACTCGAGACATTCCGAACGCTGGCTTTCTGAAAGACTCGTGTCAGCGGCAATGAGTGCGTTGCGAGCTACAAGCTGCCTTTCTGAGTAAACAAGTAGCCATTGAGAAATGGCGTTGAATAGTTTGAACGACCTTCTCGACAAGCCTTTCAGCTCTTACACGAAAGAAGAACAAATTCAGATAGTGGAGAGAGGACGATTCACAGACCTAACCAATTTACCAAAAAGCGAAAAATACAAATCTCGCACGTTCTCAGTGGTTTGGTACCATCGAGTGAAATGGTTGACCGGCAACACCGTCAACAGTAGGCTGTACTGCTGGCAATGTGTACTATTTCCTATGGGTATGCCCAGAATATGGAACTCGACTGGTTTCGATGACTTGAAGAATTTATCGCAGTCCATGAAAAAACACGAAGAGACCAAAGAACATACATATTCAACAATCAAATTGAAATTATTTCTGAAAAACAGTAAACAAAAAGAGGGCAAGCGACATGCACTCGAAGAAACTGGTAACATCAAACGGAATAGAGAATACTTGGAGCGATTAATAGACGTCGCTAGTGCATTGATACATTTTGATGTTCCTTTTGAGAAGGATACTGGAGAAAGTTTTTATAAACGTAAGTATCGATAGAAACTTGAACGTTCTGCAAATGTCAAATCTACAAGCTACTTTTCAATGCGTTATGGCTGAATTTCTAGATATTTTGGTCTAAAAACACGAATTTCAATATTATCGCGGGGAACTTTTCTAGATATTCCACTTCAAAGTTGAAATTTTACTTTTTGCACAAGATTGTACAACTTTTTGGCTGATTTCTTCATTAACTTGACACATTATATGTTAATCATGTATTCATCGTGAGAAAACATTGGAACGTCGTATTTTTGTAATTATTCAGACTCAGCATTTTTGAGCAATTCTCAACTTTCTATCAACAAAACAATCGTACGCCTCTAAGCTGTTGATTATTCACATTCAACTACATTTCTAAAATGTCATTCTTCCAATCACAAATTTGCGCCAGAGAATTATATGAATACAGGGTTGGAAATAATTTTTCCATATAGGGAGATATCTATTACGTGTAATGAGGGCAGCAAGTGTAACACATCGCTCCTTAATCGCTTTTCTTTCACTGTCCCCACCGCTTCCAATCGTCTCCATGCCAGAAACAATATGACGGAAAAGATTGAAGAGGCGGTCTTTGATGGACAACCCCAGATGTTGATTTCATTCGACCTTCTTTTACTCTAAATTCAGGAAATTACAGAAATCCTATTCTCACTTTGATTTTTTGTATTTAACGATTGGCATGAATGCTTCACTGTCAAGTTTGTGTAAACAAATATCTCGAAAACTTTCCATTTCCTCACGATAATATAATCAAATTCATGTTTTTTTGGCCTGAATACGTAAGTACGAACAAAATTTTTTATCAAAATTCTGGTCGCATGAGTGCAATATGGAAACAAATATGAAACTAAATACTTGATGTTTCAATATTCGTGTTTTGTTGAGTGGAATGAATTGTTTCATTGTTGTATTCGAGAGTTGAAAAACTGTAAACTGTTTTTTCTAGATCTCATAAGCGTATTGAAGAAATACGATGACATCGTTCGCACCCAGCTAGCAGAGGGTAGTTCTTTCAAAGGACTTACCAGGACCATACAATTGGACCTGATCGAATCTATAGCTCACAGCATTCGCGAACGCATAATCAATGAAGTAGAGTCAGTGAAGTTCTATTCCATTCAACTCGACGAAATTAATTGCTCCAGTGTCAGACAGATCGCGGTTTCGTTTAGATATGTTAAGGATGCAGAACCAGTAGAAAGGTTAATTGGTTTTTTCGATCTGGGCTACGACAAAAGAGCTGATGCATTGGTCAAAATATTAGAAAAGGAATTGGAGGTATTCAAATTCAAGGAAAAAATGGTAGCTCAATGCTTCGATGGAGGCGTGGTAAGGTCCACAGAAGTCTACGAGTTACAACAAGCTTTGAAAGATCTGGTTAGTCCGACATGTGTGTGCCAATTCGTGCATTGCTATGCGTACAAATTCTGCGATATTTTAGTGGAATCCCTGAAAATGATCCAAGAATGCAAATTTTTCTTCACGATGGTCTCGATTTTCTCAACCTTCTTCAATAATCCTCTGCTGAAAGACTTCTTGAATTCCGACTTATCTTGGACCAAAACTACGACCACTTGTATTGCACACTTGAAAAATAATAACGCTTCAGTTCTGCAAACCTTGGAATTATTGAAGGTAGCTGACGAATTTGCAAATAACCCACAAATCATTTCGGATTGCATCAATCTCATTAATCACCTGAATAGCTACAAATTCTTGGTTTTCGTCTCAATGTTTCACAACATATTTTCCATAATCGAGGAATCTTTGAGTAGAATGAAGAATCATGAATTAAATTATGTTTTACGCCGGGAAGAGATTGTTATACTCCAGAATCAATTGAGAGAATTCAAAACCGAGCCCATGTTCAATAACATATTCAAGGGCTTACAAGATTCTAGTGGACAACAAGTGATTATAACGAGCATGATGGATTTGTATCTGGAGATCATCGATCATGTCCTTTATGAAATCGGCGGTAGATTTTTGGATATAGAACTCTTCGAATTCGCTTCCTTAGTTGATGTATGTTCGATTCCGAAACCAGCACAAGCGAGGTTCTGCAGGGTGCCTGATATTGGCTGGATATCACTCATGGAAAACTACCACAAGCTTTTCAATACTTCCAAACTGAAATCAGAGCTGGAGTTGCTCTACACCGATTCCACCATATGCGGTATCGAGGATAATGGAATCAACACTCCTAGTGAGATGTTGCAGTTTCTCTACAATCACGAGCTCAACACTTGTGTGCCAATGTTATACGAGATGTTGGAGCTAGTAATGACCATACCTATGTGGCCTTTGCCAGGGCAATCGTGCGTTCTCAATAGGATAAAGGATTACTGTAAGGTGGATAGGAATGAAGAACCGAGAAATGCATTTGCTCTTCTGGCTATCGAGAAACAGTTGTTTATAGATACACAAAAGTCCAGCCAGTGGTATAATCAAGTCATCGACCATTTCGCTATCCTGCCCTCTACTAGCAGTATAGAGCTGGTTCATATACAAGATGAAGGTCCAAGTTGTGCCAGTACCAGTACTAGTTTCAAAACTGAAGTCATAGACGAAATTGAGTTGCTTATAAAACAAGAAGAAGATGTGATGTGAATATTTGTCCATTCCGTTACTGTATAAAAATGCAAAAATGTACAAATATTATAGTTAATGTACTGTTTATTGTTATATGTATTTATGAAAATTCCGGATTTGTGTCTTAGCGTTATATAACCTAATAAGTTATTCCTAAGATTGTGCTGCTTTAATTGTATATCGATTCATATAACAGCTCAAAATTCGATTGAATGGCAATGAGTATCTGGTATCTCGAATTCCAGAATCGAAATACCGTACGCTCTAGAATAATCCAGATATGATACAAGTCGGTCCAAAACTAAACATATTGTTTTTCACCGTATTTTTTTAAACCAATGGCAATTAATGGAATACATCAGCATTTTTGTATCATCCATTATATAGAGGCCAAAAGATGACCATCAATGAAATGAAAAAATAATTTTATTAAATGGAACACAATGTATCTATTGAGATTGTTGAATAAGAACTTCTTCACTTCGTAAAATTATCAATATTCATTATGAGTCCTGAAAACAGTAAAGAATTCATGAACAAAATATAAATCAAATCACTATAATATTAATTAATTATTGAGTTGTAGGCAAAAATAGTCATCATATCAAAAAATAGGTACGACATATTGATTCCTAATATTTAAAAGTTATAATAAAATGACAATCAACAATAATCCTGATTCAACAAACTCAAGAAATACATTAAGCTCTCTGCATTATAGATTTTTGCAAATTATACGATAAGAAGTAAGATTTGATCTACTTTCATGGAATAATTTCTTTTCAATTCGAACTATTATTATACTATTATTTCCAAGAAGTATGTTTTTTTTTGGAAAAAATATGCGTTTAATCGAAATCTCTTGAATATACATGTATGCCACGCTAGAACGATCATCCTGTACATGTCCTGGTGATATATACAGGAATAATCCTTCAAATAAAATATTTTTAGTATTCTTTGTATCTCCATTTGCCTGCCTCTTTTTGGGATATCATATAAGAGCATCTTACGTAGACCACCTTTTTACAGGGTGTCACTTCCCACCCTTGATATGTTCCTTTCAGTAAACAATATGAGGAATCGAAAAAACAGGTCGAGGGGGGCACTTTCAAGGATTATTTGTAGTGCTCGTGGTTCAACCCCCTAGGAGGGGTAGATGTTACCCTTGGATTTTCAAAATTTAAAATGGAAAGGGGGTCAAGTGGAGAAGTATTTTCCTAAAAATGGCGTTCTAAAGGTACACATGTGATTAAAATTTGCCTGTTCTGAGATGCATTATTGTATTTGACTCATTTGTCACACGTCAAACATAGAAAAGCCCACTCGTAATACATTCATTCATATCATTTAAGGGTTGAAACAGTGCCACCTATCAATCATGGAAAAAGAGAAATAAAAATTTTCTTCTGTTGTAGATGTTACATTTCATAAAACCCAATGAAACACGAACTTTTCTTACGATAATGAATATGGAAATCATTCTGATATGATTTTCGTATAACTATCATCGAATAGGCTTTTTCGATACCTTTCAGAAGAGGTAATTCAATGAAATGTTCTTCGTCGGAAAGATATCTCGATTTTTCTGAAAAGATCAAGTTCTGAATATCTTCAATATATTGTGTGTTAACGATGTCTCATTCCCATTCCTTTGAAAGCAGTTTTTGTGGCTATCGATCGGAGTTCTTTGCTACAAATTTTTCATGGAAATTTCGAATAGCTATCAATATAAAGGTACGAGTCAGGTCGAATAAAATATTCGAGACTGCTATAATACAGCTGTATACAGGGTTGGTCACGGTGGATGGACCTTAGATATCTACTACAGACGTATGTTTGAATAGAAAAACATCAGGAATCATCACAACAAATCAACATTTGCAAGTACAAGCTTAGTCAAAAAATAAATAAACATATACATATTAGTGTGTGGAAGTAGAATAACTCACATATGAATAAGAATACAGAAAAATGTTTCGAACAAAAGTTATATTTACGTAAATACACAATAATGATATATAGGGTGTTCAGCCTAGACGAGACACCATTCAGTTGAAATTATTGAAATGGAACACGCTGTATATTCTTCGACCCTCGAATGCAGTGTTAAATTCTACATCCAGGCCGATCGTTCTTTTATAAGATGCGACGTTTCTAAACTAGAGCGAAATTTTGACGATAATTTGTGCACTATAAATGCTGCCAAAAAAAACGTGATAAATGAGTCAATCCATTTGGTGGGTACGGAGGTAAAGTATAGCTGAAATGTCTAAATCGAATAAAACAGTGTGTTTTTTTATAAGCACCAAATCAGGAAACTCATTTATTAAATGAAACACTCTATGTATTATTTCACCATCTTGTAGAACTATTTTATGCCTTCAAATTGTGTTCTAATAATGTACTCTCTAAAATTGATTGTTTTTGAGAGAATTGCATTTTCAGTTCACAATTCGAAATTCGGTAATTCTTGGAATTAGGTCTATTATCGTAGACAACTTTTTCGTGCGCATTCTGAATCGAACAATTATTCAAATGGAAAGAAATAACTATTCAGATATGAAGTTTCATGGAGAATGTAATCAAATCATGAAAATAATATGTTTCTCGATGAACGATCAATATTTTCTTATGAACGATTGTAAATTCAAATTGAAAAAAAACGTACGTTCATTCCCTTTGGTATCATTTTCAGACATTGTTGAAATTCTTCGAAATCTCATGTACAGAACTGATTGATCATGAGTTTCCTAAGAATAATAAGGAAGAATTCGAATATGCGAGAATGTCATTCTGAAACGATGTGAAATCACTGACAGGTGAAGCGTATCAGCATCGTAAGTTGACTCCACCACCCTGTAGATATCCATCAGTGCCATCCGTGTATTCTCCTTTTGATTTCTCTCGGGATAGAGATTCGACGTAGTCCACACACTACACCGGAGTATTGATCGACATCGCTCCCCGTTTTATAACCCCTTGCAGGAAACAGGCTGTAGCGGCCCTTTGTTTAACGTAACCGATTCCTGTTAGACCAGTCAGCGAACATTTTCAACCAGCAAAAATTTACTGCTATTGTGAATATCGAGCTTAGTCAAGCACCCGAGTACCATATATTGGTACAAACGATATTGGCGTAGGCTGCATGAACTATCAAAGTAACAATAAGTTGGTGTATGTTAGAAATGTGTCTCGTAGATTATTTTGAAAAACCTCAATACTATTGTATATATCCACTCCAAATGTGGAAGTGAGGATAACTCAAATAGTTAACTATTTCAACTGTCCATTATTTTATAATGGTAAATTGGTTCTTATTCGAATAAATGTCTGATTCATTTCTGATTCTTTTCATCATGATCGTAGTCTTCATCACAGTTTCTATCGCAATAGTAATGTGTAGTAGAAACTGAAACATTTCTAAATCATATCACTGATCATAGTCTCAAAAGGTGATAGCAAGTAATAATATAATATAATACATAATTTATACAATTCGAGTGATAACAAACAAATACAACATACAATTCTCAGTATATGGTATACAATTATGTGTGTTCCAGAGATAGGTTTTGTGAGTCCACTTCAGAAAAACAGTTGATCCATCTAAGCAATCGGTATGCTTGTATTGCGGTGTCATTTGCTCTCTGATTGGATCTGAGTTTGGTGAAAACAGAAGAGAAGAAAGCTGAAAGCAGAAAAAAGTAACAAAGTGAAAAATAGAGAGAGATGGACCTCGCGGTTTGTCACCCCTTCGTACTATTCAAGCATATATTTAAACTTTTATGCGAAATTTGTTATCCACATATTTTATTTATTTCAGAGGAATATTCTATACAGTTTCATGAATATCTCGAGTATGGACAGAAATCTATGAAACAAACGAGGAAATCAAGTGTATTATTAGACACTTGAGGCTGCACACAAGTAAACGTATGTTAGCTGAGCGTGCGCAGTTCTGATTCTCTCCACGTTACGAGATACGTCTGACGTATGAATACGCTTATTGCTCCTAAAGAAGCCGACCACAATCGAACTATAAAATTTAGCGGCGAATAATAATGAAACATGATTATAGGTATTTTTCATTTTGAATATGAGTAACATTTCCAAACTAATGTTGCCTTAACTTTCATTTCATACATATCCGTATTGGAGATACGTCGCATAGATACGTTCGCAACGCTATTCTTCTCGTACCAACACGTCAACACGTCGCAGCCAATTACAGAGCATATCTATAGCTAGTCCTTCTTTGAGCTATTGAAGGAGAAATCGCAATTCTCTCAATCATTAGCGGGCTATTCTTTTCGCCCTCACAATCAGTTTAGTTCTGAAATTTCATAATATCTTCAGAAAGATAGTGAACTTACTGCTTCAATAAATAATTAATAATAAATATATATTATAATATATCCAAAAATAATTCTAATGATTTGTTCATCAATTTTGAAATCAAATCAAGTAAAATGATCGAATTTTTTCGTGAAATATTTACATTGGGTCATCTCAAGTTTCAATAAGGCGGCTTTCTTCTAATTATTCCATGAAAACACAAACGAAACGTCTACAAATTAAAAAATGCACTTAAATAAGAAACACTTCGTATGATCGCCTATTTATGACTGAATGATTCGAATTCAATACCTGTTCTGCCAGTATGTAGTCTTTTACGATTACATAAGCAGTTCACTCCACCCATATTTTTAGAGCTCATGGTCAGTAATCTGCGATCAGTCATCCTTATTGACAACTCAAAAAAAAAGGTTGAAATGAATACCTCAGTGAGTATTCTTGACATCACACAGATGTGATCCAATATACGATGATGTAAATTTGTTGAAAATATCAGAGTTGACAGTTGTTACTTAAATATTAATTGATAAAAACAGGTGGTGCAACGTATGGACACGTTTGATACCAATATACCAATTTTGTGCATTGTAAAAAAATCTGCCAAAAATAGGACACAAAGAAACTAATTCAACGAATAGTTTATAGATATTTTTGGATGGATATTTGCCTCATATAAGCGACAGGTGCGATGTTGCCAAATCATGAATAAATAATCGAACTAAGAGAATTGATTTTGAAACAGAATTATGGAATATTGTGTTTTGAGATACATTGCACCATTTGTTTCATTTCATTATTCAAGTGTTTCGAGTTACAGACAGATGATTCAATGAAAATACCTCTAGAATTATTTGGTGTGTATTGATGCGAGCACTTACTATCATGTTGACAAGAATTTAAAAATGCGATTTTCTGTTATACATACTAGAACTAGAGAAAAACCCAATAGACCTCATGAAACAGCTATAAATCAGAATTTAACAAAATCGCATGTTCAAAATTCAACTGATCCCAAAAATCCATTGCATCCATAGTAGATTCACACAAAAATCGATTCTTAAGAGGAGGGATTCCCAATGATTTCCAATTAAATCGATTTGCGTAGATAGGTTGCTCTCAAAATAGTTTTAAAATGCCTTGGCGTGAAGTGTTGTCAATACTGTAGAAGAAGCTTAAAATGAAAAATTCAATAATAAAATGGTTCATTTTGTTAGGTCCAGTAGTGTATTAGTGGATAACTGAATTATTCTAATATTGCAAAACTTTTTTTCATTCTTCTGTCATTTGATAAAGTGTATTTCAATGTGTACTTGTCCTGCTCACCAGCACGCATATTCCAAACGGTACAAATATAAACAAATGTCTTCTTTTTAACCTTCGCCACTTCGTATCAAATCGGAAACAACCCCTATAGAAAATCTCCGTCCTTGAAAACGCCCCATTGGGACCAGCCACTTGTCATTGACGTCGTCAATATGTCAATTACCGCCACCAGAGCCAATTACTTGCGGCCTGGGCACGCGAGCATAGCACGTGATCGACTCACCCCCATGGAGATTTTAGGGTGGCTCGTGGGCTATTTTTCATCGCCTCTATGGGTATTGTTTCGATCCAGGTAAAAGGGATATAATGAATAGATTCGAATAGGTTGTACAGACTGGTGCGTAGGAATCAACTTCCTTCATTGATATATTTGATTAATAATAATAACGATATGACACCTGAACATTGAATCATTTTCACAACCATGGGAGCTACAGGACCCACCTCATGTCCCACGAATATAACGAGGGGCGTTAGAGAGAACACAAACAGTTACAAATAACTACAGATGACACTGATCAACGGTACTGTTTTTATATGAAAGGAACCACCTAATCGCATTCGACGTAACTGTGGCCTAGTTTTACCAAATAACTGTTGATCGCGGATTATTTGAGCTCTACCTAATAACTGGAATGCAATTGTAAAATTCTGTGTCATTTATGAAGATTTGATAATAAAAACATGCTCTTACAACCCTTGAAAAATATTTCGTGTTCACATCGTTGCACTATTCCTGATATCATTAGGATTGTTATTGTTTAGGTCTTCAAGAGCAAGACCATAAACCCTTTGATAATAAATATCTATAATATCTTATCTGAATCACGGTTTAATGCACCGAGAATGGACGATTTATACCAGATCGCGATGAATACTATTGATGAAACTGGAATGAAAATGCTGAGCTTAGCACAAGTGGAATAAGGAAGATAATAATGATTATAATGAGTCTGTGAGTTTGATCACTCGACAAAATTCTGCATGTTAATCTAGATGAGCATCTTCAATATCATTTATTACTTTTTTATAATTATTCACTTCGACGATGATTGATATCTATGTCAACAATTGGTTCAATAGTAAGAACCCACGACAGTTATTGTATTCATAATAAAACAATCGAACATTTAATAGTGAAATGACACAAAGTGTAGTTACTCACAAAGCTCACTAGTTTGTAGTGAATTGAAGCAAATAAGTGATTGAAATTCATGCACATAAATGAAATAATGTTTTTTTTTATTTTTTTTAGCAGCATTCGATATTCGATTACTTCAACATATAGTCCGGAGAATTATATTTCCAACTCTCTGTGAATTTTTTTGAGAAGAATAATTTGCTAGTTTGTAGACAAAATTCTAATGTATATTTGTTCTTTGGATAATATTCATTCGTAATGTTCACTATTTCCAAATCATTCTTCTAATATTTACAAATGCCTCCACAGCCCGTTATGTCGTGCCTTAGTTGCGATCCTATGTGGGCAAAAATCAGTGCATCATTTGGGGAACAAAAAACGATACTTCATAATGACCATTAAAGAAAAATGAAGTTGACAGTTGGGTCTTCTTTTCGAAATTATTGAAATTGCGATGGAGTATTCGAACAGTCCATGAGTGTCTTTTGGTTGGAAATATTCCGATTTCCTCAGAAAAAAATAAATCTAAGTAGAGTTTATACAGCAGATAACATGAAATATGGAATCAAAATAAACAAAATAAGAAAATGCGTTCATTCCTATAAACGCTTTCATACAATAGAAAAGCTTAAAAGGAGTTAAAAACAAAGAAGGACAACTTCTATTTTCATTTCACTGCAGAGTTCATGAAATTGAGGAGAGCTTATATTAAAAAAATACAATCAGTGACATTCATCGCTTTTTATTATTTGTTGTATAACCTCTCCTTTATTTCAAACAAATTTTTCAGTGAACAAAACCCCAGGAAATTAAATTTATATGAATTCCTTATTGTATAACGTAACTCGATGTTCCATGTATTCATTTAATATTTGTATTTTTAATTAACATTTCACACACAGTTCAGATAACGAAACATTCTTGACGGACATTTGTTCTTGAATATGCATTTGAAATGAGATACTGGCAACAAACAGTCTTGGGAAGTAACTAGTCTGCTATTTCGTGATAAAAATAAGTGCTGTGCAGCAGAGCAGAAACTTTGGTTTTTCTTGAGCCGGAACTGATGGTATTCGAAGCGAAACAGATTTAGAGTAGGAAAACGTCAAACCAAAATAAATGTGTTACTGTCCGACACCAGCTTTCTTTGTCTTCGTGCACGGTCGTAACTGAAGAGGGATGTAACGTTTATTACTCATAACACAAATGAGGAATTTGATGATTATCTCTCAAAAATGTGTATTTAATGGAACAGACTGGATAGAGAGTAATAATTTTCATCAGTGATGGTAATATGACTCAGCTTCCATTATTCAAATCGTTGTATTATAATATTTCACTGACTTTTCACAATTGGAAACAGTACGTACGTTCTGAAATAATTCCCTCGATTTGCTTTTGCAGTTTCAGTTCATACTGAGGAAAGAAAGAAATATTATTAAAACTCATACGGCTTTGGAAATAATTTATTCACTGTATTGTAGTTCCATAAAAGTGAAGAGAATAACCTACTGAAAATTGAGAGACCATTATAATTTCTTTTCGAAGTGCTCGTAGCAGGGCTATGGATATGCAGTTGGTAGGATGATAGCTCTGCATATCGATAGAATATGAAATTATAATACACTTGCCTTTCTTGTTACACTAGGAGATTTCTGCTTGTAGCCCAGATATATATTTTATTGAAATGTATACTCACTTCAGACTGATGAAATAGTTAATCAGATGAACATTGAATATGACAATTTTAACGGTGATCACAGAATCATGTAATGGCAGTCGCTAAAGTCACACTCATTCCTCTTAATGTTGCCATAATTCCACAGGAACTTCAACGTGGCGCCATTTCTTGTAGGATAAAATGAAGAAAACGATATAAATGTGTGCTATAGTCTGAATAATGCTTTTTTCACACATTTGGTCGGCGTTCTTGAGGTCTACCAGATTCGCCACTAAGAACAAAAAAGCAATATGACCCAAAATATTTTAAACGTATAAGAAGTACCTATAACAGAACCTCATGGTTTTGCGTAAGATAATATGGCTGATATGAAGCAATATTCCAAATGTAGCAAGTGGTATTATGAGTAGAATTTCAGATCATCAGAAGATCATTCGAAGATGATTTCGAATATTTTGATTGTTATTCGTCAGACATCAAGCTTATTTTATGCATATACATCAATATTGATCCCCAATGTAACAGCTTATTCCCGATTATTCACGTATGTAATGGTTTGAGGTCCCATTTTATCCCATCCCAGTCAACCAAAAAAGTAACAGTAAGTCGCAGGGAATACCAAATAATATCACATTGAAGATCATCTTGGAAACCTCTCTGTGTTCTACATGGGACTTCGCTTTGTGGATATCAACATCCACATATTGTTATCGTTGCGAAGTCCCCATGTTAGCTTTCTTAATGATTGAGTGGAATATTTAATCGAGAGATTCAGATGAAGTGCACATTGCTATTACTTTGCGACTTATCTCTGTTCATATATTTCGAACATAGAATTGGCGCTTGCGCAGGGCATAGCAACAACACGTGCACACGAATGAAAGTCAAGGAACAAAGGAAAGGTGCAAATAATATATTATGATCTGTGTGGTGCGTATTCAATGGTTGGTTGAATTGTTGGTTGTGTGTGCAGTATCTTGAAATAATTTTTGTCAAGAAGAATATAAGACAGCTCTAGGTGCATGTAAGTATACATTTCCAATGACAGAATGATGCTCATAAATGTGCAATTGGGAACGTGATGCCCATTGAAAAACAATGCTTTTTAACAAGATGGACTCCTCAACCGTTTTGTCGTATCATTATCGGAATTTAGTATCAGAATATTGAATGATATTTTATAATGTCAAACATGTATACACTGTTTTCAATACTCAGAAACATCTTTCTCTACAATAAAAGCTGAATTTAGAATTTTTCAATAATTTGGTTAGAAATATAACATGATACGGTTTCAACATAAGTGTACCTAACGTGTTCAGAACAGTATCAAACTATAAAAAAAACAAAATAATTTCTATTAATATTATTTTCAGTTGACAGTGGCAATCCATTATTTGGATCATCATAGTATAATTATCTGATATATGGTAACATTCAATGTTTTTGTTGTTTCCTTTGATTTTATTTTGTCTGTACAGCATACTATTTTTGTTTTGTGAATAATGCCATTTAGTATTTCATTGTGTTTCGAAAATAATGTTTTTGTTTTTATATTTTGTGATATTACAATGTGACTTGAAGTTTTTATAAAGTATTTTGGGTGAGTCAAGCTGAATGCATTGGACTAATATATATCTGATGATTCTGTTCAGCCATATGCCTGGCTAAAAATGCGTACAGCTTGACTCACCCTGTGTTATATTCAAAATATACAGATCAGTATTTTATAATAGTCGTTTAATTATTTCCCCTTAAGAATGAAAAATAGATTCAATATGAAGAGCAGGCATATGATGTTTTATTGCTGGTTCTGATTATACCTACTGGTGTACCACCCTGTATATAAATCTCATAGACGTAACCTATGCACATTTCATAGGCATTATAAATTGGTTAAAATATAAGGCAGCTGAGGTATATTTAGTCTGCTTTCCAGGTACTAATTCCATGGATGTTGCAAAATTAACATTATTTTAATTAAATTAGAAGACGCTTATAGAGAGCAAATGCAGTGCCACGATGGTAAATACCAAATTACATATGAATATAACTTCAACGGAACACGTAATTTGAAAGCTCATTATCTTTCCAATAAGTGCTAAAATGTGAAGTCGCAATGTTGCTATTCATGGTACCTTCCACACATCCACATTGTGATGTATTAGGTAATTACCAGTGATATACAATGTTGCGGACATTAAGCACTCCCCAGTAAGTACTGGTTGCAGTTTTTTATATCAATATTGTGAAGTCGCATTTCCACGATGTTAACTCTCTACAACTTCCCTGCAACCAAAACTGGTTGACTGGGATATTAACAAAGCTAAAGCGTTATCTAAAGATAATGTTTCTAATTCTGCTTCGTGTGCTAGGCAAACTTATACTTTTTATAGTTTTCATTGTTCAGAGGGTTCAATTAACATCGACCTTTGTTGTTTCGAATGTTTTTTTTTTATTGTCGACACCTATTCTACTCCACTCAATTTTTCATTATCATAAAATATTTTTGAAATGTTCATTCTAGTTGTATCATACGAAAACATTATACCACTCATGAACGAATGATTTCTGAGCAATTCAAATTATTCAGACAGGAACTAAAAGAGACAAGGAACCATCTCGCCGGTAACTTAAACATCTAATCCCTGTACGAAAACCTACAACTTCACTCTCGATCCAGTCTTCTCCATGTCGAGATACACCCCCTCAAGTCATTGTCCAACCGTGAGACATCATCGCTGAAAGATCAAGGTTACACTACATCGCTAACACCGTTCACGGCCGCCAGATGGCACCTGCACACGGGTACTCTACCAGCAATTCGCAGATGCCTCGCCCCGGAGGCGGCACCTGGGCGGACCTTCCGCGCTGTCCCGCCCACAGGCCAACAAACCCTCGACCTGTTCGTCGTCGTCGTCCGGCTTCGGTCGTCCTCGGCATGGATTCTCGAATTCTCATACAGCAGCGAGAGACGTGTAGTAGTTGGCGAGTTTAGTTGAAACGTATACGAGTAAAGTAGAATGCCAGGATAACGACGGTAGAGAGCAGATCGCGACGAAGGCACAGGGTGAATCGGTGGGAGTGCGTGCCAGTGACAAGTTCGGAATGGGGAATCGTCGCGGGTGAGGAATGTGCGAAGGTGGCTGTGAGCGATGAGCAACGGGCTTCTGCCCCCGGTGCCGGATCTGATCCCCATCTCGGCCGTCCGAAAGACTTCTCCGTCGAAGGATTCGGACCCAAGCAGGCACGGGCAGACAGGACGAAATTGTTCGGAGGTTATGGGCGAGCAGCGCCCTCGGCGGCGGTCCGCGAACCATCCGATCGATAGCGCAGGGTCACGTGGTTCGAGCGCCGCCCCACAGGCATCGCTCTCCCGGAAAGCGAGGTCCCGTAAATCAGACAGACGACGCGAACATTGCAAAGCCGCGAGAAGCCGTTCGGACAGTAAACAACCAGCCGACAACTCGTCGACGTTCCCGGCCAATCCGCGGGTCAACCCCATTTTCGTGTGGGTCCGGCAGGAAGACAATCGCATCGTGGACGTGAAATGCGAAGATTACGACAAGCGGAATCGCATTCTCCTCACGAAGACGGCGCAGGGATGGCGGGCCATCCCGCGCACGGAAACCCTCGTGCCCAACCTGAAGGAGGCGGCTGAGGTGGCGGCCAAAAGTGACGACCACCATCCACATCATCACCACCATCATCATCATCATCACCATCATAAAAACAAGAAATCCCGTAAGTCGAAGGTGCGCCGTCGCTCGACCGGCGTCCAGGCCAGTTCCGACTTTGAACAGGAACCGGAAGAGGCATCTGACGAGTTGGCCGAAGAGAAGAAGCGAAACATCGATTCTCCGACGTGGATTACATCTGCCAACGTCAACGTCGAATCTCTGTTGCCGTCCCACACGATACAAGTTAAGAGGTCAACAAGCCCGAGGCAATCTCCTGAACGAGCGTCGAATGTAAACAGTGCCGTGAGCGGTGGCGCGCATACTCCGACTTTAAAGTGCAGTGCCGACAAAATAAGTGACGTCAGCCCGTTGGATAATTTACTCGCCGTAGCTGAATTGGAATTCAACCAGCAAATACAATCGGGTGAATGGAACAAGACGAGCGAATCTTCCCTGGTCGATAACGACGAGGATCTCATCTCCTACGATAAGAATTCTGAGGATGACAAAGAGTTCATGAGGAATTTAGAGCACTTGAACAACCTCATAGAATCGGAGGAGAATAAATTGGAATTGCCGACAGATTTCGAGCCGACCGAGCATAAGACCGAAGAGTGCGATTACACAGAAGACGACGATAATAATTTAGCCATGGACGACATCTTGTCCAGGCTTGAACAATCCCTGAGAAGCCCGGAATGTAACGAAATAATCAACTGCGACTCTAATTTCCGCAGTAAAACATCCTCGTTAGACGATTACGTCGAAGATAATGATAACCACGCGAAATCCGTACCTGAACTAGAACGCTTCTTCGAGGAAGTAGCTGAAAAAGCCGAAGAACCTGAAATTGTCAACGAACCACAAGAAAATAAGCCCGAGCTACTAAACGTGGTGGAATCTTCGACTAACGACGACGAAGAACCCACCGACTTAACCATGGTACAAAAAGTGAATTCTCACAACGAAAGCAATTGTGACGTAATCGAAGAACCCACGGATCTCAGCATTCCCAAAACTTCCGAAAGTCCACGTCCGCCATCGCGAAACTCAGAAGCCATACAGTCTCCACAACCCAGTGGAATACCAGCAGTACCACCATCTCCCGATATAATTCCTCCAAATACCAGACCGACATCGGTTTTCCTGGAATCCTTGCTCAGCAGTGCTTCGAAAAAGATAGCGCTCAATTCTGAGGTCACCATCACTCGACAGAGCGAGCCTTTGGATTTGGGTAAATGCCGGAAGTCAGCGAGTCCGACTGTAACTTGTTCTGAAGAGGTTGACAGCTCTCCTGATTCAGAACCGCCACCAGCAAAAAAACTCAAGTCAGGAAATATCACCCTGAAGAATTTACTCGATCCAGATGTTCAGAAAACGAATTCTGAAAGCAGGACAGTGGAGAAACCTACAGCTATCGAAACCCCTCGACTACTGGAGCTGTTGAAGACCGATGTGGAACCAGATCCGTCGACACAACTCAAGAACCTTTTATCGGATCCGACACTGAATATCCCAGATCCGATTCTGGTACCCAAAGAAAAGTTCAGCCTCATACTGACTCGACCAGGCGTAGAGATTCCGAAACTGTTGAAAGAGCGACCAGAATTGAGGCTACCTGAAGCTTTAGCTCTACCCCACATCATGCAGGATCCAAACATGCTAGTGGTCAACATCCACCACCTGGAATCGATTCTATCGAATAAGAAAAATCACGAGAGCGAATCCAGATTGCGGAACGAGAAAGCGCAGGAGAGAGTGGGCAGGAAATATGAGAGGAAGAACAGCACTGAAGCAGCACTCGAGTCGCCTAGTCAGCACAGGAAGAAAACGAGTGAGAACGTCTCGAAACAGTATACGACTGAAACGCAGACCAAGTCTTTCAACGAGCTTGCCAACGATATTGATGCCGCCACTCAGGCTGCTTTCAATCAAATGGCTTGGTTACCCTACCTAAACCACTTGGAGGCCATGTCCCTAGCGAATAATTCACACTCTTTTCCCATGTATATCAATCAGATGCCTGATTTCTCACAAATGTTCGGTGGCAATAGGATGCCAGTACCTCCGATGGGGTTCCCGATGCCACCGATGAACTACGGGAATCCTTGGGAAATGAGCATGTGGCAGGAAGCTCTTATACAAGCCAACATGTTGAGGAACAAACCAACAGTCGATGGTTTTGGTGGTGAGCGTATGTTCAAGAACATGAACCAACACCAGAAAAAACCAACAATGAACAACAACTATATGAGCTCAAGGACGCATTCTTCGAGTAGACACCAAGGTCATCCTTCTCACTACTCAAGGGCTCCCTACCCGAGTCCTTACATAAATTCATTGCCCAAACACGGCATGGCGCAGCCTCATCTGCTCAGAAACCCATCCGGTCACAACCAACAAAGGTCGAAAGGGATGAACAACTTCCAAAGCGCCAGCCAAGACTTCGCCAACGTATTCTCACGGATGACCGATGCGGAAAAACCTCAGCCGTCTCTGGCTGCTGCTACGAACCATCAGGAGCACTTCGACCACAACCGCAGAGAGTTCAACGGGCAAGCCAGACCCAAGTTGACCTGCAAACCATTTGCAGATTTATCTCACGAGGGATCCAAAGGGAAACACAGGTCGTCCGGGAGCCAACCTATCGATCTTTCTGGGCCCACGACGTCCGAGGCTAAACTCAAGGTCAAGCAACACCTGGTGGATCCGATGAATACGCCGAAGTTGCTGAAGCAGCAGGATGATATTCCTGAGGTGGGGAGTACCACAGCCAGTATTGAGGATATGCAAGACGCGCACAAGCATCTGTGGCATCCACTGTTTGGAAAGTAAGTGGGTTGTAATGAATTGTTTATCTATCCTCAATAATATCATGAAGAGGGTGATTTCTCGAAATATCCTTGATTCCTTGCATTCATAAACAGACACAATCTCGATTGCTCATCAATATTTCTAAAATTCGTGATCTTGAATTCGAGAACTTTATTCAAAAGTAACAATTAAATATCTATATCTTGATATCACTACAGGAGGCTATGCATAACTCATTATATAAGAATAGTCAATTAACCTAATGAGAAAAGACAACTCCTGATGTTGCTCAATTCATTTAAATTCCATAGTTTTCTGAATTAATATAAGAGAGTGAGAATTCATCTCATATACAGTGTCGGGAAAAATCAGAAAAATTTTAATGAAGTTCTATAAAAATAAGATGAAATAAATTAAAATAAATACTCGAAAAAAAAAGGTAGCTCGAACCTAAAACTACAAATAAGTACTCCTATTTGACATATGAAGATAAGTAATATATTATACATAAATGAAAATTTAACATTTGATTTGCTCATTATTCTTTTGGAAATAATGGTATATTTTTCACGAATTTTCGTTGATTTATTAGAAAAAACAACAATTTCTGGTGGCGTATAGTAGGGGACCACGTGTTTTTTATAAGTGCCTGATTCATTTTCATGTGTTATTTCAAGAAAATTATCATTGATCCTTTTTAAAATATGCAGACTTATTCATTTCATTTTATTTCCATTTGCAACGTCAACTTTTATAAGAATTTGTCATCTGACAAACTGAATAACAAACAAGAATGATGGAAAAAGTCTGCAAATATCATACAATTCCGGAAAAAAATATAGGTCAGAATCTATATGAGCGACAAGGAATAAATTATATCATAATGCCAGAAAGACACATTTCTATTCTCGTCCTACCAACTCGTCAAGTGACACGTCACAGCCAATTACAAAGCATGTCGATGGCCTCTCTTCGTTGTTATTCGAGGAGACATTATAATGCTTTCTCAATTATTATCATCTTTTTCGCTCACAACCAAAAACTGTAGATGAATAATTCTCAATAATGTATAATCTGAAAAAGTCAATTTCCAGTGTAACCAGAAATATCGCCATATAAAAAAACCCAATTGATAACCTTTGCACAAACTTTCAAATCAGTTTAATAATCAAATCTTTAAATATCAATGTGCTGTAGCTATTGAATATTTTGATATTATTCTTAATGAAACAGAACAAACTGTCGAAGCTCCATTTTTTCAACTCCAGCTGAAAATAGCTGAAATCGATTTAGACAATATTTTGCTTTGCGGAATCAGATTGAAAATGTTGAAAATGTAAGATTTAATTGCATTCTTCAAATGTCTCTGATGCTGCTTTGCTCTCTTTCATTGGAAAAATTTTGCAAAAATCAAAACCAACTGATGAATTTTGTGTCAGTCAACAGAAGAACTACACGAACGCATGGAATTGGACGACGGTGACGGCGACAGGGGAATAACACAGGCCTCCACCTCCACACCCAAGCTGGAGGTCGTATCAGCACCAAAGCCAGCAAAGTATCAACAATACGGATACCTCTTTCACAGGGTTAGACTTTAATTTCTTCTCAAAGTAATACCACACATTTTAGGGTGTGTAGTTAATGCACACGTCACTGGATTTCTGGTAAGAGTGTTGTCAAATGTCATCGTCACCATGACTTATTGCAACGGTATTTGAGTTGGTCGGATTGAAGTATATCGTCCTTGTTTATAATAGTTTCGAGAGTTGAAATTTTTCAGTTGACTCACGAGTACATCCAGTTTTTATGTTTCATGAAATGTTCAGGTACATTTCCGATTATCAAAATGCAAATATAAAAGATAAGAAGAATTATAAAGTAGGTAGTGAAATCAATACAGTCCTAATAACATTATTTGTACAAATGATAGATTTGTTAAATTCGGGTTTCAAATCCTGAAATGTGATAGAAGTGATAAGTAAAAATTTCTTAACGTTAAGGTTGAAATGATTGTTGTTAAAATTGCTGTAACTACCATAATATACAGGGTTATTCAAATTGGACTAGAAAACCGTGAAAATCACTTAGATGATCAAGGTTAAATTGCGAAACAAAACGAGTCAAATGCATATCTATGCAATTATTAGTGAAGGAATAAGGTGAACTGAGAATCAAGGTGGCTAACTATCGTCTTCATCTTTCATTAATTCATTGAAGGCTGGAATCATGACTTTCTTCAATACTTTCTTTTAGAATTTATGGATTCGACAATGAATTGTAGACATAAATTCAATAAAGAAAGAAATTTTATTATAGCAGATTTTTAAAAGAGGTAGTCACAAAATATGAATCATTGACAAAAATCCATGATTTGGTTGGTGCATTTTATTCTTATCGTCTGGTGTTTCCACTTTCTCAATTTTATTCGATTTCGAATGTTTCGTTTCAACTCTCCTATTAAAAACTACATTTTCGAATTGTTATAAACTGAAAATAACTATGAACGCCAATACATCAAGATTCTATGTGAAGAAACAATAAAATATCGATATTATATTATACCGAAAAAAGTTTAATGTCTCAATTTGTGAAGTCTATGTATTTCTAATGTTTCTCGCCGAAAATAAAACGCAAAAATACAATTCATAATATTAGGTCAAAATACTCCACGAGAAATGTCTATTATTGTTTGCATAATCTTTCACAACAGAAACCCGACAAACTCGAAATATTTGGGTTAGAGTCGATTCAAGGTCGAAAACAGTGAGTTATGTCATGAATAAAGAAAAGCTCGCTCCACCACGACAGTCTAAATTTGGGAGGATATAAAGGACATACATAATACATATAATATCGATCAGACTTTCAATCAATACTCCCTTCTCTCTCTTTCTCTGGCATTCGCTCAGGATGTGGCCGTCCTGACCGTCATCGTAAATTGCTCAGACAACTTGTCCTATATGGACTAGAAGGTAGTGAAATTTTGTAATGTCCGTGCAACCTACCCGGTGGAATCAAAATGTTCTTTGAGTTTTTATTCACGAGAGTATGAGAAAATTGCACTGACCAACACCAAAAAAGTCTCGAACATACTTCGTTATCCTTTATGACAAGATGACTCACTCCATACGTAAACATGAAGAGAAGGTTCTAATGTTCGGTTTATTAGAGAGTAAATATACATTTTAACATTTTGACATTTTATCTATTGGATTATTGAGTTAAGGGAATTTGCATTTCGGTATTTTTCAGGGAATTGGAGTTGTTTTTCAGTGGGTAAAATACTTTATACATAACAAAACGAAATTAATGATGGGCGTTTTTTACTATGATTTCTTGAATTATGCATGATTAGATATTCTTTGATTTTTCCTACTTTCAAACGCTCCAATAATTTTCCGCTAATTTCAAATGACTTAATGAATCCAAAGCTATGATCATATTTGAATTGGAAATTATCGATATAATCTATTGATGAGCAAGCAAAGACCTATTATCCTAAGGAGACAGAACATCTCATTCATAAATCTGGGTTTGTTTTGTTGCAATGATTGACAGAGACGTTAATGTGTATGACAAAGACTACCCATCGGAACTCTTTGTCGCGGCTACAGTTTTGGCAACAATGTGAGTGTTTATGTTCTCTAACACCAAGACTTCGAACATAGGCGTGCCGTCCAATAATTAACAGGGGACTATACATAGACAAAATTTCATTCAAATTTTTTTATAGACATTCCTCTCGCAATTATACAAAATAGAGGGCAATATTGAATCACTCCCAAGTTCAGTTTTTATAAAATTAAGAGTTATTTCAGTATTATAAAAAAATCAAATGAATTTTTATGAAGGTTACTAGGTGACAATGAACAATGGGTGAACAATGATTGAGGTATGAGGTGCAATGACGATACTAGTTGAAGAATTGGATGAATTTTTATTTGATACCTTCTCTCAAAACTTGTTACAAAAAAGTTCAGGTTAAAATATTTGTTAGTGGCAAAACGGTTCTTAATTTACTATTCATTCCTGAATAGGATCATTTTTGTATCAAGAGATCGTGATCTAAATTGGTACCAATGTCCACATATCCAGTGAATTTGCTCCCAGTCCATTCCACCTGTCTTCTTATTGACATTTCATCCATCACTATGTTACAAAAATAGGTGTCGATGAGTTCTTTTGTTTTAAACATAAGGCATTCAGAGCTTCTTTGGTGAATCCTGGGCTACCATCAACAGATCTGTACCATTTACATATTGTCCCTAAATGAGGCAAACTTCGATTAAACGTCCTCCTCACAAAATCATATGCTTTTGGTGAGTAAAACGCCAATGTTAGAGCAAAGGATCTAAACAAGGATCATATTTTTGTTTTGAGGGTCCCTTCAAAAATCTTCTGAAGAAACTTCCAGCAATTCCTGAGGTTGATGCCTAGAAAAAATATTATATTATGATAGTATTATAGCCAGACAAACATTGTGTATAACCAAATGATATAATACTTGTTTTTCATTATAGATAAATTATCTTCACACAAATTTTACAGTGGTTTACTTACTGATATGGTAGGCTCAGATGATTCGGATATGAGACATTTCTCTCTCATATATGCAAACAAACTACTCAAAGATTTTATTCTTAACTTTAGTCTTCTGACAGTAGTCTGCAATTTGTGTAGATTTTTCTTCGATCAATTTCAACATTTCTTCCTTTCCTTCTGAGGCAGTGGCTGTACTCGAAGAAGATGAATGAATTGAATTAAGGTAATTCTGGATATTCAACTTCTTCCACGATTGACAATTCTGGTAATCTGTGAAAGTTGAGAAAAATCACGAATTCATTAAATATAATCTTCAATTTGTTCGAAGGAAATAATATCTGATCTGATCTGAAAAAATTCCTACCCCATTGATGTTCTCCATGGACTATTTTGAACTGATGAATCAGAGCTGTAAAAGAAGGATAGTTTAGAAGTTGTTATTCTCAATTGGTGATGGACATATAATATTACCTATCAGATGTGAACTGAAATGCTGAATGGCATGGTAATGGATTCGTATCTGTCTTCAAGTATTTCACACCTCTTCTATCTGTGATGATATCTTTTGGATGGAAATGTTTCGAACATAAATAAAGGAACTTGGTTGAACGATTATCTTCCTGCCAACCAATGAGAGATACCCAAATCTTTCTCTTCTCCTCATCAAGTGGAAATCTGGGAAAATATAAAGATACAATGAATCATTTTGCAAGAAGTCGTATTGATATATTCTCATATCCACGCCACTGTATGCATCAACAATATACGCATTTATAGGTTAGGGTACTTACCTGTGAAATGAAACATCAGGGCTAGAATCATCACATTTTCCACATGCTTGACACTCACGAACCATATTTTCGCTTTTAATCACCGAAAAACACAATAAAATATTGAGAATAAGCAGAAATTTCCTTAAAATAGCTAGTCACACCCTTCGCAACGTCGCAACAAAAAATATACGGTGGTTACAACCACGCTACATTCTCATTCATAAAACACAAGCATTGTTGTCGGTTGTCAAGTAAGGAATTTCCTTGATACATAAAAATTAAATAGTTCTATGGAATATGTCCATTAAATTACTCGAAAATTTGGTCAATTCAATGAAAGTTTCACAACCAATGTTATAATAGTCAGCATTAACTTAAATCTGTTTATGTTTATCACGAACAAGCTTCATATGAATGTCTCTAATGATAATGAACACCATTTCCTAATCCAGAATTGGCAACATTACATCACAGTAGGTCATAGTAGGAACCTACAGTGGACCAGATTTGGGTAATGTGTGCTCGCGTACAAATGTAAATAGTTCTGTCTCTTTAGGTAATATGTCTATGTGAGCAAGATAGTTGTGAAAGCTTGTCTTTTTCTTTCAATAATACTTCGAAACAGAAAATTATCATCATTCAAATTGTGTGTGAAGTGTTTTTGATTCATGAAATATATACACCAACATTGTATAAATATGGATAACCATAACAGTTAAAAATTTCCACTGGAATTAACAAACTTCATCAGTGGATGAAGGATTTCTGTCATCATTGTTTAGTATTGCCATAATTATTGATGCCTCAATGTTCCCAGCTCTAACAACCAATTAGAAGTTTAGTGGTTAGCTGGATACTTTTGATTTTTCACTAATGGTATTGAAAGATAACCAAATATGTCACTATCTCACTGAACTATCTTCCCCCAATGAATAGACTGTATTATTTAATATAGTCAGTATTGATGAAAATTTACAGAACCAATTGAAATCCTAATTCGGTTACTAATATCATTTATTTAATTGATGCTTTGGGACTCAACGATTTTGAAGAAAGCTTACAAATGATATACGCCACAAAAATATATTCAGATGAATGTAAAAATTCCATTCATTCAAGGCTGCGACTTAATCAAATATTGATTAATTGAAAAACTAATACTAATCTAGTCGTCCATCATAATTTTTTTATATCAAATCAGAAAAGTCATAAAGGGTTCCAATGAATAAACAGAAAGTTGATTTCAAGTTCACCAGCAAAAATCAAGTCCTCCAGTGATGACTATCTTCTTTTCTTGGGGAGTTGCATCGAAAAAAAAGGTATTCCAGCTTTCTTGAACTTGTTGTGTCACCTTCCGATCGTAGTAGACGTAAACCACAGCCTATATATATTTGAGCGTGACAACGTGGACCCTCACCATACCCACAAAGACCTTCGAATCAAGGAGAATTAACAATGTCCGCAGGATGGACGCAGAAGGGTCACGAGTTCAGCGCCACTCGGTGGTTCTAAAATTAACTTTTCTCTTCTCTCTCGCTACGAGTACGGTCGTAATGGATGTAATTTCCTACATTGTTCGACAAAGTCAGTAATGCGTTGTGATAATGAAGAGAAAAAGGTATTACATCTCTGCTACATGGACTGTGAGTCTCAAACTCGCTAGATTCAATTTTATAGCTTAGCAAGTTGATAATGCATTTTAATGATAGAAGAATAGAAGGTTGATCATATCTGCTCTTTGAACCGTAACTTTGAAGCTCGCCAAACTCAATTCTCTTGCAAATGGAGAGCAACTTAAAACCTTTTTCAATTTCATAATGAAACAGGATTCAATAATGGACTTCCATCATATGTCAAAGTTTTTCGTTCCATGTTAAAATTACTTTTTTCCTCGATTTTTTTATTGAAGTTAGACAGTTCTTTCCTCAAATCGCTCGTAAACTGTAGGATTGCTTCTTCAGAAATATACACCTAGTAGATTTATTGATCTGAAAGAGTCATTGTTACTTCCTCCTGACGATTTCTGTTGTCGATAACCTCATAAAAAGTAAAGTGCAATGGCTGTAGGAGTCATTGTGTTCGTTCCAAATGCGAATACAGCGAGTGAGACAAATCCATTTATTGTTGGAAATATTGTGCACAGTGCGATAGTCGGTTTCGATAAATGAAAAAAAAAATGTATAACTTCCGTTGTACCTATAAAAGGTTGGTGACAGAGCGAATTGATTCATGAAGCATGAAAATGAACACCCACATCCAATCTCGATGATTATTAAGGCTTGTACATGGATATTTCCAGCATTTTCTCATTCCATACCATCCTGAATAGTTTCTTCGTGATTACAAAAAATCAAACATATATTCAAGGCAAGCTTTTGGGTGACTCAAAACAACAAGTATCGGATCGATACTTTTCAATATCAGTATTGAACGATAGTTTTTCGAGTAGCAGTCAGGCTACAGAAGCGATGACAGATTTTCCGAAACATAAGTTAATATTTTGCAATTATACCACGATTTGGCTTTAGGTTACTTGTATGAAAATGCGCACATTAGATACAGGATAATATTTTTTTCGAAATCACGATCTCCTAGAAATTTTCATGGTTTTATTTGTTTAAAATTATCTCTCATCGGATCGTATCAGAGAAATATTCAATTTCAGATTTTGATACATTCTCCAGGGACTGAACTTCTCTTACTAGGTGACCATGCCGACAAAGAAAAATAAATCAGCACAACAGAAATGTCGCGATAAACAACATAAAAATCATGTGAACTTTTTCATTAGTAACAGTTTCGAGAATTATGCGAAAGTACAAGTTGGACATTTTGAATACAATAAGTTGTTTCCCCGAATAAAATAGGTCTAGTTATGTTGATTGGGTAAATTAATTTTCCAAAAGTTTTGAAATGGTTCATTGTTTGTTTCTTACGTTTTAGACACTTTAATTTGTATCAACATATAACATGAATGATAAATTACTTTCATTATAAATATAATATTGAAACTAGTAATACAATAACGATTACACGAAAGTAGAATGTTAGATAGTCAATGAAAAAATGTTAATTCTCATGTAAAGAGATGCACCGAGACTTCAGATAATTCTTCTGTAGATTTTTTTGTTTATCCTGTTTTCATGTATCGAAAATTATATATTCGAAATGAACAAGTTCACATACATTTCTGATGTAACCAGAAAGGTCACTACCTTGAAAATTTCAACAAATGATTTCCATTTTGGATAATTTCTATATATAAAAATATTACACATCAGTGCTATAACTACATCTACGCATCGAATCTATTCTCATAGGTAATACTGTGTACAGTAATACTGTGTTTCATGTTTAGTTAATTCATATTTTATGGAGACTTTTCTTATTGCTCAAACAACTATTTTTCTCCTCGCCTGACAATATTGATTTGGGTGACATCAGTACGCAGATACAGTTCCTTATTGATTTGTAATAAATTAATGCTGTCTGCCATGACCCCATTAAATAGAAAAAAGAATTTATGTGGATGGCATACCTTAAAATGAATGGAGAATCATCTTTTTCTAAACGTGCGTAATGTTAATCGATTATAATCGATCTAATCAGATATTTAGCAGCTTACAGTATATCGTCAATGATGATATGAAGATATATTCAGAATGAAGGGGAACGTTGAACAAGTTTAAATTCTGGCAACGGTACCAAAAGCACATATAATCCAGAAGATATTCATCGTGACAATTGAGAATATTGATAAAACAAAAGGAAGGCTCTCAAAACTCAAGGGACAAACTACCTACTGCATGTTCGTACAACTGAACTTCGTGTGAAGTGGTATAACTATATGCATAAAACTTATCTTGAGAGAATAATGATTCGTAAAAAATAATCGGAATGGGTATTGTAAAACTCGTATACAATGGAACCCTGGAGACACGCACGGGTATAAAATGCTAATTTTCAGTATATAATGATACTACCATAGACCTGATAATGATATGCGTGTGTCGATTAGTCGCTTATCGACTTTCAGCCATAAATTATTCCAATGTGGTCTACATTCGGTCGTACATTATTGTCTGTACATGCTGTGTAAAACTCTATATTCCACTTTTTTATTATTTTCGAATGCTGATATGAGGCAGATCAGGAATTCTACAGATTCTCATAATGAAAAACTTTTAAAATACTTGTAAAAAAATGTAATTCGAAGTCAGTTTTTGGAAAAATTCAATTCAAATAAGACAACATAATAATGATTGATATATTCTTGATAAAGAATATTTTCGTTCGACATGAACAGTCTATGTGATCGTTCCCATGAACAAAAACATATGGACCATATCGTAAAATTCTGAACCATATTATGGAAACTACTGAATGCATATTACAAATAAATAGTTTGCATGGAGGCATATCGAGAATCGCTTTCTACAACATTGAAATGTTTGAAATAGTTCCAATTATATTTCCACCACTCGACAGAGTTTTGAATTGTTGGATCTCATGATTCATTTCCTTTTACCACAAGTAATGTGTTGAAAGATAACACTCGGTAAATAATGTATTCTTACAAAGACAAGAAAACAATATCCTCATTTTATGGGTCATTGGAATTTATCAGGACTTGAGTAGTTTTCAATTGTTCTACATTCCAAATCAACCTAAATATGAACACCCATTTTAGGTGACACAATACATTCTTCAGATATACATCATCAGACGAATGGACATATATCAGAAAAACTATATAAACTGAAATAAAAACTCCAATTTGGCCATGCATTTCATTTGCAAATTCATCTTGGCAATAAATAAATGAAAATATTATATTTTATATTATTGATGAATTCATAACAGTACATGATGATGATAATTAACCTATATTAAAGAGTCATCAATTCAGTCAGTGGAAAAAATAATCAAGAAATTGGAATGTCATGACATGGACAAATTTGATATTTTGATATAATATTCACATATACAATTTCAGTATTGTGATTAAAAAAAAAATGCAAAAAATAGCTTTCTGAAAATTGAGAGAACATTACAATTTCTTCTCGAATACTTTGAAGGAGGGCTGTAATTGGCTGTGACGTGATCACGAGTTGTTAGGATGAGAAAAGCGTTGCGTCTTTCTCGATTTTGTTGGATTGTGATATACTTGCTCTCTTTGTTACTCTCGTAGATGTCTGCCTATACCCTAGAAATATTTGTTCTGAAATT
The DNA here is from genome assembly GCA_037013635.1 of Plagiodera versicolora. Taxonomy (NCBI): domain Eukaryota; kingdom Metazoa; phylum Arthropoda; class Insecta; order Coleoptera; family Chrysomelidae; genus Plagiodera; species Plagiodera versicolora. Next base: position 7,436,459 of record CM072990.1, read on the forward strand.
GTACATACGAGAACTGAATTGATTTCAAATAGTGAATGTGCCAACCGAATTTTGCTGAAATTGTCCTAACGAATCAAAATTTTATTGATCTTTCTTGCACTCAAGCTATCGAAAATTGTAAAACTGTCACAACTCTACCTATTTTTTATTTTATTATTCATTTTTTATATTGATAACAAGAGCGGTTTCAAACAGTTTGAAATAGTTTGGAACGTGCATATAATTGTACATGTTCTCAAAAATCTAAACCAGGAATCAACCTACCAATCACGTGTCCTAGGAATGACGTAATCTAATTTGCAAAACTGGGCTGAAAATCGTTATGTGTGAACCAATGTAAATTATAGGGAGAAGAACTTGTTGGTTTGTTAACGATGAAGATACAAACTAAAGAGACCATATAAAGAAATGTAGAATCTGGTTAAGATTCAACAGTCATTATTCATTTGAGATTACATCAGTTACAAGTATTCGTGTATTTACGTTACAGACTTCACACTGTTTGAAATATTATCCTTGAGTTCATCAGTTCAAAAGGGATAGAATATGGTTTATATATCTATTTTTTTATGTTAATCATCAGCAACGAGTAGATGTCATCCTCCCACGTGCGAATAATGAACCATTCAGTTATGCACGCAAAAATAGTGAATCGAGATCATTAGGTCGTTATACTTTGATAAGTAGGACAAATGTAGAATGATTTAGTGAAAATGCACACTCCAATCAACAGAAGTCGGAGGCTGGGTGTTGTTCACATTCACAGTGACCTGGAATCGTAACGAGTTTTTTTGTTATCACAACTTATGGAAAGATGTAGACTTTTCATCCATTAAAACGAGTTTAATGAACAGTTAGCAATTCGAATCTTTATGATGCCAATACCAATGCTGTCTCGAGTTATATTCGAATGTGTATGCGGGTTTGAACATTCTTTCAATTCTACGACCCATAAAATTTGCATGAATCATATTTGAATATAGAAAGTAGTACATGCCCGTAAGAGATGTTGAGAGATTCGTCGCATCGTAAAGTAGTCGATTGTTACTGTTTATCAGAAACTGGTATCTTTGAACTACCTACTGGTATTCAGAAATATTCTTTCCCATCCATATATCTTTGAAATAAATCGAATATAACGTTTTGTTTTCGTCATACAATAATACTCTTTTTATACGTATATGACAATGGTGTGCCCTAAAAACCTATCTTAGGAGAAAATCTTGAGTCAACAATATCATTATGGTCGTTCCTAATAGAAACCATCAGAACAGTGAAGTAAAGATGAAGAATTACTATTACACTTCCAGTTTACCATGATTATCTTCGTTATTTGTAAGAACGCTCTTATCGTATTAAATTAGTCGTTTCTTATGACATTCGTTCACATTCATGCAGCATTTTTCAGTTTTTCTCTTGGATTCACCCACATCTTGACTATTATTTTCAAACCGAGCTATTTTATTCGTATCTATACTAAGCCTAAATGAATAATTCAATATTATCAGTTGCAATTAGTGCAAAATTGATAGAAATATTCGAAATATTTACGTGACTAGCAAGTGCATATAATATGATGGTATGTGTGGTATGATCACATTTGCTGTCGTAGTCATAAATTTTCAACAGAAAAACAGCGCGAGAAAAATAAGGTGAAACTCTAAATAGAATTTGATACATGATACTTATAATAGGAGATGACATTTCAATAATAATATCAGAGATGATATTATTCCCGAAAAACATATATTTAGGTGGATTGATAACATTTCCTTCTTTAGTTTTCGATACGAATCAGCACCCTGTATATATTAAATGTCAAACCCCCACAAAGACGATATACTTTTGTCTGATTTTGAAATTAATTTTTGTAATTGTGGCTAGTAGTTCACGAATGAGAGACTTTCGAATATATATTGAATTCATAGCAATAAAATACCACCAACAGTAGTTCATTAGTGGAAATGTGTTCAATATGGTTGGACACAGGCTGTCGTTTCGCTAAGTAATTTTCTTAATCGTTTGTGGAAAAAGTCCGGGTTATCGACACTTCGCCTATAAATAGCAATTACAACTTACCACAAGTTCAGTGACCATCTGCAAACAAAATTGTTGTATAAAAATGACATTCCACACGCTTATTATTATAAAAAATGTTCCTGAATGTAAAAATGATTAGTGTATCTTGTATTTATGAACACGGTGTATATAAACGAACACATTGCAGTACGATAAATGTCTCACTTGTGGTTATGTTTGATATAGTTATGTAAATGTTCGTTGATTTCAATTTTTGACATTTCTTATTTATTTCCTGTTTTCTCCTGGCTATTTTGAATTGTTTATATCTCACTTCATTACTGTTACAAGATAATATTAGCTGTTATTTTGGTCCTAATCCCCCACTAATTATTAATGTGCAATATTATTTCTATATGTGATTATAAGTTTCTAACTGTTATTAAATGAAGTAAATGTTTTTATGGAAATATATTTTCACACTATATACCCTCCAACTTTTGTATATACTATTAAAAACCATTTATCATAGTCAAATCTGATTCAACTGATATGTTCTCTGTAAATTGCTGTATATCCTGAAATAAGAGTAAGTACATGAATGATAGTTATAAGAAAGTAGCTAAACAATTGTAATCGTCTGAAGAATTTCCACTTTTGATTTTTCACATATTCAAGTATATAAAATGTTATACGCAAAAGGTATTTGGAGTATTTAAACAATTTTGAATTTGATAACTAATTCCTGAATATTACCAACTGATAGCTGAATGAATATACCGTATCAGATGTATGTACAACAGTTGTCATTTCCATTTCCGAAAAAAAAACATGTAAATAACTTTTCTTTCTAGATAGGTGATCTACCAAAATTATGTCACTCTTCTAATTTCTGATTATAATATATTTCTATTATAATACATTTCTTATAATTATTCACTAAGAATTTGATAAATTATTATGATAAATAATCTAATGAAATATTATTAGCATCCAATGGATGTAATCCAGACATATCGAAAACGTTTGAGTTCCAAACATGAACTTTATTTTCAAAAAGTATTTAAAGTGTAGACAATAATGATAACATACGCTAATTCTGATTTTGTAGAAAATATTATGTTTAAAGCTTTGTAAAAGCGATCGATATAATAAGGATAGTTGTTGTATACATATTTATACTTTAATGTTCTACTTGTTTTCAATGTCAACTGAAAGTGAACAATTATTTTGAACCAAAGAAAAGATATTACAGTTTTAGACTGTAGATTATACCGATTCTTAGTATACAATAAAAAACCTAATTACCTACAAGTATATTATTTCAATATCTCCACAATTCCGTATCAACAGATATGTTATAAATCAATATAGGAGAGATATAGAGAAAGGTAAGTTAATTATAAGTTTAAAAAAGTTACATCACTTTACGGTGGTCATAAACACTTGTATCATACCTACTCATGTATAAAATTATAAATAATATACAGAAAGCTTATGAGTAGCAAATACAATAATTCTTGCTCATCATTCGAAACTGGAAATCAAAATGAGAATGAGGAATTTCCACTATATTCTTCCCGTTTTGTCCTTGCCAAACAACCTGGTTATAAAACCACAAAACGATAGGCAAATGACAGTTGTCATACATAAGACAGGTGCATTCCATGCACGATCGTACATACAGGTGGGGGATGGCCCAAACATTGAGGAATTTTTTGTTGTTCTCATGTTTCACCACCTGCAGCGCAGTCCTCTATTGCCACTTTGTCAGCCAATCACAAATCAGATTCGATCAGCTCTTTAAAAGTAGGAAAATTTTTCATTTATTCGAGAGAATTTTGTAAGATATAATATGTCTGTCATTGATTTCATTTACCATTCGAGTCCTAACCGTTTGTTTTAATATATAATTCTTTTGCTATTTTCCTGATTTGTTCTTGTTACATCCAAGTTTTAATCCAACTGCACAGAAATATTTCTGGATTAAGAAAATCTCGAACAAATGCAATAAAACAATATAATATTTCATTGGAATTGTCATAAAGACATTTATTGGTGACACTACCAACGATATTACTTCTGCAGATCTCTGTCCAATTAAGATTTATTACTGATAATGGAAAATATACCTATTGTAAGGGCTAGGTGGGTGGCAAAATCTATATTTGGTGTTAGATATTTGGATAGCATCCATGGATCATCGTTAATTAATCTTACCGTGAACGAATAGAATATTATTGGAATATCATATAGAAAGATTTTCGTTAGATATTTATAGAAAATCAAAAAACATTCTATCTATCTGGATAATTTTCGATTCACTTTCAGTTCCATTCTGTAAATTCGTTCTGATTTGGATGATGGGAAAATTAAATTGCACGTTGAATGGTTCGAAAATAGTAATGAGGTTCTTGACATTTTATTTCATTCCACCTCATTTTCATCATTCACTCTATTTATTCGATTCGATTTCAATGTTATTATATGTCGTTCAGAATTCAGTCTCCCATTTCATCCATAATTTTTTGTTCGATAAATGAAATATCTCATAAATGAAAAGAAGGTAGATATTTTTTTAATTTGAGAATAAAATAATGGCTCGTCGATCAAACATATAATAATAAATGAGATGTATGGAAAAATACACCGAATGTCACATATTTTAAAAATTAAAAACGAACATCCCATTTTAGCGTTTGGAATATAAAATTTATTTTCTGTTATTGAGAATAAAACCAAAGTGTATACAGGAAACAACGATCTGAAAATTGAAGGAAATTCAAGTTTAATCAGCTATATTTCTGATTGGCGAGTCTCATCAAGTCACTGACCAAAATTTGTGACGTCATAAAAACCACCTCAAATACCTCATTGAAATTGTGCTTTGGTATGAGCACAATTTGAATGCTAAAAATATAATAGTTTTACTTGCTGAATTTGTAGTTCACGAGATTCACTTTTTATAAGATGAGTGCGCATGCAGCACTGCACAGACCTGCGAGTCACCGCTTTGTTGAACCAACTATAATGAATAACTTTCCCGTCAATATCAAATAATCGTAAATATTTACCGAGCTGTGTATACGACCATGTCTGACTAAAAAAATAATTCCTACCCGACATCCGATATACGAAATGAAAATACTGTACCCTTTTTTTTTTGGGGGGGGGGTTATTCTACTGACAATGGAGGTGACTTTATACAGCAATCATGTAAAATAAAGAAGGTGGAGTTGCACAAGTTGGAAAAAGATTTTGTAAGAAATTCTATCCAACCTAAAATTATGATCTGTGATTAATGTTTTCGAAGAATTCATGAATATATTGAAGGATTAATGGAGTTCAATGAGTAAGAATCCCTGTTGTTCAAGCCCATTTTCAAAAAATCATAATATCCAAGTCGTTGTCAAAAAATCTTTTCTTATTTTGATTTGGCTCATTTCACATTTTATTTCAACACAGTTGATATCCTAGATATCTAGATATGGTATTGAGTGAGCAGTGGACAAGTTTTGACCACGTTTTGAATCGTACAAAAGGCAATGAGGTTATTTGAGAGCAACTAGAATATTCAACATTTAATATACAGGGTTATGATAAAGTAATGCACAAAATTCATAAAACGTACAACGATCACTTTCGAGAAAAATGCAAAAACACGTCAAACTGTTCTTTTTATTCCGCATCTTTTGACATAAGTTTCAAAAATAACACGTCAAAGTTGTCAAAGTTATGACGTCATCAACAAATTTTTTTAATGGGAAGCTAAAATTTTTATCACATTATGTGATAGAGCTTGTGTTTTTACACACGGGAAAAATAGTTGCAGTAGGGCTCACATAGGAAAAAAACGAGAAAAAGAATAAAAAACGAAATAACATAACCAATTATAAAAAGAGGTCAAACTTACACTCATCTAGTAAGAACATCCGTTCTTATAAATTTTTTCAATTGTTTTACTAAAACAACGGTTTGTCTGTGTCAGTCGTACAATTCGTGTCACCACAGTTTTATTATTATGGATCGTTTAACCGAAAGAGAAAGGATTATTTGTTATTTATTTTATTCCTTTTCTCGTTTTTTTTTTCTTATGTGAGCCCTACTGCAACTATTTTTCCCGTGTGTAAAAACACAAGCTCTATCACATAATGTGATGAAAATCTTAGCTTCCCATTAAAAAAAATTGTTGATGACGTCATAACTTTGACAACTTTGACGTATTATTTTTGTAACTTAGGTCAAAAGATGCGGAATAAAAAGAACAGTTTGACGTGTTTTTGCATTTTTTTCAAAAGTGATCGTTGTACGTTTTATGAATTTTGTGCATTACTTCATCATAACCCTGTATAATTATACATTGATCAATTTAAATTTTTCAACAAACGTTATTTTCGTCTCGATTTCATGTCGTATATTGAGTAAGGTTTCTAAAGCCGGACCTGGCCGCATTCCTCAAAGATTTTACATTGGCGGGAAAGCTCATCATTGGTTGAACAGAGCGATGACTCGCAGGACTGTGCAAGGTTCCCTGCGCACTAGTCCTAAAAAAAATAATTTTTGGACACCAAAATCAAAGCCACCGACAACATCTAACACTACTGTATGTACAGTTATAGGGGGCTTCCAAAGTTTTTTTTAGTTTTCAGTAACATAAAGTGCTCGCTTCGACTGGTATGTCTACTACATATACAGTGAGGTCCCAAAGTCACGGATGAAGTATCTTAAGTCTTAAGTATCTTAGTATCTACGTCCAAAAATCAAAACGCGGTATCACAAGCTACCCCTTTCCATTTAAAAATTTTATAGGGGTAGTCGTAACCCCTAGAGCGTTGAAAGGGCAAGTGAATAATTTCATTCAGAAAGTGTAGTTTAGTATATATAAGTAGGAACGAACATGCGCCCTTCAAATTTGAAGACACGAAACCTCAGAGAGGAAGTAATCTCAGTACACGTAAGCCGTCCTAGATAACGTTCAACATGGCAGAGAACTGGCTTGAGGTGGAAACGTTAAAATATTTCAATACTCCAATTTCTATGCTGTTTTATGTAGTTCTACTTTATTTTCTGTACCGTTTGCAAATTGTCGTTCCTATTTCGTAAAAAAACGTAAAAACTTGAGAAATGCGCATGCCCAGATGTCACCTTAAATATTTACGTTAACCTTCGTGGAACTAGAGAGTTGAAGTGGTTCCACGAACGGTAACGTTAGGATTCATTCTGACATCTGGGCATGCGCATTTCACAAATTGTCACCTTTTCGTATTTTGTGGGTCTACGGATGTACGTAGAATACGGAATCACGCTAAAAAAGGGGACGTACGCTAACCGAAATCTCACGAAATGGGTACGCTAATTTGCGAACGGCACAGAACATATAGTAGAACTATATGTATAAACAACATGGAAAGTAAGATATTTAACATTCCCTGTCTAGGCGAGTTCTGTGCTAACGTGATGAGGTACTTGAACACCACTTTAGGTGTATATCATGAACGTAATTTTTCTTACGTTACAGTGTCACGTACTGTGATTACTTCAACTCTATTACTGTATCCTTAGGGTACTGTGGAATGAGGAGGGCCGAGATTTATGAGACAGACAAAAATAAAAAATTCTGAAACCGAAACGGGCTTAAATCGCATCACAAACTGTAATGCAATCGCACTTTCGAGGTAATAGTGCTAGACTGGCGGAACTAAATGCATTCAATGACTGGCGTGTACGCATTGTGGCCCTTATGTACCTCCACGAAAAAGACTCGCACCACTCCCTTACAGACCTTGAGTGGGAAGAGATATAATCTGACTTTATTTGTTGTGCGTCTCGTTGTCAAGGTCGTACAAGAACTGCTTTGATATTAAATTTTATAGCAGTGGCGTACCACCGAGCCGCGTGATAAATCTTCTGGGGACGGTTTTACGAGCGGTTTCCCGCTGTAATTATTTTTCCTTATCTTCAACCTCCATGCACTCGGGCGGTAACATGTGTTATTTTGTTTGGACTCAGACAGGATAGCAACTTTGCTTGCTCACTTGGTATCACTCTAGATTTCAAACAAGCGAAATGGCACGTATAATACATACTAAAACGCCTAAAGTTTTGTAAAAGTGCAAATGCATCTCAACTGCGCATGACCAGATATACCTCAAATTGTAACAGGGATGGAATCATTAAAAATCATCAATTCTGGTAGAGCGAGTAGTAAATTGGCATTTTTATTCTAAGAAAGACGGAAATCATCAACTTTTTCTTAGAAATTATTGGATGTACTTCGAAATAAAGTAATGTAAGAGATTCCAAACCCAATAAATCATTCACAGTTTGGTTTTATGAGCTCAAAATTTTTCAGGATATACAGGTTGGCGGTGACGAAAACGTACCGAAAGGAATAACTATCAGAAACAGATTTTATCGGGAAACTAGGAAATATTCTCAACATTAACTTCAACAAAATGGTAAGTTCTTGAATGAAATCGATTTACTTTATGTATTTTTTGAGAAATGCACTTGCGACATTTCAAAGGTCCATATCTTTGCAACGAGTAGACGGAATTCCAAAAATAAAAAAGTAATGAATAGGGAATTAAAAGGGCTTCTCAACGAGATAACATTTGACCCCATTCCCGATTGAAAAAAATTAGGGGATTCCAGCCCCGCTCAGGAGGGTAAAATTTGAGCTATACTCTTGCGTCAAAAGTTGTCTCCCTTATGTACAAAGTTGACGAGTTTCAGGTTTTTCACGATAAAATCTCTTCCTTACCTTACGTTTTCGTTTCAAACCCATTCATCTGTGCTTTCTTCATGTAATGATTATTGATTCAAATTCATATAGAGGGTGTCCTGGAAACTCGACGTCAAGCTGGAATCGTGCAATAGATTATAATAGTAAACTATTCTAGTCTATTCATCATTCGGCATCTTATAATAAGAAAAAATATTAAGATTTGTACCAACAGGATTGAAAAAACTGTCTTGATTTCTCTAATGTTCGTATTTTTTTAAATATGCAACTTCTGCCTACTGCCTGATTCCATCTTGATGGACATTCTGTATATCAGGACAAACTTTCCTTGTATATTTGTTTTCAGTGAATTCATCTTTTTTCTGAATAGAAATATTCAATCCCTCCTTCCTGACGAATTCGAATATGACTTTTCAATATATGTTGAATCTCAGTGTAGAAATATCGCAATTATATAACAAAATTTCAAATACCTTCTTACGATAGCATTGAATCAATGTCATGCGTAATATCATATCAATGCAAGATGAGAGTGAAAATTTGTCAATATTTCCAAGATCATTTCGAAAATGTTTCAACACACAAATTATGGAGAGAATGTTGCGTGATGAAGCGGTATACAACTATACCGCTTCATCACGCCAGCTGCAAATTCCCATGGGGTGAGATTTTAGTGAACAATCGAACAATCCGGGATTAGGAAGAACAAAAACCTCTGATCCAAAATCCAAAAACCATAAATAGATTCAAAGGAAGTAACATAATTTCTGTGAAAATATCAATTATGAGCAGAACATTTGAAAACTACTTAAAAAGATGACTATAGTATACGCCCAATTTTCTTGCTTTGTTGCGATTTTTTGACTTCCAATCTTCGAAGAATGATCGGTGTTTCAGTTAACACAATGTCGTTGTTACGTCATAGTGTGTCCTTTATTGATAATATTAATTTTTTTGTCTACATAATTTTCATCCAGTAATAAGAAGTACGAGTTTGAAATGATATTCAATAATTGAGCAGCAATTCATAACATTATTTTTCTCTTCTTCATTTTCTCCAATTTCAAATTAATTTACTTTTCGTTGCCACCCTATACATTTCGGATATACCTATGTATAGAATTATATTAGTAATGGTAACCAAAAAATATTACCATCATCATCATATATGCTGGCTCAACATTTCGTACTTCCTAAATTATTTTTTAGTTAAATTTTCTAATCAACAGGGCAACAAATTCATTATGTTGCACCAAAGTCGCATCGTTACGCCAATGTGATTTAACGTTTGCAGTTGAGTCTGTTTTCAATACATTCATTATGATGACCCCTCCTTTATTCCGGGAACTAAACAAAAAACGAACACCAGATGAAAAAAAAATGAAAAAGGTATCCTAGAAGCATCATAACAAGCACTAATGATAGTATTCCATTATATGATACGCCCAATTTCAGATATTCTCTGATTGAAAGTCACGTTAGTAAAATAAATATCCATTGTATGAAGGTCAGTTTTCCGATGATTCTGCCCCTCGTCCACTGGGAACCCTTGTTAGTTACCTCAATCATAGCAGAAAATCTGTTTTCAGCATTACGTTCCCTTTCAGACCCACTTTCATGCATCCGGCCCCCCCTTATCAGGCTCTGAGTAGAGAGTGTTAACAAGATTAGGGATAAAGGACATCGGTCGGTGGAAACTAATGTGGAGACGAAAATGTTCCGAGAAAACCTCATGCCATCGTTCGTTCTGATCATTACCATTAAATTTGGTAAATATAAAGAAAAATGTATTTTTTCTTTGAAGGAATGCGAAAATGATATGAAATAAAATAAAACAAGTAGCAAGATAAAACAGAATGTGGAATAAAAGTAAAAACAAGGGTTAATTAATACAGAAGACTTAAATAAACTAAGAATTCATCAATCGAATCATATTCACAATGACTTTGTGATCAGTTTTTTTAACAGTTGACAGAATTCATTGAATTGCATTTCCATCCTTATACGAGTATTTTTGAATGCTGTCAGAAAATATCAACTATAACTTATAATAATTGAAAAAAAAAGATGAAAAATAATCGACTCAATTCTTATTCCTCATTTCTCACTCGCATTAAGATGTGCATGTTCAACTTCCTTATTCTGTTTCATCTTATTCTTCATCTCATTTTATTTGCTCTATAAACTCACTTCATGTGTATTAGCCTTAGGAATATGAATAAGTGCGTTATATCCTTGGCATGCCATTAAAATATTTTCCATGCATAAACAAGCCAAATACAGAACAGTCATTCCTGAAATAGATCTGTGAATTGCGTTTCAATTATACATTTTCCTTTTCTTTCAATCTGAAACTTTGCTCATTGATACTGCGATTCCACCAAAAAAATGTGTTCGTACTCTTAAATTAATAGCATTGTATATCAACATTTTCAACATGAATCGCATATCATGGAAAAGCATCCACCAAAATACTATCGCTCCTTCGCCAATTTATGGAATTGCACTAATCTAATGCTAATAAATCTATGACAATAAACATTTATTTGAGAATAGAAGTTGTGACCTGTTCGTTTATCTCCAAAAAACCTATCGAGACGAAATGAAAAATATCTAGGATCGACTAAAAGGTAAAATAGTGATTATTTTATTGCAAAATACGATAAGATACACATTTAATTCGATGAAAGATCTGTTATAATCAAGTTTCATACATTCTATTTCACGAATGTTTCTCTCTTCTTGTGGATAAAATGTATTTTCATAATTTATACATTCTCCAGGAAATAGTTGATGAGTCAGGCATTAAGAAACACCCGGTCTACGTCTACTGCATTCCCATCATTGTACGCTAGAAATGGGCTTATCCTAATTCAATTTGGGATTATTAACTTCCAAGTCGACCCTCAACTGTCTCGCTGTCATTCCCTTTTAGTATAACTTAACACATCCCATTCCATTTCTTACAATTAGTTCGTTATCGAAAGTTCAGTTCGGACGAATCCAACATTATAAAACATGGTAAATTTCAAATCTAAAATTACTATCATCATGACGTGTCATGATCAGATATTGTTGGGAAAAACGCTTGCATACGTCGATTCGTATTCTCAGATGCTCATTTTTTCAAAAAAAAAATTATTATATAGGGGGTGTCATGTGACAGTCGCCGATACCAGCTTTCTTATTCCAAATACAACCCCCTATATATTATTAGTTTTTTGCATTCTTCAGAAAATTCTAGACATAATTCATGTGCAATGTTCCATACGTATCTTCAACTGTTTCAGAAATATTAAGTGTTTTCAGATTACAAAAATCATTTTATCTCACAAATAATGTAAAAACAAAACAAAAACACATTTATTTCTTGGCAACATGCTGATCTGTTGTCTCAGGTATTTTTGTATTTTTTTTTATCTCATGTCAGTAAAAAGAAACGCATCAATGGTTTTTGCTAATTTTCTCAATACTAAGAGCTAAATGGGAAATAAGTATCGAGTGTATTGTAGCGAATTTGTGAAATAAACGTGACACACCCTATACCATTTATTCGTTATCGAATTTATTCCATTTGGCTGTTGTCCCACACTGTATATGATATATCATTTGTGGGGTCTCAGACGGTTTTTAATTAAGGTATAGGGTTTCCGTTTCTGATTCCGTTTTCGGGACATAACTAGCAAAATACCCAAAAATATTTCGTTAGATATCTGAAAAACACGATCTCCCATTTCTACTTCGAGACTCATAGTAGTGACTTTCAGAGAGAATGCAAAGTTTGCGTCAGAGAAATGAATAAGCTGTCAACTCGAGAACATGACGAGAAGAACAGATACATCCATATAAATACGTTAATTATAAACATGGAACCTCTTATGTTCAATTACTGACAATACGGCGATGGTTATTTGCATACTTTTCGTGTGGTTTTGTAACCTTTCACTTCGTAAAATCATCCATTGGACGTACTTTAGAGGATGTTCAATGAACGTCAGTTTATGCCTGCAAAAGCATCCATTATAAGCATTCTCGAATAAATAATTACTGGGTAATCCCAATGGGGTATAAAATTATTCTTTTGAGAAATAAATGGAAACATTTGAATGAAGAATGTCCTTCAGAATGGGGTATATAAAAATTTTCAAGTATATCTTGTTAGAAGAGCAATCATCGAACACGATTAGACGGTAATACAGTTGAAGAAATTCATGTATTGTTCAAGATTATTTTTTGTGATTGTATCGAATGATAATAATTCAATAATTGAAACAAATCATTCACGAAAATATCAATAGAAATATAAAAGTTCAACCTCGAAACAAATTGAATAAATAATTTTGTTGAACAAAAACTATTCCGGTAGACATATTTTCCATCCAATAACACTATAGAGGAAGATTAAGAATATATAATATTTGGATGATATAAATTATACTTTTGATTCTTAAAAGGAATAATATGATTTTGTAACTCGATATTCCCTTTACGTATTAGTAACTACCCAAGAGTTATAAAACAGATTGGTCCTACTAGGAATCCGTGACAGTTTCTATTGTTTTGTAAAGTGAGCAATCCAATTTGAGAATCGATAATTTTTCTGATATATATATATATGAATACAATTAGGCGTTTCTTTCTCAACTGGTCAGAAGGCTTTGTGGATTCGTTGGAAATTATTCTGACGAGCATACACATTTTATTTGTCAGCGTTGCTGGTGAAGCTATTCTGACTGTTTGGTCTGTTGAGTTTATTCGCCCATATAAACGGCAAAACATAGTTTTTTTTTGTTAGTAATCAAAATGAATGTGAGTGAATACAATAATGAAGTTGTCTTCATAGAACTAGAATCCTCCAGTATTCCATTCCATTCCATAAAATATCTGACAAATAATAGATAGCATATGCGCATTGGAACAATCAGAAATATTCACTGAAATATAATAGAATATAGGAGGAACACGTTTTACACTCAGTTATTGTAAGAAATCTTTGATCGTAATTGAATCAAATTATGAAATAGATATCTATAAAGAGAATGAAATTTGACAATTGACATATTCGTTTGTCTCTACAGTGTGGTGCCGAGTGCAACACCAGTGCAACACTTTATGTATGCAAGGCCTTTGATAGGCCGACGTAGATATTTGATTGAAGGCAAATGTAAGGGGGCCGATCAAAGGGCTTCAGAATATTATCTTCAGTCATCATTTGATGAAGGCATACTACTGGATTCTTGTAGATTTGCCGATCGTCGTCATTTACCCTTCATCGACGACAAAAGGCCGACATTTTGCCGACCGAAAATGTTTACTGGGATTGGATCGTCTGAGAATACATATTTGGATATAGGATAATACATACAGGGTTATGATAAAGTAATGCACAAAATTCATAAAACGTACAACGATCACTTTTGAAAAAAATGCAAAAACACGTCAAACTGTTCTTTTTTGTTCCGCATCTTTTGACCTAAGTTACAAAAATAACACGTCAAAGTTGTCAAAGTTATGACGTCATCAACAATTTTTTTTAATGGGAAGCTAAGATTTTTATCACATTATGTGATAGAGCTTGTGTTTTTACACACGGGAAAAATAGTTGCAGTAGAGCTCACATAAGAAAAAAAAAACGAGAAAAGGAATAAAATAAATAATAAATAATCCTTTCTCTTTCGGTTAAACGATCCATAATAATAAAACTGTGGTGACACGAATTGTACGACTGACACTGACAAACCGTTGTTTTAGTAAAACAATTGAAAAAATTTATAAGAACGAATGTTCTTACTAGATGAGTGTAAGTTTGACCTCTTTTTATAATTGGTTATGTTATTTCGTTTTTTATTCTTTTTCTCGTTTTTTTCCTATGTGAGCCCTACTGCAACTATTTTTCCCGTGTGTAAAATCACAAGCTCTATCACATAATGTGATAAAAATCTTAGCTTCCCATTAAAAAAATTTATTGATGACGTCATAACTTTGACAACTTTGACGTGTTATTTTTGTAACTTATGACAAAATATGCGGAATAAAAAGAACAGTTTGATGTGTTTTTGCATTTTTCTCGAAAGTGATCATTGTACGTTTTATGAATTTTGTGCATTACTTTATCATAACCCTGTATAATACATTTTTGCACAATTTCAACTGAACATCTACGGTACGTTCCACAAACAGATATCAGATAAATAACTATCTATTGAAATGTTAACAACATTTCCATAAATTAAACCCTATATGTACGTGTGATGGATGTACAAGGTAATTAGTCGTTCAATATCATGTAGGTACTGTGTGGGGATAAACATAGGTGCATGTTTGTCTGCGAGCTATGCAATAACCCAAATTGCTTCAGCATCTTATTAACCAGTTACGAACTCATTTATACTTCTATTTTTCATTAGTTACATGCAAATAATTCTCATATATTTGTTCCATAATATGAATAAAAATACAACAGTCCTACTTTCATAAAAAAATGTCAGACAATTGTGTCAGTTCATACGTCCAACTTCCTTATGAGCACTTCAAATCGATCAAAGATCTAGATTCTAGAATACCTCAAAAAAATAAGCCCAATGAGTGTCGTCCATATTAGGTTTCTATTACCAAACTACCGCCATCTATAGAAATCTCCGTTGAGCAAACTGTAAGCGCTTGAAAATTACGTGAACGTTTCATCTATGGAAACATAGATGGCGTCACAGAGCAATTCTGTTCAACTAATTCTACGCAGATATCTGTAATATGAACAGCGAATTGAATCATTTCAATCAATAAACACTCGTTGTGGAATATATATTCAGACATTGAGACGTAACCATTCTCGTACATGGTTTGGAATTACGTGCACTAACTGCAACAAAAAACATCGTACCTAGTTCAGTGTTTACTCAAAGTGACATGCATACGAAAAGTTGATAAGGAGAATCAAGTAGTTCTCGGTAAGCCGCTTCTTATCTTATTCATTCCGGTGAAAAAATGGATAGTGCTATAATATGCCAAAATAGTTTTGAAAGTATTAATAGAAACTGTGTCGAGGACGAGATTATGAGCGAAGGGAAGTCGGGCGCTAACGAAGAAAATGCCGAGCTCGATGCACAAATTGCTATAAACAAAAACGATGATGAAATTATGCGAAATAGTTCGGATATTTGCACGCAAGAGGAGGCTGTGGATGTGTTTTTGGCGGGAGAGAACAAAACCGAATTCAACAACGACCTACTTTCTAATACTGAAAACGAAATTGAAGATGGCATTTCTTTCAAATCAGAAAATACCTTTTTGGAAACCAACAATGAAGAAGTTAATGTGAAGAATAAAGTTGAGAACTGTGGCAGCAAAAAAACTACAAGAACCCAAAACAGGAATATACGAAATAATTTTATTTCCAACAGCTTGAAAAAAAGGAGCATAAAATGGTGAGTTTATGAGAGTGCATTTCAATGTTTATTTTGGTGACCTGAACATCACAGGAGGTCATTGGATTACATTTTGATGAATAATTTTATGTCAGTTATTTACAAAGACTATATGGTTATTTATTACTTCATAATGAATGAAACGAATAAATTGAAACAATTTCAGTGAAGTAGTATAATAATTGAAAAGCTGGTATTTTTCAAGTTCTCTTTCAAGTATACATTATATATGACTGATGACTATATAGGTAACTGTTATTACTATAATCCAGTATACTACTATAATACTGGTATTGAGTACATGTTGAATAAGGACGCTTCAATTGGTAATAATAGTAATTTTCCATTTTTAGCTTAATGTATCACATGTTGAGTAGTAAATAAAATATTTGTGCTTCTCAGTGAAGAAACATTATATTTAATTGAAATATATAATTTCAAATGATTTTCTTCCAACCAAATTCCGATAATTGCAGTGAAAATAGCATGTGAAAATCTTAGAAGAACAATTATAGCACATTTTATTTCACGGAGTAACATCCAGAAGAAGATGAATTTCATATGGTACACAAATTAGGAATGAAATAAATAAAATGGGAAGTCAACACGAGTTTAAACGTATGACTAAAATGAAATAAGAATGCACGAATTAATTTACAGATTTATTGACAACTACTTATATACTTATATTGCGATTTTTTCCCTGAATAATGAACAATACAGACAGAAACTTTTCATTTCTGAATTGCATTTATATAATTCATTCTCAAATCCATAAATTCTGTCAGATAATGTTGACTACAAATTTCCATTAATTATCAAATCAATAAAAAAAGAGATTGACTACCCCTTCTCCTCATTCTTAACCAAATGAGAAATATGAAATCCGCTAAAATAAGAGACATCTTCTTTCAATGATTCATCCAACTCATATTTATGGTTTGTGGTTGATATTTTCGGGTAAAATTTACAAATTCAGAAACGATATAAGAACTTAAAATATCGCGTTATTTTACAATAGTGAGTGTTTTTATTCGTGCATTCTCATTTTATTTGGGTCGTCTGTGTTTCTACTCCATTCATCTTATTTTATTTCATTTCCTATACCGGGTGTTTCACAGTAGATGGAACATTAGACGTATCTGGAGAACAGAAAGAGAGATCATTTCGAAAATTTGTGAGCGTGGATAATCGAACTTGCTCTATCCGTCTAAAATATTTTCATCAATACAATGTTGCCGCTTGTATAAGAAAGTAGTAGCTACTTCGTTATTTCAAATGGAACACCTCGTATATTATATCACTTTTGGAATCCTCATGAGATTCTTCACTACTTTCCCACATAATTCCCTATACCTATCTGTGACTATTTCCGAGATAAAAATTATTCTGTCAAATTTTGGTGCAAAACCTGACCATTGAAAAATATCAATTTTTTTCCAATGCAAATTCACAAAATATTGCAATTTGGGTTATAGCTGCATAAGACCATCAAGTCGAATAACTGGATCTCAGTTTCAGCATACATGGAAGCTCAGAAGTGAGTGTCATCCGGGCACTCATGAAAATTACTAAATCTCCGTTTTTTCAAATGGAACATCCTATATATTATGACTTATTCGAAAAGCTATAACATTTTCCATTTTAATTGAGTATACTTTCCCTATACCTATCTCGTACAGTTTGTTAGTTATGATCACTTATGTTATGAATTCGTCTTCAATAAAACAAATATTGGATAGTGCTTTAGATAGTAGGCTATGAACTTCATTCTGACAGAGAACTAACATGTTATTCTTTCATTGTTATCCTGTATTCAAGATGCATGGATGTAAAAAAACTATGGCATTTATGGTCAATGTAACAAGAATGAATCCGAGGAAATTCATTAGATTGAAGAGAAATTTTGAAACGTTTTTGAAATCTTTCTAGATTCATTTTCTAGTCATTTTCATGAGTGCCCGGATGACACTCACTTCTGAGCCTTCCTGTATGCTGAAACTGAGATCCAGTTCATCGACAGAATACTTGATGGTCTTTGCAGCTATAACCCAAATTGCAATATTTTGTAAATTTGCATTGGGAAAAAATTGATATTTTCCAATGGTCAGGTTTTGCACAAAAATTTGACAGAATAATTTTTATTTCGGAAATCGTCACAGATAGGTATAGGGAATTATGTGGGAGGAATTTCATGAGGATTCCAAAAATGATATAATATACGAGGTGTTCCATTTGAAAAAACGAAGTAGCTACTACTTTCTTATACAAGCGGCAACACTGTATTGATGAAAATATTTTAGACGGATAGAGTAGGTTTGATTATCCACGCTCACAAATTTTCGAAATGATCTGTCTTTCTGTTCTCCAGATACGTCTAATGTTCCATCCACTGTGAAACACCCTGTATTGTTTTATGTGCTGTAAAACCTCTCCATTTATTATGTTATTTCTTTCCGTATTCTATTTTGTTTGATGTATTAACGAATTATCATCGAATCAAATCTTATTCTAGTCTCATTTTCGAAAATACAATTCAAATCTCGAAATAACATACCGGAAAATGAAATAGCTAACTAAGATTTCCTCTTGAAACGTGTAAATTCACTCTTCTACTGAAATACTTATATTTCAAATATGCTTCAAGAATAATTTTCTACTTATGAAACACCAAAAAACGTGAAAAATCTGATTTCAATTCATTTCAACCAGAATCCACAAAGGAATAGGAACTGCATTTCCATTCTATTCAACACACGGAAAATGAAATAGCTAACTAAGATTTTCTCTTGAAACGTGTAAATTCATTCTTCAACTGAAATACTTATATTTCAAATATGCTTCAAGAATAATTTTCTACTTATGAAACACCAAAAAACGTGAAAAATCTGATTTCAATCCATTTCAACCAGAATCCACAAAGGAATAGAAACTGCATTTTCATTCTATTCAACACTGTACATCATATAGCATACCCTGCCTACGTCACAGCGGTACACTAACCGAGGGTAAGGATTGTGAGGGGGTTGATGAGTAGAAGGGCATCACCCCACTTTCTTCCAACCCCGTAGGATCAACTTCTATAGTAACCGTACCTAAGGGTCAAATTTATCGGAAAGCCCGTCTTGCCCAACGCTGTTTCCATTACACGTTATTGTTAGTTGTGAAGTGATCAGTATGTTGTGTGTGTGACACGTTTAGTTTCATCTAGATCCTGGACTGAAGGATTTCTAAAACAACCAGGAATCGACGTTAATGCAGGTAAGAAATCAGAGACGCCATTGTTTTACTCGAGACAATCGACAATCACATGCAAAACAAAATAAATCTCTGAATGTGTCACCAGTATTTGCGAATGAAATGTTATCTGGTGTTATCAATCAAAAAACTAATAGAATTTTATTCGCATAGATCATGAAACAGACAGAGATACAGTGTGAGCAACTAAACTATGAATTTCATTTTCCTCACGGTATTATTTCACAACTTTTAAGTCGAGCGCCTTTTTGAGCATTCGTGGCCATTACCCAAAAGTTTGGCATCAGGTCAAGGTCAGTTTAGTTCAAGTTGTCAACAAAAATTATATTCTACAACTTTGTTAGTTAAAAATGACAGGGATATAATTTTGCATTCTTGTTTATCTCGAGTACATTGTTCCAGAGAAGTAAATATGTGATAACCAAAAACTAATTATGCATTATTCTAATTGATAATTAATGAATGGTAACTGAAAATCAGAACGGCACTGTGGTAAAATCAATGCAACGCCAAAGTATTAGTGACCTTGAAAAGTGTTGTTCACCAAAGAGATACAAAGTTCAAAAAGTTACAAACAAGATTAGATAGCCAGGTAGGTAAGTAGGTAGAATGGAAGTGATGAATTTTCTCCCTCCTTACGGTTAGTAAATTTCCTGCGTATAACAATGATAATTTAAAAACGAAATTGATTGATACTATGAATGGTGACATAATTTTACTCCATCTGTTATAATTAGGGATAATGCATGTAATTGTGGAAACAAAAGAAAATATTGAATTTGGGATGCAATTTCCAACCGATATGTTTTTTTTGGAATCATAGAATCAAGAAAATTACGTGATCTCTTTGGTTCTCCAGTTGGCAACCCCAAAAAGTTTCCAACATGGTCTTTTGAAGCTTTTTGTCTCTTCAAAACTGAAAAAAATAAACATCGATAATATTCGTGTCGATAGATATCAAAAGATTCAAGTCTCGTTTAAACTTTTTTTCGGGTATTGCTTTTTTTCTAGTTGAAAGTTTCAGCAATAAATTCTCAGTACACAAAGATATGGACTTGGTCAATATTTTGTGTGAAGGCATTACTTTCATTGAATTATCAATACAGGGTGTAACTAAATAAGTGTAAAACATTTGAGGGGGTGATTCCTCATCGAAAAAAAGATAGGATCTTACATATAAAGAAACTTCATTGGAGCATCCCATGTTAAGAGACAGCCCCTTGAGGGGGTACATAAAATGTATTTAACATTTTTTTTCACAAGCACTAAAAAAGTTACAGTATTAAAATTAACCTGACATTTTCTACTACCAAAAAGACACTAATTTATTTGGTTTACCTCATGGTTGTAAGGGGTGGAAAACGCAACCTCTCAAATTTATTCACAATATAACTTTTTCTCTCATTATTTGTTTACTATTTAAAAATTTATTTCGGATAGTATATTTCCTTCTGAACAAAAAATGTTCCTTGAATTTTTTGCCCAAAATAAACCAGTTCGCATCAAAAAAATATTTTACTACCTGCATTAAATGATTGAAGGGGAATAAACAAATCTAATTTATTGATAACAAAACATACAACATGTAGAAATCATAGTAAATTTTCAATATTTCTACCCTCAGACATTACGCATGCGTCCAGACGTCATCGCATTGAGCCACGTATTCGCTCAAATAAAGGGGCTGTATTTCAACATGAGATGCTCCAATGAAGTTTCTATATATGAAAGATCCTATATTTTTTTCGATCAGGAATCACTACCTCGAATGTTTTACACTTATTTAGTTACACCCTGTGTTTTCAATAAAAACACATGGTGCAGTTTTACCAGCACGTGGAATAGAGCATCTGTGGCGCTTCAAAAAATGGGCGGCAAAACAATTTTGAACATTTCTTTTTTTGTTCACTTGAAGTTGAGTTGAATATCTATCGACGTATCTTTTATGAAAGTATACATATACTGCCTCAATTGTGCATCACTTTTCAAAACTCTCCAAGAAAATAAAAAACACTGCCGTTTGGAAAATATCTCCTAAATTCTATTCAACGCTTGCACACCTAACCAATTTCAATTTCTCTAGCAGATAGCACCTTCTGTAACATGCCCCATTGTTCCGTCAGTTCCTGCCCGAATTACTATGGAAAAACACGAGGTACTCCTGGTGGCATCATCTACCATATGCTTCCAGCATCTCCAGAGATGATCGAGAAATGGGCTCGAGCTTGTGGCAAAATCAACAAAATGCTACCACCACATGCTCGCGTTTGCAGTGATCATTTCTCCGCGAAATGCTACCGGAGAGACATGGAACATGAGCTGTTGGGACTGCCATTGAGACGCAAGCTCAAAGCTGATGCTGTTCCCGATCAGAATTTGAATGGGAAGACTGAGAGGTCGAATGAGAATGAGCCTGTGGTGGATATGAATCTCTCATATGGGGAGCAGATTATGAATAAGCTGAGTGATGACAGGCCACGGATCAAATCAGCTAGAGCTGATGAAAATACTGTGCTCGTCGTGGGTAAACCTACCAAAAAAAGTTTATTGAGAGCTATTAATGCGACTGTTGATGAATCTGTTGAAGCTACCATGTCAGGCGAACGAAACAATAACAACAATTCGAGTTTCAATAACCTTCTTGCATTCAACACTGCCTCTTCGGCCAAAGGCAATAAAAAAGCGAGTGCTGGTGAGGCCGTTCTGAAAAACAAAAATAAGTTTGACAAGAGGCCTATGAGGTCCAGTATAAGAATAGCGAAGAAAAAATCGATAGAATCCCTGAGTGATTCATTCACAAGTAAAATAAATGGTAAAAATGAAAAATGCTGTAAGAAAGAGCGATTCACAGACAAGTTGAGATTCATGGCGAAGCTGCAGCTGAAGTACGAGCTGAACACGTATTTCAGTAACGGAGCTGGTAGCTTTTCCGATGGTGCCTCCATCGGTAGTAGTTTATCTAATGACAGGTAAGTGGATTTATCAAATGGCGAAAAATGGCATAATTTTTGTTATTAGCAATTATTTCCAGTTAGTTCAAGAATAATGAAAATAAGCGAATATATAGAAACATGCTGAAGAGTCAGTTTTTGTAACGAACATTAATATTATTAAAATGCATCGATAATAAAAAGTGAATCACTTTTATAGCTCTTCTATGTCATAGTATCATCTACCGATCCCTATTCTGAATCAGAGATCGTCACAAATACAAATAGTTGAATTTCTTGTATCCACAAGCACTTGCATGTTGAACATTTGCATTAGAGGAAATCTCATATATATATATAAACCTTTTCTCAAGTTCTAGTGCAGCTTGGAATTTTCTACCATCATTGAAACGAGTACAAGAACTATGTTTTGATAACACTATTTGAAAAATGAGTTCAAACGATATTTTTTATTCAATGATTCAATTCTAAAATAAACATGTTGACATCAACTTCCGGATCAACCGGTAAAGCTTCACTATTCAATATCGATTGTTAGTGTTAACTTACATGGTGATTCAGGTTTTGAAGACCAAACACAAATGTTTCTTTTAATCAAAAAAGTTCATTTACCTAAATAAACTTGGATCTGATCTCGATAGTGGTGCCAAAGCGAGTAAAAGTTCAGACTTCTTTATCCTTCTGAAACTTCACGCCACTGATACTTTCTGGTTACCAAATCAACCATTTTTGTGAAGTATCAGCAAATTCGCTGTGAAACTTTTTATTTTTGTCTACGATTCGCTTGAATTTTATTGTTGGACGAAATTTCAAATTGATAGCTTCGCCGAATTGAAAGCTGAGCGAATTGTTCCAATTAATAAAAATAATAATTGCCTTATTGCTCCGCTACTGATCGGGATCAGAACCATGTTTATATAAACTTTAATTGAAATGATGAGATATTATGAATGATCACCTATTTCAGTTTGTGTAGAATCGACCCGTATAGTATCCCACATTTTCAAAATGTTATTCGAAGAATGGAAAATTAACAGGTTATGAGTTGAATCATTTTTGGAATTCTTTAGGAAACAAACGTATCAAAATATATTCGAAATTTCTGAACGGCATATCATTGGTCATGTTGATGTCTAAATGTGCTCCAATTCAACTTATAATCCCAAGATCCCAATAATGACCTAGGAATTTGAAACAACTGGTATAGTAATTTTAATATTTTTTCTAAATGCGATTGTGAGTTTGATGGAATTCAACATCATATTGTTGAATACTCAATAATATAACCACATAAAAATCAATCTGTATATACTTTTGTCATATTGCCAACACAATATCCAAAATATTCCATCCAAAGAATAAGTTCATATATCCAGTACAATTATTTGAACAACGTAACATTGTTCGCAACGACTTGAGCATTTACAATTAACAAATGAAAACATTCAATGCAGTTCTTGCTAACACCAACAAATAATAAACAATCTTGAGCCGCGTCAATTCGAGCTTATCGTCCATTTCCAAGGCCCTCTACAGGGCAAAATTTCCAATGGAAACCTTGAACCCAAACAGAACAGTCGACGAACGAAGTGGCACGAGGCCAACTCAGACACAAAACCGCATAATTTTGTTTGGTAAAGTAACTTCGACCTTTATTTGACATCTGTTTGTTTCAAAGTTCAACTCGACCACAGGTCAGGAGCGCATTACGGAGGAATTTCTATAATAATAATTGGCAACAAAGACCCTCCGGTATATTATTAGGAAATTTAGTTTACGTTTGCCAGGGGAATATCGAAAGTTTTATAAAACAAATGCATAACAACATCGATGAATTTTCACATTATCGTTGATGTCATTTGATAAAGTGGGTTACGTTACACAAACTATTACGTATGGTTGATAGGATTTTAGGTCACTAGATCGTAAAAACTATTCAAATAGTTCATTGCGATTGAAATTACCTGTGAATATTGGCAAAGGTATTATAATGATATTTTAATCGCGGAGATACCTGCCTATATCAATTGATAGATAATATAATCTAAAAAAGGAGTTGAGACAGCTTTCAAAAATTTTCACTGGGTCTTCGATCATCCCTGATGTCAACGAAGATTGCCCATAATTCAGATATCCTCACAAAAAATTAATATTATATTAATATTCATTATATTTTGATTATTTAATATATACATAGGACTAATTGAATGAAATATCGAACTATCGTTGCTAAATGATTCTAGCGAATTAGATTTTCAATGACAAACTAGATATTATTATACAGGGTGGCCCATTAGAATAACTAATTCGAGCCCTAGTTTGACAACGTCGCATTTTATGGAGAAAACTCGTGTTCTGTATGCCCAAAGAGAATTGATTTCGAACATATAATTTCATGCGCCATTTTCAAATAATTGTTCCATGGTAAATCTTGCTGTGATGCCGCACCAAAATACCACAACTTATTTTCGGAATGAAAAAGTTGAAAAATACAATATAAATGATATTTTTTCCACAAATTATCATGAAATGATATAGTTATCACTTATCGATACGATTTTGGATATTTAAGATATATCAAAGGAATAAGAAGTAATCCACAAGTAAACTTGACAACATTACACATAGCAAAAGATATATGGAAACAAACAAAGATAGACATAAGGTGTAGCACGTCATACGCTCATAGCACCGCCGACTTATTTCTGACGTTTTTAAATTTTGAATGAAAATGCTGATTTCAAAACGCTGTAGAATCTATTTGCTTTGATCGAACTGGCCAGACTAGCGCGATTAGAGAGGTTTATTGGACCAGAACCGGCAACTGGAATTTGCAACACAGTCATCAGGACTGCGGCAAAGCGCAGGGAGGCATGGAGAATTTCCCCTGGGTGCAGAATAGCCAAGATCTTCATTAGATCAGATCAAATGAAGAAATGGGAAGAACAACTACTCACGCTGAGTAGGAAAAACGCAAAAGTGATCATCGGTATTCTGACCGATCACGGTATTCTGCGGAAGCACAGATACAGAATGGGATTGGAAGAAAACCCATTATGTAGATTCTGTGAACTAGAAGATGAAACCTCACTGCATATCATCTTCCAATGCCCTGCAATAATGGAGAAGAGGCCCCTTCACCTAGGCGACCCAGATCCACAGGGATTCCAATGCGAGGAAGGCACTATCAGGAATATCCTAACCTTTTGGGGGGAGATCTTCGATTAGAGCCACCAGCTATCTGAGGGACGTCAAGGGATTACCCATACGTCTGGAGGCGCTACGTGCCCCAACTCCACAGTCGACACTAGGTCGACAATAATAATAATTTGCTTTGATTCTGACCCTTAATATTGGATATATCATTATTCATCGATTTAGAGAGGTTTGGAAGGATTTCATCACTTAGTGGTTTTCCCCATTCAACGCTGAATTCGATGGTGAAATGAGTAAAAGTAAACTCATTAATGCTAAACACTCTGTATATCGAAAAATATTTTGATATTGAATATATGCGCAATGTCTTCTGTATAATGTTGATATATAATCGTGAATAAATTCAATCGAATCCTGGTATTTATACTCTTCAAGGTAGTAGTTGAACTCAATAGTAGAATACAAACCTGAATATAAAGTTCAAGGACTCACCCGGTCCTATTTGAATCCAAAACACATTTTCTCATTTTTTTAATGACTTATAAATAGATATCTGTTTACCGATCCATTTCCAATAGCAATTCCAAAGTTTTTATAATACGCAGTCGAACTGATGGCATTATTACGTCATAAATTCGACATAACTGACCTTAAACTCCTACCTATCACTTCCGGTGACCCAACGTTGCCCAAGTTCATAAATATCGACATTAGGAACGTTGGAAATGTTTGAATCATCCCCAATTCGAAGGCATTTCGGTCCATGCCGCCTAAACCGTACACAAATCGATGAGTAATGCGCAAACACTGATGCCAGCGTTAGATACTTAAGGGCATTACAGCCATATGGAGTAGATTTATTGAAGATTTGATGAGCTTTCTTTGTCGATCAATAAAAATAATAAATGATTCAGTAAATGAGTTTTGCTAAAAATGCTGCTAACATCGAGCTTTTGTCATGTCATTCACTGATACCGCAATTATTATGGGGATTTAAACGCAGCAAACCTAAAAGAGAATTGTATCAATAATTCCGCATCTGAATCTGAATGAATAACATAAAATAATACTAAACAGGTGTAAAAAGATCTAGGAATCATTTGGGTCTTCTTGACCAACCCAACCAGTTGATAGCCTCAAGAAACCTTATTTGTTATATAAGGAGAATAAGCTTAAATAAGAACAGAGGATTTCAACTCTCATTACCTCCTTTCATCAACTCATGCTTTCTATTACAAAATAAATCACAAAACCATGACCTCAGTAGTGCAATTTGCTGTTAAAGTGAGTATATACAGCAAATAAAGAATGAGATGAATAAATTAATGAAGTTCAGAATTCCCATATTTATGCCAGCGTGAGGAACAAAAATTGAGAACGAAAGTGGAATTCAATGGAAAAACAATTCCTGTTATTTTATTCCCATAATCATTCTGTGATCTAATTCTGTGATCTGATATGCACAATCTCATATTGATTCAAAGTTATTTCACATTTTATTTTATTTGCTCAATTTGTAACCTCGATTTTACTGCTTTCAATTACGCGTAAATAAAATTACCACGAAGTCGGGAGGCTGTGTGATCCGTAGACGCGATTCGCCTGTTGCAATGGCGACTCCCGCACCGTCCACCCCATCTTCTTATCGATTCGGCAACACCGGCCGGTGGAAGCCTGTGCCGATGACGTCAGCGGTGCTCACCGCTTGGTGGGGTGCGGCAGATAGACCACCGCTGTTGGCGCTGTTGCATCGGAACACTGTAGAGATAGAGCTGTCGCCGTCTGCGTTTTCCAATGGCAGTTGCTGGTTGAGAAAACGACACTTTTAGTTTCGGTAACGCCGGGTATTTGCTGTTGCCTGTCGGGCATGTGTAAAGTGATCTCTTTTCGGTGCTTGAAGTTGCGTCTCGTAGCGTCGTACTCGGTGTTCTACAGGGGGCGTATTTACTAGAAATGATTAATTCGAGGTACGAAAATTACTGTTCGCTATGAATCATTTTATAAATGAAGAGGCGTTGGAACGATAGTTAAGGTATGTGTGAAAAAACGTGAATTTCGCCACTGTCTTCCCTATGTATTATTCCCACACGTGACTTTTCAATTCGATTCAAAGTAGTTTCTTCACAACCATATATGTCCTAATGAAAGTGATATTGGCATCAAGGTTTATAACTTGTTGTTCAAGGTTGATGTAGGTAGCACGTAAGAATACAGGATATTTAATTCGTTATCATTTGAAGTTTGGTTCGGTCAATGAAAAATACTTTTGCTTTGAAACTGGTTCCAGTAATTTACATTTTAATGCAGTAATGCCTTAGCGATATTTGAAACAAGTTTTTGCATTTTCTTAGCTTTAAAATCATTTATACTTGTTGACGCATTGAAACAATTCGATTCAACCTTCAGTTAAGGCTGTAGACTTTGATGTACCTAATGCTTCTCACATTGTATAAAGCTTCATTTGATAAAATAATGAGTTCCGCTCTCGGTGTTCCGATTCTTCTGAGAATTACTGTAAATATTACCCAAGGGATCTTATTGGTGTTGAAAATGCATCTACCACGTTCATAGCCACGTGTTTGGTGAACGTTGGTGATACACATAAGATATTGAATTTTCGGCGACATACCGCATAATCAAATACACATTGAGGACGAATGTGACATGCATGGTATTCAAAGAAACCAAAAATGATTCCTTTTCATTTTTGAATTCATAGAAGGAGATTTAATGGAACTGCGAAATTGCTCAATATTGAAACATTTTTATTGATTGTGGTTGTGTTTGAATGAATCAAAAAGATACCAGATACAAAGCCATTCGAAGCACTTTTACTGTTGAAGTAAGTTCAAATTTGAATTCGAAATATCGACTTATTACTACATATCAATGGTTTGAAACCAATTTTCTCTGCACTGAGAAGGTTAACTTCGGCTACAAAGACATGATATCAAGTAACCTCAAGCATAGAAATTGGCACCTATTGACAATGATTGACTAACATAAAGCTGTACTTGCTACCTTCACTAATGTTGATCTGTTACATAACCTCCTGAATAATTATTCTTCTTTGTTAAAGACATCCAAGCCTCAAAATCCACCGAGGATAATATTCAGGTCTTCAATGTCATTTAACTTTCCGACAGCTTTTCAGTCCTGCTTTAACAATTTGAGAATTTTCAATGTACATATTAGAACTTCCACATTAATTTTGTGAATGCTTGAAATTTTTTATTAGCATATTTGAAGTAAGTTTATATCATAATAATAAATTAAGTTGTATCATGATATCAATGCAAGGGTACTTAACAGCTTAGGTAGTTTCAACAGATATTCCTGTAGCTCTTATCAAACTGAAAATATCCATAAACAAGGTTATTAGATGACCTAGTAAGCTTATCTTTTGAATACCAACGAAGCCAACTTCAATTGGTTGGTAAACAAAGTATTTAGTTATTTCACAATAAATATTACTCACACACTTATGAAGCTATTTTAATGTGTATAAACTTTGATGCCAATCCCTTTATAATATTTTGGGGTGTTTAAAGGTTAGAAAAGAATCTCGAGTCTCTGAATGATACCTCAGTAATTTCAATATCTTTTCAGCAGTTCAGCTCGTAGTAATGATTTTAACAATTGATCTGTAAGTTTATCTTGCCAGGCCAATGAAGTTCTTCAAATGCGATTTAGAAAGGACACTTAGAAATTCAAAATAATAAGAATAGGGAAGACTGATTCATTTCGTGGCCAAATTAACATTGAGTATGATCATTGCTTTTCAGAACAACGGCGTTATTCTTTCGATAAAAATCGTTTTTCTACTCGAAAAAAAAAACGAACAATCGTTCTCAATACAGAAGATGCCTCAATGTGCTGTGGTGAGCTGCACAAGCACCCACAGAAAAACCAAAGGCGGTTCTATACGTTATCACCGTTTCCCAGGGGATTCGAAAACCCGATCGAGTTGGCTTAAAGCCTGCGGAAAGCCTCTCAACAATTGTTCGACCGCTCGAATTTGTTCGCGTCACTTTACAGACGAGAGTTACGAACGCGACATTCAAAACGAACTTCTCGGGTTGCCCGCCAGAGGGCGGTTGCGAAAAGGGGCTCTTCCCGTGAAGAATCTACCCAACGACTTCCTGAAGGAAGAGGAAGTGCAGGAAAGCGCCATTGCGGTTCTGCTGGCTGTAGGGCTCGTTCCTACTACTCAATCGAGTGTTAAGCTTGCCGGAGGACTTCCGAGAGAGTAAGTAGATTTCAGGGAGGGTCTTAATTCTAAAAAAAGTTGAGAAGAAATTCCAAAGGTACATGTTTCACTATTGAGCTATACCAAAATAACCTTTAAATTGAAATCAAGAGCATGAATTATGGAAAACGGTTCGTCATTTATGAAGGTTGTACAATCGCTGACAGCACTAACAACAATTTACTCTCAACATTTTGTAGTAGGCGATCCCGGTTGGGGAAAGTACAGCTCCTCTCATAAAAACATATCCGACATCATTGCAACAGCCGGATTATCCATTCCATTATCTTATCTGCCAAGCCCTTTCCAGTATTCACCGTGTACCGAGTGAGTCATCCCAATCGAGCATCGTCCTCACAATTTCATTTCCCCCTGACTACATAAATCGTCTCCACCCCTTTCAGCTGGGAGTTAGGCGATTTTAAATCGAACGAATGTTTGAATCACGTTCACTTTCCTGCTAGACGCGAGAGTTGTGACCCAGACGTTACGATGAGCGAGCTGGAATCTTCCATCTCTTTCTGTTCAATGCATTTCGATAAAAGCGATATCGTCCAGTGACGTACCTACTTTTCCTTTGGATTCAAGATAGAGCATCTGTCACAGCCAATCACAGCAATCAAATGTGAAACGGTTTGGTGGTGAAACAACTAAAATAATAGAATGGGAATGTTTGAAGTGATTTTACCTCCAGACCTTAAAGACACGCCCATTTTGTGTCACCCTTCAAGCAGTGAACGGATACAAATTTAATCATTTTTGACAAATTAAGGAAATTTATAATCGACCGTCTATTTATTTTCTATTGAAATTTCCGAATTCCAGCATATGAAATCACAGAAGATTGTGATGTGTGTTGAATAAAACACGAATTCCTGAACATATACAACACTTGGAAAGCATTTGATACACCAGAGCGCCATGTCAAGTAAAAAAATGAATTTCTAAGCACGTGTTACGCCTCTGTCAGCAGTTCGTTTCCCCCAAAAGTCCGTGACCGGCGCTTTATCCGTCGACCTACTTCTCGTCCTCTGCGCCGTCCTCTGTTCTGTTTGCCACTGCGAGCACGGCCGCCTTCGATGTAATATTCGCGATCTCCCGCGACGCTAACGCGCACACGTGTTTCGATTGTTTTCGCGACGCGCCAACTAGATTACCAAGTGACGGCGTCGCGTCGCCTTGCAGTGACAGTCACAGAAACGTTTGTCCTTTCTCTACCCTCAGTGATCAGGAATGCTGGAAGCCTTTGTTTCGAGGGAGTTGCAAAACAAAGGAGTTTTTACTGTGCGGGCTCCAGCAGGTAGGATTGTCGATTGCGTTCGGAAAAATACGCTGCACTTGGAACACGAGGAAGCTGTGTCCGAAATATTCTCTTATAGAACGCAACGTCCTTGACTATGGCGTTTTGTTCATCGTTTAGTGCTTGAACCAGAATGCAAAATGTAGAATACTCCTATACCATTTTGGCGTTTCCAAATCTTACCAATATGAATAACAAATTCTCTATCGTTTTCGAGATATCAACCTGTTTTTTTTGTGGAACGCCGTTATAACAGATGATTTTGTTTCAGTTTAAATAAGATGCAAATTATGGAAGAAGTAAAAGAGGGTGGAAATGTAGAGCCTTCTTCACCAGGGCATGCTGATCAGAGATCCTGTGAGGAACAAGTGAAAACCGAAGCCAATGACGAAGAATTTGAGGTACAAAATAATGAGGATAATGCCGAAGTTATCAAAGTCGAAAACATCGAGGCTAAGGACACGAACAATGAAACTGAGGCCACCAAACCAGATCCCGACGCCAACAGCATGAATGACGAAAATTACAGTAACTCTTGTTCCCCAAAACCTGAACAACTCAACAAAAGGAAGTTGGATCATGAAGAAATTCCTATTAAAAGACTCAAGTCCGAAATTCACCAGAACTTCAACTCACGCGACAAAATCCTCAACGAATTCATGGACATGGCAGATTGTAACAACATGGAACAAATCCACTCGTTCAGTGAACAACTTCTCGCAGAAATAAAAACTTTGAACGAGTTAGCCAAAGAAAAAGAAAGGGATTGGAACAATATTATTCATCTGAAGAAACTCAAAGAGGAACTCCTCCTAAGGATGCAGAGAAAACGTCAAGTTCTCATGGTAAACGAAAAGTCAGATTACTCTGAATTGATGGGTGACCAACAGAACGGAAGCATGGAAGATCGACTCAAAAAGGTTTCCCAAAGTATCCTCAAATACAACTCTGCTAATTCCACTTCCCTTCTCACAAATGGAAGTGGTCAGAAATACCGAAACATACAGCCTAAACCATCACAATTGTGCGAAATGAACGGATCTTCAAGCTCTCAACAATCCAAAAGACTAACCCTGGACGTACAATCCATCATTGCAGATTATAGACAGAGGCATCCAGAATCGGTTCCTAGACGAGGAAGAAGAATCAGATCGAACGCTGACATCATGAATAAGAATCCTAACAGTATTTTGAACTTCTCGTCAATGACTCTCGGTAGTGGATCACAAATGAGGCAAGGAACAGATATCAATGGAGAACTAGGACTTTTATTGAATATGGTCAATTCAGTAAGTAGTATTTTTACATGCTAAACATAACATAATATGAATAACATGAGGAATACGCTTATTTGGATCAGCATAATATAGTGAAATAGTCACGTAGATTACTGAAAATAATCATTTCATGAAATTAGTGCCCTGAAAATTAAACATGAATTAGAAAATAGTGATATAGCACATTTAACTTACATGTATTCAATAAATTATAGATATATTGCAACAAATCTTGATTAAACATTGTTTTTTATCATTGCAGAATAAGCATGAGATTTGTAAAATACAGAACCCAGATTCCACAATATCGAATCAACAAGAGAATGTTTCGTTCAAAGATATGCTATTACAATTCGCTAAATTATCTCAGAGTGAACGAAACGAGCTCATACAAAGTGCCATTAAGTCTCCTACAAGCTCAAATGTAAAACCCCCACCACCATACCCGGAAGTTACAGTACATCCAGTTCGGGATACAGTTCCCACAACTTCAGCTTCAAGTTCACTACTACACGGGATACTAACAAAGGTGAATATAATCATACCGAAAAGTGTATGTATTGAAATTTACGTTTTTCCTTGATAATTTCAGACTCCAACCAAACAGAACAACAAGACTTCGTTCAGTCCAACCTTGGCCAGACTTTTGACAGCACCTGAAAAAGCTGCTGGAAATCTCGTCACCTCAACACCTTCAATGTCGAATTCATCTATTCACTCTTCAAACATGTCAATTTCGGAAATACTGTCTACCAGTAAGGTTGGTCCAAAATAAGTCAATTATTTTTTAATCTTGAGGATATTGTCTCATTCTTCAATATAATTCTGTTCATTTTCAAATGTTACCTGTGAACTAATTAATTATTTCTATTATTTATAAACCACCCACTATAAAATACAAGTTATTTGAAAACATTTTCAACATTTTTTCAGGCGCACAATGAAATAACAATAACGCCAGTAGATTCCTTTGAGACGAGTCCTATAAAACCAAGAAATGGGGTGAGTTTCAAATTATTCAAGTAATAGACAGTCAAGGCTGCACAACAACAACATACGTAACGTATCTTATGAACGCTGAGCATGCGCATTTTGATTTTCTCCACATTACGAGATACGTCTGACGTATAGATGCGGTTACGTACACTCAAAGACAGCCGAACTATGATTTTCGGCAGCGAATAATGAAGAAAACAACAAAATTGAAAGCATATTTTGATAACTTCATTTTGTTGATTATTATTGAAATAAAATAATGGAATTATAATGTTAAAAAAGATTCGTAATCATAAAATGACATGTATAACTTATCATTGGGATATTAAAAGGAACATTTCAATTGCCTGTAAAAATAATATTTCACTAGCTGAACGAATGCATTCGATTGAAGTAGGTGACTTTATATCTATTGAGAAAATGGATTGGGCAAATGTTTATTCAAATAACGACATGTGGAATTTGCGTATTGAACATTTGAGAAATCATTATTCCTAATCAAAATGATTGAAATATTAATCGATTTTTCATGTTTACCCGATCATAAAGATTATGTAAAATGTATGTGTCGTATAGAATCTAAATCATAACCATGTTCAGAATGATTCAACTTGGTATGATTACTGAATGTTAAAAAATGGTATGGCTTTATTCATTGAACCGTCGAATTCAAACCCCATTTTATAGAAAAAGTAATATTTCCAATCTTGATAGGTTGCTTCAACTCTCGTTTCAGTCGCGAGAGGAGGTTTCTAATATTCGTTCTCATTGGGCTAAACGATTCTTGCCCAATATCGGAAGGTGTATTCGAATTTATTCGACAGACTCTCAAACTATCCTTTGATTACATTCTTCAAACAATCTGATAGTTTCAAAAGTTGCAAAGTTGCATAAAAATAACATTGAAAACTTCAAAATACCGTTTAGGTTGATGAAGAGACTGAAGACAGTGCTGATCGCCTGGTAATTGATGAGAACAGCGATGTTATGGATGCAAGAAAATCTTCCAGCAACGATAACAACTCAGATGCAGGAGATGAAGTACCTTTTTGCCAAGGCTGTAACCAAAAAGCAGCACAGTTTGTGTGTGCTGGGTGCGGTAATCAATGGTACTGTAGCAGAGAGTGCCAAGTGAGTCTCAAATTGAAATGACTCTTTAGCAAAAGATATATTTAAATGGGATTTGTCTGTGCAAATATGTGTGCTTTCATTGGATATTCACTCAATTATTGTTTCTCATCATTTATTCAATATATTTTTTACTAGGTAACTGCCTGGGACGAACATTCGGAAGTATGTTCTGGTTGAGAATCATCCTGGATTTCCGCCCGCCATATCGTTATATCAGTGTTCAACATGAAAACAGAACATATTTCGAGAGTTATCAATTGTAAATATGATACTAGTGGTCCATATGACAAGGAAGTATTTATTCCAGGTCTTGTACAGTAGATGTATTTTCAATTTTAATATTAAGATATACGTGCATGTCATAATTTCGGTTTGTTCGATTTGCAATGCATTATTACTATAGTTGCCAAAGACTCCATAAAACCAAAGTTAAGGTTAGGAAACATATTCAAATCATCAGTCTGAATCATAAGGTCTTGAATTCTTCATAGAGATTAAACTTGATGATTGTAATACTTCACATATAATCCATCTAAATGGACAGATCTCAATAATTGTATGTGATCCAGTAAAATTTTTGGCATAAACCGAATACAGGTCTTAAATATTGCTTTTTCTTTGATTTGTATATGCAGCAGCTTTGTTCAATACTTAAATATATAGTCTGGCCAAATGGTTACTATTCAATGTATAAGATTTTTTCCTCGTATATTCTTGTTTATGAATAGAAGTAACTGTTCATCTTTATTCACTGGATTATTGAAATTCAGAAAAAATGTGAATACTGGTAAAAATTTGGTAATCTACCTTTTTTATGGACTAAATTGCCGATGAAATACCTACCTCTCGATGTAATATAACTTCAAAATACTTATTTTGAAAATTAATTTATAATTTAGTAATAGGTATATATGTATATTAAATTGAAAACTTTATATTATGCTAGTCATTGTAAGTCATGAGTTACCTAAATGTTTGCTATGGTATGATTCATGGACAAATTGCAATTTTCCAATCTTCATCGTAAGTCCATTGATATATCAATTTTCTATTCATTTGTTCATGGATCTACCTTAGAATTGTTTTTCGTGTAAGTGCCATGTGTGTTTTTTACGATTATGTACCTACCTGAAGTAATATAGTTTTTAGTTACTGCATTATCTTCTAGGCATAAACAGAGCAATGTTTATGCAGGTCTGTGATATCCATTAGGATCATTATAATACTTGAATAAAGTCACTATGTTTCCATTTTTTTTTATTATCATACATTTCAACCACATTTCAACCAAGTTTGACATAACAGTATACAGATGTAAACTTACATACCAGAAGCTAATCAATAATACTCTACATTTTCAAGTTTCTGTTGAGTACGAAATAATCTTGATAACAAACATAATAGCATGAATTTTTAGATAATAGTGGACCGAAAGCACTCAGAAGTAAACAGAAATTGCTTCTAAGTGACATATTCCCTCATTCATCCTTCAATAAATATGATGCTTCACCCAATGAAAATAATCTTTGTAAGGATACACATTACACAAGAAAGTATATTTGGGAAAATGAGGTCAGTTTTTGGTTTCTATTCTAAGCTTTGAAACTCTCGATGATAAAATCGAGTATTCTGTGACATAAGTATCGAGTAAAAAAATGGTCAATGCACTTTCGAAAACTTTAAAATGAAACAGTTAGTTGATCAGTAAAAAAAGACACTTACGTTTACAGAATGTGTAGTCGAAGAGCACATATATATATGTAATTTAATAATAATAATATTTAATCTTTACTAAAGTTTGAAACAGGTTTAAAATTTCTCATTTCTCAATACAAACTTGTACAGGTCCACAATAGGAACCGCCACTTGGTTGTCAAATACAAGTGACAAATCGACTTTGTGAAATTAACCTAAAATAATCTAGATGCTAATGATGTTTCAGTGATTTGACTGATTTGTTATAAGAACATTTGAAATTTATTCTTGTATTTGTACCGAATAGTTGTCGATAAAAGATGTTGGAAGGGTGGTATTGCCGATCTATGGCTAATGAAGCAGCAGCTGCTGAAGAAGAAGAACGAGTTATCGAGGAATCTAAATTTAAAAAAGAGTATAGGTATTTGAAAAGGAAGTTTCAAAACTTGGTTTATGTAAGTGGTGACTTCACGTACATAATTCATTTGTTCTCCTCAATATCTTTGTAGGAAAATGAAGCATTTCAGCAAGCACTAAGATCTGCTCAGAAGCGATTGCTTGTAGTCACTAGAGATCGCACCT
The DNA here is from genome assembly GCA_037013635.1 of Plagiodera versicolora. Lineage (NCBI taxonomy): Eukaryota > Metazoa > Arthropoda > Insecta > Coleoptera > Chrysomelidae > Plagiodera > Plagiodera versicolora. Next base: position 7,473,242 of record CM072990.1, read on the forward strand.
TTTTATTGGATAGATTACTGATGCATGAAAAAGTTAATCATAGTACATCTGAATCTGAAGATACTGAATCATCAGATGATGGTGAAATAGTCAAGTCAGAACCCTTGAAAAGGTATGTTATTGAAAAAAATTATTCACTGTGAAAATAACAAGTTGTTTACAGAAGGAGAGATTTCACTACTCATTCAAACCCTCACCAAATTCAATCAGGTAAAGGAAATTCAATGATAAAGAAGAAGCGACCTCCAGCCCCCAGACTTCCAAAGCAAGTCCCACATTCTGTGGTAGGTTGGAAAATAATGAATCGGGAGTTTTCTAATAATTTACCAATCTTTAAATATTTATTTCAGCAGCTACACATGCCCTCTTCAGGAATTGTTGTATCAGATGGTCACATGACACCTGAAGAAGTGGAAAGGCACTTACAATCACAAAGTTTTATGGAATTTGTACCTGAAAGAGCACCTCCCACAGTACCAACTGAAATGTTTAGTAATGAACCGTCCCTAGACAGGTGAGATATCGAATATCAGAGTTTTTTTGTTTTGACAACTAGGTGACATCAATCTTCAAACAATCCAGCATCATACTCACCAACCTTGAAAAGTTGATATGTAAAACAATCACTGCTAATACTTTGTGAATGAAATTGTGTGAAGGTAATTGGATTTTTCTGATTTCAGTGAATCAAATGATATTGGTGAATTAGAAACATCACCTAGTAACATTGGAGAAGAACTAAGTATTGATATGATACAGGAATGAGTAATTGTGTTTATTTTTATATCAGAGACCCAATATGTTTCATTTGATAAAATGGTCATTTTAAACACCTACAAATCAGTATTTTGTTTTATCATGAAGATACATTATAGCAAACAATAAAACTTAAATAATTATTGACATATATTTTATTAAAGGTGCACCTACCAAGTATACACATTTGGTAATCTTGAAAATGGCTATCCATTGTGTCAATGTTATGAATCACATTTGTTTGTTGCAGATATATTATTGCATAAACATTCAAAATGCAAAATGAAAGTGTTTTCCAATATAACTGGAATTTTTATATTTAAGGTTGCAATAAGGCACAGTTGTTTTATGTAAAAACATATTCTATTAGGTTGCTACATCGTCACATAGGGTATATAATAAAAATTGCATTAATATAAAAATAAAATGCAAACATAGAACATTGAAATAAAACTGTTTTGAAAGGGATATAGATTTACATATACAATATTGTATTATGAAAGGTCATTCCTAAGACTTTTTATTGTTCATTAAACGAAATTTGAAGGGCAATTCACCATTTTCATTGAGGAAATTTTTGATGCTGGTAAATGACATAACAACACATTTTTCTTGATCAAAAATAGTTTTGATATCAACAGTATCACTTGTACATATTTCAGTCACCTTGAATTTGCGAATACCATTATGGATTTCAAACTCATAAGAGAAATGTTTGGCTTGACTTTGTAAACCAATAAGTTGAAATGCCCAATAAGCTTTTTCAGTGTCAATATCAACTTTATGTTTGTAATAAAAGTAGTGCTGACCATTAAAAAATGATATGATCTGAATATCCTGAAAGTTGGTGTTGAAGTTTAATTTTAGGGTGCCTTCTGTTTTGAATTCCATCCAGGTTTGATTTCTGTGGCTCTTTTTGAAATGGTTATAAATATCATCATACTTGCCAGACCAATTACATGGCCATTTAGCATATACATTTCCTTCACATTTAAACTTTCTAAATTTGCATTCACGTTCATGAAGTTCTTTCTCATCTTGTAGTAAAGCATATTTGCAGCCATTGACAGAAAATGAACAGCTTATTTTAAGAATATCTTTGACTCCTTCAATGAGCTGTTCTAGTTGATAATTTCTTATACTTGATAGTGGGCTTCTACAAGCGGGGCACATAACAATTCCGCTTGATTTTATGCATTCACCACACATGCTGTGACCTCTTTGACATTGCAAAATTGGCTTTCTCATTGTTTCTAAGCATATAGGACACATCATTAAAATTTCTTTTCCAGTGGAAGCCATCGCTTTTCTATAAAAAAAATGACATGGAATATCAAGAGATCAACAAATCAGTTACGCAAAGAAATATTTGATTTTTATGAGAATTTTATATATATTTTCATAATCATAATGTCTCATTTTTATGTTCGTACTTGTTAATCGTTAATGTTGACCCTCACAATTTGCGTCGGGGATACCCAAGAATCAACTACCTGAAAATAACCACAAAACAGCTTTCAATTATTAGATTTCAGATATGTGATTAGGTGAATTTTATGATTATTTATATTTGATGCACTACAAATACTCAACGAATAGACAGTAAAAATGAATACAAATAATAAAAAGTTATCTTTTGACTTACTTTTTATTGTTTCTTATTGGTATCACAGAACTAACTGAATTAGATTGGTACTCTCTCGTTTAGTTTGTTGACGCTGCGTGGCGCTGCTACGAGGGAATTTGCCAGCTCATTCGTATTTTTACACTTAAAAATGGCACGTCATTGACTAGATTGGTACCATAGAATTGCTACTGTGTTATATATATAATTTATATTATTATTTATTCATATATATATATATATATATATATATATATATATAAATCCATTTTGTGCCTTCAATACTGCAGTCTGGTCGATCTGAAGTTTTTTTGTGGGGACAGTCAGACTATTCATAAAGTGGAATGCCCTCTCTATCTACACGTCTTAGACGCGTGCGGAGCACATTGCCGATCCATTTTATGTCTGTATGTGCTCATTACTTCAACCCACAATAAGATATTCATACATTCTATTAATGCCATGTAGGTTTTAAGAATATTTCAGTTTCTGCTTTTTCAATATGTTTATTTGCACTAAAAGAATTAACAAATTATTTAATAATATAATAGAGATCAAAATTTACTGTTTATAGAAGTGATTGTGAATGTGAACTGTATGAGCTTTAATTTTTAAAAACTTATTTTGTGTATCAAAATTATTAGCTTCTTCGCCTGTTGGTCTAGACTCTTCCGAAACAGAACTACCAGAAGATGTATTTGAATCATCCTTAGAATCTGATATATCTTGGGTAGATATTCGAGATATAACGGTTGTCATTCCATTATAGTTTATGTTGATTCTCTGAGGCTGTTCAGAATTACTTTTTTCGTTATTTTGGGTTTCTGGTGCTTTAGGATTCTCCATTGCATGGGGAATTGATACATTTCCATCTGTTTGAGTTTCAATATTATTCGATTCAATAATATCTAAATTATCGAAATCGAAATTCATTTCCAGCTCAGGTATCATAGAATTCTCATTGCTATTCTCTATTATAATATCTAGATTTCCATTCGTCAGAGGAAAACTAACGGGCGATTTATCGTGCATTGAAGAAGAGTCCCCTAACATAATCGGTACATTCAAATCTTCGTTAAACGTTTCTAAAACTTTTCGTTTATAACACATGGGTCCAGGTCTCACAAAATTCACCCTTTTTATTCCCGCAGACCTGCAAGATCTCCTTCTATATTCACCAACGTCTTCAAGAGTAGAATTGACTTTTGCATTATTAGTTATGGGTTTCACAAAATTTGTATAATTGGCAGGAGGCCTGGATATACTACTGGGTTTGCTGTTTGCTGTTATCAAGGGAGGGTTCTTAACGGTTAGTTCTAAGGCTTCAGCTGCAGGTACTGACCTGGAAGTTTTCGTATTATTGAGGTCCAATCTATTTACTATAACAATAGGGTCCAACCAACTCATCAGGGGTGATGTTTGCGTCGAAATTTCATTTGTATTCTTTTTTCTAATTTGGCGAGATCTCACCATTTTGACAGTCTTCTTTATTGACGCTGTCATTTCGTATTAAGGATAGACATCTCTTTGAATTGTCACTTCATAACTATCAGATTTTGTTAAACAATGCGTTGTTTTTGATGACTCATTATTTTGATATACTTGAATGTGAAATTTCAACTTGAGTCAACTGGATTTAGTAGGACAAATAAAATTTCAAAGAGAAAAGCCACTGATACATTTCAATACAAAATGAGTGAAACAACAAACTCAATCATAAAAAAATATATTTCTCGTATGACAAGATGGATCGAAAATATGTATACATTGGAATCGACTTAGTTGCATTTTACTCAACTAGTCTGTCTTTGTAACTTATAATAAAGGCCTTTCTTCTCCAACAGCTCCCCATGAGTCCCAAATTCAGCTACGATTCCTCTATCTATCACGCAAATCACATCAGCATCTTGAATGGTTGATAATCGGTGGGCAATTGTTATACACGTCCTACCCTTCTTAGCTTCGTCTAGAGCTTCTTGAACAATCTGAGAAATGAAAACACATATATTCTTGTCACTGAAAGTATAGAGATTACCTTTTCACTTTCAGTATCTAATGCTGAGGTAGCCTCATCCAATAATAATACTTTCGGGTTTCTCACTAAGGCTCTAGCAATAGCGATTCGTTGTTTCTGTCCACCTGACAGTTGCACGGCTTTTTCTCCTAGGGAAGTATCGTAACCCTAAAAACATCAACACATCAACGACAGAGTCCTGCTAGGATATAATCAAGGTTACCTTTGGTAGTCCAGTTATAAAGGTATGGATATTAGCATTCTTGGCAGCCGTTATAATTTCATCCATTTGGACAGAACGCGAATTATCTCCATATGCGATGTTCTCCCTGATGGTTTTGTTGAACAGATTGGGTTCCTGAGAGACGATCCCTAGATGCGATCTCAGAGAACTAAGCTTTACTTCTTTGACGTTGTTCTCGTCCAGGATAACATCCCCTTCTGCTGGATCGTAGAAACGCTCGATTAATTGTATGATGGTTGACTTTCCACAACCACTTTGTCCTACGAGAGCTACTGTTTTTCCTTTGAATACATCGAGATTGAGACTACGAAGTACTGTTATGCCTGGTCGGGTGGGATATGCAAATTTGATTTTCGAAAATGTAATGTCACCTTCCACCTTATTGACTTCTTTGGAATTTGCATTGTCTCTGATCTTTGGTGTTCTCTCCAGGAACTTTTGAACGCTTTTCGCTGCATTCAATCCTTTCGTGAAGTTTGGCGTGAACGCAAGTGAATTAGCTATGGAAGTAGTTCCCATTATGAGCGCTTGAGAAACTCTGGAAGAAAGTAGAATTAAGAAAAAAACATTCCATGACTAATTCAACTGGGCTTAGATTTGTGAACTGTTACGTACTTGAATACTTTTTCGTACGATAGATTATCGGTTTTGATCAGATAGCCTCCGTAGTACATTGCGGCAGAGTAGGCGAAAAATGACAATCCCCTCGATAAACCAAAAACGATTCCTCTCCAGTGTAGCGAGCCACTATTCGAATTTTTGTAGTGTGGTAAAAGTTCCGATATGTAGAGATAGTGAAATTTCTCTTCCAAACCCAAAGATGCAACTGTTCGTATGTTACCAACACCCTCTACAGCAATCTGAAATATAACATAACATGAAATATTCATTTCTAAGAAATTGATCTTTTTTTTCTACACCTAAAAACTATACCGGCTAGTCGAAGGATTGCTAAACAATTCGAGATGACTATCGTTTCAAACTTTGCTTGAAATATATCCCTTATATTTTTTTAAAACTTTTGATTTGATTGAATTGATTACCTACTGATTGCAAAATTACGGTATCAATGTTTACCTTGGTTGATTTTTGTAGAGATTGTTCCCGAGTATCGTTCTGTCCAGAAGTATTCCTCCTCTCGAAAAAGAAGGCTATCAAAAGAAATGGCATAAAAGCCACAGTTACGAATCCCAATCTGTATTCATAATACATAGCGAGTCCAATGGCTAGACAGAATGTTGCTATGGATTGCAAAACTACGCCAATCCTTTGACCAGTTGCCTACGAAGACAAAATATAAGATGAAATCAATTATGGAGATAAAACTTACTCCTTGAACGCTTGCAGCATCATTCGAAAGTTTGGCACAAAGTGCCCCAACACCGTTGGTTTTCTTGTCGAAAAATCCAATTTCTTGTTTCAACATTGCTGAAAACATCATGCCACGTATTCTTTCAGTCATTTTTTCTCCAGCTATTCCAAACATGAACATCTGAAAAACAAAAAAGAACAAATGAGCTTGTGAACTACAGAAAAGGGCTCCTTCGAGGACAATCTGTTGAATTTTTCCCACCTGAAGAAATACAGATACCATGGCCACAGCACCAGCTATGATAAAATATACGACATATTTATCGGTTTCTGTTCTAACGTAGTCTGCATCGCTGTTAGCTAGAGTCTAAAATAAAATACATAATCCGGATAATGTAACGAAGGAAAAATATTCCTAATCCAAAGCATGTCATCAAAGGTATCTAAGTACCAGACCATAATTATGCACCTATTAGAATTGCTATACCCACTTACTCCAAGAATGCTTCCAAATAAAACAGAGAAAATCGGCATGGCACAGCCTATAACTGTAGACCCAATACTAGCCACGACAATTTGTGGCCACTCTGGAGCATTCATTTTGATCACATCAATCAATCTCACATTTCTTTCGGATAGAAAATCATCATCATTATCTTCTAATAGCTGAAATCAGAGAATCAACTCAATTACTCAATTAAAATCCAACAGAGAAAACACTCACTGTCGGCTCGGCTGAAACAACTTCATCACCATCATCGTCGTTTACTGCTTGAGTCGTGTCGCTCTTTTTATACTGCGTTACCGTTTCTTTACTTTTGACCTGTGCCATTACCAAATTATAATACTCTTTCTTCAAAGCCATCAATTCATCATGAGTTCCTTGTTCCACAACACCGCCTTTGGAAAACACCATGATTTTATTGGCACCTTGAATGGTGGACAATCGATGAGCAACAATCACTGTCGTACAACCCACACTAGCCTATAAAATGAAGCTGATATAATGTAGCTGATTGTAATAGCTGGACGAAACTATACCGAATCTAAAGCAGCCTGAACTTTGGCTTCACTAGCATTGTCCAGTGCAGAAGTAGCTTCGTCCAATAACAGTATGGAAGGCTTTCTAACCAAAGCTCTAGCTATGGCTATTCGTTGCTTCTGTCCACCAGACAACTGTGCTCCCCTTTCCCCTACAAGAGTGTTGTATCCATTCGGAAGGGATTTGATGAAAGTATGAGCGTTTGCCTTCTTTGCGGCTTCATACACGTCGTCTTTTGTTGCTTCTGAGCTTCCGTATTTTATATTTTCCATGATGGTGGTGCCGAAAAGAACTGGTTCTTGGCCCACAACACCTATGTGTGAGCGCATCCAAGTGAGATCTAGGTCTTTAATGTTTTTACCATCAATGGAAACCTGAAAGATTGATCTTATCGAGGTTGTTGGCGATGATCCTTCATTTACTCACCTCCCCAACGACAGGGTCGTAAAATCTTTGAACCAATTGAATGACAGTTGATTTACCACACCCAGAACTGCCTACTAAAGCCACAGTTTCACCTGCTTTTATCTCTAGACTCAAGTCTTGTAGTACCTGTAAAAAATGTCTAGACGCTCGTTAAGCAGCAAAGAATCACGTTATCTCACCGTAACATCTGGTCTCGACGGGTAGTGGAAATTAACACCCCTGAATTTGATATACCCTTTGATTTTATCGAGTTTTTCACCCTTTCCTTTGGACAGATTGATGGTGGGGGTATTGTCGATGATAGAGAAAATTTTTGAAGCTGCTGCCTTAGATATTCCGAAAGCTTCAATGAACGGAGAGGAAACTCCGAAATTCATAGAACCATTCATTACACTGAAGAACACCTGGATACATTTTATTATTAGCACTTCTGAAATTCTCAAAGAACCGTTCTACTTACGGTCACCATGTTTCCAGCAGTATATACAGGATGATCCCAATCTCTCTGTTCTAGCACCAATTTCACACCATACCAAAAAGCTAGGCCGTAGCTAGAATATATCAGGAACCATAAGATACCAAATCCAATAGCAGAGAGCATTGATCTTTTGATATTATTCTTCCTCGCGAAAATCAAATTGTTTCCGTATCTCTCCATTTCTTTTTGTTGTCCACCGAAAGCTATTACAGTTCTGATTGAGGATAGAACTTCTTCTGCTATCGCACCTGCAGTGCCATAAGCGTCTAGTTCTTTTTTGGATAATTTAGTGGTCAACTACAATAAATTCATTTCAAGTTAGATTTTTGGGATTATAGGAGGGGTAATAATTTACCAAACCGACTATTCCCAATGCAATGAGTGATGCTGGTAATGATGTGAGGCATATAAGCGCCAATTCCCAACCTTTGACGAGTGCTATTATTAATGAAACGAAGAAAACAACTTGGAGATTGAGGAACATTGGCACCTTCTCACCAATTCCATCTTCAAATTTGAACAGATCTCTGAAAATAAAATTCAGTTTGTCAGAGTTGTGAATTATGGAAGAGTTGAAATAATCTAAACTCACTCTGTTATCCTACTAGAGAAATCTCCAGTTTGATGCATGTCATACCAAGTGATGTCCTGATTCAGAATTTTATCCAAGTAGGTGGATCTTAATTTGAATATCTGGAATAACAGAAAATTGTCACATCCACTTTCAAAATGAGTTATATCGGAGTAGAAGTTCACCTGTCTCATGGCACTAAAATTGAATGTAACCGTCGATACATAGCTGAGGACGACCATTCCGATACCAATAATCGAATTCATCAAAGCAAAATACTGGACCCCTTCGAAAAACTCATTTTCTGCTACAGTTCTTTCGTTATCGGTCATGCTATTATTGAATTTCGATGCTGCATATTTGATGATATCGCCAGTCAAACCTCCGAATAGAATCGTATTCATAGGCTGCAGAACACCAGTTCCGATCGCACAAATGATGCCTATAGATAGCAGGAATTTGTCCAATCCAGTAGTATATCTGAACTAAAATAAAGCACTTCGTAATTTCAAGATATTTTCATCAGATTGGAATGGGATATTCTCAGAGCAAGAATAATACGAATGAAAAATTGGGTTTTGCCATGAAGTGATGGATTCGAAGATACCGGAAACTTCTCTTCTAATCTTCAGTCATTCGACTTAAATTACGGATGGTTAACACAAGGTGACATCTAAAGCCGTTGAATGGAATGCAATTAACTGTTCAAACACATTGAACTACACTTAATAAGGTGCAAATTGACATAATCGTTATATTAGTTAATCAAGATATTCTCCCTAATATTATTATTAGGATGTTTTTTGTAGAAGATAACTGGTTTCTAGTTATTGGGATATCAAATACTCGATGCATCTGAATTATTCTTTTGGGACTTTATCATTCATCTTCTATATTTAACACCAGAAAAAAACGACATTGAAATGAATACTTCAATCCGATTCTGTGAGGATGAAGTCATTTCATATGTATATGTATTGCAGACTTGCAGCATTTAAGAAATACGGTTGGCAAGTTTTTAACCAATGATTTAGGGGTGCAAATGCATGTATCTGGCATCACCCCCACGAACAAGGAAACTGTCATCGAATTTGATATTGTCTCTGAAAAATAATTCCTGATACCAAACTCCATATTTCGAAATTTATATTCCAGACGAGAATAATTCATAGAAATCTGTCCACAGGAACTTTCATTGGCTAGACTGGAATTAAGTGAAGGACACACTATGTGGCGATGATAAAGATAATGATCATGTTATCAGGCGACCCCATTATGATTTACAGACAATTGATTGTCTATCTATTCTGATTATTATTTTTCTCTGGAGTCATTGGGTGGATACGACTATGGTGTAACCAATTTTATGTATCGAATTGATTTCAATCTGAATTCCTAGTCGAGAGTTTTGATTATTGAAAAATATTACGATGAATAAATAAATATTCGCGAAAAATTTTACTCACCATTTGGAAAAATGATACTGGTTTGATCTTATCTCCTTTTTCTTCATTTTTTGTGAATTCTCTGGAAAAATATACACAAATTTGATTCGTTAATTTTTGAAAATCAAACTGAAACACTTTGTTTTGTTCAACATGCTCTCGAATCATTCTCTCTATACACGTGTCTTCCAGTCTTCAATTCAACTTTCCAAAAATAGCATTAACGAAGCAGTTAGAAAGATATTCGAGAGCATAATACTTACACGTCTAGAGGGCTCTTATTTTTTTTGTTCAGTGAATATTTTTCACGGTTTCCCATGATTTCCTGAAAAATAAAAATGACAGTTCCGAACAATTTATCGAAATGTTACATGTTCAATTTTATCAAAAACAATATTCCCTCTATGTGTAAAGGTCTAGTAGGATAGTAAAACGATCAACTCACTTTTTATTTCTCTACTGAAATGAATCAGGAATATGCTCACCTTTGCAGCACCAAATCAAAAACACCTATAATTTTTCAACTATGACACGAGAACTATTTTCATCAGTTCATTTTCGCAGCGAACATGTGAGAATATAATCACTGAAGCTGAAATAAGCCTGAAACGTACTGTATTTTTACACACACACCGACTGGTTTCTATCTCGTATGTTCCATCAATTATGTCGTGTGTTATCAGATAAATTTCCACAATGAATCTACGAAATATATCTCTATCTGATCATTTGTTATGACAAGATATATTCGAGGCAAATCATTGGCAACTCAATTTTGTATTTTTATGACTAAACAGGATGAGCCAAGATTAGTTTCATGCTAGTAGTGATTAAAACTTTTCTTGCATCTCCTTTATTTTGCTTTATTCACATTGTTTAGAGAGACATATGATACTTTGCCAGTAACATTTTCCATATTCTCATCATTCGTTCTGCCAGTCAATGATCCAAAGAAGTTTTCCAATATTTCACAACTTGCAATCATTACTACATCATACTCAAGAGTCACAGATTTTATCTTGTAACATCTCTCTGAACAGCTTTTTCATGGAAAAACTGGTTACAATGCACAAGCACATGAGACCCCTTGAAAACTTTTTTCAAAATTTCGGGATAAATAGCGTCAAAATTTTCCATATCGCCAATAGCAGGGCGACTGTTTGTAACATTTTTGCAAATCGACCTTCTAGATGAGTGGTCGGTAGAGTCCGGTTACTGGTAAAAAATTTCATGATCAAGAAAAAAACAACTAATAATAATTGAGTGTATTCATTATTTTAATATCAATCAAATTCTGAATATAAAACACGAGACCTAACATCAATGTGGCCTTAAACTATTGTTTCCATTAATAAAGATATAGAATACCTCATTTACGTATTCATTTATACAATACAGTACAATATTTGGCGGTCCGAGGTTCGCCTGTTGCCGATCCCTGTTGTAGATCATCTGATCTTACCCCATTCGATTGGAAATTTGAGTTTAGCAGGATATGCAGAATTTTTTTTTTGTTAGACTCATATCATCTTCAGTTATTCACTCTATAGCATGAATAAAAAAACATGATTCACATCGATAGCGTATCGAAAGTAGAATTGTAGGTAATAAAGAGATGGAATTAACGGATGATAAGCAAAAATTATCGCTATTTGGTCAGATCACTCTCCATATTTATTTTATATGTTCTTAAAAACAAGGAAATGTCATTGTACAAAGTGGAATGGATAATTCGAAGGTGGTTTAAATAATCAATCGATCTTGCATAGTATCGACAAGTCAATGGACGTATTTTGAAAATGTTAGATCAATTAATGTTCGAAACATTCCTGATGTTATCAAACATTACCATTGTTTCATGACAGATAATGGAATATTGACTGATATTATCTCTTCCCATCTTCAACTTTCAAGATTATACCGAAATCTTATTATATTTTGATTTTTATTACTCATCTAAAAGGAACAGCTGGTGTCTTTGAATAAGAATATCTCAACAAATCAGAACAATTTATTATATGAAAATACATAGTAAGTTGATGTAACTAGATATATTACTTTTCGAGAATAAGTTTGATACAGAGCGAGCCCAAATTTTATGTACCTTATGAATCAACTCAAAATATTGTCACACGATTATTGTACACTTCAAAATTAATGATAACTAAAATAAATAATGTCGTTAGTACATTCCAAATCAACTAAAGGTACATCTTGCTCTGATACATCAAATTTATTTTCACTCATACAAAATTTCTTTATAAACTAAAAGCGAATCATAACCTACCCACCCTTACGAAAATTCCACACAAATTATTCAAAAATCTCATGATTGATAGGTAGGCGGTGTTATGGTCCTAAAAGTGTCATAGGATATGTTTTATTATTAAAAGGATCACTTTATCTTAGATTGCAATTGTATGTACACTTTTTACACGTAAAGATTTTACAACTATTGGTCGAATCTACAAAATGTTTTGAAAATTATGCATAACAGTATTTTCATTTATTTACATAACAATACAAAATCCACTTTTGACCAGCAAAAATGTACAATCAACAAACATTTGTACAGAAGATATGTTTAACAATTCGGTAATTCTGAACAAATTTCGATAGCCATGATATCATGAATTTCAAAATGTTTTTAGAGTTAGGTACGTTTTTGTTGACTGATTTCACGATTATTCGAATTGATTGAAGGCATTGATCCGGCTGCCTCGATGGCTTCTAGATGCTTGCATTTCTTGTGCTTTTCTGAAATATATTCAAACCTCTAGAAATGGCAAAAAATATTCTTCTGATTCTTGTGCTCTTTTGTTCATTATTCGAGTATTGTATATTTCAGAAGGAATTTTCGAAAAATATTCTCATGTGTTGTATCTGCAGCACAAAGAAATAATTGAGAGAAATGAAACATTTTTCAATAAAAAAATACCGAGAACAACAATAAACGAATATACTCACTTGCAATTTTCACCATTATGACACCCCACCATATAGACCATCCCCAACCGACCAAACAAAACAGTACAGTGAAGAACTGACCAACGCCTATGATGACGTTTATTAAAAAAGAACCTATCCTAGGCCTAGCTCCATCTTTTTGGGAGAACCTTGGTATGCCCATGCACAAACAAAATAGTCCACTCAAAATGGTCCCTGCAAAAAATCAAAAATACATTTCAGAAATAAATATTTATATATATTTCTATAACAAAATTTTGAATATATATTCCCATACCTATCAAGGGTCATAGAGTTGTGGCAAATTTTGATATTTACCAATGTTAGAAGTGCAAAAAGAAAATGTATGATTGCCCATCGGAATTCCCCTTTTCTTGGATTATTTGAGTCGGCAATATTTCATGACAATTTTTACTCCAATTGAAGAGGAACTGTTCGAATGAATACCTTGTGAATTGGTCACGGAAAATTTACGGATTATTATGTTTTAATTTCTTTTAATACTAGTTTTTATACTCTTTTTCGTGAACTACTTTGGGGATCTCGCTTATCTTAGAAGATACGAAGTTGGTTGATTCAGGGCAAATTACGCATTTTCGTGCTGAAAAAAAATCTGAAATATTTTCGATTGTTCCGGAGATATTGCGAACATACGAAAATAAAAATTGAATTTCATCAAACTTATTCCGTGCCAACGTCGACTAGACAGACCAATTGAACTGTCAAAACTTTATTATCAACAGAAAAACAATCTTTTGTTCCAAAACATTCCTTGCCAAAAAATAAAATTAGATTTTTGACGAAACCTAAATGTTTAACCACCATACGTGATACATCTCTGTGAAGAGAATAAAAACGTTATCTGGAAATTCAAAATGGCGCCCATAAGAAATAACAAAGTTGACAGGCCATTTTGGAAATGATTGAAAAGGCGAAGTCATATTCGAACAATCTATGAAGAAATGTCGGTATGAAGTTTGGATCGAAAATTTTTCGTTTTTTCGCAAAATCTCTGACACTATTGGAAATATTCTCGATTTCTCTTCAGAATATTATTCAGCACGAAAATGCGCAACTTTGCCCCAATTTCATCAATTTAGTATCTCTTAAGATTAGCCAGCCAAAACGGACAGCAGGTATTCTATTATAAAAAAAAGTTTTTTTATAATAAATAAGTGAATAAATAAATAAATAAATAGTATGCAACAGGACTTTCAGTGCAAATTGGGGGCGAAGTATCGAAGAATTATGAGGCATTCATTTAAAATTTCCTAGAAAGTGAATACCAAGTAAAATATAAACTGAGAATCGGTGATCATAATCGGAGTAAATTTTTCAAACAACCTTTCTCGTTCTAGAAGATAAGATAAGAATATTCCTATAGCGATGATTCAGTTTTTTTTTGCCAGATCATTTTCATTTGTATTGGTAGTTTTGTATAAATAATGACTTCCTGGATATGTCACTTACCACTTCCTGGAACTAGACAGTTCATAACTAAACAAAACCAGGCCAAACAGATAGGAAGTATAGGAATAGCAGCCTTCATATGTGAAGAGTGTTCGACTAGACTCAAGTCTATTTTAGGTGAATTATCCTGAAAAAATTGTATATACCTATATTAACTAACTTTTCTTGTGAAAACTGTTCGCTTTACCTCAGGAGGTAGTGCGGTGGTAAGAGTCAAACTCTTCTTTTTGCTAACAAGAGAGGGCTTCCGTTCGATTTCTTGTATTCCTTTTTTCTTGCAACATAGGTCCATGCAGAACATTTTTCGAATAAAGTTTTTGGATTTCGATCTGGAAATTCGAGTGAGGAAATTGATTGCAGTGAAACATAATTCCTCATTTTATTTGAAGAGTCTCAGTGGAGGTTTGAGGATGGCAAATGAGCTTTATGATTTCCTAATTTTTGAAACAAAGTCTCATTTTCAACAAGAAAATTTGTAATGCTACAAACTCCGCCAATGAAATGTACTGTTCATATTCATGTTTTTTTTGTAGGGTAATAAGAATGATTAGTAGAAATGAACTATAATATTTCACAGTATACATGGAAAGATTGAATTTCAGGAAATGTTGTTCTGCTTTCAATGAAAAATACACCGGGTGTGATTTGAACTGATTTGGGATCTCCGAAACTGTACGAAAATCGCTGAATGAAGGCAAAATTGCATAGGTATTTCCTGAGATATTCAGATGAACAAAATTTCGAGAAGTTATTTTCATTGTTCTGGTCAGAATTCCAAAATAGATTGCACTTTCGGTAATCTATAATGTAGTTGAAGTGTAAAATAAGAGTAAAATCATCTGAAATGTATAAAAGTTATATAAACACTCGATTACACACAATTGAGTTAACAATGAAATACATTTATGATTCAATATTGAGTTCTATTCTTCGATTTATTGAAAAAAAAATCGATTTCTCCCAGGTTCTATCTGGATAAATTTGATAAAAAAAACATTGACAACTCACCTTGGGGGTGTTGGGGCACTCAAAATGCTATCTCTCCTCTCGGCCCAGTTTTCTTTTCGCTTACTTTTGGGAAAGCAACTCATGTCCCCCACTTTCTGCGATTTGCAGCAATTCAATCTATCAAGCAGCTTCGCTTTCCTATCCATTTCGTCTTCTATGATGATCGTAGCAGGCGCTGGTTTCTTTTTCAAACAAGCGAAGCATCCGACATTGCTTCCGTTTTTTTCCACGGACTTCTTGATGTCACTTGCTGCGCAGCAACAGCACAATTTGCTTTTGCAGCTTGTAAGTAGTTTTGTGCAAGTGTTTTTTTGTGGGGGTTCTTTTTCTGGCTCGTTTGGAGGGGTTGCTTGATTGGGGGGCAAACTGAAAAACGATGAAGTTCAAATATGTTCTTCTCACGACATTTTCAAATGATAATCAAATAGCTATTATGATGTGGTGAAATAGCTTCGCTAAGGTCATGTGGCGAATTAGACAGTGATAGTTTACGTGTACTTCTTCTTAATAATGTGACATTATTTAGGAAGAGGAAATGCTCGATGAATGATCTCAACGAGAGTAAATCTAACTTTCAACAGGGCGTCGTACGTTGGTATACTCTATTTAAACAAGATAGTTGGGACAGATCGCTAGATGCGGTGTTACTGCTTGTCTTTTTTTTTTTCAACGATACTCCAAAACAGAAAATTAGGTCAAATTGATAACCAGATTGTTTTGGATTTTTTTTATTCATAGAATATATACACCAAAATTGAATGAATATTTACTGTGAATAGCTGTTAAAAATTTTTTCAGTATTTGTAAAAATTTCGAAAGAATTTAATAAGCGAATCAAAGATTTTTCTCCAAATGAATTTGTATCGTTGTGAAGTCACTGAGATATTTCCATAAATATTGGTGAGATAACTCAATCTGTCAGAACAATCTTAAAAGAAACAGACATATAATCTTTTATTAGTACGTATCTGTATAGTGTACATACGAAAGTTCGTGTCAAGTATCAACACGATTTTTAACGTTGAAACATGTATGATTTATACTTGGAAATATTAGATTTACTCCTTGTTGACCTAACCGGCACGCGTTCATATATCATGAAAAGAAGAAATTTTTTATCCATACCCGCAGTTTTCAACATTTCCATACCCGTTGTACTCTTCATGCAAAGGCATTACGTAAATAAAAGTCATTTCGACATTGATTCTTCTTCAACACTCTTATTTATTCATTATGCACTCTTTGAAATTTCGACCATTCAAAAAATTACACCAAAATTTCGTCGACAAAGATCATTACTGATTGAAATCATATTATGAGATAAAGACACACATTATTGATATTTCAGGCTTTGCTGTTCATTATAAGCCAATAAAGAACTGGAAATTCTGACAATAATAATAACAACCGGGCGACAATCTGGTGCTTCTTCTCCAGATCAACAAAATAAATTACGAAGACTATTGAATCAACATTTTCACAAATAATAGCCATGCAACATCAAAAGCTATATAAATTATCTACAGCCTATTATTGGCCTATGCGAACACAATCTACTTCCAAAATACTTATGAATCAATTGAAAAACGATCTCTGTACCATTTATATTTGTCGATTACACTCACAGATATGAGGGTCATTTTAACCGTTTGTTTTAATAAAAATTCGACCACTACAACCGAGCAAGTACTCCGATTTCTTCAGTGAGTGTCGATCACGACTTTCTAGACTTCAATGCGGTTAGAAAATCTTTCATTTCTCGTGCTGGACATCGGCCAACCCCTTAGTGGTCAGGGGCGTACGTGCTTAACCCCACAGGGTGAGTTCAATGGCAAGATCGATATCCACTTCTGACCGGGCTGCCAATTAAATTTGCATTCGCTGTCCACAACACAACTACAGCGTGACAGGTGACATGCCGTTTATTATTCATGCTCAAGTTCGCACACTAGGGAGCATTAAGACCTGAATTTGTTAGATATTTCAATTAATTTATTCGTTTGAATTTGTATTCATCCTCACACACCTCTCCGATGTCTTATTCTAAGTGAAAGTGTCTTTGTTTTATTACTGATAGAGCTAACATCTAGATTCAGATATATACAAGTATCTAATATTGTTTACACCAATACCGATTGTTATGTTTGAGTTTTTTACTTCGTACAATATCGAAATGTACTTGAACTGGCGCAGTCGGTAGGTTCATTCAAGGTCTCCACGGAAAGACAGAACGAAGACGTCATTCCTTTCGGTGATTTTTGCTAAGGAATCAGAGAAACGCCACTGAAAAAGGTGATTTGAACACGCCATTCTCCACTTCTAGCCACTCCAGACTTCAAAATCACGCAACGTCCAGGCATTAAGAGAACCTCAAGGAAATAAACCCCCCTACACACCCCACCATACGTACTAGAATTCACTATTCATGTAATAACCGGTAAATTATGATTTGGATCCCCTCAATTACTTGCTGATAGAAAAAAGAATACTTAATAGTAGTATTATTTTTATTTTAGCAAGTTTCGTGTTGATTCATTGATAGAGAGGTCGATTTCCATGAAATATTATAAATGATATTGTATTATTAATACACACACCCTGTACCATTATATACAGAAAACTATGGTAGCTGACAGATCTAGCAGAAGAAATCTAAACAATGCAGAAAATTCAGAAAATTTCAATACTTTCGATAGTCGTCTCAGTAAAAGTTCTCTACACCAAAACACATGACATATACAGGGTGAGTCAAATATGTGTATCGATGGTGATAGTACATTGAAAAAAAAATTGTTTAATGGATGAACTCATGGTTTAAATGCATACTACTCAAGATATATTCTTTCAATCCTGCCACGCCTGCCATAATTTAACAAAGCAGGAAAACCACAAGGAAAAATTAGCTACAACAATGTTGTTGACTCAAAATTTAGTTCGAAATTGGTCATATCCTTCTGAAATATGTTACCGATAAATCTCGCGATGAATTGATCTGCTAACATTATATGACTACTAAAACTGAAATATCTCGAAAATGGTTCAATAAGTTGTCGCGAAAATTTCACAACTCACCCTCCAAAAACACCCCGTACACATTTTTAACACACCCTGTATATCAGTAATATTAGAGACATGCAGAAGATGATTTATCATTATTTTTTATGTATATGAAGAAATGATAAAGACGTTGATTATTATCAATATTATTATTACATAGCGAGGAAATAAATGGTGATAATATTCAGCAGCATTATAAAAAATCCGCCTTTTCGAAATGGTATTTGATGAATTCGATTATCTGATACTCTCAGAACAAGACTCTGTATATAAGATGATTCAAATTATTATTATAAAGAAGCAGTGGATACTAAACACTTAAAACAATTATATTCCTCTTATAGTTTCCATTTGTAAGGATTGAATACTGTGAATTACTCCAAACATATCTTAGTTGGATCAAATAGATACTCGTTCTGTATCGAGGAATATGAATATATTTCCATACAATCGAGTGACCCCAATCCCAAAATGAATGAAAACTCATTATGTACCAGAAACGTATTCAGAAAATATCAAAGTGGGTCGTTATGCCCCTAGTATTCACCACGTCTATAATTTTTATATTCATCAAATTCGAAATAACCACGATAGGGTGTTTCTAGGAACAATTTATTATCAAATTGTGAGGTGTACAGCCTTGAAGTGTACGAAGAATTGCCGAATGATTAATTACCATCTCATACATCGATGAACTCGATGATTTTGCAGAAAACGAGTTGATGATAGAGTCAATTATGGACACACCTCAAAATCAACATTATTGAAGGGCTTACATCGACAATCAGACAATGAATAATACATTTTTGAAGAGAATCTACTGATATAGGTAGAAGTAATTTTTTTCGCAATGATATGCAATATTTAGGAATTAATGATAAATATGAATATTATTTACACAATCGATGTTTTGATATGTTCTGGAATCTCCTCACATATTCTCATTATCATTGTCAAGAATGCTCATACAGGATAAATCAAAATGAGTCCGACAAACTTTATACACCGATTTTTCAACTCTGATATAGGCTGAGCCCATGTCCTGAATTAATCCATCTCTATCACCTACATTCGACACCCTGTCTCTAAGAGAAGACAAACGTTGAATTTGTATACTCATTTATCAAGATATCACAAATGCAAAATAAATGTTATTGATGTGAAGCAGAAATAAATGAAAATAGTTTTTCAAAATATATTTGTCTCCTCATTCCTCTGGAAACTCGTTTTTCAGCTATTTAATCAACAGCATCACAATTTGATTTATTATAGAAACAGCACTTTTTATGTCCTGAAATTTTGAGTGGTAAATTAGACACTAACGGTGATAGTGAGGATATGTGTTTAGTGTGTGCATTTCATCCAATGCTCTTTTGGTAATTGTGATTATATTGCCTTCTAAATGTATATCAGAAATTGATGATTTATTTATCGATTTAATATCGGATATTGAGTAGAGGTTATAATTTTTTGAAGCCGGACCTGATCGCAGTTGATTCCTTAAAAATTTTACATTAGTGGGAATGCCCATCATTAGTTAAAAACAGCGGAGACTCGAAGGTCTGTGCAAGGTTTCCTGCACCCCCAATAAAACTTGAATTTGTATCAGTATATATTTTAAACTGTAACAGCATATTGGTTAGTCACATTGACATGCAACTTCAACCTAATTCGATGATTTTCGCGTATCTCATACTCTTCAAGTGTCCGATGGATCTTGTGTGAATCTAATATTATTCCATGCCAATTTGAATTATGAACAACCATAACTTTGTTTTCTTGAGCACCTATCACTGGAAAAAGCAACAACTACGCATATTTTGCCCTCTTCCCCTCTTCCATATATTGACAACCCATTAGAATCTTTCACCACGAAATAATACAGGAAATTATTGAACGAAGTTTGTAAGTCTCATTCCGACTCACCCTGTATTGTTTCAAGCAATGCTAATCCGAGATAAAGTCAAGCAATCTTATCTAACTGAACTTAAATATACGGTTTGTTACATTTAGTCACTGTCACCTCGCTGACTACATGCGTCTTCCTTCATTTAAAACTTGATTTTACTACAAGTTCAACGTTTATGTTTAATGTTCTAGTGATCCTTATTTTGTTCAATGGATAAAGAAATCGAAATATTATTAAATGAGCGTGGTAAGGACTCTTATTTTTCATTCGATGGTCGCAATTTTGGCCGAGGTTTAGTTAACGCCGATAAGAATGCGGACCATATAATACAAACTAGGTCATTCACTTGTTGGAGAATTACTGATAATAATCTAGAGGTTTCACTTGAGAGTCAAGGTGGCATTTTATTCAACGCCAACACATTCTTGGTACAATGGAATTTCCAATATTTCATCATCGAAAGTAACGAGAAAAAAGTTGGGACGGTTTTTTACCATTGGAAAGGTGCAAATGCAGGCAAAGGTCTGTCACCGTTGCCTCCAAATTTCGAAGACGACACCAGCATCGTAGAGAGAATCAGTCAATGGGGTGAACCACCTACATTTTTTCAAATATTTCCGAGGAATTTAATCGTGCTACAAGGGCAGCAAAAAGATTTCGACGCAAGTGCTTCCTGTTTATTTATGGTGAGAGGAGAGTTAGAAGAGGAAATACATATGTACGAAGTACCTTTTGCAAAGAGGAATCTGAGGAGCGCCGCTGTTTTCCTTGCAGTGATTCCAAAGAGAAAAACAATATTCACGTGGTGGGGTAAAGCGACTCCTTTGAAATTGAAATCCATTCTCGAAGGGCTCAATCTTGACGAAGCGTTGAGATCAGTAGATAGTTCATGGAAAAGCTTTGACACCAAGACAATAAATGAAGGACGAGAAGATGTATTATTTGTAGATGATGACAGTTACTTGCATATAGATCAAGTTATAAGTTTTTCTCCCCGTCTTTTGTATTGCAACGCCATTACTGGAAATTTTTTGCTAACTGAAGTTGAATATCCTTTGAGCTGTTGCGGTTATATAACTGCTTTCCCATTTTTGCAATCTCATCTCTACAGTGCAGACCAACCAGGTAAGCTGAGATCTCAATTAATTCCAGACGAATTGAACAGACGATAATTTCAGCTGTATTTCTGTTGGTCATTCAACAAGATATTTGGATATGGAGAGGACCAGGTGATGTTGCTGATGAAGCTTTCTCTGGGCTAGTTCAGTGGGTCGAATCAATCGCAGCAGAATATGTGAAGAGAACAAAGCGTTCCAAAGAGAATGTATTTAAATTTGCCGATGCTGGATCAGAACCTTTAGAATTCAAAAACATTTTTCCGTACTGGATAAAAATGGCATGAGTCAGATTAAGCATTATCACTCTTCGCTAAATGTACAGTTATAATAGGTATCCATGTTTCAAATGTAGTTTACTTTCTTTGCCTTCGCAATGTTTTGCACAACAAATATCAAATCAGTCACGCGATTCGCCTCCGGTAGCTACAAAAAATTTTTGTAGATGGAGCTAGCTGACCAGCATATTGGTGTTCAAATGGCAATTATTTAGTTCACCATTCTCCAAAATGATATTAGCATAGCTGTTCTCACTGAAATTTGCAATTTAAAACATTCATCGATCAGAGATTGCAGCAAGCCGTAGGTCTTTGCACTTTCTTGGACTTGAATTGTACGATATCGTGTGATATCCAAGGGTAAATTAAGAAAAACATAGTTGAAATGGAAATTTGAAGAAAGAAGTTGATATTGCATTCACGAATCCTTCAGACCTGACCTTGAAGGAGTATTATCTTTTTTATTCATTTGTACAACGACTCCGTTTTCAACATTTTCGTCAATTGATTGATTTCATGTTTGACACTTTCAGCTTGATTCATGGACTTTTTTTCGAGAGACATTAATGCATACACGAAAAGAATCTGGAATCGTTTAGCACATTGTGTCTTCTTGGCGTGAGTATCGAAATTTTTCCATACGGCGTTTTGCTATTGCGTGACTTCCAACAATATCATAACATCACTGACCAGTCACGAGAACCTTGAAAGCTGGGTTTCTTTCGAAATGCTGGGTATACTTCCATTTCCTTGACGCTTTGAATCGAAAACACCAAATCACACATCATCGAATAAGTGAAACATGGATTGATATGTCCCGCATAGCTCGGTTCATACCTTTGGTGAAAGAAATCGTGAATATTTAGCACATTTAGGTATTGAAAGATGGAGGACGTCAACTTAAGATTAGTAGGTAACTTTACGTTGGTGACGAAATGTCAACACTCGACTAGAACTATAGTGAAATCTTGTCATGATATGCTTGTAGCTTATTTTTCTCTTAGCGATATTCTGGAGCTGTTATTATTATTATTTGATTCGGATGATTTTATATAGTTCGAATTTCGGAATTTCGAAGAAATAATTGATGATGCTCAACCCAGGAATATTATAAAATGTAACAATTTTTCATCGTTGTGAAGTGTGGCCAAAACCAGTAAATTAAAAGTCCAAATGTTGACAAGATACTCTCTACCTTGAATGAATACACTATAAAATATATTTTCATGTCGATAAAAGAAGTTGAAAGGTTAAGGCTTGTTATTGAAGTATAATTGTTTTCTTATTGTTGTTCTCATAAGATGATGCAATTTATTTTGTTTTTTTCTATCTTATAGTTTACTGAATTATATCCCCGAATATTCATTATCGATTTGTATTTTCAATCTAACTACAAATTAAATACAAGACTAATGAACAAAATATTCTAATGAACCTATAAAACAATATTTTTTTCAATATTTTCAATATCATCCACATCCTGCAATCGAATATAATTTTCCAAAATAACATTTGAATGACATTAAATATCCCAGTAAGGATGAAAAATTTTCAAAAATTAGATTAAACGAATCGTCTGAACTCTATACATTGCTGCTCAGTTAATGATAATTATAATATACAAATTCTGATAGTAAACTAGAAACTTGTTATCATTCACCTATGATACTGGATAATCACTACACTATTGCAAGTTATAAAGTACAATGAAAAAGCAGGAATGAATGAAAAATATTTATAAATATGTAGACTATTGCGACTGCACTTGAGCTTTTATTGCCACAGTATAACGCAGTATTTTTTCTCGAATTTGCATACCCCTCACTAGTAAGTAAACAGGAACATTCTGCTAAATATAGTGGCTTATTGGGGTTAGTGGTCCAGTCAAAGAGTCCATAATTTTAACGATCGAATTCGTATAGCCAGTGCGTGTCTATTAAAAATAACAAGGTGAATATGACGAAGGTCATCTAATTTTCTTCAAATACCGTGAGCAGTTTTTCTCTCGTGTAAAGAAAGCTTTAGCAACCTGTAATTAAATATTATTATATGGCGTCGGTGTAACAGATTTCTCTTCACTACCCAAAAGTAGTTACATCAGAAAATCCAACCTTATCAATCCGATATAGTATCCGAGGTGTATCTCAAGTTTGAAAACACGACAAAGATAACTCACCCTGGTCTCTCGGTGGTCCCATTGGAGACACTAATGACAGGTCTGATATTGCCGCTTTGCACCTCAACATCCGAAGGCTTCTCCTTCACCATTATCTGGATGGGTTGCACATCAGAAGTAACTACTGATCTCCCATTGCTGCCAACCTTCCGCTCAGGAGTTATCAGCTTCTGCATGTGTTTCTGCACCTCCATTTCCAACGCTTTGAAGCTGAGCACATGCTCGATCTGCTTGGCATGACCATTGTGATTTTTGGCTGCGTGATTGTTCTTCGGAGTAGTTTTCTCGCCATTTTTTGGAAGAGGTTCCACCGTCGGTAGCGCAGAAGTAGCGTTTTTCGTATCTAAGGCAGCGTTGGCTTCATTGGCTACGGAAATGACAGCGTTGGCAGCCGGAGACAGCTTCGAGAATCCTCGATCTCTCATCAACGTTTGCGTATCCAAAACTGTGTCATTCATTCTGTTCATAGCGTTGGAAACACTCGTGGCACTGAGTACTCGACCATCTATCATTGGCGATCTCGGTTTGGGTTTCTCCGT
This sequence comes from Plagiodera versicolora, assembly GCA_037013635.1. NCBI lineage: Eukaryota > Metazoa > Arthropoda > Insecta > Coleoptera > Chrysomelidae > Plagiodera > Plagiodera versicolora. Next base: position 7,497,672 of record CM072990.1, read on the forward strand.
GTGCTCAGGAAAGTTTAAATTCGTTTCTATCTTCAGGGGTTTCGCTACAGTGGATGTGGTGCTGGAAACTGCTGTAGCTGTAGATGGTAGATTGTCTGGTTTGAATTCCAATTCTGCTTTAGATGTGATTTCATTTATTGGTGGCATTTGCGGCTTAACCTCATTACTACCAACTGCATTTGAATCAGATTTATTAGGATCGTTCGACTTCGCGTTCGAAGATTTCACACTACTCGAATTATCAGAGTTCGTGATGGCTTCTTCAGCGGTTTTTTCGATTACTTGGTCCCGTTTAGGTATCCTACCCTTATTTATCACATTATTATTACTGCTCGGTGCTGTACTGGCGCTATTTTTATTAATACTACCCTTACTCGAGTCTCTGCCCCCCACAGAACTATCACTAGTCGAGTTATAATTGTTTTTAGCATAATTTCCCGTTTTGGGCAGCAGGTTCGGCCTGGAATCACTCCTCATTCTATTGACGCTCTCTTTCCTACTCAGTGGTGTCCTCAGTTTCGGTTTGGCAGGTTCCGACTCATCACTGGTCACTTCTGGTTTGGGAAGCACTTTGGGTTTGGGTTTGTTGTTAGAGTCCACTTTGGCCTGAATATTCTTGTACTTCGACAGGGGTATTCTAGATGGTGAAGTGGTCAATTTCGTGGGACTGGTCTCTCTACTGGCAGTTCGTGATGGATTCCTCGAAGCGTTCCTGGATTGTATCCTGGATTGACTTCGAGAGCGGTGCACCGAAGAGTTGGACAATGGTGGTTTGCTTGAAGTGGAAGAGATATATCTGGAGGGTGATGGTTTTCTGCTCGGTGGGGTACTTTGACTCCTTGGGATTCTTGAAGGGGAAGACATCGACTGGCTTGGTTCTGGAGAACTACCTGCAATATAACAGCACGAATGAAGTTTCAAAAATAGTGAGGACTTTTTTCAAACTGTCTCCCGTGTCTTCAAAAGGGCAGTCAAATTCTTCTTATAATCTAATCGCAGAGTTTTTCTGAAACAAATATATTCCTGAATATTCCGGTGGTCTTCTATCTACAGACCATGGGGTATTTGTATTTTCCATAATTAAATCATACAATGATAACATTATTATAAGAATTATAGAAATAATTTGTGTTGAATGCGGTAATGTTCAGTATTCAAGTGTTCAAGATACTAAAAAACGGAAGAAGAATAATTTATTCCGAATGGATGATTGACTGAATACTTGGATGTGAAATTGGGCTGGTTCATTTCCATAAGACGCAATGTTAAAAAATTTCGCGGTACGATGGTCAAGAGGAGCGGGTGTTCCTAACGTCACAGCTGGACCTCTTATTTATGTTTTATCACAATTTGAACGCAAGATGAATTGTGTATACGCAATTAGTAGGCAAGTTATGAAAACAAAAATAAGGATTAACTTAGAAATCAACAAATGAAATGAAAGATCTGGACTTCTAAAAGAAAAAGATTAAGGGGTCACAGACAAACTAAAAAAATGAAGGGAATAATCAGTTGATATATTTCATATTTGTATAAAATAGAATTTAAAGAAATTCAAATAAAATCACCTGGATGATATTTTGTTTAGCTTGACATAGCTACCTCAACTGATAAAATATGATCAATATTCATCAAAACTACCAGGAAGAGATTTTATCGCGAAACTAGCTGGAATCAAAAAAAAAACAGAAAAAAAGCGTATTGTTTTCAGGAAAATATTCTCAACATTTACTTTACAAAACGGTAAGTTTTTGAGCGAAATCGATTCACTTTTTGTATTTTTGGAGAAATGCACTAGTGACATTTCAAAGGTCCATGTCTTTGCAACGAGTGGGCGGAATTCCAAAAATTGAAGAGCAATGTATAGGGAATCAGAAGGGTTTTTCAACGAGGTATCATTTGACCCCAATTTCCATTTGAAAAATTTAGGGGACGCTACCCTCGCTTAGCAGGGTGAAGTTTGGGCTATGCTTCATGCGTCAAAAAGTGTCCTCCTTATATACAAAGTTGACGTGTTTTTCTCGATGAAATCTCTTCTTGGTAGTTATACCTTCCGGTACGTTTTCGTTGGGCCAGCCTGTATGTGCATACTAGATTTTGAAATTTTTGACAATCAAGAAGATTAACAGTACTTTTTTCACAAAATTACGAAATGTATATCAAAGTGAGAAAATTATTGATGCCAATTTAATGATTTTTGAAGCATAAACATGGCTGTACAGAACAAATAGGTTTAAATTCAGGTCCGTTACTGACGTAATTCGCACCATTGGAGGCCACGACTTCTGGTCGACAAATCAGCTGAATTTAACCATCCTTTGCAGTTCATGTTGGACTATCCTAATAACTTGATGCTTCCTTGTAATATTTTACATACATATAGCATGTGTCTTGTGTTGTCGAATGTAATTGCTCACCTATGATCGGAGAGAGCCTTTGGAATCCCGTAGCCTTAGTATACACTCGTTTCTTCGCATTCTGCGCAACTCCTCGTTGTTCATCCACGTCCAAATCGGAGAGGCTCTGACTCAATTTGTTGCTGATCCTTCTCCTTGCTCCACCTCGATGTCCCTTCTCCCCGAGCGCCTCTTTTTTCTGAGGTAGGGGTATCTTCGACGGGGACGATCCGCTAGGGGTGAGTCGGGCATCTTCAGGTGGTGGTGAAGAGGGAGTAGGGGAGGATTGTCTGGAGGCATGTCGCGAACCGTGGGGGTTGAAGCCGCGACCTCTGAAAGGGCTAACTCGTCCCGTGAAGGAGGAACTGTCAGACGTAAGGGTATTAGAGTCGATATCGCCTATGATAGCGAACGAGGGTTTTTTGTGCCTCTTGGTAGCTGGTGTGAGTCTGAAAGAATCGAGAAGAGAATTGTTACGTTTATGGTCATTAGAAAATATCCAAGGAGAATCTATATTCGTAGAACAATACACCCATATCTCGTTTCGTTAAATGAAAATACATATACATACTCCAAAAATTAACAATAATCTGTAAACAAAAATGAATCAGCCTCGTGTTTCACATAATATGTGTATGTAACCTGAAGATGATGAAGAAATAATAACCTGTCCAAACGTCATTTGTCTATCCTGTGTCTTATTGTCTTTTTCCTTCTTTAGTGATTTATAAGAGCCAATTCCTCGAAAAACTTCAAGGCTACTTTCGACTCAGTATCGCTTTCAAATAGGATGTTTATTCCATGTTGGAATAGGAAACATTTTTTACAACACAGCAACAGGCTGTCTCTTCATCAAATGCTGGTTTTGCTTGCAACTGAATGAGTTCTTCATATGAAAGGTGTTCTCTATCAGTTTCGAGTAGATCAAGCTCGTTGAAATTTCAAAAGCCGAGATCATGTGCTAGATCCAAAATGTTTTGCCTTATTTCAGGTTAAGATTGGCTAGATATAATACAGTGGTCGTCAACCTGTCGATCGCGAGCTACCGGTAGCTCGCGGAGGCAAATCTGGTAGCTCTCACAAAGATTTAAAAAATACAAACTACAAAAATCAGAGAAGCTTTCAAAAATTCCCAAAAGAATCTAATTGTCATAATATCAAACATAAACAGCGGCAACGTTGTCAAAATCAACAAAGTAGCTCAACACATTGAAGAGGTTGGCAACCACAAAAACGTTCCTTAATTGAAGAGGGCCGTTTTAGTGAAATATCGTATAAAGAGGGGCCGTATAGCGAGGTATGGGTGTATCAAGAGGGAATATAATATAATGTCCTCACTAAGTACTCGCGCACAGCTTATTTTGAAAGGAAAAATGTTGTGAATTGTTCAGTCCAACAACATTAACATTGGCATATACATCATGTGATGTGATAATATAAGAAAATCATCTGCGAATATCAGAATTGACATATTTCATTTCTGTTTTGGTATTACATATTGATAATTTCATGTTACAATAATGGCCATAAAAGCTATTTTGAATCATGCACTTCACTAATACATATTGTAATGAATTTGATGATTTGTAGAAATATGTCATATTGAATCATACTTATAATAATTGAATATTTCAGTAGTGTAGTTACCTTGGCAATTCCAGAAAGCTAAATTGAAAAGAGTACGTTATTGTGTGTGGTTATGACATTTTTATCTGTTACTATTTCGCAACTTTACTAGTTGTCAAAAAATCAAAAAAGTTCTAGCAATCATAGAGATCGATATTGAATCAAATAATTCATCATATACCTGAACAATACGTGAAAAAGTTTTGCCAAAGTATTTCTGTCGTAGTGTCAATTGTCAAATCAATCACAAAAGCATAATTACTCAAAATTAGTCCCTCAGTTCATTGAATATCTGGAATATATAGTTTTGATCTATGACATCGAAAAATTAATTCAGTGTTCCTACAATAATAAAAAATACTGTCCTCAGTATTTTTATTTAAACACATGTTGCGTTTTTTTATGCAAGAAAATTTCGTCACAAATCGAATGTATCAATAATTGGCAATGATATTTTTAATTATATTTCTCAAAGGGTCATGTGCTGACACGAAAAAAAACTACCCTTTTCCACTTCGGTCTAATTACCTGTAAGGTTCCGGTGCTGTTGGAGGTGGATCCGGTGGATGTCTCCTTTCCGGTGGTAAGACCGTGAAAGCTCCGGGAGCGAGGTAGTGCAGTTGCAGCTCGTCCTCGAACTGCCTGCCGGCTCGGGGTGGCGCCACCTGCTGGTGCTCTGGCGAACGCATCGTCCAAAACGGAAATCAAAAGACGACAAGCAGAGACTCCGGGGGGACATTACCGTTGGACTCGCAGATCAGAGATCGCTAGCTAGAAGACGAAATGGAAAGTTTTATGCAATATTGATTGAGACTTTACACCAGAAGGCTCGTAGAGAGAGGAATGAATTACATCCATCAAATTTTACCTTTCACAAGGGTTGAGGCTTAAATGGAATCGAAACGTTATTATGTGGTTTGATCAAAATACTTGGCGATTACAAGAATCTCGATGCTACCTGGTGGTCGTATTATGAACTTGTCATATAAATATTATCCATCTATAATCTTTCTATACATATATTTGTCAGAACTATCTTCCTAAAATAAATGGATTATACATATTTTTTTCCGTATTGAAAAGTCACCCACAAAATCTTCCAATACAATACAAGCAATCGATTCAATGTTCAAAATTCATATGAGTAGATGTCAATTTTTTTCATCAGCTGAAAATCGTTTGTTGAATTTGGAATTCAATGTAGTGGACTGATTGAATACCACTTTCTTTTTTCATTTGTTATGAGTATTCCGGAAAATGTTTCAAAATTCCATTCAGTAGATCATTATTGACACATATTCTTCTAATTCTGAAATGTTAGGGGAAATTTTCGAATGCTGATTTCCTCATTAGTTGAAATCATTCGAGAAAGATGAACTTAGGAAAAGGTGAAACAATTTATAAGAGAGGCACTTCTACAATGATACATCGAATAATCTCATATCCACAGTTGGATATCAGATTTTGAGAAACTCCAAGTGACTCTCTCCCTAGCGCATAATACTATTTTTACGTTTTCAACCTCACTTTATTTTTAGTTTCGAAGAAGTCTGAATATCCACTTGAACTGTCTCGAACTCATCTAAATTTGGACAAGAGTCTGAGACGTAGACTGCCGGATGCACTTCCATTCATACGATCGTATTTTTATTATCTCAATATACGAAAATAAACTCATTTGATGGAAATATATCTTTCGTCGATGTTATCGAAACTTCTTTCGAGTCTTCCGGCCTCTTGCATACAATTGAACGTGTTTCTTGATGAAAGTAATTGTAGTTTAATTAAAAATAAACATATCCACAACCATTGCACACACAACTGTACGCAATCGGTTATGATCTGGTTAACATAGTAAAAACGAAACTTTCATGTCATTTATTAGCAATTAGGAGTTACGCTCTATATTGCGAATAGCGTTTCAAAACAATCAGTCAGTAATGTGTGTCTCCTCTCGAATTTTCTATACGTCGTTAGACTCACAGCAACCTCCACCACCTAATTTCGAAGTAGAAATAGCAACCTCAAAAGTAATGAAAATATTTATCTCATTTGAAACATGCATTCGTATTAATTTCATCAATAGATAGAATTTATTTTTCTCTGAAAGAAAAATTAAATTATATTATTTGTTGAGCACAATAGTGATGAATTAATAAAGTGACTTCCTCAAAAATATATTCTATTCGTGGGTTGTAATATGTAATAATCTATTATTTTCCCATTGTTTTTAATTTAATTGGGATCATATTGAAAACATTGTGCTCAGATTTTATATAGGGTGTCTCAGAAGTCGACGTCATGCTGAAATCGGGTAATAGACCAAGTTATAATAGCGCATATAAGAAGAGATTGTCTACCAGTCGAGAAATATTCAAGCAAGTATCATACCATTTCAGAATCTTTATTAAATGCACCAACTTAAAATTTTCCTTGTCAAACTATTATATTACATTTTTTCTCAGTCAGTCAAAGTTGGGCGCAATGTTACTTTCGAATATTTGATTGGGAAAGAAGAGATATTTTCTTCCAAGCTGGACCAGCTGGCTTAACATTTTAGTAAGCAAATACATACACATTATTCAGCATCCTATAGGTCACAGGGTGCAATTTCTTTTGATTGCTTTCAATTGCCCATACGCAAAACACCCTGTATGAAAGTAATCGAAAAATTGTAATGGATCCTTTGGAGATTTTGATTATGCTTCAACAAAAGAAAAATTTTGTTTATTATTGAGCATTTTCGAAAGATGTTTTTTTTTTATTGAGCCATTCATTAATCCCGCACTTTTGTGTTTGTTGAGTACATGTTCATGTAAAGTTTTAATAGAACGTCGCCTGTTCTCTCAAATATGTTACATTATTCATAACTGAGTTTTCTAGTACTTGCACCCCTAGAAAAGCCGTCATTTCCTCGAAGAAAAGAATAAATTAACTGAAAAAATCAATAAATGATTAGATCTGTTATATTCAGGACTCCGTTAGGTACCTCATTCAATACGACGTATAAACATTTTGTGAAATAGTTTTCTCCACTGGTTAATAGCATTTCGCATTTCGATGCGGAATTTTAAACGTCCTACTACTTCGAGCTTTCGTGTCGATCAAACCTTATCTTTTTTATCGGACTTATATTTTCACAGAAATTACGAGAGCATGCTTAACTGCACAGCTGACCAACATTCGGTCGATTATCTGGTGAATTTCATTGCCATCCTGCGATGGAAAAAGAATAGAACAGTTCAGCGTTGATGGAGTAAAAATACAAGGTGGCCCATAAGTGTGAAGAGGAAGAATAAGCTACTCACGAAAGGAATAATAAAAAAAAACGTTTTGCATTAAAGTTACTGTACTTGCACATGTTTCTGAAATATTTTGAGATTTACAGGGTGTTTAGCCTAAATGAGTCAACACGAAATTGCTTTTAGAAAATAATACATTACGTATACATATTTATTTACTACCTATTTCTGCTATTTTTCTCCTTATAAGATATCAAGCTGTAGCGAAAAATATGAAGATTTGATGATAATTGCACTGTGCACTGAGATTGCTGTCAAGTAAACGTTATCAGTGATGAGTAAGTAAGGCTCTGATTACTGATCAGAGTAGACACTTCATAAAAATTGATTTTTATTTTAGAATGGAAGCGTTCTAAAGAGCGACTGATTGCAGGTATAAAACTCGTATTTTGAAACTTTAAACACATTTTTCTCGAAAACAAAATTTTTCAAAACTGTTGACACTATAATTCAAAAAGAAATTGGCCGATCGACTTCAATCAATGAAAATTGAAAATTGTCGATTTGGATAAAACGATCATTTTTAATTTTTGAAATTGCTATTTTTCGTTCATCAATGTAATGGAAATACCTTCAGAAACCTTTCTATTTTTTTTTTTGGTTCAGCTACTCATTTGGCAGGGACCATTCAGCAATGGGGTAACTTTTATTTATTGGCATATCCGAAGGTAGCACCTAATTCAATTTATCAATATCTTCGTTAAAATCTTGAGGTATGCCTTAAAATATACCTTTTCATGCCTGGAAAACTTCGAAACATTATTATTTTCTTTTGAAAAAATTCGCAAAAATCACCTAATTTTTCATGTGTTACACTGATAGCCACTTAAGTTCGAGGTATTTTCTTAGATGAGCATCAAAGGAAATTCTTCCTAGCACAAACTTCATCAAAAATGTAATTGAATGATTAGAGAAATTACTGAATGAAAATAACTGACAATAAACAACAAAGATTTCAAAACATTTGATATCTATTCTATTGAATGTTCAAAACGACTATAGTTTACTTCCATACAATAAAATAATGACATTCAGAAGCTCTAGTAGGATGTAATGAATCGCCATCAGTTTGAAAAATTTCTCCCATTCTATTCTTCATATCTTCTTCAGAAATCGCGTTCCTTTTGTAAACTGGTGTCCCCTTTGTCAGACGAATTCAAGACATATTCCCTCCAAATATCTAATATAGGAAACAAAAATTTTAATAATGAAATAGATACTTTTATTCCTTTCTGGTGGTATTGAGTATAAGGAGTCTGTAACAACTCTTGTTCTGGCAAAAATAAATGATAGTGAGAGCACCGAAACATAAAGTATAAGTATTTGCAAGGAAAATGGATTCCACATGGATATAGAAAACACTGGAAATACTGTTATACATACTGTTGTCAAATTGGGACAGTATCATTCCTATATGTCGGTTTTTTCGAGGGAGAATTTCGAGTTTCCTTGAAAGTCACAAATATAGAAGGAAAGTGTAAAATTTCCCTATCATTTCTCCTTGTTTCAATGGAATAAGGAAGACCTTCTCTCAACGAAACTTCGTTTATCTTCTTGTTGATCAGTTTACGGTTATGCACAAGCTAATGTGTAGATTTCTAAATGTTGTTATAAAATCCCAATAATAATTCAAAGACCACTGATATAATGATTATAATACCAAGTCAATTATTAAATTCATGCACCATTTGCTCGATGAAATGTAATTACAATACGTTATATTGTAATATGGAGAATATAGTGTGAATATTCATATTATTCACATGGCAATCATTACGAAAATACTCGAAATCCAAGAATTTGTCATATCCATTTAAACCTCTAGGATTTTATTTGCTGATTCAATAATGATCTCCAACTCTATCTAATATCTAACCGATGAAGACTAGATAGAAAAATTTGTTTGAAGTATACGAAACAAATAATGTTTCAAAAACAACTGGTTGAACAACACGTGAGTATTGGAAAACATTCACAAACCTTTGGAAATAGAAAAAAAAATACTCCAATAGGTAATTGATCGATGAGACCAAAAGTAATCAAAATATTTAATATTTATGGTACTTGATGTATTCACTAGATTGACAAGGTATCTGCTGATAATAACAAGAAAAAACTATCGAAAATTATGTTTTCGAATTATTGATCAGAACGATTAATGAAACACCTCGTATAACCATGCAAAGTATTTTATATATACAGGGTCGCCCAACAAAAACGTACCGAAAGGTATAACTATATACCAGGAAGAGATTTTATCGAGAAGCGAATTGTTTTTAGGAAAATATTCTCAACATTAACTTTAACAAAACAGCAAAGTTTTAAAGCGAAATTGATTTACTTTTTGTATTTTTTGAGACTAGCGACATTTCAAAGGTCCATATCTTTGCAACGGGTAGACGGAATTCCAAAAATAAAAGAGTATCTAATGTAAAGGAAATCAAAAGGACTTTTAGGGAGGTATCATTTGACCCCGATTTCCATTTGAAAAATTCTAGAGTATGCTACCCCCGCTCAGGAGGGTAAAGTTTGGGCTATATTTTCTGCGTTAACAGTTGTCCTCCTCATAAGTTGACGTATTTCAGGTTTTTCTCGATAAAATCTCTTCCTGGTAGTTATACCTTCCGGTACGTTTGCGTTGGGCCAGCCTGTACATATACATTATATGCACTGGGCAGCTGTGTAACTATCTCGAACAAAAGAAAATTGAGAATACAAAAAATATTGAGTTTGCAAGTTTAATTTCAACTGAAAAAAGGAGAAAATAAATATCTAACCGAAAAACGTTACAAAGTTTTACCCCGCTGTTCCTTAATTTTTTTCGTAGCTTGTCAACTGCTTGAGTAGTTCCTTAAATTCTCCCTTCTAATATCGTTGGTAAACGTCTTAAAGGAATTCACATCATTTCACCTTTATAAATTTCGTTCAAGAAACATATCCATCCAGATATCAGTGAACGTTATGAATTTCATTTAGAAAATGAACAATTCTGACAGTCTAATACAAACAAATTCAATATGTCATATGTGTTTCATAGCCACCTAGACGAAGTTTCAACTACCTAAGTATATATCATGAATATTTGCACGTCGATCAGAAATAAGTTTCAGAAAGAATACTTGAATTTTTAGTGGAATTTAAGAACTGTTGTGAACGTGATATTGAATAATTCTTTCATTTCCAATATTGAAATCGGTGAAAAAATGCTGATAGTTTGTCAATTGAAAATTAGAATAACTATAAGTAAAAGTAAAAGTAAAAGTAAAAAATTAATTGATTCAAGGATCACATTGAGAGTGATATAAAACACGTCACAGGCTACACATGGCCAATCCAAAATTGACAATTTCAAAAATAACTTAAGATTATTCTGAAAGAGAACATACATACAGATAGTGAAAGTATCTATTTAGCTCGAATAAAGTTCCTCAGTACTATAAAACATTTTTGAACATGAAAAAGTCTTGAGATGCTTTCTGAATTTGAAGTAAGTGACCTCCATTTTCACTGTCTCTGGGAGCTTATTGAAAATCCTTATACCATTGGAGATTGGTCCCCTGAGAGTTACATTCAAATTATTTCGAGGTGTTTTTAGATAATGGCTAAATCTCGTTGAATAACTGTGATCATTACTATGAGAGCAAATGCCTGTTTTTTTATTGAATATATAACACGATATTTCTAGAATGTACAGGCAAGAGAGAGGAAGTATTTTCAGCTTGGCAAATAATGGCCTACATGATTATGAGTATAACCCTGTATATACATATCACAATATGGAGAAAAGCAGTTGACCTACCAACCTTAACCTCCACCAAGACACCCAAAAATCTCAAAAAAAAAATACCTGATATCCAAGAATACGCTCAAAAATCTCGTTCATACTTGCCGCACACTTTCGACCGATTCGAAGACGCGAACGAACGACAGCCAACTAGATGCGAGGCCAACGACGACGTTCCCGAAGCGCCGCTTCGATGTCAGCAGCCACCGCCGCGAAGCGTCGGACATCCTCAAGCCGCCGTCGGACATGTACTGACCGACAGAGGCCGACTCCAGAGCCGGTGGGGGCGGCTGTAAGCGTGGCCACCCCATCGACCTACTTCGGTGGTTTTTCGCAGGTTTTTTGTAGTGTGGCGGTTTGTGGTTTTTCGAAGCTGGCTTTGATTGATCAGCAGTTTTAACAGTGATCGTTCCGTTATGAATGACTACTTTGTTTTCTTACTATTTTCAACTATATTAACCCTCCTGAACTAGTTTCTGGAATTTATTCATTCATTCATTCATTTCAGTTCATAAAACATGCATGAAATACAACTTATCATTCATTACAATTCATAAATTTACAGAACACTCAATAAAGTGTAGAATACCAAGTATTGATATTCTACAGTGTGGAACAGCCAAATGAAATAAATTCGAAATGAGAGCGTGTTGGGAAAAACACTTGGACACGGCCATTTGTATTTTTCCAAAAAAACATAATTATATAGGGTGTGTCATGTGACAGTTGTCGATACAAACTTTCTTATTTTAAATACCACCCCCTGTATATCAGTAGTTTTTTGAATTCTTCAGAAAATTCTAGACATAATTCATGTACAATGTCCCATACCTATATCTTCAACTGTTTCGGAAATATTAAGTGTTTTCATATTTATTGCAAAAATCAATATAAAATAATGTAAAAGAAACAAAAAACATTAATTTGAATGTAAGAGATGTTCAAAATGTTCGAATTTGTGAAATCAAATAATTTTCCAACACGCTCTCATTATTATTCGTTATCGAACTTATTCCATTTGGCTGTCCCACACTGTATAACTACTGTCTTCATTTATATAAGATGAAATTTCGCGAAATGGCACAGCAAAGAATTGTTTTCATTTATACAAGATGTGTCATTGGCAAGAATGGTCCAACAAAATCAGCCTCTTAAAATTTTCTCGTGTTTTCGAATCGTCATTCTATGAGCTACTTTTCAATAATATTCAAGAATTGGTGTTACAAAGCTATTTCAATTAAACCTATTTGTGTTCAATGACATTTTCGATGATTAAATTTGAATATCAACATACAAAGGTATGCAAAAAAGACTAATCTAACTAATCAATCATATTATTATTGCTAAAATATGGAGGAAATGTGTTTGCACTTTCCTGAAGCTCCAGCTCAACACTTATTGCATGTAATGAAAGTATTCTTCATTCTACCAGAAATATCATTTTCTAACCATACAATTATGCATATACTTAGTTGAGATCGCCAATGACCAACTCTCTCACAGTGGTGAGAGCTTCATCGAAATCGAAAATTGATGAAATGGAGTTCACTGTGAATACTCAAAATTTGATATAAAATATACACAATCTTCAGTAGGACATGGAAGATTTCAGACAACAATATATCAATTTTCCAAACAGATCAACCTATATGTCTCTCTGATTTTTCTCGAAAGTGAACAAAAAATAATATGAATCTTTTAATATACTGTGATTGACTTCCCGATATAAAAAAAAAATCAGACTAATATGCCCAATATCCAACATCACTTACATCATATAGGATTACCTCATTGTGTAGAACTCATCACAAACGACCTGATTTCCTCATGGTGAATGTTGATTGATGTATTGGGACTAAATCGACCCTGGAAAGCTATTTCCATGTAATTAATTCAATTAGGTACTCTGGTAACTAGACTTCAGCCTGCTGGCTACATAAATAAATAATAATAACTTATTTCTTCATTTTTATTTATTCAATAAAATATTTATTTTTTACAGTAAAATTTACAATAATCTTCTGGACAGAAAAAAATTATAACCAACGTCGGGAGTTTTAGTAATATCACTAGCTGCAATAATAAGCACATTTCTCAAAATATTCAAATATTACAACACCATAATCCTTTCAGATAAGTCAATATATCAATCGGCGATTTTTTTTAGTAGCTGAACCGTTTCATAGAGTTCGCTTCGAAGTTCAATTTTATGGTGCTTGATACTTTAGTGTACCGATTCATAAGAATGGCTATTGTCAATCCTGGATTATAGGGAACTGGTTACCAGGAAATGTGCAAACTTTCTCACGTATTGTGTACAAGTATAGGATATAGGTATTTAATCAAAATTTTCAATAGCTGAATATTTTTATGTATGATAGAAACTACTTTATTAAACATGAAATTTTAACGTTAACGTGCTCTCATTAAATCATAAAAGCTCATTAGATTCATACATGGAAGATTAATTATTTCCGAGTAGTGTATGAATTGAGAAAAAGAGTTATTGAGAACTCGAACGTTGCATAACATAGATGTATAAATTGAAAAGAGAAGGATCGCTACTTTTTATTTCAACGTAATTATCGAATCAAAAACTGAACCACTGAATATTCAAAATGTGAGCCTCAAAAACTTTTCTTCATCCATGGAAAATACAACGCCTTTCTCATTGATATTCAATCAATATAGAACATACAAATATACACGTATGATAATGCCAAGAACTTGAATGCAGTGTCAGGGCTATATATTTTGAGGAGTAATAAGGGTTGTAAATTGTAATGCAGAGTCCAATAACCCGGAAACTAACTGGTCAGTGCCCCTTGGCTGCAAATGCGGTATGATAGACCATAGCAGTACCTAGTTTACATATATGCTAAGTTAACTGTCTAGTTTTGCATCCAGTGATTACTTTTTCAATTCAAAATTATCGCATCATTTGTAGTGCAGGATTTGTATATTGAAGCAAAAAAAGAGAACATAACTACAAACAACAATTCTTTTGGTGAAGTTTCTTGCCTTGAATTTCAAACTACCTATCGACAATGATATGCTCCAAATAAATTCATAATCAAATATGTTAGTACATCATACCACTATATTTATATCGAATTCAATATTGAATTAATTTCCATTACAAATATTTAGTTCATGTTACTAACATCTACCTCACCACATTTCATTATTGATAATCTAATACCGTTTATATTTTTATTCATTAATCTGAATTACACAATCTGGGAAAAAACGAAAAAGGTTACTCTTAGACACTCGAAATAATTCTAACTAAAAAAAAATAATGTTTGTTGAACATTTGTTATTTCAAAATTATTTTCATAACTGGATCGTGATAGCTTTCAGATATACATTTATCCAATTACTATCAGGCAGGTTAATTAAAAAATATCCATTTGAATTATGATCTATTTTGAAGATCCTATTCTTGTAAAAGCTTGTTTATAATACGTGTCATTATTTTCCAACTATTCTTTCAAGTTCTTGGAAGTTGAGAAGACCAGGGTAGATCTAATCCAGGTAGAAAATAATAAAAATGCATTATTATCAATAAGCTTTTCAGGATACTTAATTACTTGTAAATGTGTAGAAACTTTCATTGTTCTGAATAAAAGTAAGAATTCCAAAAGTACCGAGAAGATATAATGATTTATAGAAAAATATTATCACAATTATTTCAGACAATGAAAGTCTGTAGGTATCTTCGATTCGCACTATTATAGTAATTATTTTTACTTTAGGTCTCTATGAATATCGTCTCATTTAAATATTTCAAGTATATAAAATAAATTGACTGCAATAAAAATGAACGGGGAGTTCTATTAAACGAATATCCAGTAAAATTCATTGTTGAAGATTCACGATGAGCATGGTGGTGTGTATTTTTCAATTCTTGTAAATGGTCATTTCATAGCAAGTTTGACGATAATCGGAAAGCTTATGCAATAAACATTTGTCAGACATTGAAATGTGGAAGAGGATTGCCAATAATGCTCTTTCCATAATTACACCGCAAAACCAATAGCTTTATAAAATTCTGCGCTGCACTTCATGTTTTGTGTAATATTGCCAAATCGACCAATGTTGTCATGATAGTGATCCATATTTCAAAGTGAGGCCTGTCAATAATGCATTAGCAGAATTAACTGTGATTTTGCTTGGATGGCTATCTATACAGATATTATTATAATTCAAGGATTTTGCCTCGCTTTAAGTACATAAAAGCTGAACTTGTAAATTCTTATAGACATGGGATATCTGAATGATGAACCAGTGTGAAAAAATGTTTTCTTAATTTGATGACAATTGAGAATGCGTCATTATTGACATATAAACTCTTAAATCACGCTTCACATACCGCAAATAAAACTTTTAATGAAAAAAAAAAAATTTTTAGGGACTGTCTAAACACATCGGCAGAGTGCATTTATATTCATAGCAATAAAATGAAACTCGAATTGTTTTTCAAATATACACATATATATATTTATTCCAATCAGTACAAAATAAGTTGATGCAAATGGACACTTTTTCGAAAGAATTTACTGCATTCAAAAAAGTATCCAATGCCTCTAGAACTATACTTAATCTTTTTACATAAATATTTATCTTACATATTCAATGTGAACTTGGTCTAATACGAAATATTAGATATAATATTATTACAATGATAACTTTCTTCCCTCAATGGAAATTTCCACAGCTCGTCTGGTTTGCTTCAATCTTTTTGTATCCAAAAAGTTTTTGTAGTGCTTCTCGAATCTATTGAGGCCCTTTTTGGTGCTCTAGAAAAAACAACAAAATTATGCATTAGCCTCATCACCTTCCTACAGGCTGTTCTGTCTGAAATGCACATTAAACATTCATATCGATTGAGACTTGAGAGAGAGTCTAATGAAAATATATTTGGTTGGACAGCATTCTTTCAGAAAATTTGTTAGGTCAATACTATCATCATTAGTTTTCCTATACAGATATGCAGTTTCGAATATGTTGAAAAGATTTTCAAGACATACATAATTGTTACATTTTTCAGTAATGACAGAGATGAAACTAAACTGATTTGATTTTGACAATCCTCTGTAGAAAAAAAATTAAAAAGTTTTGGAATTTCAACCTCTTCTAGATTGATAACGAAGCTGAATAATTAATACATGACAAATACGGTCGACAGCCTGTATGATTACAAATATCAACTGATATTGTTGTGAAAAGAAAAATCACTCACCGTACTAATATCCACATCAGATTGCCATTTTGGTCGGACGAGGTAATCCTTGTTTGAAGGAATTGGGACTCTGGCTCTGGCAACCCAACCTTTTTCTCCCGGTCTGAGAGGCCTGAAATCAAAACGTTAATAACATTGTCATTGGGAACCATCTACCAACACTTACTTTCCCTCGGCATTAAGCGCTTGCGTGAGTTCTTTTTTCTCCTGTGAAGATTCCTCATTATATAACCTTCTCCTCTTACCGGATCTCTGTTCATAATCCCTCTGTAATCTTTCTTCCTTGCTCAGAGCTGGAAAAATTGTATTTGATATTGATCAATTGCACTTAGAAGTCCTGTATCACTGACCTTTGAAATCGGTCGACAAATTGAAAATCGGCCTGGCCCATTCACTGATCAATTTTCCAGCCCTCTCACGATTTTCCTTCGTCTCTTTGGGGTGTTTGTACAAGTACATGACCGCCTTTCCTATGCCCGATTGTTTCAAAGTGGACTGATCCACTCTGGGGAACTGAAAAAAATATAACATTGAAAGTGGTCTCTCGCATAAATGACGAATACTTACATCTGCTAGTAATTTTAGTAGAGATTCTCTGACTTGTAGAGATGGCATTGATCTGTCTGGCATAGGTGCCAACCAATCTGTCAGAACATTGAGAACATTATGTTCTATAAATGCTAACTGTAGATCGTGTTTTTTCAATTGTGACATTACTTTATTCAACATGCCTATTTTCTTTGTTGCTGGTTTCAAGGCTAGATTCAGATTTCTATCCTCCTGAAATGCAAAGATCAATTATGAAACAGGAATTTTGTGATTGAAATATGGAAATGAATTGAGAATTTTATATGATTAATGATTCATTACTTCAGCTGCATTTTTCATATCTGCAAGAAGTCCAGCAATAATGTCGTCATTATCGTTGATAATATCAATATCTTTACGTTTTCGTCTCCTGTTACTTTCCTCACGTTTCCTTTGTAGCATTACATCAAAATCAGATAGGCCATGATTATTGTCTCCTCTGTAAAAGAAAATAATGCAACTATTAGCTGAAACCAATACTGAAGATATATATTTGTCTTGTTATTTATTTTTCAGACATATTGAATCATTTTTTTCCTTCTCTTCAGTTAGTAAAGTTGTGAACCTTACCCTCTCCTATCAAGGTCGTCATCAGAATCGTAATCCTCTTGCTGAGGTTCCACTTGCTGCTCCTCAGGAATCTCCTCTTGAGGTAGTTGTGATGGACCAGCTTCTTCTTCATCATCGCTCAATATCGTTTTAGATAATTTTGATGGACTTGCCTCTTCATCATCAGAATCCAAAACCAGGGGACGTTTAGCACCATGTTTTATAGAACCTGATGGAGATCTGGACCTTGATTTGACCGAACCGGACCGTGATCTAGATCTCGATTTACGGGAGCCAGACCGAGACCTAGCAGATCCTGAGCGAGATCTAACTGAGCCTGATCTAGAGCGCCGAGATCCTGATCTCGACCTCGAACCTGACCTTGATCTTCTTAAACCAGATCTTGACCTGGCAGAACCTGATCTAGATCTAGCTGAACCTGATCTAGATCTAGCTGAACCTGATCTAGATCTAGCAGAGCCTGATCTTGACCTAGCAGAACCTGATCTTGATCTAGCAGAACCTGATCTTGATCTAGCAGATCCTGATCTTGATCTAGCAGATCCTGATCTGGATCTCAATGAACCTGATCTAGATCTGGATTTTCTGGATCCGGATCGTGATCTCACAGAACCAGAATGTGACCTTCTAGATCCTGAACGTGATCTTGATCCTGGAATGTAAAATAATGTTATGTAGTATACAAGACTCCAGAAGGATTGTTATAAGAAACTTGTAATTTGCAGTAACTACCTGTCTACAAAAAATCACCAAAATTAAACAAACATCCAAGGAAATAATATAGCAGTGATTTGTTGAAGCTCTTAAGCACTCAGAATAGATTATCCCAGCTAGAATTGAGAATTTACTCAAGGGCTTTCTTCATCCAAAGTGAATGTAATCAAAAAATCAAAATTGAAACTATAGTGACATTTCCCTCAGTTTGAAAATCACAGGATTTCTGGATTATTGTATAACAGAATAAGCACAGAAAAAAGGAAGAAATTCAACTAACCTGATTTTGATCTTCTTGAACCACTTCTAGATCTTGCTGATCCTGATCTTCTTGATCCAGATCTAGATCGTGATTTAGACCTTGACTTTGACTTGGCTCTGACAGATCCTGATGGTGATCTTGAATGAGATTTCCTAGATCCTGACCTAGACCTGGGTTTTGCTGAACCTGATCTGGAGCGAGATTTTTTTTCTACAGCTATTGGTGAAAGTGATCTAGAATTTGATTTTCTTGAGCCTCCTAGAATATCAAGAATAGTCATCAAATTGAATATGAAATAATGGTCTAAATTTATAGGGTAAATTTTAGTTGAGTAATCAGACATACCTGACAAAGACCTAGATGCTTCACGGCTCCTACTCCGAGACCTATGATCTCCAGAAACTGAATGTTTCGATCCATTTGAAGGAGACCGTGATCTAGAGGCTCTAGAGGCTACCTCACTATGTGAGTTGGGTTGAGTGACACCTACATTATCAGGGCTCCCAGGACGAGATCCACTAGCGAGAGATTTGTTAGAATTAGCTGATGATGAACGAAATTTGGGGCTCCCAGGGGAGGATACTACTTCACTTGTAGAAATATTATTATCCTCTTTTTCTAGTCCTGTATCAACTTCCATTTTTCTGTCTTGAATAAGTATTCACTTTCTCGAACTACTGATCACTGAGCTATTTGTATATTACACTAAGTTCTCCGACAATTTATCCGCACCAATATTTAATAACTTATGAATTATGAATCCTTTAATTTATATATAACTTCTTACACAGAGTTACGGTCACAGAGTATACTCACTACTCAGTGGCCTCAGTGCTTCTTACAATACCTGTCATTATAAGCGTCAAGTGTCAATTATCCCCTCTACTCTATGATAGAATAATCCACGATCGTATACATAGGTCTGGCTACTCGTATGGTGGGGGGTGGCCCAAACATTGAGAAAATTTTTGTGGTTCTCATGTTTCGTCACCTGCAGCGCTGTCCTCTATTGTCACTTTGTCAGTCAATCACAAATCAGATCCGATCAGCTTTCTGAAAGTAGGAATGATTTTTATTTAGTCGAGAGAATTTTGCAAGATATAATATTTCTGTCATTGATTTTATTCACCATTCAAGTCCTAACCGTTTGTTTTGTTGTCAAAGATTAATCACGTGATCATACCCCTATGTCCTCCTAGCGGATAATTATGGCAACTTTTTCTTCAAAACTGGTGCCACCCCCCACCACTCAAAAATGCGGTAGTCTCCAGACCTATGTGTATGACCGTGGAATAATCACACCACAGAATTCGAATACCACTACACGAAAAACACAAAATACAGACACCACAGAACATTTAGATTGTGCAAACTCGGTCTTCTTGATTATTAACCAGCATAGCGATTATAAACGCTCGATAAGAATCGAAATGTCGTGTAAATATAATATAAATAGGGAATTCGATTTGTATTGAAGGTTCATAATCGCTACGCATAGAACACGAAGAATAAGGAATAACCTTCAATAAATAGGCAAGTTGAACATAGTAGCGATAGTATATGCAGGAAATATGGAAGTATAAAATGAGAAATAAGAACGAAGGTGATGAACTCTCATTTTCTCCTTTATTCATGCAATTCATCTTAGAATAATGGTTTGAAGTTGATATTACCTGGCAAAATGTATGTATATCATAAATGAATTATGTGAATAGGTTTCGTTGAGAAGAATCGCCGGTTATTTCATTACATCTTTCAAAACATTGATCGTTGAATTCAAGTCATTGTCGAAAATCTGTGAAATGATTAGTGAATTCCTCTTCTTTTCAATACCCGATAGTGCATTCTATTTTACTCAAGTTCAATAGGTTCATCCCTGGTATAAACAATCTATGAAAATATATATAATCTCAGATGAATAAGATATTAAATCTTATAGTAATAATGTATATATTGTGAAACATAATATATATTGGGTGCGTTCCATTAAGCGCTCACAACGATCACGCTCACGAATTTTGTCGTTCCACTTGGTTCTGTGCGTCATCGAAACGCTCACGCCGACCCCCTATTGAGATGGGTCGTCGTGAGCATGAATCATGAGGTCATTCATGACATTTTCGCCACGACCCCAACGATCGTGGTCGCCATGTGGAACGTCTGAATGAGTGTTTTGGGCGTTGTGAGCGCTTAATGGAACGCACCCATTGTAAACGTCATCAGATAATATTATATGACGTCATCTTGAAGTGACAAATGGAATTATTATGACATTGACTGATGATAGGGTTATGTGTTGGTGACTTGATTCTTGATCTTGATCACATTTTCTAATTTTATACTTTGATCTCTGCTATTTCTATTGATTTGAATTGTCCGTGATATAAAAAAATATGGGAGATACAACTATTTCCGTAGAAAATTCAGGTAAAAAAGCCGCAAAAAAAGAAGCTAAGAAGGCAGAGAAAGCCTCCAAAAAGGCTGAACATCGACAAACTACATCTCAACCTGTTCCTAAAGAGGAAGGTGAATGTTTAGTGTGATTTCAAAAAATAAAACTTTTGTCCTATGTTATTTTCATAGGCGAT
This sequence comes from Plagiodera versicolora, assembly GCA_037013635.1. Lineage (NCBI taxonomy): Eukaryota > Metazoa > Arthropoda > Insecta > Coleoptera > Chrysomelidae > Plagiodera > Plagiodera versicolora. The sequence goes on from CM072990.1 coordinate 7,518,747, forward strand.
GTTGCTCTTGGAAAATATGGAAATCTTCCACTTATATGCTCTGAATCCAGCTCCACTAGAGTTTCTACATATATAAAGGATTTGAATAAATCCCTTTCTGGAACAGTTGTTTGGGTTAGAGCAAGATTGCACACAGTTAGGGCAAGAGGAAAACAATGTTTCATTGTTCTTAGGCAGAGAGAATTCTCAGTTCAAGTACTGATTAATGTTTCGGAATTTGTGTCAAAATCAATGGTGAAGTTTTCTAGTGGGTAATTATTAGAATCTTTCCACTTCTTCATGCATTCTGAATATCTGAAACATTCTTCTAGTATCCCAAAAGAGAGCATTATTGACGTAGAAGCTAAAGTAGCAGAAGTACCTGCAGGTGTTGCAGGTTGCAGTCAACAAGATGTTGAATTGGTAGCTTCTCAAATTTGGGTAGTTTCTCTATCTGCACCTCAACTTCCACTGCAAATTGAAGATGCTTGTAGGCCAGAAAAGCCTGAAGTAAGTTTCATTTGAGGTCCTAAACAAATTTTCAAAAATATGTTTTGCAGGATGAGGAGGGCCTTAATATCCGTGTCAATCAGGATACACGTTTGGATAATAGAATATTAGATTTACGAACACCAACTAATCAAGCAATTTATAGATTGGAAGCAGGAGTGTGCCGTTTCTTCAGAGAAAGTCTCACCAAAAGAAATTTTGTGGAGATACACACTCCAAAGATTATACCTGCTGCCTCAGAAGGTGGTGCAAATGTGTTCACTGTTAGTTATTTCAAAGGTTCTGCCTATTTGGCACAGAGTCCACAGTTATATAAGCAGATGGCTATTGCTGCTGATTTTGAAAAAGTTTTCACAATTGGAGCAGTTTTTAGAGCTGAGGACTCAAACACCCATAGGCATTTGACAGAATTCACTGGGCTAGATTTAGAAATGGCTTTTCAGTTTCACTATCATGAGGTTATGTTAACCATTGGCGACTTATTTACTGAAATGTTTAAGGGATTGAGAGACCAGTAAGTGATTTGTTTTGTCCTAGAAGCACTTGTATCAAACTCACTACACAGGTTTACTATGTTGCTAATTAGTTGCAGAATTGTTTTTGTTACTATTTTCCTTTGTATTTATCCCAGCATCATGCCTCCAGATAGTTTTTGATGTGGCTTTTCTTGGTGAATAACTATTCAGTTTACTGTTCATAATTTCAGGTGCTCAATTGCTCACTCAAGTGTGTGAAGATGTCAAAGTTAAATATTAAAATAGTCTCCATTTTCGGAGAGATTTGTTATTGTTATAATGGAATATTGAACCACAAACTTTTCTTCAGCTTTGCAATTATTTCATTTCTAATTGTTGGGCTAAATCATATATTATATATATCACTTTACAGATTTCAACATGAAATATCTATCATCAATCAACAGTTCCCGTCAGAACCATTCACTTTCTTGGACCCACCTCTTGTTCTGGAGTTCAAAGATGCCAGAAAGTTGCTCCAGGAAGTTGGTGTGGAAGTAGGTGAAGAAGAAGATTTGAGTACACCAACTGAAAAACTCCTTGGTCGCTTAGTAAAAGCCAAATACGATACTGATTTCTACATTTTGGATAAGTTTCCTCTTGCTGTTCGCCCCTTTTACACTATGCCCGATCCACATAATCCCAAGGCTTCAAATTCATATGATATGTTTATGAGAGGAGAAGAAATTTTGAGTGGTGCCCAGCGTATACATGATCCAGAATTTTTAACACGGAGGGCAAAACACCATGGAATTGGTAAGTTTGACACCTAGAGGAATTTTGAAGATTGACAAAATGAATGGTTTCAGATATTTCAACAATTGCTGCATACATTGATGCTTTCAAGTATGGTTGTCCTCCGCATGCTGGTGGAGGTATTGGTCTAGAGAGGGTGGTTATGCTCTACCTAGGTTTGGATAATATCAGGAAAACTTCTATGTTTCCTAGGGATCCAAAACGTATAACACCATGAAATTTCCATATGAGGTATCAAATGCAGTTTCAATAAAAGTTAATAGATACATTTTCTTTTACTTCTCTCAGTCATTCTGAATAAATATACTTTCACAAACATTAACTTTGAAGGAACAAAACATGTACTAATATTATACTGAATACATAAAAATTTGGAATTATTCACATTAGATCCATATCACTCAAACTATTTCGAGAACTACATTCATAAGATTACTTTCTTCTTGTATGTGAGTTCTGCTAGTTTCTTTTTCTCATCTAATTCAGCTAGGTAAATTTGCTGACCAACATAGCCTGTGGGTGTTTTCTTAGAATACTCTTCTGGAATATCAATATTCAATTTTTCAGGAAGCATAAATGAAGATAACCAACTAACAAGTGGTGTGTTTCCAAAAGTGTAAATAGAATCCTTGTGGTAAAAAACAATACCATCATATAATACATTAGTGCCTTTCACTTGAAATTTTGTGAACATGACATCTTGTATCAAAGACCTCTCAGCAGGCATGCAATGTACGAGTAGACATTTGTACTTTCCATTTTCAGATAATTCTAGTTGCTCATCAAATTTTGTCTTCAGCCAATAGAATCTGAAAGTTGCATCACTTTCTGTAGTGGACATTGAGTTCCAAAATAAACAATCCATCACATAGATTGTTTTCAATTTACTATTATAAAGGCAGTCTAGAACAGTCAAACCACTATTTTCAGACCAACCACCACCAGGAAAGTGGGTTTTTATTTTGAATAAAAGTTTGCCTTTTTTATTATAACAGGTTGTAATACGATTCCTAGCTATGAGTAGAATTCGAAAACCTTCTGGTGCAAACTTAACTAGCCAATTTTCATCAAGATCTTCTGGGATTTCTGTTAACCATTCTGAGTGCATTAATGTCAACTTTTGTCGTTTAACTTTTGAAATAACAGACGATTCACATTGCATTTCTTCATCGTCCACGGAATTCTCTATTTGTTTAATTAACAATTCGCACTGTTTTCTGTTATTATCTGCAAGTTCGTGTCTCTTTTCTTTCTGTTTTTCCAAGAAAGCAATTCGCCTCTGCTGCTGGGAAAGTACATGACTAGCATTAGATTTGTATAGACTTGAGAAGGGCCAAGATTCCAAAGTTGAAGTTTTGTTCAATTGCTCCATCTTAGAACAGTTATACTCGATTCACACTCGAAGTTTATCAAAACCACGATCAAAACATACACAAGAGGTATTTTTCCACATCTAACCAATTTTCTTTGTTGAACAAATATTCTTCTTCCTATTTTTCACTGTAGATTCTGTGGTTCAAGGTCATTGATGACATATTCCTTTAACTTTGTGTTTTCTCTGTCGTTTAAGCTCTATGCTTCTTTGGACACTGTTGTGTCACAGAGTACTCTGTGGTTGTGTTGTTATGTCTGTTATGTGATCAGATCACATAGGGTGCGTTCCATTAAGCGCTCACAACGATCACGCTCACGACCACGAATTTTGTCGTTCCACTTGGTTCTGTGCGTCATCGAAACGCTCACGCCGACCCATCTATTGAGATGGGGCGTCGTGAGCATGAATCATTCATGACATTTTCGCCACGACCCCAACGATCGTGGTCGTCATGTGGAACGTCTGAATGAGTGTTTTGGGCGTTGTGAGCGCTTAATGGAACGCACCCATAGTTGAACTAACATAACCCAACTTAGTCGTGTGTTATTCATCCTAGTTTGAATTATTTTTCTAATATGGATGCGAATGATATTTTCAGAAAACTGAGCCGAGGAGCAACATTCAAAAAACATGTGAATACCAAGGTAAAATTATATGCGATAACTATTAATTTAACATAATGCTAATTTTTTATAGGTGAAAGAGAATCAGATTTTCAATAACAACTCATGTGAACCACAATCATTCGAACGTGAACCGAATCATTCAATGAATTCAGTTCCATTTCAAAAAGAAGAATCTTCAGTTACATTACTTGATGGATTGGATCCCAATCCCAGAATAAGAGGCAAGAAAAGAAAACTTGAGGACAATGAAATCAAAACAAAGATGCTAGAACAGGAGAAAGTAATTGATGAAAATCAGATCGACATACTTGATATTTACTTATAAATAATTTTTTTAGGTTAATCATTATCGTAATGTAAATAATATAAGTGTTGTTGGTCGCCGAGTGCCTAATCCATACAAATCTTTTGATGATTTCCAAGTAGATAATGATATAATTGAAAATCTGAAAAAATGTGGATACAAAGAGCCTACACCTATTCAAAAACAAGCTGTTCCTATTATGTTGGAGGTGAGCAAAATATATAAACATTTTCTGTTAGTTACTGGATCTATCACAATAATTTCAGGGTAGACAAATTTTGGCATGTGCACCAACAGGATCTGGAAAGACAGCAGCATTCCTGGTTCCTGTAATTCAAGCTCTAGGTACTCCACAAAAAGAAGGATTCAGAGCTTTAATTCTATGTCCTACCAGAGAACTTGCCAAACAGACTCATAGGGAATGTGTGAGATTATCAGAGGGCCGTGGATTTCGAATCCATGTAATAAGTAAAATCAAGAGAGCTTTAACACAATATGGTCCAAATACTTCACAAAAATATGGTATAAGTCCTTACAATGACATGAAAGTTCTAATATTATTCGTATCATATATCATTGAGTAAAATAGATTTCATATATATTTTTTTGATTCCAGATATTCTTGTGACAACTCCAAACAGGCTCTGCTTTTTATTAAAACAGAATCCACCAGCCTTGTCATTGAAAAAGTGAGTATTTAGTTCAAAACAACAAATATTTCTTAAGAAGAGGCACAGACTATTATCGATTCATGTTCATTTAATATTTTTCAGCATTCAGTGGTTGATTGTTGATGAAGCTGATAAATTATTTGAATCTGGAAGTAAAGGTTTTCGTGAACAGCTGAGTGAAATCATAAAATCATGTGGAGAAAATAAAAAGATAGCTATGTTCAGTGCTACTTACACACCAATTTTAGCAAAGTGGTGTGTTCATAATATGAAAACATTAGTTCGAGTTACTGTGGGTCATAGGTAAGAATATAAAAATGATTTCTTTTTACAAAAATGATATAATTAATATTAATTTTGAAGGAATGCTGCGACCAATTCAGTTGATCAAAAACTGCTTTTTGTGGGAAATGAGCAGGGTAAATTATTGGCATTCAGAGACCTAATAACACAAGGACTGAAACCACCAGTTCTTGTATTTGTGCAAAGCAAAGAAAGAGCAGAACAACTCTACAATGAACTTCTATATGACAGCATTAACGTTGACACTATTCATGCAGATAGGACACAGTTACAGGTGAGTTCAAGTCATTTTTCAAACTCTATGTGATAGTGAATAATATATATTCAATATTTTTTTGTTGTTTTCGAATTGAGCAATAACTGGTTTTGTTGAATTTTTGACTTATGTGAATTGGAGAATTCATGCATTAATCTTGTTATCTATTCTTTTTTATTCTTTTCCAAAATGCTGGAATAAAAGAATGCCAAACTGAAACAGTGTTGAAAAGGGTCTTACTATATTTGATTCTCTATGACTATACACCACTAATTTATCTAAAGGGGCCACTAGGAAGGAAGCGTGAAGGGTTGAATGCGCGTGGAATGGGGTACAGCAAAATTTGTGTGTGTATGGTGATCCGCCATTCGAAATTTGGAATGTGCAATCCGCATGGTCGGAATCAGGATAGTTCTGATTTTCAGCGTGTGAACTGTCCATTGTATGGGGAAGAACGACAGTGTATGTGTGACAAGTCTTCGCACGTTTCATATTTCTACCAGTACTGTGTCGGGTTCAGTATTTTTATATTGGACATTTTTTTTAAATGAGTGGTCTAAGAGTAATGTCGAAAGATTTCATAACTGAATTTCTAGAAATTTACAGGAGTTATCCATGTTTATGGCAATAAAAAACTTGTTTAAGAAATTGAGAGAAGTCGACCCTTATGTGACCAAGAAAATTGTCAACATGAGATCTTTTTTCGACGTCATGTCACGTTTGTCACACATCCTCACTCAACAAGCAAAAGTGTGTGAGAAATATGAGAGTACACGTTTACTTTACAGCCAACATGCAGATACTCAATTGCGCATTCTTCCTTCCTAGTGAGTGGGCCCCTTAAGAATATTATTTCTAGTGAACCTTAAGATAATCAACTTAGTTTAATTGAGATAGAAGCATAGTGAGTCACTCCAAGATTTCATGTTACACATGTCTATAGATATAATAATGTAACACTTTTATTGCTTCATAACATACTTGTATCATCTGTGATAAAAGTGAAACTCCATTTTTTAAATTTCCATCCTATCATTCTACAGCTACAATGGTAATTTTATATTTTAGAGGGACAACACTGTGAAGAGTTTTCGTGAAGGTCGAGTTTGGGTACTGATTTGCACTGAATTAATGGCACGTGGTGTGGATTTCAAAGGCGTCAATCTCGTAATCAATTACGATTTTCCCTCATCGGCAATTTCTTACGTCCATAGAATTGGTAGAGCAGGAAGAGCTGGACGAAAAGGAAATGCCATTACCTTTTTCACTACCGAAGATACAGTTAACTTAAGAAGGTGATAACTTTGATATTCCTGTTGACAATAACGTTTCCACTTATATAATTCTTTTCTCCAGTATTGCACATGTTCTTAAAGATTCTGGTTGTGATGTTCCATCCTACATGTTGACCTTGAAGAAGCCTCTGAGGAAGGAAAAGAAACAACTCGAGAAGAGTGCACCAAAGCGTGAAGATATTAATACAAATCCAATATATGAACGACTGAAAGGTGGGAAAAAGTAAGGAAAATTGGTCTTATATATGAATTGTATTTTATAGTTTATTTGTTTTTTCACAGGAGAAAGCTCCAAGAAGTCAGTGCCGTATTGAAGAAGCAAAAGAAGAAGACTCCGGCAGGTACCCATAATGTTATCAAGAAAAAACACAAAAAAATTACTGCTAGTGAGTGATTCCACCTGTAAATTGATTATAAACTTGTAAATAAAATAAATTTTTATGAGTATAATTTTGTGTTTATGATTTCCTTTTGAAACATTTCATAATATCAATTTACGATTTGTACGTGAAGTAAGGAATAAATTCATTACATGGAAGATGATCTTTCGAATCAATCCGAGGACATTTCAACTTCCTTCTCGAGATGCGTCGATGACGTCATTAATGTTCCGGTTGATTATGTTATGGAAATTTTTTTCAAATTGAATCCGATATTTCAGATAGTGATAAAAAGGTTATATTTCTCTACACACATTAAAGCAAAAGTTTTATCATGTTATTTGGACATTTATGTTATTCATGTATTGATGATTTAGAAGTAGAGATTATTATCTGAAATATTTCCACAATATTAATGTCATTCCGGACATACTAGACCAGGGGTTCCCAAACTTTTTTGCACCACGCCCCCCTCTGGTTATTTGGAGACCCCTCACGCCCCCCTACACATATCACACAGAATATTGAACTCTTGTGTGTTTTGATCTGTTTTATTTTGAACAATGGCTTTAATTTTTTACAAACACTTGACCATTATGTCAAGTGAATATTCTTTATGTGGAAGCGTGGAAATTGGTAAAGAAAACGTGGAAATTGAAACATTACAAAAACAATTTTGAAAACTTAGAAAGACTTCAATTAAAAAATCTGAGGAAATTATTTTTGTACTTTTTTTTGGGTGTCACGCCCCCCTGGACTTTCTCTGCGCGCCCCCCAGTTTGGGAACCACTGTACTAGACGATCCATGGACATTTTATGAGATGCTTATAACCAGATCAATTACTTTCAATAGAAAATAAAATTAAAATATTAGAAATCAATCAACATGGCTGCGAAAATGCGCGTGTGTGCAGATCTCTGTTATTATTACACTAAAAGCGTATCAAAGAAGATATACAAATAAGACAATCAGAAATGGAAATTGGTCTCGAGAGGCTGAAAATCACGAAACTGATAAATTTTTGAGAAGAAATGAGATTGCTTATATATCGGATATCTACGGAAACACTTGGTATTTGTCAATGATATACCCAGGCAGCAAGCTGACGTGATTTTCACGTTATTTTTTCGACACCAGACACGTTCTAATATTAGTCGAATGAATGTGTAACTTTTTCTTGATTTAAATATCCTAACGGCGAGGATCGGATTTGAATCACCTGGTAGAAGTACAAAATAGAATTTGGTATTGGTAATTTATCGAAAATTTTAAATCGACTCACAACTTTTAATATTATTGATATCAGGTTATTTCAGTTGTTAGCCATTTTATAGGTGGTGCTTTTGCAAATATTACTGTATAAAATTCTATACTGGAACGGAGAATCGCTTTTTGAGAATACAGTTGAAAAATCATGATTTTTAAATTCTTGAAATTATATTGAATTAAATCTTCATGAAAAAATCTGGACAAAGTATTCTAATTAATAACTTACTACGTGAGATATGTTCTGTCTTTACATCCTGGCAGAACTAAGATGTCAATTGAAAATAATTCATCTAGTTGATTCATTTTCGAAAATATGTGTATTTTTATGTTATTCTCATGTGGAAGGAAGGATTTTTTTAAATTTTGTTGTCAAAATCATTTTCAACTATGTATTGCGAAAGGTCGAATTGAAATTTACTAATAAATTCGGACGAAAAGTCGAAATAGAGTTGTTCTATTTAGAATGATTTTTCAGGTTCTCGAAATATATAGTTTCATAAAATTATTTGTTCAACTTTTAATATTATTTTGATAGACGGCCAAAAAATCACATTACGTATGAACTAATATTTCTGTGTTCAGGTGCGGAAGGGGAAATTTTTCATTGAAATTTCCAATAGATTTTATCACTTTGGGAGATTGACTTTCATATCAGATTCAGTAGTGTTACTATATAGTATCAGTACTCATCAATGGAGATACCGTTTGAAAGTAATACATTTATATCTCCAAATTTCATATTATTGCCAGCACCGAATCCCATCAAAATAATCTCGTATTTTTCATTTTATGTTGAAGTTGATACAGTAACAATTTGATATCGAGCGGATCGTGAATACAACGTGGTATTCTCTCTAACGGAATTCCTCCTATTTATCGCGGTATTCTATATCAATGAATCTGCGGTTTCGAATATCAATATCCAATTATGCACAACTCATAATAAAAGTAATTCATCTGGTTCGACATGAAACTGCCATGGTCACCTATAGTTTTCACTCTGATGCTAATAATCATCGCCATCCCCATATGGCTAACACGCCACGGAAACGAAGAAGAAGTTATCCACGAACATTTTCCCTGTGCAACAACCCTAAGCATCGATATCACCAACGGTACCCGGACTCCGGAAGGGATAGTCAAGGACAACATCACTTACCCCAATAGCTACATCTACTCCAGTGAAAATCGCACTTGGGGCTGCGTCTGCAACTTCACCAAGTGTATCAGGAAGTGTTGTGCAGAAAACGAGGTCATGATGGAGGATGAATGCGTCGAGAGTACAATAAACTCTTTCGATGTAACTTTTTATGAAGAACCAAATACAACGAAATTAAGTGTTGAAACCTTCTTCATTGTGTATGGCGACAAGTGCAATGGTAATTACTTCGGTTCCCTGAGTGGTTCAGATATTTACATACAGGAAAATGGTACTTTGATGGTGCAGTTCGATGAAGAGGACCCGCTATTTTATTATCCAGAAAACTATTGTGTTGATAGGGAGGGCGATGAAAAAACTGGCATCATTTGTGAGTATTTTGACCCAGGTGAATACGAAGCAAATAACGATCTATTACTCCCAATTGGTAGGTGCATTGTGGGCAGAGTGGCACGCTCAAAAATTAGTAACTTCATGAAATAATGTTTCAGGTATGATGATTTCAATTCCTTTTCTCTTCGTGACTTTCGTCATTTATGCCATATTACCAGAGTATAGTCTTCACCAGAAGGCTTTGATGTCCTATGTGCTAGCCCTAATGATAGCATTCATTTGTATATTAAGCATTCAGATAGATCCAGTACTATCGAGTATTATAATGGCTTGTCATCTACTTGGTGAGTAAAAAATAGTATTTAGTTCCGAAAAAAATATATCTAGGGCATAGGAACGCATAGTATATAATCCCACATAATCAAAAGAGTCGCAACGATATTGTCATCCTATCAATTCGTCAAGTGAGTATTCGATGAAAATACGGTGAAATTGCACTTCCAACCAAAATTTTGAGATTATGTTTATTGGAACTCACGTGATTTGGTCCAAAAAAGGAGATCAATACATTTGAAGATGTTCCACTTCAAAGTTGAAATTTCACCTTTTTTTCCATATCACTCTTTGAACAAGATTGTACAGCCTTTAGGCTAATTTCTTCAATAACATATTGAATTATATGCTAGGAGATCATATCATATATTCACCCCGAGGAAACATTGAAAATGTAGTAAGTTCTCTCAAACCAGTAAATGTCATATATGGATCTGACATTCTCCACGATATTATCGAATTCGTATTTTTTTGACCAAAATACGTGAGTCCCAACACAAAATCATATCGAAATTTCAGTTGGGCTATAAATACATGTTTATATAGTTTTCTACTTCATATTCTCATAAGAGAGTAATATGCCCTCGACTTTTGTCAATATGAAACACCCCGCATATATAAAGATATGTGAATATTTATATTTTTCAGGTTACTGTACCATATATTTCTTTACTGCATCATTCTTATGGATGAACGTCATGTGTATTGATATGTGGCTAACCTTCAGGTTCGTTAAGTAAATTTCATTTTCGCAACATTTTACTCAATTCAGAATGTATACGAAATAAATAAAGCTCATCACATGAAATTCCGGATAAACGTTTTTGAATTAATAATATCATTTCACGAATACAGTTCAATATTTATACTAATAGTGAAAGTTTGAACTCCCACGAAGTTACTTCTGTTATTTAAGAAATGTTATGCTTCTAGTGGTTCCAAAGGATTTGGTGGACGAAAAATTGGAGAAAATAAGAGATTTATCATCTATTGTCTGTATGCCTGGGGGTTTCCGTTCCTTCAAATTCTCGTTATTTTTATGATTAATATGTACGGTGACGAAGAATCACGTTTCCATCCACAGGTTGGAAAGCTGCGATGCTTCGTTGAAGGTAAATTTCATAGCAGAAACGTGTGAGGGAAATCTAAAACATTATCCAGAACCGGAATCAAAATGTTCTGCACGTTATGTTTCTATCCAAGTATATTCGTAATAAACTCATTTCAATTCTCTTCTGACAACTTCAAAGAAAAAACTCAACACAAATCGTAAATCCTATTTTTGCAGAAGGATTACCGAAACTCATTTACTTCTTTCCTCCGATGACTATCGCTGTGTCAATCAATGTAATACTGTTTGTGCTGATATTAACTAAGATACGGAAAGTGAAGAAAGAAACTGCGGTGCTGAAACGTACTGACAGCCAAAGACATTTCTGTAAAGAAGATAAACAAAGGTGAATACTTACCATACCTTATTAATCATTATTCAATATCTCTAGTTCAGTGAAAAAAAATGACATATTTCATAATCATAATTCATTAGATTATTACGAATCAACATGTCTCCGTTTCATTATCATTATTTAGTTATTTCAGATAATTATTATTATTCCATTGGAATCTGGATGTGGTTGATGATCAGGCAAACCGAAGTTTTGATATGCAGGGTGGGGCAATTGATACGACGCGTCAATTTTACGAGAATGGGACACATTCCGCCATACTCGAAGGGTCAATTTTATTCCTCATTGAATTCAAGAGTTCGGGAATTTTTTTTCTGCGTTTCTCAACAAACATCATGTACGGTGGCGTTCCAGAAAACACCTTACTCAAAATATGTAATCAAGTAGTCCCAGGGGCACCCAATAAAGTGATTCTTATATTTTTTCACAATAACTAAGCAAGATATGAAGAAAATAGGCACTGGACAATTCCGATTAGGTGAATATAGCTCTTCGGCGCGGTTGGATTCCTCATCAAAAACATGAAATTCCATGTTACACCGTTTATATCGAATGAACTCAACAGTTCAAATCCGGACATCAGAAGAAATCTGAGATTTCTCGTAGAACTATTCGTCACATCGATTATTTTCACTACTGGTTATATTTTATGTTTCAATATTGATTATTTAGCTAATAATCGGATTCAAATAGAATAACATTCTGAATAAGAAAAATAGAATTCAGTTGTGTCATTCATATATTTATCTTATTTCAACAGATTCAGCCTATATGTGAAGATGATGTACGCCATGGGAATGAATTGGTTATTGGATGTGATTTCCTCGGTTATTGTTAACCAGTTTAATATGAAAAATGTTAGGTTTATTCAGCTAATTGACTTCCTCAATTCCCTTTATGGTGTCGTTATATTATATATATTCGTATTCAATAAGAAAACATGGTTATCTCTGAAGAAGAAGTAAGCATCACATATTTTCTACTGCAAAATTATATCTAATAACTTCTCGTTTTACAGGTATTACATATGTATTGGTAAACCACATCTTGCTCATACCGAATCGATGAGTAGAAATACTCGTTCCAGCAATGTTTCTTCCTCAGAAAATAGGTCCATCTCTAATATTCGTATGGAAAGAATAAGTACTTGAAAATACGAAACACTTCGCTATTAGCGAAGCTAATTTAATTCTATCATTATCAATTTATCAAACAGCTAGGAGATAACTGAGAATATCTGTTACAGTCACACCATGTATAACATGGTGACCTGTTTTTATTTTTATGTTTGACTTTACTTGGGCGTAAGATGCCTAAAACTATATTTTTTTCGACGATACCCAGAAACAGAAAGTTAGGTTAATTTCATCGAATTGTTATGAAAATTATTTTCAATTCATAAAAAATGTACAATTGAATAACTATTTGAAAGAGTTTCGACTAGAATTAGCACAGTTCATTATTACTGTTGATGTCTAAATGTTTCAGTTATGTCTCAACCAGAGGTCTCGATCCATCATAAGTTCAGTAGTTTCAATTTCAATTTATTCAATTCAATTCAATTACAATAATTCACAATATAATTATATAGATTATGATTCCACTTCAGAAAACAAGTAACCCACCCAAGAAATTAATATGCTTGTGTTGTGGCACTACCCATCTTGAGACTGAGATTAAGAGCCAATTACAATGTGACAGGACAAATTACAATTTTCATTGATTATATGACAAAAAAGAGGGTGGAAGAGAGTGAAAGAGAAAGAGACGAGCTCTGGGTTATTTGTAAATTAGGAGAAGTACCATGCAATATTTGTTATTTGTATCCCTAGAAAATGGATCATAGATTTTCATTTTGGCATATGAATTTTTTAATTTCGGTCGTGTACTTTCGTAGACGATTTCTGTATCATATCAAGAAAATGTATAGTTTAGGCTCTAAGAAGTAGATAAATCTTTGTATATGAGTTTTCATAAAAATTGGTAGAGCGATAGATTTATTCTCAACAAATTGTTTGTTTGTTTGTTTTTTTCGTTTTATTATGAAACATCCAAACCAAACAGTGGCCGATGCTTTTTATTTTGCACTAATGGTATTGATAGATAATCAAAGAACTATCCTTAGATGAAGAGACTATCGTTGGATTTGTTTTTTTTTCCTCAGTGATCATGAATAAAAATTGGAGTCAAAGAAACTCATTTCGGACATTTCGATTAAATAAACGACGATTACACATTCTTTGTGATAAAGAGAACCAGAGTTACATATAATATAATCAGTTCAATTCAGAGTAACTACCAGACTAAACTGTTTTAGATGTTTTCAATAGTTTTGAATATCATACGAAACCATTTCGGAATCACATAAAATATAGAAAATCTAAACTGCCATGTGATACGTTCACGTATATTATCGATGTGTAGCTTCTAGTAGACATTTGGGCAAAGCACACTCCTTTGATATTTCGTAAATATAATCTCTTAGTTTTTCCTCTCTTATATTGTTCAGTATTTATAATTCTATGAAAACAAATGGACCTCATATTTGTATGGCATTTTTGATTGACTGATTGGATGCATTCTCTTATTTAGTGAAGATAATTTTCCACATACTGCATATGTGTTACATATGATTCCATGAATCAAGGATCAGAAAATACACGAAAACATGTAATAACATATAATATAAGATTCATTATAATTTAGGATCTTGGAAGTAGTTGTCCTCAATCTTTGCGACAATACTGAGTTTTGAGTGTACATGGAAAACCGTAGAGAGGATGTGCAGCCTGAAGTGTCTAGTGTATGACAGTTTCATTGGTTTGTTTTTTGAAGCTCATCCTCGTGGAGAGAATCATGTAAACCTTTCTTTGAAGATCATAAACTCCTAATCCTATGTTTTTATAATTCATAAGAATAGATTGAAGTATGAAATAAACAATACCAGTAATACCACCTATACTATTCGTCAGAACGAAAATCATTTGAAGCTCTCCATTCCCTCTTCCAAACTAGTACAATAACATTCCACATTATATTAAAGAAAGAAATATCCATGTTCTCAGAAACAAAGCAAAAAATCACCTTGCTGATAGGGCCTACAACGGCTAGGAATGATTTTACACTTTTTAGTTTGATGTTTATATTTTATACTATATTTTAAATATCGTTAATTTCTGTGAATTTGTATTGTGAAAGTATTTAATTAAGGCTCGATATATATGTTTTTTTATTTTTTCAATCCTGTAATTGTTAACAATTCTGATAGTTTCCTATGTTATATTCTCTGAATTTTTATACATGTGTTTGTCATTAAGAGTTTCACTTATGTACAATAAACATTTATTCTCTCTCTCTCTTACATTGAATAGTCAGAATAATATCTGTTGATTTTTTTCAATTAAGTTCTTATTTTCTAATGAAGATTTTAAATGACCAAACCAGTAACTAGACTATTTCTGAAATTGGTAAGTATTTTAGGGTGCTGGGTTAGAAGGATCTCGAAGGCACGACCAAGTCCTAAGTAGAAATAAGTAGAGAGAGAATCATTGGTCGATTACCGATTTTAAATAAAAAAAAAGCTGCAAGAATAAAAAAGTTATTTCTTCCAAACTTCACAACCATAAAATTCGTATGTTTCTGAAATTCGAAAAATTGAATTCAAAAATAGAACATGATAGCAGATGTTTGAAAAACTTGCTCAGAATTTATGGCAGCCATTTACCTAATTAGTTATTTTGGTATAATGCATTTATTGTTCATTGAGACTTCACATGCAAAATCATCCATAATTCATATATTAATTAGTAAGAGTTAGAGAGATTTTATCAATGATAAACTACCGATTGACTAGGGTGCACCTACATAAGCTGATTATTTTAGAGAAAGATAGAAAGGATGATGACATTTTTATTCATGTTTTGATAGCTATGAGAGCCAGTACCTATAACTGGTTGAGTGGTCGAATCAAATTGTATATGTAATGGTAAGCGCTCATTATATAACTGATGATTTCAAACACAGAAGTATAGTTAGGCAATCAGTTTGTGATTTGATCGCGGTCTTACATAGAGGTCTGGAAACTGGTAGGGTGGGGGTTTTCCCAAACATTGAGGAAATTTTGGTGGTTCTCGTGTTTCGCCACCTGTAGCGCTGTCCTTTTGTCACTTCGTCAGCCAATCACAAATCAGTCATTGATTTTGATCACCATTCAAGTCCTAACCGTTTGTTTCACAATACAAACTATCAAAGATTAATCACTTGATCATACCCCTAGATACATACGGTCCTAGCGGATGAGTATAGCGAATTATTCTTCAGAAATGGTGACACTCTCCACTGATCAGAAGTGCCGTAGTTTCCAGACCTGTGAGTAAGTAAAACTGTGGGTTTGATACATATGAGAAGCATTTCATTCGAACCTAACCGGTGCAATCTATCTTCCTTAGTGTTTCAAACATGAGTATGCATAACAGCTTCTATTTGCTGACCTGCACAAATTGAAATTTTTAATGCATTGTGAATTAATCCATAAGGGTGTGTTATTAACAAACACAGTGTTACTACAAAATAAAAAAATGCGCATCGTCCCCTTGATAGCTATCCCCTCATTTTTTCAAACACTAAGGGGGTCGTGGTTGAAAAGATTTGAAAATAGAATTTTTTTAGAATTTTAGACTTTTTCAGTTTTTGGAATGAAAATCCAGGCCATTTATTTCTGAAGATTTGATTTGATATTATTTATCAAGGAAAGCGGGTGAAAGGGATGACTTTTTCGTTGAATAAGACACCGTTTGAAATGAAACTTGATGTGTCCGAGCGTTTTTCAATTTAGTTTTTGGTGACGAAGATGAAAGGGAGGGTAAGACTTATCCGCACTGTATATTTTGCGAATTACTCAAGAATGAATAAGATAATGATAAATAAATTCTCGAAATCTCTCTATAAATTGGCAACAAAATAAAAATATTGACTAGGACACTTCCTCTGGTAATTTCCGAGAAAATTATATTGGATTTATAGGCAAATACTGCGAAGTGGTTATGTAAATTACAAGAATCGAATGAGGTCATCATTTCACGATCTCCTTGATTGGTTTTTACTCAGAACTCTGACATTTGTTTCGAACACTTGAAATTGAAACGCTTAGGTATATTTACAAACACAATCTACACATCCATCTATTTTTATATTTATCTTCGAATTTCCAGATCGTTCAATCCACTCGGAGAATGAGGTTACTCTATTAAAATTTCACCAAACTCAAATAAATATAACGCCCACGAGTTGTATTGTTTGATTGCGAGGAACTGGTCAAACTAATTATTACGTATCCGGCAAAACAAATCAGTGGCGGTGAGAATTATCAGGATATGCCATGAATTGCCGCAGTATAACTATTGTTTCGTTAGTTTTGTGCAGTGTACAGAATACCCTTGGTGACGTTGTTCAACTTTACCCTCAAGGGAGTATAAAATTGTGCGAAAAAGGTCAGTCGTGCATCAAAAAATGTTGCCCAGAAAAGCACGTGTTGATCAAGAAACAGTGCATCCCAAGAGAGGACGAATTCGAACTCGAAGTGTTCAGTGGCACGAAAGAAATCAGCAATTCCACAAGCATAACTTTCAGACTGTACGAGGAGTTTTCGACCAACGCAACATTCGTTAACTGTGTGGGTGGAAGAGTGCTCAAGTTGTCTCCTGCGAGTAGCAAGGATAAGTTTTATCTGCAAGTCAACGGATCTCTGTACAAGCCCAATGATCATGTGTATTCGGAGGTACTTCCAGAGTTTTACTGTTTGGACATTTTTGTTTCTCCGTACAGCACGGAATTGTCAGCATTGGTATGCTATATGCCCCAAAAGCTCGAAGCTCCACTTGAGGTGCACTTCTTAGTCGGTGAGTACCTTTTGATTTTTGTTCCACTTTCAAATAATCATTAATTCACACCTCCCAAGCAGTATATTCGCACGAGTCAATACATTAAAATACATAAATTTCAAAGTGTCAAAATTTTTAGCTAACCACAACATATTTCATGATGAGGACCTGGAACCCTTCATTTCAATGCCAACAGATAAATTATCCACATTATACCCATACCTCGCTATACGGCCACTCTTTATACGGCATTTCGCTATAACGCTCCTCTTCGATCAAGGCACGTTTTCGATTTACGGCCTTAAATGTTTCGCTATTATAGCCAAAAACTTTTTGATGTCGATATATCTACATGTTGCCAATATTCATCTGAAATTCGGGAAAACATTCGATCTTGGTTTCGAAGTTTTGAACGAACGTTATGTGCTTGATCTACTTGAATTTGATGTAGAACCTCTTTTATATGAAGAACTGATTCAGTTGCAAGCAGAACCAGCATTTGAACAAGAGTCAGAGCCTGTTATATTCAAACAGCTAACATTAAAACATTTGTCGTAAGCTTTCTTTCCCATTTCGGACAAGGAATGAACATCCTCCTTGAAAACGATACTGACGTCAAACGTACCCTTAAAGTTCCTTGAGGAATCAAATCAATCATTAGCACGTTCTGGCGGGTTGTCACGACTTTCTTGATTAAATGAATAGACTGCAGCAACGTAGACAATGGAATCTAGAAGTCGAAATTGAAAATATTTTATTCATGTGAAAATGGTTGCTTCACAGTTATTGATATTGAAGATTTTTTATTTGATTAGGACTGAACACCTTATGTTTCATCAAAATAAACTATTGACATGTATTTTAATTTGAAAATAATTGCAACGTATTCAACCTCTTGCCTTGCATATATCAGAAATATAAAAAAGAATCGTAAATTTTCTCCTCGCTCTGGAAACTAGTTCCTTGAATTATCTGAAAAGCCTTGTTGTAAACGATTGACGCAATTCTAGAAAAATGTTTCCATATTACTATTTCAATGTTCGTTCATTGCAGTGATGATCGTACAGTCCAATATCTTGAATGTTGCGTAAAAAATAGCTAGTAATACAAATGCAATTATGAAAATTCAATTAAAAATATACAATTTGTATATAATGGAAAGAAATGCATGTCAAACCCATTAATTTGCATTCCTTATCTGACTTATGATTAGAATAATTATATACTTCATGATTCGATAGCTATTTAGCAGTGATGAATTGAATGATATTAAAATATATTGAAATCAAAGAGAGTCGTGTTTCTTAGCTAAATTAATGGTTTCGTATGTCATACATAAGGCGTTACGAAAAACATGCAACTCAATCCTATTGAATTGAATGCAACCGAATTCAACGATAATCAGTTTCAAGTTGAATGGGATTATTAGATTACATTGTTGATAAAACCATAATCATTTATTATTTGTTGATTTGTAAGAGAATTAATTATAAATTGTTTATATCTAGGGTGGTAGCTCATTAGAGTGTTGAAATCTTTGTAGTAAAAATCATTCAGGAATCATATTCGTGTTGCATTCTGCACCCTATTAGATGGGAGAATAGCAATTAAATATAATAATTCTGTCCCAATGAATCTCAAAATATTTCTTCTATTTGTATACATTTTGGATGAAAACTCAGACTCACAGTCCATCAGTGATCTTTAGGAATTCATGTAAATAGAATCTTCCTAGCTATAGCTTGAAATTTCTTTCACGCTATAATGTCGAGCTAGAAATTATTGGATATTGTCTCATCTATTCAATGATACAATGCAACGTAATATACATTGTAAAACTAGAAACGGACGAACTACTTCTCTATATTATGCCACATTTTACTACTACAGAAATTCAAACGATGTGCTCTTTGAATTAAAAATGTCGGAGTGTATGGAGTGTTTCATTAGAACATATTTTTGGTACATCTTGTGATATATACAAGGCATATTCCTGAATGCCTATAAAAGACTATCCTGTAGATTTCAATCCTATCCGTATTGAATGAAATCTGGTCTTATATTTCTGATAAGAATATATTTGTCGATTAGTTTAAGTACAAATTTCACGGATTATACATCATGGGCTCGCAATTATTACTAGTTTCTTGTCTCCTAACAGTATATAGTTTAGGCCAAGAACTTCCATGCCAGGAAACTGTAAGCATTGACATTAGTGATGGTCATCCAATTGTAAATGGAATGATCAAAGACAACATAACTTACCACGATCAAGACATCTACCATAAAGGAAATCGCACTTGGGGATGTATCTGCAATATCAAGAAGTGCATACGAAAATGTTGTGCCTCAGATGAGATCATGGTGAATCACACATGCAAGAATGATACCAACTTTGGCTTTCATCCGAAACTCTACGAAGGCACTTTCGCTAGTTCTGCCGAACTGGAAGGTTTTCATGTCATTTATGGTAATAGGTGTGTCGATGATAGATTTGAGAGATTCTCACCTGACTCTGGCTCTGACATTTACCTGCAAAATAATGGTACTTTGTTGTGGAAGGAAAAAAATAACGAACCGATTCACTACAACCCCGAAAGCTATTGTATAGATTATTCTGACAACGAAACCAGTGCGTTCCTTTGTGAAATTCAGGCAAAGTCTGATAAGATTGCTGAAGGAATATCTAAGGTAGGTAAGTTTGGACACTCTGTATCCTCTATGTAATATTAATATGGTTATTCAATTGATTTCACATGCATATTCTCAGATAGAGAGTGAGAAGAAACATTGTGAGAAAACGATGATCTGCATTTGAAATCGAGTGATGATTTTATTTGCTATATTTTCAATTCAATGTAAATAATAAATCGATGATAAAACTTATATCTAATCTTCACTGCAGAAAAAAAAATGAATTGAATTTGTCATTGCATCTTATTGGTTCTCCAGTGAAAAACAAGTCTTGAATCGATTAGGAAACAAAAATATACAGGGTGACCGTCCTTCAGAATCACACATTAGGGATATAGGAGCATCACACCTAATTAGATGCGTCTTTTATTTTTCCAATCAAGAAAACTAACTTTTTACGTAGTTCATAAAAAAATCATGAAAAATTTTCCAATGTTTTCTTTACCCAACATTAATTCTGATACCTTTTCTAACGCACATAAAAATTTCAATCACTATCTGTGCAATTCTCTCAAAAACAATCAATTCTAGATGATACATAATATGGAGGTATTTAATAGTTGAGATATTTTATCAGAGTTGCTGAAGAATCACCTGAATTCATGCCTATTCAAAAATACCCCGAATCTTAAACGAAATTTCTCTTCTTTTGAGACACTCTAGCTAATAGTTAACTCACTAATGAATGATAACGTCTTCTTAGTAGCATTTGTGCATCAACTATCGTCAAATTTCACATTTTTCACTTGAGCTTGACAGAGTCGTGATTTATGAAAAAAAAACTAGGATTGGATGCAGAATTTGAATCTGAATTTAATGGTAACTAAATATATGGAGGGCAAAGGGGAAAATATGCTATGTCAATAAGACAATGAACTGAGAACTTGTTGCATTAACATTTTGATCTTTTTAAAAAAGTAAATTAAAGCCTGAAATAAAACAAAATATATATAATTTTTATAAAAATATATTTCTTTCGAGAATATATGTATAACGAAAAAAACCCTTCTTGGTTGTATTTATTGATTTAACAGAAAAAAAAGTTGTAAAAATTGCAATGTCCATGAAATTATTATTGTTTTCTCAGCTCTTGGTCTACAAAACTTTAACATGGCCTGTATATCCATAAATTTTGCCTTCGACACTGGAAGACTCTCATATTATGACGGTTTTGGCAGTAAAAATCTGAGATACCAATGTTATAAGAGTAATTGCGGGAATTGAAATTTTTGTACACCATGAGAATAAATGGTATCCAAGCGAAATTGTAATGTTCTCTATGAAAGATTGATCCTAGCTGAATCCAGGTTTCTCCCATGGGTTGAGATGAAAAGGGACATGCCATCTTAAAAAGTGAGCACCTGAAGGTTGGAACACATTTGTTAAAAGCTTGATTCGGCCGTTAGGGAAATAAAGCTCAGACAGATCGATTTTCTTTTTCAGTTACGCATTTTTGGTGTCCTCATGATTTTGATGACGTTATAACTATTTGAGATATGACTTCATTATAATTTTTTTTGAATGGCAATACCCTATTTCGATAATACCTTGAAAACTTAATTTTTCTGTGCATGGTTGTAATATTTTTTATTATGTTACATAACTGTATGTTCGAGAAATGAAAGATATTTCATTATGATGATAATGTAATTTATAAAAATTACAATAGTCTTATCATTGTACTATGAAATAGTATCAACAGTTGAGAAATCATGTTGTATTGCACATTTTCTCCTGTGCCCTTCATATAGGACGTCGTTTAGAAGAGGAGGCAAACTCGATGTTGCCTGTTGTCACGGTAAGGCTTAACACTCCATATATCTCAATCTGAAAATGTGATAACTTTCATTATTTCATATGCTTGTTCCTAAATGAGATTTTCTACTTCAACCCACTAATGAGCCACCCTCTATAAGGGAATTCCATATTCTGAGATAAACGAATTGCCAGTTTCCATTATCTAGTGCTGTAGCTTGTTTTCCACGTTTCGTTATCATTATTTCCTCAAGAACTTTTGTGTTCTAATTATTGAAAGTGAGATAACATACATTTCCGTTCGCGGTTTCAAGATCTAGTTAGCTTTACTGGAAACATGTTCAATAGACAGTTGCCGATTAATAAATCATGGAGTCGCAATTGTGGCTTTATTCCTGTCTCTTGATGGCATGTACTTTGGGCAAACATCTTCCGTGTCCGGACATTGTAAGCATTGACATTAGTGATGGTCATCGAATTGCAAATGGAATAATCAAAGACAACATTACTTACCACAATCAAGACATCTACTATAAAGGAAATCATACCTGGGGATGCATTTGCAATATCAAGAAATGCATAAGAAAATGTTGTTCCTCAGATGAGATCATTGTGAATCGTACATGCGTGAAGGATACCAATTTCGACTTCCAGCCGAATTTCTACAATGGCACTTCAGCTAGTTCTGCTCAACTTGAAGACTTTCATATCATTTATGGCAAAAGATGTATCAATGAAGACTTCACTCGATTTTCTCCCGACTATGATTCTGAGGTTTACTTGCAAACTGATGGTAATTTAGTGTTTTTCGAAAAAGATATGAACGAAATGGTTTACTATGCCCCTCATAGCTATTGTATAGATATTATCGATAATGAGAGCAATGCATATCTTTGTGAATTTGATAATCCATCCGACGACAGTGAGAGGATACTTCTCGTTCATGGTAAGTTCACCTATTATCCAGTTTTCAAATCATATCATTAGTATGTATGCAAGGCGCACATTATGTATTGCGAATTCATTACGGAGTTCAAATGGCATCTTAATAACTTTTCTCAATTGGAATACAAATGGAAAGTTTTCAAAACACTACTGAAGCAAATATGATAAATTACCAATTCTACGAAATATAATCGAATTTTTTGATTGATGTATTCCATGAATTATGATATGACTTTTGTGTTTCGAGCAAATGATTATATTCTTCTAAAATGTTTATTGTTGGAGAAACCTTCAAAATAGTGTGATATGAGAATACGTACTATTGGAAAAATTTTATTGATAGTTCGAAACAATGAGAAATTACAGCAGAAGTGTAGGAAAGAAAGAATTTATATATTTATAATTTGAATAAACAATGAACAGAAACTGCAACTGTACATATACAATGACATCAACTCGTTGGTTGTTTATTGAATGTTCATGTGAAAACTTTATATAAAGATTGGGAAATTACGGACACGAAAATGAGGACATATGTTTAACACAATAGTAGTATATACCTACGCATTTTGTATACCGGAAAAAATGTTGAAATTTCATAGCTCTCAGAATTGTATTTCAATAAAATATACGGTTGTCCCAAATTGAACACTTTTGGTAGGAAATACCGGTATCATGTGGATTAGTTTTTTCAGTCCTTCAGAAATTAATATTTTCTATCAAAAGTATCCAATTCTCTGTACAGTTTCAACCTTATATCATCGTGACGAAAACCGTGCTGAGATAGTTGATTTATCTGGTATTGTTTTGCATGATTGAAATAATAAGAATTTATATCCCAATTTCAAATTCCACACATCGATAACGAATCAATGGAATTAATTAATTTTTCTTGCTTGATATCGAGAAAACACTTTTCGAATGAGGTATCACTCACCATATGTTGCCATATAAATATTTCATGGACTTTTCTGAGAGATTTTATATAATTCAGTTCTGATCTACAGAGCCACTGTTTCCTACTCAAATGTACTATGAAAAATTCCTTCGAAATGATTGGTACAATAAACATGCATAAGTTGAAATGAATGTCGAATAAACTTCGATATTTTGAAAGTTCCAAAAATAATTTGCACGTTTAATAGGAAGGAACTACAACTCAATACTGTGTCGCAGTAAACAACACATTTTAATATTTCGGATTCTTATTTCATCTTGTTGTATATACATTATTTGAATTGCTTCTGATCATATTTCATGAAAATTTACAACAATAATAATGGAAATATTCAAGTGAAAACATATTCTCAATTATTAGCTTTGCTCAAATGGTAATTTTGACAGCAATAGTCATATTTCCAAGCCTTATAGACGATTACAGTTGAAGTGTTCCGGCTTTTAATCTACTCAAGGAAATAAGGAAAAGGAAATGTGAATTAATACCATTATCAAGTTGTCAAAAAGTCAATGCGTTCACATATTTATCGACATGCGGCTGCTCACGATGCAATTTTTCTGTTTCCTACTTCGTGAAATTTTCGCGAATGAAATTTCCAACAAGTCTTTATGTCCACTAAAAAACTGTATAAGAAAGTGCTGTGCTAGTGATTATACGTTCCTAAGAGACAAGTGTACACACAGTCCTGGATCCAAAATTAACATCACGATTTTTGACGGTACTAAACCAAAGTCAACAACAAACCTTAGCGATTATCATGTTATTCACAACGATAAGTGTCCAGAAAAATACGTGCGGTTTTCCCCCGATGCATCCTCGGATATATTCCTGCAAGAGGATGGGTCACTGTTCGTGGAGAGTTACGACCAATTTTACTATATGCAGGAGTTTTGTATAGACGTTATCGGTGATGAAATTTCAGCGCTGTTATGTGAAGTTCCAGAAAGTTTCCGCTCAAAAGAGAGAGAAGTTTTGGCTCATGGTGAGTTAACTGCTGAATTCCTAAGGGTTTTCTATGGGCTCTCATTTGATGAGCATGTTTTCTTGTCCCTTATGTGAAAATGAATTGCTAGGTTTTCGAACCACGATGAGTATTAAAAATATAAATAAATTGAGGTTGCTCTCTTTGACTGCTTGTCTTTGTCTGCTTTTTTTTCATTCAACCCTTGCACACATGTGAATGTTATTGTTGTTTTGAAGTTAAAATATAAGCATTCACATTCCCGAGACCCTCTTTTCTTTTTAATTCAAAAGTGTCGAAAATATTTGATCGAAGAAATGACATTATACAGCTTATGGCAAATAAAGTATCCTTTGAAAAAGAGTAATTTTTGAGTTAAGGTGTATGATTGCTGTTGATATTACTGAGATATGTAGCAAATATAATATTTCACCACACTATTTTTTGTGTTTCTATTTTTATGAATGACCGAGTATCATGGAAAATGATAGTATTTCTGATCCCGCAGAAATTTCCCAAATTTTTGATGATTTTTTCGTGAATGCTCCACATGAAACTATAAAAAAAATAAAGAAACCTTTGCTGACAGGTGAAACCTCAACTATGACAAATAAAAGTCTGGTCAACAGTATGTTCATTTCCCACATATTGGAAGAGCAGGTGCTCCATATTATAAAACAAACTGAAAAATAAACATACATGTGGCCCAGATGAAATTTCAGGGTTCATAATCAAAAAAATCGTAAATACGATTATAAAACCTTGAACTTACCTTATTAATCTATCATTTCAAACAGGAATATTTCCATCTAGAATGAAAGCAGCACTTGTTTCGCCCAACAGCTATCCATAGTTTATACGAAAAAATTTTGGTTTCCTTAGAAGGAGGCGAAAGCGCGGTTGGTGTATTCTGTGATCTCAGCCGTGCTTTCGATTGTGTTCAACATGACATTTTATTGGATAAATTATTCAGATACGGAATCCGCGGCAGACTTCATGAATGGTTTTCGTCATATCTTAGAGGACGTCTCCAAAAAGTCAAGATAAATCACGTGGAAAACAATGAAAAATTGGTTTTTACTTCTAGTGAACCCCCAATAGAAATTGGAGTCCCCCAAGGCTCAGTATTGGGCCCTATTTTGTTTACGCTTTACATCAATGAATTACCTCTGATCCTCCCGAATGCGTTTACCTGTTTGTATGCAGATGATTCCACGTTATTGTTCACAGGCGAGTCTGAGGTACAAATTCGAAACAACATTGACACTACTTTTCATTCACTTCGTAAGTGGTTATATGATAATTCCCTGTTTTTTAATACTACCAAAACAAATCATATACATTTTCACACCAGACAGAATAAAAATACCCCAACAGTAGAAATAACTATGGATGGTCAAATTATAGACAAGGTTGAATGCTTTACTTTTCTAGGTATTAGACTTGATCAGAACGTATCCTTTAATACTCACTGTAAATCTTTAGCCAATACACTAAGTATCAAATGTTTTCAATTGAGATCTCTCAAATCAATAATTGACATTCAGGGACTCTTACTCTTCTATTTCGGGGAAATCCAATCCAGATTAACATACGGAATGAGCATCTGGGTTAGTTCATCTGCGGTTAATGAGGTTTTTCTGGTGCAGAAGAGGATTGTGCGATGTCTTGCTAATGTTCCCAATGATATCTCGTGTAGGAATTTATTCAAACAATTTAAAATCCTTCCTCTCTATGGCCTACATATTTTGGAACTTTTAACATATATACACAAGCAACGCAAAACTTTGGCCAAGAATAATACAAGATCAAAGAATAATTTCCATCTGCCCAAGGTTCGTTTAACACTATCTCAGAAATCTGCAGATATATTTGGACTATTATTATTGTCGACCTAGTGTCGACTGTGGAGTTGGGGCACGTAGCGCCTCCAGACGTATGGGTAATCCCTTGACGTCCCTCAGATAGCTGGTGGCTCTAATCGAAGATCTCCCCCCAAAAGGTCAGGATATTCCTGATAGTGCCTTCCTCGCATTGAAACCCCTGTGGATCTGGGTCGCCTAGGTGAAGGGGCCTCTTCTCCATTACTGCAGGGCATTGGAAGATGATATGCAGTGAAGTTTCATCTTCTAGTTCACAGAATCTACATAATGGGTTTTCTTCCAATCCCATTCTGTGTCTGTGCTTCCGCAGAGTACCGTGATCGGTCAGAATACCGATGATCACTTTTGCGTTCTTCCTACTCAGCGTGAGTAGTTGTTTTTCCCATTTCTTCATTTGATCTGGTCTAATGAAGATCTTGGCTATTCTGCACCCAGGGGCATTTCTCCATGCCTCCCTGCGCTTTGCCGCAGTCCAGTCATCAATCTTCTTCCTGATGACTGTGTTGCAAATTCCAGTTGCCGGTTCTGGTCCTATAAATCTCTCTAATCGCGCTAGTCTGGCCAGTTCGTCTGCAATCTCGTTGCCCTTTATCCCTTTGTGACCCGGCAGCCACATCAAGGTTACAGGTCCGACTTCGGCCAGGCGATTTAAGGTTTGATAACAATCGTACACCAGTTTTGATGTTGTGGTGTACCCTTCAAGAACTTCTAAGGCGCTCTTGCTGTCCGTACAGATGTACAGGTGCTCCTGGCTTCTGACATCCAATGCCTGAAGCGCGCTGTTCAGCACTGCCACCAGTTCGGTTTGTAGAACCGTGGTATGGCTCCCGAGCGGAAAGATGTGCTTCTCCCCTCCTCGGCGCCGATACACTCCGGCACCTGTTTCTTCTCCTGCCTTGGAGCCATCCGTATACCAGATGTCCCCACTGGTAGGTAGTTTCGCCCGTTCTTCAATCCACTCAATTTTACTTGTGAGACTGATGCGGTATTTTTTATCAAAGAGATACCTCGTGACCATCTTGTCAGTGGGCATTTCGAAGATGCCTCCTTGTCTCATGATCTCCGGTTTCTTCTCCTTGTATTTACCTTCTGAGAGGATGTATTTAGCTCTTTGCATCGCCTTTGCGGCAGCGGCTTCAATATCCAGTTGAATCGGTCCTATCCCTAGGGCTGCCCCAAGGGCTGCTGTAGGCGCTGACGCACTTGCGCCCACAGCGCACCTCGTTACCAGACCTCTCAACCTCTCCAATTGTTTCGCCGCCGTTTTTAGCTTCGTTCTATCCCACCAGACTACAGAGGCGTACATGAGTCTGGGTTTTAGAATTGCCTCGTAAAGCCATTTCATTGTGCTTGGTTTGATGCCCCAACTGCTGCCCATAGCCCTCCTAAGTTGCCATAGGGCAGCCACAAATTTGCGGCTCTTGTTCTCTAGGTGTCTTCCCCATGTTGGCTTACTATCTAGGGTGACTCCTAGATATTTCACTTCTCTGGCTAGCTCAAGAGCCTTTCCATTCAGTGTCAACGAACATTGTCTGTTCCATTTATATTTTCTGGTGAAAACCATAACCTCCGTTTTACTGGGGTTGACATTAAGTCCAGTTTTCCTGCACCAGCTTTCTACAGTCCCTATTGCTTCTTGTGTGGTCTCCATGAGTGGGCCCAGAAAGGGTCCGCGCCTTATGATCATTATGTCATCAGCGTATCCCACTACCTGTGTGCCCCCTCGGCTGAGTCCCACCAATAGGCTGTCTACTACCAGGCTCCACAACAAGGGTGACATGACCCCACCCTGTGGGCATCACGAGGAAACATTTCCTCTGATTGTTGTGTTGCCCTTATTCGCTTCCAGTTGTCTGTTTCTCAGCATGTGGCTTACCCAGTCAACTAGCATTGTGGGTGTGTCAAACTTCTCCATGGCATCTTTGATGACGCTACTAGCCGTATGATTGAACGCACCCTCTATGTCCATGAAAATACTGATAGCAACACCTCCATTCTCGAGTTGGGGTTGTATCAGCTGTTTGACCTTCAATAGAGCAGTCTCGGTGGAGAGTCCCGCTCTATAGGCAAATTGGTTCATGTGAAGTGGTTTCGTCCGGAATACCTCGTCTCTGATATATCTATCGACGAGTCTCTCGGCCGTCTTCAGCATGAACGATGTCAGGCTTATTGGGCGGAAATCCTTCGTAGAAGTGTATCCGCCTCTACCTGGTTTTGGAATAAATACAACCCTTGCTCCTTGCCAGGCAGCAGGTACGTATCCAAGCATAAGGCTAGCCCTCACCACTCTGGTCAGGGGCCCTATAATGGACTGACCCGCCTTCCTCAGAAGCACAGGGTATATTCCGTCTGGCCCTGGTGACTCGTATGGTTTGAAGGATCTAATTGCCCATCTTACCTTGTCCGGAGTAACAATTTTGTTAGCGAGCCCACGATTGCGGCGCCAGACTTGTGCCTTCACTCTGACTGAGCTCGCCCTTGTCCTCCTTTCTTCCTGCTTATCATTGTGACTCCCTTCCCGATCCTCTAGAAAGCTGGGAAAGTGTGTCTTCATCAGGCATTCCAGGGTCTCTTCGTCTGAGGTGGAGAACCTGCTATTGGGTAGTTTAAGGGAGCCGAGTATAGCCTCTGGATTTTTTGAGAGTATTTTATCCAGCCTGGCTGCCTCAGTCCCTGCACTAATCTCTTCACAGAAAGAGGTCCAACTAGTCTGTTGGGCCTTCCTAATTTCTGTTCTGTATTGATCCCTCATTTGTCTGAGATGTTCCCATCTTGCTGGATCTTTACGTTTCCTGGCTTCTTGCCTGATGCAGATAATTTTCTGCCTCATACTTGCCAGCTTATCATTCCACCAGTGAACTTGACCTCTAGGTCTCATTCTCCTTAGTGGACAGTTGCCTTCATAGGCTGATCGCAGTCCCTCTTCTAGAAACTTGGCGGCCCTATCCAATGTAGGTATATCGTCAATTTCCTTAGGGCATTCCTTGAGTGCCTCTTGGAGTTCTTCTGCATATCTTTCCCAGTTGGTAAGTCTAGGATTTCTTTTCCACTGAGTTTCTATTCGGATGTCCGTCGCTATTTCGAATCTGATGTGCTCATGGTCCGACAGCGACGGCTCCTCAGAGACCCTCCAGTTGGTGATCTTGTCGCAGAGATTTCTAGTACACAGGGTTAAGTCCAGTACTTCCTCTCTCCGAGCATTGTGAAAGGTCGGTGTGTTGCCGACATTGAGGATATCTAAGTCCGTTGCTGCCAGGTATTCCAAAAGGTCGTTGCCCCTTTGGTTGGTGTTCGTGCTCCCCCAGATAACATGATGCGAGTTGGCATCGCACCCTATCAGTAGGGGAAGCTTCCTTACCTTGCAGTAGTCTACCAGTTGTATCACCTCACGAGGTGGTACGTTTGGATTATCATGTGGAAAGTATGCTGATGCTATCACCACTTTCCCTATGTTGTCGAATTCAGTGATGACCACCATTAGGTCCCCCGTGCAGAGTTCCCACAGTGGCACAAGATTGATTCCTTTGGCGATGATGCATGCTCTGGGTCTGGTTGACTCGGTGTCTCTGAAACATAAAAGCCCTCCCATTCCCCTTATAGTGCCTTTCACTACCCAAGATTCTTGGGCTAGTGTTAGGCCTGTGTGCTCCGCAGTCATGCCCCTTTGCACTACAGCAGAGGCGCCTTTACTGTGGTGCAAGTTAATTTGAGTGATTTTGAGTGGATGCGGAGCCATCAGGACTATTCCGCCTCCATCTCTCTTACCTCCTTATCGTCCTGGTTGGTCGGAAGTGTCACCTTAAAGGTGACCCTTTCCAGCTCCAACCAGGGCCTGTTGTCAAGGCTGTTGAGAGCCTTGACTTGAGACTCCGGCAGCTGGTAGATTTGGACATACTTGCCCACCTCTCCCTGCCTTCCGGAGTCTGTTCTGAGTGCTGGCTGGTTGACCACCCGCCACGCACTAGTATTTAAAGTGGGGTTGTAGGCCCCTAGCCGGCTAAGCACTTCGGCTGGCTCTTCCGGTGGTCCGGGGAGCCATACCGTGGCCTTGTACCGCCTTTGCAGGAGCTCCACTCCTCCCACTTTAAGCGTTGGGCCTCCAGTCTCAAGAGTGGCCACTTTGGACAGTAACCACTCCTTCGACTTTTCGTCGGAGGCCACAAATACAAACACCCCACCCTTGATGAACGACGCCTCCAACCTGGGCATCTCAGAGGGGGGTGTCTTTTTTGCCAGGTCCCTGAACACCGCCCTGAACCGGGTGAAGTCCTCCTGGGACAATAAAGCCTCAGGGTACTCCCCGGCCGTGGCGATGACCGTCAGGGGATTGGTCCCTTGGGCGGCGGTGAGTCCCACCCCCCCAGGCACACCTCTACCGGCTGCGCCCAAGGGGCCACTACCCCCTCCTTCCCTTCGGTCCCCCCCGACAGCGGGATCACGGCTTTTACCGCTGGCGCTTCCTCCCTTTGGAGGCATGCGTCGCGGCTTTTTGTCAACCCTGGAGGTCGAGGGCGGGGTCGCGTCGGGACCCTTCTTCCTCTTCGACGTTCCTGGGGTTGGCTCTTTATGCTGACTAGCTTGGAGCGGGGGTCTGGAGTCACCTCCTGCCTCCCTCCTCCTTAGCTTTGCCAGCTTTTTGCGGTATGCCCCGCTTTTTCTTTTAGGTAGGAACGGGCCGTGTAGGTCCTCGTCCCCCCCGCATGGTTGCAGCTGTCCAGGGGTCTGTGGGCTCTCCAATGTAGCATTGGGGCCCACTGCCTCCTGTCCAGCTGTTTTTTGCTCTGCGGCAACAGTCAACGGGCGGGGCGTCCGAGAGGTACCCTCGGACTCCTCCGTCCCATCTCCCGTCACCACAGTGAAGGGTTCATTTTTGTTTTTATTATTTTCTTCTTCCATATGAATCCCACGAGTGGCGGGGAAAGAAAGGTCCACCGACTCAGAGCCCCGCCTGAGCCGGTAAGGCGACTTACTTACCAAGGGGTTGCACCAGGTGCCCCTTGGGCTCCGTTCGGGACCCTCATTAACCCATGGGCCACGAGCCTCTTCAGCACGGGTCGCGTAACACCTTGAGACCGGGGAGCCGTTTCTTAGTTCCCTCCAGCCAGCAGGCCGTGCTCTGCGCCAAGGATTCCCCCCAGCACCTACCCACCCTACGCCCCGGGAGCCCTTTACGGGATCAGGCGAGAGCTATCGTTGCCGGGCTTCCTCCTCGGCACTGAGCTGCCCGCCTGCCTTTGGTTAAGCCCCCCCACCAACGACAAGGTGCTACGGCTCTTAGGGGAGGTATTTGGACTAAGACTATATAACGTTCTTCCCGAAGAACTAAAGTTGATCGAAAGTGTGCAAACATTCAAAAAAGAGATGAAAATACTTCTAGTCGACCTCTGCCCCTATAATATAAATGAATTTTTTGATAGATTTAAGTAAAATGTGTCTTTTGCCTATATGTTATACACTTTTTGTAAACCTTGTTTTTATCTGACCTGTCCGATAGCTACACAGCTCTATGGATTGAATAAAAATTTAAATTGAAATTGAATTGAAATTGAAATTGGCTAATCTTTTTTTCCCACAATATCAATTAACTCATGACTCACAAAAGCGAAGATTTCGAACAAGAATGACTAAAAAATGGACATGTTAGTATGCTTGGTTCAGTAATTCAAATTGCAAATCTCAATTGTTATCCAGGAAGAAGACAAGCAATCTTAGAGAGGTTGGAGGAAATTTACATGAATTACAGATTATTAAACCAGACTTGTGAATGCAAGAGTGACTGTACGTTTAATAAAAACATGGTTAAGAAAAGACAAGATTCGTTTCATCCGAACATTAGATCGAGTGGATGTATGATATAGAATTTCAAGATAATGGACATCCGATTAGGTACATGAAACGTTCAATGAATCCACTGTACTTTCGTT
Organism: Plagiodera versicolora; assembly: GCA_037013635.1. Lineage (NCBI taxonomy): Eukaryota > Metazoa > Arthropoda > Insecta > Coleoptera > Chrysomelidae > Plagiodera > Plagiodera versicolora. Next base: position 7,551,277 of record CM072990.1, read on the forward strand.
AAGAGTCATAAAAATAATTCCATAATGTACACAATATGTACGTTTGATGGACGTAAATACATGACAGAATTGGACAAGAAATACAGTCAGTGTAGTTCGTCAACTGATGCGTCATAAACACTTTTGGAAAATGCCTAAATGAAAGAGAAAACATCCATATATAATACAACTGATTCAGAATTTTCCAAATTATCAATAGCTGAGTTCACAGTGAATTGAAAGACAAGAATCAAAATAATAAGAGCTTGCCATGAAGTCCAATTTGAATGAAGTATTTTGGGGATGATTTCAAATGTTCATAATTGGTTGTGTTTGATGAAGTGAATTGAAGTTTTCACTCTGTACATTTTCAGGAATTTACAGCCACTTTTTTGACTACACCAATGAATCGGTTTCAATAACATTTGTGTTGATAACGAGATTGTTGAAACAAAACTATCGAGATCACCGCAATATTTAATCAACTCAGAAAGCATCAACAAACATTTATTTTTATAGAGTATTATGTTGTATAGGTTACCGATATATTTAAAACATCGAAAAAACGGTTGGATACCACTATAGAAGTTTAGTGCGAGTTTTCAATCGAACGGGTCAATAATGTTCCTGGTTTTTACTGTTTTCACGATGCTGCTCTGCCGAGTGCAGAATGAAAATATCACGTCGGAGTGCGAAATTGGATATTGTGTGCAAACTTGTCATATAAGAGAAAATATGACACGCAGAAATGAATTTGAAAACTCTTCAAATACGGTCACCGATCTACTCAATATAAATGATTCCACTACCACTTTGATAAGCATGGAAACGACGCCCCAATGTGAAAAATCCATTCTGATATCACCTGCAGCGATAGAATCGATCAAAGAAGATGGCTTAAATGTGTTACAGAGCCTCCAACTAGGTCTAAACTATACCGAATTTTGCGTGGACACTGTCACCTACAATGACAGCTTATTATTTTGTATTATACCAGGAGATATCCCCAACGAGACAAGTTTCGAGAGCCTGAATCAAATTTGTGCCCGAAAGAAATGTGTACGAAAATGTTGTGGTTTTGGACAATCAAAATTCACTGAAACCTGTGCAGTTTCGAATTCTTCACAGCCAGGAAAGAATCTTAGTGATGATACACAGTTCTTGATCTACAGTGAATTGAATTGTGCTGAAGATTATTCGAAAATAAAAATTGATGATTTTGTGTTCAGTAATGAGAATTCGATTTATTGGACAGAAGTAGAATTAACCATTGAAATCGATAAATATTGCATAGATCATGTGTTTGAGGACGAGGTGATGGATTCGGAAGAGAGTGACGGTGGTATAGCAGCATTCATTTGTGTTCAGGATGTATCTGACGTCCAAGAAATAAGGACGACAGGTAGGAAATTTACTCATTTTGAATCGAAAATCTACCATAACTATTTACTACTTATGTTATGACAACCAACAGCAGGATATCTTTTAAATAGACGATACATATTTTCATGAAAAGTCATGCTGTCTTGGTAATCATCTGCGGTTTTATCTTCGACAGTTTCCTGTAAAAATTTTAAATGAATCATAAGGTTTTAACAAATGAATGACAAAATAGCACATCCTTCACTCGACTGATAATCTCCATCAAGTTTGCTGTTTTTCAGTAGCGGGTAATAAAAATACATAAATATAATTGGTGAAATCTCTTGAAGCTGTGTACACGTGACTGGATAGTCGAGAAATACACCTTGTAGGTATCTCGTGTAAAAATAATATTTTACCAAAATTGCGTAGCGCTTTCGGCTGTTATGCCATCATCAATGCAATACTCGTCAGGTATATACAAAAAGTTCCAATTAAATATCGACAACACATTGTCCAGACAATTATCTAAGTAGATATGAAAGATTTCCCCAATAGGACTAAATTATTTTATAATTCGTAATCAGTATACATTGTGAAATTTCCATAACCTCGTGTACGAGGAATGCAAGAAAGACAATCTGATCAGATTATAAAATGATTTATTCCTATTAGGGAAATTTTTCTATCTAACAGCCGAAAGCGCTATGCAATTTTGATAAAAAATTATTTTTACACGAAATACTCCTTTTCTTGATTATGAATATAATTACCATTAGGGGTACATGAAGCAGATTAACATAGATTGAAAGTCGAATAACGAAATAAAACATGCAAACAGTTACGGGGCACCCTTGATACATTTCATTCTGAACCGTACTCAGCAATTAATTTTTCTGAAATGCCAATTATATGGATATTACCAAGTTATACGATGTGAAAAATCCAATGAATCCGTAAATACTTGATAGTAGAACGCATAACTAAATTAACAAATAAAGAAATGATGAATTTTTAAATTGATTTCTGCCACCTTTTCTACGACTCAAATCTTCAGTTGAAGAATAATAATTCAACAAATGAGCTACATAATTTTCGATTGAAAGAACAACAACGACTGAAAGCCGATCTTGTGTCATCAAATTCCTCAAATATTTTTTCAATTATGTTTGGAATGAATAAATTAGTTCATTTCAATTAACCGCTGTGTTACCTGAAACCTTAATAAATTATTGAGGATCAATTTGCTTGAGTTGTTGTGTGAATCCCCTGCAAGAGCGACGTCCCGGGCGATTGCCTTGTTCACCCCCCCCCCTAAGGCCGCCACTGGTAATACCTACCTCTCCTAATAACACTAACATTATTATATTTAACGTATTTTCAAGTTGTTTCCATAAATTGCAGTGAAACATTCCTTAGAGAGTTATTAGAACACTAAAAGCGTTAGACTGATTATCTATAGGTCTACATTTAAAAATGGAGAATTTCCTGGGTGCATATCAGTGTTCCCTCTACATTCGAATGAAATGTGTCTCTACGAACTATTGCTGCTATTTCTGTTATACTTCAACGGCGAAGCCGAGTGTAAACATTGCCTAGAAATTCTGAGCATCGGATTGGAGAATGGTTATAAATATTCAAACGCAACTATCGTGAAAAACGGCATTTCCTTCAACCAATCTCATTACTACATCAAAGACGGGCGCCCCTTCGGTTGTGTTTGTGACATCAAAACGTGCATCAGAGTGTGCTGTGATGGTAACAAAAACACAACGTGCATTCCTCCGAATACGTTTTACGAGTTCGAAAATGTGGAAAGGCCTCCTTTGGACTATTTCCTTATACAGAACTCTTCCTGCGGAGCCGGATTTCTTAAAGTACTTCTCGAAGGGCCCTTCTATTTGCAAACCAATGGCTCTGTTTACGGGTCAGATTTGGCCACGGACGGTTATATCATGTATCCACCACAAAAATATTGTCTACAGACTGGATCAATTGAAGATGGCGGCGAATTTAAAGCTTTTGTTTGTTTGGGAGAATCAGAAGATGAAGGAATATCTGCAATGCATATAGTTGGTAATGCTATTTGTGTGATAATACATATCGGTTTTATGGATTTTATTGAAATATATTTCAAAAATAAAGAATTCTATCCAAACTCTCCATCTATTCTTCATGCTGTAAAAGAATATTGAAAACTCTTTATTCATTTATCGATTTCAAACGACCATAAGAGAAGAAAAACGTGTCACGTCATTAGTGTCATTACATGAGTGATTATTATATGTTGTACCTATGAGGACCAACTAGATGTTACCATCACGATTGAAAATATAATCAGAAAAGTTTGTTCTGCCCATCTTTGAAATTTTCAAGATATAATAACATTTTCTGAATTGATGAATTAACCAAAATAATCGAGTCTAATATCGGCCACATGATTCTCGTGAAGTGATCGAAGAATTATTCAATTGGTTTCTAACCGACGATGTTTTTTGGTGTGAAAATTACTCTCCCAAAAATCATTATATAAATTTTTCAATATAAAATTTATCATGTGTATCATGTGATCAACTTTTTTCAAAGATCCAACTTAAACTGCGAAGTTATCGATTCGTACGGTTTCTGAAAATACTATAACGATAAATATATATGAGGAAACAACGAAATATGGGGTCAAAATGATGACGCTTTTTTCTATTTCCAGTGTGTCTGGATCCGCTATATCCCTGGATATATTTCACATCCCAATTCGTGTAGACTCATATATAATGTACAAAATTTCCAGGATACTATTCGAATTGGAATATCGAATTAGTTACGTAAAAACTTAGTAGATATTGTAACATCATCAATGATTACTAGTCCTCGTGAGTTTTCAGTTTGAATTATATCTTAAAGTCAACAAACATATACATACTGATTTATTTCGATTAAAAATGAATGCGAAAGGGAAGGTGAACCCTTTGTCTATCTTCACATAGATGTCGCCAATTTCTTTGTGACAATTAATATCCATAATGTAATTTAATCTTTTCAATCATAGATGTCGCGATGCAACCTTCACTTCCAATAGTTTTTGACACGCAGTCGCAATGGTCAGCCTAAGTATTCACGTCACAAGCTTAAAAACCTTTCCAAACGTTCATTTCACGTTTCTGCTTCTTTCAGTTGAAACTAAGAATAAAATTGTTTGTATATGGTGATATTAAGTTCTCATTGACTTATTCTCATTAAAATTCTTATGGAGAAAACAATGCAAATATTTCTTTGTTTGGAAAGGTTTTTTGGGCAAATTGAAAACTCATCGTTGTAAACGTTTATTAATATTTGATATTTTGTGCTTGTCCTCCCCTCATGGGGGTTGGGATCCTCCGTAATTTCACTGCAAAAGGATGTGGGTGACCTTAACATCCAATCTAAATTCTACTTCATATAATTTTTAACATTGTGAATATTTTTTACTCAGCTATCTTTTTGTTTCCATCAAAAATTGTAACACATTTTCCTACAACTTCAACTTCATTTTTCAGTCCTTAACTGAAGATGAACCCTGCAAGGTTCGAAACATGTCTAACCGTTTAAAATAAACTTTTTCATCGTATTTGTGGAGATGACATAGAGGCCCTTTTCCACCCTTTGAAATATATACAGCTTTCACTGCTCAGAAAAAAACAAGAATTTAAAAAAAAACTTCTATTCGTAATAAAAAGTTTAATCTTCATCTATCATAATGAAAGTAATAATTTGTCTCAAGCCCTAGCTTTTCATGTGGAAAGATATTATGTATCGAACTATCTAATAGGTTAAAGTGGGGATATGATTGTGAAAGATATTGTTTCATATCATATTATCGAACCGTTGATATTTAGTACACAGGTAATTTTCTGTTCTGATCTGCCCCAATGACGTGCGAAAACATAAAGACATTTCCTAATTGGTTTCTGTTCATTTATTATTCTTTCATTTTGGTCACTCTCTGATCAAAAAAATATGTGACGTTAGAGTTGGTGGTGGCATGTAATTTGATAATTAAAAGGTGTGATGTCCCAGTAGGATTTTATTCTCGGAAAATTTCTGTTTTTCCTGGTCGAATCTCACCATGAATGAATGAGAAATTCAAGCTGTTTATGTATGTAGATAATTATATGTCAATCATGAAAGAGATGATTATTCGTAGGCCTTCCAATTCTGACCAAGCATTAAAGAGGTTTCAGGCTATTGATTCCGATGGAACCCGTTTTCCAATATTATACAGGACGTTCAAAATTCATTGTCACTTTTTTATGATTTCAAACGCAGATAACTTTGTTATTTTAAATAGAACACCCTGTATTTTTTCAATCTGAACAATACAAAATTCGATTATCTTTCATTTTATATTAAGGTTCCCTTATACCTAGCTTGAATAGTTTTCAAAATATTGGCATTTTCAAATAGTAGTTATCACTTCAATGCATTCTTCGAATCGAGAGAGCTGTGAAACGACATCGATCTTTTACTGAAATTAAGTTTTTATTCAGATCCATATTCCGACCGTAGTTCATTAAACAGACAATTTTTTTTATTATTCAACTGGAAAACTTCAACAAAACATGAAATACAAATGTGTTCAATTCAAACTAGGTGCTCGAAATGATGACTACAAAGAGCTACTCTTTCTATGAAAGACTGCCTAACATTTAATAACATTTGAGGCGACACTCTTCGAAAAGCAGCCCTTATTATCTCCTCCATATTTTCCAATGTGGTTGGAGGAGTGTCGTCAATCTCATTTTTCAAATATCCCCAAGTCAAATCTAGCGATCTCGCTGGCCAATTTTGTGGTCCTCTCTTACCAATCGGACAGTGAATTTGAAATGAATATGGATCTGAATAACAGTGGAATGTTCGATGAAGTGAAGTATAATAACTGTCAATGAGAATTCTGTTACCAAATCGAATGGATGTCGTTTCACAGCTCTCTTGATTCAAAGAATGCATTGAAATGGTAATGGATATGTCACACTATTTTCACGAAAATGAACCACTGCTTAATCAAATATGATAGATCACGCAATCACACTTTCTTCTTTTCCATATATCTGGTTCTAGTAAATAAATATAGGTCGAATATGTCAGTGACATTTCCACATTTTCATTCAATCAAAAGACAACTAGTACCAACCTAAATCCTCGATACCATATCTAGACAGACTCATAAACTCGACAAAAATAAGAATGTTAAAATTATATTTTCTCAAACGGAACATATCCTGTATTTGTCTACCAACTCTTCTTTGTCAAGCAACTAATGATGATAGTGATGAAATTGTGAATAAGTAATCGTATAAGTGTTGTTCTTCTGAATAAATTGCGAAGGTATGGTCTATTTACTTGAGAAAGATATTTCTCTGGTTTGATTTGGTTATCTTTCAATGCCATTAGTGTGTAATAAAAAGTATCTAGCTGACCACTGAACTATTTATTGGTTGAGACAGAGATGGAAACATCAATGCATCAATAAATCAATAATTATGGCAAGACTTTACAACAATCCCAAATTGATTTGGAGAATAATCCTTGATCCGAATGAAATTTGTTGATTTGAGTCGAAATTCTTACAATTATTGAAAAGCACTGTTCAACGGTTATCCACAGTCAATAGTTATTCAAGTGTATATAATTCATAAATTGAAAACCTTTTCCAGAATAATTTGAATGATAAAACTGAATTTTCTGTTTCGATGTATCGTTAAAAAAAACAACTTGTGTGTCTGGAATTTCCAATCGTTTTTTTTTCGTACAAATCCTCAGATTTCACTATGAATAATTTTTTTTTTGTTGGTTATTGGCATTAGCACTCAGTCTTTTTGCCACAGAATGGTACTATGAATAATTAAACAACATAGAAACACAACCAAACTAAACTAAGTCATCGGAATTATATAAGTTCACCACGAAATTTTTACTTGTTTCTCGCTATATTTGGTAGCATTCCGCAGCGCCCTCAACAGTAGATGAAATCGCCAATAAAACGACTCTAGAAATCGACTAATGCTTTCGCTTACCTCGATATCGTCTCTGAAAATAATTGTTTCCTAGGATGTTGCCAGGACATATTCTACGGTGATTTATTAGGACCTTGAATAAGCTCTCGATGTTATTGATGAAATAAAGATTCCATTTGAAATATAAGGAACAAAAAAAAATATTATCTATATTCAACAAGTATTGCCTATCACTAGAGACCACTTTCTCCCATGTTTCTGGTAGTACAAGAAATTCGCGTTGGAAAAACGATATATCTTGTGAGGCCATACAAAAATTGATCCAATTTTCAGCTTATTCTTCAAAAATCGAAGACCTCACAAAAGCGTGCTGACCTCTTCGCTTGACAACATCAAACTACTAATCCAGATTGGTTGATAATGCCAACACGTGATGAATATATGTGTACCAATATAACAAGAAGAAAAAACAAGAATCGATTGTACAAAGTCTGAGGAACTTCTAAATTTACTATTTCTCCATCTCATATTTTAGGATTGAACATGAATGTTTATCCAATCCATTTAGTTGATCAACAGTGTATATATTCACATCAAACAAATTATGTTCTATATCCTACGAATTCAATATTTGCGTGCGAATTCTTTGAGATACAGTATATCAATTAATCTACTAATGGAGAATGGGAAAACAGAGTTGCTAAACCAAATATTTAGATATTCATCTTTTATATTGTTTTCGTATGTCCACCTCGCCGTGTTGATATAATCTTCATATTTTGTCTTTCGTAAAACATCAAAGTGATGTATTAAACATGGGTGAGAATTCCGCTAGGAAAATAAACAATTCGAAAACTCTCGATCGATGTTACGGAACTGGATTAATATCAGCTGTATTTCTTTCGAAATAACACGATACCGCGGCAGGAACATTTCCTATCTACTCATCATCCATGTCTGCTCCACCACTAAACTGTTGTGTGAGAAAATGCTGTCCACTGGAAAAAGTGTTCACCAGAAACAGAACCTGCATCCTCAACACCACCAATTTCAACATTACGGGTTTCGATTTGGTTTTTGGACACCAATGTCCGGAGGGACAGACCCTCGCTGCCCCATTTCCTTCAGAATTCTTCTACAACTTCTCCCAGAACGGGAGTTTGACTCTCTGGATGGCAAATATTTCTTTGGTCACGAAGTCCACGAACGAATATTGCGTCGACTACGTCGATGATAATTCCATTGTTAGTGCTCTAATGTGCTCGAATTTCGAAGATGTAAGTGTCGCAACTTATACTGGTGAGTGAAATTCTATAATATCTATTCGAATTGATATTCTCAAGAAAGTCACGCTGATAGTAGATAATAATAATAATAGAATACGTACGGCATAGAATACCCTAATATATTTAAAACGAGTCATTGTCATGAAAACTATTTCTTGTCAACTCTTATAATCGGTTCTTTTTTGTATTCAATACAGCATGAAATTGAATGAAAGATGGCATAGTCAAGATGAACCATTCAATAAAGTATTTGTATTTTTCGTGATAATTTCCAACATTCATTTACAACACTGAAGTAACAAATCGAAAATAATTAATAAAATAAACAGGAGTGCTTCTCTAAAGTTTTCATGACATTTTTATTCCTTTCTTTAAACAAGAAAGTATATCTTGTCGATGGAATTGAAATAATGAACAAATCATTTATTCATTATCAATGAAGAATGAAGAGACAAATAATAAATCAGAGAAACAGTAAAATAAGATGACTTTGATATATCTTATTTTCAGCAACTTTCTGTTAGACTGCATGTGCATTTATTCATCTGACAGAATTACAACGAATTAATTTTTTTTCGACTTACATACAGAATACTCGAAGTTCATTCAAATTGTATCAAAAGTCTACCAAAATACCGTATTATGATGATTTCGATAAGGAGACCTTTCAAGATGAAATATCAAATAGGTGAACATTTTGACTGTGGCCATAGACCACAAAATTTTATATTTGTTCTTGTCAAGACATACATAATGATATTGTCGCTTGGGACGAAGTCAGAAAAAATAAAGTAATCATCAAAACTAGCTTTCATTCATCATTAAATTCCGAACACTTTGATTTTCTGACCTAACACCAGAGTCAATCTTTTCTGTTCATATTGTTGGATATGAATTTGAATCGAGGAAATTACCGTAGACCAAATTGTCTTGTCGATATTCATGTGACTTATTGAAAATCCAGTGCACAATGTGAATTTTGAATCAGCAAGAGTTTCCCAGCAACAGGATGTCAATATTTGTTTAAACAATGCTTTGAAAAATCAGTGTTGAACCTATCTATTTATAGATATCCATCAAATGCGCTATTTAGACAACCAACCGTCGGTGGAATTTACGATCTGTGATCAGCCATTTGAAATTTTAAACGAATCTTATCTAATATTTACACAAAACTTTATCTTTTACGATCTGACTCACTTCTCATCTGAGAAAACCACAATTTCCCAATGTACCATTCGCGATAGTCATGCGTTTAACTCTGCTCATACTGTTCTTACTTCAACAAAGCCTTCTTGTGATCTCAGCAGAAGAAAACGAGGATGGCTGTGAAGAAAATGTCGATATAACTGACGGTGTTCGAGTCGGTACGAACATAACCAAAGACGGAGTTACGTACACCCAAAATGATTATTTCACGAGTGGTGTCACGGTACGCGGGTGTATTTGCAAAGTGAAGAAATGTGTGCGAAAGTGTTGCCTGGATGGTGAATCTTTGAATCTCACCAAAAATGAGTGCGTGAGCGAGGTAGATGGTGCTTTCACTGATTTTTCCTCATACCACATCATCGTGGTTCCACCTAATCAATTATGCGAAGAGCAAACTGAAAAAATCATGTTGGATAAGAAGGAAGATGGTTTCGAACTGGTTGATGGTGTGTTGGTGTTAGAGGACGACTTTGAATTTGCGATGAAGGATTTCTGTTTGTCGAAGATGGATGGAGAGAACGTAACGGTGGTGGTTTGTGTCCAAAATGAAACTGGGATAAGTGGCATCTTTGCAAGTGCAGGTCAGTTGAAAAGAAATATTACTTGTAACGAACAGATATCAAGAGCACCACTTCGAAGAAAACAAAATGTGATATTCGTCAAAAATAAATCAGAATCAGTTGGAATAAGTTCCGTCTGAGATTTAGGAGTAACTTTGGAGGCTGTTTTTTTTTTGTTCTACTATTGATGTTTTCTAATAACTATGGAACATTTTTTATAGTTCATTGAAATTATTCATACATCGAGATCAAACCTCCGTCTACATCCATTGAAACTGGATTTCTGGTGAGCACGAACTATTCTAATTCCAAACTGCAGATTCATCAAACATATTGTTTCAATTCTCTACTAGGTAGACAATGTCAAAATTATAACAAGGAATGTGGAACAATGTTTTAGAAGTATTGTCCATAATATTGAAGATTATGAATATGAATACCCTTACAATCCAGAAGGGTCCGATCTGATCTGAATGCTTGTAAAAATATGACAAAAATGAAGTAAATCATAGTCTCCCTTGAAATATCGGGTCGAAAAGAATTATTCTTCCGTATAGGAAGAAATCTGTTAGAGCAAAGAGGAGAGCGAGTGTATTATAATCTCACATAAACAAGAAAGACACATCGTTCTTGTCCTAAATTGCTTTTCTTCAACTCTCCCCACTTGCTGACTCGTCTCTATGCCAGACATATTACGAAAGTAAAGATTTAAGAGGCAGTTTTAAATAAACGGTAGTGGCGATAATATTGAGGAATGTCATGAAATAATTTCTGTAGAAAAATATACACCTCAGTTCCATAATATCTTACAAAAATGATTTATTTTGCTAATGTCGATATTAATGTTCAATAATGTTATATTATCTCTGATTTTCGCGGCGATAACGGCGAAACAGATTCGAACCGAATTCAAATTGAATTGAATGATTCAGTTCGATTGGTTCGGATACTCATCCTATGTGAAATCAGCATACATTTTTCTTATAATTCTTCCACAAACTGGCGATCACGACAACTGTCCATTTGTAACATTGTCCGATATTCCCTCTTCGATCTATTCTAGTAATGCTATCTCAATTTCATGTTGCCAGTCTTTTCGCTCTCATGAAATTCTTCCCAACCATGTATACCTAATGCTTTAGTCTGCATAATCGAAAAATACCACAATTTTAATTTATCAGCGAATTTATCTCCCATCGAAACACCGACCCTAACGGGATATTATTCCTCAAACTGTTTTCTTTCTATATGCTTACAACATATCAGTAATTCGATATGCAACATAAAAATAATTAATAGAGTAATAATAGAATGATAGATAAACTCAAATAAACAGAAATTTTCGGATGAAATGTTTTCGTTACATTTCCATTGTTTATACTTGCCGTGAGGTGAGAACAGATTAGTTAGTTGAATTGCTTGCTCAATGATGATATATCTGTAATTTTGACGTTCTGTTATTATTCTACATGGAATTACAATATGAATTTCTCCAACAGTTTTTATCTATTATTTCCCAAATATTTTCAACAAGACATTATATTTAAGACAACATTGAATAGTATGCATTGGACAGATTACGTAACTACCTACCATTCCAACAAGTTAGCTCTAAACTTGTCTGAGATTGCTCAACTACCCTTCAAGAGCTGGGCAGTCATGATTGACTGTCTCTAGCCTGAGTACCAACAAGTGACAAGAGCAACGAAGATGCAAGCAAGGGAAGAACATTTCTGTCGTGTAGCGAAAGCATTAAAAAATCATCCGACGGTGCTTGAAGAAACAAGCAATCTCATGAATGGTGGAAAGGGTGCCGTATGAGACAGCCAAAGAGTTCATCTAAGAACCATCGCGAAATTGTCAGAATATCTACTAGGTCACAAGAGGTGAACATTCACAATCGTAGTTGGACTCCTGACAGGGCATTGTAGACTCAACAGGTTTTGTAGAGAAGACGAGGAAACCTCAGCAGACATTCTCTTCTAATGCGTAGGTTTTCTACGCTGGTCTATGGGGTATAGCTACAAAGATAGGACCAAAAAAAAACTCTAACAGAACGAGAGGCGTACACAATAGAACTTTGAAGGTCGCCGAGTGGGAGCTCCAGAAGCACATATCCTATATGATAGTGCTTAACAGTGCACTTTGGGCGATAGAGGTTCGAAGTGAGAAGCATTTGTACGTCTGCGTGGATGGCAAGAATGTCTTGAAGATCTTGTAGGGTGTACCACAATGTCCATACATCAGTGGTGTGGCGTCGGTATACAAAACCATATTTTCGTATGACCAGAATCGTCGACTGATATTTGCAATTCAATCGTCAAGAAGAAGATTGGTGATAAGGCAAATAAAATGGGCAAAATATCCATTAGGACAGATCAAATGAAGAAATGGGAGAAACAACTACTCGCAATGAATAATAAAAACACAAAAACGGTTGCTGGAATTTCAATCGATCATGGAACGTTTCGAAAACACTTATGCAGAATGAGAATAGGAAATAGAATGATTGCATACTCTATGAACTAGGACATGAGACTTGATGCTCCATACTTAGTTGATTCGGTTATTCAGGAATTTTGATGTGAGGAAAACGTCTTTAGGAAGACCCTGACTTTTTCGAAGAAGATCTTTGATAGGTGTTACCTGCCAACTAAGAGAAATTTAAGGATTACTCATACGTCTGGCACCACGAGCCCCAAATACAACTTTAAAAATAATGAACTCAATATAAGCAGATATTTATGATGAGGGGCAAGTAATTTGGTGCATTAATTTCATAGTTGATATAACAATTTCAACTGCTTGAAATGTATTCCAATATTTTGAATATAAACCTTTCCAAACCTACGAGTGATTTTATTTTCAGGAAATACATAATTATATGTGAATATAACAGAAAAACAATTACGATGGTCAGGATAAGATTGAACTGGATTTTATAATCGTGATAATGAGGTAATTTGAAAATTCTGGATATTTTCGAATTGCGATTAGTTTTGGCTTACTGACTGTTTTTCTTATTTAAGTTTTTCGTATCGAGTACTCCTAGTTCAATCAAATTGAATAGTGACTTCGAACAGCAAAATTTTCAGTACGAATACAATTTCAAAACACTAAATGCAATATTGCATCGTATCCTGAAAAACGTGGAGAGTTATCAGAGGATTAAATTTCACATTTGTACTCAAGATGTAATACAGGAAAAATATGCTATAAATTCTTGTTCAGTTTTGATGGTGTTTACTCTGGTTTTTCATCACCTATTTTAAGTTCAATAAAATGTTAATACATTCTCATGGAATTCTATACATCAAGATTTTTCCAAATTATACCCCTCTGCTATGGGTTCAGCCAATAGATTTGTATTGTTTGACGTGAAAATTCCAGTGAATTCGTATCAGGATGGCCTTAAGAAAATGTTCTCTCCTAGATATCTCTGAATATATGTATGCGATTTCCTGTTCCAATCAGGATTTTCAAGACAGTTTTGCACCAACAGGATGTTAGTCTTTGAAACAATGCCCTGGTAATAAGTGTTGAACCTATCACCATTTATTTGCGCTAGTAAAGCAACAACCGTTAGCGGTATTTATCTGAGATCTGAGATCGGCCATTCGAATTGAACAAATCTTATCTGCTATTTTTAAAAAATTTTATCTTGAACGTCATGACTCACGACCCAAGCTTAGAAAATTACAGTTTCCTGGTGTATTGCTTGCAAAAACCATGCGTTCAACCCTGCTAATACTGCTCTTACTTCATCGAAACATCTTCAAGATCTCAGCAGAAGGAACCGACGATGGCTGGAAAAAAGAAATTGTCATTACTGACAGTGTTCGAGCTGGTGCGACTATAACCAAAGACGTAGTCACTCACTCACAAAACGATTATTTCACTAATGATGACATGGTACGCGTTTGCGAAGTGAAAAAATGTGTGCGAAAGTGTTGCCAGGATGGTGAATCCTTGAATCTCACCACCAACGAGTGCGAAAGCGAGGTTGATAGTGATTTCAGTGATTTTTCCTCTTACCACATCATCGTGGTTCCACTTAATCGAGCATGCAAAAATCAAGCAACTAAAAAGGTATTGAATAAAAAAGAAAGTGGTTTCGAACTGATCGTTGGTGTGTTAGTGTTGGACGAAGACTTCAAATTTGGGATGAAGGATGTTTGTTGGTCAAATATGGATGGAGACAACGTAACGGTGGTGGTTTGTGTCCAAAATGAAACTGAGATCATTACTGCTCTAGGTTAGTTAAGAAAAATATTAATTTTCATTGAACATTGAACAAAAGTGCACAACTTGCAATTCTACTTTTTCAAGAGTGTTTTCAATATTTCTGCAAATAATCCTTCATGACATTACATTCATTTTCGATCAAATGAATCCAATATCGACCAAATCCATCTGTATTATATAATATTTATATCCTGATAAAAATTATCTTTAATGAATATCAACATTGTTAATTCATTTTACTCTACATTTCGTATTTCTCCATTTGATAGTCATGGCATGAAATAATAATCCTAGCTAGCTACTTTCGACTATTAAATCATTATTAAATATGACTTGGTGTTTTTTTTTATAAACAGGCTGGCCCATTAGTGTGGTGGAAGTAGAATAACTCTCTTAGGAATGAGAATACTAAATAATGTCCCGAATAAAAGTTGTTCTATCTGCGCAGATACATAATTCTTGAATATTATATTATTACAGGATGTTCAGCCTATGCGAGACATATTGAGATCAGTTTGTTTAAATGGATAATCCTGTATAACCTTTTACCATCGAAGCGTTGAATTCTACATCCAATCTCATCTTCATATTTTCCAGGAAATGCGACATTGTCAAACAAAAAACGGATATTCGATGAAAATTGGTACACTATAAATGCTGCCCAAAACATTATCAGTTATGATTGATTGAGTGAATTGAGTAGAAGTCTAGTAGTACATTATGAGGACATAATCTGAAGGCATGAAATAGTTTTACGAGATTATGAAATGATGTACTGGGTGTTTCATTCAAGAAAATGAAGTTAGGGATAATTGAAAATACTTGAATTGATCCTAGTCCAACAAAAAAGGCACTGTAAACAAAATGAGTTCTACCCATTTCAGAAATTTCAGCTATCCTTTACTTTGGATGGAAATTGATCCACTGATAATTGATAGTTGACTATTTTGGAAAATAATATATTCTTTTAGTATTTCTAATTCATCCATTTATTTTTTCACGTGCATGTTTCATTCTTTTTTTTTTGTTTGACTCCTAGACCTCCCAGTCAAACCAACATAAATGTTTGTGATCACTTGATCATTGCTGGCTATACGTAATGGATTTCCTTAGACTCCTAGACTTCGTATGTCATTCTCATCGATCCCCTAAGAATAATTTAATCGTCTTGACCGGCTGGGTTGACGATATAATCGAATTAATCATGAAACAATGGTTTAATTGGACCTCCAACGTATGATAATCCATCATGCTATGCTTTCAATTTCACACGTAATTTGTTGAGCTATTAGTTTATATTGGCTCTTGCATAAGCCATCAACTTCGATTAAATTCCAAATATAGCCTCAGTCATTAATAGAAAATTGTATTCTGGTTAGTATATCAAACTCTGAAATCAAATTAAGGAGGAGACATACTCATATCATTGACAAAGTGATTGATAGATCATTGGAATTCTATGTACTTCACAACGATGACGAATTATTACTTTATAAGATTATGTGAATTGAAAAGTCGAATATTTCAATTGGTTATAACATATAATTCAACAAATATTCATTTTCTGTGTATATATTTAATATTATATGAATGAGAGTATACATTTCACCATTGAAATCTCGGAAACTGTAAGCCGAAAATGATTGGATAAAGACAATGTTCCGTCAATGTCAATTTTTTTTACTGAAAAAAGATTTTCTTTCAAATATCAATCATAATTTTGAGAGCATTCGAATGAATATAAAATTGAAATGCTTTCTCCAAAATTTCCAACAATTTTCAATAAACCTACATACATCACTACACCACATTCTAGAACTGACCGAAACAATTATAATATGACATCGAAATTCAAATATAGAACTTCGCGTATATTTGAAATCCTGCTTTATTGAAAAAAAAAGACTAATGCACGGTATCATTCAGGTGGAAGTATTTTGACACACACTATCAAAGTTTACACTTTTCGAAACCGTATGGTGAAAGAGATCCATTATCATTCACTCACTTATCTTTCATTCAATATTTGTCGATGTTTTTATCCACTTCAGATTCAATTAATAAGATATAGTGATCATGAGATCTGATCTGAGATGATATATAATAGTATATGGTATCAATGGATATTTAATTTCTTGAAAATACGCTGTTGTCTGTTATATAGAAATTACGTAGATACTCTACGTAATTCTGGAATATTCATTATATGTAGGTCCCCTTATTCATCACCCTGTACAGGTTTCTCAAAGGTTCACTAGGAGTGATCCACTCTCTGTATTTAATAATGATTCATGATATTCTTCATATCACCAGAATCGTTATTAGAAATCACTGATAACTTTATGAAAAATATGATTCTGAATTTGATTTTCCTGCAGCATTCAATAAAAGTGGGGGGCCTTCACCATTCGTTATGTTGTTCAAAATTTTCGATCAATGATGACCACAAACATCTCTATCCAGATCTCGTCGTTTAAACTATCACAGTTTGATTATCAAATCTCATTTC
The DNA here is from genome assembly GCA_037013635.1 of Plagiodera versicolora. NCBI lineage: Eukaryota > Metazoa > Arthropoda > Insecta > Coleoptera > Chrysomelidae > Plagiodera > Plagiodera versicolora. The sequence continues at coordinate 7,568,417 of CM072990.1, forward strand.
GTAAAATTCAGACAGTTATTCAACTATGTAACTACTACATACACTGATGTTTCTAAAAGTTAGGTCGATTTTGTCTGTTGAAGTATTTTTCGGTCTAGATATCCTTATATGCTGAGACTTCTATTTAACTTACTTCTTAATCTCATTGATCCTCTCGGTATACTGCTTTCAGATTCTCATACGTATTTATTTATTTACCGATGGCGCATGGACTATCATTTTCATGAGTACAGCCAACGAATCATCGCTGGCATATCGCTTGTTGTCGTTGTCGTACATTTTTTTTTTCGTTCAAACTGATTATTGTTAAAATCGTGTTCGCTCTATTCGATCAGTCACTTATCTACGACGATTGAAACACCGTTATAGTCCAGAAGCTTACAAAAAAATCGCCATGACTCCAGTATCAGTGTGTGCAATTTTCGTGGTAGTAACATTAGTGTTAGTGAGTGAAATTGGCGGCACAGACTTGTGTCAAGTTAGTGAGAATTCTTCTCTAGAAGAATCGTACAATGCGAGAAATGTCACTTCAGAAAATTGCGGTTGGTCATTGTTGATCCATCAAAATGGACTCTATCGAGAAAAAAATGTCACAAAGATCACATTCTTTTCCTTTCAAAAAAGTATTCGATGATAACTCGTTACTTTGATAATTTGAATGAAAGTAATTCTAGCGAAATGCTAAATCTTTCAAAATATTTTCGCTTGGAATATTCTAATAATCTCAATTGACATTTGACAGTTTTTGAGTTGATTTTGATTTTTTTCACGATTGTTTCATAATTCGATAACTAATTCAGGACCGGTCGTTCATCGAACCTTCTTTGGAAAACTTACTACTGGAAAACTGAATCTTATGAAAACGAAAGAACTGGAAACATTCGATCTTGATTGGTATTCATTATCATTTGTTTACTCTACTAGCCCTCCCAGCCAATGAAAACAAGAAGCGTTCTATTTCTATTATTTATGAAAAATAACAAAATCATCTATTTTTGAACCAATTCATAGCTCTGACATTTTGAAAATAAAATATTTCTAAAAAACTTGCCGATATATTTATACCTGACAAAAAATCAATGAGATTACAATCAATTTCAGTTCATATTCACTGAACCGAATTGAAAAGTTGCGAATTGAAAGGGTGACATTGAATATATTGTTTTGAAATTTGCAATAAAATCAATTATATAGGGTGCCTCAGAATATGACCAAGGAATACACATTCTTCACATCATTTCAAGGTGAAAAGATATGCCCTAAAATTCACCTCCTGTGAGTTACAGGGTGTCAAATATCACTTGAGTTTTCCGCAAATATCACTTATTCGTGAGTATTGCGAATGAAATCATATCATTTGTTGAAGTAATGCATCAAAAATTTTAGTTTTTTCTGAATACTCCTTTCCTAGACACGACATACCTTCAGTTGTTCGCAAATATCTCAGAAACCTTCAAATTCAGGCATATGAAATGTAATGACTTTTAGGTTGAGTCTAACTGATATCAAACACGCATTCATCCGTTAACTTGTTTGAAGGAAATACATTTTAGTGCATACCTTCATAGGAACTTTTCATTTCAAAATCTATTTTCGCAATCTGTCGATCTTATTCTGATTCACCCTGTGTACTCCTTATGAAATTCTGATATATACGGGATAGAATTGCATGATTTTACGTAACGTCATTTGATTTATGTCCCTACTTTTTGAAATTTTTTCAATTTCAGATCATAAGGATTGGTTTTTCAAATTCCAATTTTTAATTTGACTTCGCATGATAGCATAATGTATGATTCAGAAAAAAATTGCTCAATTCCCGTATGATAATAAATGCAATAGTTTTACAAGCATTGAAATCAATATCAGTATCATTCGAAGTATTACAGTATTACATTTCTTCAATTGAAAAGATTTTTTCAATGTAACCTCTGTCTTCTATTTATATAATGTAGCATCACATTGTGAACATTCAGAGATATATTGATGACATAGTTAGGATATGGAGTCATTCGATTCTCTGTTGACATTCAAGAATATATTTTTCAGATAAGTTTCTCACTTGAAAAACTGTTTTCAGCAATGTTTGAATATCGTAGACGTTATATAAATTGAAACAGACGACAACTTTTGATAGATATTGATATATTTCCTAATTTCCACCTTCTTTAAAGGGAAAAATAAAATCAGCAAAGATTAAGAATCAATCTGTATATCAGTGACAAAAGGATTTCCTCTTCTGCCTATTTCTCCAAATGATTTTGAGCATTGATATCCTCCTTTTCTGAAACTGCATTGGTTCAAAAACCATAATACAATTGAAAAATCCAGTTCAATAATTATTACTACATTATCCTAAACTGAACAACTGGCTCAAAGTATAGTGGAAAAAACAACGAATTAACGTAGATTTGATAATTTCGATTGGAGTGGGTAGATAGATTACTAGACATGATATATGTTCGGAAGGCATCAAAGTTAGCTAAAACACTCCACCTGTTCCCAGCTGTCAAATGATATTGTTAACTATTATTTTTCTTCTATATTTTGAGTATTAAACAAAACACCTACATTAATGATCTCATTTGTGACGTTTACTTAGAGGTGATCAGGATGATATTTCACATCGAAATATCGTTGATGTCAACCACTGAAATAAACAACGAAATTGAGTTATGAATAAATCAGACGAAAAAACTCGATAAAATATGGCTTCCTGTCTGTTCTCACTTGTTATTAATTTCCTGTTGAAACAATCTGTGGCTATCAAAATAAATATACTACATTAAAAGATGTATTGTATTTAATCGAATGAAAAATTAATTTTTGTCATTGAAAAATTTCCTATAATATATCATAATAATGGGAAGGTATTTCATGATATCATCCTTATATCCACTGTCGACTGTCAAATATATCAGTTTTTAATATATATGCATAATAGGTTGTGATGAAAACGTTTGCATACGAAAATGCTGCAAAATGGGTTACACCCTCAAAAGAACAATGTGTGTCAGAAAAAAAGACATGAATCCGTTCAAAGTGCCAGTGTATTCCAAAGGGATCGACACCCTGAAAAAAGTTGACAACGTGGAGAATTTCATAATCGGAATCCCTAATTGTTCTTTTTTCGTCTTAAACAATTCAAATCCTAAGGATAAGTACTACCTTCAAGAAAATGGTAGTTTGTGGATACCAAGATTCAGACAATTGTATTCGATCCATAGATACTGCATCAACGAGGGAAAAGGAGGACCATTGGCATTCATATGTGTTGATACCTGGAATAACTATACTATAGATTATAACCAGGATTCTAATGTCGTAGGTAGGAAATATTCATTCGTCCGCAAATTATCGGGGAAAATCCATGCTGTGTCATAAATTTTGTGAAATCTTTCTGAATCATAATTTCCAATTTCAATAGGTAACTTTTAGTTTGAGATATACACTGAACAAAACCACTTAATATAATATGATGTATCTGTAAACGTTGAACTTTTATTTAAAGGTTAGTTATATAGCGAATAACATAATAAAATGAGAAACGTTCAATATACACAACTACAGGGTAACAATTTGAAAATTATCAATGGGCATAAATTTGGAATAAATCGATAGTTACTTGATAAAATAAAGCAACATTTACCACCATTGTGAAGCACTTTTTAAGGGCTTTAATTTGAGCTATCACGACGGGGGGGTTTTCATGTGAGATTATTTATGTGGGGTGACTGGGTCCCCTGCATATTAAAGAAACGTTTTAAAGTATTTTTTTTATTTCTGAGCGTTTGTGAGTTATGCCTATTGATAGCGTTCTTATTTTAGCGTATTTCTTGTATATTCATTTCCATTCAAATGTGTATCTTGTTTTATTTCATTTTATTTTTATTCACTTCATGAACTATCTCTCATAAACTTTCAAACAGAACTGAAGGAATGAAAATATTTCACCAGTGAGTGAATGAACTGCGTGTTTACTTAAAGTTTTTTCAAGATAAATATTGTAATCAAATGTTTTGATGAAATATCATACTTACAGACATAAATATAATTTTGTATAGTCGATTAGGTAGGTTTCAAATCTGAATAATAATGGTTGGTTCAATTAGCAAATAAGGAACAAAATAAAACAAGAATTCACCAATGAAATCACATCTTTGTTATTTCAAAGGTTAGGAATCTTGCTCATAACACCCGTTGGTAATGTAGCATATCTATCTAGCTGAAGTAAAGTACTCAATTTATAATTATTGCAGTACGATCTTCATGTATATTTTCAAGTGATTTATCAATAAAAGAATATCTTGTCAAACAAACACAAAAACAATATTTTTCATAGGAACAACAAATCCAATGCAATCCAAATGCAATAAAGCTATCTCATTCTCATTATTGATATCATATATCTTTCACTTGAAATAATGCTCATGGTGTATCCGTATGTTGAATAATCTACTAACCGTTCTTTACATTACGTAATTCACACCGTGACTAAGGTGAACTATTCTAGGAACTTATGTTTATATTTTGAATACCTGTTCAACTTTGTTATATCACAGAGCTACAAAAAACACGCAAATATACCGAGGGTCTCGATTTCAATTCATGCCATTGGGATCTCGAAACTATTAGAAAGACGAGAAAAATTACTGATATTACAGGATGAATCTAGGAGAATAAAAATTTGGAAAATCATCTTTGCGTTACCATTTTTTTCTGCTACATAGTCTTCAATTCTATATTTCCTCATATATGCTATATTCCATCTGAACAGACATCAGAAATAGATTTTTCAGTGGCATATAATAAATGATATTTTTTGCAATATCACTGATTGAAAAAAAATACTATGTTATGCATCATCACCTCAAAATGAGAATCAAATTTGAGACACCCAGTATTTTTCAGAAGAAGTTTACTATGATGTCATACAAGCTCTGATGGACGAAATATATAATTACATAAATAGCACTGAAAATCATACCCAGATTCAGATCTTTTTCAGTAGATTTGATCAAGGATCAATCCCAACATCTGCTTATTTTCATGGAATGTTTATGTAATATTTCATCAAGTGTATCGGTTTATTTTGTTAATTCTAATGGAAAACTCGTTCAAATTTTTAGGAACAGTTTCATAATCGCCCGACATGTTTTGGAAACAAAAAAAATCTTTCAATATTTATTGTACTGGGACATTCACAAAATGAATCCAGAGAGAAACAAGAGACATTTCAAATGTTAATGACTTTTTTGATAAGGTAGCTGGTCGCAGTAAAAATGGTTTATTTTGTTTTATTTTGAGAAGTTCAGCAATGGTTTGAGGAAAATAGTTTTCTGGTTTACTTTTCTATTATAAAAATTAGAAGTTAGGCAAATATATATAATGAATTCACATGCGTTCATCGTCAAATTTTAAAATTCATGGCACAATAATATTCCTTCGCGTATTGGAAATTCAATTAATGAATTCTAATATTTCCAGGTATGATCATTTCGATGCCATTCCTCCTGATGACTCTCCTAGTTTATGCAATATTACCTGAAACTAGTCTCCACCGGAAAGCTTTGATGTGCTACGTCTCGTCTCTGTTGATTGGATATATGATACTCGTATCTACTCAGCTAAGTGGTCCGATACCAACCGTATTATGTCATGTATTGGGTGAGTTAAATGATGATATAATAATAAATAATTTTGAAAAAAAATATCCTTCACTTTCATTCCTGAAACGTTGCTTAACCAGCCTCATCATCAAAGTTTCAAGCAAGGTATTGTTCAAATTGAAACTTAACATTCCAACAATGACCTATGAAGTTCCAGATTTCAAGTATTTTGCTTTTCATTAATATACCATGAGAAACGTGCATACGCCAGTATTGGACAAAATATAAATTTTTTCATTCGTAATTGCAGATAAACTGGTTGAAACTGTCTTGGTTGAATATCTTGATAATCGTAAACGTAACATAAAACATTCAATTTCAATTCAAAGAAGTATTGGCTTGTCACTTATCACATCACAATTTGAGGGCTTGAGATTAAACACATGGGTCAGTTATAATTTGATATGATTTGATTATGTCTCCCAATCTACGATTCGGAATATAAATCATTGATTGTTTCAGGTTACAGCATCATATTCTTCTTCACTGTATCATTCTTCTGGATGAACGTTATGTGTTTGGACATGTGGTGGGCGTTCAGGTACGTCGAACAATATCGTGTGAAACTAACATATCGATGGTCCCAATGGAGAAAGTCGTATCTACAAAATGACCACTTTTCAGTGGAGCAGTTTAAAGTTTCTTTTTGCGCGCAATCTTGTACGCACGCGCGATCACTGTCGACAATTTTAACATTGAAAAATGTGTCAAAATAAAGAATTTTAATGAAATTTTGTAGAACTCATTCTTGCGAATACATTTATGTAAAAAAGTGAAAATCGACAAAATGAAACTATCGACTTTCTTAATTGAGACCATCGATATTGTGTTTCCAAAACGAGACTCGGCAAATACATTGAATTTCCTGAATTATGCTACTCTTATAGTTAACAACACCTCACGCTGATGCCACATTCATTTGGTATTTTTCGAAAGATATCCTTACGATCAGCGGATTTGTACAAACTTTTTATTTTTCTCACGATCGTACACACAGGTCTGGAAGCTGGTAGGGTGGGGGTTGTCCTAACATTGAAGAAATGTTGGTGGTTCTCGTATTTTGCAACCTGTAGCGGTTTCTCACTTCGTCACTTTGTCAACCAATTACAAATCAGATCAGTTCAGCTTTGTGAAAGTACGAATGTTTTTTGATTCATCCAATAGAATTTTGCAAGATACAATATTTGTTATTGATTTCATTCACCATTCAAGTCCTAACCGTTTGTTTTGTTCACAATACGAACTGTCAAAGATTAATCACGTGATCATACCCCTAGAAACATATGTACACTCCTAGCGGATAAGTATGATGAACTATTCTTCAAAATTGGTGACACCCCCACCACTCAAAATTGCCGTAGTTTTCAGGCGTCTCTGTAGGACCGTGATTTTTATAGACTTCTCTACTACGGATGCAGTGAATTATAAAACAAATAAAGTTATCAAATTTTGAACTAATGAAGTGAGTGGTTCCATCTGTTTTAAAATAAAAACCATCTTTTCAATTTCATTTTGTCCACTTGGTAGATGAATTACTGTAAGTTATAATTTATTTCAGAGATATTCTCATACACCAGGATTTCATTGCAGTGTAACCCTAATTTAGAGTCAATTTCTATTTTTTTTTTTATTTCAATGATTGGTTCATCATCGTACCTGTTGCCTATGTAACGTACCTATCAAACAAAAATAAATAGACTATATAAGAGGCGCAGAAGGTACCTGAATCGAGGGGAAGTTACATATTTCTATGACTTAAAAGTTACATATTTCTGTGACTAGAAAAATACCGTTGAGAAAGTTGAGACATATCAGGTATTTTCCCGGAATAAATGGAAATCTCGGAAAATTGTTCATATTTTGTTCGGCCTTAATTTTTCGAGGGATTTCAGGATAGACCACACATTGTCACTTTTTCTCTGCCACAAATAGTGTTTTCAAATATGCTATTCGACGTTTCGTCTTTCGGCTAGTATCAACAATGATTTTTTTGACGTCATATTGGATTTTCTCATTTCAAACAGATCCTAATATAACCTATCCAGCGATATATCATGAATTACCATTGTTTTTCAAATAAAAGTTATTGTTTTCGTTATATACTTCGATTTTTTTATTCAATTTTCCATCTCTTCTACTCGATGACGTTTTGTAACTACATGAGGCATATCAGGAAATAATCAGAATTGCTTGCAACTTTGCTCAGAGTTGACCATACTCAGATCGCTTATAGTTGATAATTAATAGTTAATGTTGATTCCAACAATCTAGTTGTTGAGAGCTGCCTTCAACTTCTCAACTTCATAAGTACATACTTTATTCAATTTGATTTTTTACACTTCCAGTGGAATGAGAGCATACAACGGATTCAGAGGTTCAGAGATGAAACGATTCCTTTTTTATTGCCTGTATGCCTTCGGGATACCTTCGGTGCATGTCTTCTTTGTCTTTATGTTGAACACTTACGGTGACAAAAATGCCTATTACCATCCTCTGCTTGGAGAGAAGAAATGTTATGTGGAAGGTAAATGTGGATACAATTTTCAAATGAAACAATCATTCCGAGACATTGAAGTATTACCCATAGAATCCCATTTCTTTGTAGAAGAAAAAAACAAGATTACAGAGCTGATTTCAAGTTTAGAATTGATTAATTTACTTTCAGTATTTTTTTTTCATTCTATCCTTACTGACCATCGCATTTGAGAGTTATCAATTGAGTCAACATATTTGTTAATAAAAAAACGCTGTATATCTCTACATTCCTGAATTCTAATCGAAGTTTTCGAGAGAACTTTAGTAATGCCTTAAGCAACGGGTGAACGGGTGCTATTTTCCAACCTAGCTAACAATGGGAAGAATTATGAAGTCAAAAATGATGAACTCCTAATTTGAATAACTCTAAGTTGTCCTGTTCGTTATATAATCTAGATTCACACTGAAATGTATTGTTTGATTGTTATGTTTGATTGTTATGTTCTATTGTTGAAAAAAAAGCAGGTGGTGACAATGTTTCAATATTTTTTGCAGATGGCTTACCGGAACTATTGTACTTTTATCTTCCCATGGCTTTTGTTATTATAGTGAATATAGTGCTGTTCATACTGACTACAATCAAAATTCGAAAAGTCAAGAGAGAAACAGCGATGTTGAAACATTCCGATAGCAAACGACATTCTTATGAAGACGACAAACAAAAGTGAGTACATGACGAATTATAAATTTTTGCTTTTATTACATCATACTGTTGTGAATTCTTTCCCAGGTTTCAATTGTATCTGAAGCTCTTACTGGCCATGGGTGTGAATTGGTCCATGGAAGTCATATCATGGGCTGTAACTTGGAAGTTAACCAAAGCTCCAACTTGGATTTGGTATTTGACAGATTTTACTAATGCCACATACGGTGCTGTCATCTTCTTTATATTCGTCTTCAAGAAGAAAATCTGGATATCATTGAAGAAACGGTGAGAAAACTCCCATTATATAGCGCTATTTTAGTAATGAAATCGTTCTTAATTCACCAGTAGCAAGTGCTTCGTACACGAGCTATAAATTGTGTTTTCCAGCAGTACCACGTTTGTAGTCAGCTGATTTTTGAAACAAACCGTTTGAAATGAATTCACTAGTATTGATCTCTCATTAAGATATGTAATCATTACCATTTCATTGCGTTTTAGTGATCCCAGTCTCAAAACTGTTAAAACAACCGTATAAAACGAAGATTAAAGTACCCAAAAATGTTCTATGATATCCAGGAAAGGTATTCAGCATGATTTTTTCAAGTGTTATGTGTATCCATTTTGCTATCATCCTGTATATTTACAAAAAAGTCCCTGAACCTGACTACAATTTTCTAATCGCACAATGCACAAGAATAGACACTTGAGGCTACAGATCGACAACATACGTGAACGTATCTTATGACAGCTGAGCATGCGTAGTTTTTTTTTTCATGTTAAAAGATACGTCTGACGTATAGATACATTTTTTACGTACAATCAAAACGCTCTGATATGAGCCGATCACAGCCGAACTATAAAATTTGGCAGCGAATAATAAGGAAAACATATCCAAATTCAAATCAATATCGCTATTCTGCTGATTATTATTGTAATAAGACTGCGTATATTGATTTATACAAGATTCAAAATCTTGGAAAGATCGTGGTAATGTTGAACATTTCAATTGTATGCAAAGTAAAATTTTTTACTAGTGCATTCCATTAAAAGAGACAACTTTTCATCTATTGAGGAAGTGAAAAAATGAATTCAACTTCTCAATTCATCAACGACTGTATGATTCCTTTATCAAACTTTTGAATAATTATTGGTTTCATATGAATTCCCTGTTCAATGGATCATAAATATTAATGAATATACACTGTGTCCAAGATAAGGATGTCTATCATGGGGATCTCGGAAACCATAAGAGATACGGAGATGGTTAAATTTAAGAAAAGTTGGGCATTTTCAAGTCTAACAATGTGCTGTTCAGAAAGTTTCGAAATTCCAATTAGTTCCGGAGATATGCCTGAAAAAACGAAATTCGTCGATTTCGTTTTAATTTTTTTCTGAAGTTATTTGAAGAGATACAAGAAAACAAAAGACACTTTCTCATTGCCATTTTTCAATCCCTACAAAACAACTCTGAGAGATTTTCCGTACGACGTTTCGTTTCGGAGAAACCATCATCAAGTTTATTTTGTTATGTTTACCGGTGTTTTTTTGAATCTGAGGACCAGTTTAGGAAACTAATCCTTGAAGCGGAGAGTGCATCACACCTGATATGTTGAGAAGTGTTTTTAATTCAACATTTAGAAGGTGTTATCTATGTTTAGAGAATAATGGTAATTTGTTTGAACATTCTCTATAATAGAGATTAGTTTTTTTAAGTTTCTAGTCGGAAATTCTTAACTAAAAAGTTTAATTGATTAACATATGATGAGACCTACCTACTTATACGAATGAAGTTCTCAAATCTCCAATAACGTGATTTTAATTTAATATTTCGACACATGAGTAATCATAGCCTACCATACCATACTCAGGGTCATCATTTCACCGCACACTACACCAAAACGTTCGATCTTTAATAAAAACAATTTTTTTCCGTTTTAAATATCGCAGAATCATATCGTGTCATACATCGTTGTATTGGTAATAAAATATGCTATTCAATACAGGGTATTTTTTTCCATGGGCCATATGAAAAAATAAAGTTGATGATGGTTTCTCCGAAACGAAACGTTGTACGGAAAATCTCTCAACGCTGTTTTGTAGAGATTGAAAAATGGCCATGAGAAAGTGTCTTTTGTTTTCTTGTATCTCTTCAAATAACTTCAGAAAAAAATTAATACGAAATCGGCGAATTTCGTTTTTTCAGGCATATCTCCGGAACCAATTGGAGTTTCGAAACTTTCTGAACGGCACATTGTTGGACTAGGAAATGCGCAACTTTTCTCTAATTTAACCATCTCCTAACTTCCGAGATCCCCATGATAGACATCCTTATCTTGGACACAGTGTATATTCATCGATCTATTTAATTCAGTATAATTATCGAATAATTGATGCAAAATTGATTTATAATAACCAAAAATGGTATGCCCTCATTCATCCAACTCTTGACTACAAACTAAGTATACGGAATTTTATAAAAATTTATATATAGATACGTTCACGTCTGTGCTTTGCCTAAGTGCCTATATTAACAGCCCGCTCAGTACTAGTGGATTAAAAACGTGTTTATGTACAGTCTGTATCATTTCTGATATCCCTAAGAGATATAGTTCTTATTTGTACAGATAAAAATTATCTCCTTGAACGTTAGCTACTTTTTTCCGATAATACAAACGTAATTTCCATAACCCGCTTCGTTATCCCGTAGAGACATCGAAAATGGAACAGACTGAAATATGAAATATACCTGACATTATTTCATATTTTATGTTGATAATGAATTCATCAAAATAATTGTATACTTTCTCAAAATTTGGCTAGAAGAAACACAAACCAATAATCATTTGATTACGACTTGTAGATTCTCTGACAAAAAATATATCGAAACTGTAATCTCCAGAGTTTCAACACTAGCAAACAGTTCCAAACTAAGAGAAGCCACATATAATTAATCATAAAAGAACAGTAAGTTTGAGAGCAAGTATGATAATGACAGCATCAGCATCTACTCACGCCTATGAGTGGTTCTGGAGAATAATTCGCTATTTTTTGCCACTGGTCATAGGTGCTGCTTTTCTGTTCCATTAATCAATATTTCTTCTTCCCATAAAGATATCGTAACATCACTGATATAAATAATGAAATATCTGACTCGCAATTGATCATAGAAGAATCATGGGCTGAGGATTGAGAATTTCATCACTATCTTGTTTTGGACATGGATGAGTTCGTTACATGCATGTTGCATGAGAATTTTTGTTCTTGATAACGCAATAACAAATATCTGCTTTATATATTCGATTTTCATTTTCTAATTCTACAGGGTCCCTGCAAAATGTGTAACGAGTTTTCTGAAAGTGAAAGTATGGCCCAAAATGCACACTATTCCAATCCTGTCCTGACAAGAGCATTCCTTTCATGTATTTTCATCTAATGCTTCTATTGGAGTTAAGTGGATAAATTATCCGAATTTTATAGACTTTGGAAGAATATACCTTCCTTGGTATATATGCATATTGGACCATAAGTTTATTTATCAAACCACACTTTTTTTCAATCAATCACCCTCAGGAAGCTCGTTACATACTTTTCACGCACCCTGTATATTGTCAAGATTGAAAATAACCAAAAATAACCAATTGAGGAATCGTATGAATATACAATCGATAAATAAATTTGAATTCGATAATCTAATTTGCACTGAAAATAAAAAGATTTTGGGTTGTTAAGAAAAATTTTCCAGATTTTTTGAGTTGTGAATATTTCCACTCTTCACTTCATTCAACTTGTGATCAATACATCTCATTAAAAATCTTTGCACACAATCTTCTATGAATCCAATCTATTGCGCCAACTTATATTCAATCCATATACATAATTGCATACCGTATTTCTATCTTGATATCTAAACCTAATACAATTGTTTAACATGTCTGAAGAAAATTTCTAATTTGGTATGTTTTCAGATACTACGTCTGGGTCGGAAAGCCACATCTTGCCCACGCTATGTCAAGATCAACCCCAGGAACTCGTACCAGCCAATTTTCGACCACAGATACGGGTTACGATCATCGCATGAGCGAATTGAAAAACACAAAAGAAGAAGAAAGAGCCCTGAACTAAATTTGAAAATGCTACTTCACTTCTTGTATACCTAATTACTTTTGTGTATGCATACATATGATACGCTTAATAATCATAGCACGCATTCAGTGTCCAAGAATAAGTGGTTAAAATAATCAACAAAAAAAAATTATTGATTGCACAAGGGTAGCACAATGTATTTTTTTTTTTATTTTATGCCAAAGATATTGATTAATTTATCACTAGTTCTCTCAGAGGTGACAGTTCAGAAACACTGAATGTTATATTCCGTTCGAAATTCAAATGAACACTTATATTGGGAGAAATAGAAGATAATATCTAATTGTACTTGTGGAGTTTGTGACGTCATGTATGAATAAGTTTTATTTTTGGAACCATTGCCTTATACTCTTATTGAAATAATATATACCTGATATGTTCCTTTGTTGTTTATCCTCACTATATCCAAATCTGGATTGACAGTAATGAATCTAGTTACTATTTGTTTCATAATCGAACTTGGAGAATAATATATTTGGAAAGCTTCTTTTCTAAATAGTAATTAAAACCCCACAAGAAACTGATCTAAGCAAACGCATCCTCTCTATCTGATTCATTCACAACGTCATTTTTTCAATGAAATTGAGAATATGAACAAGTCCCTGTCATTCCTTGGGATTGGCAATTGTGACATTAAATAATTCTTATGTGATTTGAGGATATAAGAATCGACTAGTTTTCATGATGAATCGCAATTGATTTTTGTGAGCTAAACAACTCGTATTTTTTAGAATGTGCAGTTTAAATATTTTTGTCTGATAAGTATTCAAACTTGGGATATTGCTCGATTTCATCTTGACATTGACTTCTGGGAAACCCTGTATATAAAAGAATAACCGGATAATTGAAGGACAGCAACGGTGACTTTCATTTCATGTTTTGAAGAATGAACGTAACATCAAAAATATTCACTCATTCAACTCCATTTATACAGGGTGTTAGTGAATAAGTGCGACAAACTTTAGGGGGTGATTCTTTGTCATTTTTTATGAAAAAAAGTTCATGTAAACGTGTGTCCTAACTTGCTTCATTTCCGAGTAACGGGGTGTTAAAGTTTTCTCTTAAAAACTGACTATTTATTTATTTCTCTGTAACCGGTCGAGTTATGCAAATGAAATTTGGTAGGTTCCAAGAGGTAGTTATTGCGCATTTTTTGACATGAAATTAAGAATTTTATGTTCATCATTGGCGTGCATATGCGTAATGATCTCAATTTTTTTAAAGAAAAAAATGGTACGCCACTGAGATATTCCAAACTTAAATTCAATTTTGAATGTCTCGTTCAATTTGCGACAAAAAGTCTCTCATGCCTTTTTTTCGTGAAGGGCGCCGTTTTTATGCAAAAAATAAAACATCGTAGGTAATGCGTATTTTTCATTTATTTAATACATTATCAAGAACTATCTTACACAATAAAATTAAACCAGAACAATAACAAAAAATAACACTAAAGGATGAATAAGGCGCAAAGCTACAACAAATGTTCAAAATGACCACCTTCAGACGTGATACAAGATTCAACTCTTCGCCTCATTGATTGTCGTACTCGCGCAAATATTCCTGGTGTATTTCTTATTGTCTCGCAGCCGGCTATAATTCGATTCCTCAGGTGTTCAACATTTTCGACGGGCGTGGAATAAACCAATGACTTAAGAAAACCCCATATGCAAAAGTCTAGAGGATTTAAATCCGGCGATCGAGCAGGCCAATGTTCCGTACCTCCCCTACCTATCCAACGATTTGGATATACTCTATCTAAGTGATTACGTACATTGATGCTAAAATGGGCTGGTGCACCATCATGCATGAACCAGAAATGTTGTCTCATCTGTAGAGGAATTTCTTCAAGAAGAACACGTAACTCTTCCTGTAGGAAATTGAGGTAAGAGTCACCTGTTAGTCGTTGTGGGAGGAAATATGGACCGATTAAATGATTATGAAGTACTCCAAGCCATACATTTACTGAAAACTGATGCTGAAAATGAGCTTCGAAGATTCCATGTGGATTTTCCTCGGCCCAGAGGTGATTGTTATGGAAATTTTGTATACACTGTCGTCCAAAATTAGCCTCGTCAGTAAACAAAACGCCATTTAAAAAATTAGGAATTTGAACGATTTGATGAAGAATCCAATGGCAAAAGACTAGGCGCGGAAAAAAGTCTCTAGGTAGTAGAGCTTGCACACGTTGAATATGAAACGGATACAATTGCTGTTCTTTAAGAATTTTAAATACACTGAAGTTGCTTACATTCAATATGTTGGCAATCTTTCGAGTACTCGTTTCAGGTGACTCCGCAATTAACTCGAGAACTGCTTCTTCTAGTTGCACAGTTCGTACTTCTCGAGGGCGCCCGCAGTCAGCTGTCTGTTTCTTAAATGTACCATTTTCGCGCAAACGTTGGTGAAGACGAGCAAATATTGTGTGATGGGGTACCCTACGTTCTGGATGAAACTCAGCATACAATCGTCGAGCTTGCCGACCATTTCCATTACTTCGACCATAGACAAAATGCATGTCTGACATTTCCGCATTTGTATAATTTTCCATCCTTTTCGATAAAAGAAAAATTAATTAGGTACTCATAAAAAACAATGTTATAACAAACTGAAAGCTCAAAAATGAAGGGACGCTAATCGTATTTGACAGGAATGTTGACAGTAGCCTACTTGCGTCGCTACTAGATAATGGATTAAAGAAATGAAAAATACGCATTGAGTTGTTTCATTTTTTGCATAAAAACGGCGCCCTTCACGAAAAAAAGGCATGAGAGACTTTTTGTCGCAAATTGAACGAGACATTCAAAATTGAATTTAAGTTTGGAATATCTCAGTGGCGTACCATTTTTTTCTTTAAAAAAATTGAGATCATTACGCATATGCACGCCAATGATGAACATAAAATTCTTAATTTCATGCCAAAAAATGCGCAATAACTACCTCTTGGAACCTACCAAATTTCATTTGCATAACTCGACCGGTTACAGAGAAATAAATAAATAGTCAGTTTTTAAGAGAAAACTTTAACACCCCGTTACTCGGAAATGAAGCAAGTTAGGACACACGTTTACATGAACTTTTTTTCATGAAATATGACAAAGAATCACCCCCTAAAGTTTGTCGCACTTATTCACTAACACCCTGTATAATCCATCCATTGAGGTATCTTTATAATAATAATAATAATAATAATAATAATAGGTTTTTATTTCCCAAAAAAATTATGTCACAAAGGTAAGAATACAAAATATAAAATATACGTACATATGACATATTCATGGAAAAAAGCCGAAGATCAGGTGGTCATGCATTATGTACAAGCACACAAAGCACAACCTCTGTTCTTATTCTTAAGCGATGAAAAATAATCAATATAGAAAAAAATAAAAGATGAAGAAAATATTAAGGTTGAAGCAACAAAAAAAAAGAAATACATTAAGGAAACCAAAAATTACATACATGTGGAAGCCGCAGTCCTATTTACAATATTGAAAAAAAAAACATAATAAACCAAGTCAAAGCCTAAGTTGTCTGGTCGTTTAGGAGATACTTTTTCATTTGTTTTTTGAAACTATTTCCCGTGAATGACTTCAAGCATTGGGGGTTGGAGTTATAAATTCCCGAGACCTGATATGAAAATGACCTTCTGAAAGTAGATGTTCTGTGGGCGGGAGGTGTTATTATAATCCCCTTAAACTGGATGTTTATATTATGTATGTACATCTTCGCGAAATGTTATTTTTTTCATCAGATATGGGGGAGTTTTCGAGACAATGATTCTGTGAAACAGGCAGGCTGAATGAAGAAATCTTCGTTTTGTCATATTGAGCCAGTTTTGTTCTATAAGTTTATGGGATATACTCTGTCGTCGTCTGATTCCATATGAGTCGCAAACACGGATTTTGAATGATCTGTATACGACGTATGTCATCGGAATCAATACTTGGCCCATAGATCGAATCATAATAGTTGAATCGGGACAATACCAAATAGATACAGTATAGATTCCACTTGTTTGTTTAGAAATACTGCCTATATATATTTTTTTCAAGTTAGCAAATTCTACCGCGAATGTGGCAAATATGTGATTTATATCTCAGTTCATTATCCATTATCAGCCCTAAGTTCCTACTACTTATTTTAGGTATCAGTTTCATATTGTCCACCTTTATTCGCACAATATCATTCAGAAAATTTCTTTGAGATTTGGAGGAAAACTTCATGACAGTCGTTTTATCTGCATTTACGTTCAGACAATGAGTTCTTGATTTGTTCATCATTGTAAAAATATCACTGTTGATGCGTTATCAAGTGATACATCCAAGTCCTGAGAAAGAAAAGATAAATGTAACTGGGTATCATCAGCATAAAAATTTACCTTAAAATTGCTTATTGCATCTTCAAAATCGAATATATAAACGACAAACAATAGTGGACCCAATATTGATCCTTGGGGAACACCAGCAGTCATCGGACGGGGCTGTGATATTTTTTCGTTTATTTTGACACATTGAGTTCGTTCATTGGAATAACTCTTGAGAAAATTAACCACCCCGGAAGATAAGCCTATGTATTTCAATTTTGTTAATATGAGTTTATGGTCTACAGTATCAAACGCTTTTGAGTAATCGAGTAGAACCAATATTGTGGCTTGTTTTTCATCGATTCCCCTCAAAATATCGTCTGTAACAGATAGTAGAGTTGTCTCACAGCTATATTGTTTTCGAAACCCAGACTGTACCTCAGGGATTGTATTGAATTGATATGCATAATCTCTCAATTGAATGTCGATTTCTCTTTCGAAAGAGTTGGAAGAATACTTGCTGGACGAAGATCTTTGAGCTCCTTTACCGAACTTTTTTATGACTATGGTTGGACAAGAGAATGCTTCCAATCGTCCGGAAATACGCTATTCAAAATACAAAAGTTCACAATATGTGTTATGGAAGGCAGAATATATGGACAACACATCAGCAGTAATTTCAAATTTATCCCATCCGATCCCTGTGCGTTAGATTTCAGGTTATATAAGGATTTTCGAATATTATCCTGTGAAACTTCATGAAAGTTGAGTTCATTTGCGTTTCTCAAATGTTTATTGCGATAAAAATCAATAGCACCTTGGTCAGCTGAGCGTTTGGGAATTCCGTTAGTGAAAAAAGCGTTGATTGCATTCACATCTGTTAAATTTTCTGGTAATGTTGGCTTCTGTTTACGAATATCTAAATGATCCAAATTTTTCCACATTTCATTAATGACTTGAGTTCGTAAAATATATTGGTAATAAACTTCCTTTTCATTTCTGCACGCCAGTGTAAGCATTTTATAATAGACTTGATGCGATTGCAATTTAGTTCTTTTCCATCCTGTTTTAGCACTATCCCTAAGTGACATAAGTAGCTTAATATTGTCTGTAATCCAAGGTGCATATTGCTTGGTAATTCTAATTGGCCTCAAAGGTACATTGAAAATCGAAACTATATTTTCATTGAATAAACGCAGCTTATCGTCAATGTTATCCATAGTAAAAATTGCATGGAAGTATATTTGTTTGAGTTCATCTTGAAATATATCAATATCAAAAGATCTGAAATCCCTTATATATTTTATATACAGGTGTATGACTGTATGCATATGTCTAGTGACATCTAATTCCACATAAAATGTTGTATGTATTTCGGGCGTAATATGCTTTTATGGGCACGCCTATTTTATGCCCTTGATACATAAATAACTATTATGATCCGAGATATGATCAACTGAAACGACATCTGAATTTTTAACAATATTATCATTGTTATTAATATTATATTTATTATATTATATTATAATTATTATCAAGTAATTATTAAATCAATAAGTTACATGGAAGAAGTGGTAATTCTTGTAGGTGATTCAATGATTTGTGGAAGTCCCAAGCCCTCAAGCATACTAATCATTCTATCGTGAATAGTACAAGTGGTTTTCAGCATGTCAATTCTAAAGTCTCCCAGAACAAAAATTTCGTCAAAAAGAGGAACAAGCATCGATATTGCATTCTCCAGTTTACTCACGAATTCATTCGATGAATAGTCTGGGGGCTTATACACAACACCTACTGCAAAATCACCTTTGGCAATTATTACATTTATCCATAGCTGTTCAATATCTTCATTGGTCTGAATTATTGTAAAAGTCAAGGAGTTTCGAACATATATACAGACACCTACTCCTCTACCGAGTGAACGGTCATTTCTTGCTATTTTATACCCGTCTATTTCACAGAGATCATTGTCAATATTAACCGAAAGCCATGTTTCACTGAGACAAAAAATGGACAGGTCATGATTTAAAGCAAGCTCTTTTATATCGGATAATTTCGGTAATAAAGATCTAGTATTCAGATGACCAATAGTTATCATTTCTAATTTGAGTTTTTCAACAAAGATCTGTACATAGTATATAATATAAGTAGACAAATTCTTACCCCTATCTGGCTCTGACATTTACCTGCAAAATGATGGTACTGTTGCTGTGGAAGGAACGAACCGATTCACTACACCCCCGAAAGCTTTTGTATAGATTAGTTTAATAACGAAATAAATGCATACTTTTGTGAAAGCAATACGACTGATAAGTGGAGCGTAGAATTAGTAATTTGGGTAAGTTTGGACACATCAATAATGTTCTTTGAAGTAATTGAATCTAATGTACTCAGATGAATAATTGAATAAGTTAGAAATAACAAAAGAGCATGATGAATATAGGAAATTATTGCTTGATTATGAAAAATATGATTCCAAAGTTGGTATAACCAAATAAGGTTTCTTCACATTTTCTCATGGAAAATAGAGTTATTTCAAACATAATGTGTGAACGAGAAATGTCAAGTTTACCATTTGAAAAATTATCGCAGACATCAATACTCAAACGTGGATGACACCATGTATTTAACAATAATGGCTTAACATGAATTTATCTAGTTTTTTACGGTACGGTGGGGCTTTGAGACAGGTACATAAACTATTACGATCGGTTGATTAGATTTATATAGTGATCATGAAATATGTTATAATACGTATAACTTCTTTCCAATAGTAGATTCTAGTCTTTTTAATGAAGTTTTGATAGCAAATTGTAATAATTCCAAATAAAATATTGATTTAAAAGAATACGATATTGAAACCGTTATTTTCGAAACCAAGGAAAATCATTGTAGGATGAAGCCAATTGGGAAAGGAAGAATGAAAGGAAAAATTATTCAGAAACGTTTTCCAATATCGATAACTTAAGGTTTAGTTCGTGAATTATAAAAACGATCGTACACAATATTTTCGAGGACACCGTTCATCCGAAATACAAGCTGGGAGCTGTGATGACATGACATTTAAACATAAAAAATCAGGGGTCAACCGATATCCCCCTGAAAAATGTATTTCAGTTCTGCCGACTCATTTATACTTTTATTGAAGTTATTTTCTGTACCTTCAATAATATACTCTAGATATGTTTCAATAATGTTATTCTTCGATACCCAAATTTTACTAGTTGTGAGGATATTCAAGTAAAAAAAATAAATCCAGTCACTTTTTATTTTATAGTCGAACTTACAGAATAATATATTTACAAAGTTTCAATTCGAAAAGATAATTAAAACTTCACAAAAACTAATCTAGGCAAATGCATCCTCTCTGTCTGCTCCAGCTCCATCGCCGTCTTCCAATGAAGAGAAATTAAGGAAATGAGCAGGTCTGTGAACCTCATGATAGAATTCCTTGGGATTGGCCAACTGCAACTCGTATTTCATCGAAGGGTCATGGCGTACGCCTGTGAACAAATAATAGTCATTTGTCATTGTTCATAATGATACAAGGAATAATGGACAAATATAGTTATTCAATAAGACATCAGAGATTTTTGCATATTGATTAGACTGCTTATACAATTGCTTTCTTTGAATTGAAAAGATAAATTATTATATGATACATCTAATTTCTTGAATCCTTGCTTCCTTTCAAACTTCTGGGGGGAATTTTCTTGGGATTTGGATTCAGTCAATGTGAAACTTTCTATACTGTTATATATTTCTTTTCATGAGACGTTCCGCTCATTGTTGTGAGCTTTTTCAATCATGTCAAAATCAAAATGAATACACATATAAGTAAAATTACAACCACATTGTGCTATTATAGCACTTTAGTCTCAACCGTGTATATCTCCATTTTATAAACAATTACTATGTGACACGGAATTATAGCTGATAATGTGTGTGAATTCATCCAATTTCGAAATATATACAAACACAAATACTTGCCACTAATGTTAATGATAAATATCAAAATATGTCATAACTTTCTTCCTGAAATAAATCGACTAGAAGAGTTGCATTTTTTATTTATATTCGTCAACGCTGATACTCCTTTTTTTCACAGAGGTAATGTGTGCTTCTCTACTTTGTTCTGGAAATGTACTACAGCAAAAAGTTATAACGACTTCGCATATAACAACCTACCGTTTTAGCGTTTATGAAAATACATCCGTTTATTATGACTACGCTTACATCGACCGACCGCTTATAACGATGAAATTTCACACAAAATTGTCACTTTTTTTATCACTTGTTACAACGAAATCGCAAGTTTATTAAATTTACACCATTTTTCCATGAAAAGGGCCCTAAACTGATTGCGATAGAGTTCAACCGTCAAAATGTAGTTGAAATGTAGAATGAAACGCAGACACACCGTTTTTACAAAGTGCTCCACGTGATTGCATATTTTATAAAAAAAAACTAAAATCATCAATTCATTATGTACGACGTTATGTCACTGGTCTGTTGGAGGTCTTCATTAACTGGATTCTACTGTTTTTGCTCTACTAAGATCTATTCATGATGCCGCGGCACACCGACTGATAACGCCTGTTCAAAGTATAGAAACTCACCCATAAAATTGTAATTCCACGATCCCTGCGTGGGCACCATAAAGAATCCGAGGAACCTATCTGAGAGCAACATCTGCACCTTCTCATAGTGGCTAGGCAGATATCCCTTGGGGTTGTTACCCTTGTCGGTGTTTTGCCTGCCCCACTCGTATCCAGACGGCGTCAATTTGTAAGCCGTCAACGAACAGGAGCCTGGTGTAAAAGAGCACGTAATGATGACGGTCTTCTCGCCGTCCCACGCTGGATTGTCCGTCATCAACTTCGAATGTGTGGAAATATCTTGCGGCGATAGTTGCGGCAATTCGTTCGGCTGCGTGTGGATCCAGCCCAGAGGCTCCATATCTTTGAGGAAGGGGTGGTTAGGAGGTGTGTTCGGGAGGTGAACGGTCTGGTGCGTTCCCCACTGGGGGGCCAACACCAAGCAGCGGAGTTCTTTTACTTGCGGGTTGTCTGGAGGGCTGACGCCGTAGAGGAATGCGCAAATCTGGAATAAGAAAGCGAAAATCAATATCTACAGGACTACATGAAAGGTACGAGTCAAATATTCCATGACAGTTTGGAACCGTTTATTTTGTTTCTGAAAAATAAATTCGTTGTTACAAAATAATCTTCGGAGCGTATACGGCGGATTCGTTCGTCCGAGAAGATTATCGGATAGCTTTTTCGTTTTCGGTGCAACGTTGAGAGTGACAGTCTTTGCCCTTTGAATCCCATCAAAATCGGCATTACGTTTTCCTTTCATGGCCAAATGAAGTTTTCCAAGGAAAAAAGTTACACGGTGCCATGTTATGCGAATACGGTGAGTTAAAACTCGATTTTCATTTAAAAAATCAGCTTTTTTCAATGTTCATTGTTCAATCATTACAACAAATTGTCATTCAGGGTGTTATCCCAGTCAGAATGTCATCAAAACTTGACACAACACTGAAGAATAGAGAATTGAACGACGATAATTTGTGTGTTTTCTCATTTTGTTCCGAATCTGCGCGACATTCTGGCAATATTTGAATCAAGGTAATTATTTATATAAAGAACCTCACCTGAGCTCTCAAATCAGATATAGTAACAAACTTCTTCAAAACATTCTTGGGCAGAATATAAGTATAGCCGGTTTCCTTGATGTCATCAGAGCTCACATAAATGTGGTTAGTTCTGAGATGGAGATTGGTGGCGGAAATGGCTCTGACCCGCCATTCCGTCTTCGAACTGAAAGTCTGCGTTTCGTAGTTGCTTGTCGTGCTAGTGATGATCTCATCTCCGTGTTTATTGACTGTTCTCGTAGTCGTCGCCGTTAGTTGAGACTGTTCCTTGGTTTGCTTCTCGATTTCGGCGATCTGTTGTCTTTGCGCGGACGGTGCGCTGATTTCCATTCCCAGGATGATATCACGGATCTCCGACTGTGTTAAAGAAGCTACGTTGACGCTATCAAAATAATTGAACATTAATACGAGACTGGTGAGATAGAAGAGCAGCTTACTTGTTCTTCTTTCCGTAATCAGCAAGAATCAAATCCTTGAGCTGCACTTCCACTTTGATCCATTCATCATCAGACAACGTTGGCCAAATATGATGAGGCTCCGTGATGGTGGTCTTGTCGGGCTTCAATATCACCTTTGTCCTCTCCGTGTTGACGTGAAGAGCTCTGAGGATGAGAATCAATCTGGAGAAGGCCGTGTACGAGGAGATCGTTTTCAGCCAATCGTCGTACAAATTGAACAACACCATTTGGGGTTCGGTAGCTTTCAGGATGAGATCACCAAACTTCTCGATTTTCAAACAGGCCTGGAAAGGCAGCTGCAACTCGGAGCCTTTGATGACGATGTTCGGGAAATCGAGCAAATGGACTTCCAGGGGATCCAACATGCCCTTCCTGGTGACGATGATCTGTTTCGGTTGTTCCTCAACCGGCAATGATCGAATCAGAGCGGCTACTTCCTCGGCAGTTTTCCATTTCGCGAGCTGAAATTGGTAATCAATATTTTACTCTACGACCCCACACATCACTTATTGATTAGTTACCTGTCCCAAACGTTTCTGTCCGGCCCATACGGAAGTATGAATGATTTTCAAGAACAGTTGTCCCGTCCTTGGATTGAAAATAAAGATGGCGCCGTTGATTGGTTTTGTAGTCAAATTCCCTTCGAAAGTTTTGTGGATAGTGACTCTGTATACATTGGTGTCGTCTACGAACCAGATGATCTGGTTAGAGAACAGTTCGCCGTAGTTCTGACTGGATAGATACGGCTCAGTGGGCTCACTGGAGTACAACTGTAGAGCCTTGCGGATACGCTCTCTCAACACATACAAAGCAGGATTGGCTTTCATTATTTTCGCCATCGCTTGCTGGATTAGAGGTTTGCAACCAGGGTACCAGTTTCCATAAGCACTAAAAAAAATAACTGTAACAAAATTCTCAAAGTCTTGTGTAGATGCCCGCTTACCTATGCAGGTTGTAAGCTAAATCGATGGCTATCAACACACCCGTCGGGGATGGGTAAATGGACATGTTATCGGTAGTATAATCCAAAAACTTCGCCCTGGCGTATCTCTCCACGTCGTGGGAATCGTAGTCTCCCCATCTGAGTTGCACATCGATCCAATATTTCTGCGTTGTCGTATTATCCATAGAGTCTCTGTAAATAAAATCTTAATGATAGCGTGTATCAGGTTCTTATGTCATAGAAACGTTGGACCATTAACTGTGTAAGCGTTTTGAAAACATCTTCATTATGAAGTACATTTATAAAGTGTTTCGAAAGTGTATGATGGCTATTTCGTCCCCGGCAGCCATGTTGAAATCATGACAATTCTAAGATTTTCTCTTGACTTACTCCGATTATTAATGTTTTCGCCGCAAGTTTATGTCGTATGTTTTTATTTCTCGAAACATGTGGATTGAGCTACATAAAATTGTATAAATTGGCATAGTGGGGGGGCTAGCGCAGTGGAAGAGTGCTCGCCTGCCAGTCGAAATTGCCAAGTAGCAGCGCCAATAAACGAATTAAGTGACAGTGAAGTGTCATAAGTATTGATGCCAAAAAGTTTCCAGCTTTGTCTCAACCAGTTTAAATTTCAGTGTTTTGCCTTACTTGGATACTTTTCATTTTGCACTAATGGTATCAAAGTTAACAGAGTCTGTCAGAACTATTTTCCTTAAATAAATAGACCATACTAGGGTATTCGTTTCATCTTTTAATATAATCTTAGGAGTTGGAATCATGTATTAGTATGTAAATCTATTTTTGGAATCGATTACTCAATCGATGAATAATTGACTTATGATCAAATGGAGAAAGTACTTACTTTGTATCAGCTAATAATGAAGGTCTTGATACGTTCCACTTGTAAGCCGAGAAAAGTAGAATATCCGCACAAGACGAGTTCATCTTGTATGATTTTCTAGGGTGAATTGTTTCCTTTTGTACAGTTTCTATTTCCAGTGCATCCAACTCTTGATCAAATACCTAACAGAAATCACTTGGATTAATATTTTATTCAACAGCCTCAGACGAAAAGTAACTCACCTGACAAAGATCCATGACAATAGACTCATGAACTTTTTGCCACAAGTGAGCACGGAAAATCTGGATGAGGGAAATCTTCAGGGTGGGAATTTTACCGTGCATGAAAATACCAGTCAAATCGAGTTGTACTTGGAAACCGACGTAGACGTTAGCCCTGTTTATGGTAGGCGACCACCACAGCGTGAATCTTCGATTAGGGATCTGATTCAAACCGGACCTTTGAGCGTTGGTCAGCTTCTTATATTTCATCGATTCTTCGAATCCGGACGCTTTCTCCCAGAACAAACCTTCCCACGTTGGAAAATAGGTTCCTTTGAACAATGTGTGTTCAAGAATACCCTCCACTCCGCCGAGAGCTTGGATCATATCCGTCCTGTAGTTGTTCAGATTCCACAGTTTACCGTCGTGGCGCTGGTGTGTCCACCAGAACGGATTCTGCTTCAAAACTTGATACTGCTTGAACTCTGTTCTTATTCTCCAACCCTTATCGTAAGCCAAAGTGTGTCTGTCTTTCTGGAAAAGCGTGTTTATCCTAGGTATACCCCTGTCCCACGAATCCTCCAAGTCCTCCAAAGTCAGTCGCCTGTTCTGCGCATTCGCTTCCTGCCTCTTGAGGGCGTATTCCGCCCAAACTCGCTGAGAATCGATAAATTCTGATTCCCAGGGCTGGATATAACGGTACAAATTCGGGATAAGCTGATCCTCGTCGTGGCTGATACCGGAACGGAAGTGAGTGATACCGACGTCGGTTTGTTTGGACCATCTCAAATCCGATTGAGGTATGAGAACGTGGCCCATCGAGAGCATGCCGAGACCGCCCAGTTCTTTGGGCGTGTAGAAGACGACAGGGGGGAATCGACTAGGCATTTTAGAGTTCAAGCCAATCTTTATACGAGTTTGGATTTTGTTTTCGCATTTTACGAGCAGGTCGAGAAGCTCTTGCGTGTTTACGACTGCCTCTCGGAAATACGTCATCAAACCGATCAGTGCAGTGTTCCACTTATTAACAATCTGTAAGATGAAACTAGAGATAATGGAAACAAATAAAGTAATTATGTACATTTTTACAAATATCTACATAAGATTGTTTATCTCTGAGAAAAAGAGAAAATTTTAATGTAAAAAAAATGTTCCATTCACAGAATACAACAGAATACAACAATGACTTTTAATGGAACACTGAATAATTTCAGCAATTTCTATTGTCATCTAATTTCAAGTAACTTTCGTTCTCTATAATTAACCAAAGTTTTGAAGTTTGTTAGCAAAAAAAATATTATTTTTCATCTTGAAATCGTCAGAATTCAAATAAAAACCATATGTATACTCATAATGTGAGTTTAAAATAACCATATTATGTAAGAAGACTGTTTGAAAATATTCTTGAAATTCCATTGAATAAGGTATAAAAGCATCTCATAAAAACAACCCTGTACCTTCGTGAATGTGGTGGATCCGGAAGCCATCAAAATCTGACGCACTCTGTTGTGGAACCGGCTCATAGATTCGTCATCGACTCTCAAAAAGCACTGGGCCGTTCTTTCTTTGCTGCCCTCATGTTGTAAATTCCACACACCGTCTCTATGAGTGAATTCTTCGTGTTGTGTTCGACACTTCGGCAATATCCTACATTCGAAGCCGGACATGTTGAAGAGAAGGTTGGGGTTGTCCTTGGAATAAACGCTAACGAAACTGTTCTCCCATTGGATGGTCGTTGTCGATCTCGGGAGACGATTTTTGATGTCCCAGAAAACAGCTCTTCCCCTATAAAGAAAGTGCTCGTGAAAAACTACAGAATCCTTATGAGGTTCGAGGTGGTACTTACAAATTGACGTCGTGCTTCATTAGCCGCATTCTGGCATCCCGCGGCCAACATTTCTTGTTGTTATATCCCACGATATTTTCGTTATTTGGATCTGGATGCTCCGTCAAGTATCTCTGAATGAGGTCTTTGGCCTCCTCTGCTGTGAACCTACAGGATAAAAAAGGAAACATTGAGCAACTTTCTCGTCACTTATCTAGGAATGCTTACCTGAAAAACATGTGTATTCTATCGACATATCTGCAATACAACCTGATTGGATGGCATGTTTCGGTTTGGACATCTTGGAAGGTCAGAAAATCGTTGGGCATTTGCGGAGGTCCAGCCATCTCGCTAGCCCTTTGCAGACCAAGCACCAACAAATCCAATACCAAGCCGTAGTACTGCGTCACGAACGAGGCGAACTGCAAACCTCTTATGATGCCGTAACTGTTGGTGTGGTTCATGTCCTTGTAGTTGATCACCACGTTATTCTTGGCCGTCATGTAATCGGCAATGTTGTGATCGACGATCAAACGCAACAGCCTGTTTAGCAATGTCAAATCGATTTTCTCGTAGAGTTTCTCAAATTTCGACTCTAGGAGAACGTTGCATTCGCCTTCATTCACCTCCCAGACATCCTATAACAATAGAGGAGATTTATTCAAATGTACTTGAATAGAAACTGCGTACATGAAAATCGTTATTGAATTATTTATTCTTGAATGTGTTATCAAGAAGCTATCCTTGTTTCAACCTAATCACATCCTTAGGAAATTCTATAAATAGCGCTCGGCAACGCTGTAATATATTATTTTGGTACTGACAGCTGGTGACAACTCGACCGTTTCCATGTTCGCGGCGAAAGTAATTGTGTTTCGTGTCATCATGTTAATTATTGGTTTCCTTAGTAAAAGTTGAATAAGCGAATTACAGAATATTTTTCATCGATTTATTCGATTCATCAGCAGTGACAGATGATTCGATTCAGTGCTCATTGATACATTGGAATATTTTTCACATTTCTATAAATCACCAGGGAAAAATAAAATTCATGGTTAATAAATAATACTATTGTTCTAATCTCTGTTGGATTATGATCCGACATCTATAAATAAATCAAAACGCAACATTGTCATAGTTTTTTATCCTTATTGCTCTCATTTAAAGGCCATTTAACTATCGCTCTTCGCGATAGTTCAGTACTTCTGACGTCACAACACTACGCGCGATTTCAGAACTGACAATAATTTTGAGACCTTATTCTGGCAAAACACTGCGCACGAAAAATTCAAGAGAATACGTACGTTTGCGTTATCGTGTAATTTTTTGCGCGATACTTACAAGACTTAGTTACAAAATTACCTGCAAGTTGTTGATGCCCTGGCACCATTTGTAGACAAGCAATGGCGGTGGCTCGGTATCAGCCGGCTTGATCCATGGTGGAAACAACCTCCTTTTGTCCGCCTCGTACCACAAGTACTGATCCAAGTAGGCGTCTGTTATTTTTTCTAAAGGTTCAACGTCGTACACCGGTATAAGATGGCTGTACAAGTCCATGAATTCGATGCCTACTTCTTTGAAGGCTCTCTGCGTTAACAGGTGACGTTTGATACGCGACAGAGCTTCGTGCGGGTTGTCGTAGGCCTGCTCTATCAACCCCAGCTCCTCTCTTTAACAGAAGTGAAATTTATTGCTATAGTCTACTTATTCAAGGTGAATAGTTACGTAAAATTTCATGCTCCTGTACTTCAATGAATAGATAAATAACAATGTTAATTATGCCACTCAAAAACATAACCAACCGATTTAAATACAATGTTTTTCAATGCGCAGAATCAGAAATTGGTCTTGCGCATTCTTATAATACACAGGGTGTTTCGGAATTGCACGTCAATATTTCAGGTACGTATTTTCTGGTACAAAATAAGGAAAAAAGTTCCTAACATGTGTCCGATCTAGATTATTAGCGGAGTTACAGGGTGTTAAAAGTTAAAAAAAATATTTTTATTTTATTGTGCTCGATCTACTGCACAGAGATTTCAAATGTTGTATGAGTATCAAGCAATAGGTGCTGCTCAATATGAAAGTTAATGTTTTCCAAATACCTTACAGGGTGTTGCATTATCCGAGGTCTCAATTCATAAAAGTCTTAAGAAAAACTTGCTAGTACGCTGGTGAATTTTAATATTTTCTTCAAGTTCTTCAACCTATTATCTAAACTTTGTCCCACTTGACTTTTGGTCGAATGGGGAAGTTTCCTTATGACGAATTCTCATCAAATAAGTATTCAACTATTTAGTTTGATATCTCTACTTTCTAGAATGACAATACAAATCATTCAACTCCATTCTATTTTCAAAATAAACCAATTTATAAATTTTGAGGCGGAAAACTGTGACGTACTTAGTGAGTTTAGAGTGAATATAGCTATCATTTAACTGTCAACGTGTTATGTTATGGTGTAATCCGGATGATCGCGG
Source organism: Plagiodera versicolora (assembly GCA_037013635.1). Lineage (NCBI taxonomy): Eukaryota > Metazoa > Arthropoda > Insecta > Coleoptera > Chrysomelidae > Plagiodera > Plagiodera versicolora. The sequence goes on from CM072990.1 coordinate 7,598,137, forward strand.
ACGAAATCTACGAATGCATTTGCGCAATTGCCAGATCTACCTTTCTATTTTCATGAAAATGAATTGAAAGCTGTTCCGAAAATTCAAGCACAAAATTATATTGAAATAATTCACTTCAAGAACAAATTCGATTCATTCATTTATTTTCTATTCAGCCATAGCCCTCGATTATATCATCGCATTCATATATTTTCGCATGTTATGTGCTAGATATATTTCATAAGACATATATGATATCACGAAAGGTAAACAATCCACGATTTGGTATTGCAAAATCCATGACATATTTTACCAAGATATTCTGGTCAGTTTTTCTGAATATTTAGAATAAATTAGAAGCAGGGCAACACTGTACTTCCGCACGCAAAATCTCAATTTGTTCCTGTGTGAACCCGGTTTTCCACTTGGTACGTCATCAGAATGGTGGAGGAGCCAAAACTAGTTTTTCAAAACGAAATTCTGGAGTCAGTGTAATAATTTTTCATATATTTTATGGAAAAAATGAAATCTCAATATTGGAAACTTCCTCATTCCGTTCAGGTGCATTTGCTATAAAATCATGTACCAGAGAATACGTACCTGAAATATTGCCGTGCAATTCTGATACACCCTGTATAATAAAAAGAAATAATAAATAGACTACATCAAATTATTTATACCTTTGACTTTGGTTAAGTCGCGATTTGACGCTATAAGCTTCTTTCAATCTTTCCAATGCCAATATCAGTAACTTCGTGTCGTGTTTGTAGGACAACGGTGGGAACGGTATGGGGGCGAATCTTCTCGACTCCAACCAGTGCACGGTAGTTGTGTAGATAGCTACGGCCTCCTCGGGCGAGATGTATGGTCCATCCTTACAGAAGACAATAATCATTAATACACACGATAACTCACGGAATTAATTGAAAGCAACGCATAAACGTGACTTCAACATTTCTCTGATAATGCTGTTTTTTTCTAGTTGGAAGATTAGGTTATGATTTTATGTTATGCTTGGTAAAATTTGCACTTTTCTTCTGCTTCTATTTTGATACCTCTGAAAGCACAATTCGATTAAATTTTCCGTATTTCAAATAAAATCACAGAACGCCGTTATTACCAGCAAGTGGAATTTATAAGTATTACAGTCATAATAGAGTAAATACAATGTGTGAAAAGACTTGTGCAACTGTAAAAACACTAAAATGTATCAAAAAATAGCAATGTTCAAGTGTTGGAATTCCGTCAAAAACGAAGGCAGAAAAAAATTTATATGCTGCTCCTAGATTAAATTTATCAACACATTCTTGTGTAACTATTAAATTTAATAACTTTCTCAACGGCATACTTTACTCACATATGCGAGAGTTTTCATTTAGTTCGAATGATTAAAAACCTGATATTGGTATATAGTATAATATGTAGGCATCAGGTGTTTCAATAAAATACGAAGTTTGGTCGATGCAAGTAGCACGGTGACTGTTTTCAGGAGGAACTTGCATAGTTTTCTAATTGACAAGAAGTTTTATGGGATTGAGGAATTCCTCAATTCATGATCCCAATAGATTTATAATGTATTTTATTTTATACAAATGAGCAGTTTCTACAGTTCCGAGAGTTATCATTTTAATTGTTTCGCATTTAAATTTTAATCTGTATTTCTATGGTCAATTTTTGTGCCTGTAATTAGGCACATTGTAATGAGGAGATAAAATCATGGTCTTATCACTTATTTTAATTTTACATCTGTATTTGGTAGTGATTGAATTCAAATGTATAATTCTGTGACGAATAAACTGATTCTGATAAATGTTTCTATCATCGCACAGTTCGATCTCCACGAATTTAAAAACAAAGTATAATATTTTTAATTATTGACGACAATTACTAAAGATTAATGATCTCCAACAGATATGATCTGAATTTCACATCCCAAAATCGATTCAACAGTGGCATTTTGTAGAATTAAACTTATGTATTACATGAACTTTGAGACAAGAGTAAAAGTAAATTACCTTAAGGTAGTTATGCTGTCTTTCTTGTTCAGCCTTCAAGTAAAGCCTAGTAAGTCGGCCGAGATTCTTTTTGCACACGGTCTTGTCGACGGTGGCGCCGCGACGGATCCTTTCACGGTTGTAGTGAGCTGTGTTTGTCCACCAATCGGCTTTCATCTTGACGTAACGGAGGATCATGTTCTCGATTGGAATTGGAAGGCCGGGAACCTAAGAAGAAATAAGAAGTCTGAAACGACACTTGATTTTCGACATAAATGGAATAATTTTGATCGTGCTTCTGAATAAACCAAAATCGAACCATCTAATTTCCATGGAAACGATAAACGACGGAAAGATCGTGAATTTTTCCTTAGAAATGAGATCCGAGCTTGTTAAATTTCAAGAATTGTTTTTGTAATATTCTACAAATATAGAGTTAATCTTTGTATCATCAAGTTCTAAATACGTGGTTAATGCGTGTTACACTGTTTACGAATGACGTCTTGCAACGCAACACCAACCCTAACATCAATATTTGAATTTTTCATGTGTTTTTGATCAAGGGAGTTCCTGAATCTGATTGAAAAAGGTTAGTAAATGTTGGTCTATGTAGATTTTCAATACTCAATGCTGCTAAGAATACAAACCTTCCACGGGATATTCGCCTTCCAACATCTCCAAGCCTCTGACAAGTGCTGTAAGATCGTACGCGCCTTGTTCTGCTTAATACCCTCGGGCATCATGTCGACAATGTCGTGCATGACAGAGGCTCTCAATTCGAGATCGAAATGCGATTCTACTCTTTGCTTAGTAACAGTTTTGGCCACGCCCTTTGAGTGACGTCCTTCGAATTGACGGGATAGTAAATTGCCGAGCCATCTTTCCAAAAGAGGGGTTATGCCCCTCATGAAGAAGAGCCATACTCGCCAGCCGGGGGCCCAGATTCCGCAGCCGGGACCTTTGCCCACTGGACCCTGAAATATATTTTTTGTTTAAATGAATTGAATGAGAATTGTTGATTGAGTAAAATAATACTCTCAACGAATAAAATACAATCAATTCCAAAATAATGATATTACCGTGTTGAATCTGTAGTAGATCAAATGTTTCAAATCCTTGCACATTCTAATTTGTCTCATCAGTTTGTATTTATATCGATACATTCCTGTCAACTGTCCAACATGAGCGAAAATGTACTGTAATCCATCTGCTAGTTGGAAGGCATCCACATTGTTCAATCGGTACTGCACATGGGAATCGATAATTAGCTTTGTCAATCTCAAAATTTCCCTGCACAAGTGGAAAGCTGAAAAACAAACAATCATCACCATGGAATACATTCCAAGTTGCCTTTATTTACCATTTCCGAAACGAGACTTTTTTCTCTCCTTGGTAGTGAGAGTCTTAACTGGTTTCAAGTTGAAGTTATAATCCAAATGTAAATAGTTCAAATTCTTTCTGTGGATGAGCAAGTTCAACATGTTATACCCTTGCCTGCAGACCTGTAGCCCTGCCTCCACCCAATCCAAAGTGGTGGTTTGGAAGAATTTTGTTGACTTGAATGACCTGAAGAGGTACCTTTTCTTTTGTGCCTTTGGAGGTCTGTGTTTGAGAGCATTCAGCACATAGTATTTCAGCAGTTTCTGATAACTGACGCGCACTTTCACAGGTTGACCAGGAGGCGAATGTTCCATGTACCAAGATTTGACGAGTGGCACATCAATAGCTCTTCGGCATCGACCGGATCTCATGTTGAATGGTCTGGGTGCCCATAACAGAGCTATACCGTTAGCGGTATTGTCGGTATACAATGGGGTTTCTTGTAGAAACGGTTGTACAACTTCTGGCAGAATGAATTCCTCTTCATCATCTGGCAGAGGTTCTAAACTTTTGACAGCGTGACGATGTGAAATGGGATTGATCAAAGGATCAAAATAGAAAGCTGGCAAATCGGGATCCTCGGTTTTGATGTAAACAACATTAGGTGCATGATACCTAAAATTCCAGAGTTGATTACTTGAAAATGAATATTCAATTACATGTAAAATGAGAAATGCAAATTTCACGGTACTATTATCGACTTTGAGTACCATTGAGGGCATTGTGGAAGATAAACAAAAGTTCATGTTCAATATTTTAGTTGTGCTACTTACCAGTTATTCAGTATGTGTTTTAACAGTGATATCATGAAAAAACATCAAGTTCAAAGAAGTAGTAGGAACTTGGTATAGAGCAAATAAGTTTAATTCTTAATATTCACACATACATTGGTTGTTTTCCCATCAATTCAGCATTTATCCATGACTCACTACTATCAAATTTTTCTTTTGGACAAATATACTGACAAAATTCAATAAGTTAATGAACAATTATGAACACAACAGTGAATATTGTGAAAGTCTTTTATACTATTATTTTCTATATTCTTTATCATCAATATATCACATGTAGAAACAGTCATGATTTCCTTCTCACAATTCATACATCAACATTTTTTCTTTCTTATTCAATTATGAAAGTTGCATTACCTCACAAATGTAGTACAAATCGGCATATTTGGTAGATGTAATAGGTGGCTTCTTTTTCATTAATCCATGTTTTTTTGTAAATTATTATTATTTTGTAAATAAAATATATTTTTATTCACTGAATTATACATGTCTCACTGACTATTGTTCCAAAGTTGAGTTAATTTTTTGAAAAATCTCCAAGAATTCACCCCAAGTGAATATTTTTTAACTTTGTTTGTGACTTATCAGCCTCTTCATTTTCCACTCAAAAATAGAGAGAATATCTCATCACAAGAAATATTATACCAGATTGTTATACATTTGCCATAAAGAATATCGATGGACAAATGTATAACAAAAGTGGATGCCATTACCTTATTAACGATAAAACTTACCATGATAGATGGACAAAATGGGGCATATTGTTGTACAAATAAGGAAAAGCAATCCTATACTCAGTACGAATGGGTTGTCTAATGATAATTTTATTGATATCATTGAATTCATTCCAATCTTCATCTCTGAAAACCAAATATCAAATTGAAATAGTCACTAGCTCAAATGTAAACACTATATATATTCCACTTACGCTGGATTCATATCCTTGATAAGGGGTTCAAACTTTGGCCCCCCTGGAATAGCCATATTCAAAGCCTTAGCTGTGAAGAAGCTTTTAGTATCAAACAAGTAAAAATAATTATCATCAACAAGATCAGTGAGAAGCTGATTTGCCAAACGATAGAGAGTAGCCATCATTGGTAAGGAAAGATTCCACTTCCTATATGTGGACCCATTCACATATTTTGTCCCAACCAAAGGTTTATGATCATAAAACCATTTAGCAATAGCTGAATCTTCATCAGCATCTAATTCAATTTGGATAGCTTCTAATGGTTCAACATCTAGAACATTGTCTGCATAGTCAAGTGGAGGTTCTTCATCATCAAATGGAGGGAATCTCATTCTCTTGAAGTGTCTACGATCTCTTTTCTCTCTTCTCATCATAATCCACATAGTTCTGAAAAAATTAATTCAAATAGACAATTCATAGTCAAAAAATGTGTTTCATGGCTGTTATGAAATACTCACCCCCACTGTGCAATATACACGGGTTCCATAACCCATGGTATTTCATTGACAAATGTAATAGCTCCAGTAATATGGTACAATACTTTGACGTCTCTTATTTGCTCCCAAGGCATTGGCATATTTTCAAGAAGTTTCATCACTGCATGTGGCATATATTTCAATGCTCTAAAAATTCAAAATTATTATTGAATATATTGATACATGCTGAATATTCATTTTATATTATTTCAATATTATAAGTACCCTAGATAAACTCGTTTGTCATGTCTATATTTTCTACTGCTCATATCACCATGATCCCTGATAATTTTCCTTATGTGCTCTGGAGGCATGTCCTCTTTCTGTGCCTCTATGAACCCTAATTTTCTTTTGTCCGCAAATCTTTTGGACTGTAACTGATGCCATTTTTGGGCTACAAGAAAAACTTTTTTACACAACTAGCCTCCAAGTGAATATTGAACTATATCACCTTTTTCCTGTAGCTTGTCTTCAGTAATCACATCAGACTTTGGGTGGGGAGGCGGCATTTGCTGTTGCAAAGCGTGTGCATGAGCTTGAGCAGCAGCTGCTTGTGCCTGAGCATGAGCTGCCGCTAAATGTTGTTGGGCCATCATTGTGGCCCAAGGATTGGGCCCCAATAAATATGGTGGCAGAGACATTCTGCCGGATGTAGGTTATGTTTTAACGTAAAGATAAAAATTCTCTTACGCACTTAGACTTGTTGAATTACATCCCCAGTCATAGACTGGTTTAAAATATCTTAGTGGGTTCTAGAAATCATAGGATTCGATCAAATCAAGAACATTTCGATTGGAAATAACGCAAAAATTGGCTTACTGTTAGCGTTCGTTTACCAAACGAATCACACAAGTTAGAAATAGCATGAAACAACTGTCAATTCTGTCAGTCATCTGTGAAGGCTCTTCTGATTTCTGATCATTGCAAGTAACCAGATTGAACATTATAAAAATGAACAGTAAACATTTTTTATTTCAAAATATTCTTTTTCTGAATCGTGTATTCGCAAATGTTGTGACTTCATTCAATGGCGATTGAGGTCAGTTCAGAGAGTTCAACACTGGTCGCCATATTGTGAAAAATGTCCTGGGAACTACGGGTGCATTCCATTAAGCGCTCACAACGATCACGCTCACGACCACGAATTTTGTCGTTCCACTTGGTTCTGTGCGTCATCGAAACGCTCACGCTGACCCACCCATTGAGATGGGTCGTCGTGAGCATGAATCATGACGTCATTCATGACATTTTCGCCACGACCCCAACGATCGTAGTCGCCATGTGGAACGTCTGAATGAGTGTTTTGGGCGTTGTGAGCGCTTAATGGAACGCACTCTACGCATGCTTTCAAAAATGTTGGCGCCAATTTAGACTCGATTTTTCGAATGAAACTTCGCAGTAAAGATTGCTTGAAGCATTAACCATTACTCCCATTTCTTCATTATTCTGATTTTTTCAACAATTTTTTTGAAATTGTCGCATATTGTCGAAAATAATATCTACCCAGGTAGCACAAGACGACTATATGACGTCTAATAGACCGCATCACATTCGGCCAAAAGACGTCTTTTTTTAACATAAGTGACGTCTATATGACGTAAGTAAGTCACATCCAAATGACGTCTTATTACAAGGTCTTCCGGACGTCAGTATGTTTTCTATTGAGATCTTAAACTGACTTTGCTGACCAATTTCCAACGTCAAAAGGACGTCCGTTTTTTGTATAAATATATTATCTGCATTAGAATTATTCAGTTATTTTTGCATATGGCAAGGAAGGTAATTATTTGTGGTAAAAAAAACTTGCTATGAAAGAAGATTATATTTACAAAAAATATAAGGTTACACATACAATGTGCTGTACATTGAGAGATGAAGTATATCTTAGGCAATAATTCTTAAATAAATGTAATTGAAATGCTATTGAATTTTCAGCATGAATTTAACCCATCTTGTGTACAAAAATTAATCAAAAATATAACTTTGGGGTACTTTGGTATTTTAAAATAATTTCTATACCTAAGATGCGCGTTTGATTCATGCTGAAAATTCAATAGTTCTAATAAAAATATTTAAGAATTTTTGCAAAAAGGCAGACACATATATACTCACCAGTTTGATAAAAAATCCGATTGACTCCAAATAGTTTCCAATTTCCTGTGTCAATAGCTGCCCCTTCAGAAAGAGCTCGTTTGTAAAATTTGCTGTCCTTGAATGGCGGTCAGAACACTTCTCCTCTTGAAAGGTATTAGCGCGTTAGCCAAGTTTCATGGACAACAGCTAAGCTGTTATTTCCGCTGTCATCAAATTGAATATCACAATACGACATACTGAATAATTTCACTTATTTCACACTGAGAATGCATGAATAATTACTAAAAACTCGAACACTCAAAATAAACAGACGCCAACGCCATACATAACCTCAACTCTCAGCGTTTGTTTGTGCAGGTCGGTCAGATGCTCGTGCACGAGCGCTGCAGTTGCTACGCCGATCATCGCCCGTTACGAGAAATGCTGTGATTGGTGCATTTTTCGGTGAAATGAGAATTGTTTTTGGCGCTAAATTTAAACTGTAAGAATCAACGGAACTCTCCGGAAAAAATAAACCTATTTTACATTGATACAGGTTGAATTTATTGATTAACTTATTTGATATCGAGTGCACTTTGTTCGGATATTTTAGAAAAGTTATTGGTTTCAAACAAGATTGTTCGATAATAATGAGTAGTAGTAAAGTAGTTGTGATTCTTTTCGTTTGATTTTGATTCCGCCGGTAAACATATTAAGACCACAGATTGACGTCTTTACGACGTTTAACAGTAGCTGTCCATAAGACGCCACAGAAATGACGTCTTCACGACGTCATCATTTGGTCAAAAGACGTATAGGACCAAAAAAGACCTTAGATAGCGGTCCCATAGACGTCATATTCGCCAGTATTGCTACCTGGGTATGAGCAGAATGCAAAAAAAAAATGCTCCATATAAATTATCAATGAAAACGTAAATCTCATTCATTTCACTATTTCCGTTTCAATCCACGTACTTGCTGTGTTTCGAATTTCTTGCGAAGAATATCTGATTGTTTAAGAAGAAATATCATACAAGAAACGCTCCCCGCCCTCTCTTCAAATACCTTTCACCTTCTTACCGAGCCCATCCGCAGACAGCATTGATATTAGTCGTTCTTGTAGATAGAAGTATTCGTTTTGTTCCATCGTCGAGTCGCGACAAAGCCATTATTTGGCGGAATTTTACGTCCGCCCTGTGTGCTGCATTTTAATTTTTTCTACCCATCGATTTTTGATGTTGAAACGGTTACTGTGATATGTGAAAGTTCAGTGCGTCAATAGGCTTCAATTAATTATTGGATATCTTTGAAATCAAAAAATGTTTTCGGTAAGTGGATTTTTCATTCGAATTCGAAAATTTTGTGAAAAAAAAATTTCAAATAAATATATATTTTTCTTTATACTACGATTTACTCATTATTTATTGTATCCCGATACTGAAACTAGTTTTGAATGTTTTTCCATCAATAGCTATAACTGTTATACAGCCCTATTTTTTGTCATCGCACTGATGTGCCACACCCTTCTTCTACAAAAATATTAACTGAGAATTTGCATTATGATTCACAATGAAATGTTGAGTTTTTCGCAAATAAAAAAATGTTCACTAAACCTGGTTGTCAAATATACTCATTCCAAAAAAAAAAAATATATTCAGCGCATATCTGAGAGTAAGCCTTTTTATTATTCACTTTATTCATAAAATGTCGTAACTTGAGAGAGGGAAAACTGCATTTTGTGGACGCCGCCTGAACATAATTTGGATGCAACAATTGTAAGCCACTGGAATATCCAAAGCATAAGATAATTGTGTTCGGTGAGCGTCAGCTACAGAGGAATGCGAATCTGCAAATCCTGTGCCAAGGAACTGTCTTTCAGGTTTCACAACATGCAGAAAACGCTTAAAATAGGGTGGTCCATTTCAAAACGACGAATTGTTTGTGGACTATGGGAATGGGATAGTGGCACTAGATCGGCTCATAAAAAACAAATGGAAGCATTAAAAGCACCTACGATCAATGCTAACATAGTTTATAGGATCATTAACTTTCGAAGTCAACGTTAACTGCGCTGTTTAGATGAATCAACATTTTGATACGTGTAAGATCCAAAGATTAAGGAAAGAAAAATGATGAATATAGCTTCCTTTTCGATTAATTGCAAGAAAAATTCATATTTAATATTTTGGGTATCGTCAGAATGGCTATTTAGAAACTGTCATTGCACTGGTAAAATATGAGAATTACATATATGTGGCGATATGGATGTGTCTTCACACCTTTGAAAAAAATCGAACTTTTATTTTCCGTATACGACTATCTTTTGAAATATTTTAGATTTTCTTAGGAGATATAAGGCCATTACCGTCTCAGTTTTGATATTTTGACTCTTCCATATTTTTTGTTTCCAAAATATCATTATGTCGATCTCAATATATTTTTTTTATTTCAACATCTATATGTATAGACATATTTATTGCATTCAATGTATTCGCCTGAAATTTTTTTGCAGTCAATCTTTTTCTTAATCAGAAAATATCTAGAAAATGATGCATCGTATGGAAGAAAATATGGTTTTTCCTATTAGAAGTTCGTTCGGTTCTTGATGGTAACAGTAACAGATGTCCTGATTGTGCGTAACTACTTGAAATTAACAAGCTTACTTTCATGCGCGAGCAATACGGAATTAAATTCCATTGAAAGCAATGGTGATTAAGACTGAAGAAGTTATATATTAATTAAAAAAGACGTACCTAAATTCACTTCAAGTGTATTGAGAAACAATGATCATTCAATGAAATCCTGCTGTTATGAATTGGACCATCCTGTATGGTATTCCCTCACTGAGCGATAATAAGAATTATAGGAGAATATTCCTGAATTTCACCAAAAACTAAAGAATCTATCAGACATCCGTAAAAATCGCGAAATCCAATATGTCTTACATAGCTTCTAAGAGAAGCATAAAAGGTGTTGGGGATGGAAGAACGGTATTAAAAAACGCTTCAATGATAACAGAAATAATTAATATTATCGTAAATCGACGACTAGTAAACGCGATAAAATGATTGACGCTAAATAAACCATTTTTGATTGAAAAGAGAATATCGTTATCTACCATTTCCGGTTTTCTGTTAATTTTTGCTAAAACTAAGTGACTGATCGTAATTCTGAAATCGGTTATCAAATCCACTGAGTTTCCGATGTAACTTTCCCCATTCAACCTTCACTGCATGTACAATAGAAGCTGAGATTCCTGTACATGAAAGTAAATCCAGGTCACACTATATAGTAATTGAAAGACAATTTGGAGATAGTAAGATGTTGTTTAAATTCAATGAAACAAATTGAAACTGAAATCTACTTGAAGTCAATCATCAAATCAACAAACAATGTAGGTAGGTATTCCTCATATCTGATTCTCATTCTATTAAAATATTTTGTAAAGATCGAATGTGAATACTTTCGGATTCACGAGCTGAGATCTAACAATCACAACACTTTCACTCTCAAAATGACGTTATAATAAATATAAATAGAAAAACCTATCCTTCTCGGCTATAGATTTGTTCTTGTTCTTGATAGATTATAATAATGGTATAGGCTTCCTACAGATGCTATTATTAGGAATGAACTATACCAGAAATAGCAAAGCGGAACATACACCTATTTGAAGTGTTGTAGCATTTCATTCAAGATTGTTTCTAAAATATTGGCATATTTATTCTGATATTCTTTCATTTTAACTGATGATAGTATTCAGGTGCGTCATGTGTAAAATTCGTTAATAACACGGTCTCCCCAAAAATAAAACCTATTAACGATCATATTCTGCAATAAAAGATATCAACAAGTACTTTAAAGTACGATAAAATATACACATTATTACATTCAGAGAAATGTCATACTCCTAATGGCAAGGATACTTATAATATTCTCTTACAATAGAGTTCAACTTTAAACATTCCATCTTTCCTAATCACCAATTATGCAGGGTGTTCCTAAATTTGAAATACAGCTAAAGGAGCTAATTGTTTGGCTTATTTCATGACTAAGTTCGTGTAAATGAAAGTCGACAAATTGTTCGTTTTTTTGGTCTACAGTGGGTATTTCTAGAATTTTGTTTATAGGCATTGCAGTTTCTGTTATGTAAAAACTTCGAAAATTACGTCCTAAAAAATTTTTGTGACATTGTCGATGAGTACACAACTTTCATCATGTAATGTTTACTTATGAACGTTTAATAAGAACTGAAGTTATAATTCAACACAAATCAGAGGCCGTATTCAAATTAGATACCGATGGATGAATTTCTAGAAGATTCTGCAATATTTATTGTTTCCTCATCAAAAGTAATTATTTATTCATACTATTCATCGATTTTTTATCACCGATTAACATTTACAAATTTTCGAAGGCCAGATGGTTTTAATGAATGTGGTCCACACCGAAAAAAAAAGAAAACAACTTGTTTTCGACTCGAGAAAAAAGAGATTCAGACATTTTAATGCTATACGATGTTTCTGTGAAGTATCGATATTATTTTGAATTCTAGACATTGTCTTATTTTTATTCAAGGGAGATAATTGTGACAACTTGTCAAATTATGCACTGTTGCAAACTAAATACCTGTGCAAATGGTTTTGAAAGATAATCAAATATCTTACATCTTCATTCATTGAATAAATGAACTATAATATTAACATGAAAACACGTTGCAAAGTAATGTTTCCAGACAGAAAATGACCAGAATAACCAGAGTTCAAAAAGGTGCTCTTGAATATCACCGTTGCGAATGTTTATACAACTCCAGCCAAACAAAAAATTATGTTTTTAATCGTCGACCATCATAAATACACGACCTTCTTCAATATAAATCCAGTCAGATGTTCAAAAGGCATTGTCGATTGTCTGTCTGAAAAGTAAAAGCCGTCCGACCAAGGACATCGACTTGTTTTTAATGGAAATCCAGCGCATATCTTCACGAAACTATTTATTAAGCAAATGTCAAGCGGATTTACTATTTATCACTCCTGCAGTTGGTGCTTGTGACTCGAGACAACCAAACAAGGAAAATCCAAATATGAAAAACAAAGATAGTCCTGCATTTTTTCTATGAATAAAAAAGGATTTTTCAATTAGTATGTAAAACTTTACATCTAGAATATATATTTCACTACTTGCCCGGTTCAGAAAAACAAAACTGTACCCTATCTATTTCCCAATTGATATTCAATAAGTAGGAGTAACCATGCAGGTACGTATTCAACCTTCAAGATGACGATCCCAAGATACAGAATACGTTGAACTCGTTTCGAACCATAACTCCCTAGAAGTACGAGAATACCTCAAGGTTCAGTACCACCAAGCGTTGTTTCATGTAGATACAGGGTAATCCGAATTTACTGTGGGCTAGGGAGATATTGTAAAATATTTTCCAAAGGTGGAAACAGATCGAATTTCACGTTTTTGAGTTATAAAACAGAACCTTTTGTTCAATGGAAACCTCATACTTGTTTGAATTCTTCAATTGAAATGTACCTGAACATCTGATGGTTATGTTTCTCTACTTCATTTCATAAAACTACATATTAATTTTTAGGGTATAAATCTTAATATTGTCAATATTGTATGAATGAAAAATATGCAGTGAGTATAAAGTAAACATGATTGTGATTTCAGGGTACTGAAAAAAAAATGACAACAGTGCTCATTCTTTCCAGATCTTGAGTCTCTTCGATGCTTTAGTTTATATCGTGTCAATAGTTCTTTAATTCTATCGATCATCTCTAATGCTCATGTCTTCCCATTTCATCTTTCCATCCTGATTACGATCAATGTAAATATTCCTATCATTTCAATCGTCGTGCTTTGACTATTTTATCAAGAGACTAATCATCCTCTACCTCTGTTTTTATGGTTTCAAATTCAATTTCTTTTTTTTTATTCATCTTATTTTTTATTATTTTATTGTTGATCTCTATTTGTTTCAGATTCAATTTTTTCAGCTATTACAAGATCTTCTCAATTTTTATCCTACTATTTTACACCTGAAAATGTTTTAATAATTTCATTCAAATCTCAACAGTCTTTCTCTTTCTGTAAGGTTTCCTTGTAGTTATAATGATAATAATAATAATTTATCGAGAGTTTTTTTGTCCATGCTAGAACAGATCTATTACTTGCATTGCTTTATAATATATATAATAATGACGTAAATGAGCTTTCGAACAAAGTATCGAACAAGATCCACAGGGTATTTGTTGTTTTTATTATATAACAAATAATCAGCTGGTATAGAATCAACTTGTTCAATTCAGCATAAACTGTAGGTATCTACTTATTGTTTCCACCCAACTAATCGATTATGAAAGAAATATTACACCACTTGAATTTTGTTGCATTTCATTCCTCTTTTTCCAAAATTAAATGAAAAATTTGAAAAAAACAATCACTTTCTGAACATGGGAAGCAACTTAAATAAATATTAAATAATTTGAAAACTATGGATACACCAAATATCACGAAGTTTCCAATAGACATATGCCTAATAGGAGAATTAGTTGGCATAGCAAATGTGGTGATGTCATTGTTGGAAATGATAGAGGTTTCACCGTTGAAGATGTATTAGAATAGTTTATTCTTCGATTATATTTGGTGGGGACCAACGGACAGATAAAAAAAAACAGAATTCGAATTGAAAAATAATAGGTTCTATATTGCCTACATAATATTTCCAATTTAATAATGGATACAACAATAGAGTTGACATGACCAGGGGTTATTTCATGTCGATTTAATTCAAATTGTGTCAATCCGAAAATGCTTCCTAAGTGAGCTACAGCTCTTTCGATGTTTTATACCATTACAAAATAAAATTCAATTTAAAAATATCTAAAACAATGTGAACAACTCAATATTTTAATAATAATCTTAATACATTGTACATCTTATTTCATGTATGTAGATATTATTATAGTATTGGTATTATTATTATTATTGTCATTATTACTTACGACTTTTATAATCAGTATTTGTAAATTTTATTATAAAACATAATGTTACGTGTGTTTCGGATTGAGGTAATTTGAGTTAAATTGACATAAAATAACCTCTTGGACCTGTAGTTTCAGTTTAGCAGAAAAGTCCCTTGACACCCCTGTATATCCAATGATTGGTAAAAAAATTATATTCGCAAAGAAAATATATTCATTTCGATATTTGTTTATTCTGTGTTTTTTCCCTAGACGCTATTGTGATATTGAACAGTTTAGAAATCAAAAATAATGAAGAGAGGTTTTTACAGACGGTCTTTACCAAGCACTTCAACTATTTTGACATCATCCAAGACTTAACCATTCTGTACTTTATATTCATAATTATTTATAAGCACCTACGTATTATTATATGATTTCTTTTCATCAGCATCGCGTGATTGTTTTGAAGAAGGTAAAAGTACCCATCCCCAAATTTGCGAACAAGAAAGTAAATAAGTATGGAGAGTTGTAATAGATTATGCTTCATGTTTGAATATTTCACTAATGAAATAATCACATGTGATTTCCGAATCAGCCCAGACGTATTGAATCTATTAGGTGTGCTGAGGACGGAAGTTTCTATCAATATTTGTATGAAACTATGTCGCAGGAAAGAAAGCACCGTATTGCACAACCTCGTTGAATATTGATATTAATTAATAGAACTGATACTCTCTGTGTAAATTATGCCGTTATTTTACGACGTATTGAAGGTTTGCGCAATGAAGGCCATACAGATATTCATGAAGAGGACATGAAGAATTGCAAATCATTTATTATGTTTCGTTTGGGTTAATACGTGGGTGATATTTTAAACCGTTACAGACGATTTGGTTTGATATTAACAATAAATTATGAATGCATCATTGTTCTGCAAAATTTCTTCAATTCCATGAATAATTTTCACTTAACGACATTTCGCACCACCCCACATCAATAATTTATAAACTGTTTGTCAATATCATTTTTGTAAAAGATCTGAATTATATATCGGACAGATTTTAATTCCATTTTATCCTGGCTGAGCAAAATTGCAAAATCTGAGATGAAATTAAGAATATCTTCGATGGTTTTGAAGATCGCGAACAAACAAATTTCTTAATTTTTGTATTTTCTATCGTTGTGAACTTTTTCAACAAAGACTTCATATTACCAGTTTTTTATAAAGTTTTTGAATATGGCATCGCTTTTTCAGTGGTTCACAAAGTGTCGGAGAAATACTTCCATATCTCTTAGATAAGCGAGATCCCCATGGTGCACTCTAAAAAAGGACAGCCTGTATAAAGTTCATTATTTTGATTAAAGGTATAGTTACCTTAAGCTGTCGATTCAACGGGTGAATTGAAAGCATACAATTTTTCCATTTTTCTATTACTTTATCAATCGCAAATGACATTTTTTATAGAGAATGAACCACAATTCAAAAAATGACAGAGGGGCAAAAATAACGCCAATTCGAACGGCATAGCGTGATAAATAAAAATAAATATTCTTTGGATTGGAAAAAAATTGGTCAATCAATTCGCTAATTTCGTTGGGATTGAATTAATTTCGTATGGATAATTCGATCTTCAACTCCCAAAATCCATAATCGCCATTATGATGACTGCGTACCTTAGCTGGTGCGATTGTCTGACATGATTCCTACGGATTATTTTTTTGGAGAGCATAGGGGAAAATGAAATTGACAGAATATTCCTAACCGACCTCAATACATCACTTCGAAGTTTTGTGACCATCATCAGACACGGCATTGGAAGGATGGGTGTGTCAGAATCTGGAATTTGGAGGTGCTCATTTTTGATGATTATCTATTTATAAAATTCCATTGTATTTCGTTATGGATTGAATCACATCTTTTCTGTGAAACGACTACTATTTCATGTTGTTCTATCAAAAACCCAAATCTGTCGACAAAATGATATTGCATTATCATTACTGACACCTCGTTGTGAATAGAGAAAAGACTAAATCTGAAAAAATTTACATTCGAAATTGCGTTTATGAGAGAAATGATTTTGAATGTTTGCATGTGATTCTGCATCATAGTCGAAATGAAAATCGTAAAGCGATATTACCTTTATGACAGTCAAAAAAATGTACAGCCTGTATACAAAAGGAAATATCTAATTTAATTCTAGGATATATACAAGTCAAGTAAGAACTGACTGTCGACGTTTTTGTAAAGTTATTAGTGAGAAGTTCCCTTTGACTTGTCAACATTCTTGTAAATATCTGCTATGCATGTAGGTGAGTGTCGAATGCATTCTCTTTTAGAGAGGACTTGCCTTCTGCAGTTTATGCAGTAAAATACCTTTTACTCTTTTGCAAGATCTCTAACAAGATCATTACACATACACATTGAAAAGGAGATTTAGAATCACCGAGGAATTCGGACAGTAGTTTAGCTCTTATTCAAAAGTAGTTCCTGATAGTCCATATTGAACAACAATCTTCACTAGAGCCTCCTTCCGCTGTCAAATCATGCATATTGAAGATTATCAGAGATTCAATGAACTCAAGAATCAATTTGTATATGTAGAGAGAACATTATCAATGGGAAAGTTTTTGACGATAAAAGTTTGTTGGGTTCTTCATCTTAAATTATATTCATAGTTTCGTTGTGAGATCAGACAGCGCGAAGTTGGTTTAGAAAATGAAAGTCGTTTCAGTTGACAGGTTCGCCTTCGTTAGTAATGTTCTTTATTATTTATGAATTAACCGTTACTATTATTTCAGATCACATAACTTGAAACGTGCAATTCGGGTCAGCTAAATCGTTCGGCTTTGCTGCACTGAATGAAATGGAAAACATCCACTTACTCTTTAATATGTGACTTTCAAAAATGTAACATGAGATATATTCCGAGTAAATAATCATGGATTTGTCGGTGATCAATTCTGATTGTGTAGAATGCTCACGCTCTTATTCCAACAATATCGCTGAACAATTCTGATTTTAAAAAGAGAGCTTTAATCTGATCACGCAAACTCCGATTCCCCACTAAAAATAACGAGAAGCAAAGTTTTACCGTTTACACACCCGAATGAACTCAACGATCGAATGTCGACCTTCACTTGTGCGTACAATTCGGACTTCGGAAAACATCAGAAACTATATCACAAACTTCCATTGGGAACAATCTCATTTTCGATAAATATTCTTTCTTCAAAGACCTCAACATTCAACACATTCCATGAGTTATGAATTGTACTTTTTCAATGGCTGACGAATTTTTATAACTAAATTTAAACAGTAGCCTTTCGTGGAATTTGTTGAGCAATGCCTTCATTGTGTTGCAAGTAAATGAATGTGAGAACTAATACAGTTGAGAAAGGGTAGTTTTGTAGATTTATGAAACCATACATCATCGTGATAAGAATATGTTTGTGATGCGATACATTCAATTTCAATTCTTATCATAACTCACAAAAACCTGATTTTATACAACCTACAAATGTCTTCCCAGAATGTAGTATCATCTATTAATTGTGATTTTTGTTTCATCACGATTATATATCCGACCTTCGAAGAAAATCACTGAAATTTATATAATTGACATTGAATTTGGACAGAAGGAACATAATAAAATGATTGAATAATAATGATGACGATGATGTCAGAAAAATACAAGACATTGGAAATTTAGTTTACTTTTATTGATTGATTGAACTACGGCGGACCCGCGGTAGTCCGGCTCCTGTCTAATCCGGCAACTCTTGTAAACCAACAAAGCTGTTTAGGCAACTTGATAGTATTATTGTGAGTCTATGCTATACTTTACTTAATAGCAGTTTTCAAAATGGTATATTGAATCCTCATTTTTTTATTCATTTTCCGAATAGTAATCGTACTCATAAATTTTGAACAGAATGTCCCATGTCCTATGCCATTATGAATGAATTATAGACTGCTTTGTTTTCAACATACAGCGGCAACTTTATTAATATTTTTTATGTTGTCTTGATCATTATAGTGAAAACTAATCACAATGTTAAGTTTAAGGAAAAACAAAATTTCATTTCTTATGTTTATGATGAAGACAAAATACGAATGACAAATGGGCTAATAACGTTGGACATTTACCAAAATGGATGTATGTATGAATTATTTTTTTTGCAATAAGGACTCTGGTTCATTATGATTTATCAACGCATACGACGCATACGCAACATTGGAAATGAACATTATCAACTTTATTACGAAGACAGAGAAGGAGATTAGGACTGCAAAAATGTATGTATAGTCCCTAAGCATTCGACCGCATTTTTTCTTCTCAAGTTTTGGATTCGATCTGCTTATTTCAATTAATCACTAATTGGATTATCGGTTTCACTGCTATGGAAATCTTGCAGAAACTGGTCTATGTTATATCAAAACAATTGATAATAGTTGCACAATATTGTTCTAGTGCACTAATTGTCCTTAGGCTATTCACAGATGTACATGGAATGTTGTTTCATAACGAGTGTAGAGAAAGTCTTTTCTGTTACTGGCACTGGCTTTATAACAGGTGGACTAAGTACCTGCTAGAATTTTCATTAGCCAGCTAAAGATGTCCGAAAGTGAATTGTGAGACCGTCTGGATTCACCTGAAACTGGTTCTGCGAAATTTTTCCATCTCACACAAGTTTGAAAAAGTTGATTTTCTGCATTCAGTCAGAAAACCCAATTAATTTTTTCGTGATAAGATCAAAAACTTGACTGAAATATTCACCTTCTTCGTCATTGAGAAATCATTTTTAGTAATGGGCGATATACAGAGTGGTCCAGGGTTCAGGAGGAGATTGTCTGATTTAAAATTGCTTATAGCTGTAAATATAATGAGTTTTTCATCATTTGGAAATTTGGTAAAATATCGTTTATATCGTTATTCAAGTGATCTTTGTTGGAATCTTCTTATTTCGGTCTAAGAAACATGAAAAATTTGAATATATTATCAAGAGGAAATCTATACTTTTCGAGATATTCCACTGTGGAGTTCGAAATTTCACCTTATTTTTCGAACATTCGAATAAGATTGTACAGCTGCCTAGCAAATTTCTTCATAAACGAGATACATATTGAGAAAGGATGTTTATTCCATTCTCAAATGAACATCAAAAAAACATACTATTTATTATTTTATAAACGTGCACGTCAAATTCATCTGACATTTACTGCCTTTTTTGACAGTCGACAATTAGCCAATTGTTAACAAAATCTGAATCTGAATATTCGAAAAATACTGCATTTCCAATGTTTCCCCAGGATAAACTCTTTCAATTTGAAAACTTCCCACCCTTAATATCTTCCTTCCAGTAAACAATATGAGGAATCGGAAAAACAGGTCAATTTTATTTGTAGGGGGGACACTTTCAAGGACTATTTGTAGCGCTCGTTGTTACCCTTAAAATTTTTATGGGAAGGGGGGTTAAGTCATTTTGATTGGCGTTAAATTCTGTTTCCAATGGTAACATGACTTACACATATCATTAGAAGTTGCCTATTCTGAGATGCATTATTGTATTGACTTCTTTCAATAAAAATAGTTAGCAGAGTAGGTGCCACCGTTTCTGCCCTTGAATGACAGGAATAAATGTATTACGCGTGGGATTTTTCATGTTTGACATGTTTTTCTCAAATTTGGTATTTGTTGGTTATTTTTGTTTCACAATATAAAATTTTTCCTTTTACAGAATAAAATTCAATTTGCGATTTGATGAATTATCAGAGACTTTTGAAATATGAAAATATCAATTCATATGGTGTCAATGTATACAGGATAATGATATTGAGATAAATCATCGTGAATAACCGTTTTGATTAATTAAAGAACAATGTTCGTCTAATCAATTTATATCTTATTGTTGGTGATGAAGGTGATACAATTGCAATTATTCCTTGTCAATACATTTTTCAAGATATTGTGTTGGCCTAAATATGCCCAAACGAATGATCGTGTATAAAATCTTATAACCTTGCATGGCATTCGTGGCTGAAGGCGTTGAATACATATCAATTCGTCTCGATTAGGAATAGAAGTGAAACTGAGATCAGATTGCTATTCGAGATGATGTATTAACCTATCAGCAAAAGTTCATTCTCAGGATTATTTCATTACCATTAAACTCTCTCACAGTATAACTTTCGTTTTTATAATCGTTGATAATTTTCACCAAGCAATAATTAATTACTTTTCGATTATGATGATGTGTTTTCGAATAGCTTCGTCAAGAATGGCATTTTATTGTTGTATATTACAAAAATACTACGAGTATACAGAGTCCTCTAAGTAAAGTACAGAAATTTTATATTCGTAAGAAACGAGTCATGAAAAGTGTGGTATATTTCAATTAACATTTTTCTTCTAATTAATTTGCCTGGAGCCTCGTATTCGACCTCCCAACTTATCTCGAATATAATGATGTGAACATCTTTTGGAATTATTTAGATTATGTTAACTATTGAAACAAATCTCTCGTTTTCTGTATAATTTTGTTCGACTATGAGGCTATTACCTACCGACAATTTACTTTCTTGAAACAATAGAATAACTCTTATCAATTGTTTCAGGCGTGCCATTTAAATGAAACAAAGAAACCCTGAAATGTCGAAATTGGAATTAGCATCACATTTTTTCAATTTCAGATAATATGTTTACCAATATCTAATCGTTTCGCAATGAACAATTCGTATCATCAATTTTTGTTTAGGTGTAATCGGCTCTATTTATAATAATGTTTTTTTTTTTGTTTCAGACTGGTGTATACCGATGGTTATTTCTAGTAATATCACTTTCGACATGGAAAATTGTACTAAGTAAGTAAAATACATACAATATAATATTGAAGATCAAAACAAATTGCTGCTGATTGTTGAATTATATCTACTGAACCATACAATTTCGATATATGATCGTTGAAACATTGATATAATCGATCAATTTTGAGTAAAATCGTTTTGAAATATTAATGGTGTCATTGCAAAAAAAAATTTAATCAGTTGAACATTTCGAAACACAAAACACATTTTCCATGGCTAATTCAAATTTATAATTCTAGATATTTCAAGATTTGTTCTAGAGATATATTTCCACCAATTAAAGGAACAATAATGTGTACTGATGTGAAAAGGCATCTTCAAATTATGATTCATACTCAAGAAGGTCACTCTACTATTATCTGTCGATTCAATTCTCAAGAGATTGTATGATAGGCTTATATGGACCATTATTCTGTTGTCTTGTCTAAGCAGCATTTTTCTCTGCACATTATACCCAACCCATTCATTGCATCATTGGAGAGGTATTCCTGTACAACTTTCAATGGTATTCGCATGAAACATAAGATCCCTAAACTTTTCAATCACAACTTTCTCATGTCCTTTATATGGATTTCGAATCAATAGTCCATTTATATGTTATCTACTTCAATATTTCAGTACTTGGTTGAAACCAGTCAATAGCTCTGATTCGAAATCGAACATTGAATATTGTTCAGGATGCACAATTTTTTTCGTAATGGTATGAGATACTATAATTCACAGAACTAATGATTTACTCGATATTTAGTTTTATGGTGTAATCAATATATCACATGTAACAAATAGTTGTTCTATTCATCGATAATATGTCACAAGAAAATTTCACCCAAAAACTAATCTTCAAATGAAAAACGTGTCAACAGATTCTTTTATATATATTTTTTTCTGAATAAATAATTCTTTCCTAGCTGTACATTTCAAGATGGAGAATGTGATATAAACTTTATACTTACAAACAATGTAAAATGCATCTTTTGAAAAAAATAACAAGAAAAAACGAAAGCAAATAGAATAAGTGTTCACCTTTATAATAATTCATTATTCAACCGAATAAAAAGTAGAAACTACAGTTTCTTCCGATGTCCCTCGACCACGAACGAAATCGAAACAATTGTCAATTAATCGTTTTTCCTTTCGAATTAATTCATATTGCCGCACCGGCCACAGGTTAAACAACCGAATAATCATCATTCACTTTCTATCTTTCTATATTTTACAGGCTCAAAGGAAATGCGTGTCGTTTGTTATTACACCAACTGGTCGGTGTACAGACCGGGAGCCGCCAAATTCAGTCCTCAAAACATCAATCCTTACATGTGCACTCATCTCATCTACGCTTTCGGGGGATTCACCAAAGAAAACACGCTCAAACCGTTCGATAAATATCAAGATATAGAAAAAGGTATGACCTCATTACTTCATAAGTTCTTTTTGCGTTTCGTCCTTTCTTCCTTTCCTCCTTCCTTCCTTTGTTCCTTTCTTCCTTTTTTCTTTGTTTTCTCCTTTTCTTTCAATAAGGATTATTTTCAGGTGGTTATGCAAAGTTTACCGGCCTAAAGACTTACAACAAAGATTTGAAAACCATGCTGGCCATCGGAGGCTGGAACGAAGGCTCATCGAGATTTTCCCCGATGGTCGCCAATCCCGACAGACGAAAAGAGTTCGTGAAAAACGCTATTAAATTTCTAAGACTGAACCATTTCGATGGATTAGACCTCGACTGGGAATATCCTTCATTTAGAGATGGAGGCAAACCCAGAGACAGAGATAATTACGCCCAACTTGTACAGGTGCAGTCAATGAGTTGCAGTTTATGAAAATCCATTAGTAATGCATCTGTTTCTTTCAGGAACTGAGAGAGGAATTCGAAAGAGAATCTTCCAAAACAGGCAGGACAAGATTATTGCTCACTATGGCTGTTCCGGCAGGAATTGAGTATATCAATAAAGGATACGATGTACCGAAACTAACAAAGTAATAAATATCTATTATCAATCAATCACTAGTCTTGTAATGTTTCCGTTTTTTTAGATATTTGGATTGGATGAATATTTTGAGCTATGATTATCACTCAGCATTTGAACCTGCAGTCAATCACCATGCTCCTCTTTATCCTTTGGAAGAAGACAACGAGTACAACTACGAAGTTGATTTGAATATTGTAAGTAAATAAACACACTTCCATTCTAATCGAGCATAAACATACCCGATTTTATAGGATCACACCATCAAGCATTACCTGGAACTTGGAGCGGAACCGAACAAGTTAGTACTGGGAATTCCCACCTATGGAAGATCTTACACCCTCTTCAATCCAGATGCTTTCGAAATTGGTTCGCCAGCCGATGGCCCTGGGGAGATGGGTGAAGCAACCAGGGAAAATGGTTATTTAGCATATTATGAGGTGAGAATCAATATCGCCAATATGGCATCATCTGACATGGTGGTTTTAGATATGCGATTATATAAAAAACCAAGAATGGGAGGTGGAACAGCCGAATTCCAAAGCGATGGGTCCTTACGCTTTCAAAGACAACCAATGGGTGGGGTATGACGATGAGGATATAGTTAGAAAAAAATCCGAATATGTTGCTGAGAACAGCTTGGGTGGTATAATGTTCTGGGCTATAGACAACGACGACTTCAGAGGAGACTGTCATGGCAAAGCGTATCCGTTAATAGAAGCTGGAAGAGAAGCGTTATTGAAGGCGTATGGGTAGATATTTCTCTGCTTGAGAGCTTCCAATAATGAAATGTCCCATATATTTCCAGACTCACTGAAGATAATCAAATTGTGCCACCTTCGAAACCAATAAAGTCTAGGAGAAAAAGACCGAATAAAACTACGAACAAGATTACTCCAACGGAAGAGACACCTGTGAAGGCAGATAAAACAAGGACAACTAGTAGGAGAAGAAATAGGTGAATATCCAACATTTCATCGTCAATTGTGTTATTGAAGTTCAGTTATTCAAGAATTAAACCCGTGGAGAGAGAAGAACCGATAAATGAGAAGAAACCCAAAAGAAAACTCAGAAGGAAAGAGTCTAGTGATGATAACAATGAAGAACCAGTGAGAAAACTCAGGAGGAAAGATTCTAGTAACACGGAGGAAGAGTCAGTAACTTACAGCAGTCTCAAAGTAGTAACACCTAGTTATACAACTCCATCACCACCTGCAACACCAGATATGGGAGGAGGTTGGTATTTCATCAGGAGTAATGTTTACGAATTCTAAAACCCTCATTCTAGCATTCAAATGTGAGGATGAAGGTTTCTTCCAACATCCAAAAGACTGCAAGAAATACTTTTGGTGTCTGAGTGGAGCTGGAGATTCTGGGATTGTTGCTCATGCATTTACTTGTCCTGCAGGTATACTGAAAACAGTTGTATGGTAATCCCTGCATACTCAAAATCCTTTTGATAATCATTTCAGGTTTGTATTTCAACAAAGCAGCAGATTCATGCGACTATAGCCAGAACGTCATATGCAACAAAAAAATGCAGAAAGCAAGTACAACTACGAAGCCAGAAAAGGCTGCAAGTGTTGTAACGTCTACTACTGCTGCTCCAATTGCTTCTTCCACGAGGATTCCACCGAAAATCACAGCAGCAACCAGTCGAACTACAGTTAAACAAACCACCACCACGGAGGCATTTGAAGTAAATATAAAATATGCTCATAGTAATTATCGAAAGTATCATAAATATTTTAATGTCTTCTGCCATGTCTCATGGGATAGCCAATACACAGGTAGGTATTCACTAGGAATTTACATAATGTGTTGCAAGGAACGTGATCGCCGCAAGCTAAGCAGGTAGAGTGTGTCCTCACATTCTCAAATACGTTTCTGTCATCTATATCTTTATCTTGGTATAGTTTAATTAATAATTGTTAACCCTGAAATCAAGATTGGTATCATGGGATAGTAGATGAAGGTTACTGTCGAATAATAATCTTCGATACTTTTGAACGAAGTTGTGAATCAGATGCCGACATATTCGACGATAATTTATTTCTCAATCAACATATCGTGATGCTATTGCTTGAGAAGTAGAAATGAATGGATCTACAGCGTTCCGCTCTTTCTTCTCCAATGAAACTCCCATGGGCATCATGGGCCTGTAGCCCGTGTAATTTGGAATGGTATTATCATGCGGAGACCTCAGCTTATCTTCCTTCAGCAGCGCCTTTATCACTGTCTTCGTTTCTTCTGGAACAATATACTTCAAGGGATCTACGCAAGCACCGCAAACTACTGGTGGATCTTTATGCATCCAGAATTCCTTAGTGGGCTCCGAATCTCCTCTCAGCTGTTCATCTTCCCAGGATTTACCCAAAGACAGAAACTTCTGGTCTAGAGATTTGTGGATATCCATCTTGAGCGAGACAGTATCGGTGGTTTCAATTTTGCCGATTTCCGGAATTCGTTTTTTGAAGCGCACTGTCCCCTCCTTTTCGGCTTTGCTCCATTCTGTGGTATAAGTAAAATCACACAGAAGTTTCCTCATATTCGAATCCGGTACATCGTCGATACTGATAGCTGGAGTCATGTAGACCCTGGGTCTAGTCTTGATAGCTTCTTCTTTGCCTTTGGTCGGTAGATGTTTGAGTTCTTCGAAGTGTTTTCGAGGATCAGTCTGCAGTATGGGCTTGGGCGACAATAGGAGGTTGAAAGGAATGTGGACGCCTTCTCGCCATTTCGCAAAGGTTTCGTGATCTTCTGCTATAGCAGGTAATGGTGGGGGTTCACGAGTTTCTGTTCGTTGTCTCTCGTAGTTGTAAGATGTTTTTGTATGTCCGCAATACCTTTTATAGTCATGTTGATAAGTTGTTGATGCTGGGGATATATCTTTCTTTATCTTCCCGTCATGACATTCCATTTTGACAAATAAATGACGTATCGCTATGTTTGGTATTCAAGGATGAATACGAGTACGAAGACGATGAAGAAGAAGACAATAAAAATACCAAATCCGATACAGAAGAGGAGGACCCTAGAGTAATCAAAGAATTGATTGACTTGATTAAGAAAGCAGGTACGTTAAATTCTCACTTTTCATTGATAATTCTAAACTGTGAACGCATATTTCAGGTGGAATAGAAGAACTAGAGAAACAACTGCGACTCTCAGATGAAGATTCACCATCAGAGTCCAAAAAGGTCACGACTCAGTCATCCATTAGTAAATCTCTTTATGAAAAAGTCATAAGTAAGGCTATCAAGAATACTGTGAACACGAGGGGACTGTAAGTGTATTAACTTTTCTACTCTTCAGGAGAAAACTGATTTATTTTCAGATATTCCATACAAAACAACAGAGGATCACAAACTGATGGTTTGCCTACTAGAAAAGACAAGTCGTCTTCACAGACGGGATCGACAAGAGGAAAATTATCCTATTCGTCCATTTCTAGAAGCAGGTGAGCATAAATCATCTAATTCTGGACCCAATTGGAATGTTCATAAATACACCAATCGAGTGTAGTTCCACACTACGATAAGTTGATATTCATAACTAATCCCAATTTTTTAGGCCTACTATTAAAGATTCTTCAGAGGATGACGAAGAAGTTGAAAACGAAAATAGTAACGAAAAAACTCAATCGCGAAATACATCTAGAAAGACGAATACAGTAGAGTACGTCAACATCAGAAGACCAAGAGTTAGTACCACCACTTCGGAACCGGAGAATAATAGGTATGCTTTATATTACAAATAGATGCCTAATCGACTTCGAATTCCAATAAATTCAACAGGATATCAAACCGAAACAAGATTTTGGGAGAAACAACAAGTGAAAATGAATCGGAATACGAAGATGAAGACAACGAAGACGATGACACCGATATTCCCAAAAAGCAAACTTTCACACCTCAGTATGTCAATATTAGAAGGCAAAGGCCCTCAACTACCGAAGAACCAACAAATTTGAAATACTCAGATATACGAAAAGGTTCTACGGAAGTTCCAGAACTACAAAAAGAAGAAAATGAACCATCAACAACATCAAAATATAAGTTTCTGCGACGTGGTACGACTACAAATCCAACAGCAGCAGCTGATGATAATTATTCATCAAGGTTAGTGTCAAAACAACGTCAAATGATATAAAAATATCTGATACATACTATTTTTCAGATTGCAAATAACATCAACAGATTCCTCTCCAATATCCGATGTAGAAGTTAGTTCTAAGAGGTGAGTTTCAGCAAGTTGTGATTATGTAATAGGAAAATCTAACTTTATCAATCACAGGTACATTCACTTGAACCGAGGACCAATTAATGGAAGACCTTCAGTTGGAACTGATAAAACAATTGGGTAATTCTTATTATAACAATTTAATTTTTGGAAATATTCAATGGATATATTATAGGTCGGAAACAACAACTACATCCGCTGATGCAGTTTCTATGAACGATGATCAACTGAACAACAAGCAAAACTCCTCAGAAACAACAGAAAAACTCATATCTAACGATAATAACATTCTTATTGAAACCGAAACTAACAAAATCGAAGATGACATTTCAGACATCTCCACTACTTCCACAAGAAATAATGATGAAGATACAATAATACCAACGAAAATTCCGCAAGCTATTGATTCAAAATCTACGTCAATACCTGTCACTAATTCAGCAAAGGTGAGTCAACCAAATTTTAAATATCGATCTCGGTCGAAGATAGACAATCAACAGTATTCAAGAAACGTGCCGAGCAGGCAGAATGTCGTGAGGAGTTCGTCAAGATTCAAAGCAGATACCTCAGAAACAAGAAGAGAAGAAGTAATTATTGACAGATCACCTGTTCCACAGAAAAGACGACTTATTTCTCAAACAGATAAAAACACCGAAGAAAACAGGACGTATAGACCAAGAGAACTAGCTGACTTTTCCTCGCTCACAGCGGTAGATTTTTCGAAAATTAAAGAGTTCAACATAGGACAATCTTCTAATAGAAGAAGGCGTCCAGTGACTCCTAGCTCTACGACTACATCCACTGACGAACCAGGGGAATTACTCAGAACTACCCCTAGAACACGTCAATTGCTTCTTCAGTCTTCCATTGGGAAGAGTAGAAGACTGGTGGCTCCAGTGAATCAGACTCAAACAGTTTCTGATTCGAATAAAAAATATCGTCGGATTACACTTGAAACTACCGAGCAACCTTCAACGAGTAACCCTGACAATGTTGGATCCTCCTTGAGTCCAAGAACTAGAAAGATAATTCGTAGATTTAGACAAGGTGCTAGAAATCAAACCAATATAAACGAGGAGCAAACGAATAGCGCGATATTACGTCAAAATTTGTTCATTAAGTCACGTGATAATTCGTCATACTCAACTGAGAAGCAATCTCATTTGCAGAATGAGAACAACATCGAGAATGAAAACGATGACAGCTTCGAAGATTCTAATATTGATGACGATGACGACGAGAACATCAAGCTCTCCGAATCCAATATCAGAGAGAATAGCGCTATAAATAGTTTCGGAATAGATCCGAAATTCGGTAGAAAAACGTTCAAGTCCGATAATATCTACACCAAATCATCCATACCAGTAAGATCCACCACCACTGAAAATACTGAGAATAGCAAGATTAATACAACAAAAGAATCCACTTCTAGAATTCGCACAAGAAAAATTATAAGGAAAATAACATCTACTCCAGCACCACTGAACCATTTAGATCCAGAAATCAGCACCAGAAAGAGAAAGATAATACGTAAACTAAGACCTGTTCCTGGACAGAATAAAGTTTTAGAAATTCTTTCGAATGATGAGAGTAGCGAAAGGTACATTGATGTTAGTTCTTCCACAACAACTGTCACAACTGCACCAGACCCTGAAATAATCACAACATTCTACCAGTCTAATCAAGCAGTAGCAACATCTACTGTGGGAGGTGTCGATGAATCTGACGATACAACAGAACATGATATTGATTCAGAACAAAATACAGAAAATAACGAGACCACAACTACTGAAAAAGTTGTGCCAAAATATGTGAATAAATTATTCAAGCCAAGACCAGCTGATTCTCGGAAACGGTTCAAAACCGTTCAAGCAGTTCCTTCGACAACAGAAAGGCCAACATCGACAAGTCCTCGATACAAAGCTTTTTCGAGACGTCCAAATTACTCAAACAGAAGATTCACATCGACAGATAGGACTACTGTAGTCAAAGTTGAAGAAGATATGAATGATGAAGAACTAATCAATGACGACGACGCAGACTGGCTAACAACAAGTTATGCAAGAGATAATTCGATTGGGACTACTCTTGCTCAAGATTTCGTAACAAGGAGATATAATTCTTTGAATCGCCCAAGTGATGACGATTCTGTTAGCAAACCTTCCACAGAAGTTGTCACTGATGAAAATAGAGTAATTACAACTGAATTTGTTGCTGATATTGACGAAATAACAACTGATACACCAACAACTGAACTTGAAATGAATGTGACTGGGATATCTATAACAGAATCAACAACAGTCCAGCCTTCAACAATAAATGACGATGAAATACTTACAAATTCTATCGAAACAACAATATATGAGGACATAATACGAGATGTAACGTCTACTTCAGAATTCCCTTCAGAAACGTACGCTACAACTGAAAACATTGAAACTGTTGATTCCACTGATTCTTCAACGAACGATATCATAACAACAGATACGATGATAGAAAATTCTTCAACGACAGAAAAGTCAACTATGAATGAAATATCAAGCACCACAGATCTAACTAACTATCGTACCAGCTCTTTAAGGTCTGTAAATTTGAGACCTAAATTCGTTCCGGCAAAGCTCAAGAATCTAACTTTGAATCATCCAACAGAATTGACCAATAACTTTAAACCTACTAGGTTTTATGGAAGAACACGTACCCAATTCAAATCAACGACAGAGTCTGAAGATAATATCAGTTCCACTACCGAACGCAACAAAAATAAATTTGGGAAATTCAAAAATGGGTTCAAACTTAGTTCATCGACAAATCCAAGTCCAGTTGAAAATACTAGTACTGCTAGGTCAATAAATAAATATTTGTATAGATACAGTACGACAACGAAAAGTGTGGAAGATACAGAGGATGAAGAAGACAGCGTTGAATACGATGAAGACAGACAGGAGGATGAAGAAGACACAGTCGCTACAAATAAAATTGTACCAACGCGTAAGCCTCTCAGTCGTTTTACAACCAAAGCAACTTTCTCGAAAACAACTAAGAAAGAACCCAGCGTTGAGGAAGCTTTAAAAGATATTGACACTGAAGCTGTCAGAAACAGAAATAAAAACTTATTTTCTAAGAAGAGGGTAATGAATATTCCTGTATATGGTGTGCAGAAAGCTGAAAGCCAACCTACAGAAGAGCTAACTGTTTCACAATTCATCACCACTGTCTTCCCAACAACAATCGCTTCTACTACAGATGACTCAACCACAACCGAATATATGAAACCAGAAACTACAGAATTTCCAACAACTCTCCACCACATTTTCGCACAAGTTGCCGAAGAAATTGAAACGACTACCAAACAAACTACACCAAATGAAAATTTGGAGAGAAAGGTAGAACGGTTGATAGAGGTTAGTAGGATTGTGAATGTCAAAACTAAGGAAGAAAAGGTGAAACATAATCATGTCGAAGAAACCACGGATGAGGTCCCATCGATCCAAGACAAAATAGGAGCTATCAGTAGAGTTACTAGCATCAAAGTTGTTGATGTTGACGGTATAACAAAGCATGAACCTGAGAACGTAGACCCAATTTCTCCAATATTCGTCCACTCCAATCCAGCTATAACCACCACTTCTGAATCTCCCATCAAATCTTCTGTCGACATGATCATTCAAATAGCAAAAGTACAAGAAGTACCACCACCAGATGTCATGCGCAAGCTGAATCTAACAAATATAAACGTCAAAATCGATACTTCCGGTATTACCGATCAGCTTTTCTCTCATCGAGAAGACAGAAAGATAGATATCTTCGGGGGAAGTAAGATAAGTAACAGCAAAATCGATGATAGCAACTTGCAGAAAGCTGAAATAATTGACGGAAGATCGCACATCAACATCGTGACTCCCAGACCCATATACAATAACGAAGCATCTACGATTTCTTTGGAAGGACTCTTCAGTGCTGACGATTCACCATTGTTCAGACGAAATAGTGCACTGAATGATGAATTATTAGACACTGAAAACTCGAGGTTTGTCAACGTTAGAGTGCTGCATCCGGATGAAGATGTGAAAGTCAGCAAAGGGATGAAGAAAGATGATAAATTGATACCGATCAAGATACTGAAACAAGATGAGGATGATGTTGCAACAAGAGCAAGGGTCGTTGAGATCTCACCAAAGTCTCATTTGGATACAATCAAAATTGTACCAATTAGAGTTGAAATGTCAAGATCTATTGCCAATAACTTGCCTTTGATTCAATTAAGTAGGACGAAAACTTCTTCGGCGTGAAATTATCTGATTCTGAATAATTAGGTTATTATCTATTATTGTTACGTATGTATATATGGAGTATTGTTGTTATTTAAATAGATCAAATATCTAATGTATGTGTGAAATGTAAATAATATGCACCTTTGTAATATACTCGCACATATTATTTAATCTTTACTCTTTATTTCTACTGACTGTAAACAAAATCCTGGAAAAATGAATTCGTTCAATAGTGAAATAATCCATTCATGCATAGTTTCATGGAATTGAATAAACTAAATCCATGATTTCTCAGAAAATGTTGATGGTGAATATTTCTACAATTTTCAAGACTTTAAATATAAACTAATTTCAGAGCTCAGAGATGTTGATATTTTCATTTATCAATATTCATGATATATGTTCTGAGTAGACGTTCTTGAAGGATTAGTCATAAAATAAATAGTAAACATTTCCATACCAAAATTTTACTAACGATAATGATAACAATAAAAATTGAATATTCCTTGTATTTGTGTCACAATTCTGATGTTATAACGTAAAGACAGGTAGATACTATAAGGTAATTTGTTGTGAGATATCCAATATTATGATTAATTCGTTGGCATAATAAAGGTAAGTTATCATTTTCTATTGAGAGAGCCTTGCTTTTATAAAAAATACAGCTACAAAAAATTAAATATCTGATTCCCCGAAAAAGCCATTGAAAAATAACCCTCTAATCAGTATGGTGAGTAAATAAAGTTGATATGCGAATATTCCATCAAATCTGAAGGAATACAACAATATATCTAGTAATAAAATACGTGAAAGAACAGAAAACTGCAATATCACTTTGTTGTTATAATTATTAATTATTTTTCATCTTCCTTCAATGAGATGTTTCCATATTCAATCGTAAAAATGAAAATCACTTGCGAAAACTCCTAATGAACACAAAAACAAGTAGTTTTTTTTCAGAAATTTTCTATATCATCAAAAATGTCCCTAGTAAACTTCTTGATTCTGTATCGGTAAGAATAGAAGACAAGAGAATGTAGATTTTCAGAGCAGATTCTTGACTCAAGAACATTCAGATACCCCGTCAAAAAATGTTAGACGAGTCCAGTAACACAACAGCAAACCCTTTTGCTGAATGAGAACGTGAATATTCTCTTCCAGGCCCGTTTCAACATCACCAGACCGATTATATCTGGGTTCCGCCTTCGAAAACCGACGTCAACTACATCACGACCGCCAACTACAAAAGCAACTTCTAGACCTACTAGGAAGAGAATGGCCAAACCACAGATCACGATGAAACCTTTCAGAAAATTTATGACGAGAACGACGACTCTCAAGTCGGTAGAAAGTCAAGGTGAGATGCAAATATGCTTAAATATGTATAATATAATTCAAATCAGCTGAAAGGACAATCGAGAGATGGGTCAAGTTAGTTTGATTCATAAATATCATCAATATGAAAATGACAAATTGATGTTTCTCTAGATCAGTTATTTCAATTGCGTTCTCCAGATCGAAGGTACAACATATTCATTCAGGAAAACATATTCTATTTATTTAAAGAAGATAGTTCTGACAGAATTGGTTCTCTTTCAATAAAATTATTGCAAAATAAAAAAGTTTCTAGCTGAACATCGTGGATAAAACATCTAAACAAATTCAAAAATCTCAATTTATGCTTGTAACCAAGTAGTTTCTCTGCCATTTTCTTGTTATTTTACTGAGTGGATGCAGAAGATGCGCTACAGTCAAAGACTTCTTGTACCGGGTTATTCTAATCATAATATTGAGATTATTAAGAATAAAATTAGGCAAGAAATTGACGAAATCTACGAGGAAGATATGAACTCTGTGTTTAAAAGAATGGTGGTCACTTTGAACAGTTCCTATAGTTTATGTAAAATGTAATTTTCAATGTTTATTCCTCATTATTAATTAAATAATACTGTTAAGTAAATTCTTGCCTTTGGTGTGAGCCTTTTCAATGACACAAAATAATAAATTACTGACAAATATCCTATTGTTTCTGTCAACATTGTCATGGTAAGATCGGCCACAGCCTACTAGTTTTACAAGTAGGCATGCGTTAATAGTATATTAAAGTATAGGTGAATAAAAAGGTCTTTAAAACACGCACGTTTTTTAAAGTTCGATTCAAACACGCTCAAGCGTGCTTCAAATGGGTAAAATGGGGCACCAATGAAAAAAAAAGAACGATATACAGAGGCCCAAAATGCCCATTTGGCCACTTTTCGAACCCCCGTAACTCAAAAACCGTTGAAGATGCTTGATAAAAAATGTCTAGAACCAATCGAAGAAATCAAAAATGCTGTATCACGTGACCTATGCAGTCAATTGTTTTCACTGCAGTATATAACAAAAATCTAGATGTTAGAACTTTTTACTCGAACTTTTTTTTGTGAAACCAAAAATAAAGGAGATATAGGGTGGGGGTCAAAATATAATGAATAACCCTGTACTTTCCCTGTCACACTAACACTTCACTAGAAATTAGTTTCTTACAAAGGTCATTAGGTTTCAAGGTTCCTACGTTCTCTAGGTTCAAATCAGGTACCTCTAGTTGTGTTACTCTCCTGTAGTTTAGTCTCTCACAATTACACAAATGTGTTTAATAATCTCAGGCTCTAAAAGGCAAATCTACAACAACTTTGGTCACCTTGGTAGGGCCCCATATTTTACTCTCTACCAGTTATTACCTATTGATTTTCCTCGCTTTTTTGCAACAATCAGTGAATTTTATATTTTCAGTCGAGCCAATGAAATACACCAGAAACCGCTTGTACTCGAGAAGGCCGACTCAAACAACACCAACACCGAAAGACAGTCACTACGAGTCTACGCAATATGAAGAAGCCACCAGTTTACGAGATCTGGCTGTCGCACTCAACGTCATCCAACAGGCGCCAGTGCCCAGCGAGTCTAACAAAGTCACGATCCTGGGATATCCACTGACGACTCCGAGAGAGGATGATGAAGTGCCATCAAGGATCAGACAGAATATTATAGTGAACAAACCGACGTTCACAACGCTTGCAGCTCTCAGAACAAGTAGGTCTCAGTTTACATAAAAAATCGAAAATCACGCTCTATTAGGGCTTATAGGAAATACAATTCTTCGGGCCCCGTTCTTTAACCCTTTCCTTACTCACTAGAATATATTTTTTATATTATAAAAGTCGAGTTGATCAAATCGGCATCTTTAATATGTCGTTACTTAACTTTGTTATGTTATATTGCACCAAAAGGATTACCTCAATTGATGCCTGAGTCATTCATTTTAGCTTTCATCAAAATGATCAGTGTTACTATGTATGAAATAATTCATCAACTAGCAACATGCATCGAAAGAATTGATAGTATCGTCACGTCCGTGATTACTCCCATGACAGTCGGCGATACACAGACAGACGTTACGAGAATATTGAAAAATTAATATACGATAACTATAGTTTATTTAACTTTCTATGGTGAATAAAGACGAATTATTATTATTATTATTATTATTATTATATTAATCCAAATATATTTTTCGTAAAATTAGTAAAATTTAAATAAAAAATAAATCCCAACGTGTCCTCCGTTCGTTTCAATGCACAGTGTCAATTAGCTTCACTGTATAATTACGAAATTACCAAGATCTCCGATTTTTATGATACTAATTCATTTGCAGAAATCGATTAGGAGTTTTTGAAAGCCATTTGAATAAGAATCAGTCAGTTATGAAAGGTATTTTGCCTAAAAAGTGCCATGCAACAAAACACGTTTCTGCACAAAAAAATTCACTGACAAACGAATTCTATGAAATGTGAGGAATAATTGACAGTTTTCAATGGTTTCACCAATCATTACATCGCTGAGGACTTCCTAAAAACCAAACGGAATCTTGAAATCAATTACTGATATACGATATTTGTAATTACTCGAAAAAGTTGTAAACATCAGTTATGGTAAAATTTGTTTGGAAATATTACTTGCAAGGTTTCTCTAATTTTGAAATAAGCGATTTTGAAGAAACTGAATTATGCTCAGTATGTCTGATAAGGGCTAAATTGGTTCCAAGACGACTCTGGTTTAATGACAATTTTAATTTTTCCAAAGAAAAAATGTATAGCGTTCTTCATGAATGTCACTGAATAAATCCAAAATCCCATATTTGTTCGAATTGGAAACAAAAGTACTATATACGTACATTACTCCTTTGATATTTTTCAGCTCCGCATCCCCCAACGACCAGACACCACTCATCGTACACACCCCCTAGACCGACTCCAAACCACCACCCTCCTTTCTACAGGGTGTCCTCCCCTTCGATCCCTCTGCGCCCTCAATCTCTGGACGAAGACTTCTACTCGGTCGGCAACAGTCTTCCAGCTCACAGTAAAGTCCTCCTCCACGCGGACGGTGTCATAGAGTGTTTAGATCAAGGCAGCTTTCCGCATCCGGTCTCGTGTCGAAAGTTCATTTCTTGTTCGAAGATGGACGATGTCAAGATTTTAGGCTGGGAATATACGTGTCCCAAGAATTTGAGCTTCGATCCCATCGGGGGAATGTGCAATTGGTCAGCCGGGCTGGGCTGTGACGAGAAGTAGAAATGTGTAGTTAAGAAATTTTCAGCTTTCAATAAACGAGGAATTGCATGCATAAGCTTCAACAATACGCTCTATTACAAATTATCATGTTAATTTTGGTATTATTTTAATTTAAGTTATATATATTTATGAGATTGGATATTTTTCATAAGTAGAAGATAAATATGATGGAATACATCTCAAAAGAAAATATTGTTTCGACAAAAGCGCGACGTAAAAAAGGAAATGTGTCATCGATGCAGAGTCTCAATTATATAAATTTCAAGGTTTTTATAGGTATTGCGATATATAATATGTAATTCGATAAAAGTTATTATTATTATTATCTTTCAGGCTGAATATACAGGTCGTTCTATCTTAAAATGATGAGTTTTGCCTATTTCTTCATCTACCGATAGAATTGCGAATTTTAAGCAACCCTCTGTATACAGGGTGGCCCACCACATTCGCCTCGGTATTTCTACGAGAAATGAAGAGAGTTAAGGAAAAACTTTGAGCACAGTTATATATGGGTCCATGAGGAGCATATTCCGAAATCATTTTGAAATAGGGTGATTCCCAAAAAAATTACATACCAAAGTTACATTTTGTCTTATGGAACACCCTATATTTTTTATATTTTTAGATACCATAGACAAAATGAAGGTGAGTTTCTATTATATATCCCATACTTAAAACTGACCGTTTCTGAGGAATTTTGAGAAATTTAAAAATACAGACCATATATAATTTGAAAATGGGAAATTCTCCTTCAGAAGATAATGAAGTATTTTTTATGATACCTATATCTTTAAAACGCCGCATTTCGAATTTATCGTTTCAACCTTTTTCCTAAAAAAAATATTTCAAGTACTTGAAAAACAAAAATAAATATGGGAATTCAAAGTTTAAAGTGCTTTGTTTCTAATTCACCATTTGGCAACATCGACTGCGGATTACAGTGATAAAAAAGGACAACAAATTCATTACGTTGATTAGGTAAACAAAGATAGCTAGATTTTAATCGGATTAGAAACCCATTCTGCTTATTTCTATTCCATGACGTTCCATGCATCGCAAAGGAGGCGACAACGTTAGAGAGAGAACTCAGGTTTCAAGGTTATGTTTGAGTTTGGCATGGTTCGGCTTCTAAGTGAGGTTGTTGGTTGGGTTGGACTATCATAGCGATGTATAATATGGTATCGAATAACTTGAAAACAATTCAATCGAGTATTCTTCACCAGCCACAAAGAATAAACAAAAAGTTGGATTATGACATTTCTGATGACAGAACTTTGATACGAGAGACTCGGCTCAGGAACACAATCGGTATAAAAAAACATAAATAAGTTCATTCGTAATGCAAAATCGTTTCCTAGATTCAATGATTAATTTACGAGCCGGCAACATGGCACCTGTTGCTCACGCGACGTAGCTACCAACCTCAAATAAATACACTATAATCATAACATGAAACTAGGTCCCCTAATTCTCACAAGGTGAATTATTTGCTGATGCTATTTCACACGAAACTTAATCTGTTGTTTTAACGGAAATTCCAGTTATTTCCTCCAGTTCGAAAAATGGCCAGAAATGCGCGCCTGCATATGCATTAGCGTTTCGTTTTGTTCTTATCATTGTCCTTTTGGAAGAGATCCACATAAATTACAATATTCAAGCGCTTTTCGATATAAATAAACGAGAATCTGCTAACGATATGTAAAGTCGGATCCGCACAATCCACAGCTATGTGCATGCTTTTCAATCGGATAAGAAAACTGAAAGCTCGAACCGTGTGAAACACTAATGGTTTCAGAAGAAAAAAGTCAAGCGGGCTCAGATCTGGCTACTTTGCTGGCCATTCCCCATTTTGTGAGTAGTGTCGATTGAGTAGTAACAAAATTGAGTAGGTCTGATGATATCCGCGCTATGTCCAGTGAAAGTCCATTGTATATGTCCAGCAGACGTCCATTTCTAAGTTGAGGGTTTTGAAATGATTCGTTATAATTTTCAATTATCAAGAAACGGTTGATTGAAATTGTGAAAGCAAGTATTCATTTGTGCAGAATATGTTAATGAAGAGAAATGGTCAAAGGCGTCTTCCGCTTTCATTTTCATTGGTAGCAAAGAAAACTTAAAATTGATATAATTATTTTCGTGATTATTGACAAGCAAATATTGTTTGACAAGTAAATAACCTCACTGATGAATAAATAGACTCTAATAGGGCATTCCAACGACCTGTCAAAACAAATTCAATATGGTGGGAGTAGGCACACAATGCTTTGTTTACATATTGTTATGTTATAAATTGA
Organism: Plagiodera versicolora; assembly: GCA_037013635.1. Taxonomy (NCBI): domain Eukaryota; kingdom Metazoa; phylum Arthropoda; class Insecta; order Coleoptera; family Chrysomelidae; genus Plagiodera; species Plagiodera versicolora. Next base: position 7,637,026 of record CM072990.1, read on the forward strand.
TCTAAAAGTTGTGAGATTTTTGTTTTCGTGACTGTATCAAATGATTTTTTATATTGTTTAGAGCTTATTAGTGGTATTCTCACTAAAAAATGCCTGTTACAAGCCTTTTAGTCAACTGCCCCATACAGCACATGTACATCCATTGAATGTACATTGGACGTACAACATGGACATCAAGGACGTCCATTGTACGTACAGTTACGTACAATGATATGTCCAGAATACGTCCGACCCTCACTGGATTTAACATCTTATGGACGTACATACGGGATGTACAATGGACGTACATACGGGATGTACAATGGACGTACAGACAGGATGTACAATGGACGTATAGACAGGATGTACAATGTACGTACAGACAGGATGTACAATGGACGTACAGACAGGATGTACAATGGACGTACATAACAGTAGTTCATTGGATGTACATGGAGGACATCCAATGGATGTTCTTCAAAAAATTTGGGGAATTGGAATTCAAAAAAGACTAAATTTATATAAAATGTATTTATTCAACAAAAATATGAAAAAAGCCATATAAACAAACATAACAAATAAATAATATAATTATCGAAAAACGAAACTCAGAAGAAAAAAACTGAATATATAAAAAATATTATAAACCTAAGAACAAACAAATAATAAAAACTGATTGAAAACCAATGCAGAAACAATTGGATTCAATTTGTAAAATGTATTATAATATCGGAACTATTACATATACTTTTCTTAGAAAACTTATTTCATACATTTATGAGAAGTATCCCGAGAATGTATCAATTCAGGTATTCTTATTGAAGGACTAGCTGAATGTAGGATAAAATTATTACCAACTGATGAGTTTTCTGAAAGTCCACCATATTGTGAGCTAATATGCTGAAGTATAATTCGAGTCACATTTTATTCTCTTGAAGTACTTGTTTAGTATTCGTTTCCTGTTGAAATCTATGATAATGATAATAAAAATGGATTCTTACCTTGAAACATTATTGAAATTTCTAGGCACAAATCACCGCAGCTTCCCACTATATGCATATAACCATTAAATTTACCACGACACCAGAAACGAAAGAACACGTGTTACATCATGCTTCTTGCTTGCCAGACGCCTCTACCGCAGAATACATAGGGGGAGAGGAAAAGCGGGAAATTTTGAATTCTGGTTATTTATTTTATGGATCGTGATCTCTGTTGTCAATGCCAACCTTCATTCAATGATAGTTTTACGAAGTATTGAATTAAGGTGTCTAGTTATTGTAGGCACCTTATATTGAATATATGTCAGAGTCAGATGACAACATAATTTTTTCATGTCCTTGTACCGACAGTACACATTTGGGACTAAATGGGACGTACCTAGTATGTCCTTGTGTTGTTTGGGATTCTTTGCATAGAAGACATGTACCAAATTTTCCGAAGATGTCTAAAATATTATCTCAGTTATTATCAAAAAACTGATTTTTCATTTCAAAATTCTATCACCCTGTATCTCAAAAGTTAAGACTTTCAGGACATACGTTTATAGGAAGTTTTTTTTTCTCAAAATGTGTCAAAGAATAACCCCTTCAAATATTAGCATGTCTTCAAGGAACACCCTGTATAGATAATCAAAACGTTCAATCATGGATGTCCGAGTTGTTCCAATATTTTACGTCCAATGGATGTACATATATGTACAATTTTTATACGTACAAATAGGGTCCAGGTATGTACGTCCATTGGATGTACGAATACGTACAATATTGGATGTCCGAGTTGTTCCAATATTGTACGTCCAATGGACGTACATATACGTACAATCGTTGTACGTACAAATAGGGTCCAGGTATGTACGTCCATTGGATGTACGAATACGTACAATATTGGATGTCCGAGTTGTTCTAATATTGTACGTCCAATGGACGTACATATACGTAAAATTCTTGTACGTACAAATAGGGTCCAGGTATGTACGTCCATTGGATGTCCATATTAGGTCCATGGACGTTTGGACGTAATTTGGACATAAACTGGACGTCCATTGTACGTACTGTGCTGTATGGGTGTGGAAGTCGTTCCAAGGATGATGTAAAATTCTTTTAAGTGCCTGTGGTTTTAACACAGAGTATATGTGGTTTCTAACGGATAAAGACGAATTGTCTGAAAGGCTATGGATAGCAGCAATTAAGAGGGACGATCTTACTGAATCGATACTAAAGAATCGAAGATGAGTCTGTAGTAAACATTTTATAACTTTTATTGTATTTACATTGTACATTTTATTCAGCTGCAAATAAAAGTGCACTCACATGACTGCAAACTTCACTGTGTCCAGCCATTCATGGGCAATGTGCTGTTGATACACTTTCATCTTTGGCTACAATGCACCAAACGTCCAATCCCAGATAACACAAGTTCATCTTATGGATATACTATGGATATCCACTATGGATATTGTGGATGTCCATAAGATATCCGAAAAAAGGTCTGGTATATCCTATGGACGTCCATAGGATGTGACAGTGTGACCTTTTTGGATGTCTTATAGATATCCATTATGGATATCCATGAGATATCAACTATGGATATATACAAGAGATAGTATATACTATGTATGTCTTCAGGATATCTGTCAAAGGACGGAAGATGTACGATGGATGACCAGAAGATATGATATGGACATCTTATGGATATCCATAGTCGACATCCATAGAATGTACAATTCAGTACACAATATATAAGTAGAAAAATGAAATGTTGAGGCATTGAAAACACATATAATAAAAGTTTTGAGAACAAACTTAAAAAACAATTCATAACAAAAAAGTAATTCTACTGAATAAAAAATATATGATGTACAGAATATAGCGTATATGGTTTCTCATTTCCTCTCTGAGAATTTTTGACCTAAAAAAATTGCTGAATAAACAAAAGTCAATAGAAATGAACAAACCTTACCTTTCCCACTACAATGTAGAAACCATTCACCACTTTTGTCCCCACATTCACAACAAAGCCTGACTCAAAATACTTGAATGAATGCAAGCTTTTGTAGGCCTTCATTTGTTCTTTGGTGTAATAGCTATGGGTTAGCACTATAAATACGAAACAATATCTATATTTGTAATAGGTGGAATTCCATGAATTGAACTATCCAATTCCTGGATGTTCGATGTAAAAGGGTCTATATGTTACCGAATGGTTTCTCAGGATAGGTGTACGCCTTCTAATTGACCACAGGTCGTATTTTCACCGTTATATCGCCGTAGATTTCATTAGATTAACAAAATAAAGAGTATGGTTCGGACAACTATGGGAAATTAATCTACATATGGCCGTTTGCACCGGTTACACTTAGCGAAAGATAAGTGAAGCTTATCTTTAAGCTTGGCTTAAAAACACTATTTCTTTTGCACGGTTTTCAAACTGATTCTTAAGGTGGATCTTAAGTATGGCTTAGTTAAGCCCAAGATTTTGGCGGCTCAAAGTTCTCCTTAGATTATCCTAACCTCAATCTGTCTGTTTTTGTTGTGGTTTTCTCGAAGGATATTGTATTTTGTATCTATTAAACAATAATATGAATAATTTTGTTCACGACGATGACGATTTGGACGATCTAAATTTGATCATTTATGGTATTCCTAGACGGATTTATCATCGAAATGAATATTTCAACAGCTGGGATGATTTAACATTCTTTTCGCGATTCAGGGTGACAAAAGTACCTACCTCTCTATATATTTTGAACCCAATTCAGGCAGAAATCGAACACCCCTATGACTTGTAAGTATATTTATTAACAAAATTGTTGAAAATTACAATAAGATTTATCTTAGACTCTTTTTCAGTAACAACAGTGTGGCTCCCATGAACCAACTATTGATTTTTCTCCAAGAATGAATGTGTACGTGGTCTCTGATATGAATGAATGAAAAGTGTATGTCAACATTGTCATTTGTCATGATTGTCACTCATTTTTTCTAGTTACAAACTAAAAAGTAACTAGATTCCTCGGTGTTGCCACGTCTTCATGCCGCTTAGCTAAGTTTTCGTTAACTAGTACATTAGCAAACCATCCAAAGCTTAAGGTTCACCTTAACTTTAAGTACACCTTAGTAAAGATGAACATTTGAGGTGGGCCAGTGCAAACGGCCAATAACGTCACGTTTTACCTCGGTCGACAATTAGGCAATCCAAACCACGTGACATTCAATGTGGCGGATTAGGGCACACAATGCGATACCTCGTGTTAGTTGGATTCTGCAATGCACGTGACAGGCATTTTTCTTCAGGAAAAGAGTTAATAACCAACCACAATTAAAAAAACACATAAAAACGCACTAGAGATCAATAAATGTAACAGTTTTCAACTCAAGTCACAAATGTGTGCCCTAAGCCGCCACATTGTTTTTTCGATTTGACAGATCGCTGTATTGCCTAATAATGCTAGAAATACCACTTTGAGGTTAAGCTACAATGCGTCTTCTTATAAATATTCTATATAGCGACATTATTGGTGGTAACCGCGAACAAAAGATAAACGGTTTCGATTTCGCAATATTCCTATTCAATTACCTCTCTATGGGTGCGTTCCATTAAGCGCTCACAACGCCCAAAACACTCATTCAGACGTTCCACATGGCGACCACGATCGTTGGGGTCGTGGCGAAAATGTCATGAATGACGTCATGATTCATGCTCACGACGACCCATCTCAATAGGTGGGTCGGCGTGAGCGTTTCGATGACGCACAGAACCAAGTGGAACGACAAAATTCGTGGTCGTGAGCGTGATCGTTGTGAGCGCTTAATGGAACGCACCCTATAAAGGCCAATTTTTCTCCTACACGATGGTAACAATTTTTTATTACAGTTACAATACTATACTTCATTTATTCTGGGTTGATACCTGTATGAAATCGCCAGATTGAGCCGTGTTGCCATATGTTTTTCACTTTTTCAGCGATGCTCCGAATTAACTTCGAATTCTGTGATAAAAAGTTGGGTTAGGTTGATCGTTTGTTTTGAAAGTGTTTTCGATGGATCTATAAATTTATCATATTTGGATTACTATTGATTGTGGATAACCGTTGAATGGTTCAAATGATATAATGGACTGTTCTCATGCTAGAAATCGAATCGAATATTCAAAGGAAATACACAATAACTACGTAATGAAATGATGTTTATCTCTCAACAATATATCTGTTCTAAACTCTCATTTGACGGTTCTATATTTCAAAACCAATTCTTGGCCAACCTCAATAGGTATGTTATAGAAATAATGCAGAAGTTATAAATTGATTTATTCCTGGGAAAACTAGTGGTGCATCTGCTCATATGAAAGGTTTCCATATGATACATGAGGAAAACCCACAAAAACTCATTGAACCACCATATATCATTACATTTCAACAAAAATACAATATAGATTCAAATTCAAATGTATCTTAATTCATTATGTTTGTCTTCTGCTACTTATGTATCCTCTGGAACTGAAAACGAACAACTCGACATATATTATGTTGAAAAATATCATAATTGAAACCAACCCTTCTTCTTCTTGATGACTTCTTTTTACTCCAAATGATGATGCTGTCTTCTCTGAGGTATGACTCCTGTTGATTAATCTCATCAATATAATCCATTTACATAAGAATAAAATGTATAATTTATAATTTTCAGATGTTCAATACCTTACCCAATAAACAAATTATAATTATCTCACTAATTTTTCTTATAAATAACAAATGATGAATTTTTCTTCGAAGAACTTGATGTCCATATTTTTCTGCTATCAGATCTGCCTTATAAATAGGGGCTGGTTTGTTCCTGAGAATCATAGAATATATTACAAACAACTTTAAAATAAGTTTTGAAGTCTATGGCCTACAATCGTACTAAATTAACTGCTGCTTCAACATTCCATAATCAAAAGCAATATCATTATTAGTGAGCCATTCTCGAATTGCTGCCTTGTTAGAAGCTGAGGTGGGAACTTTGTTAATGGTTGTGCTATGATAGGGAGCATTATCCATAACTATTGTGGAATGATTTTCTAAGTTTGGCAGCAATTGCGTTTCGAACCAGTGGAGGAAGTTATCCTGGTTCATTTCTCCATGGTAATCTTCATCAGCAGTTTTAGAAGAAAAAACTAATTCTGCTCCAGGAATGAAACCATTTGAACAACCAGCATGCAGAACAATGAATCTAATATACAACATAAATCCAGTACACCATCTAACCCAAATACAAACTATAAATATCTAGAACCTCCTACTTTATTTTTTTTCACACTTTTGACACTAGAATCTTGCCAGGAATGTCCTATAGTTCCATTCTGGAAGATCCAGGTCTCATCAAGAAACACAAATTGCCTCAAACCTTCATTTTTGAATTGAATATACTGTTGGAGGAATGTTACACGTTTCATAGCAATGTTAGGTAACTCCATCATTCCTTGCTGTGGATCATCTTTTCTAAATCTGAAGCCAATGTTTTTCAATACCTTCCATAAAGATGAGAGGCAACCATTGAAAAGAAAACGTTGAGCAAGCTTATCATTCAATGTTTTTAATGTTATGTGTTCCTCTGCAAATAGGTATGTTCATTATTTGATTATATGTGAATGGCATTGAATACTCACTGTTCTTATACATATCGTAAATACAGTTCCTTATTTCGGACTCCTGAGATTCTTCAATATCAACAATTGGTTATTTCTTTTCTGTAGATGTCCTGGGACACCCTCTGCTGATTTTGCTGATATTCTCCACACAGTAGCATTTCTTATATTTAGTGCAGCAGCAGTACTCTCTGTAATAATCATATTTTATATTACCCATTGAATTATCATAAACTCTTCGTGGTAAATAAATATTCATTAGGATTCCTCACTTACCTTTCCTATAGAATTCAATGTAAGTAAGGGACCTCCGTTAACCTTTTCTCGTTGAAAATATTCCAACAAACTTGCAACCATTTTCTGGGCATCTCCACTTAAACCTCTCGGCATCTTGATAAGAATGCGATAAAATAAAACTTAAAAGAACAAATTCACAAAAATCGCAATAAAAGAACAATTCGAATGTAAACAAACGATTGTAAGGATTCGCTCCAAACATTTTGGCATCGTTGTGAAGTGAACGATGCCAAATCTCACAATGGTTCGATCGTTTTTATGAAATATGATTATATGTATATATATACCCAAGTTTTAATTCGGAGTTAATTCGGAGCATCGCTGAAAAAGTGAAAAACATCTGGCAACACGGCTCAATCTGGCGATTTCATGCAGGTATCAACCCAGAATAAATGAAGTATAAATTCCTACCAAGACAATCAATTTTCATTTCAGTCGAGCTGAAACAAACTCGCTCATGTTCTGTCAGTGTCAGTTACGAACTTGTGGTTCTGTGGTAGCCCTCCTACTTAACCTCACATTACAACCGCTACTTTGGTGATACTTTCTTTTCTTACATGTTCAGCACGTGTTGACTTAAAAATGGGTAAAATTTCCAAACGCGTTGAAAAACCCATAAAATCATCGACCAGCAAGCTACTGTCGACCAATGTGAAGCCTTTGAAGGCTTCGAAAGTTACGAAAAACGGACCCGAGAAGTTGGCTGGGAAAAACAAAAAGAAGGAACTGCTTCTCGCGATCACCAAAGACTTGGAAGAAAATGGTAATTTACCGAGGAGCGTGAAAACTAAGAGGTCGATCAAGAAGAAAACTGATGTGTTCGGATTTGAAATTGAGAGTGTTGCTGAGGACTTGCCAAGAAAATTGAATGGAAGTGTGAAGCTCAAAAAATCAGCTGGCGAGGCTCTGCTTGCGAATCTTGAGGGCAATGACGTAGGAAGCTCAAAGACTAAGAAAACCAAAAGCAAAAAAGTTGATGGCTTGGGAGTGGAAAAAAGTGCTACATCAAAACGCAACAAGAAAGACTCTAAAGAACCTGTGATAGCAGGTGATGTGTGTGAAAAATATGGCATCAACCTTGCAGACATAAAAAGTGCTGTTGATGGTGTAATAAAATTACATACTGAAAACCCCAAACTGAAAAACCAGCTTTTCGACGAAAGCTTCCCATTATCTCTCACAGTGAGTGTCAACAAAATCCCCACGGGCTACTCGAAGCTGTTTCGAGTACCTCTGAAGCACTCCCTACTGACATCCGACTCAGAAGTATGCCTCATTGCATCAGAAGTGAAAGGAATCGGCAACAAAAAACATGAGGAACATGTTGAGCATTACGAAAACCTCCTTGCAGCAAAAGGAGTCGAAGGTGTGAAGAAAATCATGACTTTCCACGAGTTCAGGACTGAACACGAGACTTTTGAGCAGAAATCCAGGCTGGTGGATTTGTACGATGCTTTCTTAGTGTGTGGAAAAATCAGTGGTAAAGTGGTGAAAAAGTGTGGCAAGATTTTCTACAAGAAGCGGAAAGTTCCAGTTCCCGTCAAGCTGCAAGCAACTCAACTCAAGACACAATTCTATCAAGCTTTGTCCAAGAGTTTCTTTCATGTCCATCTGAAAGGGGACAACTACAACCTACAGTTTGGGCACAGCAAAATGGACCCAAAGCACATTGTAGAGAACTGTCTCTACGTTATCGATTTCCTCAATAAAAACTTCCCTGGGGGCTTTGAGAATGTTAAAGGGCTGCACGTTTATGCCCCCAGATCAACTTCTATCCCTATTTACATGTCTACAAGCACAAAAGTAGCTGATTTGGGGAAAATAACCACTAATACAACCAAAACAAAGCCTGTCAAAGCTTGCAAAGGGGAGCTGACGACTTTGCCTAATGCTGAGGTAATTGTTAAACCCTCAGGACAAGTTTTAGTGAAAAGAGTAGCAAATGGAATGATGGATGAAGGTTTGGATGAAAATATAACCGACCAAGACATCATCCAAGCCAACAAGGAAGAAGACAAGAAAAACAAGAAAAATAGTGCAAAAAGTGCTACAACCGAAAAAAAAGTAGTTGACCAAGACGTCAAAGTGAATACTGAGCTGAAAAAAACCAAAAAGGCTGTGAAACGAGTGTCTGAAGATGTGATTGAGAGTATAGAAGAGAAGAAAGTTAAAAATGGAGTTGATGAAACTGATGATAAGGAATATTTTGACTTCAAACATGGAAAAATGGTCAAGAGTAGAAAAGCTCCCAAAGCAAGCCAAAGTGATGATAAGGAGAATGGAAAAACTACAGCCAAGAAAGTGAAATCTAAAAAACCCAGTGCGAGTATCAAAGAGGACATTACAAAAAAGCAGACAGTGAAAAATGGCATTAATAAAAAATCAAAAGATGGGAGAAAGAAGAAATAGAAGGGGTGTTTGATGATGTGAAATGTACATACCTGTTTTTTAATAAATGATAGACATTGTTTTATTTTTCAATTCACTAAGAAATTGTAGGAAAATTAACAAATTAGAGTAATTTTGCTCTGGAGCCATCTTAATTTTGATGAAAATTCATATTGGTACCTACGTATTTTGGTCCAAAAACACGAATTTGATAATATTTCCATGGGGGAAATTTATACTTTTCGAGATATTCCAATTCGAAATTTCACCTTCTTGGCCGTGTGCCAGCAAGATTGTACAGCTTTATAGCGAATTCCTTCGAAAACGTGATACATGACATTCAGAAAAGATTCACCATATATCACTTCTAAAATAAACATTAGAAACTCAGTATTTTTCAAATTACGTCAAATTAATCCGACATTTGCATGAATAACAGCGTTGCCGCACCAGTCTAAAAAATAGTAGTAGATTAGAGATTGAAAGTGGAGTAGATATACATCAAAGCGGAGTAGTATTTAGTACATATTCAGTCAACATCTTTTACGCATGCGCCAAACACTAATCAGAAGAATCGGCAACTGTCCCTTTCAAACTATATATCCGTACATTCAACCGGAGTATAAATCAATCTTTTGGAGTAGCGGAGTAGAATACGATCAAAGGGAGTAGATCTACTCCGGATGGAGTAGCTGCGGCAACCCTTTGGCTGTTGCCAATTCGTGAACTAGAAACAAAGCGATTTAAAACCCCGTATTCGAAAAATTATTTTAGGTAGTTTCTGCAGAGAGTTTGGAACATTCATAAACGAAACTCATAATCATCAACTTCAAACTTGCATTTCCCGTAATAACCCAAATTGAGGAGAATCCCTCATTGATGTTTTCACCCTGTGTAACGTGTAACGAGCTGCTCGTGATTGAATGTATGGCTCAAAGGTTAAAGTTAATAACTAGTACATGAAATTTTCAATGCAATATTATACAAAGTGGCGAAAAAAATTACCTCAAGATTGGGACACACATTTAATCAAATATAACTTCTTGAAGTTATTGAATGGAACACTATTTAGTGGCGTAGTTTGACGCAGAATTAGGTTCCCTTCAATACCATATATAGGGCATTCCAACGACCTGTCAAAACAAATTCAATATGGTGGGAGTAGGCACACAATGCTTTGTTTACATATTGTTATGATATAAATTGATCTAAAAGTTGTGAGATTTTTGTTTTCGTGACTGCATCAAATGATTTTTCATATTGTTTAGAGCTTATTAGTGGTATTCTCACTAAAAAATGCCTGTTACATGCCTTTTAGTCAACTGTGGAAGTCGTTCCAAGGATGATGTTAAATTCTTTTTAGTGCCTGCGGTTTTAAGCCACAGGTTTCTAACGGATAAAAACGAATTGTCTGAAAGGCTATGGATAGCAGCAATTAAGAGGAACGATCTTACTGAATCGATACTAAAAAATCAGAGGGTCTGCAGTAAACATTTTATAACTTTTATTGTATTTACATTGTACATTTTATTCAGCTGCAAATTAAAGTGCACCCACATGACTGCAAACTTCACTGTGTCCAGCCATTCATGGGCAATGTGCTGTTAATACTCTTTCATCGTTGGCCACAATGCACCAAACGTCTGACGGTTTCTCATTTCCTCTCTGAGAATGTTTGACCTAAAAAAATGCCGAATAAACAAAAGTCAATAGAAATGAACAAACCTTACCTTTCCCACTACAATGTAGAAACCATTCACCACATTTGTCCCCACATTCACAACAAAGCCTAACTCAAAATACTTTTTTTTTTTTTTTTTTTTTTTTTTTTGGGTTTGGCATTAAACCGAAGTTTTTTTGCCACAGATTTTTTTTTAATATTTGTATATACATATACATGTTATTACTATAATATACAATCAAATTGTGATATGTTCTTTAATCAAAAATTCAACAACTGTTCTATAAATAACTTCTTTAAATGTACTTAATAGAATTACGATATTTGTTGGGAGCTGGACACCTTGGACGATTAATTTATTCAGAAATTCCGTGCGATGTGTATCATGAAGACTACAGGAGAATATTAGGTGATTGATGTCTGCTTCAGATGAGTTATTGCAAGAGCAGAGAGGGGATACGTTAACTCCAATTTTGGCTAAATGTGACGGAAAACCTCCATGGTTCAATTTCATTCTCGTTATGGTGGAGGAGTAGAACCTCGATATTTCAAAGGTACTTGAGTGAGGTATATTTTTAGGAAGCAGAGGGTGAATGGACACATAGGGGTTTTTGGAAGTAGACACAAAGTCTACCCAAAGTTTCTCCCAGCGTGTTCGTACTGATTGTTTGGACTCCCTAATTGAGTCTTGAGGGGTGGATATGTTGCTAACTTGTTGAAGAGAAATGGCAGTTTTTGCTGCTTCATCAACTTTCTCATTTCCAGCTATGCCTGAGTGGCCCTTAACCCATATGAAAATTATTTTGATATCGCTGGCTCGGAAAGTCAGTAGTGTATGTATGATTTCGGTAATAATAGGATTTGTGTTTGCCGCTGAGGCGTGATTATGAATTGCAGTCAGAACCGATTTCGAATCCGACAGAATGACCGAGTTGCCTCCTCCATCAAACTTAATCCATGTAAGAGCTTGAAATATAGCATAAGATTCTGCACTGTAAATTGACGAACGATCAGGTAGGCGAAATTGTGAAATCATACTTTTATTCTCTACATAAAAGGCGCATCCTGTGCCATTTTCATTTTTGGACCCATCACAATATATAGTGTTTTGTTTCTCAATTGTGCCCAATAAAGATTTGGTAAGAAGGTTATTCAGTTTGGGAAGATCAGTATATGTGGGGAATAATACCATTGGTTCATACATCGAATCATTAAAATTTAATTGGTATACCGGGAGGATCTTATGCGAATTAATTTTGTTCAGAGAATCGTTCAAAAGCACAAAAGCCTCAGCCAATGGTGGACTGTTTTTTATTTTCCAATATTTTTCAGTTAAATTCTCTACAGCTAGACTACAGGATGATTGTATTAAATGTTCCGATGTGGTTTTCAATAATATTAACTTCTTGCATGCCAAAAACTGTCTACGAAGGTGAAGTGGAGGTTCTTGGGCTTCCGCAAGAACGGCCGGAGATGGAGATGATTTAAATGCACCTATACATATTTTAATTGCTTTGACTTGCACACGATCAAGAAGCCGAAGGTTTGAGTTTGCAGCTGATCCGTACAATACACATCCGTAGTCGATGATTGATCGTATGTATGATCTGTAAAATAATAGTGAAGTTTTTGTGTCCGCACCCCATTTGTGTTTTGTAACACACTTGAGGATATTTACGCCTCTTTCACATTTGGATACGGTAAGTTCTATATGCTTTTTCCATGTCAGTTTGTTGTCTAAAATAATACCTAAGTATTTATAAGAACTTACAATGGGAAAAGAGATAGAATTCAGATTTATACAATTTCTTGCTGACAACCTATGGCGGGTGAAAAACATCACTGCCGATTTTTCTGCAGCTATGGAGAAGCCATGATCGGTTAACCACATTTTCAGGCAGTAAACAACGTATTTCAGATCTACAATGCAATCGTTGTAGGACTTACGGGATGTATAAATGCAAATGTCATCTGCATACTGAATGCACCTTATAGGCTGATCAAAGACCTCGTGCAAGCTTGCAGTGTATATATTAAAAAGAGTGGGGCTCAGTACAGAACCTTGAGGTAGCCCTTGGTTGACAGTTCTGGGACCGTGCAAAAAGTTATTGTGATCTTTAATATATATTTTTCTATTTCTGAATAATTCGACGACACTGGATGAAGCTTTTGACTCTATACCGTAATGAACGAGTTTTGACTGTAAAATGTTCAAATCAACAGCATCGTATGCCCCTTTCATATCCAAGAAAATACATGCTAAGTAATCATTTTTAGAAAAAGTGGACTGAATATCGTTAACAATCTGAGTGCACGCGTCTACAGTTCCCTTCGACTTACGAAATCCATATTGGGATATGGGTAACAATGAGTTATGTTCAAAATACCATTCCAAACGCCGTTTAATTATCCTTTCGAATGTTTTGGCAAAACATGAAAGTAGTGAGATAGGTCGATATGACGATGGATCGTTTGTATCCTTTTTAGGTTTGAGAATAAAAGTAATAACCACGTCTCTGAATGATTCAGGGAGTATTCCTTCTAGCCACCATTGATTATATATTTCAATCAGCACGCGCTTTGAATTTTCCGGTAGATTTTTTATCATAATATAAGTGAAGCTGTCCTTACCTGGAGCAGTGTTACTGGTTGTTTTCAAGACTGCTTCCAGTTCAGATAATGTTATTTTTGTGTATATGTCGCTGTTTTTCCTTGATTCCCTATCATTCATCAATTGAGGTAAGAAATCTGGATTAACAAACGGAGGAGCAATTCGATCAAATAGCTGATCAATAAGGTCGGGACGAAGGATAGTTTTATTAGAAACTGAATTTTTTTTCGATATTTTTTTGACAAATTTCCAAACCGTAGTTATAGGAGTGTTTTTGTTCAATTTGTTAATAAATTTTATCCAACTTTGTTGGGCTTTTAGTTTAAATTTTAATTTGATTGTTGCCTGCAAATTCTTATGAAAAATGAAATTATCTAAGTTAGCGTTCTCTTTATATTTATTCAAAGCCACCTTCCTACTTTCAACCAAGTCAGAACACTCAGCGTCCCACCACGCGGGGAGAGACCTCGATGGAGAAAAAGGGGCATTTCTGGGCATGGATCTGTCTGCAGCTGAGGTCACTGCATCGACAAAATGAGCAAAAGAGGAAGCTTGGGGAGGTTGGGAGGTATAAATGTGATTTAAATGCGACTGGAAAATATCCCAGTTGGCCTTTTTATCATTCCAAATATTTGAGGGAAATACCTTTTGACAGTCTATGTTATCTGAAATTGTTATAACGATGGGATAGTGATCAGATCCCATGGTGTCCGCTAATAATTTCCAGTCGCACTCAGACGCTAATTCAGGTGATGATATGCTAAGGTCTACTGAGGAAGGGGGGGAATTTGGGGGGGATATACGTGTAGGAGAGTCATCATTAAGAACAACCAAATTCAAACTATCTAAGGCTTGAACTAGTTTTATACCGTTTTGTTCGTTTCTTGAGCTACCCCATAGTGTGTTATGGCAATTGAAATCTCCACATACTAAAACAGGAGTATTGAACTGTGATAATAAATGTTCCCACTGTGATACTGAGATATTATTGACTTTAGAGTTATTGTACAGAGAAACTATAGATAGTTTGGATCTTTCAAGTTGAATGGCGCAAACCTCGATTTTTTCATCATTGTTTTGATTTATTACTAACTGTTTGTATGTTATATTCGTAGATACAAATATTGCTACGCCTCCATAACCATCATCGCGATTTTTTGAAACTAAGTTATATCCCTTAATATAGCCTGTTTTAGTATCTTTAAACCACGTTTCAGAAAGAACTATAATGTCTACATTATTTGATCTTATTAATTCGAGGAGATTTGGTTTGTTTTTATTAAAGGATCTTAAGTTCCACTGTAGAACTTTCAATGTTTTTTTTTCAATAACTGGAGTCGTCATCGCTTATGCTGACTGTATCCGTTGGTTCAAGTAAATTATCGGTGTTAATTAAGTTCGATATAAACCCTCTAATGTCTTGATTGAGGTTGATAGAAATATTTTGATTTTCTCTGTTTGAAGGAGACGGCAAATGAGTCATAATGAGGTTATTTATGTATTTGGTTATGCCATCTATGAGAGATTCTTTGTATTTGATGAAATCATCTCTGTGGGGGTTGGGGATTATCGACTGGCTTGGTGTCTTTTTTGTTTCCCAGTGTTGCAATGTTGGAGAGCTTGGAGGGGATTCCACTTTTCGTTTTTTTGAGACCGGATTATTTAATTTGGGTTTGCTAAGGGGTGTTTTTTGATTAGTTGAAGCATTAGTTGGAGAAGTCATAGGTAAATGAGGGAAATTTTGAAGAGTGTTTAGAATATCGAATCTATTGTTTGTTGTTATTTTAGAATAGGAAGGGTTATTTACTAAGGTTTCCGCCTCTTTGAATGAAAGGTTTCCTTTGGCCATTTTTTCTTTGATTTTCCTTTGTTGGTCATAATAGGGGCAGTCCTTGGACATAGATGGATGATTGTTATTTTTGCAATATAAGCAAAATGTTCTATTTGTAGAACATTCTATATTTTCGTCGTGAACTGTCGCACAATTTTTACATTTCGCCTCCTTATCTTTACAGAGCTTAGCAGTATGACCGTATCTGAGACATCTCATACATTGAATTACCGGGTGAATATACGTTTCAACAGCGAAATGCGTTAGATTTATTTTTATTGATGTGGGCATCGAATTACCCGAAAATGTCACAATTATAATTTGTCGAGGGACATACTGTACATGACCATCTGAATTGGTGATTCTCCTTTTCATTCTTTGCACATTAACGACTTTCTTGTCTGATTCGATAGACGCTTTGAGATAAGCTTCATCAAAAAAGGTGTCCACTTCTCTTATTATACCTTTTGTTTGTGTGAAAAACTTAGGTATATACGCGATAAGATTATTTTTTGTAATGCATTCATGATTTATGAGAGAATTAGCAATAGAATGAGTTCGAAAAATAACCTTCACTCTATTTCTACCTACTGATCTTATATCCAAAATATTGTTTTTAATATTATTTTGGCTTAAGAAAAAATGACCTACTCTAACCGGAAATAATCTACCAATATTCTTATCTTGATGTTCGACGAAAACAATGTACGGGCCCAAATCATGCTCGGTATATTTGTTTTCTAAATCGTATGCTTGATCTGGAACATCTGGTTTTTTGTTTGGATCAAGGGGCGACCCATCCGGGTCGCCCGTTTGCGTTGTCATTTTTAAGAAAAACTTACCGACCTTTTTGAATTATGCACGTATAATTTAATGAAAGATACTATACTTATTTAACAAGGTGCTAACTGACCACTATCAGAGGAAACTCACTATAAACGTCCGACGCGTTCAACGATTAGAACCTGAATGCTCAAAATACTTGAATGAATGCAAGCTTTTGTAGGCCTTCATTTGTTCTTTGGTGTAATAGCTATGGGTTAGCACTAAATACGAAACAATATCTATATTTGTAATAGGTGGAATTCCATGAATTGAACTATCCAATTCCTGGATGTTCAATGTAAAAGGATCTACATCATTTATTATCTTCAGCTTCATTGGGTATCTGTAAATAAACATTCCACTTCACATATGGGAAACAAAATGTTGTGTAAACAAAAAACAAATTGGGTTTTCAGCTTACCTTTCACCAATATCTGGATTTTCCAACAATAATGTCCTTAAATATACACTCTGCATCTTAAAACTTCTATCATCAACAACAAACTCACACAACTTCGGAAATAATGCCGTATGACGTCACTTCAAACAGCTGTGTGCCTACTCTCGCCATGTTGAATGTCACGTGATTTGGAATGCCTAATTGGGGTTCCGTATACCTATCTCTTCTGCTTTTTACACAAGTGTTCCATATGAAAAAATGTAACTTTGATATGTAATTTTTTTGGGGATCACCCTATATATTTCAAAATAGTTTCGGAATATGCTCCTCATGGACTCATATATAACTGTGCTCAAAGTTTTTCCCTAACTCTCTTCATTTCTCGTAGAAATACTTAGGTGAATGTGCATGGTGGGCCACCCTGTATAATACAAAACTAACTCTGCACAGAACTAATACATAATACAATTGTTTTTGTTGATAAAATTATATTTATTCGCATTAATAATAAAGGAATGGTATAAAACTTGAAAAAATTCGAAATATTCAACGTACTGTGATACTGCACCAATAAAAAAAACATCCTGTACAATCGAAGATCCGTTTCGTGCTTTGATAGAAAATGTTCTACCACAGAATATTCCCTCCTCTCTCTGGTTCCAGGTGGTTCTAAAGTCTTTCGAGGCATAAAACAAAATCATTTCTTCTTTTCAGAGAACGTCACATTTCAGTAAACCGTGCTGTGAACTCCTAAAATACAACAATATCGGTTTGAGAAGAAGACTGGAATAGAGAATTTAACCTAAATCATCACTCCAGTCGGTATTCAGAATGTAAATGTGATTATAAAAACAAACTCAGTGTTCGTTGAATTGATTTTTTCAAAATATTATAAATCAATTGCACAGATAATATGGCTCCAAATAGGGACAATATTTTATCCTATAAAGGCTGCAATTTTTTTCGACAAAGATTGGTGTTATCTGTTTTAAGTGGAAAACCTATATCTATAACTGAAATAAGAACTTTAGAGAACGAACCAGGTTTGAAAGAATTTGAAGTAAGTTTAATTAGACTCCTTGATAAAATTACTAATGGAACAGTAGTGGAATTGAATGAAACTGGAACATCGGTATATTTTTTACCTGGTTTACTACATGGAGGTCAAATAGATCATGATTGCTCTTTGGAAAGAGGAGTTGGTAAGTATCAAAACGTAACAATATCTGATTCGTCATAGTAACTCTTCATGGTTTTAGGGTATTATCTGGAAGCCTTGGTAATGTTGGGTTTATTTTGCAAACAACCATTGAGAGCAACTCTACGAGGAGTAACATCTAATAATATAGATCCTTCAGTTGATCTTGTAAAAGTTAGTATGCTGCAAACTATGAAAAAATTCATTTTGGATGATGAAGGCCTAGATCTCAAAATATCCAAGAGGGGTAAATACCAATACTCATTAACGACATAAAACAGTTCTTAGTATCTTTTTTAGGTTTGAGACCTCTAGGTGGAGGAGAGGTGATTTTTAAATGTCCCATTAGGAAACAAACTAGACCAATACAACTATCAGACAATGGGATGGTCAAACGAATTAGAGGCACAGCTTATGCTTTAAGAGTATCCCCTGCTATTGCAAATAGAATGGTTGATAAGGCAAAGGGAATCCTTCTACAGTTTCTACCAGATGTTTATATAAATACTGATCAGTGTAGAGGAAAACAATCTGGAAAAAGTCCTGGATTTGGAATTCACCTTGTAGCAGAAACTACACAGGATGTGTGTTACTCTGCAGAACAAGTAAATACATTGAAATTTTCTGCTTAGCGCTAGTGTTTTATATATTCATATTTCAGGTATCCAATGTTGTTTCATTAGGAGAAGATACATCAGTACCTGAAGATTTAGGCATAGCTGCAGCTCAAAGGCTACTCTATGAAATCTACCTTGGTGGTGTAGTTGACTCAACTTCTCAATCATTAGCACTCTTATGTATGGCACTTGGAGACAAAGATGTGTCAAAAATTGTGACAGGACCATTGTCTGAGTATTCAATATGGTTTCTGAGGCATTTGAAAGACTTTTTCGGGGTTACATTCAAAATACAGCACCTTGAAGATGATGAGGAAAGTACTGGCAGAGGAAGTAAAAAAGTTCAGTTGACATGTGTCGGAATTGGTTATTCAAATTTGAGTAAAAGGACAATATAAGTTTCATTAGAATGATTGTTTTATTTTTCCCAATTTCCATGCCATATCTATAGTAACCACTAATTTTCAACTCCTACCCTTTGTCCTCAATTTTCAGAATTGAATTTACTGATTCATAAACTTTTGGAGTACCTGTCTCTAACTTTTTCTCAATAGAATGTCAATGTTTTCTTGAAACTAAAACTGAAAAATTAATTAATAATCAATAATAATAAAATCTCGACAGTGCCGGGTATTGTATGCACTTCATCATGTAATCTGATGTTTTAGCATCTTCAATCAAATGGATGTTCAAATACTTATCATAAGTGATTGAATTTGAATATCAACATGAATTAATTGGTTGTTTTCATGGTAAGTGAAAAGCCATCAATATCTTCAAAAATTGTTATATTTACTTTTTACTAGATTGAAAAAAAAAATCAAGAGAACATTTGTATATAACGCTGCCTATTGTTTTTATGTTTGTTTCTTGAACAAAAATAAGGATATGCCATTATATTCTCCAACGAAAATGTTGATAGACGAAAGGTGTATGTTCTGAATTAAGTACCTACTATTCAGAACTTGCTAGCACTCAACGAAGGTAGCACTATCTGTTGCCAGAGGATAGCTCGATATAGTCAATCGCTTCACAGATAAACTGAATAACGTAGGTCACAACAGAATTATAGAACGTTCGTAAATCGAGAACCCAACTTCCGCCCCTCAACGTTAGTTGAAATCGTCCAATGGAATAACCGGAAGTGCCACTATATGTAGAAAATATTTCCATTAGATAAGACCCAATTGATGAGCCAGTTCACAGTACACATTTTCAGAAAATTGTGCTAAACATCCTGTGTATATAATCGTGCAACCTTATACCGGTTCTTAGCAGTTATGGTGTGTTGGAGTGATCCAAATAACACTCTTGAAAAAAGGTGTCCAGCCTGGACCATAATCTATTGTCTATTGCCATTGTTCATCTTTCCAATTCTTGTGAATTTTCTTAAGATTCTTCGGTATAATTTCGTTTTCCTCGGACTCCGATTAATTTTTTCATCAACGATCCGGTTTTAAAGATCTACCTTATTGGTTAGCTTTCATTCTTGAAAAAAATGTTAGAACCATTTCAGCTATTAACTTTATATTTTGTCCACTCTATTCCTGGTTGGTTCCTACCAACATGTTTTCAATTCTGTCTATTTTATGCCTTTATTGCTTTGAGTTAGACCTTTTGCTTTTGTCTGTACATTGTTGGTCCAGCATGTCATGATACTAAAAACAAATTACACGAAAATAAAAAAAAATCTACAACTTGTTTCACTTCAGTGTTTCCTAGTTTAATTGTATTTTCCTTCTGCTCCTCTTCCAAAATGCATTTACACTGATTCAAACTTCATTAACTCCAATGCACTTGTCTCCACATCTTACTCTGTTGAAAAACAATGATTACTTAATTGGTAAAACCAAGGAGTTGGTGTTTTGTAGACATATAGGTTGCAGAGCTAAAGAATGTTCATCACCAAAATATCAAACAAATAACGCTGTGCACCTGGATATTCTTCTCCATACACTGCAGTGAATATCTTGATTTGTTGAAGCCTTCACGTTACAGATTCCTTCACAGTAGATATTTCTTATCTATTAAATATCCCTCTTTGATACAAAAAAATTCAATATTCATGTAAAACATAATTTACTAATCACTTCCAAACTATGACCACTTTCATTCACTTTACTACACTTCAACTGACTCCATTCATCAGTATTACACTATTTTATCAACACATGTATCTTAGAAGACAATGAATGTAATAAAAATAGAGACGATTAAAAAAAATTGTAATTCCAAGGAAAGAAAACAATACATTAACAAATTAAACATCTTGATTACTGAACTGTGACTTACATATGACAACTTTCATACAATTTGAATTCAGTATGAAAAATATTTCTTGTGTTGGAAACAGCTATATAAGTTTCCTTTGAACGGTGAAGAAAGAAGGTGATCCATGCTAATAAAAAGCTGAATTATGATTTACCATGTATAAAAATGAAGCTGGTTTCCAAGAAATATTTTCAAAAATGTACTCTACATTTTAACATATTTCTATTCATAAATATAATCAATACAATTTTATGGATTTTCAGTTGAACATTGTCAACCATAAACTACATTAAAGCCCATAATTGAATCCAAAAGATCATGAATTTACCCATTTTTCAGTCTCTCTGTGGACATCTAGCAGCAATGTGACCTTTGAGTCTGCAGTGGTAGCACATAGGTGCATGGCGACAATGCTCAGCTATATGTCCAAACTTTCCACAGGTGTAACACTTTTTCTTTGTCACAACCTCACTCAGTGAGTCATGTTGAAATTGAATAGCTTCAGTATCGAAAAATTCCAAATCACCTTGTGATTGAGTTCTCACCTCTGCTATATCCACACCATAATTATTTAGCTTAGACAAATAAAGGGAAAACAAACTCTCTGGAGTCAAATAGTTGTTGGCTCTAGCTTCTTCTTGAATATAAACATCATTCAGTCCATCTATTAAGCAAGAAACTGCGTTGGAACCAGTAATTTTACATGCTTCCAATAGATACATCTTGCCATAGTAATATTGTGTTATAGATTCTTCAGGTTTCTTTACTCTCTCTACTAGTAGATGTAATGTTGCAGCAAAATCTATGTTATCTGGAAAAGTTCTAGTAATCAGCATTTTCAGTTCTGGCCAAGTAAAATCATGACAATTTAGGGTTTTATACCAAGACTTCATGATCCCATCCATTTTAGATTCCATGTATCTTATACAAGATTTATCATCAAAATCTTGGTCCATGCAATGCTCACTGAGTTTATTCAACCACATTGAAGTTGTTAATGATGTATTCTTAGGATTGAATGAATCTGTAGAATTGGTGGATACCATGGGAATTGATGAACTTGAATTCTGCTTACTCTGCACAAGCAACTCCACCATCTTCTCCAAGCGATCTAACCTATCATCACTAGTGTTTCTTCTTGGTTCAACTGAACTATCTGATACACGTGAAGTAGTGCGAAAATTACACACAGAAGGGTCCACTGATCCCTCAACATCAGGAACATGATTATTTGGCTGAAAGTCAAGGTATACTTCTTCATGTTCCTTCCTGCTTTTATGCTTATTTCTGGATCTATCATTTTTGTTTTCAAAGTGGTGTCCTATATGTTTTCTACCATGATTATGATATTTATTTTCATGTTTAGAATAACGTTTATATTTATCACTGTTGCCACTTTCTTTTCTAGATCTATCATGATCATTACCAATGCTACAACTGCTTAAAGAACTCATGCTAAAACTCCTCTCTCTTCCTCTATCTCTTGCATCACATCTCAATGTCAAAGGGCTCCTGGTTCTCTTCATTTTTGCGTACACGAATTCACTATAGTTCGTGATATATATGTAACCGATTTGAATTTCCGAAAAATGTACCTGTTGTTTAATAAGTGTGATTTATTAACACTATCACAATACTAATCCTTTAATCCAACCACCAAATAATATCCCACTCTCTGGTCTGGATCCCACCTATAAACCTGCTATAAACCAAGTGCACAAATGTCAAATGTCACACACACAAAAGAATAAATGATGATTGATGAAATGACAGAAGGAAAATTTTATTTGTTTTGAAGCGTCTATCTTAATAAAATAGCAACTGCACCTGACGTCACGGCCAATTACAGTCTTTCATAGAATGTCAAACGCGGTATATAGAATCATAACTAAAAATTAAAACGATAGCTCATTTTTTAGATCGATTTCTTTAACATACTAATGCGTTAACGAATACGAATCATCAACTTCAACCTATAACGAACACAATACAAATTAACAGACTAATAGAATGTTTTACCACCAGACCTGAAATGCACGCCCGTTCGCAGATCCTTTATAAATTTCAATGTCAATATTGTCATTCCGACATATTAGGGTTATATTGTGTTCGTAGTTTTGTAAATGAATTATAAAATGTTTATTTTTTATTAAATCTGAGAGTTAATAATTCAAACCTCGAACGGAAAAGGCCAAAAAATTGTCAGTATGTCGTTATTGTTACTAGAAGAAGATCCTTGGTAGGTAGAGTGCTGTCTTTGTTCTCTAGTTTGCAAAAATCTATTTCAAGAAAATTTTGGAGATTACCCACTCACCCAACAATGTTAAATTTTTCTTCTACAGGTTGTTGGAATACGAATCATGTGAAAAATTATATAGAGATATTATGGAACAGATTACAATACGTCAAAGACATCCAAGAACCAGTGACAAATATGCTCAAATATCTGCTAATATCAGATTACGGCTCAAACAGTTCAACAATGAAGTGGATCAATTGAATCAAAAGTTGGATGTATCTTCTATGTCTGGAATTATGTATCCTTCAAAAACTATCTCTTAATGTTGAAACTTAAAAGCAGTAAAATAGTAAAGCCATCCTTGACAGTTTTTAGAACACCTGCAGAATCAGAGAGAAGAAAAAGACAACTTGAGTTTTTACGTTCCAAAGAGGTTCAAGTGCAGAAAGTCTTCCATGATCAAGTTATGGATAAAGTGAGAGAAGATCGCCAAGATGTTATGGGTGCAAGCAGTTCATATGTAGATATCAACATAGATAGCTCTATAGACAAACTGAGAGCAAATCAGAAGAAAATTATTGGAGGTAAAGCAGCATTTCAACTGACAAATTTCTCACTAATGTTGTCTCTGAAATTATACTGTTGTAGAACAAGATAAGGGCCTTGAGAATTTATCACAGATTATTTCAAGACAAAAAGATATTGCCCACACTATCTCCAGTGAAGTTGATCTTCACAATGGTAAATTAGATTTGCACAAATTTCTGAGCTTTCTCATCAAATTTATTTTTTTCAGAGATATTAGATGACCTAGGGTCAAATATAGAAAGGACTGACCAAGCAGTGAGGACTCAAACCCAATATATGGGTTTTGTTGACAGAAAAGATAATACTTTCATGTATTGGATAATTATTGTAATATTGTTTATATGTATAGTGGTTGAAGCTTGCTTATAAAATTTAATTCAATGTAAATATTCACTTTATTCTATGTACCATATCATGTAATATATAAAATTGATTCATTGATATTATTAAGAAATTCTTCATAACATTGAAAAATAAAACGTATTTTCAAAAGGCTTTCTTGATTCATATAAAATATCATCAGATGGATAAAATGAAACAACTGTGGGTTCTTGGTACATAAATAGGTGTGAATTTATTATCAACACATAAACTTTGATAATATCAAGTAAAGGGTGTGTTTATTCACTTCTCATAATTGCATACACTAGAGATACATTACTGATTTACAATTTTCACAAAACATTATATACGATTGGAATCACATTTATTAATACTTATGTATCAATGACCCTTTTATTTCAATTCATCCAAATAAGGAACATGGCTGAGGTTGCCAATTGAGGCAAGAGTAATTTTTTGTCCAACTTTCCTGAGTGCCTGTAACAAAATGATTTCTTTATGACAAGTACAGAAAAGGAAAGCAGGGTATATACAAGAAGAAGTGTAGGTAACATGATTGAAATATATTGTTTCTTGAAAAATAAAAATGAGATAATCTGACGCGGTAGTTGATATTCAACTTATACTTAAAACATCACTTACATTTTGAACATCACTGGTAGAAACTGAATCGACAGCAGCGGCTATTTGGCTGGCTGTCTGTGGAGCTCCAGTCAAAGCTGCTTGTGATCCAATATTCAAAATAGCGCTGGATCCACATTCGGCATCAATCAAAACGGACGTTTTCAGCTGAGTTTTACCTAATCGACAAATACATTTTAGTTAACGCTGGCTCTAAATAATTAACTTCTTTCCTATCACCTCTGTTGACATCCTCATCAGTTACTTTTCCGCTCTTGAGCAGCTTAACGGCAGCTTCCACAAGCCGGCCAGCTGAAGCAGCAGGAGTCGCGATCATAACGCCAAACAACCCAGTATCAGCATAGCTTACGTTGACAGCTGTCGAAGCGTAATCTGCGCATGCGCCACCTACTGTCTTGCTGAAGAGACCGTTGTCGGTGGTAGCCCACTTGACTTGTGGACCAACACCAATGGCCCTCTGCAGGACAGCATAGGCTAGAGCTTCTTTGGGGTTTTTCAACGAAGCACCCTCTCCTGCAACGGTTACGTAGGCCCAGTCGCCACCCTTGTTTGACCTATAAAATCGGACTAATTTTGCATCCAAATGATAGCTTTGCCTATTATAATTATGAATTGTTGATGAAATTCAAGATGAGGTTATCAATTGTGATTAATACATTACTATGGAAACACACCTGAGTTCACCACCTTTGTATGGGGAAGCTGCAGTTGTTCCTTCTCCAGATTCTATTTGGAGTGCTTGAGCATATTGTGTCAGCTCAGTTTGATTAACACCCAATCCTACAACTGCTGCTCGTCCTGACAAGAAGTTGCTTGCAACATAATGTTGAAGAGTTTCGCTAGATATTTTCCCAATCTTTGATTTTGGAGTGAATAGTGAGTTGCCCAAACCAGTGCGGAAGGCAGCATTGTGCAGTAAATCAATAGCTCTCAACTACAATGAAATAATGTTCATTAGTGATTGAATTTTCTTGTATGCCACAACTGAGTGAACACTTGTGAATCACCTGCAATGGTCTTGTTGCAATATCCAGAAGAAGTCTGTTAGAGATATCAGAGAGTTCCCATGGTTTGAAAACTTGTTGGGTAGCAACTTCAGTTAAAAATGGTAGTGCCTTTTCAAGGGCCTGTTTTGTTCCTTCTAGAGTATAAGCAATTGTTTCTCTGTCAGAGGAAGCTGTTAAGCTAGCACCAACTTGTTGAATGTTACGTATTATAGCAAACTGGGATGCATTTTTGGTTGATAAACCTGCTGCAGTACGGAGTACATGAGTGACTCCCAAATTATCAGAAGTTTCATTACGACTCCCTGCCCTGAAAACACAATTTTGATCATCTTCATTATTATATTCAACTAGAGATCATCTCACAAATTCAACAAACCTGAATATGATTGAAATTCTTGAGATACTGGATTCATTCTCAGCAGAAGAAACAACCAGTTTGTTAGGGAGGACAGTTGTCTTCAATTCATAGTTTGGGTTTCCACAAACAGGTGCTAATTGGGTTAGTCCTCTGGTCTAAAAAATCATTTATACTTAGTATTATACAAGTATACTGATATTCCATCAGTCTCACCGATACAGACACCACTCTCAGCAATGGAGCTTTAGTGAGATTTGATGCCATTTTTGCTGAAAATATAAGAAAAGGAATGTGAAAATAGTGAGTACTTAAAATATTGAGAATGTTACATAATGTGATAATTCGTTTTGAATAAACCTCACATATAACCTACACTTGAATATCATTAATTAAATGTTATAGTTATTTTAGATACTCCTAATTTGAGAGTGATTTCAGGAAATGAGTGAAATATGATGATTTACCTTTTTCAAAATTTCTTCCAAACCCAATGAAAAATATATAGACAACTTTCAAAAATGCAATTGACAGTTGTAGCTTGTCACAGTTGGCAGTTAAGTGTCAAGTGGATATTCGGAGCATGGAACGAATTCCTCTTTTGGTGGAGTGAAATTGAAATACTCAAAATATATACAGGGTTATGATAAAGTATTGCACAAAATTCATAAAACGTACAACGATCACTTCTGAAAAAAATGCAAAAACACGTCAAACTGTTCTTTTTATTCCGCATCTTTTGACATAAGTTACAAAAATAACACGTCAAAGTTATGACGTCATCAACAATTTTTTTTAATGGGAAGCTGAGATTTTTATCACTTTATGTGATAGAGCTTGTGTTTTTACACAGGGGAAAAATAGTTGCAGTAGGGCTCACATAAGAAAAAAAACGAGAAAAGGAATGAAAAACTAAATAACACTTATCTAGTAAGAACATTTGTTCTTATAAATTTTTTCAATTGTTTTACTAAAACAACGTTGTCAGTGTCAGTCGTACAATTCGTGTCACCACAGTTTTATTATTATGGCTCGTTTAACCGAAAGAGAAAGGATAGAAATTCTAATGATGGTAGGTTACGGCGATCGCCTTCGAAGTCATGAAGAAGCATGTGCTTTATTTAACGCAACACATTTTGACAGACCTCCAATTGCTAGAAGCACAGTGAGCAGAATTGTTGCAAAATTTGATGCAACGGGAAGCGTGAGGGATGCTCCATAATCTGGACGACGAGGAATAAGCGACGATGTGAAGTTAGATATTTTGCTGTCAGTAGGAGAACACCCTCACGCAACTACAACAGAACTTGCCTTACAAGAAAATGTTAGTCAGACGTTTGTAGTCAAGATGTTGAAAAAAGAAAAACTACACCCATACAAAGTTCATCTTGTTCACGAACTCTCAGAAGATGATCCGGACAGACATTTGGAATTTTGTGAAATCTTCATGCGGCATTGTGACGAAATTCCAAATTCTCTTGATAGTGTAATATTTTCCGATGAGGCAACGTTTTGTCTAAGTGGTTCTGTAAATCGACACAATTCTCGCTACTGGGCTCGGGAAAATCCACACTCGATGCAGACAAAACACACCCAGCGTCCCCAAAAAATTAATGTTTGGGTAGAAATCGTCCGGGGAAGATTTATTGGTCCTTATTACTCTCGCGGGAATCAACAGCTGAACGATATTTGGAACATCTTCGTATGGCAGTGCTTCCGGACCTACTTGCGGCATTTCCGGATCCAAATAATGGGGACAACTTGGATCCCTGTAGTTCGAAGGTTTCTGGATAACCAGTTAGAAGGACAGTGGATTGGAAGACGTGGACCAATAGAGTG
Organism: Plagiodera versicolora; assembly: GCA_037013635.1. Classification (NCBI taxonomy): domain Eukaryota; kingdom Metazoa; phylum Arthropoda; class Insecta; order Coleoptera; family Chrysomelidae; genus Plagiodera; species Plagiodera versicolora. Next base: position 7,664,763 of record CM072990.1, read on the forward strand.
GCCACCTAGGTCACCTGATTTAACCCCCCTTGATTTTTTTCTGTGGGGACATTTGAAAAGTCGGGTCTACATTAACCGGCTAGACAACTCAGAAAACTTAATGGAATGAATTAGACACGAAATGGCTCCTATAACTCTGCAGATGATCGAAAACTCTATGAATGTGGGTTACCATCGTCTTGGCCTATGTCAGTTAGTAAACGGGACACAGTTTGAACAATTCCTCTAAGAAATAATTTTGGTTTGATGGACTGTTTAGTTAATTGACAAGTTATTATGAAACTTACGTTTATGTAGTTTTTTATTCCTTTTCTCGTTTTTTTTTTTCCAATGTGAGCCCTACTGCAACTATTTTTCCCGTGTGTAAAAACACAAGCTCTATCACATAATGTGATGAAAATCTTAGCTTCCCTTTAAAAAAAATTGTTGATGACGTCCTAACTTTGACGTGTTATTTTTGTAACTTATGTCAAAAGATGCGGAATAAAAAGAACAGTTTGACATGTTTTTGCATTTTTTTTCAAAAGTGATCATTGTACGTTTTATGAATTTTGTGCATTACTTCATCATAACCCTGTATAAGGATTTTAATAAAACAATTTATAATTCTTATGTATATTGAAAACCTTGAACAATGTTTTATCTGAATCCCATTTATCATTTCGACTTTCTTGTGTCATAAATATTTAAACAATCGGAAAATATCCTTGAAAGTTTTGTGCACCAAAGCATTGAAAAAAGACATGAATCACAAATGAATATTCAAAATATCTAACATTGGAAATATAGGATATGAATAGTTTTATTCGATCTCTATAATTTCGTTAGAGAATTGAATCAATCCCCAATTTCCAGTTTCCATCCATTTTGGATCCATAGCTTCAATTTTTTCGGCAACACCTTCCTCGAGCCCACATACAATATCAGCTTTGATTGTACGCAAAATGCCTATCTTTGTTGGTTTAAAATCCTGCAATCCTTCTTCAACAGTTGTTGCAGGGTCCCAATTCTTTTCTCCAAACAACTTTCTGTAGTTCAAATCACCTTTGAATATGACCAACTTTGCTTCTGCCAACTGCTTGTACAAATTCCGGTTGACACTAGCCATATAAGTATACTCAAATGGCAGAGTCCAAAAGTTGGATTCAATGATAACCCATGTGCCATTCTCAATGTAATTTTGCCATCTCTTCCCAATTGTTTTCAATACATCATTTTGGTGCTCCTTCAATTGCTGCAGCATCCAGTGAAAATCATGTGTCATGACGTCAGAAATGAACCAAGGTATTGTCTTGACATAAAGTCTAATTTTCTTGGCAAGTCCATTTGATATGATGTAGTCAGCTAAACATAAATCTGTGAATACTTCATAGCCTGCATTGTCGAATATAATATCTGAAAAATCATACCGTTTAGTCTCATCTTTTGAATAACTTAAAAAAAATATGAACAAGAAGCATATCAAAATTCTTACCAACAAGATCTGATGAGCTACTTCCTGAAATAGCTTCCCATATATTTTCTGACTGGTCACTCAATATAAATTTGTCCATTGATGAAATATTGAAGAGACTAGATTCTTCAGTCACTTTTCCTAAGGACAGAGACAAGTCACACTTATTCCCCCATAAATTAAGCTAAAAAGCCAAATACGTATATTGTATTAATTTGAATAAGTCAATGATTGTGATAGTAATTATTTGTCAACAGATATTTGAGAGAGAGAATTTTCAAACCTTTAGGAATTTCACAAAGTGGTCCTTATTAGCTGTATTGGAGGTGTTGAGACAATCCAACAGATATTTTCCCATTTGTTCAATGAGTGACAATGCAATGAAATACGATTCTTGTTTCTTATCTTGGAAATAATCAAAATTGTTCAGTGAAGACCTATGAAATCATTTATTTTTTCTATCAATAATTTATCAGACTTTTCTATTAGTTTTTAGGAAGGTTTCTACATAGTTTATTGGTATTCTTACGTCATTTCAAATATCTGCTTTATTCTCCTGTACATATAGCACTCAGTAAGTAGCCAAATTGTATGGAAATGTGTAGCATGACCTTCTTCATTTGCCTGTTTGATAATGAAGTCATTATAAATTTTGGCATCATCTGCTTGACTTGATAACAATTGAAGAGGTTTATTAGTTTGAATTTCATATTTGAATTCTGATAGCTGGCCTATTACTGCTTTCAACTCATCTTTAGCTATCTGAAAGTATAATTCGATGACAATAATTACATTCAGAGTAAAGACATCAGAAAATACATTTGGAGTAACTTTAATTTCATAACTTTCACAATTCAACACCAGTTCACTTACTTCTTCGAATTTAAATTTATTTCTTGCTAAACTATCCAGAAGACTCGTTATAATGACTGGCATACGATTTTTCACTGTATAAAATGCAAAACTCCTGTGGATGTTAAGTGAAAATTAGTGTTCGTGAACCCATTTGGAATTTCAATAGTATACCTTTTATAAAATGCTGATAAATAAACGTTACGAGGAGTTTTGATATCCATGCTTCTATTCGATTCACAATCACACATATTCAGAGAAATTTTCAAAAATTTGGCAAATATTTACGATAACCCATGTGACCTTGAACTCCTTGTTGCCTTGATCAGTCACAGTGATTATTCATTTCGACAAGTATTCTGGTGTTGGTGTTGAGCATACGAAAAAATTGAAGGGAATGAAATTAACCTATAATTGAGGCGTTTGTTTATACTTTTTGATTTTTGACGTAAACATGATAAGATATGAAATGGTATATATATAGGTTCTTTACATTCAAGCAATAGTATGATGGAAAAAAAGAAAAATGTTGCTGTTGTTGTGTTGGGTGATATTGGAAGGAGCCCTAGGATGCAATACCACTCTTTGTCTTTATCTGAAATGGGCCACAAAGTAGATATTTTCGGATATGGCGAAACAAACCCCATTATTGAAGTTAAGGAATCTGCTAATATACAGTATCATTATATTCTTCAATGTCCCAGTATTCCATTGAAGATATTGAACTATGTATTTAAAACAATATGGCAAGCTTTGAATTTATTATTCTTGCTTGTTGTTAATAGAAGCCCTGACATCCTCATTTTACAAAACCCACCTGCAATTCCAGCAATCATTATCTGCTGGTTATTCTGTAGGAGTATAGGATGCAAGTTCATCATAGATTGGCACAATTATGCCCACACCATAATGGCTCTGAATAATTCAAAAGATAACTTGTTAGTAAAAATCACAAGAAATGTTGAAACATTCATTGGGACGAGAGCAAATCATAACTTTTGTGTTACAAATGCTATGAAAGCAGATTTATACAAGCGATGGGGTATTAGGTTTGTGTATTTGATTTGCTGAATAGATATATAGTATTTGTGATATATATTTCAGTGCTACAACTTTATATGATAGGCCATCTAAAATATTCAGATCAATTTCTAATGAAGAAAAACACGATTTTCTCATTAAGCTTGGGAAAAAGTACAATCAGCTATTTTGCACAGAAAACTGTACTCTGTTTACAGAGAAAATTGATGGAAAGGTAGTGATGAAATCCTCTAGACCTGGTTTGTTGGTATCTAGTACAAGTTGGACAGAAGATGAAGATTTCAGTGTCCTGTTATCATCATTGCAAGGTATATTATTACCAAAATACTTCACACATCACAATCACACAATTCATCATCAACAGATTATGAAGATCATATACTGAATGGTAATGACAGTAAACTACCTATGTTGGTTTGCTTAATAACTGGTAAAGGTTATCTGAAAGATTACTTCTGCCAGAAAATAGCTAATTACAAATGGAAGAATATACTTGTCATCACTCCATGGCTGGAATCAAACGACTATCCATTGATATTAGCTTGTGCAGATTTGGGTGTATCTTTACATACAAGTTCAAGTGGATTAGACCTGCCAATGAAAGTTGTTGATATGTTTGGATGTGGATTACCAGTTTGTGCATATAATTTCAATTGGTAATAATATTTTGATAAATTTTTGCATTGCCGATTTCATTATATAAGTATTTTCAGCTTACAAGAGTTGGTTCAACATGGAATAAATGGATATACATTTCAATCCTCTGATGAACTATCCAAACAAATTCTTGACTGGTTCAACAACTTTCCAAACAATCATAAACAGCAAGTAATACATGAGAAATTCAAGGCAGAACTGAAATCATTCCAGAGTTTGAGATGGAAAGAAAACTGGAATAAAGTGGCAAAAACAGTATTTTTATGAATTATGTTTGTGAACCCCAAAAATGAAGATATAATTTGTTTCAACAATTATATTATACAAATATAATTACATTACATACAACTGATGTCAACAGTTTTAATTAACTTATAAAAATAAAAACTATATTATGTATTTGATCATTCTAAACTAACAGTTTCTCAATTTCCAACTGGATTGTTTGAATTTGAGGCTTCAGTTGAGATCCCTCATTGATAGTTACACTACAAGCTATGACAGATCGAGATACACCACATGCTCGTCCTAGGGCTTGCTTAGATCTGATGAATACATATGGAACATTCTTATCTTCACACAATAGTGGTAAGTGTAGAAGGATTTCCAGTGGTTCAGCATCAGCTGCCATGACAATAAATTCTGATATACCCCTGTTGAGCGTTTTGGTCACCTCATTAGCTCCTTTCCTGAGTTGTTTGTAGTTCATGGCTTGTTGCACCAAATTCAATATCTTTGTCGTCAAAGTAGCATCAGCTAATGGGTAAGCCTTAGGATTAACTTCTTCTGCCTACAAACAACATATGTAATGAAAGTTGAAAGAATAAAATGTAAATTAAATACATACCATTTTTATGAATAAGCACCAATCACACACAAATAATACTTATAAATGAACTATCCACTTCTGAGAGTAAAAGAACACAAACAATTTTACCCGGTTTGTACTCACGCTTTTATCAGTTTTAGGTTATATATTATGTCTGGGCACGGTCATACACATGAGGTCTGGAATCTACGGCAATTTTGAGTGGTGGGGGGTGGCACCAGTTTTGAAGAAAAAGTTGCCATAATTATCCGCTAGGAGGACATAGGGGTATAATCACGTGATTAATCTTTGACAACAAAACAAACGGTTAGGACTTGAATGGTGAATAAAATCAATGACAGAAATATTATATTTTGCCAAATTCTCTCGAATAAATAAAAACCATTCCTACTTTCAAAAAGCTGATCGGATCTGATTTGTGATTGGCTGACAAAGTGACAATAGAGGACAGCGCTGCAGGTGGCGAAACATGAGAACCACGAAAATTTCCTCAATGTTTGGGTCACCCCTCACCACCCGAGTTGCAAGACCTATGTACACGATCGTGTGTCTGGGCCACGTCTGGGCTCTGGCCCTCTGGCCTCTACACCTATTCTTCTTTCCAATGGCCTCTACTCTATGAGACCGTTGGCCAGTGTGGTTACACTGTTATTTTGAAGGTTATGAAATTCTTGCGCTTGTCACTTTGTAGCCTTGCTAAGTCGTGATACCGTGGTCGTGATTTCACAGAGTATATGTGATATACTCTGTGGTGATATGATCCATGACGTGTCCTTGACTCGGAAGAAAAATATTAATTGTCAATTCGAATCAAAACAAAAATTTGCTTGATCAGGATTAAAGATAAAAATTTAAACATATTTGTTGATTGAAAGTATTGAAACTCAAATAATCCAACGTGATGTCATCGGCTACAGTGAGTGAATTACTATGGTGTATTTGTTCTATACAAAAAATTAAAACGTTTTCCAGATGCCTCTGTTGGATGATGATACTATAGCTTTTGGCGAAGAAGACCAAATTAATAGTATAAGCAAATCATTACAGTAAGATATACATAAGAAAAAGGTAGTCAAGGTTGTGTTTATCAATTTTTTTTTAGGCACCCCTATGTAACATTTTTTCACTTGCTATTCAGAGGAGCCTCTATTGTTGTTTATATGCTATGTGGCTGGTTTAGTAATAGCTTCATAACAAGTTTCGTTTTAGTAATATTGTTATTATCCATGGATTTTTGGACAGTGAAAAATATCAGTGGAAGATTGATGGTTGGTTTAAGGTGGTGGAATTATGTAGATGATGAGGGGTCATCTCATTGGGTTTTTGAATCAAAAAAAGTAAAAATAATTTGAGATAACTTCGTTATTATATTCAATTATAAATCAATTACTTTCAGGACCAATCTACAATCAATGATAGAGAAGCTAGAATATTTTGGATATCACTTGTTTTGACACCATTATTATGGTCACTGTTTTTTATTATTGCTTTGTTCAGCTTTAAATTGAAATGGTTGGTAAGTATAAATGTAGATGTAAAACTTCTGATGTCCATAATCAATTACTATTTTCAGCTTTTGGTGACAATTGCACTAGTTCTGAATAGTTCAAACTTGTATGGATACATCAAGTGTAAAGTGGGAAATAAGGCCAGTTTTGGAACATTAACATCAGATTTTTTGCGTAAACAAGTTATAGAGAATGCTATTTCTATTGTATCTAGACAAGCAACTACTCAACCATCAACAAATTCCACTAATCAACCAACAAACATCATATGAACACTTTCAGTATTCTAGTCTATATCCTATTATTTGTAAATATTGTTTTATTTGATATTGAAGCAGATATGTTTAATATCCTTATATTATTTTTGAGTAGAAATATAATGATGACATAAGTGTATTATACAATAATATGAAAATGTGGATAATGTTTATGATATTTCAGGGTACAGGTATTGAATACATGAGCACAGATTAAACCAAGTTATTCATCTGTGACATGAGCACAAAAAATAAAAGACAAATAAACGAATCACAGAAGCATTCATCAGCTTGTACTTGAGATATTGAAAACAAATTGACTTAACCACCATACAAATAGTCCTATGAAAGCAAAAACAACTGAATGCAAAGTATACTGTGATTCGGCCGTTGTGGAAGTAAAGCTCAGATACGTTGATTTTCTTATTCAGTTCCGCATTTTTCGATGTTCATATTTTCGAAGACCTCATCAGTGTTTGAGTTATGACCTCATTATATATATTTTTCAAATGGCAATACCCTATTTTGATAATACTTTTAAACAGAACGCATTTTCAAGAAATGAAAGATATTTCATTGATAATAATAAAAATGACAACAAGACTAAAATTAACCTACCGTACAAACTATTGAAATAAGTGCTCAAAGTGCAAAACATTATCAAGAGTATCAGCGTTAATTGAATCAATTTTGGTCCTAATCCTTTCTTCTAAATCAGGGGTTCACAAACTTTTTTGTACCACGCCTCCCCTGGTTATTTGGACTTTGGAGGCTTGACTACGCCCCCCCCCCGGTTATTTGGACACCCCTCCACGAACAACCCCCCCCCCCTACTCGATACGGTGAGCAGGTAGATTTTTTTTTGTTCACTGTTGAATATCTTATTATAACCCACACAAAAAAATAATTTTTTGGTTTTGCTTGTTTCTTATGTTTGAATTGTTTGTTATATGTTGTAATGTTATTGGCCCTTTCATATTATTTTGCTCATACTTGTTTTGCATGTTTCCTATTTTTTTTTCTTTTTTTTTTGTCCACTTTTTTTTTCATGAAACTTCCCACGAAAGGATTGCATCGAAATTTGCCCACCCTGTACATTCAGAATATTGCCAACATTAATCAAAGCCCACCTGCTTCAACTTTTTGTACAAAAGAATAAAAACTATTTTTAGGTATACCCGCCATTATATTTTTGTACTCAATAAAATGTATATACCTACTTGAATCGTTCTAAAACTATTTTTATTTTTATACCTGTTTGATTTTTCATCGTCAGTTCCTACTACTTTTTTAAATATTCAAATCATGAAGCCAAACATAAAGGTGCTTCAAAAGTCATCAGAAAGGAGGCAAGTTAAACTCATATTTTTTAAATTTGAGAGCCTATAATGATCAAATATCATACAAAAATATACATCATATACATATATTGACATATATACATGGTTAAAATCATTGCTTTTTGCCTCTCATCTCTACCCTTCTCAGTTGCTCTCAACATATAGTCTATAGCTCTTTCTCTCTTTAATGTTGGAATCGATGCTTTGTACAGCACATCGACGCAAGGGATCATCTAGTAGAGTATATTATCATTGGTAGCGCACTACACTACCCCACAGAATTGTATAATTCTGTGCACTACCACAGGCACTACGGGCACTACCCTTATCAATGTCATTGGTGACAATAAAGTGACATTTGACTTTAATTGTGTTTATTATGATGATTATGGGATCACTTGATTATTATGATGTGTCAAAAAATATTATAAATTGGAAATATTGAAATTAGGGATGTAATAATACTCAAAGTAAATGAAAGTAAACTAACCTATCACGACAAAATAATATACGTTGTTGATTTCAGTGATTCAGTAAATCTTATATCATAAGGAATATGAGTTGGTTTGATGCTGCAGGTTTCGCTAATATAGCGAAATCAGCATTGAAAGAAGCTCAAAAAACAATAGACAAGGCATTAGATATCAAAGAAGAAGGATCGGATGTTTTAACAAATACTGATGTGGTTCCAAGCACCACAGATTTCTTTGGGACATGGACAGCCTCTCCAAAGGATATCAAAGAGACAATTTACAGTCCATCAAAAGAAGAAAAGGCAGTAACCAGTATATGGGGCTCATTCACAGGATCTTTTTTTGAAACCTCAGATTTGAGGAGTATTGACAAAGATAGATCAAATTTCATTAGTCTAGAAGACCCAGTTGAAAGTAGTGATGAAAATTTTAGTCAAAGCAAGTTGGTTGTACAACAGAGTGAGGATGCTGATGATACATGTGGTAGTAAAACTGAAGGTATTGGGAAATCACAGGAGTCTTCATTTCTTGAGGAGATATACCTAGGTATATTCCTTCTGCTTTATTTACATGATGTTATGTTATGACATTATATTGGACATGAATTTTCAGATGATACGAAAGTTTCTGTTATGGATCAAACTGATATTTGCATTACTGCATCTTCAATTCGAAAACAAAAATCCATGAATACATATGTTGAAAAATCACAAAAAATCAACACAGATAGTGGAAAAACTAGCTCTGAAAGTGCTGATATTCTTACTCTTAGTACAGAATGTACAACAAGCCCAGAATCAGAAGTTTTGTCAGTTGATCATTCAGTGTCAACATCTAGTTCAGCACATGGTATGATTTATAACTTGCTGTAATTTTTTATTACATTACTTAGTATATTTAATATATTCCATACCTATTTCAAGTTTAAGATGTTGAATGTTGAGAAGTTAAATACAACAAACAAATGGCCCTATGACGTTGGTCTGGCAAACAATAAGCCCTAACAATTTCATCAATTGATTTTAATCAGTCATGCCACATATTATTCTATGATTGGGACAGCTTGTCAGAATATTAACTATTGTAGAGTTATGATGGTTCATTAATTGATATTGAATGAAAAATTCATAGTCTGATTGAATCTGAACAATAATGATATATAAATGCTAAGGATTATTCATTGAAAACTTCTATTGTTTCGAGTTTGATAAATAATTTTGTTTTTCATTGAATATATTATAATTGTCGCATTGAATATTTTCATGAAAATTTCACAAAAATAGGTGGAAAACATGACTTGTTTCTCTATAATGCATACTGTTTTTCAACTGATGAATAATGTGTAGCAATGATCCAAAGAAACATGTTGAATGAAGAATTCAAGTAATGGAAATGAGAAGGTTCATGTTGTGAATAATATCAAAGTCTGCTTGAAAGCGTTATACACAATACATGGATATCAATGTTCGACAACACTGTTGATGCTTATCTTTTTTTCATATATCAATGGATCACTGTGTTTAATCACTGATATGATTTTTCTATAGTCAGATTTGATTCTCTATATGTGTGTATAATTTCAAAATATCTAGTTACTAATGATTTTCTCATATGGTGATATATGAATTTCAACTATTCCAAAATTTTAATGTAATTTATACATTTTGTTACCAGGTCGACAAGCAACATCCGATTCAGTAGAGATACTAGACTGTAGTTTAACTAGCCCTAGTTCTATTGAAGTTATCAGTACTACCAGCACAAGAAGTAGGAGAAATTCTCAATACACAGATGAATTCATTTCTCCACTTCAATCACCATACTCAGATGAAAGTCACTGGTAAATTTAATTACAATATATTCATTGTTGTGAGTGGTAGGCTCTGATTTTTTCTTGAAAAATAACATTTCATTTTGTTGTCCTTTCTGTGTCACACAAAATGATTCGGAAAAACTACTGGTGTATGTAAATGATACCCTGAAAATGGAATTATATACAAGGGTTCCATTTGAAAATCAAAAGTTGGGGTCACTTCCAGTTAGACCGGAAGTGATAGAATACAATTTTTCTCTTCAAAAAATGATCAATATCATATAGTTGCTACCCACCAAATTTCAAATTTCGATCTCGAGAAGTTACAGCTCTGGCCGATTTTTGTGCACACCTCTGTATGTTGAGAACTCGATTTTTATGAGAAATCAGATACTGAAAATTGAACTCCGATATCTTGATAAGTCTGAAAGATACAGGGTTATTTCGAATTCTGTTAATCTTTAACCCATTCCGCCACTTATTTATTTCGTATGATTAACTTTCTCTTTGAAAATATGTTGTTTGGTTTTTATTTTCGATCCTAATTTATACCACCCTGTACATTCAGTTACATATTTTAGCTTGAATGAGAAAATATCTCCCGATAGTGTGGAAGTGATACCTGAAGATCAAGATGAAAACAGTATTGAAGATACAATATCATACACGTCTGTGTCTGAAAGTACTTTATCAACTATCCTCGATTCAAGTTCCCACCTGAAACAACAGAAACTGCTTCAAGAACCCTTCAAAAGGCTAGATCCATTTATCGAAATTAGCAGCGGTGACATTACTTCGAGTCCATTCAAAGATGCAATCACTAGAGCTCCTAGTCGTTCGACTATGCACTTACCACTGACACAAGTCTCTAAAATTTTGATAGACACCCAACCGCAAAGTACGATTCAAGACATGCTACAAAAAACCAACATTATTGATATCCCCTCTGAAGGTGATAATATCAGTAATTCGGAAATGGACATCTCGATAGATGACGGTTCACAGTCCGACAAGACTATGATCAGCAGTGACAACGTCATGGAAAGCAGTAGTGACACTAGCACAACAGAAACCAGCAGTCATTCCATGTATCTCAAAAGCATGTTGGCCGATGCTATGATAGAAAAACCAGCGGAAATCCAAAAGTCCTTCAAAATAACGAATTCATCCAGTGATACCTCAGAATCCCTCAAAAGCAGTTCCATAGAGTGCATTTCCCTGTCTCAGATCGGTTTATTGCCCAGAGAAAACTCACCTATCAGCTCTGAGAGCCGGTCCGATCTGGTAAAAATCGGTTCGGATCACACCTCCGGCCATACTTCCGGAGATGAATTGGAGACAACCACTTCATCTGACATAGAAATTATCTCTAGCCCGAACGGAGACTCTAGTAGCACCCAAAGCCGACAAAGCCCTGCCACACGCAACAGCAAAGCCAAGTCTGACGAATCCGCGATAGATTCTTTGCTTTGCAAAATGACCCTGAAGAGGGCCAAAGGGCACACCAGGGAGTTGTCAGAGGCTTCTAGCATCAGCGACGATATTCCTTCGGAGATGGATAGACTGCTGAGGAAGGTGTCCGAGATGACCGAGATTCTGGAATCCAGAGAATCCAAACTTATTGATGTGAATCGAAGGAATTTGGAGCTGCAAGAACTGAATAACGAATTGAAGGCTCAGTTGGATTCAATATTGACGAAACAGCTAGAGAGCGTAGATGTATCGCAAGTGACTGAGGAATATACCCAGCGGTTATCAGCGTTGGAGAAAAAATTCCAACAGACTCTCAGAGAAAAAGATAACTTGAGGAAGGAGTTGGAACGTATACAGCAGGAGTCTGCCAGCAGAGTGAGTAATACAGAAATGAATGCTTTGTTGAATGAAAAAGAAGAAGTCATCAAGGAATTGAGGGAAGAAGGTGAGAAGTTATCAAAGCAGCAACTGAAACATTCCAATATCATCAAGAAATTGAGAGCAAAGGAAAAAGAAAATGAAAATACTACGAAAAATTTAAGGTAAGTTCTGAGTCTAGGCCAGTACTTTCAGATCAATTTTCTTCTGGTTTTTAGAGAAAGCATAGAAGGATTGACAACAGAGGCAGAACGATTGAAAAAATCAATGGCGGCTAAAGAAGAAGTTGAACGTACTCAAATAGAAGCTGTGCATCAATTGACAATTAAGAACAAAAAAATGGAAAACGAATTAGCCAAAGTAAAAGGACAATTTGACGATTTAACGCAAAAATATGAAACAACTAAAACGTCCTTGGAAGCCGCGAAGAAGGAACTAAATGAAAAACACAAATTCAATTCAGAATTGTCCATGCGAGAACAAATGTTAGAAGCCTTAGAAAAAGAGAAAAAGTTAATGGACATACGAAACGAGCAAGTAACGTTATCATCTTATGTAGTGCTCTCGAAAGGATATTTTAAATATATTTGTTTCAGATGCAACATCAGTTGGAAGATATGAGAGAGAAATTGAGGCAAACCGAAGAAGAGAGCGGGAGACGAGAGGATAAGTATAGAGAAGAAAGGAATAAACTCATGAGGAAATTAGAAGAAGCCGAAGCTAGAAACGAAGAATTATCGCAAATGGAATTAGAAGTTAGCAAACCTCTAGTCCGGCAATTGGAATCTCTACAAGCTACACACACAATGAAGACAGCTGCTTTTGAGAAGATGCAAGAGGATCTTCTAATTAAAATCAGTAAAAAACATCGATCTTATTAATACAGTTGTTGAAATTTCTGACCTTTCAGGAGAACTTCAGTCCAAAGAACAGTCATACACAAGCTCCGAGAGAATAGCTAAAGAAGAATGTTTTCGGCTCAGATCTAAATTATCCGAAATTGAAAGTCAACAGAGTAGTTCAAGTCACAAGATAGAGCGTTTACAAATGGAACTGGAACAGCAGAAAACGGAAAGGTTGCTGTTAGAACAAGAGCTAAATAATAAGATAGAACATTCGAATGATGTTATCAAGAAAAATGAAGAAACAATCGTGAACAAAGACAAACAAATTTCCAATCTACAACATCAATTGTCTATGCAAAAATTGGCCAGCGACAGTGAGAGAAAACAAGCAACTGAAAACTCACAAGTAAGTCATCATTTTATGAACACATTCCAGAAGGATTAATTTTTTATAGAGGTTTATGAAATTTTTATGGATTTCAAGATAACTCCTTCTTTACAGGAACCTAATCAAACAAATGAACCTGATCCCGTAACAGTGGGCAGGACTTCCCCCAGGGCTGGCAGCAATTCACCAACTTTGAGCTTTGGCAAAGTATCAATTTCCGACTCCTTCTGGTCACAGGTATATTTACATTGCATTATTAGTGACATTTTTGAAATTTGAAAAGTGTTGACAGTTGTCATACCTCTCAAATCTTTCTAGGACGAACCATTTGAAATGGGCGCCACCCCCCGATACACAAACGTATTCGAAATGCAGATGTTGCAAACGAATCTGAAGCAACGAGAAGGAGAACTGCAGCAATTGCAGTGGGAGCTCAATCGACGCGAACAAGAGAGGTCATTGCTGAACGCTGAAATTTCGACGCTGATTATTAAAGTGGAGGAGCTGGCAGGCAAAACTAACGAGTTCGATAGCTTGAAAAGCAAGTTCGAGGAGCTTGAGAAGAAGTACGACACCTTGTGTCAGTTGTACGGTGAGAAGGTAGAGGAGAACGAGGAACTGAAACTGGATTTGGTCGACGTGAAGGACATGTATCGGGGTCAAATAGATGAGCTCTTGAGACAACAGAGGCAGAACTCGAAGTGAAGAACTAGTATTTCATAATATTTATGTCTGTACATATTATAATGGCAAAGTTACATTAGTTTGATTGAATAGCAATTTTATGGATATAGTTTTGTTAATGAAGGTTTGGTGAATGAAATTGGCGAGGATATATCAATTATTACTTTGAAGATGATTAGTGATGGGTTTCACAACATGATGATGTTGATAGGTTTAGTTTATTTTAGGTTGATAGTTACGTCACATGAGCAGTAAATGCGATGTAGCCGTATTTTCAATTGATTACTATGAAAAATAATCCCGAAATAAAAGAATGGATTATTCTGTTTCCAATTCTTTGAGGTACATTGCGAAATTGATTTTATATAACTTTTCAATGTGTCTAGTCACAAACAATGATATATGGAATTATTAAATAATTGCTGTAATTTATTTAGTGGTAAACAATGTGGTGCATTTACTAATAATGAGAAGAGTGAAATAAAAATTATGGTTTTTATTTTATATTTTCCAATTTAGTCAATGAAAGTAAACGATTTGCATAGGTTAGCTGAGGATAAGGAAATTGTTTGGAATTTGTCAAAACGTTTGACATCGTCGTGAATTTGTACCATCTGTACCAGTAGCTTGATTAGGGAATGCGTAGTGCATAGTTATTCACTGATTATGACGTAACTATCAACCTAAAATGAATACATTGAATCTGTTTTTATATTTTACAAGTTCTCGTTGAAAACAGGATTCGTGTTACAATACACTCAAGATGTGGTGAAGTCAATCAGATGGTAGAATTTCGTGCAATTAAATCTAGAAGTCAAACCTGAAGTCATTCATGTTAACCTTCAGTATCTTGTTTTATTTATACATAAAGTTTTATAATCTGTGATAAAGTGAAATTTATTTACAAAGTTTCAAAAACAGTTATGCTAATAAAAATTGATACGTAATTTTTAACTTTCATTCTATGCAACCAAATATTCAAGATCAAGTGTATTCTCAATTATATAGCTTCACCTGTAATTGTGAGGGGAGGTAAATAACTGAATGTTCAGTACAATTCTATATTTCCAAAAAAAAAACAAAATAGTAATAAACATGTATAGATCAACACCAACTGAAATAGCCGTCTACTTACCTAGGACACAGAACATTTGAAGTCAAATTGAGCCCAGGAAGTAGAATGTTTATCAATATTTTTTAAAATCGACTATTAAAATAAAATTTCTAACTTTGACTAATTGAACTTCTGTTAATAACACTACATTTAGAAAACAATGGGTATACTCAAATTTTTATTGAATAAGATCAACGTCTAAAAACATGTTCGAAGTACACTTAAAACACCGAATATCCATCATTTGATAGTTAACGTACGATCTTTATTTAAATAATCATTGGGAGGAAACAAAAGCATATGCAGTAAAATAAAATTGTCATTTGAAAATGTTTTGATCACATTTTCGTTCTTAGGTATTTCTAAATGTGAAAATTGACTGAACACTACACGTAAACATATTTGACAAGAATGACATTTGTCATCTTCAACGAAATTGGAGAAAGATTTCGATATCAATCTCTCTTCAACTGCCACAAATTATGTTGTGGTTTGTTTTCAGAAATTGTCACTTTCAACTCGAGATATTCGTGTATGTCAATATCGTCTTCACATGTAAATCAAGAAATATTGCTTTTGTGTACTCTTACGTTAATATAGAGTCGATCAGGTTAACCTATCCAAACTGCGAGAATCCATATGACTACTATGACAATAAAAGTTTGCTCTTCACAGTTATATTCTGAATGGGATGAAAAACTGTACTGTTATTTTTTTATTCCTGTACAATGCTACAACCGTTAGAATTCGGTTGTGTTGTCTTAACTTTGCCATTTGACTCTTGTTACTAGTCGAAAGCAAAATTAATTGGATTTGTTGAAAATTTCAACTATGACATATTTACTACACCTTTCAAGAATACATCAACAAATTTAATAAAATATACAATATTTCTATCTATTTCACGGATACTAATAGTTTAAGAAAGGATAGGTCGAGCCTGACCGTTCCTCTACAAATGAAAAATCGACTTTGCGTTTTCCTATCCTTGAAGCTATTACTTATATTCACCTTCATTTGGTTAATAATGTAGATTAAGAACAATTTCACAAAACAACAAAAACAGGGTTTTTTGGGTCTTGGGGAGAATTTCAGATGTTTCCTAGAAAGTCATGATAAAAAACTTTAACTAGTTTGAATGGTTTTCGAAAGAGATAGATAAGTGATGTTTCAATCTAGTGAATAAAAAATTCTATCAAACGTTACTGTTGAAGATTTTTCGCTAGTTGAACACTGTAGTTATGTTCTTAACCAAAAAAGAATATATTGAATTGAAATTTTTAAAATATATTGATAATTTTAATGAATTATTATTCCTCTTTGAAACGAGATACCCACTTGTTATCTTATGATTATATGCTATACAAATATAATATTCGTGAAAGTAATAGTATCTGAAATGACATTATAAGATTTAGTGAGAAAAATCAATTGGTATTATGGACTGAATAAATTTTAAAATGTAGCATTGTCTGAGATTTATTATCTGAAGGTTAGTAATTGATGATCAAACAATGATTATCAATTATTAAAATGCTGGCTCAGGAGTTGATATAAAATTCACGAGTCGATACTAATTCCTATTTATTTTGAAATGTCATCATGCACCATGAAAACAAAATGTAGCAACAAGATGGGTAATTAATATTGGCAATATTTCAATTCAATTTAATTTTTAACAATGAGAATGAATGAGTGAGCTCCACATTTATTTCACAACGACTAGATACATACTGGAAAACGAATGATATAATTAGCTGATAGACAAGATTGAATGAATGATGAATATAAGTAATAACAACTTAGGAGAATTTGGCGATTCATGTCTCTCCATTTGAGTTGAGTAACTCAATTTCCACATGTAACCTGTCACTTTTGACGACTTGTATTTTTTTTATTCAGTATATGCCAACTCTGACAATACTTTTGATAATAAAATAAAAAGCAGCATTTACTTGAACGCTTTGCCATCTCGCAAATAGCAAAGTTTTACCCAATATTACGAAACCATTTTTGTGTGTGTACATATCTAGACCATCTTTGACCGATTCTTACTCTGCACAAAAACAATGAAACTATGCGACTTGGTCTCGATAAGCAAGTATATTTAGTTGGCGAGATGCTGCTTGTCCACTTCCGCAACCTGGCGTAGGTTGGCTGGCGCTCTGCTGAAGGAGATCCAGGCGGCAGGCTTTTGCTGCCCTTTCGTTACCACTTCAGACCCACGGAGTCCAACCCTCGTATAATAGTGCTAGGTTGTCCAGATTACTTGCCTCATGGATTACATAATCAACCTACAACAGACGATTCGGTCAATGATCATGGAAAGAGCTGGAGCTCTTTTAAAATTTTCCTTTAATTATTACCTAACGGAGATCCGAACTTGAGAATTCATTACATTTAAATTATGGATGGCTGTATTGTCTAAAGCACGTTGGATAAATACATTGATATGAAAATTTGTATATAGGAGTTATTGACCAGATCCCGTCCAATAAAAGTAATCTGAAGAGCAAATGTTTCAACATACAAATGATAATCGTTAATATTATGTGCGAAAATAAACAAAGACGATGATCGTACCTGTTCTTGAACAGAACTTTTCCTGCCTGGATCCGGATCTCTTCCCTCCAACTTCATTTTGACTCTATGCCACACTTTAATCGCGTAAGCATTACTCTGCTGCCCCTTCGAAACAGTCTCTTGCTTCTGAGGCAACTCCTTCACCGCGTCGTTGAAGGAAGCCAGTTGCCAGATCAATTCCGCCCTCTTTTGGGCGGACTCTAAATTCAACAAACTCTCGTAGACGTCGCCAGTATGTTCGCTGATATAATCCAGGGCTTGCAATATATTTTGCATCTCCTCTTTCAGCATTTCTCGCTTCATCTTCGCAGTTAGCACCGAAAATTGGTCGGTGTATCGTCGGTATTCTTGCAAGAAATGTTGGGCCGGAACGCTGTAATCGTCGATTTTGGTCATGTTCTTAATTAGACCCCTCACGTCGCCGTAGAGTTTACAGTGGATGCCGTATATCGTTTTGAAGTTGTCCATGAGAGACATCAAATTGTCGTTGTCGGTGAAGCTACTCTCGCGGTGTTCATTCAGTTTTTTCTGGGCCTTGGTGATGGTGTCCGTCAACATTTCCGATATCTTTTGTAACCACTTCGGGTCTTTGACCAACTCGGGAGTGAACATTTTCAGTATGCTCTCTTCGGAGGGAGACAGTGATTCGGTTTTGGATTCGTTGTATTGACAGGATAGCCTCCAGGTTTCGAAACACTTGAGGAACTGTTTGTCATAGTCTTTGGTCGGTTCTGCCGAGTTATTACGAAGGTATTCGTGCTTCAGAACGGAAGTATAAGATGACAACACATTGTTGGCTATATTCAATTCCAAATTCAACTTGTTATTTCTAGTTTCTATGGCGTTCTTGAAGGCAGCAGAAATTTCTACGACGTTTGGATTAGCACCTTTAGCCCAGTTCAGTCTTTGGTGAGCTTTGTCAATCAACTTATCCTGATTAGATTTAACTTCGATCAACTGCCTGTATATATTTTGTAAAGATCCCACCTCATTTTGGATATCGAGAATCAACTTGGTCCTGACTGAAGCAAAATTGTGCAACTGTAGAATTTCATCGAAAAGCATGTTATGGACAGCCAACTGACTTTGCAATCTTAGAGTACTCGATTGCAATATGGTGAGCTTCTGCTCGATCTTTTTCGGCTCTTGTATCTTCTCCCATGCTAGCTTGAGGTTAGTTTCTAAACTGGAAGCCTGTGACAGAACGTTTTGCGAAAAAGTACCATCTTTCAATAGCATATTCCAAGCTTTACTGTACAGTTCATCTAAAGGTACTTTACTTTCAGCACCGATATCCTTTTGCTCGATTTCATGGCTGACATCCAAGCCTAAGTTCTGCAGCAAATAGCAAACCGCATATGTTATCGTTTCCGGTAGGATCCCCAATAGTTTTCTGGATATGAATTCCGCGATGTACTGCTTGATAGGTTTCGTCAATTGTTCGTCATTGAAAATGATGCCGGTGCCGACGCCTTTCAACGACAAACACATTTCCTGGGCGAGACTAAAGAAATCTACTATCGATTTTAGTCGTTTCAAGAAGAATATGTCTTCCAAGATGTTGAGGACGCGGGAATTGAATATGTGAGGTGCTATATTCCTGGCTTCCTTAACATGATCGAGTCTCTTCCACGACTTCGGAATATCGATGTTTCCGAGAGTGTTCGTGAGGTTGCTGATTTCTTGGGTCAATTTATCGAAAAGTCCATTGAAGCCCATGAGCAGCATTTTACCTTGGCTTAAAGTATCCGATTGGGCCGGTATTAGAGCCATATATTGTTGTTTTGTATTGGCTGTGCGCTCCAAAATATAATCGTAAGTGGTCTGCAAAATGAAAATAAATAAGTAATAACATATATTGAAGTACATCGGAATTTTTGATGGTCCAAGGGACCGTGCATATTTTGACGGGAGCTGTTGTAAAATGGAGAGGGTGAATCATTGAATCAATACAAGCTAAACTAACCGAATTTGAGTAGTTTTGACGTTTTAGGGAGTTTGTCGTTAAATCGAGTGACGTTACATGGAGTTTATATAGAATTAATATTATAGTTTTAGTTTGTTGATATGAACCATGTGCCAGTTATATTACTCACCCCACTGTCCATTTGCATCAACACACAGGTCAAAAGCTTCTCCAACTGTGCGATAACATCCGGAATGTTTATTCCGATATCTAAAACCACCTTATTCAAATCACTAATCAGCTCGAGCACAGATGGCTCCTCAGCTTGGATTTTTTTCATGGACTCGGGAAGAATAATGGTATGGAAATTGAAATTCAAATCGTATAACCCCTTGTAAACGTTACTAGCGATCTTAATTCCGCCCAAGATCTTGTAGAAGTTCTCGTCGAAACTTTGTTTGGTTGGTATGTTGGAGATCATCTCCACGGACCTGGTGCTGTGAAGGTACAAATCGTCCAAAAACCAATCGCCATCGCGAGAAGTTAGCTTTATGAGCCAATCTCCGCTACGCTGAGCGGCTACTTCGAGAGTCAACAGGTTTCTGTTCAGTAAAACCAGTTCGCTAGCTATAACGAACTCCAAAGCGCCTATAGCCCCTTTTTCGGAGGCTAAGAAGGAATTAATTCCAGCCTTAGCACCGGTATATATCTTCTCTAGGGAGTTATTCGGCTCTTTCGTTCTCAAATTGGCCAATTCGTCAAAGAGTTTGTTCACTTGCATCAGATTGTCTTTGTAGAGAGCTTCTAGACTGAGGGCTATGTTAACGATGTGGGGGTTGATTATTTTGTTGGATTCGATGAATTCACGTAGCCTGTCATAAATTATATCGCAACTGTTGTAGTTGTTCACTTCTATGAGAAATTTCGACCACTTCTGGTATAGGTTGTAGCGGTGCGACTCTATGTACGACTTCGGACACTGCGAGATGATAGAGAAGTAGTCTTGATAAATCTGGAGGGACTTTCTAATCGCTATATTCATGTGCTGCGACAACTGATATAGTTCTTGTTGAGATTGTTCACACTGGGCTATGACTTCATCCTTCCCAGCATTATGCAAGAAATCCTTGACCAAATCAAAGATCTGCGGGTTACTGTCATCACCGTTCATTTTTAAATCTACCAACCACTGCGAAAATTGTTGTTTTTCGAAGGACATCATAAGACTGTTGTAAACTCCAATGTGAGTTTCACAGTCAGCCAGAAAGGTGTTCAAATCTTTCCTGGCGGTGCCAAGAGATACTTGGGATTTGTGGTAAGTATCATAAAGAGACGGTAGAGCGTATAGAGGATGGTTGTGAATGCCTTGAGCTTCTGCTTCTTTAACTAGAGCCAATTGGTTATGGAGATCTTGCAAGTCATCTTCTACTTCTGACATGCGGTTGTTCAATTCCATAAAAGCATTCAGACTCTTCTTTATGTTTGGTATCTCATGAATAATGTCATCCCTAGAAATTATAAAGGCGTTGAAGTATTCACACTGGTTTGAGTGTCGTGCTTACCTGTTCTCATTCCATTCTACTCTCATTTCAGTACATCTGACACTGAACATAGATAATATAACTTCTTTTTCCAACTCCTTTTTGCTTTGTTTTGCGGTATTATCGGTAGCCAGTCCCCCAAAAGTGGTACCGGCTAAAACTTCCCCGCTTACTGTCCAATCGATTAGGGGATCGTAGACGAACGCTTCCAATAGCGTCAACAATGTTTCTCTGCCTTTCCTCATCGTTTTTAAGACATTTTCACATGCCAAGCGGAAAATGCCCTGTAAACAACAACTAATGTGAGCAATTATGAATAAACGTGAAAATTTGTACGATACTCATCTGATGTTATTGCGATCATTTGTGGTATTTTTGATTATCAATCTTAATGTGATTACTCAAATTTTCGGTATAGTCAAAGGTATAGACTACATCGAATGTACTATAATTACTGACATGTGCAAATAAAAAGCTCAATTTCAGATAAGCTTATTGTCACGAATGGAAATTGATAGATCACGTGATTATTTGTTATAACATATAGACCTCAAAGTTTATACTTAATTCATTCAAGAGAAAAATAAAATCACAAAATTAGTGGTGACACTAATGACACATTCCTTATTTCATTTCATATGATTTCGGAACACCCAATTTTTTCATTTGAATTGTTCAACACAATTTTTGTCTAAATATTGCGAGTCTCAAGCTTGACATAGAGTCAATCAAAGATAGTATTTTCGTTGAAAATCCAAGACAGGTCGATAAGTAATTGAACATAACATTGTACTTGGTATGACCTGTTGTCTTTCCTGTCCAGATTAGAAATATGAAATATGCATTCGAATTAGAAATCTTGCACTTGAATCATATCCACTATCCAGTATTTGTGGTTACGTGAACAACATTTGGATCACTTGAAGACGTTGATAGAATGTATTGGTTGTATTGGATTCCGATGATATTTGCAGTACAAGGTCATGCCATAGATAAAAATTCAATCAAGCTTAGAGTAGGTCTTTTCAAACTCATTCTCGAATAATCCACCGACGAACGAGACAAAAATAAATCATTATAATTATCATTTCGGAGTTCTATACTGGATTTTCCCATGTTCAATTTTGGATTGTGTTGCTAAAAATAAAGTAATTTGAATATCAATATATGGCTATGTAATAATGATGTGAATATTTGTTTTGGATCACTCACATTCACAAATGAAGTATAACTTTATTAATATTGCTGGTGCAATAGCAAGCCGTTTCTTAATCCCTACGTGTTTATATTGAAAATAATATCAGCATTATAAATCAAGTAGATTTACTGTCTGTAACTATCCTAAACAGGAAACGTCGTTAATTGCTATCATATCAATGTTTCAAAGAACATAGAATTAAACAGTTTTCTCCTCCTTCTGCATCAAACCCACTCTTATTGATCCTCAAAAAATTCTTCAGTAATCATTTTCGAATAAAAACCATCTATTTTTTATAGTTTTGTCCAAAAATTTCAAGAATGAAGGATAACGGGTATAGGTTGTCCATTAGAAAAATGTAGTTTCCATTGGAAATACGTGGGTATTTTCTCAGAAAAATTATGCATTGTAAAAACCACTTATAACCAGATATTTTTTTGAGACAACGTTATCAATTATCGAAGTTTCTCACATAATTCAATAAAGTATGCAACTTCATTTGGAAATTGACCTATATAATATTTCTGATTTCGAGAATTTTATGAGTAGACTCACTGAAAACTCTTTATGAACGGGTTACGTGTACAATCCTGATGTATGTTCAAATCAATCAATTTAAACAATAAATGCAGGCTGTATTTAAATTTTATTATAATATCTGCAATAATGATTTATCCAAGGACTGAAACGGAAGCAATTGTTTTCGTGACAGTAGTGGTAGATTATTAATTTTCTCTAATCTGATATTATCTTGTTTATGCGAAAGCACAAGTATCTATCTCTATAAAAACGATTCATTAACGTTATCGAAAGCTGCTGTGGGATTTCAACGTGACGATGCCCCACTCCTAGTCTAGTTCATGTTTCACAGTTGATGAATTTTATCTTTGCGTGATGAGCACACATAGTTCGGTACATGTTACATTTTGTTGAATATGACTGTTCACAATCTTCTATATTTGATAAATCTAGTAAAAGCAATATTTTTCAAATGATTTTTAAATACTCATTGAATAACTTTTTCGTCTAAATCAAGTTTCAGATTATACGATAAACAAAAAACGAATTTGACTGAAATATTTAGAATTGCATTATATTATTGCTATTTTTCGATAGACATGTTACCTCAATGCATTTTAGCATTCAATGATGAATAAACTCTTGATTTATTATTTATTGACAGCACACCCAACTTTCGCAGAAAAATACCAATGAACAATTTAGACATCAAACATGTTGACATTTTCTTTCTCAGATATTTCTACACTTTTTGTCTAGTTTAAAAATAGAAAGGGTGCAGCCTTCATATTTTTGGTTAAAGTCAGAATAGTATCTTCTACTGACGCTTTCTAATAACATCCGACTAAGTCATTCAAGTTGACCATCTTTGCTATTATCCTCAATTCCTAATAAAGCATATTTCTCGCGAAAAAAGTTTCATAAAGGTGTGTTCACCAAACTTTCGTATGTTACTTCGTTCCTCATTAGTACTTGCTATCGAATCGACCCACCCCGTATAAACCGCAATAACCAATACCCGACACATAGAAAAAAATGCTGAAGGTAGGAGAGCGACCGCCTCGTGGCTCGACTCCCAATGAACCGCATCGAACAGTCGTCGACACGCACTGCACCGACATGGACGTCGATGAAGCACCACCACGATGAGTCCGACGCCACAAGTTTTCGCGTTATCCATGGATGCTCTCAATTCCTCCCAATACTGCCACTACTGCGGCACCACACCCTGGCTATTCGTCTGCATCCTCTCCACGGTGGCCACGATCCTCGGCAACGTCCTCACCGTCTCCGCCATCCTGCTCAGCAAGAAGCTGTCTTCGGTAATGGCGAATTACTTCGTATTCAGTTTGGCCGTCAGCGATTTCTTGGTGGGCTGCTCGGTGCCCTACCACATGCAGTTCTACATCGTGGAGAACTTTGGCAGGTCGAGGATGAGATGCCTGCTAAGGTTCGCGCTCACTTCTTTTGCTTGCTCCAGCTCCATATGCAATCTGCTGTTCATCGCTTTGGACCGCTACGTGGCTATAGTGTATCCCCTGCATTACACCAGGTTCATGACGAAGAAAACGGGGCTCTTCCTCATAGCCTTAGGCTGGCTCGTAGCTTTTTCCGTGGCCGCCATTCCCGTGATTTGGAACGAGTGGCAGGAGGGAGTGACTTGTGAACTCATCAATGTGTATCCCAACAACTACATCAAGATTATACTGGTGCCTATGTTCGTGTTGATTTGGGTGACAATGTTGCTGTTGTACTCGAGGATATGCAAGGAGGCCACAGGCCAACAGAAGAGGATCATGGAATCGGCTACTTTGAGTCAGCAGACGAGATCCTTTAAGGACTCCAAGTCCTTTCAGGTGGGAGATTTGATCCCTTTGTTTTATTCATGATTCGAAAATCAGAGGAGACTCTGGATAAATATCGATAACTCAATCAATAAGTCTTTAGGAGTATCAAGTCAAACCCCATCAAAATATTATGAGTTGAATTAAAGGAGAAAAATTACATAGACATACACGTTGTGGTTCGAGATATCTTTGATGAGGCGTTTAAGGTTATCACAAAATAAATGAGATAATGATACCATCTTTATAATGGAACGTGATAATTGTTGAGAAGAAAGAAGTGCTGAGTCTTGATGAATAATCATTATTATATCGATCGCTGTTTCATATTACATTTACACCTGCAATATTTATAAAACATTTTCGATGTATTCAAACTAACAAATTTCAGTTACTGTCTTCGAAGTTGAACATGGCGGAAAAGTATTGAAGAGTATGAATCTATCAATCATTTCATTTATTTTTTGGTTACAATAGATCAGTAATTGTGAAACTTTGATATCTGTAAAAATAGAAAAACAATTGGAGTCATATAGAAGAAGTATATTTTGTATAAGGCTGATGTTACTATTTTCGAGATATTGGTGAAAAACACATGACATATGGGTTTGTATCAATTAGGTTGTGAGAATTGTTTTCGTTTTTTCCCAAACGATGTTGATTGTGCTCGCTGATATTGTGAGAAAATATGTTTTATTAGATATGGACGCCATGACGCAAACAGTAAGGGAGAATATGACCTGAATAGATAAAAGGGTAATTTTTATGACTCAAAAGAAACATTCAGAAGAGAGAAATTATGTGAAACGATCAGAATTTAGAGTAGAATACGTACTCCATAGTAATTAAAAATTATAACAAACCAACAAAAAAAAATAAGCGGAAAATATTACTAAATACAATCATATACGTCCAGAGAAATAGTATAAAACAAATAATCTGAAGGATGGCGAGGCATGATGAAATGTTTAGGTGATGCTCAACTAAAATTAATATTCATAATACTCAAGAATTTACGATTACGAATTCGTTTGAATAATTACATATTGACGAAATAATGATCAGCATATTGAAAATTTCGAACAAGGTAGGATAAATGAGAGTTATTCTAGAAGAATTTTTTCCCCTTTTAAACTTATGTATAACTTTCAATATAAACACGAAATTATATGAATTATGTAAGCTTCCATTATCCATTAGTTTCGTCAATCAATATATACTATAAGCCATCTTATGCATGCAATAGAAAAAACTTACTTTTGTATTGTGATTCAATGAAAGCGTAAATTTCTCCTTGAATAGCTTGAAGCAGAGATATCAAAAGCTCTGAAACTGGACAAGTCGAGTAGGGAATAGGAAAAGGGAAATAGTGTTGCGTCTAACTTAATCATGTGCTATTGAAATATATTTCCGTTCTATTGTTAATTTCATAGATTTTTGTCTACTCAACATATATTCTTTTCGATACGGTATATACACTGAAACAATAACAAACATATACAGTGTGACACTGTTTCAAAGACCTATATTTTGAAAAGAAACATCCAATGTAGGTTAATATAATGATGATTTATCAGATAAACGAAAAACCCTTAAACGATCAGCTATAACGAGATATCTAAACATATCATGGTTGATATCCGTATCACGTGAAAGACATTTGAAAAATATTCTATATAATTTGTTGTGTGATGATGGTTGTCATTGGAGAATCCATTTGCCACAGATATATTTATGTACATGATATCGCGAAACATAATTAAAATACTAAATACTACGGAATACTGGCGAATCCGGTACAATGCAGAGCAAATTCATTATTTTGATTGCAATGACAACATACTGTTATTCCACACGTGTGTAGATATTGATAGTTTAACCGTTGTGCTTTGAATTCACAAGATATATGTGAGTGGTAAATAATACGTTTCGATTTATAAATAAAACATTTTTTTACAATTGGTATAACCCTCTTATGTTTGTATAGTTGCTGCAATAACATATCGAATGCGATATCTTATTATTTTTCTTTGTTCTATTCGGAGCAATAATTATTAAACAGCTGAGTTTAGACAGGAAACGAAAGTAATCATATTGATGAATCACTTCGATTTACATTTTTCTGAATTTGCACTTTTCTCATATGTTAGCATAACCTTTGATTTTGTGAGTAAGACCACTTACAAGATTTCGATAATACAAACCAATTAAATTGATTCAGATGCATCAAATATACAAGGAATGTCAAAAATTCATAAAAACATGGAAAATTTCAAGAGAACTCATCACTACGAAAGTTGCAGAATATTTGAGTATGCCCTGTTTATATTTTGCACTCATTTTGAATTTGTGACAATTATCAACTTGTTTCAGATGATGATGATCATATTGGGATGTTTCACGATATCATGGTTACCATACTTCGCAATAACCATCCAAGAGAGAACAGTGAGAGACTGGGAATCCGCAACCCTTTACGAGATCTTCTTCAATCTGGCTATGGCGAATTCCTGTATGAATCCCCTGATATACGCGTGGAAAAACTCGAATTTTCGCAAAGCTTTCTGTTGCCTAGTTAGGTGCCGTAAACCTGACAGCCATCCGTTCATCACCAACCATGTTCCGAGCAAAAGTAACTCCCTGAACGGGGTGTGCAACTTGACGTGTCAAAGGGACACTTCGAGAACCGATTTGGAAATGTCAGTTGAGGGTGACGAATCGAAACGAGTGCATTCGGATTGTCAATCTCGAAATCATTATTGAGACTGAGGTGATGTTTGTTAAAAGTGACGACAATGACAAGTGAAATTTATTTATTTTTTTATAAATATAGCTTTCTAAGATGTACCTGTAAGCCTGAAACAATTGCTGGATTGTGCAAATGCCAAATAAATTAGATTAGACAAATTCTTTTTATCATTCACACTGAATATATATTGAGACAATGACTATCAAATAAGTCCGACTCGAGATTAAATAGAAAGCGCATTACAGGCTGCCGAAAACTAAACAACTCGT
This sequence comes from Plagiodera versicolora, assembly GCA_037013635.1. Taxonomy (NCBI): domain Eukaryota; kingdom Metazoa; phylum Arthropoda; class Insecta; order Coleoptera; family Chrysomelidae; genus Plagiodera; species Plagiodera versicolora. The sequence goes on from CM072990.1 coordinate 7,692,477, forward strand.
CAACGAAGTGAAAATTGCTATGTAAATCCGTCATCAGATCTTATTTGTGGATATTCGAATACATTTCGAATTATTTTGGTGCACTGAAAATACACCAAGTCGAAATCTTTTATTCCAGTTATTGCAACTTTACTGGGAATGATAAATAAACTGTATAAATGCAATTATTTAGAACGATGTCCTGATAATACTGAACCAGTTCCCTATTGATGACTAATGAAATATAAACCATCCTTTCCGAACATAAAATGTTGCTCTGAAAGACTTACCTCAACTCCTGTCGCTCCCAAAGCATCTCTGATATTTGGCGTGAGTCGAAACGGAACTTTCTCCGGAACCCTTAGCGTCTTTCCTTTTTCGAAACACACGTTATAATCGATGTGGACCACGTCACCGCTAGCCAAGTCCACTAAAACGTTGTCCAAGTGACGATCGCCCAATCCAATAATGTATCCGATGATGCTCATCACAGCCACCGAATACGAGTACCGTTTGACCACCTAGTTGAATAAAAATATGAAATTTTTTTCTCGTTTTCTATGTTTTTTGTTCTATGAGAATTTTCACAGTGTAAATTTCAGGGCATATGCGAGATCATTAATTCATGAATGAAAAAAAATCCATTTCGAAAAAACCATCCAATTACAACGAAAACAACGCTTCTCATGAATAGTACTAACTGTCGGCGTCGGCTTATTGTGGAGTTGTTAGTTGAACAATTTTTCAGAACCCCTAAGGAAAAGTTATTTAGTTTCATCGTAAATGCTTAGTTTTTCAATACCACTATTTGTACTAATCCCTGTTGGATTATAAACTGACACCTATGAATGAATCGAAACTACGACATTGTCACTCTACCTGTATTTTTCTTATTGAAAAGTTTATTCACCATTACTCTACGCATAAGTTTGGTACTAGACACTTGAGGCTGCACATCGACAACATACGTAAACGTGTCTTATAACAGCCGAGCATGCGCCGTCGAACTATGAAATTTGGCAACGAATAAAAATGAAAACAACCTAGTTGGAAGCAATTTTTGATGTCGATATTCTGCTGATTGTTTTGTGATAAGACAGCGAATACTAGGACCCTATTCTTGATCGTTCGCATCTATGACGATCGTTCGTATTTTATGAATTTGCGATTGATATTTGACTTCGGTTATTCTCGACCATTCGCAATTTTGCGAACGTGCGCATTTTACAACGAGTGGTATTGGGCGTTCGCAAATGGTTTTAGGACGTCTTGGAACACCGATTTTATGACACATTGTATGTTTATTCATTATTTTCAAGTTGATATATTCATAGAATGTATAGTCATATTATGTAATATTCTGTTCATCACATTTATTTATTAATTATATGTTTTAATATGATTCTGAATTTGTGTATACTTCATTATACAGCCAAATTATTTGCAATAATAAGAACGATACTTTTGTTCAAACTATTTTTATTAAAAATTCAAAAAACAACATGGAAAACACATAAAAGAAATAAAAATATCACTGAGAAAAAAACTTTTGTTCCAGGGTGGAACAGGGTTTTTCGAGTATTCTTCACTGATCCATTTTTCGTTTGATAATAATTAGTAATTTGGTATATTTACAAATAACAAAAATGGTGTCGCTATTAATATATAACTTGCGAACGATATCGTTCGTATGCCTTTGCGAATGGTGGTCGGAAAAAAACATGTACTAGAAATCAGTAGGGTATTGTGACGAAAATGGTATGGCTTCTTCCATCGAACTGTCGAATTCAAACTAGGTATACGCATTTTTTATAGATAAGTAACAATTCCAAACTCATTTTGCCCAAACTAACGTTTCAGCAGCGAGCAGATATGTCGCATAGATGCATCCATGTGTGTGTTTTGCCTCAAGTGTCTAGTTCTGGAGTTAAAACGCTACGCGTCAGTTCTAATAGGATCATAATTTTGAAAATCCATAAATGAAAAACAGGGTACATTTCGTGACATTTTTTCCAGAAACTAGTGATATTGCCCATTACCAAACTTGCTGTTTAAAAACTATGTAAAACTAACCTGCCACCAGACTCCAGCACTAACAGCATTGCACCAAAGCTCCTTCGCCAACAAGTCACAAGGCGTCTCGTCGATCAATTCAGTCAACACCTGCTTGAGCACACTCAATGGCCACTCTTTACGGTTATCCACGTTCTTCACCCCGTGCTCTATCAGCAGCGGGTTGAGCTTGCTGTAGAACACCTCGGAAGGCCGCAGTACCGCCGCCGAAGAAGACTTCTTGGCCAACTCGCGCTGTTGCCAACGTTTGTAGAGCGAGAACAACGGTGTCGTACCATCCACCCACGAGATCAGTCCTGACCTAGGACCTAAAGGAATGACCGAATAGTGACGGGCGCGGTAGAAGTTCGGTCCGGAAGGATCAGCGATCTGAGACATCATGGTGTTGGTGATGTTCAAAAACTGCATAATGCGCTCGTCCAGGTGCAAGTCCTCGAGACCTTTGAAAAGGTAGGTGTACGTCTGGCCGTCGGAGCCGTAGAAAACGAGTTTTTTGGGTTTGGTTTTCGTCGGCAGGATGGACACTATGTTGGATATGTGCGAGATGGTGATGTTCTTTTTGGCTGTGGAAGCGAGTCCAGGCATGGCGATTACCGTTTCTCTCAGGGCGTGCAACACCGGACTTATATCTTGCATCTTGAGAGAATAGGAAGCTCGCTTGTGGAACTTCTGCTGGAATTTCTTTTGTAACTGTTTCAAAGGCAAAAGGGACTGTTGCGGATTCTCCGGTGTATCAGGCGACTTCAGCTTGTTTATGACCTCCTTGATGTCTTCTAAATGCTTTTCTTGAAACTGTTTCTCGTGAGGAGTATCAGCTTCCACACTGGTCACGTCTAACAGTTGTTCCAAGACGAATATCAGTGGCTTGATTATGATGCGATGCTTTTCGACAATCAATGATGCTTTCTCTTCCTTCTCGAGACTCGTATTCTCATTCACTTTCTCGATTTCGTACTCTAATTGTTGCTGTCTTTTATTTATTTCTGATTGATGCTGTGATAAAGTCCCCAACCACAGTTCGTCCCACAACAGTGTTATCCTTCGGAGTTCCTTAACCAGCGTTTGAACCTGAAGCAAATAACAAACAAACTTTTAGCTGATACTGAAATGATGGATAATAAAACCTACCTGAGCAATGGTTTCTGGATCTTGTTTACTCAAAGTATCCACCATCGTTTTGAAGCAAATTTGCAAACTATTCGACTCTTCCTCAATATCGCTATCGTAATTATCTTCATCTTCGTTAGTCTCGTTATCTTCGCCCGACTCGTTGTTCTGTGACAAGCAGTCTTTCGGTAGGGTAATTTCCGAGAAATCAAACTTCAGTCCTCCTTCTAGAGCCCCTACAACCGCAGGGAATGTGATAAGATGGGGAGCATCTTCTGCCACCCTGCACAACAAGTCTGATACGCGATGTCGAACGTAACTCTCCGGGTGATTGAGCCTTGAAAACAGTTGTGGAATGATCGCTTTCCACGGTTCAGTGGGAGTTTTCTGTAAACCGTCTTCCAAAGTGCTTTGCAACTCCAGTGCGTACTTCACCATCAATCTCAGCAGTCTCAGAGTCACCGTTATGGTGTTGCATTCGGAACTATTCGTTACGTTTTCAGACGGCGATACTAAATGTAAATATTTGAAATATGCATCGGCGCTCAAGGCATAGTAATGATATATTCGTTTCTGAGTGCTTCTCCAGATCTGCACCAAGCTCTGGAGTTGATGCTCGGTGGCGTTCTGGAGCACCCCGACAGACTGCAGCTGAGATTGTATCATCTCAGACGTTTTGATCTCGTTGAGATCAATGTCTTCTTCGTCGATAATATTGCGGGTCTGTGAAAGAATCATGAATATTCTCGTCAAGTCCTCATCGGACGTGTCGGGAGGTAGTAGCTTTTTTATTTTGACGCAATGTTCCTCGCTCAGGTTGTTTTTGATATCCGAGCTGTGATCGACTATTTTTTTGCCCCAGCGATAGCACCACGACCCAAAAACGTACCAACTCTTCGCCAGAGCCCCGTAGTGGTGAACGCTAAACTGGAGAAGTTTACCGATAGCGATTTCGTTCATGGGGATTATGTTCGACGCAATATTTTCTACCATGCCGATTTCAGGAAGAACCATGACTAGTTTTCCCAAAGGACTACCCATTTCGGTGAGAGATACGTTATCGTTATTCTGCATCCAACCTGCCAATTTCAGCAATATTTTGCTGCTGACTTTACGAAGTTCGTTTGCACCACAGAGCTCAGCGTACTTTGATATAGTCGTGGATGCAGCAGCACACAAATTGAAGGTTTGGTGGTCACTGCTCTGTTCGTGATTGTACGATATTTTAATTATCTCGAATACAGCCCTAGCTATATCTAATGACCAAACGCCGGTCTCTTGAACTTTGTCTATCAACAAGGTAGCCATATCGGCCACGTTACCCTCCCCTACAGTGACGAAGTTTTTGTCGTTGAAGAATTTGTGGATATTCTTGATGGCCAAGGTGTAATTTCTCTCTTTTCTGGCTCTTTTGATGGTGTCTAATCGCAAATTGCTGCAGAATATATTAAAGCCTTGATTTTGGATTTGTCCGAAATATTCTGTCCACCAGAGAATTTTTCGGAGGACGCATGAATCGATTCTGTGAATCTCGTTCTCGAAATTTTCCGACACTAAAAATACAGTGTTGGCTAGGTTGTTATGGGCGACATGTTCTAAGCCATGGACTACGTAATGTAGAAGAGAATATTGCTGCAGGAACTCGGAAGGAGCCAAATGGACGAATTCCTCGATAGTATTTCGAATTGTGAACATGCTCTCATCGATTTTCGAGATGCAATCGTTATCTTTCTCGGATGCTAATTTAACAGCAACGTTATATAGATTGCTCTCGATGAAGGATGATCTTTCGTAAATGCTCCAACCGGCGTCCTCATTATTTTTGTAATCCCACAGGGACAATTCATTGAAGGCGTGATTATTGGTTTCGATATCAAGCAGAGTTTTGTTGCATTCCCAATCTGTCACGTTGAACCAATATTTTCTTATACTCTCGATGCTTTCTTGCCTAGAATGCCACTCGAATAAGTCGACGAGGCAGCTCAGTTCCTTGTAGCAAATAATAATCTGATCCATAATGAAATTTTGTATGTCCCCGTCTAGTTGCTTATTCTCCTCTGCAGTCTCATTCAGAATCTTCTTGTACCCCTCGACTGCTTGTTCGTATTTCTTCGAGGCTTGTTCTTCTGCATGTTTTATCCACGAATACCTTTTTCCGACTGTGATTTTGCACCAAGTGTAGAGCCCACGAAGTGCCTCGGGCTCCTTCAAATGTAAGAGCGCTAGGGTCATCATCATAAGAACTCTTTCGAGTTCTGGAGGGTTTGCTTTACCAAGACCTACATACTCTTTGAGGAAACATTGCCCGTTCCTTAGAGCAATGTTAACTTCACCACAATGCAAGGCTATGTGCATGACAACAATACGGATTCTAGAAAACCATTCGTTGCAGGTGTTTGTATTTGCAACGAAAAAAGAACGAACAACTTTTGATGCTGGGGGCATGGCAATGGCACAACCTTCTGATGCATTGTAGATAGCTTTTTCCAAGTATTCCACAAAGCTGAGTAGCAGCCTGACGCGGAGTTCATCTTTATGAAATTCTTTCGGCTTCCTAAAACGAGAAATCATTCATCAAGCACTGTAACAAATAAGACAACAAATAACTTACCTTTCGTTTCTCTTCGTGGTTATGAGATCATTCCCCAGCTGATTGAGAGCACCCTCGATCTTCATGAAGGTCTCGTTCGGTTTTCCTAGAGGTGTCCTCAGCTTGTAATTGACACAAAACTCGGCCGCCTCCAGAGTCATCCAGTTATGCAACAGCTGCCTATTACTGAGTGCCAAATCGTAGAACAACTCCATGTTCATCTGCGTGTCGGATTCCACAGACCAGCAGCAAGTAAACACGTCCTCCATCCACGTAGAGTCCAATTTCTCCATGTCCAATAAATACTTCATGAAGGTTTTGAAGTGAATCGGGTACATTTCGCTATCAATGGTCCCGTTGAGATGGAATCGTTGGGTCAAATGGACTGTGTAGTTGTTGTAGGCCTTCAAGTTGTTGTGTTTACTCTTAGCTGTATCGATAGAGTTGATTTTGTTGAGTTCTACTACTGCGACGTCCCAAGGGATCTTTGTGGACAGCGTAGAATAACGTTCTCTTATCAAGGGTTTGTTGGAATTCATGTGCAGTTTGCACAAATCGCAAACGTTCGCTAAAAACGGGTTCGACCAAGATAAATGTTTGTTCGACAGTAGTTTATCAAGATTGTGATGCACTGACAACACAATGTTCTCGCTGAAATTGTAGCCACATTGGAGGAGGGCGTAGACTAATTTCAGGAACTTTTCGTGGACATATAAGTTTGCCAAGTACATTTCAGAGTGTATCAAAACGTCGTTCAGCCACTGGAGTAAAAGCAGCGTTATTTCTGGTGATGTGTCGGCGGAAAGGGCTTGGTTGAGTGTGTCTAGTATGATAGCGAAATTTCCGGAATTCGGCGATGTACTCGGGACATCGCTGATGTTCAATCCTTCCGTTAGAGCAAACCTGTAATTTTTTTATTGTTGAAAAATATATAGGTCAGTCATATTAGTTACTGATATCGTACACGAAAGGCTAGAACTGATTTTTTAATACTGAATAAGAACCATTGAGTTATAAGAAAGACCTTTGCTAACTCTGCAACATTCGAGAAAGCTTCACACTTTTCTGCTTTTGTCAATATACGACCAAAATATGTTTTTGAAGTAACCTAAAATTTACTTAGGTCGAGACTGAAATCCGTTCTGTATTTCACGAAATAGAACCCTCCAAATTGTACGAACATTTTTAAGATTTGGTAAATTTTCGACACCAAAATAGGGAGTACTACTTTTGGAAAGCTGTAATAATACTAACAATAAGTTGATTCTGTTATCGAATGCTATCAATTTTAGTATAATTGAAAATATATTAGGAATTTATTGTAAAAAAAAAATGGTAGTAGTCCTAATGAGATTTGCAATCTCTTTCAATTTCAATTTCTTTCTAGTCTTAGATATGACTCGCCCTTACCCACCTCAATTATTTGCGAGATTAAGTAATATTCAACATAACTTTCGTGAAATGAGACCGAATGATGAATTTGGAACATGCATCATGCAAAAACTTTCATTTAAATGGGAATTGAGATTGTCGATAAACAGTGGTTTTAAGGTGAGTGATATATGCGAAAATGAAGTAATAAAATAGTAATACATTAGGTTCATGAAAAGCTAGCATAGCATTGTTTTATTTTAATGAATGGTAATAAATTGAAAATCAATTAGTAATGAATTATGGACTCTATATAATTTTGTTATAACCGATTTGTGAAAGTTTTTGTTTTCTTGGGTTGAGATCAAAATGGTGAAATTGATGTAATAAATTAATAATAACGACTCATGCCAAACAAAAACTTTTCAAAAGTGTAACTATGAAGTGCGCTAGCAGAACCGTTGTATTTCTGCTTTAATAAATTATAATGAATTTACAAATGCGGTGAATAGTAATTATTTCGTCATAAATTATCTTGACTTCTTTAAAAACTGTAAGGTTCATTGAGATGAGTAAGCAACAAAAGAAATTTGTTTTGTACCATGACCTATCCTTACCTGTTCATCATGTTTGCTATCTCCTGTTTGTTGTTGACAAGATTGCTGTTGGATATGAAATGACTGTAACACTTGCAGTGAGAAAACAACAAGTAGAACAAACAATACTGCAAGGTAGGAGCTGTCTCACACAAACTCTTGTCATAGGGCTTCATGAGAACTCCGACCAATTCTAGAATGCTAGGTTTCAATGCCCACATTACTATAATCGAACTAGCGTTAGCCAGCTGCGATAGACATCTCAGAAGAAACAGCACAGTCTCCTCGGCAGCAGTTTCAGTAGGCTCAGTAAACGGATTGTTTTGGGTGAACTGGGATATGTTAGGTACAATCTGTTTGTATGCCACTTCAAGATCGCCCAACACGTACCTGTATGCCTCTTGCAGGAGAGAGACATTCTTCAGATTTAACAGCGATTGGTACACGCACACCACCGCGTCTTGAATGTCCGACGATGGTGAATAGCGCAGTCTCATAATGTCTGATTTTGGACCGATCAATTTCTCTATGAGTTCAGTAGGAAGATTGGCGGAGAGTTCCTTTATTACTTTCGATAAGAGTATTAACAAAGATATAATTGTGTTGTCCGAAAGATCGTGCAGCATTGACATTTCCAAGTCAATTAGGCTGTAAATTTGGTTCGATAGAGTCTGTGATTTGTTGTCAAGATAACCCAAGAGTAATGTGATACAATCATTAGCTGCTATGGTTAAATTATCGGGAATGTACGTATTCAATGCTTCTGTGAGGGTTTTAATTATTCTTGTGATTGAAGAATCCACAAACTCCATTTTGACATAACTGTTGTTAGATGGATGGAATTTGCTTCCCAAACATTTCAGCACTGTATTCATGGCGAGTATCAAAACGGTAACATGTTCTAAGGAACTTATTTCCCCAGTTTCATTCAGTTGCAGTGAGAAATTTGTGATATCCTCCAAAAAGTTTTCTATCAATTGCACGGAAAAATCCAAATAGTACCTAAAGTGGTGTGAAATTCTTTGCAAGCTCTTTGATATAAACTCAATGTTACTCAGAGGCTGAGTGTGATCCACATGCCATCCAAACAATAAGTCTATGGTGTCTCTGAACTGCTCGTAAAACTCATTGTGATACATCTCTACAACATCAACAAGTACTTCCAGCATAGATTTAAATACTTCAGCATTTTCTGTCGTTTCTATAGCAGCAACTAAATTGTTGATGACACTTTCAACATGAGCCTGTAGAACGGGTTTTTTCTCTTCGAGAACGAACGTCTCTTGAAGACTTTTCATCAATAAAATTTGCATCTCTTCATAGCTTGTATTCATTTTATTGAAAAGCCATTGTTGGTACCTGTCAAAGTCGTTTTCTTGTCCCATTATGTAACCCATGCGACCCAAAGCTCTAGCAGCTTGCCTCTTTGCCATGGGTCCAGGAGAAACAAGGAGAATTTCAAACATGGATTCGCCGAGGATGTGAAAAGCTTTTCGAACATAGTGAGCATTTTCGGAAATGAGTAAAACTTCTAATAATTTTTTTGATATTACTAAAGAGTTGTCTGGATCTGTTTCAATGTTCAACTTTCGAAGTAGCTTTGATATTCTAGTATCTTCTGGAAGGTTCAATTTGATCTCATTTCTTTTATCAGAATCGTAAAATTTACGCGGTCCACCTGTAAAAACACAATGAAAATTCTGATCAACATTCACAAGAACCTCTCTAATAAGTTCAATTGATTTCAGATTCTCAATAAAATATTCTAATTTGAATGAATTCCTTTAAGGTTCAGAGGATTGTCAAACAGAAATGTTAATCAAAAAGCTCACAATAATATGAATTGTTTCATTTTTAATAGTTACTATGATTCATAACTATTGTATAATTAAATTTTTGTGACATTTTATTGACAATTTTTTTTAATGGATTCATGATGTTTTTCTTCCACTGGAGGAAAATATAATTCTGCACCAAACTATATGTCCTCTGTGTACAATTCTTCTGAGGTATAAAGACTTTTTATCAATATTGAGGAAAAGTTCAATTTTTACTTTACTCTCCATGAATACAAAATATATTCATCATAACTTGAAAATTGTGGTACATAGGTTAGGGAATATCAATAAAATAAAGATCAAATTATTATCCATTCACTAAAAAAACTTAATTTGAATATGTTTTAACATAACAAAGTTAAAGTCTACTGCTGGTTGAACTGGAATTATTGCCATACGGAAAGTAGTTTCATTACACAGGACCTAAACTACTATGCAAGAATCTTCATATTTTCATTCTTAGAACTTCTTTTAGAATATGTAAATTGATTTCATATAAATACTTTATGGAAATTTTTTGACCCAGACTTTGCAAATATTTCCTTTCAGCTAGATGAATGAATTATATTGTAGATAGATTCAAGTTGAAAGATTTCCTAATATTATGAAATATCTATCAACACTGTATTTGCCTCCATGATTGATTATATTATGTATTCTATTCAGCTAATAATATGAGTATTAATAACAATACACAAAGTTTCCTGCAGTGAAAAGATTTATGAAATAGATCACTTCACAAATATCAATGAGAAAATGGAATCCCTTTCAACTAACTGGTTCATGAATTCTTTTTCACAAACTTGCTGAATACAGAGCTCTTTCTTATTTCTTTACATTAGCTATGAATATTTTCCTTCATATAGAATGAAACCAGAAATAAACTTCCTAAGTCTAAACTGAAAATGATGTATAATCCATACAAATTTATGTGAGTTTATTTGTTTTACAAAGAAAGCAGCATGCAAAGTTCATCAGCAAGAAAACCAGTAGCAGAGACTTACCAACCAATTCAGAATTTCTTGAATCATATTTTCGCGCGTTATAATAAGAATCTCCATATTCACGCTCCCCCTTTCTACTTGGGGGACCTCCTTTGTTTCTGTAACCTCCTCTTCGTTCACTGACTTTGGTAGATCTGTATTCAGAAGTTCGTGATTTTCCTATTGTTTTATTACTTCTGCTATCCTTTGAAAACGAGGAGTTTTTTCTATTCGTGTCATTTACTTCGTCGTCCAAACTGTTGTACTGATCATCTTGTTCAAATTCATGGACTTCCTTAGAGCTTTTAGAGGCCCTAAGTTTATACGTTGAATTGTTTGATATCATCACTCACATATCGAAGATAAGGATGATCGTTAGGAACATCAAATTCGTTGGTGTTATAGAAATAACATAAAAAGGAGTAATTAAATTTTACAAACTTATTTCTAAAGGGCATCCAATCCGAACCGGAGTTGCCAATTATTGAAAATAAAATGACAGATGAACGATAGATTCACAAAGTGATATATTCTTCGAAAACGACATTCTTGACATCTGACATTAAGAATCGTTTGACAACGACACGAATTTTCTCGCTCGTTTCCAAGTTTTCATTTCTTCGATGGTGTTTTAAACCAAAGAATTGTTGTATGAATTATCTCTTTGTTCATTTTATTGTATATTTATCTGTTTTATATCATCCACTTATCGGGAATGATTTGTAGAATGTTCTAGAGTTTTGTAATATATCCATAGATTGATTTCGGATAATTAAACCTGTGATTTTTCTTTTGGAAGTTTATAAGTAAATCAACAATGACATCTGGTAACAATATTGAATCAGAGTTTATAGAGCTGAATTCTAAAAATAAGTGGCAATTGCTCTTCCAGGTAAGCTTTCCTTACCATGAATCATATATTGATACCTTAGGTTTCCACTTGCATTCACTATATATTTTAATTCTTACAGAACAGTTGTCTAATTGGTTGGGATTCCCTGTAATTGCTCGTTGCTGATTAAATTAGTTCAATATAATCTTGATATTAGGCCTTCTTGATGAATCAGAGATGAACATCATGCATAAATATAATTATTTGGATTAGATTGAATACTGATCAGATTAGTGTTTACAATATGAAGTATTCATGTTATTTTTTCTATCTACCTGTTGATTTTCCCCGCAATAATTTTTGATAGCCTGCCAATATTTTTGACTTGAGATATTTGTTGTTAAATTTTTATAATTTACCAATCAATTTACATGTAGGCCTCATTTATAAGAATATACCTTCTCGAATCCATTTATTATTAAGATGTATCAACTCCTCATTCCATTATCCCCATCATTTTCATCTAAAATGATTATAGTTATTAAAATTAATGTCATCTTTCACTTCTATTCCAGAAAATAGGAGCACATACTTATGAGGATAACAAATGTACAGAAGCAATTAAACCCCAAAATAAAATATTAAATAGGTACAGAGATGTGAGCCCATATGATCATAGCAGAATCACTTTGAATAAAGGTTCAACAGATTATATAAATGCAAACTTAATAAAGGTAGAAAGAGCAAACAGACAGTACATTTTGACCCAAGGACCTCTAGCCAATACTTACAGTCATTTTTGGCTGATGGTTTGGGAGCAAGGCACAACAGCTGTAAGATTAACAGCATAATTCTGTCATCCCTGATGTTGAATACCTTATATTTTTCACAGATAGTGATGTTGAATAAATTGGTGGAGAAGAAACAGGACAAATGTTTCCAGTATTGGCCAACTAAAATTGGTCCAGACTACACAATGCAATTGAATGATGTAGGCTTAACAGTTGAATACACTGAACAACAAGACCACTCTTACTACTTAACCAGGGTATTTCATTTGACTGATACAGAAACTGGCCTTTCTCGTGATATATTGCAATATCATTACATTACATGGCCTGATTTTGGAGTACCTACTTCTCCAAGTGTCTTCTTGGAGTTTTTGTGTAAAGTGAGGAAAGCTGGGGTGTTAGAATCAACTGTTGGTCCTGCTATAGTTCACTGTTCTGCTGGAATTGGGAGATCAGGAACATTTTGTCTTGTGGATTCATGTCTGATACTTGTAAGTCAAAATCTGAAACTCTATATGAATAATCATATTGAATTAATAAAAAATCTCACATATTCAAAATTCTTAGATCATACTGTACAGAAAAATATATATTTCAAATCTAAAGACATAATAGTCAAGCATAAAAAGAATTTCAATAATGTGATGTATTTGGTGGTTCGTTTTTTGAGTTGAAGAATCTTCCAGATTGAGAAATATGGAATAAATTCTGTGGATGTCAAGGAGGTATTATTGGAAATGAGAAAATATCGTATGGGTTTGATCCAAACACCTGAGCAATTAAAATTTTCCTATCAAGCTATCATTGAGGGTACTAAATTATTGCTTAATCAGAACAACACATCAGAAGAGGTATGTTAAAAAGTAGTTTTCCATTAGTCCCCAACATTCCTAAATCCTGGTTCCTTTTTCCCTTGGAAGTATCTGTACAAGGTATTCATATTGAAATTGATTTCAACATTATTATAATAATTAACTCTTGTGTGTTTTCCAGGAAAATAATGTACAAATTAGTAATAATCTTTCCCCAAATGTTTCGGAAGATTCATCTGAGTCAGAAGAAGATGAACCTCCTCCATCACCCCCACCAAGAGTGGACAGCCTCCACAAACAGAATGGGGCACCTGTTGATAGACCTTTACCCAAAATTCCAAAAAGTGTTTCAGATGATGATTTGAATTATGAAAGCAAAGAACAAGTATGTTGATTTAGTTATAAGTTCCTAGTTTTCTAAAAAAATCTAATTATTTTTTTTGCAGAAATACATTCCCAGTGGACCATTACCTGTAGTACCAGCTCACGAAGATGAATACAGTGAAGAAGATGAATTAGAAGAGGAAGAAGACAATGAGGAAGAGGTACCTGGATCTGAAAATCCAGATATTGACCAGTCAAATTTGAATAACTCAACACACAGGTTAGTTATTGTCTTAGATGATATTTATCCTAGAAGATCAGTAAGGCTTATACCAAAAGCATAAGGAGAAGTGGCCCCAACATAAACGCAGGAGAATTGGTGGTGGGGCTAGAGTGAACAATAAACATGACGAAATATTTACATAGTACTCTCGTAAACAGAAATGTTTTCCAAACATGATGTCATTTGTTGGCTCTTTAAATTTAATGCTCACCACTATTGCCTTATGGAATATTATTCAGAAATCTGAAAATCATCGTTATTTGAAACATGTATAGTCTATTTAAGGAAGATAGTTCTGGCAGATTTGGTTATCTTTCAATATCATTATTGCAAAATCAAAAGGATCTAGCTAACCAATGAACTTCCAAATAGTTGAGGCATATCTGGAATAATTTTTTTATCAATAATTATGACAAGACTTCACAGTGACTTGACAATGATGACAAATTTGTTAATTTTTACAAATTTTGAAAAGAATGTTATTCACAGTCAATATCTAATTATGGTGTATTTATTTCATGAATCAAAAGCATTTCCCATAACAGGTTGAAAGACAAACTCAACCTAACTTTCTGATTTGTAGTATTGTTGAAAAGGTAGACAAGTAACAACGTGGCACATTCTAGCGAGCTGTCACAACTATCTTGCTGAAATAGACTATAGATTCGATTGAAACACTTGTGTAATGAAACAATTGTGTACCGCCTATGTTTAGGCTTTCACTTTCCTCTACTTCATATCCAAAATCAGTTATTGCCCATTTAAACACGTGAATGATGTATAATATCCATAAATATGACTAGTCAATACTCGAAAAGCACCCAATCTTCTGTTCTTTCAGTCAAATCCAGTCGAAAACAAATATTAGGATTTTTTTACAGCGCAAAATATGATCAATAGAAGTAACCATCAGCAATAATATTTACATTCTCCTACTCAGTAGGAAGGGATATGATGTTGGGGCCAAACAATTGTTAGGGGTTTCTCTTTTAGTTTGATGTATGATCTGAGGTTTTTGAACTCGAAGAGAATTGAGAATAATAATGCCGGATATCAGTTATCGTTTTTCGTTTTATCTTCTCTATTTTCATGACTGTAATCGTTTGTTCTTATAGTGAATCATATGAATTGAGACAACGAAACAGAGCACAAAGGAAAGAAACCATGGAATCGCAAGTGAGAGATATGAAAAGGAGGCAACAAGTCAACGAGCAATGGACGCAACTGAAGAGGTCTTTATATTTACCTTTACTTGTAGGAGGCTCTCTTCTGTTAGGCGGGGGTCTCATTGCTTATGTTTATTATAAAGGTTGAAGAACATGGAATCATTCTCCTATTGTTGTGCTTGGTTCTCCTTAAAACACTTCAGAAATTCAGCAAGTTATATTTTTTATTAATGAAATATTTCCATTAATGGATTATAGCAGATTACAAGAAACATATTTTTTTAAATTTCTAATGAACAGTTGAAAATATTCTTTGAAATGCAAATTATAATCTCTATCTTCTGTTATGTATAAACTCTTCACAAAATGTTTTCGGTAGCACTAACAATACTTTATTCAATGTTTTTTTCTGGAGTTTCTTCCTTGAAATTCCCGGTACATATCATATTCCATGTTATTTATATGAATATAATTTAGTATTTATTACATATGAGGATATAATTTTTTATAAAAATATTTTGAGTTATCATTTCCTTTTTATTTAATTTTACAAATTTGATCTTCACGCCTTGAAAAGATCCATTATGTGTTTTCAATAATCTGGCGATTTCACAAAAGTTGTTCAATAAAATATCTCAGTAACCCATCATCCTGGCATGAATTATTTTTTAATTTAAGGGACATTTATGACTCGTTTTTCAATAATTCAATAAAATTGGAACTATAAACATGAATGTACAACGTTTTCAGATAATTTAGCAATACTTCCCTCAATATTATGTAATAATATAACAATAATAGAATAAAAAATATAAGTTCAATAAATAAAACTATGCATTCTAAAATTTTGGAGAGGCGTACAATAATTACAAAAAATAATCGGTTGATCTCATATTTTACCGAGTTGAAAGATCATTAATGTGAACATTTCAAAATGGAAATGATACACAAACATTATGTGGACAAAGTTGAACATTTAGTTTTCATTTATTAGTATTTAATTAAATAGATATGTTAGGTAAATCATTGATGTTTGTCACAACGAATTTGAACAATTGAATGGTTGGATAATTCTTGATGCTAAAAAGATTAAAGTTGAGGCTGTGTTAAACTGGAGCCTATTTCTGATGGAATTTGAGTAGAATGACGTATAAATTCTTGTTTAGTTTGAGGGATAAACACATTTTTTTCACAACTTGAATCTAATCAAACTACGAATTTAATTTTGAACATCGGAAAAGCGAACATAAATAATGCGAAAAATTGTGATACGAAATTCAAATTTCACAATGAGAAATTATAAATTGTTTCAGTGAAAATACTCCAAAATTATTGGTACAAATATCCCTCAATGTTAGACAATAATTTTTTGTGTGGAATCACATATGGGTGGCAATAAAGTTATAATGTATAGGTAAAGAGTACTGTGACCATTTTTTATCTAGGAGAATCATATAAGACTTCGTAATTGTTAGTTAGCCAATGAATTAAAATTTTACGTTTTGAATAACAATGAAGGCACTATAACAAATAATTTCCTCATAGACAAAAAAAAAATGATTTGACTCATGATAGAGTTTGCGGTGTATTTTTGAAAGTCTAGATTTACTTATTTCTGAACCAATTCAAGCATTATAATCGCGTCCTGTATGTTACAAACTGATTTATTTTATCGTAGTCAACACATTCATCAAAAATTTTCAGATAACATATAAGCATCGAATAGTAAAAAATTATCTGACACCAACATTTCATGGATAATTTTCATCTTTTCAAGGTTTTGACGTAATTCGATCTTGATTGTTATCTTGAGAATTATTGTATTCAACAACTGAATTTAATTTAATAATAAATACAATTAGCTCCAGATTTCAAAGGTAATGTTTGAGAGTACGAGGAGGGTGTTATGCTTGAATTGTGTCTAATTGTCAGTGCCTAGACGAACTGCATTTGACACAAATTCACTCGACAATATGCATCAGATTTGTTTTTTCATTTATCAACTACTCTGACAATCGGTTTGTAAATAATTTTTCTAGCCGATTTTATAACTTTATTGTGATTATTTACTATTTTCAAAATTTTTTATAAATATTCAATAAACACGTTTGAAAAAAATATAATTGTTTAATTACACCTTAGTTTCTTATTACAGGCCTAAAACATCACATCAAGACTGACATTTGAAATTTTTCTGGAGAAGACTGGACTATGAAAAATTCAAGTTAGTTGAAGATCAATTCTGCGGTCTTACGTTTTAGCCAACCTAGTCTCTATCAATAATTTGATATTGTTAAATCCTAGTAACCATGGTTTTCAATAATTTCTCTATTTCTTGTGTCAAGTAATTATAGAAAGTTTATTCATAACTAATTTAGGATATCTTAATAAATAATTTGTTTGACTATATCAAATAGATAATGATACTGTTGAAAAAGGGATGAAAAATAAGAGTAGTATATTCTAATTAATAATTATGAATTATTGGGATAGAGAATTTTACTGTATTTTCCAATAGCCTCTCAATTTACTTCCGATTGTTTAGAATTTTCCGTTTTACTGTTTCATAAAATATCGTCAAAATTCACTCATACAATATATAACTAGTCGCTGTCAAATCAATTCAATTTATGACTATAGCAATCACAATTTGTATTTGCATTTTCTTTCTACGAAACTTTGTAGAATCAGGTCTTTCAAATAAAGAGTATATGGACCATATACATGAATGTGTTAACTATAGACAAAATGAACAGTTGCTGGTAGATCCGACTTTGGATCAATTGAGAAACAAACTGTCAAAGTTCATCAAAGGGAAAATGCAGCCTGAGAAAAGGGAAGCAAGCACTAATAATGCAGGTAATTATAAAGTATACTACGCCAAATTATACAAGATGTGCTATACTGTAATTCATTTTATAGTATGAATATGAAAAGAATTCAATAATTATTTTATGAGGCATATGCTATGATTTCTCTCTACTTTAATTGCTTTTATATGCTTGTTGACCATCATAGATACTCAATTAAAAAAACACTCATTAATAACAGTTTTTCCGCACCAAAAGAATAAAATGAAAAAAAAAACAACAAAAAATAAGTCGCTATGCATTATCTTTGTTACTCAATTTCAGTAGGTAAACGTAAAAGCAACGAACAATCACGAACTAAGAAAGCAGAAAAGAAAAGTAAAACTGATCAGCAATGGAATGACTGGACCTCATGGTCTAGCTGCAGCGTTTCCTGTGGTAAAGGTAGGCGTATCCGATGGCGCCATTGCCGAAAAAATTGTCAAGTCGTAGAAACAGAAATGGAGCAAAAACTGTGTCAGTTACCTGCATGCCCGCAAAAATTATTCGGTCTTATAAACCTATAGGACTCATATATGTTTTCATGAAAGGACTTGAGACCTACATTGTAGTTTTTATTATACAAAATTTGTTGTTAAAACAATATTATGAAAGCGTAGACCCATCACTACTGTACTGCATTATATTTTAGGATTCCGATTTGTAGAGCAGAATTACGACAATAAAATATTGCCAGATTTATGCAAGTGTAGTTACAACTCTATATTGAGTTGCTATAAGTATATTATATTCAGAATATCCAGAGATTTAGGTATAATCTTTTTGATTTTCTATTCAAATCTGATCTATTACTAACAGTTGATCAAATATCATTATTGAAGTATTCAGAATGTTCAATAATACTAAATGAGAAATGATGCATCATGAAGAAGTTCTCACTTAACTGAGAAACAAGATGCCTAATTATATTACCATTCACAATTACATTGCAAGTTTTCGGTTAGTATTGATGGCTATTTGGGAATGTTCTAGTATTATACGAAATACTGCCTATGAAGTTATTTTTCATTTATCATCGTCAAGCATTGCTTTGTTGGAATTAACAAATGATGGGCATGTAAGGGATTTCAATTTACATTTAAGGAAGATATTCCATGGATGTTTCGCTAATCGCTATTGACATTCCCTATTTTCTTTGCTCAGACTCGGCCGGACATTTGTTAGCGAAGCCTCCCAATGCTTCCACGTCTGGATCTCCTCAAAAAGTCGTTTTCCTGGACTCTCTGTGGCACTGCATTGACAATGACCTACCAGAAGGTACTCCGGGTCAATGTACCCCATCCTTACCCCACACTCAATCAACTCTTTAGCTTTTTTGAGCGATGGTTTTGGTGGCAGATGGTCCAGAAAGCACCCCACGAAGGAGATGCCCACGGATACATCATTGAAGGATGCAGTGTGGGCACCTATCACTCCCCACCCTCTGCCTTGGTAAGCAAGGCCGTCTGAGCCTATGAGGAAGTTGTATGCGATGTCGTTCCAATTTCTGCTTTCTATGTGGAAAGCCTGGATCAGGCGGACTAGGAGGGTGTTTTTTGCTACAGTGAAGCCTTCTTCGGTGGCAGTGTGGCCTACCATATTGAAACGTTCGTTTAGTGACTTCAAAACAATTTATTCATATCTACCTATTATGACATATTTGGCAGGTTCTTTCAAATATTGTTTTTCTCCTAGCGGCGGTTGTGCCAACCAATTGGTTCTATTCATGACAACAAAATCATCGTCACTTGGTATCAATATTCTTTTCCTCTCAACATTGACCATGGTGATTGGCCCATTTATATAAGTCACGTCCCCGATATGAACTTTTTTTGATTTGTAAATGTTTATGTTCTCATAGTAGCGTTTTTGGTGTTCACACGAAAAAATTAATGATTCATCTACCTGAAAATTGTAGTTGTTGTTGAAAACCGGAAGAACAGCTTCATGGAAATGAAACACTTACATATTGTTCTCTGTACACCTTGTCTGATAATACTAATCCATCGCTTTGGAACTTGTATCCAGAATCCATGGCACTATTGTCTGTTGTTTCTGTTAGGACAGAACATTGAGAATCAGAAATCACCGATTCATCGTCATTTAGAGAACATTTCTCCAACCACTTTTCACACTTTTTCAGCCTTCCAATGGTAGGAGAAATTGGTCTATCATTCGGATGCAATTCCATTTTTGAGCATTTATCGTTATATTTTATTGTTGTTTGTAGATAGTAGAGTGATTCAGCTCACATATCCGCAATATTGTACAGATCCGTACTAGTGAAATTTGCTGAGAAATATGCATATATATTCCCTACCTTGTTCGTACATTGAGTACATCTCAATAACGTCACAAACACCACAATAAGACATGGCCCGAGATTAATAATCACTCACTGTAACTAAGCAA
This sequence comes from Plagiodera versicolora, assembly GCA_037013635.1. Lineage (NCBI taxonomy): Eukaryota > Metazoa > Arthropoda > Insecta > Coleoptera > Chrysomelidae > Plagiodera > Plagiodera versicolora. The sequence continues at coordinate 7,712,483 of CM072990.1, forward strand.
ACTCATGTTCGACCTCACTATGTGCGGTTATGTTGATATGACCCGAATGTGAGTTATTTCAAGTTTATTATCAAACGTGTTTATACCATACGTGAATAGTCACGTTGAACTCACCTAGTCATGTACGCATAACAAGCAAAAAGAATAAAAGTACAGGACAGGGCCTTGGAGATTCTTGACTTGGTCTTTATAGAGAGTCCTGAGTTAGTCTAGAATAGTAGGTGGGCGTCTGAAGGGGTAGTTCGTACGCCTATGCTACAATTCTTTTTGATTGCCCCTCATCATTCCTCTTGAAGACTGGGTTTCCAGCATTATTGCGTGCTCAGAGGCAAGCAATAATTTTATTTTTTGTTTGTATCATTGAATTTTTCTTGAAGGATGTCAAAATCACAGTATTCAAAATTATCATTAAATGATATATTTTGTTTGTATTTCATTCTGTAATCGAAATAATTTTATTCGTTTTTCCTAAGTACGAAATAAGCGACAAGGGTGACCCCCAAAAACACCCCCTGTACGCGACAATAATAATAATGAAATAATGATATCCCTTTATGGAAATACAAACAGAAAATATCAATATATGTACACACAGATTGGGAATAAGCAAGATCCTATAATCATAAATTTGCTTTTAAACCTCTTTCAAGATTAAATAAACGGTGTAACTAAATAGGGGTAAAAACATTCGAGGGGGTGATTCCTCATCGAGAAAAAGATAGGATCATTCATATAAAGAAACTTCATTGGAGCATCTCATGTTAAAATACAGCCCATCAATACGTAGGTAGTAATATATTTTTTGCTGCTAACTAGTTTATATTGGGCAAAAAATTCAATAAGGGACATTTTTTGTTTATAATAAAACATGCTATCGGAAATAAATTGTTATATGGTTAACAAACAATAAGACATATAATCCACCCCTTACAACCATGGGGTGAAACAAATAAATTACTGCCTAAGTGTCTTTTTGGTAGTACTTAGATGTTGAACGAATTTTGTGTACCCCCTTCAGCTATATTCAATTAATTTATCAGGATGAACATATATAATAATGCTTTAATTTGAAAATGAAAATCAACACATTGTATGTAATTCTCTGTCTGATATTTATCAATGATGATGTATTTATTGCATAAAGTGGATATTAGATGTTCTGTTATACATTAGCTCTCATTGGACGATTTTGAATTTTTTCAAAAGTAATGATTTGCTCATTTGTCATAAAGAAGTAATCAATGTGAAGAGCAATAATTCATTTGTATGTTGTAACATATATACTCTCAACTCTGTGCTTTCAGTTCGATAATTCAAAATGGAAGCTAGGACCACTAGGACAGCTTAATACCTATTCTAGATACAGTTGGTTCACTGCACTTTTCAAGTCTTCAAATTTGGAGTGCGCATGTTCACACGTACGTCGATTGCGCGTGGACAAGTTAGACAGGGCAGGCCTTTTTATATTTTGACCATGTTTCGAGTCATACAAGAGGAGCGATAGTGAAGTTATGTGTAGTGTTTCTTCGCTAGAATTGCCAGTAACCTGTCCACTGAAATTAAAATCGCTGTCTATAAGATCCTAGTTCAACCGCACTTAGAATACTTTGCTTTCATTTTATTCTCCTTCAACTTAAATGGAATGCATTGGCTTTCGGTATCTCAAAGATTGTACTACTATTTATGAAATGCTGAATTTAATAACTCCAACATATCTGCAAACTACAACAACTTTCAATAAAGATATTCATGATTATATGACTAGAAACAACAACAATCTTCACATAAGTCGAAAAAACTACAGAAGTTCAATGAGCACAATGTTTTTTTAAATTTAATGATTTGCCCTTTACAATGAAATCTATCACATTATTTCGAAAGTTCAGGATATAATTACTCAACTATATTCATGAAGAACGTGATTTGGTTCAATTTCATTCATTCATATAAACGTCAAAAACGTGAAAAAGATTCGAGTGTTGTTGCGGATGATCCATAAACTTTTGTCAATTGTGAGTGGAAATCATCGGCCAAAAATTCTGATTTTCACAAGTCAATTTGCCTACCAATTTGATCAACCGCCAACTAGATATTAACACGTTGACGGACAGTAGAAACAAGTGAAATTCGAAAATTGACACTATATGTTTTTGTAATTTTTAGAATATTAGAAGTATAGTTTTACTCTTTCTGCTTAAATACACTTAATTTTGATTAATTCAGCACCTTTAATTAGGTTGCGGCTACAACCGTCATGGCGCCAGCGGACTCTAGACACTATGTAATGGGACGATGGCGGCTATAACAGCAAAAATTTAAAAACGTAAATGACAGGTTTAATGACTGAAATAAGCAAAGACTGAAAAATTCAATTTTATTTTATATTATTATTTATTGTATATTATTTATACATTTATTATTTACATTATTGTTTTTATATTTCAAATGTAATATCATAAAAAACAAGAAGTAAACAGTATAACTATAAATATCGCTAAATGAATCAAAAAATGCTGAATTTAAATTTTTTTATTTCTATTTAAAGTGTGAAATCAATCATAAACAAATACTTACCAGTATAAACAAAAAATATCGTTAAATGTATCAATAGCAACTGTAAATTGAAGAGAAAACAAGATCGCACTACTCCGTTCACAACCACGTGCATACTCAATGTGTTAACCTTGCATACAAATTTTTTTTTCGAAAACATGACACTAGGCTTCTACTTGTACGCTGGTAAATGCACATTTGTGCTGCTACAGCCGCAGTGTCTAAAAACGACAGTTTCGTATTGGACGGCTATTGCCGTCATGTCACATAGTGAACTTGAACTTGACGGCTATAGACGCAACTGTCCGTCAACGTGTTAATAATAATTGCACTTCATTGATACCATAAGTGGTGAAAGAAAGAGTAACAAAAAAGAGCCTAGACTGATAAGGAGATGAGGCTTGGAAAAAAGCATAATTTTGCCGATCAAATTGAAATAGTTCTCAGGTAGAGTTATAGTCCAGTGAAATTGATTCAAATAATAGCCTGTGTAACTTGCAAAGTGAATGATGGTAAACCTGTGTTGAATTGTGATAGCTGTTAAAGATATACACACAAGGAGTGTTCTGGGCTTAATGCTATTGAGTTGAAGGTTATGGACCTGAGAGGCAAAATACTGAGGTTCTACTGTGGGGATTGTCAAATGGGTATGAGGCTTCTGCCTAAGTTGATGGAGAAGATTGAAGCGCTGGAGGGTGGAGTTGCTGAACTTATAGGAAAACTATGCATGCAGGTGACTCTAAGGCTAATGCAAATAACTTCAATTTTGAAGAAGTCTTGAAAGAAATCAATGAGAGGAACTCAAAAGGAAAAATATTATAATATTTGGCATGCCAGAACTAAATCAAAATGATGATAACCAGAGAGAATATGAAAAAAAAATTAAGGGAAAGGAATTCTTGAGAGCAAAGATAGAACGTTCAACACATATATAACTGAATCTCTGGACACTGGTGGACAAGTCGATGTTATATATATATACTGACTTCTCGAAGGCTTTCGATAAGATAGATCATAATGTGTTGCTCAACAAACTATGGTTTCAATCGAGACTCTATATACAATTCCTTAGATCTTACTTTGTGGGGCGTAGACAATTTGTTGCATAATATAATAACCATGATTCTGATACTTATATTGCGACGTCTGGAGTCCCACAAGGATCAAATTTGGGGCCATTGATGTTTCGGATTTTTATAAATGATATCGAAATCTATTCAGAAGTAGAAAATATCTCAGACTGTCACAGACTCCAGAATGAAATAAATATCATGCAAAATTGGTGTGTGAATAATAGATTGAATTTAAATATTTCGAAATGTAAAAGTGTTATACTAGAAGATGTGAGCCACACAAATTCTCATATTATATATAGGGAATCAAGCACTGGAACACTCTTATAATATGAAAGATCTGAGAGTCATATTTGACTTGATTTAATTTTTATCTATCAAATCAATAAGGTACGTAACTTCTGAAGCTATGAGATCCTATGGATTCATCTATAGAAACTGTAAAAGTTTTACAAATGTCACTGCTTTGAAAACTCTGTACTTTGCCTACGTTCGATCTAAGTTGGATTACGCTCTTATCATTTGGTATCCCATCTACGATTGCCATAAGCTAACAATAGAACGTGTCCAAAGGGAATTTATAAAATTTTTAATATTCAAAATTGACGGAACCTATCCAGAACCTAGCTAATGATGTCTTGTGTGACCGTCTGCGGTTCTCCAGCATTGAATCGCGTAAGGATTGTGCTTCTCTAATTTTTCTCAATAAATTGTTGCATAATTCTATTGACTCTATGACCTTGCTTGCTCAAATTAAGTTCAATGTACCTTATGTTCAAACGAGATCGAAAATTGTATTCAGAACCCAGAGCTAGAACTAATATTTTATTCGAATCCCCTATCTATGTTATGTGTAACAATTACAACAAAATCTGTAATTATTGCGATTTGCATATCTGTAAGAATAATGAACTTATTGGGGTAGATAAGGTTTACTTATCTAACTAGTGCACTCTTTTTCTCTATTTTGTTATTGCTCTGTTTTTAAGTTTTTTTTGCTGAAATGGCTCTTACATAATTATTTCACTCAAATTATTATATTATACTGTATTTATATATATCGATTGTCCTGTAAATGGTTTCTACTTGGGGACAAATAAAGCTATTATTATTATTATTTCATTTATAGATATTGCCATGTGTGTTAATATATAAACTTGCCTTCTTCTATATGACTGTGTATATTCATGTACTTAATCAACTTTGATTCTTTGTACGATCTTATAGTAAAGTAAGAAGTTATAGTTATATTTTAAAATTATATACCTTGTGTATTGGGATTCCTATTTCAATAAAGTTATTATTATATGTTCGTTGTATTTGAAATGAGATAAAAAAATTGTGAAAATCAGTCCAGAAGAAAAAACAGAATTATAAATTAAGAATGATAAAACATTAATACATATTATGGGTTATTTAATGTTTATAGTTTCAATTGTTATTTTGTGAATTTAGTTCAACTTTAATTTACAAAGCTTGATTATAAAGTTATAGGTATGAGTTGTTAAACATTCATAATATTTGTAGTTTGTAGTTTCAATTAGCACATAATTTTAGTTAGATGTACTTAGCTTGATTATATCTGTACCTCGGAGGGATACAACACTATGTCCATTTTCATAACTTAACAGGATAGGAGTTTTAAACTTTTTTTCAACAAAAAGTGTTATATTGGCACAGCTATTTATTGAGATGTTGAAACAATATTTTACCAGAACATTCTATTTATTGTTATTAACATATTCCTCTAAGAAATATGAGAAAAGCTGATTGTAACTCTGTAATAAAGTCAATATGGAAACAAATGGACATAGTGTTGTATCCCTCCGAAGTACAGATATATAAATATAGATGATGGATATCCATGAATGCATCGCATGTTCAGAAATATTGAAATAGATTCTAGTGTTCAATAAACATTTAAAATAAACCATGGACCATTGATTTGACCTGCCCTGTTATCAATAATACAGATCTGAATACAAGTCTTTGAGGATGTTCAGAAACTGAATTCTACTTTTTGATGTTATGTTATTCAATTCAATTCAATTTTAAAATTATTTCAATATTATGTATAGGTAGCTGTCTCGTTTGAATCATTCTGATTATTTCTAATAGTTATCAGGTGACAACTATGAAATTTTTTGAATTCAACAGCTTATCACTTGATAAATGTATTACTATTTTTTGAAGCCGGACCTGGTGTCATTTGAATTTGTAAAAATTTGACATTGGCGGGAAAGCTCATCATTGGTTGAACAGAGCGATGACTCACAGATCTGCGCAAGGGTGAAAGCGCAGTGGTGTTATAAAAATGAAACATATGACCACCAACATCAGAGGGACAGCAAGTGACACTACTGTATGTTTACTTATACTGTGGCTGAGACAACGAGAATGAAATTTGACAATTGACGCATTTTTTTGATACATTCGTGTGTCTCGTCTCGTCAGTGTGGTGCCGTGTGCGAAACTTTATCAATGCAAGGTCTCTGATAGGCCGACGTAGATATTTGATTGGAGGGACATGTAAGGAGGTCGGTCGAATTCAGAATATTATCAAAGATTCGGTCATCAATTTGGTGAAGGCTTACTTCTGGCTTTTTGTAGGTTTACCGATCGTCGTCTATAACCCTTCTCTAAAAGGCCGATCCTTTGCCGACCTCCGATGTTTACTGGGGGAGCCTTTAGAAATTTTCCTGGTGGCGCTTAGCACGTTCTCTAGCATATAATTTAGTTCGATGATACATTGCAAAGTGCTCCATACCAAAAATGGAGTTTTAAATATCATCTGAGTGGGTTAAAATTGTGTATGTATGTGTAAATACTCACAATTCTACAACTATCTAATCTTATCGATAATTTTCATTCAGCTAATCTATTTTAATTTTGAAGATTTCGAAACACTTCATTCAATTTGAGTCGAAGTCACTCAGATTCAGATATACCTATAAATATCAAGAGAAGTAGTACTGATACTAAAATTAATATGAGGGAAATTGTACATGTGCAGGTTGGACAATGTGGAAATCAAATAGGATGTAAAGTGAGTAGACATTTTTTTAACTTGATATTGACTAAAGGGTAGTAGGCCTAATTAATATTCCTATTGATATGCATAATTTTATGATGTGACGGCATTCAAGGAGAATCAGGCATATATTATCACAAATAAAAGGCGTTGGCAAATCCCTATTTGTAGGTTAGGATCATTTCATAACAACGCATTTTATACACTCCTTGATTATGTGCACACGTCTCGCTATTTTCAGTTTTACCAGTGGTGTATCCACGGGGCACGGATACGATCGCCTAACCGAATAATTATATTATGCACAGTTGGGAATTCATACAATTTGTTTACTATCGAAAAAAACAATTCAATGAAACAAGGGGAATAATAATATTGAACAAAAATATGCTCTGGAGGAGATCGATTAAATATTGATTTTCCAGTATTCCCGTCCAATAGGCGAGATCATGAAATCATAAATTTGCTTCTTCCTGCTTCAGACTTCAAAACAAACGATTCTCGTTACGTCAATTGTACTGGCGCCTGTTAGAGTGAGTTGCCAGTTGTACTAATTTTGGGATTTCTGCAGATATTTCATTGAGTTTCATAGTATTGCACAAGTATGTATATATTACTATGTAAATGAAAACCCTATACTGTATATGGTTGTTGTAGATTCGGTTACCAGTGAAAAATGTATGTGGGGCTATGAATTGTCCTCATTAACCCTTGGCAATGCTGTAAAATATCATTCTGTCGTTAGCGGCTGGCGGCAAGTCCAACGCTTATATGTACTTGTGACGTATCAACGTTGAGCCATCTCCACGTGATTTCTAAACCCCAACTTTGAGAATTTCACTCGGAGCGAATATTGGATTGGATTGGATTGCAAAAAATTATTCAAAGTATTCGTTTTTTCTTGGATTGATTTAAATGGTCGACCAATTTTTTGAATGCTTTATATGATTAACATTGATGTGATCGTGAAATGCAACATGAGTAATTCATTTTCCCAACTTTGAAGAGGGTTTCATTTTATTAACAAACCAAATAAGATAAGATTTCGTAGAATGTATTACGTTTAGGTATACTTCAGTTTGCTGGTAATTTCAGAATGAATTTGATCAAGGTTGTCAAACCAAATATTGATGATTTGTACTGAATTCATGCAAGGATATCGTACTGTAGTATAAAGCTGTTGTATTATGTATTATGTTGTTTAGCATAACGAACACTTATCAGCGGCAAAAAAAACATTTGATACACAATATCTGTAATATCAGCTCCTCATAACCTCCTCCTCCAATAACCGAAGAATTTATACTTTCAGTTCTGGGAAATAATATCAGACGAACACGGCATCAACCCACAGGGCGTTTACGAAGGCGACTCCGATTTACAACTTCAAAGAATCGATGTCTATTACAACGAAGCCTCAGGAGGCCACTATGTGCCCCGGGCGATACTGGTGGACCTTGAACCAGGCACCATGGACTCAGCCAGATCAGGCCCTTACGGCCAACTCTTCAGACCAGACAACTTCGTGTTTGGCCAATCTGGAGCTGGCAACAACTGGGCCAAGGGCCACTACACCGAGGGAGCAGAATTAGTAGACGCGGTATTGGACGTCATCAGGAAAGAATCCGAGTCTTGCGATTGCATGCAAGGGTTTCAGCTGGCCCACTCTTTGGGAGGCGGCACAGGGTCCGGTATGGGCACCTTGCTCATATCCAAGATCCGCGAGGAGTACCCCGACAGGATGATGAACACCTACTCCGTATTGCCCTCCCCCAAGGTATCAGAAACTGTCGTGGAACCTTACAACGCCACTTTGTCCCTTCACCAGCTCATAGAGACCACGGACGAGACTTTTTGCATCGACAACGAGGCTCTTTATGACATTTGCATGAGGACATTGAAACTAGCCACGCCCACCTATGGAGACCTCAATCATTTGGTCTCCTTGACCATGTCAGGCGTCACCACTTGTCTCAGGTTCCCAGGACAGTTGAACGCTGACTTGCGCAAGCTGGCAGTGAATATGGTACCGTTCCCACGACTACACTTCTTCATTACCGGATTCGCTCCTCTCACTTCTCGCCTTTCACAACAATACAGAGCGATGACAGTTTCAGAGCTCACTACGCAAATGTTTGACGCCAAAAACATGATGGCTGCCTGTGATCCAAGACACGGGAAGTATTTGACGGCAGCCGCCATTTTCAGGGGAAGAATCTCGATGAGAGACGTGGGAGAGGAAATGCTCAACGTGCAGACCAAGAATAGCACTTACTTCGTGGAGTGGATTCCCAATAACATCAAGACAGCCGTATGTGATATTCCACCTAGAGGACTCAAAATGTCGTCTACGTTTATCGGAAATTCGACAGCTATTCAGGAACTGTTCACTCGTATATCGGAACAGTTTACGGCGATGTTTAGGAGGAAAGCTTTCATTCATTGGTATACTGGTGAAGGCATGGATGAAATGGAGTTCACAGAGGCGGAGTCTAATATGAACGACCTCATTTCAGAATACCAACAATATCAAGATGCTGAATGTGACGACGAAGAAGAATTTGACGAGGGCGAGGATGCTATTGAAGAAGAAAATTAATTATAACTATACTATAATAATATATCTCACAGTTCATGGATAATAATGGAAACAAACAGAATGATACATGAACACAATCAAATACCATTAACTGACACACAACTATCTACAAATCCATTACTTAAACCTTCGGAACATTCGAATTTTGTGCTTTTTACAACGATGCTTTGTTGGTGGCTGATCTAATTGTGATCATCCCGAACGCGTTCAAGTTGTGACGATTATATTCAGATTATTTTCATCACCTGAACAGACACATTCCAAAGTAACAATTATTACAGTAGTGTTTCTAAATCTTGCAGGGACAGTTATTAGTGGAATGTCCTCTCTATATGTATCGTTGATTCATGCTTTTATCTAATCTCAGATTTCTCGAAACAAATAAATCAGCACAGAATTAGTAGGTTCGAAGAAATTTAAATGCTTACAATACAATATTGCGATTATAAAATTTCCTCAACATATACATGAATAAAACTGAAAATGAGTTGATGTTCTACAAGGTGAATTGCTTTTCCAAAAGAGTTGTTCGACTATCGAATAACAGATCATTCTCCTATCGATCATGGTAACGATACAAAAAATGTTGATCATTTTTAGGATTCTGCATTCAATATTTTGGATGAATAAGGGATTGTATCGTCATAAAAAAAACTTTGCGCATCTTAGTAATTTTATTAATACTACAGTATCGTTTACGTAATACTGAGTGAATTTACAATTTTTATACTTAATTTCTATATCATACAACCTACTGACAAACATTAAAATCTAAATATGTATACTGTACAGCTTCATTCGAAATAATCAATAAAATAAAATAATATAAATAACGTATAACACAATTCGTTTCAAAAGATGTCCAAAATAAAATATTCGAATATCTGATGAAAAAAGGAACGGTCATAAGATAGTTCTTCATACTGATTGACATGATATAAGTACATGCTACAAAAATGATAAAATCGAAGAAAGCTGATGGCTAACTCATGAACATACTTGATATGTTTGTTGTTGTTTTTATAATTCAAGAATTATACAATGTGATGGTTGGTAATGTGAAACTAATACTTCGACTTGCGATTAGTTCGGCGAAATTTTTTTTATAATTTTGGGCGTGCAAATTCATTTCTATTACACAATTGAAATCACAGCTGACTACGAAACAAAATTATATTTATTACTAAAATATGTCTTCTAGGCATTGAGAATACTTTTATGGATATCTATCAATGTTTCAGACATCGAGAAGAGTTCATCTAGGTACATTATGCTGAGTTTGATCGAATATTTTCTCAAAATATCACGGACATGCAATGAATAGTGAAAATTATATACCTATACACTATGGGGATAGTGCATTTTCGGTACTAGTTTGGCAAATACTGATCTATTCACTACTGTATTTGATAAGAAATGTATCTATATCTATTCTGGTTCCTACCATCTTCAGATGGGCCATCTAAGGTCGCATGGAGATCCATTAAACTGCCTAGAAGAAAAAAATACTGAAATGCGATTTCCCAACTGAGAAAATGTTAAATGTTTATTTCCCTTTGTAGATGTATTGGTGAATACATCTTCGAAAGAGAAATGGAGATTGAGTATCAAATAACATGATGACAGTGAACAATTTGATAATTGAGAAAAAAGTTGAATTTTAAATCAAATATTTTATGTAACTCATCCAATCTAACGATGACTCATTGTATTTGAAAAAATATCAATGCTTTATCAATTTTTGACATTTCATTGAAAAGGATATCTACAGAATTAAGAATGAATATGAGAAAGTTGCAAAGAAACCTGTTTATTTTTGAATGCTGATTTCAAAGTCAATGTGATAAATAGTTAACATTATTACTGATAAAAATCACTATCATGTTGACTTATTGAAATAATTCTATATCATATCACTAGGTAATTTTGCACTTATCATGCGCTAAATTCTTATGCATACATACATATATTTCGACCTGAAAAATACGAATTTGACGATATTACTGTGTGGAAATCGACATTTTTGAAGATAATCCACTTTAAAATCCGTAATCTCATCTTCTCATCAGCTTCGATGCGAATTTCTTTTACCATATACATTGATACACAAATGAACATTGAAAATGCAGTATTTTTCAAATTATATACTGACAGGTTGAATCTGTCAGACATTTTCATAAATGGTATGACAGCTGATAGTCATACTAATGTTGACTACGTAATTATGTCTACATACTGTGGATTTGGAATAGTTTCAAAAATATTACATTTTTCTGTTTTCTCAGGATTCGATAAATTATTTCTTTTCGATAAATTATTTCTTTTCTTCATAATATCTTTCGATATCGAAAATGTTGCGATAAACTTTATAAACTGACAGAAAACGTTCAAGAAAAAGAAGCTGAAATATCAGTCGTCATAGTAAATTATCTCGTATAAGGTATTCATTTACCTACATTATCATCAGATTTGTAATTTTTGTGCCAAAACGTATGAGTACACCTACTATAGTTTTCTTTTTCAATCCAGAACGCATGATATAAATGCTATTCGACCTTTTGGCCAAAAGAAAATATAAACCAACAACTCACACTTACTTCGACCTCTCATAAATGCGTGACGATGATTTCGTCGTCGATATCGTCTTTTTCGTCGTCGGTTTCCTCGGGCTCGGGCGCCGCCGTCGCCGCTTCCGCAGCCGCCGCCGCTTTGCTCTCTTCCGCCGCCGCGGCACGTCGCTCTCTCTCTTTCTGCCTGCGGATCTTGTGCAGATGGTGCACTTCGACAGCTACGTACAGCACGAAGCCTGTGAGCAGCATGGACAGCTGTACGTACAGCTTCATGCGAGCGCACAGATGAGTCGAGTAGGCGTAAGCGATGACGAATCCGACGCTTTCCCACAGACGGTAATTGGAGAAGGCTGCTTCCTTGTTGCGTCGGAAAAGTGTTCCGTACAACCCTGTAAACGTTGAAATGGTTGAAAATCTTAAGAAATTTTTGTTCTTAGCGATAAAATATTTGAATTCAGGATGTGTGGGATTTCAGAAGGCTCTTATACATATTTGTTAGATGCACTTTGGAACTTATTCTTTTGGGTTGAGAGATGATAAAAGTTATGCAAAAGGAATATTGATCTGACAGATTTGGTTATTTTTCAATATTATTAGTGCAAAATAAAAAGTATCTGACTAACCACTGAACTTCTAATTGATCGAGACATAACTGGAAACATTGAGGCGTCAATAATTATGGCAAGTGACAAAATTCGGAGAGAAATCTTCGATCCGCTAAAAAAGTTTATTGATTCTAGCCCTAATTTTTGCAAATATTGAAGAAACTGTCAATAGTTAACTAATTTCTGAAACGAATTTGTATTAATTATTCTAGTTGGTTGAATTGTTGTGATATATAGACTCAATTTTTCTTCGTTTGAGTAAATGTTCGATTATTTTCCCCACTAAATAAATGAATTACTGCAAGTTAAACATTTTCTCATACACCAATCTATATTGTTTATTTGCAACTGGAAATAATATGAAATGAATGTTGCTATATATTTATCATTTTCTTCAAAATTCAATTTCTGTCAGTTGATTGATTGTATGTATGTATATGGCCCCGCACCTGTTGCTCATGTGACGTGACCATTAACCTTGAAAATGTCAATTTGGGTGTGCCAATCTTTTGTCTTCTTCTTATATTCTCACCGGATGGACTAAAAGTATTCATATCTCCGCCTTCGTGCGCATGGGAAACAAGTTTTATTTGCGCAGTTGTCTATAAACATAATACGTGTAGAAAACGAGTGAACTAACTGCTTTTATAAGCTCAAGCGATAAATAACATTTCAGCAGTACTACGATCTGTTAAATCAATTCTTATTGAAATATGAGTTTTACCAAATATGATCTAAGAGTACATCAGAGTGACTCGAGGGGACACTCTGGTTCAAAATTGCAGTTGCAGAATTCAAAAATGTCCACTATGGATAACATTCGATTTTTCTAGGTGAAAAATCTTCTTTCAGAAATGGTGAAATTTTCAATTAAACTTTCTCAAATTAATAGACTATAACTTTCTGAATGAAATTAAAACCAATATGAAAGATACGATTATTATCTTCGTATACCAATATGGCAGCTAATGAATCACGTGATTGGGATCGCTTTAGGACTAAGCTAGTTGCAGATGTGCAGATGTTTTTGCGACCTAAAATGACAATGAATCATTGATGAAAAATACAATAACACTGAGAGTAACAGCTTCAAGATTTCAAGTGAGACAATAAACAGTCCGTCGATTGTTTTGTACCAATAATACCAAGGACACATTGTAGGTAACTATAATACGTTATATAATAATGAACTTCACGATAATCTTGTTTGAAGAAGTCTGTATGGATTTTCCATAGACGAATAATTAAAAATAAACTTGATTTTATCATGAAGCCACGAGTTACCGTTATCATCATCTTAGCGTTAACGTTATTCTCCTTGATCCCAAGATTGCCCGAACAGGTAAACACTTATGGTCATCTCTCATAAATCATGCAACGAATCGTGGAGATAAAACTGGTTCCTCTTCAGCTTCAGGCAAGGCAAGTCGGTTCTGTTCTGATAGACTACTAGGAACAGACTTTTTGTGACGAATAACCAGAAATATTAATACATCAGGGACATCGCGAGGTTAGAGTCGGAGAAAAACTCTTTGGCATAGAGATGAGAGCACGTAACATTTCTTAGAATCAGCATTGAAGTTACTATAACGGTGTGAGCAGACGCGTCTGCTTGTTACGTCATTATTCTATTTTTTATATCGCTCATAGATGAAGCATATTTTGGCGTCTTGACGTGCAGTCAGTTAGAAAAAAGATTAATGAATAATCAATCATTCACTTCAAGATGTATTATACAAATTGCTCTCCCATGAATTCATAATAATGGCGAACTCGCCGAGTTTAAAACGCAATAACCGTCGATTTGAATTCAGTCATGAAAACAGTGGAAAAACAATGAATGAAAACGGATGGATTATTATGTTGTTTGGTTCGTTGTTAGATTATTCTTTATACAATCGCCATAGGCTTCAATTTGTCTGATGTTTATTATCCATTGTGGAAATATGCAATTAGAGTGCTGACGGATAGCACGACAAACTGTTGTATCAACCTTATTACAATAAAACATGAAATGACAAGATAATTGATTAATCATTACTCGATTAGTACACTACACAGTATCACTTTCATTTTCTGGTATCATCAATATGGAGGAAAATTTATAAATATTTCAGGTTACAAAAAATAATCTCACTAATCCGTACATATCTTTTCGAACTCGTTTTCGTTGGATTATATCGCCCATTAGTACATATAAGGATGACTGATTTATGATTATTAGAAACCATACAGATGAAAAATACTAATTATCATGTGAATGTCGCTACCAAATTACAAACGCTATAATTATTTACGTAATTTAAGTTTCAACTCATGAATATTCATGCTGAAATATAAAAGGAAATAAAAAAATGTTGGTGATAGGTAAACATATTCATCCCGTCACGAAAAATCTATCATGAAACCATCACGATTTAATAAGTAGTGCATCGTTTCCATTAATCTCAAAGAGCAACAGGCAGAAAATAATATGATTGAAAAAGGTATTTATAGTCTATGGAATTAAAGAAGGACGTTTTGTTGTATTTTGATTTATCAATATAACGAGTTCAAGATGAAAAATATGTACGTACGAAAACGACACTTATTCAATTTGTCAAAAACAGAGGGGAAACCAGACGTTTTTATTCCTTCGGAATGTGTGGAAAAATGATACTGAACATTCCTGTTTCTAAAATACAATACCTATCCAACACAAAGTACTTTGGTCCAAAAGTGGATAATTTCGTAAATACAGAGTCAGAAGTTCAACATAGCTTTGTTTTTCATAAATATCCCTTACAGTAATTGGATTCGAAATTGTAATGATATTCAACCAGAAGGATTTTGTGCTGAAACATTCTCATTTGCTTTGATGAATATATGGGAATGACTTTTCGAAGCTATATTGTATTTAACGTTTGAATCCAACTTCTACATCTCTGAAGTCTTTTACTGAAAAAATTTATACCTGAGAATAGATGGTTTTGTAATATTCAAAATATCCATTTTTGGGTTGAAGCAGGTCTGAATTGTTGCAGGGATTCAAAGCAGATATGTTCAATTCAGTTAACTGTCACTGATACATCACTATGTGGTGAATATCTGCTATCATACAAATTTTATCAAGAATAAACCCTTGGAAATTACCTTCAACTCATTGAATAATAGATATATATATTTTTTAATATTCACACAAAGAACCTGATCTTCCTGACCTATCAACTGCGCACATCAGGTGGACATGCGCACGACACGAAAAGTGCTGAGTGATCTAACTGAACAATGGCTAGCGTCATCTTCAGTTATTTTTTGCTGTTGTATATTGTGCTGATTGGTTACAGCGAAGAAGCTACTTTCGTTTTGAATTCGATTTTTCCGCGTCAACCACCTTACTTACCGTTAACTTGCGTCTGCCAAACGGCATCTCCGACTCCCCACAGCCCAGCGGCCATGAAGAACTTGAAGGGCGTGTTTGGATGCGGTCGCCACAGGAGCATCCACGTCTGCAATCCAGCATGCACGAGCACGCCCAAGCCCATGATGGGCGCCCTGCCGATGTATTTCATGATGGAGCCGAACAGCAAACTGCAGACGGCGTTCACGCAACCGAAGCAGATCATCACGTAGCCGACCTGGGGGATACCCAGGGCGCAAGAGACGTAAGCCTGCGTGAAGTCTGCACCGATAAAGGCTTGCTCCATGCCTGATAGGATAATGAACAGATTAATTTGATGATTTTCAAAGTGTCGATACCACCAAGTGATAAAAGTGTTGACTGCTTGAAAAGAACTGGGCTCTTCAAAAAGATATTTAATGATTGAATCCATCCACCTGTATATCAATAATTGTTGCGCGCAGGAACTTTGCACAAAACTGCGAGTCACCACTTTGTTCAACCAATGATGAGCTCTTTCGTTATTGGAAAATTATTATAGAATCAAATGCGACCAGGTCACGTCACACTTTTATGGAATATCCTAAATAATACAAAATATTTTCCTGGTGTGGGTCCCACATGGTAGATAGTCCAAATAACAAAATCCTAACCCAGCTGAGCTGTATATAATTTGTGAGATAGGTTGTAGAGCCTTGTTTATTGGGGAATCAGATCCTAGGGCACATTTTCACTACGAATTACTGAACAAGCAGGTAACATTGAATTTACTGCTCATATAAATCCTCACATCATCAATTTGGGATCGAGAGCAAGTCGATTATTTGCTAGTTTATAAGTAAACGGTAAACTTTATACTCACCAATCCATACTGTGATTGGAATGAGTAATTGTTGATAGGGCTTCTTCAGTTGGTACGCTGTAGCAGATAAAAGTTGGATAGGAGTTAATTCTACTTGACTATTTCTTCGACCAGAGCCTTGTTTTTCACCATATCTGGAATGAAAAGAAACACTCAATCAACGAGAATAAGATCACACGATCGACAATTTTGAAAGATGTTCCTCGCCAAATAACGTCTCAATAGTTAACCACTGAGATAATTTGTTTTGCGTTCTTGGAAAACTTGTTCAGGTAAGATCGTTTATATAACAAACATGGATTATTTAATCTCTCAAGTTCCAGTAGCCTCACCCTCATAACCTTCGACAATCTATTTCGCGTAAATAACAAATTGCGAAACCAGTTTGGCATTTCTCAATGAACATTGAAAACTGTTATGTTGATATTTATTCATAGGTTCAATTGCTTCTGTAGAAACAACACATTTTCTTGAACACCACGAAAATTCAATCTGGAGATTTCCCAATTCTGCTAATTTGAATCTAGAAGTTGAGATCAAATCATTGACTTATGTCCAGCAATGAATAGCATTGCACTAAGATCATGACATTTACTATGTGTGTCTCTTCAACGATCTTTGGAGTAAAGTGATAAGTTCTACGAATGTATGCCTCTCCGAATCCAAATTGAATCAATATGGTGGGTTCATCTTATTTTTACTGAATCCAATTTCTATTTGAAGTTTTAAGTGACGGCATTCTTCTTCGTGTATTGCGTATCATTTTCGTAAACACAATTTGTCTATTGTTTCGGAAGAAGGACAATGTGAGTCTCTAATTAATGTGACTAACGAAATAATACACATATCAACAATTAACAAAGTAATAAACTGTAGTTTCGTAATTTTAACTGCTGAATGATTCATCAGTTCATTTGAATCAAACAAGTGTTAGTTTCCAATGGAGGAATTTTGGATAAATCCAAAATTAGACATTCGTAATTACCATTAGTAATGTTTCATAATAATTCGTGTTTGTATGGATACTTCAAGGTCAGAAGCTTCTGGTTGAGATTGGAAGTATTATTATGAACGTTAATTAATTCTTATATATGAGATTCCAAATTCAATTATGATCGGTAGACAAGGTGGTTCATTTCAGCTAGTCTAGCTTGAGTAAGACCACTAGGTATACCGAATAAAATCTAATGTATAGCAAGGAATATCGTTACAGGTATTCACAGTGCACATGTTTGTGACTCATATAAATCTTTGTAACAAGGTAGTAGATCGTGAGTCCATATCAAGCAATAATTAATGATACCTACTATTGCTGTATTTTCCACAGCCAGTCGTATTCTAGATCTGAGCAACATTCATTAAGGCGTCATGAAATATATGATTGGTTTAATGATTCCTTATGTATTTCTTGCCTCGCAACCAAAATCCGAAATAATTTTCTCTCTCTTCTCATAATTTATTGTGGAATTGTTGATAACAATTTTACCAATAATAGTATCATGCCTGCATTCCTGCTATTGGTAGTTATCGTGGTTGCCATAGTAACACAATAGTTTCCATAGTAACACGTTACAACAGTTGATAGTGTAGGTTTCAGTACTATGAACAGAGGAATTCAGTAAGTAAATGAATTCTCTCATTTTAGAGGACGAATATGATCAATTCTAGTTTTGTATTACATATTTTGAGCTGTTTATGTTTTTGTTGTTCCAGCGAACGAAGGTTCGAACGTGGAGATCATCTTATGATCACTTGAATTTCCGTTAATTACCTGCAAATCATCCAGCAACGTTTGATGTACATACAAATTGCAGATTCAGATGAGAATCTTCTTCGTAATTACATAGACGTTGACTAGTCAGACCAGTGACTACATCAATTTGGTTTACATTCACGTGTACTTATCTCGCCGTTTATATACCATGGATAATTAGATGTTTTTCTTATCCTTTGAAATTCTGGAAATTTAAATGAGTGCTTTGGACTCAATATGATTTATCAGAGTATTGAACCTCGAACAAATGCGTTTTGAAGATATACTTGAGTACGGTAATTATGCTTGATAGGTATACAAAAAATCAGCGGGAAAACCCAGAAATAATCAAACGACAGAGTAACGAATAATTCCAAAGCTTATGTCATGATTCAAAATTGTGATGACTTCATTTTATGCAGAAATCCATTTTTAATACTCATTATTGAAGCTTTGAGAATGACAGTATAAATAATTACGAAAGCACTGCAATAAAGACAAATAACTTCTTTCTCTAAGACGAGGATGCATCAAGTTTCGTGTTCTTTTTGAGAAAATCAGCATAAGGTTGACATTGGTCTTGGTGAAATGAGAACCGCAAGTTCACTCACCATCTTGTTTATCAACAAGAATAGCCTTGCTCCGATTTGGACAAACTGGGACGGTTCAGTTATCATCGGCATTTACTGAGGTTATTGACGATGCCCAAGACAATGCGAAGTGTAGCACGGAGTGTTATTGATTCGTGACGAAAAAAATCGTCTCCAAATAAATGAAGAGAAAGTACCCAGTATGTTGAAGATGGCAGCAATCACTAACTTAAGTTTGCACCAAACGTTTACCAGATTAAACATTTAAAGTTTTGTTCAATTCAGCTAACCAAACCACTCCCTAATCTAGTTGACAAGATTAGAATGTATGGATCGGTTGTCTTGTCCCAATCTAACCTATCCTCAACCAACTGACAAACACAATTTAGTATATCGGAAAAGTACTGATAAGAAGTGGGTGTACGACGATAAAAACGGAACGAATGTGAAAGCCTTTCGAGAAGAAAAATGTCAACCATAAATTGAGAATCAACTGGGAGCAGTTGTTTCAAGACACGGTTGAAGTATCATTCCAAAACAATTTTAGTAACTGATGTCGAATATACCAGACACAAAATAACTCGTGACTGTAAATAAATGAGAAATAAATACAATATTGATTCACTACCGTCCATTTTGAGACTGAAAACAGGATTTTTTCGTAGATGTTCCGACCGACACATCCTCAATATTTATTGAAACAGCGTGCATAAATAACAACCATATAACTTTACGATTTCCTCTGGAATTGGGTCATGACGTGTGAGAAGACGCGCCAATGTAAAAACAACATACCATCAAATTTGCATAAACAATTTCGCCAACTTTCAAGTGTCAAGGTTGTCTCTCGAATCAAGTAAGGATGATTTTCTTGAAACGTCAAAACTTTTGGTTATAGCTGGATGGATCATCGATATTGATTCTGAAAAATATATACTGAGGATGATAACGGTGTTTTTATTGACAAAAGAATGTGGCCTTCATTGCGGTTTAGTTCTGTTTTTTTTTTAGTTGATTGGTCAGTGAACCGCAGAGAGTGTTCTGTGTATAACAAATTAACGATACTCCGAGGTGAAAGTGAGAATAAAGCCAATACAGTGTAGTAGGTAGTTGCAAAAAGTTAATATATTCTATACGAAGACGTAATTTTGGAAATTTACATATATAGGAAAGAGATTCAACAGTATTTCGAGATATTTGTCATTTGAGGAGGAAAGACACTTTCAACAGAAACAATGTCAATCGAAGAATATCTAGTATACTCCACAGATTTTAATCATCAGTGTGAAATATTTTTAAGAAAATATTCGATGTGGTAATATAAGAACCATATTCGAGCATTTCAATTCAATTGATCATCTGTAGCATTTCCTTAAATTGACGCCCAGTGTACATTTTCTGTTGTTGAACTGATACTATACATACCCAATGGGCGTTCAAAATTGAAACTTGAGGTACCAAACAATTATACCGTTTATAATGTTGGCGAGATCATCAGATGATCGTCCAATTTCATTTCTTGATTATCCCATTGTCGATGGTAGAATTTTGATTCGATTTGCCTCTTGCCTCGAGACAAAAACACAGATCTCGTATAGACAGAATGGAGGTCATGATTATTATTTTCGTAGAATTGAAATATCATTAATTATTGACAACGATAGTCGAAGCAAATATGTTTTATTGACATGGATTTCCGAAAATATTATCACCGTGAAGGTGAGACACACCATTCCTGGGTCTTTTATTTCGGACAAGGTCAGGTCATCACCCCTAGTTACAAGAGTGAAGCGATATTTTTACTAATACATTATTGGTCCTTTCAGCAACAGGAAATAGAAACTGAGCATGATTACCGAGCCACGAGAAGATGTTTATCTCTACCAAGCAGTGTAGAAATGTTTATTATTCGAACATTTTCACTTTCGATACGCTAAATAATCTAATAGGGAGTACGAAATCTCCAATTTCACACATTGCAGCATGAGAAAATCATCAGCTGGAACAAATATTAATTTCATAATACAAATAATAATATGTAGGCTATTAATCTGAGCTCTGGTTGAGTTGCGGCTAAATGTTGAGAATGCATTACCTTTCTCTCGCGAAGGCCGGCCATCTTGTTCATATTGCGATTCAATATTCGTCTAAGGCAAGGCCGCGTACTATATTGGAATGTGCTCAATTATAAATAAATATTGACGATTTCAATATATTAGCTGTGCAAAGTAGCGGATTGTTTGTCATTTTGACCTCAACAATTGGTCAAGTTTTCATATGATGATCTTTTACTGTCCACTGGTTACTATAGAAAATAAATGAAACGTATTCTTCATGAAAACCGCAACCATAATCACGAGAGATTTGAAGCTAGGCATACTAAATGAATAAGTGGTCATGGTTGGTAAAGTCTCATATTGATAATCGATAAACCGCAATCAGAGAAGACGTTCTCCAATAAAAACCATAACCAAGGAATTACGCATACATTCTGAGAGATAGGTATTCGTGGATATTATACAATGTAGTTTCAGGACGAAATTATCAGTGTTACTGTCAACACAAAGCACCCGTATATAATTAATGTAATGAATTATTTCAGATTCAGGTCATGCTATTTCCACACCAATAGTTATGGAGACCTATATATGGCTTTCAATCGCTTGAAATGAAAGTTATTTTTACCAGTGATTACCAGGACGACAATTAGTTGGATTCTGCCTGAGCAACTCATTAGATATTAGTTTTATGGTCGAAAATGCATCTCCAGAGATCTTACCTTGAAAGTGGATCTACCATGATGGCAATTAGGATGGCAGCTACGGCGATGCATCCCAAATAGATGATGGAAATCTCGTAAATCTCCTTATCGTCTGGCCTATCTAAGTTACCGTTACCATTGATGGTGCTAACACAAAAATTTGCTCCACATACGCTATAATCTGCTGCGGTGCTATTACTGTTGTCACTTCCGTGAGGGTTAGTTAACACTGAAAGAAACAGGAATGATATTTAGGTATTGCGAAATTTGCAGTTTAAATTTGTATGATTGGTTCGTTGCTAAATACATGAAGGTGTTCAAAAGTATCAACATTATATATCAATTATTTTATACATTGAATATAATTCACACGTGTGTGAATGTTTACCAAGGACACTGATTCTTTGTAGAGGAAATCGAAACAAGTTTTATATCTACTATTTGGTCTTGAAATGGCGATGTTCAATTGACTTAAGAACGTTTTGTCCAAATTCTGAAAATGCATATACTCATTTTGATTTGAAGATCATGTATTTTACGAGTACTATATATTACCATATGGAACACCTTATTCCAGAAGATGACGTTTATATATTTGAGGTTGTAATAAGTATATTTCTGTTAAATCGAAATAAATTATTAGGGTTCCATGAGTAAATGTGTTTTTTTTGTCATGAATTATATGAAAAACATAAGAAATATAATTTTTTATATATATATTTTCACAAGAGTGATAACACCACTGTTTTTTCTCACTGAATAAATTTCTACAAGCTATTAATCGATCCAGAAATTTTCTCTCTTATGTCATCGTATTTTTACTAGTCTGCAACTGCAAATGATATGACACGAATGCTGCAATATAATTCAGATGTCATAACATCGGACCCGTTGTCATCGCAAGTTCAAAAGATGGAATTATTGATGTGCTAGATAATGATAAATTTCGAAACACGTTTTGGAGTGAAATTAACGAATTCGTACTCAATAGTAGCCACATTATAAATGTAAGATATATATCAGGAAGTTCTGTGTTGCTGCTTTTTTTTCAACGATACAAGTTGGGTTGAGTTTATCATTCCATTTTTTTTGGAAAATGTGTTCGATTGATAAAGTATATACACCAAAATTGGGTAACTATTGACTGTGGGTAACCGTTGAAAACTTTTCTCAATATTTGTAAAACTTTCGACTAGATTTTATCAGAAGGTTTATCGAAGATTTCTCTCCAAATAATTTGGCATCATTCTGAAGTCACTGTGAAGTGTTGCCATAACTTTTGATGCCTTAATGTTCCTAGCTATGTTTCAACCAATTACAAGTTCAGTGGACACTTTGACGTTTTTCATTATGCACTAATGATATTGAAAGATAATGAAATCTGTCAGAACTATCTTCCTTAAATAAATATACTATAGCGGGTCCTGTTTCGACAGTTCTACATATCTATAAAGGAATTCGAAACAAGTCATAATTATTGTAACCTTCTCCCATCAACCGATGAAGTATACTCACCAAGAGATGATATGAGGTTTCCCCAGAGCTCAGCTGTTTGCCAAGCCAAAAAGAAGAAGCCGAAGAACCTAACTATGATTCCATCCACCGCTTGATCCGTGAGCTTGGCGTAGACGCCTGCCACTTGTGTGAGGTAGGTGGCTTTCGAAGCCCACATAGGAGCAGCACCGATACCCACGAGGATGCCAGCAGGCACCAAGGTGTAGAATCTGGGGTAAAATTGCGCCCCGATGTAAGGGGCGTAAGCTAACAAGGAGAAGCACAAGGTCCATTTGACTGTGAGCTTTTTGATGAGGAAAGTTGGCACGAAAATGCAACTGACCACTAGCGCCGCGTAGACTGCACTGAGCGAGACAGTGCCGAGACCGTCTTTAGCGTTGATGCTGCTCTGTAAATTGGCTGTACCCTGAAATGAAAATGTTCGAAGCATTAGGGGTTGTTTTTACTAGGAATACGGGACTGTTTCTGACGTCAGCGTACTTATAAAATGGGCAGAAAGTTAGTGATTATTATTGCTGATTAGCAACTAGTCGAAAGAATTCGCGGATCAATTGGAAATTCATTTGACAATTGCGTGTAGTTTGTTTCAATTGTCATCAACATTTTTTGTAATTTGATTTCAACCTAAAAGAGTTTCGATTTCTCGATTGTTTAGTTTATTTAGGCGTGAAATCTCCCGTGCGCATTGATACTCATGAATCCATGATTGCTTATTAGGAACTTCCATTTTGATTTCGATAACGGTTTGAATGAAATTGAATTCAGATTTGTTGGGCACTAAAACAACACTGACGAATAATAATCAGTATTGTAGTTAACTCAATATGAGCGTTCTATAAAATTATGATCTCAAATCGTGTGATGCTAAACATACGCAGTTGGCCAATACAAAGCTCAGCTTCTGAACAATTGGAATTTCTTGAAAACTCTATTAGTTGAAATCAGATAAAACGATTTGAGCCATTCCTTGAACTTACCCAAAGCTAGGTGGATCTGATATTTGGAATGGAAAATAAAAAAAAGAGGCATGTCAATTTTTGACAGATCCAATCCATCACAATTTGATCAGATTTTTTTACGCGATTCGCATTAGATGTAACTGATGACTATGGATGTAGAAAATATGTTGCAGAGCCTCATTTTCTTTCGAAGAATCCATCAATAAACCCTTCCATCAATTTCGAATTTAGAATCATACTGTTTACAAATTTGTTGTTCCGTACCTGGAAGGCGGTGAATTGGATCATGAAGGCACAAGAAATGGCAGACACGTTCTTCAATATTCGCCATTTTTCTTTGGTGGACATCTTGAATTTGCCCTGTTGGAAAGCCTCTTCGTCGGAGATCTCTCCTCTTGGAGGTTTTTTGGGATCGCCATTGCTGCCATCACTCTTGAATCCCTTGTTATCGTAGGCACCAGTTACAGACACGGTGTAGACGTCCGAGGTGTGACGTCCGGCGTCGTGGTTGGCGCCGTCGCCGCCGCTGTCGCCGCCAAAGCCGAGGGACGCGGTCATCTCTGATGGGCCGCGATCACCCTCCTCGATCTGAAATAATAATGATTATTTGAAACTCCCGAAAATTTGCGGATTCATGATGTGTTTTATGACGGGAATTTCTGGTGATTTGATATCACCATCAAATTTAAACTTCACGTTTTACTATAAATAGTATCTAATTATTCTTTAATATTGATTTTTTGTCGTACAAAGTGTAAATTTTGGTTTGTTGTCAATAAAGACGTTCATCATTATTATATTTTGATCTAAAAACACGAAATTGATAATTAGAAATTCGGAGATTCTTTTCCTCGCTAATTTTCTGCCATCTCTGTGAGATCAGTCGTTTTGCATTATTGAAAATATAACACATGTAAAAATGTTTCATCAGACAAATAATGTGCAAAATGGAGAATGTTCCTGTACCACCGAGACTTATTTCAGTTATAAGCCTCATACCAAATAATTTGAGGAATATATTATAGTATATCACTAAAACTCATAACAGATATACAAAAATCTGTAACTTTGGGAACGAGTCAAATATTGAGAAAAAGTTTGAAATAAATTTGTCAAGAAATAATGAATTTTTCCCAAGCTATAACTACATAACCGTTTGAAGAAAGGTAGAAAAATATTGATTTTGAAATGAAATTGAGAATTCGACATACACAATAATGTATCAGTATGAAAATTATCGCAGATTCAAAAGGAAAGGAGATGTTTCTGAAAACAAATCTATCGTCACTGACAATGATTTTTCAATGCAGATGCCGGTGAATGGCAATTGTTCATTCATTGTTTGAAATAATTCCTATACTTCAATGTTTTCTTGAGATGGAATGCATGATGAATCATTTGTTCCTATGTGATATATTCAGTAACGAATGAGAATTGGTGGATAGCTCACAGTGTTAATCGGAATCTTACGAGACAAAGGAGACCTAGTTTGGAAAAGTTTTTATTATGGAATTGTGGATTTCCTAAATGAAATTCCTGCAAATAAAGATCATATGATGAGTAAAAATTATTAAATGTTGATATGGAATTGAATAAAAAATTACTTTGTTGTTATTCGATGAACTTTCAGCTATAGTTCCTGCAATATGACTGTCCACATTATAGGAAGTCTTTATAGTCCGAATATAAATTATCTCAACGTTTTGTGGATTATCTATACATTTCTTCATTTAACTAGGTTCCAAAAGCACCTACTCCATATGGATAAAAATTCTAAAGCACCACTTTACACAAAAATTTCACAGTCGCACGTTGAATTAACTGACTTTGAAACATTTAATATCGTAATGAGTTGACATACGTATTGATTGTCATTTTGACATTTCGAAATAGTGAATTTTCGATATATAGATCAAAATTAACAAATTCGATTTTATCAAAGTCAAAATCTAATACACTTTAGAAAATGAACAGTTATAAAAATGAATGCTATCATAGAAATTATGCAATGATTCTGTAAGGAGATGACATCATTGTTTCATCTATATGGGTAATTTCTATTAATCGAAGATTAAAACAAGTATTTATTAATGGAAAGTGAAAAGCGACATTCTATAACATCGTTCGTAATAATGGCTTACCCACAGAACTACTGTTAACTAACACGGAACACAATAATTTGATTTTTTTCTGGTAAATTCTGATTTCATGTAAAAAATTACTTGGATTGTCCACTAGCTATGAAGGAAAAATGTGGTCATTTCGTATTGAGATGAGGTTGCTTGAAAAAATTGTTACTTTTCAGAGACACTCCGTATATATTTGACTGCCTTTTGAGTTCAACATATCTTATATTTATATATCATTATAAGAACCGTGGCCTAGTTCGTAACATGGCAGAAGAAAAATGATGTGGACACCAATTAACTGTACTGAAAACGAGTTAATTCTCTGATCTAATGCAAATAGTCAGTTCCAATCTGTACGTAGTTGAAATAACAGTAAATATTCTCCATCATCACGAACAGAAATCATATTAACGATCGTAAGACCAAGACGTATGAAAAAAACCTGTGGCTTTATCTCGGCTTAAGAAGATACTTCGCACTGCTACTTCTGCATCACGTGGGTGCTTGGAGTTGGCAATCTCCAAGGACAACTGGTTTCTCAAAGGACAACAACCTCAGAGTAGCCAACCTGGAGAGTCTTCTTCATACAGGGTGATAATTCTTCTACTAGTCTTTCTAGTCGATATGTTCGTGGGTAG
Source organism: Plagiodera versicolora (assembly GCA_037013635.1). Lineage (NCBI taxonomy): Eukaryota > Metazoa > Arthropoda > Insecta > Coleoptera > Chrysomelidae > Plagiodera > Plagiodera versicolora. Next base: position 7,739,500 of record CM072990.1, read on the forward strand.
ACATTATCAATTAAAGATCAGAGTCATAAACTGGAAAATAAATATTATCCTTCCTTTCTTATATTTTGAGAGACAGAACATTCGATTGGATGCTCTTCACCAGACAACAATTGAATGATGAAAGGATTATCTCACGTTATTCTTGACCTTGATTGTGAGGTTCGAAAAAGGTGCAAGAAACGTTGTTTAAATACGAATAGGGTCTGACATCTACGAATTTTCGATGTTGTTGAGGTAATTCGCGTTACAGATGTGATTTAATGGATCACCCTGTTTTCTGCTGTCGAAGAACCGGAAAAAACAAAACTACTAGAACTGGCGATCCACCATCGAAATCAGTCAAAAAAAGGATAATGACACTGTTGCAGCGTTTCTTCTCCTTATTCCGATGCTATTTTTGGACCAAGAAGCGTGTATCAAGCTGTTGAAATTACCTTCATATGGTCGGAATGCAGTTATAAGTAGAATAACCTGCAGATATAAACGTGAGATGCATCCTTGATTATGTATCGAGATTAAATATAGCCAGTTGTTTTTCAACTTGACATGGAGTAATATGATCAGCAGGAATCGCAAGTACCTGTTATTGACCATAATAGCTGAAAGCCCATGTAAGGAATTTATATTTTTCCGTAGAGAGAAGAGAGGAAAAAAACTACGAAACTAAAATAGATCAGTAAAGAGAAACAATAAAATATATCGTTTTGTTCCACTCTGACGTTGTTGCTTCAACTTTTCCATGGATACACGTGGATGCTTTGAGAAAAACACACCAACTGAATCTAATTATGAGAAATAATATCCGTGCTTGTTTAACTCCATCGAACGATTACGTTGATTCAGAGGAAAAAGATTTATGAATCAACTCGATTATCTGGTTTATTCATGATGGAACTGTAGTTGAATGGGTATTTTCACAAACAATTGCAAATTTGCATAAAATGGATTTTTCAAACACCCTCTCAGCATTCTTAAAATCTTACATAACTATAATTGCATATTTATGCATAGAGAAGATAATGAAAATTTGCACTATGAGTTTTTTCGAGGATTCTATATCGTCATTGTCAATAATTAAAGGCTGGATGCTCTTCATGGATATATGCGAAAACCTTGGCACTCAATGGTACGGAAGTTTCTAATGATACGTTTCCGATGCTAGAATTGATGATAATGATGATACCTTTATGGAAACATAAATTTATTATGTTCAATTATTATTGATATCGTTGGACCAAATAAAAGTGACACGACATTCGAAAATTTTGTTTTGGAAATTATCTCATATTCATCTCACAAAAATATTAGATACAAAACATTCATTTAGTATTGATATTCATATAGTATTTGAATGAACTGATGTAACAGATCACAAGAGTTTCAATTTCCAGATTATTGCTGAAAAACTGAAGTAATACACATTTCTACTCCATACATTTTTCCAACTCTGAACCTCATGCTTCAATCTTTATATTTCAAGCATCCATTATAAGAACTGATTGAAAATCATTCTCCAGACTTGCAATGTACTTTGAAGAAATATCACGGCTTCCAAATGGTGTGCTAATAATAAATAATTGCCATTATATCTACACCTTCCTATGCTTGATGATGTTTCATTTTGGATAGAGTCCATGCGTAGGATTGGAGAATTCCGAAATCAAAGTACGAGCCAACATATCCTGAGCCATGCAACATCAAAGCGATATCAATACAAGATAAAGTTATCGCGTAGGTAATGCATTTCAAAAGATTTGTGTTCATTTCGGTTAACATCAACCGTGAAGGTTAACATGCCATTATGCATATCGCATATTACATAATTCCTATTTTATAGATACCAATAACAGAGTGCATTTGACTTTTCTGGGGGACATTCATCATGGTTGCAATTTGTGCATGACAAAACCACTAGCTAGTATCTTCATTTTCACAAATTATAGGAAATGACGTATATCTATACACGTATCCGAAAAAACTTTCAAATCAAGATTTCAATATTAATACGGCTAAAAAAAATATTTCGATAAAAAAATCTTCCGAACATTCCAGGAGAATTCAAAAAGAAATACATTGTTATTTCCAAACTACAGGAAAAATATCTAGGAGATAACAAGGAACCAAAAATTATCAGAGATAGTTGGATATAGAGATATTTCTCAGATGAATAAAAAAAGTTGTAGCTATCTAGATCTCTAGTTCTAGAGTTATTACTCTTACAAATAAATTGAACCTCAGTCGAACCCAAATCATTCACAATGAATTGAAAAATTAATCTCATGGGAAGTTGAAATGAATATGGAAAGAATCGAAGATGTTGCGAAATATTATGGGAAATATTCATTCCCTATTGAATATATCTTTAAGAATATGCTGTATAATGGAATCGAATATCCTCTTGACTGCTACATTACCCACTTCCATTCGGTGGACTTTAACCACATGTACAAATGACATGAATGATTTCATGGATGAAACTTGATTTTTTTGACAATAACCGTTAGTAAATTTGTAAACATGAGTGATAGATGTCAATGCAACAGGATGAACATTCCTGGTTTCATGCACAAACATCCTGGTGGACGCCAGACTCAAAAAAGACAAAAAAATTACCATAGGATTCACTATAACCCAGTAAAAGCTCCTCACAGACATTCTTCTTTGTCTGGGAGCTGGAGGAGAAATAGAGGCGAGCGAAAATCGCCTCTTTGGATCGCCAGTCATTTTGGAATCGGCCTGCAAAAAATCGCACAGAAACGTAATAAGTCACAGGAAGGCTGTTAAGTCATTTTCGCGCGGAAACACCGACGAATCGGCCATTTGGAACGCGATTGAGATGCACGGCGTTCCTTCGACGTTCGCGATTTGAGCGCACTAAATTTCAAATCCTTGCGTCACGAGGAGTAAAACGAACGATTGATGTCGAGTGTGACAGCCTTGAGAAGGTATAACAACAGGTATTACCTGCATTTATTATTATTGCTCCCTATAGCAGGAAACTGATAAAATGGGCTATTAAATCTCCATTGTTTATATTCATTAGAAAACAGTAAGTAATTTATGCGTAATTTCAGAATAACAAATTTTATTCTCTAGCTATGAATGAAGACAATAAAAACTCATAACACTTGATTCAACAGAAACATTTCATGTTTACTCAATAGAAAAATAGAAACCTCTAAACTAGCAATAAAACTCAGGTTCAGGATTTTTCTATTCAAACCTCCTGCATTGATGAGAGTGACAGTTGTTGGGTAAGTCTACATTAACCTAAGACTCTTTTTCTCACATGTCTCATCTCTAGAGTTAATAATTTGATGATGGTATTATGGAGATGATACAAAAATTTTCAACATTTAATAATGGAAATTATGAAAATATTCAACACTAGAAAGCGATTTGAGACTCTCCCTAAACAGTATGAATTCTGATATTTAATAATTATCAATCAATATTTGACTCAAAAACACAAAATCACTAGCAATAGCAGATAAATTTTATAAAACATCGATCCATTATCATTGTATTTTTGATCTCACTGAACAATATGAGGAAACAGTATCGATGTCACGACTAATTTGTCAATTTTGATAATTTTTGCAATTTTTCAAAATCCCAAACTTCGAGACTAAAATGATTTTATGAATATTTATACATTGTTATTTTCATATATTAACTGTTTTGATTGATGAGTTTCGAATTTGGGTATCCGGAGATATTTTGAGAGAGAAATGCTCAGACGTATAATTCCATTACCACTAACGATATATTTTGCCATTCAAAAATGTCTTCTGAACTGAAAGACGAATGAAGCTATTCAATAAGAGAAGGAATGTAGCGTCAATCAAACGTAACACATTTTGGTGATGTATTTTTTTATTTAAAGCTGGATCGTTTGTAGCAGTAGTTTTTATTATAGGAAGCCTACACATCTGTGATGATTTTGCTAATAGCATCATCATAAACGACAACAATTAAGCCTTGTGGAAGATGATTTATTACCGATGCAGCATCAAAACTCGAAGTTCTGGCCACCAACGACTCATTCATGATGATTTAAACATCGCAATAACAATATAACAGATATTAATATTGGCAATGCATAACATCTAATAATTTGGAACATAAAATATGCCATATCTGATGATCACTTAATGGTCAAATGTTCAATGATTGGCAATCGACGATTTTGCATGGAAGACCTTGTGGTCAGAAGGTGAATATTACCAAATTATTTCATGGGATCCCAAAATATTGATGACAAAGTAATAATTTGAAGGGCACGAATCCAAATTTGTGGTCTTTTTCATAATTTATCTACTTCATAAATCTCATTGTGGTAGCTGCACTGTACTTGAAAGATGACAATATATTATTGAAAAGCATTAATTTGCGGTTGGTATGAATCAAATACATTGTAGTCACACGTAGTTACACACAAGGTGTCTCACGTCGAATTTGGTTTCCCGGAATATAAACTTTGGGCAAATTTGGCTAATCATTATGAAAACAATATAAGTAGAATATATTGGAGATGGTGACACTTCAGTTGATTTCCTGAAAAATTATTATTGTTCCAACTTCAGTGGGATCAATAGTTTTTTGAACACATTTTGAGTACATTTTACTTTCATGGATGCTTTTTATATTCAATCATTTATGTAATAACCATAAGTATAAAGCACCTTCATCCATAATCGAGATTATTATAGTTATCTGACGAGGTGTAGAGACAGCAATCATCAATTTTATAGAAATTCACGAGTCAATTTGGGTCTATCAATCAATAACTGTGAAATGATCGTATAACCGGAAGTGTTACCATCTCGAGAATATTTACTCAGTTCTGCCAACCGTGCAATGTCTTTTTTCTAGGAATTCATCAAGAAATACATCATAATGAATGAATCCTTTGTGATCATTTAGTTATACACATCCTTACCATAATCTTATAGTTGTTATATTCTGATAAAAAAATGTCACGTTGAAATCACCAGGTATATTTGTTCACCTTATGATACCCCTGAGAATACGGTGATTAGACATCTCTATTTTTTTACAGTTCCGGTTGGAAATTATCTCAATACATATGTGGTATTCCAACTCAGTGGAACGAATTGAGGAAGCATGAAAGGTCATGGATTTAGATTTTTAATTCATTATTCGCCATTTCATTATGTTGATATATATGAATGAATACAGCATTTGGAGATAGAGATCCTTGTTTTCAATCGATAACCTATAATTCTAGGAGGTTTATTTGTCGATAAATAATCGATAATTTGAGGCTGAAGACTAATAACACAAAAAAATACATGTTAAAAATTCATTAAAAATTCATTCATTCATCATTCATTCATCATTCCCTTTTATTCAGATATATTTTTCCATGATAGACGAGTTAATTTATTGAATAAAAAGAACTGTGACGAATTTGACAATATTCCAATATTTGAATCGCAAAATAAAATGCATCTACTTCACCATTAAAATTGTAACTCCATAGGACCAATTCGATATTCTCTCTTATTTCATTTTGAATTGGGAATAGATGAATCCACTATTCGATATATAATGAATTATTCAGTAAATTTCTCAATATTGCGAAAGTTGAAATATACACTCCCAATCAGAATAACAAATGATCATAATTATTTTTCTCAGAGATTCGATGAACAAAAATAGGACGAACTTTACAAATTCTGACAAACTGTCACAACTCTCCTGGACGTATTCACAATACTTAATTTTCTAGAAATCTACTAATATCAGAATAATCATTCTATCGAGTAGATATACAGTTGTCCAATATTTCATCATAAACCGTGCCCTAAAGTCATCAATTACAGTGCAACAGGTCGTGACAACAAAAAAAAGGAATACATGAGCACAAAATCAGTAATGGGGTACTTGTTAATATGAAATGAATCATTTCTAACCAGCTGCCCTAACTCCTTATTTAATTATATCCATGATTTTTTGGACACCTTGTATGATATGTAGTTAGTACATATTCAAGTCAGTGCTTGTAGAAATGTCTGAATAACAAATTGAAACCTAATTATATATTGAAAACATACCAGTTAAAAGTCTACACCCATAATATTTAACGTTACATTGCACGTAGATAAAGTACGTGAATTCGCACACCTAAAGAACTCAAAATGTTTAATTCTTTAATGAAAGTGATACCTATCAACGATGGAAGGATACGTAGACCCAAACAATACGAATAATTTGATATCCATATGGTAAATAAACTTCAGAAAATATTTAATGTACTGTTCAGAGTAAGTGAGAACACAAAGCAATAGTCAGAATTTTCTGATTACAGCTAATGGCATATTAATTGTAATTTCAGTTGAAATACTTATACATTCGTATCTATTATATAAATTTCCAAGAAGCACAGATTTTTTGCATTCTAGGAATTGGATAATTGAAAAAAGCTTTTAGATTACTGCCATTGTTCCTTGAATTCTCTCGGATGTTGAATTTGCAGCTGATCATATATTCCTTTGTGACTTTTGAGTTACTTTATTGATATTTCAAGAAACTCACCTTCAAAAGTGATGTTGTCACTCAAAGGTATTTTGGACGATTTGACCTTATAAAGGGCGAATCCCAAATATGACATTAAAACTGAAACGAGATGATCACGAATCGAAGAAAATGCACGTGAAGTTACCAAATTCGACTGAAAGTTAGTTCCTTGTGTTTCTGTCAATTTTATTTTAGTCACAGTTACCCAAACAAACATCCTTCGTCAAACAAAATTTCTGAGGACACAAATAGATCAACAAATCAGGTGGGGAACGTGAAAACAAATGAATTCACGGTCCACTATACGTCAAGAATTTTTGTTTTGGCAATAAGCAATGCAATTATCCTACCAAAATAAACTGATGTATGCTGGAAATTAACAAACCGTGAAAGGTATTTTAGAAACCATAACATTCTCAGTTGATATGGAAAAATATCATGAACAAAAACAAAGCAGATTTTTTTACAGACAATCGTTGAATAACAATTTGATGAAACTATTTGTTGAAAACAGTATTCAGGAGAAGATTTTTACCTTGCAGTTGCTTCTAAGAAACTGTCACCGCTCATATATTGGTAATGTTAATATTGAACCTAGCAAATAAAAATATCCAGTCAAGAGTATGAGACTGTCAATTGAGTCATTGCTTCGTAAATATGGGTTTCATTTCTTGAAGTATACGCAAAAATCGGTACTCTTGAACTAATATTTGCAATTCTCTAAGTGTGAAAATAAGAATCACACTTCATTGAAGTACAAATATCAAGTAACAATTCTAAAATTGAACATTAAAATCAACCCACATCCCGTTTCACATCAATGGATAAGTGAAAGTTGAAATAATTTTTGTCTACAGCTGCAATTTATTGCAAAAATTACTGTTGAAGTGATGTAGCTCTAGAGTTTTTGCACTTCAAGTCTATCAAATACTACCAGAGAAAAACAAACTTTCAACTAGACATATACAGGCACCTTATCGATAATAATATTCGAATTGAAAGGTGTGGAATAACATCGATCTTGCCAATGATGAAATGAAAACAATACATACGGACTAGTCTAAAGAATTATTTGATGCTTGTTCGAAGAAAGTGTACATCAGTGTTGACCCACTTATTGGACCTTTTGAGCTTAAAGACATATACGGTAGGTCAAGGCTGACGAAATTTTCATGGCATTCGAAGGCAATATTTACTGTAATTCTCGTAATTATAAGACAATAAACATATGTAAACATTGCCAGAACATTATGAGCACGGAAAAAACTCATTCTGATGGTGTTGTATGGTGACGCCACTGATCCAGATACTGCTGATTAATTCACTGCGTGAATTTTTGTATTTTCTACGTGAATTACAAAATGAAACGAGGAAAAAAACATAACCAGTTGATATGCTCGTAATCATATAGCGTAGACATTACACCTAGTGACGTCAAACGGGTCATATTAACATTCCTTTGTGTGCCAATCTGCCAATCTTTGTTCTGTTATAAAAATCGCTAGGCGTGGCACTGAGTATCTTAGACTTCCGGGATAGAAAACACCATGTTGGCGTCAGTCATTTAAATTTTCGATAAATTTTGTCGACAACGAGTTCGATGATCCATCGAAAATAACCATTGAATGACGTTTATTCAGTTCAACAGTTTATTGGGTGGCCTTTTTTTGGAATGAGGTAATTTGGAGTACCATACAGGAGAGATAAACCTCCAACTTTTACAACTCAAAATGAATTTGAGTGGCAAGGCCTTACGAACAAATTTTGTAACAAAAACAATTCCCAGAAACTCAAAACCATCATGATCAGATATTGTTATTATGTTATGGCAATAATAGAGATGTAAAAAAGAATTTATTGATGCTAATATATCGTATCAACAATATCGAAAGCAGTAAAAGTGGATGATATATCTTTATAAACCAATAGGAAGAATCATTCAAGTAAATATTGACAATTTTGGATAGTTAAACTTTCAAAATGAGTATTCGTTTGTTAGATAAATGATGATTTGATTGTTAGCAATAATTTGATTAACTCATCATCCAGAAATGTCCATTTTCATTAGTTTTGAATTCTTGTATATTTTCTTTTTCAATCAATATCGTGGTTTGGTAAATTTTTGCGAATTTGTTTCAGAAACACCCTTTGCAAAGAAGCCCTGTTTCTGCTTCAGAACCAATCAATGTAAAAAGAGAAAGGCAGTTGATAGTTTTCGAAGATCCTGTATATATTGGTCGATTAAATGCATAACCCTCTATGATTAAGATAAAGAAGGTCAATCTGGAAAGTCAAAGCTCTTTTGTTTCAAAAGTAACAATGAGATATCAACAGCAGAAGCGAGAATAACACCACAAATTAGTAATGAAATGACGGTATATTGTTTCAATTAATACCACCACGGATTAATAAGAGTCATTGCGTTAATTAACTCGTAGTTAGACCTACTCTCGTCCGTCCAATTGAAGATTGCAGATATCCAGAAATTCCGAGAATTTCAAGCAAGGACAATTTTATTTATAATGCTCAACAAACGAAAGAACACAAACACCGATGCCATTTATATTGGAAAAAACATGTCATTCATTTAAAATATACAAGTTACCAGCAAGTACTGGTTTATATCCAGTAGGTGATATACAGAGTGAATCAAGAATGTTCAATTTGGTTGGGCCTATCAGGTTATGGTTTCTCTTTCATGATGGTTGAGATGCAGATGACTATGACATCATATGAAATGAGCGCAGTTCAAGTGAAATATCTTCATCAGGAATTATGCAATTTCTTAATATTCGAGTGAGGAGATCTAGAATGATTTAGTTTTATTTATTTTATTCTAGAATACAATTAGGAAGTGAATTAAATGAATATCTATAATTAATTGACCATTATTTAGTGTTGATTTTTTTTTAATTGATTACAAACGTAGTACTTTTTCTATCTTAAGAAACCATGAAGCATATTTTTTTTTTCAGGAACTATTTGATACTTTCTAAACCAAACAGAATCAAACAATGCTAAACCTTAGTTTTTCGATTTTTGTATTGAATGTGTATATCATTAGTGATAACAAAAATAATTTATAACTGTTTAATCATAAACTTTTATATTTTATGATATAGGAGTTATTCATTAACCGAATATCCTACCGAAAACAAGCTGAATATAACAAACATATTCAATATGAGAGAATAGATTTGATTCGTAATATGCATAACATGCATATATTCCGGTATTATCTGTTGTGACTGTTCTAAGAAAACCTAAACATTTCCCTCTTTTTAATAGAAGTTTTCGTCGCGATTTTTTTGAGTCTGTTCAAAAACTCATTTTTATCCTAGAAGAATGTGAATAATGAACACTTCAAGAAGTGGAGATGCAAAGAACATGCAATGGCATTATTACTTTAAGGATGATGTTAGAAAGTGTCTACACCTTATTTTCGATTAACTGCAACAGTACAATTTCATTTGATTTCCTGAATAAACTCTCATCTTCTACTGTTCATATGACTACCAACCAAAAATCAAATGACAACGGATCACGATGTTTAGAATATCTCCAATAAAATAATGAAAATATTGGAAAGTTTCTAATGATCAGGTACAAGGAATTCGCAATATGTAGATTCGTATACTAGGAATGTGATCAGAACGAGTGAAAATACTGTTGCTTATATTTAATTGATGTTGACTATATGAGAGGAACGTGGAGTTAGTGTCAATTATTATGTAAATAGAAGTGCATTGCCCCAGAAGAGTCGAAGTTCAATTCAATATAATTCGTACTCGGTTGATTTTTCGCAAACGAACAAATCAAAGTATACAGGAGGTTCGTTGATAATACATGTATATTACAGGAACTGCTTTCGAAACTGATAGTAATCAATTTTCACAGTATAATCCGAAAGCGAAATAATGTTTCGACATATATCCAAATTATCCACTTCATCTTTTTTCACGGTATTGAACTGAGAGTGTTATTAGATCGGAAAATTGAAAACAAAGACAAAAATAAGAAATCACGATGAATGTATTCGAAAATATTAGATATATACCTTAAAAATTGACCAATACCTATGTATGTTGACGGTTTAAACGTCTAGACCAGATAAGATTATGATTCAAATCAATATTATTTTCGAACTGTTCATTAACATAAATCTATATTACTATATATTAACCTACACTTATAAATACTAGTTTGAGTTCACGAATACTCTGGGATAATTTATGAAAATTATGAAAATCCCATCATTGTTTATTTTACCTTGTGAAATATAATCTCAATGAAAAATTACTATACGTGTCTATCTAAGAAACATCATTAATTGATAGCATCTCATGTATCTCATACATTCATCATTGTTGTTCATTATGAGAAACAAGAAAATTAAGAGAAAAAATATATGAAGAATTGTTTTTAAAAATCAGCACTAAGAGGTTACGGACTCAACAGGTTTTGAAGAAAAATATCAACAGGTTTCCTAACTCGCCAATAAACCTGTTGATACTTGTTCAGATCAAATTTGGAAATATCCGCTTTTTGATTCAGCTTCACGAATATATGAAACACGTAGACGATTCTACTCCATTTTCTGATAACGAGAAACTATTGCTGGTGTATACATATAACGTGTCAGTCATCATTCAAATATTCTCAGAGGCATATCTGGCCATTATAGATTAGGTACCTATGAAAACAAAATGCAGTATGTGTCATGCTAGTTAGAATTCGTTACAGGTTTACAAGTCACTAATTTTCTGTTATGCTCAGTCATATACTAGAATATGTTGTATATGAAATAGAGGGTGAAGAAATGTTTTAATTGTTTGATTTTCTATTCATTCAACGTACGAGCGTGGAGAATCTATAATATAAACAATGATTATCGTATTAAACAATTTTCATAGTGATAGGCGAAATCAGTAATTAATTGCAAGTAGTTTCTAACAACAATTGCATACTAAGCACATCGTTACTCCATGTTCTCCTATTGTTGAAACAATTTTGGTGGATTCGACCTTGAAATATGAAGCTTATAATGTCTTTGTTAATAAACAACATCTCTGACTATTGATAACGATATTTCGTTCGTAGTTCATTTTATTATTTTAATATTGACTCGAATTATTTAAACTGTACGGCTGACTTCAATGTCACCTACCATATTATTTAATTAATTTTGAAATCAATCTCAACATTATTCGACATTATTATACATCTCCCAAGCAGCAACATGATCATTTTGTACTTCATTTCTGAAGCTTACAGAGACCTGGAGCTGTCATATGCACAGAATGGTATGAGCTAAACCTATTGAGATTCCTGATCTGAATTTACCATATTTTGTATCAGATATATTTATACGATATAGATGTGTTTTGCAACAATTTTGTGATTGATTTGAACACATTCTTCGTCAGTTTTTCCAAATCCTGGTAGAAAAGGATTCCTGAACATATATTATATATTTTCTATAGAGTCTATTGTATTTATAATAAGTTCCGATTTTTGTAAGAACAATTGGCATATTTTGTAGATACGAGGTACTCATTGTGAATAGTTTGTGTTGTGTACTCCAATTATTGTAATTGATATAGCCAAATTTTAAGCCAAGTGAATCAATATAAATGTCACTCCATATTCAATTCCACAGTAAAATCAATCTATGTCATTTTCAGGAGTGGAGAAATCCTCCATGAAGATTGATAAACAAAGAGAAGCTCATTTATGGATATATTCCAGAAACGAAAAAGAAATAAAATAATACTTCCAGAATATATATTATTATAGTATTTCTCCCAAAAATATTCAAGAACCTTTTTAATACAGTATATTTCTCAAGAGGTTGCTATTCCTACCAAAAAGCAAACTATTGCCAACACATTCAATTGCAAAAGTTAATGCAAAAACGATTATGTTAAAGCGACACTATGGCAATATAGATTCTATTCGTTGTTTACCGAGAATTCATATGTATGGAGTGTTACATAAAATAGCTGATGATACGGATTAACCTACTTTCACGTCGAAGTAGACGCTAAAATTTGGAAAGTTAGGTATCCAATTTGAATAAAATGTTTTTCTTTCGATCAGACTGGATTTATCACAGGCGCCACTGAAGAGTAATGAAAAGTACCCCAGGGACCTCCACAAAAATTCTGATCTTTTTATGAACCTATACTAATGTGGACATCAGAAAATATTCTACTACATGAAAAGGAAAAAGAATGTGTTGGAATACACACCATGATCTTACGTTGTTGTCTAACGTCCCTGAAGTATCTGTACACTTTGTCTGATCATTATGTGATAATCAATATAATTAGGTAATTAAACCATTCTTTTTTATTTCTTCATCAGTAGTAACGTGTTTATTGTTATACGTTGTGTAGTTGTAATAACAACGTACTTACATGATTATAAACTTTACACAAGTACTTTCAAATTCCGATTATTAAATATAAAAATGCATCAATCGAAACTCCTACTGTGGGAATTGTAATGTTGAATACAATATACTATTATCACAATATGATATAAAGACTACTTATTCATTAATATTCATTGATTCGTTTAGAGTTTAGATTATGGGTATAGTTAATTAATTCAAAACTAAAACGTATGGATTGACAAAATGAAGTGCAAAAATCACTAGATTGAGAGTAGTATAGGAATTTCAAGCGAGAAGACAATGGATATACTGTCTGTATTAATTCCCTATATTTTTTTTTATATAAAACTTCTCACGAAAGGAGACATCCTGTAATGTTCAGAGAACATCGTGAGAAGCAAGGGAAAGGAGGTGGGAATTGGTGTTCTTTTTAAATTTCCGAAGGTCATATGCCTCGGGGAACACCTCCTTGGGCAATGTGTTCCAGAGCCTCGCTGTTCGTTGGATGAACGAGTCTTTGAAGAGAGATGTTCTGCAGGTCACCAAATTAACCACAAAGGGGTGTGAAGACTGGACTTGATTTGCGATAGTGACAGATGAATATTTCGGAATATCAAGAAAGCTATAAATATAATATCGATATGCTGTTATTGAAACATCCAAAGAAATTGATAATTGATGTTGCACAAATACCGCATCTATATCTTCTTTTCATACTGATACTGATTCAGTTTATGTGGCATGAATCCACATTGGGATAATTTGTGACATTGAATCATATCAATAATATAAAATAATAATAAGAAACAGTCTGATCGTGATGAGGCACGTTGATTAGAAAAACTATTAAATTCTGAAAATAATTTTCTATTTCAGTAAGATAAAAAAAAAGTTTATCAGTGATGAAGTCATATCATATGGCAATTTATTGACAATAGTATCAAAATTGATGACTATGGGGTTTCAAAACTATTCGTAAATCAGAGTTACAATCTTGACAAAGGGATAAAATTGAATGACAGGCGATTCTAAGAGAATAATTCCTGAATAATAAGAATGAAGGAAATCAAATATTGAATGAGTAATGTTCATTAATATTTATTTAGAAATTTTGATAAAACAATGAGGAGTGCTTATAAGCTAATTTCTCCAATAAATCCTTGATGAATGCATTGAAATATAAACATCTGAAATTTGTGTTTTAATACATGCATGTGAATAATTTTTGAGTACTTTATTTTTCTCTACTTTCGACTATCAATAATGATGAATACGATATGTTGGTTGAAAGTTGTTGATAACAATTTATATTGAAGGTTTGGATTCCCAATGTCTAAAATAAAATATTGTATGACGAAAAATATGAGATCAAATATTGTTTATTCTTTTTCAAGATTTCAACCATTATATTGGACAATGGAAATCGATTTCTTCAAATTCAATATGCCAGAATTTTTGTTATAAAACTTCAGGTACCTTCAGGTTAATTTTCAGTCTTCTCACTTAATACTTCCAGAAGATCACTAATTACTTTTTTGTCGTGGCCATTTTTATTTTATCATTGTGTCCATCCTGAAAGTACTTCATATCTAAATGAATGTTATACCTGTTTCTAATCTACAGGAAGTTTCAACAAAGAGCTTCTTCTCTAATTTTGAATTCTTGGAAACATCGTAGATATGATCAATTGTTCAGTTAAACGAAGTCGACCATGACAAAACAAGCAAATCCATCGACAAACAGTTCAAAGTCTATCATAACGATGAATTCGATTTTTTTTGCAGAAGTCAGAACAGCTGGACGAAGGGAAATTTCGAAACGTCACTCCCAGAAAGCTAATGGAATTTGTCAACAATACTTGTAACTCTGGTTGTAATAATCATTATGGATTAATTTTCATTTATTTTTTTGATTCTGATAAAATGAATTACTGTTTTATGTTCAAATTATATTATAATCTATTTAATTCTATTCGAATATAATTCCTCAAAACAGATTATATAATGTTCATGATCGTTTGGAAATAAATATCGCAAATCAATTGATTCGTGCTTTTAAATCAATAGCAATGAATGAAGATTGATTTAGTCATCAAGAAAGGAGTCGATTTCTCCGGAACATTCTAGTTTATAAAACACCAGAGAAAGAAAACTTGATAAAGTTTCAAGGAACGTACTTTCAAATGAAAGCAATGATTTTTTACTTATTTCATGTTATGATACATCTTTTCATTCAACTTTTGATGGTTTCGAAAGCCCTATATTTCATGTATATTGTATCTTTTGCTGACCACTGTATATATTCTAGTAATGATAGTTGAAATATTAACGAATTCCCTCAAAAATTGGCATTTTACGGTACAAAATCAGATTCAAAATGTTAACCAACCATCATATACACTAATTTTACCTTCATAGATAACGCTTACTTTGTAAATTTTTGTTCAATTCATAAAATGAGATTCTGATTCAGCTTTGGATAATGAAGTCAGTCGAAAAATCCCACGAAAGAAAAAAGAATAAGAATCAATATAGGAATTGATATTCCTGAAATAGATATGTTTATTCGTATCCAAAAATGTATAATGATTTGGTTTGTGAGAATACGACGGCAAATACCATATTCACAACGAGACGTAAACTTGATGATTCGTAAAGCTATTAAATAGTTTTCACAATATCCACATGAATATAAATTAATTCTCATAACGAATAAACAACAAATGAAATCGAGCGCATAATAACTTACATGAACTCCTCGAAAACTAAACTCCTCTCTTGTCGAGCCGCGAACTTCGCGCAGTCAAACTTCACCGTCGTCTTCCGGGGGAAATGCTTTTGGTGAACTTCGAAGAGGAGAGCAGACAGTACCTCGAGCAGGAATAGGCAGTACTCCTAGTAGCACCCGTTACCGACGCGATCGCCAATGTAGTACCCAGGATTGCGCGAAAGAAAATTTCGGGTGGCCGATGAAAAACGCGGGTACCACCTAGCACGTCCAAGAGCTGCACTGGTACTGACAATGACAAGACACTGAGGAGCGTGGTGGTGGTGGAAGTGCAGAAAAATTTTCTCCGCCAGGCTTTTAGAGTGGAGGCTCACGTGCTCGTGGTTCAGCCGTCGATGGTCTTCTAAGTAGGCTTTGAAACGTCAATAGCGCCGTGTTCTGTGTCTCAGATAAGGATCCTGCGATTTATGGTGGTTTGTTTGAGTTGGGATCGCAAGGATTTGCTTTTTTGTCAACAAAATTATCGCGATTCCTATTGTTCTGTCAAACAGTGATGAATTTGCAAACATTCAACGATTTCGGAGTTGTCGAAATTAAATATTGTGCTAATGGCATATTTATCATTTTGTAGAAAATTTTGTGGTCATAAATGATCTATGGAAAGACTACCTGAAAGTTTTCTTCAAACAAAAACCAACATTCAAGTTCTAATTATTGTACAATAATTTGAACGGAGAAATAGACGAGCTTCATGAATTGGAAAAATTTATTCAACTGCAAGTATTTCAGTGTTCAATCTATATAGTTCTATTAGTTACAAAAATAATATTTCTTGTCAGGGAAATGTGCATTATGTTCTTTCGAATAATTATATTTATCTTATAATAATATGATCATTTTGCAATCATAATCTAAAACAACGAATAGATAGCAATATACACAATTACATTTCAAATGCAACTCCTATGAAGGAGATTTTTTAAATATCAAACAAAACGAAATATGCACCAAATTAACGTTTTTTTTTACGATTTTTTTTGTGGTAACAGCTTTCATTTATTAAGTACAAGTGATAGTAATTCTGAAAGAGCACACTTTGAAGAATATAATTGTGTATTACTCGTGTCAAAATATTGATGTGCACCGCCTCTGCAGATGATGTCCCGAACGACCTCCAGAAAAGGCGCTCGGTGGTGAGCACGATTTCGTCGTTTTGGATTATTTGAATTAAAAAAAAAGGTGAATTCTTTTAAAGGATAGATAAATGCAGGTATTGAACGAAGAAATAAACAAAATTGTCATTTTTGACAAAATGGCGGCAATTTGAAAAAATTTTTAGTTTTCGATAAAAATTTTCGATCTAAATTGTCAAAAAAAAATTGTAAAAAATTTTTTACATCGTATTTCTTCGTTCAATACCTGAAGAATGTATCTAAAAAGATTGTGTTAAAATTTCAGCACGATTAGTTGAGCCATCTCTGAGAAATCTTGCTCACCGACTCTGAAATGACAGTTTTGAGATAAAGGCGTTCAAAGTTTCAGAAGTAGTTTAAAAATAGGTAATTTTTTCTTAAACTTACATGGTATCATCAAGTATTTAGCGGATTGACTTCAAATTTTCAGAGAATATACTCAAATATATGATTAAATATGAATAAGATTAAAAACCATTAAGCCACGAATGTAATTGAGATTTTTTCCATTTTTCAATACAATGTTCCAATGTGAAATAATCTTTCAGTACCCAGATAAGTGAATTTTTTTCTTAATCCATCGCATATCGGATTCAAAAATCTCTCTCTTTATTTAGCGTTATACCCGATAAAAAATCATTGAAGAGTTTACATGATCTCAATACCCATGAGATAATGAAAACCCCGGGATTATTGCAAAGCATTTAGCAAAGTATTTGTAATGCTTCGAATATAAAATTTGATATTGTAACCTTCTTAATGACTGCAACGTTCGCCAGATTGTTGGATTTATCCTTCATTTTTAAACAGACTCTTCCGGAGTCCTTTATCAAAACAGCCTATCATTGTATTCCATAAATAAAAAAAAACTAGTGTGATTTCAGAAAACGAATGAATCGGTGAAAATGTGTTTGGTTATGCCATAATGGCACATGCGCACATAAAAGTTGTTTTTTATACCATGATTAAGAATGTAGTTCAATTTATGAATTAGATCGAACAAGAATTTACTTGAGAACATGTTTATTCGAACAACAGTAAAAAACAGTTTTTTGAATTTTACATTTTTCATGAGTAGTATGTTATTAATTTTTCAAAATTATCACAAAGACATTGCCTTCCTTGAAATAGCTACATTTCTAGAATGATAAATCATATATTCCATGTGTAAGAATACAAATATAATAAAACAATTTTGAGGTGGATTCAACTGAATTGTTATAAAAATAAATCCACCTGAAACTAATGAAACACAGAGATTAAAATTCCAAGATATTGACAAGAGGATAACATTTCCACTGCATTATCAAATATTGAGTATGCGTGTAATTGTAATAATAAACTGAATCATCCAAAATATTGCTAGACTTCTTTTTTGGTTTGGGTAGATTTATGAGAAATATAACCTCAAACCGTATACTGTGCTCTCCCGATAAGTATATCAAGACAGGGATTAACGTTAAGAATCATGAATGGAAAAGATTTCTTGATGATAGGAAGATTTATCAATTGATCCTGGAATTATCATTTTTGCATATAAGAATTAAAAATTAATCCATGAATGGGCTTGAGATTCTCCATATTTATCAAGACAAAGATTCTATCAATGAAGTATAGACAGTATCCTTCGTTTTCTTATGCCATATTTTTTTTTATTTTCAGGCTAATCTCAGTCGTTTGAAAAAATATGAAATGCCACAAGTACTTAACTGAAGAATATCATATCTAATTTTATTAACAGTTCAGTTTCTTCACAATAGGTAATCAAAATTAACGAGTCAACATTTGAAAATTGAACCATTTCTAACAATTGTGAGAAATGAAGTCAAATAATCTACGACTTATAATCCAGAAAAATTACCCACCCAAGATAACGTACCACCTGATCAGTCACTTCTTTTGCTGAACAGGGATCCAATTTTTGTATATATTATATATGTTATTTTAATATTACATAATTTGTCCAGCAGTTACAACTGTCTTTAAATGAAATATACTATACCCAGAGCCACTAATAAGTTGTTTCTTATAATTATCTTCAATTTCTTCAATCATTTCTTTTACCTAATTCTATGCATTTAATGCATATTTCTCCATAATTATAACGCCCTGTATATCGATGTTGGTAAACATAACAATACGGCTGGGCAAGTTTTATCGGTCAATTGTTCTGCAATTAGTCTGATTAATTAGTTCTGACTATTCGTTAACACCATCGGAATGGATGGGAATGGCCTTTAAAAACTCGTCTTTTCTTATTTACACCAAATAATGTCGTACTTACCTCCGTTGTATGTTTAATTGAAGCAACGAATGAATATCAAAAAACTATGTTTATTTACTTGGGACTACCAAAAATTTCAACGCATGTTTTTTTTAAATAGTGCACTTAGGTTAGCTATACTGTATTCAGCGAAACTGGCAAAACACTTCTTAAATTTGAAAATGAAATTTTAGTAATGAGTATGCTCAGAGGATGATGTATGAAAATGTCTCAAAAATGTCTAATACATGATTCAACAAATTTTTTGTAAGTATCCGACCACAAAATGTTGGCTCACCTCCGGAATCTGGATCTAGATAAGTATTTTTGAAGTATTTCTTGGTAAATTTTGAATCGAAACCGCCACCAAAGTCGAAGCTACTTTCAGACGCTCTGATATTTTTATGAGAGTGAATCTGTAATTACTTGGTTGCCACATGTGAAAATTTATATGCATTGAGAAATAAGATTTCTCGATCTGATTAAATATTGTCAGTATCTGAGAGTACTAATGAACTTCCTGATTTCGTTACGATTAAAATTAATGTCATGTCAATGTAGCACCAACTCCAGGTATTCAAACGTCATAAAGTAAATAAACAACTCAGCCTCAATATTAGTATAATAATTTTAAAATTCTTGAAAAAAAAATGTGAAAACAATTTAATAACCAACGTTACTATCTCAGAATTGATTTGTTTGAATTGTTATTGAATTACTATCTGGCTGACAACTCTATGAAAGTCATGCATATATTTTTATAAATATGGGATCGATGAAAACTTCTTACATTTCGTTTCCAATAGTTTTTCTCACAATAAATTTTAATATACAATCTTTGGGGCGGAGACGGATCAGTGGCAGTATTTCTTTTCTTTATAATATAAATTACTACATAATGAGATTGACGCTCCAAACATCCAGAGCAAAATTATTTTTTTTGTGCCACAGTACAACTCACGTAGCGGTTTCACATTTGACGTGGACCAATTCAGAACAAATATACATTTCAACTCACCCATTAATATAATGTGTTGAAATTTCTTGAGATCTCTTTCTAAAGTGAAATCTTTGATAGCAAAATATCCGATATTATTTCAAAAATTGCTTATCATGGTTTCTTCTTTTGATTTATTGTTACATACTGTTTTGTATGGCTTGCTACAGTTTTTTTTGTTGTTTTGTGTTGACACATTGTTGTTATATATTTTATGCCTTTCTTCAAGATCATAATTGGTGAATGTATCACCTCAATTATCAAGAATCATTCATACAAGTTTGTTTCCATTGTATTTCTTAGTTTTTTTGTCTAGTTTGTATTTTCTTATGTATTCACCCTAGAATTGAGATTTCCTGTTGGGTAAAGAAGACCAGATAGAGGCAGCACAGGATCGGCCAGGATGGAGAAAGCTACGGGAGACCTATGTCCAGCAGTGGACGCGATTGGTCGCTTGATGATGATGATGATGATGATGAAAGAAGAGTATCACTAATATTATCATTAATGAAATGAATTTTTTTAATGATATGTGATTTATTACGCAGTATCATTCAACTGACCATCAGGAAACGACGTATTCTGATTGATGTACATACAGACACAAGGTTTTTCTTTTCAAATAATCCAAAAGATTATTTTCCGTAACAACTTGATAATTTCTAAGAATAGTCTTGAATTCAAAATAATAATATAATTGATATGCGTTCATCAACATATCGAGGATGATGGGTTCTGATTTTGTTGAACAATCCGTATATTTAGGCAGCATCTTCACCTTGAGACTTGAAAACATTGGTCTTAGCTTCATTGCCAATAGATACAAGGAGATTATCAGGTATTTGTTTTTTTTTGTGGTTCAACAACAAAGATTCAGCATCTTCACAACTCAAGACACATTGCTCGAAAAATTATGTAAAATTAATGAGTGGTCAATTGTTTCTGTTTGTTAACATTATAACCAGCCTAAAATGCTATTTTCTGATTTACTCGATCTTGTAGTTTCGCAATTATGAAAGCCATCAGTGATAGATGCTGGATTTGGATAACCCAGAATGAATAGTTGGAAGTTAATCATTTTCGGTTAGCCCGGATGTAATAGGATGACCGAACAAATAGTCGCATATCTTAAAAATAACAACAGACAATCGATTTATCTGCAAAACAACATGTTGTCAACTCATTAAGTAAGATTAGGCAACGTAAAACAAGTGAATTTCTGTAAACTTTCCGCTAATACAGCAAATATTATTTTTTTTTGCTTGTTCAGATTACATAGAACCTTCATGACGTTTGCTTTAATAAAAATGGCAAACAGTAATAGACCCGCCATAATTCAAATCGTTCTGAAATATTTTTATAGATTTACAACTCACCCGTAATAAAATCAGAAAACATTGCTAAATCACATACAACAAACACACTCGAAGTGACAATTGCAGACTAGAATCATGAATCACAATACTATTCGTTCCCCATTTTTTCGAAAATTTGATTGGCACCTTATCGGAAAAAACGTGGCTGTGAATGCGATATTGACACGTTTTCCTCAAATATGTTTCTGGTCGAATTGTTTTTTACTGTAGAAATATTCTGTTGATTTATACACAAACATGTGCAGTAACGATGGACCGAGGTTCTTGATATTAAACAACAATCATTTATCGATCATGAATTGGTGGAATGATACGCACAGGGACGTCCTAAAAGTGGTGAAAAAGGTGCACCCTTCATATAAAGTTTTGATTTCTTGATTGGCTCATGTTATGGCTCATGTATGGATAATATTTATGCTCCATTTTATCAACAATTTTCATCAACAATTTTGGATTATGATGGAATTATGAATGACAGCCGAGTAATAATTGAAAAATACACTGACATTTATGGCTAGAAGTATAATTTATCAACAATGTTCATCTCAGGCTGCTGACGACGAAAAATTTCCTCCACTCCTGATTTTTTTAGAAAAAAATTACACTTGATGTTTGATAATAGTGATAACAATGAAAAACTCTGTATAGTCATACCTTCTTGAATTCATCTGGAGAATTTATAACACATTGAGATAACCATGTATCAATGTGAATATGAAAGCAAATTGAGAGTAAAATTATTTGTGTGGCTTTGAAATACAGATGACATCTTCAGTTTGTTTGTATGAGACTGTTCGAATTGTTATCATTATTTTTTTCAATATAAAGACCACTGTTTGAGATTTTCTAGTTTCAATAGCGAGCATAAAAATGCATTGAAAAACGATGTGATACTTTCGAGCACGTTTTGAGATCGATTAGTTTCTATTGCTCTCTCATGATTTTGTGTCATGAAAATATCGAACTGAGCCGATAGTTAACTCCATAAATACTTCAAAAACAAATGCTAAATCAATCGATTTCAAACCTATAGGAAACCATTAATGGGTTGGTTAAATGGGAGAATAATGAGTATATTCCTATCATTGATTTGTCACTGATTATTTCTGATTGTTAGATTGTCACAGATATTACACTGGAACACTGAACGGTTCTGATTTAATGAAGAAAACTTTACTCAGTTCACTCTATTTGATCCCTCACCAAAAATTACGAAAAATGTTTTACCGTTTATACGTCCGCATAAACTCAACAGTCAAGAGGTCGAAATGCTTTTAGGTTCAAAACAAATGACAAGCAACGCGATGACAACAATTGAAGCAAACTGTGCATGTTCACCAGTTTTCAACAAATCCACGAAATCTTCTTACTTATTGCTTGGAAATGCACGGGAATGTCTAACTATTTGTCAAGAGAATCAGTGATTTTTTAATTGGAACGCTCATTTTACGAGTGTGCAGAATCCGTAAATCAGAAACTATTACGGATTTCTAGCGGGAACAACCCTATTGTATTCGCATATCACGTAACCTATGGAATCATTGAAATTGCCAAATAATCAAATTGTTTATCAGTGAACTCCGATTATTTGTACCTCTCCTCGCACAAAATTTAAGATACGAATAGTAGACCAAATATATCATAACATGAATTTTAGTATTAGCATTCGTCATATTCATTCACCACATATGCAATATTTTTGACATAATATCCAAAGATCGTATAGATGAATGAGATGAATCAAGAATTCTATCAATTCCATATATTGAGGAATATTCGAAATTAAATATAATTATGAAAACAAAATTGAATGCATCTTGTACATAAATTCAAAACGAATACTGTAAATGTTTTCGAATATCTTTCAGAAGAAAATACATACCCCTTTTCTATACCAACATAAATATAAACAAATAGAGCTGAAAACACCACTATATTTTAGAATCACAACACGCACACACGTTCAGGTTTTGGTCTCCTGATCCATTCAAAAATATTGTCTGAACTAAATTAGAAAAACTTTGAATAAAAAAAAATGGCAAGTAGTTAGCTGTGGTGATAACAAGGCCATTTTCCATATACTGGATGTTGGTGATGTCTGGTTGCAGGGCTGTAAGGAATTAAAACGTGACTATTTTTTTAAAATACCAATAAAACGTTGAATGAAAACGACAATGTCAAAGGTTTTTGTCCTTCAGTGAATACATTAATACAGATTTACATTTGAGAGATACATGTGAAGTCAACGTCAACCATTGTTCTGACAAATCATGCAAATATTTTGCAGAAAATCAGATTTATTATTATAAGTATTTACTTTGAAGCGAGTTATTGTATTGTTTATGAAAATAAAGATGAGACACCAATTTTTATCACTTGATTATTTATCGAGTATATTTGTCATATTTCTTACTGATCAACTGGTTGGAAATAAACGATCGTCCAAAAGCATTGTGAATCATCCTATATGCATATTTTCGATTCTCTTTTGTATTCATCATTTGCAGAATCAAAATTATTTTTGTTGAGTGTTCTTAAGAATATTTCTTTCAGAGGTTCAGACTTCCATTCAGTTCTGTTCCTTCTAGAGATAATTGTAGATACACGGAATCTATTTTATGATCGTCGTGTAATCATATTTTCATATTTTTATAATTATAACTAATTATTCAGACTAACGAAGTTTGAACCACTGAATTTCGAACGTATTTAGTGTTGATTATTCTGGAAGCCATATGAAATATGGAATTGTGTGGCATGTGGAGATCAATTTTGAACGTATTATTAAAAGATAAAACGACAAACAACAATTCTTGTATTCGGCCAACACCAAAGAGCAAATGTTTGCGTGTATGGATTCCGAACAGAAATTAGCAAGGTCAAATTATCTGGGAATTCATCCATCCATCGCGAAATTATAATTTTGCGTTGATCCTTTGTTTTCTGTAAAGATTTTCGTGAATGCGTGTATGTATGTATGTATTGTATGTATTACAAAATCAATGAAAAATTTGAACTTAATAAAATACAAAGAAGCTGAATTTCGTTGATGTAGCGTTGAATCTCTTGCTTCAATGCATGTTTGTTGTGGGCTTGTAAACAAAGAACTGTGTTTTTTTTTGGAAAAACCCTATAAAAATAAATATAATGGTGCCCAATCACACGATCTAAGAGCCGAGACGAGTGTTTCATGGGCTGTATGGCATGTGGCACCAACTTTTTGAAACCACTTACTGGTCATATCAATACGACCCAATTTCGGCAAAAACAACTGTGTTATTATGTCGCAATATCGAGCATCAGTAAAAGTCACTGCTTCATCAGCCACATTTTGGAAAAAGTATATTCCATATAGCCCAATATCTATACCCAACACTGACACGTTGTGGGTGCATTTGTTTTTCGATAATCACGTTAAGATGAAAATGTCCTTCGTCTCTTAGGATGACTTTGTTAAAAAAATCAGCCTCCATTTGTTGATGCTCAATAATGCATTCTGCAAACTCTCTTCGCTGTGTATAGTCATAAAGCTTCATTCATTTAATTTTGTAAGCGAGAAGACTCATATGTCTTTATTGAGTTGTAGAGAGCTTCTTAAAACTATTACTGGGAATCTGCTCTTTTAAGAATAGATTCTTGTGTGAATTGAATATGATTGCAATGAATTGAAGAACAATTGGATTAAATTTTGAGCAGTTTGTTTGAATGTAATGATATTTTGACCAAAGTCAAGATATTTTGGAATTCGATATTATTATTTGAAGAATCGCGTATTATATGAATTTCTGTATCAGGTGTTAAAGGATCAACTGAATCAATATTTCCACGAACATTCAGGTCTAGGTTATTCTTTATCTCACTGTTGTTCGACTATGAATAATAATTTTTCATCTTAACTATTCTATGCCAAACAGGTATTGTTTCAATTTCGAATTTATCTTTGTCATTGGGAAAAGAAAAATAATAAACAAATACAAGTTTCAAAACGAATTATTTGGTTTGCTTGAGACATGTTTAATTTAATGTCGGTTTCAAAATATATTCAAGGACTTCAAATAAACAATTTGATAGGTACTTATATTTCATATAAAGAAGGAGCAAACTTCCCGGACTTATAAATTTAGATTGGAAAATCCAAATTGATTTGTAACTAACAAGATGAGCCATGAATAACTCACGAAATCGAAATGAAAAGCTGAATTCATTATTCGGAAGAAAGAGAAAACTTAAGACTGCTTTCTGTAATATATCGAACATTTCCTGTCTTGAACGTATAAACCAATTGATTTTCATTCGCGAATCTAATAGAAATTTCCATGTGTCTAAGGAGAATCCAATAATACAGTGTTAGTATCAAATAGAAATTATACCACTGAACGAATTCATGCTAGATAAAGTATGCTCAAAACAAAATTATAAATTATTTTGCGAGATTAACTGTCCATCATAAACAAATATAAGCATCCCTAGTGTATCAAGCAAATATTTGTGTTCGTGAGTATCTTAATTCTCCACTTTTCCTCGTTGAATTATTATTATTATCTCAAGTTCATATTTATTATGTCAGTTTTAAATCGTGCAAATTCTGAAAATTATACTAATGTCACCTTGGAAGGCTTAAATAAATGTTGTGTCTGTAACTTATCGGTATCTCTATATTTTTGAGTTTGCAGTGTTTTCGTTACTTCCGGGTTGACCGAAAAGCTGTCTTCGCTTAATTGAAATGGAGCATCCTGTATATTATTTCATTCACGAAAGAAATGATTAATTTGCATGTAGAACATTCATATCGAATGAAGCTGACCACGTCGGACGTACAAAATTCTTTTCGAACGGTTAAAATACCATCAGATTCGAATTGTTCATCGATTGGTCATGCACATTTCAGCTTTGCTTCAAAGATCGATCTTAGTCACCTGACATCTAGCCGTCGAACACGAAACCAATCCATCCATTTTCAAACAACATCACTAGTGTGGATATCTCATCTGTAATGATTGGATCCTGCTTTGTAATCTGAAGCAGAGATAAGTTACCTACTACTGCCTACTAAGATGGACAATCCTTATGGGAGATTTGGCCATCAGATATTATATTTCCTCAAGACGATACTAGATGGCCCTGGTAGTAAGATTATCGCAATATTTATAATTCCCGGACATTTGAGCAGCGAGAAGTTAGCTCACGCCATACAGCTGGTACTCGTTTCGATTTTGTAACGTCATATTGTCTCGAGTGAGATGGATATAGGTTTCAGATGGGTTTTTCAGGTATTCTTATCTATGGAATTTGATGTTGATGCCAGAGTTGATGCAATCCAATACGATCGAATCATCGACATCGCGTATGAATATTGAGGGTTGGGAGTGGTTTCGGAAGTGAAAAAATATGACATTAAAATGAAATTATGGAAATTTAAATTCAATAATATGAAAAAAAATAATACTTGTATCACGATTCAGATGAATTTTTCAGGTGAAAACAAAGCAAAGAAAAATCCATGAACCAATTTTATTAAAACGTTTATATTTACACATATATATTTTTCAAAATATCCAATTTACCTATGACCTTTTTGTCCTCCTTTTTCTTGGATTTCATTCAATGAACCTGTTTTACATGTTTCAAAAATCTTTGTAACAATAGCTTAGAAGTTACAACTCAAATATTCGCTTAACTTCGTTTTCCCCATCTCCCCTACGGTGGTACAAATTCTGCAGTATTTTTTTCGGACTCTGGATGATTTCTAATCGTCCTACGAAAGATTTTTCAATGAACACGACCTAGCTTAGAAGTTACAACTCAAATCCGACGACCGTAGAGGGCGCCACGTAACGTGAACAAATATTTCGACAAATCCGTAATCGTTTTATGAACGTTTATTATTCTCATTGTTATTCAGCTGTATTTTGAGGTGATTCTTTGTTGTTCAGTTATCCAGTTTCGTGAATTAATGATGGATCGATGTGATAATGATCCGCAATTCATACGGCATTTGTTTTTCCGATGAGATCACCTTATTCTACTTAAATTGTATAGTAAATAGGAAGAATTGTAGTATAGGTACTGGGCACCAGAGAACCCTTACTGGGCGATGAAAAAGCACACTCTGGGTGCGTTCCATTAAGCGCTCACAACGATCACGCTCACGACCACGAATTTTGTCGTTCCACTTGGTTCTGTGCGTCATCGAAACGCTCACGCCGACCCACCTATTGAGATGGGTCGTCGTGAGCATGAATCATGACGTCATTCATGACATTTTCGCCACGACCCCAACGATCGTGGTCGCCATGTGGAACGTCTGAATGAGTGTTTTGGGCGTTGTGAGCGCTTAATGGAACGCACCCTCTGTATCCACAGTCAACGTCGTGTGGGCGGGAATAGTTGGTAATACAATTGTGGGACCTTTTTTATTAACGGATCATTGAACGGTGGATTTACTCTGAACATTACAGGATGTCTCCTTTCGTGGGGAGTTTTATATAAAAAAAACATCGATTAATTTCCGCACTTGCGGCTCCCTGTACCCACATCATCAGAAGAATTAATTACGTGACCATATTTCCTAGTCTTCCATGGACGTACATATCTTATTGGTAACTTATCTCTGCCCTCAACGAAGAAACATTATTTCAAATGTATTCTCTACATTGAAAGTTTTTACCAGTGATTGAAATAATGGAATGACCTGAACAATATCAATGTGTGATCACGATTAAGCAGGGCTTCTTAAACTATGGGTATAGGTACGGTGACCAGTCAAAATCGGATCAAACCTACTGTTGCACAATGCCTATATATTTGTTTAGTGTCATAGTCTCATAGTCACTTCTGCCAACCTAAACCCGGCTAGAGAACTATTGTGTGCGTGATCTGTGCGCTGAACAAATGTGCAAAAATTACTACTTCTTACAAAAATTACTACTTTTTCCTTTTCCTTTTTATATTTCGGGACGCCGGGACAAAGCTCTATAAATCGGGACTGTCCCGATTTTTTCGGGACGCATGGTCAAAGTAGGTATAGGCAAAATTTTGGCGAGAAATTTTATTATAAAATATTCAAATACATGTTTATATTTATATGGGGTCGCCAGGAAACTGGCAATTATAAATGGGGTCATAAATGGAAAAAGTTTATGTAACCAACAAAATGGGAATTATCGAAGAAATTGATGAAAGGCATGTGATAATAATTTATTGTGCTTGGTTTTATACATATTAATGTTTATTTATGATAGCATAGCCATAGAGCTAACAAAAATCCTGAAACCCAGACCCAAAACTAAACAATAAATTTGATACTAGGATCAGTAAAATTGCCAGGGCACGATAATTCGCCACTTGAGTATTGTAGTAAATACAACCTTGCACAGTTCAATAATAATGCTGAAATATGCTTGTAAATTTCAGATAAGCCTGATTTGCATGTGCACTCCATCTTGGTGATTTTCAAATCTTCCATTATGTACCCTCGATCTGATGAGGCTGTCCTTATAGAGCAGACGTTTGTAGACAGATACCTGCAATGTTAATACTGTTCTTCATGCTCGATTTCTTACCACATCAAATTAAGTGATTGGCATGAAGTATTTGCTCTTCCTTCACAATACATCGACTGTCGAGTGTTGCTTGTAAATATTTGAAAATTTCTGATAGTTTTAGGAACATCTTGATAGACGATCTGAAATATGAAACAATATGGCTTGATTATGCTTACAAGTAACTTATCTCTGTACTTACATAAAATGTCTACTGAAAAAAGATCCAGCACAGAAAAGCCTTTTCACACAAAATTTCGAATATTAACAACCACTATAAACACATTAAAACCATTTGAAACTGCTGAAGAATACGCGTTTCGGGAACAGCTGATGCAGCGAGTGCAGTGCCACCATCGGTAAATATTTTGCTCAATTGAGCATCAGTATCAGAAATTTGTTGGTTACATATACTTTATTTTCATTTTCTGTGGCACCCAATATCACAACAATTGGCGTTATTATTTATATATCCTTCAGACATTTTATAATTGGATTTGAAATCGAAATAACTATACAAATCACACACGATAGCGAAACAAAACAAAGAAACAATACGAGTTTCGGGAAGTTCACATTATGGCCGCTAGAGTCGCATAAAGTTGTGTTTTGAAAGTATGTGGTGATATAGATCCCTCTAAAGCTTCAACTTTCGACTACCAGATAGCGCCAGGTATACTTCTCGCTCTGTTGGCGTTCAACTGGTTTTTCAGCGACCGCAATTCAAATCCGCCGAGCCCGCCTCGAAGACAAGAGAATTGTCCGATCTGTGGCGTCGACTGCGGCGATTGTCGACCTCCGGTCGGCGCTTCAGATGCGTCTTTCAATCGAGGCGGCAAGTTGCACTCAACGCAACGAGGAATAAACGTGTTTTCTTCAGTAAGTGAGCCCTTGTGCGGTTCTATTCGCGTTGTTGTTTGATTAGTAGACGAGTGATAGTGTTTATGTTCCAATGGAAATTGGATACTGCTTTGTCGAGAGTTTATGGTAAGACTTGAATTTTGAACGCTGCAACGTGATTGGTTGAAATTTGCTATACTTGATGATTCTATGTACCTAGATGTATAAAAGGAAACACCTTAAGTTCTAGACATTCTGAACAAACATTTCTTGTTGCTTCATTTTGTGTAAACAGATAAGTAAACTGTGAGAGAAAATCAGAATATTCAACACCATAACCTGCATGCGTAAGTTGATACAAATTGGAATTGTTGAACATAGATCAGTATTACAGTTGAAAAACTGAATCGGGTTTTTCGGCGTTCAACACTGACGATATGATTCTTGAGAATTTTATGGAGACAATGAAGAAACAGAAAAAAGATATGGAGAGTTTTGAAATGATTTCGAAAACAAGAAGAATAAGTAGTATCAACTACTATCAGAGAGAAAATTTGATCTTACACTGATGATACTGACGTAGCAACTATGAGGGTGATTCAGTGAAATTCTTCCTTCTAGAGATTCCGAGCCAGTTTTCCTTTTCTGCAATCTCCAATATTGAACTCGAGATTAGTTCGGAACTGATAATAGTCAAGAAATCGTAAACCCATTGCGGACTTTATGTCAACAATAATGGTTATCTTGAGAATAACATGCTTGCAATATCGTCTTGGAGCTGAAAGATGGGATATTATCTTGTTATTACTATTCTGTCATCGCATATGAAGACATGACTAGACACTACGAAGATAACTCAACTTTTCTCATAACATAAACATGCAATGCATGGAAGTTGAACGTGCTTTTATCAACAAGTGGATAGCCGTTTTATAGCTATCAATTACTCACGCAGTTGTATGAAGTTTCACATCTAATTCAAGAAATTAATTGCCTTGGTAATGTAAATCCTCGAAGATAACAGTTCATGCGGGTTATCGAAATATAAATTGTTCCAAGTGAAAAAGGGTGTTGTGCCTTCAAAGTGTACCTTTTGTTTTTCACACAAATTGATTCATTTAAATGATATCGATGGGTACCTAAAGAAGCAATTCTTTCACAGAGAAATATTACCTTCAATTTCGTTTCGAGGGTTGAAAAGCTTAGAAATCTTCTCCACATGCCTAGACGTATCAAAAACTCATTTATTTACGATTAGAGAAGTCGGATCACTTCGAATATGATTACATCATTTCCTTCGTGAATGAACTCTTTTCGCAAATCGAATTGATTTCAGAGGTTCATATTTTCCTGCTGTATAGGATAAAAATCCAAAATGAGTTCTATGAGTATCTCCTGAGCATTATAACGTAAACAAAATTATCCCTAACTTTGACGAAATAAATCCCTAACTTTGATGAAATGAATCAGTATGTGCTTGTATCAATGATATCAATAAAGATAATAATAATGGATCGGACGTAGTCATTCTCGAAAATGTAATTTCGAAAAGCTATCATCATCGCAACTACAAGAATCGTGATATGTTGAAGTTGAACCAACATGGGTAACAAACGAACTTGAAGGTCAACAACTTATGGAAAAAATCTATGGGTTGGTCTTCCAATATAAAAAATAACACGTGGTAATATTTGCAATGATGTTTACTCAATATAGTCTATTTATATAAAGAAAAAAGATCTGACATATTTAGATCTGTCAATACCATCAGTGCAGAATAAAAAGTATCTATAGCAGCCACAGAACTCAAAATAGGTAGCTGGGAATATTTCGGCATTATTGATAATGGTGACACTTCACAATGATGCCAAATGTTCTGGAGCGAAGTATTTACAATCCGTTGTTTATATGCGAATTGTTCATTTCTGGCAATTATCAAAAATTTCCATTCATTTCATTACATTTCTATTGAAATGCCGGAAGTAATGAGTGAGGATGCCCAGTTGATGTGAGTTGGATATGATGTTGAAAGATACACTTTTTGGAAAATTTCGAAGTTATTGTATACTTCCCTTGAGTATTCGATACAATTCATTAAATGACAACAAATTATCAAACTAACCAAACTGTCCGTTTCGGAGCATCACTGGAAAAAGTAACGAGCTGCAACACCGCACCTGATGCTTTAATGGATATACTATATCTCGATTTGCTATGGTCTATTTTGGCAGTTATGGTAGATCTGATAAATAAGTGTCTGCACCACTAGACTGAACAAAATACTCCATTTTATATAAAAAAAATACTATTTTACATTACTCGAATTATGAAAATGTGATAACGCATGGTCGTTTCATGAGTTTTTGTGGGCTTCTCTCATGGATCGCAAATGAAGAAAAAAAGAGCGTTTGCATGTTATTTTTCTGAATATAGAATAGAATAGTTCACCCTTCTAAAACAAAATAAATCCTTTCAGTTCAATGATTAATTTATGATCTTGCAACATCACACATGTGACGTAACCAGCAACGTAAAATAAATAGACTGAAGCTCAACTGCTGAGGTTAGATAATAACAAAGAGCAGATCATTTGAATACAGCTGGATGAAGACTGCTTTGTGTTCAGCTATGTTATTTGTTGTCTTTATCTCTGTCTTCTCAATATCTTATGTAATCGTACGTAAACACACCTTTTCGAGAGACTGCAATATCAATGCATTCGAAAAATTACAATAAAAATACCGACGGTTAGCATTTATCTATGCATCAGTGCAAGCCTACTCATATTCCGTTCATTTACTCCAACAATGTTCAATATACATTGGAATGAAATGAATTATTCATAATTTATATGGAAATAAAGTTTAGTTGGAGCTGTGACTAGGAAATAACTTCCTGTTCATCATTTATGTGTCATGCATAATATTTTACTTGAATAGTGTCATCACAATGGGATATGAAATTGAAGTGTGATTGACTGTATATTATTATATTGTGAATGATACGTGTACAGTTAACAAAACGGATTGTATGAGACGTAATATTCCAAAAGTTCAACTTGTATCGTCTTCGTAACTATAAAATAGCGGCAAGGATGAACAGTTCAGCTATAGTTAGAAGACAAAAATATGCATTTTTTGGTGAAATGACAAAAATAGATCTTGAAGTTTATGTTAACAATTTAGAGATTAGAACAGAATCTTGATAACTTAATAATTCGTTCTTTACAGAGTATTTTTGTAACCATTTCTTCTTCTGCAGCCAGTCTATACCAATTAGAAATGTAACTTTCTCAGTCATATATTTCTTTAATGGTGGAACCTACAAGTATTTTATGTCTGATATGTCTCGAATAAGCTTCAATTAAATCCTTCAAAACCATAACCGGAAATTTTCCTGTTGGGCATATATCTATCGGAAACTTCATGCTTTTGTAGTGTTTATAATTATAATTATATGTGTATTCCTCTGTCTCTAAGATAGGGGACATTTCTGGTCTGGAGTTATTACTTTCTGGAATGGTATATTATGATTATTATGTGGTAAATTTATGAAAGAGTATAGAATATTTGTTGTTCTCTGTACCGACAGAAGAAGTCACCATAAACTTTTATACTTCCTTTTCTTTGTGTTATTAATATCAAGACAAATTTGCTTATTTCACCTGATTTCAGGAATATTCGAAATTATCCATGATACATATTTCATGACGTGAATCGTTGTTAATGCAATAAGAATGACCCTCGGAATGACCAATAATAGTCGTATTCCTTTCTAGTTGTTTGTCACTCTTCGTGATCTTTCATGATTTTTGTTTATTTTTGCTTACTCCAATCAAATGCTTCTTGTATCTAGCTCAAATGGTTAAAGGTCAATTAGATTCACACATTTTGTATGAACAAACTAAATTTCTGATATATTGAGGATTAGAGGAACCGTTTTCATACAAGTTCATATGACGAAGAGAGTACTAGGGTAGACATATTCCTTTTTCCAATCATTGGTTAACCTTATCCATCAAAATGGAAGTTTGTCTCTGAAATAAGTATTATGGGGAGTCCTTGAATGAAACAGCATTCACTTCAATCATATTCATTGAAATATGAAACAAATTCGCTTTCTTTTCGAATAATTGATTGATTTTACAGAATATTTTCTTACAAAATATGCTAGCTAACCTATATTTTTTCGCTGATAGGCTGAGCAACTACATCTCTCGAATACAAATTGCATCTTGTCGGATGCTCTTACCATTTATATACAACTAAATTGACCTACTGTCCACGGAATTCTCAATGTACTCACAAGTTGAGTGGTCTATCTATTCAAGAAGTTTTTTGAACAAGCAACACTGAAATAATTGATATCATGAATCATGAAAAATCTGAATTGAGAAATAAAATGAGAAAAATGTCGTGTTAACTTCAATCAATCATGATTGTGAAACAACAATAATGGCGACAGTTGTCATTTTTACTTGGGATAACCGGATAATCCTGTATTTCTTAGTTATCCTCAGTTAGAAGAAAAATACTATTTCTTTGAATATATTATATTGCCACTCAAGATTTTAGCGGAGTGATTTCACCTACATAAATTAATGATAATACATATAACATTATACGGGAAAACTTCAGTTTTTAATTCGATCTTGCTGCTCAACTCTTTTGTGTGAATTATTGTTATTTTTAATTTTGTCTTCGACCTGTAATTATATTTTTTCTCATGCTATTTATCTTCAGTGTGCATGCTGCTGCGATCCTTTCAACACCTTTTTTCGACGTCGTTCCATGACAGAAAGGGACAAAAAATATGGGCCTCTCGTTGAAGAGAATTTCAATAGAAAATAATTAATGATCCCGAAATCAAAATACAACAGTGACTACTTGACACAGTTTCACTTTCTGATGAGTCTTGAAATTAATGACGCCGAATTTGAAATGGGTAGGTAAGCGAGAATCAATTCATGTAGATTCCAGTCGAGTATAAGAGATAAACAACAATTCTCTTGTAATATTGCGATCTTCCAGCCTTTGTTCGAGTTCTGAACAAAGCACCACAAGGAGCAACGTTCTGTTTATGTTGCGCCTTCTTTTAGTTTTTTTTTCAAAATGAAAACTGGCAAGTGGCACGTAGAATCGAGATGCACGAAGCAATTCTCAACGTTTTATGTTCAGTTTCTGGTTAATTCTAGGAGTTCGTATTGGCTACATGGTAGATTTTAGCAAATTACTATGAGGAAGTTTCAAATTTCAACTGTGATATATTTCAGTTTCAATCAGTGCCGGAGGTATGGATTTTTGTATTTTTCAGGTTACATTTTTCTGAAAGGATTTTTGTCATTGTTAGTGAGAAATTATAGCAACGAAATTGTTTTATGTTTGTCAATAAACACCTTCCTAATGGCTTCAAATATCTATATAGGTATGTATATCTATTCTCTGATACAAATGAATGGAATTCATAAAATTTCAATTTGCTCTGCTGAAGTCAACGCATATTTGTAACCCGGAATATGCTATAACGACGAGAACAAAGAAAATGTGAATGCCGCGGAGTGTAACTTGTTCTTGACTCCGGCAATGAAGGAGCTGGAGGTGAATGGAATCCAATGGAAATGTGCTCATCATCGATGGTTGTTCTAGAAATTATATTGAATGAAATAAAAATTCAAAAGTAAATTATTTCTTTATTGGTTTTCTACTTTGCTAATACTACAAAATGAAGCAGAGCATATTTAATTATGATTTTCAAAAACTACGTTGTGAAGTCGAAACATCAATTATGTGAGGAACATGAAATCTCTGTTGATATTCCGAAGTTTTATCATAGTATCTTTCGCATTCACGATGGGTGGATAGAATAATTATTTCATGTATAATTTTGAGATTATGCAATATAAATTCACAGTTAGATATTTTTTTGGGACATTTTGAGGTACCAAAATCACTAACAAAGTTGGATCTATTGTCAAACGATATTTTCTCACGAATAGTTACTGACATCACGAATTTAATGAAATCGCATATTTGGCATATACAATTCGTCTGCAGACACCAGGAATTGATTGGAAATAAAAATTATAGTTTTTACTGAATATTATGAGTATTGATATATTTGTATACAACTCATGAACGAGTACATAATGGAATCATTCGACGAATATAAATCAAATCATTTGATATTGCTGACGAACTCCAAGTATGCAAACGAGATAATGTGAATAAAAAACCTAACATCAAGATTATCAGAAAAAAAGTCAAAACTCAGGATGGAGATTACGGTTAGTTCATCCTGTTCTCGAATCTCATGCCATCAGGTCCTGCACTCATATTAAAATAAATATCAGTTGTATAGTGTAGTTTGATGAATAAATGCAATCTTCATCCCACATACGGGGTGTTTGTAACTGGTTATTGAAATAGTACTTTGTCCTGAATAAGGACCTGTCGACTCACTTTACATCAAGGTTGTGATCCAAAATTCAGGAAATGGTTAGTAATTCAATTGATTGAAAGTGAAAGAAGAGCATTTAGAGACGAAAAGGGCATTTTTCTGAATCTCGTACCACCTTTTCATCAAAAAAATTAATTTTTACTCAAATTAACAGGTACAAGAATGGCATGCCGAAGTACCAAGCTCATTTTAATAGGAATATTTTTTTCTGCTCTTTTCATATCTGTAAACGAATTTTCGAAATTTCGTCATAGAAGGTGTTGTATTGGACTAATGAAATTCATTTAATTTTTTCAAGTCCGTACCTGGATTATGAATTTCATTCATTAGGTATTCGGTAGCATACACGATAATGAGTTGATGTTGTGAAAATGAATGGAATATACAATGCGGATCGTAAGTTATGAGGCATTGAAGAAATAAGAGGAATACATAAAACACTCTGTATCTCGGTTTAACAGGGCGCTAGACCAATCATAAAGGGGTTTTTCAGAACCAGCTAGGCGACCTCTACCTACCCTTACAGTACGCCTATTTCCTAATGAATCACCCTGTATATTATTTTATATATTATAATATCGCGTGTACAGAAATACGTCACAAGAATGCGTGTAGATGGGTGCAAAAATTCTTGGAATGCTGCATGGCATAGTGACTAATTGTTGAGAATTTTTCTGAATACTTATAATAAATTCATCGTTAGTGTGAGTGCAACTCCTGAAGAGTAGCAATCCTAACTTCGAAAAAAGATTAAAAAAACGATCAAAAATGAAATCATTCGAAAATACTCCCCCTGTTTTTGATCAAATTCCTGATAACGTTTTTGATATTATTACTTTCCAACTTCTTCGTGCTCATTCGACTTCATAGAAATAAAAATATAATTTACGAACGGAAAAAATCATTAGTGTTATTCTCATTGTCCCTTATATAATCTCATTCTCATTTCACCAAAACAGCGAAATGAGGCAGGTGCTACATAGGGTATTGTGCAGCTGTCTTTCATTATGTATAATTATTGCAAACCGGATTTTTGTCCTGCCCTAACGAATAGAACCAAGTATCTCACTGCCTGTTTCATACATGAATGATTTCTGACCATATGAAACTATAAACAGTCACAAACAAATTCACTCATGCAAATAGCTTATACCCAGATCCAACTCCCCCTCTGCCATGGAGTTGTTTCTGTCAGGGTAATTTGGCTATATCTTGTTCAAAAAGCAAGTGCTTCGATGCATTCTCGTTTTCATCAAGTGTTTCATCATGATCTCGTCTCCTTTGTTGCATAACTTTCAGCCGAGAAGAAGATGGTTCAATGAACCCGCAGTGAAGTCATTTCATTCTTCAAAATAATGGTCAAGGTCAACTTGTCTATAGGTATGGAACACCTACCTGTTAGATTTTAATAGGCTGATGCTGATGCTTCTCCAGGTAGATTGAAAACTACCAGAGATCAGATATATCAGAAAAAAATGTACGAAAGTGGGAAGTTTACACAGCGTACAAATTTTCTTGAAAGAAATCAGAAAATAAATCACAAAAGTACTGCCAAACAGTATGCAACGTGCATATTTAGTATGTAATTCGTCCTGACTTTCGAATATATTCTTTTACTGTATTCATTTTTTTACATTGATGGGAAGACGAGTAGAAAGAAGAAGAAATACCAGGAATTCCAAATGAGTTGCTACATAAGAAGTCGATTAAACAAAACTTCTCATAAATTCATTTTTTCAGTATGATTGAAGTACGTTAATTAGGTGGGGAAAATATTCATATATACATTCTTTTCTAAAATTATACAGGTATAGTGTGATGTATGATAGGCAGAGCTTACTTATGAAAGAACTAATGCAACTTCCAATGCAACGTTTACTTTTTATTTCATCGCTATTCGATATTTCTGTGCTATTCTAAGACTCCCAATTAAAAATAACTAGCTATTATGCCAGAATGGAATGGGAAATAGCATTAAAATCCGAAGAATTTACATAACATGAATAAGACTGACCATCTGGCTGTAAATCTGTGAGAACTGCTCAATGAGAAAACGTTTTTTCTCAGAACCAATGACATTTTCGAGAACTAACGCGTTCGTTCTTGTTTCAGATGTACCTGGAAACCTATTTCATGAATCAACATTAGTCATGATCCCCCAGACTAGAACGAATGTTGCAAGGAAATATGGACTTCACTTCCAGCATCGTTTAGTTTATTTTCGACTCGCTGTTTGAAACGCTCCTCGATTTATTTTCGGTGAAAGTGTCGCTATATTGGAAAAACATCTTCAACAATCATTCCGTGTGCCAAAAGGTTCGAGTGGGTTTTGTGCTGGTGCATTTTCAGTGAAGATGTAAACATTATAAAATGCCATCGAAAAGGCAATACGACTTGGTGCAAAATGACGACTACGACACTAGGATACCATTGCATCCGGAGGAGGCCTTTCATCATGGCATCTCGTTTCAAGTCAAGGTAATATACCTACCTACTTGAGTAATTATGATGAACTGCCTCGCGAAGAAAATATCACTGCGTTGTGCAGTTTCAGAACAATTTGTTTCATTATTTTCCTCAAATTTCAAGTATTCCTCAACGAAATGTCCAAATCCAATTCCAAATATTGAAAAATGAGCTTTTAATATGCGCACAGAGAAGTAACCTCATGTGACACATTACCAAAAAATATACGAAATGAACAATCAATCTTGATCCAACTCGTTGGACCCCACAGTTTACATTCTTGAAACACCCAACCCAACTACCCGTCCTAAGTCGCATTCGAACGCTGCAATCGAAAAGGGTTGCAGAGGGAGGTACCATCGAATGACGGACAGGCTGTGATCGAATTCGCTCGGGATTCTCGTGATGCAACAATCAACTGGGGCCATTTCAGAATTTGAGAATAACTCCCCATGAGTCATGTTTGCGGGGTGAAGAATAGTGGCCTTACTGTTTATAGTGGAATCCCAACCACTTGGTGATATTGTGATCAAGACAAATATTATGGAAAATGTAAAACTTATATATTTCGGAATTATATTTTTTCCGTCTACCATTTAACGTCTAACAAGGAGAATATATGAAATTAGTCTGTATACATCAAGTAATAAGTGAGTAAAAAAAAGATATCATCAATCGATTTGCTCAATTCGGATCATATTTTTAACAAGAAATATATACTGAGAAAAAGATAAATATTACTTTGGTTATACAGAAACAACAACGATGATGGTTCAATATTTTATTTTATACGGTTTCTAAATTAAAATGGCTGAAAAAAACATGAACAGCAATAGCGCATATTCTGACAAACTGTTATAACTATCCCTTTGTAAAGCATTTTTCCACACTATACAACGTATGAGTAGCTGAATTAAAAAATGATTTTATACAGTAGTGGCATTCAGGATATGAATAAATCTGATGCCGTTATTATTTGATGATGATGAATTAGAAAGCTTTATACTTCCGATATAAAGGAAATATTCAATCACTATAATCAATATGTATTGCAAAATTGTTGGATTATCAAAGTCAACCTTGAATAGATATAATTTGCATTATCCAGACTCCCGACAATAGTTTCGAATTAGTAATCATTCGAATCACTGACACATTTAATTGTATCTGTAATTTTTTTAATGCAACAAGACCCTCGATTCACTGTAATGTGTAAAAAGAATCATTATGGTAGTTGTATATTATTAACACCACAATTTGTAAATGTGACCACATAATAAACTTGTAAAAAATATTAATTTTCAATATGCTGAGTGTTAACTTGATAACTATGGGAATCACAAAACGTAGAATTTTCTAGCAAAATTTCATTTCGTGCATTGTTCCCATCCAAGTTGAAGTTCTAAACTTCGATACATATGAATTGTGAAGTTGCGAAATGATAATTTGCTCCCTTCTTTGAATGATATAGAATGTAAATTGGTAGTTTTTCAAATATTTAAACGGTTTTGTAGTTTGTTTTGAGGTTCTTTTGACACATCTCTTATATCGCTTTAATTTTGAGTGTCTTGAATATTATATTTATACCAAGTACACGGATGTCATTCATGATGGTTTGCACATTTGATCCCTAAAATGATAATGTCGTACAAAAACTACAAGATATGAGACATGAGTATTTTGTTCAAAATAATGACAGTCATGATACTGTATCTGAGATATTATTTTAATCGCTATCCAGAAAGGTGAAAATGTTTTTATCGAGAAGTTGAAACAGAGTTGAATTATTTGCTGATGATAAGAAGTGGTATCAATTTGGTTTTGTTGGATGAATGATGATTATCAAAGCCATATTATTTTATAAGTTCACCACTA
The DNA here is from genome assembly GCA_037013635.1 of Plagiodera versicolora. Classification (NCBI taxonomy): domain Eukaryota; kingdom Metazoa; phylum Arthropoda; class Insecta; order Coleoptera; family Chrysomelidae; genus Plagiodera; species Plagiodera versicolora. Next base: position 7,780,174 of record CM072990.1, read on the forward strand.
GACTTATATTACAACAATGTGGATATAGATGTTCGATTGAAAGAAATAAAAAAAAACTGTATGGATATAAACGTACTGCTGAAATATCACAGAAGTATACATAGTTGCAAAAAGAAAAAAAAAAACTATAACAATAAAACCATAACCCACTATGATTTTATTCGAAACAAAGAAAGTTCTAATCAAAACTCTAAATTGCACTTTTTCGTGAAATTGATGATGTTCACATGTGTTACAAAGTATAGGATTCGAACTTTCGTTGAGTACTTCAGAAATTTTTGTTTTTATCAATGGATGTGTCTCAAGTATTGAATACAATTTCCTATTGTTACCCCCCGAGTTCCATCAATCATCATGTATTAGATGATTTGGAAAATCAAATTCTCATCGATGCACGACCGATAACAGATGATGGGCAAGTTGCTCATCAGAAAACTAATTTAATGGTTTCCTGCAAGTTCGAAGACCCTTTCAATCGAGGCGTTCACTCAGAAACGCGATATCCAACGTTTGTGAACCTGTTTCGACCGCATTGCAACATGCATGGCTGGTTCTGAATCCAAAATGTAGGTTTAGGTTCTTTAATGAATGTTGCCGATTCCCGTTAGATTCGTCTTAATAATAGCTCTGAAGCTCGAAGGTATAGCCACTATGGATTATTTGAATTAAGTTAATGTCGAAGACTATACAGGCTTCAGAGTCTGTAAAATTTCTCCTTCAATTTTCATAATGTTTCAACTATGACTAATTTGTTGTAGGTGTTGTATATATCTTCATTTTTGGTACTGCGTATACTCTCTTTAGATACATTTCCAAATTTGAATTTTATGGATATACTCTTTACGTTTATTGAATGATGTTTGTAGGAAAAGTGTCGTTTCAATTCTTTTTAAAATCAAGTGTCTACTATTCAAAATTTGCTCGCCCTCAACAAGGTTCCTACTTCTGTTCCTTCGTATAGGTGAACTCAGCTGTTAAAGTTAAAGAACTTCTTGGTTTTCCATGACTTTATCGTCGATACATGTGATACAATAAAGTAAAACTCCTACACATCCAATACAACTGAATCATATACGTTCGTGAAACATGTGCAGACATGAGGCAAATGAAGTCTGAAAAGATAATAAAACAAATGGTGTTATTCAATATTCAACTCACTTATTCTCTCTAATGTTGTTGCTCTTGACATTCCAATGAGCAAGTTTGCGATTCCGCCAAAACACATAACCTTGAGGAATACATGAATGACCGTTGAGATATTGAATAACAACGACGTAGTACCATCTGTTGGTACTACGAGGAATCTCATTCGTTTAATTATCATTCAACTTTCTCTCCTGGACACTTTTTTATTTTGTATTCGAATAAAAACTGAAGGGCATCTCGTTGAAAAATGCTGGTGTACCTACACTGGAGATCGCAAAGGAATTGCAGAGAAAAAGCTAGGGATTGCAAAAAATTGCGAGGCATTACGAGGAATTGTCGACAATTCTAAGGTGGACAATATGGAACAAGCATTATAGGGATAATTTAGTGTGCTCTTTTTGTCCAGCGAAATGGTTTTCGTTTAAAAATAATTGAGAAACACGCAATTTATTCATTCATATTGACATGAACCACAAATTATCATTGCCACATTGAATGAATTAATTGAATGAGCACTTCAATAGAATTATTAATTTATATGCATTAACATTCATGAATTACGCAACAAATGCATTTTGAAAAAAGCGATTTTTGAAGAAACTGAAATTCAATCAGTATAGGAGCTAAATTGATTTCAAGACGGGTATAAATTTGTAGATTTGTGAATATTTTCGTCTCTTCAAAGTTTTGGTTTTTCAACCAACTCCCCATAAGTCGAAATTTGTGCGGGTGAAGAAGGGCGGGCCCTACAGTTTATAGTGGAATCCGAACCACTTCAGGGGAACGGACATACCAGTAGGATTAATACCATGAATCGTTCGCCTCAGCAATCCCGTTGGATAACTTTTCGTTCTCAATAATCGGCATTTATAACTGCATCTCATAAGTGGTGTCCTTTACTTTTATTCGAACATTTTTGAGGAATGCATGGTAATTTAATTATAAATATTTTTGAATGGCTGTCAAGTCATCCGTATAGTCAAGTCATTCGTATAGTGAGTAGGTAGGCCTGCGATTTTGTAAGAATCCAAAAGGTTTCGATTATATCCAGGATTTGTGTAGAACGAGATGTGTAGAATGATAGCGTAATGAATAAATATAAAACAATCACCTGACGTGACGTCACAACACATATGTTTTCCAAAAATACGCTTGGCCATGCCTTGGCGCCATGTTGATGAATGTATATTTGAAAATTCTTGGAAATGGATTCCGAAATATAGCGAACATAACTCTCAAGCTATGGCTATCGAATTAACAGACTTGTTTTGTTCCAGTATATTGGCATGTTGGACGTGCCAAGACCCACTAGTAAAGTTGAAATTGTTGCAGCCATGCGAAGAATACGGGTAAGAATCTTTTCAGAATATACTTCTCAACACTAATGAAAATTCATTATCATCTTGACTGAGATGAAGATTTATCTCCAGTTGGATGTAATATTTTTTCACTAATCTGTAGAAATAGAAGCATATGATATAATAAATGCTCACAATTATTTTTTTTAGTATGAATTCAAAGCCAAAGGAATCAAGAAAAAGAAGGTGACAATAGAAGTTTCCATAGATGGAGTTAAAGTAACATTAAGGAAGAAAAAAAAGGTAAACATTTTTTTTCTACAATTAAAATAATATCTAAAATATTTTGATTTGATGAAAGCGAGAAGAATGGCCTGATAAAATTTGAGACACCCTTACAATTTCTCCCAAAAAAGGGGTATTGATTGTTATTGTCTGTGACGTGGTCACTTAACTAGTTGTTGCGTCTCTCTTGATTACGTGGTAATACATTTGCTCTCCTTATTACTCTCATAGATTTTTGGCTATACCCTAGATATATTTATTGTGATAGAGTTTTAACCATGCTATAGCATTATACTGTGGCCATGACAACATTGTACATATGGCATCAAATGAAGAAGATTAAAATCACTAATACCTATTTCATACACTGAAAGATTTATTGTTCAGAACACAATTCGAGAGAGTAGAGAAATATTCTTACAAATCAGTTCACATAGCGAATGTCAACGAATTAAACCCAAATCTGAATTCATTCCTCAGCATCCATTCCGGATACGTTTCATTTGTCCGGAGATTAAGAAACTGAAAAGGAATTCAGCGCTCTTCATATTCTATTACTTTACGGAAATTCGCAGGGATTTCCATTAGTTAAACTGTTGTTGATTGAGATCCAATTGCATAGCAAAGTCGTAGTTTTGTAACCATTATAACTTGTAGGTAACATTTGAATTGATAAGATTTTTTTACAGAGAAAACATTGGCTTGATGATGGAAAATCTCTACTGCTTCACCATCCCATCTACAGGGTGTTTTATGTATCACACGATTCTCAAGATTTGAAAATATTCAGTTATATAGCTAGAGATGGAGCATCCAACGTTTTCAAATGCGTTGTCTTCAAATCGAGTAAAAAGGTGAATATAAATCGTTACAACAAATTAATGAGAAGAATAATTAAAATTCACATGGAATCGCAAAATGAATACTCAACGTCGATTTTTTCTGAAAAAAATATATCAAATATCACTTTTTTCTTTCTCTTGGAGTGCTATCAGAGTGGCTTGATTTTGATGGAAATTCTGTTGAAAACCGTCCATCGCATGTAATCTCACTTTTGAGAACAAGATCTGGATATATCCTTCCTGTATAGCTTCAGCTTGATGTGTTGTCATTAGAATATCATTATTTGGCTCTGATCCAGCGAATATTTTGACCTGCCTCCTACGAGTGTCTGTAGGAAAAATTTAAGATACGCGGAAACTAATTGTAGACTTTCGACCATGTTGAATTAGTTTTCAATTTGTGGAGAAAGGTGATGATGCCACAATTATTCAACAGCTTTATTTTCAACATGTTGGTTAGTAACTTGAATTTTCGACGGAGATGTCATATAAATCATTTACATTATCTGTTGTTAACGAGTATATTTTAGACATTTGTTTTTTGCGAATATCTTTTGTTTTGTCAAGGCTAATTCTCTCATGTAGTTTTTACTTCCTCATTTTTCATCAGTATGTAAACCAATAGTCTAATTTGATTTTTGGCAAGGAAAAGCTCGAGACCATGTTCCGTCGAATATAACTTTTTTGAAAATTCGTAGCAATTAAGTATGATATAAATATGGAACATATCTCGGTGACAACTTCATGGGTACCAGTTGTTGATTATTTATACCCACAGCAAGTCGAAAATATATAATTAGTGATTGAATTGATATCAACAATCTTCATATTTTGAAAACAACGATATTTTGATTTTCGAGAAATACAATAATAATAATATTGATGATAACGATAATAATAATTCAATCCACATGATAAAATTGTACAATTGAATAACTGTATTTCAGAATAATTTATAATGGGACCAGTACATTTGCAAAATAGAAACTATCCTTCTACATTCATTTTGATTGATATTATTGAGAACAAATCAATGAATTCATAAAATTTCTGAAATAACCGTAATAATTCAGATAAAATAATTCCTCTATACTGTCTTCGAATATTTTTGAACGAACATACATTAGTATCGTCAGAAACGTATAACAAGCAGATGGCTATGTATGTTTTTGTAGGTATGGCAGTATATTCTCCCTACCTCAGAAATGTTGTTTTTGTATTAAGATACCCATTGTATGTTCAAAAATAAACGACCTGTATAAAGATTCAATTGCATATGATAGATTGAAATTTATTGTAAATGATATTCAAATGCTATAGCAATTGAGGTGAAAAATAAACCATACAAATGTGTACTCATAAATATGTTTTGAGAAAAAAAGTAGCTGTATGAATAATGTTTGCCAAATACAACACTTTTTCATTTCTTGGCTCTTGGTTTATTTCTGTGGAAGCCACATATCTCATATGGATGAGACGTCATAAATCTACGTCATCAACTTTGGGGATATGCCAAGAAAAATTCAACGAAATAAGTATACTGTATATCAAATGATCGTACCAGATTTATCTTCCCAATAGCTTATTACTTCTTGTATGTTTTTATTGAAAAAGTAAAATCTCGAGTAAAATAATAAATACATTCTTCAGAATTTTACCACTTATTCTCACTTGTTTCCTTTATGAACCGTTTAAGATCGCAGACTAAAAATATCAAATATAATTATGGGTACTTGACCTTCATCAATACAGAATGATTTCTCCCCAATAATTAATATAAAAAAATTAATCGCATCAGTCTGTATATTCGATCATCTTTAATGGACACAGAGTCGAAGTGTTTGTGTTATTTCGTATCATTTAGAAATCAACACTATTTTTTAGAGAACAAAGTTGGCGATAATCTTTAGTGAGATCCGAAATATAGTTCTACAAGTGCTCGTTGTAATGTAATTACAAAAATATGTATGAACGGAAATTGTTGATGATTGTAAGTTTAGACAATGCTATTAGATAGTTGAAAAATAGTGCTGGCATTTATTCTATCAATCTCTAGTCCGTTGTGACCGTAGATATGATATGCGTTGCTGCTAGCTCCATAGAAATTACGTAGATACAACTGATATTTATATATTGATTATATTTTTTTTTCGTCATTTTTGTGACATAACCTACAAAATAATCTTCAGACATCACTTCACCAAAAGATTCCTCACTTATTTTCCCTACATCCAATGGAAATAGAGAGCGATCTATAATCGAATCTATCAACAATCAATTCTCGAAATTAATACGTTCAATTTGGATGAGAATCTCACAAAGCACAAATTATCCACAGAAATGCTCGATCTGTCAATGTCAATGCAAATATGATTGTTTTTAGATACACGTGAGAGACCATCGAGAAAAATTTACTACAACTATAAATAATGTGTCCCGACGAATTCAGAGGTGCAATCTGACGTCGCGACGCTATGCCAGAGTCGTTTATGATGATTTTACGCGCGCCATGGCCACCTGGACGGACGTCTGTCGCTCGCGTTTAAATGTTTCAGTGGCCTACTAGATGCGAGTGCGCATTAAAGTCTGTCGGGAGTTCACGATTCAGTTTGGTGCGGAAAAAGTTCGAGTGCCGGTTTGAATAAATTACTATTCAAATTCTTTTGTTTTGTTTCAAGATTTTAATGGACTTTGGAGAATCCTTTTTGCGTTTGTTTCTGTGGGAGAAGATTCTTTTATCTCCCAGTTCGTGTGATGATGAAGTGATATTTCAGTTAGTGTTATAAAGTTTGTTTTCTGAAAAGTTTTGATGGATTTCAAGTCACAGGAGTGGAAGGAGTTTACGCATGCAAAGTTTTCAGTAATGAACATTTTGCATAGTATATGATATACAAGAAAGGAACTAGTTTGAGAAATGAAGTGAATTTAATGCACTGTTGAATTTTTGTGAAATAATCAAGAATTTGCAATGAGAAATCATGAATATTTTCCATAATTATATTTTGAAGTGATTTATTTCAGAAACTCAATATATCCGTTTAATCAATCAATTCCTATTAAAATATAATTTCTATGAAAGCGTGTCCTTGTGGATAGCAACCGAATTCTAAATCTAGTTATGATTATTAATTTTCCTGGATCAACTTGAACTGTGAAAAACCCAATGTGAGATACCCAACAAATTTTTACTCCTAAATTATCAATAATTGCATTCGGATCCATGAAGTTCTCTTTTCAGAAATTATTTTCGGAACATCAGTGTTTATAGCATCCTGAAAATTCTGACATCCTTTATGATTAATGGAAATATACATCATTTCAATCTTGTTTGACTACTTCACTTCACAACAGAATTTAATAGTTCTTACATTGTCAGTTCTCAGTAGATAAACTTTCGCAAAACTTTTCAAATTAGTATACAGTACCGAAAACGATTTGAAGATACTAATTACAGAAGTTTTTCAATAATTGGGTGGATAAATCGAGTCAGGCTCGGAGGACCATTTAATTCACATGAGATCTCTTCAAGATCGAACCTTATTTCAAATTCAACTTAGAAGTTTATGCCATTCTGAATCTTGAATTGGAATTGTAATGTTGATACTTGCGGACGTAGATGAATGCACAGTTGGGGATTAACTTCCTCTGTCGAAATAATGTAGTGTGCACTATTTTTACTCTCGAAAGTAGGTGAAACCATCCATTGGTTTTAAGTATAATGCATTTATCATCCGTTGGTGAAAGATCGTTAGACATAAACTTCATGTACAAGACACAAATAAAATGAATCCAGTAGTTTATCTGAATATTTTGTCATTAATGGATTTTCTCATTGATTTATTGGTCATTAGGAAAACATAATCGTTCGATCGAGGATGATTTTAAATCGCTTAATGTTCTCAGACTAGATTCTTCCTATATACGATATAAAACGTCTATCTAGTTTGTGTATAACTCTGGCTGAAATGTGACAAGCATGAAAACCTGTTGAAGCTCGAATCGAATCATGAACAAAAAGAGTAAAGAAGACCAAGTTGGCCCTGCCAGCTGTGAGAAGCTGGAACAGGAGGGCCTCAAGAAAAAGCACGATGTCCTCTCCAAAGCCAAAAAACGTCTACTAAGTTTAAGCGATGCCCTCAAGTCCAGCAGGAACCTTCCTCTTCCGGAAACTAAGGGCATGACAAAGTCCAAGACGCAAGTAACCTTGGACTATTTCTTTAGGAATTGCTCAGCGAGAAACAACCACATATACGCGAACACGCAACAGGAAAAACGATCGTCAGGGTTGCAGAAGCAGAACTCAGTGGGTGCGTATCCCATCAGAATCAAAGTTACAGATGAAGATGATTACTTTTTGGATACAAGGTAAGCCAATTATGGTGGTCAAATGAAAATGCTACATTTTCTTGTGGTCATAATGAACTGAACCATCTCGTCTGGCCAACAGAGATGATCTTGAGAGGGACGCAAGTAAATTAGACACTGAAGCTTTGGCATTAGAAAGGCCCAGAAAGAAACTATCATTCCGTTTGCCAGAGGTAGCGAGTTCCAAGAAGAATATTCTAGGTTTTGATGACATCGAAGCAGAAAGTAGGAAATTCAAAAACATTCCAGAATCTACAAGACCAACGTCGCTGCCTCTTCCCAGGTGTACAAGTTTTAATGGAACTTTCCAACGACAATCCAGTTGTGAGGATGTTGATCTTGAGGTATCCGAGTTGGTAACTTCCTTAACTTTTGAATTACGAAGCACAATATTCCAGAATAAGTTATGTTGAGACCAGTAACACTTCAGTATTACTAACTTCATCGATGCTGGAGTTACAAAGTTGATTTAATGAACAAACTCCTGCTATTTGCTGTACTGAGTGGGATGGTGGAAATGGAACATAAATTAAATATAATGTTGAACTTATAGTAGTCTTATCAATCATTCGATACACAATTTGATTCTGAAAACATTGTTTCTCAATATCTCAATGAAGTAACCAAATTGATGAAATGACTAATGATTCGTCGAAGTGTTAATATAATGAAGTATGAAGTATAATAGTATCGTTAAATTTCATAATCTTCCAAACAACACTATGACAATTTCTGTCGAAAAATGAACAGAAGTATGTATCAAGTTTTGATATATAGATATCATGTTGAAACGAATGAATATTTCACTAAAGCAGCAATCTATTATAATACTGGAGATTTTCCTTGTTGTTTTAGAGTCAAGCCATGCGAATAGTGAGGACTGTAGGTCAAGCTTTCGAAGTGTGCCATAAATTATCAATCCATGCCCCCGAAAATGAAAATTTGGACCACGACGAACAAGATACGCTTACACAAGACTTACTTAGCGACCGTTTAAGTGATATAACTAGTGATAAGCTCAAGAGAGGTGAGTCAAAAATTCTCCTGTAGATAGAGTATTGAAATTCTGTTCGAGTATCTAAACTTTTCCGCTGGAATTCAATTTTCCACTTCGGTTGGGATATTTATTGTTTCTTTAAACTTTCCTCGCTGTGCAACAACTCTTTCAATCCAATTTGGAGCAGTTAAACTCACTTTAAACTTGAATCACAGTTTGGAATTGATTTATTATCAATTGAACAATAAAGAGCGTGAAAATAGAATTCTGTATTCTATTTTAATGTGAGATCAGCGCATCCCAAGAAAACAAATAGTTTTTATGGATATAGCTCCTCATAAAAAGAAGTGGAATCCATATTCTATTCAACGAAGAATAAATAATTTCACTTCTTTTGAAAATCTCTTGAGAAATGGTTTAATGAGTGATTGGTTTTTAATCATATTTCTGTTCTTGTTAAGGGGTGATTTGAATTCCCAGCATTTTTGTGCTGATATGAATTTTTTATAGACTCTTCAAAATACCGTAATACAATTATAATAATGACGAGGCAATGAAAAAAACATACATTGATAAAATCAAATGAAATCTGAAATGTTATCCATTTATGCTCTGACAGTGAACCAATTCAAAACATTAAACACACATTCACCCTCCTCTTTGTTTCCTTTTTTTGGTCTGCCAGAACGTACAGCATTTGTACCTCTATATTTTGTCTGTAAACTTTGAAGATATAGACCCTAAATTGCTCAGTCAAATTTGAAAAATAATGAAATGTTTCTTGAAAAAACAACGAGCACACATTGAGATATTTGGCTTTTTCAATTCAAAGTACTTTTGGCTATAATATGTCACTCTCAATATTTTGCCCTTCCCTAGTTGCTTATCGATGGATGCTTTATTGACGTGCCAGACATTCGAATAATAGATTATTTATGTTCAAACAACCTCAATATGAAAAGTGAAAATACTACATTGTTTATACCTCCCACAATGTTTGTTTTATTGAAGTTGTCAGCTTCGAAAAATAATTTGATTCAACATGTGTAGAAGAACTGTAAAGTATTCGATAGTGTTTAGAATTTAATTATGAAAATTTATATCGTCCATCCAAACAGTATGAGATTCACATTGCTGGTCTATGTAGTTGTGACGTTAATGGTGTACTGAAAATAACGCACATTTTTATGTTGAATATTTAATCAGACGCTGATGATTTTGTTGAAATATGCGATAATCTTTTTGATGATAGACTCATGACTCAAGTACACATGATATGAAAATATAAAACTTGATTTAGACGATCCGAAAATACATGATTTCGAAATCGTTTATATACATGATATTTTATTATCGGTTTGTGATTGAGGAATATTAGTAATATCTGTAAAGCGTTTAATTCTTCATGATATATACACTATATTACTTGAAAAATGTATTCGGTTTGATTATTCATATATCATTTAAGGTATTCCTCAAATTCACAAAAAAAATCTATCGAATAATAAGCAGTACAAAATAATGAAGCTTGAAAAATCTATATGAATCAATTGAAACATTGAACAATATTTCTAAGAAATTGAAAAGCCTCAAATTTATATAATACATATTTGCTAGACTTCCTATAGACTCTTTACTATAAGATAAAGAGATTCAATATTCATTGTTTCGATTTAACATTTGGAATCACAATTTTAACGAATTCTAATCTGATTTGATCCAGTATATATTTATATTCTCCAATATAATATTATAGTTTAAATAGACAGGATCTCAAAAATTTACTCACATTATCCACATTATTTATATTCGTTCAATGATCTAACAATTTAACAAAACCGAGAGTGAACCATAACATATTTACTACTTCAGGAGTTTCATTTGCTTGTAGAATTTGAATTTTTCAATATGAAAATGATTTTTGAATGTTTCATCGTAGATACAATGTCGGAACAAGCCAGTGATCGAATGTCACTTCCTCCAGACGAGAGTAGTTTGAAAGATTTTGAACCAATCAGAAATGGAAAACACAACTTACCCCAACTAGAAATATTGCCCCCACCACCAAATAACAACACCAAGAAGACCTCACTGGTAAGTGCATGATGATTAAGAAAAGAATTGTCCCAACGATACCTTCAATTTGAATATACCGGGTGATTCTTCAAGGTGGCTCCTAGTCCTAATCCTAATCATAAGTTGAGAAATATGGATGAAAAATAAATTGTTATTTCTTACCGTTCCTATTTTGAATCCGTTCTGTCAAGTAATAAAATATTGAATCGTTTCTCTAATTGTTGGCACTTTTCCTGAATTTCTATGCTTCTACCTTGATAAATTTAGTAATGCATAAACACTTGCGACGATTTCTATACAGAGTGGATACTTCAACTGGAATGAAGCGCGGTAGTGTTGAGGGGAATGATGTTTCTGAAAATGATATATTCATCAATATTTCACGATTAATATAAAAAAAAATCAGTCTCTACCATGTCTTTTTCGAACGTTATGTATGATTCTTGTTGAACATTATGCAGTTGGCTTGAAGTACCCCTTGAGTGCTAATTTTCCATAATTGCGTGCAAAATGTATTCAATCATATTGAAATGTACGTAATAAATTTAAAACTGAGATCAACAGTACAATACAATTCATATAAGGAACCTAATTTTATCTCAGTAGAGTTCACTAAATTGGTCGAAATGAATTGATCAACATAAATTAATAGTGTTCATCAATTTCGCCTTGTATTCATTTAATATGAACTTTCGTCATTATCAGAAGTAATTTTCCGCGATTATATTTTCCAGATTATTCTTGGATACGAAAGCAAATTCCTGAATTTAATAAAACTTTTAGGCTTTGTTGTGCAAATCAATGAGTATTTCAGTTATACAGGATGTATTTTTTATTTCCTATTCATTCTAGTCGAATGCGGAAACATACTGTTCTCCTCTCAATGACGCCATGACGACAGTTGGTACCGCGAGCAGTACGAACTGCCTTCCTCCTCCAGGCGGTACCCTCTCAGCTCACCACGAACTGCAGCTGATGAGGGAGCAGCTGGAACAGCAGAGCCAGCAGACGCAAGCAGCTATGGCGCAGTTACAGCTGGCGAGAGAACAATTAGCTGCTGAACAGGTAAATCCCACAAGATCATAGATTTTCTGCTAAACGTGACAGTCACTCAGCAAACGTGTGGGGTAGTTTGTATAAGATACTCGACACTCACGGTAGCATACGTCCAAGCACCTAATGAAAGCTAAGAATGTGCATTTTTTCTCTGCGTTACATGATATATTTGTCGTGTGGACTCGAATTTCTATGTATAGTATTTCTTTTTTAGAAAAAATAGTCTAATAGTTGTGACAGCACGCCAGAGAGTGCATTGTAGCTACTTGTTAATTTTTTCAACGATACTCCGAAATAGAAAGGTCAAGTTTATCATTCCAATTCGACACTATAATTCTTCACCCTGTACTAATTTTGTAGATATTCCCCATACTGTTCTCAACGAACTGTCTGTAGTATTATTGATAATTATTGTTTTCGAACAGAACCGACCATATCCGACCTACTGTGTGATTTGGCAGAAGATCATAATGAAAATGATCGAATTCAATACATTTCTGGATGTTAATATTCTGCTAAAAATCATCCTAGTAAGACTTCAAAAATATCTAATATGTAGACCATCGAAAATTCCAGCCTCAGCTGTCATCTCTGACAACTTCAGAGAAAACGGATCCAGTCTCTCCACTATTTATGTCGCCAACTATTGACGTGCGATTGTATTCTGAGTATTCATCCCATAATTCCGTTAAAAATCCCACCATCGTATTCGTTACTTAATGTAGTAATATTTCCTTATCCTATTCGATAAGGCGCCACACATTCACTCTCTTCATATAAAATTTCTGAGATGAACCTCCTAATTAATATGTGGTTCAAGACAGAGTTATATCTTTATACAGCCAATTATCGGGTTGATTATAGAAATTAACTTGATTGAACGACTTTATAACAATATGTATTTAATAAGCTTGTTTCAATTTCAAATTCAATTCAAGATCAAATACTTATTCGTTTTTCAAGGGTGCAAGACTAGAAGCTCAAGCTAGAACTCATCAACTTCTCGTCCATAATCGAGAGTTGCTGGACCACATAGCAGCCTTGGTGGCCCATCTACAAGGAGATAAACCAGGCCAACAGCAAACTCCACCACATATGACATTGCCTCAGGTTAGTACAAGATGAATCTCTTTCTTAAGTTACTTTTTATTTCATAAAAATCATTAAGCTTCTATTCACAGGATTTGCTACCTTCAATATTGACTGCTTGCTCGTTTTTTTTATAGCATAACAGTGACTATTTCGAGTCAATAATTTAACCGTTACGTTGAGTTCATATCGAATAGAGTAGTATCTGACTCACGCGATTCGTAGATGTTCTGAAACTGAATTGAAACTAGAAACATGCAAATACTTCGAGTATTCATGAAAATGTTACATGAGCTCTAATGTTCTAATTCAATATATGATATAAAGTATGTTATATCACACAAGAAAAAAAGTGGGGTAGTGGATTAGTTGAGAAAAATTCAAGTTTCACTGTATTCACAATCTTTTGATACATGCATCTATTCATGTTGAACTAGTTAGGTTCCGCCTGATTTATTTGCATAGCAAACTCGATGTTCTGAATGTTATTTTATTACTTTTCGCATGTTCAGTGTTGTTACCAGTGTAGTGAAGTGTGCGTACCTGCTTTATATTGCTGCAACTGATTTACTTCATGCTTATAATCCGGAGATGTTTCGTATATTGTATGCAGGTCTTTACGAAATCATTGGATAATAATAACCATCTGCTTTTGGACGTATTCCCCAGCTCAAATTGCTAGGTAAATATGAGTGAAATGTTCCTTCTTATGGGTTATTTTTGAACATTTAATATTATACCAATAACTAGTAAGAAGGAATGTTACAGCGCCTTCAGAACAAGCTGTTTACAATTTATATCTTCTCCAGCACACTGAGATAACTGAAAACTACGTTCAAGAAATTTCTGATTCTCCAACTTCAAGTAGCAGCCCCCTACATCCACCTTACCAAGGCTTAATGGACCACAGAACCCTCTCTGGCTTATCACCTAATTCACCCTTGAGGACCACGTTCAACCCCAACGGTTCAGTCTTCAATTTTGCCTATCCTCAGGCAATTTCAGAAGCCGAGACGCAATTACTCCAGAAGCTACAAGGTTTCGGTGGTAGTTACGCTCTCCCAACACCGTTACAGTATCTCTATTCTCAGACATTGCCATACTTGCCAACGAACTTTTATAATCAACCATTACTGAATAACAATTACAAGCTACAGCCTCCCCCTCAGAAGAAAATCCCAGCATCTCCGCTGTTACTGCGGAATTCGTATAATGGAGGTGCAGTGGAAAACAATTCTAGGAACAGCGAGCCCAGGCAACTTCCAAATCAGTTCCAACATAACCAGCATCAGCCCTATTCAAACAATCAGTGTCAGAGCCAATCACTCCTGGACCTTAACCATTCCGAAGCGAGAAGGCAAAACGTACAAATCAACTCCAATCACCTCCATATCCAACAAAACCAAAAACAGAGTAAGGAAGCTAGCCCTGGTCCAAGCGTGGAGCAATTCATCAAACCTCTACCACAAATGGGCACTTTGACAACTACTGACCCCGATGGAAGGGTTAGAGTGATAGTGCCGGTGCCTTCAGACTCCAGGGAGAATGTGAGCGATTTGTTAGCGAATTTTAGGTTTGCTGATACGCTTCGACCTTGTAATGGTCCTGGAATAACTAGAACCACTAGCGAGAAAGTACCAAACAGGAGTGAGCTGATGTCACAGGTTCAGCGTACAGCTTGGGCTAGACACACGACGAAATGAGAGAGTTAAACTTACTGTTCATCAAGAAGTTGAGTGGAATGATCTATATTGATAGATCGTCATTGTTTATCTTTGTACATAAACTGCTGTTTATACATTATTTGTTTCACAGTGTATTCATCATGTATCGTGTATTTGAAGAGATATTATTTCATATAGAGGTTACATAATATGCGATCAATCAGAGTTATAGAAAAGAAGAGATAAGAATACTATATGGATAACTTGAGAAGATAATAAATATAGAAGAGTTTGATATATTATAGTGGAGTTCAGGTTCATCCTAAACAGATATTGTCTCGAATATGTCATCGTAATATACGAATAATTTGTAATTCAGAGTGCCGATATGTCATGAACTAAAAACAAATTGTTGAGTAAAATATAAATACATTTTTTATTACATATATGCTAGTTTCATTTTCATATCACTGAAAAGAATGTGATATCCTAAACTAACAATTACCATGTATGTCGGGCTATACATTATATTATATATTCAATATTCTATATAAAATCTAATTCAGGAACATTATTGTTCATAATTCAAATTATCGTTATTAAAGTCGAAACAAAATTAAGTGAATTCATAATTAACATTATCTTCATAAAAATGGATCATTGATGGAAATTTCCATCATTTTCATCACCAAAACATTTCATGCTGATGGTAAATAGCTTTGAATAATTTTCGTAATATATTTCCAAAGTTCATTTAATATTTTATTGTTAAATCGCCAATATTTCTAAAAATACAATATTTTCAGTTGGCGATCGCATTATTTCCTTAGGTGGGAAGGTGCTGTAAGTAGGAATTCTATGAGAAAAACATACCAGTAGATCATTATCTTTAATATCAATCCAATCATTAATGTGATCTCCTCCCAAAATTTAAGCTTCACATTTGAATTTTTTGTTTCATCGAATAGCTTTCTTCATCGGCTAAAGTAGAACGTTGGTTCGAACTTTTGGAACCGCTGTCACTCTCCAGGCCAGAAAGTGGCTTCGTCTCGTCTCAAGAACAAGATCCAGAAGAAGACGACGAAGAAAGAGCAATCTTGGAAGGAACGAGAAATCTATTATCAAGGCTCAGCGCTAGGAAGCAGAGAAAATTGTTAGGTTTGAAATTGGGAAAGGTTACGACCTTTTGACGTTCATCATCATACTTAAAAGCTCATGAAATTTTTTTCATTAAGGAATTTTATCGTAAATGGTCGGTCGATCAATATCTTTAATTTTGCAATTATGCTGCTATTGAGAGGATGAAACAAATTTCGATGATAGATAAATTGATAGTTACTTGTCAAATATACATGGGCATCTTATGAATTGAGAAATGTTCAGTAGTTTGTAATGAAAATTATTTTTATTATAGGAACAATTTGTATATGATAATATTGTGATTATTTTCAGTAAGAAATAATTCGAACCATTCCATTTCAGTTTTCGACTTTTATACTGCTTAATTCACTTTCTTAGAGAAAGAATAATTCAAGTAGTAGTATTTTTTCAAATCATGTTATCTGTGATGTAACAAAATCTGGAACCAATTTGTTCTATATAGAATATAAGGTTTTTTAAGATTACTGAAATGCATCAGTACATTATTGAAACTGTATTATTTAATGAAAGAAGAATTGATGATATTAATTTCATTTATGATCATGTTTTTATATTCTACCTCTTCATTTACTGTTTCGCTCTTTCGAATCGAAGAATCAATAATAAACGTCTTCAACGAATAGATTTTTAATTCATTATATGTAACATATTTCAATTTTATATCCAATCTATCGAATGATAATTAATGTAGGTATGACTGATTAATATAATATTTCTGATGTACTATGAGTTTTTTTATTTCTAGTCGCCATGCAACTGATATTGTAATTTTTTAAGTTACCTGACAAAATCAAGGAAGAAGATACTCTAGTATTAGAAAGTGATGATAATGCCATGATTCGATGATAGTAATCCCTTATCCCAGCGTACATTTCATTAAAGCATATAAGAAACAAGATTACAGCTTCTCACATTTGCTCAATAGCAATTTCATCTGCGTTCACACTACCCAGTATAATATGATTGGACAACAAAAAGGAATGTAATATTTTATTTGAATATGCATAAAATTTTGGTAACCATTGGCCCCTTTCAACCTCAATTACCTTATTTCACTTTCAGTGCTAATCACTTTAACGATAATGACCTGCTGAAGAATATGCAAACATGATGTGACGCGTGTGTAATTTGGGGTAGTCTCAATAGTCCAGGGTTCGATAAAAAAGTCTGACTATTTTTGCAATAAAACAACATTTTTCGAGAATCATGAAATGAGATGAAAATTCGTATAATTTATAATTTTCATTTACGAAGGTAAATGAATTATTAACTTTTCTTCTGATATAATGTATTGGAATAATGATATATGTACAATCAGATGAATATTAAATCTATGGTGTAACACATGAAAAACTTATAACAACAATTTAGATCGATAGCTTATTATACCGATACATTTAGTCTAATGAATAATTCGAGAATGGAAATGATATAAAATTGTTATGTCTTCATGACAAATATCTTATATATTCATTATGCAGGACCAGGCAAAATAAGTAGGTCACCTAATGAAAGTTTGAATATGATTTGAAAACGTTTTTGACAAAGTTTCAAGAAAAAAATTTGAAATATGATCCATTCTCCAAAGATGTGTTCACAACTTTTCTGTTTTATTGGATACCGTCTATCGTTTTTTTGTTCATGATATTTCAGGATATCATCAAATAATGTATGTAATTTTTTATGTTCATACGATTTATCTGAATCGAATATTTATCAAATTTAGAAGATCCGTGACTTACGGTTATGAAGGAGAAATATCATTTATATAGTTACGATGTATCCTAGAGTTCAGATAGAATACCTGTTGATTCGGAATCATTTTTAAATCAATGTTGAAGATGAAACAAACCTAATTTCGTTCAGTTGTTTTGAGAATCTGTTTTACATCACTTATAAAAGATTATAGATAAGAAGAATCTATGTTTTGAGATCACTGTCGAAATAGTGATTTAGTTTTTGGCATAATCCGATAAATACTTCTGATATTTAAGTTAGTGTTCACTTTAACTATTTTTCATGGACTCGATTATTTGATTTAGATAAATCGTTCAACAAACTGAATTTCTATTTTCTAGTGGAGTACTATCATTGAGAAATGAGGTTGTCATATATTCAGAATGATCTTTTTAAGATTGAGTGTTTTCAAATGACTATCTGTCGTGCTCATGATCAAGTAGATTTCCGTGAATTTCATTATTATGCCTTCGTTGACCGTATCAAAGGATCATCAGAGGATGCACAGGGAGCGGTATTATTTAATACCTGTTGTTCCAGCTATTAGTATTCTTGATATATAGTTGGTAGTTGCATACTTACTGCTGAATAGAATAACATGAATAACGGCACTTCCCAGGCAGCAAGCTGACGTCATAATGACGTCTCTTTTTGGTATTTATTGGTCCGCAACGTCATATTACCAAAAAATGACGTGAAAACTGACGTCATTTTTTGAATGTACTGTAGACGTCATAACCAGGACGTTACTTTGACGATATTTTTACGTCATTATAAAACGTCAACTCATTGTTTTATATTTTTGCATTTTGATGATTATTCCAATGATCCTTATAGGTTCCTAAATATTTTTCATCGAAATGCAAAAGTTAAACGAAAGTTTACCATAGATACCTTAAAGTGTGTATAGGCAAGTGTACATTTTAGGTACAGAATGGAATCAAATTTCTCTTTAGGCGAATAAACAGACGCAATATAGGTATTATTATTCAACCACAGCCCATCTTTTATGAGGTTCGTATGATTATCAACTCATTGAAAAACAGTTTGAATTTGGCGCTTCAAAACAAAACGTTCATTATTTGTTTGGCGTTCGGCAATCTCCGGAGTTATCGGTATCGGACAAGTTCGGCCACAAGCCAACACGCAACGTTGACGACGCACACGGCCACACGCCATTATCACAAAAATTTTGAGGTTGTTATGTATTCGATTTCGATTGAAATTTCCTATTGATTACAGAAGTCGATTTCCGACCGTCGGTTGTGAATTGTGCATTTCCTTTACTAGTGATTTGTAAGGTAAGTTTAATATTTGGTCTATTGCATGTATTGGATTTGATGTCATGTACTCACCACTTACTATGATTCCTGTACCTATATCATGATGCTACGTTATTTTAAGGCTTTTTCCTTTTTGTGAAAATAATTGTATCCTTGAGGTTAGTGTGCTGATTAAACTCACTAGGATTTTTTGTCGAGATACTGAAATAATTTGATGAAAAATCAAGAAACATATGATGAGAGTCCAAATTAATGTGTTAATACTGGTGAAAAGAAGCTTCTTATCAGTGAATCTACCTATAGAAAAAGAAAGAATCTTAGTTATATATACACAATTCACTTATTTTGGTTAACTGTATAATAAATAGAGTCGACTCTTCTAAGCTATGAAAGATCTTGAGATGAGTCTGCACAAATAACTTTCTGTTCTGACAACTCAAGGTACTTCTTTCTTTCATACTTTTCCAATGGTTTTTTCCTACATATCTGTTATAACTGGTGGTAATCTAGAAGACAGAACTTTCAACAATTTGTTCGACCAAATGAAATTTTTAAAATACTATCACATCTGTATATTTTTGAAATTTGTTGTTTTAATAGTTTGTGAATAATAGTAGAGTTTTCATTTATCTATTGGTCATTAACCATTGAATTATATATATTTTTTAACAATAATTTTTTATTTCTAGAAAGTTCCTGTGCCTTGGGGATTTCTACTCTTCTCACATCCCCAACAAGTGGAGTCGACTCTTCTAAGCTATGAAAGATCTTGAGATGAGTCTGCACAAATAACTTTCTGTTCTGACAACTCAAGGTACTTCTTTCTTTCTTAATTTTCCAATGGTTTTTTCCTACATATCTGTTATAACTGATGGTAATCTAGAAGACAGAACTTTCAACAATTTGTTCGACCAAATGAAATTTTCAAAATACTATCACATCTGTATATTCTTGAAATTTGTTGTTTTAATAGTTTGTGAATAATAGTAGAGTTTTCATTTATCTATTGGTCATTAACCATTAAATTATATATATTTTTTAACAATAATTTTTTATTTCTAGAAAGTTCCTGTGCCTTGGGGATTTCTACTCTTCTCACATCCCCAACAAGTGGAACAAGTACCCCTACATCAACTATTCACAATAAAATTTGGCATTTTTTCTTCCTAATGAGCTAATCAATTTTTGGTTTAATTCAAATGTTCTGAGTTTATCTTTATTATATCCTTTGATGCCGATGGAACATATAGATTTTCGTTCTCTAATTGTGATTTTATTTACAGACCTTATAACATCATAGATAGGATATTGATTTGTATATGCACTAACATCCAAATAATATGAGCTTGAGACTAGCAAGTGAATACAAATAATTTTGAACCAATATCAATATATATATATAATAAATAGGGACGGCCCATTAACGTCGAAATATAACGTCATAATGACGTTACAGAATGACGTCTTTGGTCTGTGACATATTCACGTCATCCTACCGTCTTTATGGCGTCATTCTTTTCGTCAGCAGGACGTGTCTGGTGTCGAAAAAATGACGATAAAATCACGTCAGCTTGCTGCCTGGGTTGTTGATTTAATTTTTTCTCTATATCATTTCAATTAATGAAGCAGTGGTATTCAGAAAAATGGATCGACAGGAAGAAGCTGGAGAATATTTAGGAATTGGTAGGATTCGCCATATTCGTGAGAATCCAAGCGGGATTTTGCGACTTGATTTTTCAAAACCAAGACGACTGTCTGCTGAATTCAGATCATATCATCACGTAAGTAGGTACATGTTTCTACTATCTTTATTTTTGGATGAATTTTCTTACTGAGAAACTATCGAACAAATCCAAAGTAATATGTTGAATGAACAAAGCAAAGATTTCTAAACGATGAACCATTCAATATATATTCTTGTTATGGACATTTAATTGCACATTTCAACCTTAATTACACTCGTTAAATCCAACAACTATTTTACCCAGGGTTGTAGAGCTAAAGAATGAATGAATGAATGATGACACAAGACAGATATAAATATACGAAATTGGTCAGATTGGCACAAAGTTTTGAACTTTTTCAATTATATTTTGAAAAACGATTGAGGTTATATCTGATATTTACGAAGATATAGCAAATGAATGATAAAATACGATTTACATTGTAATATAAGAGATTGTTGGGATTCACAATGTTCTATTCTAGATTGGAACAGAATGAAATTGATCAATAATTCATAAACAATTGTGAATACTAACAAAACCGACGGAACAAAAACTTTGAAATTTTATAGCTCATGAAAGATGAATAAGAATTGATAAACATTTATAAGAGCTTTATCATTGTGCAGAAATGAATACATACATTTGTCCATGATTTTCAATGAGAAGAAGATAATTTTGTTTCAAATGAAATGATAACAATCTTCAAGGACTCATTTTATCAAGGAGTAGCAGGTTTGTGATCTCGAAGAAGAATTATCATGGTGAGGAAGAATTGTAAAATACTTTTTGGCGCAGTCGTAAGCGACTTCATTATACTTAATCACCGACTACGAATTTTTCACTACTAGAGCTATTCGGTATTGGTAGGCAATCTATACAAGAAATAAATCGAGTTGCCCACCCAGTATTCGGATTTAAAAAATGGAAATCACCCATCCACAAGTCACGTAAATTACTTCGGGTGCGGCGATAATAATACATGCCTCGTATTGCGATATTATAACTATGGCCAGCTTTTTGATCTTCATTTATTAGACTCGGCAGGGTGTGTTTCGCCTAACAATTCGAATATGTCCAGTCTATTTTTCATTCCCTAAGTGAAAATGTCAGGGGCGGATTTAAACGAGTCGTAACGACGGTCCTTAGGGACACACACAATAGGTAACAATTAGGTTATACGGGATGATATCTTTTTATTGGTATTATAATCTTGTGAATGTGTTACTGATTTTGGTTAGTTAAAGTGTATTATCGAAAGTAATTATTGTCATCTCTCTTTTAAACATTTTGGGTAATGCTCAACTATTTCATTTCAGAACAGAATTTTTTTTTACTTCTCCTACAAGAAATATGAGGAACTTTATTTAGTACTGCTAATGAACAATTTTTTATCGACACATCAGGTAAATATGGTCGACCTGCAAAAGCTGTTATGGTGATGCCATTATCAATAAACTCACTCAGAATTCTAACATTCTTTCAAGAACGAAATTTCGAGTTTTTCCGAAGGTATTGTTGTTATTGGAATATTTAGCTTTTCCAAGCAGATATACAGTAAGACCCCGCTCAACGCGTAGTATACGTTCCAACAAAATAGAGCATAATGCGACACAGTCTTAAACGATATTATCTCAACTCGTAATGGGGTGACAGTAAGATGGATAGAAATTTGGTTAGGTATTAAATTGAATAATTATGTTTTTTTCAATAACAGGAATTGAACATTGATTCTTAATAAACTCAAAAGACATAAATGAATATACTTATGAAAAGTTAGTTTTCTTCCTTTGTGTCAAGAACCTATTTAATGTAGTTTGTGTTATTCCTTTTGCGTTCTGTTGTTGATGGGTGGATAAAGCACCCAGTCTTGCTTTCGAACTCTTATCCAAATTTGGATAACTTTCAACAATTTTTCAATAATTTACTTACAATTGCAAAAATACTTTTTGAAACTCAATCGAAAGTTATTCCGCTCTTCTTCTAAATCACTATTATCCATATTTTTGTTCTGTTAATTTATTGATCTCATCGTGAGAAGGATTAAAAATAATAAAAGAGCGCCTACCGTGAATCATGAAACGAAAAGAGACATAGATATAGTAAATTTACAGAAATAATAATTTGATTCCGAATTTAATAATCTTATCTGACATTCCATTATCCTTGATAGAATAACTCACAGGATTATAGCAAATTCCATAATTAATTACTTAAAATCATTCGAAGCTCTTACCGAATTAAGGTTACCTCATCACGATAAATGATACTCCTTCCTCCCTCTCTTTCTGCTGTATGATCTTTCTTCCTCAGCCACAAGTGGTCTTGCGGGAGAATGAGAAAAATGGGAAAACAAAGAAATTAAAAGCATCCTGGTCGAAGGATTCGCTGTGGTGTTTATTGGGTGCGGCTGAGATTGAATACAAGCGTGTTCGACTCTTCATGATTTTGATTAAATTATAGGTCTTTCATTTTCGACCCTTCGGAGATATTCTTGGTGGGAGTGTAGAAGAATTCATTCCTATTCGTTCCTTTGTGAAACACTTGTTCGGGTTTCCTCTAGTTGAATCAGAAGTATTTGAGAAAAACAGAAGGGCATTTATCTAGATATAACCCTGGTTTGAGTGCTTGTCAGATTATAGAATAATTATGAATAATCATTAGGCATAAAGAAATAAAGAAATAATTTCCATCATATTTCGGTAAGAATAAAATTATCCTGCTGGAAATTTGAAGTTTGAAGTGATTGTATGCATTCTCCGGATCAGAATTAATCTTTCCATGGATTCATTTGTGATTGAGTTATATTTTGAAATTTGATATAATTCAAGGGTGAACCAGCATCACCACAACCATCTGTGGATAGACTTTCGGTGACTTTTGCGGAAGAATCGACTAAGAGTGATAGTTCAATTAAATTCATTATTCCTCCTCCCAAAATGGAGAAGTCAATTTCACCAAATGCAGTTGTTGAAGGTAAATGATCTCACCTGATTGGTTACTATTTGGGGTCAGATCACAAATACAACACCTACTTTGAATTATTCATTTATATTTTCGATTTTGACTGTTTCATTCAAATACAATGTACTTTCTCCAACTATCCTGCTTCAGATGAAGATTCTGATAAGGAAGACTATTCAGCCAGTGTGAATGCAATAATACAAAGAAGAAATTCATCGAGGAGGTCTCGTAAACGTGGAAGGAGAACTAGTTCGCCATTTAGTCCTGATGTATTAATCGGCTCAGAAAGCGGAAGAAGAAGATCATCCGTTTTCACAACTTCTTCTGGAGAGTAAGTATCATGCAAAACTTCATTCAAGTCGCACAGAAATCCTTCTTTTTCAGCACGGCTATCACCGTGGATGACAATTTGCCGATAGAAGTGACACAAGAAGAGATTCTGGAGAACATCAAGTTGCACAAAGAGGTGTTGAGTAGTGTAAAGATGCAGCCTTGGAATATGAGGAAAAAGTTGAAACTTGTGGTGCAAGCGAAAGCTTACATTAAAAAACATGAAGGGGTGTTACAAGAAAGACTGGCCAAAAGTCACTCGACACGAGATATGTTAGCTAGATGGAACATTTTACTTATAAAAGTAATTTCCTGAACATTATTTTCATATTGTTTACATTGAATGTGTTTGATTTGTTTGCTTTTCAGAAATGGAATCATTGCAAAAGGGAAATGCTCAACCTATCATTGTGGTTTATTCCATGGGAGTTGAAAATCAAAGAAATTGAGTCTCATTTCGGCTCAGTGGTAGCATCGTATTTCATTTTCCTGAGATGGTTATTTTGGGTGAACATCGTTATATCAGTAGTTTTGATATCATTCGTTACCATACCTGAAGTAAGTAACTTCAATTCATGTTCTAAACTATTTTAGTTATAAAAAGTATGGTGATGTTATTATGAACATCCAGTGAGCTAATTATTTTCATGCAACGTTATATGATGTAAGCTGTATATTCAATTCATAAAATACTGACGTTTCAAATTGTTCTCCAACAAATATGCCAAGTAAGCATGATTCTTCTAAGTTAGTAGTAAAGCAAAAAATATGTGTTCGAAAGTCTGTACAGTGATCCTTTTTTTCTATTTTCATTCAGAAATTAGTGCATTATTTCCTTTAGTTAGACCAGATCGATATTATTATTACGTTCCTCCAGAAGATGAAGTGAAAATTCATTTATATAACAGGTAAGTAAGTTGACATATCATTTCAGAATTGTATTATAATTGAATCGAGTGTTTGTAGATATGATCTATCAAACAGCAACAATATTTACGTTGACTATGAAGATTCTTTGGAGAAATCAGGATTTGATCCAAACTTGCCGACCAAAATAATAATCCATGGGTGGACACACGGAATTGATGTTCCTTGGATGATTGAAATGAGAGAACGTAAATATTGTTTCAATCCATATGATTAATGTGAGAATAAGGACCTTGGTTTACCTTTTATTAATGTTCCAGTTCTGGCCCAAAGTGGAGCCTACAATGTTGTGGTTATCGACTGGTCAGGTCTATCTCACGTATCATACGTTGAAGCA
Source organism: Plagiodera versicolora (assembly GCA_037013635.1). Lineage (NCBI taxonomy): Eukaryota > Metazoa > Arthropoda > Insecta > Coleoptera > Chrysomelidae > Plagiodera > Plagiodera versicolora. Next base: position 7,805,455 of record CM072990.1, read on the forward strand.
AGAATTCACAACACAGTTGTTGCCAAACAAGTAACAAAGCTTCTGCTTCTTCTTGCTCATCGTAAAGGCACTCACATGTCTTCTGTGCACCTGATAGGCCACAGCATGGGTGGACAAATTTCCGGTAGCGTTGGCCGACAAGTGAAGGATAGTTTGGGGCAGAAAATTGGAAGGATAACAGGTAGGACTAAAAAGCAAATTGGCAAAACTTGCTCTGAAAACTTTTGCATAGGTTTGGATCCAGCAGCTATTTTCTACGAGTGGCCACATATGGAATCCTTTGATGATATTCTGGATCCATCCGACGCTGAGTTTATTGATGTAATTCATACCAACGTTAGACATCTGGGAGTGGTGACCCCTGCTGGTCATGTGGACTATTATCCTAATGGAGGAGAGACTCAGGAAGGATGTTTTTCTTGTGGGTATAAGCCCGGTGGTTTTATGAATTTCATTTTTTTCTTGTTTCAGGGAGTTGCGATCATATCAGAGCATGTGAATACTTCATAGCTTCTCTTCGTGAGCCAAATATTTTCAAAGCGTTTTCTTTTGGGCAGCTGAAGACTTGGGATAATGAATCAGTGTTGGATAGTTATCCAATGGGGATAGATGCAAATCCAGGAATACCTTACGGCATTTACTATGTCAAAATAGATAGCAGTTACACAAGATATGTAAAATCTAGAACAAGCTGGACTAACAGTTATAGTTTGGATGGATCTTGAATAAATGTTTTTTGAAGCCCCATTATTTTTATTCCCAATCACATAACATTTCGGAATCGAATGGCAAAGACCTTGATTCGTGGAATATTTCCATTTTCAGTGGTTGATTGCTAATCCAACGGCTGCATCTCATAAATATATTTTGGAAGAGGAAAAATATAATGCAACCAATTTCATGACTCTATGGGAGTTCGACGGGATCCTCAAATATTCACCCCTATTTTATGGATGGTATACAAACGATGATAACTCAAAAAGTGGATACAGATTACCATTCGCCTATTTTGTTACTGGACTAGTAGTATATGGTTACAGTTTTTTTGCTGTTTTGAGAAAGTAAGTGCATTTCCAATATTAGTTCGTCATTATCCTAACCATAATTTGCCATTTCAGGATGGCTGAAAACTCTCGTATGTCGAAACTATCAGAGAAAGATGATGAATACATATTTTCGTGGAAATTGTTTACTGCTTGGGATTACATGATTGGAAATACAGAAACAGCCGATAACAGAGTTGCCTCTATCGTGATGGGGTTCAAAGAGGCTTTACTGGAAGAAGCGGAGAAGAAAAAAGTTACCAGAAAGTTGTATTGAAACTCAATTCAAATTATTGAATCACATAATAAGAATACTTTCAGCTGGGAAGTGATAGGCTTTAGAGTATTAGTGAATACTGTTGTATTGGGTCTACTAGGGTCATCAGTGTGGGCTATAGTTATGGTAGTTAAAAGATCCACAGAACCAGAAGCACAAGATAACTTTTGGAGGAAAAACGAAACGTCATTTGTTATTTCATTGATATCTTTTATATTTCCCATGATATTCGAAGTATTGGGCCTTTTAGAACAGTATCATCCCAGAAAGCAATTACGACTTCAGCTAGCAAGGTAATTGAGGACAGGTTTGATGTAACTGTTGATTATTCTTAGAACATATTACAGAATAATGGTTCTCAATCTCCTCAATCTATACTCTCTCATTTTCGCATTGTTCGGCAAAATAGATGACATGGTAAGTACTTGAAACATGTTGCTATTTTATCTGAGTTCTTACTGGTTTACAGACAAGTGAGCAAGAACAGTTCAAGAATTTAATGGAATCGATCAATCAGTCATCCACAACAGTACCCACTACTTCATTTCATAGCATGGCTACTAGCATACCTTATATAGAAACGACTGAATGTTACGAAGAATGCTTGGAAACTATTACAGGACCGGAGTTGATAGCAGAAAGTCTAATTTCTGAACTTTCACTGAGTTTTTCGAATTCAACCATTTCACATTTGGAACAACTGTTCACATATCTCCAAACGAATATATCCAATGCTAATTTTTCCTCTATGTTATTTGAAATGGATGGTTTTACAAATGAAACTTTATTGAACATCACACGAAATATAATTCCAGAATTGAATGTCACTGATATAACGGACACCATCATATATTACATCACCTATATTTTGTATTCTGTGAATAGCTATAACTCAACAGCCACATCTTTCACTGAAGAAAATGTAATCGAGAGTGAAAACGTCACTGATGCAATTCAATCAACAAGCAGCATTGAAAAGCTCACAAGCTTATTTCCATTCCTTATAAACTCGACTGAAGAAGAAATGCCGGTCACCTCCACTATGTCTACGATACTAGATGACTTTTCAACAACAACGTTGAACATATCAACTATGAGTTCAACATTGTCTCCAGTTTGTAGGAATATTTGCGATGTGGTTAAGATTTACTTGAATAATGACATCAAAACTAGCACTAGTGTTACCGTGACTCAGAATATCACTGAAACGGTGTTGAATTACACAATGCAGACAAGACTGAGGAATCTTTGTTGGGAAACTATGTTTGGACAAGAATTAATCAGGCTGACATTGACTGATCTAGTGATGACCATTGTACCTACATTGGGGATGGATTTTTTTAGAGGATTATTCGTAAGGTATATGAACAGGTCAGTGTATTATCATCTATTGTCATCAGAATATAACTCAACATATTCTTCTTCCATTGTAGATGCTGGTGTTGGGATCTAGAGAAGAAATTTCCCCAATACGGTGATTTCAAAGTAGCTGAGAATATCTTATCGCTAGTCAATAATCAGGGCATGGTATGGATGGGAATGTTTTTTTCCCCAGGAATAGTTCTTTTCAATGTCATTAAGTTGTATATTTTTATGTACTTCAGGGGTTGGGCTGTCATGACTTGTAATGTACCACATGAAGTAATTTTCAGAGCCTCAAGGTAATATTAATGAAAAATCTCAATTTTCGTTCATTTTATTTGAAACTTTACAGATCCAACAATTTTTATTACGCACTGTTGCTCATGATGCTTTTCCTTTGCGTTCTACCAGTTGGGTATACCATTGTGTGGATAAAGCCATCTTGGCATTGCGGACCATTTTCCACATATGAAAAAATATCCGGAATTTTTACCACGACAATCAAGAAATCAGTACCTGATCCTTTACGAAAAGTTTTGGATTACATTGCTTCACCTGGCATTGTGATTCCTCTGCTGGTATTGCTTATCCTAATAATATATTATCTAGTTTCATTGACTGGGGCCTTGAGAGAAGCCAATGAAGATTTGAAGGTTTGAAAACCATATTTTGACTTCTATAAGTTGACTCAATTTTATTTACAGATTCAACTACGTCGTGAAAGAACAGAAGAAAGAAGAAAGATGTTTCAATTGGTGGACAGAAGGAGAAGAGGTGGTTCTGGAGAATCGAACGATCTTTCGAATACACCTTTCAATAAGTGGAAAAAATTGTTAGGTAACCTTCCAGGTGTGAAAAGTGTGGATGATAACACACCAAAACAAGAAGACAATGACATCCAGGAAGAAGCATCGGATGAAGAAAAGAACGGGAATAAACCTACAGGTGATTTGGCTTTTGGTTTGTCGGTTATCACTTACACAAAATATCTTTTCGATAGATTTCTTCACGAAACTTATAAAGAGAGCTTTGAGAAAGTCATCAACATCAGACGAAGAACAACATGCAGAAGATGGTACAGATACAGAACAACACGACTCACTACCATATGATCCTACTTCTAAGCCAGCAAAAACGAGAAATTCTCCTTGGAGAACTACAGATTTCCAGAGCATTGCCCACAAAGCAGTCCAAATGACTAAGAAGAAATCAGGTAATTTAAATGATTCTGGGTGTGTGTCCACTGAGAAGAAAGTAATTGGAACCAGTAGGCAGAATTCTGATTTGAGAAGTGATATACATAGGAGAGATTCCAATCAACCTACAACATCCAAGGGCATGAGACAAGATTCCAAATCATCAGAATGGTCGGATGATATTCCAGTTATAACGATAAGCAAAACAGAAAGCGCAGAAAATATTCTGAAGCAAGAAAAATTCAAACCACAGGTAAAATGCGTACTGAAGAAGCAAAGTGCTGAAGTTGATGAGGAAACTATAAGGTTCTTCAACAACGATTTGGAGAAGCATAAAACGGAAAATGAGGCCTTGAAAGTGGTATCAGAAGCAAATATTGATATTGACTCGAGTAGAGAGGAAATTACGTTATCTGAGGAAACTGATCAGAAGAATGGTAGCACTGATACGGTTTTATTCGCCCAACCAACTTCTGAGGATATTAACTGAACTAGTTTGAACATTTTTGTGTTTAATTCATGTTATAGTTTTGATCCTTCTGTTTGGTTATGGCTTTATACAGTGTGACAATTTAAAAACTTACATTGGGTAGCCCATTGACTTATTGGTACCTGAATATAAACTATGTGTTTCTTAAAAATATATAAATAGTATTAGTATTATTATTTGAGTTGCCGTTGTGAAAAATTACTTTTATAGGTGAATAAGAAGATATAATAATGATGATAAATGCATTTATTGTTAGCAAATAAAAAAAAACTACAAATTTAGGTAAGTACTAAGGATTTCAGAATTTATTTTTATCTGATCTAAAAACAAGTGCTCTCTCTATAACCTCGACCTTATAACAAAATAAATTTCTTTGAGATATTGGTGTATTCCTTCTTTACAAAATAGCTTCAGCGGATCACATGGATGAAAATATTTTCAAAGTCAGTAGAACGTTGGAATCCAATATGACACTGTCAAAATTTCACAAATGCGACAACACAGTTGAATTATGTGGAGTCCTTACTATTTTGTAATGATTACACAATTTGAAGAGAAAAATTCATTGAATTTCGAATGTGGTGAAGAGGATATATGGTTTCAAACCCCATTAGTCATGACAGGTGCTCCGACTCACTTTTCAGGTGGGGAAAAATACCTTCCCCAAATTGTGACTGCGGAGCTGAAAGACAGACTATTAAACACATGGTAGAGGACTGTCCAATTAGTTCCTACAGTGGCAACCCATCCGATTTCCTGATTGCGACAAGAAAGTCAATAGAATATATTTGTAACCTTGGTGTTTGTTTGTGAAACTTTTTGTTATTTTTGTTATATACTTACCTGTGATGTAGCCATCATACGCTAAATAAATAAATAATGGCTGAATCTTTCATTTTTCTGCTTATTATCACGAAAAACCGAATGTTGGAATCTGAAAAATATATCTGGAATCTATTAGAGTAACAAGGAAAGTAGGTGAATTATAATTTCATATAATCAAGATAGAAACATTTCCATCTTGAAAATTCGAGCTATTTGAGTGAAAATTAAAATGCTCTCTCGAAAAACAGCCAGCTACACTTTCTGTTTTCATTGAACCACAATATTGTGGATGAGTTGTTTTCGAAACTGTATGTGCAATCAATAGGAAGTCTTCGCATGATATTTATACCTGTTCCATTCAGCAGATGAGAGTAGTAACATGGGTAATTAATGGAGATGACTACATTCGATCATATTTCGTCAAAATTCACAAGTTTTTGAGTTTGGCTGATTATTTTCGAAATATTGATCTATAAATGGTTCCATTGAAACTTACTTTTATGGGCCGTTTATTTTAGCTTTTGCTATAGCTCTATTGCAGTTTTCTGAATTATGAATCTCATTTTAGTCAAGCTTCATCCGAAACTTGACAGAAATGTCTCGGCGGTTAATAATATTTCCTGCTAGAGTCAAGAAAACCGGCTTCGCAGAAGTTGCGCTATTACAGACGCACAGTCTCCGTATTTAGACCATCTTGATAACCGCGTGGCACAAAAAACAAACAAATCTCGAATCTATTACAATTTTATTCGACAGTCTTGCTGATAGCTGGATTGTTTGGTGTAAACATTGATCGTTATACAAGATGAAGCAAATAATATAACTGTGATTTCTACTGAAATGTTTCGTATTGATTTTGGCACAAGTGAGTTTTGGTTGATTTTGGCTCTGTTTTGGAATATTCAACAGAGTTCAAGTCAAACTCCGGTGATTGGTACGAGAGGCACGAAATGTTATGATGATTTTAATAGACCACAGGTGAGTATGCTACAGTTTCTTTGACAATAACATTTTTGTACGTCCGCAACATTCGATTGCTAAATTTCTTTTAATTTCGATATGAAGTTTCACTCAGGAAGCCTTCATGAGAGAAATTTAACAACCACAATCAGAATATTTCCGCTTGGGAGACGACTAAAATAATCGGCATGAAAAATAGACATATAAGTTTAGAATTCTAAAGTGGTGCACTTTCCACAAATAGATCATTGACATTTCGAATCGGTAGTTATTTTTACATTCTCGATCTATTCTTTCATTTTTCGAATATGATTTATGGTGTTTGATTTTTCCAGAGATGTATTCCAGAATTCGAAAATGCAGCTTTCAATGCCAAAATGGAGGCAACGAATACCTGCGGTCAACATGGAATTTCTGGATATTGCGTGCAAACTGGCATCACTGGAGTGAGAAAATATTGCGAAACGTGTCACCCTGATCAACATAATGTTCGGTTCCTGACAGATTTTCATAATCAGGATCACCCTACGTGGTGGCAGTCGGAAACTATGCTTGAGAGTATTCAGTGGCCCAATCAAGTGAATTTGACTCTCAAATTCGGTAATTCGATTTTTGCCCGTCATTTCTAATACACCTATAATTCTTCTTCTTCTTATAATGAGTCGTATACTATAGGTTACAATACTTACACTCAATACATCCGCAAATAAATCTTCGTTGAAGAATACGTAGGATATAATATGCACTACAATAATAAAATTGTTCACTATGTGATCATCAAGCACTTGATTTTTAATTTGGCTCCATTAAAATTTTGTTCCTCCTTATAAGATCACGAATAAGATAATTTTGTAGGTGTAGCACCAAAATATATTGTTTGGGATTAGAAGCCAATAGTTTCTGAATGAATTATAGTGCTGTCATATCATCATTTGAATATTCCATCCAAATATCCAAAACTTTTTTAAGTTCAAAGCAACTTGTCACTGATTTTGTTGATCGAAGATCCTTAAATATGACAGCAGGTTATTTGAATGTATGTTCAAAGAGTTACAATGAACACTTTTTGGCCTTGGTAGAGCTGATTATCGAGACCAATTTTATTTATTTATTTGTAGATACATCCAACAGGTCCTAAGACCCAATTACAGGTATATGTAATAATATTGTAGTACACATGTATTCCACATAATTTACATAAGTACAATTAAAATAGAACCAAGAGAAAAATAAAATAACAAGTCTTTTTTTATAACAAATCAATTGGAAATAGCATTATATAATATCATTTTGTTAGTAATACGATAAATATTCAATGAACATTTTTTATTTCCTCACAATTGAGACCTGAAATAGTTCCTCAACTGGAATTGTAATGATAGTTTTATTTTTTTGACGTAAAATCATGTTTCAGTTCATAACTTCCGGGAATTCCTGTAAAACCTAACATCTTTATTTTTCAGGAAAGACATTCGATATAACTTACATACGAATATGGTTTTGGTCTCCTCGTCCAGAAAGCTTCTACATATCAAAGAGGACGAGAAAAAATGGTCCTTGGATCCCTTATCAATATTACAGGTGAGGTTGAAAATATTTCAGAAGGCAAGATAATGAATAAACCATTGAAGAAAGTACCAGCCATCTTAATGATCATCATTCTCTAGTGTAGGTGGTTTCACCATAAAGTTAGTCGTAGTTCATTAATGGGCATTTTACGATAATTTCGTCTTAAAAAACATCTCGACTAGAAGAACTAAAAGATTGAAGATTCCAGTGCCACCTGTAGAGACACTTATGGACTACCAGACATGTCAAGCACTAGAGGGGAGGAAACAAGGGCACTTTGTTCATCGGAATACGCAGATATATCACCATTACGTGGAGGAAATGTTGCTTTCGGAACGTTAGAAGGTCGTCCTTCAGCCTATAACTTTGACGGAAGTCAGGAACTGCAAGTGAGATATGATTGTTCGGTCCTTATCGTATATATGTGTCAACGGTTCACCATTTCAAATCTAATGTTATGTAGATATTCAGGGTGTCCCACGAGGGAAAACTATTTGGAGTACGATATTGAAAGTTGGCAGTTGTAACCCGTTGGTGATATCACGCAGTTTAAGCAAACTGCAACGTTGTTACAACGAATTTTCAGTGGGACACCCTGTATATTTCTTCACTGTTGTGAAGGTCCCTCTTATGCTCATTTAGCCATAACTTTTTTTTTGTAGGTAAGTTTTCCGAAACGATAAACAAGTTATTATGTAAGTTTTTTATTTGAAGAACAAAGATGGCTCAGAAACATGAAATATTTGGAACAGAATAAACCCTTTAATAATAGTTCATGCTTCTGGATGTGAATTTCCAAAAAAGATGGATCGGTAGAAATGGTACAATACTTTGGCCGGCTCGTTCACCAGATATAAACTCGTTAGATTTTTTCTTTGGGGATATTCAGAAGGATTAGTGTATGTTACAGCTCCTACCGATGTAGATGATTTGAAAAACAGAATTAGGGTAGCTTGCCAATCTCTTACACCAGAAATGATTCAAGCAGCATGCACAACAAATTCACTAAGAAGATTTGAATGCTGCATTACTGAAAATGGAAAACAATTTGAGCATGAACTATTGTAAAAGTGTTATTATCATAGGCTTATTACCTAAGGATAATAGGTCTTTGGTTATTATATTCCAAATATATCATATTTCTAAGCCATTTTTGTTGTTTAAATAAGAAATCTACATAAAAATTTGTTTATCGTTTCGGAGTACTTACCGAAAAAATTCCAAATAAAGTTATGGCTGAATGAGCACCTTTACAACCTTAACAACAGTGAAGAAATATACAGGGTGCCTCATTGAAAATTCTAAAGATAATACTACGTGATCCAAAATGTGATGCTGTAACAACGTTGCAGCTTGCTTAAATTGTGTGATATTACCAACGGTATATAACTGTCAAATTTCAATATCGTACTCCAAATAGATTTCGAGATATATACTGCCCTAAACGTCATGGGCCACCCTGTATGAGAGAAAAATTGAACATTGAAAAATGAACAATCACCGTCAACAAAAATAGCAATTTAATTTTTCGTCTACCGTCTTCATATCACCAGAGTTTGCATTCCGAAACAATTCAGAAGTAATGTAGCATTCAGTAGTAATTTTGACAAAGTATAATTTTAGTAATTTCTCATAATTTTTTATGCAGAACAAATATTTCGGATGATAATAATAATCTGATTGAAAGTACTAGATTCAATTGTTTGGATATTATTCGTTTCAATAATAGCGTATATGTGAGTTCAAAAAAGTCGTTCTGAGGGAATTCTAATAGCTTCAGTGTTGAAGAAGAGGTACTCACTGGTATTTCCCTAGGAATAGAACGAGTCATATATTTTCGATAGGTTCACTAACAATTCATACATAAAAATATTTTTTTCAATCGTAATCCCATAATCGCGCTACGCCATTCTTTCGCAGTTTTCATTTGATGAATAATGGATATATGTTTTTTTATTCTTCAATGGATATGTTAGCGTCTCTCCTGAAAATTATCCTATAATGTATCTTCTGCTGTTTGCGGAAGAGAAAGCATGACGAAACATAATTTGAAACTAACTTACCTGATTAACTGGATTGAAATGGAATTCTACCATAGAATAGCGGTAAATTGCCAATTTTTCAATAAGTGCTATATCGATTGTTCATATTGACATACAGTGCGTTCATAAAGTGTGGAAACGCTCCATTATCTTACGATATGATTATTTTCAGAGGTAAAGCTCGGACAGGTCGATTTTGTATTTCAGTCTTCCATCTTTTTTTACAAAAAAATAATTTTTCCCCCACCACCTTACAGATATGACGTCATCGATATTTTTTTTAAATTCAAAGAGTATATTTCTATATCAAAAATTGAAAAGTTCAACCATACCACATACGTCATATCTTACACTTCAAGTTACAGTATACTGAGTATAAAAGAAACCAGTGTTCATATTTCTCAACATTAATTTAATTATTTATTTTGCAATGGAAATATCATGAGAAGTAGTGAAAATAAACGAATAACAAATCTACAGCAAATGCTCGAACTGGGCTCCTTGGGTTAGTTGACAATATCCAAGACGTCTGGTGAATTCTTGGGTTACGTTTGACAACATATCTGGTGTAATTCGTTGAATTTCAGTTCGAATTCTCTCTTTAAGGTCTTCCAAACTGGGGGGTCGGTTTATGTACACTTTACTTTTTAAGTAACCCCAGAGGAAGGAGTCCATGGGAGATAAATCTGGGGACCTAACAGGCCATTCAATCTGTACGCGTCGTCCAATCCAGCGATTGGGGAACGTTTCATTAGGAAAATCTCTAACTACTCAGTATACTGTAACTTGAAGTGTAAGATATGACGTATGTGGTATGGTTGAACTCAGAAAAATATGGGCTTTCAATTTTTGATATAAAAATATACCCTTTCAAATCGAAAAAAAATATCGATGACGTCATATCTTGTAAGGTGGTGGAGGAAAAATAATTTTTTTTGTGAAAAAAGATGGAAGACTGAAATACAAAATCGACCTGTCCGAGCTTTACCTCTGAAAATAATTATATCGTAAGATAATGGAGCGTTTCCACACTTTATGAACGCACTGTATAATAGAACTTCATTTTTTCATTTTTATCGAATGAAACATCGAATACCTCTAATGAACGCATTGAATAATGAATAATCATTGATTTTGGACCATTTAACTATTCTAAGCTAATTAAAGGTTCAATGGTTCTATTGAATTTTCTACATCTGAAAATCCCACAATAAACAATTTTACTAAGATGCATTAGACAAACTGAGACTTTTCTGTTACAAAAATCATCCTTCAGGAATGGGTGACAGCAACGGAAATTATGATCACTCTGGACCGTCTCAACACTTTCGGCGATGAAGTGTTCGGCGACCACCAAGTGCTCAAATCCTATTTTTACGCCATCGCCGACGTCGCTGTGGGCGCCAGGTGCAAGTGCAACGGCCACGCTTCCGAATGCGTCGCGGCGCCACAAGAACGAGGTGAACGCAGCAGGACTTGCAGGTGCGAGCATAATACAGCAGGAGTCGATTGCGAGAAGTGTTTGCCCTTTTACCAGGACGTACCGTGGAGAAGGGCTACTGCATATAATGCCTACGAATGCAAAGGTGAGTGATTTAAAATTTGGAAGGTTCTGCTTGAATTATTATACAGTTTGGGTTAGAAAGTCGGTAACATTGTGGAATGAGAGTGAAGAGGAGTGATACTTTCGCTACCTACAAAATTCTATAGTATTTTCTCATTGAGAATTCTCGTTATAGCAAACTTATACAGGGTTATGATAAAGTAATGCACAAAATTCATAAAACGTACAACGATCACTTTTGAAAAAAATGCAAAAACACGTCAAACTGTTCTTTTTATTCCGCATCTTTTGACCTAAGTTACAAAAATAACACGTCAAAGTTGTCAAAGTTATGACGTCATCAACAATTTTTTTTTATGGGAAGCTAAGATTTTTATCACATTATGTGATAGAGCTTGTGTTTTTACACACGGGAAAAATAGTTGCAGTAGGGCTCACATAAGAAAAAAAAACGAGAAAAGGAAAAAAATAAATAATAAATAATCCTTTCTCTTTCGGTTAAACGATCCATAATAATAAAACTGTGGTGACACGAATTATACGACTGACACTGACAAACCGTTGTTTTAGTAAAACAATTGAAAAAAATTATAAGAACGAATGTTCTTACTAGATAAGTGTAAGTTTGACCTCTTTTTATAATTGGTTATGTTATTTCGTTTTTTATTCTTTTTCTCGTTTTTTTCCTATGTGAGCCCTACTGCAACTATTTTTCCCGTGTGTAAAAACACACACCGCTTCAACCGGAAGTTCACGCACCTGGCGATATTTCACGTTTATTGTCAACAAACTTGAATTTTCAAGGAATATTTAAATTGTATACAGACTCAGTCCACTAGAAAATATTTATCAAATTGATTTTGCCCAAACTATTTAATGAATTAGATTTATAAGTATGTGAAATGACCTCTGCCTTGCCACATAATTGTTTGTATTTAATATTGTTACTAACTCATGGAAAAATGCGTCGCAACTTTTTGAATTTTCAAAGGTTCTAAAAATCAAATCAAATCAAATTTGAAATGTTTCAACCTCTGTCAGCTCACTGGGAGTATTAAATATCGTGTGCTCTATCAAAAATGAATGATTGATGAAGTTATAGATGTGAAAGGACGTTGGTCAGACGTGGACACATCGATGAAGGGAAACAAATGTTTATCCCAACGTCGTTTTTCAATTTTCAAGCAGTGAACTCCTTATATATTACTTCACAAGAAATGTTCAATATGAACATGATGAATAAAAAATAAAATTGAAGAATAATATGTATAAAAGAGATTCAAGCTGCTGAAATAAAACTGAGGAAAGACGCAATTTTTTTAATTGTGAGAGAATTGACCTCAGATGACCATCCCCATAGTGACCTTGAATTATTGAGTAGATAAGATCTTCATAGGTTTTCAGAGATACGAACCTATAATATTTTCTAAATTACTTCATAACGTATTCAATGTTCGTGTACATGCTGCTCTTGCATTTTGTTTTGTTCTGATGACTAAAATTCTGTGTATAATGTGAGCAACCACTTAATATGTATTCTGATTATTATTCAATGATGTTGCTCTTAGAGCCACCGATTCTTGAAGTGGTCGTCAAAGTTTTATATTGTCATTATTTATGCTAATAACCCAATAATCTCAGTTGCCCGCTTCAATAATTCGCTTAATTCTCTTCCAGCGTATATTGTTCTGAAGTGGGTAGAATAATTTTTCAATTATACCTTCTACTCCGATCACTAGAACCATTTACACCAGATAAGATTGGACTTCTATTCGCTTCTTATCCAAATGGGCATACATGAATCCGTTTATCTTTATTACCGAGAACGCCGATGATCATTCTGGATTGGGCAATATTGTCGACGCCTACGCAGAGCAATTTGTTATTGCCAAACACTAAAACTCGAGATTGTACAGGCTGTAAAGAAGTGTTGTTCATTATGAATTATTCATAGATATATGAGCTTTTTGATTCAGTATCTGGTTATATTGAAGACTAAACATTCCATGGAAGAAATTGAATATAGAATAATCAAAGCAAATTGAGCAAATGAACATAAATATTTTGAATTACAAATATTTCGAACAGTTCTGTGATATAAATTTCTTCACTAAAATGATTCCAAGTACTTTGTATGAGTTGCGGGACGTATATGAAGAACTGTCAGTAATCATTCGTTCATTAATGTATATATGGTTTGACTATGACTTCATCGTTCAGTCTGTATCGCGGAAATTTAAGGACCACTTCATTATTATTGGTATACAGAATTCCAAAAATTCAAATACCAGATATTTTTTAAATCAGTCATTTCTTTAGAGTTTACAATAAACAAAATTCACTACTCACTTATGATTCACGATAGTCGACAGAATTAGGTATAAAAACCTTTCAATTGAATCTTTATTGGGTATTTTTGAGTATTTGAAGCATCAAAATCTAGTTACGTACGCTCCAATATTTTCCCGCAAATAGTAGCTGATATCACGACTCAATTAGAATAGATCTGTAATTACAAAGTTGCTATATGCAAAAGCTTATGTTCCAGTAAATGCTTAGAAAAAAATTATATTGCTAAGTATGGATAAAAGCTTACAGAACTCATGAAACTTTTTTTTCAATCAATCAATATTTATTTCATGATCAGGTACTCAACCTCAATAGTTATGATATAGTTGCAGACTTTGGATCTTGAATAGAACAATAATGTGGCGAAATAGATAACTTCAATTTAAATTTGCTATGGAATTCAGTGTTATTGAACAAAACAAATTCTTGAAAATAACTTTATAAGAGTTGTTTTCTTTTTAGATAGTGCTTTCATGTTCTGAATCATATTATATTATTACGTTATTGGTGGGTACCAGTAAAGAACGAACTTATTTATTTCCACGTACAAATACTAATGAATACTATTTATTCAAACCATTTATATTGAAAACGATGTTACTCGGTCGCGTTCTATTCTTTAACCCACTAACGTTGTTTGGAAGCTCGATATTTGTATTTTTTACATTTGTTCTGGAATGTTCTAGAACTGTCAGTCTTTTGTCACATCTTCTCGTCTCTCTCCGTTAGACTGCTCAAAGGATATTATTTCTTCGTCTATTCCAGAATATTCTAGGGCTTTTAAAATAATCCAGATCTAGGTGGAAACGTGTGATACAGGGGAATTAATCAATTTCGCCAGTTCCCCAATGCTTCCATCATGAAATTACTGGATTCCATTACAATATAAAAATTAACAAAATGTCATAGATGAAATCCGCTCACTTGGAATATACATGAATAAATCGAGTTAAATAAGGAAATATTATGTCAGCTATTAAAGACATCAAAAACGACATACATGCAAGAATAAACTACGACCAAACCATAGCCAACTATGTTTCACATGTCCTCACCATGTATGTCAATTGGTTATAGGGACTTTTACATTGATATATCAGTTTTCAATATCAGATCCATGTAATTATTGAATTCCTAATGCGCATATTCTCTGATGTTCCTGTTGTTACTGTTCCGAGAAAATGGCATTTAATTATATTCCAACGAAAATTACCATATTCGTCTTCAACCAAAGTATTCCGAGAAACTCTGTTGTGGATTATCCACGCTTGATTCGTATAAAATCTCCAATGTCTAGTGTTGGACCTGGTGCCTACAGATTCGACCGAATAAACGCCAGAGTCGTAGAGGTTAACGTTCGAAAAAGGTGCAGTTTCCAAGCTCGGCCGACAATGCTTCGGTCTAAAAATGGTCATAAGCCCGTACTAATTGCCCTGCTTCATCGACAGACTATTAATTATTGCTGGAAGTTCTATAAATTTGCTCGTCAGTCACACTATTCACCGATTTAAGTGGCTCTAGAGGATTTATTCTCTTGTCTCGGCAGTGGCCAAACCTGATTCAGGATTACTAAGATTTGGCTATTATCTGGATGTACAGCATACTTCAGAACGGGTTATGAAAAACTCTCTGAATCCAGATATATTATCAATCGTTCTTGAGTTGATGCATAACAAATGTGTATTATCTTCTTCGGATATTGTTGATACAAGTTAACTCAAAATTGAGGTGTTGACTCGAAATAATTGTAGATAACTATGTTTTCAAAATCATACTTGCTGGTCAATCTGAGTTATATCCTCATGATTGGGATTTCAGACAGTGAATGGTTATTCCGATAACTTTCTGAGGTAATGGTGTCACCACTATCAGCTATTATCATGATCTTTTTTTCTCGCGCATGCCATACTGAAATTTTGGACAGATCCTAAAATCACCTTTTCGACGATGTCATTTGTATACCTGTTTTTCATTGAAAGGAGATTCCATGAATATTTCAATTTTGATATCATACAAGTCAAGAAGTAAGATGAATGATCATAAAAAATATAATACAATACAATAATTGAAATAAAAAACTATCAATATCAAGAGGAAGTAAAGCGCTATTACAACAAAATTATAAATTCAATATTTGGAATTTTCAGAAGAAATAATGTTTTTTTTTATAATACAACATTGAAATTTTGATTTTATGTGATTTCCATTAGATAAGATTTTTTCCTAAAAATATCAAAACTGATATGGTCACATCATAATATAAATAGGAATCAGACAAAAATAACATTATCGACACGAACACGTTTTCAAAGTCGAAATTGAAATCACCCCCAATTTTTCAAAATCAACATTAAGTCCGTTGATAAATAGAAAGTCCAATACAATTGGGCACAAGATAATCAATTGAATATCAATGCTGATTTCAATTCATAACTCAGAATTAGTATATATTTTTTTATTCGACTTTGGTATTGAATTCGATTTGCAATCCACATCGTTATCTCTATTGTTTTGTTGCACATTTGAGAAATATTTTTGCCTAAGATTTCGATGCTGGTGAATTTGGGTAGGAATGAAAAATATTATATTTGTTCCGTAAATTACAACTATAATCGATAAACTCATCTAAAAACCAGTAGAAAACCGATTCCGATCGCTTTGTATGATAAATTATCCCACAGAGCGCATCGTTTAACTTATGCAGGTATTCGTAGAAAACTAAATCTTCCTAACAAGATTAATGCCTCTTTCTGGTATAGGTACACTCGTTTTCAATAATTTTATCTGACAGATAATCTGGATAATCAAAATGTGTGGTCTTTTATCTTGATTGAAGTTCCTACAAGCACTACGTTTTGTTCGCAACAAGAAGTGGGTGGCTGTGATTATATTCATTAAAAAGTTCCCACAATCATCATTCAAATTACCGTAGACATAGCCATACAAGATGGATATACCCATAATTTCGTGTAGTATTGTGCAGTCTATACACAAGTTTCAATTTAGTTTCTTATTTCGGATATTCATTTCGAAAATTCTAAATATTCATGATGATAGATATAGCTGATATTTTTTGCATAAAATGAAGTCATAAATTGGTTGATTTTACCAAGTATATTCAGTAATTTCGTCAATTACTGATACCTGGTGATAATTTTCAATTCATCCTGCAAATTCATCATTCCAAATATCACATCGAAATCGAAAAAAAAAAAAACGAATTCGATGAACATGACACTGAAACATACACAATTCATTTGATCAATCACTCAATAAATTGATTCGAAATTATTATAACATTAAAACTCTCGACAATTTCCTCATGTAACATGTCGAGACTTTTTGTTTAACGTATGCAGAATAAAGGACACTATCAAGAATGGCGTCAAGTACAGTTTGAAAGCATTGTCCATGACATTATAACCAAAGCATTAATGACGTTATCAATATGACTGCACGATAGAAAATCATGTAATGAGAGATGATGTGTCAGAGGAGCATTTTTTTTCTAGATGATGATGAAGATACATTCACGTATCACTGTATCTGGATTATAAAATGACACTTTCTTATCGGTAATCTGGAATAAGGAAAATATCGTTGTCAATTCCTCGAATTATCATGTCATTAAACCGACACTGTCTCTTTGTTCCGTTTTTTTCTCGACTCTCGAGAATATGGAACAGATCACCGTTGGTTTCCACAAAAATCACGGAAAAACTCAGCTGCAGTCCAACCTGAAAGCCACCGGGAGCCGTAACTGCGATGTAAAAGAGCATGCACTCGACCAGCATGGTCAGTGTGTGTCGGTTATAGTGTTCAACTGTTTCACGTCTAAGGTAACGCGATGAACCCAAATTTTCTGCGAAAGTACTGATGGAGTTTTTGATATCTTCGACTAGTGTCGTGACATTGATCTTTGGGAAGGGACTGGGAAAATAATTGTTTCTGTTAAAAGTGTAAAATACGAAATTTAAGGCGAATTCAAAAAGGTTGATAAAATACTTTTATCAACCCCATCTGGAATAAGTGGTGCTCTCAGGTTCTTCTAGAGATTGATTTATTTTCGAAACTTATTTTTCCCAAATAGAGAGGGGTGTGTCTATAAACTTCGAGTTGATCAAAAAATTACTGTTGAATGCAAATTTTCAAATTTAGTGATCAGTACTGTTGAATCGAAGTGAAAACTCGATCAATTGGTCGAAAAACCGAAAGTTTGAGGAAGTGATTGAAAAAAATAACTAATAAAATCAATCTCAACCAGATAAATTTGACACAATACGATGAAATAAAACTTTGGAAAACCTACAAACTGGCACCCATTTTGGTGGATATTTCATTGAATTATTGTTTCCAAATTTTCATCAACAGTTTCAATATGGTCGATCAACTGCATCATGTCAACAAGTCGGACCAAGAAGATATAACGGATGAATGATTTTATAACATGATTATACCTGGTTTTTGAGAGATAGGCACATAAAACATTCTTCATTGGTATCAAAATGATACTTTGGTTTTATCACCTGTTAATTATACCGGCTTTGGTGGATCATACAGGGTGTACTGTGTGGGATGGAATCACACCTTGGTATAGTGGATCGAGTGAGTATAGTATTTTATGTGTACCCTGAGAGAGCATTCGAGTTTTCAGGAAAAAGTGAAAATCAAACTGGTACATCAATCATTATGTCGTTTGAATTTGGTAACTCATCAAACATATGAAAGAAATAAATAACAGTACAATAACCTCTTAACCGCAGATGACCACAAATTTTCTACACCTCCTATAACTTCACGCACCTCAAAAAATCAATTTGATTGACTTTCACACTCAGTTTAACATGATTGCTGATATTATCAGAGACATGAGGATTATTATTTAAATTAAATTGAAACGAAGCTTCAGGGAGATATAATCAAAGCACCGTAATTAATGATACTACTAATCTTTCATAGATGAAATTAATTTTCCACTGGTTTGTTCCTGATTCACATTATATTCCATAGTGAATACATTCATTACTTTCCATGCAGTTTCATCAGATTATAATTGTTCGTTTCGTTCATAAATCAACACTCAACACATCCTGTCACGAAACCATTACGAATTAGATTTATAATGTGGCATTTATGGATTGTAAACGCTATCATAAAACATGTCTAAAATTGTATGGGCATCTTCTTTGCGCTAGTTAACATTTACCATAATAACAAAAGATATGTCCATACACAGAGCGGTACAAAGGTATGGAATAAATTAATTTTCAATGTGTTCATGTGTGTATATGTTTAAGAACATTAGAAATGTCGAGTTCAAAATATAACACCCATTCTGCATTCACCCTGAATTATAAGCATTCATAAAAAAAGAAGGGATTTATAATTTCCCTCTCCTAGCCGCCAGAAAAATTAAAGAACACAAAATCATTAAAAATCGAGCTATAAGTAGAATAATTCTCATGAATATCTGTTTCGAAATGATCGATAAATTAGTATCAAATATCTTGACATCTTGATGTTTACTTTGATTATTTCCTATTCGGAAATTGTGAATGTGAATTGATGTTTATACATCGAAAATATTATTGGTAGACAATGTTATGTTGCAGGTGTTAAAATAACGGGATAATTATAAAACATAAATGATGACCTGTAGGATAGGATCATTTGGAAACTGAAATAGGTTAAGTGAAAATAATCTCTGGAACTCTTTTACATAATGTTTTTATTCAACATGAAGTTACAACATTCCACATTTCGTATATAAAATTTTTCAGCAATTATTTGTTAATTAATTCCTTGTTTTTTGAGGAGGAGGTGATATTTTTATAGTTTGTTTTGTCCTTGACATTTGTTTCGTTCATTTTAATAAATGCACAATGACATCCCATGGTCCGCACTGAATAAACTTACTAGGTTTTTAGAATGGCGGCATTTCCTAACGGATTAACAGAATAAAACCTTGTTTTTTAAAGCTAATGAGCTGAAAATACAGCTAATTGAACAGGTGTTTTTATGATTATCAAGTTGAAATAAGAAATAGCAACAAAGATGGTCGATTTTTATGTTTTTAATTAATAATCTCAGGAGATAGACGACTAGACTAATACTGAATTTATAATTATTGATGAAAATATCATGTGGATATAGCTCTGGTGATTTTTGCACCCATCTGAATGTATTTTCGTTGCGTATAACATAATAATTTTATGACCTGGGAAGGCAACACGTTGCACATGCGTTCTCAAACAGGTTCAGAATTGCACTTGCAAATAAAGCTTATCAAATAATTTTGAACAATTATTTCATTCCAAAATCACGTGTTTCGGCAGCATACAAAATTACTCAGGTTATTGACTTAGAGAACAAACAAAAAATAACGTAATGGAAGTAGATTGCAGCACAGTTCAGACCACTGTTGGAGATGCATTTCTCCTCGACTCAGCAGCGTTTACAGTATACATTCAATTCTCATGTTTCGATTGAAAGAGCATCTAGCCGTTAGCAATAAAACAATTATAATCAGTCAACTGAAGTTCGCCTATTGCATTCGTCTTCGGTATCAACTAGTAAAGAAAAAGGCTGAGACCATGAAAATTCTAAATGTTTATTTATTTATTTATTTATTTATTTATTCACGACATTGTCAATTTAACAAAAGTCTTCATACATTACAATCACAGTACAATCGCCCCACCCACCACTCAAATGCATATAATAAAGAAACATATATGTACATTATAGAAAAAACAAAAATAAAATATTATATATATTATAGAATGCATCATAATGTTTTCACAACTCTCTTGAAAGTGGTTATTGACATATTGAATAAAATCAACTCCAGAACTGCGCCTATTGGCTTGGCTAAGCATTTTAACAATCGACTCATTTTGTCCATAATTAGTGTGATGAAAGGGAATGTTAAACATTTCAGAATTTCGTGTCCTTCTCTCATTCACATTAAACGTTACAAGCTCTAAGATTTCTGGTGAATTTATATTTCCATTAATGATTTTGTATAAAAATATGAGATTTGCTTCCAACATTCTGTGTTCTAATGTGTTCAAATTCATACTTTCCATGATGGTTTTATATTCATACTCTCCTCTATCAAAACCTAACCTAAATGCACAGTACCTCAAAAACCTCCTCTGAATGCCCTCAAGTAAGTCTCTATCCGTACTATAGTATGGGCTCCATATAGTAGAATTATATTCAGTAATGGATCTCACCAATGAGCAATATAGCAATTTGACGATGTTTACATTAAAACAATTAGAGTTCCTGAGAATGAATCCCAACATCTTCAAGGAGCGCGAAAATACATCATGTATGTGCTGTTTAAAGGACATTTTTGAATCAAATATAATACCCAAATCTTTGACATTATCTGTCTCACTAAGAACTGATCCTTTGATTTTATATTCGAACTGTATAGGATGTTTCAACCTGCTGAAAGTGATCTTATGACATTTGTGAGTGTTCAACTGTAACATATTAATATCACACCAACGTGAAAAATTATTCAAGTCATATTGCAATGATTCGGCTTCTTTCAAACTATTGATTGTAAAGAACATCTTGAGATCGTCAGCAAACAGAAGAAATTTACTCCGAAGTATACTACAATCTACATCATTGATGAATAAATTAAATAATATCGGTCCCAGATGTGATCCCTGAGGCACTCCTGAAGTTACTTCAACCGGTATCGAAACAGAGCTTCCATATTTAACATATTGCACTCTTCCACTTAGATAACTTCGAATCCATTCCGAAACTCTACCACTTATACCAATAGCATTAAGTTTTGCTATTAATAATTCATGATTCACACGATCAAATGCCTTTGCTAAATCTGTATAAATGGCATCGACCTGTCCCTTATTCTCTAAAGCATTCATAATGTAATTCTGGTATAAAACTAAATTAGTACAGGTAGATCTACCCTGGCTAAAACCATGTTGTTGATTAGAGATAATGTGTCTGCAGTCCCAAGAAAGTTTTTTTGTTATCAAGTTATCCAGCATTTTTGGAAGTTCAGACTGATTGCATATTGCCCTGTAGTTCTTTATGTTATTACGAGATCCATTTTTAAATATAGGTTTGAGATAACTATGCTTCCAAAAGTCAGGAAATAATGTGGTTTTCAAAGACGCATTAAACATTGAGTGTATGGGTTTAGCCAGTGCAAATATACATTTTTTAATCAAATAGAGAGGAACTCCATCCGGACCAGATGTTAATTTCCAAGGCAGTGACAGAGTCAGGTCAATTATTTCTATGATATCTATCGTATAGGAACTAACATCAACAGTTTTGCTGAATCTATATTCAGGTATTTGACTGACTGATTCCCTACTGAAAACAGTCGAAAAATAAGTAGCGAAAAAGTTTACTATGTCCGAATTATTATCGATAACAGAATCCTCATAAAACATTTGTGCTGGTAACGTATACGATTTCTTGTTGTAGAGCGATCAATCTTTATATTTATTGTATAAACTCTGCTACTAGCTAATTGAAATCAATTTTACTGAAATTGAAGCATAGCGTGATAAACTTGCCTTGAGCTAATTGTCGTGACGGATAATTGACAGACTCGACATTTGAAGGCTCGTTAACGGCACATCACTTCTTCGCGGCATCGTGAGAGATTATAATCTTTTTTTTTTTTCGTACAGGAATTCGAACATACAAAGAAGTTACTTGTTATTGGGAGTCCATCTTTTATACACAGTATGCCTAGCAAAAACGTTTTATGGATACTAGATGAAAACAGTTGATTCTTTGAAACAATGTCCATTGGAATCATACATTATTATCTTATTTCGCATACTCAGTAGTTTGAGATAAGGACGATGGAGAATAAGTATCCAACTTGACTTTTTTATATATATGAAACTTCTCACGAAAGGAGACACCCTGTAATATTCAGAGAACATCGTGAAAAGCAAGGGAAAAGAGGTAGGAATTGGTGTTCTTCTTAAATTTCTGAAGGTCATATGCCTCGGGGAACACCTCCCTGGGCAATGTGTTCCAGAGCCTCGCTGTTCGTTGAATGAACGAGTCTTTGAAAAGAGATGTTCTACCATATTATATATACACTACTGTCCATTTATTTTGAGTAAATAGTGACGCCAATTCCCACTATTAGACTAAGCAAAATACACAGTTTCTGCAATTGACGATGCTGCCAAATGTTTTTGATATTTTTCTTATGATATATGCTAATTCTTGATTTTCAATCAGAAATCTTGCGTTTTGAGAACCGGTTCTTCATTGAATGTGTATATGTATTTATTTGCTTCAACATGCTGAGTGTAATAAGTGGATATGCATTATTATATACACATTGCGGTGTTGATTAATTTTCTGAAGATTCAATCCAACATCATTGATTTGTTTTCTGTGTTTTCATTTTGAAAATTTAATCTGCTGAAAACTTTTCAACGATATATCGCATGAGCCCCCTTGCTATTTAAAAAACTCGATAAAGTAATAATATTGGGTCAATTCTGAACTTTGTTTCTGAAATATGTGTATTCAGAACCTAAGCAATCATTTCTTCACTGTTTCAAATATCAATTAGTTCATGTGTATATGTAGGTGGAAAATAATCTGTAACCCCATCAACTCTGATGGAGTTGAGGACAAAATCAAAATGTGTAATTATTTTTAGTTTCGTCACATCTGATGAATGAGTAATAATCCTTATGATCAGCTGATCCATGTGAACTGTTTGTTTACATCGATTTATTCGAAAATCATCGAGTACCTACCAATTATTGTGTATATCTGTTTTGGATGTAGTGAATTTGATGTTTTGTACATGTGTTCTTCTTGAATTTCAATGGGGTATTGGGGGTCCATGAATGTTTGTGGATTGCCCTTATGGATTATACAATAAAAATAAAATCAGAGCCATTATTATTTATAGCCATATGCATTTTTCTTGCAATGAGTGGATGCAATGATATTCAGTCCTCCTGAACAAATTACTTATTTCTGAGGTATTTTCATACAATTGTTATTGTCTGCAAGTGAAAACGTTTGGAAATGTTATAATAAGAATGTTGCGATATAACTATAAAGTTAAGTCAAAACTGAATTTTCGATTTAAAAATCAGTTCATTCATTACAATAATCAATTTATGATACAATAACACGGCCCTTGCTGTATGGTGTAATTATCAAGCCAAAATATACCATATATAGAAACATTCTTGTGAAAGTAATAGGAATAATCAATGCACTACTCCTATGGATCACCCTGTACTAATATTCTCGGCGCCATTATACAAGAGCATTGTCTGAGCATTCTTTCATTTTTTTTTTCATGTACGATATTTTACTCCGCTAATGATGTCGCTTTTTGGAGTATATTCCTTATACGACTACACTCAGTTCTTCAGAATCCTTTAATAGGATTCCTTAACGATGTTGTTTCTGCTTAGTTGGAGTGTTAGAGTTAAATTAATGCGGATTCAGATATATCTAGAAGAAAAATAAATTCATAAAAAGGTGATTGAAATGACTCAAGTTGAGGACGAGTCTGAGCAACTGAAAGTACAAGTTTGAGTATTGTACATGTTACACATCAAAGACTCGATTTATGAAAAAAAAATTGAATAAACTTTACAGCAGTAAATCTATTCATTTCTATCGAGTGATAAAAACAAGATAATTAATGAATTTCTGAATGAGACACAAACATATTTCAACGATAATAAGTATTTCAATTGACATATATCTATATCTAATAGACAATAATCTAATTGTTGTCAAAAATTCACGAAGAGAGGAAAGGGCAGCATTCAACTCTAACTATTGCATTTTTTATTGCTCCTGAAGATATAAGGATATGTCATTACAATGTTACCAAAGAAATGAGCTCCCAAAGTATTCATTACCAATGTTTTTGACGAATTTTATCGAAGAAAATCATGAAGAAATGCTTTGTTGATACGAAAACCACTTAGAATCAATCCAACACTTTCAGAACTCGTTCGCTTTTGATGAAGTGTCTTTAACTATATTTTGCTTTTGAATGAAGCAGAATGCAACTATTGAAATTGAAAACAAAAATCTCAGTTTTCCATGACCCTATTGGATAGATAACTGAATAACAAAACAGCGTAGGAACATAATTAAACACAACTGAATCATGTAGGTTCATAAACGTTCATTTGTTCGATGTTATAATTGTATGCGTTCCTCAACATCGATCAACATCACCGAATGTAGTTCTAATCTTGAGAGTACTCTGTCTTCGTGATGATTGATCTTGAAGCGTGGTGGTTATTTCTCAATTACAGAAAATTTCACTGAAGAAAAATGTTTTGAAATCACGCCTGAATCAGATGAAAACGATAAACTACTATGATCAATAGTCGCGGAACATTCGTGCTGTTCGACGATAGTGGTGGGGTAACATTCGTTCTGCAACAGTACACAAAAACCAAGGAAAAACTCGAAATCTGGAATCGAAAGTCGAATACTTTATGAGAAAAATATGCCAGCAACTTTTATTCAGATATAGTGGGTTTAATACAGCATATACAGGGTGGGCCACGTTGGATGTTATATTCTGTTTATTTGAGCAAGATAGTTGGGAGAGCTCGACAGAAAGGGCGGTGTTGCTGCTTCTTTTTTTTTGGAACAATACTCCGAAATAGAAAGTTACGTTAAGTTTATCATCCAAAGTATTTCGAATATGTTTTCGATTTTTTAGATATATGTATACACAAAATTGGATGACCATTGACTATTGATAATCGTAGAATAATTATTTGAATATTTGTAAAAAAGTCGACTGGAAAATAAACTTTATTAACCGATCGAATATGGCTTTTCAAACAAATTTGTTAACGCCGTGAAGGCACTGTGAAGTATTGCCATAATTATTGATGCCTAAATGTTCCCAATTATGTCTCAACTAATTAGAAGTACAGTGGATAATTTTTATTTTGCACTGATGGTATTGAAAGGTGACCAAATCTGTCTGAACTATATTCCTTAAATAAATACCTTTGATGTCAAAGAAAAACGGACGACAACCCCTGAAATTTAGGATTCTATATAACGTCCCTACTTCTACTGGAAAGTAACACCATGTTTGTTATTCGTTGACAGGCCTATTTCAATATACTAGGTGTCCCATTTGAAATGAAAAAGATGATTCTACTCTTTGGTACAAGCGGCATTAGATGATGAATACCTTAACATAATTTGACAATTGCATGGTTGCTCTGAGTTCAACTAGTTTACTCCATAAACCATTAGGTATATCAAAGAATGCTCCTTCTTTCCAGAGTGTAACTGCAATGGATATTCCAACCGCTGCTACTTCGACGAATCTCTCTACGAACAAACAGGTCATGGGGGCCATTGCTTGGATTGTTCCGCCAACCGGGACGGTCCGAATTGCGAAAGATGCAGAGAAAACTACTATTCCCTGGAAGATGGAAATTGTGTTGCTTGTAATTGTAATGCCATTGGATCCACGCAGCTCCAGTGTGATACTACAGGAGTTTGCCAATGTAAACCAGGAGTAACTGGAACGAAATGTGACAGATGCCAAGATGATTTCTTCGATTTTTCTGTGCACGGCTGCAAACGCTGTGGTTGTTTCGAAGCTGGGTCCTTCAACAACGTAGCCAAGTGTGATCCCTACACTGGGACGTGCTATTGCAAAGACAATGTCGAAGGTAAATAACCTCTAAGTCAGGGGTATTTGAATCGAAAACGTTTTGTTTTTCTTTCTACAGGAAAACATTGTCGTGAATGCAAGCCTGGATACTTCAATTTGCAGATGGATAATAAGTTTGGCTGTACGTCTTGTTTTTGCTACGGTCATTCGTCTAGCTGTCATTCAGCTCTAGGCTTTTTTAAATACGTCATAGATTCGTCATTTTCTCGCAACAGCGAAAGATGGGTAGCTGAAGATGAAAAGGGGATGCTGGTTGACTTGAAATATGATTCGTTCACACATAGCATTGGTATAAAAAAATCGATGTGATTATCAGTTCATCACTATTTTCAAATATTGCAGGTGTGAGATCTAACAAAGAAGTGTACTTTGTAGCCCCTTTGAAGTTCTTGGGCAACCAGATGTTTTCATATAATCAATTACTGGAGTTCACAATTAGAATTGGTAGCAACAAAGCACCTTTTCCTATGGATGTTATTCTACAAAGCGATAATATAACTATCACCAACACTATTTTCGCACAACAGAATGAGTTGAATTCTCTCCAGGTGAGAATTGTTTATTGAATATTTCTAGAGTTGTGACGTATTCGAAATAGTTTCATTTGAAATACAAATATAAAATGCGTATTTTATATTCTGTACTTGGATATTATTTGGATTATATTTGTAATACTTTTCCTCGATACATATTTTGTATTGATAAAATATAAATATATGTGAAAGCAAGATGTAAGTACTGATATAACAACTCAAAAGAGTCTCCATACGGAATCTGAGGTTGAAGATGAAGGTCTGTACAATTTTCATGTTAGTTTAATTGTTAGTTGTTTAATTTCAATACCTTGATTGTTGATGTTATTTCTGAAAATCTCGTTGTGTTGAATTATTCAATACATGAAGAATACCAGTGATTCCATTTGAGAGTATTTTATTCGAAAAAAGTATTTTCAAAATACCCATGCTGTTTTTAGTTTTCAAATACAAAAAATGAAAGTATTTTGCATTTTGCGTTTGAACTATCATATAGAGAAGTATTTGTATTTTGTATTTGTGTACTTTTTCATGAGTATTTTGTACATCTCTGATTTTTTTTCTGGGACTTGATACCATGTAATTCTAGAACCAGAAATACAGTTTACGACTGCATGAACATCCTGACTATGGGTGGCAACCCCGCCTACCCACAAAAGCATTCATATCAATCCTAACCAACCTGACAGCGATAAAGATCAAAGGGAAGAATTATATTCAAGGAGAAGGTTTCCTAGACGAGGTCAGGCTGGAAACTGCTTCTACGGGCGTTGCTGGAAAAGCAGCTCACTGGATCGAAGCTTGCGACTGTCCATCAGGTATAAATCATGGAATAGTTCCATCTAGGCAAGGACTTTAATGATTCATCAACTTTCAGGTTACGTTGGACAATTTTGTGAATCATGTGCACCTGGTTTCAGACACTTTCCACCAACAGGAGGATCGTTTGCATCTTGTATTTCATGTGACTGCAACAACCATGCTAACATTTGTGAACCTGACACTGGAAGGTGTATTTGCCAGCACAATACTGTTGGAGATAATTGTGAATTATGCGCCAAAGGATATTATGGCAACCCTTTGGAAGGTGGGACTTTCAACTCGATGGTGCAATTGCTTCAGTTAATCATTTGTTAATCAGGTACAACTACAGATTGCCGTCCATGTAATTGTCCGAATGGTGGAGCGTGTATCCAAACAGATGAATATACTATTTTATGCACGGATTGTCCAACGGGTTATACAGGTTCCAAATGTGATGCCTGCGCAGATGGGTATTTTGGAGATCCAAGAGGTCAATTTGGATCTCCTACTTCATGTCAGCCATGTGTCTGCAACAGTAACATTGATCCAAATGCTATTGGAAATTGCAACACAACAACAGGGGAATGTTTGAGGTGTATTTATAATACTGATGGTTTCAACTGTGATAGGTGTTTACCAGGTAATTGCGCTTATACAGGGTTTTCTTGATGATCTAACGTGGATGCAAGGGGATGTATTTTATACTTCTGCATTTATGAAAAGCATAGATAGAAAACACAAATTCGTACATCCTGGCATGAATCAATCTTTCATAGAGGTCTGGAAACTGGTAGGGATGGGGTTGCTCGAACATTGAGGAAATTTTGGTGGTTCTCGTTTTTGGCCAGCTGTAACGCTGTAACGCTGCCCTCTTGTCACTTCGTCAGCCCCACAAATCAGATCCGATCAGCTTTGTGAAAATACGAATGTTTTCATTTATTCTATAGAATTTTGCAAGATATAATATTTCTGACATTTCGACGAACTTTCAAAGATTATAACCACGTAATCATAGCCTTAGACACATACGCTCCCAGCGGATAAGTATGACGAATTTTTATTCAAAAATAGTGACATCCCCACTCAAAGTGCCGTAGTTTCCAGATCTGTGTGTGGAAACGTGATGATGATATAGGACCAACTCAAATAAATTTCATTTATTTTATCGTATACACCTTCAATGGCCAGCTAACGGTCTAATATTACTCAAAAAAAAAAACAAAAACATGTCAAAAACAAAACATTTGTTGCTTACAAATGAAAAAACCACAACGAATTTATAACTTAGGGAACAATTAATCCAAGAATATTTTAGTTCATGTCCATTTATTCCACTGATATGGTCTAATCCAAATTGTTCTTTAGTTTGTTATGCGAGTAATTGAGAGCATCACATCATCGTGGGATACTTTTGAAAATTGTTCAATTGTTCATAGGTTACTATGGCAACGCTTTGGCTCTGCCAAGAGGGGATTGTGATAAATGTACCTGCTATCCACCAGGAACTGAAGCAAGCACAACTGGAGATTCGATTTGTGATCAAACTACAGGTACCTGTAACTGTAAACCTCACGTTGTTGGCGAGAATTGTGACAGATGCGAAGATGGATATTTCGATCTGCATTCAGGCAGGGGATGTCAAATGTGTAACTGCGATATTATTGGCTCAACTAACATGAGCTGTGACGTCAATACGGGTCAATGCTACTGCCGTCCAGGCATTTCAGGGTAATCCTTCGGTGGATGAATTTGAAGTAAGCTAGAAATAACACTGAGATTGTTTTAGGATTAGATGCGATCATTGTGAATCCCACAAATATGACTTCTCTATCAGAGGTTGTCTAGACTGTAAGTGTGATCCAGAAGGCTCCAAAGACCTCCAATGTGATGCCTCGGGTCAATGCCCTTGCTTGGATAACGTCGATGGCCAGCAGTGTGACAGGTGCAAGGAGAATAAATTCGACAAGCAGAAAGGCTGCATTGATTGTCCAGCATGTTACAACATAGTTCAAAGAGAAGTGAAGATCCACAGTGAGAAATTGATTAGGCTTAGTGACATTCTCGATGACATCGAAGATAGACCGATAATAACGCCGGACGATGAATTTCCTAATGAATTGAAGAAGGTTCATGAAGAAATCAAGGAACTGCGTTCGGATGTTTTTGTTGCTAGTAGCGACAATGGTATCATTCAACAAGTTGGGAGCATAGACAATAGAAGGAAAGAAGTGTTGAAAAGATTGTCGATAGTCGACGAAGATTCATTCGTTCTCGGTGATATGAACGTACTGGCTGCCAGAAATATAGAAAATAGTGAAGATTTAATGGATGAAATTGACGAAAAACTCCTCGAAATCAACAATGATCTAGTATATAGGGGTGAGGAAACTTTGATGAAAGCTTTGAAGCAATCCGAGTTAGTTGGTCAACATTCTGAAAGGATGATGACGATAGCACAAGAATCTCGAGATATAGCTGATTCCTTGGACTCCAGAGCTGATGATATAATAATATCAGCGAAGAAAATAAAAAATGAATCCATTGCTGCCTACGATATAGTCATATATGCTATTCACCAACAAAACTTGATTGAAGACAATATAAGACAGCTGAAGCATGAAGTTTATAGCACAGAAATAAAACTGAGCAAGTCCAAAGAGTGGACTAAGGAGGTTGGTGAAAAAACTGCAATAGTTAAGAAAAATGCTCTGATTTTATTCAACGAAGTAGAGAACTTGCAAATACCAAAATTGAATGTAACCGAATTTATAGGAAGGTCAGCATATTTGAAAAATGAAATGTTGATTCTGAGTAACAAAACAAATAGACTATTTCGTGATAGTAATGATATGAGAAATGAAATCGATAAACAAACCAAATTGGGCAGAAAATTGCTGCAAGAGGCAATGACTCAACAGGAAATCGTCAACGAACTTCATAACGACTTGATTTTCTGTGAAAGCCAAGCAAATGGAGCTATCAATCTTTGGAACGAGTTTTTTGATGACGCAGAATCCAATTATCAACTTTTGAAAGGTAAGTGTTTTCTTATACGAAATATTCACAACAATAAAGATTTGTTTTAGAATTTGACACGCAAACCGAAAAAAATAGGGAAGAAGCAGCAGATGCCTTGAAGATTATCAAAGATATAGAAGATACCATCGAAAAGATATCTAAAAAGTATTTGGTCACCAAGATTTCCTTAGATGAAGCGAAGAAAAATTCAGATTTGGCGTTTTATAAGGCCGAACAAGCCAACGAATTAGCGAAAAATGCTTCATTGGTAGCTCAACACACCAAAAATGAGGCTGAAATATTATTCAAAAATACAACAGAGCTTGGTGAGGAAGCAGGATTGATGTTTGATAGAGTGCAAAACACTGAAGGAGAGTTGAGAAATCTCATGGAAAAATACAGGAGCAACGCAAGTTTCGTAGATGATGTCAAAGAAAAAGTGGGTTCTATGAAATTCGACAAAGATTTTACAAAGTCATCAACATGTTTGATTTCAGGTGGGCAGAGCAGGAAAAGACACCGACAACGTGTCGAAGAAAGTCTCCGATCTCCTTGAAGATGTTGAAGGAATCATGCTGGAACTACAGAATTCTCCATCCATTGAAGAATCCGATGTAGATAGACTCGAGGAAGAAATTAGGAAAGCTGAAGATAGGATGAAAGAGACAAAGCTTGAGGAGAGGCTCGTGGAACTCCAAAGCGAGCACAAATCGCGGGAAGTTCTCATAAAGCGGTACAAATTACAAATTGCCCTTTTACAAGATGAAATTGATAACATAGAGGAGATCATCGACAATTTACCTGAGGGATGTTTTAGGAGATTTGAGCTAGAACCGTAGTTGATGTATTATACTCTTTCTTGTATATTCGAATGTTTTATATTAAAACGAATTCTCTCAATATATTCAGTTATCGAATCCTTTACTTCAGAATTGAGTTTTCAATTCGGAGGAATCTTTATCATCCTTTTCATACCAGATAAGACGATCTAACAAAATTTTATGAAGGGTGGTTTTTTACTACATGAGTTTTTCTGATGAAAATAAGAACAATATTCCATATTGTACATTTTTATTCACAATATTGAATATTTATGGAGTTGGAATAATTGATAGGAGTAACATAGGTAGGCATGGACTATATTAGCAGAAGAACTAGCATGCACATGTATAATTTCCAACGGCGCCTTTCACTGCGTTTCTGTGGTACATTTGCAGTCGCACTTGCATCCTTTGCAATCCTTTCCGCAAGAGCATTTGCATTCACATTCGCAATCGACTGTGGTTCCATCAGCCAGCACCAGTTTGCAAGCTTTCTTCACGATCTTGGTAGCATCACTTTGGCAGCAAGAACAACATTTGCAAGTGCAACTATATTTTCCGTCAGCGCCTCTTACTGCAGTCGCGGTGGTACATTTGCAGTCGCACTTGCATCCTTTGCAATCCTTTCCACAGGAGCATTTGCATTCACATTCGCAATCGACTGTGGTTCCATCAGCAAGCACCAGCTTGCAAGCTTTCTTCACGATCTTGGTCGCATCACTTTGGCAGCAAGAACAACATTTGCAAGTGCATCTATATTTTCCGTCAGCGCCTCTTACTGCAGTCGCGGTGGTACATTTGCAGTCGCACTTGCATCCTTTGCAATCCTTTCCACAGGAGCATTTGCATTCACATTCGCAATCGACTGTGGTTCCATCAGCAAGCACCAGCTTGCAAGCTTTCTTCACGATCTTGGTCGCATCACTTTGGCAGCAAGAACAACATTTGCAAGTGCATCTATATTTTCCGTCAGCGCCTCTTACTGCAGTCGCGGTGGTACATTTGCAGTCGCACTTGCATCCTTTGCAATCCTTTCCACAGGAGCATTTGCATTCACATTCGCAATCGACTGTGGTTCCATCAGCAAGCACCAGCTTGCAAGCTTTCTTCACGATCTTGGTCGCATCACTTTGGCAGCAAGAACAACATTTGCAAGTGCAACTATATTTTCCGTCAGCGCCTCTTACTGCAGTCGCGGTGGTACATTTGCAGTCGCACTTGCATCCTTTGCAATCCTTTCCACAGGAGCATTTGCATTCACATTCGCAATCGACTGTGGTTCCATCAGCAAGCACCAGCTTGCAAGCTTTCTTCACGATCTTGGTAGCATCACTTTGGCAGCAAGAACAACATTTGGAAGTGCATCTATATTTTCCGTCAGCGCCTCTTACTGCAGTCTCGGTGGTACATTTGCAGTCGCACTTGCATCCTTTGCAATCCTTTCCACAGGAGCATTTGCATTCACATTCGCAATCGACTGTGGTTCCATCAGCAAGCACCAGCTTGCAAGCTTTCTTCACGATCTTGGTAGCATCACTTTGGCAGCAAGAACAACATTTGCAAGTGCATCTATATTTTCCGTCAGCGCCTCTTACTGCAGTCTCGGTGGTACATTTGCAGTCGCACTTGCATCCTTTGCAATCCTTTCCACAAGAGCATTTGCATTCACATTCACAATCGACTGTGGTTCCATCAGCCAGCACCAGCTTGCAAGCTTTCTTCACGATCTTGGTAGCATCACTTTGGCAGCAAGAACAACATTTGCAAGTGCATCTATATTTTCCGTCAGCGCCTTTTACTGCAGTCTCGGTGGTACATTTGCAGTCGCACTTGCATCCTTTGCAATCCTTTCCACAGGAGCATTTGCATTCACATTCGCAATCGACTGTGGTTCCATCAGCAAGCACCAGCTTGCAAGCTTTCTTCACGATCTTGGTCGCATCACTTTGGCAGCAAGAACAACATTTGCAAGTGCATCTATATTTTCCGTCAGCGCCCCTTACTGCAGTCTCGGTGGTACATTTGCAGTCGCACTTGCATCCTTTGCAATCCTTTCCACAGGAGCATTTGCATTCACATTCGCAATCGACTGTGGTTCCATCAGCAAGCACCAGCTTGCAAGCTTTCTTCACGATCTTGGTAGCATCACTTTGGCAGCAAGAACAACATTTGCAAGTGCATCTATATTTTCCGTCAGCGCCCCTTACTGCAGTCTCGGTGGTACATTTGCAGTCGCACTTGCATCCTTTGCAATCCTTTCCACAGGAGCATTTGCATTCACATTCGCAATCGACTGTGGTTCCATCAGCAAGCACCAGCTTGCAAGCTTTCTTCACGATCTTGGTAGCATCACATTGGCAGCAAGAACAACATTTGCAAGTGCATCTATATTTTCCGTCAGCGCCCCTTACTGCAGTCTCGGTGGTACATTTGCAGTCGCACTTGCATCCTTTGCAATCCTTTCCACAGGAGCATTTGCATTCACATTCGCAATCGACTGTGGTTCCATCAGCAAGCACCAGCTTGCAAGCTTTCTTCACGATCTTGGTAGCATCACTTTGGCAGCAAGAACAACATTTGCAAGTGCATCTATATTTTCCGTCAGCGCCTCTTACTGCAGTCTCGGTGGTACATTTGCAGTCGCACTTGCATCCCTCACAAGCTTCATCTACATATTTTGGTGCTTTCTCTTGGCAACACGACACTTGGCATTTATCTGTAAGAACACCAAACATTTTTAATTTGTTGTACAAAAAGCAATTGTGAACATCAAGAAAAACAAATTTTAATTTCAGAAAAACTCACCTGAACAAGACATCTTTCACGATATATTATTTTTCAATAAAAAATACGGGAAATCACCTTCTTGGTAGTGAGTATTACACTGTATAGTCACGAACGATGATAATAGTCTGAATAATTGTTGTGCAGTATCGTATTCAATAAATACTCTCGAGCTTTTGCCTTGGTGGCGTGTGCAAAAGAAAGTGCAAAATGCTGCACACAGCCTGAAATATTATTCGATTGTTGTTTTGTGGAACTTCGTGGAGCTTTTTTTCTGTTCGATCATCACATGCAGGGTATAAGTGTATAACTATGTCTATTCATATAACAATTTTTTCGAAACATCCAAAAATGATAAGAAAATTTTCTTATTGAACAACCTGAATTGTCATACATTACAGAAAATAATATTAAATGTGTTCGACATAAAATCCCATCAGGAAAAATTTATGTCAAGTTCATTTTCTACGTAATTATGAATGCAAATGAAAAATTCTGAATCATGTCAATTTTTATATATAAAAATACACTTTTTGAATAAAACTATTCACTTGCCCCTTCAACCCTTCAGGGGTAATAACTACTTTTAAATGAAAAGCTTGTGATATACCGCGTTTAAAGGGGTTTTCAATTCTCCATTCAGCAATATAGCCCGTTTTGATTTTTTAATGTGGATACTTGAGAAAAAAAGTAATTTTATTTCATACAAACAAGTAGCCCTCGCGACAAAAAATGATAATCGGATCGGATCATACAAATTTATTTTAGTTCGCTAGATGTCGTTAACAATTTTTAGTTATTAATCGTTTATTTCAACATTACTAAATATTAATATAATCTTTTTAAAAATGAGCCTTTCTGAGACCCGAAGAGTTTAGATATTGATATTAATTGGAGTGGGGATAAAACAAGAACGCATTTTGATGTATGCAGATTATTTAATGAGAGGTATCCTGATCGTCACATTTTCCAGTCTACTTTAGGACCTCACTATGTAATTATTTTATTGTTTTTGAAATTCAGAATTATTCATCAATCGTAACATAAATGTAATCGAATTGCTTTCATTTACTAATTCAAATGCAGTTTTAATAATAATAATAATATCTCTTTATTATTTCATGAAATGAAAATATGATATAATCAACGAGTTTTGCACACGTCACTTCACTCCATTCATTCATTCAAGCATTCATAATGAATCATTGAATCAAAACAGATATCCCTTGATCGAATTAGACATATGTCTATTGAAATTGAAAATAATTTCTCCACAGTGAACAAAAAACTGTTCAGGTAAGTACTCACAATTCTCAAGTAGAAGTAGAACTTATCAAATTGAATTAAAATTACTTTATATATTATGTGAATATTATCAGGACAGTTTTTTTCAAACTGGAATTTCATTTTGGTGCCTTAAATCACACATCGGATCATTTCATAATATAATACGGTGCACGTTTGGCATGTCTTTTGAATTTATTTTCCTATTTTCGGTTTTCATATTTTAAATTCATGAATAAATAAATATACACCTAACGTAACACATATTAGTGGTTGCCTACTCCAAAGGGAGCGAAATAGTAATTCAGCCGTGTGCATATTTGTGGAGCCGTGTGCAAAATATTGGTACCGTAGTACCGTGTGCAAATTCGACTAGTACCGTGTTTAAGTCATTTTTATGTGTCATCTTGTACCCCTTGTAGTATAACGTCGTAGTCAGGATGTGTCAATTTCATTCATCAATATCTCTTGTTTTGTGAACATAAATCATTTTCGTTTCAATTCTCTTCGTTGTTCCATTTTATTTTGATTCCATTTATATGGTATTTGAATGAGATAATAGTGAGCGCTAGAAAAAATCTGTAGTAAAAATTCGTAATAAAAGCTGAAATATTTGGAATTCATATTCAATGAAGCCAAAAAATTCCAAATTCACAAATAGTAGGTAACTTCTTTTAATTGAGTTATAGTTATGCCATATATCCTATATCTCAATAATATAAAAATCAATGAATAGAATATGATTTCTTATACAATAAATATCATCAATAAATTCAACTTTAAAAAAAAATATTTTTACAAATAAACCGTTTTTTATTATAACATTATCTTAACAGTCACAAAATTGTTACCGACAATAGAAACAAAAAACAAGAACATTTTTATTCATTATTGCAAGATGTTAATAATTGTCGAAATATGGTTTCAACCTTCGACTTCAACTTTGATTTGACGACCGATTTCACAAACTTCTGTTTCACACAGATGTAAAACGATTTTCTTGAGTTCATCGTATGCTTCTTTCAATTTGTCTTTCTTCTTTTTCAGTCGATCCAACTTCTTGAAGATATTTTTCCAGTCAATTACGTAGATGAAATTAGTTTCTTCCTATAAAAATGTGGAATTGAAAATATCACATATATACAGGTAACACAGAGTAAACTATACTGTTTTTATTTTCTCCTTCAAATCGGCAATGGTTTTCCTCAACTTGTCTGGTGAATCATCCATAATCAAAGCTGGACCAGGTACATCAGAAATTGTTTTCTCTATTATTCCCATTTTATTTTTGAGGTTTTTCAGTTTCTCCGTTATGTTTTCTAAAATTACTTGATGATAACATATGTAGATTCTAGTAGAATCAAATACGTGCAAGTCCTCCTTTCATAAATATGTGAAAACGTCTCTATACATTTCGGAGGCATTTACTTAGCTCTCTGGTTGATATACTCACTTTTCAGGTGTTCTTTAATTTGAATTGAAATAAGTATAATGCCCTCTAGGGATTTCAAAAATTTATCATTACAAGTATATGTCTCTGGTACTGTGATATTGTCAACGAGCAGCTTGATGGCCATAGTATTGCTATTGATTTCATTCATTTTCACAGTAACGTAATCTGAAACAGAAGATTTGACTTCTTCATGATTGAAACTCAATTATATCTCACCATACGAAGTATTCACTTTTTGTCCTAGCCTTTCAATCTCAGATATATTCGTCCTGTAATAAATGCATGATATTTTGGGAAATACTTCATAAAATATCAACCAACTTGAGCTTGTCGAAAATAACCTTATTGCATCCCTTCATTTTGTCTATTATGGATTTCAAAACCTCAGTTCCATTTTTCAAATCTTGCAAAGGAATTCTCTCAATATTTTTGTCTATATCAGCTTGTAATCTTGTGACATTTCTGAGATCTTTCAAATTATTTGCTATTTTGTTCAACCGGTTCAACAAATCTTCTATGCCATCTCGAGAATTTGGTATTGTGAAATTTGAAGGTGGTTGATAAGTGTTAGTGAAATGCCGCAACTCCTTGTCAACCTTATCGTAACAAAAATCTTGTGCACTTTCTTGGCCTTAAAATATAGATTATTTTTCCAAAGAATGGAAAATAATTCATTTACTTACCTACAATGTAATAATTCATCAAAACAATCAGAAAGAAACGTTTCATGGTGTATGGATTGGAACTGACTGAGATAGTGATGTGTATCTGAGAATCTTATCTTATCTGTGGTGTTCTTTAATGATTTATGAATTGCTTATCAATCAAACAAACGCATCTTGTCCGAAATAAATGGAATCAATTGATGAATTTGTAGATTACTTCCTGATTTAACTATTTCCGTCTTGGGCACTTGAAAAATTTTACTTTTGTTTCGCAGTATGCGCGGAACATGTACAACAAATGATTGAAGCCATTTAGAAATATATGAAATTTTATTCAAATCCATTTCAAAATAAGTACCTGTTTAGGAACATTCCTCTGTGGTCGAATGTAACTGTCAATTAATATTTACAAGCATGTAGCATCGATTATGAAAAATATACAGTAACCAATTTCTTAAACTTTTGCACATTTTCCAAGAATTATTACTAGTAGTATCCAAAAGTGAATAGCTTGCATAATAAATACACTAGTTGGATTCTAAAACTGTCAAGCGAGTATAAAAAATGTAGAATAATGAGTTTTCCTCTTTGGTATAAAGTATAGCGTGAATCTATTCGAAAACTCATGGTTCTAGTTCCACATTTCTGAAACAACCTTCAGGTAGAGCCAGTACAATCTCCTCAATATTCTGTACATCTTTCTTCAGAACGTTGATATCTTGTTGGTACTGCTCAATTAATTTCGTTTGCATGGTCCTCTCCGCTTTCAACTGCGCCAGCTTCTCTTCCAGTTTGCTTTCCACCAACTGACGTTCAGCCAACCTGAGTGCTTCTTCTAATTTGTCCAATTCGCTGTCGTCGATGTCTGGAGAGTTTTGTAATTCGTTTATGATTTTTTCGACGTTGGAAAGCAATTCAACGACTTTTTTCGATGTTTCGTCTGTGTCTTTACCGGCAATACCAACCTAAAACATCAGCTGTCAAAATGTGCGGTGATATAAATTAGCAATAGAGCAGTCATCCTGATAAGGATTCGGCTAATGCTCTGACTGCCATATAGTTAGTTACCTTTTCTTTGGCTTCGTTGATAAGGGACTCATTTGTTCTAGTGTAACTGAAGAAATTCTGTAACTCATCTTCAGTTTCTTGAACTTTATCCTTCAACGATTCAGCATTCTTATTCAGGTTTGTAGCATTCTTGAGTAGAACTTCTGCTTCTTCTTTGGCACTTCCAGCAGTCATCGACGCGTTTTTCGCTAGATTGTCAGCTTGTAAGGCCTTCTTCAAAGCAGATTCAGCTTTATTCGTAGCTTCTTCCAAAGATTCGTGTGCTGTGTTTATTTTACCCAGAGTATTCTTCAAGATATTTTCGATGTCGTTTATGGTTTTGAGTGCATCGTCAGCTTCATTTTTACTCTTTTGAGTTTCCGTATCAAAATCTGAAAATAATTATGGTATACTTCGAACAGTTCTGTATTTTTGTGGTTATTACCTTTCAAATCATTGTAGATGCTTTCGGTTTCATTCAGTATCTTATTCCATCGGTTGATAGAGTTGTCAGCAGTTTCTTTGGTAGTGTGTATTTCATTCAATAGTTCATCGGTCTCGTATTGCTGATCGTATGCTTTTTCCAGGAGGCTTTTTCCTACCTTATTCTTTTCATCCACAGCTTTTCGCAGGTTTTCGCTCTCCTTGAACAACGCTTCACTTGTGTTGCCGAGCTTATGAGCCTCGACGCGAAGTTCTTCCGATCTCGTCTTCAGTTCTGGAATATTTATTTGTGGGACCTGTAGATTTTTAACAGCATTGAGCAAGTTTAGGGCATCTGTTTTGGAAGTGGCAGACATATTAGCCACTTCCTTTATCCAAGTACTGGTTCTATTCAACTTGATCTCAGCATCTGTAACTTCATGTCGCAATTTTCTTGCATTTTCTCCCACTTGATTCTGTTTCCGAGTAGCATTGAGAGCGATCTGATAAGCCTCAATGGACTTATTCTTGGCGTCCAGAGCTTTTGCCTCGATGGTATCAGCCTTCTCTTCCAATTTATCAGCCAGCTCTCTGGCATCTTGGGCGATCTTAGTCATCTTTTCTGATTGTTGCCCCGCTTGCATGGAACTCTGCATAGCATTCTTCAGCGGTTCCTTTGCTTGTGTATTGGAAGTTATCGCTGTATCGGTTAACCTTTGATCAGCTTCTTCCAGATTCGATTCGATATGATCGAGATCCATCTCCGTCACATGGCTTTTGTCCCCAATCAGACGAATATTCTCGTCCACTTTCGATAGAGTTCTAGCAATATCCTTTTCTCTGTCACGAATATCGTGCACCTTCTGAAATACGCTGCTGTCACCTGTTGCATTGTTCACTGATGCATGGAATTCGTTGATGTTACTTCTGAGCTTATCAAGTTCTTTGGGGAACTCATCATCCGCAATCACGGTGGGCCTTCTTTCTATCTCATCGAGAATGTCACTCAATCTGTCTAATTTACTCGTATGGCCTCTATACGCGTTTTGGACTAGGTTGTAGCAATCCGGGCAGTCAATGCACCCTCTTTGTCTATCGTACTTGTTCTCCTTGCACCTGTTACATTTACGACCTTCGACGTTATCGAGACAAGGACATTGGCCTGTGGGATCACACTGTAGATCTTTAGATCCGATTGCATCGCAATCACAATCCTTGCAGCCATCGATTGAAAACCCATATTTTCTCGGCTCACAGCGGTCACATCTCAATCTAAAACAGAGTAATCGTGAAATTGATGAAAGCTCTATCGAGGTGTTGAGTCTCACCCTGTCACTCCAGGTCTGCAGTAACACTGACCGTTCAGTAGGTCACATGTTTGGTTGTAGGATCCAATGGGATCACAATTGCACGACTCACAACCAGTTCCACTGTGTAAATCATAGAAACCATCTTCGCAGCGATCACAGTTATTCCCAACAACATGTGGTTTGCAGTTACAGACACCTGTACTTTGGTCACAAGTCGGTGCCCCTGACAGTTCTTCTTGGGTACCTACTGGATAGCACGTGCAAGGCTTACAATCTCCTTTGGGCAGAACCACAGCATTTCCGTAAAAGCCTACAAAAAGACTTGTTATGACCAGTTCGAGTCGACTAACTGTTACTGAGACTTGCCTGAGAGACAAACTTCACATCTATCGCCGCCAGTATTGTGTATACATCTTAGACATTCGCCAGTGGTGGTATTGCAGTTACCAATGGCATTCAGATCAATGTTGTTATTACATTTACATTCTCTGCAAGCTCTAGGCGGACCATATCTTCCGGTAGGGTCTCCGTAGTATCCATCCGAACACACATCGCATTTGTGACCTGTATATCCTGCAGGACATTCTGTACACATCGTTGTCTCCTCATCGATTTGTATACAAGCGCCCCCTTCCGGGCATTCACATGGTTGACAGTCCTCTCGAGTACCTGAAGCGAAAAAAATAAAATATTCGCAATGTACTCATACCTCGCTTTGCCGGCAAAGTTTCGTGAAACATACAGTTTGGAACAGCCAAATAGAATAAATTCGATAACGAAAAAATGAGAGCGTGTTAGGAGAAACGCTTGGAAACGTCGATTTGTATTTTTAGATGCGCATTTAAAAAAATAATTATATAGGGTGTGACATGTGACAGTGGCTGATCCCAACTTTCTTATTTTAAATACAATGTCCCATACCTATCTTTTTTTTATATATATAAAACTTCTCACGAAAGGAGACATCCTGTAATATTCAGAGAGAACATGTGAGAACCAAGGGAAAGGAGGTAGGAATCGGTGTTCTTTTTAAATTTCTGAAGGTTATATGTTATATTGTACTTACGTAATTAATAGGACAAATTTTGAATAGACTAAAACATCATTCACATGTCCTGAAATCGATTTCCACAAGAAATTTCATGATGGAAAGCTGTGAAAATGCCCATTTTCATAATTTAATATCATATATTTTCAACCCAATATGGCGTGCAATAATTGAAATGTCAAATGACCAGTTTATTTTCACCATAACAAGCAACGTTGCCAAGTGAATAAAAAATGGAAGATTTGATTTATTTCAAAGTTCGGGATACAATCATTCAACGAATTCAAATAATTCGATGGACACGGTTCCTGCGATGGCGCGATAGATCAATCAAACGTAGATAACTCAAAATGCAAGTAACTCGAGGAGGAAATATTGAGAGTTTTCAGATGTATTACAAGAATTAACATTAAAAAAAAGAAAATTATTTCATTTCACAAATGATGTAAGAAATAAAAAACATCAATATCAATGTAAGAGATGTTCAAAATGTTCGAATTTGTGTAGTACATGAATTATGTCTAGAAGTTTCTGAAGAATCCAAAAAACTAATAATATACAAGGGTTGTATCTGAAATAAGAAAGTTGGTATCGACCACTGTTACATGACACATCCTATATAATTAAAAAAAAAATGTGCATCTAAACAGGCTCTCATTTATTTGATTCATTCATTTCATCCAAATAAAAAATAATATTGAAAAAATACATAAATTTGTACTTTGAATAATAAAATATTCCAAAAACCAACAATAATCTATAAACAAAAATGAAACAACTTGAAGTTACATAGAACATGTAACACATATTTTTAACATAAGTTTTAACTTGAAGATGAAGTGATGGTAACGTACAGATCACTGTCGTTATCATTTTATGCTGGTAAGGATGAGACTGGTATAAGCTACTGACTTAATTGATTCTTCAAAAAACTTTAAGTTGACGTTCGATATCAGTATCGTTTCAGATGAGGAAGTATATTTCTTGTAGGAAGATGCACTCGACAAGTTTTTAATATTCTCTCTCGTGAACAGGAGGAACTAGAAAATAGTGTGCATCAAGATTGCGAAATATTTCAGTCCGTGAATCAAAAACGTGCTTTAATCGAAGAGAGCCGTTATGGCAAAATGCCGTATAAAGAGCGGCCGTATAGCGAAATATAGTAATATATTTTCAATATTATCAGTTGCTCACCTCCCAATGCGTTTCCATAATATCCTCTGGCGCACAGCTCACAGTTCTCGCCCGAAGTGTGGTCATTGCATATACATCTTCCCGTTTCAGAGTCACAGATGTTAGCGTGGTTGTTACAGTCACATGGTATACAAGTCATGAAGGGTCTGCTCTCGATGATCCCAGACGATGGTGCATGTCTGAATGTTGGAGCACAAGATTCACAAAACTGTCCAACGTAGCCTGAAATCGAGAAATAAATTTATAATCGCTCAGGGTTGTACGTGAAGCAAATTTACCTGTAGGACAGCTGCAAACCTCAACCCACAAAGCTGGTTCACCTGCTGCTCCTCTAGCAGCAGTTTCCAGCTTGACTTCGTCGAGAAAACCAACACCTTGCGGGGTGTATGTACCCTTTATTTTGATGGAAGTGAGGTTAGTTAATACTGATATGAAAGCTCTCGGGGATAATCTTGGCTGCCATCCGTAGTCGGAGTGTTCATGCAGCCTGAATCTGTATTTTTGTATCTGAAGGGCAGGGATTTTATTCTTCTGAGCGAAGATCGTGTTGGTCACGGACATGCCATTTCCTTCTAGGATTATATCAGCAGCAGTGGGCACAGGTCTGTTATCACCAATCTTCAGTGAGAACTCTAGTAGCTGATTGTAAGAGGCTCTCTGATCTCCCAAGAACCTATCAGGAGCGACAAAGTATAACGCTTCATCTCCCACAGCTTGTACTCCTATACTCTGGGTGAGCGCATCGTATTTTACATCAATCTTTCTTTGATACTCGTCCACAGCTGTCCATCTCTCGGCGTTCTTGAAAAACGAGGACTCCAAGAGGTACTTCGAATACTGCGGGGCCGAGGTACACTCGGCTGAGTGACCGTAACAGAAACAAGGAGTGCACCCGAAATGGTTGTCCTTGTCTAGATTAAAGAAACCAGGTTTGCATTCGCTGCATTGTTTGCCTTCCACGTTCTCCTTGCAGACGCAAACGCCTGTTTCCGGAAAACAACTTGGTTGGTTGTCGAAAGATCCGGCAGGGTGGCATCCGCAAGTTTTGCAGCCAGTCGATGAAAAATCGTAGAAGTTATCGTCACACCTGTAGAGAATAAAAACGAGGATAAAGTAAAAACATTATTTTAATCGACTGACCTGTTGCAAGTGTCTCCTGTAACTCCAGGTTTACATTGGCACTTTCCTTCTGCGTTGCACT
Organism: Plagiodera versicolora; assembly: GCA_037013635.1. Taxonomy (NCBI): domain Eukaryota; kingdom Metazoa; phylum Arthropoda; class Insecta; order Coleoptera; family Chrysomelidae; genus Plagiodera; species Plagiodera versicolora. The sequence continues at coordinate 7,849,435 of CM072990.1, forward strand.
GTAGACTTCTGGAACCTACTGGATCACATTGACAGGCTATGCAAACGCCGTCTTCCCTCATTCGGTAATGTTCACGACATCTTTCGCAGTTAGGTCCATCTCGGTTGGCTGTGCAGTCCAAACAGTGACCACCATGGCCGGTTTGGTCATAAAGTTTTTGATCGAAGAAACATCTGTTGGAGTAGTCATTACAGTTGCATTCTAAAAGAAATATTTCAATATAGTGAAAGTGGGAGATACTCGAAATCGAACTTCAACGAATGAATGAACGAATAAACAAATAAACGATTAATCAAATGAACGAATGAACGAATGAACGATAAACGAATGAACGAATTACCAAATCAACGAATGAACGAAAGATCGAATAAACGAATGAATGAAAGAATGAACAAATCAACGAATGAACCAAAGATTGAATAAACGAACGAATGAAAGAATAACGATAGAACGAATGAATGAACGAATGAATGATCGAATGAGAAAATGGATGGAAAAACGAAAGAAGGAACGGTCGATTGAATGAAATAACGAAAGAACGAAGGAGTGATTCTGTCAACGAATGGACGAATGCGTCTACAGACGAACTAACGAGTCGGAGAAAAAAAAAACGAACGAATAAGCGAACAACGGAAGAATGAAACTAGTACAAATGAGTACTCACGTTTGCACTCGTGTGCGTTGTTAGCGGTGGCTCGCCCCCAAGGCGCATCATTGTAGAAGGGCAGACATTCGCCGCAATCGGGACCTGCGGTGTTGTGCTCGCACTTACAAACCCTCCTCTTGGAACCGTCGGCGGCCGTCGAAGCGACGCATTCGGACGCATGACCGTTGCACTTGCACCTAGCACCTACGGCGACATCGGCCACGGCGTAAAAGTATGACTTGAGCACCTGCTCGTCCCCGAATACTTCGTCACCGAAGGTATTCAAGCGGTCGAGGGTGATCATGATTTCTGTGGAGGTTACCCATTCCTGCAGAAAACAATCAATGTTCAAAAGAGAAACGTAGACGTTTTGATCTATAGAGAGTTAAAGTAATCCAGGTAGTCTTAGATTCGTTAATGTGAGAAATATAACGCTCATGATGTACACCGAAGGTGAAGTAGTTCAGCATGTTATCACAGAACTAACCTAGGCAGAGAACGTTGAAGTATTCAAATTTCTCAATTATTCTCAGTATTACTCTATGTTCTGTACCGTTCACAAATATCTTTCTCATTTCTTTAGATTTCGGTTAGCGTACGTTCGTTTTATTGGCACCCGTTAAACGTTGAACACGTAAATCATCAAGACAAGAAAACGTACAAATTTGAGAAATGCGCATGCTCAGATCTTTTCGTTAATGTTTGTGGCACTATACTATACTATAGTGGGTGATGTGATGTACGTTAACGTAAACACACAATCTGACATATACGCTGACGTATTTCTTGAGATTTTACTTTAGGGTTGTCTATGGCTTTACGGTTGTTTACGGGTACTACACAAGTATTGAATAAGGGTTGACGTACACAGCCCACACTGACCTCTGGTGCTACTTTTACTCAATTTCTTATGCATTTTCAGAGAATTCTGCAATTTGTTATCATATTAAAAATGTCATCTATCAGACACATCAAGATGAGTTAGATACTAATAATGCTTTTTCTAATGAGTAAATGTTTGTAGAAATCCGGTGATTGATTTAGGAGTCACAGATGTTTATATATTGGACTCTCTCCCCCATCACTATAGGTATTTCAATAAATACGTCAGAAAGTATCAGATAATCAATTGAATGAAGCTCAACATCAAGACATATGTATATATTTTCAGCACGTTTACTGTGTATATTTTGCTCAATGATCACTCAAAATCTCAGATGAACATTTTGAAAACCTGAAAATAATTTCCAGGATTTTCTATTTTTTCATCAAATTCATATGACGAATGGATTAAATCGATCATGATACGACTATTGAAAGCAGCAGTTTATTTGGTGACACTGGAAAACATATTCCTCATTTCCCAATCCAACATCTAAACCAACTTTTATTACACCAATTTCTATTAATATCGGGGAGTACGCTTCCCGTTTGTAATTTGTACATAAAAATTAATACTGAAAGTCTGAAGAGTTTATATTTAGAGGAGCTCAATTGGATATGGAAATGGTATGTTTATAAACAGAAGATAAATTTAGTTTACTTGTCCAAGAGAGAACACATACACGTACAATCTGAAAAGTAATTATATATTTCAACATTTCATTGTCAGAATAGATAAACTCTCTAATATAGTAACACCTCCATAAAATAGAAAAAAAAAATAATCTCGACTTCATCTGAATTTTCATAATTTTTCTGCGACTGCTGACCTCTTTTTCACGCACATCTCTATCAGAATTTGAAGTTAAGGGTCGGTATACCAGAGTTGGATTCACATTCTGCGTGTTAGCAGGAATTATAGCTCAACACCATTATCCGAGCCTTGCACAGCGAGCTCTAAAACCGGCATGGCAACAAATCAATTTAACGATAAAAACTTTACACTCAACTCAATCTAACTTCGAAATCGTCCAGGGGCGTACAGTTTATTCAACTACTCGGCATAGGGTCGAAAATTTTTTATGGAAGACCCATATTATGTTTCAAGTCGAAACTCACGAACGTTTTATCTCTTGTTCAAGTTTCAATTTGGCTCAAGTAATAAACCAACTCGGTTTGCTGTTAAGTAGAAAACTACAGTTGAATGGTGTCCATCATTAATATTCATTTGAACGAAAAATTGACATGAGTGATCTATACGATTATCAATTCATGAAAGAGAATTTGAAAAAATTTTGTGAATATTCGTTATGGTTGTTACATAATAAAAAGGGTTCGAAACAACAATTCCTGAAAGAGTAATTTCTCTCCAATCATCTGATCTCTGCCAATTGTTTTTACAATTCAATCTTACAATCATTCGTAATATTCAGAATGATTGAAACATTTAGTGAAGATAACAATTGCATCGACGATGAAATATTTCTATGAGAAAAATTAAAACTCTTCAATGCTATTCTATGTTTTGGAAAGAGCAAGTGAAAAATCATGTTATATGTTTTTATGCTATTACACAAGTTGTGACACCAAAAACTTGACAGATCGAATGAATTGAAGTTCTCATGATCTTATTCATCACAGCTTCAAAAAGAAAAAGTATCAGTAAAGCTAATTTTATAACTAATGTGACAACGTAACATTGTATTCTGGGGCATTCTCGCACAAAAAAAAGATTAAATCAAAAATTTTAATAATGGACATTGTATGAACTCGAGAATTTCTGAAAATTTCAGAAGCTCCGAAAATGTTCCAAAACGTCAGCCAACATTTCGATACTTATATACAGAAAAAAAGTACCATGCATAGTGCCACGTAATAGAGGACCATAAAATATGGATTGATTGATTGATTCCTTCAAGAAATACAGGGTTTTGCATGATGCAGAATCCAAATATTCTATTAGATTCTAGAAAACTAATAGAGGGCATCACCACATACAGGATTTCTCCACATTAAAATCATCTCTAACTTTTTTGCCTTTTGCCTTACACTGTATGTTATTCTGGACTAGAAACAGCGATTCCCCTATCTTTTCTTCAAAAAGGTATATTTTGTTGAAGGTGCTAGGACCAACGGTTTCCGGTGAAAACGCATCTAAAAGTTATGATGCACGCAAATTGTCCAGAAACGCCAAAGTAACCTACTTACAAAAACAACCATTGTTGTATTTCTTGAAGGAACATATATTCATAGGACCTTTTTTTATATTTTATGGCCCTCTATCGCGTAGCACTATGCATGGAAGTTTTTTTCTTGACACCCTTTATATATGCATTTATGTATGGACGTAGTGAAAAGTTAACTTCAACGAAAACTACCAAAGAAAGTGAGTTGAAATTTAATAATCCATGATAATCAAAGAGCAAAGAGCTAGTAACGGCGTATACTTCAATGAACTATCAAATTATCTACCCCGAACAAAATCATTCTTTTATAGTACCTTTCCTGATGTCCTCATTGAAAATGACTTCATTGGATATTTTCATTCAAAATATATTCATGTTTATTGTTTGACACCGCTACTGACTGCAAACGAGCTTTTTTCCTCCAAGTATCCACGACAATAGCAGTTTGCGTGTCTCCATTCACACAGAAACCCTCCGTACAGTGAACACCGAACTCTTTCCCACCGCTAATACATCAAAAGTCATTCATCCATCCAGATATTTCCAGACCTTTCAAAAATCATGTTCGGCATTGAAAATTATCTGTCAAACGAAACGCAGTGTCAAAATCCCCCGACCATGGACTACGACGACAACCAATTCGTGGTCGACGACGTCAGCAAGATAGTCAAAGACACCATCGAGAACGTACTCAGCGGCACCAGCTACCAGCAGGACAAGGTGAACCAGTGGAGCGCCAGCGTTTCTGAGCTGTGCTTGGGCACACTCAGCAAGTTGAAGAAGCAGTTCAAGTACGTGGTGACTTGTTCGATCATGCAGAAGACAGGCGCCGGCCTTCACACGGCTAGTTCTTGCTATTGGGATAGTGCGACGGACGGGACTTGTACTGTGAGATGGGATAACAAGACGATGTATTGTGTGGTCACCGTTTTTGGTTTGGCCATTTGATATATGCGTTGTCGACAAATGGAGCGTTTCTTGGAATAAATTTCGGCTGGTTCGTTTTTAGTTTAATTTTGATGATCGAATCTCACACGGCGAAAAACTGGTAATTTTGCACTGGATTTGATGATATTGTCATGGGAAAATCTTTACTTTCCGAGATATTCCACTGTGCCCAAACAAGACTGTACCGGGTGATCCAATAAAAAGAAATATTTCACTTCGAAAGTTTCAAATGACGATTACTCCCCCTGACGACCATCCTGGAAACATGACGATCATTTCTATTGGCCACTTTGACATTGAATTTTTCACTGCAAATCTTTACAACAAATAGTTCTTGAGATACAGTACCTCGTTACTCTTATTGAATCACCCAGTAAAGCTGTACTGCAAATGTCTTCATCGACAAGACACATAAAATATCAGGAAAGGATACTTTAATTCTGAGATAAACATTAGAAATGCAATATTTTTCGTATTATAAACATGAATATTGAAGCCATCCGACATTTTCATAAAAATATGACAGTTCTCAATTAACTATTAGTTGACGTAATGAACATGTTCTGTCGTCTCGGAATATTAGAAAAATGCTACATTCTCAACGCTTTCTCGTGATGAATAAATGATACACACATTCTTAATATATGATGATACTGTACAATCTTGCTCGATAACGTTCAAGAAAAAAAGTTTAAATCTAGAACTTTAAAGTGGAATATCCCGAAAAGTATTGATTTATCGACTATCGAGTTCGTCTTTTTGAACCAATGTACGCAAGAACAAAATCTACATGCAAAATTACCATGATATGAGTTTTCTATAGACCAACGAATGTTATTCACGACGAGATCAAGTTAAGTTTTTCATTTCATTCCAGTAGATACGTCAGAAAATATAAGTCAAAAATAATTGAATGAATGTCACAAAACAAAATTATCATATCAACTATTTATCATCAAGAAAGTTTCTCAAAAATTTAATTTATTTTTCGAATGAAAGTCAACACAATAACAGTATCACAATTTTCAAAAAAAGTAGTTGACTATAGAATGAAAAATATATGTAAAAATAAACATGATGTTTGAAAAACTCTGGTTGAACTCGTGTTTTGTTCATCAAGGTACGAACAACGAAATATAGCGTAAGACTCATGCACTTTTTGGCAGCCTCTAGAATAATTAGAAATGGATCAACTCACCTGTAGGTCTGGACTGGTATCAAAGTTGTAGGCAGAGGGTCGACCTTCGAGGGTACCAAAAGCGACGTTGCCGTCTTTCAATGGTGAAATATCGGAATATTCTGAGGTACACAAAGCTCTCGTTTCTTCTCCTCTGCGGGTATGGGTCATGTCTGGTAAACCGTAGGTATCTCTACAGGTGGCACTGAAATAAGAGGTTGATATTTCAATAAAATTATTCATGAAAAGATTACTAGTAGTTCTGATTGATTGAATAGTAACTATACATGATAGTTTAGCATGAAGAAATTATCTGTTTCTCATCCCAAAATCGTCGAACTAGATCCAAGAAAATCATCGTGAGATATGCAGAATCTAGCAATACGGATTATTCTGATCAATGTAGGCAGGCACTGAAATGAACTTATATCAATTCACTAGAATCATTTGAACGCAGTAGTTAGGAAAATTGTTCTGGAAACATGAATCTTATTTATATTCTAATACGAGGCATAGTCTATTTATTTGAAGAAAACAGTTCTGACAGACTTGGTTATCTTTCAGTACCACTAGTGCAAAATTAAAAGTATCTATCTCAACACTGAACTTCTACCTTCTTTCTTACCTGTAATACTGGTAAGGTATCCATGGTCCATCCTTGGTAGTCTTCTTGGAGATAAAGAAACTTTCTGGTCTTGGCGAATAAAATATAAGACGCACATATGTGATATCGAATGCTTTATCTATAACAGAAAACAAACTCTATATAATCTGGTCACACAACAAACTGAAACAATTGGTCATTACCGAACTTGAGGGTGAGATTGACCTGGTTGGGCCACTGGATGCCCTCGAACATGGTTTCCGATTGCCACCAGGTCGGGTTGTCCGGGTGGATGAAGTCCGTCAGGTAGGTGGCGTCGTGTTGGCCTTGGTAGCAGATCTCGCAGCTCTTGCGGATGCCGGTGACGCCCGTCTGGACGCAGTATTCCATCTCGCCGTTCTGGCCACACGTATTCGTGGCTTCCATCCGGACTCCGAAAGCAGCGTTCTCGAATTCCGGGATACATCTCTAGAAAACAATCACATGAACATTCATAGGCGAATTTTAATTGTGTGGTAAGTACAAGATTGTTGATTCTAAAATTACGTCACACGAGGGGTGGGAGAGTTGAAAACCTCTTGAAAATTGAAATACTAACCAAGAAGTTTATGTGAGGAAATCATATTCTGGATGTTTTTGAGTTCTATTTCTCACTTTGAGATTTTATTCCAGTAAACAACTTTCAACTTTCTTGAATGGCGTTTTATTTGAAAGGGTTCTAAAAATGTGATAATATGGGAAAAATTAAAACAAAAGCTCTAGAATTCTTCATCTCGAAACAATGGCTTTTATAAAAAAAATGAAACGCTTCGTTACCACATCAATTAGTAAACGATTTCAGATCAGCATCTACTAAAGAGCTCATCTTCAAGTGGCTCTTCGAACATTTTCACAGCTTATTTTTATGCAAAACGAAATCATGTTTGATTCCATTCAAATAGTTTCAAAATGATATCCGGATATCTCAGGTACAAACCATTTTGAAATCATTTCAAGAAATACCTAGTAAATTCTCATGTGAATTCGTTCAGTCAATAGATCCATTGAGTTTTATCTCGACAACAGTTGATTATGAATAATTGAAATTTCGATATGAGTCAGATGACTCATCAGTACTCTAATCATGTCACAGCAAACATTGATTGTTGTTACTTTTCATAAAACGACTTAAATCACTAAAAACAAATATTCATTGATTCATTTACGAATTATGAGTACATATAGTAGTTCTTTCGATTTCAACTACGCTCCAGAAGATAAAACTTTACGGGTGATCTGACAGTCCGATGTCATTCTCCTAAATGCTTGACTTATCCTCAAATATTCTTTACAATCATCGTACTCAACTTCTTTCAGTCTATATAAAAAAAAATGTATTTTAATCGTACTGTATGTTGAAATCTCCAGTAATAACGACAACATGATCACCATTCCGCTCAATGAATCCCTTCAACCAACTCTAAAAGTGCTCGAAAAAAACTGACATATTACCACTTGGCGATCTGTACAACACAGCTATGCTATAAGTTGAATTATGAAAACAGACATTACCCGATAAAATCCAAAAATTCATATCAATAGCGAAGGATTGGATATCAACAAATTTTAATGAATCTTTCACAAACAGTTGGACACCTCCTGTATGTCTACTACTCGAGTCACAACGAGCCATCCTGTATCCCTGTACATAAAATTCATCATCATTGATTTCTTCAGTCACACATTTGCCCATATCAATTCTATTTTTCAGGTGGACGGTTGCTCTATGAATACCCCTTTATGCGCCTGATTTTTTCTAGCAATATTTCATCTCCTATCATCCCTCCCAAGTGTAGATCAATAATAATTCATAAATTCCTTGAAAATGTCGTGAATTGAATTTTTCAGGTGAAAAGAATTTATTTATGATGCTTGATAACCATTCAATAATGATTTTGTCTTACAATATTTCATCCCCTCTCACACCCCCCCACAAGTGTATATTAATAATAATTCATAACAAAATCAGGCATTATTGAGTGGTTATCAAGTATCATAAATAGATCCTTGTCACCCAAAAAAAAATCTTTCACTACATTTTCAAGAAAGTTATGATAACCCCTTGATAAACTCGAACTTTTGGACATGTCAAAAATCAGAAATCCCTTCAAAATACATCTGCCGACTATGACAGTTTGGGTATTGGATATTCTTAAAGCTTACTGAGAAAACATATTATTTTTAGAATTCAGATTAACATATCCATATTTTTATTATCGTTGTTTTTCATTTGGATATTTATATTCATATCCTTCAATTCAAGCTTGTCGTATATGATATATGAAAACTGCAACTCCAATAACTGAATTTCAATAGACTTCATAAATTTTTGAGTGTTATTCCTAATACATAATACTATGTGAGAAGTGATTCTTCAGAAGTTTAGGATTGAAAGTTTGCATAACTATAAAGGTTTAGAGTGTCAACATTTTTGGCATATCGACATTCCGGATTTCAGTGCAATGCAATGTAGAATTCAACGACAGAAAAGCAGGTTCCAAAATTTATACATATATACGCAAGTGAATTTTTTGTTGGGATGTATAGAAATGGTGAAAAAAGTTTATATTTCAGGATAGATATTGATTTGGATTCATCGGTTTTCTATTCGAGATTGATAGGATTGAATCTGAAAATCTTATTGAGAATTCCATGAACTGTTTCAAATATACAATATACATTTATGCACAGACGTATAAATGGATGATAAATAATATTGCCGACATATACAATAATAATCGGAATAATCTGCACGTGCAATGAGGTTCTTGACCTCTTCTACATAGTTCCTTTAACCTATGAACTGGGTACACAACTTTATCGTAAATCTTTTTGAAAACGCTGATGAATGAATGTCACTTGATTCGACATTCAATACTAGAAACTATTTTGAAGTAAATATATTTTAGCCATGAAGAAGATTCACGACATCATTCGTTTTGATAACTTTTGAATTATTCCAACACAAAGAAAGTCGTGAGTGATGATGCATTGGCTCTATCTCAAACTGTATAAACAAAAACTGGGACTATCAGTCAATGAGACAGGAGGTGAAGTCTCACCATATTATTTCTACGATAACAATCCAAAATCATTCATGAAGGATATGGAATCACCAAAACTTGTCAAAGTCATTTCCTTATTCGAAAGAGTCCTAGAATATTCAATGGTGTTGAGTAGAAAGCAATTCACAAATTCGATTGAAATAGTAACAAATTTTGAATGGAGTTTCAGGAAACATTATGTATTTTTTGGTCTGAGTAAACAGGGAGTGGTATTTTGAGTATTGCATCATAGGTAAGTAAATAAAATGTTTCAGTGATGAGGTGTGCTCAACGTTGCTTTACACACCAGAACAAATAAATAATCATTTGAAATACAATGACTAAAAGGATGTGAGACCTGTATCATTTTTTGTTTTCTATAGAGTAGTCTGTAATATTTCTTTCAGCTGTTCTCGAATAGTACAGTGAATTCCGGTATGAGAAACTTACTGAGCAATATAAATTGGTCGAAAATTTGAACTGTAATAATACATTTTTTGTATCAATTAATTCCATTTACCAAGGAAACTAGAATGTAGTGACCATTTCATCACCAAAAATATAAATTTTCATTAAATGAAATATTTCCGTGAATCTAAAAAAAAGTGAGATAAGTCACAGAAGTCTATCGAATGTTGAACGCACTGTACAAATAAAATCAAAATGTGAACGTTAACTGAAATTCGTTCGATACGTTCGAATATTTTTATGTATGTATAACGACGATAAAAGTATTTCATTATTGAATGGAGAGTCAGAGAGTGAGAGAAGATATAAAAGTTAATCAAAAATACTCAAATGAAATCCCAAGTGAACAAAATTTCAGGGGATTCGTGAAAAAATAAGAGAGACCGATTTCTAAGAAAAAACAATCCGTCCGACGTTCGAGACAAAACAAGAAATATTTGAGGACATTTACCTGCGGCCTATTGAAATGATCGTAGCACCTTGTGCCTTTATGGCCTACGACAGGCGTTTGTTGGCCATAGCAAACCGAAAACACCATCAAAACGGCGAATAACCCCAAACTTCCCATGTTGGCACACGTGACACACACCTCCGCTAAGTTTAGATGCACATTCCTCAAGTTTTTGGTAAGAATAAGGCCACAGAAGCGCAGAAAGGGCCCTTTTTGGGAGGTGAATCGCGCACTCCACCGCTGTTAAACACTGTTGAACCAGCACTGAGAAGGAAATAATACGCGCTCCGATATGTTTAGAAGCGCAAGATGGGATGCTGTCGAGGTCCAGATGTTGCGGTCGTATCGTTTGGGTTCGTTTGAGATTTGAGATAATAATATTTTTGATGATGTGTCATCGGTCGTTTAGGGCTATCATTCAGTACACCGTAGATTGAAATTTCATGATTTTTCAAACATGTTTCTCTTCATAAGATTGACAGATATATTCTTGAACTACAGACAATAATTTTTTTGTCAGACTTGATTTAAATTTACACACGTTTCATGATTTTTGGAACGCATATGATATAATGAGTATTGATGAATCAACATTCTAAGAATATGTAGAAAATTTTGATTAACATTCGAATGTTTCTCACAAACTCCATTTGAAAAAATATTTCATTCAGATTTGGAATTCATTTCTTAAAGTTTCATTCATATATGTCAATCTAAGAATTCCTGTTCTATCTCATACAAACTTTCGAAATTCATTGTTGGCTGTGAAATTATGTAAACATGTTATTAAATAGGTAATAAGGAAGTAGATGTTAATTTGATTTCATATATTTTCTGGTTGACTTATGGGATAATTCATTTGGACCATGTCAATTATTTTGAAGAAAAAAATATATTTTTATTATTGATTGATTCGCCAACAAAAATATTTGTCTCTCAATTGGGAAACAATATCGAATTTTATCATGTTTGAACATTTTGTAATACTCCACCAGACTACATTTGGTATGCAAAGAAGATATCGGCTAGATCAACTAATTAACTGATATCTCATTATAAAATTTGAATATTTTCCAAGTTAATTGCACATTTTAGTCTGTGAAACATTGATTCTGTCAACATTATCAGATATATTATCACAACAAATACAAAGTTAGTGTGACTTGAAATTTTTTTTTCACAATGAAAATAAGAAAAATGACCTGAAATTTCAAGCAGTGTCAACAAGTTGAGAAATCCATCCAGTATGAAAATGAGCTCGTTGAACTTTCTATCTCGAAAGACTCGTGATAACATTCAAATATATAGACTAGGCTGAATGATTTTATATTTTGTCGGTTAACATTTTCGATTCATCTTCGACCTATTGATCCCGAGTATACGTAATCATTGCCCAAATTATTATGGATAATAAACGTAATATATCCTAAGAAACCTAGAGGAAGTCTAAGTTATAATCGAGAACCAAAAATCGAATAGCTTATTTTTCAGGAGAAAATCGTGACTTTTAGGAAACAAATACTTTCAAGAGTACAATATGTACGTCACTGTTTTCTATGTAAAAAATGAAATAAGTACTCGTTTGCATCTTTTTCAAACATGCCTTTGAGATGAAAACAAGGCTGATTATTGTTTAATGTAAAATTTGTTTAACAAAAAATATGACGATATGATTTGAACCCATATTCTTATTACTTACCATTGGCAGAAAAGTATGAGCTATTTTCTAAAATACACACTGATATAAGCTGTGAAATAATTCGAGGGCGTTGATAGGCGATAACACCTTATCATATATCCGTACGAAGTTTCCTTTTATTTATCCTAATGAATGTGATGGTCATTTTAGAAAGATATCAGACAATCGAATAAATCATACAGTATGAAGAACATAAATGAAATAATACAGGATGTTCGAATATAATAAACAAAAAAGATTCAAATATGTAATTTTCACTATGGTAATATATTTTTCATCAGAATTCTATGCCTCGGAAACCAAGAACTAAGTATTACATCACAATATCCTGAAATCTGATAATAGTTACTTTCAGTGTTTAAAATATATCATCATGATTTCATGATTCAACCACAGCCGTTGCTACTGCCATCTATTTTTATAAAGTAGAAACAATGCCTGTCAGGCAACATTGGTTGCCTAACACGGTATTTCGTTCTTGAAAGGGCGATTGTATTCTAGACAGACAACAGCTGTCACTTTGACGGGTAAAGTAGACAGCAAGCTTGCCGATTAAATGAAAATTTGATAAAATGGAAGGTGTTATGATAGTGCTGTGGAGTAAATAAATGACTGAACTTGTGTTGTTTTTCATGTGAACATTTACATTGTTAACTTAACAAAATAATGGAGGACGTGGGCATAGACGTTTCCAAATTGCCAGAGGATGTGAGAGAAAAACTAGCTGAACTGGACTTGGAACTGTCAGAAGGTATGTATTCAACAAAAATAAAAATATCTGATTTCTTGCTCATCGATAGTTATTGCAAAATTGATAAACTTGATATTTGATTCTGTTGAAAGGTGCTGAAAGAATCTGCTTGAATTTTGATTATAGTTATAGACCTAGGGCTTTAGTTTATAATATGTAACAGGAACTACTTGCTCCATTGAAAATTGTTCATTTTCTGATTGAGATATTCATCCAGTTTGATCAAATATTGCTTTAATTGAACTTTATATTGTAACATTAAATTTTCGTCAATTAGCAACTTTTTTTTTTATTCTGGACAATCTGTGAACATTGTGAAGTGTCTGTGGAACTATTTGCTAGTTTAATTTATGCCTCAGTTACTTTATATTCAAAGAGAGTTTCCTCAAAGTGTAGGCATCTGTCTTGTCTATCAAGACAAGGAACTACAAGTTCCACTCAATGACTCATTTTGATGGTCACATACCTACCTACCAATGTGAAAGCACTAGAGGTAGGTATGTATGTACACAAGATAAAAATTGTATACAATATAATTACGGAGATAAATGCTGGTAGATGTTCAATTTATTCACAGGTTATGCAGGTACCTATCAGCTATGTTTGAACCATTGAAAATAAGATAAATATTGTGAAGATACATTTTTTTCAAAACCTTGTTGAGAATGCATGTCAAATTGGTACTAATATTAGGAATTGTGAGAATACATTTATTTGACATTTTGTTTTGTAGTTTAAAGATGACAATTAATTTCATTTTCATAATCTCATAGATATACTGAAACCACCTACAACTTCATCAACTATAATTGATTTTCTACTCTGTGTTTTTTTCGTATGTACACAATGAGTTGTTTAGCTTCAATTTGCATGACTTATTCATAGGTTTGTTAACTTATCTGCCATTGAACTCATATAGGTGTTTGTTATCTCACAATGTTGTTTTTGTGTTTATTATATCCACAAGAACGTGGTTCATTGATTTAATAAATGTTTGATTATGTAATCATCAAGGGAAGGAATACCAAATTTCCGCCAATTTCCACAATCAATATAGGATATATTTTTGAGTCCATGAAACTTCTCCAAAAATATTCCAATCGTGAGTCTCATATCGAATGTATATTTCAACGTGGATTGAACGAAATCAACCTTATTTAATTCATCACTTTGTGAGACAAATCGCAACAGGAGGGAGCCAAGTAGGAAATTAGTTATTGATCAAAATCCCAGTAAGAAATCAAACAAAGACAAAACCTGTGAATAGTAAATTTTGTTTGGTCACCAATAAAAACTCAAATTAGATCTCTCAACTGTTTTTTGAAACTGAAAAAAATGAAAACCACGTTACCAATTCTCTTCTTTTTCAGGTTAGTAGCTGACTACAATGGATTTTGGTATGTCTATTCCTCATAAATCAGGTACATATCATCCTCTTTTGAAATAGTAGGTATTTTCATAAATGCAATATCAGAATATTTTCCCTTCTGAATGAAATACAATATGTTGATGAATAATGCATAATTTAATCTAATGAATTTATATGTATATGTGAAAAATATATCAAATGGACCACTTGATGTCCTTAGATAAGGCATCATCACAATGACTCGTACAGCACAATAAATAATATCCTTGCTTGAACAAGTCATGAAGTATTTGCATAAATTATTATTATGCATGCGCCATCTACCAAATAATGATGAAACTTCCAGCGAACCTCCAAACTAGAAGACTCTAGTCCCTTCCGAGAACTCCAATGAAAAACCAACAGATGTCGTGGCTAGTAGGTTTCATTGAAAATATCTTCTATAAGTCAGCTAATGTTTAATTCAGTTGAAATCAATTGCAGAACCTGCTAAACGTGAATGGAGTATTTAGGTGCAAGTGGGATCGTCTACCAATAACACTCAGATACTGCGATAAGGTTGTTGACAGCATTAACAGTGTTGTGAACATTATGATTTCTGTATTGAAACTGTAACTTTGTTATAAAATATAAAACATGAATGCAATGATTCGAATTGTTGATCTACTAAAACTGAAAAATGTGATCTATAATATTGTTTTGATTAGGAACAATTCAAAACGGTAGAGCAGCTTCACAAACAATTCACCGGTTGTTGCAATTACCAATATGTGACTGATATTTCAATGCATAGACGTCGCCAGGACATATTTCGAATGTAAAAAATCGCTGGCCTGCTTCAGATTGCATTCCTCTAACGAACAGCTCGCGAGTCAATTCGCAGGTTGAGAAATATGGCAACGTAGAATGTGTGGGGACATTTACGCGGCATCATTCAGTTTGCGATTTCTTGTTGAGTGGGTTTGCAATTTGACGATATTCCTATAGGTATTTTCTCTCAAATATTGTGATTGTTGTAGAAGTTGATACGGTAAGTATTATTAATAAGTAGAACTCTGATTATATTAAAGATTTTGTCCTATACCAATTGAGTATTTTTATTGTTTTGCTGACTGTATGTTGTTTGTGAAAGAAATACCTTCAGTATGTTTTTGGTCTTCTGTGCAGTCAACAATGATAATATGAAAAAAAAAACAGGAATTTTCAGTCTTCCAGGATACTCTAATTCAATATTGCAACATATATGTAACATAATGCAATTTACCTGTGGGATGTTCTATTAATCATTTTATCTTCTCTATCTTCAACTATCATCTTCCTCCTAGAGATCATATCGAATGTTGAACACCGTTGATTATTATTGGAGAATTGCATCAGGTGGAAGAACTGTCGTATTGCTATTTTTATTGCGAAATTTTACCCAATATTGCAACAAGATGTGCAACATTATGCAATTCACCTAGTGAAGTCAAAATCAAATGGATTTTTTGAAACAACAACATGATGTTGAAGATTATTGATAATTTATTGGAATATTGGATGAGTTTTCGATTTTCTGATTCAATCAACGTTCAGGATATCCGGAAAATTATTATTACACATTCCTTGTTTGACTGGTCAGTGATATAAATATTATTGGATTTATTGATCATGATAAAGAAGTATAATTGCACAATGCTATCAATTAATTCTAATATCAGGTCATTCTTGCATAAACAACAATCCGTCGTTCAATATGTCAGCGTCAACAATGTCCGTTGTTTGTAGGAAATAATGAAAGGTTGATTTGTAGAATTTAACTAGCTCTGAGAGATGAAAAGTATATATTATTCTTTCATGATGTCACCATATTTCAATTATAGTAAATTGACATGGTGAGACTCTTCGAACTCAAAAATCTATTCAATTTTAAGATGAAAATAACTATATGCAAAGGTGCTATAATGAATGATCTAAAAATATTACAAATCGAAATGGTCTGCAAATATTTCTCACATACTTTTTCCGAAATCATTACGAAACCAGGCTAACTAATTGGAATAGATAGATGAATGTGACAATAAAACAAAAAAACCAATCTACATTCATTTTGGACTTCCGAAAATTCTACTAATTGTCATGCCCATTACATTACATCACCTCAAAAACTTTTATCAATGACAGACTTGTTCCAACTGATCATTTCAAATATTTCACTGAGCTTTCAGACCTTCATTGATTGATTATTTTGATTATGAAAAGGATATATACATAATTGAAAAAAATGTCTGCATTTTGTATAGTCTGATCAAGTTTTGAGTTTTTGATTCTGAAACCATACAATTGTTTTGTACAGTGCTGAAATCAAACTAGAAATTTTATTCAAGGCGAGTCTAGCTTTGAAGAATTTATATCTAATTAGAGTTTACTAATTGACTGCAGAAGAAGCTGTAGAAGTTTTTTTCCCATATTGCTAATATGATATCTTTATCTATCAACGCTGTTGAATAGGAAAGTTTATGTATCAAAAGTTGAATGAAAGACTATATTACTTACTAGATTAGATCACCGTGCGTTCTAGACAAACTGTTTACAGTATCGAAAAAAAGTTATCTTGTGTATCGTAAAGAATAGCTTGCTAAATATTGAAAGAATAATTCCTTTTCAATAAGCTCAATGAAGGGATAATGATACGCTCCCTAACTGTCTGTGACGAACATTACGTTTCTCTCAATTTCATTCGTTCCTCGCTACTCTGATACTTCTGTCTATACCAAACATATATTCCTTCCGATACTCTACGAACTCCATCATGTATTTTTTTACATAATCAATGTATCCTTTCTTTTATAGGGTTGGTAACACTGGCATCTATGAATATTCCTATGAGATAACTATATTCGAGTAGAAATGACTGTCAAAACAATAATCTGCATTGACAATAGTGGATCGACTCGAGGTAATGACTATTACTTCAGGAAAGTGAACGAAATCTTGGATCAAGGAGAGGACAATGTTGTCATAACCTGGAATAATTCAGCTACTATTGTAGATCCAGGAACTAGAAATTTTGAGTCGAATGGCGGAACATATCCCAGCAGCTTTTTGAAGATGATACAATTCTTTGATTATGATTTCCACCTTATCATAACCACTGATGGTCAGATTCATGACGAAGAGTTGTCTACTTGTAGGTACATCATAGACTCTTCGGATCTGTTGAGAAGAATTAGTACATTCAAAATTTATTTCATTGGTGTGAGAGAATACATGAACCTGAAGATAAGCTCACTGTTCAACACTGTCGAAGGGGAAAAGACCATCCTGATAAATGATGAGAAACCAATCAAAGTTCGCGATATTGACCTAGGCTGTATTCAAAAACTAACTTATCAAGATTTTGCTGATGAAAATAGCATCATAGCGAGCGTTCTTGCTATGATTCAAATATGCCCAGAGAAAAAAATGGAGATCAGAGCTGAGGTTTGCAGGATAGGTAACAAAATCATTGCTCGGGATTTCACCGAAGGATCGATAAGGAAGTTTTACGAAAGTAACGATGTGGAGGGCTGTATTAGCTACGTTAAGAATTTCGATAACAATAAGAAAAAGTCATTTCAACAGCTGCTTAACAGAATTTTAAATCTGTTCAGTTCAAAGGATTACTATTCGCTTTCTCATTTGTCGAATACGAGTGAATGTAAAGAAGAGGAAATAGAAGTTGAAGAGAATTTCGAAGATGATGATGACGAAGAATGCGAAGATGATTTGATTTGCGATATACTCTTGAAAAAAATTGAATATCTCTGTATTCCAGTTAAGGACATTCCAGTAGAGAATTCAAAGAACGTAGATAAATTTGCTCTCATTCCGGACAAATTCAGTAAAAAGTATTCGAATGACCCCTTCCTGATTCTCAAGGACAAAGAAGTTATCGACAGGATAATCAAAAGAGTTGAACCTCAAAAATTCGATTTAGTTACTTACAATAAATTGAAAGAACAAAAAGATCAAATACGGTCACCCTTTTCTAGAGACATCCTGAAGGGCGTATTTATTTTTCATAGCGATGAGGACGAACTCGTTGACTACAACAAAATTTACAAAAATAATAACAGAACGCTTTCATTCATTTTTGGTAAGAACAATAAACTCCCTGGCAATAAAGCTCTCTGGAATACCATATTCTTGTACATCCTCATCAAGCACCACAGTGAGTGGAAGCAGTACGAAGCAAAACTGAAAGAAGAAATCCTTTTCATTTGTAAAAACGCCAAATCCTTCATAACATTCAATCCCATTCTGAATCCTTCCATTATCGAAACTTTGGATGTGTGCCTGTGGTACGTCGTGAAAGTAGCACACAGGGCATTCGAAAATACTCACAGTAACGTCCTTAGATTCATGGAAGGCTCAGAAGACTTACTCCAATGTTATTCCTATCTATTTGGAGGGGAAGATCTAACTCAAATGAAAGAAAAAGTGAAAAAGTGGAATTTGTGGAAGTATTTCGTTAGGAACAGATCGGATTGGAAGCTGAAACTGGAGGTAATCGCTAACGTTCAAAACTTCGAAGAGATAAATGGTTCAAAGGTGCTGCTATCTGGAAAATCCGATACTAGCTTGTTTGGTATAGATCCAAAGGAGGTATTCAGATTGTATACTTTGATGAAGCAATCCCCAGCTGCTTCGTTGATCGATGACCTGAACAAGTCCATCGAAGTGGAATATTATAAGCCCATGGAAGTACCCGATGATAACGTGGAAGACCTCAACCACGTCTTCATATGCCTCTCTACTTGCAATCCGTTGGTTATTTGCCCAATCACCGAACTGCACTGGAAAGAATGTCTGCAAAACATCAACGAGACAACAGATGTTAACAAAACTTCTCTTGTCAGGTTGTTCAAGAGGTTTTGTATAAAGAATAAAAGGTACCCCAAGGATGGAAATGAACTGCTGGTATTCCAGAGCAATTTTTATAATAGAAATCACGAAGATTATATTGTTTATCCATCTAATTGCAAGGAATCTTTTCGAATATTATTCCAGAAATTCACAGACGTTATGGGAACACTTAGTGTTGAGGACTATTTGAAGTTGGCTGAAAAGTATACTAATGAAGTAATAAGACAGGAAGAAGAGAAACAGTGCAAAAAGTGCAAGTTTCATGTGTAGATTTATTGTTCCAGATATATTCATATTTTCATACTTCAAATTAACACTGTATATATAAAAGCCAATATTTTTCCACTTTAAACTTGAAATAAAAAAAATATATTGGACTTTTATTATCATATTGTAACGTTATTCGTGGGTTCCAGTAGAGAACAGATGGATTTCCAACTGACAACTATTTATTTTCACGTACCAAACACCAACAAACTATTTATTTCAACTATTTATATCAACAACGATGTAACTACGTCGCGTTCAATTCTTCAACTAACTAATGTTGTTTGGAAGCTCGATATTTATATGTTTTACATCTGTTCTGGAATGTTCTAGAACTGCCAGTCTTCTGTCACATCTCTTCATCTCTCTTCATCAGACTGCTCGCAGGATCTTCCATCTTCTTCTATTCTAGAATATTCGAGAGCTTCCAAACATGTGATACAGGGGGATTATTCAAGTTCTCCTGGATTCCATTACAATATGATATTCTATACTTGAAAGTTGTGTAAACGATTATTTGTTCGGTCATTCTTTTTCTGAATTGTTTCCGATGCATTGCTCCGATTCATTTCTGCAGTGAGGATATGAGTGAGTACATTCGATTAAAACTTGGCGCTGGCTCTTGGAACTTCATTCCGAACCGAGAATTTGATTTCGAACGATTGCTAAAACAATTCCTGCTAACGAACGTTCACTGCTCGTTAGTTTATTTAACGGGAAGAAGAAAACGATGAAAAAATCAATCGCTCATCCTCGTACATTTGAAATTTTCATTCAAATTTTTTTTTTCAATTTAATTCAGTAGAAAAGCAGTTGATATGTATGTATGGGTAGGATATTCATTCAAGAGGAAGAACTTGCGTTTTAAATCTATATATTTGGTGAATTTGAATAGTTATTCCAATAATTTGGTATGCTCGAGGAAGAAAGTTCTTAGTTGACTCATTCGAAATGGGGAGTTGATTAAGATTCGAAATTTCAGAATCCTATCGTATAAGGGCTTCTAGTAGAACACTTCTTCAATAACGTTTTCAAGAAAAATGAACTTTTCATCAAAATTGTGGATAATAAAGACATTTTATTTAGTCACTACATATGTCCAAATGGAGAAAAAGTGGAATTTTTCAAGAAATATGGTCAAAATAAAAACTCGATTCGATGATGAACTAAAAAGGCAAATGTAGAAATTGATTAATCAAGAAAAATATTGTAAAGCGTGGCGTGCTACAAAGATCTGTTTTTACAAAGCAACTTAACTCGCTTGGTTAATTTGGAGCTAATATAAGCATGTTGAAAAGTAATCAAAATTCCTCCTATACTTTGAAAATCCGGTAATAAACAAGGATAAACAGTTGATTTTTAAACAACTCGAATATATTGGACAAAATAGATTACTTTGTTAGATCATCGATAAATGTACCGGTAAGCATAGATAAATTGTTCGTCCTCACATACCGTAAATTTCGAAGCGACATTGTTCCAAGGTACTCAATTTATGCGAAAATTATCCGAAAGATCCCCGAGAACAGCTATAAACTACACATAAGTCAAACTGTTTGCATATAGTAGTTGCTAAGTTTGGACGCGATAATTCAAGATACGAATTATATCATCACCACCCAGCTACAGAGATAAGCTGAAGTGACACAATCCAGAGTAACCCTAGTCGAGGGATGGAACCCTCAAGTGGTTCACGAACATTCTTTTATACCTGATTTCTTTTGCATAGTCAGTCAGACACCAAACTTCTAACAGTAAACATTATATACAATGTAGAATTTATACAAAATAAAGTAATTATTATTAAAAAGCAAGTCCTCTAGTCTCGAAAGATATTCAATTTATGCTTGAACCAGCTGAAAATTTATATAATCTATTATACTGGTCAGCGCAACCACCGAAACCTTAGAAAAAGTCATCACTATGGTTACCAAGAATATTTTCAACTCAAGAAAAATCATTGCACAATATTTCATAGTATTGTATATCCATATACATCTAGAGAAATTTCTTAGACAGACTAATTCCGGATTAGTATAAACATCGCATTTCGATCTTTTAGTCTTTTTATGACTAATTATTTTATAGTTATTAGTATAATATATTTCACTGACATAATCTCTCGAAATACATATTATTGTTAAATTTTGATTTATTCAGAGATGCACTTCTGCAATTTGGTTGATTTTATTCCTCCCAGAATATATTCATTGAATGAAACTGATGTGCCGGGAGCCAAAAAAAACTGTCGCACCCTTATTTTTTCACTAAGAATTCACTGAGCTTTGTAATTTGACTAATTTCGATATTCCAACTATAAATGCATCAAATAGTTGTATGATAGTTACTTTTCATAAGAGGTGACTCTGTTCGACTTATTTCGTAATAAAGAAAAAAGAAACAAGTTTGATTCAAACTGAATCATGAAATCGTATAGTCAAAAATTCCAGAATTCTAAAATAGGAAGGTACAACCAAGAAAATCATGCGTAATTTCAATAGATCATCTTACTATTCGAAATAATGAAGCGAACGATATTACCGGAAGTGCTGCCACAATATAGACAATACAGTGGTTATCGATTGGATTGTACGAATTGTCAGATCAGTATTATTTCTAGAAGGATGAATACGTCTTATATGAATTCTTCATACAACAACCTTGATATACTATAACAAACAGTAATTATTGGATTTTTGACAATTTTTGGTAATCATTGGAAAACAATTGTATGTTGAGGCATTGATTTATTCCATAGCACCTCACCATTTATTCAAAATTAAAACAAAGAAGATTTTTTTTTTCACTATAATAATTGGAATTCATTTGGAATAGTTTCATATCTAACCGTCAATCTATAGTTGCATTTTTTTCTTATCCACCAAGAAAGATCAGCGAATTCGAATAAATATAAATATAATAATCATGCGAATTCTATTTTCATATTGTGTCCCATTAAATAATTGCTCTGCTGGCTTATGAATTTCAGTGATTAAATGTTACAGCGCCACTCCCAAACAAGGGACTATTACCTAATTTGATTTCATAAATAAAACATCATATCCACTTTCAGTACGCACACATTACGTATTATAATTACAATTCAACATCCAATCCAGGAGCCAAGAACAGCGCATTTGAATTGAATTATTATTTCGTTGTAGGTGCATGCTATATGTGGATATACAATAAACGATTTCCATAATCAATCATTATTAAATTGATATCAATAATTATAACGCTGGTTTTGGTAATGAGATTTTATACAAGGTGTATCAGAAACATCACGGGATGTCACTGTTGAAAACGTATCTGGAATGGATGTCATACTGTTTCATCTTCCTGCAGATCATAAATCAGAAATATGTACAGGAGCAGTTAGTTGAGCTAAATGATGATCACAAGATACAGCTACTCATCATCTAATGGTAGATAAGCATGCGCAGTTATGATATCGATGAAGTTTTCTACGTACCTAAAACGTGGTATTATCGCTCCAATAGTAGCCGACCACATCTGACATACTGTGTAAGTTGACAAATATTCGTCATAAAAAGATTTTCCTATCATACTGCAAATACTAAATGATGGATAATATCTACTGAGAAAAGTGGTTGGACAAAAACCCAATCCGAATAACCACAATTTTCAATATTTCTACATTGCACATCTGAAAACTTATCTCAAATTTAATCCATCCTTAAAATTCTGTGAAATTGTTTCATGATAAGTCTCTGGATGACATGATCTGTCATCACCGTTATCTTTATCTATCAGGTCTGTCATTTTCCAATTGAGTTCTATCCACGGTTTTACATGCAGGCCTGGAAACTAGTGCTCTTTGGAGTGGTGCGGGGTGTCACCTCATTTGAAGAATTATTTGGCATATTTATCCCCTAGGAGCGAAGTTGTCTTGGGGTATGAATAATCTTTGACAATTCGTATCGTAATTGTAAAAAAAAAACAAACGTTTAGGACTCAAATGGTGAATAAAATAAGTGACAGAAATATTATACCTTGCCAAATTCTCACAAATAAATGAAAGAACATTTATATTTTCACAAAGCCGATCGAATCTGATTTGTGATTGGCTGACAAAGTGACAAAGAGAGGGCAGCACTACAGGTGGTGAAACACGAGAACCCCCAAATTTTCCCCAACGTTTGGTTAACCACTACCAGTTTCCAGACCTGTATGTGGGACCGTGATTTTATCGAAATCCAATATTTATAATCACTCATTGAAAGTAACCAAAATTAATAGTTGATAGTATTGAATCCAAATTGTGCCAATTTTTTAGAGTCGTAGCTTTGATGAACTAAATTTGCCACAACAGTTCTTTCAGTTTCAGAGTTTCAATGTCACTCTATGCGAATTCATGTACATCCCTTTCCAAATCTGTGGCTTTTTTTTCTGCTTCAATATTCAAGAAATTAAAATTTCGTTTGCAATATGGCATTCAGAAGCACTTCTAATTTAAATGATTTGTTGAAAACGAGAATACATTTTCCGTGTAATGTCGCCTCAATATATTAATATATTTAACATCGGAAAATGAAATTTAGATGTTATCAAAAATACTTGAGAAAGAAGGATCGATATGGGAGCATGAATGATATGGATTGTTTTTTCTTTAAACTTCATTTCCAACTACTTTCAATATTTTAGCTTCAATACAACAGTTAAGCTTGCTTACTGTTAACTATCTTTTTGATGATTGTGAAGATTTATTTTTCGTTTACTTGCAGATTTTGTGTATAATTCACAAGAAGATTCATAATGATATAGTACAAATGCTTATTGCTGTTCAATTGCATAAGGAATGTTTCCGTATGTAAAGTTATTTTGCCAATTATTTTTAGAATTTGGTTTCGTCTTTGCATTCATTATAATTCATCTAGGGTAAGCATAATAAATCATCATTAGAGTGTTGTATTATTTCGGATCCAAAAATATGAATACAAGATACTTTGGTTTATTAAATTCATTTCGTATATGCAAGCTTCAACTAAATTTAACCCAACTCTCAACTCTGGATTATTTTTACTATCAATAATTTCACATTTAACGATTATTGATTTTACAAATTGAGGTTCTATTTTCAATTGGATTTCCACATTTTCTCGAACATTCCTTTACATAGCGAATTCCATTAGAGGATATCGATTGGCTAATTGGCAGAGGGTATCAGAACTATGTTCGATTAGATAAAGAGCCGACATGTCCGATAACGATTGGCATGTATACGTGAACACATGAAACTTTCTGATCCATTTCGCCTCTCAGTTCGTATCCAATATTGTCTGATCTCCGGTTACCTACATTCAAATTTTCACATGAATGAATCCCACATGCACTCACTCTCCGTATCCATCGATCTCTCGATATTACCCCGCCGGTATCCCCATTTTTAGATAACCGATACCCAGACTGAGAGGAGTCTGGGTGCAGCAACATGAAAAGAACTGATTTATTATCTCGACTCGTGTTGTTGCATGCTGGTACCTATCATTAAAATCCGCAAGACCATGTCCATCTGCCGTATATTACATCTTTCATGATCTCCTCTTCGCCTTCCACCCTTGTGCGGTGCATGTAGGTTTCCATTATGGCGGAGGTTGTGTATACGATCACGACTGCACGATCTAGGTAGAGACTTAGATGGCGTATTGAAAATAAACATCTAGGAATAATAACCGGGAGTACTGAGACCCAGTGGTGGTTATGCTCAAGAGTTATATCACAGTTTAAATTGATTCTAGATACAGTTTTTTTTTGATCTCTCAGCACTTTTCGTGTCCTAAAATTTTGAGTGCGCATGTTCACTCGTGAGCTATATTTGATCGAGTTTTAAATGGTACAAGCTATGACGTTATTTTGATGCAACTAAATCATTCAACAGTTAATTTTTCGGAAAACAGCATTTTTGTCTTGATTTTATGTCGGATATTGGGTAGGGGTTATTATTTCTTGAGGGCGGACCTGGCCGTATTCGATTTCGTAAAAATGTGACTCGTGTGAAGTTAGCGCCGACTTTTCTCAAAATAATTATGTCTGTTAAAGTTCTGGGTAGTTCTTCACTCAAATTTTCAATAGTTCCAGAAAATTATGGACGGCAATCGAAAAATTAAAATTTATGCGCAGCGCCGTCTCTTTCGAAAATATGAATTCTGATTATTTCTTCCTGTCTATTTGGAATAATTCTGGAGTTCTTTAATGATTTTGAGAATAGTTCTGATGTAATAAAAAATTATTTGAATATACAAGAATCTTTTTGCAGTTCTTGTTAGTGCTCGAAGAGTTCTACAAGATATCCTGATAACATTCTTTTCGAAAAGTTGATAATGTTTAAGTTATTAGCAATTTCAAGTCCCCGTTCCGAAACACAATTTCCGTTCATAATTTGCTTTAACTATTCAAAATTTTGGTAAAAACCTTCAAAAATATATCGAAACTACCCAGACCTTAAAATAATAATAATTATTTTGAAAAAAGTCGGTGCTAACTTCACATGAGTAAAAATGTGACATTGGCGGGAGAGCTTATCATTGGTTGAACAGGGCGGTGACTCGCAGATCTGAGCAAGGTTCCCTGTGCTCTCGTCTAATAAAAATTAAACTTCACACTAAACACACCAACATCAAAGGGACCGACAGCAAGGGACACTACTGTATGTCTGGTTATACTGTGGTTAAAGGTATGAAGGTTATTCAGTTTGGGGATAATAGTAATATGCTCGTTTTATCTAATTTTGGTTTGAACCAAAAATCTTGACTGAACAACTGCGTATGTTCGTCGTCAAATCAGTTTACAAACGGTTTGAGAAACACATCTACTCATGTACTCATTTTGCAATTATTATTGTCATTTGTATCTACACAAAAAGTGTACTTCAATCCATTCAACTATTGAATTCATTGTAAGAAAACATTTTCCTCATGAACTGTTTCAAAAATATATTTCATACTGCTGTGACTTTCTCAGAATAGAAGTTTTACACATGTTTCATTTTAAATCTTCATGAAATACATCAGTTTGCAAACTGGATTTTCTTGTGGTTTGAATCTGCTACCACACTGTTTCGCGCGAGTTGAAATTATTTGAAACCGCTGCTAGAAGAAATCAGTGGATAAGTGAGCCTCAGAAGTTGTGGAATAGTGAAGTTTTGAGGTAAAGTGGTTTGGAGGAAGTGAAACACAAAATAATGTTTCAAGGTGATGATAATAATGCTATGGGCTCTTTCTCATGGGAATAATGAGACTAGAAAGTGATGAAACTTAAGGTCTGGTATGAAGCTAGGATGGATAAATGAATTAAAGTAATGTTGTTCAGAGTTGATAATTATATCCGAGAGTTAAGTTGTATAAGGCGTATGTGCTTCCTGGATGCTCTCTGCGACCTTCACAAGTCCATTGCGTGCACCTTCTTGTTACGTCATAGTTTATTATCTAGGCGAGTCCTTCTCACAGATTCTACAAGCCAGACCCTAGGTCCTATATTGGGAAGTTTGTGGTTTTTCTTCTCCCATCGTGGAAAGCCGTAGCATCGACAGACCTCCTATATAGTACAGTATGTGTTTCTGGGTTTCCTTATATTTTTGGCAGAACTTTTGGTTCGAAATGTTGTTTTTGCTAGTTCATATCATTCTTGTGCCTGTTGAGTCTACAATTTCTTGTCAGGAACTCAACCAAGATCCAATTATTTCACCTGTCGTGATTTGATAGGTACTCTGGCGATGGTTCTCCGATAAACTTTCTAGCATCTCATTCCCGTCGCCTTTCTCCACCATTCATAAGATTGCAAGTTGATCCAAGCACTGTTGAATGTTTTTCCCAGCGCTTTCACCATACTACAGAAAGGTTCTTGACCAATTGGATCACCTTGATCTGGGGGTAGAAAGGAAGGTTTGAAGTAATAAAATCTGGGGATAGTGGGATCCAGGGTAAGATGGTTTGGAAGCCAGGACGTCAGGTAGATCGGAGTAGATAATAGCTCGTGGTGGTAATTTAACTCAAAAGCAATGGTATGGTCAAGTCATGAGGCTAAACAGGGTGAGTGTACTGAGCTTTCTGATGGTGATAGAACATTGATAAAAAAGTATACTTTGACGAATAAACACATGGCCCAAAATAAAGTTTATGAACCTCAAATAATTTCTTCATGTAACTTCTAAACGGTGAAAGCCGGCAGATTTGAATTTTCTACATAAATATTTGTTGTAAGAATACATTTTTAAATATAATTCTACATTTATTATATTGCTAGAAAAGATGTTTTAGAAGGATGATGTGATTTCTTTGGGACAACTCATTTCCTTGTATTCGTTATGGTCAAAAAATATAAGCATTCGATAGAAATAAAAAAATTACATGAGATGCTCTTGTCATCGATAACAATATTCCAAAAGGTCATAACCAGTCTGGTTATTCAGAGTAATAGCGTATTACCGAAAACGGTATACATTTCGAACAACTAATCGAATTTGATTTTATCACTCTGTCTTAATTAAAAGTTATTTATTAAAACTACTGAAAACGTTCACCAATTTCTATTCTTATTCAGACTTTGTTTGGACAGACTCATTTTTTTCTCAATATGTACTATATTTTTTGAATATTATTTCCTCATTCTCATCACGAAAGTCTATTCACCAATATTATTATATCAATATGATAGGTAATCGAATCGATTTATTTCCTGAATAAACTGGGTTTTTCCTCATGCATTAGACAGTAAGAATAACATTATTACTTTTTAACTTCCAAGTATTACGATTGATAACAGACACGGACAGTTTCGATTTTGTGGGACTCTTCAATGCTTATCTGTATCTCGAATTGGTATCTAATGATTATATTCAGTTTTATAAATGCTAATATTGATAGATTTTTTTATCAATGTGGCTTGGTTCATGCGATCTAGTGGTAATAAAGCCAATGGGTTATGACACCTGATTCAACAGCTACTACGGAAGTAACCAAATATTCATCGACACTCAATGAGTACATCGACGATAATACGGTAGTTGTCGTCAATGCATTTCTTCTTGTATGTGTACGTGAAATTAGCATTCGCTAGAAAACGATTCCAGTCCCGGAAATACATTAACTTCCCGATTTTTTGCGGTCGAGATTAACGCAGTAGGCGTAGACGTCAGCTTGATTTAGGAACTTCATTCCGACCGGATAGGGCGACTTGATTAGTAGCTAACCAAGCAATAATTATTTTCGCTGTTGTTCTTGGCTACGTTGACATTTTATCTTTCCCCTTTTTTTGCATTCCAAGGCCTGTTCGCTTGCGACTCCTGGAAATGATTAATTAGAATATACGGAGTGATTCAACGAAATCAGTGATTTTTTATCGTTCGGTACGTCCTGTTTCAAAAATGTCCTCGTAAAATTCTGTTGCATAAGAATGAGTGGAAATTTAAATTGTGAATAGATTCATAGCGTTTAACCATGGTGAATTCAACACAATCAAAATGCAAAACAAAACGTACCATTGTTTGGAAATTTTCATAGCTGATTAATAGTATCGATTTTCTTTGGTTGATTTATTCATGCTCTGCCTTAGGAGTGATTTAAAATGCAAATATATTCTTATGTGTCTTGTTCTTTTATTATTTATCATTGTGGAATCCTATAAAAAGTTTAATTAGGTTTTATGTTAATTTATACAGAAGTGGAATGACATTATTGACATGTAGGATTAATAATAGTTCTACACGAAAGTTTATCTAATTTAGTCATTCGACAAGCACAAAATACACGATGAATAATAAATGTTTCATGTTACAAATATTAGATTTGCATTCCTCAATGGAACTAGATTCGTAACTTATCCATTTAGGCAATTTTCATAATAAGACTTGAAAATATCGAAAATTGAATTGAAAAATAGCAAAATCCCCCAACTTTTTATGAAAATAATAAAATTTACCTACCTCACATCAAAAAAGTCTATTCGAAATAAGCAATTTCACTATGGCGGCTTGAAAAAAATCAATTGGTGATGATAGCCGAAAGAAGAAACACCATTATGTATAAAAAAGGTAAAAATAAAAGCATAATCTATCTAAAGTTGAATAAATACATTCTAGGATCTCAAATATTTCAGAAAATACTGCGTTTTCTTTAACTTTCTCCACGGCATATTTTCAATAATAGAAATACTTCCATCTTCGTATTTCTTATAATTTCCGGGACTGCAATTGTGAGACTCGAAATGAAAATACGTGGTATAGAAATCGATTTACTTTTTGCTTTATTGTGACCATAAACCATTCCAAACATTTACGAACTACGCATATTCTAATGATTATTGCTTTGCGTTGTTTCCGCAATATCTTGCGCCTAGAAATTGTTACCACTTCATCTTCGACTTTATTGGCTAATAAAATTATCATCCGATAAAAAATTGGCGAGCTTTGGCTATTTAAGGCGGATACGGACGTGTTGAATGCGTGAAATGCGATGTTCAAGATCGTGTGAATTGATGATGGGGAGTGCTACGTTTTGATATATCATTTGTTACTGTAATCGTAAGATATCCACGGAACATACAAGAGAGGGAGCTGAATTATGGTTCTTAGGTCGTTAACAACTATGCAGACTGTTCCGTCTCATCCACACTCTAGAAGTGTCTGTCGGTGATGTAAGAATTCGTCCATCAGGTATTTCTCGTACTTGAAATATGTATATTTTCTTTAACAAGTGCCAAATAAAAATAATCTAGACAGACCTCATCTTCGGATCATAATGCATAATCAACTTTGTCGATTAGATATTATTATTAAAGGTAGAAATTGCTATCGGAGTAAGAGCTGCATTCAATTAGTAATAGTAACTGACATTGCGAATTTAGAAGAAATCTGTAATATATTATTGGCTATCCTTACCCCTAAAGTCATCTGTAGATACCAGGAAATATTTGAAGAAAAATAAAATTGTGATTGAATATTGTGATTATTTAGTTACTATCAACGTTTATTTCAATATAATGTGCATAATATAAAAAAAATGTCACAAGAATTCGAGTTTCTATTTGTTTGGGGCCCAAAAATACCTGACTGGCAGACATAATAACATCTTGGATCTTCTCGTTAAGTCCGATTGTTTTCTTTCATTATATTATTTGTTTCCCAAATAACGTTGATTATGTCCACCAATATTTTGGATGAAATTCGTTATGGTTATTCGTGATTATATCTACTATATTTGGTGATGAAATTTGCTGAATCAACCGATGTGATTATTTGATATCTACAGAATTTGCTTGACCACTTGATCCCTATAACCCTGTATACTTGTTATAAAGTAATATCTGATTACGATCAATCACAATATAATTATCACAAGTCTTAAAAAGTGGTTGCTGCTTCGTTTGGTCGTATTTGAGAATCTCTACAAAGTTTGCACGAATAGTGAATTTGAAGAAACCAAAATTCCCAACATTCCTAGGCTTTCCCAAAAAATGTTTGAGTGTATGTGTTTTCGAAATATTTATGTTGTCTCCAAAATCAGAAACACCCATTCACCAAAATAAATCCACATCCGATTTGATTTAGTTCTTTTGAAAAAATTAACTCTCCCACTTGAAAAATGACAATACTATTTGCATTCATGAATTCTTCAATGGTTTATCTCGATATTTGACATAAAATGAATAAAATAACTGAACGAAATCCAAAAGAGGCCAATTACTTTGAAATTAGCCAAAGGTGCTCAGGAATTGATGCTAATCATCATCGAAAATTGCGTTTTTATCAATTAGCAACTAACTTCATTCCAATTCACGAAATAAGTTAGGGTGAGATTCAAAGCGGAAACATATTTCAACGTGTTTCCACAACGTGTTTTCATATACAATATTTTAGTAAACAAGTCCACTTTATTTTTCGAATACACCTTGAAATTCACTCCATCCTGTACATCAAAATGCCATCCACTTGTTTCAAGATTCTGAACAATCCACAAATTATTGTCGTCTTCTCAAACCTCCAAGTTTTTGTTTTACAACCGGACCTCCTTTTTAGGCAAACTTCGCCTATACCTGTGTGTCAACGTCTAATATACGGGACGTTACAATACGCCGGGCCATTCCCTAATATCGCCGACGAAGGCAACTGACGTTGGCGTTAAGTACCACAAAGATGCACCCGCCCAAATTCTTGTCTGTTTTTTGGTGATTATGTTATTGCTCTCTCATTTGTCACAGAGGAAGAGTTTGATTTTTGGTTGGCCCACGCTGGTGCCGTCTTTACATACAGGGTGATTCAAGTCACAACCGAAAAAAATATTGGGCTGTATTTTATTTATTAGTTTTCTCAATACTTTTACCATTTTTTTTCAATAATTATGCCTTCAAAGAATCATTGTACAGGGTGGTAACTCGGTTACTATAGGCAAAAATAGAGGTCGCATCCTCGATATCTTTTTTTAGAGTTCAATTTAATCGCGAAAACTAAGGATGCGACATCGAAATTTGCCCACCCTGTAAGTATTCGAGAAACTTTCCAAGTTAGTTGTTGACATGATTTTTTTACATGTCAGGTAAATTTAGAGATAACAACAATCATTCTAGGTGGCGCTGGATTCGTGAACAATATGGTGGTGAAAAATTGAAATGAATTGTCCACCTAAAATTCATTTAGCATTTCAAAATTTCGTAAATAGAATCCCCTAGCCTGTAGTATATTGGAATCGAATCATTAATTTTATAGATTATCTCTTCAAACAGGCTATAAAAAGAACTCCCACCATAAAACTCGTGTTTCAATCTACTAGATGCAGAAGTAAATGGTGCCATTGCTGTGTGGGAAATTGCAATAAAAATATTCTGAAATTCTAGAAATTGAATGAATTCAAAATGCCCTACATTAATGTTGTTCATTTTGTACATAAATGTTAATGATGTTCATTCATTTTAAAAAATAATACTTACATGTTGAGAAAAATATACAGGGTGGCCCATTAGTGTGTGGAAGTGGAATTACTTAGGAATGGAAATACAAAAAAATGTTCCAGATAAATGTTGTTATATTTGCGCAGATATACAATCCTTTGAGATATACAGGATGATCAGACTGAGCGGGCAACATAATGTTTCGCCTTTTCAGGGCAAATGTATGTGCATTTGTTGAATAAAGCCTTTTTATTATTATTATATATTTTTTCACCGTTAAACTTCATTTTTCCAAATGGAACACCCAGTATATTATTCCACCATCTAGTAGGACTGATTTTTGCCTTCAAATTTTGTCCACATGATATACCCTCTGAAATCGATTGCATTTTTAGTTTACGATTCGAAAATTTTTACGTTTTCATCAAACAATCTTCGAATATCAAGTTCAATTAAGTGTTCATTTGAATAGTTACATAATGAGAAACTGCAACTGTAATGAAATATCGTCGAATATTCATAATTTCCGCTCCAAATTGACAACGTCGCAAATTATTGGAAAAACAAAGATGGTATTGGATACAGAATCTTACGCTGAGTTTAACGGTGAAAAAATATATAGGGTATTGCATTCAAAAAAAGCTTACATTATGTTACCCCGCTCAGTCTGATCATCCTGTATATCTCAAAGTATTTTAGGATTGTATATCTGCGCAAATATAGCAACATTTATCTGAAACATTTTTTGTATTCCCATTCCTAAGTGAGTAATTCTTCTTCCACACACTAATGGGCCACCCTGTATGTGAATGAACGAGAAATCACAGAAACTGAAATTTACAACTTCAAAAAATGATCTGAAGATGGTCGTTTGACCAGAGCATGGAATACTGATTCGTTAAAAAATAATATCAGTAGTTATCGGTGAATATGGTACAAATAATAATATAAAATTCCACTAAGAGAGCTATTTAACATTTCATCCATTTCATAACGAATCAATATTTTGACGCGTAATGTAGGTTTCACTGAAAATATCAACAACATGCAATTATATAAATAGAATTGTTGTATTTCATAGAAAGACAAGTCTTTATGCGTGTTTCATGGTTACATTCGAATGAATATAATGAAAACATGAAATTATTAATGACTAGACTAACATTATCAATGCAACAATAATAATAATAATACCGAAACAGTAAAGTAATAATGATAGTTTCTTCCGATTGGTAATTTTGTTGTTATTTTGTAACATATTCACTGCGACCATCAACCACTATCAAATAGTTTATAAAAAGATGAATAAAAGAAGCGCATTACGTGAAGCTGACACAGTCGCGTTTATTCAAAGCAGCTGTGTAGTTCATTCAAACGCTCAATTTTTTTAACTTTTCAATAACTC
The DNA here is from genome assembly GCA_037013635.1 of Plagiodera versicolora. Taxonomy (NCBI): domain Eukaryota; kingdom Metazoa; phylum Arthropoda; class Insecta; order Coleoptera; family Chrysomelidae; genus Plagiodera; species Plagiodera versicolora. Next base: position 7,883,161 of record CM072990.1, read on the forward strand.
TCAATTAGTATATGCGAGATTTCATCTTTAACAAATTTTAAAATTCTACGGGGCAGGATTAAACAAAAACAATCACAATTATTTGTTTATTCTCGAAATATGATAATTTCATCTTATGAAAGGCGTTTACATTCTCTAATATTTATAAATTGCATCAGAATAACTTATCACACAAATACGGAATAACAAAATATAGGGTGTATTATAGATACAGCAACTTCGTGATGACTTCCAGATTGAACTGGTGGCTACTCAATCTGTATTATTTATTGCGATAGATTTGAAAAATCCCTTGTATCCTAATTTTTTTCTACTTTTCCGAATGTGATGATCAGCTCAATGAATTATACTTTTCATCGAACCTACATGAAACAATATATTCGTGTACAAAATAACTTTACATTCCTGTCGGAATTGTTCGCTATGTGAGAACGCGATTCAAAATAGTTGAACAAAAGCCTAGAAAGCGTGCAGGTTGAGCGGAAAATGGGGAACGCGGCGCTGGAAAAATAGTCTGACGTTTGCCATTCTGCAATTGATGGTTTTTCGTCTTCTCGACTTGATAAATATTCCTTACGCGTACTCTTATAGAGTGATTTACAGAGTTTCACGTAGCAGTGCTTCACCTTTGGCATAAATCAAATTGGAACTCGGAAACAAAAGGAATTTCTCTAATTTCGTACCGTTCATCATATCGAGGCAAAAACGTGCGCTGATTTATAGGGATGAATATTGTAAACGACTTTTGACGTGTTGAACCAGGATTTATTCGACCGCAGTTAGTACAGATTATTCAGGTTAACGTACACTCATCTGTTTTTATTATTGAGGGTGGTATTCAGCTTCAGTTTCTATTCATGATATACAAGGTGTTACAACCTTGGTGGTCTATTGGAAGTCAGAGTAAAACTGACATCTCTCTGATCTCTTCAATAGAAATATGTCCAGTTCAACTGCAAATTTTTGAAATGAGAAAAGATTTTTTGGTGTCATTAGATTAAACATATTCAACTGTATGCTTCCAATTATCCAAAGAATATTGTCGTGATACAAAGAAATCAGGTACAAATTTATATTTAACGAATGAAGGACTCTTTCATGTGTTTTTCTTCGTTCGATCAACCTACTGGGTGGATATTTTTCGCCTATTTGAGATAATGCCTTGATTTCATTGAATCCCAATGTAGAATTAAAATCAGGTCCGGAAATAGCCGAAAATGTTCAGCCTCTTATTAATAAAATGCCAAACAAGTCAACTCTGAATATTTATTATACATAATGCTTATACAAAGCTGAATATTCAGTCTGGCAATTCTCACGAAATGAATCCATGAGAACCTGAATTGGATTGATCCAAATATAAATGATCGTAATTTTTTGCCAATCAGAAATAAATGAAATATCAAATCGGTACATGATATTTATTCCTTAACCACCAATATATAGTTTTTCTAATCATATGAAGAATATTGTAATTATATTATCAAAAACTAGGAGCTATCGATATATAGAAGCAAGTTCTATCAAAAACCAGTATGGAATTCGATGAATGCAAAAGATATAACATTCTCTCGGATATAAGTGCTACTCCACTTTATATATGATGAATTTTCTTCAAACATTCAATATACCACTCAGTACAACCTGTATAACGACGCACGTTCTGATGCTACCAGATAAGAATTATCTTTACTTGTGAGAAATACGAAGATCGAAATACACCTTGGGAAGAAATGAAAACGAAATCGAAATTGAAAATTTTATATCCTATCAGTTCAGAGCTATTAAAGTGACATAACTTAAAAATATAGCCTCACTTACCTTGACTGGTTTGTTTCGAAAACATTTATGTGTAGAAACCTTCAAGTAGAAATGTCTATAAAGCTGGCACAGCCGTTTTGGCACAACCAAATAAAAATCATGCAGTATTCAATAACTATCTTATAACTATTTTCTAACACGAAAAAAAATTTTCTAACTCTAACGGTTTTCGAAAAAACGGGGTTGTGCCAGCTTTATGTAAAGCTGGCACAGCCGCGTTGTAACCTTTTACTCAAATTAGCTACGAAGTTGATTCAAATGCTCAATTTTCTAACTTTTTTATAACTCTCGACTGGTACATACAAAATTTCATTCTGAATAAATTTGAAGATTCTACGGGGGCCGGACTAGCATACATTTCATGAAATCTCGGTAATACGTTTTCTCATAAGAATTGATCGATAATCTATGATAATGAAGAGATTAACTAACAGGAAAGGCTTATTTTATCCCATTATAGTAAATGTTTTTAAAAACTGTACGAAACAGTTATATGAAATCAGGAAAAAATAAACAACACGAGAAGCGTTTTCGTATTCTAATATTTTCTAACTCCAGCACAATCGCTTATTTTGGCAAGATTTCGATTCATTATTATGGAAACTAACGTAGTACAGTATTTTTGATTGAAAAATTCAGAAAGAAAAATTTTTTATTTCACGAAACATGATAATTACCGAGATTTCATGAAATGTATGCTAGTTCGGCCCACGTAGAATCTTCAAATTTATTCAAAATGAAATTTTGTATATTTGTCGAGAGTTATTAAAAAGTTAGAAAATTGAGCATTTGAATCAACTTCGTAACTACTTTGAGTAAAAAGTTACAACGCGGCTGTGCCAGCTTTACATAAAGCTGGCACAGCCGTTTTTTCGAAAACCGTTAGAGTTAGAAAAATTTTTTTCGTGTTAGAAAATAGTTATTAAATACTGCATGATTTTCATTTGGTTGTGCCAAAACGGCTGTGCCAGTTTTATGGACATTAATTAGAATCATCCACGAAGTAGACAAACTCTAGAAGGTTTCATTTGGTTCACCCAGTTCAACTAGGTGAGTTTCTAGAAAAGAATGCTTCTTGAGTCGTGAAAAAACACTATTCAGTTTTTCACATCTTCCACTTTCCTACTGATAACGTTTGTTCAATGTAAAGAAAATTCTTAGAATACATATTTTTCAATATTGAGAGTAACAAGAGTCAGGTTATTCGCACGAATTTCATTGAATGAATGGAATTTCGTCGAAATGGGAGAGATATTCTTTTGAATGGCGTTCGAAACATTTTGGACAGCAGCTTCATAATAGACTGGTGGAACTTGAATGCAACACGATGTGATATTCTGTTATTGAATACAAAGCGTTATAGCTAAAGCAATTCTTTTTGAAAAAATGTTTCTCTTAGATGGATATTCTTCTGTTATGACAGGATATACCAAAAACGTGCTCATGAGTTCAACAGATAACTAATTTATATTCACAACACTTGTTACACTAATTGGTGACCAACGATATTAAATAACGCCTTCTCATATTCAACTAACTGTTGGTCCGATAGATATGCTTCTAGAAGTATAGAAAATGTCTTGACAATGAAAGTTACCTTCGCCAGCTCAACGTTCCTTTAGTAGAATCGTTACAGTATGAATATTGTTTTTTCAAAGGTGATATTAGACCAGATTATAGAATTAGTGCTGGAGGCTACTAATACACAATCAATACATTATAGAAGCAACTAGCTCACTGGCTGTCGGTTCGTTTGATGTCTATGGACGTATATTTTTCACTGCGCAACTTATAATTTTTTCGTCTGATTTTCTACGCACACTAGATTTGTTACCCAGGAGTGAAGAAGAAAGAGAACACGCAAATTAACTGAGTGACCTAACTGCTTCTGTAACCATTAAGCTGTGACTAACCGAATAAAGGTTATAACTTGTTTCATTCAAATAAAACGTCCTGTATTTCACAAACAGCAGATATCAAATTTAATTGTCTATCGAATAATATCAGGCGTATAGTGAGTGAAATTCATATTTCCATTATTCAAACTGATTTTCAAAAATGTATGGTTCATCAACTCGCTATGTCCTTTGACGAATCAGAATTGATTAAAATAAACACCGAGCTCCAATAATAAATGCTTTTGTCTCTCTATGTTTTAATATAATAAATTTCACATAAATAATGAATTGATAATTGATACTACAAGCTAAACTAATGCAGATATATCCCGCAATCGTACAGTTGAGGTCGCACAACGACAAAATAATGTGAAATTGTGAACGTTTCTTATGTTAACTAGGCATGCCCTGTTTTAATTTTCTCTACGTTACAGGTTACGTCCGACGTATGGATACGATTTTCTTCATATGCTCAAAATGCGGTATTGTTGCTCCAATAGGAGTCGACTACATTTATCCTCTTGTATAGTTTGACAGGTAATATCAATGTCTGTTTCCCTCATATGGTAAAATTCCTATTTAAATGACAAAATTGTCACTGATTACAGCGACAATCTGCACGCTAGCAGGTGATCAGGGAGATTTTCGCTGAAAATTTGCACGCTAGCAGGTGACACGGGCGATGTTAACTTAATAAAATGTCATTTATTTTTTGACAGCTTTTTTCATTCGGGAAATAGTCCACAGAATATGTTTCGTGCATGGGAAATTTTCGAAAATTAAGCATTAAAATTTTTTGCCTTCAAGAACCAGCATTGGTGCATTCTTATTGTTATTTACCTTTAAAAAGTGTCCGAGCTATGGGCGGTGTTGAATAACGAATAAGGCTAGGGCACTTTTTAGAGGCAAAGAAGCTAATTTCTAGGCAACAAATTTTTATGCAAAATTTCCGACAATTTTACATGCACTAAACATATTACTACAGGAAAGATTCGAAATTCTTTATGCAAATGTTCAATGGAGTGATGAAGAAAATTTCAAATCACTACCCAAACGAATTTAGTAACCAAAAAAATAAGAGATTGGCCAAAATCTGTATCCGATTAACCGTATGTGGATTTGTTACATTTCACATCTGAGAAATTATTTCAAGTCAAAATGGTCATTGATTATAACTTCATTTCCTAAGATAACTCCATCGCAATGATTTTGTAATATTAATGCTTCGTCTTGATCTAAACCGCTATCGTCGTCTCATCACGACTGCTATGACCAAAATTCTATTTCACCAATTATAAATAGGAATGAAAAAAGCCAGAATTAATTATCAAATAACGATAAATGGTAAAGGCTAAGTGAATTTATCGAACCGTCAAATTCAAAATAAATGACCTAGTCAATATCGTTTTATAGAAACGTTTATCAAACACATAAATAACTACAAAAAATTATGATAATAAAGAAAAAATGGTGGAGATTTATCTGACCTTTAGGTCAGTGTCAGGTCAAGTTTTGAAAATCCAATCCTTACTGAAGAAATGGTTATAGCTAAAATTTGATTAGACGTTTTTTCATAATTCATTATACAGCAATTGCAGTTTGGAAACTTTTGATACATCATATAATCAAACAAAATACCACGTCATATCCCAGATGATATAATTTCGGTAATAATTTATATTTATGAATAGGATTAGGCTTACAACTTTCTCAAAAGTATAAAGAAATCATTCACTCGGAAATATAGTATTCGAAATTTCAACTCTTGTTTCAGCATGTACGTTTTGCCTTGCCCAAAGTGTCTAATATCAGATATTTTTGACATATCCCCGATACGAATACGTATCTCCTCGCTGAAACGAGAATTAAAGCAACGTAAGTTTGGAAATGTTATTCAGCTATAAAATGGCTTACACCATATAAATTTTTATCATTCGATAATTTATTGATAAGTTAAATTAATAAAAATCATTTCGGACATTGTTATGATTCAGATTCTAGATAACTTATACATTTCACACAATCCTTATGATCATAAGAAAATGGAAAATCGATTCATATCTCAACCATTTTTGTTAGAAATATTTCCCCAAATGTTTTATACACAAATTCCACATGTCATTATTCCAATAAGGATATTATATTGTTCATCCTGTGGTCCGGAACAATAATACCGTATTTTGAGTGTACGTACAAAACCATATCGATACCTCGGACGTATCTCGTAACGTAGAGAAAAGCACAACTGCGCATGCTCAGATGTCATGGGATACGTTCACGTTTGTCATCGATGTTCAGCCTCAAGTGTCGTGTCTATTATGTGGTTGTCTGGCATAAAATAGACAATCATATTGTCTGCATTTTTCGTCTTCCTTATTATCCCGTTCTACTTCTTATTGACATACAAATGTGAATCCGTCCTCCATCCCAGCTTCATCCCCAGCCGATATCGAAAGCATTCCATCTCGTCCTCGGTAGATATGGGCCCCATTATCTCGTATATAATGCCGACAGACAAGAAGGCACATTCTGAGATAATAAAGCATGCACTACTCGCATAGCTGATACGTTCGTCCTACCGCCATCAGAAAAGATTCCGCGATAAAACATTACGTGCGACATTCGATCTGGTATGGGCAGGAGTGGGCACGAGAATACGGGGACATGGCACAGGAATGGGCTTACAGGAAATTGGCCCATGATTGGTACTTTCGTTATTAAAATTCCATTATTCCTATGCCAATTAAAGAAAATTCAGAAAATAACATTTAGGAGTTATAGATGAACTCGATAAGAACTCAACTGTATTTGATTTGACGCAACTATTCTTCATTCTTACCTTTCAAATATTTAATTAGCAGAACAGTCGAAACCTCGCCATTGAATGATGCAAGATACTGTCGCGTACAGGGGGTGTTTTTTTGGGGGTCACCCCTGTCGCTTGGGTCGTACTCGGGAAATATGAATTTAATGATTTCAATTACAAAATCAAATACAAAACAAAGCATATAATTTAATGATAATTTTGATGGTACATTCTTTAGAAGAGATTCAATGACTAATACAGAAATATAAATGCTTACCCTAAGATACACAAAAATGTTGAGAACTCAGTCTTCAGGAGGAGACCCCCCGAAGACTCCTCGAAAAGAACGTATTCGATTACTTTTATCGAAACTATGATTATAAATCAGCAACATCAGCAAAATTGTATTAGTTATTCTCTTCTTGTGATAACACACTTTTCATAATATAATTTGTACTGACCTACTTCAATTATGGACTTGTAAATATGTGATTTGTTTATAACAATAATGAAATTGAATTTAGAATAGAATTATACTTGGTGTTTTACTGAATTGGATTTCGAAAAATGTATATCTTGACAATACGAAAGCAAATAAGAGTTACATTTCGCTTTCAAGACCTCCCACAATTTTTTGAACCCAGAGGCAAACATTCTTATTGAACTATCAATTATATAAAAACAATATGGAAGAACTCCTGATAAATTTTTCTCGAAAATAATTGAATATAATATAATTGGTTTTCAAACTTGAGTTGGCACTATTGACGAGTTAGTGGCATCTTCTTCGTTGATCACAATGATGAAAACGGAAATATGTTCTGGTTTTCTTGAACACATTTCCATTCGCTCTGAACTCACAATACAGAATCAGAAAGTATCTCAGATCTGAGAGGTTACACATAGAAAACGAAGCGCTGTCGAGATCAATAGCTCGGTAGCTATTTTTTGACCAATTATATAAGATTCGATCACATTTTTATGAATGCTTGGGTATTATTTAATTAACTAACGGAACTTTCATTTGACATTTGGATCTTGATGATATTTACAGAGCAAAAAATTGTTATTCGTGAAATAACAGGCACTTTAACGAATTTGAAAAATCATCAATATTATTTTAGTAGAAGTTCAAAGGACCATTCATATACAGAATTCAATTCTCCATCGATTGATAATTTTGAAATAACTCCATGTACCACTAGTGATTTCATTATACAGATTTTCTATTCCCAATAATAACAAAGTTAGCAATAGTGCTGACTCAATTTTGAAAACCCTATTCTGGTGTCATGTTCTATAGTCGGGAAAATAGAATGACAATGGATCTTTTTAGGCATTGAGAATATGTTGAAGAAAGTTGATGTAGCCATAATTAATCTCTTCCGAATACAATGCCACTAAATGAAAGAAAAAATGTAGGAGTCGAAAGAGAAGACCATCGCTATATACTCCATAGCTATCAAAGCAATCAGCTCCAAGCCACAACCTCACACTTGTCTAGAGTTGCTTCATTTTTTTTTTCAACCCTTTAACAGTAGTCAAAATAGAATAATTGAATATTGATACAAGGACAGGCCACCTGTTGTTAGGACAATCAGGATACTGATGTGATAGGAACACAAGCTTATCCAATAGGTCCAGGGGCACTATTCTTGACCGTTCGCATGTCATGAGTTCGCGAATGAAATTTGACTTCGTAAGATTGCGAGTGGCATTGGGCCTTCGCAACTTACTTGCGAACGGTTTTAGTATGTCAACGATTTCATGACACATTGAATGTTTATTCAATGTTTTCAAGTTGATATATTCATAGAATATATACAATCATATTCTGTAATATACTGTCCACCAAATTTATTTATTAATCATATGTTTTGATATGATTCTGAATCTGTGTATACTTCATTATACAGGAGAATTATTTGCAATAATAAGAATATTATTTCGATTCTGAAATAGTGTTAGTAGAAATACAAAAAACAACATGAGAACACAAAAGAAATGAAATGAAAATATCACTCAGACATTTGTTTTTGTTCCAGGGTGGTATTCGTTTTTCGAGTATTCTTCACTGAATCCATACTTGAATTTTTAGATTGATAATTAATAATTAGTAATTTGGTATATTTACAAATAACAAAAATGGCGTCGGTATCAATATCTAAGTGAACTTCACATTTTCTTACATCAAATATTCATTTGGTTCAGTGGCTAAATAGCGTTGTTGCTAAACTAATTCGAACATGAGTACGATATCGTTCGTATGCCCTTGCGAATGGTGGTCAAGAATACGATATTGTGCGAGTGTTCGCAAATAAACCATTCGCAACCTTTCTTTAGCCTAGCGAAGGCACTAAGAATGTTATTGGACAGGTAAACTTGAAGAATCTGACAAGATGAAGAAACCTGCACACATATACACAGACTCAAAAGTCAATTTTTTCATTATTTCGTCTATTGGTTTTTAATGTGTATGAATTGCACATTTTTGATTGCTGCAACTTCTGCTTGCTCGAGTATTATTATTCAATGGGAAATGGACTGAGTGTAGTGTATCCTTTGTGCGAATCCGTCCCTGGCCATCGACGTATCGGCCCACGGGCCCTTTGTTCGTTCACTTGGCGGATTCCTGACGAGAGTGGGCACCCGGGCGACCTTGGTCCAAACCGACCATAGCGTCTTTTTTTCGTTTTCAGCACCGCAGAACCGCCTAAGGCGCTGCCTACCACAAGACATAAACATGCAAACGGGAATAGATAATTGGTAGCAGCCCGGCTATCGATCTATCGAAGACGAGCCCCAATCATAGCTCACATGGTCGAGAAAATAGGTTTTGCTGGACGGTTCACGGTTGCCAATGCCTTCGTAGATCTTTCAGGTGTTTCAGATTTCGTCGGAGTGATCATCTGAAAGTGAGCTGTGTAGCGTTGTCTTTCTAGAAGGCAGTATTACAACCAACTTTCTAGAATAGAATTCGGCTTATAAGGGTAATTTCACTGAAGAAATATTGCATATGATAGTCGTACTCTCCCCTCCTTTAATCGCTCGCTCGGATACGTCAATTTTCATTTCGAACAGGGTGTTTTTCAACAAGAAAAAATTGTCACGCCTTTCTATCTTCTCCTACTCCCAACTTTTTTCAATTAGCAAGGGGGATCAAATATCGTTGGCAAAGATTTTGAAAATAAAATGCAGAAATTCACAATACTTTTTCTTCAAATATCGAAAAATTATATTCTTCAATTGGTATTAGTGGGAAAAATTAACAAATATCGAAAAATTATATTCTTCAATTGGTATTAGTGGGAAAAATTAACAAATATCGAAAAATTATATTCTTCAATTGGTATTAGTGGGAAAAATTAACAAATATCGAAAAATTATATTCTTCAATTGGTATTAGTGGGAAAAATTAATTGAATGAAAAAATGATTCCAATTAACTACTTGATTACTGTAGGAGGTGTGAAAATATTCTCCAACAATTGACAGAACTAGATTCTTTTTTTGGTTTCCACCTCACTTCTTTGTAGGATCTGCAAATTTACTCGGTTTATTAAAGGTAACCGCATAGGAAAAAATCCATGGGAGTCAGATCCGGTGACATTGGGGCCACTCAATGAACCCACGATGCCAAGAAATGAATGAACACCTCCTGCAGTAATTGTAGTTGTTTATAAGAATAATTTGTCCAGTTCATGTATTTCCAAAGATCTTTTCCAGCTATTTAACGTACGGCCCCCTTGCTATTCAAAACTATGTCAAAAAAAATCGTATTCAGTAACCGTTATTCAGAGGAAACCTTGTATTCATTCTATTATACATGGAAACAGGATTGATGGACGAGAGGTGTTTATTTTTTATAGTGATCAACAAAACTCTAGAGAGGATCTCTTCGCTATTTACCATAATTTTCAGACAATACAAATTCCATAAGTCGCAGAATTATTCGGTGGTAGGGTATGTACGGTTGCGACAGCAGTGGCTGTCTCTCCTTATCTCATGCAAAGGGGTTGGTCAAGGATATGAATATATTCTGCCAAGATGGCGGAGGTATTATTCCTTCATCTTCATATCGATTACGTCCATTTGAAATTCGATATTCTCAACGGCTGCATTACCAATTGTTTTGTATTCAACGGCCTATTTGGAATCCAATAGAAGATTCTTGGAGGTGGCATCAATATTATGTCAGTTTTTCAATATATACGGTGTGAGGTATAACTACCAGGAAGAGATTTTATCGAGAAAAATCTGAAACACGTCAACTTTGTATATAACTTCAACCGGTTTGGTAAAGTAAATCGCTTTTTTTCTGTTTTTGTTGATTCCAGATAGTTGGTAGTTTTTATTGAGTAAATAACGATAATTGGCATGGCAAAAATTCTTTTTCATTTAAATGGACTTGCTACGGTAAGTTTTTAAGCGAAATCGATTCATTTTTTGTATATTTTGAGAAATGCACTAGCACAAAGGTCCATATCTTTGCAACGAGTAGACGGAATTTCAAAAATTAAAAATCAATGTATAGGGAATCGAAAGGGCTTTTCAACGAGGTATCATTTGGCCCCCATTTCCATTTGAAAAAAAAAGGGAATGATAACCCCGCTTAGGAGGGTAAAGTTTGGGCTATACTTTTTGCGTCAAAAGTTGTCCCCCTCATATACAAAGTTGACGTGTTTCAGGTTTTTCTCGATAAAATCTCGTCCTGGTACCTTCCGGTACGTTTTCGTTAGGCCACCCTGTATGAAAAATTGAATGAATGAGTGATTCACAATGAAAAGATGAGCCAATCGACACCCAGAAACCCATCGATTGTTTCGATCTCAGGTTTCCTCTGCCAGATGATGGGAAGGATTTCGAATTCAAAGCATGAGTTAATCCTCAAAAAATTCATATGAAATGTTTTCAACGCACTTCCGTTCTAGAAGCGGTTCAATCAAAATCAAATGGGGAATAAACTACAAAAGTCATCATCTTTGCGTCCGGGAAATTGATTGAATTCAAATATTCGTTCTGCAACTTGAATCTAACATATTATAATTAACAAGTTCAAGGAATTTGGATTCTATGAAAAAAAGGTAGTGTTGGCAACCCTGAAAAGATAGTTTCTACCACGGATTGTGAACATATAATTTGACCGCTTCGCAGAAGAAGTAATCGGTAGATTGAATTCATTCCCGTTAGCACTTACTTGAGTTGCTTGGAAAAGATGCAGCCCAGTGGCGTTAAGGAAATAGTGTGATTTTAAATATTCTAAAAAAGTAATATACTATCTGCCTTTTATATATTGACATACGAAAAGCGTCAGAACAAATCGACATCAAGTATATATGGATGACGAGGAAAATTATTGCAGGAATGGCAGGATAATACTAGAATTCTTCAAGTCGATGATGATTCGAATATTCGTTAGTGAAGACAAAATTGAAAAACGGGTATTAGTAAAAAAATGTAACAAAAAAATTCCTCAATTCTTCTAGTAGCAACGTGCGATACATCGTTGCTCTTTACTCTTATTGATTTCTTACAGCTTCCAAAATACAATTTGTCCGATACTTTATCTGATTATTTCATAAAATCGGTCAGGATAATTCCATAGTCTTTTGTAATTAACAAGCTCGGGAGTCCTACTAGACTCAAAGTATGGATTGGGTTTATTCTTGAGAACAAGCTTATGACTTGACACCTATTTTGTAAACGACTGTTGACACTGTTAGGACGTTCGGCCAATTCCTCTACATTACTGCCCAGAATCAACGTTAAGCAAATCTTTTCAACATTACCAAATAATATTACGAAAAATACTATAGGTGCCTAATACCATTTCTGTTGTAATATTCCCCAGGCCTCACGCTAACTGCTGTATCGGATCTCGTGCACCTATACTTTTTCCTCTCCTTATTCCTCTGCGTATCAAAAGTACGTGCTCCTTTCTGAATATTCTTCTCCTTCCTCTCTTCCATGCGGGTTGAAGGATCACGAGCAATAAGAAGGACTAATTTATGATGTGGAGGTGATTAGATCTCGAGTCGTCGACTGTCGTGTAACTTCGTGCTAGGAATGTGTTAGGAAACGGCTTCACGTTCAATTATATCGATGCTCTGTTACAGTGGAATTCGTATGTGTGTTGATACGTGCGATATGCATTAGCAAGATGGGTAATTGGTCTTTGACTAATTCATGGAATTCGTCTTAGCCGATTGGCAAGATCAAGGAAATATTCTGTTAACGCACTGAACTCAATTCCATCTTACCCATCAAATAGATAATTTGCAGCATGAAATTTTCAATAAATATTCAGCTACACTTGGAGTACCACAGAGATCTAATCTGTGGCCTCTTGGATCTACAGAAAGTAGATTTATACCTTTTTTCCTCCATACCATATTCCGTTAGATCTGTTTTTCTAGATCAGAATCAGATTAGATTGGGGCATATGTGCTTCTGCAAACCTTCACTCAGATCTATTGTGTACGTCCTCCATTCACCGGGAAGGTTGCGATTTTTCTTTTCTTTCCTCAGCGTAGAAAACCTTAGCCCTGACAGACCTTCGCGATAGGACAGAATTTGTGCTGAGGTTTCTTCGTCTTCTTGACAGAAAAATTATTGTGTCTGTATGTCCGATAACATTCATGAGCCTACAATGCCTTGTCAAGAGGGCAACCATGGCTCTGATTTTCGCCTGTGGTGACTTAGTAGGTACTCTGAGAATTCTGGCGATGGCTCTTAGATAAATTCTTTGGACTAACTTATTTCCGCGGCCATTTTCTACCATTGTTCATCCAAGCACTGTTGGATATTTTCTTCAATACTGTCGCTTCACTACAGAAAGATTCTGAAGCAATTAGGGCACCTCATGCTCCTTCTCGGGCTGGCGCATCATCTTCTTAGAATCATATGTGGCTCATGTTCCCAAACTAATTAAAGTTGCTCCATTCATATATACCTTGTTATTTGATACTAGTAGCCCTGTCAGCCTACGGATTTTTCAGCCTACATAATATTGATAATTTGACATTGGAAGTACTTCACGGACCCAGTAGTAACTGAAAAGTCGGTTGGAGCTATCGATACATTTTGCAAGCGCGTCCAGAAAATGGTCTTCTGAGCTATTCGTCGCAGGACTAAAAAAAGTTGACGTGGAAGACTCTTATTATAAATTATTTCCTTCGAGAAATAATATTTGAAATGAGGTGTTGATGATTTAGGTTTCAGTTTTCAGTTCCGGAGAAAAAAATGACTACATTATTGAAATAATGAATATATTACACCAGGAACCAGAAGCGTAAAAGAATTGACACTGTTACTCTTGTCATTATAAGATTTCATTGCTCAATGACTCTCTTCAATGGAAATAATGAAAATTGAATATTTCATTAGAGGTCATAACATTTCCTACTTAGTACCTATAAAACAATCTTGATATCCAGAAATATTACCATGTCTATAAAATGTTTAAGATGTGTTCTCATCTTTTTTCCCCAATTGCCAATGAACTCAATTTCAAAAGACTATGCTATTACCTCATAGATAAGCTGAAAGTGTCTACCTGTAGATGTCCATGTAACTATGGCAACTGACGTCTCATAACCACATCCATTTGAGTACCATCTCATGTTAATGAAAAGATAGTCAAACGACGGTCACAGTAGATAAAGTGGTCGTCGTACATTGGAATTTCAGTGAGATGTACCAATATGGACACACTCTTTGCAGCTAAACACAGTTCTTTGACCGATTATGGATAGGTAATCGCACTTCTGTGAGTTTATTTGTTTGTTTACTGGATTTTGAATTATAGGCAATCTGTATTCATACTCAGAAAAAAGGTTGTTGTTTCGATGTTCAACTGAGAATATATTTGTTGGACAAGTTCAACATCTTGACTGACAAGATATTTTCAATGAAGTGGAAGGAAAGTTTTCACCTGAAGTACAATAATAAAACGAATTTTGAATTGACTGGTGCCAGTACTCAAAATGTCGAACACCCTGAATATTGATTATGCTGCAGAAAATCTGCAATATTCTCTAGCGAATTATCTAAAATATTGATAAGTAACACAAACATCAATTCGAAGATTAAAATCATTAGAGCTGGATCCAATCAATTAAACAAGCGATTTTGAAATATGTGGTATCGTTTAATATATTAGTGATATTAATTCAACTGAAATGCTTGGACATGATCTTTCATTCTAGAAATATCACAAATCACATAAAAACTAGCCGAAAGACTTGTGTTTCCGAAAAAGGAAATATGTTTCTGCACAGTTCATCTATCAATTTTTCAAAGCTACAATACAGGGTGGGACAGACCCGATGATTAA